>OU342615.1:22500-2842500 GCA_910589645.1 Tinea semifulvella | reverse complement strand
AACCTAGCCTTAAAATATAGAGACTAGATGCTTCTTTACACTTCGCTTGAAGGACTCCAGGTTTGAAAAAAGTGGAAATACAAGGGCTGGAAGAGCATTCCACATATTTATTGTGCGACAGATGTATGAGTCCCCAAATCTATACGTACGCGAAGGGATGGTGAATACGATATGTGGCTGCATGTTCTGACCTGTGCGTGTTGTTCATAGCATGACGGCAATTCAAGCCTGATTTCCCGATACGTGTGGATACACTTTACTGGGTTTATCAGCACGAACGATGGATACTCCCCCGCCCTGGCAGACTGGGCAAATTATCAGTACGCCTATCAACTTTCAAGGAAAACTAATGTAGCTTGCCATGGTGATATTTATATAAAAATAACACCGCTTGAAACAACACAAAGTCAAAGTCAAAAGTCAAAATATCTTTATTCACGTAAACCTATTACAGGCATTTATGAAACGTCATTAATTTAATTATTTTGAATGATTCTACTCCTGCTAGTAGAAGACTAAGCAGCAAAATGGTCCAATAAGTAAGCTGTTAGCAGAAGACCAGCAGCTTAGCAAATTCCAGTGACCTGTTAATGTTTAATCTGACTGAGAAAGGAATCTGCAAGGAAAACTCAGCTTCAGATTTACAAAATAAAACATATACAGAACTGCACCACAACGATCAATTAATAACCTTTTAAATTTAGTTATCAGTACCTATGAGAATACAATACCTGGTACAGCAGTAACCCACCAGGCAAGTCAGAATTAAGGTAGACTACATGCCTATGTGCAACCCGAAAGTCGACAAAACGCAAAAAACCTCTGTTAATTTAAGAACAATAAATTGAACGTGTTCGGTAGAGGTCCCAGGCCCCCACAGCAGCACCCGATCACGGACATAACGCATGTGCCAGCCATCCCCCCGCTCAACCAGGCCTTAGGGTGCGGACCGGGACCCGACACACGTGCCACCACTGCAATGACCTTCTAAGGAAGGGGCGACCACCGGACACGCCACACCATGAGAACCTGAACACTAAGAATGACTTTCGAGACACACACAAGCATAAACATAACAATTACTTCCTAAGTACCCAAATGTTGCCGTGCAATTCCGTTAACAAACTTATATATTAGTTAATAAAATAATAAATACATAATAGTAACTAAATGTTACATAAAAAATAATTATATTATAATAATAAGGTAATAAAAAATATTACTGTATCACAATAAACAGTATTTACTAATTAGTCAATAATGTATTAGTAACTAATTGTTACATTCAAAATATTTCTACATAATAATTGTAAAGTTAATCAAAAATAAATATAAAAAAAGGACTTGTACAATAGACCTTGCTCGGTGGCCACATGTCGTGCTTGTATTAAAAAATAAATTAAAAAATAAATGTGCGTTGCCTAGTTATGATATAATTGGATTTCGATTTGAATTGCTTCAAGAATAGTCACTTATCGTCTGTCGAAAATAAAGCAAATGAAGTTTGATTGAATTTTCGATGCGCTTTTACCAATTTTCGTTGAAACGTGAATTGGACAAAATTAAAAAAATAAATTTCGTTAAATCCTGATGGCGGAGCTGTACGGAATTCACTGATTGCAGTTTTAAATAGCATTTTAAATTTTAAGCCTATTTAATTAAAATTATAAATTATTATCTACATAACTGCCTCCGTTATTTACATCCCTGTACCTACCATGTTTCTGAAAAATAAATTATTTCATTTCCGTGGTCTAGCGGTTAAGTCCGTGGATTTAAACTCGGAGGTACCGGGTTCGATTCCTGGTCGGGACACAATAATATTTATTAATTTATAATAAATTAAATTAATGTTTAATTTATTTGTGATATTTCTCGAGTTTGGTACGCTGGAGACATCGACGAGGTTGCCACTTGTCATGATTGGCCTATAGTAAAGTTGGCTAAATGTGAATCCGCTTCTATATAAGCGTGGTTTCTGACCACCCCGAAAGGGAAACGGTCGTGATGATACTTTACATACTTTCAACGAGAACAACATAAAGGTGGCAGGCGGACTGATGCTAGTAATTTTCCCAGTCTGCCGGGTGGGGAAGTATCCAATAAAGTGTAACCACACCTTTCAGGCTCGAAAGCCGGCATAGTCTTAGGGACTGATGTCAGTCATGAGTGCCTGATTCCAGTTGCTAACATTCATGGACCTTGCGCGCCACTTACCATCAGATGGGCGCAAGGTTACATGTCGTACTAGAGCGAATTTTATAAGAATTGAAAGAGATGAGCCTTGGAACCCAGGGTGGACATAGGGTCTCAGAACGATATTTGACCATTCGGCCAACTAAAGGTTTTTTGCCGATGATTTTATTAAAAGGGGGAAGAAGGGTCAAAGACTAGTTTTTTTAATATTCTGGATTGCCCATATTCAGCAGTCAATTCTCTTGGTTCTAGAGTATGTTATGATAAATGTTGTATTGTATTAATATGTATGTATTATTATTTATATGTACAGCTCTCCCAAAGTGATAATGCGCATAGAAATCTTCGTCACTGTTCGGCAACGGTCGTATTTCCCGAGCGTCGGAAGACGATATGTATATAGAGTGGTTAAGTGCATTTTCTTCATGCATAATTTAGTAGAATTATGTGTTTTGTGCTAAAAGAGATAAATATTGATTTATCAGTAACGAAATTTGATTCGAAGTAAATAGCGAGGAAAACAGATAAAACACGATTGAGAATATGCTACAATCTTTGTTGGATTGATTTACTTCGAAAATTTTATAGTACTGTAGTGGCCTCCTTTAAATATAAAATCTCTGCCTGTGTCAGACAGACAAGCAATTGTCAAATAAACTATTTTAATAAGATAATTAAAGTTGAAATTAAATTCACCTTTGAAAACAAAACCAAGAAGGGTGTGTGTGTAATAGCTGCTCTATATAATTCCACACAGAGAGAACACGTGCAGTCACCGCCAAAAAAACAAAAACAAAAAAACACTGCCCGAATTGTTTTCGATTGTGTACTCATGATATTGACTTCTATTTCTTTGGAACAAGGTGCAAAATGCAAGTGCATTGTTTAGTGCTCTTACGATTCAATGATTCGGGTGTTTCCGGGAATACGACAATTAGCGAAGATCTGCATGCGCATTATTAATTTGGGAGTACTGTACTTATGTATTGTATTTATATGTAAGTATATAGTTTTGTATATAGTATATTAGATTTAGTATTCGAAGTTAATTAATATAAATTAAAAGCTACCTAAATAATAAAATTAAAAATAAACTAAACTATAAATAAAAAATGTCCTCTTGAGACGTCCCATCCGAGATAGTCCCAAGGAGATTGGCAACATTTCCCCTCTGTATAGCGAGGCTAATACGTTGGCAGAAATAATTGCCAGCCTTCCTGTCTCCAGACCTTTCTGTCAGCCGCTTTGACAACTCCTTGGCCAAGCGCCTCGCCGACGGTCCCCATGGGCCCATAGTCTCGACCCCAAACGCAAATTCGTAACCGGCACCAAGGTTGGCATATTTTTGGCATTATTTAGTATTTAAGTTTGATTTATTTTGTTTTTTTTTGTTTATTTTTTTTTCACAAATCTTAATGCTCCTATTATATTTTGCACCTGCCTCACATAACAAATGCTCTAAATTGTCCCTAAGGTTTTTTTTTTTTTAATAAAATTGTTTATTATTAGGTTGGCTAGTAAGAATGCCTCACGGCATTAAGTCTGCCTGTGTAACTAGTGCATAAAGTTTTGAAATAAATAAAATACTAATTGAGGTCGTGATGATACCTTTTTTTAGTCACAAAAGAAAACCATTAATTATCAGCAGGTTTCCGCAAGTTTAGTAAAAGTTTGCCAAAGTTTCCAGAACGGGTGTGGAATTTTTCAGTTTGGTTCAGTTTTTCGGTCCGAAATGCAGTTTGGTTTAGTTTTTCCAGAACAGTTTTTCTGCAAAGTTTCGTCATTCGTCTTCGTGCAATGCATGCCTCAAGTTGCGGCTGATCCCTGTTCTACACTCAGGGACAAAGTTAACAGATCACACAATTAATTTTACTTTTTGCAGTTATTTTGTAATTTAGACGCATGAATTAACACACTGGAGGTTATGGCAAAGCTGCAGCGATTCTCAACGAGGCGTACTGGCCAGTTATAGAAACTGTATCATTACGGCAAGCTGCCTCCGTGGTCTAGCGGTTAAGTCCGTGGATTTAGATTCGGAGGTACCGGGTTCGATTCCTGGTCGGGACACAAAAATATTTATTAATGTAAGTAAATATATTTAATTTATTTGTGATATTTCTCGAGTTTGGTACGCTGGAGACATCGACGAGCTTGCCACTTGTCATGATTGGCCTATAGTAAAGTTGGCTAAATGTGAATCCGCTTATTTATAAGCGTGGTTTCTGACCACCCCGAAAGGAAAACGGTCGTGATGATACTTTACTTACTCTTCTATCATTACGGCACAGTGGCGTAGCGTAAGTAAGACTTTTGTCGCCCCTTTGTTGATATAAAAAAAAACTAAAATCTGTAATTACTTCTACAAATTGAGGAAAGGTCCGCGAAGACAGATGCTTAGACCGTTTTTGTTCGGATGTGCTCGCTTCACGCAGCGCTTTCTTTGGTCTTCACAAATCGGGTCGATTAACCTAGTCCTGTAGTGTATTTAAGGTGCGGACACAGCGTCACTGACGGCTAATTTATGGAAAAACTAGCCAACTTCAGACCATACTGCATTGGTGCTCGTCGAACTTTACGTGACAAATATGTAATAAAACATACTATGGTTATTTTAATACCCCGGGGTCTAGCAGTAAAGACCGTGGATTTATTCGCAGGGATACCGGGTTCGATACCTATATACAATAATATTTATTGGTGATATTTCGCGAGTTTCGTACGCTAGAGACATTGATGGGCCACAGCAAGGTTAGCTGAATGTGAATAGGAAGAAAGAAAGAAAAAAATATATATATATTTATTTGTCGCCAAACCATACACATAGCATAACCGCCGCCGTGGTCTAGTGGTAACAAACGTTGCCGTGAACTCGGGAGGTCGTGGGTACCATTCCCACCGGGGGCAAGTTGTACATTGTATAATTTGTCTCGGTCTGGGTGTTTATATGTATAATATGTATATATTAACAAAAAAAAAAAGTATAATATGTAGTTTATCAACCATCTAGTTTCCGTAACACAAGCCTCGTAGCTTACCACGGAAATTAGATGGCGCTGTGTGACCTGTCTGGAAATATTTATTATTATTATTATATAATACAACTTAAAAAACTAAATGTAAAATAAATAGTTAAACTATTATGCGCAAAATACTTAGCCTACCAGCACATGTATAGCGATAAAAAGGCGATCAGCTCGGCTACAACTATAGATAGGCCATAGCGTCTTTTTGAAAGTACGTCACGGGCACAGATGCACTAAATACAACCTATTTAACACATACACACACAGATATGCATATAAATAAATAAATATTTCCAGACAGGTCACACAGCGCCATCTAGTTTCCGTGGTAAGCTAGGAGGATTGTGCTACGGAAACTAGATGGTTGATAAACTACATATTATACTTTTTTTTTGTAAATATATACATATAAACATCCAGACCAAGACAAATTATACAATGAACAACTTGCCCCCAATGGGAATCGAACCCACGACCTCCCGAGTTCACGGCAACGTTTGTTACCACTAGACCACGGAGGCGGTATAATATAATATAATAATAATAACTTCCCAGCCTTGCATAGTAAGGCCAAGAAGATGGATTCAGGCATGCAGCTAGCATGCTTGCTGAGAAGCAATGAATCCGCTTCTGACCACCCCGGAAGTGATACGGTCTTGATGATACTATTTTGGCCTTTAAGATGATAGTTTTTCTATGCGTTATTATTCTCAGAATGAAATACTGACAAACGCGGTAACTAATGTGACCGGTTGAATGCTATGACCTATCCTAAGGACAGACAAGTTTTTTGTAAACAAACTCCATAATAAATTTTACTGCACTAATACGACGTAATATTAATAACATTTTAAAAAGATTTTGTTGCTGCACAAATTGAAATTCTATGCACTTTTATGGGCTCCTGTGTGGCTCACGAACCTTGGAAGTCTAAGTTTTACTTAAGCTCTCCTCCAGTTTGGGGGTCAACCGCAAGACGTACACCAGTCTTAAAAAGTATTATCACTACCGTTTCCCTTTCGGGGTGGTCAAAAACCACGAAAATAAGCGGATTCACATTTAGCCAACTTTACTATAGGCCAATCATGACAAGTGGCAAGCTCGTCGAAGTCTCCAGCGTACCAAAATAA
Source organism: Tinea semifulvella (assembly GCA_910589645.1). Classification (NCBI taxonomy): domain Eukaryota; kingdom Metazoa; phylum Arthropoda; class Insecta; order Lepidoptera; family Tineidae; genus Tinea; species Tinea semifulvella. The sequence goes on along the minus strand of OU342615.1, from coordinate 2,836,151 downwards.
ATACAAATATTTATAAGCGTGGTTTCTGACCACCCCGAAAGGGAAACGGTCGTGATGATACTTTACTTTACGTGATAGACCTGATGGTTCAAGGACCTGATTCAAAGGAACATACACATTACCTCCGTGGTCTAGTAGTAACAAGCGTTGCCGTGAACTCGGGAGGTCGTGGGTTCGATTCCCACCGGGGGCAAGTTGTACATTGTATAATTTGTGTCGGTCTGGGTGTTTATATGTATAATATGTATATATTTACAAAAAAAAAAGTATAATATGTAGTTTATCAACCATCTAGTTTCCGTAACACAAGCCTCGTAGCTTACCACGGAAACTAGATGGCGCTGTGTGACCTGTCTGGAAATATTTATGATTTATATATTTATTACCCTTTTTAGCGTCGCGCAGCCGAGTAAAAAAACAATAAGAAGAACTGAGACAAACAACGTGTTCTCCGAAGAACAACAGTGAGTTCTAAATCTATGACAAATGTTAGTAAGAAAAGTGTATTTCTCATTGGTATATTGGTATTTATATGACTAATTATTTATTTATATACTATAGTTATTCTTTATATTATATATAGTGTATTTATTAACCTTTCATTAATATCTTCAATGTTTTTTTTTTTTTTAATTATGGTATTTAGAATTTAATTTTTAATTTTAATTTAATTTTTAATTTTGATTTAATTTGAAGTTATGTAAATTATAGATACCGGCCTTCCTAGTGTGAGTCTCCAATAGAAAACATGTACATAGTATTTTATTGGAAATAAACGATTATTATTATTATTATTGGTATACCGGAGTTCGAACGAACCGCGATCTTTTGGATTAAACTATATAATATAAGTGAACAAATTTATAAACATGGCACCGTGTCTTAAGACAACCGGTCGTCTAGTGGCGAGGTTTATGGCCCTTTTGCCCCCACAAGGTCACCGTGCAGAAGCCGCTCGACTAGGCTAGTCGTCCACATTACCATAGGTCAGTATCTACAAACATACATCGTAGTTTAGCAAAAACATAACATAAACTTTTTAATTTAATTAATATAAATTAAAAGCTACCTAAATAATAAAATTAAAAATAAACTAAACTATAAATAAAAAATGTCCTCTAGAGACGTCCCATCCGAGATAGTCCCAAGGAGACTGGCAATATTTCCCCTCTGTATAGCGAGGCTAATACGTTGGCAGAAATAATTGCCAGCCTTCCTGTCTCCAGACCTTTCTGTCAGCCGCTTTGACTTCTCCTTGGCCAAGAGCGCCTCGCTGACGGTCCCCATGGGCCCATCGTCTCGACCCCAAACGACAAATTCGTAACCGGCACCAAGGTTGGCATGCGCCTGGATGTGAGATGGAGCTAATTTGTCTAATTTAAATTATTTGTTTTGATACAATCATATTTATTTCAACAAAATAACAATAATAACTAAAAAAAAAACATAAAACTAAATCTATAAAATCATCTAACATTCATTCACATTCAATCATTCATTCGTTCCTTCAAACATACCTGCTCCATCCTCACATCCTATCCATCTCACTCGCTTTTTGGTTCCTCTGATCCTTAAGCTTATAGCCCTTATTACTGAAATTTGTATTTTTGTTTTTAGCCAGCCTGCAACTTGTGAGAATGGCTTCTGCCATTTTTCAGAAAGACGTGAAGCGGTCTTTTTGACAAAAGCCGCGTACTCAGCACCTAATGAGCCAGCACACGAGATAACCAACGGCGTAAATGAAGCTCTGAGATCTTCTGCTGCCCTGTCGTATTTACGGTGTTTCTCGTGTGAATGGGTTTGGGAGATGCTTCCCCAGGTACGGGTTTCATATGAGGTTGTGTCAGCATTAACAATGCGAACATCAAAAAACGCTTTCCTCGCTGGTTCCCAATTATATTATTTTGTTTATTTTTAATTGCATTTTATATCGGTGGACTCAATAAATAATTTAATTCATTTGTGATATTTCGCGAGACATCGACGAGCTTGGCACTTGTCATGATGGGTCTATAGTAAAGTTGGCTAAATGTAAATGTGCATAATTAAAATATATATATATATATTCCTTAAAATTGTAAGCGTCCACTTGTCGGTATCGTACGCATCGCACGCAACGGATCGTAATATTCTTAGTATAGAAACGCATATAAGTGCGTCTTAGCTTGCTTGCAAGACTTAGCTATCACGATCAAATAATCAAAACAATAGCTGAAGGTGCATTAAAAAGTTATCGAAACAAACGGGCATGTATGAGAAGGTTGATGAATGTCGAAGAAGCGAAAGAGGTATGTCGTGATCGTGTCAAGTGGCGCTCAATTGTCTCTGCCTACCCCGCAAGGGATTTGGCGTGAAGATATGTATATGTATGAAGACCTTCGCCATTAAACATTTTGGTATGAACGATGAGAGGAAGTTTCCTGAATGTCGCCCATCCTAGCTGAATGCGTCTGTCGGCGTCTTTACTTCTCAAATTTATTAATTTATTTATTTTGTGATCATGAAGCGTAACCATCAGATTGCAATAAATGATGCTAAAGAAAGAGCGAATTTAAATAAAATTTAGATAGCAAACTAATTTAATTAGTTGGTGTAGGTCAAGATTTCGCCAAATATACTGAAATTAGCATTTTTGTAACTAAAAATATTTAGAATGGAACGTTATATACGCGATAACGCCTATAATTTTATGCATGTTTTTTTTATTAATGGGTACTTTAAGAAGAAAACATTATTCTTTTAACCCGAATTTTTACTTATCTGTTAGATCAATATCTAATAATATCTGATAGAAAAAAAAATAAAGAAAAAAAAATGCAACCATCATAGATTAGATTTGACAGATATATTGTCAGTAAAACAACAAAATCAATTCTAAAGCGCACCTCGAACACGACATTATGTTTCTTTTCTTTTGTACTAGCATGACATGTGACCTTGCGCCCACCTGATGATAAGTGGCGCGTGAGGTCCATGAATGTTAGCAACTGGAATCAGACACTGATTACTAACATCAGTCTACTGTCTACTATGCCGGCTGTGCTTGACTGGGAGTAACACATTACTGGGTTTATCAATACTTCCGCGTCCTAACAGTTTTTCACTTTTTTTATTTACAATATATGACTTTATTATTATTATTAATGCACTGCCGGTTACAGTAGTGTTCAAGGTGTGCTTTCAAATTAATTTTGTTGTTTCTCCAACAATAAACCATTTTGTATCAAATCAAAATCAAAATAATTTATTTCCGTATGGTTAGCACGTAACACTTGGATAATGTCAATACATACAAGCCAATAAATAAAAAATAATAATAAAAACAAATAAAAAATATTACCATTGACCATGGCTGGACCGAACCTAACATCAATACAATAATTATAACTAAAACATTGTTGCCATAAACGAGGAATTTGTTTTTACTTACAGCTAGATACTTAATATTTAATTCGTGGCTGTAAAAAGGCCATGTCAGCTTACAATCTAATAATAATTATGTCCATAAATATAAATATAAATTCGTGGCTGTAAAAAGGCCATGTCAGCTTACAATTTAATAATAATTATGTCCATAAATATAAATTCGTGGCTGTAAAAAGGCCATGTCAGCTTACAATCTAACAATAATTATGTCCATAAATATAAATATAAATTCGTGGCTGTAAAAAGGCCATGTCAGCTTACAATCTAATAATAATTATGTCCATAAATATAAATATAAATTCGTGGCTGTAAAAAGGCCATGTCAGCTTACAATTTAATAATAATTATGTCCATAAATATAAATTCGTGGCTGTAAAAAGGCCATGTCAGCTTACAATCTAATAATAATTATGTCCATAAATATAAATATAAATTCGTGGCTGTAAAAAGGCCATGTCAGCTTACAATTTAATAATAATTATGTCCATAAATATAAATTCGTGGCTGTAAAAAGGCCATGTCAGCTTACAATCTAATAATAATTATGTCCATAAATATAAATATAAATTCGTGGCTGTAAAAAGGCCATGTCAGCTTACAATCTAATAATAATTATGTCCATAAATATAAATATAAATTCGTGGCTGTAAAAAGGCCACGTCAGCTTACAATCTAATAATAATTATGTCCATAAATATAAATATAAATTCGTGGCTGTAAAAAGGCCATGTCAGCTTACAATCTAATAATAATTATGTCCATAAATATAAATATAAATTCGTGGCTGTAAAAAGGCCATGTCAGCAATCTAATAATAATTATGTCCATAAATATAAATATAAATTCGTGGCTGTAAAAAGGCCATGTCAGCTTACAATTTAATAATAATTATGTCCATAAATATAAATATAAATTCGTGGCTGTAAAAAGGCCATGTCAGCTTACAATTTAATAATAATTATGTCCATAAATATAAATATAAATTCGTGGCTGTAAAAAGGCCATGTCAGCTTACAATCTAAAAATATTTATGTAAGTATGAAAATAATATGTACAATTCCCGCTCTATTATGTATTTGATCTTTGTCTTGTATTAAGATTTTATTAGCAAATCAAAATTAAATGTTATAAAAACAGTGTTAAATGAGAATTTATGTTTTTAAAACCAGTCTGGTTGGAATTATCTGGTGCTTACCCCATTTGTGGACTGTTGTGAGCCCTGTCTGATTTTACTTTAACAAAATAAAGTATTTTATTTATTTATTTATTTGTGCCGTTTACTGTAGAATCTTCAGGCCAATGGAGTCCAAGCGAAAAAAGTTTTTAAAAGACAACACCGCGTCTTATCGTCTCCTTCGGTGACAAGAGATAGATAGATACATTATTTATAACATAAAATTTAAATGTACATAGGCGAGCTTAATGTCTAGGCATTTTCTAACAGCTAACCTTTGGGGGAGTGAGAAGGGAGTGTGGGTACATGTGTATACATCGTGCATATATCGTATAACAACAACATACATATAGATATAATAATGTATTCCATACATACATAATATCCTTATTTTATTTTCGTTTATGTAGATACTTTAATATTAGTTTTAATTTCATATACTTTTTGTAGATTTGAATTTTGTATTTATCTCAGTTATATAACTTTAATTAAGAAGCGATTGTTTAGTGTATGTCAATTACAGTCTCCTGGTTTTAGTCCCTGCGTAGACAAGACAGTTAGGTATTACTATGTGATCGGCATACACCTGCCTTTATTATTTATTTATTTTTCTCCTATTTTTTTTATTATGTAGTTACAAGATCACCACATGACTGGCAGTGCCGATTGTGGAGATCACTGTAATATGTTTCGCTTGTAAATTAGTTTTTTTGTCAATAAATATATTTTTTCTTTTCTTTCTTTCTTTTGTCTATATGCTTTTTTTTATACCAACTCTTTTCTGTATTTCGACGTTACGTATGCGGCCCGCCAAAGTGAAGCCGCATATCAGACACAACTGCCTTATATCTACTGCGTACTCTCATGCGTATTCTGACGTATCCACGTCTCGCAGTCACGTCAGTGTTGGTACCAACATGGCATTACGTATGGTGAGCCGAGCTTTGTCACTGACATTTCGACTGGCGATCAATGACCCCAGGGCACCGTTAACACTATTTCCCGCGTTCACTCTTCTTTCAACATCCCTATCGTACTTCCCATCCGCAGTAAAAACACTGCCCAGAATTTCATCTATTTGTTCTATATGTATTTGTTATATATCACGACTGTTTCCCCTTCAGGGTGGTCAGAAACCACGCTTATAAATAAGCGCATTCACATTTAGCCAACTTTACTATAGGCCAATCATGACAAGTGGCAAGCTCGTCGATGTCTCCAGCGTACAAAACTCGAGAAATATCACAAATAAATTAAATAATAATTAAATGTTTTTATTTAATAATAATAATAAATATTTTTGTGTCCCGACCAGGAATCAAACCCGGTACCTCCGAGTCTAAATCCACAGAAAGTTCTAGAGTTTCATCATTAATGTTTATCGTCACGGTTGTCATCCTTCTTCTTTTAAGTACCTTGGTTTTTCTCGAATTTAAACGGATAAACAATAAAATAAATTTACACACACAATTTAAAATGTGATTATTTATTAAATAACCAATTGTGCCAGTGCTCAAGTAAACCGGCAATGCGCGTACCGACCTTGGCGCGTTCATTACCAAGGTATAACATTCAACCCGCTTCAACCTTTCCTATAAACGGCTTTAGTGTCGCCTCTCACGATCGAGCTGGCGCTATTTTTTCGTCTGGCCATTTTGCAATTTAAATAACCCGATAAAACGTGCTACTCCAATGCTTAAACTGATCTTCATCATCACATGAGTCCTGGACCTCCACTGCTGGATGGTGTCACGTTTGACGTGACATTAAATAAAGCTATAGAATTTAAGCAAAATTCAAAATACATTTATTGTCATAAATTGTGGTTGTTTGTACATTGTTGGTTACAAAATAGGTCTCACAATTTACCCCGGGACAGGGCGTACAATATTGTGCTATTTAAAAAAAATATACCTATTAATAATTTTTCTAAATATTTGCAAATAAATTACATTTTAGCACACCAATTAACATAATCATAATAAATATTATAATACAGAGCCAAACTTTTCCTTCCTTTAATAACAATATAAAATTTAATAATATGTCAAAAATTAAACTAAATTAAAAATAATGTCAAGATTTTATATTATTATAATGCATTATATAAAGGAAGTTAAGCATGTTAAAATCAATGACGTTTTTAACAAAGAGAAATGAGTTTACAATTACACAAGGGAGGGTCAAAATCCAAATCCCTCGCGGGGTAGGCAGAGCCAATTGAGCGCCACTTGTCACGGTCACGACATACCTCTTTCGCTTCTTCAACATTTATCAACCTCTTCATACATGCCCTTTTGTTAAGATGGCTTTTTAATGCACCTTCAGCTATTGTTTTATTTATTTGATCGTAATATGTCAGTCTTGGTCTGCCAACAACAAGTTGTTTTACTCACAACTTTCGCATTATATATCTGGTTCGTCAATCTCTCTTCACTCATCCTTTCGACATGCCCGAACCATCGGAGCATAGTAAAGTAAAGTATCATCACGACCGTTTCCCTTTCGGCGTGGCCAGAAACCACGCTTATAAATAAGCGGATTCACATTTAGCCAACTTTACTATAGACCAATCATGACAAGTGGCAAGCTCGTCGATGTCTCCAGCGTACCAAACTCGAGAAATATCACAAATAAATTAAATATTAATTAAATGTATTTATTTACATTTATAAATATTTTTGTGTCCCGACCAGGAATCGAACCCGGTACCTCCGAGTCTAAAGCCGCGGACTTATCTTAGTGATCGTTTCGAGTACCTGCGTGACTCGCACTCCCGCTCCCTTCGCTCTACTCACAACAATCAACTCTCAATTCCTCTTCACTCTTCCAGCAGATATTCAGATTCTCTTACTGTTACTGCAGCCCGCCAATGGAACAGGCTACCTTTATCTATTAGACAGGCCCCGTCTTTAAATATATTCAAACATTTATTAATTACATACTTTCTCAAAAAACAAAATGACATCTAATCTCCACATCTTGACATAGATAATTATTATATTAGTATTTATTTAATTAAAGTATTTATTATATCGTATGACATATTTATATATTGGTATGTTATTTATACTTACTATGGTATATTTATGATTGATTTTAACTATTATTATTATTATTCTTATTTCGACTCTGCACCCATTATAATAATTTCTCACTCTCCCAAAGGTTAGCTGGTAGAGAATACCATACGGTATTATGCTCGCCTATGTACATTATTTTATATGTTATATTTTGTGTGCAATAAAGAATTATATTATTATTATTATTATTATTAACCGCTAGACCACGGAGGCAGTTTCATCGGAGCATGCCTTTCCTTATTTTTGTCACTATGCTTTCTTTCATACCTACATTGCTTTTGCGTATTTCGTCATTACGTATACGGTCCATCAAAGTGACGCATATCCGACGTAAAGACCTCATGTCTACTGAAGGAAGGGTCGTAAGCCAAAACTTAGCCCTATTAATCTTTATGCAACCCTTGACCGAAGGTTTGGGTAATTTATCTCGGAGAGCCTGAAGACGGAGTCCCGGAGAGCGCTGCCGATCCCAAGCGGACAACGAGGGTTCACGGGGATCCTGGGCAGCGAGGTTATCTTCTTAGCGGGGTCCCAGCTCTAAAGTCCAGACATAGAACCCTGGAACGCACGGGACACGCTTTAAGTTCATCTCTAAATCCACCACCACTAAAGTCACCAAGACAAGATAAAATAAAGTTATTGCACGTGGTCATGATGTAATCGCGTACTGCAGCAATTAGGTTAATATTATTTTTTAATGAATATATATTATTATATATCGCACCCTCAGAACGACAGAGGCTTAAGTCAAAAAATTTAGTTTGTGGGAAAACGCGAAAGAAGATCGTAAAGTTTAAACTTTTCACTTTGAGAGTAATTATTCCACACTTATCCTTCTAAATGTGAGTGTTTTATTTTTTTATTGGAAAGTCTAGGTTTTAATTTGTTGATGAATGCAAAAATGAATGTTGTATGTCTTTTATTTATTTTATGTGTTTTAAAAAAAAAAAGGTAAATATAAGCCATTTTGGTTCCGAAATGTCCAATCTAAAAAAGACATATTTTTACTTAGGCCTCTTTATTTCTAAAGAAAGGGACCCAATCTGATTTACTATAACTTGGTTAGAATAGTTTTAGGTATGAAAAAGGCACAATCGTCATTAAGCCCCACCTACATAAACTTAATTTTGTATTGTAAAGAACTAATTCAAAAGACGCCTCTTCTAAATTCAACATACGTAAATCAACTTACCGATTTTTTCGGGCTTAAAAAGGCAAAATTGGTTTTACGCCTGTTTAATCCTGTACTTATCGGTTTCAACGTTGGCACTTCACTGATTGTTTCATGTTTATGAAATGATGTTTAATCTGACTGAGAAAGGAATGTGTGCTAATGTGAAAAATCTCAAATGTGCAGATTTTGTTAGAATATTTTAAAAAGTAAAGTACCATAAGGACCGTATTCCTTTCGGGGTGGTCAGAAATCAAGCTGTTTTTAGCTTAAGAATTATCACAAATAAATTAAATAAATTATTGTGTACCGACCAGGACTCAGCACCTCCGCGTCTAAATCTTAACAGCTAGACCACGGAGGAGAATATTTTAGTTCCAGAGCAAAGGTCGCTCATAGACTAAGCACGTGTGATAAACTTGCTAGTGCCACCCCTGGCTGTGATGTTTCCAATGTACCTAGCACATGTGTTAGACATTAACACCAGGTTGCGGGTAAAAAGTTACACTTAACTGTGATGCATTATAAAATACGACGTCTTTGGATCATTAGCTGCTCTTTCTATACTAGTATTGACACACTAAGGGCAATTTGTACATGCATTGTTTTTTTTTTTTTTTACGTTTTTGCTTATGCAATTTTTTTTTATCATTTGTTGCTTAAGTTCGTTTAACGGTTGTGCTACCCTCTCTTTCGCACAATACAGCATTTTTAAAGGTTCTGAGTGTACTTTTGAAAAAAGTTATCTACTAACTTTTTAGGAAATAAAATTACTGAAGAAAGTTAGGTGAATGATTAAAAAAAAGTACTAAATTATAAATTATGCTTAAAACTAAAATTTTAAATATAAATGAAAAATAAAAAAAATATAAGGAAATAACTACTTAATAATTAAAAATACAACTAGAAACTAAAATAAAGATAAAATGAAATAATTATAAGTACTATATAAACCCTTATAAACTAAATCTAATACAAAAATAAACAATCAATAAAAAAAAAACTAGACATGTCCCATCAGAGATAGTCCCAAAAAGACTGGCAATATTTCCCCCTGTATAGCAAATCTTATCAACCTTATATCGACGCCACGTCGACACCTTCGCCGCGTCGCATCTCAGGGGGACAGCGCATAAAGCGGGGGCCGCGGCGGAAATTGCGGAGTCCAGCAAACGGCGCAAGTATGTAAATACTTACATATTTGTGCCGTTTGCTGTAAAAACTCTGGGCCCATGAAGTCCAAGCGCAAAAAGGTTTTTAAAAGACAACACCGCGTCTTGTCGTCTTCTCCGGTGACAAGAGGGCTGGCTCTGACTTCTCCCAAAGATTTGCAATTCAACAGGGAAATGCAGCCAGCGTTCTTGCCACCATTCCACGCGGACGGGACTTATATCCCAATCCTTAGTATTAATATTAATTTTATTTTATAATTTGTAAATATTTTTTTTAAATAAATTACTTATCTAAAAAACCTATAGACATTGAATTGAATTTATACATATTTTTTTAAGGCGTTGTCAAAGCAGCTCATGAACACCTCGGGGGACAAGAGGGCTGGGCAATATTTTGGCCAAAGGATCAGCATTGCCAATCAAAGTGGCAATGCTGCCAGTATCCTTGGCGCTTTGCCCATTGGCAGCGATTTGGAGCAAATTTGTTATTTATATTATCACACACTAAACATAATAAAATTATACCTTAGCGAATATATGTACCAAATAAGGGCCATAGTATACCAGCTAACGCACAAAAAATAAATAAAAATATAACCCTTAAAAACATATGATGCGTAACTTAACCCTTTCTCCATCGTCACATAATTTGAGAAACACGTTTTAAAAAAAAAGAAAAAAAAAACGTAATGACATGATATCGTTAAGGTCGTTTCACACATGTCGTTTTGGTTTTTATGTCAATTATTTACACATTAATCTTGTGAGAAATTATACAGGAGATGCAAGCACCGTTGACCAAATAAAAACCGGGCATTTACCTTGTATATATATAGTAAAGTAAATGTATCATCACGACCGTTTCCCTTTCGGGGTGGTCAGAAACCACGCTTATAAATAAGCGGATTCACATTTAGCCAACTTTACTATAGGCCAATCATAACAAGTGGCAAGCTCGTCGATGTCTCCAGCGTACCAAACTCGAGAAATATCACAAATAAATTAAATAATAATTAAATGTATTTATTTACATTAATAAATATTTTTTGTGTCCCGACCAGGAATCGAACCCGGTACCTCCGAGTCTAAATCCGCGGACTTAACCGCTAGACCACGGAGGTAGTCACCTTGTATATATAATCCAATTTAACGGTCATTAGTAATAATGTAGATTGCATGTGTGTTAAAATTTAACAAGCTACCTGATGAACTGAAATTGTTACCTGAAATGTCATATAGACGAAAACTAAAAGACTATTTACTGTCACATGGCTTTTATACAATTCACAGGTGGCGCTGGAGGGCTATAGTTGTAATATTTTCATTTGTTGTTGCTTTTGTTAGTTGTATTGTGTATTTCTAAAATAACTTATACCTTTCTATTCGGATATCTTACGTTACTTTTAGTCATAGTTCTCATTATTTTATTTTTTTAAATATTGTTACTATTATTATTTAAATTTCTTAAACATATAATGTATCATAATTGAATGTAGTTTGACATGTTGTGGTCACCTGTTACTGGGGTACCATTCACTAATGTTTTTTTACTGTTTACTTCTATTGATAGAATTGGATTCAATGTGTACTCTGTTGGTGATCCTAATTAAATAAAATGTTTAAAACATATTCATATTTTATAAATTATATTTTGCGTTAATTCTTATATATTATATATATATATATATAATTATGCTTACCATCACAGAGTCCTAGACTTCCACAGCTGGAGATGGACTCCAGAGATCTTGGTGGAAATTTGGATTAGCTTCACGATAGCCAGACGAGTTGGCGTGTCAAATTTTAATAAGAATTTAATAACCATTCCACAAGTTAGAATTAGTGGAAAATAATTAGTAGAGCTTAACGTGTTCTCCAAGGCTCGGGAACGATGGTGTTGTAAATCTATGACAATGTCCAGGGGCCAAATTCTGGCGTCTTCGACTTCGAAAATCGAGCGGACATGCATGTCGAAAGCGCGAGAATAGAGGCCCAGTTCTTTATAATCATATCAATGTAAGTCAAACCTTGGCGGAAATTGCGCTCTTATTTGCTTTGTTCTCGAGTGTTGCAGTACATAAATAATTATTATTTTGGCGAAGAAATAAATCATGCATATAATACTATACTAGTTCTTTGACCCGGAGTTGCCCGTGTATTATAGCGGACACCTGTTGAAGTTATGTTTAACATTGTGTTCCAAGGAATATCTGCCAAATTTTGCTGCCGAAAAACCAGGTTTCGAAACGCCGTTGACCCACCGTAACTATCCTTCGTGGTCTCCAACCATTATAGCCTTCAATAGCCACTTAATTTATCCCCCTACTTTTATACACTACCTTTATTTATTAAAAAAAAAAAATCATAGCTTATTATTTTTTGATGTTCGCATTTGCTGACGCAACCTCGTACAGAACCCGTACCTGGGGAAGCATCTCCCAAACCCATGCACACGAGTAACACCGTAAATACGACAGGGCAGCAGAAGATCTCAGAGCTTCATTTACGCCGTTGGTTATCTCTTGTGATGGCTCATTAGGTGCTGAGTACGCGGCTTTTGTCAAAAAGACCGCTTCACGGCTTTCTGAAAAATGGCAGAAGCCATTCTCACAAGTTGCAGGCTGGCTAAAAACAAAAATACAAATTTCTGTAAAAAGGGCTATATATAAGCTTAAGGATCAGAGGAACAAGAAAGCGAGTGAGATGGATAGGAGATGTGAGGATGGAGCAGGTATGTTTGAAGGAACGAATGAATGATTAAATGTGAATAAATGTTAGATGATTTTATATATTTAGTTTTCTGTATTTTTTAGTTATTATTGTTATTTTGTTGAAATAAATTTATGCTAAAATAGCTTATTATATTAAACATATAAACAAAGTAGCAATAGTGGAACACAAGCCAAAGAGTTTTATATTATTTAGACAATACAATTAAAACAGAAATATTAGTAAAATACAGTAATTAGATTAAAATTAATAGTGCAATTGAATTGTGACTAGCAAAAGTAAAAGAAAAAGAAAAATAATAATAAATAAGTGAAAACCAATAGGTTAATGATTATTTACCTAAAACAAAATGAATGAATGAGAGGCAGAAGCAAAATTATACTATATATACGAATATAGCAGTATTCGTATATTAGCAAGCGAAGTGGATTTGCAAAGTCAGTCCGGGATGAGAGTTGTCTTGATACTGCCTCCGGTGATTAGTTAGATGTATCAGAGTATAACATGGCTAAAACGTTAATATAGACAAGTCATTTACAGTAATCTAAACAGGGGAATGAATAAATGATTGAAAAATATATATATACGATAGGTTATATATTTATATCTATTACTCAATTTAATTGTTTACCCAATAATGATTTGATTATTTATTAGTGTGCCGTATCGATTAGTTCTCTAGCAATTTTGATTCTATTGGAAAAGTTACAGCCATGCATACTCGTATATTGAATTTTAGCAACTGAAATCCGGCACTAATGACTGATATCAGTCCCTAACACTATGCCGGCTTGACTAAACATGACAGCAATTCGAGACTGATCACGAAACGTGTGGTTTATCGGCACGAACGGTGGATACGGCGGGGCCCCGGTAGACTGGGCAAATTACCACCATTGATCCGTCTACCGACTATAAGCCAACTATAATAATCTAATTACTAATTTCCACCTGTAATTTCAACCGAATTTTATAGGATTTAAGGTAAACGATCCTACAACCAAACTACCACCGCGCCATGTACTAACCCTTTCAGCACGGCAAAAAATATTTTGAATATTGAAGGGTTTATCAATATTTTAAGGTCTAAAATATCTCATATAAATAGTGAAAAAAATCCTCCCGTAAGGAATTCTACAAAACCCCCTCCGCATATTCGTGCGTTGCCGTTTTCTAATGTGCTAGCGCACTATTGTGCGTTGGGTAATAGTGGAAATAAAAACCACTTTTGTATGTTTTTTTCTTTACTAGTCCTAACAATTTAATAGAGATAATTATTTATTTATTTATTATTTATTAAAAACTTTATTGCACAAAGTACAAAGGCGGACTTAATGCCCGTAGACATTTTCTGACAGCCAAACCTTAGGGACAAATTAGAACATTTATAGGTGCAATGAAATAAATATTAATAGTAGGATAAATTCAACATAATTATATATACTTACATAATATACTTTAACATATACTGTAATATCAATATACTAAATACTAATACATACACAAAAATATACATAAATATACATATATACACTTATTAACATTGTTGGGAGCTATTTAGAAAGTGTAGATAGACGAGTTTTTTGAACGAAGATCTGGTAGACGCTTGCCTTATGGTTACAGGGAGATTGTTCCATAAATTTGTGGCAACAACTGTAAAAGAATTTGAAACAAATCCAGAATGATGTAAGGGAACAGAAAGAAGTGAGTTGTGAGAAGAACGAAGGGATTTGTCGTGAAACGAAGAAAGATAGGCAAATTTATCGTTGAGGTATTTCGGTGTCGCAGGCTTGTTTAGAACAGAAAAAAGGAGACAGAGAACTCTTAGATTTCTGCGACAACGAATTGGCAGCTACTTCAACTTAGCACGATATTCAGAAATGTGATCGTATTTACGTAGACAGAAGATGAACCGAATACACGCGTTAAGTAACCGGTCCATTTTGTTGAGCAACATCTCTGACAGATCAATGCTGCAAACATCACCATAGTCGAGGAGAGGAAGGAGAAGGCTTTGAACTAGGGTTATTTTAGCTTTTAACGGCAGTAGTTAGAGGAGTGCACGAACTCCTCGTATCGAGGTCGTTTCAGAGCGGCCAAACAGAATTTGGCGACACGGCTAGATTTATTTTGTAATAACGCACGCTGGGCATAGTCCGTGCTGAAAGGGCTAACGCATGTATATACACTTTTCTTAAGTACATTTATAATATATTTACAACACCACTGTTTCCGTTCCGTCCACGTTAAGCCGTCGGTTCCGTTTCCACTATTACCAACTTGTCATTAAAAATTTACATCGGATCCTCGCTAGCGCGGCGAGTGTAGGCCTAATACTTCAGATATATGTTCTGGAAGGCCAATCTCCAATAGTAAAGGTCTAAGACGCTATGTTGAATGTATGATCCACATCTGTGGACTAAGGATGGCTTGGGTTTGTTGTCTTCCTTTCTTGTTTGTTTATATGAATAGACATAGCTGGGCACAGTTAATCAAATAGTTAACTTCGTTAATCGTTAATCCGTTACAAAAAAAGTTAGCTTCGTTAAACGTTAAAGCGTTTCATTTCGAAAGAATTAACGGAAGTAATCGTTAATCCGTTAATATGTGTAAAATTGCATTTTTATATCGTTGCGTTAGTGAACTTTTAAAACCTGTTGGTTTAGGTTCTGGAAGTTAACAGGTTAATATATAATATTGTCAGAATGAGTTCTCTTTTTTGTCTTGCCTCGGTTAGAGCCCGCCTTAACAATCTCTTCAAACTGTACGTAATGTGACTCATGTACCCTTCTTACATGTTGTTTCAAATTATAAAGGCTTGATACATGAACTTTTATTTTGGTGTCTTTCGGCAAAAAGCAACGCTTACAAGCAAAAAGTATTTGCTGGCCCAATCTGGATACAAATTCCACATACTCAGTCAAATGTGGCCAAGGATTCTCATCAGGACCGCTGAAATCCGATTCCATGTCTTTCATGATATAGTTTTAATTACACTTTTCTATCTAACTAATTACACTGCACCCTTATTTATTAACACTGTCAGTAATTTATAATAACAACAAACACAACACTCGTCACTCTAAGCACTGGCGCTAGTACTTCGCAGTTTTCTTACTCGCACGCGCCGGCAAAATATATCTAGTTTTGTTTTTGTCTCACGCGCCGCCGCGCCCGGCACTTGTCGTTTCATACTTGTCTGAACCTGTTTTTCGCGCCACACCGCGGTACCGTGCGGTAAATAGTGGCATTGGATTAACGGTTAACGGACTTCTGCATATTAATGGAAGTTAACGTGTCCGTTAACATTTTTAAAAGTTAACTTAAAAGTTAACCTGTTAATCAAAATGTTAACTTCGTTAATTAACGATTAACGGATTAACGAGTTAATGCCCAGCTATGTGAATAGACAGTTGACAGCGTTTCTGGTTGGATTTGTTTCGCAGATTGAGTGGATGGATTAATGTTGTTTTCGACTTTCTCATATGCACTTTTAATGTTGTTACCAAATTATAGGTATGTTTTATTATTATTATACTTCTTCTATATATATTTTTTTTAAATTAATTTTTGGAAATTTTCCGTGTTTTATAAAATTATGTTGTAATAAACTATTGAAACATTTATATACCTATTTATAGTTTTGTATAGTAAGTAGTTCACACAACTCCACTACGTACTATGTTTATATAGCGAAACCTGTAATTGACCTTACTCCATAAATTGTACCATACTATTATTAAGCATATTGTTACGTTGTTGGTTTCTTAATAAATAAATAAATGATTGAATTAATTATTGAACTAGTTATTTATATTTACAACTTGCCTTTAATACCTAAAACAAAAATCATAAATCAAAATGGAGGCCAACTATTTAATCGTTTCTTACATTCCCAGGACATTCGACTTGATGGGTCAAACTAAAGATTCAAATCTGAGGATCTTTTAAGATCACAAATCAAAATATAACTTCAGCTATAAAATATAAAGTTCAATTTTAACTATCAATGAATAAACTTTAATAAGTTTGAATTGGTCTTAAAGATTTGGTCACAGACTTTTGTCATATCGTTACCTTAGCATACGTATACTGTTTCAACCGGTGCCATTAAATATAAATATCACCACGACAAGCTTACAATATTAGTTATCCTTGATACGCATACGTCATAACTTAATAGTATGGGACAACTCTACAGATGTGGACTTAGTTGTTAAAGATCAGAAAAAGTGTATAAGTGCTGGTCATTATTTAGAATCTTGCAAACCACTATTGCGCGGTGGTGGCTCGGTTGTAAGTACGCGTTCCTTAAATCCTACAGGCTATTCTACCTAAGGTCGGTTCAAACCCTCCCAGGCATGTACCAATGAGAATTACGTTCATTTGTCATAGATTTAAAAAACCACCGTTCCCGTGCCTCGGAGAGCACGTTAAGCTGTCGGCCCCGGTTTCACTAATATTAACTTGTGGAATCGTTAATAAATTGTCATTAAAAATAGACATCATATCCTCGCCAAGCCGTCTGGCCAGCGTGGCGAGTGTAGGCCAAATTCTCCAGATATGTATTCTTGAAGGCCCATCTCCAGCAGTGTCTGGGATGCTGTGTTCTAGGGGCTGTAATGATGAAAAATAATGAAACCACTATTTAGAAATTTTAAAATACTGCCTGCACCATGTATTTACACAAAACAAATAGCCATATTTGTCAGACAATATCCGGAATTATTTTCAAAAGTTGAGCATACTCGTATACTCAAGAAAGAGTCAAGAGGCCGATACAAGCATGATTTATATATACCAAAATGTAATCTTAGCTTAGTAAAGAAAATTTTGTTCCATTTGGCAATAACAATTTATAATACCCTCCCCATAACCATAAAATAATTGCCAAATAATTATTCCGTGAAAGACTACATCGCTGGTTATTGGAAAATATTTTTTACTCATTGACTAATATAATAACTACACACATCAAAAGTGTCTAGGGATCAACATATATTTTTGCAATAACTTTTCTCCTGATTGATATTCATTAAAATTTTCTTTAAGGATTGATCAAATAAAATGTTTTCGTTTGTCTACAGTAACGATAAACCAAGTCACCTTTGCATTAGTAAAAAAAATTGCCATTTTCCTAATAAAGGGATTTTTGACATTTGAACCACTAACATTAAAGTTCGAAAAAAAGACTGAAATAACAGTTTTTTTTAAAATTTTATTGGGTAACTTAAACAATTAATAATCCGTGTTTCTACCGCGAACACTAACAACACAAGAACATCGGTTTGGCATACTCAAAATGAGTTCATCCAAATCACGCTGTGGAATGGCCGCCCATGTTCGTTGCAACAACAAAAAAAGGTCTTCTTGCGACTGGATACCCTCCATATTCGGCAGAGCTCTTCTCTGAAGAATATCCCATGCATGCTCAATCGGGTTCAAGTCTGGCGACTGAGCAGGCCAGGGCAGGACATTGATGTTAGCTGCGGCGAGAGTCTGTCTTACAACTCTTGCGGTGTGCGGTCGTGCATTATCATGCATTAACTGAAATAAGGGACCGATATGCACTTGTAGAGGAACGATGACGTCTGATACAACCGTCTCAGCATAAATTTGAGCGTTGAGGTTGCCTCTGATCCAAATCAACTCAGTTCTTCCGCCGATCGAAATACCCGCCCATACCATGATGGTTCCACCACTATAAGGATGGACTTCCTGGCAGGATTTTAATCGCTGTTGGCGTCCAGGGGTTCTCCAGTGTCGTATACGTCTTGTATCCGGCCTCATACCAAAACGAGACTCATCAGAAAAGCACACGAAACGCCATTGTTCTTCTGTCCAATTTCTGTGTTCAAGAGCCCATTGATATCGAGTCCTACGATTGTGCATTGCTATAGGTGGTACCCGTAGCGGTCTTCGGGAATGAAGGTTCACTTCATGCAAGCGGTTTCTGACTGTTTGGTCGCTAATTAAGTTCCCTGAAGAGCGATGAAGGCTCACGGCTAACATCATGGCGGTTATTGTTGGAGTTCTTCGAGCTGTGATTTGAATGTATCGGTCTTGTCTCCGTGTGGTGCAGCGATACCGTCCTCCATGGCGCTCAGCCACGGTACCAGTGGTTCGGTAACGTGTCCAAAGTCGACTGATAACACTCTGACTTGTATTCAGAGCTAAAGCCACAGTACGTTGCCGGGAACCAGCTTCTATCATTCCCACGGCTCTGATCATTTCTTCCCTGCTTAAATGACGTCGCCGCTCCATAATAACGTTGGTTTTAATCAGTAGTAGGGAAACAGTAGCACTAATAATGTCTTCAATGCGTCTTATGTTTTTATAGGGAAAATATTGACAGCTGATTTTCATCTTTTACTCGAATTTGATTGACAGTTCCTGTTTTAAATTATGAAATGCACCAAAAAGGATCCATATAAATTTATAAAATCATAAATTTATTACAAAGCCACATCTCAATCACAAGAAATCCGCATAAACATGCTTGATCCCTAGACTTTTTTGATGTGTGTATAAGCGAATCACGTAGGATATTTTATTATTTTTATTTAGTCATTTTTCTTATCTAGGTGTATTATTTTGTCATTTTTTAATATTATATAAGATTGACATATATAACTATAAATAAAAATATTCACCCATGATTGTTCATGAGGCAGTGTTCCAAGAACACTTGCAGCATTCCCCCAATGCATAGCGATGCAGATTTGCTGCATTTATTTTCATTACTTATTTATATATTCTGCAACAAGCTTATGACATATTTAAAATCTCATTTTACTTGTGACGAAACCTCACTGTGACGAATCAGAACCAACCCGATTAAGTATTATCCTGCAGATGCATCGTGACTGTGTCAACGGTCAATTTGTATTAACAATTTCGACCTTATATAACTAGAGATAAAATTTATATTGTTTTTTTTTTTAGAATCCTTTGAGATCGGGACGAGAGAGGGTGGTTGACAAAAAGTGGTTTGACCGGTTGCTGGGGCCGACTCGAATCCAAGATGCTTTATGAGTAACCTTTTTCTATAATATATTCATAACAATATCTGACCGGATTGATTATGTGCCTTAGTACAGGTTACAGGTAAAATACCTTTACCTCCCCCAGTGAGATAAGGCATGATATGGCACAAATGCCTATTGACTCACGGCTGAAATAGACTATGTCACTCACAGCCTTCTCACTCCCATCTGGCGAGGGGTCATTCCATTCTGCGAATTCACTTATACGTGGTCTCCACTCCAGAACCCGTCTGCTCTAACGTTCATCGGTTTTGTTTTAA
Source organism: Tinea semifulvella (assembly GCA_910589645.1). Taxonomy (NCBI): domain Eukaryota; kingdom Metazoa; phylum Arthropoda; class Insecta; order Lepidoptera; family Tineidae; genus Tinea; species Tinea semifulvella. Next base: position 2,816,089 of record OU342615.1, on the reverse strand, counting down.
ACTGTTTATTTTTTAAAATATTACCCCTGATGGTACACTTACCATACAATCAGAAATAAATATTTTATTTTATTTGAAAGTAAAAAAAATTACTCAATGACCGAATATAATAATTATAAGCGATATTTTATTGTTTTTATTTTGTAATTTTTCTTATCTAGGTGATTTATTTTGACATTTATTTATATTATATAAGATTGACATATGTAATGAACCTAAATAAGTTAAATTGTTGTTTTAGCCGTAGTTTTAGAATAATTGTTAATTAGTAAAAGTAAAAAATCATCACGACCGTTTCCCTTTCGGGGTGGTCAGAAACCGAGCTTATAAATAAGCGGATTCACATTTAGCCCACTTTACTATAGGGCAATCATGACAAGTGGCAAGCTCGTCGATGTCTCCAGCGTACCAAACTCGAGAAATATCACAAATAAATTAAATGTATTTATTTACATTAATAAAAAAAAATGGGTCCCGACCAGGAATCGAACCCGGTACCTCCGAGTCCACGGACTTAACCGCTAGATATTATTTGAGGAAATTCATATTTGATATTGTTGTTTTTCCTTATTTAAATTTTTATTTATTTAATAAGCTTAGATCTTAATTTAATTTTAAGTAAATATAAATAACCAATACAGGTAATCGAAGAGTCCCACGAGCCAGGCTCATTACCTAGTGTGGGCAGTTAATTAGTGTTTACTTAATATTTGTACACCTCTTAAGGTAGATTGTTGCAGGGAAAAATATATTGTTTATATTTAATTTGTAACCATACAATCACAAATAAATATTTCATTTTATTTGAAAGTAAAAAAATAATGGCATTTGACAGAACAACAAATGGGTGGTAGACGAACTGATGGTGGTAATTTGACAAGTCTGCTGGGTCGGGGAAGTATTCACCGTCCGTTTATCGCCCAGTAAAGTGTATCGACACGTTTCGGGATCAGGCTCGAATTGCCGTCATGCCCATGCCACTGCGCGCAAGGTCCATGAATGTTAGCAACTGGAATCAGACACTCATGACTGAATTCAGTCCCTAACATTATGCCGGCTTGACTGGGCATGACGGCAATTACAGCCTGATCCCCAAACGTTTTAAGCACTTTACCGGATTTATCGTCACGAACGGTGGATACCTTCCCGCCCTGACTGGAAAAATTACCAGCATCAGCCCGCCTACCACCTATTTGTTGTTCTCGTTGATAATATAAAAATAAATAGGTTATCTACAATAAATGATCCATTTATCTATGCAAGTAATAAACAGTACCAAAACAAGACTAATACGCAGCCTAATATTCTCCATATTTCTTTATGCTGCTGAAACATGGACTCTCAAAGCCGGTGATCATAGCCGCATCGATGCCTTTGAGATGTGGTGTTGGAGGCGTATGTTGCGTATCCTTGGACAGCGCAAAGAACTAACGTGTCAATACTCAAGGAGCTCAAGATCTCTACTAGGATGTCTTCTCTCTGCCTAAAACGAGTCCTTGAGTATTTCGGCCATATAGCCCGTAAAATACCTGGTAACCTGGTAAGGCTTGTTATCACAGGTAAAGTCGAAGGCAAAAGACAGCGTGGCCGTAGCCCCATACGCTGGTCTGACCAGATCCGCACCTCCCTAAATACCCAAATGCACGATGCCCTACGCAACAGAACCAGATGGCGCAGCATCGTCCGGGACAAAGTGATCCGTGGAGGGGGTCACGACCCTCAGCAGTGAGGAGAACGACGCAAGGAGGAGGAATAAACAGTTACTCAATTATGTATATATAGATTTTATTTTATTTATTTATTTAAATTCTTTAATGCACTTAAAAATAGTACACAGGCGAGCTATAATGCCAGTAGGCATTCTTTACCAGCTGACCTTGGGGATCGAGTAAGGAAAAATAAGAAAATTTAATCATACAGTTAATAAGTTACTTAACTAATTTTAATATACTACACATTATACCTACACACATTAACATACATAAACTATACATCATATGCATTATAACTTAAATAAATACACAGTTATTTAAATAGTGTTTTATTTTGTTTCTCCAAGAACGATGTGGTTATCAAACGTTTAAAGAGGCTGACAGACGATGCACGTCTAATGGCCAAGGGTAACTTATTGCACTGGCGAGCCGCAGATACAGTAAAGGAATCAGTGTATCTGGTTGAAGAATGAGAAGGAATCTTAAGTTGGTTGTTGTAAGGATGATACTCTAAGACGCTTCATAGCGTCAAATTAGCGATTTTCGCAAACTATTTAGCGGACGAAATTTGACAGCCTGCAAGTTATGGAATATTATCGATACAGTCCCCTCATTCCGAATTGCGCTCAGAGCGCTTAAAACGATTATGACACTGGCGTGATATCAATTCGAAACGGTCTAAATCACATTTTCATTCATAAAATGTTACTTTTTTTTTTAAATGCATGAAAGATAAATTGCGGATTCCACATCTTTGAGTATGAATACTAACAAACATACATCTCTCGGTTTGTTCATCTTTATATGTGTAAAGTTTAATATTATTAACTTATTTTGGTAATTTTAAATAACTTGCCGTGTTACAGACATTTTTTTTTCACTTTCTAATTAAATATTAATTATAGATTTGTTTAAGAAGTAATATAGAAACAGTATAAACGAATTACAATATAACAAATATACATGTCTCGGTTTATTCATCTTTATATGTGTAAAGTTTAATATTATTAACTTATTTTGGTATTTTAAAATAACTTGCCGTGTTACAGACATTTTTTTTACTTCCTACTTAAATATTAATTATAGATTTGTTTTAGAAGTAAATTTAAAAGAAAACTTAATTTAAATAAACTTGAAAATGGCGCGCGATATAATGACAAAAAACTGACAGCGCTCAGAGCGATATACCTCGATATCGTGAGCAGTCTAAGCGCGTGAAATGATGTCGTTTGTGACGTTACACAGCTTTGGCAAAACAGTTTAAGCGCGTATCGGAACACCTTTAAGCGTGCTTAGGTTACTATTATCGCGTATCGGAGTTTTACCGTGTGACAGCAGCCAGCTGACATTTTGGCATTTGATTCTACTATTGCAAAGGTATAAATATTATTATCCATTGATATAATACAGACTATTATAGCTTTAATTCTCATATTGATTACCTTCTTGCCCCCTCTACTTATATATTTAATGTCTCTGATTCCAAATAGAAATTTTGATTTGATTTTAAAAACTCATTTATTTAGGCGCGAAATAATCCCGCTAAAAGGATTTGAAATGCAAAAATCCATCTATAACATAGAACATAGCATTTCTGTATCCAATAATGGCTGCTTGCCCTCATCAATCACTGCGTCCCGCTCTCCCCGCGGCGCACCCCGCCAGCTGCATCAATCTTCTGCACTTCGTGAACAACCTCCTATGATATTATGGGCGCCTAGTACCTAGTAGACGTTTTCTCAACAACTCCTCCACTTGATTATTACTTCCAGCTGTCAGATTATACCTATGACAGTGTTCATAGGTGTATTTTGGACCGTAATGCCAGTTCAAAATTAGAAACAGACGTTTATAAATGATTATTTTTGTACAATATTCCCGTTATCACACAATCTTTATCGATTTCAAAGATACGTTGGCGGAACCCTTTTGACAGCTGGAATAAGAAGAATACTGGTGTCAGAAACGTAGAAGAGAGACCTTAACTAGTCTGGTATCCGAATGAATTCCAGATTTTATATTGTACTATTTTAAACTCAACAAATTTTAACGAAAATGAAAACTCTCAAAACACAACACATCCTAACGGCGAATTTCAAAAAAGAAAGCCAAAAGCAAGCGAATGAATTTTTCAATATCCTAGAAAATTGGGCAACGAAATTCGACAAGTTTTTTTCCTGTCGAAAAAAACATGTACCGAATAATTATCGCGAACATTGCATTAATCAAATTCCGTGCAGTGTTATCATGGCCCCCTACCCCCCATTCCTGGGTGGGGGGTATGGGGTAGGGAGTAGGGGGTCGTGAGAAAAACGAGCTCTGCGGCGTTACGAAAAAAGTGGAAATTGGTCGAAAAACACGGCGCTGAGGTCTCGCGATATGTCTTACGATCAGGATACGCCAACCTCGGTACAGGTTACGAATGTCATTTGGTGTCGAGGCTATGGGCCAATGGGATCTCTCAAGTCTCAAGTCAAGGACTTGTCCAAACGGCTGACGGAAAAGTCTGGAGACGGCAAGGCTGGCAAATATTTTTGCCACCGTATTATTAGCCTCGCTATAAAAAGAAGAAATGTTTGTGACTATCCCTGATGGGTCGTCTTTAAAGGAAATTTTTATTTATAGTGTAGTTTTTTATTAGGTTTATTGGGACTGTTTTTTTTTAATACTAGCAGGACGTGACCTTGCGCCCCGCTGATTGTAAGGTCCATGAATGTTAGCAACTGGAATCAGACACTCATGACCGACATGAGTCCCTAACACTATGCCGGTCTGGGCATGACGGCAATTCGAGCCTGATCCCGAAACGTGTGGATATACTGGGTTTATCGGCACGAACGGTGGATACTTACCCGCCCCGGCAGACTGAGAAAATTACCATCATCAGTCCACCTATTTGTTATTCTCGTTTCAAGTATCTGCTATTTGCAATGATGTCAAATGTGGGAAAAATGAAAATAATCAAAATTTTTAATAAAATTTATTATATTTTTTTATTAAGAAATGACATCGAAGTCATCATCTGATCTAACTACGATATGTGACAACATCACCTGTTAAATTCCGCATTACGTCTAAAGCCCATTTTTCTTGTTTGTATCGGTCGTGCACTGGCGTAGTACGCTACACCCTTGCTCAAGCTCATGTCAGGGCATATCTGGCGTCTGTTGGTACTACGTTTTTGTCACTTGATCTTGAGACAATGGGTCCGTGGGGGACAAGTGCTAAGAAAGTGCTTAAAGAACTGTCTAAGCGACTGGTTAATGCTGTACGTAATAACAGAAATGGCACTTTTTTCGCGCATCAAATCAGCATAGCTGCAAGTGTTTTTGGCACATTGCCACATGTCCAAGTTATGGGTGAATATTTTTATTTATAAACCTTCCTTTGACTAAACTGGTTTTTTTTAATGTCAGATACATTCCTTGGAACCCAAGTTTGAAGCTGTAGAGCTACCTGAAGGTTTTTTCCGCTGACCACTGGTCCCAATCAGCTAACAATAGACAATACAAATAATAATAGAGACATATGCCAGTCGCGTGTTAATTTTAAAATATGATATCGTTACGATATGTCATGTGACCGCGCATCCTGTGTTTCGGTGCAGGCAGTCCAGGCTGTGCACCGGGGTACACAGTTACAAAAAATGCGGGGGCCAGTTACCCCATCACCCCACGGGGACTGCCAAAGGGGTATAGTACCCATCACAGAACAAAGAATTAAGCAGAAATGGCAAATACCTTCTGAAACCTATGTTGCTTGTATCATTATCAGTTCTCGTCTCATCCAAAGTATTTAACCATCTGGGTAATAAAATTAAAAATAGCAAATACTTAATTACAAACACACTTAAATCATTCTGTCAAGACCATTTTATAGATTGAACTATTATTTTGACAGAATGTATGACTGATTAATTATGACTGAACTTGATATACATTTGATTGTTTTTATTATTTAATTTTAATCTGCTTTATTTAGTTTTAATTTTATTTAAACGTATATATTTTCAAAGCAAGCTTCATAGACACAATATTAGCTACAAAGTGAGCTCATATAACGTCTCTATATTCATCTTACTTCTGTGGTATCCACACATTAAATCGCTAGTTATAAATTCAACTCTAATACAATGGCATAAGATGGGCGTATGTCACAAACGCGCATATTTGAAAACGAACCAATAATTTTAGGACCAAAGTCAAATCAGTCAGGATATATTACTACCTATTTTGGTCTATTAACGAAATACCAAAAATTAAAATAGTTTTTTGCTAAAATCAATCACATTAAACTTTACATTTTTTAATTTACTCATCCAAAATCAGGAAACAAAGATGTTATGTCACTTTTGTTCCATGTCAATGACAAAAGACACACAGCTTAAACTACGCGGTTTAGCGTACTGTTAATGCACAAAGCAGGAATTTTATTTGTACCTTAGTGTTATTGATTTGGAAAAGGCATTTGACTGCATCTTTATATTGTATAAGGGTTGGTGGTGGCAAAGGTCCTATTTGTTTATTAAATTGATATTACTGTTACACGATAATGTATTGTGTTGAATTTCCTTAAACAGTGTCCGATCTAAAGCATTTTCTATTAGTTGCGGTATCAAACAGGGTTGTGTTCTAGCGCCTGTTATCCGTTATATAACGAGGATTCGTTTTTGTGACAATAAGTTCTGTTTTAAGAAACATAAAAGACGCATTATTCATACTTTTAAAACAGTACCTAAATAATATTCTATATTTTAAAATTAGATATTAAGATAGCACTGATAAAACAATAAAGGCAGAAGATCAGGTCTATTTAGCATATGGCTATGTTCTCTATACTATAGGTATAGGTGCGGGTAGGGCCACTGCATTCATTAATTTGTAATTTTTGAATGCTTGATTTGGTATGTACGTAATATAATTAAAAAGGGTATGCCAAAGGCATGGCTACACGTATAGTTGTATAATCATATGTACCTTTTGCTAATGCTAAATAAATAAAATAAATTCTTGTGTATTAATCAATTGCAAAAATATTAATATTGAACATTAATTGTTTCACGCATATGTTAAAATTTAAAATTAGTCGTTGTCGAGTTTTTGGCGTTGGATCGACGATCATATCGCCTCCATTGCTGGGACCTTCAGACCAAGTGTTTTAAATGTGTTAACAATAACAATGTTGGAACAGAACTGAATAAAGACAATTTCTATATAGAAGCAGTTTATTCTCACTTAAATTAGGTGTCTTAATTCAGAGGGGAAATGCTGCTAGTGTTTTGGGCACCATGACACAAGACAGCGATTTGAAAGAGCTATTTTTTTTTGTAAGTATTTTCTTTACTTTCTGTGTATTTTTTAAGTCAAATTTGGTTTTGTTGTAATATAGTTTATTTAATTTAAGGTTTTGAAATAAAATTATGGATGATTTACATATGTTTATTATTATTTTTATTTAGCTGTAAAATTCTTGCAATTATAAATATGTGGTTAAAGTGGTGGGTATTGCACGATCTAATGTATCTTATTATTGTTAAATGATAAAAACCCGTGCAATGATATTTGTTGACCATAATAAAGAAAATGTTCTTATGGCATCGTCCGAACAACAACTGCAATCACTAGTCACAAGAATGAAGGAGGGATGTGCAGAAAAAGGACTCCGTTTGAATGCGAGAAAAACCAAGGTACTAGTGTTTGAAAGAAGAAGGATGACAACCGTGACGATAAAGATGATGATGAAACTCTAGAACAAGTAAATGAAATTATATATCTGGGCAGTGTTTTCACTGCGGATGGGAAGTACGATAGGGACGTTGAAAGAAGAGTGAACGCGGGAAATAGTGTTAACGGTGCCCTGGGGTCACTGATCGGCAGTCGAAATGTCAGTGACAAAGCTCGGCTCGCCATACACAATGCCATGTTGGTACCAACACTGATGTATGGAAGCGAGACGTGGATACGTCAGAATACACATGAGAGTAGGGTTAATGCAGTAGAAATGCGGTCGTTGCGGCGGATATGTGGCGTCACTTTGGCGGACCGCATACGTAACGTCGAAATACGGAAAAGGGTTGGTATGAAGGAAAGCATAGGGACAAAAATAAGGAAAGGCATGCTACGATGGTTCGGGCATGTTGAAAGGATGAGCGATGAAAGATTGACGAACCAGATATATAATGCGAAAGTTGTGGGTAAAAGAGGCCCTGGCAGACCGAGACTCACATATCACGATCAAATAAATAAAACACTGACTGAAGGTGCATTAAAAAGTCTTCGTAACCAAAGGGCATGTATGAAGAGGTTAATGAATGTTGACGAAGCGAAAGAAGTATGTCGTGATCGTGTCAAATGGCGCTCAATTGTCTCTGCCTACCCCGCAAGGGATCTGGCGTGAAGATATGTATGTATGTATGTAATAAAGAAAAATAAGTGCTTCAGTAATTTAACAGTTTATCATTCGAAAAACCCTGTTTCATATAAATTTTCCGTGCTTCTTTGTTATAGTTATGTCTAGGAATAATTTAGGACAAATTATGCTTTCTCACGCGTGGACCAAATTAGGAAAATCTTACCTTTATGTTGTTAGTGAATCTATCATCTGCTGTACACTAGCCTCCCCGCCTACACCGGTCCCTCCTACTATCTCCGTGATCTAGCGTTTATACCCGTCTGGCCAGCGTGGCGAGTGTAGGCAAAGTTCTTCAGTTTCTGGAAGGCCTATCTCCAATGGTCTAGGACTCTTATATTCTAGGGGCTGTTATGATGTGATGATAATTTCATTGTACTATTGTTCAAATTTGTCCCATTGGTTTGGCTGTCAAAGAATGTCTACGGGCATTAAGTCCGCCTTTGTGCTTTGTCCAATAAAGTTTTTAAATAAAGAAATAATTTACATATTTAGCCATATAATGTAAAAACGAATTATTAACATAGTCTATTTTTTATATTTTTTATACGACATGTGACTTTGCGCCCACCTGATGTTAAGTGGCGCGCGAGGTCCATTAATGTTAGCAACTGGAATTAGACTGACATCAGCAGCCAATACTGCCCCGGCAGACTGGGCAAATTACCACCATCAGTCCGCCTACCACCTGTACATCCAATCCAATATTGGCCTTATTTAAAATGTACCCTAGAATTTATTTTTTATATACTAGGATGACATGTTGCAACTGGAATCAGACACTCATGACTGACATCAGTCCCTTACACTAGTTAGCTTGACTGGGCATGACGGCAGTTCGAGCCTGATCCCGAAAAGTGTGGATACACTTCACTGGGTTTATCCGCATGAACGGTGGATTCTTCCCCTTACGTTTGTTGAAAATATGTGCCATTTGCAATGATGCCAAAATTTGTCATCACCTGTACTGTGATGCTGTGGATTTTTGTTGAATATATAAATAATAAAATAAAATAAATATAAGCTCACTTCAATAGAGTGCTTTTCAGGAGTCAGGATTAAAAAACTGATAATGTATGCGGTAGCTTACAAAATACACATAAAATAAAATCATCGCAATTCTTTATCAATACAACAAAAAAATATTAAGGTAATTGTACTTATTATTGACATACGAGGAGAACTTGTTATTTATTATTTCAAATATATTCTTTAATATATATACATTCATTTATTAAAAAAAATATATAAAATTAATAATACTAAGGATAAGGATATAAGTCCCGTCCGCGTGGAATGGTGGCAAGAACGCTGGCTGCATTTCGCCGCTGAATTGCAATACTGATTCTTTGGGCGAAGAAAGAACCAGCCCTCTTGTCACTGGAGAAGACGACAAGACGCGGTGTTATGTCCTTCAAAAAGTTTTATGTATACATTATTTATATATTATTTTTATTTAGAAATCATAAAATATTAAACTTTAGTAATTTGTTAATTTTAGTTAATAAGTTTTTTATTGTTTCTTTTTGTTTTGGTGAATACTGTGACACCAAAATTGTACATAATAATAAATTAGATAAGTTGAACTCGTAATTATATAAACACCACGTCTTGTCGTCTCCTCTGGTGACAAGAGAGCTGGCTCTTCTTCGCTCAATTTAACAGTCAGCGTTCTGGCTCCCATTCAACCGGACAGGACTTATATCCGTATCTGTAAATTTTTTATTTTTTTTTACTTTGCATAACTAGTATTAGTAGTAAAGTTGTCACATTTAGTGTATCTTTAGGGTGAATTGAATTGAATCAGCTCCTTAAAAAACATAGTAATTGTTGATAAATATTTATTATATTAGTTGTTAGCAATAGTTATTATACTTGTATATTAAAAATAAAACTATTTTTAATTAGTGATTTAATACACCCACAATCCCTGCTCACTATCTCAAAGGTTAGCTGATAGAAAATGATACTAGACATTAAGCTCGCCTATGTATATTTAAATGTGTTTTTGTTTATTGTGCAATACAGAATTTATTTATTTAGTTTATTGGTTAGAATTACACCCCACATATTTTTCCTGTCTTACTCTCCCAAAGGTTAGCTGGTAGTTAATGCCGAAATGACTTTAAGTCCTAGGTGACATTTTTTAGGGTCCATAATAAGTGCAGTTACCTTAATCAGCGGGGAAAAAGCGCGGGACAACTGATCGATCGAAATATCCTACTGATGGTATAATGGGTTTGAGGTATCCCCCTTGTTACCCCTTTCCCACCCCTCCATCGTGTGTGCAACGCGAAATAAACGAAAATACGTAGCCGAAAAAACTCGCGTAATGCATGGCCCGATACAGTAAGGGTAACACAAATTGGCTGTTTTTATATTACTACTAAACTGTATAAATCTCACTGAGTGGGACGATGCCCCATCAGATGGACAGATAAAAAAAAAACCTTTATTTCTCAAAGTACATTTTTACATTTTATTTATTTATTTAAAACTTTATTGCACTATGTACAAGGGGCGGGCTTAATGCCACTAGACATTCTCTGACAGTCAACCTTTGGGACAATAATAAGTATCGAGTTGCGGTATAATAAGTAGAGAGTTGAGGAGGAGTAGGTGCGAAGACGTATTTAAGACTAATCATTATTAAATAATAACTATATTTATTAATAATATATATACTACAAACTAATAGCACTTACATATATACATAACTATCATCATCATCATCATCAGCCTGTATCTCTCCACTGCTGGATGTAGGCCTCCCCTAAGGCTCGCCACTTAACGCGATCTTTCGCTACCCTCATCCAACCCCCACCAGCGACCTTCTTTAGGTCATCTGTCCATCTGGCGGGGGGTCGTCCCACTCTGCGTCTTCCCGTACGTGGTCTCCACTCTAGAACCCGTTTGCCCCATCGATCGTCGGTTCTGCGGCAGATGTGTCCGGCCCATTGCCACTTCAGCTTGCTAATTTTAAAAGCTATGTCTGTAACTTTCGTTCTCTGACGAATATCAACGTTTCGAATTCTATCCATCAGAGATACACCAAGCATAGCTCTCTCCATGGCTCGCTGAGCGACCTTGAATTTATGGACCAGACCCACTGTTAGTGTCCACGTCTCTGCTCCGTACGACATTACCGGGAGGACGCACTGGTTAAAGACCTTAGTCTTTAAACATTGTGGTATAGACGATGAGAGGATGTGCCGGAGTTTCCCGAATGCCGCCCATCCTAGCTGAATGGCATCTGTCGGCTTCTTTGCTGAAGTTGGCTGCTCTACATAACTATACTACATACAATATCTACTTATACACGCTGTAGGGAGCTGTTTAAGTAATGTAAGTATACCAATCTTATGAATATTATTCTGTTGGATTCATTTTACGAAGGCCCCTAAACTTAGCGTGATGTCTGTGTCTCAGGGTGCAGGTTATCCGAGTATATACTTAAGGGGTTTGTATAAGGATTGATTTATTATTATTCTATTGAATTATTTATTTGTTATATAAAATTTGTATTAAAAGTGTTTATTAGGTTTTCTGTTTGATCATAGTTAAAGGTGAAAAACTGGTTCGTTATTTTTATTTTTAATAATTTACAACTAAGTTTATCTAATCACAGATGACGTAAAGGAGGTCGCTAGTGGGGGATGGATGTGGGTTGAAAAGTACCGTGTGCAGTGGTGAGCCGTCGTATGATGAATTTATAAATAATTAAATACTGATTGTAGAAACACCGTTTGAATGCTAGAAAAACGAAGGTACTAGTGTTTGAGAGAAGAAGGATGATGAAACTCTAGAACAAGTAAATGAAATTATATATCTGGGCAGTGTTTTCACTGCGGATGGGAAGTATGATAGGGATGTTGAGAGAACGCGGGAAATAGTGGTAACGGTGCGCTGGGGTCGCTGATCGGCAGTCGAAATGTCAGTGACAAAGCTCGGCTCGCCATACACAATGCCATGTTGGTACCAACACTGATGTATGGAAACAAGACGTGGAAATGTCAGAATACACATAAGAGTAGTGTTAATGCAGTAGAAATCGCGTCGGATATGCGGCGTCACTTTCGCGGACTGCATACGCAACGTTGATATACGGAAAAGAGTAGGTATAAAAGAAAGCATAGGGACAAAAATAAGGTAATGTATGCTACGATGGATCGGGCATATTGAAAGGATGAGCGTAGAAAGATTGATGACTGACGAGGGCGAAGAGGGACTCCGGTAGACCGAGACACACATACCACGATCAAATAAATAAAACACTGGCTGGAGGTGCATTAAAAAGCCTTCGTAACAAAAGGGCATGTATGAAGAGGTTGATGTATGTCAACGAAGCGAAAGAGTTATGTCGTGATCGTATTAATTGGCGCTCAATTATCTCTGCCTACCCCGCAAGGGATCTGGTTTGACGATATGATATGATGATTGTAGAAATGGAAATAATATTTCATTTATTGTTTAACTGTAACTTGAACATCAAAATTTGTAGATGAAAATAAATAAATAAATAATTGTATTTCTTATTAATACGAATGTTACACGAAATGTGAAACCTCAACAACAACTTTGCCTATCTATTCACATTTTATGACAGATCCATTTGCTCTTCACATAACTCTCTTCTTTCAAGTCCCTCGCGTCATTCTTGATTTGGAACTTGTGGAACAACGTGCTCCTAAATATTAGTTTTATTTTATTTTAAAACTATTACAAGAATAAGGTTTTGAAATAATAACTAAACTGCAGCGAATAGTAGAATAGGTATTTGTCAAAAGTTATATTTTTGGTATGTGAATACCAAAACATGTATTGACAGCATTTAACGTTAGTAGAATTGGGTTGCTGTTACATAAAGCCAATTCATGTTTCCCATCCAGAGAGCTGCAACCGTCACCAAGCTGTCTGATACAGGGGGTTGAAAAAAAATGCACCGGGGTGACTGGCCGAAGGGGTGTTGGGGTGAAAAGGGGGGATAGGGGTGAAGGCTGGGAAGGCTTCAACTTTGACGCGTCGTGTTTACGTAGAATTGGGCAAAGCCAACTGGATACACGGAAGTGGACACAAGTGTGTTCACTTTGAGAAATTATAAATGAATTATTATTTAAACTTATTAAACTTTCGCAAACAACCATAATAGTTTTTTATAATTAAAGGACCCATACTTCAATGGGTGGGTACAAAGAAAAAAATTAGATTTATTTATTTATTCATTTTGGAAAACCAACAGTTGACAATTTCAAATAGGTAAGAAACATTAAACATTCTAAGAACTATTAAAGGTTTTCACATATAGGTTTTAAAAATTGAGTACAATAGCAATAAAATAAGAAAACATTACTGCAACACAATAATAACATATTCGTACAAGATAATAAACAAATTTACTAAATATAAGATCGTCGGACGATTGTGCACTCCGCCTCACCCCTCAGTTTGTTTATATTTTATCCAACCGGACATACGTATGTCCAGATCCGATTGTCCGGTTGACGACTAACCCACCAGGGGCGCATGTTTATGTAGAATTGATGGCTGTACCTGATGTAATGGTATGGGCCAATTAGTACTAGGCTTCGTCCGTGATTTTTTAATTTTTTTAAGCGCCCTGTTTTATGGCGTCTATGATGTTTTATTGTAATTTTTTCTCATATATGAAAGTCTGGTATGGTATTGTTTTACGTTAAGCGGATTGTCTGGATTTGAAGTACTCGTACAAAAATAATGTTATGTTACCATGAAACTACATTTTTTTATATTCTTTAATTATTTAGGTATACAAACAGTAACACACCAAATTTTCATAATTGTTATTCTACATATTTAACCCTTTGACGACAGCGGGGAAACGGTCGTCCCAAGACAAAAATAAAAACAAATTTCTAGTCTCGGAACAAACCCGCCATTGCCAAGATGGCGCCATTTTATAACTTTAGTCATTTTATTTTATTATTTATTTATTTATTAGGTACACACAACAGAAATGGATACAAAACATGTTTTAAATTTCAAATCTTTACAATACAGTTCCAGTACCATCTCCAAAAGCATGTGCACACAGCATGCAATTATGAAACATTTACATATATTTAAAAATAAAAATAACAATACAATACCCACAGTGAGTATAGTTCATAAATATTAATTTAGTTTTAGTTTGCTCGCCGTTCACAGCAAATTACTCCTTCCCAAAGGCCAGAAATAATCCACTGACATACAAAGCGAACACCTAGTTAGGATAATACTTTTTTTTTTTTTTTGAATTTGAATTGGAATCCATTTGACGATATATATATATAATATGTATTTTCTTATACAAATTTTTAACAAAATGCTTATTTTTACAAAACAATCCCAAAAAACACTATAACTAAAGATCTTAAACAAAAAAGTCCCTTGTAACGACCATAGGGACACATATTATGTCCCCAACTCCCATTTCAAACCTATTGTATTTTTTCGAGTTCAGTTATAAAATTTGTTTATTTGATACCCCATGACTCATTTTACATGACTAAAATGAATAAATAAGTTTCCATACTCTTATGGTCCTGAAAGGGTTAACGCCAGATTTTTAATGTATAAGAGATCTGTTACCGCATATTATATATATATTATTATTTAATACATTTAAAGCAGTGATAATGTCAAGTCTTTTTCACATTCAGTAAAATCTTTTCTTCTTTTATAATTTAAAAGAGTACTACGACAGGACTCGTACGAGTATGGCTGATCTTATATAGGTAGTTCTCTCTCACTCTTTATACAATGTCATTTGGTATTTTATTTATAAGTAGGAATCTTTTTAATTTAGTGTCGTCCTGTTTTGTGATTATTTCCTATGTTACAGTTATTTCCTGTTATTATTTGTATTGCTGTTTATTTCTTCAATCATTTAATCTGTTATTTTGTAGTTGTTGTAAACAAGTTTGCACACATTTGATGTATTGTATTTTACAAGCAAATAAACGTTCATTTCATTTAATTTCGTTTCGTGTAGTTTCGTTTCGTTTCGTGTAGTTTCGTTTCGTTTCGTTTCATTTAATTTAATTTCATTTAATTTCATTTAATTTCATTTAATTTCATTTAATTTAATTTCATTTAATTTAATTTAATTTAATTTCATTTCATTTCATTTCATTTCATTTCATTTCATTTCATTTCATTTCATTTCATTTCATTTCATTTCATTTCATTTCATTTCATTTCATTTCATTTCATTTCATTTCATTTCATTTCATTTCATTTCATTTCATTTCATTTCATTTCATTTCATTTCATTTCATTTCATTTCATTTCATTTCATTTCATTTCATTTCATTTCATTTCATTTCATTTCATTTCATTTCATTTCATTTCATTTCATTTCATTTCATTTCATTTCATTTCATTTCATTATTTTGCTGGTACTACTGTAACCTAAAAATAATCTACCTTCTTAATCTGATATCTGTTGATGCTGTTAATAGCGTTTAAGCATCATTCTCGCTCGCACAATGCATTTCGAAAGATTTATTATTAAGTCCGAGTGTCCTTTGAGGTATGTAGTCTACTAACTTTATAAAAGTAAAGTATCAACACAACCTTTTTTCTTTCGGGCGTGAAAATATGAACTTTAATAGCGTGATATAGTTAACGTATTCCATTATATAACGTTTGCGCTTAAGTATCAGATTAGGGCTGTAGGACCCATTTAAAACCGAGACAGAGTAAATCTTTCCAATTATAGGTCCCGGCTAGGCGACTGTTAAAGTTGCTGTGTCCTTATTAAATATATTTCAATAGTGTAGTTTTCAAACCCCTTATGGAGAGACACATGCTGATGATATAATTAGCTCATAAGCAAAACCTGCCTCCCTATTGCCGTCTAGTGGTAACAAACGTTGCCGTGAACTCGATTCCCACCGGGGGCAAGTTGTACATTGTATAATTTGTCTAGGTCTGGGTGTTTATATGTATAATATCTATATATTTACAAAAAAAAAAGTATAATATTTAGTTTATCAACCATCTAGTTTCCGTAACACAAACCTCGTAGCTTACCACGGAAATTAGATGGCGCTGTGTGACCTGTCTGGAAATATTTATTATTATTATTATTCTGTTACTTAAGCGCAAATGTTATATAATGGAATCCGTTAACTATATATATGTCACGCTATTAAAGTTGATATTCGCACGGCCGCTGACAAGGTGCGCGCTTATAGAGTTCAGAATTGAATAATATTTTGTAATTATGACGCAACCTCAGACGTAAATAACCAAATCCACTAATAATGTTTGCGGCTAAGTAACAGAATATTGCTGCTGTACAGACATGCTCGAAACACGCCTCCATTCACCCGCGCATAACGAGTAGCACATTCTAAATAAGCATGCTCACGACGACTAGCAACGCTATGACACACGTGCTAAAAAGTAGCAATTGCTCAATAATGGCATGCTTTTGTATTTGAGCATGCCTATCTGTAGCTTAAACTTTGCTGTAACCCGCTAGTTGCACGCATACAGGGTGTCCAAAAACACACAAAATTAAAGAATACGCAAGATTTTAGACAATTTACCTTCTGATTAAGATTGAAATGTGATTTGAATAAGTTTGACAATCTGGTATGTTTGTTCTCTTCTCCCGATGGATGATAAAAGAGGTGATAGGGAAGGCAAAGGGTCTAGCCCATACAGCCAAGTCTGACGTAATATATTTTTCTTTTTTATGAGTTAATGAGGTCATCATCAAATTCCAGATGCTTCAGAATTGATGCTTTTCTTGGAGTCACTCGCGGCATTATAGCTCAAACACGTCGGGTAAAATATGGGAGTTCACAGTTCAAAATTTACCTATTAAAATATCATTAGATTCTTATAGTTAAGTAACACAATTTTAAACAATACAAAATTTCAAACTCATTCAAATCAGATTTTATTCCAAAATTATAAATAATTTACTCAACACATTAATATTCCTATGATGCCGGTCGTTAGTGACTGGCATCAGTTGCTCCCATTCTTCGATCTCGCGTACGGCTCACCATCAGGTGGGCGCGATGTCACATGTCGTGTTTAGTATTTAAAAAAAAAATGCTAGTATAAAAAAGATGTCTAACAATATTTGGATTCCAAATGAGACATTGGAATTTCAAAAGTTGAATTATATAATAACTATTTTTGTAGATAATTACAATGGACAACTTTTTCTAAGTAAATATGTAATTATCTAACTATTTCCTTGGATTCTATTTAAGAAGTACAAATTGTCACCCTAGCACTCCATAAATTCGTCACTGGCGGATTGCCAAGACGCAATGGCCGAACGTTAGCGCCTCGACGACCGCCTCAAGATGTGTGGCGCCGATGTCCACCAAACAAACTTGTGTACAAAGGAACCGAATCCAGCACAAAAGATCGAGTTTTAACATGTCTTGCACTTCGTAATGTGTGGCATTGTTTTTTTATCTTTAGCCAAAATCTAAGTTTTAAACATTCTAGGTAAAGTAGAAATATTATTACAGATTTTTGTGACACATTGCGCCATCTTCTCAATATTTAAAACAAAATCGTGATTGTTTATATAATTTTAACGGGTCTTTACGCGATTTACCTTAGAGACATATTTCTCCCGACGTTTCTGCCAATTAAACAAGTTAGCAGTAGCAGTACACCTAATGGATAGTGGCACAAACCATTGGATTGAGCTGCATGACCCAAAGATACTTTCCACCGATCGTCACTATTACCCTAGAATAGTACGTGAAGCGATCGAAATAAAGAAACATACAAATTTTAATCGAGAGACTTATAAGCTATCTTCATCGTGGAATCCAGTAATCAAAAGGTTTCGACGCCGGGAAAAATCGCCCGGTGTCGCCAAGGATATAGTAAGTATCGTGTATCGTGATTTCTAAAAACTTTTATAAGTGATAAGTGGGTAGGTTTACATTTTACCGATCAGTATGTACGAGACTACACCGCATAGCTTCAGTCGACCTGTGACCACGGCCAATGCAACTTGGCTGAAACGTCGGGAGAAATATGTCTCTAAGGTAAATCGCGTAAAGACCCGTTAAAATTATAAAAACTATTATGAATGTGCGCGAAAGTTTAAAATCGTGATTGTCATTTATAACTCAAAAATTGACCCATTTTTTTTATATTTGTTGGATTTGGCTTCACCCCATAACCAAGAATAACCATTAATTTCTTTATTTTATTATTTACTAGTAAGACATGTGACGTTGCGCCAAGTTGCGTTAATATAAACAATATAAAGAGCCAAAAATTTAAATATGAAAAATATTATAAAATATGAATTTAACTTTTTTCAATTAAATAAATCAAAAGCAGTTCCAAAATCGACATAGAATTGAAACCCAAAACTTTACAAGACTAAAACCGCAGAACTATTTCTTACTAGATCATGCTGTTGATATTTTATCCATAATCCCATAAACGCTATTTAAGTTCTTATTTACTTCATGGCAAGAGTTAGAATAATGTGCAGATTGAGGGTAGGATGAAATGTGGTAGTATTGCACCAACGATCTGTATTTAATTGGATTGCTAAATTAAATTTAAAACTCTTAAAATCTCACCTTCTCTAAAAACAAAATGCATCTTAATCTCCTTTCTTTGACATAAGGTATTATTATTTATTTATTTTAAATACATGCATTTTATTTATTATTTATACACAGTATATATTAATTATCATCTTGGATGTTTAAACCATTTTTTTCATTAATTACAGCACTAGAACAAAGCGTCCTAGACCTCCACTGCTGGAGATGGGCCTTCCAGAACTGGAGAATTTGGCCTACACTCGCCACGCTGGCCAGACGGCTTGGCGAAGAACCATAAACCATAATACGTACCCATATATTTATTGAATTAAATTATTATAATATTTTGATCTTTTTGTGTTATTTTTTCTTACATTTAGGTTAGCTGGTAGAGAATACCTTTATGCTCGCCTATATACATGTTTTTATATTTTATATTTTGTGTGCAATGAAGAATTTTATTATTATTATTATTATTAAAATTGAAACAGATGACGAATTTATTAAATACTACTAAAGTTCAAGAATTACTGAGTGATGTTTAACAATGCAAGTCAGTTCTATTGTAAATATTGGCTTGTCTTTAGGGCAAAAGAGAAATGTCTAACACCTATATATTGACCGCCTCCGTGGTCTAGTGGTAACAAACGTTGCCGTGAACTCGGGAGGTCGTGGGTTCGATTCCACCGGGGGCAAGTTGTACATTGTATAATTTCTCTCGGTCTGGGTATTTATATGTATAATATGTATATATTTACAAAAAAAAAAAAGTATAATATGTAGTTTATCAACCATCTAGTTTCCGTAACCTTGTGTAGTTTACCACGGAAATTAGATGGCGCTGTGTGACCTGTCTGGAAATATTTAAATATTTATTTATTATTATTATATATTCTAAGACATTTCCTCAACGGCTCCTCCACTCAGCGATTCCTTCCAGTTGTAAACTCTCCAAACCTCGAAAGGCATAAATGTTACCATTTTAGATATTTAAAAAAAATATTAAAGCATTAAATAGTCAAAGAACTCGTAGCATTCTCTAAGCCTAAGTTGCACCAAAGCAAACATCTCTGTAAGTATAACGATTGAGAACAGCTAACGGCTAACATTCAAAATAAAACTGATACATGCGACGAAATTTTTAACTTCAATCGTTACATTTTTAGAGACTTTATTTTGGTAAAACTTATCCTAAGGCTAGTTTGTTAGTGATAACACGTTATCAAACAATATATTGTTGCCAGTGCAAACTTTTTTACAATTCTAAACTTTACACCAAAGGATAGTACATCCAGTTACAATTGCCATCGTTGTCCGGCTCACGCACATAAATCCGTCAGAACGACACTGGCGCCACGCCAACTAACGGTGGACGCGGGCGACGTATAATGGACGACAATGATTTGTGAACCATCCTGTAGATTATCATTATGCTATCCTTATGTTTTTTAAAGACATAGGGAATCTGTAACTAATGATTTCGATCAGTTTGTTGTTTTTTGTTCTCTTCTCCCGTTGGATGAATGAGATGATAGGGAAGGCAAAGGGTCTAGCTCATACAGCCAAGTCTGACGGAATATATCTTTCTTTTCTATGAGTTAATAAGGTCATCATCAAATTGACATGTTCGCGCAAAATGGCGCGAAGGACTCCTGTGATTTCGGTCAGATTATTATAACATAACATTATCCGCATAGACCTGGCAAGCTCGTCCATGTCTCTAGCGTACGAAACTCGGAAATATCACAAATTAAATGATATTAAAATTGATTTGTTATAATAAATAATATTGTGTCCAGACTAGGAATCGAACCCGGTATCTCAGAGTCTAAATTCACGGACTTAACTACTAGACCACGGATGCAATTAATATGTAGTATGGTAGTAATTAATTAATTAATTAAGTATGTAATTATGATTATTATACAAAACAAAAAAAAACTAAATGACTATTTAAAGGTTTTTTTTTATCGGCTTTCTATATAAATAATTTAAATTAATTTTCAGTTAATTCGAAATGCTTTTTATATTTTTTAGGCAATCTTGATTTCCAAATTTAGTTCAGATAAATTCATGTATGGGCGCTCTTCATTGCTCTTTGTGACCTACGTAAGAAAGGAAACTGTACGATTCGTCCCAAAATACTTAACAAAGGCAGTTAAGCCCTGCACTGCCCACTGCTCACCCTCGGTATTCGTACAAGTCGTCATGGTATGAGACACGAGAAAGCGCAGTGACAGACAGACAAAAATAACGACGGCTAAACGATGGATGGCTGGGACTTAATTTGAAACAGTAGACATGCATATGGTAAATATTCACATACTATTCTTTTAAGCAAGTCATGCTTAAAGGGCGTTATCTATATATATAAAGGTGAATGTCTGTGTGTGTGTGTGTGTTTCTTATGCATTGCAAAACTACTTAACCGATCGGGATGAAACTTTGGGAATATGTTGTGTGAACATCGGGGAAGGTTAATTTTTATTATAAACTTTATTGCACAAAGTACAAAGGCGGGACCTAATGCAGCTAGACATTCTATACTGGTCAAACCTTGGGGACAACTAAAGCAGTTACGACAAGATAAGGCAGGTGCTATCAAAACTAATAGAAAATATTAGACGTCAATATATACTTATGCGACAGGGTGATGTTATAACGCCGAAACTGTTTACCAACGCGTTGGAAGATGTCTTTAAAATGCTGGACTGGAAAAACTGCGGCATAAATGTGAATGGTGAAAACATCTCACACCTCCGGTTCGCGGATGACATAGTTATAATGGCTAGCTCGCTGAAAGATCTTAGTGGAATGCTAAACGGCCTAAACGTGGCATCGCAGCGAGTTGGTCTCGGAATGAACTTGGACAAGACAAAAGTCATGTTCAACGATCATGCCATCCCGAGACCAATTTGCGTGGGTAACGCCTCTCTCGAAGTTGTGCAAAAATACGTCTACCTTGGCCAGACTATCCAACTAGGCTTAGCCAACTTCAGCAAGGAAGCTGACAGGCGTATTTAACTACGATGGGCTGCATTCGGAAAGTTACGCCACATCCTGTTATCAAACATACCACAGTGTTTGAAAACGAAAGTTTTTAACCAATAAACATTTAAACATTAGATTGCATAATAAGTAAATCTTATTATATAAAACAAAGTCAGGTTTGTTAGAACACTTATTACTCGAGAACGGCTGGACAGATTTTTACGGTGTTTGATTTGTTGGATTTGTCGCCGTCCCGAATATGAGAATATCTATAAATCAAATTAAAAAATTAAAATTAAAAATAAAATAAAGGAAAAAACATTTTCCCATACAAAAAGTTTGTGGGAAAAAAATTGCTAACTAAGGTTTACAAATGTTCAATGACTGTAAGGCGGTACGAAGTACGAAGTTCACAGACATGCATTGCATTCAATTTCGTTTCTTAACATCGTTTACTAAAACACAAAAACTAAGTAGGTAGTATTTTTTTTTTAAATATAGACCTGCCATAAACAATAAACTACAGAAAACAACAAAAATGTATATTGCAAGTACTTACAGAAGCAAACAGTATAATCTAAGAGCATCATCACGACTGTTTCCTTTCCGAATTGGTCAGAAACCACGCTTATAAAGAAGCGAATTCACATTTAGCCAACTTTACTATACACCAATCATGACAAGTGGCAAGCTCGTCGATGTCTCTAGCGTAAAAAACTCGAGAAACATCACAAATAAATTAAATATTAATTAAATTTTATTTATTTAAATTAATAGATATTATACTGTCCCGACCAGGAATCGAACCTGTTACCTCCGAGTCTAAATCCTCGGACTTGACCGCTAGACTACGGAAGCAGTTAATAATCTTAACAAAAATAATTTAATTAAATGAACAAATTAGCACAGCTACATCACAGTCACGAGCAGTGCACAATAACAAACAAAAAAAGGAGTTCCTTGCGCCATTTTGCGTGAACATGTCAAGTGCAAGTTTTTGTTTTGTAAATTAATTTACTGTGAATATTGTTGGTCAAAAGTGGTGTTGTTTTGTTTAATAATGTTGTACAATGTGAATAGTTATGGAAAACGATAAATTGTACTTTGAATATGGGGCACAAGTTGCAGTTAATTTTATGCGGTTTTCCCGCGTTGTGAACTCCCATATTATACCCGACGTGTTTGAGCTATGGTGCCGCGAGTGACTCTAAGAAAAGCATCAAATTCTGCAGCATCTAGAATTTGATGATGACCTCATTAACTCATGAATAAGAAAGATATATTACGTCAGACTTGGCTGTATGGGCTAGACTCTTTGCCTTCCCTATCATCTCATTCGTCATCCATCAGGAGAAGAGAACCAAAAAAAAAAAAAAACGTAGACTAAGAGTCGGTGACCCAAAATCACCTTTCGCTTTCAGTCAAAGCTGCATCACCAAACGACAACTATAAATCTACATATATTGATTCATCTACATTTAATCCATATACTATGTGCAAGGACTAAAATAAGTCGTTTGACAAGTGTATCCCTTAGAAAGGCGAGTGAGATGAATCATTTTACTACACTTATAGTTAATGGCTATTATTGTAATTAAAATTACGAGGTTATTTAAATCACTCCTATGTTTATGAAGGCTTAGTTGCACCAAAATAAAGATCTGTAAATGAGAATGGCTATTTTTCTTGGAGAACTAACTTCACGTCTACGTTTAATCTGTTTATTTTGCATTTTGCTGACTTTTTGGCATTTGCTTCTAGTGTTGCAAAGAAATAAATAAATAAATATTTCCAGACAGGTCACACAGCGCCATCTAGTTTCCGTGGTAAGCTACGAGGCTTGTGTTACGGAAACTAGATGGTTGATAAACTACATATTATATATATATTTTTGTAAATATATACATATAAACACCCAGACCGAGACAAATTATACCTACAATGTACAACTTGTCCCCGGTGGGAATCGAACCCACGACCTACCGAGTTCACGGCAACGTTTGTTACCACTAGCCCACGGAGGTGGTCGATATTATTGGCGATTGATATAATACACATTTTAGGTCATAAAATGAGTTAATATGGAGCCAGCCTGAGTTTTAAATGACATAATTTTTCATATTAAAATATTACCGTTCTTTGGAACTAATGATATTGACCAATTTTGATTTTGTAATTGGCAACATTTTTTATGACTTACAAATCGAAAACGCTAAGAAATACACATTTCTTGCGTTGTCATAGATTTACAACATCACCGTTCTGTGCCTCTATGAGTACGTTAAGCCGTCTGTCTACCAACTTGTAGAATCGTTAATAAATTGTTATAAAAAATTGACAACAGACTTTCGCCAACCCATCTGGCCAGGTTAGGCCAAATTCCTCCTGAAATGTCTGAAATACCCATCTCCATCAGCGGGCTGTGTTCTAGGTGCTGTGCTGATGATAATGAACAATAACTGACCCTCAGAGTTCGTCGAACCTTTGGCAGCCCTGACCAGGCGTTACGATAAAGGCCAAACTCTTTATAAATATATCGTGGAAGGCCTCCAGCAGTCTAGGTTTAGTCTGTGTGGTGAAACTCGTTTGCTTTGAAACAATGAAGGTTTTGAATCGAATTTCTCGTATTTCCGTGAAAGCCGTAAAGTTAGAAAATAACGGTTACCCTTTGAAATTCTTATGACGTCACTTGAGAAATGACGCCGTTTTCGCGCCAATATTTCAAAATGGCGACTATTACCGGGGCGTTCCAGGAACATTAACTAATACTTATTACCTTTGTCTTTAGTATTGGGTTCGTTTCTTAAATAAAAGTGTGGCGAAAAAAGACCAAATGAAATCTCTAAGGAAAATGGGCCCAATAAAATGTTCTCGTGCCATAAAGATTTCCTTTTCATTTGATACTCGTAGTTAATATATTGTGTTTTCATAATCTGTAATTAATTTTATTTATTTTACCCTAGCATAACGACAATCGACAAAAACTTTTATTTACGTTAATAATTACATAGTTTCGAGCCCGCCGATTTGAAATCCAGTGTGTTAAGACATCCAACAGGATCCTACACCAATTTATCCCATCCACATTCATTCCAAAATTCCTACCACCAAGCCTGGTAGAATCGTCTATGGATCGCGAGTAGTTTCGTGATCTACCACTAGAGGCGCCCAAGTTGGCGCCAGTACAAAATCTACGCTCGGCCCGTGCGGTTCGAAAATCACCGCGATTTTAGTGTGAAAGCTCCCAAGCCGGGTTGGACTCTAAATCGTGCCTAAAACAGTTCCGAGAAAGTGAAGTGTGAGAAGAAAACGTGCCCGCAGTGAAAACCTGGCTTTTTTCCCGTGGTATGTCCTTTTTTCTTGTCCACTTGTTGGTTCTAGCAGATCCTTGCCATTTGCTTTAGTGACTCATTTTCTAGACAAAGTAGCAGAGTAGACCGCCTGACCGATGGCTGGACCCGTGTTACCCAGTACGGACCACAGTGTTTTATCTATAATAAAGAACCTAATCCTATATATAGTTCTTTGTAGCTATTTCATATATAAATTTTAACCAATTGACTATTTAATTAAATTATATTTTAAAGCTGCGGTAAAACAAATGTTGTAATACAATTTTAAAAATACACAATTAATTATTATGATTATTAAATTGTATTTAGTTGAGGCACGCTGCAAAAATTTTGGTCAGGACACAATAATTTATTTAATTTGTTATTTCTCGAGTTTGGTACGCTAGAGACATTGACGAGCTTGCCACTTGTCATAATAGGCCTATAGTAAAGTTGGCAGAATATGAATCCGCTTCTTTAAAAGCGTGGTTTCTGACCACCCCTCTAGTCGTGATGACAAACTTTTTAATGCCGAGCCTAGATCAAAATTATAAAATATTACACACATAAACTTTTAATAGCGGCTAACATAGAAGTTTACCCGTTCGTTAAGCAATACCGTTAGCGATTAAACAAATAGAATTCGGCTGCTGATAATAGCAAAATAAATCCCGCGCATCCAAACGTGCGTAGCCGCTGCGAGCGAATCAAATCGCTCAATTAGATGCAATCCCGCGCTTATTTGCACCAATAAGTGGCTCGCGCGTGGAAATTTAAACCAATCAGAATGCAGGAAATTAGAACGGAAATGCAGCCATTGGCACCGGATGCAGATGTACGGCTAAAGCTCGCACCATTGTTTCTTCATTTTATTAGTTCTGATTTTTTATTTAGTCAATTCGCGAACGTATCAGTACATGCTTTTTTTAAACAAGCTGATTCAAATTTAGCCAACTTTACTATAGTCCCATATCATGACAATTGGCTAGCTCGTCGATAACTCTAGCGTTCCAAAAAAATCTTCAAATATTACAAGTAAATATTAAATACATAATTATTTATTAATAAATAAATAACTGCCTCCGTGGTCTAGCGGTTAAGTCCGTGGATTTATACTCGGAGGTACCGGGTTCGATTCCAGGTCGGGACACAAAAATATTTATTATTGTAAATAAATCTCGTCGATAACTCTAGCGTTCCAAAAAAATCTTCAAATATTACAAGTAAATATTAAATACATAATTATTTATTAATAAATAAATAACTGCCTCCGTGGTCTAGCGGTTAAGTCCGTGGATTTATACTCGGAGGTACCGGGTTCGATTCCAGGTCGGGACACAAAAATATTTATTATTGTAAATAAATCTCGTCGATAACTCTAGCGTTCCAAAAAAATCTTCAAATATTACAAGTAAATATTAAATACATAATTATTTATTAATAAATAAATAACTGCCTCCGTGGTCTAGCGGTTAAGTCCGTGGATTTATACTCGGAGGTACCGGGTTCGATTCCAGGTCGGTACACAAAAATATTTATTATTGTAAATAAATACATTTAATTAATATTTAATTGATTTGTGATATTTTTTGAGTTTGGTACGCTGGAAACATCGACGAGCTTGCCACTTGTTATGATTGGTCTATAGTAAAGTTCCAAGCATGTACAACACTGTAATTTTTATTTTTTATTCAATATGTATATTTTCTTTTGTGTCAATTTATTATTATTATGTAATCATTAAAAGTACCAAAACACACTGGCCATTCTCACGTTGCACTGTTAAATAAATTACTAGGTCCCGACTAGGAATCGAACCCGGTAC
Organism: Tinea semifulvella; assembly: GCA_910589645.1. Taxonomy (NCBI): domain Eukaryota; kingdom Metazoa; phylum Arthropoda; class Insecta; order Lepidoptera; family Tineidae; genus Tinea; species Tinea semifulvella. The sequence goes on along the minus strand of OU342615.1, from coordinate 2,789,256 downwards.
GTCAGAGTCTAAATCCACGGACTAAACCGCAATACCACGGAGGTACTACTAAAGGAATAAAATATTTATGACTCTAAATTTAATTCACAATTTGGCTTACGAAGAAATTATTAAAAACGATAAATTGGACACTACCAAAATATAGACACAAGTTGCAATTTATTTTTTGCGGTTTTACCGCGCTGGGAACATCTACTGACGTGTTTGGCGATAATGCCGAGAGTGACTCCAAGAAAACCATCAAATTCAGCAGCATCTGGAATTTGATGATAACCTTATTAACTTGTAAAAAGAAATTATATATTACGATAAACATGGCTGTATGGGCTAGATCCCTTTGCCTTCCCCCAAAAACATAAAAATATTATTAATATTATTCGTGCCATTTTGCGGGAACATGTCATGTGCAAGTTTTTGTTTTTAAATTACCTAACTGTGGATATTGTTACTCAAAAGTGGTGTTGTTTTGTTTAATAATAAACTACAATGTAAATAATTATGTAAAACACTAAATTAGAGCACAAGTTGCAGTTTATTTTTTGAGGTTTTCCCGCGATGTTTACTCTCATATTATACCCGACGTGTTTGAGCTATAATGCCCCAAGTGACTCCTAGAAAAGCACCAAATTCTGCAACATCTAGAATTTAATGATCACCTCTATAACTAATAAAATAAATAATACATTACGACAGACATGGCTGTATGGGCTAGATCCCTTTGCCTTCCCCAAAAAAATAAAAAATAAAAAAATGTTTTTAAGACAGACTCGATTTATGTAGGTAATCGGTGCAAGCGGACATCTGTTGAACATAGGTAACAGTAAAATGGTCCACATAATTACAAATTAATGACTCTACACTCTAGACATTTGGCAAAAAACTGCGCTGTACCTAATATGTGTAACACAATGACTTATATCACATGTCTGGTAATTCTATATAAATATTTAAAAATTCAATTTATTTTGTAGAATAATTTTAATTTCACAGGTATTTTTAGTTTAGTTTTATTTATAATTAGTTTTTAATTTATTTTATTTTAATATTTTTGTATCTACTTCGAATAAATTATTTGACATTAGATGTTTATTATAATTGAAGTAATATACAAACAGTATAAAACAATTACAATATAAATTAAAACTACTTAAAAGTAAAAATTAAAATAAATATAAACTAAACCTAATAAAAAATAAACTATAAGTAAAAAATGTCCTCTAGAGACGACCCTTCAGGGATAGTCCCAAGAAGACTGACATTTCCCTTCTGTATAGCTAAGCTAATACGTTGGCAGAAATAATTGCCAGCTTTCCTGTCTTCAGACTTTTCTGTTAGCCGTTTGGACAACTCCTTGGCGAGACGCTTCGCTGAGTGTCCCCATGGGCCCATCGTCTCGACCCCTAACGGCGTTAATTCGTAACCTGTCTTAAGGTTGACGTATTTGCGCAGCTTTCTCAGCAGAAACCGCCGCACTTCCCGCGCTTGACGAGGTCGCCTGGATGTGTGATGGGGCTAATGTGTCTACACATGTCGCATCCCACACCAGGCCAACGGTCATGTTATAATAACACCCGTTATCAAAATATTACTTTTTCATTTTTCCCTATCCTGTAATATAAGAGATATGTTAAAAAAGTTTTGTTAAATGCCCGATCCTAACATTAAGTCAATGGTGTAACCACAACCTCTACGAGCCAGCTTTTTAATCGTACTTAAACTTAGGTTAAAATGGAGTATAACAACCAAATCATATTGAATATCCTGTATAAGTAATTTATTTTATTTAATTTATTTGTGATATTTCTCGAGTTTGGTACGCTGGAGACATCGACGAGCTTGCCACTTGTCATGATTGGCCTATAGTAAAGTTGGCTAAATGTGAATCCGCTTATCTATAAGCGTGGTTTCTGACCACCCCGAAAGGGAAACGGTCGTGACGATACTTTATTTACTTTTATTCTCTTACTATTACGATTATCGCCCACTTTCAGAAAGACTAGGCCAAGGTATCTTTAAATTAGGATTATCGTAAGTTAATAGAATTTGAAGAACCGGCTCGCATGCCTAACTGCATTTCTGGATAAGCGTAGTCAAGTCCAAAATTTATCAAAATAAAACAAAACTTATTTTTAGAAACCGCTATAATAAATATTAATTGCAAATAAATTTAATTTAGATAAACGATAATTTGCTGACAGAACAGAAGCTATGTTAATTTAAATTTAATCTCTCTAGTTATTTTGTATTAATTAAGTAATTGATTACATTATAAATTTATTTATTTTATACAAAACCCTAAATTAAATATACTATATTACAACAAAAACTAAATTTAACTTAAAAAATAATAATAATACCTAGAAAATAAATTTTAAATACAAAAAAAATAGTTCCTCCAAATCGCTGTCTTGTGGCATGGTGCCCAATGTCAATACATTTTTTCTTCATAGTTTGCTATTATTTCGATTATAAAATAACCAGCAGCTACTATGGGTGGACCCATCATATCAGCTATACCATCATCTTCGACTAAAACACTGTTGCCAATAGTTCTTGCTTAAAACTAGGTAGTTAAAATTAATTCGTGGCCGTAAGAAGGCCGTGTCAGCTTATAGACTAAAATAAATTACACATGTCAAGTTAATAATTAATTCGTGGCTGTAAGAAGGCCGTGTCAGCTTAGAGACTAAAATAAATTACACATGTCAAGTTAATAATTAATTCGTGGCTGTAAGAAGGCCGTGTCAGCTTATAGACTAAAATAAATTACACATGTCAAGTTAATAATTAATTCGTGGCTGTAAGAAGGCCGTGTCAGCTTATAGACTAAAATAAATTACACATGTCAAGTTAATAATTAATTCGTGGCTGTAAGAAGTCCGTGTCAGCTTATAGACTAAAATAAATTACACATGTCAAGTTAATAATTAATTCGTGGCTGTAAGAAGGCCGTGTCAGCTTATAGACTAAAATAAATTACACATGTCAAGTTAATAATTAATTCGTGACTGTAAAGAGGCTGTGTCAGCTTACAATCTAAATATACATAAAAATTGTATTATAACTACAAAATTTATTTTATTTTATTTTATTATGGTAACAAACAGTCACAATACAATTTATATAACAAACAATATACATATAATTAGACCTGGAGTACCAAAACTGTGAAAGAGAACTATACTTATTACATTTTCAAAATACAATTAAACCATAAAAGAAAGTAAAAATTACATTTAAGTCTATTCTATCAAATACTTATTTCTAATTATACACTGACTTAGTCTTAGATTTACGTCAATAAATTTAAATTCGCGGCTGTAAGGGGGCCGTGTCAGCTTACGATCGAAATAATAAATTGAAAAGACTCACCATTTTTGTAAATAGTTCAAAAACCTTGCACATTTTATTACGTATATACATTTGTCATCCGACAAATAAATGAACGAATATAAGGTCAATAGCTTCAAAAAGATATATTTATAAACAGCAGCCGAAATTAAGATGAACAAAAAATGCTAGAGAAAAAAATTAAACGGTAAGCAAGGATTAGTAGGCCGCAACTAGAGCGGACTGTGTGGCGCGGAATTGAACCAACAATATATCCAATTTTATATTAAATTAGTTTTCTTGTGTTCCCTATTTTCCTGTATGCTGCAGAGACGTGGACCCTGCGCGAAACCGAATTAAAACGGATTAATGCTCTAGAAATGTGGTGTTGGCGGAGAATGTTGGGCATATCGTGGACGGAGTTCCGGACCAACAAATCCATCCTGGAGGAACTAGAGATAGGACACCGCCTTTCCTCAATCGTACAATCACGCATTCTCAATTTCTTTGGACACGTGTCGCGGCGTGGAGATACATCAACTGAACGCCTTGTAGTTCAGGGAAAAGTCGATGGGAAGAGGATGCGTGGTAGGTCTCCGATGAGATGGACTGAGATCAGGTTAAAGCAGCAATGGATCACCCCCTACATGAGTGCTCCAGGAAGGCTGCAGGTCGCCAGACGAGTGGCGACGGCTTGTTAAGCGTGCCACTGACACTCAAGTGACGACCACGACCACTCTGCCAAAAATGTAGCGACTAAGAAGAAGAAGAAGTTTTTACATGATATAATTTTTATCAGATAAATAAAACAATATCTGAAGGTGCATTGCATGTGTTAGCCAGTAGGTTTGCGAGCAGCACCGTCCAGGTAAAAGTGACTCTTTTTAGGGCGTACTGCCAGTCAATGCGAGAAAAACCAAGGTACTAGTGTTTGAAAGAAGAAGGATGACAACCGTGACGATAAAGATTGATGATGAAACTCTAGAACAAGTAAATGAAATTATATATCTGGGCAGTTTTTCACTGCGGATGGGAAGTATGATAGGGATGTTGAAAGAAGAGTGAACGCGGGAAATAGTGTTAACGGTGCCCTGAGGTCACTGATCGCCAGTCGAAATGTAAGTGACAAAGCTCGGCTCGCCATACACAATGCCATGTTGGTACCAACACTTATGTATGGAAGCGAGACGTGGATATGTCAGAATATGCATGAGAGTAGGGTTAATGCAGTAGAAATGAGATCGCTGCGTCGGTTATGCGGCGTCACTTAGGCGGACCACATACGTAACGTCGAAATACGAAAAATGGTAGGTATAAAAGAAAGCATAGGCACAAAAATAAGGAAAAGCATGCTACGATGGTTCGGGCATGTTGAACGGATGAGCGAAGAAAGATTGACGTACCAGGTATATAATGCGAAAGTTGTGGGTAAAAGAGGCCCTGGCAGACCAAGACACACGTATCACGATCAAATAAATAAAACACTAGCTGAAGGAGAATTAAAAAGCCTTCGTAACAAAAGGGCATGCATGAAGAGGTTGATGGATGTCGATGAAGCGAAAGAGGTATGTCGTGATCGTGACAAGTGGCGCTCAATTATCTCTGCCTACCCCGCAACGGCATTTAGCGTAAAGATATGTATGTATTTATGTATAATTTTTACTGATATTTTTCTTGTTTTCATTTTAAACACAACTTAATATTTATAGGACTAAAAAGTATAAAAAAAATCTCCTTAAAAGTAAAAATAAAAAAATAAACTTTAAGTAAAAAATGTCCTCTAGAGACGACCCTTCAGGGATAGTCCCAAGAAGACTGGCAATATATCCCCTCTGTATAGCTAAGCTAATACGTTGGCAGAAATAATTGCCAGCTTTTCTGTCTCCAGACTTTTCTGTAAGCCGTTTGGACAAATCTTTGGCCGGACGCTTGACTGAGTGTCCTGGGCCCATCATCTCGACCCCAAACGGCAACTGGAATCAGACACTCATGACTGACATCAGTCCCTAAAACCATGACGGCTTGATAGGGCATGGCAATTCGAGCCTGATCCCGAAACGTGTAGATACACTTTACTGAGTTTATTAGCAAGAATGGTGGATACTTTCTCGCCCCGGCAAATTGGAAAAATTACTACCATCAGTCCGCCTACCACCTATTTGTTGTTCTCGTTGAAAGTATGTGCCATTTGCAATGATGACAAATGCCAATTTTTACTTTCAAGGAGAACTAATATTGAAACCGTGCAATATGCTGATAATTATATAAAACAACACCGGTTGAAACAAGACTTATGTTAAATAAAGTAGTTTCAATAATATAAAAAATCTGAAGAAGATTTTTTTTGTTTTTGTTTGTTCTCTTCTCCCGGTGGATGATGAATGAGGTGATAGGGAAGGCAAAGGGTCTAGCCCATACAGCCAAGTCTGACGTTATATATCTTTCTTTTTTATGAGTTAATGAGGTCATTATCAAATTCCAGATGCTGCAGAATTTGATGCTTTTCTTGGAGATACTCGCGGCACCATAGGTCAAACACGTCGGATAAAATATGGGAGTTGACAGCGCGGGAAAACCGCAAAAAATAAACTGCAACTTGTGCCCCATATTTAAAGTCCAATTTATCGTTTTCCATAATTATTCACATTGTAGCACATTATTAAACAAAACAACACTTTTGACCAATAATATCCACAGCAAATTAATTTACAAAACAAAAACTTGCACTTGACATGTCCACGCAAAATGGCGCGAAGAACTCCGTATTTTTTTTTTGTAGTTCGAGGCATAGAAGCGTAAAATTTGGTTTCAAGTTTAAAAAAAATATAAGTTAAGATTTTTATTTATTTAAACACTTTGTAATGTGCACGTAGTATAACACCGTCCATATCAACAAGTGGCCTGAATGTTATGTCAATTAGAGTAAATCTGGGCTTTCCCAGACCGACCAGACATTACGTAGATTTAATTTAGAATCAAAAATGAAATTAAATAAAAAAGATTAAAAACTAATTTAAAAAAGTAAAAGTAAAGTATCATCACGGCCGATTCTCTTGCGGTGGTCAGTAACCAAGTTTATAAAAGTTTATAGAGAAGCGGATTCACATTTAGCCAACTTTACTATAGGCCAATCATGACAAGTGGCAAGCTCGTACCAAACTCAAGGAATATAATTTTTTTTTATGCAACTGACAGTTATATTAGCTACCATCTATCATGCGCCATCTACGTGATAAACAGAAGTTAATTATAGTACATTAAATATAAATTAAAAGCTACCTAAATAATAAAATTAAAAATAAACTAAACTATAAATAAAAAATGTCCTCTAGAGACGTCCCATCCGAGATCGTCCCAAGGAGACTGGCAACATTTCCCCTCTGTATAGCGAGGCGAATACTTTGGCAGAAATAATTGCCAGCCTTCCTGTCTCCAGACCTTTCTGTCAGCCGCTTTGACAACTCCTTGGCCAAAATAAACTAAGGGCTTACCACCTGGGAGGGTACCTAAAACACTCGCCGCTGCATTTCCTCGTTGAATAATTATGAAAATTTGTTGTATTAGGTAATTATGGCATTTGGGGTCGTCACACTCTTGATAGATTCGTTTACCCGGCGCTTTCAAGAATTTGAGGGTATCAAGAGAATATAGGTACCCCTATTGTTTTAACCCCAAATGCCACAAAGTTATAAATTTGTTTAATGCTATTATATTTTAAATGCTTTTTAGATTCAGCTATATTAGCAGCCGAACCGGCCTTTTTTGAGGTAGAGGAAATGTGGCAAGTGGCAAAGGTATTTAGGATTCACAGTTAGCCAACATTACTATAGGCCAATCATGACAAGTGGCAAGTCTCCAGCTTACCAAACTTGGGGAATATTACTAATAAATTAAATATAAATTTTATTTCGGATCGAACCCCGGTACCTCCGAGTCTAAATCCACGGACTTAACCACGGCTACAGCTTAAAGTTGTGCCGTTAAATAAACGTCTTAGAATAGAAGGCTCTTCAGGCTTTGGTCCATACCATTGGTAACTACACGATTCCGTCTATAAACAACAAAAAAAATGGGTGCATATTTTTGCAGTTGGTTTTGCGGTTACAATTCGTAAAGTTGGCAACGCATCGTCAGGTCCTTGCCAAACTCAAATGTCTGAAAATCCCGATAAGATTTATGGTGATATTTAAAATTTTGCATTTTACATTCAAAATATTATATGGCGAGCTTTTGACAGAAACGTTTCGCTTTACGGCTTGCTACGTTGACATTTCTGACAGTTATAATCGATCTTAGACGATACGGTTTCGGACGATTGTGCACTCCACCTCACCCCGCTGGCTTATATATTTACGAAACAGCATTGTTTGTTAAACAACACCCTGGATATTTAAAAACTATAATACTAGGAGGTAGATACGCTAACAGTTTAATTTCTGAAATCATACCAAGCAAGAGTTTTTGATAGCCCCAAGGATAGGGCTGTTAAATCGCGTGCAAATAAAACTCGACTTGTTCTCAATCGTATAAACTAATTACTTATCATCAATAATACGACCCCAGCCTGAAGGGCCACCGCGGGAGGTCGCATGCCCGACTCACCGTGAAGCCTTCTAAGGAGACCCCAAGGTGCCTACGGACTAAAACCCTATAAACCGTCTCTCTCTCACTGTTGGCCCTGCGTGCCTTAGCAGCTAAGTCTGAGTCGTGGCTACGGAGTGAAGGCACTCGTTCGCCGCGTTCATGCAAGCATGCGAAGCAAAGTCTACTCAATGGCAGCAGATCCAACCTGAGGGGTAGGGGTCTGTGGTGGAGCCATCGAGGGGGAGATGGGGGACGAAGATAGCGGCGGCTGGATCGGCGACTGGAACGGTGGAAGGGTCCTTAGGATGGCGGCCAAAGGACTTGACGGAGGCCTCAATCAGTAGATTGAGCCTCGTCGTAAGTGGGTCATCGGTGTCGTGCAGGACACTTCTGGGGCGACGCCTCTTCCAAAAGAATTTGAGGTCGTAAGAGCAAGCCTCTACTATGAGAGGGTTAGAGTGATTACTCACCTTACCTTGGAGAAGTAGCGTAGGGACGCTTTCCGCAGCCTTTTGGAGATAGGCTCGATGCTGAGGTAGTGATGGAGGTATCGAACTACATACAAATAAAATTAAACAGGCTTCTTCTCTGTGTGGCGTAGCTAATACGGTCGTGTTCGACTTGACACTGTAAGCCTTTTTATTTTGCTGTGACAAACTAGCGTTTTCAGTAAAAAAAACGCGCTTTTATTTTTACGCAAACACGCACGAAATAATTACGCCAGTCTCATTTATATTTTATATTGTCCACTAACTTTTTCCCAACTTATGACTTGTCTATATCGATTGTGTTACATCAACTTTCTTTACAACATGTCTTTTAATCCATAATTGACTTCCGTTTTTCGATTTGCGCGGGAAAAACGTAACAAAAAACTTTCGACCTTTCTTAAAAGACCTATAACTTTAGTGCACGCTATTATAACACTTATACAACAACAAATAAGTGTTACATTCGCATGTATTTAAGTTGGTTTTTAAATTGCTTTGGACGTGTGGTCGTAAGAATGCTTCCGTTAATAGAATTTTAATGAAGTAATGTCAGGTAGTGGCGCTGGAGATGTGCTTGTCATGGCCATCTCCTTACGTGCTCTGACGCTTCCACTGACCACTGTCGTACGAATAGCAAAAAAACTAGATCATATTTTTAAGAGAAGAAAATTAAAAAAATACACATTTGAAATAATTGTTTATTTTAGACAACTTTATGAAAAATTGTTGACTGCCTCCGTGGTCTAGCGGTTAAGTCCGTCGATTTAGACTCGGAGGTACCGGGTTCGATTCCTGGTCGGGACAAAAAATATTTATTAATGTAAATAAATAAATTTAATTAATATTTAATTTATTTGTGATATTTCTCGAGTTTGGTAGGCTGGAAATATCGACGAGCTTGCCACTTGTCATGATTGGCCTATAGTAAAATTGGCTAAATGTGAATCCGCTTATTTATAAGCGTGGTTTCTGACCACCCCGAAAGGGAAACGGTCGTGATGATACTTTCTTTCTTTCTTTATGAAAAAGATGAAATCAAACGATGACTTTATTAAAATCATTTAATTTTAACTGACAAAAAACTTACAGTTATACACATACAAGATTTTAAGTCAAGTCAAAGTCAAAATATCTTTATTCACGTAAACTTATAACAGGCATTTGTGACACGTCATAATTTAAATTATTTTAGTGGAAGACTAAGCAGCGAAGTCGTCCAAAGATTAAGTTGTTAACAGAATACTAGCAGCTTAGCAAATTCCAGTGACCTGTCTAAGCGTCGCAGCTCAATGCTGAGCTGATTCCCTATTTGTCACCACACACTTTTAATTTTAAGTTTACTTTTTTTTGTTTGTTAATGTGACAAATAAAATATTTTTCTTACATTCTTTCTTTCTTTCTAAAATAATTTACAAAGAAAAATGTTTTTGCTCACCGTACCTATCCATCGGTGCCATAAGTAGGAGCGTATGTTTGCCGAAATCTATTCCATCAAGAAGTTAATAATTACAGGCGTACAGTTAAGATACAAGTATGTCGATAAGACCAAATAAAAAAAAAAAAAAACTAATTGTCGATAAAATAACATCTCTTTCAATCGTGAACGAGTATTTTTATCATAGAGTAGGTAGGTATACTGCATGATTTTGTATGCTCTTACTTTAGACTTATAGTTGTTCTATTGATAGAAACACACTTCAGCTTACTAATTTTAAAGGGTATGTTCGTAACTTTGGTTCTCTGACGGATGTCCACGTTTCGGACTTTATCCATCAAAAATACCGAGCATATCTTTCTCCATAGCTCGCTCAGCGACCTAAAACTTGTGGACCAGATCCACTGTCAGTGTCCACGTCTCTGCTCCGTACGATAATACTGGAAGAAGGCATTGATTAAAAAAAATGTCTTCAAATCAAATCAACTGCATCCGTGGTCTAGCGGTTAAGTCCGTTGATTTAGACTCAGAGGTACCGGGTTCGATTCCTGGTCGGGACACAAAAATATTTATTAATGTAAATAAATACATTTAAATTGTATTTAATTTGATATTTCTCGAGTATGCTGGAGACATCGACGAGCTTGCCACTTATCATGATTGGCCTATAGTAAAGTTGGCTAAATGTGAATCCGCTTATTTATAAGCGTGGTTTCTGAACACCCCGTAAAGGAAACGGTCGTGATGATACTTTACTTTTTACTAAATGTTTATTCGAAGTAATATACAAACAATATAAAAGAATTACAATATAATAATTAACCTAAAAAAAATAAACTAAATCTAAATAACAAATTTAATATAATAAAAAAAAATATATACATACCTTATAATATAAAAATTTCCTCCAGGCCATTGTCCAGTGGCATGGTGCCCAAAACACTGGCAGCATTTCCTCGTTGAATTTCAATACTAATCTTTTCAGCGAGGAAGCTGCCAGCCCGTGGGTCACCAGAGACGTCGACTAGTTTTTTAGATATTTCTTTAAATAAAGTTTTTGCCTCGAGGCCCCACGGTTATTTAGAAATAAATAATGTTGGTATATTGTGTCGAAAACTTTATTATTATTTAAAATGTCATTTTAACATTTTGCGGCGAGACATTTTATTTGAAATGCAAAATCCGTTATTTCGGACTATTTGGGCCAAACCACGTTAGCTTTTACTAAATCAAATCAAAATAATTTATATCCTAATACGTAACACTTGGATATTGACAATATATGTTTTACAAGCAAAGAAATAATCAAAAAAATCTGGTGCGTCACACGCACAGGTCAGAATATGCACCCACATACCGTAGTCACCATCCCTTCACGTACGTATAAATTTGGGGACTCATACATTTGTCGCACGATAAAGATATGGAATGCTTTTCCAGCCTCTGTGTTTCCACTTTCCTTTAACTAGGAGTCCTTCAAGCGCAGTGTGAAAAAGCATCTAGTCAAGCCGGCATAGTTTTAGGGACTGATGTCAGTCATGAGTTTGCTAACAATCATGGACTTCGCGCGCCACTTACCATCAGGCGCCAAGGTCACATGTCGTGCTAGTATAAAAAAAAATAAAAAACTATAAAGAGATCTAAACTTGCAGGTTATTGATTTCGTGGTTGGTAGGAATATAGAGATTAAACGAATGCATGGTATGATAAATGTAAATGATGTATCTCTACCCCTTCCCCGCCGCGCTGTTTCCCCTTGAGTGCTGTTCTGACGTACGGACGTACGTTCAACTAAATTGCTACCTAACCAAGCGTGCGCAATAAAGTTCTCCCTTTAAAAAAAAAATAATAAATACTACCATTGACCATGGCTGGACCGAACCCAACATGAATACAATAATTATTATTATAACTAAAACATAGTTGCCATAAACGAGGAATTTATTTTTACTTACAGCTACTTAATAATAAATTCGTGGCTGTAAAAAGGCCGTGTCAGCTTACAATCTAATAATAATAATAATTATGTCCATAAATATAAATTCGTGATTCCTAAGTCTTTGATATATCGCGTGCATTGTTTTATTTTAAGTAACGTATAACTCAATACTATTTACTAAATAGAGCTTTCGACCTTATTGTCCAACGCCATTTCAACGTAATGGGTAGGGAATTAAATTCCTTGAACGTACATAAACATTAACCATTTAAATTCGGAAAAAACCCAACAAGCGTGTGCTGATTCTAGAATTGATCTAGATCCGGTGTCCAAATCTAACTATATTTTAACGAGCGACGTCTGCTCGTGGTTTGGCCCAAATAGTCCGAAATAACGGATTTTGCATTTCAAATAAAATGTCTCGCCGCAAAATCTTAAATCATTTAAATAATAATAAAGTTTTCAACACAATATACCAACATTATTTATTTCTAAATAAAACTTATACTGAGCTCGTCAACACCTCCGGAGACAAGGGGGCTGGGCAATATTTGGGCCAAAGGATCAGCATTGCCATTCAACGTGGCAATGCTGCCAGTATCCTGGACACTTTGCCCATTGGCAGCGATTTGGAGCATTTTTATTTATTTATAATAATTATATTTTGTTTTCTTTATTTTAGTTTTTAGTAAAAAATTAATATATTACAAAAAAAAAGCATTTATTCGAAAAAAAATATTTACAAAATATAAAATAAAATTAATACTAATACTAAGGATAGGGATATAAGTCCCGTCCGCGTGGAATGGTGGCAAGAACGCTGGCTGCATTTCCCCGCTGAATTGCAATACTGAATCTTTGGGCGAAGAAAGAGCCAGCCCTCTTGTCACCGGAGGAGACGACAAGACGCGGTGTTATGTCTTTTAAAAACTTTCTTGCACTTGGACTCCATGGGCCCAGAATTTCAAACGGCATAAATATGTAATCTTTTAAAATACACTTACACATTTGCGCCGCTTGCTGGACTCCGCATTTTCCGCCGCGGCTCCCGCTTTATGCGCTGTCCCCCTGTGATGCGATGCGGCGAGGGTGTCGACGTCTTAGCTTATAGTATGACAATGCCTATATACAGCAGCTATTATCTTAACTGACATTGACATTTATATTCTTATAATTGTGTCTTAGCTTATACTGTGACAATGCCTATCTACAGCAGCTATAATGTTAAGCGTTATTCTGTATTTATAAATTTGTTATTTTATTGTTTCTCTTTCCAAATGATGGTTATCATGTACTGCTCCAGATTCACCAATATGTACTATAAAATAATATCGTTTTAGAAGAAGACAAATTTCTAAGCATTCCATGGATTCACCGTGCGGGTGCCGGGTCCATCGTGTGTGGGTAAGAGATGAGAAGAATGGTGTCTCGGGCTTGCGACCGACAATTGGCTGGTTTAAGAAAAGGAGGCCTCCTTTTTTTTTTTTCTATTGCACGATAATACGCTCACCATCCACCATTCTACTTCTCTCCCTACCCAACCAAATACTGTATGATACCGTTAATGCCGTCTTGGAAGCTCGTTCCATAAATGTATTGACGGCAGACCTGCTTAGGCCCAATTCTTTCAGTAAGTGATGCAAAGACTTTGCTGGAACTCCTCTCGCACCAACTTCCACTGCGTAAAGCTGAGTCTTGAACCCGTTCCTGATCATTTCTTCTGTGAGATCATAATATTTATTCGACTTTATGTTGTGGTCTTTTGGAATATTTGATTCCCACGGAACGGTAAGTTCAATATTGTAAAAAATGACCTGTAAAAGTGCAGAATACATCTCTTTTTGTCCTATGCCTACTTGCAAAATAAACGAATTGAATAGTAATATATGTATGTTAAAAAATGTTGTTTTTTTTTTTTTAATCATTACTTACTTTTTTCAAATATTTTTTATGAAATAAACTTATGCTTAGAAAACCAATATAGTAATATTAACGGTGGGATTGTAACATACTTTATTTAATATGACAAATATCAATAATACATAATTATTGGAACGGACCGATTATAACTGACAAAACAGTGCACTTTTTTACTCTCCTCCTCCTACTCTTCAGAACACCGTGCTGGAATTAAAACCCAGCCTCAACATACTTAGGATGGAAATACGCTCAGATCCCAACCACCAAACTACATTAAGAGCATCACCAAAACAGCGTCCAAAAAACTCGCGATACACAAGGTAAAACTTTTTTTCCGCCCTCACTCCGACTTCATAAAGCACAAATAAGGTCATGCGTGGAATAATGTTTTCACCTCTGGTTCCGCTAAGTACCTTACAGATGCTCTCAATGTCCTACAGAGGCGGGCGATTCGAATAGTGGACGATACTAGGCATACTGTCTAAAACTCTCGAATCGCTGCAGCTTCGCCGAGATGTGGTCTCCCTGAGCCTGTTCTACAAGCTACGATGAATATTCTAAAGAGCTCCACAACCTTATCCCTTCTTCTCTATTCCGCAACCGAACCACTCACGCCGAAATATGCTTTCACATACCGTAGCCACTATCCCTACGCGTACACATAAATTTGGAGACTCTTACATCTGTCGCACGCTGAAATGTGGAATGCTTCCCCAGCCAGTGTTTCCCCATTCCTATAACCTGAAGTCCTTCAAACGAATGTGAAAAAGCAGGTCGCCACACTCTTGATAAATTCGTTTACCTAGCTCTTTCACGAATTTGTGATTATCAAGAGAATATACCCCCATTGTTTCAACCCCAAATGCCACAAAGTTATAACTTTGTTTAATACTATTATATTTTATGTGCTTTTTAGATTCGGCTGGTATGAGCAGCTGAACCGGCCTTTTTAGACGTAGAGAAAATGTGGCAAGCGGCAAAGGTGATATCCCGGACAAGACATCTTCCCTCACTCCATGGTATTTATTAATTTATTTAATACTTTATTGCACAAAGACAAAGGTGGGCTTTAATGCCGCAAGACATTTTATCATAGCCAACTATTGGGATAACTTTAAACACTTTACTGAAAAGTAGGTGCAAAAATAAAGGATAATAAAAAATAATATTTAATAACTAACTAGATGTATAAATATATACTATACTACGTACTAATACATACTTATATGACCGCCTCCGTGGTCTAGTGGTAACAAATGTTGCTGTGAACTCGGGAGGTCGTGGGTTCGTTTCCCACCAGGGGCAAGTTGTACATTGTATAATTTGTCTCGGTCTGGGTGTTTATATGTATAATATGTATATATTTACAAAAAAAAAAGTATAATATGTAGTTTATCAACCATCTAGTTTCCGTAAAACAAGCCTCGTAGCTTACCACGGAAACTAGATGGCGCTGTGTGACCTGTCTGGAAATATTTATTATTTATTATTATATACTCGTATAAACCTACATACATACATAATAATATACTTACTAGCTTTATTGGGATAGGAAATGCGAATAGACCATTTTTTTTAATAACGATCTGGTGGTTACCTGCCTCTGGTATTAGAGACTTATCATCCGGCCTTTTACGTAATAGACCTGATGGTCCAAGAACGGACGGGATTTAGCGGACCATAAACTCATCATCATCATCATCATCATCAGCCTGTGTCTCTCCACTGCTGGATGTAGGCCTCCCCCAAGGCTCGCCACTTCACACGATCTTCTGCCACCCTCATCCATCCCCCACCAGCGACCTTCCTCAGGTCATCTGTCCATCTGGCGGGGGGTCGTCCCACTCTGCGTCTTCCAGTACGTGGTCTCCACTCCAGAACCCGTCTACTCCATCGTTCATCAGTTCTGCGGCATATGTGTCCAGCCCATTGCCACTTCAGCTTGCTAATTTTAAAAGCTATATCGGTAACTTTGGTTCTTTGACGGATGTCAACGTTTCTGACTTTATCTTTTAGTGAAATCCCGAGCATAGCTCTCTCCATAGCTCGCTGAGCGACCTTGAACTTGTGGACCAGACCTACCGTCAGTGTCCACGTTTCTGCACCATACGACATTACTGGAAGAACGCACTGGTTGAAAACTTTTGTCTTCAAACACTGTGGTATGTTAGATAGGAAGATGTGACGTAGCTTCCCGAATGCTGCTCATCCTAGCTGAATGCGTCTATCGGCTTCTTTGCTGAAGTTGGCTACTCCTAATTGGATGGTTTGTCCAAGGTACCATAAACTACTCTTTATAAAATCAAATACATGATTTAAATAACATCAACATGATATTTTAAATAAATAAGTACCTATAAAAAAATCCTTTACATCAGTACGTCTATCCAAAACGCCAAGCCACGCCAAGAGACGCACGATCAAAGCTACTACGATGAGATACTAATCACAGATTAGGCAGTCCAAATGCTAAAGTAGCCGATCTAATTCGACGCGTTGATCACGCTCTGTGACTGACCGCTCTGATGTGTGGACGTAAAGCAAGTGTTACACTCAAAGATAGTATATTATGTAAATAGGAAAATATTCAAGCTATTAATTATATTCAAGCTATTATTAATGGATAGTGGCACAAACCATTGAATTGAGCTGCATGACCCAAAAATACTTTCCACCGATCGTCACTATTACCCTAGAATAGTACGTGAAGCGATCGAAATAAAGAAACACAAAAATTTCAATCGAATGGTTATAAGCTATCTTCATCGTGGAATCCAGTAATCAATAGGTTTCGACGCCGGGAAAAATCGCCCGGTGTCGCCAAGGATATTGTAAATGTCGTGTGTCGTGATTTCTAAAAACTTTTAAAGAGATAAGTGGGTAGGTTTACATCTACCGCCCAGTATGTACGAGACTACACCGCATAGCTCCAGTCGACCCGTGACCAAGGCCAATGCAACTTGGCTGAAACGTCGGGAGAAATATGCCTCTAAGGTAAATCGTGTAAAGACCCGTTAAAATTATAAAAATCTATAATTTTTTCGTCTATAAACTATATAAAAATCAATATTTCCCCGTCGTTGTGACCACGCAATGAAACTAATGAGAAAATCAAGCAATACAGCAAAAAATACTGCAGAGGAACAAGCGCTGATCAGCAAGCGTCGAAAATATGAAACGATTTGCAATAGTTACGTACTTTCGACGTCTGCTGTATGTAATGTATCAGAACTGAAAGCGTTCTATAAATAAATTGTTTCAAGGCGTCTCTGGTGACAATAGGGCTAGCAGTTTTTTCTCTCCAAAATTTAGTATATTAATTCAGAGGAGAAATGCTGCCAGTGTATTGGGCACCATGCCACAGGACAGCGATTTGAAATACCTATTTTGTTTTTTTGCTAATTTATACAGAACAACTAAAACATGATAAAATTAAATATGGCTATTGACAAGTTTTCACAACAATCATCATCATCATCAGCCTATGTCTCTCCACTGCTGGATGTAGGCCTCCCCCAAGGCTCGCCATTTGACACGATCTTTTGCCACCCTCATCCAGCCCCACCAGCGACCTTTTTCAGGTCATCCGTCCACCTGGCGGGGGGTCTTCCAACTCTGCGTTTTCCTGTACGTGGTCTCCACTCCAAAACTTTCGTGGTATGTTTGATAACAGGTTGTGGCGTAACTTCCACATTTGATTTGATTTGAATAGAGCTACTTGGTCGTGTCTGTGTTTATAATCACCAACAATCAATCAATGATTTGCAAGCTAAATATAGCTTTGAGTGTAGAACCAGGTTTACCAAGTCACGCAATATCAGACAGAAGCTCGAATGCTATCTATTATAATGTTACATGAGTTTAACCACTAAAATAACTACCTACTTACTGTAAAACTCATTTATTTTTATTTTTAACCACTTTATATTTAGAAATTTAGGTTACATCTATCTACTCGTAAACACTTTTACACTAGGTGGGCGCGATGTCATATGTCGTGCACAATATATATGTGTATATACTCGTATAAGTTGCCGCCATTTTGTTAATACGAGTTTTTTTTTAATAAATAGCACTAATAACAATTTGCCAGTGTCAAAGTTAGGGAAAGACTGGTTAAAGTTTATTTAAGTAATATATTTTATTCGAAGTTAATTATAGTACATTAAATATAAATTAAAAGCTACCTAAATAATAAAATTAAAAATAAACTAAACTAAACTATAAATAAAAAATGTTAAATAAAAAGGATTCGAAAAATTTAATAGCATCAAGTATGGGTTAATTTTTTGCGGTTTTCCCGCGCTGTCAACTCCCATATTTTACCCGACGTGTTTGAGCTATGGTTCCGCGAGTGACTCCAAGAAAAGCATCAAATTCTGCAGCATCTGGGTTCTATTCCCACCGAGGGCAAGTTGTACATTGTATAATGTGTCTCGGTCTGGGTGTTTATATGTATAATATGTATATATTTACAAAAAAATAAAGTATAATATGTAACTTGGATTACACCTCCAGAATCCATCCATCAACCTCGCGCCAACCCTTAACTACATCCCCTAACGAGTACTTAGAATTGCACAAACGGGAAAGTGAAATTTAATATTTAAATGTAACAATGAGTTTCTTAATGCTATACCCTGCTGTAGCAGTCGTCGCACTTGCGGTAATGTTTGTCATTATGCTCATATTAAAGTATGGGGCATCATGGTGTAAACTACGCCACACACCAGAGCACAAAGAATTTCATGAGGAAGAGGATTTTAAAGATTCTTTTGCTTAAGAGCGTTTAATGCGTTTGCATCCCTCTCTCTCGCATAATACATAATTTTGAAAGAGTATTCAAGTCTGAGTGTACTTTTGAGAAATATAATCTTTTTATGGAATAAAATTACAGACATCTTAGAAATATATTAATTATAGATTTGGTTTGGTAAAATCGTTATAAATGTGAAAGTGAAAACATGTCTAAAATGTCTGTAATTTTATTGCTTAGAAAGTTAATATTAATATATATATAATATAATATATTAATATACATAAATAATAAGACTACATGTCTCAAAAATCTGCCTCCGTGGTCTAGCGGTTAAGTCAGTGGATTTAGACTCGGAGGTACCGGGTTGATTCTTCGATTCCTGGTTGGGACACAAAAAAAATATTTATTAATGTATATAAATACATTTAATTAATATTTAATTTATTTGTGATATTTCTCGAGTTTGGTACACTGGAAACATCGACGAACTTGCCACTTGTCATGATAGTAAAGTTGGCTAAATGTGATTCCGCTTATTTATAAGCGTGGTTTCTGACCACCCCGAAAGGGAAATGGTCGTGATGATACTATAATATGTAGTTTATCAACCATCTAGTTTCCGTAACACAAGCCTCGTAGCTTACCACGGAAACTAGATGGCGCTGTGTGACCTGTCTGGAAATATTTATTTATTTATTATCTGGAATTCTGGAAACGGTCGTGGTGATACTTTACTATATTTTATTATTTTTTTAGATTTTGTTTTAATATAGTTTATGTATTGTAATTATTTTATATTGTTTGTTTATAAGGTATATGTATATATCTATGGGCCTTTTGTATATTAATTTTGATGCCTGAAATAAAGATTATTATTATTAATAAACTCATGAGGTAAAAAAAAAAAAAAGAACTTTTGCGGAAAGAAGATCTTCCAGCGCTTAAAACCCACGCCGGTATAGAAACAGCATCTCCAATAGTGTCTACCGCTACTGTCCAACAACAATGGCCGACAAATAAACAAGCAAAGGAGAGATTGCTGACCTATCTGAAACACAAGTGCAAAAAATACGGACAAGATTAAATACTGGATCGAGTTTAATGGTTCAGTAGATTTGTTAATTTGTTCTTCTTATTTATTTATTTTCGAAAGATATTAAACAGTAAATTGCCTAAAAACTATTTAGACAGTTTTACGCTCGCACAATCCAACTTTTTCGAATTCAATTCAATTCCATTAATTTATTCTGTAAGTAGGACAATAAATATTTATTTATTTATTTATTTATTAATACAACATTACATGGCTTAACAGTAAAGCCCAATTTACCATGCAGTCATTCTTATAATTAATACATACATTTTAATTAAAAATGGATTGTCAATATACCTATAATCTTTTAAATTTAATATACAAATATTAATATTAATGAAGCTTTAAAATTAACAATAGTTATATTAATTAATATAAAAAGATATAAAATAAATATAAAAAGAAAGAAAATATTATGTATTCTGCGGTTTTACATGTCAAAAAATTAATAAATATAACCAAAAGCTTATTTTCTGGGAAATAACTTGTATTTGGAGCAGCAGATTACAACCCAAATATACATAATTATTAATCTTAAAGTTATACCTGCTGTAAATAGGCATTGTCATATTACAAACTATGACATACACAATTATAAAATAAATACTCAAAGGATCATAGCTGCTGTAATGAGGCATTGTCATACTACAACCTAAGACACAATTATTTATTTATTTATTCATTCATTTCCACAGCACATTACAGAACATAAAGGTTAGTATATAATTGAGTTTATACATTGGCCAAATTAGGAAACATACTTTATTATTGATACTTAGGTGTCAAAGAAAAGGAGAAAAAGCAGAAGAAATACAACCAAAAGATATAGAAATTCAATTGAACAAATAACAATAACACAAATAAAATTAGAGATATCCAATATTAAATTAACTAAAGATCAAATTAATAATTAAATTAAAAAGAGTTCTAAATTAAATAAAATTAAAATTATGAATATATTTTAATACAATTTTTTTTTAAGTCTGAGTTACTTTTGAGAAAACTACAACTTACTAGGGATCAAAACTACGGACATATTAGAGATATATGTTTTAAATGCTTTTGCTATTGTTCTAAAATTAGGTTTATGAAAGTAAAAATATGACTAAAATGTCCGTAATTTTATTTCATAAAAAGTTGGTAGGATTTCATAAAAAAAAGTAGGTAGATAGGCGCTGGTGGCTCGGTTGGAAAAACGCGTTCCTTAAATTCTACAAAGGTCGGTTCAAACCCACCCGGCATGTACCAATGAGAAATACACTTTTCTTATGTACATTTGTCATAGATTTACAACATCACCGTTCCCGTGCCTCGCTTTTTTACGCTTTTTTTAACGTTTGTGCGTGCGAGACGCAAAACCGTTAAGTGTTTTTTTTATTATAATAATAAATATTTTCAGACAGGTCACTCAGCGCCAGCTAATTTCCGTGGTAAGCTTCGAGGCTTGTGTTACGGAAACTAGATGGTTGATAAACTACATATTTACTTTTTTTTTGGTAAATATATACATATGTTTATACCCAGACCGAGACAAATTATACAATGTACAACTTGCCCCCGGTGGGAATCGCACCCACGACCTCCCGAGTTTACGGCAACGTTTGCTACCACTAGACCACGGAGGCGGTCAATATTTAAGAAGTATGTATTTTTTAAATTATAAATTGAATTTATAATATATGTCTCTCGCAAAATAATTTTAACCTAAACGAATATCAAAAAGGAAAAGGCACAGAATAATGCAATGTTATTCCGAAAAGCGATGTTTAATTCACAACAAAAAAAGATTCTCTTGCAATTGGCAACGGATCCCCAAAAGCTACTGTTTATAAACGTCGAATTCGATGGGTAAAAAAGGCAAAAATCGAACCTAGCTGAGTTCGAGTGGTCATCGAGATTGGTCGGACGTCGACGTGCGTGACGGGCACAAGACCCGACCGATCTTCGGCGAATCGGCGCGTGGTTTTACAAAATCGATTAATTATTTTCATAGACATATATCTAAAAACTAATTCAATATTTACCGCTGTACATGTACACTGTTGGAGATAGGCCTTCCAGAAATTCCTAGAGATTTAGGCCCACACTCCCCACGCTGCGCGCTGGCCAGACGGGTTAGCAAGGGTCTCATTCAATTTTTAATGATAATTTATTAACTATTCTACAAGTTTGGATTAGTGGAACTGAGACCGACGGCTTAACGTGCTCTCCGAGGCACGGGAACGGTGTTCACTAACTTTTTATCACGATAGATGGCGCATGATAGATGGTACCTAATATAACTGTCAGTTGCATAGAAAACTTGTATTTTTTTACGAAATTTATTATTTTCTGGATATTATGCCGAAGTGAGCAGCTTTTAAGTGTACAAATCGAGATTTCCAAGCGAAATTAAAAATATGGTGATCTCAAAATTGCCGTTCTATTAATAAAACCTTTTTTCTTTTTAAAGACAGTGTGCGCTTTCTTAATTCGTCTTTTAAATTAGTTAACGTTAATTTAAAATACATTTTTCTGTTATAAACATATAAAAATACAAAAAAATATGCGATATAGGTGTAAAATAAGGTACCATTGCCCCTAGCGACATCTACAAAAAGCTTTGCCTGGTGTCCCATTGTATTGCACGTTGGAGCTCAAACCAGGAATTTTCGTCTTGTGTCTTGGTCCTCAGCTGCACTAGCTACCCTATTATTCTACAGTTATTTATTTTAGTTGGACTTGCACACATTTGGACGGTCCTAATTGTAAATGTCTATGAATTAACTATTTTGTAGAAGTCTTTTGGAAATTGAAAGTCTAGACTTTGATTATAATTGGTTTGTTTCGCTGTTTAAATCCGAATTAAGGTAATAAAAATATTTTTCATAAACTTTCACAAGTTATATTTTCAAATTTATTTTTTTCTTTATACCTTCCATATAACACGAATGATGAAAACCAGAAGGAATTTTTGTGACCTCAATAATTTCATCGACCAAAAATCGAACCGAATCACTTGTATTAATAAAACCATTTGTGTATCTATTAGTATTTAGTATATTGATATAATATACTTAGTATACCTCGCCAAGTCGTCTGGCCAGCGTGGCGAGTGTAGGCCAAATTCTCCAGATATATGTTCTGGAAGGCCCATCTCCAGCAGTGGAGGTCTAGGACGCTGTGTTCTAGGGGCTGTAATGATAATGATAATGAATGATATTGATATTATAATACATATATAAGTAGGTATATAATATTTGTTGAATTATCCATCATCATCATCAGCCTGTGTCTCTCCACTGCTGGATATAGGCCTCCCCCAAGGCTCGCCACTGCACGCGGTCTTTTGCAATCCTCATCCAACCCCCACCAGCGACCCTCCTCAGGTCATCTGTCCATCTAGCGGGGGGTCGTCCCACTCTACGTCTTCCAGTACGTGGTCTCCACTCCAGAACCCGTCTACTCCATCGTTCATCGGTTCTGCGACATAATATGTGTCCATCCCATTCCCACTTCAGCTTGCTAATTTTAAAAGCTATATCGCTAACTTTGGTTCTTTGACGGATGTCAACGTTTCTGACTTTATGTTTTAGAGAAATCCCGAGCATAGCTATCTAAATAGCTCGCTGAGCGACCTTGAACTTGTGGACCAGACCTACCGTCAGTGTCCAAGTTTCTGCACCATACGACATTACTGGAAGAACGCACTGGTTGAAAACTTTTGTCTTCAATTGAATTATCCGATAATTGTATATTCTTGTTACTTTCATTGCACCTATATTTGTTCAAATTTGTCTCTAAGGTTTAGCTGTCAGAGAATGTCTACGGGCATTAAGTCCGCCTTTGTGCTTTGTGCAATAAAGTTTTTAAATAAATAAAAAATAGGAAATAATAAGTAACTAAATAAAATAATTGACATTATTAAAATAATATTGACAATAAATGTTTATGCTCGATGTAAAAAAACTTAAAAAAAAAGAAAATATACTTAAACGTTTTTTTATGATGCCTTTTGTACAGACTCAAGTTGAGTTTCTACCATAACCACGAGTACATAAATAAATTGTAAATGATTAGAAAGATAGATTTCACTAATGCGATGCAATGAGGCAAACCAGACGAGACGATGTTATAAAAAAAAAACATAAATTTCCTAAAAATCTAGCAACACTGTGTTGTTTTAGGCCCTAACGAAAATATTGGGTTCAGTAAGCGAAGAAAAACAAACGCGTGTGCGCATAAAACACCCCAACCCCCCAAATTTCAGGGGTTTAACACCCTTTTAACAAAACAATCCCCCCATCTCGTTCCCAGTTCCTAGGGTACTCTTAACCTAGAGATACTTGGGTTTTGGTAAAAATTAGGGCTGTCCCAAAACATATTTAAATTATATTACAGTGGTTTTGTAGCCGTCAAATTAAATGCGGAGGTTTTTGTAGATGTCGCTAGCGGCAATGGTACCTTGTTTTTGTAATTTTTTATTTTTATAACAGAAAAAATAATTTTAACTAATAATAATAGTCTAATTTATAAATACACCAAGCAATTACATAAACTACATGCAAGTATTAAGAACATATTCTTCTATAATTATTTAGATTATAAGTTGACGCGGCTATAATGCCTCGAATTTAGGTTTTGAGACATTACTTTTTATGGCAGCAATGTTAGTTACATATTTCTGTCCATTCGTATATGTATATATTTTATTTTGTTATTTTTTGTTTGTAATATTTTTTTATAATATTTGTAAATTAATTGTAAAAATTGACAATATCCCAGTGTTACCTGAACGTTCTATCCGAGGCACATTATTATTATTACTATATTAAATTTATATATTATATTATTATTATAGACACATTATATTCTATCTATCGGTCCCGGTTCCACTAATACCAACTTGTGAAATCGTTAATGTCATTATAAATTGACATCAGACACTCGCCAACCCATCTGGCCAGAAGCGTGGCGAGTGTAGGCCTAAATCTTCAGAAAATTCTGGAAGGCCCATCTCCAATAGTAGAGGTCTAGGACTCTGTGTTCTATGGACTGTGATGTTTTTTTTTTTTTTATTGAAATTTTCGGAAAATAATGTTTGCAAAGTATAAAATAATAATTACAAACTACTAAAATAAAATTAAATAACTATAAACTAAACCTAACAAAAAATAAACTATAAATAATAAGTATGTATAATAAAAAATAATTATTATATTTTGACTTTTTAAATTAAAATAGGATTATATAATACGATATAACGTATTTATAATTTAATAAACTTGTTCAACCCTAACAGAAGGTAGGGTCGCGACTGCTATTTTTTCATTTTGGAATATTTTCCTTGGCTGGTGGTATTTTTTCAGTGTGTTTTTACAGTTTCATCAATGTATATTTTTTCCACGACCAAAAGCTCTTTGTAACTAAGTACCTACTGTAATTGCGTTTTTACTTGTACCTATTTAATTAGTTAAGGAATATCGGTGTTGCTAGGTAATTATTTAAATAATTTATTTATTTTATTTTCATTTATTTAGGCAACAAAGCCGTCTGGCCAGCGTGGCGAGCGTAGGCCAAATTCTCCAGTTCTGGAAGGCCCATCTCCAGCAGTGGAGGTCTAGGACGCTGTGTTCTAGGGGCTGTAATGAATAATGAAATTAAATGAGGCAACAAACAGTCAACATACACAAACAATATCACAGATAAACAAAATTGTCACTCTGGCTTGCAAGATACTAAAATTTAAAACTAATAAATAATATGAACCACTAAGGGGCCCCTTTAAAGGCTTTGCCGGCACGTGACAAGTTTGAACATCTGTGTAATAAATGAATAACAATAAGAAGACATTGAGAGCCAAAAATATTTTATACATAATAGAATATAAACACAAATACTATGGAAATTTAGTCGAATCGCTGCAGCTTCGCCAAGATGTCGTCTCCGTATACTAAGATATACCACGCAAGATATACTACGGTGAGTGTTCTAAAGAGCTCCATAACCTTATCCCTTCTTCTCTATTCCACAACCAAACCACGCGCATGAACTACCATACGCAATCGCTACCCACATGAGTTTTAAGACTTCTATCTGTCGCTTAGGATGTGTAATGCTGTTCCAGCCTTTTTATTATTATAAGCGACACTATTAAAGGATTTATAGAAATTGTTTAAAGTAAAGTAAAGTAAATTAAAAATCGTTTATTGAAGCAAAAGTAAATTGAGTTACAAAATTTGGTACAGGAAAAAAATAATCAAAACAAGTAAGCAAGAAAGAGATACAGAACTCTGCTCGCCAAACCATTATGTTGTATCTTGGGGAGCAGTCTCCGCTAAAATTTTAGTTGATACTCGTACTAAAACATTCAGCGCTATTAGCAGTGCAAAATATATCCTACATCACACTCGGTGGAGGAAACAAAAAAAAAAAAAAAAAAAAAAAAAAACAATATTTACACCCCCTCCCTGCCTCCACAGAGTGAGGTATAGGTACCTAACTTAGACGTCAGTTACTTCTACAATACAACCTAACCAAATAACATAAATACTCACTTAGATTTGCCACAAAACTACACTGACACTGCCACAAAAACTATAAAATTAAAATTAAACCATACGATTACATAAATTCACAAGTAATTAAAACAATTTAAACAAGAATAAACACAACAACATACTCTTGTCACAATCCTACCACCAGGATTTAAAAAGCATTACTTTATTGCACTTAAACACTTAACAGTTGAGTACAAGGGCGAACTTAATGCCTCTCGGCATTTTATACTAGCTAACCTTTGGGAGTGTGGTAGACGATTGCGGGTGCATTAGAAATAAAAACAAATATTTTGAACATACATAATAATACTTTACATAACTACACAAATAATTATTTATTTATTCTTTATTTTGTCACCGTACATTCCCACCGGAATTTGGTTAGGTCTATGCTTAAAACTTTTTTTTTACCAATAATAAATACCTACCAATTATAATAAAATATTATAATAAATAAAATATAATAAAAATTAATTCTGTATTGCAAAAATGGTTTATTAAATCCACCTGCAGCATCAAATCATCTTGAATTACACGCAGTGCAACCGCTAGGCGACAGCAAAAAGTGCTTGGTGATAATTTGTAAATTGTAACCGGCGATGTCACGGCTGATGTCGGTGTGACCAACGTTGTACGACAGGTGATGGTTCATTACTCTACCATTGACCTAATACTGCATAGATAGGATGGTGCGTAAGTTAGAAAGGAAGAAACAAAAATATCATCATCATCATCAGCCTGTGTCTATCCACTGCTGGATATAGGCCTCCCCCAAGGCTCGCCACTGCACGCGGTCTTTTGCAATCCTCATCCAACCCCCACCAGCGACCCTTAGGTCATGCGTCCATCCGGCGGGGGGTCGTCCCACTCTGCGTCGTCCCGTTCGTGGTCTCCACTCCAGAACCCGTTTGCCCCATCGGTCGTCGGTTCTGCGGCAGATGTGTCCGGCCCATTGCCACTTCAGCTTGCTAATTTTGAATGCTATGTCAGTTACTTTGGTTCTCCGACGAATTTCAACGTTTCGAATTCTATCCATCAGAGAAATACCAAGCATAGCTCTCTCCATAGCTCGCTGAACGACCTTGAATTTGTGAACCAGACCCACTGTCAGTAATATAAATAACATAAAAATAAATTCATCGTAAATTACAGACAGTACGACATCTTAGTGTTTTCTCGGAACTTGTAAAAAGTAATTTTTATTGAAATAATTCAAGACTCAGCTTTACTCAGTGGAAGTTTGCGCGAGAGAAGATCCAGCAAAATCTTTGCCACCACTTACTGAAAGAATTGGGCCTAATCAGGTCTGCAGGAGATACATTTATGGAAAGAGCTTCCAAGATGGCATTAACGAAATCATACAATATTTGTTTGGGTAGGGAGAGGGCAGAATGGAGGATGGTGAGCGTCTTATTGCGCAATAAAATGAAATAGGAAGCCTCCTTTGTAAAATTGACAGTTGCATGTCTGAGACACCATTCTTCTTATCTCTCTTTCCCACACACGATGGACACGGCACCAACACCCATGTGAATCTAGATGTATATTTAAATTGTTTTGTCATTATTATTATTTGTAAATATTATTATTAATAATTTATTTATTGTACAAAACCAAAGCAAGTGCTGGTATTTAGGCGGGCTTAAATGCATTTTCTACCAACTAAACCTTTGTTGCGCGGTGGTGGCTCGGTTGTAAGGACGCGTACCTTAAATCCAACAAAGGTCGGTTCAAATCCACCCGGCATGTACCAATGAGAAATACAATTTTCTTACGTACATTTGTCATAGATTTACAACACCACCGTTCCCGTGCCTCGGAGAGCACGTTAAGCCGTCGGTCCCGGTTCCACTAATTCCAACTTGTGGAATCGTTAATAAATTGTCATAAAAAATTGACATCATATCCTCGCCAAGCCGTCTGGCCTGTGTTCTAAAACTCAGATCAAAAAAAAAAAAAAAAAACATGTTCAAAATTTCTGTTTAAAAATATGTTCTACAGCAATCTATGACAATAAAAAATAAAGTATTATCATGACTCCCTTTCGGGATAGTCAGAAATCATACTTTTTATAGCGGGTTCACATTTAGACAACTTCACTATAGGCCCATCATGACAAGTGGCAACCTCGTCGATATCCAAACGTACGTACGTACCAAACTCGAAAAAAAATCACGAATAAATTAAATAAATTATTGTGTCCCGAACAGGAATCGAACCCGGTACCTCGGAGTCTAAATCCACGGACTTTACCGCTTGACCACGAGGATGCAGTCAGAGACTATGGCAAATGTACATTATAAGAGTATGTTGGTACATGCCGGGATTCGAAGGAGTGGTAATAAATGATATTTTGGTACAGACTGTACTATAGGCGTTTTAACCCTAATAACAATACAAAAAATTACTCCATCTTATAATGATAAATAGACGTACTTAATGATCTTGATCTTGTACATTATATTATTTTATGCGGTGGTGGCTCAATGGGGTGTATCACTAACTTTGATGAGATGGCGCTTGATAGATGGTACCTAATAGAACTATACTATCAGTTGCATAGGAAATTTGTATATTTATTACGAAATTTATTATTTTCTGGATATTTTGCCAAAGTGAGCAGCTTTTAAGTGTACAAATCGAAATTTCCAAGCGAAATCAAAGATTGGTGATCTCAAAATTGCCGTTATATTAATTAAATTTTTCTTTTTAAAGACGGTGTTCGCTTTCCTAAATTGTCTTTTAAGGTAGATAACAACTACAACAACATTTAAAAAATGATGTGTCATAGGTGTAAACATCTACAAAAAGCTTTGCCTGATACACCCCATTGTTAGAACGCTTTTCTTAAAATCCTACAATGGTAGGTTCAAACCCCCCCGGCATGTACCAATGAGAAATACACATTTCTTACATATATTTGTCATAGATTTACGACACCACCGTTCCCGTGCCTTGGAGAGCACGTAAAGAAATCGTCAATAAATTGTCATTAAAAATTGACATCACATCGCCAACATAGTACAGTTTAAATGTGAAACTATTCACTAAAAAAAAACATGAAGGGAACTACTCCGGAAGGCATACAGTCGTGATGATACTTTTATATTGATTTGTCAGGTTTTAAATTAAATGAACTATACTAAAACAAAAAATCGTATAAAATAATATTTATAGACTTTATTTTAGATTTAAGTAATTTTTTGGACAGTTTAAATAAATCAACAACAAAAAATCAAGTATCAAGGCTATTTATTCGTACTCTAGAATCTATAGCTTGATCATCCAGCGTCGGATCACGATGAGCGCACCTGTTTCCCGTCATGCTGTTCGGATGTTTCCGCCTGTGTTCGGTCGTTTCCGCCTATCTTCGGATTTTATATTCAGGTGGTTACCGTGTGAATACTCTCGGAAATCAGCGTACAAGCAATATAAATGGAGCATCCAGGCTGGATAAATAAAGAACCTATACCTTATTCAAGATATTATTTAAATAAACAAGTGGTTCTTAAACTGTTTTTGTTATAGGTGTGGTGTTGGCAGAGAATGTTGGGCATATCATGGACGGAGTTCCGAAGCAACAAATTCATTCAAACGCATTTTCACTTTCTTCGGACACGTGTCACGGCGTGGAGAAACATCCATCGAGCACCTAGTAATCCAGGGGAAAGTCGATAGCAAGAGGATGCCTGGTACCTACCTCCGATGAGATGGCCCGATCAGGTGAAGGTTGCAATGGATCATCCCCTACATGAGTGCACCAGGAAACCTGCGGAGAGGAGTGGCGACGGCTTGTTAGGCGTGCCACTAGCACTCAAATGGCGCGACCACTCTGCCATGACTGTATATATGATATATATATAGTTGATAGACTACATTTTAGACTACAAGAAAACACAAAATGATTGCGACAAAGATTAAAAAATAAAAAAAAGATGAAAAAATCTTGAAAGCTCATCCAGCATATAAAATCTAGGACTCTGTGTTCTAGGGGCTCTAATGATGATTATTCTGTTCTCTAGTAGTCAATCAACGTCCTACACAGTCCATACACCAACCGTTTACTCCAACAATAATTAACTGCCAAGTTTGCCTCATCAGCATTCTAAAAATAATAAAAAAGGCATAAAATAAATCCTTTCTGACATACACATAGACTGACAGATAGTGAGAGGCCTGCGGTTACGAGATAGGTGCACTACATCGACATGTACTACTAGACAAGACAATTTAGTGGCCCTCTTGCGTATCTCAAAGATTGATTCATCATCAACAGCCTGTGTCACTTCACTGCTGGATGTAGGCCTACTCCAAGGCTATTTCACACGATCTTCCGCCACCCTCATCCAGCCGTGGTAACGTCCCACTCTACGTCTTTCCGTACTTGGTCTCCACTTCAGAACCCGTCTTCTCCAACGGTCATCGGTTCTGCGACAGAACGGCCCATTGCCACTTCAGCTTACTAATTTTGAGGGCTATGTAGGTAACTTTGGTTCTCTGATGGATGTCCACGTTTCGGACTTTATCGATTAAAGAAACACCGAGCATAGCTCTCTCCATAGCTCGCTGAGTGACCTTAAACTAGTGGACCAGACCCACTGTTCGAAAAGCTCCCTCATTTAAGTGTTTTAAAAAAATACTTACCTTACACCTTCACAAAAAGCAAGACGAGTCGACATAACCTCTCTAAATTGGTATAATATTGTATGTAAATTATATATATTTATTATGTATTATATGTAGTTGTGTTATTATATATTTATATATTAGTGTATAAGTATTTTAGCTTTAGTTGCTAGTAATAGTATAGGATTTTTTTATTTTTTTTATATCCCGATTTTAAATTGTGATTTAATGCACCCACAATCATGATAGAAAATTAGACATTATGTTCGCCTATGTACATTTAAATGTGTTTTTGTTTATTGTGCAATAAAGAATTTATCTATTTATCTATCTGCCGGTGTGCACGTCTCTGCTCCGTACGCCAATACTGGAAGGACGTATTGGTTGAAAACTTTCGTCTTGAAAATATTGATTCAAAACTGTATTATAAAAAAATGTAGTTATGCAATAAATGTTATTATTTTTTCTGTGCACACAATAATTTTGTCTAGTCGCATATATGTCTATGTAAAAACCACATTCTTTTCTAGATGCTTCGCACTTTGTGCTAGAAAAACTATTAAGTCTTTTTCCAACAACATAGGGTTGAAATTATAAGGATTGTCTTGGAAATGTTTAATTAACGATGTGGTACGGTGTGCATAACTCGTGTGATGTGAAGCTATCACTACCAGAAGTACGGTGTACAGAAAAAAACTATATTGGAAGCTTAGAGGTAAAAATAGACTGGCTTTAATACAAATATAGAGATAGTTAACTAGCTTCTTGACCCGGCGTTGTCCGTGGTCATGATAGATTTTTATAATTTTAACGGGTCTTTACGCGATTTACCTTAGAGCATGGATGCACAGACCGCGGCCCGCGGGCCGCATGCGGCCCGTGGGTCGAATACTGGTGGCCCGCCGACAGCAAAAATAATACTCTCGTGCATTCAAAAAATATTGAATTCTATTCCAGAATAAAACAAAAAAAAAATATGTTCGAAAAGTAATGTGAAACTCGCGCGCGCGCAATTTGAATCTAGCGCCCAAAATTGCTAAGTCAAGTAACATCGCTCGCTATAGAAATCAAGAATTTTCTAGCGCGGTGAGCAAGCGAGATAGATATAGTCCCGTATTCCCGATTGCTCGCGTATCTACACGAAGCTTCCAGAGTCGTTTGCGCGGTATAAAAATCACGTTAACCGCAGCGGCCGAACAGTTCGCTTTTCATTTGAGTGAAGTGTCAACAACAGAAAGAAATAAGCGCGAAAATACAAAGCGAAGTAATAAGTGATTGAGAATAAGTGCAGTTTATTAGTGTTTTTGGGAGGCAATAGTTCTAGTGTAGATTTTAACTCGACTAGCCGGTGTCATATATTTTGATCCACATTCAACGTAGATTTCCTGTTGCAGTGTTAACCCGTCAAGTGCCGTGTATAATTGTGTTGTGAAAACGTAAGTAAAACTCTGTTATTAATAAGTGTTTCCCTACCTATTTAATCAATTTTAATCAAATTTAGCTTTAATGTTGGCTAAATATTAAAATAAACAAAGAAATTACTATTTTTATAAGAATTTCTCTAACTGTAATAATTACGTCATTATTTCAGATAAAATCTGTATAAAAATCTTAAAATTTCTGAGAAATAATATTTAATCAATTATTTTTGATAATTTAAAAAAGGATAGGTAATTTAAGTGGGTACTGTAATTGTTTTTAGGTGCTGTGTTAATCCTAGCCAGGATTAGAACGCAACATGGAGAAGCCAGGACCTAGTAAAAAACGTAAGGTTAAAGATGAAAATCGGCAGTTTCAAGAAATTTGGACTGAGAAATACTTTTTTGTATGGTCGCATAACAAAGTCGTTTGTTTAATTTGCAAGAATTCTGTTGCGATTGCAAAGGATTATAATGTAAAAAGGCACTATGAAACGCAGCATCCTTCTTTTACCAAGTTTACAGGCGAATTAAGAAAGCAAAAAATGTTGTCTTTAAAACGGGAGCTTATTGGTCAGCAAGCTATGTTTACAAAACACATTCAAGATTCAGAAACGGCTACAGAAGTTAGTTATGAAATTTCTCGAATGATAGCAAAGCGAAGTCGCCCCTTCAATGATGGCGATTTTGTAAAAGAATGCATGGAAATTGCCGCTAAGAAAATGTGTCCAGAAGCAGCAAAAAAGTTTGAGAAAATTCAACTGAATCGTATGACTATCCAAAGACGAATTATGTCCTTGTCAGCAAGCTATGTTTACAAAACACATTCAAGATTCAGAAACGGCTACAGAAGTTAGTTATGAAATTTCTCGAATGATAGCAAAGCGAAGTCGCCCCTTCAATGATGGCGATTTTGTAAAAGAATGCATGGAAATTGCCGCTAAGAAAATGTGTCCAGAAGCAGCAAAAAAGTTTGAGAAAATTCAACTGAATCGTATGACTATCCAAAGACGAATTATGTCCTTGTCAGGTAATATTGCGGAACAATTAATTGAAAAAACTAAGATCATGGAATTTTTTTCATTAGCACTCGACGAATCGACTGATATTAGTTCCACAGCTCAACTTCTCATATTCATACGAGGTGTTACTCAAGATTTTGAAGTCTTCGAAGAGTTATTAGGAATGTGTTCATTGAAAGGTCAAACCAAAGGAGTTGATATACTCAATGGACTTTTGGACGAGTGTTCAAAAACTGATTTGGACTTATCTAAGTTATCGGGAGTTGCGACTGACGGTGCTCCTTCCATGATTGGTATCAATTCCGGGCTAGTTACTTTGCTGAAAAAGCACCTGCAAGAAAAAAACATAAACACTGAAGATCTCATGCAGTTTCACTGCATTATACACCAGGAAGCCCTCTGTTCTAAAAAAAAATGAATTTCAAAATGTAATGAAAGTAGTAGTTTCGACTGTAAATTTCATAAAATCACGAGGACTCAATCACAGACAATTCAAACAATTCCTTGATGACATCGAAAGCGAATACGGAGATTTACTGTATTATACAGAAGTAAGGTGGCTAAGTCGTGGATTGACACTGGAACGATTTCTAAATTTAATAGAAGAAATTGGAATATTTCTGGCGGAAAAGCAAAGGGATGTCCCGGAACTTAAAAATCCTGATTGGTTGTTTGATTTAGCTTATTTAGTTGACATTACAAATCATTTGAATGTCTTGAACACACGGCTTCAAGGCAAAAATCAACTGATATCCCAGCTCTATGCTCATGTAACATCCTTTCAATGCAAGCTGACACTTTTCAGATCACAATTGAATTCTGGAAATTATAATCATTTTCCGAATTATAAGAAAATGGCTGAAAAATTCAACAAAACTGCGATTAATTTCAGTTATGTAGAAAAGCTAGATATTTTGATTCAATCTTTTGAAGACAGATTTTCGGAGTTTAAAAAAGTGAAACCTCTGTTGGACATATTCAGCAATCCTTTCACTATTTCAGTTGAAAATGCGCCAGAGTCAATGCAGTTAGAAATTATCGACATTCAAAATGACCAAGATTTACGCAACAAATTCAACGAAGGAGACTTGCTGAACTTTTACCGCTGCATTGATAAAAATATGTACGAAGAGTTGCGCATAAACGCTCTGAAATGTGCCAGCTTATTTGGTTCTACCTATATATGTGAACAAACTTTTTCAATACTAAATAATAATAAAACAAAAAATCGAAACCGCCTTGCAAATGAAAGTTTGGAAGCAGTTTTACGTGTTGCTACAAGTAAATTTGAGCCAAATATAAAAAAGATTGTAAGCACTATGCAGTGCCACGCTTCAAATTAATAATTTCTTTTTTAATTTTAATAAATTTTTATCAATTCTTTATTGTCTTTAACTACCTATACCTACTTCTGGCGGCCGGCCCGCTATCAGTTCATGATTTGGCCGAGTGGCCCCTAGTATTAATAAGTCTGTGCAACCCTGCCTTAGAGACATATGTCTCCCGACGTTTCAGCCAAGTTGCATTGGCCGTGGTCACGGGTCGACTGAAGCTATGTGGTACATACTGGGCGGCAGATGTAAACCTACCCACTTATCACTTTTAAAAGTTTTTAGAAATCACGACACAACACTTACAATATCCTTGGCGACACCGGGCGATTTTTCCCGGCGTCGAAACCTATTGATTACTGGATTCCACGATGAAGATAGCTTATAACCCACCTCTCGATTGAAATTTTTGTGTTTTTTTATTTCGACCACTTCACGTACTATGCTAGGGTAATAGTGACGATCGGTGGAAAGTATCTTTGGGTCATGCAGCTCAATCCAATGGTTTGTGCCACTATTCATTAGGTGTTCTGCTATTGCTGACTTGTTTAATTGGCAGTTTTTTACAGCTGCTATATGTTCCTTGACCTTCTCGGCTATTGTGCGCTTAGTTTGGCCAATATATGAACTCCCACAGCTGCAGTCCACTTTATATACGCCAGGCGTTTGGAAAGGAATGACATCTTTTGGGGTGCGTACGTGTTTTGCTACTTTGGAGAATTGGGTGTACACAGCATTGATGGATAACTTTTTGAAAGCTGTACCAATTTAATTTTAATTTTAATTTTGATTTTGATTTTAATTTTAATTTTATCCGTATATGGTAAGAACGCGGGCAGCCGATTGACCTGTGGATATCTCTCCTTATTTTTCTGTCGCAGCAACCTCGGAGCTTTTACGTGGTCATGATGTTGACATAATTATAGTACATTATTTATTGCACACATGAACATAGGCGAGCATAAAGGTGACGATACACATGCCTGTAAAACAGTAAATAAAATAGCAAGCAAATTTTTACATTAATATGCATTTTATTGGTCCTTATATTTGACGTTGTGGCGAACTTGCCACTTTGATCTCAAATATTTGGCGTTTAACTAGAAATTGAAAATTCAAATTTATTATTTATTTTAAACTTGCTAACCCGGCGAATTTCGTACCGCCTAACAGTCATTGAATAGTCAATCTTGATATAAATTTCTAAACGCACCCATAAGTATATATTTGACAACCAACATTCTTTGACAGCTACGAAACCCACAAACTTTTTGTATGGGAAAATGTTTTTTCTTTTATTTTATTTATTTCTTCTATTTTTCAATTTTATTTATAGATATTCTGCTATTCGGGACGGAGACACATTCAACAAATCAAAAACCGTGAAAATCTGTCCAGCCGTTCTCGAGTTATAAGTGTTCTAACAAACCCGACTTTTTTATATATATTAAGATTTACTTATTACAATCTAATATGTCAGAAACCTTCCCCGATTTTCACACAACATATTCCCAAAGTTTCATCCCGATCGGTCAAGTACTTTTGCAATGCATAGGGAACACACACAGACATTTACCTTTATATATATAGATTTAGGCTAGTGTATTTGTGTTTTGAATTTAGTGATTCATCGTTTTCACGCCATTAGATTTTTCTTTGACATCAGTCTGTTCACAATATGAAAAATTAAAGATATTGCGATATTTATGAATACGTGTTCCACCGTAGCACCAACGCTGCAGAAACAGCTCGAAGGATTAATGATGTTTATGGGGAAGCTACTGTAAAGGAAAACACGGTAAGTTTTGGTTTCAACGAAGACCCTAGTTGACAATAAAGAATAAAGGTGATCGTGGAAGCATATCCATCGCTTTTAGAGGTGGTAGGCGGACTGATGGTGGTAATTTGCCCAGTCTGCCGGGGCGGAGAAGTATCCACCGTTCGTGCCGATAAACCCAGTAAAGTGTATCCACACGTTTCGGAATCTGGCTCGAATTGCCGTCATGCCCAGTCAAGCCGGCATAGTGTTAGGAACTGATGTCAGTGTCTGATTCCAGTTGCTAACATTTATGGACCTCGCGCGCCACTTAACATCAGGTGGGCGCAAGGTCCCATGTCGTGCTAGTATAAAAAAAAGAAAGGAAAGCAGATGAAGAGCATTCCACATCTTTATCGTACGACAGATGTATGAGTCCCCAAATTTATACGTACGCGAAGGGATGGTGACTACGGTATGTGGGTGCATATTCTGACCCTTGCGTGTGATTCGAGCACTCAACATAGTATAGCCGCTCGAACTGCATTATTTGCAATAATGTCAAATTTTTTGCAAGGAAAAAAATTAATTCCAATAGGGTTCAAATCTATTCTATAACTATTCAAGTAGTTCGTAATTTAAAAGTCAACAAATTCCTTATTTAGAATCTAATTTGAATAAATATATCCAACAGCATCAACCTGTAGTAGCCAAACCCTTTCTTTGAGCTCGGGATTTTTGTTTTTTTTCTGGTCAATCCTTTTTTCTTTTTTATTTCGAAACTGGCCATTAGGTTTTTTTCTTCGGGATTCGAAGATAGCCGTCGTTTTTTGTGGGGATTCCAAATTAATAATGTTTTTTTGTGAGATTCTATCGGAACAGGTTTGAACCCGGGACCTGTGTGGGAATTAATGAAAGTGTGTTCAATTCTGTCATAGACTTTCGATTTTATTTGTTATTTATTGACTTTCGACTATAACCTTTTATTTATTTCGTTATATAGGCTTTCTGCCTCCGTGGTGTTTTTTTTTATATTTATTTATTTAAAACTTTATTGCACTATGTACAAAGGGCGGGCTTAATGCCGCTAGGCATTCTCTAGCAGCCAACCTTTGGGACAATACAGAACATTACAGTCATGAGGCTAGGTGCAAACGATTGTAGGAAATGTTGCCAAATAAATTCATTTAATCTTACATACACTAGACATTAAAATAAATACACAAACATACAAATATGTACACAATAATACATATACTACACACTATATTGGCTACTATATACTACATACAATACATACTTATATACGTTGTGAGGAGCGCTTTAGGTAATGAAAGTAAACCAGCTTTTTAAACAGCGGTTTGCTGGGTGCTGGCGAATTTCAACAGGTAAACTGTTCCAGAGATTTGCGGCCACTACTGCGAATGAGTTAGACTGAAAGCTAGAGTGAGAGATAGATAGAACAGAATTGTGTGACGAAATTTATTTATACTAGCATGACATGTTACCTTGCGCCCACCATGGCGCGCGAGGTCTATGAAAGTTGTCAACTGGAATTAGACACTCATGACTGACACTATGCCGGCTTGAGTGGGCATGACGGCAATTCGTGCCAGATCCCAAAACGTGTGGATACACTTTATTGGGTTTATCGGCACGAATAGTGGATACTTCCCCGCCCCGTCAGACTGGGGAAATTACCACCATCAGTCTGCCTACCACCTATTTAAGTGGTAAGTTTAGACGCGGTGGTGTACCGGGTTCGATTCCTATTCGAGACACAATCGTTTATTTAATTTATTAGTAATATTTTTTGAGTTTGGTTCGGTAGAGATATCGACGAGCTTGCGACTTGTCATATCAATTGACATCAAACAAAAAAACAAAGTTAGCTAAACGTGATTCCGTGTGGTTTCTAACCACCATGAAACGGACACGGTCGTGATGATACCATAGCAAGTTCTGCTGTCTTTGGATCTTGTCTCTGTTGGTCTTGGCCAGAAGGTGATATCAGGTGCAGCATAGGTAATACGGGAACAGATGAACATCATGTAGAACCTGCGAAATATTTAGTAATTAGAGACATCTGTCGGTGCAAGCAAGGTTTCCTAATTGATGCGATGTTATAGTCTGGATTAACTAACAGGTTATAGGTTGGCCTTTTGGTGCCGTGGCATAGACCCTTCCAAAGCCTACCTGCTTTATAGGCAGAGAGGTGTCGGTATTTGTAAGTCTTGTTTTATCGTACTAGTTTTTTAAAATAATTATTTAGAAATATTTTGTTAAATTACCAAAAGGCGGGCATAATGCCATCAACCTTCGGGACATACATACATACATATCTTCACGCCAGATCCATTACGGGGTAGGCATAGACAATTGAGCGCCACTTGACACGATCACGTCATACCTCTTTTGCATCTTCGACATTCATCAACCTCTTTACGCAGCTTTACACAGTGGAAGTTGGTGCAAGAGGAGTTCCAGCAAAATCTTTGCATCACTTACTGAAAGAATTGGGCCTAAGCAGGTCTGCCGTCAATACATTTATGGAACGAGCTTCCAAGACGGCATTAACGGAATCATACAGTATTTGGTTGGGTAGGGAGAGAAGTAGAATGGTGGATGGTGAGCGTATTATCGCGCAATAGAAAAAAAAGGAGGCCTCCTTTTCTTAAACCAGCCAATTGTCGGTCGCAAGCCCGAGACACCATTCTTCTCATCTCTTACCCACACACGATGGACCCGGCACCCGCACGGTGAATCCATGGAATGCTTAGAAATTTGTCTCATGCTCTTTTGTTTCGATTGCTTTTTAACGCACCTTCAGCTATTGTTTTATTTATTTGATCGTGATATTTGTGGCTGCCAGGGCCTGTTTTAACCACAACTTTCGCATTATATACCTGGTATGGCGTACATATCTTATGTATGTATGTAGCTTGGATGCTGGACCTGGAGAAAAATATAAGCGACACAAAACCATAAAAATACTACAATTCATAAACCTTTTTTAAACTACTCTCACGAGCACAAAACAAATATAAAAGTTATTGAATGTTTTTTTTATATAAATGTCCTATCTCTCAGACTTTTAAAGGATCCCGTGTAATGCTCATCAACGGATATGATAATTAATACGCGCTCTATAATACTTTTAAACATGTATTTATTTATTTATTGAATTTATTAAAACTACTTAAAAGTAAAAAATAAAATAAATATAAACTAAACCTAATAAAAAATAAACTATAAGTAAACAATGTCCTCTAGAAGATTCTCCCAAGAAGACTGGACATTTCCCCTCTGTATAGCGAGGCTAATACATTGGCAGAAATAATTGCCAGCTTTCCTGTCTCCAGAGTTTTCCGTTAGCCGTTTGGAAAACTCCTTGGCCAGACGCTTGGCTGAGTGTCCCCATGGGCCCATCGTCTCGACCCCAAACGGCGCAAACTCTCGCAAAGGTTCTCAGCAGAAACCGCCGCGCTTGACGAGGTCGCCTGGGTGTGTGATGGGGCTAATGTGTCTACACATAATATCATCCATCGCATCTTTAATACTTTGAAAAACACGTCTAAAAGTTTGGATTCGTAGTGTACTTTTATATTTCTGTGAAGAGCGTCCCTACGCTACTTCCCTAAGGCGAGTACTCACTTAAACCCTATCATAATAGAGGCTTGCTTGGTCCGATACCTTAAATAAATCCTTTTAGAAGAGGCGTCGCCCTAAAAGTGTCCTTCAAGACACCGATGACCCATTCAGTACAAGGCTCAATTTTTCGATTGACCTAAGGACACCCAGACCTCCAGCTGCCGCTGTCTTCGTCCCCCAATTCTCCCTCGATGGCTCCACATCAGATCCTTACCCTTCAGAGTAGAGTATTTTGCTTTGCATGCATGCTGCACGTTAGTTTTTAACGCGGCGGACAAGTGCCTTCACTCCGTAACCACGACTCAGACTTAGCTGTAAAGGCACAAAGGGCCAACGCCAGAGCCTCCTCGTTCCACGGACCCATCGTTTCGACTGCAAATGGGAGGGAGTTGTGATTTACGATGAACTCCGCGTACTTGATGCGTTTAAGGCGCGCGGGTGATTCTGCAGAGCCCCGGGTTTTTTATGGCTGGATGTCACATGTGATGGACAGAGTGTGTCAACATGTATGGAATCAAAGACATCCCATCCGAACGCCTACCATCAGACCTAACTATCCCGATGGTTCGAGGATGTAGGGATGTAAGTGCCCTTGACACGATGTTTGATTGATTGTATGGTGTTTCGGGAACTTGTCGGCTCTTTTTCGGCAGTATATGTCATGGTGGCCTTGGGGTTGTAATCTACGACCAATAGTCTATAGGTATCTTGCGCAAATGTTATATTATTAAAATATTGGATTACGTTAATTAATGTTCGATTTAGCGATAGAAATATCAATAGCAGTAGTCCGTAGATTTAGACTCGTAGGTACCGGGTTCGATTCCTGGTCCGAACACAATAATATTTATTAATTTAAATTCAATCATTACAGCCCCTAGAACATAGCGTCTTAGACCTCCACTGCTGGAGGTGGGCCTTCCAGAACATATATCTGGAGAATTTGGCCAACACTCGCCACGTTGGCCAGACGGGTTGGCGAAGAATTAAAATTAAATTAATATTTAATTTATATGCGATATTTCCCAAGTTTGGTAAGCTAGACATTGGAGCGCGTGCTACTTGTCGTGATTGGCCTATAGTAAAGTTGGCTAAATGTGAATCCGCTTCTCTATAAGCGTGGTTTCTGACCACCCCGAAAGGAAAACGGTCGTGATTGTATGATTGTGATTTTTTTTCTAAACACCAATAGCGGTTAACATTGACAGTGTTCGTTCGTTAAACAGAATCTGGCCACGGCGCTTGCTAAATCTTCTAGCTCTTGTCGAATTTCCCTTCATTGTTCCCGGAATCCCATTGTCCGGACATTTCCAATCTGCACACCAAATCTTGTCTTATAATCCCCACCAATTCCTTATCCACATGGACATAGTATTCATTGACCGGCACATGTGTTCAGAAGTAAAGTATCATCACGACCGTTTCCCTTTCGGAGTGGTCAGAAACCACGCTTATAAATAAGCGGATTCACATTTAGCCAACTTTACTATAAGTCAATCATGACAAGTGGCAAGCTCGATGTCTCCAGCGTACCAAACTCGAGAAATATCACTAATAATTTAAATATTAATTTAATGTATTTATTCACATTAACCTAAATCTACGGACTCAACACAATCGTCCGAAAACGAATCGTCTAAAATCGATTACGTCTGTCAGACATATAAAAGCTAGGCGGAATGCCCAAGAACGCACATTCGCTTCGTCGCGGCGAATATTAGGGAGCACTTTCGTTTTAAAGCTAGGTTGGCACAACATTTGACGTCTACTCTACCGTCGGTGGACGATACGTTGAATCGTTCTTGGACACGGATTTATTTTCCGTGTTTAAGCTATTACGACGAATCGTCAGCTCTCATCGAACGAATGTTAGTCGGTTCGAATGGTAAAATCGAATGTGCTCCACCTCACACCGCTAAAATATCATAATTTTTCTGAAAAAAAAAAATGTTTAGCCAACTTTACTATAGGCTGGACTCATCATGACAGCTCGTTGAAATCTCAAGCGTACCAAACTAGAACGTAAAATAATCTCAAAATCAATAATTTATTTATTACATTTTACTTAATTAAATTATTTTATTTATTCTGTAATAACACAATCCACCTAAAAATTAAACATAGATTTTGCAAAAAATTAAATAATATGGACAATTAAATAATGAGTTAAAAACGATACTTACCATATTTTATATATAAAAGATGGTTCTCCAATAATTCTAATTAGAATTTTTAATTCAGTTCGAGCTCTTTTTTTAACCTAGCAACACTAACACCCGTATTCTAAGATTTCCTCAACGGTAATAAGCCAGCAGTGGAGAGATAGACTGATGATGTTGATTAGCTTAACTAACGAATAGATAAGCCAAATACCAATACCCTTATGTATAACACTGGTAGCCAACTATCCGCAACTCATAGATGTGACTAATATAAGTTGGCCCGAAATATCCGCGTTTGTTAGTAAAACAATTTTCTTTTGTTGGACTGGTCTCTATATGTTAATCTTATCCCCCAATCTCACCAAAACCCAGACACGACACATAAATCCTTATTTAAACATATACACCACCAGTTCAGCCCCAAAACGACGCATCTACAACATTTTGAGGTTAGTTTTTGCATTATGCGTTTGCTAACAAAATTCAAAATTAAGCGACAGTTTTTAGTTTTTCAAAAAACGTCATAAGTTCTTTTATAAAAACAAAATAATAATCTGTATTTTAAGATGAAATAAGGGTTATTATTGGTTGTTTATTAGCATGAGGTTTAAATAGCCAATAAATAAAGGAATATCGAAGTTGGTTGTGTCAACAACGCAGTGCATTCTTGTGCAGTGTGTCCGCACGCACACAAGCATGCACTCACGCACACATGTACGCAAAGGGTGGATGCATGTGTGCGCGGTCATATATTGGTAAAAGTTATCTTGAGAATAAGGCGACTGATGGAGGATGGAGTCGCAGATTTTTTAAATAGTTATTTTTTTAATTAAGCATTAAAACGAATCATGTGCTATTTTTATTTATATTATTATGTTACGTTAATTTATAGCTAATATAGTTGGTGCGAGAGGAGTTCCAGCAAAATCTTTCCATCACTTATTGAAAGAAAATTGGGCCTATGCAGGTCTGACGTCAATACATTTATGGAACGAGCTTCCAAGACGGCATTAACGGAATCATACAGTATTTGGTTGGGTAGGGATAGGAGTAGAATGGTGGATGGTGAGCGTATTATTGCTGAATAAAATGAAAAGTGAGGCCTACTTTTCTTAAATAAGCAAGCCCGAGACACCATTCTTCTTATCTCTTACCCACACACGATAGACCCGGCACCCGCACGGTGAATCCATGGAATGTTTAGAAATTTATCTTCTAATTAAAAATACATTATTTTCTAAATTAATAACAGATTAAAAAATCATTTAAATCTACAATGAAAATTAAATGATTACTC
This sequence comes from Tinea semifulvella, assembly GCA_910589645.1. Classification (NCBI taxonomy): domain Eukaryota; kingdom Metazoa; phylum Arthropoda; class Insecta; order Lepidoptera; family Tineidae; genus Tinea; species Tinea semifulvella. The sequence continues at coordinate 2,745,903 of OU342615.1, read as the reverse complement.
ATATGAGTAAGTACAAAGAAACGCTGACTGCATTCCCACGTTGCACTCCAATAGTTTTTTTTTATATATAATATACTGTGTGACTTTGTATTGTCTTACGTTAGACTAATATGTAATTCTATTGATAGAAACAAACAACTATTTCAAAGAAACCATATGTCGGAAGTGACAAATAAATCTCCATCATCATTGAAAATATCACAAATAAATTATTGTATACCGACCAGGAATTGGACCCGGTTTCTCCGAGTATTAACCGCGGAGTATTATTCACTACGGAGGCAGACTTGAAAGTTGAAGTGTGAAAAAGCATCTAGTCAAGCCGGCATAGTGTTAGGGACTTCAGTCATGAGTGTCTGATTCCAGTTGGCTAACATTCACGGACATTACGCACCACTTACCATTCGCTGGGCACAACATGTCGTGTATTAAAACAAAAACAATATTTCTTAAATATAATTCGAAACTTTTTTATCTGATTCTGGGAAAACTCATGCAATCACAAAGACAAGCATCTTCTAAGACTTCACGTGTAATGCAAGATTTACATTTTAGCCTCTCCACACATTTCTTTGTTCGTCGCCCAGTGACCTTGGACCAAGTTAACCTGTTCTCGCGAATTCACCCCGCTCTGGTACTACCAGCCTCCTGCACTCGTCTGCTCCAGACACTGGTCCTCGACGTATATTATTAGGACCCACTCTTCCAGCAGATATTCGGATTTATTTACCGCTGTAGCTCGCCAGTGGGACAGACTTTCTTTAGATAAGATAAAAAATATTTATTTGCATAAACGTTAGTCTAATTTACAGGTCTTATAGTAAACTAACTTAACGTAACATTTGTCAAGTAATTTAGCGAGCAAATACAACAATTTTTTTTATAAATTTTAAAATTTTAAATAAAGTAAAGTATCATCACGACCGTTTCCCTTTCGGGGTGGTCAGAAACCTATAAATAAGCGGATCCACATTTAGCCAACTTTACTAAAGGCCAATCATGACAAGTGGCAAGCTCGTCGATGTCTTCAGCGTACCAAACTCGAAAAATATCGCAAATAAATTAAATATTAATTAAATGTATTTATTTACGTTAATAAATATTTTTGTGACCAGGAATCGAACCCGCTACCTCCGAGTCTAAATCCACGATATGACGAAAGCTACCACCAAAGAGATCAAGTAAGTATACGGGTCAGAAAAAGCGGGCATTGGTTGATATTGTAATACAAACATTGTTACATTTATCTCGTCGACGAAAAAGAACGTGAAACAGCACGACCGTTTCCCTTTCGGGGTAGGTACCTAGTCAGAAACCACGCTTATAAATAAGCGGATTTACATTTAGCCAACTTTACTATAGGCCAATCATGACAAGTGGCAAGCTCGTCGATGTCTCCAGCGTATCAAACTCGAGAAATATCACAAGTAAATTAAATATTAATTACTTACATTACAAGTACATTAAATATAAATTAAAAGCTACCTAAAGAATAAAATTAAAAATAAAATAATCTATAAATAAAAAATGTCCTCTAGAGACGTCCCATCCGAGATAGTCCCAAGGAGACTGGCAACATTTCCCCTCTGTATAGCGAGGCTAATACGTTGGCAGAAATAATTGCCAGCCTTCCTGTCTCCAGACCTTTCTGTCAGAGCTTTGACAACTCCTTGGCTAAGCGCCTAATATTAATTAATTGTATTTATTTACATAAATATTTTTGTGCCCCGACCAGGAATCGAACCGGAAACAACAATATCAATTTGAAAGTGCACGTCGAACACGACCATAACCTGCTGGAGATGGGCCTTCCAGAACTGGAGAATTTGGCCTACACTCGCCACGCAGGCCAGACGGCTTGGCAATGCAACTAAGTAAATCTGAGACTACTGTAGCTTCATGCATCGTCTTGTAGTTAATAGGTATATTTATTGTCTCCTGCTACCACCATGCCGGCCGATTCTATATTTGAGTTCTGTAAGGCTAGATAGTAAGGTTACTAATTATACATTTAAGCATACATTAAACTCATTTAAAACATAAACCATATGTTACTTTTACTTTCATTCTACTAAAATAGGTGACTGTAACAAAAAAGAAATAGGTACATAGTTTCAAATCAATAAAACAAATAATTTCCATCGCAAACAATAAAGTTTGTTATAAAACTCAATAAAACGCATCTAAGTTCAAAGGATCTTGCTGGACGATAGCCCTTTAAAATTAACCGGTTCCCATCCTCTATTTCTTTCTTACAGTAACAAAATCATATACCCATCTCGCTCTAATGCTCGGCAATTTCTTAATCTCACTTCTCACTCTTGCTTGTAGAACTACTTTCCCTTTTCAAAGGACGAAGAAGTATGGTTGTCTTTTTCTCGCTTGTTAAAAGCTTATATGTGTGTCTTTTTTAACAGGACGAAGGCTTGGCCTTGAGACGGAGATGCGGACTCCATTCGGTCAAGATATTTTTACTTTTTTTCCTGGAACGATGACTAAATGCGCTAAGAAGCTGTGCCTCGGCCAATAACTCGTTTGGTTTGCTATGCGAGAGGCGAGAGGGTATTTGCTTTGTGTTGTTATTATTGGTGTGTATTGTTAGCTGGGACATTTATTTTGAGGAAAACAAACAAATAAAAATTCATTTTTTATTGATTAATTATTTATTGATTTTGATTTTTAATTAAGGCTCATTCTTGTACTTTGCCTAGCATACTGATTAATTACAGCCACTATAACACAAACCCCATGCTCGGATTTACAGTAAATTTCGTCACGACCATATCCCTTTAAGGGTGATCAGAAATCACGCTTTTTAGAGAAGCGGATTCACATTTAGCCAATTTATTATATTACAAATAAATAAATTAAATTATTGTGTGTGGGGTCGAGACGATGGGCCCATGGGGACCGTCAGCGAGGCGCTTGGCCAAGGAGTTGTCAAAGCAGCTGACAGAAAGGTCTGGAGACAGGAAGGCTGGCAATTATTTCTGCCAACGTATTAGCCTCGCTATACAGAGGGGAAATGTTGCCAGTCTCCTTGGGACTATCTCGGATGGGACGTCTCTAGAGGACATTTTTTATTTATAGTTTAGTTTATTTTTAATTTTATTATTTAGGTAGCTTTTAATTTATATTAAATGTACTATAATTAATTTCGAATAAAAGATATAATTATTGTGTTCCGACCAGGAATCGAACCCGGTACCTCTGCGTCTAAATTCACGGTCTTAACTGCTAGACCAGGGGGGAGGCAGTACCGTATATACGACTATACTCGAATAAGTGTAGGGAACCAGTGGACACCACGGGCTTTCTTGTGCTGGAAGTGCTGGCCGCATTCCTCGCCACGCCACTCTCAATGACATTATCCGTAGGGCTCTTGTCACTGATGGAGTACCCGCTATCCTAGAACCCTCTGGGATTGCGCGGAGCAATGGGAAGAGACCCAACGCTTGGCTGAGTCTGCGGCGAAAATTCGTAACCTGTACTAAGGTTGGCGTATTTGCGCAGCTTAATTCAGCTGAATCAATGTAAGTAGTCCGAAAGCAAAAGCTGTGGACGCAAAAGGTCTATGCGGTGTTTAAAATAGCTGAAGCGAATAGTTATTAATACTCACTTTAGCAAGTACTTACTACCTACGGTAGTATGTTAGGTTTACGAGGTTATAACGTACCTATCTACTCAGCAATCGGAACAAGACATCCAATCGATTCTTTAATAAAATCTGTAATAATAATAGGGTAAATCAAATATGCAACATATTTATTTATTGCACAAAGTTCAAATTAGACATTCTCTGACAGCCAAATCTTAGGGACAAATGTGAATAAATATAGATGCAATGAAAGTCACAGTAACAATAATATAATTATAGGATAATTTAAAAATATTATATAACTACTTATATACCTTTATATGTATATATTATAATATCAATACACAATAATAAATGCAAATATTTACACAATATTATACATAAACATACATATATAAAACTTACTACCGTGGTTTGGAGCTATCTATAAAATGTGAATATACTAGTTTTTTAAAAGACGACCTGGTATTAACTTGCCTTATGTTGGTCGGGAGATTGTTCTATAGGTTTGTTGCAGCGACTACGAAGGAACTGGAATCTTTATTTAATAAAATATAATATTTACCCATTTATTTAAATCTTTATTGCACTATGTACAAGAGGCGGGCTTAATGCCGCTAGACATTCTCTGACAGCCAACCTTTGGGACAATAAAAAGTATAATTTAGATCGAGGAGTAGGTGCGAAGACTATTATTATTAGATTGTTGCACCCTGCCCATAATCTCTCACCATCCCAAAGGTTAGTTGTCAGAGAATCCCTAACAGGCATTAAACTCGTCTATGTACCTAATTTTAAGTTTTGGTGCAATAAAGATTTTAAAATAAAATAAATTAAAGACTGATCAATTATTAAAGAATAACTATACATACTACATACTAATAATACATAATTTACACCTCGGATAGACGGGGACACTAGCTGAAAGACAGCCGACAGCGGGAGAGACTGCTGACAGCAAGAAAGAATGCTGACAGCAAGAAAGAATGCCGAGGGTTAAGGCCCAGCAAGCCATTCCCTCGTATTATATCGCTAAAAAGTCTAAAAAGAATAATACCCCTGGGACAGTCCGAGAGGGGGGGAGGATGAACTGTCCACTGGTAGATAATAACAACGACCCTGGCGATAATATGGACTTGAAATGCCCAACGTGCGGAAAAATATACAGAAGACAAGCCTGGTTCAAGAAACACTTAAAAATACATGAAGGGATCGAAGCACAGATGGTAAGACCTTCGACTAGTACTGCGGATAGAGTTTCCCCTCACATATCCCATGGTACACCTCCATGTGAATTCAACCAGGAGTCCATGACCATCAGGACACGTCTAAGCATCCCGACCATAAAAGAAACCACCTGGAAGGTTCACGACGAAAATCTGGCTGTCATGCTGGATTGTCCTGGTACAAAACAGGATCTTGATAGCCAAGTTCGTGCCTTTCAAAATACTGTCTATGACTACTTCAGTGAGCACTATCCACCAACGACCACTCATGCTCACACCAATAAGGAAAACACTTTTAAGCTGAAATTGAGGCGAAAGAAGAGGGAGCTAAGAAAGAGACTTAGATGCGCCAAAAACATTGGAGATAAACAGCAGTGCCATCAAGTGGCTAGAGCACTTAGATCAATTCTCAAATTGATCCAAGGAATATCGCTCCAAATTAAAGATAACTCCAATCAATACAATAGAGCCAGACACGAAGTCCTCTTTGACAAAAACCCCTTCGTCTATGCCAGAAAGATATTCAGCGAAAAAAGTGGTGTACTATCGCTGACCAGAGATCAAATATATAAATATTACAAAGAGACATACACAGAAATACAAAAAGAGGAACAATATCTGGACCCACCCTCGCCTCGACCCGTCAGACCTTTAGAGGACTTCCGATGCCTTCCACCAAGCATGGAAGAAATGGAGGAACAAATCAAAAGAAAAAGTTCCAAATCGGCACCAGGCCCAGATGGCATTCCGTACATTGTATATAAAAAATGTCCTCACACCCGTAAGCATTTATATAATATATATCGAAAAATCTGGTCTACTAATCAAGTTCCAAAGGCATTTGGCGAGGCAGTCTTCGTTCTCATACCAAAGAAAACTGAGGTAAATGATCCCAAAGATGCAAGACCGATCGCTTTGACGAATACAATGTCCAAAATCTTCTTCTCCATAGTACAAGCAAGAATGTCCCGATTTATGATCAAGAACGAGTACTTCTCACGCCAGCACCAGAAAGGTTTTTTGCCGGGAGTTTCTGGCTGCTTAGAACACAACACCTTACTCGCTGAGTGTTTGAAGGATGCCAGGAAACAGGAGCGGCAACTAAGCGTCTGTTGGATCGACTTGGAAAACGCATTTGGGTCGGTGCAACATGAATTGCTGCAAACTGCGCTAAAATGGTATAACTTTCCAACACTAATCAGAGATATAATTGCCAATTATTACAAGAACTTGAGATTTGTCGTAACAAACAAGGACGGCTACACAGACACACTAAAATACAATGTGGGCCTGTTCCAAGGCTGCTGCCTATCACCTGTAGCTTTTAATATAATTATCAATATCCTAATCGACAAACTTAAATCTCGTGAGAAGAAGTGGGGATATAGATTCAAACAAAACAACATCTATACGGAATCCGTCTTAGCTTTTGCAGACGACTTGGCGGTGCTAACAAGAAATCCCAAGCAATGCCAGGGCTTGCTGAAAATAGTGGATGATTTCTGCTCATGGACAAAGGGAATGAGAACGAAACCATCAAAATGCTTCAGCCTATGTCTGGCTAGGCGAAACACTACATTTACGTCTTATGATCCTGGACTGAGTATAGCAGGGCAGAGAATAGCTCCGGTAAATGAAACCATGCCCTTTAAATTTCTTGGCAGAAGGATAAATTTTCAGGGAAAAACACCATCCCTAGAAGTAGTTGTAAAACAATTCACTGACGACATGAATAGGGTTACTCAACAGCCTATAAGCAATGTCAAAAAAGCTTGGATATATGACAACTACTTAGCATCTCGCCTCACTTGGCCTTTCCTAGTATATGATTTCAACAAAAGCCTACTATCAAGTCTGGACGCGGACGTCATAAGAACATTGAAGTCTTGGCTTGGATTAGCCCAGGGTGCTGACTCCTCAACATTCTTTAGAGGACGGAGAAACTTCGGAATGGATCTGAAAAGACCATCTGAATTATACAAACATCTACGTATAAGCAAATATCAAATTCTAACCAGCTCCCAGGATAATACAATTGCATCCCTTCCAAAAGACCATCTGGTCTCAGATATGGAACCGAGACTACTATTCTTCAAGAAATTCATGACAGGTGCCCAGACTGACAAAAGAGGCATTGGCTGGAAGAAAAAAGAAAGTGACAAAGAGGTTATAAAATCCTTCCTCAGGAAAGATGAAGAGCATGAATACAGAGTGCACGCGATGACTCTAGAAGTTCAAAATGACTGGCTAACTTTGGGCGATTTTTGCATCCCTCCAGCCCTAAAGTGGCGCACACTAATGTACGATTGGTCTCCGGCGTTGCTAAAGTTCTACCTAAACGCTTTTCAAATGTCCCTCCCGGACCAGAGTAATCTGGTAAGGTGGGGAAAAGCTACGGAAAAGAACTGTACATTATGTGGTGCTGCCATAGGAACTGCTAGACACACACTTGTAGGGTGCGTTACTCTCCTAGAAAAGGGCTATTACTCACGCCGACATGACAAAGTCCTAGGTGTTATCCGTGAAGCAGTAAGTCTTTCTATTGCAAGAGCCAGAAAGGGACTGACTACAAATAAAACTTTGACCACATTTGTAAAGGAAGGGCAAAGCACGAAAACTAAATGCAAGCCCACCTCGATCCTTGGCGCCGCATCAGACTGGAAAATTCTCATGGATACATTTGAACACCATTATAGGATCCCAGATGAACTAGCTGTATCAGCCTATAGGCCAGACATCTTAGTGTTTTCTCGGAACTTGAAAAAAGTTATCCTTATTGAACTTACCGTTCCGTGGGAATCAAATATTCCAAAAGACCACAACATGAAGTCGAATAAATATTATGATCTCACAGAAGAAATGATCAGGAACGGGTTCAAGACTCAGCTTTACGCAGTGGAAGTTGGTGCAAGAGGAGTTCCAGCAAAATCTTTGCATCACTTACTGAAAGAATTGGGCCTAAGCAGGTCTGCCGTCAATACATTTATGGAACGAGCTTCCAAGACGGCACTAACGGAATCATACAGTATTTGGTTGGGTAGGGAGAGAAGTAGAATGGTGGATGGTGAGCGTATTATCGCGAAATAGAAAAAAAAGGAGGCCTCCTTTTCTTAAACCAGCCAATTGTCGGTCGCAAGCCCGAGACACCATTCTTCTCATCTCTTACCCACACACGATGGACCCGGCACCCGCACGGTGAATCCATGGAATGCTTAGAAATTTGTCTTCTCTTCTATACTACACACAATATCCACTTATACACGCAGAAACATGTGAAGTAATGGAGAGGACAGAGTTGTGTGACGAACGAAGAGACCGATCATGAAGAGAAAAAAGGTAGGTAAATTTGTCCTTAAGGTATTTTGGAGTCGAAGGCGCATTTAAAATTGAGTTGAGAGAACGATTTTGAGATTTCTGCAACAACGAATTGGCAGCCACTTTAACCCAGTACGATACTCGGAGATGTGTTCATATTTGCGAAGGCAAAAGATAAACCGGTCCATCTTGTTGAGCAACACCTCCGAGAAATTAACACTACACACGTCACCATAGCATAGGAGAGGAAGGAGAAGGCTTTGAGCAAGGGTTATTTTAGCTTTTAACGGCAAAAAGTCATTTTATTGAGAGAATGCAGTGAAGGAAATATTTTACGACTTGTTTTAGTCGTCCAGTTTAGAGAAGAATCTAGGTGTACACCCAGATTCTTAACACTCGGGACATTGTCAAAACTAACAGGATCGATGTTGTTTAGGTCTACTTTACCCAACAAAACCACCGTTCCCGTGCCTCGGAGAGCACGTTAAGCCGTCGGTCCCGGTTCCACTAATACTAACTTGTGGAATCGTTAATAAATTCTTATTAAAAATTGACATCATATCCTCGCCAAGCCGTTTGGCCAGCATGGCGAGTGTAGGCCAAATTCTCCAGATATATCCAGGTCTGGGACGCTGCTAGGGGCTGTAATGATGTACGTAAGGAACGTGAATTTCTCATTGGTACACGCCAGGGTTCGAAGCGACCTTTTTAGTTCCACAACCAAGCCACCACCTATAAATATATAAAATAAAATTATGTATATGGGCAAGCATATTACCATGAAAGAATTCTCTATCAGCTAACCTTTGGAAGAGTGATGGATGGGGGCCATAGTCTGAGATATTTCAGGTAAATAAAAAATATCTTAGTAAGAAATGTACCTACATGGAATTAGGTTAAGCTTATCAATTAAATCTTCTTTATTATTAACCTTAATTTCTGTAATTTCTTCTAAATAAATAAATACAAAAACAGGACTCGAAGAATGGCGTGTCAGTAAAATGGACAAAAGAAAACGCGCCACAAATAAGTACACGCGAGTGAAAATTTTAAAAGAATACAATTGCCCAGAGTTCCTTGACCAGCATAATTTCTTAGCCAAGCCAAGGTCAAAGCCAAGGATTCAAAGCCAATGAAATTACACACCAAAACAAGTACACCAACAATGACCGCTGGATAAGACTAAAAAGCCAACATAACATCCTTACGCATCTATGACCTATGTACATGGATCGGGCATTTGAAACACAGAAAACAAGAAACTGGTTTAGTAATATTCATATATTACTAAACCGGTTTTAATGAGCTAGGTTTGTCTTGTTTTCTGTGTTTCAAATGCCCGATCCATATACATAACGCGAAAGTGAAGGCGAAACTAACATACATACATACATACATACATAATACATATTTCCAGACAGGTCACACAGCGCCATCTAATTTCCGTGGTAAGCTACGAGGCTTGTGTTACGGAAACTAGATGGTTGATAAACTACATAAAATACTTTTTTTTTTGTAAATATATACATATTATACATATAAACACCCAGACCGAGACAAATTATACAATGTACAACTTGCCCCCGGTGGGAATCGAACCCACGACCTCCCGAGTTCACGGCAACGTTTGTTACCACTAGACCACGGAGGCATACCTACATATACACAAAAGCTACTTCACATTTATAGTATTGGTATGGATCATGTTATATAGGCATTATAATATAATGGGTGATTTTTGATTCTCCTTACAAACTGTTCAATATAAAATAGCAATTCGCATCATCACAGCCTAGGGGACACAGAGTTCTAGAACTCCACTGTTGGAGATGGACCTTCCAGAAATATATCTGGAGAATTTGGTCTACACTCGTCATGCTGGCCAGACGGGTTTGCGAAGGTCTGATGTCATTTTTAATGACATTTTATTAACAATTCTACAAGTTGATTAATAAATTGTCTGTTTATTTATATATTTGTATTTGTTGCACATGTTGTATACTAGGTATTAATTATGTAAATTATTACTTTATTGTTGCTACCTTAGATATCTTTTCAGATTTATTTATATGTTAACCTACATATAAATATATTTTGCTTCTTACTTGTATAAATCATGTTAATACTATGTGGAAATTGATGCTGATTGTACTAAATTTACACTCTTATTTTTTTTTAGTAATAAGTCTTATTTGTACAATTGATTTTATTCCCTAGTAAAGAAATTAAAAAAATAAAAAAGTTGATATCAATGGAACCGGGAAACCGAGACACGGGAAACAGTGGTGTTGTAAATAAATGACAAATATACTTAAGAAAAGTGTATTTCTTATTGGTACATTACGGGGGTTTGAAGGATTTTAACGTAAGCGTTCTTACAACCGAGCCACCACCGCTTCTTTATGGAAAAGCCAAATTGTTTTGTCACTTCCGACATTGACCGCCTCCGTGGTCTAGTGGTAACAAACATTGCCGTGAACTCGGGAGGTCGTGGGTTCGATTCCCACCGGGGGCAAGTTGTAAATTGTATAATTTGTCTCGGTCTGGGTGTTTATATGTATAATGTGTATATATTTACAAAAAAAAAGTTTAATATGTAGTTTATCAACCATCTAGTTTCCGTAACACAAGCCTCGTAGCTTACCACGGAAACTAGATGGCGCTGTGTGACCTGTCTGGAAATATTTATTATTTATTATTAATGTTTCTTAGGAAAAGTTGTTTCTGTCTATCAATATAATAACAAAATTAGTCTAGAATGAGACCATACAAAATCACACAGAGGTAAAAGAATTCGAATCGATATTTTAATATATTAATAACAAAATTTAAATATAATAATCATATATAAATATAATATATATATATAAACAGCCTCTTCAACTTTTGTAATAGCAATATCTCAGGAATGGTGAATTCTAAGAAAAAAAACTATATATTATTCCTTTTGACATATTTCACTGAAATGAAACAATTTAATTGAAATGACAATTACATGGCTAAATCACAATAAGCATGCTGTGTAAACTGCTTTTAGATTACAATCTAGAACTTTAAAAAATTGCTGTTAAATGTGAACTGTATCGATTGTGATCTGTTTGTGTACCTATAGTAAATAAATAAATATATGATAAGTTTTTGTAGATTATTTCTTGATCTACAACTTTGTGGAATATATTTTCATAATAAAACTTACCGTTTATCGGCAAAATTCGGTTAACCATTTTTATCAATACTTTTATTGCAGATCTTAGACCAATGACATCTTTTAGTAGGTATTTTATTAAATATTATATGTTTTATACTACTGTGGTCTAGCGATAAGTCCATGATTTTAAACGCGAAGGTACCAGGTTCGATTCCTGGTCGGGACACAATATTTTTTGTGACAGTTCTCAAGTTAAGTTCTCTTAAGACATCGACGAGCTTGCCACTTGTCATCATGGATCTATAGTTAAGTTGACTAAATGTGTATCACCCGGGAAGGTGATGACAATTTTATTTAATAAAAAAAATCGTTTTGTAAATATCGTTCTAACAAAATAAAATACGCCGACATAAAGTACATGAAACATAACTAATCATAATAGAGTAGACAGTTAATTGTAATAAAGCCCAGAAACAATAATATAAGTCAAAGGAGTAGACGCTAAAAAGACGACCAACGCGACCTTGTCAAGAAAAACCAAAAAATCTCGAGTAAGGCTCCTGACCTACATACGACGGCTCATGCGATAAAAAGAAGAAAAATAAATAATAATAATAATAAAAAAGAAGACGTCTCGGATTGAAAAATAAAAATAATCCCAAGTTACGGTTACGCCGCGTTCAGACGGCCGCGGTTAGCGGGAGCGTTTTTCATTCACGCTCCGTTGAAATAGTTTTCTTTTTAAAGCTGGCGGTTACTCTTAAATTCTCTACGATTCGATATTATTGTTGATTCGGATCGACATATATAATAAAAAAATGTACATTCCAGCCCGGCTACTATGGGCTGTCAATTTTAGATTTAAACCTGTCATAATCGCGAGCCCTGGCTAAACCGATTAGATTATTATCTTGCAGCAAATTAAAAATTTTGGCCATAGACAAGTTTTAGTTTTATTTCATTTTATTTGCCTGCCAATCAAGAGTAAATTAAAATAAAAAGTAACTGCCTCCGTGGTCTAGCGGTTAAGTCCGTGGATTTGGACTCGGAGGTACCGGGTTCGATTCCTGGTCGGGACACAAAAAAAAAATTAATACATTTAATTAATATTTAATTTATTTGTGATATTTCTCGAGTTTGGTACGCTGAAGAGATCGACAAGCTTGCCACTTGTCATCATTGGCCTATAGTAAAGTTGGCTAAATGTGAATCCGCTTATTTGTAAGCGTGGTTTCTGACCACCGTTATGATACTTTACTTTTTGTTTCTGGATAGAGATCCACGAAAATCATGTGATTAGATATTATATTTATTTATTTATTTATCTGGAACTCCAACAGCATAACCAAAAAAACAATATTATCAAATTTTACACAATAAATAAGGCCATGAATGGGTTCACAAATTATACACAAAAATATAAATCCACTGTGAAGACAGATTAAGAAAATTATATTATAAATATATATAATAGAATAGGTAATTTTTATAAAAAACTTAAATAATTTAATACTAAAATCACATCTATGTTTTTTTAATTTTTTTACACATTGATCTCTGGAAATCATCTGGAAAATAAATATATTTTGATTTGATTTTGATCGAGACGTAATTACGCCACAGCGCGCCTTCTATGCATTCTATCTCGCTCGTCGCTAAGACTGTGACAATTTTCTATCTCATTCGTTAACGACATTGGTGATGCAACTGTGGGTGTAATTTCGCGTCTATCAATTCCGCATATTTAGTTAATAATATAGCGTGCGGCATCTTATTTTGTTTGTGCTTTTTTGTGTACGAAATCGCTACAAAATATTCCATTCCATTTTTAAATTTCCGATTGGTTCCGAATTGTCCCGAATTAAACTTTCGTATTAGTTTTTAGAGTGGGCCTCTGTACGTGCGCCGACATTTATTCGTCTTATTGCAACTCTTACCTTGTTCTTTTTTAATCATTTCTCGAATATGGAACGTCGTTTTTATCGTTTTTCCGCTTATTTTCATCGGCGACTCATTCATGAGCGGTCAGATGTTTAAAATTTCGTTTATTTTTCTTAAACAAGACAATTACGTGCGTACGTTTTTAAGTCCTTGTCTTTTTGTTTTAATTTATGCTTTGGTTTTCTTTTTCATTATTTAGTTTAGTAAACATCTGTGTTATATTTTATCCTTTTGTTTTATTTGGACTTATGAAAATTGTTCTGGTCAAGGAACTCAACTTGTTAACTGTTTTTGTTTTAATTTACTTCGTTTATTTTTTAATCTTGCAACTTATGTGCTTATGTCACTTTTGCAAGAAATTCATTCATATTGGGGAGTCCTTCACGTCATTATGCGTAGACATGTCAAGTGCAAGTTTTTGTTTTGTAAATTAATTTACTGTGGATAATAATGTGCTACAATGTGAATAATTATGTAAAACGATAAATTGGACTTTAAATATTGCACAAGTTGCAGTTTATTTTTTGCGGTTTTCCCGCGCTGTCAACTCCCATATTTTACCCGACGCTCAAGCTATAGTGCCGCGAGTGACTCCAAGAGCATAAAATTCTGCAGCATCTGGAATTTGATGATGACCTCATTACCTCACGAAAAAGAAAAATATATTACGTCAGACTTCATTCATCATCCATGAGAAAAGAACACAAAAAAAAAAATCTTTCAAATTGGATTGGGATTTGAGCTAAATTGTATCCACAGTTATTATATATATACATATATTATACAATTTAAGTAGAAAAAAGTATTTCAGAGCTTGGACGTTAAATGCGGAGTCCTATCACCTAAGTCCAAGCTTTGAGCAAATATAGGAATCTCACTGGCCGGTGTAATACCCTAAGGCAGTGAGGGAATGGGAAAGATGATATTACGTCCAAGGTGCTTAGGCTCACGTGACTGGAAAGGAGGCAGGTGCCTAGGTGTCTTGACCAAGACGATTGAGCTGTAAAGTAAAATAATTATAATAAGGCATTTATGACATGGTTTTGGACATTGCCTAATAATTGTATACTTTTTTTAAAATAAAAATATAAATTGTCATATTTTCGTAATTTACGTGCTTATATCATTACAGCCCCTAGACCACAGCGCCTAGATTCCGACTGCTGGAGAGTAAGCTTTCCAAAACATATATATAGAGAATTTGGCCTACACTCGCCTCGCTCTGGCCAGTCGGCTTGGCAAGGGTATGATGACAATTTTTTAACGATTCCACAAGTTGGTATTAGTGGAACCAGGACGTCGGTCCTAAACGTTCACGGGAACGGTGGTGTTGTAAATCAATGACAAATGTACGTCAGAACTGTATTTCTTATTGGTACATGCCGGGTGGGTTTGAACCACAGAGCACGGGATTTACGCGCGCCGGAGTGAGCAGCGCGCGGCGATTTTGTGCTCTGTGGTTTGAACCGACCTTTGTAGGATTTAAGGAACGTGTTCTTGCCACCACCGCGCCTCGCTCTTAACATCTCTTATCTTTATGCCTATTAATAAAAAGGCAAAATAAAAAAATAAAAATCTTTTGCAGTGATGATTGGTTTGGTAATTAAGTTAGATATTTGATAACAATATTTAAGCAATTACAGCGGCTTTATTCTGTATCTTATTTATATTAGATTGAGTTTCAAAATTAAATTATTAATAAATTATTTCCGATATATAAAAAGACATTTTAAATTGTCTGCTTTGGGGACAAGAGGGCTGGTTCTTTCCTCGCCCAGAGAATCAGCATAGCGATTCAGCGAGGAAATGCGGCCAGCGTTCTTGCCTCATGCCGCGCGGATACGATTTATATTTAAATTAGGTTTTTTTTGTAGGTTTTTTTTTGTTTTAGTTAATTTTTTATATTTAAATTAATAATTATTATGTTTTTTTTATTAAATATGGCTTAAAAAAAAATAGGCCAACAAAAGTATCTGTGATGGGCTACCTAAGGAAATATGTTCCAGGCTATACATATACAATTTATTTTTATAAATTTGAAAATAAAAACCATGATCGTACATTATGTGTTATTAAACTAGATGATAGTGTCGCTTGTAACCTATCGCTGTTACATTTTTAAATTAAATTACATATTCTAAAAAACTGAATTCACTTGGTTACGTCATCGATAAAAGTCGTTCTTAGTACGAATTCTTTACTAAAAGTGCCAACGCGAGTAATGACAAACATTGAAATTTGAGAAGGAGTTCTTCGCGCCATTTTGCGTGGACATGTCAAGTGCAAGTTTTTGTTTTGTAAATTAATTTACTGTGGATATTATTGGACAAAAGTGGTGTTGTTTTGTTTAATAATGTGCTACAATGTGAATAATTATGGAAAACGATAAATTGGACTTTAAATATGGGGCCGAAGTTGCAGTTTATTTTTTTCGGTTTTCCCGCGATGTCAACTCCTATATTTTACCCGACGTGTTTGAGCTATGGTGCCGCGAGTGACTCCAAGAAAAGCATCAAATTCTGCAGCATCTGGAATTTGATGATGACCTCATTAACTCATTAAAAAGAAAGATATATTACGTCAGACTTGGCTGTATGGGCTAGACCCTTTGCCTTCCCTAATCATCTCATTCATCATCCATCGGGAGAAGAGAACCAAAAAAAAATAATTTAATTTTGAGAATTGTCAAAATGCGTAAGTTGTAAACTTCAGATTTATTTATTTATTTAGTACACACAGCAGTACATATATTATCACATACATAACATAGTATAATTATAACTTATCTAATTAGGTGTCACAGCATTCACCAATATAAAAAGAAGAAGAAATTAAAAACTTATTACTGTTAAAACAAAAAAAAAAAAATAACAAAAACTATCAATTTAACAAAAACTATCAAATTTACAAAATAAAAATATGACTTCTAAAATAAAATTATATTTTTTTCTTCTTTTTTAATAGAACTAATAAGGAAACATAAAAATTGCACAAATTTGGTACCAGATTGCCGATGAGTTACACAATTGCCTAGCTTACTAACCGGAATCGAACCCAGATCTGTAAGATAGACGCCCTCTAACGGTCACTGACAAATCACATTGTCATTACATAGCCTTTTTGCTGGAGCATTCTTTTCTAACAAAAACTCAAGAATTACCACCGTGTAGTGCTGACGACGGAAATTGGCTGATTGACCAATACTTCAAAATACATCATTCATCTTGTAGAGGGATTTAAGGAAAAAAAACCCTTTATTTTATTGTTGAACCCTTTATTTTTATTCAAAGGAATTAAGGTACAATGATTAAAAAAATAATAATAATAAACTAAAAACTTACATTTTAAAACATAAATGACTATTAATAAAAATAAACCTAATTAATAAATAAAAATACAACTAAAAACTAAAATTAAGAAAAAACAAAAAAAATATTTTCATAAATAAAAAATTTGCTCCAAATCGCTGCCAATGGGCAAAGTACCAAGGATACTGGCAGCATTGCCACGTTGAATGGCAATACTGATCCTTTGGCCTAAATATTGCCCAGCCCTTTTGTCTCCCGAGGTGTTGACGAGCTGTTTTGACAACGCCTTGAAAATTTCATGTGCACTTGGTCCCCACGGCCCGAGAGTTTCAACTCCAAACGGCGCAAAAACACATCTCCCAATAAACTGAGTGTATTTCCGCGGCTTGAAGTTATCTGTTTGTAATTCATCAGCGCCTGAGTCCTTAGAGGTCAAGGACAAGTGGGAAGGCGCCAGGGTGTCCACACAGGTGGCATCCCACTCTTTCTTATGTTTAGGTATGCAAAATGTATCAAATATCATAATGACAGCTCTACTACTAATGGACTGGATTGATACGAAAACTACACTTTTAATTTACCAAATAGCTAGCACAGTTGTCACTATATATTATAAAAGGTCTTTGACCTCCGCCGCGTTTTTCTGCCTGTCTGTCTATTTCGATAAACTCAAAAGTACAGCACCGATTTTCATGCTGTTTTCGCTAATGGATAGAGTGGTTCTTTAAGAAGGCTTTAGTATATAATTTGTTAAGTTTTTGTATACATTATCAACATTTGTTGGAGGTATCGGAAAAAATACTCTGCCTGGGAGCTTTTAACGAAAACGCTGCCTAAACCCTTTGAGATATAACAAAATAATGTATGGTGGAATTGTGAATCTTATATAGGTCTACAGAAAAGTCCACGATGGCATATGTCTATCTCTTATGAATAACATACTATATCGATATTAATACTCTGAAAAATGGGAAATTATAAAGCGGTAATTGGAAAGCTATTTAGACAAATACGGTATAAATCTTTATCATTTTAAATACCTTAGTTGGCTTGAACATTTTATGAAGATTATTTTTTCTTTTTACACGATGCAAATTAAAAAAAAAAAAAAAAAAATTCTAAATAGGGTGTTCGCTCTCTATAGTTTCTAGCCTTTGGCAAGGAGTAATTTTGTAAATTAATATTTATGAACTGTATTTTTATTTTTAAATATATGTAAATGTTTCATAATTGCATGCTGTGTGCACATGCTTTTTGTTTGCGCCTTATCATATTTAAAAACAACTTTAAGGTTGTCTATTTATTGTCTATTAATTTGTATATCGCCATACCCATCCTTTATCCCTCTCATACGCACTAGCGGAAGGGTGTGCCTATCTCGTTCTAAAACCTGCGAGATCTTTCCGAACGCACCTTGCGCATGGGAAGAAAGTGAACATTATTGAACGCGACCCAGCTGTCAGAAGCGTCAGTGAAAATGTGCCAAGGTCATTGCTTGCACAGAATTTGAAGAAGAGACATCAACCGCTCGCAATTTCGAAATTGCGAGAAAAGAAGCCTGCCCGCGGCCAGCAGCAACCTGGCGACCCAAGGAAAGCCCAAGACCACCTGCAGCGAATACAAGTAAGTGCGTGTGAGCGTCCAGCCCCTTCATACAGTCCACTATTATAATTTATTAATTTTGCTCTTTTTCACGCCCGTCCATTTGGCCTCTTAAGAGCCGGTTTTCCTATCAATTCCTGCCTATTTCCTATCCTTATAGGTATATGTGTAGTCTATTGTATTTATATGATAATTCCTGTAAATTTTATACGATATTTCGTAAACCCGCGCCGCAAAACTTTACATTTCTTGTCAAACTTTTGTGTTACAGGAATCAATCTTGCATTTAGGTCATTTGGGTATTGGGTTATTTGGCTTACTATTGTTATTAGGTACAAATATATATAAAAAAGGGAAAAACCATTTTTTTGTGAAAAAAGTTTTGGTACCCACCTGTTATAAACCCGCTTACTGTTAGCTTAATTGTTGTTTTATAGGTCTGAATAGTTATTTGTATGTTGTAATACTCACCCGCACAGCTTATAAACACATAAAAGTTACAATATTTTATAAAATAATAGGATAATTTGTACCAAGATGTCTGACAATGAAATTAAACTACAAGTTGCATTGTCTAAGCGTAATTCATTGTTTTCTCGCATTCAATCAATATATAATCATTCAAAGAATGTTGATGACGAAGCGTCGAGGGAAGTATTTGTTTCCTCATGTGTAAATTTGGATGAAATCCGCACAGAGTTCCACAAGGTTGTAGATGAATTTAATTTATTGTCGCTTAAAATAAAACCGGGTGCGCTTATTGACGACCAGTCATGGTCATCATTTGAAGAGCTGTTTTGCCGTATTAAATATAGATATACATCATTGTTGTCCTCGCAATCATCGGTAAAAAGTGAAAAACATGGAGATTTTTCCCGGCAACAAACCAGACTACCCCCAATTGAACTTTTATCATTTGATGGTGATATTAAAACATGGCCAATATTTTATGCCAGCTTTAAGGCTACGGTTCATGATAATGCATCACTCAACGATTCAGAAAAGTTGTATTATTTGATGGGAAAGCTCTCGAGTAAAGCGCAACTCGCATTTGCTGGAACCCTGCCTTCTGCAGAAAACTACCTATTAATATTAAAAAGTCTTAAGGATAAGTATGAAGATAAACGGCTACTTGCCGCTTCATATTTAAATCAAATATTCGAACAAAAACCTTTTACTTCACCGTCAATAGCGAATTTTGAATCTTTTTTGAATAAATATGTAGCATCGGTTAACTCTCTTAAAAAACTAGATATACGGGAACTAGAAGACTTTATATTTTTGAGCATCGCTCTTAAATTACTAGATTCTGACACCACTCAGGCATTTGAAATGAGTCAGAGAACCGTTCAGATACCCTCATTTAGTGATTTAGTTTATTTTGTCAAGGATCAGATGCGAATATTACAAAATACTATGTCTAGTTCTCAGCATTATGTCGCTAAGAAAGGTGTTCGTCCGTATAATGATAAACCGCTCAAAATACCGCAACAACAAACATTTGTCTCCGTCTCCAAACCACATAAATGTTTGTGCGACAATATTGTGCATGAACATTTGTATTTGTGTCCTGCGTTTACAGAACTAAAACCCGTTGATCGATACAATCACGTTAAGGATTTAAAGGGATGTATTAATTGCCTAAGTATTAAACATAAAACTTTTACCTGTCATTCTAAACAAATTTGTAAAACGTGCAAAGGCAAACATCACTCCTTACTACATTTTAATAAGGAACCAGCGGGTCCTGATAATTTAGTAAACGCTGCCACTTTGCCTAAGGCTATGGAGCCAACCCCTTCTACCTCGACTGATCCTGCTGCCAGCTGTTCCAGGTCCGAGTCAGCGAACATTTCATTTTGTGCAACGTCCATTGCTCGTTCTTGTGCTAACGCTGCCCAATCTCACATACAAAACCCGCAATGTAAAGTGCCCACTACTATTTTATTAGCTACTGCCGTTGTTTTGGTTAGAGATTCTAACGGAACGGAACATAAGGTACGGTGCCTTTTGGATAGTGCATCTCAGGGCAATTTTATAACTTATAGTTGTTGTGTTCGATTGGGGCTTAACAAGTTAATCAGTTCAAATAATTTAAAGGTAAAGGGTATCGGGGGAACAGAGAAAATGGTTCAGGGTTCTATATCCTACCAATTTTCTTCAAGATTTAATACTAAAGTAAAATATAATATTGTGTCATTAGTAGTTGATAAAATTACTGAAAATTTACCTACCACATTAGTGGATATATCCGCTTTACCCTTCTTAGAAGGATTACCGCTCGCAGATGAATCGTTTGGTGTACCCGGTCCAATTGATGCCCTCATTGGAGCCGCTTTGTTTCCGCATTTACTACTCCCAGGTGTTATTGGGAATAATAATATATCCGCACCTCCCGCTATACAAACTGTTTTGGGTTATGTTATAATGGGTTCAGTTCCTGTTCTTCAAGATCGTCAAGGATCAGCTTCGACTCAATGTTTTGCGACTCAAGCTGATGACGCTTCGCTAGACCCTATCAATACGTTGCTCAAACGGTTTTGGGAAATTGATGAATCGCCAGTCTCCGCAGCTCAGGAACACTCAGTCGGCGAGATTGAGTGTGAGCACCATTACCGCACGACCACCGTTCGAGATAAAGACAGTGGTCGGTATACGGTTGCATTACCGTTTTGTTCAGATAAAATTTTATTTGGCGATTCTTATGACATTGCTTATAAGCGTTTTTTATGTTTGGAGAAGAAATTAGAGTCAGTACCGACGTTCCGCGCCGCTTATAATGATGTCATCAATGATTATATTACTAAAGGTTTTTTAAGTCCTGTACCGCTTTCAGAATTAAATGATAATAATCCCGCTTATATTATACCGCATCATGCAGTTTTTCGCTTAGACAAAACTACAACAAAGATTCGCTCAGTTTTAGACGCTAGCTGTAAAACCACATCAGGGGTTTCACTAAATGACATTCTTCATAGTGGCCCTAATTTACAAGGTGATTTATTTACAATAATTTTAAATTTTCGATTATTTCAATTTGTATTGACAGCTGATTGTAAGCAAATGTTTTTACAAATCAACGTTCAGAATAGCGACCGTCGCTTTCAACGTATTTTGTACAGATTTAAAATTGATGATCCAATAAAGGTTTACCAGTTTAAAACCGTGTGTTTTGGAGTAAGGTCTAGTCCATACCATGCCTTACGCACAGTCCAACAATTAATTAAGGACGATGGCGATATGTTTCCAAACGCACGCGACGTGGCAAGTAGCTTCTTGTATATGGATGATATGGCGTGTAGCATTGAATCCGAGTCTCTAGCTTCTCAAACTGCTCGCGAACTGATAGAATTGTTTAAGCGCGGACAATTCGATCTCTTGAAATGGTCGAGTAATTCACCGTCAATATTAAAGGACGTACCCGCATCGCATAAATTCGAACAGTTCGAGTTTGATAAGTCCATAGACCATAAAGTATTAGGTCTATTATGGTCAAAGTCAAGCGATTATTTTGAATTAAGTATCAAAGTCCCTCCTAGCGATAAATGCAGTAAAAGGATAATATTATCCACTGTCGCGCGCTTATGGGATCTGATGGGATTCGTTGCTTCAGTTATTTTATATGCAAAGCTTCTTATCAAGGAATTGTGGATGTTAAAAATAGACTGGGGCGATGCCCCCCCGCCTAGTATACGTAAATTATGGAGCCAATTTTGTTTGGAGTTACCGCAATTAAATAAATTTATAATACCGCGTTTTTTAGGTGTACAGCAAAACTGTACCGTTCGTTTGCTAGGATTCTCCGACGCGAGCGAGCGAGCGTACGGAGCTGTCGTCTATATGCATGTCACGATTGACAGTAACGTATTAGTAACATTGGTATGTGCAAAGTCAAAGGTTTCGCCCGTCAAGTCTGTGTCTATCGCTAGGCTAGAGCTTTGTGCTGCTGAACTAATGTCAAAGCTATTACGCCGTGTTCATGATACTTTTATTCCTCGATATAGTATTACCGCACTTTATGCGTTTACCGATTCTAAGGTAACGCTTTGCTGGCTTAATACCGAGCCAAATAGATGGCAAACATTTGTCGCTAACAGAGTAGTGACAGTGAAGACTGCAACCGGGATGCTAGTGCGCCCTGTTGTGCGGCTTTGCCCGCTGCCGACCCAATAGGTGTTGGTCAGTCTTTAAATAATCACTTATTAGTTTTATTATTATTATTATTTTACTTTTCGATCTAATGTTAAGATTTTATTTGTGCTTATACTTACTATTTTCTTACACTTAATGTTAGGTTGAATATTTGTTTTTCTTTCCTATTGCTATTAGGTAGCTAGGTACACTTAAGGGGTATGGTCAGGTGACTATATGCAAGATTGATTTTAGAAAGCCATCAGTTTCTAATTGCGTAATTTTCACCATTTATTTTTAAAGGCGACCCTTTAAGGCCGGGGGGATGTTTGCGCCTTATCATATTTAAAAACAACTTTAAGGTTGTCTATTTATTGTCTATTAATTTGTATATCGCCATACCCATCCTTTATCCCTCTCATACGCACTAGCGGAAGGGTGTGCCTATCTCGTTCTAAAACCTGCGAGATCTTTCCGAACGCACCTTGCGCATGGGAAGAAAGTGAACATTATTGAACGCGACCCAGCTGTCAGAAGCGTCAGTGAAAATGTGCCAAGGTCATTGCTTGCACAGAATTTGAAGAAGAGACATCAACCGCTCGCAATTTCGAAATTGCGAGAAAAGAAGCCTGCCCGCGGCCAGCAGCAACCTGGCGACCCAAGGAAAGCCCAAGACCACCTGCAGCGAATACAAGTAAGTGCGTGTGAGCGTCCAGCCCCTTCATACAGTCCACTATTATAATTTATTAATTTTGCTCTTTTTCACGCCCGTCCACTTTTGGAGATAGTACTGGAACTGTATTGTAAAGATTTGAAATTTAAAAAATGTTTAGAGATTGAGTCCTTGCGTCCTATAAGGATCTATAAGGTGTTCTCTAATAAAAGATAACTAACTTTAAATAATGTTTATTTAAGTTACAAACACACACGTTATTATTAAGGGCAAACCTACGTAGCGTATTTTCTACCGCGAGTAATACCTGATCTCGACGGTATCTCAGAAACGACTGATGTGCTTGACCGGGCTCGTGACCGTCCCTTCAACTAGGTGACCTGGTTCATCATTGCATCAGCCGATGATTTCGGCCAATCAAAATCGTTATTACCATATATGGCGACGTAGTCTCTGGTGACCTAGTTGGAGTACATTTGCCGAGATATTGTTATTTATTTAATGACTATGCAAATGCACTATGATGTCGCTACAAATGTTTTGTATTCATTTCTGTTGTGTGTACCTAATAATAATAAATAAATGAATCGCGTAACGCGTAAAATTCGTGTCTCCGTTTATAGGGGCAAGGTGAAGTTTACAACTCCAAGTATATAGTAAATATAAAACCATATCAGCTGTCTAGAGGGAGGACAACGCAAATTTGGAAGAAAGAAACTTGGGAGAAAGGTGTCAGATCTTATTGTGCTGTACAAACTTATTAACGGTCGCCTGGACTCCATGTAAAGTTTGTCAATGATATTACTTTCAGTCCCAAAGACAAACTCTAGACTACAAACAAGGTCGATATTTCATGTGCCATTTTCTCGTTCTAACCTTGGCAGGAACTCGGCACTACGACGGATGACTCGGTTGTACAACGAGGTTTTCCTCGCGGACAGGACAATTGATACATGTAATGATAGGTTGTCAAGCTTCAGGAGAAAGATCTCCTGCTATCTTGCCGGTCGGTGTTTAGGAGCTAACTGAGGCTTAGGATTGATAGTTGTCGCTTGGTGATCCAGTTTTCTGCAGACTCCACTAAGACGTGGTTAGCTGCTGCTGGAAGTGGTAAGTGTTTCTGCCTCTTTATTTGGACTTCACGAAGCTGGCTCGTCATCAAACCCCCAACCATATACAGTCCACTCATCTACCACCCCGTGAGAGAATTGGAAATCTCCCCCACATCCATAAATCCAGTATGGTTACAGAGAGATTACTAGGATCAGAATTAGGCTAAGCTGTTACTCTATTAACCGTAAAAAGTAAAGTACCATCACGACCGTCTCCCTTTCGGGGTGGTCAGAAACCACGCTAATATATAAGCGGATTCACATTTAGCCAACTTTACTATAGGCCAATCATGACAAGTGGCAAGCTCGTCGATGTCTCCAGCGTACCAAACTCGAGAAATATCACAAATAAATTAAATATTAATTAAATGTATTTATTTACATAAATAAATATTTCTGTGTCCCGACCAGGAATCGAACCCGGTACCTCCGAGTCTAAATCCACGGACTTAACCGCTAGACCACGGAGGCAGTTACTATTAACTGTGTTCTTATTAATGCCAATTCATGTAACCAGCAACGCAGCTTCGTCTCGGCGCGAGCGCGACAAGTGTTAAATTGGAGTCGCCGCTGGAGAGAGGAAAACTAAATAAAAAGAAATAAACAATAAGATCAGACGGCAGACATATAGTTCGCATTACCCAGCCTGTAAAACAAACTAACAACCAATAACAGTGCCCCTAGCATGTGATATACGTCAAACTAAAATAATTAATATTTAAAATAAAACATTCGGGACTGCATAAAAACATAACGATGGACGATACTACTGTGTCTAAAACTCTCGAATCGCTGCAGCTTCGCCGAGATGTAGGCCACACCTGAGCGTGTTCTACAAGCTATACTACGGTGAATTTTCTGAAGAGCTCCACAACCTTATCCCTTCTTCTCTATTCCGAAACCGAACCACTCGCACAGGCCAAAATATGCATCCACATACCGTAGCCACTATCCCTACGCGTACATACAAATTTGGAGACTCTTACATCTGTCGCACGCTAAAGATGTGGAATGCTCTCCCAGCCAGTGTGTTTCCCCACTCCTATAACCTGGAGTCCTTCAAACGAAGTGTGAAAGAGCATCTTTATAGGCCGGCATAGTTGTAGGGACTGATGTGGGTCGTCTGAGGCTGGCGTCAGTTGCTCCCATTCTTGGACCTCGCGTACCGCTTACCATCAGGTGGGCGAGGTGACACATGTCGTGCTCAGTATAAAAACTTAAAATAAAATAAAACATATCACTATCAAATAAATAAAACACTGACTGAAGGTGCATTAAAAAGTCGTCGTAACCAAAGGACATGTATGAAGAGGTTAATGAATGTCGACGAAGCGAAAGAGGTATGTCGTGATCGTGTCAAATGGCGCTCAATTGTCTCTGCCTACCCCGCAAGGGATCTGGCGTGAAGATATGTATGTATGTATGTAATACCATGTAAAGTGTATGTATGTAAATAAATAAATAAATTTTGTTTTATTTATCATTGTACACAGCACGTAGTACAAAAATATCTCAAAATGGATGATATCATTTGACAGAGATGTTTCTTGGAACCGATTGACAGACATTGGCTATATTAAATTATATCAAAAATGACAGTTCAAGATTCTCGCCAGTCCGAAATAGCCAAACAGGCTGTCAAATACTTCACTTCTATGTAATTCGTAATAATTACACTTTTAGATATTTTGGTCCAGTTGACTCAAGTCTGAAGCTAACTTTATGTAGAGATGGAATATTATTTAAATAATTTATACAATAAAAAATAATAATAACAATAATAAAAAAAATACCTATTCTGTTACTTAAGCGAAAACGTTACATAATATAATCCGTTAACTATATATCAAGCTATTAAAGTTGATATTTGCACAACCGCTGTCAAGGTCAAGCGCTAATAGAGTTTAGAATAGTATTTTGTAATTATGACGCAGACTACTAAGTAACAGAATAGGGCTACTGGAAGTACCCACTCAAAAACTAAAAAAAAAACTTATTTTACCAAAAACAAAAAGCACAATTGCCAGGCTTAATGCTGCTAGACATTCTCTGACAGCCAACTTTAGGGTCAAATAAAGTAATAATAATATATATATATATATTTATTTATTTCCAGACAGGTCACACAGCGCCATCTAGTTTCCGTGGTAAGCTACAAGGCTTGTGTTACGGAAACTAGATGGATGATAAACTACATATTATACTTTTTTTTTTTGTAAATATATACATATTATACATATAAACACCCAGACCGAGACAAATTATACAATGTACAACTTGCCCCTAGTGGGAATCGAACCCACGACCTCCAGAGTTCACGGCAACGTTTGTTACCACTAGACCACGGAGGCGGTCGTATTTAAAGTGTACGGTAGGCGCAAATAATAATAAAATATATTTTATACAAATATTTACATATACATACATATATACACACCAATACATACAACACAATGTAATATATACAAAGCGATTCTGTATGGTCTTACTCTATAGTAATATACAGCTTTTGGCTTCTCCATACAAACTGTTGAATTCAAAATATCCAATTTGTATGGAGAAGCCAAAAATGTTTGTCACTTCCGACATACGGTTTCTTAGGAAAAGTTCTATCAATAGAATAACATATTAGTCTAGAGTAAGAGCATACAAAATCACGCGGTATAAACACTTAAATACCTTGTTCAATGCGTCATCTTTCCTTTAGATGCAAAACGTTTGACCCTGACTACGTCAGTAGATGTAGAAGACCTCACATACTGCCTTTGGAGCTACGTACGAGTAGAAGCATAGCGGACATTACTTACCTCTTTAAAATTGCGCAATCGAAAATAGATTCCAGTGAACTGCTAGGATTACTCGGATTTGGTATACCTAGCCGGTCTCAAAGGGCTTATAGGCCTTTGGTAGTGCCATATGCCGGCACCAACTACCGTCAAAACTCATTTTTAGCGAGAGCATCAAAAGAACTCAACCGCCTAGCTGAGGTCATGGATATTGACATGTTTTGTACATCGCCTAAATTAGTTGATCGGGCGATGTCTAAAGCATTTTTTGCAGTATAAAACACATTATATTATTTATATTATATTATATTTCTAAATTATTGTGGTTTAATATTATCATTTATATGTTATTTATTTATTTATTTTATTTGGGTAACTCACAGCTAATACAATAGATTAAATACTATGATAATGACTACAAGCTAATTAAGAGTTACCACACATAACAAAAATACAAGAAAAAAGAAAACCAAAAGTCAAAATCAAAATCAAAATCAAAATATTGCCTATAATTGCTATGAGCATGAGGTACACATAGTAAGTCTGAAGCACGCAAGCAACGGACTGATGTCCTAAGACCAATCATATCTAATAATTCTGGACAGTCAATGATACCTCTGGCAATCTTAATGAGAAAAGATGTTACTTCTATTTATAAGTTTTTTTAGTTGTATAAGATATTTGTGGAAACTTGTAATTGGCATCTAGTTTTTTATATAAGTAATCATTTGTTAGAAGCTGTAAGTTTTCCTTAAAGATAAATAAATAAATAAATGCTCCTCGATTTAAGAAATGTAAAAAGACCATATTTTTAATTTGAGCCTAATTTGATGCTTGATGCTAAACCATATAAATCGTATTTCTTTTACTGTTGGCCCTATGTGCCTTTACAGCTAAGTCGTGGCTACGGAGTGATGGCGCGCGTGACAGTCCATGCGTCGAATACCCTATACTCGCATTGCTTTAAGAAGCCTTCTCTACTATAACCCAGCGGCGTAAACATGTTAGACCTATAATAAAATTATATTACTTTTTCGCCACGCCCTGTAATTTACGACTACTTGGCTACCAGCTACTATTATTATTATTATTACCATCTATATTTGATTTATTACCAATTTCACCACAAAAATAGTTACATAGATAGGTATGTTAGGAAAAAAATGTTTATACTCATTGTATCGGCAGGTTTTGATAGCTACAACCGATCTATTGGTTGGCGCTAATGGTTTAATTTTTATAATGACTAGGTAACAATTTCAGTCACAAAGGTGAGTTGGTAGAAAATGCAATTACCTACAGCATTAAGCTCACCTATGTACCTGCACTTGTTTTGGTTTTGTACAATTATTAATTTATTATTAATATTGTTAAAGCCAGTTCTGTGACCCATCGGATCAGACGCGTGTGCTTAATTTTCGGTACTGCGTAGCCACGCGCGTGTGTACCTATCAATGACATTTGTGTAAAAAAAGTTTTAGCTCCAGAAGACCTGTTCTTCTTCTGAGGTTGACTCCACTGGGATGTGGCCAGCTGCTGCTGGAAGTGGTAAGTGCTTCTATCCTTCATTTGGACTTTACGGAGCTAGCTCCTCATAAAACCCCCCAGCCATATACAGACCAGTCATCTACCAACCCCGTGAGAGAGTAGTAAATCGACCCTACCCAATTATTATTCAATTGTTTAAACCTCGATACAAAAATCTGGATGATTTCCTAAATTCCACCCTTTTAAGAGAATACCCCCGGCATGTACCAATGAGAAATACACTTTTCTTACGTACATCTGTCATAAATTTACAACACCACCGTTCCCGTGACTCGGACCGTACGTTAAGCCGTCGGTCCTGGTTACACCAATACCAACTTGTGGAATCGTTAATGAATTGTCATTAAAATTGACATCAGACAACCCGACTGGCCAGCGTGGCGAGTATAGGCCAATTCTCCAGATATATGTTCTGGAAGGCCCATCTCCAACAGTCCTCCAGGTCTAGAACCAGTTCTAGGGGCTGTAATAATAAAAAATAGCGAATATAAAACTGGAACTGCCCTTGTATTTGTTCAGGTGCTGTGTCACATGTAGTGTTCACTCTGCCAGCTTATGTAATCTAAATGATTTAGATTACAAAATCTTGATTTCCTAATTTCCCCCGTTTAAGGGAGGGGAAAAAGATAGTATAATAGGAAATGTACCTGTATTTATTCGGTCGAACAAATGTGTCGATCGCGTGTGACCACTCACACAAGTAATAATTCAATATCATCGACTTTCTCGGAAATTAAATATCAATTTTGAGTTTTGTATCTTTTCCAAGTCTTGTTAGGTGAAAATAGCGTTACTTTTATAAAGTAAATAAAGTAAGAAACATTAGATGTAAAACACATAGATTTTAAGAAACAATATTGTAATGCCCGAACTGGGTCGTGTGCTGAAAATGTTATATTTTTTTACCACATGAACAATAATATTTTTGTCTTTGTCTTTGTCTTTAAAATTAAAATAGTCCCCAAGCTTGGCTTTTTGTACCTACTTATTTTGATTATCCTTTAATTAGCCGTTAATAAACATATTTAAAATAAGGTAGTTAGTTGACTATTGTTTGTCTTCTCTTATCCCGATGGATGATGAATGAGGTGATAGGGAAGGCAAAGGGTCTTGCCCATACAGCCAAGTCTGACGTAATATATCTTTCTTTTTTTATAGAGTGAACATCAAATTCCAGATGTTGCAGAATTTGATGCATTTCTTGGAGTCACTCGAGACATTATAGCCCAAACACGTCGGGTATAATATGGGAGTTTACAGCGCGGAAAAACTGCAACTTGTGCCCCATATTTAAAATCCAATTTATCGTTTGCCATAATTATTCACATTGTAGCACATTATTAAACCAAACAACACCACTTTTGACCAATAATATCCACAGTAAATTAATTTACAAAACAAAAACTTGCACTTGACATGTCCACGCAAAATGGCGCAAAGGACTCCCCAAAATATGTGATTTTTTAAAAATGATACGGATTTAATTTCAAAGGTATTTTTAGTTTAGTTTTATTTAAAATTAGTTTTTTAATCTATTTTGTTTTAATATGTTTGTATCTACTTCGAATAAATTTAATTGTGTCTGTCTTAGCTTATAGTGTGACAATGCCTATCTACAGCAGCTATAATGTTAAGCGTTATTCTGTATTTATAATTTTGTTATTTTATTGTTTCTCTTTCCAAATGATGGTTATCATGTACTGCTCCAGATTCACCAATATGTACTATAAAATTATATTGTTTTATATCAATATTGTAAAAAAATACGTGTAAAAGTGCAGAATACATCTCTTTTTGTCCTATGCCTACTTGCAAAATAAACGAATTGAATTGAATTGAATATAAATTAAAAGCTACATAAATAATAAAATTAAAAATAAACTAAGATATAAATAAAAAATGTCCTCTAGAGACGTCCCATCCGATATTGACCCAAGGAGACTGGCAACATTTCCACTCTCTATAGCGAGGCTAATGCGTTGGCAGAAATAATTGACAGCCTTTCTGTCTTCAGACCTTTCTGTCAGCCACTTTGACAACTCCTTGGCCAAGCGTCTTGCTGACGGTCCCCATGGGCCCATCGTCTCGACCCCAAACGGCGCAAATTGAGGTTCTCCACTTAAAATGTATCGATTAAAAAAGGATTTTCAGTTACATCATATAAATTAAAACTACTTAAAAGTAAAAATTTAAATAAATATAAACTAAACCTAATAAAATAAAATAAAACTATAAGTAAAAAATGTCCTCTAGATACGACCCTTCAGTGATAGTCCCAAGAAGACTGGCAACATTTCCCCTCTGTATAGCTAAGCTAATACGTTGGCAGAAATAATTTCTAGCTTTCCTGTCTCCAGACTTTTCCGTTAGCCGTTTGGAAAACTCCTTGGCCAGACGCTTGGCTGAGTGTCCCCATGGGCCTATTGTCTCGACCCCAAACGACGCAAATTCGTAACCTGTACTGAGGTTGGCGTATTTGCGCAGCTTGAGGTTCTCAGCAGGGACCTGCCAAGTTTCCACGGCCCAACGGTCATGCCATAGTTACATCATAATTCCCAGTGTAGAAATTCCTCAGTCCAGAAAAAGTATTTAACTCTGTGATCTTTAAATGTGTTTGCATTCCATACTATTCGTCCATGGTCTATACATAATAATAAATAATATGGCCATAGCTCTTTTAAAAGCAATAAAATCAGTCAAAGAACCAATGGTCAGAATTCTCAGAACGTCTGTAGGTCAAACTATCAATTTGAGATTCCAATACAACTTGAATAATCCATAAAGATCATGCCAAAGGTCATAGAAGATTGTTAAGTTTTTTTTATTGTTATTGTTCTCCTGTGACACCGCGGCTCATTTTTTTTCATTACAGCCCCAAGAACACAGCGGCCTAGACCTCCACTGCTGGAGATGGGCCTTCCAGAACTGGAGAATTTGGCCTACACTCGCCACGCTGTCCAGAGGGCTTAGCACGATATGATGTCAATTTTTTATGACAATTTATTAACGACTCCACAAGTTGGTATTAGTGGAACCGGGACCGGACGGCTTAACAAAAAATGCGTTTAGAGCTCCAAGTCTAACACAGGGAATATGAACAAGAATTCCAAAAATGAAAGAAATTCTAAAAAAATGTGAAATGCTTTCACAGCCTGTACCTAGATAAATGCCTTCACGCATAGACAATTGAGCGCCAATGGGGTGTATCACTAACTTTTTATCACGATAGATGGCGCATGATAGATGGTACCTTATATAACTGTCAGTTGCACAGAAAACTTGTATTTTTATTACGAAATTTATTATATTCGGGATATTATGTCGAAGTGAGCAGCTTCTAAGTGTACAAATCGAAATTTCCAAGCAAAATCAAAGATATGATGATCTCAAAATTGCCGTTCAATTAATTCAACCTTTTTTTCTTTTTAAAGACTGTGTTCGCTTTCTTAATTCGTATTATAATGTAGGTAACGTTAATTTAAAATACATATTTCTGTTATAAAAACAAAAAACTACAAAAACATTTAAATAATGATGCGTCAAAGGTGTAAACAAGGTACCAGTGCCGCTAGCGACATCTACAAAAAGCTTTGCCTAATACACCCCATTGACACGATCATGACACCGAGTATATTGTTTACAATTAAATAATGTTTTGTATTTGTATACATTTATGTAAATGACCGTTCCCTTCTTAATTATTTCTAAAGTACTTCGTAGATATGTTTGTGTAACGCATTTCATGCAACAACTAGATCATTTTTACTTAAGAAATAATCAAGTAGGTACCAAAAATACGTTAGAGAAACTGACTGTAAGCGCTTTTTTCCAAATTTCGCTTTAAATAGCGTATTCAGTCGCTTTAAAGCTAAATTCATAAATTAAGCGTTTAGAGCGCCAAGTCGAACCCAAAAAAACAAGTTTGCTGTTATTCGTACACGTCATGACGTTTGTTCAGTTACCAATTACATTATCAATAGGTCCAATAAAGTTGCTAAGAAAGTGTTTAACTATATCACGCGCGGCACAAAGTGCTTTCTAAAAAAACCTTATTTCTTGCACATTGTTATTTCACTACAAACGGCCGCGACGATCGCAGACATTTTTCCTAATTAGGCTGAATACCGACTATGGAACGAACATGATACGCAACGTGATTTGAAATGGCTGGGCACGTGTAGTGAACACCATATCAATATTTCATTTTTTATTTTATATTTATCATAATTACTGTTTATTTGTGTATAGGCTTCTTTTAGTTGAATGATATGTATATTTATTATTTTATGTATTATTGGTATGTAGTTTATCATAATAATTTTCACACATACATGTTTTTTCCAAGTAGTCATAGTACGTAGTACGTAGTAACATAGATACGCCGTAATTATATGGGGAAATTCGGCAGAGGTAAATAGAGTCCTAATAACACAGAAAAAATGTATTAGGGCTTTATGCAATGCACACCAAATGGATAGCTGTAAACCGTTATTTAGAAAACTCGATATTCTGACTACTCCGTGTTTATATATCTATGAAATAGCAGTATTCGTCCGAAAGTATCCAAGCCTCTTTAAAACGAACGGAGAAATGGGTTACCGAGGTCAAAGATACAAAGACAAACTATGTACCCCATCTCAACGCTTGGAGATTTACTCGAAAAATTGTAATTGTATGACAATTAAAATATTTAATCATTTGCCATCTGATCTAAAAGGATTAAATGTAAGGGATTTTCAAAAAAAGTTAAGGTATTGGTACTAAAGGTATACTATTCAAATAAGGAATTTCTTAGTGATGTACTTGAGTAGGATAATTAAATCATTATCATAAATAAAAAAGCATTTATTCGAAAAAAATATTTACAAAATAATAATAAATAAATAATATCATAATAAATATTTGACTGACATAATATAAGTAGGTAATTGACATGTAATTTATTGTTCCACTTTTTTTTATTTTTTTTTATGTACTTACGAGTAGGTGTATTGAAACTATTGACTGTAAACTACTATATAACTGTAAATATTTTGATGCTGCATGACGGCAGGATACGCCGGAAAACTGTACTACTACAAGCCACAATATGTACCGTATTCTAGAAAATAAATGTTTTGATTTTCATATTATGAATTTTCCATATCATCACAATATAAATATATAGCCGAAAATAATAAAAAAAATAAAAAATAAAAACGTCCTTGAAAAGCGTTTTAAGGTACGTCGCGATGTACCTTGAATTTAACAGTTCTTTTTTTATTTAAGTTTATTTAAAGGACATTGTACAGAATACATCAGCCCTAAACACGTAATTTATTTGCATAATATATGTTCATAACCGAGATCATCAAATTCCAAGTGTTGCAGAATTTGATGCTTTCCATGGAGTAATTCACGTCAATATCGCCCAAACACGAAGGGTATATGGGAGTTCACAGCGCGGGAAAATCGCAAAAAATAAAGTGTAACTTCCGCCCCATATACTCGTCAAATTTATCGTTTTCCATAATTATTCACAATATAGCACATTATAAAACAAAATAACACCACTTTTCACTAACAATATCCACAGTAAACTAATTTACAATACGAAAAACTTGGACTTGACATGTCCGAGCAAAATGTCGCGAAGAGCTCTGACAGTTCTATTCCTTGATCGAAGTGACGTGCCGTGTCGCTACTCCGTTTGACAGCTGGAAGAAATAATTGAATGGTGAAGCAGTTGCACATAATGATACAAAGATTCGCCTGTAATAAAAATATAAAAACATGTTCGCGTTCAGTTCGTAGCATGTTACACACCTTCATCTATGACAGGGTTTGTTTCCTTATCAATTTACTATGTGACCGTTATCTAATTTCCGAACAAGATCAAATTCATCTGGCCCGTGTCCGTGACAAATTGGGGCGTCTAGTATGAAACTACAAATACTCATAGCTAGGTTCCTGGTTTAAGCTGGCAACTTATGGCAATATAACAATGACAAGGAGCGAAACGGTATGAAAATTAAAGATAGGTTTATCAAATTTTCTAACGTACATTGTTATAGATTTACAACACCACTGTTCCCGAGCCTCGGAGAGCACGTTAAGCCGTTGGTCCCGGTTCCACTAATACCAACTTGTGGAACCGTTAATGTCATTAAAAATTGACATCAGATCCTCGCCAACCCGTCTGTTCAGCGTGGCGAGTGTAGGCCAAATTCTCCAGATGTATTTTCTGGAAGGCCCATCTCCAACAGTGGAGGTCTAGGACGTTGTGTTCTAATGCTGTAATGATAATGAAAAAAAAAAAGTGAATCTTATCTACCTAACTACATGTAGAATGTCACCAACCAGACATCCATATACAATTTTATGAAATAAAAATCGAAGGTTTTCAAAATAATGGTTTGAAACATTGACTGTATGTAATGACTGGTTATTTTATCCATTTAATTCTTGCCGTATTTCTAGACGTTTCCTCAACGCCTACACCACTCAATTATTCCTTCCAGCTGTCAAAGTGGTTCCCTCAAAGAATCAACGAAATCGGTATTTTATTTTAGTTGCAAACTCTCCAAACCTCAAAAGATATTAATGTTACCATTTTAAATATTTATTAAAAAGTATTTTTTTCTGGCAACGTTATAGATTGCGTTCCTGTTTTCTAAATATATCTGCTCGAGAAAACGATAAATTGGACTTTAAATATGGGGCACAAGTTGCAGTTTATTTTTTGCGGTTTTCCCGCGCTGTGAACTCCCATATTTTACCCGACGTGTTTGAGCTAAGGTGCCGCGAGTGACTCCAAGAAAAGCATCAAATTCAGCAGCATCTGGAATTTGATGATAACCTCATTAACTCATGAAAAAGAAAGATAAATTACGTCAGACTTGGCTGTATGGGCTAGGCCCTTTGCCTTCCCTATCATCACATTCATCATCCATCGGGAGAAGGGAACCAAAAAAAAATATCTCTGATCGAGCAGTTTTGACATTTTTAACTCTGTTCTGAAAGATCATGTTATAAATAGTCATGTGCCACGAAATTTATTTATAATTTGAGAAACAAAACTTTGAATTAGATTGTTTTATTTAAGCCCTGTGATTGTCTTGATTTACTTGCGCTGTTTTCACTTTATTTCGCTTTGAAAGTCATTCGACTTGGCGTTTGTCTATGGTTTTTATGTAAAATACGGAAAAAAGAAAGTTTTGCTTTATTTGTTTTCAAGTCGAACATATCATATGATACCAGAAATATTGCATTATATGACACTGCCTTTATTATCACAAATCCTATGTTTGACTTAAAATCAAAACAAAGCGTTCAAGTTAAACACCTTTTTTATCGAATTTTGCTTAAAATGTATGAAAAACATAGAGCAGCGCCAAGTCTAAAGATTTTCAAATAAAGTGAAAAGAAGTCAAGTCAAACACAGGGAAAATCGGCCTTGATATACTCGTAGATGCCGTGACTTCAAAGCATGGCAAAAATATTTCATCATCATCATCATCAGCCTGTGTCTCTCCACTGCTGGATGTAGGCCTCCCCCAAGGCTCGCCACTTCACACGATCTTCTGCCACCCTCATCCAACCCCCACCAGCGACCTTCCTCAGGTCATCTGTCCATCTGGCGGGGGGTCGTCCCACTCTGCGTCTTCCAGTACGTGGTCTCCACCCCAGAACCCGTCTACTCCATCGTTCATCGGTTCTGCGGCATATGTGTCCGGCCCATTGCCACTTCAGCTTGCTAATTTTAAAAGCTATATTCTTTGACGGATGTCAACGTTTCTGACTTTATCTTTTAGTGAAATCCCGAGCATAGCTCTCTCCATAGCTCGCTGAGCGACCTTGAACTTGTGGACCAGACCTACCGTCAGTGTCCACGTTTCTGCACCATACGACATTACTGGAAGAACGCACTTAAAATATTTTTTTTTTTGTATTAGGTCAATGCTTCTACCCCAATATGAAACGAAAAACAAACCCCTCCTGAATGAGATCGACAAAACAACGACTCGGTTGCCATGGGAACCGTCGCATTCTCCCTCAATTGTTTCAAAACCAGTATTTTTTAGCCCAATCGTTTTTCATGTTTGTGCAAATCTATAATATTCATGAGGTAATTTTTGACGTTCACTAGCTTCGCAGACGTGTTGGCGATGGTCTGATGTCAATTTTAATGTATTCACATTTTTATGATTTCATAATTTTGTGTTTGTGGAACTAGGAGCGACGGCTTAAGAACAGCACACATCAACTCGGAAAGGCATCGTCACCGTATCGCCTTTCACCTCACCAAAGCGAATCAGCAGCTCCCGTACATTAACTTGGCTACGGCTAGGCGACGCCGCCCTTACGGCTCGAAGACGAGGACTGGACGAAAAAACTTGAGTTCGGATACGGGACGATCACCAGATACCTACCTCTTCGCTTCTGTTTAATCGTCTTGCCTTGACATCTACTCGTATCACTTATATGTTTTAAAAATTTGCTCACTAAACACTTTCACAAAAAGCAAGACGGGTCTACTTAACTTGACTAAATCGGTATATTATTGTATGTATATAAATATGGTATGTAACCAGTATATAGATGTGTGTTATCTATGTATTGTATGTATTTATATTATAGATTAAAATTCGTTCTTTTATTTTTAGTTATAAGTTTTAACCCAATTAATCTCTTTATCTCAAATATTAGCGGCCATGCAGCTTATAATTCCTGCTCACTCTATATATCTATATATCTACTAGTAGACCAATTTAAATTAAAAAAGCCCTTATTGCCATTTGTTCACTTAAGTTTTGGTGTTGCCATTATTTTTTTTGTATTTAGCTGAAGATATGCTAGGTACTAACTCAAGTGTTCGACTTAAAGCTCTAAACACAATGGGCTGTATCAGGCAAAGCTTTTTGTAGATGTCGCTAGCGGCAATGGTACCTTATTTTTCACCTATATCGCATCATTTTTTTAATGTTTTTGTAGTTTTATATGTTTATAACAAAAAAATGTATTTTAAATTAACGTTACCTACCTTAAAAGACGAATTAAAAAGCGCACATCCCGTCTTTAGAAAGAAAAAAGATTTTATTAATAGAACGGCAATTTTAAGATCACCATGTCTTTGATTTCGCTTAGAAATCTCGATTTGTACACTTAAAAGCTGCTCACTTTGTCTAATATCCAGAAAATAATTAATTTCGTAATAAAAATACAAGTTTTCTATGCAACTGACAGTTATATTAGGTACCATCTATCATGCGCCATCTATCGTGATAAAAAGTTAGTGATACACCCCATTGAATTTAGCTTTGATGCGAAAGAAAAAACGCCACTCGCTCGCCTTTCAAAACGAAATAAAGTAAAAAGAAAGCGCTTAGGTACAGCGTCAAGTCGAACATGACTTAAGGAAGGATTCAGTCAGTTACCAGCCCTTAGTTTTTAGCTAAGACCAATTTGATCTTTGGTTTGTAGAGACTAGGGATTGACTTCACTGACAAAGGCTATGTTGCAAACATATATTGAACTATGTCGTGTCGAGTCGACTATAAAATAAATATAAAAAAATAAGGAAGGGTATTGATTTGATTTTTCCGGATATCACAGAGCAAAATCCGTTATTTTAGTTTTTAATAAAAATATTCTTAACGTCTCTTGGATTTTTGTTCTTGTGAGGCAAAGCAAGAAAACTGACAGATAGTTTTTTCATTTAGCGACACTGTAAAAATATTTTGGTTAGTGAACGAAAGATAACAACAAATCGTTCGGTCAATTGTTTTAGGACCGTGGTTTGCAAAGGTTTATTTCACAGAATTGATTTAATTATAAGTTTTAACAATGCTATCCAGCCTTAGGTCTGGAGCTCAAGGTTTGGTACGTAATTACGCGCCAGTTTTAAAGAATAGTTGATATTTTCAGTAATTATGTAACCTTACGATTTGACATTTCGTGATTTGGTTCTAAAGCTAAACAAAATTTATTTTTGTTGATATTACAGTGGAAAGTGTCGTCTAGGGGTCTTCAGACGACCACTAAGCTCCAACATGATAGCTTATTCGTGCATCGAGACACTCCTGAAGACAATTCCAAGATTAAATTCGAATTTACCCCGCAAAACTTAAAGGTACGGTCTAACCTTCAATTGTATTTAATTACCCTTATTTTGCATATAAATTCCATGTAATATAAATTATATGAACTAATATATACATCTATGTAAACTAGTTTACGCTTACATAGCTGCACATATCATTTTAATCAATAAATAATCTATCATACATTTAGTGGTCATCAACTCTGCTTACTCTTCTCACAGAACAAGTAATGCTCTTCCTAAAGGTTGGCTGTTAGATAATGTTATAATACATTGATAGAAAAAAAAAACTTAGCAATCCATGGATTCACTGTGCTGGCTCCAGATCTGTTGGGTTTGAAAAAGATTTTTCAGACATTTAATTTTGAATGTTAATCAGTTTTAATATAAAAAATCAATCAAATTAAAAATACCGTTTTTGACATATTCTTAATGTATTAAATGTTGGACTAATCTATGTTCTAACTTTAAAGTCCTATAACATAAAAT
Organism: Tinea semifulvella; assembly: GCA_910589645.1. NCBI lineage: Eukaryota > Metazoa > Arthropoda > Insecta > Lepidoptera > Tineidae > Tinea > Tinea semifulvella. The sequence goes on along the minus strand of OU342615.1, from coordinate 2,706,945 downwards.
TAACTTAATGTAGATTGGATCCTATTACGTAACTAGGTCCGATTGGTTGCAGTTAGGTTTAGTGTCCCTATATGTTGTTTTTTATATTATCCATTATCATTGGCTTATTCTTTTACATGTTTTAAAATTTAGGTGCACTTTTTTATATATATAAAGCCCTGGCCTTCCTGCATTGGAGATTAGATGGCTCTGCTGACTGAGCAATAATTATGTACAACGGTCTTCCAGACACTAAGTGCGGAGAATCTATGGCCATTGCTGACACATCACTTGTAATTTTTATATATTTTACATTACAATTATTTATTTGCAGGTTTTTTACATTAAGTTTCATAATTAAATAAATAATTTACCACTGTAACTGGGGTTTCCCTGCGGTATTAGTAACAGATATATTGCAGGTATGTTACAAAGGGAATTTATGAAGAATAGTATAGGTACGGTCTACCCGACATTCAATGTGAAGCATTCTACCCACCACGCAACCCAGTGTCCCTATTCGTTGACAACAGTTCTGATGCGGAAGCATATGCAAACTCGCTTGATTGACGGTTTGTCATGCCTTATATAGCCGGCCAGGCAGAGGTCTGTGTGAATCATGCGTTGATGACAACAGGTCCATTTTGCAATTTTAACGCAAGAGTAGTTCAGCGTGCTACACAGCATATTTTGTTTCAATGATTCTTTTACATCCTAAATTAACTTTATAATGTTTTTCATTTTAGCGTGCTGAAGCTATATTAGCCATTTACCCCGAGGGTCACAAAAGATCGGCCATGATACCTCTCCTGGATTTAGCCCAGCGTCAGTATGGCTGGCTACCTATTTCCGCCATGCACAAAGTTGGCGAGATGTTAAATGTACCCAAAATGAGGGTCTATGAAGTAGCCACATTTTACACTATGTTTATTCGGTAATTAAATTTATTATTATTATTGATTAATTGGCTTGCAGTGCATTGCTGATATGCCTATATCAAGCACTGGTGTAAAGTTCATAATTCTTCGCACCAACTAAATCTATCACAAATGTTGTTTTTTAGTGATATTATTTATTTAATAATTTAGTATTCTTACAACCAAGCCACCACAGAAGTAATATTAGTATGGATCTCACAGAAGAAATGATCAGGAACAGGTTCAAGACTCAGCTTTACGCAGTGGAAGTTGGTGCGAGAGGAGTTCCAGCAAAATCTTTGCACCTTTATTTAAAAAATTGGGCCTGAGCAGGTCTGCCCTCAATACAGTTATGGAAAGAGCATCCAAGACGGCATTAATTCAATCATAAAGTATTTGGTTGTACCTGCACTGTGAATCCATGGACTGCTTATAAATTTGTCTCTCTCTTAAGGGTTATAATTTGTTATTTTCAGGCGCCCCATAGGTAAATATCACCTGCAAGTGTGCACGACGACCCCATGCTGGTTGCGGGGTGCCCAGGAAGTGCTGGACGTTATCAAAAAGGAAACCAACTGTGAGGTCGGAGGAAACAGTCCATGTGGAAAATTCACCATATCAGAGGTAAATATTTAAAAAAAGTTTTAGACCTACAAGACAATGTTATGCTACGATTAAGGAGATTAAGACTGCATCTAAGGAGGAACCAAACAAGATCACAAAAAATGAATTATTTAAGTACTTTAAGGATTGAAAAAAAATGCTGGCTAAGTGTATGACACACTTGACTGTCTATGTTATATACACACATCAAAAGTGTCTAGGGATCAACATATATTTTTGCAATAACTTTTCTCCTATATCAATATTCATTAAAATTTTCTTTAAGGATTGATCAAATAAAATGTTTTCGTTTGTCTACAGTAACGATAAACCAAGTCACCTTTGCATTAGTAAAAAAAATTGCCATTTTCCTAATAAAGGGATTTTTGACATTTGAACCACTAACATTAAAGTTCGAAAAAAAGACTGAAATAACAGTTTTTTTTTAAATTTTATTGGGTAACTTAAACAATTAATAATCCGTGTTTCTACCGCGAACACTAACAACACAAGAACATCGGTTTGGCATACTCAAAATGAGTTCATCCAAATCACGCTGTGGAATGGCCGCCCATGTTCGTTGCAACAACAAAAAAAGGTCTTCTTGCGACTGGATACCCTCCATATTCGGCAGAGCTCTTCTCTGAAGAATATCCCATGCATGCTCAATCGGGTTCAAGTCTGGCGACTGAGCAGGCCAGGGCAGGACATTGATGTTAGCTGCGGCGAGAGTCTGTCTTACAACTCTTGCGGTGTGCGGTCGTGCATTATCATGCATTAACTGAAATAAGGGACCGATATGCACTTGTAGAGGAACGATGACGTCTGATACACCGTCTCAGCATAAATTTGAGCGTTGAGGTTGCCTCTGATCCAAATCAACTCAGTTCTTCCGCCGATCGAAATACCCGCCCATACCATGATGGTTCCACCACTATAAGGATGGACTTCCTGGCAGGATTTTAATCGCTGTTGGCGTCCAGGGGTTCTCCAGTGTCGTATACGTCTTGTATCCGGCCTCATACCAAAACGAGACTCATCAGAAAAGCACACGAAACGCCATTGTTCTTCTGTCCAATTTCTGTGTTCAAGAGCCCATTGATATCGAGTCCTACGATTGTGCATTGCTATAGGTGGTACCCGTAGCGGTCTTCGGGAATGAAGGTTCACTTCATGCAAGCGGTTTCTGACTGTTTGGTCGCTAATTAAGTTCCCTGAAGAGCGATGAAGGCTCACGGCTAACATCATGGCGGTTATTGTTGGAGTTCTTCGAGCTGTGATTTGAATGTATCGGTCTTGTCTCCGTGTGGTGCAGCGATACCGTCCTCCATGGCGCTCAGCCACGGTACCAGTGGTTCGGTAATGTGTCCAAAGTCGACTGATAACACTCTGACTTGTATTCAGAGCTAAAGCCACAGTATGTTGCCGGGAACCAGCTTCTATCATTCCCACGGCTCTGATCATTTCTTCCCTGCTTAAATGACGTCGCCGCTCCATAATAACGTTGGTTTTAATCAGTAGTAGGGAAACAGTAGCACTAATAATGTCTTCAATGCGTCTTATGTTTTTATAGGGAAAATATTGACAGCTGAATTTCATCTTTTACTCGAATTTGATTGACAGTTCCTGTTTTAAATTATGAAATGCACCAAAAAGGATCCATATAAATTTATAAAATCATAAATTTATTACAAAGCCACATCTCAATCACAAGAAATCCGCATAAACATGCTTGATCCCTAGACTTTTTTGATGTGTGTATAATACTTGTTATGTTGGTATCAGAATTTAGTCTACATACAATATAATATATATAAAGGTTTTTGATATTTAAATAAAAGACATCAGTATTAATTCCAATTAGTTTTATTTGATACAAAATAAAATATCAGTTAGTATTTTTTTTTGTAAAAAACAAAACTTCTTTAATTATTTTTTACTGTAAAACTTTCGTTTAACCTAGAACTTAAATTCTTAATCACACGCTGGAGCATCGACGTAGGAATAGCTTTAATTTCGTCTGTGATTTTTTGTAGCATCCAAATTGGGTGGTTAAGGGTTGTAAACTTTACTCTTAAGTAGCCCTACAGGATAAAAATAGGTCTGGTCTCCTTGGTGGCCAGTTAATGTCTTCTCGGCGACTTATCACTCTGTCAATAATTTGTGAAGAGCAGCAAACAAGTCATTTATAACATGTGAATTGGATTCATTTTACTAGAAAAATAAGTTAATATTGTAGCCATTTGCAAACGGTTGGTTTTTACAAATTAAATTTAATAATTAATCTTTTATTTAATAAAAACAGTCTGAGACAACCTATATATTATATTTAATAGAATCAACTACTCACAGTACTATTTTTGTTTGTAATTTATAACCTAGAATAATAAGCTAACTCACAAAACACAAGTAGCTTAGTGTGGAGTTAGCAAGTTCACTATAATACACTCCACTGTCTATCTAGGGGGGGGGGTTCCACTTTTTTACTTTATTTACCCTATTGGTTGTCGGTTCTGCGACAGATGTGTCCGGCTCATTGTCACTATAGCTTGCTAATTTTAAATGCTGTGCCAGTAACTTTGGTTTTCTGATGAATATCAACGTTTTGAATAGCCACGATGACCTATGTCATCCACAAATTGAATAGTTCACAAAATTTTATTTAAGCCTATAAACACACAAATACTGTCCTTGTGATGAGGTCTAGGCAGACTTGGAGCTCAGGCTTTTGCGTGCATTTTTTCATTTTATTATTCTTATATTTGTTTTATTGTTTCCAGGTAGAATGCTTAGGAGCTTGTGTCAATGCACCAATGTTGTCAGTCAATGACGATTATTATGTAAGTATATTCATAGTTAATTTGTTGTCCAGCGTTAAAGACCTTAGAGGACATCATTCATCTTGTAAGAGGATTTGGACTAAATTGTATTTACAGTTATATATGCACTTCTAGACAGATTTTTCTACAAGCCTGCCTCCGTGGTCTAGCGGTTAAGTACATGGATTTAGACTTGGAGGTAAAGTAAAAAAAAAAAGTAAAGTATTATCACGACCGTTTCCCTTTCGGGGTGGTCAGAAACCACGCTTGTAAATAAGTGGATTCACATTTAGCCAACTTTACTATAGGCCAATCATGACAAGTGGCAAGCTCGTCGATGTCTCCAGCGTACCAAACTCGAGAAATATCACAAATAAATTAAATGTTTTTATTTCATTTACATTAATAAATATTTTTGTGTCCCGACCAGGAATCGAACCCGGTACCTCCAAGTCTAAATCCACAGACTTAGCCGCTAGACCACAGAGGCAGTTACCGGGTTTGATTCCTGGTTGGGACACAATAAATTATTTAATTTGTGATATTTCTTGAGTTTGATATGCTAGAGACATCAAGCTTGCCACTTGTTATAATCTTCATAAAAAAGCGCAGTTTCTGACTATCCCGGATACAGTCGTTTAAACACTTTATTTTATACAGGTTAGGTGTGATACGAAAACTACATAGTTTATTTTCCAAATAACTTAATTGCGCAGTAATATATAGTATCATACAGACAGACAGTGGAGTCATACAGGCCCGGATTTTCAATGGGCCTGGGTTTTGGGTGGGATAAACTCTCTTTTCCCCGACAAGATCTCGGCGGCTGACTACTCGCCGGTGATTTAACGCACCTTTAGTGCTGGACGCTGTTTCTACTACAACACCGCCCTTGTGGCTCACGAATCTAGTCTCCTAGATTTGTCTACTTTAGTTATTCTCCAAGAGCGCATCCCCAGGTAGTGGCCTCCCCTCCGGCGGCCGTGCGAAAGTAGGAGCGATATCTTGAAGATGCTTGTAGAATCTGTTGTCAGCCTGGTAAAACATATGTTTAGCTAGGCCGACAACAAATGCCTCAATAGTAGGCATCTCCAGATCTCTCGCAATTAAAGAATTTCGCACGAACCACGGCGCTCTGGATACCACCCTGAGCGATATGTTCTGCTGACTCTGGATCTTGTCCCTATTGGTTTTGGCCCGGTGGTGATGCCAAGCTGGCGCAGCATAAGTAAGTCGAGAACGGATGAACATCTTGTAGATCCGCACCTTCAACCTGAGCGGCAACTGGAGTTCATTACAGGACGTAACATGGCTTGGGCTGCCTTCGCCTGATTAACGGCATGGCAGGCCATCTCACCCATTGTTAACGACCTGTTGTTGATGCATGTATTTGACGGTGGGAGTCCACTCGATGTCCTGTCACCGAAGCTGTAATGGTGGAGGCAGCCGGCATCTAGACGTCACCAATGCAGCAGTTTTGCCGACATTGATTGACATGCGCCACCTGCCCAACCACGCAGGGAGGAGATCCAGAAGGTCTTGCATTTTATCTGCAGCAACATATTGAATTAAAGAAGAGCTAAAGTAGGCACTGTCATCTGCAAATAGTGCAAGCATGACATCCTGCTCACCCTCTTCCAGGACTTCGGAGAGAGTAGGAATATATAAAAATAACATTAGTCTTATCAATAAAGTATTTAAACTGCTATTTACAATTGTTTTATTATTGGATATTAGGATTATCAATGGATAATGTATTTGTATTTGATTTAACAGGAAGACCTGACCATTGAAGATACCAAACAAATAGTGGATATGTTGAAGAAAGACGAAAAACCTGATCCAGGACCAAGGTATGTTTTAAAATTTTTAATGAATTATTATATTTTTGTACAGTACTCCCAAATTAATAATGCGCATGCAGATCTTCGCTAATTGTCGTATTCCCGGAAACACCCGAATCATTGAATCGTAAGAGCACTAAACAATGCACTTGCATTTTGCACCTTGTTCCAAAGAAATAGAAGTCAATATCATGAGTACACAATCGAAAACAATTCGGGCAGTGTTTTTTTGTTTTTGTTTTTTTGGCGGTGACTGCACGTGTTCTCTTTGTGTGGAATTATATAGAGCTGCTATTACACAACTTTCTTGGTTTTGTTTTCAAAGGTGAATTTAATTTCAACTTTCATTATCTTATTTAAATAGTTTATTTGACAATTGCTTGTCTGTCTGACACAGGCAGAGATTTTATATTTAAAGGAGGCCACTACAGTACTATAAAATTTTCGAAGTAAATCAATCCAACAAAGATTGTAGCATATTCTCAATCGTATGGTTTTCCTCGCTATTTACTTTGAATCAAATTTCGTTACTGATAAATCAATATTTATCTCTTTTAGCACAAAACACATAATTCTACTAAATTATGCATAAAGAAAATGCACTTAACCATCTATATACATATCGTCTTCCGACGCTCGGGGAATACGACCGTTGCCGAACAGTGACGAAGATTTCTATGCGCATTATCACTTTGGGAGAGCTGTAGGTAGTTATGCACAAATCACAACACAGCGCCTAGACCACAGGAGTCCTCGTTGTTTTTTTTTTTTTATATAACATAAAAACAAAATGTACATGGCTGGAACATATAGATGAGGTCAAAAAAAAAAACTTTGGAACTAAAGATGAAGGGAAGTAAATGGTAAATGGGGTCCTATTAAAAGGGATGGAAGATATGAAATAATTTTCATGCGAGAAAAACAGAAAAATTGTTATTTCGTCATTTTCTCTCAAACTTTGAGGTTATGTCGAAAAATATGTTGAATAAAAGTTCAAGATATTTGTATTATCTGCAACTTTTGTATGCAACACTTTTCTCGAACGAGATCTCGTTTCGCCACAAATAACGAAAAACGGTTTTCAACACTTAAATAGCACCTCATTTCACTACTTCCCTCTATCTCATTGTTGTTTGTTCTCTTCTCCCGATGGATGATGAATGAGGTGATAGGGAAGGCAAAGGGTCTAGCCCATACAGCCAAGTCTGTCGTAATATATCTTTCTTTTTTATGAGTTAATGAAGTCATCAAATTCCAGATGCTGCAGAATTTGAGGCTTTTCTTGGAGTCACTCGCATGATAGCTCAAACACGTCGGGTAAAATATGAGAATTCACATCGCAGCAAAACCACAAAAAAATAAACTGCAACTTGTGCCCCATGTTCAAAGTCCAATTTATCGTTTTCCATAACTAATCACATTGTAGCCATTATTAATAATAATAATAATAAATTATTTATTTCAGAATTAATTCCATAATTATTAGTAACATTCTAAATTAAACAAAACAACACCACTTATGACCAACAATATCCACAGTAAATTAATTTACAAAACAAAATCTTGCACTTGACATCTCCGCATAAAATGGCGCAAAGGACTCCCTCCATCTGAAGTTCCAAAGTTTTCTTAATTTTTTTATGACTTCAACTATATATTCCAGCCGCCCGTAGCCTGCTATTAATTTTTTCATCTCAAAAAGTTAAAATCCTCAGCCTATTTGCTTTTCAGACGAATGTGACGGGTGGCGAAATATTCGTGATGAAGATGTGGAATGCTCCATCCAGTGTGTTTCCGCATTCCTATAACAAGGGAATAATAAGCTTATATTTTTCCAGGAGTGGCAGATTTGCTTCCGAACCCCTCGGCGGACTGACGTCACTAACAGAAGAGCCCACGGGACCTGGATACGGTCTTCAGGATGCACTCAAATAAACCAACTTTATATTAAATATTAATTTATTAGGAGTTTAAATAATAAATCTGTTAGACAAATGTGTTTTTGTTTATTTGTACCTACTATTGTCTGCTTAAATTAGACATCTTCTTCTGCTTCTTTGTGTTCTCTTCTCCCGATGGTGAATGAGGTGATAGGGAAGGCAAAGGTTGCAGCTCATACAGCCAAGTCTGACGTAATATTTCTTTCTTTCTTATGAGTTAATGAGGTTATCATCAAATTCCATATGTTTGCGTAATTTAATGCGGAGTCACTCTTGGCATTATAGCCCAAACACGTCGGGTAAAATATGGGAGTTCACAGCGCAGGAAAACTGCAAAAAATTTACTGCAACTTTTGCCCCATGTGTAAACTCCAATTTATCGTTTTCCATAATTATTCACATTGTAGCACATTATTAAACAAAACACCCGCGAGTGACGTTAGACTTGGCTGTATAGGCTAGACCCTTTGCCTTCCCTATCACCTCATTCATCATCCATCGGGAGAAGAGAACACAACAAAAGATAATGGCAATCGCCACTAAGACATTTGTGCCCACATTACGTTTGTTAGATTAATAAACTTAGTTCTTTTAATAGGTAATTTTAACTGGAAACGGTGAATCACAAACTCCAAAACAAAAAAGAGTTTGAACAGAAGAAGAATGTAGACGTCCACAGTTTTAGCATTATATTCTCTTTTGCCGTGTTCAAGTTGGCGCTTTTTTTTTTTTTACTTTATTTCGCTTTGACAGGTATGATACCACAGACTAAATACCGTTCGCGCAGCGTTGAAACGCTGGAATCGCTTTACTTCGCTTTGTGCAAGTCGAACAACTGTTTGGATTGGCTTAAAGCCTCAGCCCTAGGACCAAGAATACTTGCTCCTAGCCTCAGCCCTTTAAAGTACCAAATTTACAGGTCGAAGCCTTTGTATAGAAATCTTATATTATGTTCCTTGATAGAAATTCATACATCTGCGTCCACGTGCGGCAAATTTACGAGTAATACTATATAGTGCGTTAGATGAATGCGATGCCGAACGTCTACCCATAAGGTATGTCCGATGTAAATCACTTTATTATCAAATCATCATGAAATATTTTTTAGGGTGATCTAATCAGTGTTCAAGAACCGACCAAAGCACTATTTTATAAGTGAATTTTGCTTTGAAGTAAATGAAAAGGCTACTTTAACACCTGTCAAAGCTAAAAGAACATAGTTTACTTTAGTACATCTTACTATATAATCTGTGGTTTACTTGGCGAGCACCTAGGACCAAGAGCACAATAAACTAATGGGGTGTATCACTTACTTTTTATCACGATAGATGGCGCTTGATAGATGGTACCTTATATAACTGTCAGTTGCATAGAAATCTTGTATTTTTATTAAGAAATTTATTTTTTTCTGGATATTATGCCGAAGTGAGCAGCCTTGAAGTATACAAATCGAGCTTTCAAAGCGGAATCAAAGATATGGCGATCTCAAAAATGCCATTTTATTAATTTGACCTTTTTTCTTTCTTTTTAAAGATGGTGTTCGCTTTCTTAATTCGTCTTTTAACGCAACGTTAAGTTAAATACATTTTCCTATTATAAAAAAATATGCGGCATAGGTTTAAAACAAGGTACCATTGCCGCTAGCGACATCTACAAAAAGCTTTGCCTGATACACCCCATTAGGTATCTGCAATTTTTAAAAGCGAAGCTAGTTTTTTCCTCGAATTTTGCTTAAATTGTATGAAAACTAGCCAAATCAACGCCAAATCGAACGACTTTCATGGAACTAGAGAATTTTTGGAACCAGGTCAGGACAGTTCTAGATTTGGCAGTTGGGAACGAAAATATAATATTATGTGGCGACTTGAATGGATGGGTGGGGACACGTCGTGCAGATTACGAAACGGTCCTAGGTGATTTTGGAGATAGGAGAGTAAATGATGCAGGTAAGCTTATTCTTGACGTGTGTTTAGAAAAGAATATTTTTGTGTCCAACACAATGTTTGCTCACAAAGATATTCACATGTATACAAGAATGATGAATAGTGAAAAGAGTATGATTGATTTAATAATAGTTGATGAAAGACTGCGAACACAGACTCTGGATACCAGGGCGTATCGTGGGCCAGAATTGGGAACAGACCACTACCTAGTAATCACTAGGATTAGTGGCCTGTTCACAAAATGGCGCCACTGGCGATCAGGTGGCAATCTGTCAGCAGTAGAGAGAATAAAGAGTGAAAAGTTACAAGATGATAGTGTGAAAGAGGAGTATATGAAATGCGTCAAAGATAAACTTATCAACTTGAAAGATGTGAGCAAAGATGTAGAAGAGTGTTGGAAGTACCTAAAAAATGGTATGGTAGAATCGGCAAGAGAAGTATGTGGAGTAGCAAAAAAGCGAGCAACCAAGGGTGACGCGTGGTGGGATCAAGAGGTCAAAGATTCGGTAGAAAGAAAGAAGAAAGCTTGGATAGATTACGTTGCTTCGCTGAATATGAATGAAAGTATAAAAAGAGAAAAAAAAGAGTTGTACCATCGCTGCAAGAATGAGACTAAATCTTTGGTTAAGGAGAAGCGTGAAAGATGTAAGGAAATAGGTGAAAATAGGATGACGAGCAACTTTAAGGAGAACTCCAAACTTTTCTGGAGGGAAGTTCGGAAGGCCAAAGGTTGCTTGTCATCTTATCGAATGAACAGAGTGAAATCAAAAAGCGGTAACATTCTTGCAAACACAAATGAGGTGTTGCAGCGATGGAATGAATATTTTAGCGAGATGTATGCTAGTGGTACTCCTAACGACGTCACGACGGGTACTTTACCTCCAGAGCTATCCACAACTATAACGTCCACTTTTAAGGAGGAAATAAGTGTGCAAGAATTGCAATCGGCAATTAGAAGCCTGAAGTGTGGCAAAGCAGCGGGAAAAGATGGAGTGCTCGCTGAAATGATCAAATACGGAGGTATACCGGTCTGGAACGCTTTCCACCTACTGTGCAACCTTTGCTGGCAGGAGGGAAGAGTACCGGAGGACTGGCGACAATTAGTCATCGTTCCTTTATACAAAGGTAAGGGATCTAGATTGGACTGTGCCAACTACCGAGCCATTAGTTTGATCAGTTTGGCGAGCAAAATGTATGGCAAGATTCTCACGAAACGCTTGCAAGAGAAGACTGAAGGTCTTTTATGGGAGGCACAAGGAGGCTTTAGACCTGGAAGAGGATGCACTGACCAAGTCTTTTCGCTCCGCAATATCACAGAGAAGTTTTTGGCCTTAAACCAGAAGGTTTTCTGTGCTTTTGTGGATTTGGAAAAGGCTTTTGATAGAGTTGTAAGAAAGAAGCTTTGGGACATATTGCCGGAGTATGGAGTGAATGACAAACTGCTACAAGCTATACAGTCCCTGTACAAGGGCTGCAAAGCTTGTGTGCGGGTGGAGGGAGGTATGTCGCCTTGCTTTGAATCCCAAATGGGCGTCAAACAGGGTTGTGTGCTTTCTCCTAGATTATTTACTCTATATCTCGACAAATGCCTAAAAAGAGTGAGAGAGAGTGACTGTGGGATAAAGATGAGTGATCTAGTGGTGAACTGCCTGCTTTATGCAGATGATGCTGTTCTTATGGCATCGTCCGAACAACAACTGCAATCACTAGTCACAAGAATGAAGGAGGGATGTGCAGAAAAAGGACTCCGTTTGAATGCGAGAAAAACCAAGGTACTAGTGTTTGAAAGAAGAAGGATGACAACCGTGACGATAAAGATTGATGATGAAACTCTAGAACAAGTAAATGAAATTATATATCTGGGCAGTGTTTTCACTGCGGATGGGAAGTACGATAGGGACGTTGAAAGAAGAGTGAACGCGGGAAATAGTGTTAACGGTGCCCTGGGGTCACTGATCGGCAGTCGAAATGTCAGTGACAAAGCTCGGCTCGCCATACACAATGCCATGTTGGTACCAACACTGATGTATGGAAGCGAGACGTGGATACGTCAGAATACGCATGAGAGTAGGGTTAATGCAGTAGAAATGCGGTCGTTGCGGCGGATATGTGGTGTCACTTTGGCGGACCGCATACGTAACGTCGAAATACGGAAAAGGGTTGGTATGAAGGAAAGCATAGGGACAAAAATAAGGAAAGGCATGCTACGATGGTTCGGGCATGTTGAAAGGATGAGCGATGAAAGATTGACGAACCAGATATATAATGCGAAAGTTGTAGGTAAAAGAGGCCCTGGCAGACCGAGACTCACATATCACGATCAAATAAATAAAACACTGACTGAAGGTGCATTAAAAAGTCTTCGTAACCAAAGGGCATGTATGAAGAGGTTAATGAATGTCGACGAAGCGAAAGAAGTATGTCGTGATCGTGTCAAATGGCGCTCAATTGTCTCTGCCTACCCCGCAAGGGATCTGGCGTGAAGATATGTATGTATGTATGTAAGGTTATATTTACTATATAAGCTGTGGGTTAGGTAGATCAAACAATACCTATTCGCAAACTGTCTACGAAAAATTTATTTAAAAAGAAAGCTTTGCATTGCTAATCACGGAATAAAAAATAGTAGGTACGAGTACAACGTTATATTTGTGCTTAGTATTAACTATGTTATGAATAGTTATTTTCATCACTATTCATGCATGATTTTTAAAAAGTAAAAAGTTGTCTCGGCGGTCCGGGAGATGGCGTTAGTCGGTTGTCAAGCTAACGTCAAGAAAAAGAAATACGCAATAAACATGTCCAAAGTTTTATCCGGCTTTTATTGAACTTAATTCTGCATAGAAGACCTGTATTAGAAGGTGGAATTTACCACATATTGTGGCGACCGTGGATATAAAATGACAGAAGAAAGTTTTAGCTGAAAAACGGAAAAATAGACCGCGGGGCATCATCGAGCTTTCCCAAAAAGAAATGGCTGCTGCTGAGGCGATAAGGTGGCAGAGGGAGAGGACTCAATTAAGGCGTCTATTTTCAAGGACAGCGACTGCGTTGGAGGAAAAATTACTGGCTACAAAAATAGATCTACCAAAATTGAAAATTGATTTTGTATACATCACCGACAAATACAACAAACTACAGGTTGTCGACGAACAGATACAAACTAAGATATCCAGTGAAGAGGCCTTCAACGAGAGCGTTTATACGGAGGAGATGGATGAAGCCGAAAAGTATAACCTTAGATTTATTCAGCTCCACCAAAGATGTGAAGAAATTTTGGCAGAAAAAGATAAACAGATGTCAAATCGCACAAGCGCGCCGCGTAGCTACAACCTGCCAAAGATAGAAATTAAAAAGTTTGATGACGACCCCAAGAACTGGATCCAGTTTTGGGGTCAGTTTAAAAAGATTGATGACGATGAAAACATGGAGGATGAAGATAAGTTTCAATACCTTCTACAATCGTTGAAAGAGGATTCTAATGCCAGAATTTTGGTGGAGAGTTTTCCCCCCTGCAAAGAAAACTACAAGAAGGCGGTGGAGCAACTAACCAGCAGGTTCGGCAAAAAAGAGATACTAATTGAAATTTATATTCGGGAACTCTTAGGTATGGTATTGGCGCAGGCTAGAGGGGACCAAAAATTAAATTTAAGAACTTTATATGACAAAATCACTACATATGTACATTCATTAGAGACGTTGGGAGTTAGTAAGGATAGTTATGATGCAATGTTGTTTCCCTTAATCGAGTCTGCCATGCCAGAAGACTTTTTACTGGCATGGAGTCGTTCTGAAAGCTATAAATCCACAGGGACAGAACGCTTGGCAAAACTAATCAATTTCTTAAATAATGAAGTAGAGGCAGAGGAAAGAATTAGGATGGCCAGGCCGGAAATTAGTCTATGTGATAATTTTAAAAATAGGGGTACATCACCTAAGCCCACATTGGCAGCCTTTACAACGGAGAGTAAGGTAAGTAAAAATAAAATTACAAATACTACACCTACATGTGTATTTTGTGATAGGTCTAATCATGTGGCATCTGAGTGTAGTAAGGCAGGAGAACTAACATTAAATGACAAAAATGAATTAATTAAGAATAAGGGATACTGTTATATATGTTTAAAGAAGGGTCACCTAGCTAAGAAATGTAGAACTTTTGTGAAATGTCATATTTGTAAGAAGAGACACCTATTTATAATGTGCCCTAATGCTCAGAAAGAAACAAAACCATATGAATCAGTAAATTTGTGCTATAATACCACTACACTTTTACAGACATTGGTTGTAAATATCACCTATAAGGATGGCCGGTCTAGGAAAGTAAGGGCTTTACTGGATAGCGGTTCACAGAGGTCCTATATAAAGAAGGTGATAGTGGACGAGCTCAACCTGGAGGTAGTGGACATGGAGATGGTTGGACATACACTCTTTGGAGGTATCGAAAAGAAGGCAAGTGCACACAAGTGTATTAATTTAGAAGTAAGTGCACTTGATCATTCATTTACAACTCAAATCACGGCACTGGAACAGGAAAAAATCTGTGGAGATTTACCAAAAGTTGTGGATAAAAGGGTTCTAGATAAACTGAATAAATTAAATATCGGTCTATCAGACAGGTTGAGCGATGTGAGTGACATTAGTCTGTTGATAGGTTCAGATTACTTGGGCCACATTTTGACAACAAAATTAATCCATATTGACAGTAACTTGTGTGCCATGAATACAAAGTTGGGGTGGACACTCCAAGGGCCTACCACATCCATGGTTAGCTACAGTTCTGAAATATTACACACATATTTGTCACTGAGTAATATTGCAGATTTATGGAACATAGAACTGTTAGGAATAAAGGATCCACAGGAGGAGAAAGACCTGAGTGAGACAATTAAGTGTTTTGAGGAAAATATTAAGAGGACCAAGGAGGGCAAATATCAAGTACAGTTATTGTGGAAAGAGAATATGCCGGAATTGTCTACAAATTATGACTTGGCCTTTAAAAGAAATTTATCAACAACTAAAAAGCTGAGAAATATGGGATACATTAAAGAATATGACAAAGTATTTGAAGAATGGAAAAGGGAGGGTATAATAGAAGAAATCCAGGTCGATGATAAAAGTGTAGGTCACTATCTCCCACACCATCCTGTGATAAAGATGTCAAGCAATACTACAAAGATAAGACCTGTATTTGATGCTTCGGCAAAGGACAGGAATGGGTGGTCACTTAATGACTGTATGGACAAAGGTGTAAACATGATAGAGGTAATTCCAAAACTACTTATTAATTTTAGAAGGGGTGCATTTGGTATTACATCAGATATAAAGAAGGCATTTCTAAATATTTCATTGGAAGAAAGAGACAGGAAATATGTAAAATTTTTATGGTGGGATGACATAGATAGTTGTAAGACAGTAAGGACCTATACACATAAGCGAGTGGTATTTGGTATTTCATGTAGTCCATTCCTTTTAGCAGCGACAATTAATCACCATTTAGAGAAGTGCACAAAAGAAGAGTACAAAAACACAGCTAAGTTATTGAAAGAGTCATTTTATGTGGACAACTGTATCATGAGTGTGGATAGTATAATGCAAATGAATAGATTTATTAAAGAAGCAAAAGAATTAATGCAGGAAGGAGGTTTTGACCTATGTGAATGGGCAACATCACCACAAAGAATTAACAACAAAACTTTAGTTACAGTATTAGGTATGTTTTGGAACACAATGGAAGATAATTTACAATGTAATGTGTATTTAAAAAATGATGAGTTTAAGGAAAAGATCACAAAAAGAAATTTGTTATCTATTACTCAACAAATTTTTGACCCTTTAGGACTGATCTCACCAGTCACTTTAATACCTAAGCTTATCACACAGAGGGCATGGTTAAGCAATACACAGTGGGATCAACCAATTACATCAGACCTTGTAAATGATATAAAAGAATGGAAAAGGACAATACACTTTATTAACCAGTGTCATTTTCCACGACGTTTAACTTGTGCACCTTTAGAGGAATGTGAAACAAGCATTCACATGTTTTCAGATGCAAGTAAACATGCCTATGCAGGATGCATATTTTTAAGAACTAAAAATGAAGGTAATGTACACATACAGTTAGTGATGGCAAAAAGCAGAGTAGCACCTACCAAGAAAGAAATGTCATTGCCAAGATTAGAACTAATGGGTGCTCTTATAACCTCAAGACTATATGTGGAAGTTATGAAGTCTGGTTTATTAGCCAAATGTAAAAACTATGAGACATACTGTTGGACTGACTCATCTGTGGTACTGGCATGGCTTAAACGACACTCAAATTGGAAACCTTTTGTGAGTAATAGGGTGATAGAAATATGTAAGAACACAGAAGTAGAATATTGGCACCACTTACCTGGAGAGATGAATCCAGCTGATCTACCATCACGAGGCTGCAGTGCAAAAACTTTTTTAGAGAGCCGCTGGTGGGAGGGACCTCATTGGCTATACCAGGATAAAGATAGGTGGCCCAAGTCAAACATCAATGAGTTGATGATAGATGAAGACATAGTGAGAAAAGAAGAAAAGAGAGAGACAGCAATAAATTTAGATTGTTGTATGCCTATTTTTACTGAGAGATTGATGTATTTTTCAAAATACAATAAGATAGTAAGATTAGTGGCGTGGATTCTAAGAATGAATTCTAATATAAGAAGCAAGTATGCATTTGGAAATAAATATATTAATTGTGAAGAATATAAAAATGCAGAAATTACACTATTTAAATTACTACAAAAAGAATCCTTTAAAGAAAATGAGCCTAAGAATTTATGTACTTTTTTGGATGAAAATGGCATTATGAAAATAAAAACAAGATTGGAGAAAAGTCATGAAAATACAGAATTTATATATCCAATATTACTACCTGGCAGAAATGAGATAATAAAAAGAATGATAATACAAAGACACATAACACTAGGACATGCTGGATATCAAATTCTCATGACAAATTTAAGAAATACTTACTGGATTTTAAATATAAGACGTTTGGTTAAGAAAGTAATATCTCAGTGCATTATTTGCAAAAGATTTAAGAGCAAACATTATGAGTTACCAGAAGGTCCATTACCAACAGATAGAATAGAAGGAGCAGCAGCATTCCAGATTACAGGGATTGATCTTGCAGGACCCTTGTACCTTCGTGACAAGCAGAAATGCTGGATAGTCCTTTTTACATGTGCTACTTATCGTGCAATTCACTTGGAACTAGTGGAATCCTTATCTACACCTAGTTTCATTATGGCACTAAGGAGGTTCATCTCCAGAAGAGGTAGAATAAGTGTAATCTACACAGATAATGGGACAAATTTTCAAGGTACAGCTAACCTTCTAAAAGAGATAGACTGGCAAGAAGTTGAATCATCCACATTGGCACATCCCATAAAGTGGAAATTTAATCCACCTGGAGCTCCCTGGTGGGGAGGGTGGTGGGAAAGGTTGATTCAAACTGTAAAGGAAATGCTGAAAAGAATATTAGGTAAGGCAATTGTAACATGGATTGAACTGTTTACGATATTGTGTGACTGTGAAGCAGTAATTAATAGTAGACCCCTGACATATATCACCACAGATGATGAAGCATTAAAACCACTCACACCGCAGATGTTCATACAAACCTTACCTGGATCTGAAAATGTTGATTTGGATCAAATTGATGAAAAGAAGCTAGGATTACGTTTTAATTATTTACAGAAATTAAGATTAGACTTCAGAGAACGTTTTAAGAATGAGTACCTATCATTATTAGTGAGTAAGGGTAAACAGGGAAAATTTAGACAACCACAAGTCGGTGATATTGTACTTATTGACACTAATGTAAAACGCTTGCATTGGCCTTTAGGTTTGATTAAAGAATTGTATATTGGAGGTGATGGCAACAATCGGGTGGCAAAGCTACAGACAGCTGCAGGGGAAAAGGTGAGAGCTATACAAAGATTGTACCCACTTGAGTTGTCTGCAACCACCAGTAGGGATGTCATCCAAAATACACAAGGTGGGAACAGTGACAGTGAGCAGGAATGTACTGTAAAGCCAGCAATCAAACAAACTAGTTGTGGAAGACTTATTAAGGTTCCAAAAAAGTTCCTTGACTAGTATTGCCAAGCGTTCTTGATTTATGTTATATTTTAGATTGGTTTAGGTATCTGAAACATTTTATACCTGCCTAAGGAGTTATTTTTTTTGAGTTTATAATTTTAATTACTGTGTACTAGAAAGTAGAATTTATAATAGAAAAGTTTTGAAAATGTGTACACTAAGTAATTAATACCTACAGATTTTAACTTCAAGATAACTAGGTATTTGTTTGAAGTACATTATGGCAAAAGTTTTTTATGTTATTTTGTATTGTGTAAGAATGTTTAAATGTAAAGAATGTTGTTATAATAGGTAGGTACTTGTTAGGGAATTGTCATCAATGTGTCAGTAATACCTACTTATTTTGGATATAGAAG
Organism: Tinea semifulvella; assembly: GCA_910589645.1. Classification (NCBI taxonomy): domain Eukaryota; kingdom Metazoa; phylum Arthropoda; class Insecta; order Lepidoptera; family Tineidae; genus Tinea; species Tinea semifulvella. The sequence goes on along the minus strand of OU342615.1, from coordinate 2,688,405 downwards.
AGTTCATTCATAATTTAGTTGATTTGTTAAGGTTAATTTCATAGTGTGATTAAGGTTATTAAAAGACACACAGATCAATGTAAACATTTAATTTCAAGAGTAACAATGTGTATTATTAGATATGTAAAATTCATAACTGTGTTGTTACTAGTATCTACTTAGTTACATAACTCTCAATTTTAATGAAAGATTTATTTAGATTCACACCTTCTGTGTGGTGGGAGGATGTTATGAATAGTTATTTTCATCACTATTCATGCATGATTTTTAAAAAGTAAAAAGTTGTCTCGGCGGTCCGGGAGATGGCGTTAGTCGGTTGTCAAGCTAACGTCAAGAAAAAGAAATACGCAATAAACATGTCCAAAGTTTTATCCGGCTTTTATTGAACTTAATTCTGCATAGAAGACCTGTATTAGAAGGTGGAATTTACCACAAACTATATTGTTTTTTTTAAAAAAAAGGTGCGAGAACTAGATTATTTGCAAAATCGTGTGGAAATTGGAATCAGGAATGTAGATAAAAGAAATGTATGGTATTATTGGGTATTTGGTATTAATTTCAGGCAACATTGACCTTGACCTGTTGTTTGTTAATAGCTCCGTGTTTGCAGAAAGCAAAGCAAAGCAAAACACGTTTTTTAATGAATTTTGCTTTAAATCGGTTAAAAACGCTATTCGAACCTAAGAATAATGCTCAAATGCCTTTCAAAGCGTAATAAAGTAAAAAAAACGTCGAACATAGGGTTGTATTATTTCGTAGGTATTGTAATGATTAATGATTGTTTGATGGAAGATTATTTGCTATATTATGCTTTTAATACTGTGTTTGAACTTTCAAAGCAAAGCAAAGCTCGCTTTTTTTTATTACTGAATTTTGCTTAAAATGTATGAAAGCCTGACGCTAAGTCAAACGGCTTTCAAAGCGAAATAAAGTGACAAAAACGTTTTCACTTTTATTTTTAATCCAGTTTTCATTAAAAAATCGATAAAAAATAAAAGCTTTGCTTTATATGTTTTAAACTTTGATTATATAGTAAAGTCGAACATAGCAATAGTAGGTCAATGTACGACAAATTACCTACGTTTTAGCTCAGAAAATAAATTGCTATTGTCTGCTTTATTCTGAATGAAACAACGAAGCAATTTATACTCATTGCGTCAAATGATAAATATTTTAATGAGCAATGCCAAGCCGCGGAGCCGAGCCGAGCCCTGCAAACCTGCCATACTGGACCACCATTAGGTGTGGATGGATACCATATGTGTTTTTATTAGAATCACTAACAGCTTTCTTTCTTTAGAAGACCGAGACATGGTCTTTTTCCACAAACCGTACATCCACAGGCACTGTCAATCTATAGAATGCTAGGAAAATTCGCTTTGTGTAATATAAATAAAATAAAAGATGTCAAAACAACTATCCGTTTATCACTTTAGACTTGATAATGTGACGAATCGCGACAAACTACGAGTACAATAAGTATTACGCAAGGCGATAAGGTTGTGATTTTTATCTAACATCATATTTAGTTGAGTCGTCGACCGTTCTGTGATCGTACGATTGCTGATAAAATCGCCAGGGAAACGTGGAATAACGTGTAATCCGTGTAATCAGTGTAAATTATGAACGATGTGTAAAAATTTATTTCAGCGACGTTTTTCGATTGTTACAATTAGATAATACTTTAATTAAATGGTTTTGTGATAAATAGTTTAGCATTAATTGTAGAATAAAAAAGTATAGGTAAGAATCTATATGTTTTTTATATAATTTTTACAATCATCTATGTAGCTTGTAACTTGTAATCGTGTGTGCCATGGTTTAATTAGGTTTGGGTAAGGTTGTACAGATGTGTATACTTTATTTTTTTAATTTTTTTTCAATCATTTATTTAATTTCCAATACATACATACCGCATCCACACACTATTTCGTAAAAAAGGTGATTATTTGTAGTATTTCTATTGATAAGTACGACCATAGACTATTTAATATTTATTTTGTTGGTATTTAGAGTGTATTTAGTGAGTTGGTAAAGCAACTACTATAGTAAAAAAATATTTTATGTTTTAAACTAGTAATAATAATGGTATTAGTCTTCACTATTTCAACACTATCTTCGCCTGATGTTTTATTATAGCAACGAGTAGGTATATAAACACTACAACATATATTTAATAAATAAATAATTGGGCGCTTGAAATATGTGTTTGTATGAATGAGATAACATATTATTTCAGATGTTACGCCGCAACAAAAATGAGAACCTTGAAAAACCTCCGTATATTACAATACCAATGTGGGACCCGGATGAAAATGGACGGCGATTAGTAAGTAAGCAAGTAAATTGTATAAATAAATTGGTATTAAGTAATAGCTGACATTTATATATTATTTGTGTTTTTTTCGTTCTTTGGTTCTAAAAAAATGCTGTGTTTGTTATTAACCATCGCAGGCTACATAGGATATATTAAGATTACTATCTCACAATCGTCAACTATCACAAAATATTAGATATAATGAAGATATAATAATCTCACCATTAGTTTCGTATCTCTCCCAAAGCCTAATTAAGTCCAATGATATCCGATACAATGTTTTAGATATCGTTTGATTGGTATTATTAATTATTACCATAAATAAAGATTATTGACCTCGCTCTGCGTCATTAAAAAGTTAAGGTTTAATTTGGTTTTTCTTTCTTAAAATATATATTTATTGTTATAAAATGTTACATACAAATGGTTGAGTGACCAGGCCCCGATTCTCGCGCCTTCGACATGCTTGCCCGCTCGATTTTAAAGCGCCAGATTAGGCCCCAGGGCTAGTGATTCAGTTTAATTACAGGACAATCGACTTTCTTTTAATGTTTTGTTCTTGCACTGTTTCTTGAATCTAAGTTTAATTTTTTGTAGGTCAATAAACTTTTTATTATTAGGTTTCTTCCAAACTTTTGTCCCGGATCTTAGGGTAAGCTTTAAAAGCTGGAAACATTATTGAAATTCGTTCGGTCATTTGCACTTGTTTTCGTTCGATTGTTCGTTTCGCTCTGTCACCCGCTATCTGTCAGTCAGTGTTTCGATTTTGTGGATTGGTGTCGTGTAATACTTGTGTAAAATGTCTTTCTGTGCTTGAAGTGCAAGTATTCTTTGCACGATGAAAAGTAGTCCGACTCGTAAATATGAGAGTTTTACTAATGACCATCAAGGAAAAGACACAGATAAATATTCGCTAGACAGCCAAGACACCGCGAGTTTGGTTCGTACTGCATTATTGATTATGTTTTCAACTCCAAGACTATTTCAAGTAGTTATCGATTTACTTTGTTTTCTGTGGTTCAATTATTTATTACTTCAGTAATTAGCTTTAGTAGAGGTCATGAATATTGTAAGGCATTTATCCTTATAAAATGACTGCCAAACAGTTGCGGTGGGGAATCAATTAGAGCCAGGATAATTGGTTACGACCTATTTTTTGCAATTGTTTCCACTAATTTAGGTTGAAAAACCGGTAATGATCCTTGTTCTTCCCATTATAAGTTCAGTGAGTACTTTTATTGTTAAATAAGTGGTTTTATCGTTTTCGTGATTACACAGAATAAGTATTAATAATTATTTACTGAAATCTTAAATTTTAGAAGGTTTTTAAGATAAACATTCTGTATTTGTGCTAATAGTAAAGCTTGCTTGCTTTTACTTTCTCCAAACACTTGAAGCATGCAAATAAAACTAGTTATGCTATGCTATGATATTTTTTACTTTCAGTCTATTATTAAATTAGCACTTAGTAATGACATTTTAGAGAATAAATGTTTTCTGTATTAAAAAAAACATCTATGTCACCATACCATACCATTTAAGAGGATGGTGAGAATCTTGTGGGAAAGATTTAGTAATCAGGATGCATATGGGCTTTTCTGGACTGATGTCAGTCACAAGTGTCTGTCCCATGTCAAAGTTTTGCATTAAATTGTCCATAACTCAAAAGCTAAAAGTAAATGTGTGGGCTTTTTTAAGATATATATTTAACTTACTTGCCCTTCATTGTATCAAAAAATAAAAAATGTATTTATTTCTTTCAAAATAGTTTTTTACGTGCTACAGGCAGTCCTACTTCCAGAGTTTATATAATAAAAAGAAAATAAATGTTAAAAAATATTGTATTAACAAACATTCTTAACATTTAATAAAATTTACTTAGGACAGTCTTGTATGGACGAGTTTCATAGCAGAGAAACACCCATCTGTATCTGACTGAAAGGATTTCTGGATATGACTTAAACAAGTCATCTAAACTCATTACAAAATAACAACAATTAGCAACGTATAATAACAAATAACAACAATAAAATCAATGAACTAATTAGTAAAAAAAGAATTACAAACAAAATGTCATGACACTTCTAAAGCTACTTATAAGCAACTGATCCAGGAGTGCAAAGCTCTAGGTAGAAGACATATTTCTAAGCATTCCATATATTCACTGTGCGGGTGCTGGGTCCATCATGTGTGGGAAAGAGAAATAATAAGAATGGTGTCTCGGGTTTGTGACCGACTATAGGCTGGTTAACAAAGGAGGACTCTTTTTAATGCACAATAAGATGCTCAACATCCACCATTCTACTCCTCCCTATCCAACCAAATACTGTATAATTCCGCTAATGCCGTCTTGGAAGCTCTTTCCATAAATGTATCTCCTGCAGACCTGCTTAGGCCCAATTCTTTTAGTGAGTGGTGCAAAGATTTTGCTAGAATTCCTCTCACACCAACTTTTTCTGCATAAAGCTATTTTTTTTATTTCTGATCATTTGTGGGTATTTGTTCAAATTCATGTTGTGATCTTTTGGAATAAATTAATAAATCATGATTGTATTATTTTACCAGCATTCCAATCCCGAGGAAAGTGGCGAAGGAAAACCTGAGCCAAAGGCTGGAGCAGACATGTGGATCAGTGCTGTTGAGAGCTCCATACTGACATGGGAGGAGGTATGTACAGTCAGCAAAATATGCATCTAATCATCTTAAATATATTTAATTTATGTTAAAAAAGTATAGTAATGTATAAATTTACTATTCTATGGGGAAATGCTGTTGAAATTGTGTGTTTATAGGACAGAAACAGTGTATTCGAGCTTTATGTAATGTTCCACCATTGACCTCCTGTCGGCTTCTCTTTAGGAAGCTACAATTGTTAACTGTTCCTTGTATTTATATATTAGAATGCTGCATTTTTGTTAAAAGTCATTCTTATTTGTTTAAGACATTGAGTGAAACATCTAAGTTTAGTACCAGGTATCCCAGTATGCTAGTTCCACCAGTTAGTAAATGTAGCTGGCACAGCAGAAGCTGCTGCTTACTTCCATTAAATTATACAATAAACTACCACTGAATATTAGGGAAATTATTTAAAATTAGGGTCAAAAATTTACTGGTCCAGAAATGTTTTTACATTTTGTTGTTTGCTATTATTTAGGTTATTTTGTGTTTTATTTCTTTATTATTATTTGTTGTGTCTTCATCATTACAGCCCCTAGCTACCTCCACTGCTGGAGATGGAACTTCCAGAACATATATCTGGAGAATTTGGCCTACACTCGCCACGCGCTGGCCAGACGGCTTGGCGAGGATATGATGTCAATTTTTAATGACAATTTATTAACGATTCCACAAGTTAGTATTAGTGGAACCAGGACCGACGGCTTAACGTGCTAACGAGGCACGGGAACGGTGGTTTTGTAAATCTATGACAAATGTACGTAAGAAAAGTGTATTTCTCATTTTGTGTCTTATTTCTTTATTATTATTTTTTGTGTAATATTTATGTTAGTTTAGAAGTTTAGTTTTTCATCTCTTACCCACATACGATGAACCCGGCACCCGCACGGTGAATCCATGGAATGCTTAGAAATTTGTCTTAAATTTATTTATGATATTTCTTGAGTCTGGTACGCTAGAAAGATCGACGAGCTTGTCACTTGTCATGATGGGCCTATAGTAAATTTGGCTAAATGTGTGTTAAAAACCGTGGTTACTGACCACCCCGAAACGGATACGGTCATGATGATGGTAATGTTATTGGTGATGGTGATGATGATATATTTTGTATGGTTTAGGTGGCAGACCGTCTACGCGTAGACATAAGGCGTGGTCTATCATGGCGGGAGGCGAACGACAGGATCAACTTTGTCGGCCCTAACGAGTTCCAGGTCAAAGAAGAAGACCCGCTCTGGAAGAAATACATCGAGCAGTTCAAGAACCCACTGATTCTGCTTCTTTTGGGTGAGTTTATCTTTTTTTTTCTTCACATATGTATTAAAATCTGTCTAGTCAAGATATTCGGCAACATGTATGTAATAACATCTGTCTTGAACGGTATACTTCTATTGATGCAACCGTAATGTTACATTGATGCATTGTACGAGGGGCGTTCAAAATATTCTCGGTATTGATACGTTACAACCTCTTTTATATATATATTTGTTACTGGCCGCTAAGATTCATCCATTGACATTAAAAAAAAGTAAAATTGGAACCGAGATGTTCTTTTGTTTTTCTGCAATTGCCGAACAAACATGAACACCATGAGCGAATTAACAATTTTAACGAAATTAGAGCACCGATCCGTCATAAAATTCTTGACAAAACAGGGTAAAAATCAAAAAACCATAAAAGAGGAAATGGATTGTGTTTACCGTGAGTCTGCTCCTTCTTTATCTACTATTCAAAAATGGTCAAGCGAATTTAAGCGTGGAAGGGAGAGTATTGAAGATGACCCTAGACCTGGCCGGCCTGTAGTGGCTACCTCACAAGAAAATATTGATAAAGTGGAAAAACTTATATTGGAAGACGGCCGAGTGAAGGTAAAATCTATAGCTCAAGTAACCAATCTCTCTATTGGTACCGTACATGACATTATACATGACCATCTTAATATGTCAAAAGTAAGTGCAAGATGGGTTCCGCGAATGCTGACGCTTCTTCAAAAGGATATGCGTGTGGCTTGCTGTTCAGATTTTATCGACCTGTGTGGTGAAAATCCCGATGAGGTGCTGCAAAAAATAGTTACTGGAGATGAAACCTGGGTTCATCATTATGACCCAGAGAGCAAACAGGAGTCCATGCAGTGGCACATTAAGGGTTCAGCTCATCCCAAGAAGTTCAAGGTAATCCCGTCAGCTGGCAAGGTCATGGCCACAATATTTTGGGATTGTGAAGGAGTTTTGCTTATCGATTATAAAGAAAAAGGTGTAAATATCACAGGGCAGTACTACGCTAACGTTATACGTCAATTAAGAGATGCGATCTAAGAAAAGAGGCGAGGAAAGTTAACCAAAGGTGTTCTGCTTCTGCATGACAACGCCCCTGTCCATACTGCTCATATTGCCAAGGCAGCTATTGTTGAATGTGGGTTTGAAACTGTTACTCATCCACCCTATAGTCCGGACTTAGCCCCAAGCGACTTCTTTTTGTTTCCCAATCTTAAAAAGGATCTGCGTGGAAATAAATTTTCTGACAATGAAGCGTTGAAGACGGCCGTGGAGGAGCATTTTTACACCAAAGATAAAAAATATTTTTATGAGGGATTAAAAAAAATAATTGATCGATCTTATAAGTGTATGAACATAGGGGGGGAGTATATTGAAAAATAAAAATATCAAACTTTTCGTACTTGTTTGTTTTTATCCACATACCGAGAATATTTTGAACGCCCCTCGTATGTCATATGTATTGGTAATTAAATAATCAATTCATGTGGAGCTGTTCTCTTTAGTCTTCTGAATGTTCTATCCATAATTATTAAATAAAAAACAAAAATGAAATATTGACATTGTATAGCTATTTAGATTTAAGTTTTGACATTACATAAATTCTCTAATAATAATAATAAAGCCATTTATTCCTTAATTAATTCATAATAATATACAGTTTTTACATAGTCAAGAACAATTTCAATTAATAAATTCAAATTAAAATAACAATAATAAAACTATGTTCTTATATCTAAATTATAAATTTAATGTTTATTTATTTTAAAATTATTAATTACAATGTCAAAATTAATTTAAATGGCTATACTGTTGTAACATATTAGGTTAAGATGTTCTTATGCAATAAAGAATTTGAATTTAATTGCCAACTTATTTTGATGATTTTGTACGCGTTTACCATATTTGATAGCTTGATCTTTAATTTCTTCTTTAACTGTTGGGATGCCAAGATTATGGCGAATTATATAATTTGTAACATACCAGATATATAAGATTTAGATTTTTAAATCCATTAATTGAAGGCACTAATGACAAGTGGAAGCTTACGAACAGCAGAAACCGTAAAACACACATACATACATATCTTCAAGCCAGGCCCCTTGCGGGGACAATTGAGCGCCACTTGTCATGATCTCGACATACCTCTTTCGATTCTTTAACATTCAACAACCTCCTTATACATGCCCTTTTGTTTCGATGGCTTTTTAAATCACCTTTAGCTATTGTTTTATTTATTTGATCGTGGTAGGTCTTCGTCTGCCAGGGCCTCTTTTACCCACAACTTCACTGGTTCGTCAATCTCTCTTCCTCATCTTCATCCTTTAACATGCCCAAACTATCGGAGCATGCCTTTCCTTATTTTTGTCCCTATTGCTTTGTTTTATACCTACCCTTTTGCGTATTTCGTTTCGTGCAGTCCGTCAAAGTGACGCCGCATATCCGACGCAACGACCTCATTTCTACTGCATTAACTCTACTTTCATGCGTATTTTGAAATATACACGTCTCGCTTTCATATATAAGGGTTGGTACCAGCACAGCATTGTGTATGGCGAGTCGAGTTTTGTCACTGACATTTCAACTGGCGATCAGTGACCCCAGGACACCGTTAACACTATCCCGCAGTCAAATCAAATCAAATCAAATTGTTTATTTATTCAAAGTTATTTACACGAACTTATAAATAACGTTGCTGTGCCAATGTCAGTATGACACTGTGTGACAGCAATCGTTAGCTCCCAGGGGAACATAATAAAACATGCAGCAGACAAATACAAACATACGTTGAATATTTTTTTTAAATAAAAAACCTAATTCTAATATATAGTATAAACATTTATATAATAAAATCAAAACTTATTGACCGCCTCCGTGGTCTAGTGGTAACAAACGTTGCCGTGAACTCGGGAGGTCGTGGGTTCGATTTCCACCGGGGGCAAGTTGTACATTGTATAATTTGTCTCGGTCTCGGTGTTTATATGTATATATTTACAAAAAAAAAAAGTATAATATGTAGTTTATCAACCATCTAGTTTCCGTAACACAAGCCTCGTAGCTTACCACGGAAATTAGATGGCGCTGTGTGACCTGTCTGGAAATATTAATTATATTTAATTACTAAATATGCTAGGGCATACTGAATAGGTATTGCGCCTTTTTATAGTTTATTAGGTGTCGTTCACTCTTCTTTCAACATCCCTATTATACTTCCCATCCGCAGTGAAAACACTTCCCAGATATATAATTTCATTTACTGTGTTATAGAGTTTCATCATCAATCTCTATCGTCACGTTTGTCATCCTTCTTCTTTCAAACAATAGTACCTTGGTTGGCTCTTTCATTTCTATGACTAGTGATTGCAGTTGTCGTTCGGACGATGCCATAAGAACAACATCATCTGCATAAAGCAGACAGTAAAAGAATATCTGCTAGAAGTTTGTACTAATAGTTTTGGTATCTGGGTAAAGTAAATATTTGAAACAAATTAGCTATAATTACCTCATCATCATCATCATCATCATCAGCCTGTATCTCTCCACTGCTGGATGTAGGCCTCCCCTAAGGCTCGCCACTTAACGCGATCTTTCGCTACCCTCATCCAACCCCCACCAGCGACCTTCTTTAGGTCATCTGTCCATCTGGCGGGGGGTCGTCCCACTCTGCGTCTTCCCGTACGTGGTCTCCACTCTAGAACCCGTTTGCCCCATCGATCGTCGGTTCTGCGGCAGATGTGTCCGGCCCATTGCCACTTCAGCTTGCTAATTTTAAAAGCTATGTCTGTAACTTTCGTTCTCTGACGAATATCAACGTTTCGAATTCTATCCACCAGAGATACACCAAGCATAGCTCTCTCCATGGCTCGCTGAGCGACCTTGAATTTATGGACCAGACCCACTGTTAGTGTCCACGTCTCTGCTCCGTACGACATTACCGGGAGGACGCACTGGTTAAAGACCTTAGTCTTTAAACATTGTGGTATAGACGATGAGAGGATGTGCCGGAGTTTCCCGAATGCCGCCCATCCTAGCTGAATGCGTCTGTCGGCTTCTTTGCTGAAGTTGGCTGCTCCTAATTGGATAGTCTGCCCGAGGTATACGTAATTTTGCACAACTTCGAGAGTGTCGTTTCCTATGCAGATTGGCCTCGGCTTGACATGATCATTGAACATGACTTTCGTCTTGTCTAAGTTCATTTCGAGACCAACCCGCTGGGATGCTACGTTTAAGCCGTTCAGCATTCCGCTAAGATCCTTGAGTGAACTGGCCATAATGACTATGTCATCCGCAAATCGGAGGTGTGAGATGAATTCTCCATTGATGTTTATGCCGCAGTAATTCCAGTCTAGAATTTTAAAAACATCTTCCAACGCGTTCGTGAACAGTTTCGGGGATATGACATCCCCCTGTCGCACGCCTCTGCGCAGTTGGATAGGCTTTGTATGCTGACCCTGTAACTGGACGGTCATAGTCGCAGAACTGTAAAGACATCTCAGCACCTCAACGTATCGATAGTCTATTAGGCATCGCTGCAAGGATTCCAGAACAGCCCAGGTTTCGATTGAGTCGAAGGCTTTCTCATAGTCCACAAACGCTAGACATAGCGGCAGATTATACTCCTCGGTTTTCTGTATTATCTGTCGCAATGTATGAATGTGATCGACCGTACTAAAGCCTTTTCGAAACCCAGCCTGCTCCGGGGGCTGGAAATCATCCATTCTCTGAGCGAGTCGATTTGTGACCACCCTTGAAAACAACTTATAGACATGGCTCAGGAGTGATATGGGCCTGTAATTCTTTAAAAGGGAGATGTTACCCTTTTTAAAGAACAGGACCACAACACTCCTGGTCCATGCCTCTGGCGTGGTTCCGTGGTGAATGACGTAGTTAAATAGTCTTGCGAGTTCTTTGAGTACCGGTTTCCCGCCTACTCTCAGAAGCTCAGCCGTGACTCCGTCATCACCAGGCGCCTTGTTATTTTTAAGTTGTCCAAGGGCTATATCGATCTCGCCTAGATTGACATCCGGGATATCCTCGGTATAGTGGCGAGTTAAAACAGCTCGTTGGTCGTCGTCCCTGCGGGCTATAGGGCGAGTTGCGTGTGAGGCATATAGGTCTCCATAAAATCTTTCAACTTCGGCAAGGAGCTCTGGTCTCGAGGTAACGGTCCTACCATCTTCGGTTTTAAGCTTCGTCAGGTGGCTACGTCCAAGAGACTGAGAGAATACTTTTGAGCCTCTATTCTTCTCAATGGCCTCTTCAATGAGTTTAGTATTGAAGAGGCGTAGATCCCTTCGTATCAGTCTCTTGACTTGCTTGTTTAGAGCTCTATCTGACGATGCTACCAAAGATAGTTCCCGTCTCCGTTTCATGAGTTCCAGAGTCTCAGTTGAAAGCTTGGATTCCCTGCCAACTCGCTTAGGCTTGAAATATTTAAAGCCCACATCTCGGACGACGCTCACGAAGCTGTCGGCCATCTCGTCAACACTTTCAGTGGTTTCCAATCCGTCGAATCGATTCTGCAGCTCCAATTGGAACTGCTCTGACCCTAACATGGTTTGTGGCAGTGACGGCCTAAGACTGGCCTTCATCATGCGGTACCTCTCAAGCTTGTAGTTTATATTCAGGGAGCCTCTTACAAGGCGGTGATCACTACCGGTATTAAACCTGTGAATCACAGAGACATCCCTGAATATACGCCTTTTGTCCGTCATGATGAAGTCAATCTCATTTTTTGTATTGCCGTCAGGGCTTTGCCAGGTCCACTTTCTTTGGGGCTTCTTCTTGAAATAAGAGTTCATCAAGTGAAGCCCCTGCATTTCGAGGAAGTTGACCAGCATTTGCCCCCTGCGGTTTCTCTGCCCAAATCCATGTGGTCCCACTTTCGATTCGACGCCGTCGCGTACTCCCACTTTAGCATTGAAATCTCCCATAACAACGGTGAAGTGTGTTTTGGCGGAATTATGAAGAGCCTTGGTGACATCCTCATAAAACGCTTCAACAACTTCATCCGAGTATGTTGAAGTGGGCGCGTAAACCTGTATAACCTTAATGTAATATTTATTCGTAAGTTTTAGTACGAGGTACGCCACCCTCGACGACACACTGGTGATCTCCACTACGTTGTTATGGAACATTTTGTTGACAAGAAAGCCGATGCCGCCTTGGGAGGTTTGGTCGCCTTCGCGGTAGTATAGCAGGTTTCCGGAGTCTAGGGTTATGGTGTCCTCGCCCTCTCGTCGGACTTCTGATAACCCCAGAACGTGCCATTTCAACCTGCTTAACTCCGCTTCCAGCTCTTCCAAACTCTCCCGCGTTCTCAAAGTATAATTACCTACGTTGTACAAATAGCGAGAAAAGTTTTCTGTAAACAAATGGAATTGCAAAATGTGTTCCAAAAATAACGCTCAAGTTTGTTTAGGTCGGGCGAAGTCAAAAACTGGGATAGTGTAATCGGGATTTTGAATGGTGCAGACAGATATGCCATTAGATACGAGCGGTGATGGCTCGGTTGGTGTAAGAACGCTTATCTTACATAACTTCACGTCAGATCCTTTTATGGTAAGTGGGGGTCCATGAATGTTAGCAACTGGAATCAGACCCTTATGTCCGACATCAGTCCCTAACACTATGCCGGCTTGACTAGATGCCTTTTCACACTTCGCTTGAAGGACTCCAGGTTATAGGAAAGTGGAAACACAGAGGCTGGAAGAGCATTCCACATCTTTATTGTGCGACAGATGTATGAGTCACCAAATTTATAGGTACGCGAAGGGATAGTGACTACGGTATGTGGGTGCATATTCTGACCTGTGCGTGTGGTTCGGTTGCGGAATGGAGAGGAAGGAATAAGGTTATAGAGGTCTTCAGAGCGCCCACCTTAGTATAGCCGGTAGAACACGCTCAGAGAAGCTACATCTCGGCGAAGCTGCAGGGATTCGAGAGTTCCAGAACCTAATATAACTGTCAGTTGCATAGAAAGCGAAATTTATTATTTTCTGGATATTATGCAGAAGTGAGCAGCTTTTAAGTGTACAAATCGAGATTTCCAAGCGAAAGCAAAGATATGGTGATCTCAAAATTGCCGTTCTATTAATTCAACATTTTTTCTTTTTAAAGACTGTGTTCGCTTACTTAATTCGTCTTTTAAGTTAGGTAACGTTAAGTTAAAATACATTTTTTTGTTATAAAAATGTAAAACTACAAATAAATTTAAAAAATGATCAGTGATAGGTGTAAACAAGGTACCATTGCCGCTAGCGACATCTGCAAAAAGCTTTGCCTGATACACCCCATTGAGCGCCACTTGACTCTTCTCTTTTTCATACATGCTCTTTTGTTACGAAGCTTTTAAATGCACCTTCAGCCAGTGTTTTATTCATTTGGCTGAAAAGGTCGGTTCGAACTCTGGCATGTACCAATTAGTGTTGGCTAATCTTGATCTTGCGGTCTTGTAACTGACGCCAGCCACAGACGACCGACATTAGTCCTTACCACTATGCCGGTTTATCTATATGCTTTTTCACATTTCGCTTAAAGGACTCCGGGAATGGGGAAATGATGCTTTACAAATATAATGCTTCGCTCATGTAGGATGCAGGTGAGCCAGCCCACCACCTGTGGGGGTAGACTTGCTGGCAACTTTTTTTATCAAATACACGGTACTGTAACCTGCCTTTACGGTCACAGGATTATCCAACGCCTGCAGTTGGATATAGTTGCGTTTATTTGTTACGGAGAGGATTCTACGGAACTCCTTTTTAATAAAAATGCATAAAACTTTTTATAACTACTTTTTTAAAAATATAATTACAAATTTATAAAAACTAAACACTTTCCCACGCGAGACACTATTACGCGATTGACTTTAACCGGAAATATTATTTTAATCCTAATATTTATAAAAATACTCACTCTGTCGACCTCTCGGTCCGAGCTCTCGATTTTCTCCTTGTTTTCTTTTACAAAACAAAAACCCATCGACTATCCCCTCGTTCCGAGACGCGTATAAACTGTTTTGCCAATGCTATGTGACGTCACAAATGACATTACTCCTCGCGTTTTGACTGCTCACGATATCGAGGTAGATCGCTCTGAGCGCTGTAAGTTTTTTGTCATGATGTCGCGCGCCATATTCAAGTTTGTATAATATTAGGTTTTCTTTTAAATTATTTAATATTGTAATTCGTTTATACTGTTTGTATATTACTTCTAAAACAAATCCATAATGTATATTTAAGTAGGAAGTGAAAAAAATGTCTAACACAGCAAGTTATTTTAAAAGACCAAAATAAGTTACTAATATTAAACTTTACACATATAAAGATGAATAAACGGAGAGATATTATGTTTGTTAGTATTCATACTCAAAGATGTGGAATCCGCAATTTATATTCCATACGTAAAAAAAAACTATCATGTTATGAATGAAAATGTGATTAGACCGTTCCGAATTGATATCACGCTCTGAGCATCCAAATCGTGATATTTGATTCGGAACAACTATTAGTACCATATTCATTTTAAGCGATCTGAGCTTATTTCGGGTATGTCATTATCGTATTAATGACAATTCTTCTTCTTAGTCGCTACACTCTTGGCAGAGTGGTCGTGGTCGCCATTGGAGTGCTAGTGGCACGCTTAACAAGCCGTCGCCACTCCTCTCGGACCCCGGCTTTCCTAGTGCACTCATGTAGGGGATGATCCATTGCAACCTTCACCTGATCGGTCCATCTCATCGGAGACCTACCACGCATCCTCTTGCTATCGACTCTTCCCTGGACTACCAAGCGCTCGTGTCCGAAGAAAGTGAGAATGCGTAATTGTACAGTCGAGGAAAGGCGCTGTCTGATCCCCAGTTCCTCCAGTATGGATTTGTTTGTTTGGAACTCCGTCCATGATTTGCCCAGCATTCTCCGCCAACACCACATCTCTAGAGCATTAATTCGTTTTTTTCTGTTTCGCGTAGGGTCCACGTCTCCGCAGCATACAGAAAAATAGGGAACACAAGAGCTCTAACCAGCCGGATTTTAGTGGCTTTGGTAACGTTTCGGTTCCTCCATATCTTTTTCAGCTTGTCCATAGCAGATCTTGTAACTGCCATTCGCATCCACAATAATGACAATACTATTCTTCATTAAAATCAAAATAAAATTCCGTAACCTACATGTACCCGTTACAGTACCTACTTGTATAATATGTGTCAGATATGTCCCTGAAACGGAAGCATGTCAAGTTGTCTGAAAGTGCTTATCTAGTTCACATCTCTATAGCGAGAGGGGGACAAGTAGGGACTTGGAGCACGTATTGTTGCTATTACGCTTGGTACCTATACATGCTGAAATATGTTAAAGGATTTTTTTTGTAATTTTGATAAAATTGAAAAAAGATCTTATGACTATAACAGGCATGTATATATACGAAGTAGTCACATTTATTAGGACGCACAGTGACCTATTTACTTACCAAAAAGATGTCTTTAAAAGTAGTCGACATCCAAACACACCAAAGACACCAAAAAGCAGAGTTTTCGATAATAACTCTTACGTTATGTGCATTCGTATTTATAACAAGTTACCAGAGGTTCTCAAACAATTACCCAATAATCAGTTTAAATCTAGAATCAAGAAGCTATTAACAGAGTGTTGCTTTTATTCGTTAAGCGAGTTTTATTCATACAAATTTAGAAATTGTAATAAATAATTGTAATAAATTGTATTAATCAACTGACCAAAATCTCGCATACGAATATTATCTTATGCGAGATTTCTTAAATTCATGACATTTTATTTATTACATAAATTATTTTCAGTGTATAAATTAGTAATTAATTAAGTTAGTATACATTTGTGTGCCAGAAATGGCGGAGTATGTGAGCTATTCAAAAACTATGTACCTATTTACCATATTCCATACAAATAAATATTATTATTTCATATATTATATAAATAAAAAGATGCTGTGTTATTGCACTAGAACGTGACTAGGGCCGCGTTCGTTTTATAGCATTTCCAACATTTCGTAGCAACTTCATAAACCAGCGTGAAATGTCGTTTTTGTTAAGAAATACCACTTTTTTAACAATGCTAACATTTCTTTAAAAAAAAACGAGTGGTGAGGCTACTTTTTGACAAGTATGACAAGTAACAAATAATAACAAATCAATTGACAATATAATATGGTCTTTGAATTTAATACATAAAATCGTTTAAAATACATTTTAAACAAATATAATACAAAGTATACAACACTGTAAACAAACCATTTCTTATGTTAAATGACATCTGTCAAAAAGTAACATCAATAACCCTCCTTTCAACACGGTACTGACATACAAATTAGCATCAAATGTTGGAATTTTCATTAAACGAACGACTTGTGCTAAAAAAGTGGTATTTTCATGCTAACATTTCTTAAAACGAACGCGGCCTAGGTGATAGTGTCGTTTATAAGGATCAAGCTTTGGAACGTAATGTCAAACGTCAAACTTAAGGAAGCTGCAGGAATCGAATTCTTTTGTCAATACTTTAGGCCTGAGTTATTATTATTATTTGTGTTGCGAACTCCTTTTTTTGAACTGACTTTTTTAGATAATAAAATACGCTAAGAAAAGTGGCGGTGATGAGTGACCTTGCTTGAATTATATTGGCAAAGTCGTTACTTTTCCTAATTTGAGTTTTGGATTTAAACTCTATTGCAAGATCCCCCTTCAAGCAAGGTCACCCATCACTGCCACGTTTGTTAGCATATATTATTATCTAAAAAAATAAGTATCATCACGACCGTTTCCCTTTCGGGGTGCTGACCACGCTTATAAAGAAGCGGATTCACATTTAGCCAATTTTATTATAGGCCAATCATGACAAGTGGCAAGCTCGTCGATGTCTCCAGCGTACCAAACTCGAGAAATATCACAAATAAATTAAATGTATTTATTTATATTAATAAATATTTGTGTGTCCCGGCCAGGAATCGAATCCGGTACCTCCGAGTCTAAATCCACGGACTTAACCACTAGACCATAGAGTCAGTTAATTATTATCTAAAAAGTGGATTACATTCAGATATCATTACAGCCCCTAGAAAGCTGTGTCTTCCTAGACCTCCACTGCTGGTGATGGGCTTCCAGAACATATATCTAGAGAATTTGACCTACACTCGCCACGCCTGGCCAGACGGCTTGGCAAGGATTTGATGTCAAAAAAATTACAGTTCATTAACGATTCCACAAGTTGGTATTAGTGGAACCGGGAACAACGGCTTAACATGCTCTTCGAGGCACGGGAACGGTGATGTTGTAAATCTATGACAAATGTACGTAAGAAAAGTGTATTTCTCATTGGTACATGCCGGGGGGTTTTGAACCGACCTTTATAGGATTTAAGGAACGCGTTCTTACAACCAAGCCACCACCGTTCTTCACATCCAGATAACTGATCGGTAGAGGTCGCTATTTCACGGAATATTACTAAATTTAATTTAAAAAAATATGCTTAATACATATTAGTAAAATTACGTTGTTTTTTATTACATCCAACGATGCTACATTCTAGCACAGGATGTGCGTAGTAGTAAACATCCGAATTCTTGATTTACGGCCGGTTGCAGAAAGTATGATTAAAATAATCTCTGATTAATAGTTTAGAAAGAAATAAATATATTTATTTGTCGCCAAACCATACACATAGCATAATAAATATTTTAAAAAACTTAACTTAAAAAAAAATAGTAAAACTATTATGCGCAAAATACTTAGCCTACCAGCACATGTATAGCGACAAAAAGGCGATCAGCTCGGCTACAACTATAGATAGGCCATAGCGCTGATTTTCAGCCGCTGCGCCGCCTTACGGATGGAAAGCACGTCACGGACACAGATGTACTAAATACAACTTATTTAACACATACACACATATTGCATGAATACACACACACACACATAATAATAATAACATCCTAGCCTTGCATAATAAGGTGAGCAAGGTGGATTCAGCATGCTGGCTGAGAAGCAATGCTTTTAATATTAGTATTGGCCAAAGCAAGACCAAGATCAAGATTATGACCAAGATATGCCCCCTATTCCGAATGGCGCTCAGAGCGCTTAGAACGATTATGACACTGACCGTCGCGTCGTTCCGAATCAAATATCGCGATTTGGATGCTCAGAGCGTGATATCAATTCGGAACGGTCTAAATCACATTTTTTATTCATAAAATGTTAGTTTTTTTTTAAAAATGCATGGAAGATAAATTGCGGATTCCACATCTTTGAGTATGAATACTAACAAACATACATCTCTCGGTTTGTTCATCTTTATATGTGTAAAGTTTAATATTATTAACTTATTTTGGTAATTTAAAATAACTTGCCGTGTTACAGACATTTTTTTTCACTTCCCACTTAAATACTAATTAAAGATTTGTTTTAGAAGTAATATAAAATCAGTATAAATGAATTACAATATTAAATAATTAAAAGAAAACTTAATTTAAATAAACTTGAAAATGGCGCGAGACATAATGACAAAAAACTGACAGCGCTCAGAGCGATCTACCTCGATATCGTGACCAGTCTAAGCGCGAGAAATGATATCATTTGTGACGTCACACAGCTTGGCAAAACAGTTTAAGCGCGTATCGGAACACCTTTAAGCATGCTGTACGGCATATTATTGTAGAGCAATGCAGTGGAAATAAATAGAATATTTATTAGACAAAAACAATGCATTCGTGCTATTTGTAACACACCTTCCATGACTTCCTGTCGTCCTTTATTTATAAAACTAAAATTGATGACTGTTCCTTCTATCTATATACTTGAATGCTGTTTATTTGCAAAAATCCACCCGGAACTTTTTAAAACTCTTGGGGATAATTGCAATTTTAAAACGCGTTATCCTAGTAGAATAATTATTTCGGCGCATAAAAGTACTCAATATAGCCGAAATTGTTATGCAATGGCAACAAAGATATTTAATAAGCTTCCAGTTACTATAAGGGAGCTGCCACTAAAACTGTTCAAATTAGGAGTCAGACAAATGCTGGTTAATAAATGTTTTTATTCGACAATAGACTACCTAGATACTAAGCTCGACAAAGTCATGTGACTAAATAAATATTTGTATGCTAGAAATAGCGAAGCATTTGATATAATTACATATAATAATTTACATCCCTGTACAGTATTCCCAAATTAATAATGCACATACAGATCTTCGCTAATTGTCGTATTCCCGGAAACACACGAATCATTGAATCGTAAGCGCCTAAACATTGCACTTGCATTTTGCACCTTGTTCGAAAGAAATAGAAGTCAATATCATGTGTACACAATCGAAAACAATTCGGGCGGTCGGTGACTGCATGTGTTCTCTCTGAGTGGAATTATATAGAGCTGATATTACACACCGTTCTTGGTTTTGTTTTCAAAGGTGAATTTAATTTCAACTTTAATTATCTTATTCAACTTTAAATAGTTTATTTTGTAAAATAGGAAAACGTACTACGAGTAACTAGCACAAAACACATAATTCTACTAAATTATGCATGAAGAAAATGCACTTAACCACTCTATATACATATCGTCTTCCGACGCTCGGGGAATACGACCGTTGCCGAACAGTGACGAAGATTTCTATGCGCATTATCACTTTGGGAGAACTGTACCTACCTTGTTTCTGACAGTCTTTTTTTTTCATTTTATTTCATTTCAAACAGTGACGCGGCAGAGGTCTTCGTTTTATAATTTGTAGTGAAGTAATATTGAACATGATGATGTACATATCTTCACGCCAAATAGGCAGATACAATTGAGCGCCACTTGTCACAATTACGACATACCTCTTTCGCTTCTTCAACATTCATCAAACTCTTCATACATGCCCTTTTGTTTCGATGGCTTTTTAGTGATATTGTATGTACGATTGTACATACAATGGCGCGGTGGTGGCTCGGTTGTAAGAACGCGTACCTTAAATCCTACAAAGGTCGGTTCAAACCCACCCGACATGTACCAATGAGAAATACACTTTTCTTACGTATATTTGTCATAGATTTACAACACCACCGTTCCCGTGCCTCGGAGAGCACGTTAAGCCGTCGGTCCCGGTTCCACCAATGCCAACTTGTGGAATCGTTAATAAATTGTCATAAATAATTGACATCATATCCTCGCCAAGCCGCCTGGCCAGCGTGGCGAGTGTAGGCCAAATTCTCCAGTTCTGGAAGGCCCGTCTCCTGCAGTGGATGTCTAGAACGCTGTGTTCTAGGGGCTGTAATGAATGTACTATTATACCAATAGAAAAGTAATTTGCGTAACCGCAAGTCGAATTGTTTTATAAATAAAATGGGTATTATCTCAGCGTACTGTCTCTATGAATATTTATAGAATGGAAAAACATTGAAATTCACTTTCTAGATGATTCGTACAATTAGCTAACAATCTTCAATATTATAGAGAATTATAGACTTTATTCTCGTTGTTTTACAGCTTGTTTTGATAAGAAACGCAAGACGATTTGTTTATCAGTCCATGGATTTACCGTCCAAGACTTGACTAGTGTCGGTACAGCTGGTCTTGCACTCCTAATCTTTGTCGTGCGCAAAAGTTTGTTTCTTTTCCTTTCTTTAATGTTTCCTATTAAAAAAAATATGTATAATTTTATTTTAGAAGTCATATTTTATGTTAAATTTAGTAAATTTGTTATATATATATTTTTTTGTTTTAAAAGTAATAAGTCTCTAATTTCATCTTCTTTTTATAATGGCTGTGACACCTAATTGGTACATACTATGTATATTAGATAAGGCACGGTGGTGACTCGGTTGTAAGAACGCGTTCCCTAAATCCTATAAAGGTCGGTTCAAACCCACACGGCATGTACCAATGAGAAATGCAGCCCCTAACAACAGCCCCTAGAACACAGCGTCCTAGACCTCCACTGCTGGAGATGGGCCTTCCAGAACATATATCTGGAGAATTTGCCCTACACTCGCCACGCTGCAGCGCTGGCCAGACGGGCGCGAAAGTCTGATGTCATATTTTTTTTAATGACAATTTATTAACGATTCCACAAGTTAGTATTAGTGGGACCGACACGGCCTAACGTGCTCTCCGAGGCACGGGAAAGGTGAGGTTGTAAATCTATGACGAATGTAGTCCCTAACACTATGCCGGCTTGACTGTGCATGTCGGCAATTCGAGCCTGATCCCGAAACGTGTGGTTTATCGGCATGATTGGTGGATGATTCCCCGCACCATAAATCCGCCTATCACCTATTTGTTGTTCTTGTTGAAAGTATGTGCCATTTTTGCAATGAAGTCAAATAGCAATTTTGACTTTGAACTAATATTGTAAGCTTGCCATGCTGATATTTATATAAAAATAACACCGCTTGAAATAACACTTATTTAGTTAGTTACTTTCCAGAGTTTTGACATAAAATAAATAATAATAAATATTTCCAGACAGGTCACACAGCGCCATCTAGTTTCCGTGGTAAGCTACGAGGCTTGTGTTACGGAAACTAGATGGTTGATAAACTACATATTTTTTTTTGTTTTAAATATATACATATTATACATATAAACCGCCTCCGTGGTCTAGTGGTAACAAACGTTGCCGTGAACTCGGGAGGTCGTGGGTTCGATTCCCACCGGGGGCAAGTTGTACATTGTATAATTTGTCTCGGTCTGGGTGTTTATATGTATAATATGTATATATTTACAAAAAAAAAAAAAAGTATAATATGTAGTTTATCAACCATCTAGTTTCCGTAACACAAGCTACGCTTACCACGGAAACTAGATGGCGCTGTGTAACCTGTCTGGAAATATTTAATATTTATAAACACCCAGACCGAGACAAATTATACAATGTACAACTTGCCCCCGGTGGGAATCGAACCCACGACC
Organism: Tinea semifulvella; assembly: GCA_910589645.1. Lineage (NCBI taxonomy): Eukaryota > Metazoa > Arthropoda > Insecta > Lepidoptera > Tineidae > Tinea > Tinea semifulvella. The sequence goes on along the minus strand of OU342615.1, from coordinate 2,666,228 downwards.
TCCCGAGTTCACGGCAACGTTTGTTACCACTAGACCACGGAGGCGGTCATGATTATTAAACATGACTTTCGTCTTATCATCATTATTATTAAATACTTTACTTAAAATTATGTACAAAGGCGATCTTAAAGTCATTTCGGCTTTTTCTACCAGCTTACCTTTGGGAGAGTGAGACGGTATAAATATGTCGGGTGCAATCCTAACCGATAAACTAGGTACATAAATAGTATGTATACATAGACTACATAAATGAAGATAATATATTATTAGGAAGTAGACATTTTGTGAAGTTAAAATGTATTGTTCTGCTTGTTTGAAAAGAAAGTATTAGAGGAGTTCCAGCAAAATCTTTGCATCACTTACTGAAAGAATTGGGCCGTCAATACATTTATGTATATCATACAGTATTTGGTTGGGTAGGGAGAGAAGTAGAATAATGGATGGTGAGCGTATTATCGCGAAATAATAAAAAAAAAAGGTGGCCTCCTTTTCTTAGACCAGCCTATTGTCGGTCGCAAGCCCGAGACACCATTCTTCTCATCTCTTACCCACACACGATGGACCCGGCACCCGCACGGTGAATCCATGAAATGCTTAGAAATTTGTCTTCTAGTTTTTTAAAGATGTGAATGGAAGGAGCTTGTTTGATGGTCAGTGGAAGTTTATTTCACTGGCGAGCAGACGATACGGTAAATGAATCTGAATGTACATTTTCAACCCAAATGTTAGTATATTTAAGAGACAAGTGTTATTGATTGTAAACTAACCTAAAGTGACTTTTTACTATTCTTATATTTACTTATACTAATATATAACCTATGATGTAACTTTCAACATAAATTGACATTAATAATAACATATTTATTCTTGTATATAGTATACGTAAGCAACGACGTGGGTCTTCAGATTAATAAACGGAAGACGAAGATCATGGTTGTGGATCGCATTAAAAAACTTGAGCTCACTGGGGCGCTTAATCTGGAACATGTTACTGACTTCACATACCTGGGCTCAAGTATCTCCAACACCGGCTCCTGTGAAACGGAAGTACGCAGAAGAATAGGCATGGCAAAGAACGCTATGAGCCAGATGAAGGGAATATGGAGGGATCGAAACATCACTATCAGGACCAAAATAAGACTTGTTCGCAGTCTCGTTTTCTCCATATTCCTGTATGCTGCCGAAACCTGGACACTTAGAGCCAATGACCGAAGCCGCGTCGACGCCTTCGAAATGTGGTGCTGGAGGTGTATGCTGCGCATCCCGTGGACAGCGCGCAGAACAAACTTATCAATACTCAAGGAGCTCAAAGTCACTACCAGGCTCTCTTCCATCTGCCTGCAACGAGTCCTTGAGTATTTTGGTCATATAGCCCGTAAAAGCTCTGGCAATCTGGAAAGGCTAGTAATCACGGGGAAAATTGATGGCAAGAGACCCCGTGGCCGGAGCCCCACACGCTGGTCTGACCAGATCCGCACCACACTTCACACCCAAGTCCACGAGGCCCTGCACGCCGCCGTGAGCAGACCCGGATGGCGCAGCATAGTCCGGGACAAAGTGATCCGAGGAGGGGGTCACGACCCTCAGCATTGAGGAAAACGACGCAAGGAGGAGGAGGATAGTATTAATATATTGATAATGATGAAATGGATGAAACCTAAAATTTTAAAACTGAAAAACACAGTTGACTCCAATCATCCAAGTAGCTATGTGTACCATGCCGTGTACACAGCCCTTGGGTTGCAATTCCGATCTTATGAATTATTGTAAATTTGTGCTTGGTATTAATTGTAACCTGTTAGTGTACCTTAAATAAAAAATAAAATAAAAATTAATAAAATAAAATATCTGCTGGAAGTGTGGGGTGGATTTTGAGTTGGTTGTTATGAGAAGAACGATGAGGGCGGTCGTGCGAATCACAAAGAAATTCAAAGTGTGTTTATCATATTAGTAGGAGTAAAAAATCATAATGGCGATTATTGCATAGTTTATAGTTACTCGTAAATGTAATACTTAATTTAAATAAATAATTATTAAATTCAATGCAAATTGCAAATGCTGTACAAATAAGACTTTAATAAATAGATGGTGTAAATTTTGGATATTATTCAGTGATAAAAGCCTTGTTTTCAAGGATTGTTTATTCAGAAAATAATAGGAGCGATCACGTCACAACATGTGGCCGATAAATTGTGTTTAATTTTAGAAAGGATGAATTAATAAAGGTCTGCGCACACCGACGGCCGCAGTGCAGAGCATTTTCAAATAAATACAAATCCACACACTATAATATCTTAAAAGTAAAGTAAAGTATCATCACGACCGTTTCCCTTTCAGGGTGGTCAGAATCCACGCTTATAAATAAGCGGATTCACATTTAGCCAACTTTACTATAGGCCAATCATGACAAGTGGCAAGCTCGTCAATGTCTCCAGCGTACCAAACTCGAGAAATATCACAAATAAATTAAATATTAAATATTTTTGTGTCCCGACCAGGAATCGAACCCGGTACCTCCGAGTCTAAGTCCACGGACTTAACCGCTAGACCACGGAGGCAGTTATAGTAGATAATATCTTAAAGTTTTACTATTTTGCACAATAAGTGACAAAAGGAATCAGCTGTTGTCGTGGAGCAGTTTAGAATAATAATAATAATAACTTATTCAGTATAGTTTACAAGATATACATATGTGTAACGATTACTATTTTTAACTTATTTTGGTCTTCTAAAATAACTTGCCGTGTTACAGACATTTTTCATTTACTTTCTACTTAAATATTTGTTTTAGAAGTAATATACAAACAGTATAAACGAATTACAATATTAATCAATTTAAAAGAAAACCTACTTCTTCTTATTTTATTTAATGGCTTCAGATGTCTAATATACAATATTAAATAAACTTAAAAATGGCGCGCGACATAATGACAAACAAATGACAGCGCTCAGAGCGATATCCCCCTCGTTCCGAGAGACGATAATAGTAACCTAAGCATGCTTAAAGCAGTTCCGAGACGTGCATAAACTGTTTTGCCAAAGCGTTGTGACGTCACAAATGACATCATTCGTCGCCCTTAGACTGCTCACGATAGCGAGGTAGATCGCTCAGTGTGCTTAGTGTAAAATGCAAGTTTCGGAAAACGTAACTGCTGTAGTTACGTTTTTTTATTTTACATTGCGTGTTATTGCTAGTTTGGCTATAATAACAGGCAATGAACATCGAAAATTCAGTAAAAAAACTCTACAACTATAGTTGCGTTTACGAAACTTCACTGTCATACTGATCGCTGTCAGTTTTTTGTGATTATATCGCGCGCCAATTTCAAGTTTATTTAGTTTTAATTTTCTTTTATATTATAATTCGTTTATACTGTTTGTATATTATTTCTTAAACAAATCTATAATTCATATTTAAGTAGGAAGTGAAAAAAAAATGTCTGTAACACGGCACGTTATTTTAAAAGACCAAAATAAGTCAATAATATTAAACTTTACACATATAAAGATGAATAAACCGAAAGATGTACGTTTGTTAGTATTCATACTCAAAAATGTGGAATCCGCAATTTATCTTCCATACATTTAAAAACAAACTATCATGTTATGAATGAAAATGTGATTTAGACCGTTCCGAATTGATATCACGCTCTGAGCATCCAAATTGTGATATTTGATTCGGAACGACTGTTAGTATCATATTCATTCTAAGCGCTCTGAGCTTGATTCGGAACAAGAAGATCTGATGTCATTGGTGACGTCACAAAGCTTTGGCAGAACAGTTTATGCACGTCTCGGAACGGCTTAAGCGTGCTTAGGTTACTATTATCGTGTCTCGGAACGAGAGGCACGAATAGCGCTTGATGACGTGTGTGTTTGTATGAAAATGTTTACTTCATACAATAAACCTAATTTATGGCGCCACGGGGCGTCGAACGCTTGACCTCTATAACCCCCATAAGTTTATTACCTACGATCAATACACTACCCAGTTTTTAAATAACTATTAGGTATATTGTTTCATTTACAAAGATTTTAATCAAAAACTATCTAATGATTGCAAATGGACGGTATAATATACATGTTTTTTTTTTACCTTATATCTATCTGATTTATTCTATATACTCGATTTTGACCAAATTAAAACTGTCATTTCTTAGCATCTGCTGCTTTCGTGGTTAAGATCGATATAAAACCGCCCTTTTTACAGCCACGAATATAAATTATTGTTAGTGGGGTGCATCATGCAAAGCTTTTTGTAGATGTCGCTAGCGGCAATGGTACCTTGTTTTACACCTATGTCGCATCATTTTTAAAATGTTTTTGTAGTTTTTTTTTTATAACACAAATATGTATTTTTAATTAACGTTACCTACCTTAAAAGACGAATTAAGAAGGCGCACACCGTCTTTAAAAATAAAAAAGGGTTTTATTAATAGAACGGCAATTTTGAGATCGCCATATCCTTGATTTCGCTTTGTGTACAAAAAGCTGCTCACTTCGGCATAATATCCAGAAAATAATAAATTTCGTAATAAAAATACAAGTTTTCTATGAACCTGCCAGTTATATTAGGTACCATCTATCATGCGTCATCTATTGTGATAAAAAGTTAGTGATACACCCCATTGTTATTGTTAATTGTGGTGTTCATATATTCGATTGTCCTAACGTCTCGATATGATTATATTAGTAATCTGTGGTTGGTTACGTATTATGCACCGGCTGTTAGTCTGTGGAATTCAACTAAAACTTTAACATACTATGTCAAAGTTTTAGTTGAATAAATTGTTATAAATAAGACAAAACCATATTAGAAAATAATTGTCTTTATTCAATTAAAATTTTAACATACTATGTCAAAGTTTTAGTTGAATAAATTGTTATAAATAAGACAAAACCATATTAGAAAATAATTGTTTTAAAACTTTGAATAAATTGTTATAAATAAGACAAAACCATATTAGACAATAATTGTCTTTATTCAATTAAAATTTTAACATACTATGTCAAAGTTTTAGTTGAATAAATTGTTATAAATAAGACAAAACCATATTAGAAAATAATTGTTTTAAAACTTTGAATAAATTGTTATAAATAAGACAAAACCATATTAGAAAATAATTGTCTTTATTCAATTAAAATTTTAACATACTATGTCAAAGTTTTAGTTGAATAAATTGTTATAAATAAGACAAAACCATATTAGAAAATAATTGTCTTTATTCAATTAAAATTTTAACATACTATGTCAAAGTTTTAGTTGAATAAATTGTTATAAATAAGACAAAACCATATTAGAAAATAATTGTTTTAAAACTTTGAATAAATTGTTATAAATAAGACAAAACCATATTAGACAATAATTGTCTTTATTCAACTAAAACTTTAACATACTATGTCAAAGTTTTAGTTGAATAAATTGTTATAAATAAGACAAAACCATATTAGAAAATAATTGTCTTTATTCAACTAAAACTTTGACATAGTATGTCATAATTGACATTTGACATTATACTTTTAAATTTATAAGTTACGACACGCCTTTTGTACTTTGTGCATTAAAGTTTTAATATTTATTTAAATTAAATACTATTTTATAATTAATGTCAGAAATCAGGCGAGACAAACATACATACACACACACAGACAAAGCTTCTTTAACATTTATAATATCACTATGGTTATTTCTCGAATCTTGTTTTGTTGTAAGAGCCATTTGTAATGGTAATCATACCCGTCGTTCCGAGACACCTAAGCACGCTTAAAGGTGTTCCGAGACGTGCTTAAACTGTTTTGCCAAAGCTATGTGACGTCACTAATCACAAGACAATTGAGGTAGATCGCTCTGAGCGCTGTCAGTTGTTTGTCATAATGTCCCGCGCCATTTTCAAGTTAATTTAATATTAGGTTTTCTTTTAAATTATTTAATATTTTCTTATATTCATTTATACTGTTTCTATATTACTTCTTAAACAAATCTATAATTAATATTTAAGTAGGAAGTAAAAAAAATGTCTGTAACACGGCAAGTTATTTTAAAATACCAAAATAAGTTAATAATATTAAACTTTACACATATAAAGATGAATAAACCGAGAGATGTATGTTTGTTATTATTTATACTCAAAGATGTGGAATCCGCAATTTATCTTACATACATTTAAAAAAAAACTATCATTTTATGAATGAAAATGTGATTTAGACCGTTCCGAATTGATATCACGCTCTGAGCATCCAAATTGTGATATTTGATTCGGAACGAATGTTAGTACCATATTCATTCTAAGCGCTCTGAGCTTGATTCGGAATGAGCCCATAGTAATTTTGCACAACCAAATACTGTACGATTTTTACTAAAATCCGTTCCGGAAACTTATTGCAAAAAATATTATTTTACGGGTATTTAAAATACGTACAAGTAATTATGCATGTCATAGATATGAGTAGTTATTGAAACCCATTTGTGGAAGCATAAATAGACTTACCCATTGTTAAGGTACGATATGTTTTTAAAGGTGGTTGTACATTTTCGTTGTAATAATAATTACAGATATAATGCATATTTCCATCGGGAAATCTCGGGTCTCAATCGAAATACCGGCACCCGTGTCAATCAATTATTGTATTGTATGAAATTTATTGTATGGCGCGGTGTTGGCTCGGTTGTAAGAACGCGTTCCTTAAATCCTACAAAGGTCGGTTCAAACCCACCCGGCATGTACCAATAACACTTTTCTTACGTACATTTGTCATAGATTTACAACACCACCGTTCCCGTGCCTCGAAGAGCACGTTAAGCCGTCGGTCCCGGTTCCACTAATACCAACTTGTGGAATCGTTAATAAATTGTAATAAAAATTGACATCACATCCTCGCCAAGCCGTCTGGTCAGCGTGGCGAGTATAGGCCAAATTCTCCAGATATATGTTCTGGAAGGCCCATCTCCAGCAGTGGACGTCTAGGACGCTGTGTTCTAGGGGCTGTAATAATAATAATAAAAATGATATTTATTTATTTATACTATGTATAATCAACTAAATATGAATATGCAACTTTACGAGTATTATTTAGTGTCAAAATAAAAAGTGTTATTGTATAATAGTAGCCTGTTTCACTGATATTGGATTGTGCGTGCGAGTTGACAGGAACCCAGTACAATGAAAGCGAAGTTGACGTTTAAGTTGAGTAGCACCAATATTATTTGAGGGAACATTCGTAGTCGTAGCAAGGCTCGCCGCGAGCTTTCATCGAGAGTGTATAGTTGGTTTTATGATTGGTTTTGTAATTATAGACTCACTGTTATTATAGCAATGACAAGGACGTTGTCTAGGTATTGTTTTGATAAGCGTTTCACATAATGACAAACCTATGTATATACCGCGACAGTTAAAGAAAGGATTAAATAATTTTATCTTTTTTTTTTTTGCAAATGGCACCAATGAGAACAACAAATAGGTGGTACAAGTAGGCGAACTTATGGTGGTAATTTACCCAGTCTGCCGAGCCGGAGAAGTATTTACCGTTCGTGCCGATAAACCCAGTAAAGTTTATCCACACGTTTCGGGATCACGCTTGAATTGCCGTCAAGCTGGCATAGTGTTAGGAACTGATATTAGTCATGAGTATCTGATTCCAGTTGTTAACATTCAAGGACCTTGCGCGCCACTTACCATCAGGTGTACACAAGGTCACATATCGTGCTAAAATAAAAATTAAAAGAAGATTAGTTGCGGTCATCTTTTTATGTTATTGGTACGGCTTTATCACATCACAACTCTTCGTCATTCCTTAGATTGCAGTCTTATGGTGCACTCATGTAGGGGTGTGGTCATTTGCAGCCTTGACCTGGTCAGTGCATCGGAGATTCTCTTCCCATGGAATTTACCTTGGTCTAAATGGCTATGTCGTATTTTAACGTCTCTGTTTCATTCCAGGATCTGCGTTGGTTAGCATCATCATGAAGCAGTTTGACGATGCAATCTCCATCACCGTTGCCATCATCATAGTAGTCACAGTTGCTTTCGTCCAGGAATACCGATCTGAGAAGTCTTTGGAAGAACTGAACAAACTAGTCCCACCTTCATGTAACTGGTGAGTTATAATTAGAGTGACACTTCATTGGGAATTGGACAGTTTGATATCAATTTGACAGTTTGATATCAATTTGACAGTTTGATATCAATTTGACAGTTTGATGACAATGTAACAATTTGACGATGCGATGACTTTTGGAAGAATTTAACACATTATTTCCGCCTTCGTGTAACTGGTTAGTGATCTTTAAAGTAACACCTTGATGAGAATGTGACAGTTTCATGATAATGTAATTGTTTGACGATGTGGTGTCTTTGAAAGAACTGAACAAACTCGTCCCGCCTTTGTGTAAATCGTGAGTGATATTTAGGTTACAGTTTGATGATAATGTTACAGTTTAATAAGAATGAGACAGTTTCAGGACAAGGGGACAGTTTAATGACAATGTAACAGTTTGACTAGCTGCCTCCGTGTACTAGCGGTTAAGTCCGTGGATTTAGACTCGGAGGTACCGGCTTTAATTCCTGGTTGGGACACAAAAATATTTATTAATGTAAAAAATACATTTAATTAATATTTAATTTATTTGTGATATTTCTCTAGTTTGGTACGCCTGGAGACATCGACGAGCTTGCCACTTGTCATGATTGGCCTATAGTAAAGTTGGCTAAATGTAAATCCGCTTATTTATAAGCGAGGTTTCTGACCACCCCGAAAGGGAAACGGTCGTGATGGTACTGTACTTTTGTAACAGTTTGACGTAGCGATGTCTTTGGATAAATTTAATAAATTTGTTCCGCCTGTGTGTAACGGGTGAGTGATATTTTGTAACAGTTCGATTCCGGTATTTTGCTAGTCATGAATTAGTTTGTTAATGTGATTTCCGTTGCCATGATGACGGGTTGATGGACAGATCTACCGATGTGGATAATGTAACAATTCGATTAGAATGTGACATATTAATGATAATGTATTCAGTTTGATGACAATAAGACAGTTTAATGACAATGTGGCAGTTTAATGACAATGTGACAGTTTGATGACAATGTATCAGTTTCATGACAATGTAACAGTTTGACGATGCGATGTCTTAGGAAGAACTGAACAAACGTGTTCCGCCTTCGTGTAACTAATGAGTGACATTTTATAACAGTTTGATTCTGGCAGTTTGCAGTCATTAATTAGTTTGTTAATGTGATCTTCATCGTCGCCATCATTATCGTAATGACGTTCGCTTTCTTCCAGAAATACCGACGTGGATAATGTCAATTTGATTAGAATGTGACATATTAATGAGAATGTAACAGTTTGATGAGAATGTGACAGTATGATGAAAAAGAGACAGTTTAATGACAATGTTATAAAAAAAAATATGTAACAGTTTAAAAAATCGACTCGTGGGGAAGGGGGGTTAATGATGAATGATAATTTTGAACATCACGACTCACACCATAGCGGGGTGGTCAGAACAACGTTTTTTTTTAAAGAAATGGATTCACATTTAGCCAATTTACTATACGCCCATCATGACAAGTGGCAAGTTCATCGATGTCTCTAGCGTACCAAACTCGAGAAATATCACAAATAAATTATTGTGTCCCGACTAGACATCGAACCCGGTACCTCCGCTTCTAAACCCACGGACTTAATCGCCAGACCACGGAGGCAGTCATAAAGTTACGTATTAAAAAATAAAATAAATAAATATTTCAAGACAGGTCACACAGCGCCATCTAATTTCCGTGGTAAGCTACGAGGCTTGTGTTACGGAAACTAGATGGTTGATAAACTACATATTATACATTTTTTTTTGTTTTTGTAAATATATACATATTATACATATAAACACCCAGACTGAGACAAATTATACAATGTACAAATTGCCCCCGGTGGGAATCGAACCCACGACCTGCCGAGTTTACGGCAACGTTTGTTACCACTAGACCTAAATAATATATAATAAAAAATTAAAGTTACCTAGTAAAATAGAAATAATGACTCTCTTAGCTCCTTTCATGAGAGAATTCCTCGTTCTGCTCATAACTCTATCCTTGATATTCCTTCACACCACACTAACTCTGCTTCTGGTTCTTTTTTCTGATTATGTAGTAGGCGTATTGCTTTGGAACAGCTTGCCCCTTAATATCCGCCAAGCCCCAAGCAGGGCCAACTTTAAAAAGCTGGTTTACACTCACCTTTAGAAATCCTAATAAAGTCCTTGTCTGTATCATCCAAAGATGATGTATTGTTGTGTAGTACTTATGTGTAGTTGATATTAGTGGAACCAGGACTGACGGCTTAACGTGCTCTCCGGGGAGACAGTGGTGTTGTAAATGACTGCAGTACTTAAGAAAAGTGTATTTCTCATTGGTACATGCCGGGGTTCGAACTGACCTTTTTAGGATTTTTTCATATTTTGTAAAGCGTTCTTACAAAGCCACCACCGTTCTATCTATTATCGTATTTCGTTTAAATTAATCATGACTGATTTCTTTACCTAAGGTCTTATTAAATTAATTTTCATTAATTTACTGAGTGCACCAAAGTCTCTTGTACATTGTAACGATTAAAGTTAAAAATGGCGTCGAATGTATCAATTACATGTTTTACTTAAATCGTTACAATTACTAAGTCATTGGCACAACCCAGCCTTAGACCGAGTAACTTTCAGGCTAGAAATATTTCTAATAAGACCCATTTTATATTAGGATATTGTTATTTTTTGTTCTATAAATATATACCTGCTCCAAAGTATGTATGTTGTATATGTAGTTTATATAATAATTTATATATGTATGTATATGTACGTCGTATATGTATTGTATATACCCACTTATATGTGTAATTTAATACTTTAGTTGAAAGTATATTGTAATTTTTTTTTTCTTAATATTTGTTGTAAATTAATAAATAAATAAAATAAAAATAATGACTGAGATTAAAGCTCGTCAATTTTTTTCAGTTTTTATCTGTCTTTAAAAGACGTCCATGATGAGCTGGCTTTCATGAACAGTGCATTGTTTAAAATTTATCTTTTGTGCACCTTTAATTACTTAAAAAAAAAATTTATCGTTAATATCATCTCCCTACTGAATCTTTTAATGAGATGCGTCTATTCTATAGACTTGTGACCTCGCAACCGCATGATTGTTTTAAACTCAATTCAATTTAATATACACTAAATGAAAAAGGGGCGCGGTGGGGTGGCTCGGTTGTAAGAACGCATTTTTTAAAATCCTACAAAGGTTGGTTCGAACCCCCCCGGCATGTACCAATGAGAAATACACTTTTCTTAAGTACATTTGTCATAGACACAACACCTTCATTATATCCTTGCCAATCCGTCTGGCCAGCGTGGCGAGTATAGGCCAAATTCTCCAGAGATGCTCGTATGTTTTGGAAGGGCCATCTCCAACAATGGAGGTCTAGGACGCTGTGTTCTAGGGGCTGTAATGATAAAAATGATAAATGAAATGAAAAGTTGGTTATACCACCCTCAAACCAATAAAAAGTCTTCGAGAATGAGCCAATTAGTAGGTGCTCTAACATGGATTAAAAAAAAAAAACTTTAATTTCCTAGCATACAAAACGTTACCAACCATTTGTATTGTGTTTTTACTCAATGACGTTTTATTTACACCCTGGTAGCGTTCGAGAAGGCAGTCTGGAACATTTCTTAGCTCGAAACCTGGTGCCAGGAGACGTGGTACATTTGAGCGTCGGTGATCGAGTTCCAGCCGATATTAGACTCTTCGAATGTACCGATTTATCGATCGACGAGTCCTCGTTCACTGGTATGTTATTTGATTTTTATATAATAGGTTTAGTTAGGCCTCCATAAGTTAGGCAGCATGGTCATATTAATAACTAACATAAATAAAAAAAAAACCAGCGCCATTTTTTACGGACATGTCAAGTACAAGTTTTTGTTTTGAAAATTACTTTTCTGTGGATATTGTTAGTCAAAAGTGGTGTTGTTTTGTTTAATAATGTGCTACAATGTGAATAATTATGGAAAACGATAAATTGGACTTTAAATATGGGGCAAGTTGCAGTTTATTTTTTGCGGTTTTCCCGCGCTGTGGACTCCCATATTTTACCCGACGTGTTTGGGCTATAATGCCGCGAAAACTCCAAGAAAAGCATCAAATTCTGCAACATCCTCGTTAACTCATAAAAAAGAAAGATATATTACGTCAGACTTGGCTGTATTGTACTTTGCCTTCCCTATCACCTCATTCATCATCCATCGGGAGAAGATAACACAAAAAAATATCAGTAATAAAGTAGTGTAATGGTAATTTATGAAACTGTTGCATGATAAAGAGTATTACAACACGAGTGTGTGTTTAAAGTCACATCATCATCAGCCTAGATCTCTACACTGTTAGATGTAAGCCTCCATCAAGGCTCGCCACTGAACGCGATCTTTCGCCACCCTCATCCAACCCTCACTAGCGACCTTCTTCAGGTCATCCGTCCATCTGGCGGGGGGTCGTCCCACTCTGCGTCTTCCCGTACGTGGTCTCCACTCTATAACCAGTTTGTCCCATCGTTCTTCAGTTATGCGGCAGATGTGGACAAGCCCCACTTCAGCTTGCTTATTTTTAAAGCTATGTCAGTAACTTTCCTCCTCTGACGAATATCAACGTAACAGTTAACAGTAACAGCTCGCTGAGCTACCTTGGATTTATGGACCAAACCCACTGTCATCATCAACAGCCTTGTTCTCTCCACTGCTAGATGTAGGCCTCCATTAAGGCTCACCACTGAACGAGATCTTTCGCCACCCTCATCCAACCCTCACTAACGACCTTCTTCAGGTCATCCGTCCATCTATCTGGCGGGGGGTCGTCTCACTCTGCGTCTTCTCGTACGTGGTCTCCACTCTAGAACCCGGTTGCCCCATCGTTCTTCAGTTATGTGTCCGGCCCATTGTCACTTCAGCTTGCAAATTTTTAAAGCTATGTCAGTAACTTTCCTTCTCTGACGAATATCAACTTTCCAAAGCTGAGCGACCTTGAATTTATGGACCAAACCCACTGTCAGTGTCCACGTCTCTGCTCCACGACATTACCGGGAGGACGCCCTGGTTAAAGACCTTCGTCTTTCTAATCTTAGCTGAATGCGTCTGACGGCTTCTTTGCTGAAGTTGGCAGCGCCTAATTGGATAGTCTGCCCAAGATAGACGAGCCAGGAGTCCAAACACTTCTTAAGTTTAAACCGACTGTAGGACCTCATCGAATGTTTCTTTAAAACCGTTGTTTATTTTATTAAATTCATTGTTTTTGTAGGTGAAACGGAACCAGCAGTTAAAAACACTCATCCTAACAAGGCTTCAGCTGGCAGAGTTAATAAAGACAACATCGCCTTCATGGGAACACTACTGAGATGTGGCAATGCTAAAGTAAGAATTTGAAATAAAATTTACTGTTTTGTAACTTTAAACTAAACATAACGTTATAAATAATAAAAGATGCAACGAATACTACTTTCACGAATGCGAATACAAAACCTATTACTATTCGGCGAATACGATGAATTAATTTTTTTGTAACTTAATAATGATGCATCGAATACTACTTTCACGAATACAAACCCTACTATTCGGCGAATACGAATATAAATAATTGGACAGGCGTGAAAAAAGAGGAAAATTAATAAATTATAAAGGTGGACTTGTATGAAGGGGCTGGATGCTCACACGCACTTACTTGTATTCACTGCATGTGATCTTGGGCTTTCCTCGAGTCGCCAGGTTGCTGCTGGCCGCGGGCAGGCTTCTTTTGTTTATAATATATATAATTTTTGAAATTGCGAGCGGTTGATGTTTCTTCTTTAAATTCTGTGCAAGCAATGGCCTTGGCACATTTCTTACTAACGCTTCTGACAGCTGAGTCGCGTTCATTCATTTCCATTTTATTCCCATGCGCAAGGTACGTTCGGAAAGATCTCGCAGGTTTTAGAACGAGATAGGCACACCCTTCCGCTAGTGCGTATGAGAGGGATAAAGGATGGGTATGGCGATACATAGAATTAATAGACAATAAATAATAGACAACCTTAAAGTTTATTCATCATGATATTTGGCGAATTGGAAAATTCGAGATGTTATTCGGCAAATATGAATATTTGTGATGATATTCGGCGAATAGGCATTTTTGTATTCGTTGCATCACTAGTTATAAATTAGATGACATAAACGCAGTAATAATAATACAATTTTTAATGTTTGGAATAATCTATATTAAACCTCGCATCGACAAACATTAAAAAAAAAAAATATTATTGATATATTTTTTTTAAATCGGTAAACAATACAAAACTATATACTTTTTAGGGTATCGTAGTAAGTACAGGAGAGCGTTCCGAATTCGGCGACATATTCCGAATGATGCAAGCTGAAGAGGCACCCAAAACCCCTCTACAAAGGTCCATGGATGCTCTCGGAACACAATTATCTGTGTATTCCTTCTGCATCATTGGTTTCATAATGTTGGCTGGTTGGCTCCAAGGGAAAGCTGTCCAGGACATGTTCACCATCAGTGTCAGTTTGGCTGTAGCTGCTATCCCTGAAGGTTAGTCAAAAATTATTAAATATATCTACACTTTTTTCAAAGACAAGCATACAGTGGGGTCGTCCAGATCCGGATGACTGATGGGTTGGTGGACATTCCCCCGTTTTCCCGGTGTAAGGTGTAAGATTACGAACCCAGGGTGTCTAGGTTTGTCTACTTCAGCTCTCCTCCAAGAGCACTTCTCTAGGATGTGGTCTCGTTGGGGTGCCAAGCGCAAGATGGAGCGATATTCTGGAGATGCTTAAAGTGTCTGTTGTCGGCCTGAACCCTTAATAAGGCACGAGTTAATAGGGTTTCAAATGCAGAAGTTGAAGTGGTTTTAAAATAGAATTCAAAACTTACAAAGCAATTGAAACAAAAATAAACAGACGCAAAATAAATTAACAATCACGTGATGAAGCTAAATTCTACTTACAGGATTTTTTCTCAAACAAAAACTTGCTTTTTCTCTGTCTTGATCGAAAAACGACTGTTTCTGTCACTCAAAATACGACTACTGACACTTTGAGATCAAAAATTTACTTCAAGTGTTGCCATAAAACAAGCAGTGTTGCCAGGTGACAAATTTAAATATTACTATATTAATGGTTTCGTTAATTCGTTGAATTGATTTTTAATAGAAAAAATCATTTTTTGTTTACATATTGTGGTGGGAAATAATCTCCCTTTGCATTATTAAAGGTTAAATAACATACGTTTAGTCAGGCCGACGACAAACTCCTCAATAATAGACATCTCCAGATCTCGAGCTATGACGGAATTACACACGAACCATGGCGCTCGGTAGACAACTCACAACAGCCATATGAGAAAACTGTGAGATCCTATTGTTTATTTATTACCTTAGGAGGAACACTTGGATTCGTCAAATTTATTTTTTTCTTATTTGATACCTATTAATATTAAATCAATATAAAATAAAAATGGCTGTTGTTAGCAAGGAACAGTCTGCTAATGAGGGCATAGTGCCTGAGAATAGAAGCTTAATTCTAATAGTGCATAGCAGCTGTAAATGTAGGTAAGACAATGGTCTTATTTACCTACACTAAAATAAAGCTAAATATTAAATGTCTAATTATTAAAATTATTATGTTAAATCTATATACCTACTTAAATATAACTAGACTACTATAAAAAGTATTTATTGCAGCTGTATAGAGGCATTGTCAGAATTAATATTAATATTCTTAATAATGTCGTGACTAATAACTAAGATAATTAATAATGACATTACAGTTGAAGAATGTGGTCGTCTTTTAGAGCTTCATCCACAGTATAATAAGCTTTAACAATTAGTATTTTTTTTATTTTTTGCTTAAAAATATTATATTCAAGACATTTTATTTTTATAACCTTCAAGCGAAGTGTGAAAAGACACCTAGTCAAGCCGGCATAGTATTAGGGACTGATGTCGGACATAAGTGTCTGATTCCAGTTGCTAACATTCATGGACCATGCGCGCCACTTAACATCAGGTGGGCACAAGGTTACATGTCGTGCTAGAATAAAAAAATAAAAATTAAATTGCTGACTTTGGATTTTGTCCCTATTGGTCTTGGCCAGAGGGTGGTGCCAGGCTGGCAAGATGAAATTCGTAACAGGGTGTAATCGCCTGATTGAAGACGTGGCGCCATTTAAACCCATTGTTAACGTCCTGTTAATGATGCAGCCCAGGTATTTGATAGTCGGAGTCAATTTGTGTATAAACAAATATTATTTATCAGACTGACTGTCAGCGCCTCGACTCGACCTCTTTAGTCCTAGAACCATTAACCGTTCCATGTTTGAAAACTTTAAAAAAGTTGTTTAAGACTCTGGATACAATTTCCTTGAGCCTAAAATCAATTCAAAGGCAATGTTGCCAACTTAAAATAATATTTTTCTTATTTCCAGGTCTACCAATCGTGGTAACCGTGACTCTGGCTCTCGGTGTGATGCGAATGGCGAAACGAAACGCAATCGTTAAGAAACTACCCACAGTGGAAACTTTAGGCTGTGTCAATGTTATCTGCAGCGATAAAACTGGTAAGTAACTGATTTCATTCATAAAATGAGATTGCCCATTTTTCTTAGAGAAATTGCAAGATCTTATAGCTAGAAAGCCTATATATTGGATACACAAATTTATTGATTTTTTTAAACACATAATCTATGTGTGACTTCCACGATAGCTGACTGTCCAAATATATACCTAAAAATTTAAAACTATTAGATTCATGTATAGGTTCATTATTATAATTTATGTTAATACTTTTTGGATGTCCGTTTTTGTTAATGAATTCTTAATAAAGTGCATTTATGATTTGTAATGTCAGGCAGGTCATTTATATATTATAATGATTTCTTTTTTATTTCATAGTTAAGATATTGTAATTTCATAATCTGTAATTAATTTTATTTATTTTACCCTAGCATAACGACAATGGACAAACATTTTTTTTTTACCTCAATAATTACATAGTTTCTATCCCGCCAATTTGAAATCCAGTGTTTTATTTGTAATAAAGTACCTGATCATACATGTTTTAGCTATTTTTCTGCCTAAAATTATGTATCATTACAGCTCTTAGACCTCCACTGCTGGAGATGGGTCTTCCAGAACATATATCAGGAGAATTTGACCTACACTCGACAAAACAAAAACTTGCACTTGACATGTCCACGCAAAATGGCGCGAAGAACTCCCACGTTTTTTTTTAAATTACTATTGTGTCGTTTTTTTTAGGAACTTTGACAAAGAACGAGATGGCTGTGACGACCATATCTACCTCTGGAGGACATATCGCTGAAGTTACTGGAACTGGGTAAATATATATACATACATACATATCTTCACACCAGATCCCTTGAGGGGTAGGCAGAGACACTGACAATGCCAATTTACAGCTGCTATTTATTATTATTTCAATAAATAGATTACTTATAATTACACTAGACCGCCTCCGTGGTCTAGTGGTAACAAACGTTGCCGTGAACTCGGGATGTCGTGGGTTCGATTCCCACCGGGGGCAAGTTGTACATTGTATAATTTGTCTCGGTATAATATGTAGTTTATCAACTGTCTAGTTTCCGTAACACAAGCCTCGTAGCTTACCACGGAAATTAGATGGCACTGTGTGACCTCTCTGGAAATATTTATTATTATTATTAGTTATTATATTATTATTCTGACGTATCCACGTCTCGCTTCCATACATAAGTGTTGGTACCAACATGGCATTGTGTATGGCGAGCCGAGCTTTGTCACTGACATTTCGACTGCCGATCAGTGACCCCAGGGCACCTTGAACACTATTTCCCGCATTCACTCTATAATAATATAAATAAAAATAATTATACAGTATGAGTGGAAATGAAAAAAAAAACAGCTGTTTATATCAATAAGCCAGACATCTTAGCGTTATCTCGGAACTTGAAAAAAGTTATCCGTGGGAATCAAATATTCCAAAAGACCACAACAAGTCGAATAAATATTATGATCTCACAGAAGTATTGATCAGGAACGGACAGGGGCCGCGTTCGTTTTAAGAAATGTTAGCATGAAAATACCACTTTTTTTAGCACAAGTCGTTCGTTTAATGAAAATTCTAACATTTGATGCTAATTTCCGTATGTCAGTACCGTGTTGAAAGGAGGGTTATTGATGTTACTTTTTGACAGATGTCAAATTGATCGTTTACCATTTTTATATACTTTATAGTTTTCTATTATATTTGTTAAAAAGGTATTTTAAACGATTTTATGTAATAAATTCAAATACCATAATAATATCACGTGTATTGGATGCCAGGGTATGATAAAACATGAACGAAAACACTTGTCAAAAAGTAGCCTCACCGCTCGTTTTATTTAAGAAATGTTAGCATTGGTAAAAAAGTGGTATTTCTTAACTAAAACGACATTTCGCGCTGGTTTATGAAGTTGCTACGAAATGTTGGAAATGCTATAACACGAACGCGGCCAGGATAACTTAAGATTTTATTACTTAATAATTAAAATTAGAAATACTTAGTTCTTTATTTTTATTCTAGAAGATTATAATATAAAAATATTTGCTCTTTAATAAATTCCACGCAATATGTATATATTTATTTTATTTAAATGATTTTGTTTCTTTTTTTAACCAAAATCAGTGTGATTTTAGAAACTCTGATAAAATTAAGATATTATAAGTTTTAATTTTCAAGGCGTTGTCAAAACAGCTCGTCAACAATTTGGGAGACAAGGGCTGGGCAATATTTGGGCCAAAGGATCAGCATTGCCATTCAATGTGGCAATGCTGCCAGTATCCTTGGCACTTTGTCCATTGGCAGCGATTTGGAGCATTTTTTTTATTTATAATAATTTTTATTTTGTTTTTTCTTCATTTTGACCGCCTCCGTGGTCTAGTGGTAACAAACGTTGCCGTGAACTCGAGAGGTCGTAGGTTCGATTCCCACCGGGGGCAAGTTGTACATTGTATAATTTGTCTCGGTCTGGGTGTTTATATGTATAATATGTATTAATTTACAAAAAAAAAAAAGTATTATATGTAGTTTATCAACCATCTAGTTTCCGTAACACAAGCCTTGTAGCTTACCATGGAAACTAGATGGCGCTGTGTGACCTGTCTGGAAATATTTATTTATTTATTAATTATATATAATTATAGTAAGCTTTTAGTTTATTTTTTTTTTCTTTTTTATTAAATCATTGTACCTTATTTCCTTAGAATAAATATAGATATTATAATCTTAAAACATTAATTGGGTTGACGTAATTTATGGTTCGCCATGTTTTATTTTGTAGGTACAATGATCGTGGTGATATCGCGCTACGAGCTTACAAAGGTCGTGATTTGGATATCGCAAGAATGGGAGTCTATTCCATGTTGGAGGTAAGGAAGAGAGTTTTTTTTAGTTCCAGCTGTAATAAAGTGGTCACCGTAAAAACCTTCAGGTGGCAGTAGTGTCAATTTTCATAATAATGGGTTGTAAACTTTTCCAAGAATTTTTCCACAGCACGAAAGGTGAAGGCATGAAGTCGCTTTCTGAGACGGGTCTTATATACAGGGTGTCTCAAAAGAAATTTTAAATTTATTTAGCTTACTGCCTGAACGCAACGTATCCGAGGGTTATGTCAATCGGTAGCCTGGCTCTTGGGAATTCAGTCGCTATGGAGCGTTTCTCGGGAGCAGACCGCGCGTTGTGTGTGCGAGAGTTTTACAAAAACCAACATTTTGTTTTCGGATGAAGCTCATTTTCATCTTAATGGCCACGTAAATAAGCAGAACTGCCGCTACTGGAGTGCAACGAATCTGAAACGCAAACATCAGAAACCCCTACATTCGCCTAAAGTGACCGTATGGGCTGCGATGTCGGCGCGAGGAATTATCGGCCCGAGGAATTATCGGCCCTTACTTTTTTGAAGACGAAAGGGGGCGTGCAGTTACAGTGAATTCAGAGCGTTATGTGGAGATGTTAGACAACTTTTTGGTACCTGAACTGCAAAACTTTCCTGGCTATAACCAAAGAACATGGTTCCAACAGAACGGAGCAACTTCACACACGTCCAATATGTCTCTGCCACGTGTTCGTGAAATTTTCTCAGGCAAATTGATGTCCCGGAGAGGTAACATAAATTGGCCTCCACGCAGTCCACATTTAACCCCTATGGACTTTTTCCTATGGGGTTATCTTAAATCTAAAGTTTACGCCAATAAACCGACTTCACTGGCGCATTTGAAAGACAATATCCGTCACGAAATGGCAGCCATCCCTGAGTCCACCTGTCGAGCCGTCATAAGTAATTTTACTGTTCGATTAAATGAGTGCCGAGAACGCGAACGTCTACATTTAAACGAAATTATTTTTAAGAATAAATCCCCAAAAAGTGTATTTTAATAATTAATAAACATTTTTTTATATGCGGCTTACTTTTTTTTTAAACGATCCACTAAATATAAAATGTCTTTTGAGACACCTTGTATATATATATATATATATATATATATTTTTAAATTTATTTATTTTTCCTTATATCATAACATTTAAATATAACATTATTCTGCCAAACTATAAAATAGTTTATCGGCAGATAGCTCTCATTACAATGATATACTAGCACACTTTAGTTTATAAAACATTAAATAAAATAAAACACAACTATAATAGATTCGGTTTTTTTTACACAAATAATCTATCGATTTTGCTACTTAGTTGTTCGAGTAGTTCTTTCTTAATTTTGTTTTTATATATATATTTGGAAAGTTTTTCTATTCTTATTTCTTGAGATAGACTATTTAGTATTCTGGGAAGTAGATACTCTCGCGTCCTCCTGCCGTAGTAGTTGCCACGGATGTTCCCTTCCACCAGTTCCCTATTTGTATGTCTCCTAGTAATTATATGTTGAGAAATAATTTGTTTTTTTTATATAATATACGGGCCAGTAAGTAACCTTAACTGGTATAGTTAAAGGAATACCATCCTAGGAGACGAGTTTTAAACCAGTGCTGTCGTACGGAGCAGAAACGTGGACACTGACAGTGGGTCTAGTCCACAAATTCAAGGTCGATCAGCGGGCTATGGAGAGAGCTATGCGTGGTATTTCTCTGATGGATAGATAAAAATATAATAAGATAAAAAATATTTATTTTCATAAATATGTTAGTCAATTTACAGGTCTTATAGTAAACTAACTTAACGTAACAACATTTGCCAAGTAAATTGGCGAGCAAATATATCAAACATTAATATAATTTTTTAAAACTTTTAAATTAAATAACTAATCAAATATATCCAAATAAATATAATATAATAAAAATAAATCTAAAAACTTACATGTGGGTATTCATACAATATTGTCAGCTTAAACTTTAGGTATTACAATTGTCAAAATATTCTTTTAAATTATAAAACATATTTTCTTTTAACCAAATTAATAATTGATTTTTAAAAACATTTTTTCCCAACAATTTTAATTTGTTAGAATTAGGCAATTTTTATTACATTTTGTTTTTTTAGGATTTATATCTACAATAAGATCATAGGGGTTTCTCCTACTTCAAACGCTGAAATCTCCAATCTTTCTAAACATGTCGCTGTGTCGTATAATCCGTCGGAGAACCAAAGTTTTCGATATCGCCTTCAAAATTAGTAAGCTGAAGTGGCAATGGGCTGGACATGTCTGTCGTAGAACCGATGGACGATGGAGGAGATGGGTTCTAGAGTGGAGACCACGTACGGGAAGACTAGATGGACAGATGACCTAAGGAAGGTCGCTGGTGGGGGTTGGATGAGAGTGGCAGGAGATTGTGTGAAGTGGCGGGCCTTGGGGGAGGCCTATATTCCGCAGTGGAGAGACACAGGCTGATGATGATGATGTTCCTAGGAGACAAAAAAAATTACACTCGGCAAGAAAATGGGAATTTTTCACTAAATCATTTTTTGATGCCAATCGATCCTGTTTCTGACAACGATTAAGTATTTTGTAGTACTTAAACATACTTAACACTACTTCAAGTTGAACATTTGTTGAAATATCAGCACACGATTATTTTTTGATGATTTTTTTTTTATATACTAGCACGACATGTGACCTATGTCAATATTAGCAACTGGAATCAGACAATCATGACTGACATCAGTCCTTAACACTATGCCAGCTTGACTGGGCATGACGGCAATTCGAGCCTGATACAGTTTACTGGGTTTACGGCATGGTGGATACCAGATACCTTTAGATCAGTTCGCCTAACACTTATAATAATAATATTTCCAGACAGGTCACACAGCGCCATCTAGTTTCCGTGGTAAGCTACGAGGCTTGTGTGAAACTAGATGGTTGATAAACTACATATTATACTTTTTTTTTTTTGTATATATGACATATTATACATATAAACACCCAGACCGAGACAAATTATACAATGTACAACTTGCCCCCGGTGGGAATCGAACCCACGACCTCCCGAGTTCACGGCAACGTTTGTCACCACTAGACCACGGAGGCGGTCATTCACTTATTACTATATTTCTTCCAGCGTTTTTAGAGCTGTCACCTAAATTGTTTTTTTTTTTTGTAGGTAGGAGCATTATGTAACAATGCTGTGGTTCGAGACGATGTGCTGATGGGCCAACCCACTGAGGGGGCTCTGTTGGCTTGTTCTATGAAAAATGGCATGCACGGACTCAGGGAACAGTATACCAAGCTACATGAAATACCATTCAGGTAAGGAAGCACAAAAAAAAACTTTGAGAGTCCTTCGCGCCATTTTGCGTGGACATGTCAAGTGCAAGTCTTTGTTTTGTAAATTAATTTACTGTGGATATTATTGGTCAAAAGTGGTGTTATTTTGTTTAATAATGTGCTACAATGTGAATAATTATGGAAAACGATAAATTGGACTTTAAATATGGGGCACAAGTTGCAGTTTATTTTTTGCGGTTTTCCCGCGCTGTCAACTCCCATATTTTACCCGACTTGTTTGAGCTATGATGCCGCGAGTGACTCCAAGAAAAGCAACAAATTCTGCAGCATCTGGAATTTGATGATGACCTCATTAACTCATAAAAAAATAAAGATATATTACGTCAGACTTGGCTGTATGGGCTAGACCCTTTGCCTTCCCTATCATCTCATTCATCATCCATCGGGAGAATAGAACCAAAAAAAAATACTTTGAGGAGCCCTTCGCGCCATTTTGCACGAACATGTCAAGTGCAAGTTTTTACAACCAGAACCTATTCTGTTTAAGCGCAAAAGTTATATAATGTGTTATATAAACGCTATTAAAGTTCATATTTGCACGGACGCCGTCGAGGTTGAGTGCTTATAGAGTTGAGAATTGAATAATATTTTGTAATTATGACGCAATCTCTGTCGTAAATAACGAAATCCACTAATAACATTTGCGACTAAGTAACAGAATAGGGGTACAGGACCGACAGCTTAACGTGCTCCCCGGAACACGGTGTGTTGTAATACAAAAAAAATATACAAAAACGTTTATTTGTTCACAAAAAATGTTTACATAATTCTTTTGGAGGAACTCTGATCCCCAGACTAGAACTCTCTGGGTTAAGCTGAGGATCAGTTTCTTCCTTGGTTACATTTTATTATTTAAGACTATAAATTTTATGCCTCAATATTATTTTTGTTTTATTATTTATTAAATTCATTTATCATGCCATGCATTATACTATTATTATATTATATTATACTATATTATATTTCACCATATTATATTTCACCATATTATATTTCACCATATTTATTTTATGACTATTATTAAATTTGTAAATCTTTTTATTTTTGTTTTTTTTTTTTTTTTTGTTTTAAGTAATATTTTTAAATCATTAAATCTCGCCAAACCATTAAGTTTTGTTGGTATATAACTTGAGTAGTCTGGTGTATAGTTATTTCTGGTGTATTTTATATTAACGTTTATTATATATTTATTTATTTATCTATCTATCTATTTTTATTTGTCTATTTCTATGAGTTTTTCTGTTTGGGTATAATAAATCTATGACAAATACATGTAAGAAAGTGTCATCATCACCACAGTCCCTAGAACATCCAGTCTAGACTACCACTGTCGGAGATTAGCCTTCCAGAATTTTTGGATAATTTTGCCTACACTCGCCACGCTGGCCTAGCTGGGTTGGCGAGGGTCTGATGTCAATTTTTATTGACAATTTATTAACGATTCCACAAGTTGGAATTAGTGGAACCGGGACCGACAGCTTAACGTGCTCTCTGAGACACGAGAACGGTGGTGTTGTAAATCTATGACAAATGTTTGTATTTTTCATTAACACATGCCGGGGGTAGATCCGATACCTTTTTAGATGTTAAGGAATTTTTTTAAAGTTTATTTATTACAATTGTTTAAAATCAACTTTACAGTTCCGAAACAAAGATGATGGTTGTGAAATGCGCGCCAAAAACTCAAAATCCCGCCAAATTGAAGGAAGAAGTGTTCGTCAAAGGTGCCATAGAGAAGGTTCTTCCTCTATGCACAACGTACATAGACAGTTCTGGAAACTTCACCCCGATGACCAAAGACAAGGCAGACGACTTTATCTCCGAAGCAAACAATATTGGACGAATGGGTAAGCAAATATACACATAGGTTCTCGTTAGTGAAGTGTGGGTGGTTCTCTATCAAGATAAAAACAAGTAATAAAAAAATATATGTAATTGTCACATCACGTACGGGGTTTCCTGCGGTATGTAGAAATCAAAGATAGTGATCACCAATTTGTAACAGATTGCGGGTAGTTTACAAAAGAATTTAGCAGATCGTACGGTCCTGGCGACGACGTTCAGAAACAGATGCAGACTGACTACGTTTTTTTTTTATTTTTTTTTTAATGACGGAGACAGATAAATCATCAATTATACGACCCCAGCCTGAAGGTCGCATGCCCGAATCACCGTGAGGCCTCCTAAGGAGACCCCAAGGCGCCTACGGACTAAATCCCTATAAATCGTCTCTCTTTCACTGTTGGCCCTGCGTGCTTTAACAACTAAATCTGTGTCGTGGCTTCGCTGCGTTCATGCGAAGCTACCTGAGGGGTAGGGGTCTGCGGTGGAGCCATCGAGGGGGAAATGGGAGACCAAGACAGCGGCGGCTGGATCGGCGACTGGAACGGTGCGGTGGTAACGGGGGTTCTTTTGGGCGAGGCCTCAATCAGTAGACAATAATTTACACTATATCCATTATTTTTCGAAATTGTAATGCTAAATTTTGTTTTGTGTGCCTACTTAATAAATAAATAAATACATTATGGTATTTTAATTAATATTTAATTTATTTGTGATATTTCTCGAGTTTGGTACGCTGGAGACATCGACGAGCTTGCCACTTGTCATGATTGGCCTATAGTAAAGTTGGCTAAATGTGAATCCTCTTGGTTCTGACCACCCCGAAAGGGAAACGGTCGTGATGATACTTTACTTTCTGTCGTATTTTGTCATTAGGTCTCCGAACTATAGCTCTAGCTAGAGGAGCCAGTCTCGAGTGTCTGACCTACACGGGAGTGGTGGGGGTGTGCGACCCGCCGCGCCCGACCGTGCGAGCCGCTGTGGCCACCCTGCGCCGCGCCGCCGTGCACGTCAAGATGCTCACCGGGGACTCACGGTCTACCGCACTCGCTGTCGGTCAGTATATACGACATGACGACATTTAGGCACGATTTCACGAGTTTTAATTGCGATTTTACGCTCTGGCGCGACGACATTTACGCAGGACCTGACGATATTTCGTTACATGTAAAATGTACTGCCTCCGTGGTCTAGCGGTTACGTCCGTGAATTAGGACGTGGAGGTATTTATTTACATATATATTTATTTATTTATATTACATTAGTAGTGTATTATTGGGCATTCTGCCCCACCTTTCGTTCACATCGCTGTCGCGATGCTCACTTCAGGTGTGTTGAATGCCCAATAATACGGATGCGATAATATTAACATTAATGTTATTGTGTGAACCCATGTGTAACGAAATAAATGTAAAATAATGCTTAAGACATTATTTAGCTCGCCTATGTACTTTTTACGTTCGTTACAATGAAAAGTGATAAAAAAATGGATTGGTGTTGATGACATAAATAGCGAAGACTTTATAATATTCTATTCATTTTAAATGAGGCTTTTGACAATAACGCTAATATGAAATTTATACAACAACCACAAACATTAAATGTTGAAAAACTATGTGTTGATACACAGAACATAGGATCACGACATGGTGTCCTTTTACCTAATACGATTCGTTGTATAGTTTGTGGTCCCTCAAACACTGGAAAAACCAATTTGGTTATTGGTCTTTTATTACACGAACATGGTTTACAATTTCAGAACGTATATGTATATTCTAAAACCCTTTATCAACCCAAGTATATTTTCCTTGAGAAGGTTTTGAAATTAGTACCAAGTGTTTCCTTTGATAAATTTCATGGAAACGAAGAAGTCATAAGTCCACAAGATGCTAAACACAATTCAATAATAATATTTGATGACGTAGCATGTGAAAGTCAGAATAATATGCGGGATTATTTTGCGATGGGGAGACATAGGACTATAGATTGTTTCTATTTGAACCAGACATATAGCAAAATCCCTAAACAACTTGTAAGGGATAATGCTAACCTTATAATTCTTTTTAAACAAGATGACATTAATTTGAGACATGTATATGATGAACATGTTAACACGGATATGACTTGGATTGAATTTAGAGAAATGTGTTCAAAAATATGGAAAGAACCTTATGAGTATTTAGTAATAAACAAAGATTGTAGTAAAAACAATGGTTGCTATAGAAAGAAATTTGATACTTTTGTGGTTTTTGAATAATAATATAAATATCGATATGATAATTTTTATTTTTTATTATATTAAACTTATCAAAGAATCACGCACGTATATAGTATATTGTTTAAAAATAATGGAAAAAGCACTTAAACAACAAATTGTTGACACCGCCGAGGCTGTAAGAAACAAAATAAAGAAAATGCGAGACAATGAAGCTGATAATAAAATTGTTTTAAACACTCTTTTCAAACCTATAACAGATCCTTTGAATACGGTAATTGGTGGAAAAAAAAATAAAAATAATAACATTAGAAATAATCCTAGTCCATCTAACCACGAAGATGATTTTGATTCTTCATGTGAATCTTATTCTAATAAAACCATTGTGCAGAATAAACCTAACATAATATCTCGAGTGAAGAATGTCTCGAGTGAACTTGATGTTAGTGACAATAGTTCTGAAGAGTTTAAAGATAGTGTTGAATCATTTAACACAATTAATACGAAGCCGACTTTAAGTACAGATGCTTCCTCTTGGTCTTTATCTTCCGAAATTTATGAAGATGTTCCATTCGGTGTAAGAATTGAGCAAGGAAAACTTATGATGGGTACAGCTCATGTAAACATTAACAATAACATAATTTCCATAGGGGATCAACGCTATAAAAACACACCAGGGTTAAAAGAGCTTTTGTTCAATAAGTCGCCAGATTACACTTTAATCACCACGGATGATACTCTAAATTATAAACGAATGTTAATTCTCACAAATGCTCATCGACGAGATAATGATCCAAACAAGCCTATAAAAAGTAATAAGGGACAAAAATATATGAAAATTATAAAACCTCTTTTCCTATCCGACTCGGATCATACATCTATGACAAATGTTCAACGTGGAGAAGGTTTACCATTGATGAAGAAATTGAAAAAAAATACAGATTATGTGTATTGGGACGATCCTAATGAATTAGTTGCAAGATTACAGTTGTTATATGCTTCTAAGGATGCTGGAAACACTGGAGTAGATAATGAAATTATTTCTATCATAGAAGAGTTGCGAGAAAGTGGGAATTTAAATCAATAAATATGAGTTTGTTTATACATTTTGTTTCATTTTATGTTTATCATTTAATTCGAACAGTTCTTCAAATGAATATTGACAAATTCGGACATCATATTCATAAGCGTATGCGTTTCGCAGAAATATTTGAGATCACGGATAAGGCTCTAACAAAATCTGAAAGTGGTGACTTTGACTTACAATCTACAAGATTAAGAGGTATTAAACATCCAATAACAAAAGACGATGCAGTTAATAAAGAATATGTTGATAGTTCAATTACTAATTTCTGTAGCAAAAAAGAACTCCAAGCAGAGCTTAAAAAAATAAAAACTGAAATTCATAATGAAGTGGAAAAAAAACTGAGAGAAATTTTAGGCAAAGTTTGAAATACATTTAATAATTTAACTATCAAAAAATGAGCAAACAACAAGTTGTAGATGAAATACATAGAGGTGCACGAAAAAATTTTAGCCGTCGTCTTGTTATCTTGAAGGGTATAGACGATTTATGGCAAGCTGATCTTATTGATTTGAAGAATTACAAAAATGTTAACAGAGGTTTTAAATTTATTTTAGTCGTTATTGATTGCTTTTCAAAGTATGTGTGGACTATTCCTGTAAAGACTAAAACTAAATTTGAAATAGTTAACGCTTTCCGAAAGGTATTGCTCATGAGCAATCGTCACCCTGTTAATTTACAAACAGATATGGGTACAGAGTTTTATAATACAGCATTTAAAAAACTTATGAATAACTATAACATTAATCATTATTCTACATTCTCGATCAAGAAGGCTTCCATAGTGGAAAGAGTAATCAGAACCATAAAAAACAAATTGTTTAAGTTGTTTAGTTTAAATGGAGAGTACAAATGGGTCGGAGAGTCACTAACAAGTGTTATTATGTCATATAATAATACTAAACATCATACTACTAAATATAAACCGATTGATATAAACGAAATGAACGAAATCATAGTGAAAAATAATATTTACAAAAATAGAAATAAAAATTCAATTAAACATAAATTCAAACTTAACGACTATGTGCGTATAAGTAAATATAAAAGTGATTTCGATAAAGGCTACACACCTAATTGGTCTACAGAAATTTTTAGAATCAAAGAAGTTAATAATACAAATCCCAAAACCTATCACCTTGAAGATCAACGTAATAATATTATACTAGGGTGTTTTTATGAAGAAGAACTTCAAAAAACAAAGTATCCTAATCTATATTTAATAGAAAGAGTGTTGCAAAGAAAGGGAAGTAAACTTTTTGTAAAATGGTTGGGTCTTAATAGCAGTGAAAATAGTTGGATTGATAAAAATGATTTGGTTTAATAATATAAAGTCAAATGTTGGTATTTGATGTCTTCATAATATTATAAGTAATGCAAGGAGGAGGACTAGTTAACAATCTGATAAATAATCTACCGTTCGAACTACATTTCCCTGGTTATAATTATTGTGGTCCGGGAACAAAGTTAGAAAAACGATTATTACGAGGTGACAAAGGAGTTAATAAACTTGACAACGCTTGCATGAATCATGATATTGCATATTCAAAATATTTTGATTTGATAAATCGTCACAAAGCTGATTTACAACTATTAAACATGGCTAAGCAAAGACTTCAGTCAAGAGATGCTGGAAAAGGTGAAAAAATTGCTTCTTGGATAGTTAAGAAAGTAATGAAAACTAAACTGAAGACAGGTGCTGGAATTACAAAATTTAAAACTATAGCATCAAAAATTCACTCGCAACTCAAAAAATGTAAACCTAAGAGTGATAAGATTGCAATTAAAATAGCATACTTAGCTGCTAAGAAACTATTGTCTAAAAATAACAAAGTTCGTTTACCACGAGTTATACCATTACCTAAAGTAGGTGGAATTTTGCCTTTATTACCTATTTTTGCTGGATTATCTGCATTGGGTACTCTAGCGGGTGGGGCAGCTGGTATTGCAAAAACTGTTAACGACTATAGATCTGCTCAACAAAATCTGCAAGAATCTGAACGCCATAACAAAAAGATGGAGCAAATTGCATTGGGTAAGGGTTTACATATTAAACCTTACAAAAAAGGTAACGGATTATTCATAAACCGTTCAAAAAACTGATTAGTAGGCTACCCAAACATGCTCTCACAAATTTAGATATTATAAAGTATGCAAATGGTATTCCATTTTTTAGAGGTGTTTACATGAAAGACAGATTACCAAAAAAATCTCGAGATATTGAATGTGGTATTGTTAATCTTGATAACTCTAAAAATCAGGGTACTCATTGGGTAGCCTATGTTAGATTATATGATTATTGTGAATATTTTGATAGTTTTGGTGATCTGAAACCTCCATCAGAATTAATATTATACTTGAATAGTAAAAATATGTTTTACAACTATACGAAATATCAAAATTTTAACACAGTCAATTGTGGACAATTATGTTTAAAATATTTAAGAATTTTTTGGAAAAAATATATAAAATAAGAAGTACATTTGAGTTAGTATCATTGGAAAGATGTCTTTCACACTGTCTATCACTGGTAATACATCGGTTCTAACAACTTACTATAATCCTAATTTACAACTTGAGGGTGAATATGAGTGTGCTCTATTATGCTTATCAACATTTAATTCTATACCGAACATTGATAGTAATAATAATAAATTTTATTATGGTAATAATGAATGTGTAGAAATACCTGAAGGAACATATGAACTTCAAGATATATGTGACTTTTTAAAAAATAAAATAAAAGATGCAACATTTAACCTGTGTTGTAACAACAATACATTAAAAACTACAATTTTTTGCACGAAAGATATGCATTTCAATAAAGATAACACCTTGGGAAATGTTTTAGGGTTTGGTAGACAGACTCTGCAAGCTAATATAATACACGAGTCACACATACCAATTAATATTTTATCATCAACTGTGGTGCGAGTCGAATGTGATATAGTTGGTGGTTCGTATATAAATGGGCGAGCGAGTCATATAATTCATGAGTTTGCTCCCAATGTACCACCGGGTTACAGAATAATTGAAATCCCAAAAAATATTATATATTTTCCAATAAACCAAAAAAATATAAACTGTATTAATATAAAATTAGTGGATATAAATAATAATTTAATAAATTTGCGAGGAGAAGAAATCCAGCTGTACATACATCTAAAGAAAAAATGATTGATCATAATAAAAACATAGCCACATGCATTAAAAATATCAGTACAGTTCGTACCATTCATAAAGAAGCATCTAAAAGAAAAATTAAATTAACAAAAGAAAATAGGAAATTCCTCAAAGTGATAGGCTTATTAAAATGAATATCTTAAATATATCAAATCCACCTATATACGATAATGGTATTGAAAGTGTTGAATTTCATTCATACAAACCTTATGTTACTAGCTTCAACAAGAATGATGAAATTCGTATCCCTATCAATCAACAAGATTTATATATATTACCATCAGCTAGTACATTGTACTTAGAAGGTGTGGTTCATATTTTTAAAAAAGATTCGAAAGAAAAAGTAACAAGTGTTCATTTCACAAACAATCCAATGCTCTATCTTTTTCAAGACGTTCGTTATGAATTAAATGGTGTAGAAATAGATAAAGTAAAAAATGCTGGAATCACCACAACTATGAAGTCACTTCTATCAATGAATGATAATGAATCAAAAACATCAAAGACTTGGGGTTGGGATATAGATGGTACAACCAGTGGTGGACTTTTTTGTGCTTCAATACCTCTTAATAATATCCTTGGTTTTGCAGAAGATTACAAAAAAATTATAATGAACTGTAGACATGAATTAGTTCTGTTACGTAGCAACACTAACTTAAACGCTTTGAAACTCAACACTGGAGAAACGGTTAAAGATATTGAAATTCACAAAATTATATGGAGGGTTCCTCATATAAAAGTATCTGACTTAGAAAGGATTAATTTGCTCAAGCTGTTAGAGAAAGATAAACCTATTCTACTAGCCTTTAGAAACTGGGATTTATATGAATATCCTTTGTTACCCCAAACTACTAAACATACTTGGGCGATTAAAACATCATCTCAAATTGAAAAACCAAGATATGTGATTGTTGGACTTCAAACTAACAGAAAAAACAATTCAAGTCAAGACATGTCTCAATTCGATCATTGTCACTTACGAGATGTTAAAGTGTTTCTTAATTCAACATACTTTCCATATGAATCTCTTAATATTAATTTCACAGATGAGAAGTATGCTTTATTATATGAACAATATGCTAGATTTCAACAGTCTTATTACGGACGCAGACCAGAACCATTGTTAAATGTTAAACAGTTCCTGGAAAAAGCTCCACTGTTTGTTCTAGACTGTTCTAGACAGAGAGAGTGTGTTAAAACTGGACCTGTTGTAAACATTAGATTAGAGTTGGAAAGCGATATTGAAATACCTAACCAAACATCGGCTTACTGTCTTATTCTAAACGACTGTATTATAGAATATAAACCACTAAGCGGTATTGTTCGAAAGATATCATGAATTTTTATATAGCAGATATTCAAGGTTTTAAAGATTACAAAAATAATTTTATTTTAAAAGAATTTGCATTAGCTACTCCCGAACACACTCAAGTTTTTTTAGTTAAACCACCTTATCCTTATAATAAACTAACAATGCAAGAAAAAAAGAACGTGTCTTGGATTGAAAAGAACCGAGGTATTTATTGGAGTGAGGGTTATATCGACTATCGTGAATTTAAAAGAATTATAAAACCAATAATAGAAAATAGACAATTATTAGTAAAGGGAGATGAAAAAATAAAATGGGTAAAAGAACTAAGTGAAAAGTGTTGTGTGATAGATTTAGACAGTAAAGGGTGTCCTAGTTTTCTAAAAATGTATAATGAATACTGTAATGATAATGTAAATTTAAATTGTATTACTCATGTGAAAGAATGTGCGTTAAAAAATGTTATATGTTTGAAAAGATGGTATAAAACTATATTTATCCCGTCAAAGTACGATATCTAAATAAATACTAATTTAGTAATGATTTTTTATGTTTTATTTATTTTAAAAGATACCTATTAAATAAATACCTATACAAACAACTATGGTTATGAGGATACTTCACCTTTATCAGGTAAAATCTGGTTGTATAAAATAAATTTGCTTATTTAACTATATTCAAAAAAATTAATAACTTGTTTAGTGAAATATTTTATTGAATAATATTGTTAAGCTCTAAAATTAGGAGACCTATGTGAACAGAAAATAAAACATGATAAAATATATACAAACTGGACTTTATTTTTTTAAATTAAATAATTAAAAAATATACATATATTATTATAAATTACAACCACATAGTTTTTTTGAAATCTTGCGAATTAAATATTCGGTCTGCTCCATTATTTCATCCACTGGTTCTGTCACCACGTACTGTGCACTTAAAACCAGGTTATCTTCACCATCTTCACTATCTTGAGATTCTACTAAGTCCATTACTTTTATTTCTATTAATCGTGTTCCTCTCCCTTGTTCTTTGCAAATAATATATGATTTTAGTGAGCGAGATTTTTTTTTCAGATTTTCCTTCTTACGTTTTTGTTTCTTATGATTTTGAGTACTCAACTCAGGGTAATTTTCATCAAAGTCCTGTAACGGGTCTTGCGCATATTGAGAGAACAATATTTCATCAGTAGCAATATTCATTTTCTAAAAAAGTATTAAAAAAAGTTAATTAAACCTAAAAAAATATTATTACATTTATTTTTATAAAAAGATAAATTTATTAAATTTTATTACTTACAACAAATAATCGATTTAGAATATGTGAATTCAATCAACAAGTTACTCGGTTTAATAATAAATTACAAGTGCCTACTGTGTAGGTGATTTGACACACATTAAGGTAATTAACCTCTTTCCAGCTAACATCATCATAATATGAATCTACTCGTAGTTTTTGCAGTTCTGTTTAATGTTGCATCATTATTTTTTTATTCATCACGACTATAACCTTTTGCAGGATGGTTAGAAGATAATTAATGAACTCGATAAAAGTGTAAATAAACAAAATTTATTGTGTTATGAAAATAGTAATTTTAATGAATTGTGATTTTTACCTCACAACACTAATATGTTACAGGGTGGTTAGAAACCATAATTTAAATATTATATATATATCTATATATTTAAATCTTACCGTTACTGCTAGGCTATAAAGTTAGGATTAAAGATATGATTATAAAGCGAATTATATTTTAAATTAAAACAACATAGTACATTTTATTAACTTTATTAAAAATAAACATACACACAAATAAAACACAACTAACAGGAGCTTAAAACTAATTATATTAAACACGATATGCTTTATTAAATATTTTTAAAAATAGAACTATTCCCCCATGCTTTTGTTTCTATCTTATTGCTAGATAATGAACGTTTATCATCATTACCAGAAAGTGCAATCTTCGTAACGCTTTGTGTGAATATTTGATGTTTAATTGTCTTAAACAAAATATTCTTCTTTCGAATCACTTCATTTTGGAAGAGCACTTTTTGGTAATCGGATATATCTAAATCCCGAACTACGCATGACTTTACACCTTTCGCTTTTTTTATTAATTTTTCATCGGTTTTGATACAGTATAATTTTGATCTTAAACCCACAAAATCTGTGATAATTTTACCACCCATTTCGTCTTTAAAAAGCCCAGGGATTTTCTTATTTCTTTGCATTATATTAAAAGAATTTTGGGTATCATAATTGCTAGTATCAAAATAGTTAAGAAAATTATTTTTTAGATCTTGATAAAAGTCATCTGTAGTTAATGTGTAAACGAATGAATCCGTGTCAGTGTAGCATAATTGTACACGATTTTGATAAAATGGTTTAATAATATTATAATGAAAATTGTACATGTGAGATTTAGATAATTCTAATACCGTAAATCCTATATATATTGGTTTATCCAAAATAATTTGAGACGGTTTCATTTGTATAGCTACTAAGTTCTCGGTGAACACAGAAACGCTGTGAAAGTAAGGGTTAGCAATTAGTCTCTCAGCATATAATGACTTTTTTGTTTTATTATTTTTATCAAACCATTGATTGACTAATTGAACATTTACTCTATTTTCAGTATTCTCTAAAGTTTTACCGAACACACTATTATTTAACAACTTAAAAAAATCTTGTTCGAATGTGCTTTTTGCTTTTTGTCGTAATATAGTATTTAGTTCAATATATTTTTTTAAGTATGGACTTTGCCTAAATGTTATAACTCTATGAACTTTACGTAAGATCAATCCATGTTCCAGACATTTCTTGAGGTGTATATAATGAATCACATAGTTGTATTTGTTATACAAGTTAGGTACAAGTTTTTCTGATTTCCCTCCTGGTGGAATACATTTTTCAGGGCAAAACGGAAGATCGTTGTGCTTATAGTGCAAGTATTCAGGGTACAATAGGTCTACTTCCAGAATATAACCCCAATCCGAATTATCTTTTATATTTTGAACAATTAACTGATCCATTTCGGGTTGACTTAAAAAGCGGAAATCAGAATATGGTAAATGTTGACACATACTAAACCCATAAAGATTATTGCAATCTAAATAGACGATATAGGATTCTGGTTGTGACTCGTCATATTCACTCATATACCTGTGATTAGCCTTTGCATATCGATGAGAACACATGCATAACCCTCCTCTGATACCTGATTGAATCATTCGAACTATAGCTAAGTCTGATACGAGTTCGAGTTGAACTTGTGTTTTTAATAACATAGCAT
This sequence comes from Tinea semifulvella, assembly GCA_910589645.1. NCBI lineage: Eukaryota > Metazoa > Arthropoda > Insecta > Lepidoptera > Tineidae > Tinea > Tinea semifulvella. The sequence goes on along the minus strand of OU342615.1, from coordinate 2,630,435 downwards.
CAAAAGAGAGACTTGGTGCAGTTATATAAAAAGCAGGGTCAAGTTTGTAATGCTGTTTACAAGTCTTTCGAAAACTCTCAAATATATCAGTTAATAAAAGAACATCGGTTTTCAGGTATAACTCAGTGTAATTTCCGAAATTGTTTATATTAAATTCTCTCCATACCTTCTTCGCGTGTTTGTAGTCATAGTCAGAAATATGTTCGTTAGTTAATGAATTATAAAAGCAGTTTTTTGGAGGTAACATTTTTTCTTTATAAACATCCCAATTTGTAACGTAACTGTATGGATATACACCTTTTCGAGTTAACAAATTAAATTGAGTTTTATTTGGAAAATGAGCTCTTAGACAATTAAAATCTTCAACATTCATTGTTTTAGCAAGTTTGTCTAAACTAGTTCCTAAGAAATTAAATGAATCTAAAAATCGTAACTGTATAAACTCCTCATTATTAACAGATACAAATTTGGAAAATGATGTGTATTTTTCTTTCGTTTTCGGTATAATATTGATCTTTCCTGGTGTCTCCCCTAATTCTTTAATGAATAAGTGACAATCGTAACCAGACAAGTTATGAAAAAAAACAGGAATAAATTTAGGTACTTTATATAGAAGATTACAGTACCGATGTGCAGCACCTCGGTAACGTCCGGTTAAATGACAATGATCTCTAACTTTGTTTCCCCATATGTAATTATCACATATGTGACATCGAGAGGCGTTTTTAAAATCAATATCATCTTTTTCTGTGAATATCATCGGTTTATTTAAACTTAATAAATCTGAAATGTCCTTCACATCCTTATATAGCATATCAATAAATTTAAAGACACAATCTTCACCGCGGTAAATTTTAAACCGATTAAAACTACTATCTATTGAGGAAACAATGTTGTATGCAAACGCAGCAGGTATATGACGTTGTAAATTAGTTGTGTTAGCAGATTCAAATTGATCGTGCTCAATAGGTTGTAATATTGTCTCGAAATCTGCATAAATAACAAACGGAATATTTTGTTTTCTGTTATAGTTTTTAAACTGTATTACCGATCCTTTTTCTGGTAAAACGGTAACAACACCCTCACACAAATGGTCATTAAATTGATTTTCAGTTTGAAAGAATAGTAAACAGCTTTCACAGAAATATAACTTGGCGTGATGTTTAGTCATTTGAGTTCTTACTAGTCGAGGCAAATCTCTAATAAGACAGTAATGAGATGATGTATTATTTTCTATAAGCAATAGATGAATACGTTTTGCTTTGAGATTTAAAGATTCAGATTTATACAGAGGACCTGTTATAGTCCGACCGTTTAATAACCCATACACGTTTATACTTAAATTGGGATTATTTTTTTCAAAAATTGCTATATCTGAGAAAGTAATTGGAAAAGACAAGTCATTAATATTTACAACATTTAAGAAGTTTGGATAAGACGATACTCTTTCAGGGTGACGAGTTGTAGGATATAAAGCAGCTGTCACAGACCACAAAAAACAATAATTATCATTATTACGAATATTTAAACATGCTTTTTTATTTTTTATGAATTTAGGTAGTTCTATAAAACTCGATCCACTAAGAGGTTGATATTTATTTATGTTAACTTCAACATGTAAATTATTTAAAAAAGTCCAACCACTATCCCTATCCTGAAATTCTTCAAGTTTCTTTAATAAATCGTAAACTACTTTATCATACATTACATCGAAATTATAATTTGAATGAATACTGAAATTTTTTGTTGAAAATGATTTTATTTCATGTAAATCATTTTTAAACATAAAAAAGGTAGAAAAAAGTTCAAAATTAACCTTTACAGAAATATGCTTTGATAATGAGCGATTAATTAAAGATTTTACTTGCTCCCTAATTTTATTTAAAAAACATTCTCCTAAGTTTTGACCTTCCTCATTGCATGCAAGTATTCTATAAGTAGCAATACGACCTTTGAATGCGGACTTAATAATCTCTATATTATCATACAATGGGGTGGTAGCATTATTTTTATGTTTATTACTCCTAATATGCCCAACCCACCGCTTCCTATCTACTGCAATATTACAAACAGAGCAAAAAGGCATGTTTTCTAAATTTCAATGATATTAATTAAACAACACCACCGTTCCCATGCTTCGGAGAGCACGTTAATCTGTTAGTCTTGGTTCCACTAATACCAACTTATGGAATAGAAGAAATTGTCTTCAGCAGTGAAGATCTAGGACTCTGTGTTCTAGGAAGACATCTTAAAGATAAGTAAAAATAAAATAAAAACTTAAGTACCTAATTATAAAGAAAATTATTAAATCTTGTGAAGAATTTCACATCTCCAAATTTGTTGTCCCCAATCATTGTTCTCGATCCGTAATAATATGATTCTGCAATAAAAAGTTAGTTTTATGATCATCGTTTTACATCATCGTTCCGTATCTATATTAAATGTAGAACCCGAACTAAAATATTTAATTATATTTGTTAAAGAAATATTGTTATCAAAGTGAGGTAAATTAAAAAAATATAATAAAATATAATAAAAAATAAAATACCTATATATAAAGTTCAAATTATCACCACTCATCCCAATTAGCTAATGCTATTGATTTATATGTCATCATGAAAGTTGATAGTAATTTATTTGTATACTGTCATATGATTTTTTCATTCCTGGTACCAACGTAAAGATGAGTTAGATCTGTAATAATAAATCATAATATAACTTTACATAGTGTATTAAATAATTAAGCGTTTTACATACATACATAAAAAATTATAGCTAGGTAATATAGAAAATATATTTGTGAATGTTGTGCACTAACCTGTGATAATTGTTAGAAGAAAATCACCAACTCTTATGAGATATACGGTCATAATAATGTAAGTACTATTTCACAATCTTTTATTTTATAAAATGCTGATGAAATAAAAAAAAAAATTGCATAGGGTAAATAAACCATTACTTGCCTCCTTTCAAAAAAAATCACATTTGATACCATCACAAGTGAAGATTGTCTAATAAAGCTTGTGTTTTATTTATACATAGTTCTTAGATAATATTTACTTATTATCCTAATACACCTACCTATCATTATAACCCTATTTACTACTATTGTAAAGTTTGTGGTTAGGTAATAGCTACTTTACCCTAACATAAATGTGATGAATGTGTTTTAAATAATAATTGTTTTATTAATTCTAATTAGAAGTCACCTTCAAATTGTTTATAATGCATTTTTTATATGTCAATAATTTAATATGAAACTCTAAATAATTTTAATCATTATTCGATTTTTGCTTTAATACTCAATTATTTGTAATAACCATAAGAGCTATTTTACCATAATATATGATTATCATAAAAGTGTTTTTTAAAATAATTCAACTTTGTGATGACATTTGTAATTTTTATCTATAAAATCTCTTACAGTTTAAACCTTTCATCAAAGCAGTTTCAAGACTTACAACACTTGCACCTAACTTATCGTAAATCACGAGTTCTTAATAAACCAACAGCGTGGCTCTGTTCCTCGTTTATTGTAAGAAGAAGTTTTTAACCAATATAAAATGTAAGTTAAAATGGAAGAATTATACTACTATTTTATGTAACATATAATTACTAGATACCTTTATGTTTCAAATTGATTAATGAGTGGATTATAAATACATGTTTTGTTTTTTTATTATTTCAGGTCTGACTCTGATTATGATGTACAGAAACCAACAAGGAAAACCATCACTGCATGCAAGCGTAAAGGAAAATCCGAGGCTGAGAACGCAAAGCGTGGGCGTTCAACATTGACTCAACCTGAAGTTGTAAAGTGAGATCATTAACATTGGAATAAAAAAATATATAAGAAATGTTATTTTTATTGATGAAATCAATAAAAAATAATACATTTTAATTTTTTTTTTTTTTTTTTTTTTTTTTTACATCAATATAATTTTGAGCTTACGTTCTCATGCGACGATCCATGATGTGAATATAAATTAGCTATCAATATTGGTAGCTCTCGGAGAATGCACATCTCAGAGCGACTGTTCATCACACTACCACTACGAACCATCGCATCAGTAGATCCGATATACTTGTTAGATGCATAAGATCTATCTAATAGTCCACATATTGTTTAGTAAAATACCAAGTTAGATACTTTATTCTGTTTTACTCATAATAATAGTAAAAACCGTTTATTCTAGCGAATAATAAACAATAATGTATGTTTTTGTTTTTTTCTTCGTTACAGAAAAACACTTAAGATATTCGACATCTTCGATTTGAGTCATGGTAGAAATGAGGATGGTAGGATGGAGGACGGAAAATCAGTAAAATCGTTTTTCGTAAATAAAGTTGCCAACGGTAACGAGCGACGTACCGCTAACCTTCGTGGTGAGTACGTGGTAGATCTCAAGATCTACCAAACAAATGATGTCTGCATTGGTGCGGATATGGAGAACGCATGGAAAAAAGCGCTCCTCCGCATTAAACTACAAATATCGCATGACACCGAGCAATGGAAAATTCTACAAAAATTCGTACATCAAACAGATGCTATGTTTGAAGAAGAGCCACATTTTTATTCATCATAATATAATAATCTATATATGTATTTTCAAACATTGTAAATAGCCTTTTCAGGAGTGTATTAAATAATCAAGTATATAGTTCCTGCATTTATTATTTCTTTCACCCTTTTTGTACATTAACTAGATAAATTGAAACACTTAGTTAATTAATTTGATTTCCTTAAAAAGTATTGCACAGATAAGTAATAAACCTTTTATATTAGGTGTATTTGAGTAGCTGTCTCTAATTCACAGAGAATCAGCGTAGCGATTCAGCGAGGAAATGTGGTCAGCGTTCTTGCCACCATGCCGCGCGGATACGATTTAGTATATTTAAATTAGGTTTTGTGAATGTGGTCAGCGTTCTTGCCACCCTGCCGCACAGATACGATTTATATTTAAATTAGGTTTTGTGAATAATTAATATTTAATGTTATTTTAGTTTCACTATAGCTTTATAGAAATTTATGAGGAAACACACATTGACGATTATTCTCAATTTGTAATTGTGGACGTAGGTAAGTTTACCTTTATTTTCTATTTAATGAATAATAATGATTGTGTGATGATTATAATATTATCATAACCAAGTATGAATATATATTTTTTTACTTGTTACGTGTTTCACAGAACAATCAGTTTGGATTCATACAATGACATTAATGTTAATATTGTCGCATCCGTATTATTGGGCATTCAACACACCTGAAGTGAGCATCGCGACAGCGATGTGAACGAAAGGTGGGGCAGAATGCCCAATAATACACTACTTACATTACGCTTTAGCGCGACGACATTTACGCAGGACCTGACGATATTTCGCTGTATGTAAAATGTACTGCCTCCGTGGTCTAGCGGTTACGTCCGTGAATTAGGACGTGGAGGTATTTATTTACATATATATTTATTTCTTTATATTACATTACGCTTTAGCGCGACGACATTTACGCAGGACCTGACGACATTTCACTGCATGTAAAATGTACTGCCTCCTTGGTCTAGCGGTTGAGTCCGTGAATTTATTTATTTATTTTAAAACTTTAATGCACAAAGTACAAAAGGCGGACTTAATGCCCGTAGACATTCTCTAAAAGCCAAACCTTTGGCACTGATTAGAATAATTGTAGGTGCAAGGAAAGTATAAGTGACACATCAATTAGATATAAATACTTATATAATAAACTTACTTATATATAATCTACTTACAAATATAAATATACTAAATACTAATACATACACAATAATAAACATACATATAAAACTTGCAAATAAATAAATTTAGACGTGGAGGTATTTATTTACATATTTATTTATTTATTAATAGAACATTACGCTTTAGCGCGACGACATTTACGCACATGACGATATTTCGTTGAATGTGAAGTTTCATTAAGTACGTTTTCTGTGTTTTCTCCAATAATGCGCTGCGTGATAGTTTTAATTTGTATAGGTCCTAAATGGAACTAGGTAACTAACTACTGGGTATAGTTAAGTCTAGACAGGATCAGACATAAACTTACTTGTCAAGTGGTAGGGGGTGACCCCGGTATTATACAGTCCTTCAAGGGTTTCGTGGGGACGTGCGACCCGTGTGATGCTCACGTAGGTAAGTAAAGTGAAATTTTTAGGATAGCTTGACGACTTTTACTATAAGATGATATTAAACACGTCTTGACGATATTACGTTGTACACGTGACGACATTGACGTACGTTATTACGCTTCAACGTAACGTTATTCCGACATTCTAAAGACACGTCAGTAAGTTAGAGGCTTTACCTTTTGTCCGGTTTTGTACTTTGTGCAATAAAGTGTATAATAAATAAATAAAAACTGAATTTACGTGAATAAAAATATATTGACTTTTGACTTTGACGACTTTTAGGCACATTAAACGATTAGATTAGAAATTTGGTGTTGGCGGAGAATGTTGGGCATATTGTGGACGGAGTTCCGAACCAACAAATCCATCCTGGAGGAACTAGAGATAGGACAACGCCTTTCCTCAATCGTGCAATCACGCATTCTCACTTTCTTTGGACACGTGTCGCGGCGTGGAGATACATCCATTGAGCGCCTTGTAGTTCAGGGAAAAGTCGATAGCAAGAGAATGCGTGGTAGGTCTCCGATGAGATGGACTGACCAGGTTAAAGCAGCAATGGATCACCCCCTACATGAGTGCTGCAGGAAGGCTGCAGTTCGAGACGAGTGGCGACGGCTTGTTCGGTGTGCCACTGACACTCAAGTGACGACCACGACCACTCTGCCAAGATTGTAGCGACTAAGAAGAAGAAGAAACGATTTTTAGATGTTACTTAAAGATTTTAGACTCTGTACGACGGCATTTACTCAAGACATGACGATATTGCGCTTTCTAAAACATTTTATCTTTATTTATTGACGATAATACGCTGCGACACGTCCAAGTGATGGAGTAACTGCAATTTTTCATTACAGCCCAAATGATCGGTTTGGATGTATTGCACTCCACCACACTCTCTGGAGACCAGCTCGAAGTTATGTCGGATGAAGAACTCGACAGGGTAATAGATTCGGTTAGTATTGCCATAAAATTAATTAATTATATCTTTAAATTTATTGTTTATAACATATTTTATTATGCACAGAAAAACAGACATTTGCAGCCGAACTAAGCCTATATGTATAAGTCTGTCCGTCGGCAGTCAACTCCCAGATACCCATTTAAATATATATATATATATTTTAATAAATCAATATTTCCAGACAGGTCACACAGCGCCATCTAGTTTCCGTGGTAAGCTACGAGGCTTGTGTTACGGAAACTAGATGGTTGATAAACTACATATTATACTTTTTTTTTTGTAAATATATACATATTGTACATATAAACACCCAGACCGAGACAAATTATACAACTTGCCCCCGGTGGGAATCGAACCCACGACCTCCGAGTTCACGGCAACGTTTGTTACCACTAGACCACGGAGGCGGTCTTTACTTTAGGCGGTTATTACTTTTTATTACAAAATAAAAAAAGTAACAGAATGTACACAAAAAGAAAAATAAAAAAAAAATTGTGTGGTTGAGATCCTCTTTTTGTGTATGATGTAAGTGTGTGTAAGAGGGTGTGTAACTTTACATATGCTAGGCAATTTTAAGATGGTTCCTGACTCCTAACCAAGATAACTTGTGCCCTAGGATGTCAGTCAGTTCCATATTGACTAATACCTCAGATAGCCAGCTCAAAAGGTATGATAATAATAAAAAAATATTATTATTATAGTTGTTGAAAAACAAAATTTTACTTAATCTGCTCACCTTGGCATATATTATTTTATTAGTATTATATACGAGTAATATGTATTTTATTGTATTTATTATTCGTATTTATTACATAAGTATATTATGATCCTATTTATCCCATAGTTAAATAATAATTATTATTTTTCTCTTATTTTTATTTTTTATATACGAGGGGCGTTCAAAATATTCTCGGTATTGATACGTTACAACCTCTTTTATATATATATTTGTTACTGGCCGCTAAGATTCATCCATTGACATAAAAAAAAAGTAAAATTGGAACCGAGATGTTCTTTTGTTTTTCTGCAATTGCCGAACAAACATGAACACCATGAGCGAATTAACAATTTTAACGAAATTAGAGCACCGATCCGTCATAAAATTCTTGACAAAACAGGGTAAAAATCAAAAAACCATAAAAGAGGAAATGGATTGTGTTTACCGTGAGTCTGCTCCTTCTTTATCTACTATTCAAAAATGGTCAAGCGAATTTAAGCGTGGAAGGGAGAGTATTGAAGATGACCCTAGACCTGGCCGGCCTGTAGTGGCTACCTCACAAGAAAATATTGATAAAGTGGAAAAACTTATATTGGAAGACGGCCGAGTGAAGGTAAAATCTATAGCTCAAGTAACCAATCTCTCTATTGGTACCGTACATGACATTATACATGACCATCTTAATATGTCAAAAGTAAGTGCAAGATGGGTTCCGCGAATGCTGACGCTTCTTCAAAAGGATATGCGTGTGGCTTGCTGTTCAGATTTTATCGACCTGTGTGGTGAAAATCCCGATGAGGTGCTGCAAAAAATAGTTACTGGAGATGAAACCTGGGTTCATCATTATGACCCAGAGAGCAAACAGGAGTCCATGCAGTGGCACATTAAAGGTTCAGCTCATCCCAAGAAGTTCAAGGTAATCCCGTCAGCTGGCAAGGTCATGGCCACAATATTTTGGGATTGTGAAGGAGTTTTGCTTATCGATTATAAAGAAAAAGGTGTAAATATCACAGGGCAGTACTACGCTAACGTTATACGTCAATTAAGAGATGCGATCAAAGAAAAGAGGCGAGGAAAGTTAACCAAAGGTGTTCTGCTTCTGCATGACAACGCCCCTGTCCATACTGCTCATATTGCCAAGGCAGCTATTGTTGAATGTGGGTTTGAAACTGTTACTCATCCACCCTATAGTCCGGACTTAGCCCCAAGCGACTTCTTTTTGTTTCCCAATCTTCAAAAGGATCTGCGTGGAAATAAATTTTCTGACGATGAAGCGTTGAAGACGGCCGTGGAGGAGCATTTTTACACCAAAGATAAAAAATATTTTTATGAGGGATTAAAAAAAATAATTGATCGATCTTATAAGTGTATGAACATAGGGGGGGAGTATATTGAAAAATAAAAATATCAAACTTTTCGTACTTGTTTGTTTTTATCCACATACCGAGAATATTTTGAACGCCCCTCGTATATCATTTTATTTTCCTGACTCTGCACCCATAATATTCATTCTATCACTCTCCCAAAGGTTAGCTGGTAGGGAATACCTTTATGGTATTATGCTCGCCTATGTACATCTTTTTAAATTTTATATTTTGTGTGCAATAACAATAACAAACTTCAAAACGAATTTATATTGATATACTTTATAAACATACTGCTGAAATTTTAAAATAGAATCACATTATAACACTTTTTCTCTAACAAAATAATGTTATATTTCATTTTAAAAATAGAATCATACATATTATTTTTTTTAAGGCAAAGGTTACATTACAAAAAAGTTTTGATTCCAATTTTTCCTTTTTTTTTTTTCTCTTCTCCCGATGGATGATGAATGAGATGATAGGGAAGGCAAAGGGTCTAGCCCATACAGCCAAGTCTGACGTATTATATCTTTCTTTTTAATGAGTTAATGAGGTCATCATCAAATTCCAGATGCTGCAGAATTTGATGCTTTTCTTGGAGTCACTCGCGGCACCATAGCTCAAACACGTCGGGTAAAATATGGGAGTTGACAGCGCGGGAAAACCGCAAAAAATAAACTGCAACTTGTGCCCCATATTTAAAGTCCAATTTATTGTTTTCCATAATTATTCACATTGTAGCACATTATTAAACAAAATAACACCACTTTTGACCAATAATAACCACAGTAAATTAACTTACAAAACAAAAACTTGCACTTGACATGCCGAAAATGGCGCGAAGAACTCTCCAATTTTTACTTGTCTATGGCAGCGCCCGCCATAGCGTGTGCGCGGTCATAAGCTAGGTTTTGGCGCCATTTCATTGTTTAGGACTTATGTATCGTGTACCATGGTCATTTAAAAAAAAAAAAAATGGCGCCATTTAATACGTTTTGTTGTATAGCATTTCGTGTGATTTTTCTTACTCTTTTAACTTTTATCTATCTGTTCAATCCCAATGTATGAGAGTAAATAAATTAGTGTATGCACATAACTAGGTATTAAAACACTCGTTTTATTATGCAACAGTTTCATAAACTACTATTATTATTATTATAGTTCGCCTGGTACACGCCACGCCGCAGTGAGTAGAGAAACTAGAGATTCAACTAGGCAGCGTGTCTAATCTCTTTTCCATTTTTGCAGGTATCTGTCTTCTACAGGGTTACACCAAAACACAAATTGTCCATCGTGAAATCTCTGCAGCGACTCGGAAATATTGTCGGAATGACAGGTGTGTATTAATTAATTATACATTACCTTAAAACAGCTGTTCTCAAACTTTTTTGGTGACGGAACCCTTTTAGAAAGCAAAATACTTGATGAAACCCTACAATAAAACAATAGTTTTTAAAAGTGTATTCTTTATTAATAAACATAATAAAAGTACAATGTAACAGTTACTAATTATTAATTACTTTACCACATGGCAAGTACAATAATAAAAGATATTAAAAAATATAAAATCTAACTACGTTCGACCAGAGAGAGATGTTTTGTTTTTTTTTTTCTATTTTCTTGCGGAACCCCTACAGGGTATCGTGGAACCCTAGGGTTCCGCGGAACACACTAATAGTATAGCTGCCTTAAAATATTAGTTAGCGTGAGTGACGTCACTTAATAATACGAAGACCGTGTTCGACTTGAAAGCAAAGCAAAGGGCTCTTTTTTACTATTTTTTTCTTAAAACGCTACTCGAACGACTCTCAAAGCGATATAAAGTAAAAAAAACGCCAAATCGAACATGAACGTGACGTCATCCGGCAGCCATTTTCAACTGCAGTGTTTCTTTGCGAATATTCAAACACTATACTTAAAAGTAGATTTTAATGTGATTATTCGTAAGACATTACAAATAATTTAAAACACATTTTGAAAATATGTCAAGTGACATCATAAAGAAAATACCTTTTTCTACTGCACGGTGAATCATAAGTTTGCTAAGATGGTCTCGATTCCGATGATATAAGTTGATATAATTAAATAGGTGACGGTGTCAATGATGGGGTGGCTCTGAAGAGAGCGGATATCGGAATAGCTATGGGACAGAATGGGACAGATGTGTGCAAGGAAGCAGCGGACATGATACTGGTCGATGATGACTTTGCTACTATTATGTAAGTATACAGGATTTTTTTTATATACGTTCTGTGGACTTTACGCCCACCTGATGGTAAGTCGCACGCGAGATCCATGAATGCAACTGGAATTATACACTCATGACTGACATCAGTCTAACACACTATGCCGGCTTGACGGCAATTCGAGCCTGATCCCGAAACGTGTGGATACACTTTACTGGGTTTATTGGCACCATCAGTCTGAATACCACTTATTTGTTGTTACCATATGCTTTTGATTTACAAGAAGAACTAATTTTATTTTTATTTAAAAAACTTTATTGCACAAAGTACAAAGGCGGACTTATTGCCGAAGACATTCTCTGACAGCCAAACCTTAGGGACAAATTTGAACAATTATAGATGCAATCATATAAATAATAATAACACTATAATTATAAAAGTTAATTTAATAGGATTGATATATACTTACATCATATATCTTCATATATATCAATATACTACATACTAATAATACACATTATTATACATATATACTACTTACTAACGCTGTCAGGAGCTATTTAAGAAGTGTAAATACACCAGTTTTTTAAATGACGACCTGGTAGTTGCTTGCCGTATGATGATGATGCTAATATTGTGAGCTTGCCATGCTATATAAAAATAACACCGCTTGAAACAAGACTTACTTAAAACGACTTTTGCGTAATGTTTGATACGTAAAAAAATATTCATTTATTCGACACTTATAGCTATTGCAATAATACAGACTATCGAACGATCGAGTAGTCATCTCAGACCCCCCCTTCTGGGGGAAGACGGGAATTCCTAATGACGTGTTGGCCTCCTAACAAATATAGCATTCAATGCACGCGACTACCCCTCCCCCCCTTTTCCTCAGTTCCCCCGGCCCCCGGCATGTATCATCGTCATCATCATCACGACCGTTTCCCTTTCGGGTGGTCAGAAACCACGCTTATATCATCATCACGACCGTTTCCCTTTCGGGGTGGTCAGAAACCACGCTTATAAATAAGCGGGTTTACATTTAGCCAACTTTACTATAGGCCAATCATGACAAGTGGCAAGCTCGTCGATGTCTCCAGCGTACCAAACTCAAGAAATATCACAAATGAATTAAATATTAATTAAATGTATTTATTTACATTAATAAATATTTTTGTGTCCCGGCCAGGAATCGAACCCGGTACCCCCGAGTCTAAATCCACGGACTTAACCGCTAGACCACGGAGGCATGTACCAATGATAAATACACTTTTCTTACGTACATTTGTCATAAATTGAACGGAATCATACAGTATTTGGTTGGGTAGGGAGAGGAGTAGAATGGTGGATGGTGAGCGTATTATCGCGCAATAAAATAAAAAAGAGAGGTCTCCTTTTCTTAAACCAGCCTATTGTCGGTCGCAAGCCCGAGACACCATTCTTCTCATCTCTTACCCACACACGATGGACCCGGCACCCGCACGGTGAATCCATGGAATGCTTAGAAATTTGTCTTCTTCACCACCGTTTCCGTGCCCCAGAGAGCACGTTAAGCCGTCGGTCCCGGTTCCACTAATATCAATTTGTGGAATCGTTAATAAATTGTAATAAATTGAAAATTGACATTAGATCCTCGTCAACCCGTCTGGCCAGCGTCGCAAATGTAGGCCAAAATCTCCAGATATATGTTCTGGAACGCCCATTTCCAACAGAGAAGGACGCTACGTTCTAGGGGCTGTAATGATGATTGTAGTTTTGCGACAATCAAAAATTGACAATCGAAATATCAGTGACAAATATCGGTTTGGCAAATTTAATATGTTATTCTATTTAATCCGTATGTCGGAAGTGATATATTAGTCTAAGCATATAAAGCATAGGGACAAAAATAAGGAAAGGCATGCTACGGTGGTTCGGGCATGTTGAAAGGATGAGCGAAGAAAGATTGACGAACTAGATATATAATGCGAAAGTTGTGGGTGAAAGAGGCCCTGGCAGACCGAGACTCACATATCACGATCAAATAAATAAAACACTGACTGATGGTGCATTAAAAAGTTTTCGTAAAGGGCGTGTATGAAGATGTTAATAAATGTTGACGAAGCGTTAATGAATGTCGTGATCGTGTCTAATAGCGCTCAATTGTCTCTGCCTACCCCTCAAGGGATCTGGCGTGAAGATATGAGTAAGTTTATAAAACTTGCTCCGTATATACCCCAACCCTATAACTTAACTATAACTTGGAGTCCTTCAAGCGAAGTGTGAAAAAGCATCTAGTCAAGCCGGCATAGTGTTGGGGACTGATGTCGGTCATGAGTGTCTGACTTCAGTTACTAACATTCATGGATTTTGCGCGCTACTTACTATTAGGTGGGACCAAGGTCACATGTCGTGCTAGTATAAAAAAAAAGCGTCTGGCCAGATAGATAGATATATAGATAAATTCTTTATTGCACAATAAACAAAAACACATTTAAATGTACATTATGTCTAGTGACATTTTCTACCAGCTAACCTTTGGGATAGTGAGCAATGATTGTGGATGCATTAAATCATTAATTTAAAATCGAGATCAATAATAAAAAAATAAAAATCTTTAACTATTACTAGCAACTAAAGCTAAAACACTTTACACTAATATATAAATATATAATAACACAAGTACATATAAATACATAATAAATATATATAAAATACATACAATATTATACCAATTTAGAGAGGTTATGTCGACGTTATGCTTTTTGTGAAGGTGTAAGGTAAGTAAATTTTTAAAACACTTAAGTGAGGGTGTCTAGAACGTTAAGTGGAAGCCGGTTCCACTGGCGGGCTGCTGATACTGTAAAAGAATCTGAACATCGTCAATCTGGCCAGCGTCGCGAGTGTAGGCAAAATTCTCCAGAAATGGTCTTGAAGGCTCATCTCTGCTGTGATGTTGATAATTTTTTTATTGTATTTCAGCTCGGCAATTGAAGAAGGGAAATGTATATTCTACAATATCCGCAACTTTGTCCGCTTCCAACTGTCGACTTCTATCGCAGCGCTTTCTCTTATCGCGCTCGCCACTCTCATGGGGATACCAAATCCGCTAAACGCTATGCAAATTCTATGGATTAACATTATTATGGACGGTATGTATAAAAAAAAAAAAGAGTTCTTCGCGCCATTTTGCGTGGACATGTCAAGTGCAAGTTTTTGTTTTGTAAATTAATTTACTGTGGATATGTCACTAGTTGCAGTTTATTTTATGCGGTTTTCCCGCGCTGTGAACTCCCATATTTTTCCTGACGTGTTTGAGCTATAATGCCGACTTCAAGAAAAGCATCAAATTCTGCAACATCTGGAATTTGATGATGACCTCATTAACTCATGAAAAAGAAAGATATATTACGTCAGACTTGGCTGTATGGGCTAGACCCTTTGCCTTCCCTATCACCTCATTCATCATCCATCTAGGGAGGAGAGAACACAAAAAAAAATAGTTACCAAAACGTCTTAAGACAGGAATTTTTGTCAACAGAAATTTGCTATACAGAGAGGAAATGTTGACTTACGTAAGAATAGGTAAAGTATTATCGTATTATCACGACCATTTTCATTTCGGGGTGGTTTGAAACCACGCTTCTTGTTTATTTTATAGAATAAGATTCACATTTAGCCAACTTTACTATAGGCCCATCTTGACAAGTGGCAAGCTCGTCGATGTCTCGAGAAATCTCACAAATAAATTACCAGGAATCGAGCCCGGTACCTCCGAGTCTAAATCAGACACGAACGTAACCGTAAGAATAGGATAGTTAACTATTGTAAAAAAATAAAATATTTAATTAATAACGAAATGTATATTTTAATAAAATAAATACTATTTAGAGATATTGGAATTTTACCTCAAAACATTAGTTACGTCACTTAATAGTAAATATTGTAAACTGCCACGCAAGCAAATCGTCTTAATTAAAAGTAAAGTATCATCACGACTGTTTCCCCTTCGGGGTGGTCAGAAACCACGCTTATAAAGAAGCGGATTCAACTTTCAATCCAACTTTACTATAGGCCAATTATGACAAGTGGCAAGCTCGTCGATGTCTCCAGCGTACCAAACTCGAGAAATATCACAAATAAATTAAATATTAAATAAATGTATTTATTTACATTAATCAATATTTTTCTGTCCCGACCAGGAATCGAACCCGGTACCTCCGAGTCTAAATCCACGGACTTAACTGCTAGACCACGGAGGTGCTTGTTTTAGCACAAAGTAAAAGAAAAAAGAGTAAATTGGATCCTACGTTTATAAAAGCAAATAGTTATATGTTATTGTCGTAAATCAGTTGTTTATTTACTATTACGTGACGTCATCCGGCAGCCATTTGCAACTGCAGCCTTTCCGAGCGAAAAAAAAAACTGTCATGTCAATTTGGCCTTCACTTGGCTAGACGTAATTAACTTGGCGACTTAGTTGTAATTAATATTACCTATCACAGGACCGCCTGCCCAGTCTCTGGGAGTAGAACCGGTAGACCACGAGGTGATAGCTCGTAAGCCTAGAGACACCCGGAGGAAGATCATTTCCCGAGGACTTGTGGTCAACGTACTCCTTTCTGCTGCCATCATTATAGCCGGAACTCTCTGGGTCTTCAACAGGGAGGTGAGTATTGGCTATTTTATTACACACACACACATTCAAAAACACACTCATAACGACCTCAGGTTTGTTGTTTTTTTATCGACAAGTTATTTACCTAACTCTATATTCAACATGCCCATGCACCGATGGCTGAAAACCTATGTATTCAAATCATGTAGACCATATGGACTATTTATATCTATATTTGTAACTTATACTGTATCTTCATTACTACATGGATTGAATTTTCAACTTTCGGCTGTTTTGCTAAGTATTGGTACATTTTCTTATGTTGAATATAATTTACGTGCTAAAGTTGCATCAGCTTTGGGAGTCTGCTGCTTAGCAAATCCTTGTGCCAGACAATGTGATCATTTATTTAAAAGAAATACTTTATTATCTGTATTAACCAATAGTTTTTTTTTCCTTAATAGCTGTAGTACATCTAGCTTATTTAGGAGTTATGTTTGAAGCATCAATTTCTATCCAAGAGACAGGTTACTCTTTTTTCCATACTTTAAGCAATTGGGAGAATCTCAATTATTTTAGTCATGGATTAGTAGCATTTATGTACTTAGCTTTTCTAATGATGTAATATTAGAATAATTCATTGAGATAATTGGACATAATATTTTATGCATAAAGAATCCAATCCACATAAGTTCATTTTAAGTTAAATGCCATTGAAGTTGGAGCTTAGGTTAGTCCAATGTTTAATCATTTAGAATATGTCAAACAAGGTATTTATGTCTGTATGCCTAGTGTAACAGTGAAGTTTCGTAAACGCAACTATAGTAGTAGAGTTTTTTTACTGAATTTTTTATGTTCATTGCCTGTTATTATTGCCAAACTTGCAATAACACGCAATGTAAAACTAAAAAACGTAACTACAGCAGTTACGCTTTCCGAAACTTACATTTTACACTAAGCACACTGAATCGTTTTTAATATTAAAGATATCATCGTCAGGACTTGATTGGCAATCATAAATAAAATCCTGAAAAATTGAGGATTAGATCCTTTTTGCATCTATGTTCAATTGTTGAAAAATGGTAGGTATAAAAGAAAGCATAGGGACAAAAATAAGGAAAGACATGCTATGATGGTTCGGGCATGTTGAAAGAAAGATTGACGAACCAGGTATATAATGCGAAAGTTGTGGGTAAAAGAGGCCCTGGCAGACCGAGACTCACATATCACGATCAAATAAATAAAACACTAGCTGAAGGTAAATTAAAAAGCCTTCGTAACAAAAGGGCATGTATGAAAAGGTTGATGAATGTCGATGAAGTATAGTATGTAGTGATCGTGTCAAATGGTGCTCGATTGTCTCTGCCTACCCCACAAGGGATTTGGCGTGAAGATATGTATGTATGTCTATATTCATAAACTGCCTCCGTGGTCTAGCGGTTAAGTCCGTTGATTTAGACTTGGAGGTACCGGGTTCGATTCCTGGTCGGGAATCGTCGCGAACATTACTATAGGCCAATCATGACAAGTGGCAAGCTAGCGCACCAATATCACAAATAAATTAAATATTAATTTAATTTATATTAAAATTAATAAATATTATTGTGACCAGAAATCGAACTCTGTATCCAGGTCTAAATCCACGGACTTAACCGCTATACCACGGAAGCAGTTAAGGTCCCGTCTCTAGTATAAACGAATCACAAATCCACTATTTTGAAATTGAACGTTTGCACGGCCATTGCAATAAATAATTTTCACCTTTCTTTCCAGATGTCCGATAACAAAATAACCCCTCGCGATACAACAATGACTTTCACATGCTTCGTACTCTTCGATATGTTCAATGCTCTCTCGTGTCGCTCCCAAACCAAGTCCATCTTCCAAGTGGGCCTGCTCTCCAACAAGATGTTCCTAATCGCCGTCACCTTGAGTCTGGTGGGACAAATGCTGGTCATATACTTCCCTCCCCTGCAGAGAATCTTCCAAACTGAAGCACTCACTACTCATGGTAAGTTAAAATTAAATTCAATAAATTTCCTTTAAATCCTTTAAGGTCGGTTCAGAACCCCCCCCCCCCCCCCCCCGGCATGTATCAATGGCATGTTCCCGTGCCTTGGGTAACACGTTAAGTCTCAATCTCGGATCCACAAAAAAATGTTATTAAAAATTGACATGCCTTAGATCCTCACCAACCGGTCTGACCAGCGTGGCGAGTGTAGGCCAAATTCTCCAAAGTCAAGTCAAAGTCAAAATATCTTTATTCACGTAAACCTATTACAGGCATTTATGAAACGTCATTAATTTAATTATACTCCTGCTAGTAGAAGACTAAGCAGCAAATTGGTCCAATCAGTAAGCTGTTAGCAGAAGACCAGCAGCTTAGCAGATTCCAGTGACCTGTTAATGTTTAATCTGACTGAGAAAGATATATTCAGATATCCAGATATATGTTCTAGGACGCTGTGTTCTAGGGGCTATAATAAATGAAAAAAATTCGGATGTCTTTATAATTAATTCTACGTAAATGCTTTTCAAATGTACCTCCCTGACCAGAGTAATCTGGTAAGATGGGAAAAAACTACGGAAAAAAGCTGTACATATAGTAACCGCTAGACACACACTTGTAGGGTGCATTACTTTTCTGGAAAAGGGCTTCGCACCGACATTACAAAGTCCTTGGTGTTATCCGTGAAGTCTTTATATTGCAAGAGCCAGAAAGGGACTGACTACAAATAAAATTTTGACCACATTTGTAAAGGAAAATACAATGAAGCCCACCTCGATCCTTGGCGCCTCCTGGAAAGTTCTCATGGATACATTTAAACATCAGTATAGGATCCCAATTTATTAAGGATTCCACAAGTTGATATTAGTGGAACCGGGACCGACGGCTTAACGTGCTCACCGAGGCACGGGAACGGTGGTGTTGTAAATCTATGACGTACCTAAGAAAAGTGCATTTTTCATTTGTACATGCCGGGGAGGTTTGAACCGACCTTTGTAGGATTGTTAATAAATTGTCAATAATAATTGACATCATATCCTCGCCAAGCCGTCTGGCCAGCGTGGCGAGTGTAGGCCAAATTCTCCAGATATATGTTCTGGAAGGCTCATCTCCAGCAGTGGAGGTCTAGGACGCTGTGTTCTAGGGGCTGTAATGATGATGATAGGATCCCAGATGAACTAGCTGTATCAGCCTATAGGCCAGACATCGTAGTGTTTTCTCGGAATTATGAATTATCGGCTAAATTTGAATCCGCTTATTCATAAGCGTGGTTTCTGACCACCCCGGAAGGAAAACAGTCGTGATGATACTTAATTTTTTTATCTAATTAAATCCATTTATTTTCAGATCTGATATTCCTAGTGTGCCTGACGTCAAGCGTGTTCATAGTAAGTGAGATTAAGAAGCAGATTGAGCGTTACCTCAAAAAGCGGGCCAATTTTGGCAAATTCTCCGCCAAAAACCACGACGCCCTTGATTTCGTATGACATGAGAGTGAGAGGAAGGCGCAGTAAGTGTCATTCATCTCGAATATGTCAAAAATAACCTCCAAAAGTGAGTGTCAAAAACAATGAAAAAGGACTTGTATTCGCACAATTTTAGTTTTAAGGACTTTGTGACGATTGGACTAGTCAGTAGGGCTTAGTGTGCGCTTTTGATGTTACTTTTTTCGTTTTTTTGACAGTTTAGCAAACGTTTTTGAGCGTTGTTTTAATTTAATTATAACCTTTAAATTCAAAATGGCGGTTTTCAAACTAATTTAAAGTTTTTTTCAAAGCCAAGGAGACAATACATATTTCTATATTATAAATATAAAATCCAGCAAGAATAGCTATAAATAAATTAAAACAACGGTGGTGGCTCGGTTGTAAGAACTACAACCTTAAACAATCCTAAAAAGTTCGATTCGAACCCCGGCATGTACTAATTAGAAATCCACTTTTCTTACATACATGTCATAGATATGCCAAACCACCGTTCCCGTGCCTCGTTGATCTGTCGGTCCCGGTTGCACTAATACCAACTTGTGAAATCCTATCCTAGGGGCTACAATGATGGTGAAAGCTCTTCATAATAAGAAAATATCATCCCCGCGCACCAATCTTTTAAAGTGGATTAAAGTGGATTAAAGTGGATAATATATAAAAGCGTATTGTATCCTTGGCCTTGAAAAAAAGAAACGTCAAATTGGATTTACAATTTTTAATTCAAAAACATTTAAGAACAAAACTTATAACAAAACGTTTTATAAATATGGCGGATAAACAGATGTCAGTTTGACGTTTGTTTTTTACAAGGCCAAGGAGATAAAGGCAAATTAAAAAAAAAAACAATAAACGCTCATCAATGTATTGCTAATTTTACTTTGTGACATAACAATTAATTTAATTTATTTTTAATAGGAAAAATGTTTTATTAATTTTTAAGTGAATGTCGGTTGTTCTTTTTTTAATTCAAACGATTGTACATGATTATTTATTTATTATTTTAATGAATTATTGCAGAATCTTATTTATTTTTAAGTAGCCTTTTTTAATTGCCTTAGATTGTAAGGTTTATTAGGGGCCATCCATAAATTACGTCATATGCAACCATCTCGTTGCACGTAAATAAAGTTAGGTATTTTAGGGATGTAATAATCAGATTCGTTTTGTCTTAAATTAGGCAAATAAAAGTGATGTTTTTTTTTATACTAACTAGTACAATGACGCGCGAAGTCCACGAACGTTAGCAACTGGAATCAGACACTCATGACTGACATCAGTCTCTAACACTATGCCGGCTTAACTGGACATGATGGCAATTCGAGCCTGATCCCGAAACGTGTAGATACACTTTACTGGGTTTATCGGCACGAACGGTGGATACTTCCCCTTTCGGCAGACTGGGGAAATTACCACCATCTGCAATGATGTCAAATGCCAATTTTTATTATTTATATTATTAGACTGCCTCCGTGTTCTAGCAATTACGTCCGTGGATTTAAAAGCGGATGTACCGGGTTCAAAACCTGGTCTGGACACAACAATTTATTTGTGATATTTGTCGAGTCATGATGAGTATAGTAAAGTTGGCTTAATGTGAATCAACTAGTTTAAAAAATGCATGGTTACTGACCACCTCATAGATTTACATTAGGAACCATAAAAAGGAGTCATTACACCGGGAGTGGGGATACAAAAAAATATGTGACTTAATTTAAAGATGGCCCCTTGGTAATTTTCGAGATCATCATTCGAGAGACGTTTCTTTCTCACTTTTGTCCATGTCAATGTGATAGGGACAGAAGTGAGATTTGACTAGCCTTGGTCTAACGAAACGTTTTCGAATAGATTTATAGTCTTATCCCACAAGATGAGATATAACTATACATATATATATGTATAACGCGGAAATTTGTAGCTAAATGAAAAAGTAAGAAAAAAAATTGAGTAAACTTCATATTAAAGTGGATAATAATACGGGGTGACTTTATATGTTCTTACGTTAGACTAATATATAATAATAATAAATATTTCCAGACAGGTCACACAGCGCCATCTAGTTTCCGTGGTAAGCTACGAGGCTTGTGTTACGGAAACTAGATGGTTGATAAACTACATATTATACTTTTTTTTTTTGTAATATATGATTCTATTGATAGAATTATACAACTTTTTCTAAGAAACCATATGTCGGAAATGACAAAAACTGCCTCAGTGGTCCAACTGTTAAGTCCGTGGATTTAGACCCGGTACGTTCGATTCCTGGTCGGGTTGAAATAATATTTACTAAATAAACAACTTAAATGATACGTAAAGTATCATCACACGACCGTTTTCCTTTCGGGGTGGTCAGAAACCACGCTTAAATAAACGGATTCACATTTAGCCAACTTCACTATAGGCCAATCATGACAAGTGGCAGGCTCGTCGATGTCTCCAGCGTGCCAAACTCGAGAAATATCACAAATAAATTAAATATATTTTGTGTCCCGACCAGGAATCGAACCTGGTACCTCTGTATCAAAATTCACGGACTTAACCGCTAGACCACGAAGGCAGTTTACTTAAATTAGTATTTAATTTATTTGTGATATTTCTCGAGTTTGGTACGCTGGAGACATCGACGAGCTTGCCACTTGTCATGATTGGCCTATAGTAAAGTTGGCTAAATGTGAATCCGCTTCTTTATAAGCGTGGTTTCTGACCACTCCAGTAGGGAAACGGTCGTGTTGATTCACATATTAGTCTAACCTTAGACCATACAAAGTCACACAGTGATATACAAACACAAAAAAAAAACGTTGAAAATTATTGTTAAACTTGGAAGTTGACCCGATTCACCCTATTTTACGGTGCGTTAAAGTTTGGATTAAATGTCTTAACTGTTACCTTAAAATTTGTAATGAAAGGTAGTTTAGTATTAACAACTTTGTTTTGTGTCGAAAATACCATATTTAAAAAAAAGAGAGAGGTTTCGCGCCATTTTGCGCGGACATGTCAAGTGCGAGATTTTGTTCTGTAAATTAATTTACTGTGGATATTATTGGTCAAAAGTGGTGTTGTTTTGTTTAATAATGTGCTACAATGTGAATAATTATGGAAAACGATAAATTGGACTTTAATATGTCATTACGTCAGACTTGGCCTTCCCTATCACCTCATTCATCATCCATCAGGATAAGAGAACACAAAAAAAAAACTAGGATTGGGAAGTAGTAGGTCAGACCAGTGTGGTATCCCCACTACTTCTCAGGTCGTTCAACTTATCTCGGTCCCGTATGGTACCTCCACCACATCGTCATCGAACCCGTGACCCTTGTGGTGAAGGTACCATTCTATGTGCCTCCACAGTATAATTAAGTGATTAAATTGGACGTGGTAACGCAAAATTAATCCAATACACATAAAGTTAATTTTAAGTTATAGGCCATTATAATAATAATAAAGCCATTAAAGTTGGAATTTAGATTAGTGGATATATTGATGGCCTAACATTTTATACATTATATGTCAAAAACGGTATTTTTATATGAATCGTTTTTGATATAAGATATATCATCCTAAGGACCTGATTAAATTTCATAATTAAATTTTTGAAATCTGGATTCGATTCTTTTTGTGTAACTGCGTCCAATTGTTGATATCATATTTGTAATATTTTTGACACAAAACAAAATGGCGGAAATCTTTTAAGCACTTAAAATGCATTTGTTTATAATCATTCGTCATTAGATGTGTCATTTTTAAGGGTAGTAGTAGGTATTTCACTACACAAAAAATAATAGTAATAAAAAAAAAATGGATTTTAATGAATTGATCAGATATAATAAAAATAAATAGTGTAGCTGTTATCGAGTTATCCTAACAGCCGGTTGCAGAAAGGCTAATTATTATCTTTTGATATGTTTACCGATTTTGCATCACTCTCTGTCGCACAATCTAATATTTCTAATTACTTTTCAAGTCTTTAAGTTGAGTAATTACATCAACTTACTAAGAAATTAAATTACGGACATTTTGGAAATTCATATACCTATTGAATTAATATATAACATTAAAATAAATCAATAAAAATAAATATTTCCAGACAGGTCACACAGCGCCATCTAGTTTCCGTGGTAAGCTGCGAGGCTTGTGTTACGGAAACTAGATGGTTGATAATAATAATTCCTAGAAAGTATATAGAGTACATTTCTCAAATATACATTCAGAATTGGTCTGTGAAAGTCGATTCCTGGTCGGGACACAAAAATATTTATTAACCTTTAATAAGGCAAAGGGGGGTTATTTCCCACAACTATCTCTAAGCAAAAAATGATTTAAATTTGTCACCTGGCAACACTGCTTGTTTTATGGCAACACTTGAAGTAAATTTTTGATCTCAAAGTGTCAGTAGTCGAATTTCGAGTGACAGAAACAGTCGTTTTTCGATCAAGACGGAGAAAAGTGGAATTTAGCTTCATCACGTGATTGTTGATTTATTGTGCGTCTGTTTTATCTTTGTTTCCATTGCTTGTAATTTTTAAATTCTACAGTAGTCATTTACCCTAAAACCACTTCAACTTCTGCATTTAAAATCCTATTAACTCGTGCCTTATTAAGGGTTAATGTAAATAAATACATTTTGTTTTATTTGTGATATTTCTTGACGTTGGTACGCTGGAGACATCGACGAGCTTGCCAGTTGTCATGATTGGCATAGGCCAAACAATCAAGTAAAGTTGGCTAAATGTGAATCCGCTTAGTTATAAGCTTGGTTTCTGACCATCCCGAAAAGGAAACGGTCGTGATGACACTTACTATTCGATAGGGGGGTGATGTGCCTCAGTAAACTACCCGCACGCGGACAGACGCGTTAAGGTGGATGACGTTGATCATTAAATTATCCTTTCTGCAATCCGTAAGTCACCTTAATGTTATTGTAATAAGGTTCGATATTATTCTTGTTAAATGTTTTATTGTACTTTTAACATATCGTCGTCTCTCTTTCAGCCAGTTTCTCGAACGTATTTTTGGTACTTAATGATTTCTTAAGATATACTTATGAAATAATTTAGAAGGAAACTGTCATTAACACAAATGGTGGCGCGGGTTTAGTGGTACAGTCCACTAAACCTACGTGCGGGGTTTGCGATAATCTTCGAATTAGATTCATAGACGATACTATGATAATCGGTGCAATAAACAAACTAGACAGGAAACTGGTAAAGGAACTCACCTGATGTCCTCGGCATCAGCACTTATAAATTGTTCTTACACTAATTATTGTTTGGCGAATGCGGGCGAAAACAATGATTGCGGCGATTTCTTCAGCGTCTTCTATGACGACTGTACGACAACGACTACCCGACGACGACGACTTCTAGTGCTGCCTCTCTTCAGTGCGCAAGTTGACTAGTGAGTGGGATGGGTAATATAGAAAGAAAGCGGCGAGAAAGAGACAGGACAAGGGTATAGGGGTAACAAATTAGGACGTTTGGTTATGCACCGACGAATCACAATAACGCCTAACCATCCAAAATTGGTCGAATTACCGCGTTCGGCGCGAACACAAATGTATGGGAAGGTATTAATTTTACGTTTCACAAAGCAATAAGAAATAATTCGGTAGAGTTTTGACAACTAATTAATAATAAATTATAAGCTACCTAAACAATAAAATTAAAAATAAACTAAACTAGAGACGTCCCATCCGACGAGACTGGCAACATTTCCCCTCTATATAGCGAAGCTAATACGTTGGCAGAAATAATTGCCAGCCTTTCTGTTTCTAGACCTTTCCGTCAGCCGCTCTGACAACTCCTTGGCCAGGCGCCTTACTGAAGGTCCCCATGGGCCCATCGTCTCAAACGGCGCAAACTGTTTTCTTAAGTAGCCGAAGAAAAACTTTAAATAATAATGATTCCTTAGCTAGGAAATAATTAAGTAGAACTTCGAGAGACTGGCAGTTTGTTAATTATATAACTTAGGAAAATTGAAATAATTTGATTTATTAATGTGACAGCTGTTTAAAAGACCAAATTTTATATTTACGTATCGTTTCATCATTATGGCCTAGACCTTCCAGATTCATATATCATATTCTGGAGGATTTGGCTAAACTCGTCACGCTGACCAGACACTTTAACGTGTCGTTTAATCCATATAAAATAAGTACTTAAATTTATTAATGCAATACTTTAAAGAAAAACTACTCCTGAATTTGGGTGGGTTATTTTTAACAGATAGAGCGAGATGCAACTAATCGCTATACATATTTAATATACACGTATTATTGCATCTCGCTCTATCTGCTAAAATATCGTAGTTGTTTAGCGTTTCTCACTGTCCAAAGCATTAAAATTTGGTCTTATTAAATATCTTTACTATATTTTAATTATTGGACTGTGTCTTTAAGGCACTTTAATTTTGTCGTATAATACTTTCGTGACTAAAGCAAAGATACTATTGCAAGATTATGTATATATTTATTAATCAAACAGTTTTTGTAGTATTTGGCTTGTAAAACTGGCCAAACGTGCCCATTATTCTTTGGCCTAAAGAATTTAATATTATTAAATCATTCCTTCAAGTATTATTTTCGGTAGAAATGCTAGGAAATATATTTAATCAAATTTAAAAACTTTTTTATAACTAGTTTAGTATGTATTCTGTATAGCTCCAAATATCTACAATAAAAGAAATTATGACATAAAATTAAAAACTACTTAAAGTGTAAAAATTAAATACAAACTTAACCTAAATGTTATTTTAGAGATTTTAAAGTATTTTTTTATCTGTTATAAATTTTTTTTTTTTTTTTTATAAATTCAGTAAAATTAAAATAATTTTGTTCATAGCTTATTGAAGTGCCAGCTACAATATCATGTTTAGTGGTACTCATTGAATTTGGAATTAAATGTCTTTTCTTTGGTAATAATCGATAAACCCTTAAAATTTAAATATATCGAAAACTATTGTATATGGGGGGGGGGGGGGGGTTCAATTTGTTGCATTTTGCCCCCCCCCCCCCCCCCCCCCAATTAGCTAAAATACGTCGTATTACCTAACCTTATACGTCGAATAACCTTATAAAGTATTGGAAAAAAATATTTAAAAAATTGACCATTCTTGTGATTTTGTCATATCTATCTTAATAATTTTATTATAGTAGATTTTAAATTATTTATTGACATAAAGTCTTAAAAAGTAGCGATTTTCAATAACGATTCTTTTAAAAATACTATAAGTCGAGAAAGATCAGTGTGCGAGAAATATGGCTAAAAGCCGAAGTTCTGGCTGGTAGCAATTGGTTAAACTTAGATGTATCCTATTGTTTGCAGTTAATGCAGATGTAGCCGGTTGCATTCGTCTAAACAGAGATTCTCAAACTCACTTTGATCTAAATAATCGTTGTGTACCTTTTACTCAGCTTTAAATTTCAATGAATTTTCAAATATAAATTCGCCCCCCTAATCCATTTCTTTCTGGGCTCCTTACCGCCCCCCTCTAGGCGTCCAGCGCCCACAAGGAGGCGTTATCGCATAAAACCAGGCCTGGCCTTATACTGGCTGTAGCTGTAATATAGCCAATCTTTACTGGTTACAACTAGATGTGTATATCTAGTTTAGATAAAAACAACAGTACGATGAACTAGCAAATTACGGTAGACATATTATACATAAAATTCATATTCATAATTGTTGTTATTTTTGTTAACCTTACCTCTTACGTTAATATAACAATAAAGTTATTAAAAAAGTAAATAAAATAAATAAATACTATTTTAACGCTTTAGCGCCCCTCTCGCTCGCACAATACAGCACTAAAGATTATTCAAGTCTGAGTGTCATCATCATCATTACAGCCCCAGAACACAGCGTCCTAGACCTTCACTGTTGGAGATGGCCTTCCGGGAATTTCTGGAGAATTTGGCCTACACTCGCCACGCTGGCCAGACGGGTTGGCGAGTAAGGACAGTAGTATTA
This sequence comes from Tinea semifulvella, assembly GCA_910589645.1. Lineage (NCBI taxonomy): Eukaryota > Metazoa > Arthropoda > Insecta > Lepidoptera > Tineidae > Tinea > Tinea semifulvella. The sequence goes on along the minus strand of OU342615.1, from coordinate 2,602,980 downwards.
CAGTATATTTTACAATCCTAATCGATTTTGCCATCTTTGTAAATCTCACATTTCACCTTGTATTAGAATGTAATTGCAATATTTATAAACAGTTGCACCAAAACGAAGTCACCTTAATGGGGTGTGTCACTAACTTTTTATCACGATAGATGGCGCATGATAGATGGTACCTAATAAAACTATCAGTTGCATAGAAAATTAATCATATAAAATAAACATAGTAATGTCGTATGGTGCAGAAACGTGGACACTGACGGTAGGTCTGGTCCAAAAGTTCAAGGTCGCTCAGCGAGCTATGGAGAGAGCTATGCTCGGGATTTCACTAAAAGATAAAGTCAGAAACGTTGACATCCGTCAAAGAACCAAAGTTTCCGATATAGCTTTTAAAATTAGCAAGCTGAAGTGGCAATGGGCTGGACACATATGCCGCAGAACCGATGAACGATGGAGTAGACGGGTTCTGGAGTGGAGACCACGTACTGGAAGACGCAGAGTGGGACGACCCCCCGCCAGATGGACAGATGATCGAGGAAGGTCGCTGGTGGGGGATGGATGAGGGTGGCAGGAGATCGTGTGAAGTGGCGAGCCTTGGGGGAGGCCTACATCCAGCAGTGGAGAGACACAGGCTGATGATGATGATGATGATGCATAGAAAACTTGTATTTTTATTACGAAATTTATTATTTTCTGGATATTATGCAGAAGTGAGCAGCTTTTAAGTGTACAAATCGTGATTTCCAAGCGAAAGCAAAGATATGGTGATCTCAAAATTGCCGTTCTATTATTTCAACCTTTTTTTATTTTAAAGACGGTGTTCGCTTACTTAATTCGTCTTTTAAGGTAGGGAACGTTAAGTTAAAATTCATTCTGCTATAAAAATGTAAAACTACAAATAAATTTAAAAAATGATCAGTCATAGGTGTAAACAAGGTACCAGTGCCGCTAACGACATCTACAAAAAAGCTTTGCGTGATACACCCCATTGTAACGATTAATATTTTTATATATGTTTGTAGTACTTATATGTATGTATGTTGTATATACCCACTTCTATATGTAATTTAATACTTTAGTTGTAAGTATAATGTATTTTTTTTTTCTAAATATTTGTTGTTTATTCATCCTAAACTTACCTCTTATGTTTCAATGTCCCAAAGGTTAAAAGAGAGTGTCTATAGGCATTATATCCGCCTTTGGTTTATTTAACAATAAAGTTTAAATAAATTAAGTTAAGAAGTAAGACACTTGATTGAAACCAACGCGTTCAGTCTACAAGGTTGCAATCAGCGACCAAGCGCAACCTGCGTATAACCACGCGGCGTGTTGTGGAACAAGTATTTATTCTAAATATATTTAAATCAAGACGTCTTCATGACTTTTATTGTATGGTCACAATGGGTGTAATATCAGTTTGAAGAGGGGCAAAATTTAATAATAATAATAATAAATATTTCCAGACAGGTCACACAGCGCCATCTAGTTTCCGTGGTAAGCTACGAGGCTTGTGTCACGGAAACTAGATGGTTGATAAACTACAAATTATACTTTTTTTTTTGTAAATATATACATATTATACATATAAACACCCAGACCGAGACAAATTATACAATGTACAACTTGCCCCTGGTGGGAATCGAACCCACGACCTCCCGAGTTCACGGCAACGTTTGTTACCACTGGACCACGGAGGAGTCTTCCTTGTAACAATATTTATGGCAAGACTAGGTATACAAGCAAAATAGTTGATTTTCTAGTCTAGTCTAGCGATCAAGTCCGTGTATTTAGACTTGGAGGTACCGGGTTCGACTCATGGTCGGGTCACAATAATATTTTATAAGTTATTAATTGTGATTTTGGTATGCTAGAGATATCGACGAGCTTGCCACTTGTCATGATTAGCCTATAGTAAAGTTGGCTAAATGTGAATCAGATTCTTTATAAGCGGAAGGTTGATTTTCATATTATCCTCCACGAATGTATTTTTTTTTTGCTATACAAAACGATGACGTTACAATTTACATTTGCAGGCGTCTAATCGTTGGCAGTATATTGTTGGTTCCTCCATGAGCACCTAGTGTATGATTTGAGATTTAAAAGTGTTGTTAAACCTAGAGTTTGTTATATTTTAATTATAATTGGATTGTTATTTGATTTTGTTCTAAAGAGTAAATAGATCATGTCGAAACTTGAAACTTAGCGACATCTTTGGTCGATTGGTCGTACTTTTTTTTTTTTTTTAATTCTTTATTGCACCAAAACTTTAATGCCTGTTAGGCATTCTCTGACAACTAACCTTTGGGATGGTGAGAGATTATGGGCTATTATTATACTCTCATTGTAAAATTGCAAAAATGTAGCTCGGTATATCCTGTACATAATTATCTGAATAATGAATAATAGTTAATCTTTTTAAACTTTCGCGCATATTCATAATAGTTTCTATAATTCTAACGGGTCTTTACGCGATTTAACTTAGAGACATATTTCTCCCGACGTTTCAGCCAAGTTGCATTGGCCGTGGTCACGGGTCGACTGGAGCTATGCGGTGTAGTCTCGTACATACTGGGCGGTAGATGTAAACCTACCCACTTATCACTTTTAAAAGTTTTTAGAAATCACGACACACGACACTTACAATATCCTTGGCGACACCGGGCGATTTTTCCCGGCGTTGAAACCTATTGATTACTGGATTCCACGATGAAGATAGCTTATAACCCCCCTCTCGATTGAAATAGTGGCACAAATAATAGATAGTGGCACAAACCATTGGATTGAGCTGCATGACCCAAAGATACTTCACTATTACCCTAGAATAGTACGTGAAGCGATTGAAATAAAGAAACACAAAAATTTTAATCGAAAGGGGGGTTATAAGCTATCTTCATCGTGGAATCCAGTAATCAATAGGTTAATAATCTTTGAAAATATTGGATTGCGACAGAATGATAATCTTCACTGCCTACCCCACAAGGGAACTGACAGAACGTGAAGATATTTATTTTTATGTAGTTTTAAAAACCTATCTGTCAAAATTAACTAGCTATATTCAACAAGCTAAAATTAGTGACTTTCAAGCTTTGATATTATTTAATTACAATTCTATAAGGAATTAAATTAACAAACGTTTAAGTGTTTGCTATAAAGCACGTGATTAGCTATACTAACAAAAAACATTGTATGAATTTTTCAATTTGAACCTGCGGGTAAATCTTTTATTAACTGATTATAATTATATGTCTACACTTCAGTCTATATGTATATATATATACCGCGTGATTTTGTATGGTCTAACTCTAGACTAGACTAATATGTTATTTTATTGATAGAAACAATCAATTTTTACTAAGAAACCGTATCTGACGCAATATTTTTTTTTGGATTCTCCATAGGCTTTTTTAAATTTAACAGTCTAGAGTTAAGGCATATAAAATCACGTGGTATGTTTCTGTGGTGTCAAGGAAGAAGGAGATGAGTCGAACAATTAAAAAAATAGATTTTTGCACGTATTGGTTCAAAACATTCATATGCGTCAATGCAATAAGGAGATGAGTCTAAACATTGTACAGTTTATTTTACACCCCTACGTACATAAAGGGGCTAGTCGTAACATTAAATAATAATAATAATAATAAATATTTATTGCACTAAGTTAAATAACTTAAAACTAAGCGCATAGGCGAGCTTTATGCCTTAAGGCATCTTCTACCAGCTAACCTTTGTGAAATGTAACCAATTACAGGCAGAGTGACAAAAAATATATAAATGATAGATAATGAGAGATATTATAAAATATTAATTTATACTAATACTTACAAATATTATATTTATTTATTTATTTTATTTAAAACTTTATTGCACATAAATTACAAAGGCGTGACATAATGTCGCTTGACATTCTCTGCCTGTCAGACCTTCGGGACAACGAGAACATTTATGTGAGGTAGGTGCAATATATCAATTAAAATTAAATATATTAAAATATTGGTACTAAATTATAATATTGGTACAATAAACTACATAAACAACAATACATACTATACTTACATAATACACACATACAATACACTACACATAATACTTACTGAAAGGGTAATAATATAATGTAATATAATAATATAAAATGTATAAATAAGTAAAAAGAGTTCAATCGAATTATTTCAGTATCGCGCTTTTACCGTCAATAATTTAGTTATGCATAGTGAGATGAGTGGACTCGTAACTAAAGTATACGACTAATGAAATTGAACATTACGTAAATGACAATTTTCTAATTATAAAAATTGTTGTTTTCTTAATTTGCCTCTAGTGAAAAGTTCAAGTTTTGTACTTATCCCCTTTTCCTTGACACCGCAGGTTTATCCAAGGAATGCTAGAGGAAAAATATGTAGCTGTAATGTAGCCAAAGGTTTCTTCTAGGATTGACATTTTAATATTATATCTAATGTTTATTAATTTGGTATCACTGATTTTTATTGAATTAAAATAAATATTTAAATATTGTGGGTAGAATAGAAAAAGATCAAATGTCTTTGGTTAAATTTTAAAACTACCCACATTAAATATTTTTACACTTACGTTTATATTTTTGTATTAGGGCAAGCGTTGACGTGCAACTTTTGTCTCTCACATCAAGTTTTTAAGAAGTCTTGTTTCAAGCGGTGTTATTTTTATATATCACCATGGCAAGCTTAAAATATTAGTTCTCCTTGAAAGTAAAAATTGGCATTTGACATCGTTGCTAATGGCACATACTTTCCACAAGAACAACAAATAGGTGGGAGGCGGACTGATAGTGGTAATTTCCCCAGTCTGCCGGGGCCGGCACGTTTCGGAATCAGGCTCGAATTAATTTTAGGGACTGATACTGATCGGGTTCGATTCCTGGTCGGGACACAAAAATATTTATAAATGTTAATAAATACATTTAATTTATTTGTGATATTTCTCGAGTTTGGAACGCTGGAGACATCGACGAGCTTGCCACTTGTCATGATTGGCCTATAGTAAAGTTGGCTAAATGTGAATCCGCTTATTTATAAGCGTGTTTCTGACCACCCCGAAAGGGAAACTCGTCGTGATGATACTTTACTAGGGACTGATGTCAGTCATGAGTGACTGATTCCAGTTGCTAACATTCGTGGACCTTGCGCGCCACTTACCATCAGGTGGGCGTAAAGTCATATGTCGTGCTGGTATAAAAAGATAAAATCTACACATTACTGTTTTTCAAGGAGACAGCGACAAAGTCAATCAGGGTAGTTGGAGACAACTTACGTTGCTCGTGAGCTCCGCTCTTACAGGTAGTGTTGCCGAATCTTGATCTTGGTCTTGGTCTAGCTTTGACCAACAGCATATGTTGACCAAAACTGCGACATAAATGTCAATGGAGAATACATCTCACACCTCCGTTTTGCGGATGACATAGTCATAATAGCTAGCGCACTGGAGGATCTTAGCGGAATGCTAAACGGCTTAAACTTAGCGTCCCAGCAGGTTGGCTTCGGTATGAACTTGAACCTTGGAACAAAAGTCATGTATAACGACCATGTCGTACCGAGATCAATCTGCGTTGGTAATGCCACTCTAGAAGTTGTGCAAAAATACATCTACCTTGGACAGACTATACAATTAGGCGTAGCCAACTTCAGCAAAGAAGCCGACAGACGCATTCAGCTAGGATGGGCGGGATTCGGGAAGCTGCGCCACATCTTCCTATCAAACATACCCCAGTCTTTGAAGACGAGAGTTTTCAACCAGTGCGTTCTTCCAGTGCTGTCGTACGGAGCAGAAACGTGGACACTAACAGTGGGTCTGGTCCACAAATTTAAGGTCGCTCAGCGGGCTATGGAGAGATGGAGAGATGGTATTTCTCTGATGGATAAAGTCCGAAACGAGGAAATCCGTCGGAGAACCAAAGTTACCGATATAACCTTCAAAATTAGTAAGCTGAAGTGGCAATGGGCTGGACATGTCTGTCGTAGAACCGATGAACGATGGAGTAGACGAGTTCTAGAGTGGAGACCACGTACGGGAGGACGCAGAGTGGGTCGACCCCCCGCTAGATGGACGGATGACCTGAGGAAGGTCGCTGGTGGGGGTTGGATGAGGGTGGCAGGAGATCGTGTGAAGTGGCGAGCCTTGGGGGAGGCCTATATCCAGCAGTGGAGAGACACAGGCTGATGATGATATGTTGACCAAGACTAAGCAGATAAACATAGTAAACGAATTACATAACAAAAGAAAAGTTTGAGTTCAGTTGAGCAGACTGTCTCCGCGGATTTAGAGTCCGTGAATTTAGAGGCAGAGGTTTCGATTCCTGGTAATTTATTTGTGGTATTTCTTGAGTTTGGTACGCTAGCGACATCGACGAGCTTGCCACTTGTTATTATGGGCCTATAGTAAAGTGTGATTTCAGCGGGGTGAGGGGGAGTACATTCGTTTTCACTATCGTATCGACTAGCGTTCGTTCGATGACAACATTTCGCCTACCTTTTAACATTTCTGACAGACGAATTATCGTTTTCGGACGATTGTGCATTCCGCCTCACCCCGCTGACCTCCTAAAGGGTAATACGGTCGTGATGATATCTATAGCAAGCAAGTCAAAATAAATAAATAAATATTTCCAGACAGGTCACACAGTGCCATCTAGTTTCCGTGGTAAGCTACGAGACTTGTGTTACGGAAACTAGATGGTTGATAAACTACATATTATACTTTTTTTTTGTTGTAAATATATACATATTATACATATAAACACCCAGACCGAGACAAATTATACAATGTACAACTTGCCCCCGGTGGGAATCGAACCCACGACCTCTCGAGTTCACGGCAACGTTTGTTACCACTAGACCACGGGGTCTTTTTTATTAAATATATATTTTTATTAAATGAAAATCAGTGATCAGATAGTTGTATTGTACACTAATGTAATACGTAGCACGGTGTATAAAAAATAAATAAAAAAATACATAAAAACACACTGGTTTTATTTATAGTTTATACTTAAAATTGGTTAAAGTTACTTATAAATAAAAACGCTCGGAATGCCTAAGAGATCTAACATAAAATAAATCGGGCATTGGTTGAAATTAGTTCTTTATTAAAGAACGTGTTTACACCTCCGTAGCATGCAGTGCCGGCAGTCTCGACAGATCGCTATCTTAGCAATTTCGGTCGGTAAGTAGTAAAAAAAATGTTGCCACTTACAAAATTAAAAAGTTGATTTGGTAAATATCATTAGTTTCAAAGGACGGTAATATTTTAACATGAGAACTTATGTCATTAAAAACTCAGACAGCTCTATATTAACTCACTTTATGTCCTAAGATTTGTATTATATCAATGGACAATAATATTTATTCCTTTGCAACACTCGAAGCTAATGTCAGCTGGCTGCTGTCACACGGTAAAACTGTCGGCTAATTCCGAATTATGATCAGAGCGCTTAGAATGAATATGATACTGACAGTCGTTCCGAATCAAATATCACGATTTAGATGCTCAGAGCGTGATTTTAATTTGGAACGGTCTAAATTACATTTTTATTCATACAATCATAGTTTTTGTTTTAAATGTATAGAGGATAAATTGCGGATGCACATTTTTGAGTATAAATACTAACAAACACAGCCCTCTTGGATTATTCAGATTTATATGTGTAACGTTTAATACTATTAACTTATTTTGGTTTTCTAAAATAACTTGCCGTGTTACCGACATTTTTTGTTTACTTCCCACTTAAATATTAATTAGAGATTTGTTTTAGAAGTAATATACAAACAGTATAAACATATTACAATATTATATAATTTAAAAGAAAACCTAATTTTAAATAAACTTGAAAATGGCGCGCGACATTATGACAAACAACTGACAGCGCTCAGAGCGATCTACCTCGATATCGTGAGCAGTCTGAGCTTTATGCACGACTCGGAGCGGTTTTAAGTGTGCTTAGGTTACTATTATCGTGCCACGGAACGAGGGGACAACCTTAGTAAAAAAAATGTCATGTGTCAGTTCTTAGTACCTGTCTATGTATCGATGGCAAACTACTAACAAAATACACAATATTTTATAATTTTCTCGCAAAAGCTATGCCTATAAATAGGTATGGGTGGCACTTTAAATACCCTATCATCCACCTGGCGCAATAAATAAATAAATAAACGAGGGTTGCTACTCTTTTCCCAATGGGGTGTATCACTAACTTTTTATCACGATAGATGGCGCATGATAGACGGTACCTAATATAACTGTCAGTTGCATAGAAAACTTTTATTTTTAATATCTGCAACAAATAAAGTGTGTTAGATGTGTTTCTTACTTGGTAAAATATATAAATTGAAGCTTAAAAATTTTATTGCCAAATATTTCGCCTCTCTTTGGAGCGGCGTCATCAGTGACAGTGACTGAAGGTCTTTGTCATAAATTTTGAAAAGTAATTTTATTTCTTTTAGCAATGGTAAAGGCAATGCACTATACAGTTTTACCTCGCGCATCATGGAGAACATCATCAGTATGTTATGTCCATTGTTGGTTCGATATTAATAAATTTACAAAACAAGTTAGACAAAACCTAATGCATTACATTCAGACCAGGGCTATAGTATGCACCAAGCTGCTATATAAAAGAGCTTTCCCATGTTTTTAAATCAATAGACCGAATAGTTTTAGGAAAACTCGTTAATAATCTTACTGTGAAACAATTGTTAAAGGTAGTGTTATGTATACGCGCATGGGTGGGCACAGGTAAAATATTAATTTGAGAATCTACTGAATGTCTGTGTCCATTCATGCGAGTACGAAGGGGTGTCGTAGTCTCTCCCACATAAAAACCGCCGCTCCAAAGAGAGGCGAAATATTTGGCAATAAAATTTTTAAGCTTTAATTTTTATTTTTAATACGAATATTTTCCGGATATTATGCCGAAGTGAGCAGCTTTTAATTGTACAGATCGAGATTTCCAAGCGAAATTAAAGATATGGTGATCTCAAAATTGCCGTTCTATTAATTGAACCTTTTTTTTTAAAGACGGTGTGCGCTTTATTAATTCGTCTTTTAAAGTAGGTAACGTTAAGTTAAAATATTTTTTTCTGTTATACAAATAAAAAAAACATTTAAAAAATGATGCGTCATAGGTGTAAACAAGGTACCATTGCTGCTAGCGATATCTACAAAAAGCTTTGCCTGATACACCCCATTAGTAAGTATATTATTTCTACTCTTTGCCGGCGATGCACTGCCATAGACGAATTAATTCTGAAACGATTGTCTCTGTCGGAAGTTTCGTTCCCGTGACAGTTTATAAATATAAAATAAACTATTTAATCTCTCGCAATTCCGATAATAGTCAAAATATACATGAAAATGTTGACCATATCAAGATATAAGCTGAGGGCTGCAAAAATGTATTCTTCAGGGGATATGCTGTATTTATGCTTCCCGCCAATAATGAGCTGCGTGTCATAGACAAGGAACATAGAGAATAGAAGCACGCCGAAGCAAGCCAGCGCCAACCGCCATATTGTGTTGTTTGGAATGAACCAAACTATGATGGCTAAAAAAAAAACAATATAAATTTTATTGAAAATCATACTTCATCATTACATCTCCTAGCATACAGCGTCCTATACCTCCACTGCTGGAGATGGGCCTTCCAGAACATATATCTGGAGAATTTGGCCTACACTCGCCACGCTGGACAGACGGGTCGGCAAAAATCTGATGTCAATTTTTTATGACAATTTATTAACGATTCCACTTGTTGGTATTAGTGGAACCGGGTGCTCTCCGAGGCACGGGAACGGTGGTGTTGTAAATCTAGGACAAATGTACGTAAGAAAAGTGTATTTCTCATTGGTACATGCCGGGGGGGTTTGAACCGACCTTTGTAATTTACGGAACGCGTTCTTACAACCGAGCCACCGCCGCGCCTTTCAAATCGGAGTTATTTTACTAAATAATTAAAAATCCATTTATTTTGTTTTTATACTAGCACATGTGACCTGATGGTAAGTGGCGCGCAAGGTCGATGAATATAACTTTAAAATATATAATAATAAAATAATTTTCCCAGTTTGCCGTGGCGGACATCTATCCACCGTTCGTGCCGATAAACCTAGTAGGGATACACCCCACGTTTCGGGATCAGGTTCGACTTGCCGTCATGCCCAGTCAAGCCGGCATAGTGTTAGAGACTGATGTCAGTTATGAATGTCTGATTCCAGTTGCTAACATTAATGGACCTTGCGCGCCACTTACCATCAGGTGGGCCCAAGGTCCCATGTGCTAGTATAAAGAAAAAAGATACTTACTGAAAATTAGAAGTATGGTCGCAAAGACTACCAGGATTCCTCCCATAGTGGTGAAGTCCCATTTGGTTTGGAATGCGAAGAGCGTCAGGGCAAGGCATACAGCTGCTGTGATCCCAACTGCCATCATAACCTGGTTGAAACACGTTACAGATATTTATTAATTAATTTTCACAATATCATCATCCCATCAACCCGCCATCAATCAGACTGTTGCTGTACAAAGCACAGATCAGATCATGCGTGGAATACTGTTCACACCTTTGGGATGGTTCAGCCAAGTACCTCACAGATGCTCTCAATGTCCTACAGAGGCGAGCTGTTCGAATTGTGGACGATGCCATTATATCTGGAACTCTCGAATCCCTGCAGCTTCGCCGAGATGTGGCTTCTCTGAGCGTGTTCTACCGGCTATACTATGGTGAGTGCTCTGAAGAGCTCTATAACCTAATTCCTTCCTCTCCATTCCGCAACCGAACCACACGCACAGGTCAGAATATGCACCCACATACCGTATATGCACCCACATACCGTAGTCACTATCCCTTCGCGTACCTATAAATTTGGTGACTCATACATCTGTCGCACAATAAAGATGTGGAATGCTCTTCCAGCCTCTGTGTTTCCACTTTCCTATAACCTGGAGTCCTTTAAGCGAAGTGCGAAAAGGCATCTAGTCAAGCCGGCATAGTGTTAGGGACTGATGTCGGACATAAGGGTCTGATTCCAGTTGCTAACATTCATGGACCCTGCGCGCCACTTACCATCAGGTGGGCGCAGAGTCACATGTGCTAGTATAAAAATATATATATATATATATATAGAAGAAACATATTGGTAATTCGATTTTAATGCTAATAATAATATTCTCCTGATAGATGATGAATGAGGTGATAGGCAAAGGGTCTAACCCATACAGCCAAGTCTGACGTAATATATCTTTCTTTTTAATGAGTTAATGAGGTTATCATCAATTTCCAGATGTTGCAAAATTTGATGCTTTCCTTGGAGTTACTCACGGCATTATAGCCCAAACACGTCAGGTATAATATGGGAGTTCACAGCGCGGGAAATCCGCAAGAAAAACTGCAACTTGTGCCCCATATTTAAAGTCCAATTTATCGTTTTCCATAATTTATCACATTGTAGCACATTATTTAACAAAACAACACCACTTTTGACTAACAATATCCATAGTAATGTGATTTACAAAACAAAAACTTGCACTTGACATGGCCGTGCAAAATGGCGCGAAGAACTCCTTCTATTTCCTACGTATCTCACTATTTTAATACGCAATGGGGTGTATCACTAACTTTTTATCACGATAGATGGCGCATGATAGTTGGTACCTAATAGAACTGTCAGTTGCATAGAAAACTTGTATTTTTATTACGAAATTTATTATTTTCTAGTTATATGGCCGAAGTGTACAAGTGTAAGTGTACAAATCGAGTTTTCTAAGCAAAATCAAAAATATGGTGATCTCAAAATTGCCGTTCTATTAATAAAACATTTTTTCTTTTTAAAGACAGTGTGCGCTTTCTTAATTCGTCTTTTAAGGTCGGTAAGGTTAATTTAAAATACATTTTACTGTTATAGAAATAAAAAAAACTACAAAACATTTAAAAATGATGCGAAGTAGGTGTAATACAAGGTACCAGTGCCGCTAGCGACATCTACAAAAAGCTTTGCCTGATACACCCCATTGTGAAATAAAATGAAATGCAAGTTCCGGGCCGGGAAGTAACCACCGTTCGTGCCGATTAACGATAAGTATATCCACCCGTTTCGGGATCAGCCTCAAATTGCTGTTATGCCCAGTCAGGCCGGCATAGTCTTAGGGACTGATGTCAGTCATGTCACTAATTCTAGTTGCTAACATTTATGGACCTTGCGGGCCATTTATTTTATTTTATTTATTTAAAAAACTTTATTGCACAAAGTACAAAGGCGGACTTAATGCCCGAAGACATTCTCTGACAGCCAAACCTTAGGGACAAGTTTGAACAATTATAGATGCGTATCATAGAAATAATAATAATACTATAATTATAAAGGTTAACTTAATAGGATTGATATATACTTACATCATATATCTTCATATATATCATAATATCAATATACTACATACTAATAATACACATTATTATATATAAACATACATATATACTACTTACTAACGCTGTCAGGAGCTATTTAAGAATTTACCATGCTGCAATCCTTAGGTGGGTGCAAGGTCTATCTATGGATATCTTAGTAATTTGTCTTCTCTTCAGCTTACCTCAATAGCTTCAAAGTTGCTAGCCGTGATACCCAGTAAAAAGCTCAGGCATATCGTAAACAGTATTAGGAAGATATAGTTAAGAGGGGCATTTCGTCTAACATTGGTACAGCAAGCCATAGCAATCAAGGTGACCACGTATACGCCAAGCGCCAACCAACTAAAACAGTAAAAAATAAAATTAAGTGGGTACAACTCTAAAGCTAAGAAAACTGTAGTAGGTAACTTATTTATTTATAAAAAAAACTATTAAAATTTCAACTTTTTATGTAACTCTTGAAATTTTTTTTTTTTATATATTTAATTTATTTGTGATATTTCTCGAGTTTGGTACGCTGGAGACATCGACGAGCTTGCTATTTGTCCTGATTGGCCTATAGTAAAGTTGGCTAAATGTGAATCCGCTTATTTATAAGCGTGGTTTCTGACCACCCCGAAAGGGAAACGGTCGTGATCATACTTTTTTTTTTTTATATTATAGTAGCACGACCACCTGATGGTAAGTGGCGCGCAAGGTCCATGAACGTTAGCAACTGGAATCAGACATTCATGACTGATATCAGTCCCTAACACTATGCCGGCTTAACTGGGCATGACGGCAATTCGAGCCTGATCCCGAAACGGTGGATACCTCCCCGCCTCGGCAGACTGGGCAAATTACCATCATAATTTTATTTTATTTATTTTTATTTATTTTTATTTATTCAGGAAACATACGGATCTTAAAACATAATTATAAAAGTTACACAATCCAGCAAAATTTCCACGTAAATATTAAACATAGATTTTGCAATAATAATAATAATAGGGATAAGCTTAAAAACAATACCTATATAATAAATAAACAACTAAATAATATACATATATATAGTAAAATAATGGAAAATAAAAAAAATAAAAAAATAACTGACTGCCTCCGTGGTCTAGCGGTTAAGTCCGTGGACCTAGGACTCGGAGGTACCGGGTTCGATTCCTGGTCTTGACACATAAATATTTATTAATGTAAATGTATTTATTTACATAATATTTAATTTATTTGTGATATTTCTCGAGTTTGGTACGCTGGAGACATCGACGAGCTTGCCACTTGTCATGATTGGCTTACAGTAAAGTTGGCTAAATGTGAATCCGCTTATTTATAAGCGTGGTTTCTAACCACCCCGAAAGGGAAACGGTCGTGATGATACTTTACTTTTTTTTTAAATTAAATTAGTAATCAAAAAAGAATACCACCTATGTGTTGTTCTCGTTGAAATAAATAAATATTTCCAGACAGGTCACACAGCGCCATCTAGTTTCCGTGGTAAGCTACGAGGCTTGTGTTACGGAAACTAGATGGTTGATAAACTACATATTATACTTTTTTTTTTGTAAATATATACATATAAACACCCAGACCGAGACAAATTATACAATGTACAACTTGCCCCCGGTGGGAATCGAACCCACGACCTCCCGAGTTCACGGCAACGTTTGTTACCACTAGACCACGGAGGCGAAGAAAGATATATTACGACTTGGCTGTATGAGCAAATGGTCTAGCTCATTCAGCCTTTCCTATCACCTCATTCGTCATCCATCGGGAGAAGAGATAACAAAAAAGAAAATAATAATATTCAGGTTAACAGTGGTTTAAGTGCAGAGAAGCTGTAAGTTTTGTTTCACTTCGGACCTTATACTACGTCGACATTATAACTTTTAAAGAAAAAAAATATTTTCATCGAAAACAGCAATAATGTACTTTTAAATTAACTTTCCGTTACGATACGATCATGCGATCACCACCATAATAATCCCGCCTCTTTTTCTGACGCCCACCTGTGTGAACCCCTTTTTGTGTTCCGCAGCGCCATCTTACCAAACTCGGTTACACTACCAGGCCAAAAGGCCAACAACATCACATCTTAGTTGTAATTTAACACACGACGCAAGTTGTCTTCTGTACAATTCTAAATATTATCTTACAGTACATATATATATTTTTTATTTTAATATTTTTATAATATGTACTTGTGTTTGTTCTTGATTTCCCAAAAGTTTATAAATAACAACAATAATAATAATAAATTCTTTATCGTACAAAACAAGTGCAGGTACATAGGCGAGCTTAATGCCGTAAATGCATTTTCTACCAGCAGCAGCAGGAGAAAAATGATAGTTAAAATTATTTATTACTATACAAAACACACATTAATTAATAAATAAAAAAATAATAAATAAAATATATAAGGTAGGTGGGTACTTACATAAGCCAAGGATACCGCATCACCCAGTTGATGGTGCCTCTGTGGAAGGTGAACAGAGCTACGAAGCCCATGGTGATCAGCAGCTGAACCATCAGGATTGAGTACACCTGGAATTATTCGAATATTATTGGATCAGAATGAGGTTATTCCATCATTTTCCACGGCTGGGACTCACTCGATGCACCGTTACTGGAATAACAGTGACCGTGTGGATATCACGAACCTAGGGCTTTTAGGTTCATTTACTCCAGCTCTTCTAAAGAAGTACTTCTCTAGGAAGTATACTTTTTGCATATACTTGGTTCGATTCTATTCAGCCATTTTGTATAAGAAAAAAAAATACTGTCTTATAGTACGTGGAATTTGTAAGTAGCAAATACTTTTATATCATAATCTAGAATAAAAATAAAGAATTACGTATTTTTTTTTTAATTATTCAGGTTTAAAATCTTAAGTTACGGTGCAGAGAAGTTTTCCTAAAAATATCGCCACTCATACTGATCAAGTAGGTAGCGCAAGGTCGACGATCGCGCGAACGTTGACTTACGTAATTATTTTTCTCTATTTCGTATCTCGGCTGTGAGAAAGATCAATGAATAATAATACTTACGGACGGTTGCAGAAAGCATGATTAAAATTACAATCAACTTTTTAATCATAGATTAATTTGGAATATCCACGTGATTAAAAGTTAGTTTGTCACTTTGGGTATTTAAGGCAATGACGTGGTTCATACATTAAACATGTCAAAAATTATCATCCTTTCTGCAACCGGCCGTTAGCCTTTAGGTATTAATCGCGATAGATACCGTGATTTTCAGACGCGGCTTTATTCACCATACAGTAGTGTTTTGTTTGTTGGATAATGATTTTTATCTTTAAAAGTTACCTTTTTTATTCAAAAAAAGGGGGTTCTACTAATGACATCTGAAGCCTAAAAAAAATATTTGCTTTTTTGACAATTACACGCGTACGAGTTCATATATTTTGAAAGCTCGGATGTATAAATATATGTTCATAAAGATATTATGGCAGAAAAACTGATTTCCATTGCCAAAAAAGTTTTTTTTTAGATAAAGAGGCCAAGGCGTCGTAGCCAATACAGTCCTAAATTATTTATCACTAAAAAAAATTATTATAATTTACTTTTCTAATGAAACCCTTCCTGATGGTCTGGTCATCGAAATCAAAGGTCGTGGCCTGTCCATCTTCGCCGACGTCGTTTGGAGGCACGTATCCTGATGGCTGAAATAATAATAATATTTATTATTAAAAAATAAAGTAATAATAAAAAATATAAATATAATAATGAACTGTTTTGTAAAGCGTGGTCAGAAACCACGCTTTTAAGAAGCGGATTCACATTTAGCCGATGTCTCTAGCGTACCAGACTCGAGAAATAACACAAATGAATTAAACTAATTATTGTGTCCCAACCAGTAATCGAACCTGATACCTCAGCGTATGAAATCTCATAACTCCTAGACTACGAAGGCAGCTATTTTTGTAAGAGCATAATTTAAATAAATAATACATATTTTACCCTCCCGGTAATGTCGTACGGAGCAGAGACGTGGACACTAACAGTGGGTCTGGTCCATAAATTCAAGGTCGCTCCGCATAGCTCTAATGCTCTAATGCAGCTAGCTATATCTCTAATGGATAGAATTCGAAACGTTGATATTCGTCAGAGAACGAAAGTTACTGACAAATCTTTTAAAATTAACAAGCTGAAGTGGCAAAGGGCCGGACACATCTGCCACAGAACCGACGATCGATGGGTCAAACGGGTTCTAGAGTGGAGACCACGTACGGGAAGACGCAGAGTGGGATGACCCCCCGCCAGATGGGCAGATGACCTAAAGAAGGTCGCTGGTGGGGGTTGGTTGAGGGTAGCGAAAGAAAGTGGCGAGCCTTGGGATAGGCCTACATCAAGCAGTGGAGACATACAGGCTGATGATGATGATGAATACCTATTTAATATTTTGACGCTACGTGATTGGAATTAGCTCGTATCACGTTCAAACTCCTCCGTGGTCTAGCGGTAAAGGCCGTAGATTAAAACGCATAGTTGCTTGGTTCGATTCGTGGTTAAGGACAAAAAAATGGGACATTTTTCGAGTTTGGTACGCTAGAGACATCGACGAGCTTGCCACTTGTCATGATGGTCCTAAAAAGGAGACTAAATGTGTCATTACGAAAGCGTGGTTTCTGACCACCCCGCAAGGGATATGGTCGTGATAATACTTTACGTTTAAACGTTCGTTAAATAACTATCTACACTAGAATACTAAACAAGTGTGGATTTACACGCATTGCAATGAAGGACGGTGTCAGTGGTTATTGATTAATACACAGATAACACATTGGCAGGTAATTTATAACTATAAAATATAACTAAATATAAAAATATGACTATGGATAATATGTATTACCTATTTTTTTTATGTTGTGTTCTCTTTTCCCGATGGATGATGAATGAGGTGATAAGGAAGGCAAAGGATCTAGCCCATACAGCCAACTCTGACGTTATGGGAGTTCACAGCGCGGGAAAACCGCAAAAAATAAACTGCAACTTGTGCAATATTTGAAGTTCAATTTATTGTTTTCCATTGATATTCACATTGTCGCACATTATTAAACAAAACAACACCACTTTTGACTAACAATATCCACAAAAAAATAATTTAAAAAACAATTCTTTGACTTGGATATAACTTAAAAAAAAAACAATATTTAAATAAAACATTATGAAAACGTTCTTGTGCAGCTATAGAATTATAACAAGTTCATAATGCATAATAATTATTTATTATTATATACAACAGAAATGAATACAAAACATTTTTTAAAATTTAATTTTTTTACAATACAGGTCCAGTACCATCTCCAAAAGCATGTGCACACAGCATGCAATTATGAAACATTTACATATATTTAAAAATAAAAATAACAATACAATACCCACAGTGAGTATAGTTCATAAATATTAATTTACTTGCCAAAGGCCAGAAACAATCCACTATAGAGAGCGAACACCCTATTTAGGATTTTTTTTTTTTTTTTTTGTATTTTTGTTAATGTAATGCTGTAATATATATGTATATAGGTATATATAAAAATAAAAATAGAGTATGTTTTTTTTATTATGAATAGCGGTGGTGGCTTGTTGTAAGAAAGCTTCCCTTAAAATCGTACAAAACTCGGTTCAAACCCCCGGTATGTACCAATGAGAATACATTTTTCTTACGTACATTTTGTCATAGATTTACAACACTATCGTTCCCGTGTGAGGTGAGCACGTTAATGCTATGTTCGACATTTGAAAGGAAAGCAAAGCAATGCCAAATTGAACAACTTTCAACCCAAAAAAAGCGCTTAAAGTGATTAGTCAAACACAGGGTAAGCTGTCGGTCCCTGTCCAATACAAACTTGTTAAAAAGTATTATTATCTCACAGAATAAATGATCAGGAACGGGTTCAAGACTCAGCTTTACGCAGTGGAAGTTGGTGCGAGAGGAGTTCCAGCAAAATCTTTGCATCACTTACTGAAAGAATTGGGCCTAAGCAGGTCTGCCGTCAATACATTTATGGAACGAGCTTCCAAGACGGCATTAACGGAATCATACAGTATTCGGTTGGGTAGGGAGAGAAGTAGAATGGTGGATGGTGAGCGTATTATCGCGCAATAATAAAATAAAAAAGGAGGCCTCCTTCTCTTAAACCAGCCTATTGTCGGTCGCAAGCCCGAGACACCATTCTTCTCATCTCTTACCCACACACCATGGACCCGGCACCTGCACGGTGAATCCACCGAATGCTTAGAAATTTGTCTTCAAAGATTGAACCTATATACTATAATTTTGTATATTGTTTAGGACTTATGTATTCTGTACCATGTATGCATTACCAGCGTGGCAAGTATGGCGAAATTCTTTTTAATATACATAAAATTTACCTGTTCCATTTGACTATATCATCAACACTACCGTAGTTTTGAAACACTTATATTGCACTGTTAAATACAACAGATAAGTGATAGCACACCCGGTGTTTTAAGATAAGGTGCCAGATTACCATTGATAAGTAAAATCAATACATTTTTTTAAAAACACAAGTGTTATCAAAATAACGATATATTTATCTATTCATGCGCATCTTTTGGAAATGATTTTAATGGTCGTTAAGAAAGTGCTTGCTGCTGATTTGACCGAAAAAATTTCTAATGCCATCTTGGAAATTTCTGTCAATAAACTCGCAATAAAGTAAGAAATATTTTTTTTACACTAGCACGACATGTTTCATGAATTATTATATTAATTTAGCAAATGGATTTAAACACTGTTGCGTGTTAGTGGATGAAATTGTGGTTTAGAATCTCTTGCCGCATTCTTCGTCACGCGGCTCTCAACGACATAATCCGAAGAGCTCTTGTCACAGCTGGCGTACCGCAATCTTAGAACCATCTGGGATTGTGCGGAGCGATGGCAAGAGACCCGACGGAATGACTGTTGGGCCGTGGAAACTTGGCAGGTCTCTGGTGTGGGATGCGACGTGTGTTAGACACATTAGCTCTATCTCACATCCAGGCGACCTCGTCGCGGGGAGTTCGGCGTTTTCTGCGGAGAACCTCAAATTGCGCAAATACGCCAACCTTGGTTACGAATTTGCGCTGTTTGGGGTCGAGACGATGGGCCCATGGGGACCGCCAGCGAGGCGCTTGGCCAAGGAGTTGTCAAAGCGGCTGACAGAAAGGTTTGGAGATAGGAAGGCTGACAAGTATTTCTGCCAACGCATTAGCCTCGCTATACAGAGGGGAAATGTTGCCAGTCTCCTTGGGACTATCTCGGATGAGACGTCTCTAGAGGACATTTTTTATTTATAGTTTAGTTTATTTTTAATTTTATTATTTAGGTAGCTTTTATTTTTTATTTAATGAATCTCGTGTCGTTTATAATTATTAGCTCAGCCAGCTTCCAAGCTAGGGGAAACCTAAACCTGCTAAAATCAAGAGTTGGAGACCACACAATAACTGGTACAGAAAAGAAAGGTTATTCACATGTGCTCGTCCGGGTTAGGAAATTAGGAAAGTTCACTAGGTCCATCAGACCGACCGGCTGTTTTTCTATATAAACCACTATTTGTAAGTTTTTTTTCATTCATTACAGTCCCTAGAACACAGCGTCCTAGCCCTCCACGGCTGGAGAGGGGCCTTCCAGAACTGGAGAATTTGGCGTACAGTCGCCACGCTGGCCAGATGGCTTGGCGAGGATATGATGTCAATTTTTTTCATGACAATTTATTAACAATTCCACAAGTTGGTATTAGTGGAACCGGGACCGACGGCTTAACGTGCTCTCCGAGGCACGGAAACGGTGGTGTTGTAAATCTATGACAAATGTACGTAAGAAAAGTGTATTTCTCATTGGTACATGCAGGGGGGGTTTGATCCGACCTTTGTAGGATTTAAGGTACACGTTCTTACAACCGAGCCAACACCGCGCCGTGAATTTTACATTCTAAGTATTAATAAATATTTTTGATTGAATTGAACAAAGAGTTTTAAGATGGTTCCTGACTAACCTAACCTAACTAAGATAACTTGTGTTATCAGGATATCAATCAGTTCCATATTTCATAACACATTAAGGCCGCTTTCGTTTTAAAAAATGTTAGCATGACAATACCACTTTTTTAGAACAAGTCGTTCGTTTAATGAAAATTCTAACATTTGATGCTAATTTCGTATGTCAGTACCGTGTTGAAAGGAGGGTTATTGATGTTACTTTTTGACAGAAGTCATTAACATATAAAAAGGTTTTTTTACCATTTTTATATACTTTATAGTATTCTATTATATTTGTTAAGAAGGTATTTTAAACGATTTTATGTAATAAATTCAAAGACCATAATAATATCATGTGTTGGATGCCATGGTATGATAAAACATGAACGAAAATACTTGTCTTAAAGTAGCCTCACCGCTCGTTTTATTTAAGAAATGTTAGCATTGTTAAAAAAAGTGGTATTTCTTAACAAAAATGCGCTGGTTTATGAAGTTGCTACGAGATGTTGTAAATGCTATAAAACGAACGCGGGGTTACACCTACTTTCCAGTAAATTAAAAGTTTTCAATTGTTGGCTTTAATAAAATGTCGTGGATCAAAGCATTAAATAAAATAAAGAAAACATTTTTTTTTCTTTCTTATAACCGAACTTACATCTGAAAAATTTGTAGCTTGAAAATTCTGTTGACCTCCGTAGCCTCCTTGAGGATATCCTTGCATTGGATAGCCTTGACCTTGAGGTGGATACCCTGGGTGACCTTGCTGTGGGTATCCTGGGTGACCCTGCTGAGGGTAACCAGGATAACCATGTTGGGGATATCCTAAATACAAAAAATATTGTAATAAAATAAAAGTGAGTTACTACCCCCCACCACTGTTTTAAAATCCGTAGAAAATCTATTCATCATCAGCCTGTGTCTCTCTACAGCTGGATATAGGCCTCCCCCAATAGGAGCCACTACACGCGGTCTTTTGCAACCCTCATCCAGCGACCTTCCTGAGGTCATCCGTCCATCTCGCATGGAGGTCGTTCCACTCTACGTCGTCGCGTACGTGGTCTCCACTCTAGAACCCGTTTGCCCCATCGTTCGTCGGTTCTGCGGCAGATGTGTCCGGCCCATTGCCACTTCAGCTTGCTAATTTTAAAAGCTATGTCAGTAACTTTAGTTCTCTTTCAGACGAATATCAACGTTTCGAATTCTATCTCTCTTCATAGTTTGATGAGCAACTTTCGGAGGACGTGGAGGACGCACTGATTGAAGACTTTTGTCTTTAAACACTGTGGTATGGACGATGAGTAGATGTGCCCAAGATTTCTGAATGCCGCTCATCCTAGTTCAATGCGTCTGTTTGCTTTCAAGTTGTCCCATCACAGCCGCTTTTGTTAGCGACTTTTATTATTTAAAAATTCAAAATAAAATGCAAATTGTGTATTGAAAATAAATAAACAGCTATTTCAATAAGTAGTAAGTACTTTAAACATATGCTAGGTAAAGCCCAAGGCCGCTCTATCGATCCAAAGGTTGGTGTTGGCCAAGGATCTTTTGCAATCCAACAAAGAGCATTTTATGCTTTTGGATCCGTCTCGTTCGCACAATACATTTTTAAAGATTATTCAAATGAACTATTAAGAATTGTAGTCTATTAAATTTCTAGGGAATAGAATTACGGAAATTTTGGAGTTATGTTAATCATAGATTTGTTTTACAACAAGCTACCTGATGAACTGAAATTGTTACCTGAAATGTCATTTAGACAAAAACTTAAATACTGTCACATGTCTTTTATACAATAAACGAATACTTAAATGTCATATTCATATTATGTAAATCACGTATATTATATTGCTCTTTTTATTTTTAATATTTTTTTGTTTTGTATATTATTGTTTAATTATATTTTAATAAAATTTGTACACCATACTATAGGGCGCGGTGGTGGCTCGGTTGTAAGAACGCGTACCTTAAATCCTACAAAGGTCGGTTCGAACCCACCCGGCATGTACCAATGAGAAATACACTTTTCTTACATACATTTGTCCTAGATTTATTAATTGGGCCTAAGCATTTCTGCCGTCAATACATTTATGGAACGAGCTACCAAGACGGCATTAACGGAATCATACAGTATTTGGTTGGGTAGGGAGAGGAGTAGAATGGTGGATGGTGAGCATAATACTATCGCGCAATAAAAAAAAAGGAGGCCTCCTTTTCTTAAACCAGCCTATTGTCGGTCGCAAGCCCTAGACACCATTCTTCTCATCTCTTACCCACACACGATGGACCCGGCACCCGCACGGTGAATCCATGGAATGCTTAGAAATTTGTCTTCTTCACCACCGTTCCCGTGCCTCGGAGAGCACGTTAAGCCGTCGGTCCCGATAAACTATGGTAGAATTTGTTGAGAAAATATTTTGTAAACACTATTGTTACACAAATTCTAAAGCTTTTTTTTTTCTTTCTTTTTTTTAGTAAAATAGTCGTTATAAATGTATTGGCTATTTTACTTTGTTCAAAAATAAATATATGAAATTAAAAATATGACTAAAAGTCCGTAATTTTATTTCCTAAAATACTATATTTCTCTAAAGTATACAAGTATTCAGTACATACATGTGAGTATGTACCCAGAGACCCATGCTAGGGCAATCGGGCTTCTCCCTAACTGCCGTCAAGATGATGTTACCACTTCCTCATACTCTTGTATCTGGACTATAGTCGCTGCACTATAGAGACATCTCAGTGTTAAATACCTCATCGTATCGCCAATCAATCAGGCATCGTTCGAGTCCAGAACAGCCTATGTCTCGTTGGAGTCGAAGGCTTTCGCGTAGTCCGCAAGACACAGACAGACTTAAATGTTTAAAAATATTATACACAGCTTCACAGTACATTTTTAATTATTTATGTGATAGAGTTAGCAAAGAAGCCGACAGACGCATTCAGCTAGGATGAGCGGAATTCGGGAAACTTTGGCACATGCTCTCATTGTCCATATCACAATGTAGGCCCTCTGCTGTTTCTTATCTATATTAATGACTTGCCCAAGGCAGTGAACCACCCAATGATACTATTTGCAGATGATAGTACTGTAATTGTAAAAAAAGGCACAAACAGCTCGGAAGACTATCTCTCAGAAATAAATAACACAATTAATTTAATTAATAAGTGGTTAACAAAAAACAACCTTATATTAAACATAAACAAAACCAAAATAATACATTTTCACCAAAGACAACCACAATTGGATCTCACAGTAAAACTAAACAACAGAATAATTGAATCAGTGGATGATATAACCTTTTTGGGTCTAAAATTGGATAGAGGCTTAGGATGGAAAGCACATACTGAATATGTATGTCTAAAAATCAATAGATTTACGTACGCTTTGAGATCCCTTTCAAAAATATCTAACATAAACACTGTAAAATCTGCCTATCATGCTTACATATCTTCTGCTTTGCGGTTTGGGGTACTGTTTTGGGGTAACTCAACAAATAGAGATATTGTATTTCGGGCACAGAAGAGGTGCATAAGGGCTATGAGTGCAATACCATCTACTGAAAGCTGTTTACCAAAATTTAAATCTTTAAAAATCTTGACATTGCCTTCTTTATATTTATACGAAGTGCTAATTTTTGTAAAAAGCCACATAAACCTGTTTGCTGAGGTAAAAGTCCACCCGATAAATAAACGTCTGCGACCACGTCCACGTAATCAAATACGTAGGATTAAAAGTAATACAGCATTATTGCATAAAAGTTTTTTTGGTTGGGCTCCAAGAATATATAATAAACTGCCAGATACACTTAAGGATTTGCCATTACATAGGTTTAAAATACATTTAAAAAAGATATTATTGGATAAATGTTACTACACGATCGAAGAATTCCTAAATGACAAGGCAATTAAGTATATAAAAAATTGGTTGGACATTAATTTTTTAATGTATATTATGTAGGTATTCTAGTACATATTTTTATTTTGTTTTTTTTTGTCTGTTTATTAATAAAATGTGTTGACCTATATTAAATTATATAATGATGACTAGACTTATTAGATTGGAATGTATTTTAAATAAAAACAATTTTTGCATGCCACAACAATGGCTAAATGTGCAGAGCCAACTTACTAACCATATTACCGTATGTACCACATTTAAAGCAAATAAACGATTTTGAATTTGAATTTTGAATTTGAATGTCTGATAAAGAAATTCGTCTTCGCGTAATGTCGTATGGAGTAGACGTGGACACTGGCAGTCCACATAATTCAAGGTTGATCAGCAAGCTATACGTTGATGTACTCGAAGCTTTCCCAAATTAGCAAGCTTATGTGCACCACATACATAAAGAAATGGGCCTAAGCAGGTCTGCAGGACATATATTTATGGAACGAGATTTCAATAAAAAGAGGCCTTATTTGTAAACCAGTCTATAGTCGGTCGCAATCCTGAGACACCATTTCTTATCCGCGAACTATGGACCCAGCACCCGCACGGTGAATCCATGGAATACTAAGATTTAAGAAAAAAACCAAACCGTGTGGAGCATATTAAGACATCCTGTGAAATCGTATAAAATTGACAAGGAAAATGACATCAGATCCAAGCCAATCCATCTGACCAGGGTTGCGAGAGAAGGTCATATTCTTCATAGGCCCATTGAACCAGCAGTTGAGATCTAGGACTCGGTGTTGTATAATAAATTAGCACTTTAAAACCATTATAAGAACACAGATCACAAATACGTATATTTCTAATTTAAAATGATTATTCGAACCTTGTGTATTTGCCATGGCACAGGTAATTGATGACTGATCGATTCTATACATTCGCAAGTATCGGATACAGTCATTGATAACGTTTTTATATCGTTATCATAGATAACGTGTTAGTAACTATTTTTGTATTCAATTTCGACAAATAAATTTCCTTGTACAACATTTTTTTTTGTCCTTTCCTAAATAGCTTTTTCGATTTTACGTTTGTTATCATTTGTTTATTATTAATATTTCGAGATTAATATTAATAAAATTTATTTATTTAAATAAATAAATATTATTGTTTCCCGACCAGGAATCGAACCCGGTACCTCTGAGTCTAAATTCTAAATCCACGGACTTAACCGCTAGACCACGGAGGCATCCGTTAAACTATAAAAATGCATTCAATATATAGACTTACATACAGCGTGAATTTGTATGCCAACTTTAATATGGGCCAATCATGACAAGTGGCAAGGTCGTCGATGTCTCTAGCGTACCAAACACGAGATTAAAATTAATAAAATTTATTTATTTAAATAAATCCACGGACTTAACCGCTAGACCACGGAGGCAACCGTTAAACTATAAAACTACGTTAGGCGTTCAATATACGCACCAGTGCATCAGGCATTTTTGCGGAGGCTCGTGTGGATGGATTTCCGGCCATCATCCGCAAAAAGGCAGCGTCGATACTGCAAGAAGTAGTGACAACGGCATTCTGAAGATGATATCGTCGCGTTTTGATAGCGCTTTTGTTAAGCGCTGGATTGGAGTTGTAACTGGGAACGTGTAAATCTGTACAGCGTTTGCGTTACCCAATGTTATGGGGCTGTGACTTAATGTCTTATTACTTATAGACAAAAACTTTGTAGACAATCTTTTTCGGCTTTTCAATACAAACTGTAAATTCTAAAATAGGCAATTTGTATGGAGAAGCCAAAAAAATATCACTTCCGACATTTCATCACTTAGGAAAGTTGTTTTTTTTATTTTACCAAATTTCATTAGAATCAATCTGTATAATAAATTATATAAGTAGGTATAAGTTATATTTTATTTGAATTAAATTATTATTATTTGTAATAATACTCAATTACATACGTACTCCATTTTTATTCTAATATTAATTGTTTTGTAAAAGTATCAGTATCATTACGACCGTTTCCCTTTCGGGGTGGTCAGAAACCACGCTTATAAATAGGCGGATTCACATTTAGCCAACTTTACTATAAGCCAATCATGACAAGTGGCAAGCTCGTCGATGTCTCCAGCGTATCAAACTCGAGAATAGTCACAAATAAATTAAATATGAATTAAATGTATTTATATACATTAATAAATATTATTGTGTCCCGACCAGGAATCGAACCCGGTACCTCCGAGTGATTTTGATGAGATTGAGATTTTGTATTAATTCCATTATTTAATTGATTTTATTTCGTTGATTTTTTTATTTTATTTATTTAAAAAAAGATTATTTTGGAAAAGTATCCATAGGGGTTAGTAACATAGTGTTTGCTTATTCTATATTAGTAAAAAGAGGACATTTATTTTTTTATATTTGCCTTGCCCTCCTGAAGCACTGGGCACATACTCACATGTTACCCCATGATAGGGCAATCTGGCTTTTCCCTAACTGCCGTCAAGATGTACCGCTCCTCGTACTCTTGTATCTGGACTATAGTAGCTGCACTATAGAGATATCTCAGTGTAAATTAATTTATTATAAATAATAAAAAATAAACGAAATAAAACCAATTAAATAATGGAATTAATACAAAACAATAAATATTAGAATAAAAATTGACAGTTCTTAGCTTTTTTGGTTATTACATAGAAGTTTTTTACATGTGTCGATAATGGTTAAAAGAAAAATTTAGGCAAACTGTCGCACCTTATATAAATTTATTTTTGTGTAATTTTATTTGCTCAGTGAAAATCAGCGCTGCAGCAGAAATGTTGAGAGTGCCTGTTTGTCGCAGCAGCTCACTCATTTATTTTTTATGTATTTATCTTGTCTATTTTTTGTTTATTTGTTGGTAATTTTATATATTTTTCTTTACGTCTTTTATTATTGTATTAGCTGTTGTGTACAAATAAATATTTTTCTTTCTTTCTTTCTTTCTTTCTAAATTATCTCATCGTATCATCAATCAAGCAAGCATCGTTCTAGTCCAGAACAGCCTAGGTCTTGATGGAGTCGAAGGCTTTCTCGTAGTCCACAAAAGCAAGACACAGTGACAGATTATCTATCATTTAAGGTATAGTATGTTGAAATACATGATGAATACATATATGAAGGCGCGGTGGTGGCTCGATTGTAAGAACGCCTACCTTAAATCCTACAAAGGTCGGTTGAAAACCACCCGGCATGTACCTATGAGAAATACACTTTTCCTACGTACATTTGTCATAAATTTACAACACCACCGTTCCTGTGCCTGTTGTGTGTTGTGGAATCGATAATAAATTGACATAAAAAATGACATAACATCCTCGCCAAGCCGTCTGGCCAGCGTGGCGAGTGTAGTCCAAATTCTCCAATTCTGGAAGGGCCATCTCCAGCAGTGGAGGTCTAGTTGTGTTTTAGGGACTGTAATGTATGAAATATAAATAAAAAGGCATAGAAAATGTATTATGTATTTTATTATTATAATGCGGTCACTTTTACACTGTCAACAGTTAGCACTGAGTCTGAGTTCCACGTTTGGTACCACTGATCCAAATCTTGCCAAAACCTCAGCTTGGCCTTGCTGTTCAGGTTAGTCCAGGGCTTCGGCAACCCTTGGTTTGTGTATAGACCATCTCTGAAGTCCAAAACGCCTCCAGCAGCAATGCCCAGAGTCAAATAAAACTAAAAAAAATAATATTTTTAATACTTGCCTTTATTGTCTAATACCTTCTTAACTGCCTCCGTGGTCTAGCGGTTAAGTTTGTGGATTTAGGATCGGGACACAGAAATATTTGTTAATGTATATACATTTAATTAATATTTAAGTCATTTGTGATATTTATCAAGTTTGGTACGCTGGAGACGTCGACGAGCTTGCCACTTGTCATGATTGGCCTTATAGTAAAGTTGGCTAAATGTGAATCCGCGTGGTTTCTTACCACCCCGAAAGGGAAACGGTCTTGATGATACTTTTGTCTAATACCCTGCACTTATGAGAAAGCCTTTATATATGTAATGTTCTATTACAGTCCCAGATCCCTCGTTTTTAGCCTCAGCAACAGTAGTGGTGGGCGGTACTGTGGGTGAGCAATGTCCGCTAAGGGTACGTCGGCCACCTTCACGTTTTATTGATGAATTTGTCTAATTAAAGTGTTTGTGAGAATAGAGATTTAAGGGGGGATAGAAGGTTAAATTTTAGTTGTATTTTTAATTGGAATTGTTTTAAATTTGTGTTAACAATTTATTATTTACTTTGTTTAATAAGTGTGAAGGTGTAATGCTCTATTACCGTTGCCTAGGGTAATAAATAGTATTTGCAAAATATGTGTTGGCTCCTTATTATTTAAGTTTTTTTTTTTTTTTTTTTTTTTAATACTAGCACGACATGTGACCCTGCCCCCACCTGATGGTAAGTGGCGCGCAGGGTCCATGAATGTTAGCAACTGGAATCAGACCATTATGTCCGACATCAGTCCCTAACACTATGCCGGCTTGACTAGATGCCTTTTCACACTTCGCTTGAAGGACTCCAGGTTATAGGAAAGTGGAAACACAGAGGCTGGAAGAGCATTCCACATCTTTATTGTGCGACAGATGTATGAGTCACCAAATTTATAGGTACGCGAAGGGATAGTGACTACGGTATGTGGGTGCATATTCTGACCTGTGCGTGTGGTTCGGTTGCGGAATGGGGAGGAAGGAATTAGGTTATAGAGCTCTTCAGAGCACTCCATAGTATAGCCGGTAGAAGACGCTCAGAGAAGCTACATCTCGGCGAAGCTGCAGTATATTACAATATAAACCATGACTGATTTATTTATTTATTTATTATAAACTTAATTGCACAAAGTACAAAGGCGGACCTAATGCCGCTAGAGATTCTATACCGGTCAAACCTTTGGGACAACTAAAGCAGTTACGACAAGATAAGGCAGGTGCTATCAAAACTAATAGAAAATATTAGACTTCAATATATACTAGTGAATAATTACTTATTTACATACTATAATATATTTATGGTGCAACAAACAAATTACAATCACTTACATCTTACATTTCTATGACTGAATTAAAGAACCAGACTGTAATTCTTGAGTAGTGCACACAACATTGAAAAATATAATATACGCGAGCAAGCTACTTACGAGTAATACACACAAAATAAGGCGAAAAAAAAACAACAAAAAACATGCAACAAGTTAAAAACAAATCATCTTAATCTAAATTTACACAATAAAATAAAAAAAACATGCAAACAAATAATAATAAATAAATAAATAATAAATTAAAAATATAATTAATTTAATACCTAACCTAAAATTATAACCTAACCAGTTATGTTATGTAATCAGATGGGATTCTTACAGTGTACTCTGTGTCTTACTCATATTTTTTCATTCATCATTACAGCCCTAGAACACAGCGTCCTAGACCTCCACTGCTGGAGATGGGCCTTCCAGAATTCTCCAGATATGTGAATTTGGTCTACACTGGCCACGCTGACCAGACGGCTTGACGAGGATATAATGTATTTTTTTATGACAATTCATTAACGATTCCACAAGTTGGCATTAGTGGAACCGGGACCGACGGCTTAACGTGCTCTTCGAGGCACGGGAACGGTGGTATTATAAATCTATGACAAATGTTACGTACAGAAAGTGTATTTCTCATTGGTACATGCTGGGTAGGTTTGAACCGACCTTTGTAGGATTTAAGGAACGCGTTCTTACAACCGAGCCACCACCACGCACTTACTCATATAACTGTGTCTAACTCATGACCGCCTCCGTGGTCTAGTGGTAACAAACGTTGCCGTGAACTCGGGAGGTCGTGGGTTCGATTCCTACCGGGGGCAAGTTGTACATTGTATATTGTATTTACAAAAAAAAAAAGTATAATATGTAGTTTATCAACCATCTAGTTTCCGTAACACAAGCCTCGTAGCTTACCACGGAAACTAGATGGCGCTGTGTGACCTGTCTGGAAATATTTATTATTATAACTAGCGAAGGGAGAATACATATGTCCTTTAAGCCGTAGGGCTAGCAAACGAACTAGGGAGGTCACAATAGATCGACCACGCAGTGACTTGGTGACGAGTAGTCCCACCGTATTCACACATGTCGTTCATCGATCGCTGCTTTGTTTATGCCAATTTTCTTTTTTATGTTTTTACAACGACATTACTTACATATTCATCAAAAGGTGCCCACTTTTCTCCAGTGGCCCACAGTGTGCGAGGAGCATCTGGACACTTGATCCTGGGCAGCTGGTCTCCTAGACCATTTATGTCCACTCTGGCCCATTCCACGTCATCAACTAGGAATCGTATTCTATCTAAAAAAAAATGTGGTGCTTATGCATTGGTGATACAACTGTGGGTGTTGACTTTGAGTGTGAGCCTAATCATTATTGCCATGAGATATAAAAAAAAAAAGTAAAGTTGAGAGTCCTTCGCGCCATTTTGCGCGGAGTGTCAAGGGCAAGTTTTTGTTTTGTAAATTAATTTACTGCGGATATTGTTGGTCAAAAGTGGTGTTGTTTTGTTTAATGTGCAATGTAATAATGTGCTACAATGTGATTAGTTATGGAAAACGATAAATTGGATTTTGAATATGGGGCACAAGTTGCAGTATATTTTTTGCTTTTTCCCGCGCTGTGAACTCCCATATTTTACCTCCAAGAAAAGTATCAAAGTGAAGGAATGAAGCGGTGTGAAATAGCAGTGTTCGTTCAAAAGTACCCAAGCCTCTTTAAAACAAACGGGGAAATGGGTTACCGTGGTCAAGCTTAGAGCTTTACTGATGACATCTACTCTATATTTGCGAAATCGAACGAAGGCTGATAATTACAGAAGAAGAATATTTTTATGCAGACACTACCATCAACGTTGTCTACCATCAAGCGTCTGCCCGCGTTCGGGTACTTCACTCAAAACTATCGCCTTAGTAGCCACCCACAGGATTAAACTGTCCTTCCTGGCTGGAAACGACTCCAAAAATTACTGTTAATAAATATTAAATAGATACATAAGTACATATGTATTATTAATGTATAATAATTATTACATACATACACATCTTTACGCCAGATCCCTTGCTGGGTAGACAGAGACAATTGAGCGCCACTTGACACGATCACGACATACCTCTTTCGCTTCGTCGACATTCATTAACCTCTTCATACATGCCCTTTTGTTACGAAGGATTTTGTGCTTTTTGCGGACAAATTCCACACATTTCTTTTACTAGATGTGGCAGATCATTAACATAGACCAAAAATTGAAAAGGACCCAGTATTGATCCTTGTGGAACGCCCATGGTAACTGGAAATCCTGAAGATCGTACCCCATTTATAACGACCTTTTGTTCTCTATTATGTAGGTATGACTGTATCAAGTCAAGGGCAGAATCACGAATACCATAAAATTCTAGCTTCGCGATCAGGACCTCATGACTGACACAGTAAAACGCTTTGGAAAGATCACAGAAAATTCTAACAGCATTAAGCGACTTCTCCCAAGCACTAAGCACATGACTAACGAGTTCAATGCCAGCGTCATTAGTGGATCTGCCTTTGGTGAAGCCAAACTGTTTGCTATGAAGAATCTTATTAATATTAAAGTGAAGCATAATTTGGTTCAATACAATTTTCTCAAAAACTTTACTGAATGTCGGGAGTATAGAAATCGGTCGGAAGTTAGATGGGTTTTGTTTGTCTCCATTTTTAAATAAGGGAAGAATCTTGCTTATTTTCATAAGATCTGGAAAGGATCCAGCATCTATACACCTATTAAATACGAGTTTATCAGCTAGAAATAGAGAAACAGTATCAATTATATTGGCGATAATTTTGACAGAAAAACCGCAAAGGTCTTTTGTTTTTTTCAAGTTAAGTAATTTGAACGTTTTAATAATTGAAAGAGGCCCTGTCAGACCGAGGCTCACATATCACGATCAAATAAATAAAACACTGACTGAAGGTGCATTAAAAATCCTTCGTAACAAAAGGGCATGTATGAAGAGGTTAATGAATGTCGACGAAGCGAAAGAGGTATGTCGTGATCGTGTCAAGTGGCCCTCAATTGTCTCTGTCTACCCAGCAAGGGATCTGGCGTGAAGATGTGTATGTATGTAATAATTATTATACATTAATAATACATATGTACTTACATATATATATATATATATATATATATATAATATTTATTAACAGTAATTTTTGGAGTCGTTGCCAGCCAAGAAGGACAGATGTAGATTATAATATTAGTGTAGATAGAGGTTCTACCAATGGCACCTGAAGCCAAAAAAAAATTCGTATTTTTGATAATTACAGATTTTTCACGCTTTTGTTGTGATCTGGCCAAATTCTCCAGAAATATGTGGAGGTCTAGGACTCTGTCCTTGATGACTATCGATGATAATAATGAGGAGGTACCTGGTTCCCATCTTGCAGCGTAATTATGGAAGTCGTCTCCCCAATTTCGTCCTCTATTGATTGTGGACTTCAAAAACATGTCGCTACATTTGAAGTCTATAATTGGACCTCCATACAGCACCTGAGAACAAAGAAAAACACAAGAATGCTGAGAAGATTTAGGGCCTGTAATCCATAGATTGAGTTTCGAACCTACAAGTCCATCCTGGAGGAACTGGCAATAAAACAGCGCCTTTCCTCAACCGTACAATCACGCATTCTCACTTTTTTTGGACACGTGTCATGGCGTGGAGATACATCTATTGAGCGCCTTGTAGTTCAGGGAAAAGTCGATGGCAAGAGAATGCGTGGTAGGTCTCCGATGAGGTGGACCGACCAGGTTACATCAGCAATGGATCACATGATCTACATGACTTACATGAGTGCGTCAGGAGGGCTGCAGTTCGAGAGGAGTGGACCACGACCACTCTGCCAAGAGTGTAGCGACTAAGAAAAGGATTTATGGCTAAATATGCCAAAAAAAAGTACCTGCCCTTATTGTCTCGTCTCAAAAATCCACCCTGTATATCTTAGTACCTATAATATATGTTGTATGTAGTGTATATATCAATGTATGTATATAGTGTGTAGTATATGTTTTTTTTATTTTTATTTTTGAATGTACTCGTACGTGTATTTGTAGTTGTATGTATTGTTGTATATATAACAACGATCTAATTTATTTTGTAAATGTTTCATATTGCCAGTTGTACCTACCTTTTAATTTAAATGCTCTGTATTGTCCCAAAGGTTGGCTGCTAGAGAATGCCTAGCGGCATTAAGCCTATTGTACATAGTGAAATAAAGTTTTTAATAAATAAATATAAAGCGGTAGTGGATCGGTTGTAAAGACGTATTCCAATCCTAAAATGGTTGATTTGAACCCCGGCATGTACCACTGAGAAATACACTTTTCTTACGCACAATTGTCAATTGTCGTACTAACTTTATTTCCATACTGACTGGGACCCAAATACAGCTGGTTATTTCCTCGCGCTGAAGCTATTTTAATGACTCCTGATGCAAAATGTGACCTTCCATATTTGTACATAAATGGTTCCAACAAAATTTCTGAAATAAAAACAATAAAAATAAGAAAATCCAAATGTGACAGATAAAGATTGGAAGACGTCCCTCCGTTTGACAGCTGGAAGGAATAATCGAGTGAAGGAGCCATTGAGAAAACGTCTAATAATACGAGTGATAGATGTTAACAAACCTGGGTATATCCAATCTCCTTGTGGCAGCTTGGCCCGGACTGTTACTGTACCAAACTTGAATGCAAAACCTTTGCTGGATATCCGACCGCTCACTATGGGAGGCAGAATATTGGCACCATCAGCCATCATAGAAGACGCGTGAGCATCTTCAGTACATCTGGAAACACTTTGGTAATGGAATTGCGAACAAAGAGATCAAATATTCCTTGTCCTTCCCCTCCTCGACTATAGTGACGTGTGTAGCGTTAATCTCTCAAAGGTGATGCTAAATTATAGATCTTACCCATCATATAGATCCAAAGTTCCAGAATAAATAGAGTCATTGTTGAATCCAGGTGCGAACTGTTGCAGGTGTGGTTTTATTGTCAACATGCCATCTTTGGCTTTCACTGTAGGAACTTTCGTCGGCCTTTGATATGAAACAAAGGGGTATTCCTGTAAAATAACAGAATCGATAGTCATTAAAAAATATTCTGGCTATTAAAAAAACCTGAATATTTAATTGCAGCATAGAATTATTTATTAATAAACTCATTCTACAAATGAAATTAAAATAGTACTAATTAGTAATCCCAATATACCGTGTGATTTTGTATGGTGTGACGTTAGACTAACATATGATTCTATTGATAGAAACAAACATCTTTTCCATTATTATTATTATATAATTATTATTACTACAAATAAAAAATAAACTTAAACTAAAAAAAACTACTTACAAAACCTAATTTAAATATAAATCGTGTCCGCGTATAATCATATGAAACCATATAAATAATAAATAAATATTTCCAGACAGGTCACACAGCGCCATCTAGTTTCCGTGGTAAGCTACGAGGCTTGTGTTATGGAAACTAGATGGTTGATAAACTACATATTATACTTTTTTTTTTGTAAATATATACATATTATACATATAAACACCCAGACCGAGACAAATTATACAATGTACAACTTGCCCCCGGTGGGAATCGAACCCACGACCGCCCGAGTTCACAGCAACGTTTGTTACCACTAGACCACAGAGGCGGTCATGTATATATGTCGAGTGTAGGCCCAATTCTCCAGATATATGTTCTGGAAGGCCCATCTCTAGGGGCTGCAGGTAATAAAGACCATACAAAATCACCCAATATATATAGTATATATAGTATAGTTTAAGTTAAATAAAAAAAAAATGGAACTGAATTTAGAACTTCATGTTAGATTCTGTCAACGAACTTCTGTTACTAGATAAACTGTTGCAAAATTCACTAATTATGAATGACCGTACTTGGGCCCAGGCTTCACTACCGATTCGGTTCGGAGGTCTGGGAACCCGCAAAATTTCTAGTGTAGCACTGCAAACGATATTGTCGAGGTCTATTTTATTTTATTTTATTTTATTTTATTAGGAAAACTTATGGTTACAGAATTTTAATTAGACATAAATATAAACACTTAAACCACTAAAAAGTTTCCACAGGTAGAAACAACAGACACGGCACTAAAGTATTTTTTTTTTTTTTTAAAGAAACAGTCTATACTATAGAGACACATTTTCAAAATTGTTATAAAACAATAAACAGAACAATAAAGCAATCATTCACAGTCATGTAGTTACAGCAAAATGATAATAATAGAAAGTCAGTCTACGGAAATATCACGAACCCATCCTTGGGTTCCGTTTAGCCGTCGTACTTGTCAGATGCCAGAGATGCCTGGTCAGTAGCATGCGCCAATATTTTGGTTCCAAATTTAACAAAATTTCAACAACAATTTATCTTTCCCGTTTCCACTAGTCGGGTCTCCTGTTGCAGGCTTTTTCCTTAGCATCGGTTGGTACACTCCTTAATCGAAATACACTGACAATAGTGGTGTGCCTTTGTGGTTTGTGAGTCCGTGGAACATCTCGGACACCATGGGCTTTCTTGAACATCATTTAAAGGGCTTTTGTCAAAGATGATTCTAGAACCCTATGGGATTACGCAGAGCGATGGCAAAAGACCCGACGACATTACCGTTCGGCCGTGGAAACTTACACACACGTAGACACATTAGTCCAATCAAACATCGAGGCGACCTCATCAAGCGCGGGAAATGCGGCGGTTTCTGCTTAGAACCACAAGCTGCCTCATACGCCAACCTCAGTCAGGTTACAAATTTGCGCCGTTTGAGGTTGAGACAATGGGCCCATGGGGACATCAGCCAAGGAGTTGTCCAAAAGGGCTAACAGAAAAGTCTGGAGACAGGAAAGCTCGCAATTATTTCTGCCAATGTATTAGCCTCGCTATACAGAGGGGAAATGTTGCCAGTCTTCTTGGAACTATCTATGAAGGGTCTAGTCTAGAGGACATTTTTTATTTATAGTGAGTATACCCCGTAAAGTTAAAAAAAAGGTTCTAAAATGCGTTAACGTCAATAAAGTATTGACCTTAAATTTAACGTTGTAACGCAAATTAAATGTAAGTAGGTACTTACAGGGTGATCAATGGGTAGCTTCTGCTCTATTTGCCAAACATCCTGGTTCAAAGTAAGGAATTCGTCATTAAAGATCGTCTCTCCAGAACATATCTTTCTGCTAGAACCTCGTATTTCTGTTAGAGACGGCAAGCAAATTTTCATATTTGATACTGGAGTGTCTATAATATTAACACATAAACTAAAGGTTAGAAATGCATATTTATCTACTAGTTGTTTGACCCGGATTTGCCCGTGTAAATAGTGTTCCCCAAAACAAGACTAAGACCAAGATTTAGCTTGCATCATAACAGCTGGTCTCGGTGTGGGTCTTGTACTTTTATTCTTGGTTTCAAGCAAGATTCTCGAAGACAAGGAACCTAATACAAGAAGAAGCGTAACTCCATAGAAGAAAAAGTGTTCTAATTTTAGTAGCGCTACGACGGCTTCCCACCGAACTAAAATTGACGGCAAATTTTATAATTCTTTATTTGATTTTTTTTTGTACTTTTTATTAATTAAAGCATCCTTAATAATTGATCAATTTCTTAATTTCGATAGTTTTCGATTAATAGTTGATTTATTAAAACACTTTTTACACATAAAACTCCATCAAAAATAAACAATATTTTAATAGACATTTGGAGCACATATTTTATTATATTTTGATCACACACATCATACATATTTCTCGATTTACGTTCCATAATTTAAAAACATAAATTTATCTTTCAATTCCCGTAAGTAGACAATAAAATAAATAACAAATCTGTTTCGCAACAGTCAAGACTCCATTTTGTTTCATTTGGTTTTGACAAATTAGGGTTACCAGTATATTAAAAAAAAAACTTTATTAAAATAAATTATTAAAGCGCAGATTATAAAACTACATAACAATCTTAATAATTTAAATAGAGATACAAATATTAAATATTATCAATGAAATAATAAATATTAACAACAAAACTGATGAAATTCGCAGAAATATTATTCGTAGCGTTCAATAAAAAGAATTAATGGCAACCCTCGATATTTCCCAATGCGGGAACCAGTGCAATGTATGGAAGTCGATAGCCCATGCTCGAAGATTCCTTCATATAGTCCACAAATGAATCCGAAGACGTAGTGCTTGATGACGTCGCCATTCTTCAGCTCCACATTGAGGTGGACCTCGAAGGTCCAACTTCCATTGGCCGGGGAGGTCACTTCTCCAGAAATACCCTCACCCGTCTTCCCTATATTCTTTACACGAATAAGTATTTCAAAACTATTTGTTACTGACAAGGTGGTAGGAAAGAGATCGAAAGGCCGAAGCCCGGTACGCTGGTTCGACCACTGGTCTCAAACACGTTTGTCAAACATGTTTGATCGTTTACAAGGCGCTTAGTAATGTCGAATTTACCTGTCACAGTATAACTTAAGTTGTCCTTCATATAGTCCACTCTGTTAATCGATCCGAAGACGTAGTGCTTAATGACGTCGCCATTATTCAGCTCCACATTGGGGTGGACCTCGAAGGTCCAACTCCCATTGGCCGGGGAGGTCACTTCTCCAGAAATAAAACCCTCATCCGTCTTCCCTATAGTCTGGTTCACATTACCTTGGAACACGAATAAGGACATTGAAGGTGCATCTGAAAGGAGATTAAATACAAAATATAAAGGAGATCATAATGCTGTATATTTATTTATTTTATTTATTTATATTTGGGTAACTTACAGCTATGATACATTTATGTGTTAATGTTTGAATTACAATAAAGCCAATTAACAGTTTCCACATTTAGGATTAAAAACTTCTGCGCACCGCAGAAAATATAAATAATCAAGTGTTATACAGAAAAACAAAAAGTGCAACTTTAACATAAAAATATAAAGATTTACAAATATACATATACACACACACACACACATATATATATTGTCCAACCTGCGATATGCAGATGACACTACCCTGCTGGTTGCGTAAATGTTGTAATTTTTCGAGAAGATGGAACGCATCAGTCTATACAAAACTGTTTGTGGTAGACCGATCCAACACGCTAAAATTCACTGGTGCATTAATTAAACCTGGAAACAGTAGAGCTTCACATACCTGGGTTTTAGTATCAGCAAAACTGAATTGTACATACATACATATCTTTATGCCAGATCCCTTGCGGGGTAGGCAGAGACAATTGAGCGCCACTTGACACGATCACGACATACCTCTTTCGCTTCGTCGACATTCATTAACCTCTTCATACATGCCCTTTGGTTACGAAGACTTTTTAATGCACCTTCAGTCAGTGTTTTATTTATTTGATCGTGATATGTGAGTCTCAGTCTGCCAGGGCCTCTTTTACCCACAACTTTCGCATTATATATCTGGTTCGTCAATCTTTCATCGCTCATCCTTTCAACATGCCCGAACCATCGTAGCATGCCTTTCCTTATTTTTGTCCCTATGCTTTCCTTCATACCAACCCTTTTCCGTATTTCGACGTTACGTATGCGGTCCGCCAAAGTGACGCCATATATCCGCCGCAACGACCGCATTTCTACTGCATTAACCCTACTCTCATGCGTATTCTGACGTATCCACGTCTCGATTCCATACATCAGTGTTGGTACCAACATGGCATTGTGTATGGCGAGCCGAGCTTTGTCACTGACATTTCGACTGCCGATCAGTGACCCCAGGGCACCGTTAACACTATTTCCCGCGTAAAACTGAATTGTGCGAGGCTGAAATTAGAAGACGCACGGTGACGTCACGGGACACAATATCTCATTTGCAGCAACATCCCATTTAGCTTCCCTCATCATGTAACTAGTATTGTTTATTTAATTTATATTTATATATGTATATACTGCGTGGAATTTATTAAAGAGCGAATATTTTATATTATTACAATTACCTACGTAAATACGTATGTTTTATTTTAATTTTTGGTCATAAAATCCTAAATTACAGTGACGTATTCCTAAAAATATATGAGGGCCAGATAAAGAAAATCCTAGATTATATTGTTATTTATTTTATTTTTGTATAATAATTAAGTACGAGTGTATAAAAATAAAATTGAGTTTTTTTTTTAATATAAAAAATAAGTTTTTATATACATATATACCGCATGTAATGGTCAAAAGAGCAAATATTTATTTTGGGGTTTAATAAAAAGTTAAAAAAAGATTATCCGAAAAACACTACATTACTGCATGGTAAATAATGCTGCGTCTGAAAATACACGATATACAGTGATAAATAAGGCTGAGAAGTGTAGCAACCAATTTTAGCATGTGTTATTATTAATTGATCCCGCTTACACCCAAGGGGCTTTCTACGAAATAGAGAGAGAAAGAATGACGTTCGCGCGATCGTCGACCTCTCGATACCTACTTGACTAGGCTCGGTATGAGTGGCGATATTTTCAGGATAACTTCTCTGCGCCGTAACTTAAGAATTTAGTACTGTGTAATAAAAATTAAAAATACGTAGTCCTTAAATTTTATTCTCAGATTATAATATATAAATATTTGCTCTTTAATATAATAATAATAATAATAATTCCACGCAGTATTATATATATACAATATATTTTCTATTATTTTGGAAAATCCCTAAGTTATTTTATTTATAGATACTTAATTAATATATGTATTTTATATTTTTTGTTTATTTTTTTATTTCATTATTAAAATAATATTTATTATATTTTTTACGTTCGCCTTTTGTATTTCTACAATAAATTTTTAAAATAAATAAATAAACTACCTATTTAAATGTACAATTCAATTTTGAATATTTATTTACATTAATATACCTAAGTAAAAATAATTAAAAAGTAATTCTAACCGAAGTTCTTGATTAAGCTTAGAACAAGTCAGAGAGGGCAAGAAATTCTAGTAAAAACTTGTAAGCAACCTATGTCTTAATTCGTGTTTTAGAATTCAAACGTCAAAAGTGTGAGCTCTTGCTTGGCGTAAGATCTGTCTATTGTAGTGCCAACCGTATATTTGTATTTGTATATTTCACCTATATAACAATCGTTATATTTTGGTATGTCAGTTAACAAATTTTAAATAATAACACAGTTCTATTAACACCATCCATCGTAGACAAAGGAGCATAGGAACACAATACAGTAGAAGGCATAAGA
Source organism: Tinea semifulvella (assembly GCA_910589645.1). Lineage (NCBI taxonomy): Eukaryota > Metazoa > Arthropoda > Insecta > Lepidoptera > Tineidae > Tinea > Tinea semifulvella. The sequence goes on along the minus strand of OU342615.1, from coordinate 2,562,347 downwards.
CCACATAACTATACAACTATTTAAAAGAATTTTCCGTCAAAGGCATGTCAATAAATTCTGACAGGTTATAAAAAGCATTATTTTGAAAAAAGAGTTTCAATTTTGTTTTAAATTCATTTGGTTGTAGTCTAGTTATAATCTCAGGCATTTTATTGTATAATGTAATTTTCAACGGCAAACCTTGTTTAAACGTTTTTCTCAACCTGGTTTGTCTTATATAGATTTCATTCTTGTTTCTTAGGTTATACTTAGTCAAACTAGATATTTTTGGAAGTTCATTAGCTTTCGCATGAACCTCCTGTAAGCAACTATATACATACAGAGACGTGACTGTCATAATTTTGGCATCAACAAAATAATTTCGTACTGTGGTTCTGGCTTTTAAATTAAACAATATTCTAATTGATCTCTTTTGTTGTATGAACACTTTTCGAATATCTGCCGCGTTACCCCATATGGTTATAACGTAAGCAATTATCGAATAAACAAAGGCGTAGTAGGCTGTTTTTAAGGTGACAAAATCAACCAAATTTACTTAAGGCATAATTCGCAGATGCTAGTTTTTTTTACAGATTTTTTCTATATGACTTTTATGACTTAATGTATTATCTATCGTATACCCTAGAAATGTATTGTTAACAATATTATTTAAACCAATACAAATTATACAAAAAATTAAAAATATTATACACACCGCGACTCGATCTTAGCAACGGTGAAGGCGGACTTACGTAAGCAGGGGCTTCACCTCGATCTTAGAACCGACTATTAATCCGGCTTATTCAAAAGTTGTAATCAACTTACCGGGTATTGATACTCGAACGCCCTTCGGCGTGATCTTCCTAATAGTTACATCTGGCACCGAGTACTGGCAGTGTACGGAATTTAATAAAAAACAAATTAACACCAGAACCGGTTTAGCACGACCATCTTCAAGTACATACATTTTGAAACTGCAATATTATTTCATAACAGAGCAAATACTGATATCTGTATTTACATTATACATGGCGCGTTATCCTTATACTAAACAGCAGTTTGATCCAAAATAACACGCAACGAACAACGTAATAGAGAATCATGTGTTAATTTAGAACGTGCCTTAATAAATAGTTATTATTTAGGTTTAAAATTGCTTTTTTTTTGTGGTTATCTCGTAATTCCCAAGTCCCGATACTTTATTAAGCATGTAGTTATTTACTAGCGTAGAGGGTAGCGATTTTAAACCGTACATTTCGAACAGGGTGTTTGTGTTGTGCGGCCTTACTGTAGCTGAGCGAGACGAGACCCCTGCTGGGTGGTAAAAGCCTGGGACTAGTCGTCGATCAAAGCGTGGACGCGTCAAGTCAAGGGTGCTCACGAGCTCTCCTACCTGGAAAGGTTGTGATCTTTCCCCAAGCAGCTGAGCGTAATATTCAGTCTGTATCCACTAAAATAACAGGTTTTTTGTTTTTTTTTGAGCAACATATGTTTTTTATAGTATTTAATTCCTAATATTTCCGCCTTATATTACAATATACTTAGTGCTACTAAACGAATCCAAGTAATGAGGAATTTAGTTACCAGCCCCTAGACTAGGTATATATTTTTTCCTATGCATTTAAATATTACAAACAATAATATATGTATTATCTCCTATTTTTATTCTTCAGTCTATCTAAACAACAATTCAGAAGAAGGAGACTGAGCAAGATAGAGGTGTAGTGTATGTAAATAATAATAATAATAATATGTTTAATTACCAATATACCTACAAAATACAATCTACACTTATTCCAAACAAATATTTATCAAATAGTAAGTATACTGCAACAAATTATCAATGTGATTAGTAGTGGACCCACACAAGGCACTTTCATGCCTGACCAACTATGGGACCATGCAGTCGAATTACCAATAATAGTTTACAAAAAGGTAAATACAAATAAAAATTAAAAATTATATATTATATATATTTAATATGTCTTGTTTGGGATGCCACCTGTTGTTGGGATACCTTTGCCGCTTGCCACATTTCCTCTACATCGAAAAAGGCCGGTTCGGCTGCTCATACAGCCGAATTTAGAAAGCACATCAAATACAATAGCATTAAACAAAATTATAACTTTGTGGCATTTGGGGTTGAAACAATGGGGGTATATTCTCTTGATACCCACAAATTCATAAAAGAGCTGGGTAAACGAATTTTCCAAGAGTGTGGCGATCCCAAATGCCATAACTACCTAACACAGAATATGTCCATAATAATTCAACGAGGAAATGCGGCGAGCGTTTTAGGTACCCTCCCTGGTGGTAAGCCCTTAGTTTATTTTGTAGAATAGCTTTAATTTCATAGGTATTTTTAGTTTTAGTTTTATTTATAATTAGTTTTTTATTCAATTTTATATTTAATTATATATTATATATATTAAATAAATGATACATTAGATATGTAAAATGCAATGAAATCTACTTTCATTCACTCACTCTTACATATTACACCTTCACACACCTACACTGTTAATACACATTCATATATACACTTAACATAATAATGCGTATATGTAATTTTTTTATATTGTCTCTTTTTGTTTTAAGTAGTTTAATTTGTTGTATAATCCGTTCGTGCTATGTATATGATTAGTGAAAATAATCTCATTCCGTAATTGGCTGAAAGTGTTAAGTAAATATTTGAATGTAAATATTACTTTGTTAAAGACAACTAGGGAAATATGTAAATAAAAAAATAAATTAAAAATTGTGAAATCGCTACGCTCCATTGAACCTACGTTTTATTTATTCTAATTATTAAATATCTATCTACATGTAACGTATAGTTTTTTTTCTTTGCGAATAATCATGAATCTAGACGTTAACAGATAACCTTTTTACACTATTATTAAGTTTATATGTATTACTAACTACATTATCGTATCGTACTATATGTATTAATTCTTGAATTAGGTTTTTTACCCAACTGCGCGACGCAAAAAAGGGTTGTGTGTTTATCAGCCAATGTATGTATGTTTGTTAAAGTGAGAACTTTATTGCGCGCGCTTGGTTGGGGACCTATTTCGTTGAACGTACGTCCGCACGTCAGAACAGCGCGGCGGGGAAGGGGAAGAGGGGCGGATAGGCGCGCGCCGCGCGTATAACCGATGCCTCTTTCGCTCTGTCCTGCTCCTTCTTTCTCTTTCTTTCTTTACGCGTCTGCAACTTTGCCACGCGCATTCATTTATTGTACATATTCCTACTAACTACGAAATCAATATCCTGCAAGTTTAGTTCTCACTTTTGCGGTACATCCCGCAACGCACCCGTTTTTTCCTTTGTGGCACACTGGAGACCAAATGCTTAGGCCAATTTTGATGATTCTCACGTCAATCGATTCATCTTCATCACACGAGTGTCACTAAAGATATGATAATCATCAAATTTCGTTAAAGCGACAACCCAGACCTTTACTACCAATGTGGTGGATGCCACACTATCTCAGTCTCTTCTCTTTTATTTTTACCCGGCTGCGCGACGCAAAGAAGGGTTATGTAATCAGCCTATGTTTGTATGTTTGTTTCTTTGTGGCACATTGGAGACAAATATACACTACAAACTGACGACATATTGTGGAAAATAAAAAAAAAATGTCGACAAACTATATTAAGTGGGGTATCATCGAATAGGTTTTTGAAAATCATGTTGACGTTTTTTTTCGTTGAGGTTATTGACTTTAATGCCGCATTTTTTCGAGTGCAGCATTTGAAAGATATCTTCCAACGCGTTGATAAACAGTTTCGGAGATATAATGTCGCCTTGTCGTACACCTCTACGCAGCTGAATCGGTCTTGTATACTGGCCTTGTACCTGGACTATAGTCGCTGCACTATAGATACATCTATCTCAATGTAAAATACCTCAACGTATCGCCAATCAAACAGGCATTGTCCAGAACACTATAGGTATCGATGAAGTCGAAGGCTTTCTTGTAATCCACAAAAGCAAGACACAGTGACAGTTTATACTCAAAGTTAAAATAAAAATGCATATAAAATGTATTATGTATTTTATTATTATAATGCAGTCACTTTTACACTGTCAACAGTTAGCACTGAGTCTTTGTTCCACGTTTGGTACCACTTATCCAAATCTTGCCAAAACCTCAGCTTGGCCTTGCTGTTCAGGTTAGTCCAAGGCTTCGGCAACCCTTGGTTTGTGTATAGACCATCTCTGAAGTCCAAAACGCCTCCAGCAGCAACGCCCAGTGTCAAATAAAACTAAGAAAAAACCATTATAATAAGTAATTGCCTTTATTGTCTAATATATCCTGCACTCAAAGTAGGGAGGGAGTCGTTCCCGCTTTTATGTACGGGCATGAAAGGTGCAAGTTTTTTTGTTTTGTAAATTATTTTACTGTGGATATTGTTAACCAAAATAGGTGTCATTTTGAATAATGTTGCGCTACAATGTGAATAATTATATAAAAAATCAATAAATATTATCCTTATGTGTGTAAGTGAATATTACAGCAGAAACTGCCACATAATGTGCATTAGAGTATATAATAAAATTCCTAGAGAGATACGAGAGCTACCTATAAAACGTTTTACTATTGAGTTAAAGAAAATTCTTGTTGACAACTGATTTTACTCCATAAAATAATTTTTAGCATGCAAATTTTGACATAATATTGTATTCCAATAAATTGACAAGAACAATAAATAAATCCATATTGTAATAAAAATTGTATGCCCATAATATAAGCCGTCTGGCCAGCGTGGCGAGTGTAGGCTAAATTCTCCTGATATATGTTCTGGAAGGCCCATCTCCAGCAGTGGAAGTCTGGGTCGCTGTGTTCTAGGGGCTGTAATGATAATATGGGCAGATTGCATCATCATGACATGTACATACAACTGTAATTAGAATAAGCAATCTATCCATAAGAATTTTGAATTTGAAAAAAAATTTAATTACTATATTTAATATTATAAATGCGATTGTAACTCTGTCTGTTGTGTGTTACGCAATCACGCTTAAACTACTAAATTTAAATTAAATGAAATTTGGTACAGAGATAGTCTAGAGCCTGATAAAGGACATATTAAATGCGAAAAAAGGGTTGTAAGTTTGTATGGAAATTACGTCATTTTAAAGCCAGAAGCTTGAAAATTATTTTTTAGGCTTATAATTCATCATCATCATCATCATCATCAGCCTGTGTCTCTCCACTGCTGGATATAGGCCTTCCCCAAGGCTCGCCACTTCACACGATCTCCTGCCACCCTCATCCAACCCCCACCAGCGACCTTCCTCAGGTCATCCGTCCATCTAGCGGGGGGTCGACCCACTCTGCGTCTTCCCGTACGTGGTCTCCACTCTAGAACTCGTCTCCATCGTTCATCGGTTCTACGACAGACATGTCCAGCCCATTGCCACTTCAGCTTACAAATTTTGAAGGCTATATCGGTAACTTTGGTTCTCCGACGGATTTCCTCGTTTCGGACTTTATACATCAGAGAAATACCAAGCATAGCATAGAGATAGGCATCCTGCGAAAGGACAAGACTACTTTTTTATACTAATACAAGACCAAGACTAACTGTTCTCATGCAAGACCAAGACCAAGACTCTGCCAATCTTGGTCTTCATCATGCTTTGGACAACACAAGGTGTATGTAGTGTACTTACATATTCGTCAAAAGGTGCCCACTTTTCTCCAGTAGCCCATAACGTGTGAGGAGCATCTGGACACTTGGTCCTAGACAGCTGGTCTCCCAGACCCTTAATGTCCACTCTGGCCCATTCCACGTCATCAACTAGGAATCTTATTCTATCTGGAAAAAAATGTGGTGCTCAATTATGCAACTGTGGGTGTTGACTTTGCGTGTAGTTGTCTATTTTGTTCACAAAGTATCGTACAAGTGAAGGTCTAGAACTCTGTATTCTAGGGGCTGGGGTGATGATAAGTTACCTGGTTCCCATCTTGCAGCATAATTATGGAAGTCGTCTCCCCAATTTCGTTCTCCATTGACTTTGGACTTCAAAAACATGTCGCTACATTTGAAGTCTATAATTGGTCCTCCATACAGCACCTAAGAACAAAGAAAAACACAAGAATGCTGAGAAGATTTAGGGCCTGTAATCCATCGATTTGTAAACATTATTAACTAAAACAGCAGTGAGAATGATGACAGATGTGAATATCAGAACTCCGCATAACCAAAAAAGGAATACCGATGAATTATTGGTTTGTCCGAATAATCATTTTATTTATTTATTATTATTTATACGGCGTAGATACATTTTACTGGGTTTGACGGCAGACTGGTCAAATTACCACCATCAATCCGCCTACCACCTATCACCTATTTGTTGTTCTCGTTGACAGTATGTGGCATTTGCAATGATGTCAAATGCCAAGTTTAACTTTAAAGAAAAACTAATATTGTAAGCCATTTTATAAAAATAACAAGGCTTAAAACAAAACTTGAGAAACACAACTTGCCACACTGCTTGCAAATTGTAGTAATGTGTTTTTTTTTTTATTAGTTTATACACTGGTTACATTTTTAACATTAATAGTAAACCTAACACTGATATTTATTTTAAATTAATAAATAAAATTAAATGAACAACATCATATATATTAGTGAGAACTTTTTAATGACACTCTGTTTCTAATTCTTTTTAACATAGATTTTTTATTGTATTGTCGATAGTTCTCCATAGAATAAATAAATAAATAAATAAATATATATATATATATATATACGAGTGTCTATACACTATAAAATATATAAAAGTAAAACAAAAATAAACAAGAAATATAAGTGAATATATAAATGAAAAAAAATATATATATGAAGCTATCGAATCAGCAAACATATCTATACTATCACTGAGAAATAGTAATGACAATGACTGATGTTGTACTAACTTATAATATAAAGCGCTGGTGGATTCCGTAAAAACGCTTTCAATCCTAAAATGGTCGGCTTGAACCCCGGCATGTCCCAATGAGAAATTCATTTCTCTTATGCACATTTTTCAGAAATTTACAACACCTCGTCCCCGTGCCTCGGAGAGCACGTTAAGCTGTCGGTCCCGGTTCCACTTAAACCAACTTGTGGAATCGTTACTAAATTGTCTGGTCCGTACTGGGTAACACGGGTCCAGCCATCGCTCAGGCGGTGTACTCTGCTACTTTGTCTGGAAAATGAGTCACCAAGGATCTGCTAGAACCAACAAGTGGACAATAAAAAACGACATACCACGGGAAAAAAGCCAGGTTTTCACTATGGGCACGCTTTTTTCACACACTTCACTTTCTCGGTACTGTTTTAGGCACGATTTAGAGTCAAACCCGGCTTGGGAGCTTTCACACTAAAATCGCGGTGATTTTCGAACAGCACAGGCCGAGCGTAGAATTTGTACTGGCGCCAACTTGGGTGCCTCTAGTGGTAGATCACGAAACTATTCGCGATCCATAGACGATTCTACCAGACTTGGTGGTAGGAATTTTGGAATTAATGTGGATGGGATAAATTGGTGTAGGATCTTGTTGGATGTCTTAACATTGTCATTAAAATTGACATCAGACCCTCGCCTATCCGTCTGGCCAGCATGGCGAGTATAGGTCAAATTCTCCAGAAATATCTGTAACGCCCATTTCCAACAGTGGAGTGTCTCTGTGTTCTAGGGGCTGTTATAAAGTACTAACTTTATTTCCATACTGACTGGGACCCAAATACAGCTGGTTATTTCCTCGCGCTGAAGCTATTTTAATGACTCCTGATGCAAAATGTGACCTTCCATATTTGTACATAAATGGTTCCAACAACATTTCTGAAATAAAAACATTAATTTGTTTATTCGACAAATAATATTTACAAGATAATAATAAAAACAAAAAAATAAGTAAATCCATATATGAGTAAAAATGAATAAAGATGAATTGAGATAAATAGAAATTAATAAATAATTAATCATAATAATTTAATAAATTTTGACACTTGTCATGATTGGCCTATAGTAAAGTTGGCTAAACTTAAATCCGCTTATTTATAAGCGTGGTTTCTGACTACCCCGAAAGGGAAACGGTCGTGATGATACTACTTTTTTTATATAAATGAATAGGAATTAATAAATGTGAATATAAATTAATAGAGATTAATTGAGATAAATAGAAATGAATATAAATTAATAGAAATGTATATATATTCTCATTGGTACGTGCCGGGGTTCGAACCGACCAATTTAGGCTTTTTTTTATGGCAAGCGTTCTTACAACTGGAATCAGACACTCATGACTGACATCAGTCTCTAACACCATGCCGGCTTGACTTCTTCCCACCCCGGCAGACTAGTCAAATAACCACCATCAGTCCGCCTACCACCTATTATTATAGAAATGAAAAAATATAGGATAATTTAAAAATGTGTTCTTTAACTGATATAAATAGAAGTTTAAATAATATTAATCAAATCAAATCATTTATTTCCTTTGGTTATCTTGTAACAACTTGGATATTGTACGCACTAAAATATTATAAAACGAAAACATAATAAAATATAAATAAACACAAGTTAGGTAATCATGGTTGGGCCGTAACAGGTATCCAGATTTATGTATGTATATGTAAGCAAGGTAATTGTAACTCAATAACTACTTAATATAAGATCGTGGCTGTAAATAGGCCGTGTCAACTGAATATAAATTCGTGGCTGTAAATAGGCCGTGTCAACTAAATATAAATTCGTGGCTATAAATAGGCCGTGTCAACTAAATATAAATTCGTGGCTATAAATAGGCCGTGTCAACGAAATATAAATTCGTGGCTGTAAATAGGCCGTGTCAACTAAATATAAATTCGTGGCTGTAAAAGGGCCGAGTCAGCTTACAAACTAACAATAATATTAGTCTTCAAAAAGTTCTATTTATTCGTTTAACAGCTGGAAGGAATAATTGAGAGCTGTTGAGGAAATGTCTAAAATACAGGTGATAGATGTTAACAAACCTGGGTATATCCAATCTCCTTGTGGCAGCTTGGCCCGGACTGTTACTGTACCAAACTTGAATGCAAAACCTTTGCTGGATATCCGACCGCTCACTATGGGAGGCAGAATATTAGCACCATCAGCCATCATAGAACACGCGTGAGCATCTTCAGTACATCTGAAAACATTTTGTTAATGGAATTGCGAACAAAAAGATTAAACATTCCTTCTCCTTCCCCTCCTCGACTATGGTGACATGTGTAGCGTTAATCTCTTAGTGTGCGTCCACACTGCGAGCCTAGCGCGGTTGCGACGACGGGCGCGAATTATCAAACATATGAAACGTGCCTTTGCGTCCATATTGTAGTGACTAAGGCGACTAGTGCGACGGGACTAAGCGAGGCAGGCGCGTAGTTTTCAAACGCTTCTATCCGCGCGTTCTGGCCGCACTACGGGCCTAGTCAGCGAGCGACCCAATGCGCGGGTGGCAGGGGTAACAAACCAGTTCGGTCTTGTCGCTTGGCGTATGCGCGTCTGTATTTATTTGTCGTAAAATGGTAAATACTGAATTGTTTATAAGTGCGATTCAATCTAAACCACCTATATGGTTTTGGGTGATATATTACTTAGTATGTAGTCAAATGTTGACACGGGCATTCGAGTGTACTCAAAGAATATTTTCTCAATTCTTCATATAAGTTAATAAAATCACCAGTTATTCCTCTGTTTTTATTAATTTCGTGCACACCATCTCTAGTGCTCAACACCTCCCATCTCAGGATTGGAATGTCTAGTAAAAATAGCAAATCCTTGTCCATAGTTTGCAACACCTGATATACGTCGAAACGCTACAATAGCCCGCGCATCACTGTGGCCACCGCACGCCCTCGCTCGCCGCGCCCGCCTCAGGCTCCAGTTACCGCGCATTCAGTGTGAACGCACAATTAGAGGTGATGCTCAATAGGGTGTATCAGGCAAAGCTTTTTGTAGATGTCGCTAGCGGCACTGGTACCTTGTTTACAGCTATAACGTATCATTTTTTTAATTATTTTTGTAGTTTTTTAATTTTTATTACAAAAAAAATAATAATAACTTAACGTTACCTACCTTAAAAGACGAATTAGGAAAGCGAACACCGTCTTTAAAAAGAAAAAAGGTTTAATTAATAGAAAGGCAATTTTGAGATCGCCATATTTTTGATTTCGCTTGGAAATCTCGATTTGTACACTTAAAAGCTGCTCACTTCTCAAATTAATAAATTTCGTAATAAAAATACAAGTTTTATATGCAACTGACAGTTCTATTGGGTACCGTCTATCATGCGCCATCTATCGTGATAAAAAGTTAGTGACACACCCCATTATAGTTCTTACCCATCATATAGATCCAAAGTTCCAGAATAAATGGAGTCATTGTTGAATCCAGGTGCGAACTGTTGCAAGTGTGGTTTTATTGTCAACATGCCATCTTCGGCTTTCACTGTAGGAACTTTCGTCGGCCTTTGATATGAAACAAAGGGGTATTCCTGTAAAAAGACGGAATCGATAGTCAATTGTACTCTTCACATTTCACTTTACCGGTTATTCAAAAAAGTATCCTAAATATTTATAGCAACATAAAATAATCTAACTACACCATTGAAATAATTTTATATATTTTATTACATTTAACAGTCGGGACCCATTAAACACTAAATATTTTTTTAATTAAATAAATCTTTATTGACACATTATTTTTCTTTTACCTAATATGTAAATGTGCTCTGTCTCCTGGACTAGTCTGATGAAACAGAGTGTGTTCCAGAAGACAAGTGCTCTTCGTTAAAGTTACACAATGTATGACAATAAAAGACGAAAATAATAGAAGCAAAAACAACACATAAGCAAAACATAAATAAAAAAATAAAAAATAAAAGGATATAAGAGGCAGAAATAATATTAAAAAATTACATAATAATAAATAAAGCTATAATATTTATAGCAACATAAAATAATCTAACTACACCATTGAAATAATTTTATATATTTTATTACATTTAACAGTCGGGACCCATTAAACACTAAATATTTTTTTAAATAAATAAATCTTTATTGACACATTATTTTTCTTTTACCTAATATGTAAATGTGCTCGTCTCCTGGACTAGTCTGATGAAACAGAGTGTGTTCCAGAAGACAAGTGCTCTTCGTTAAAGTTACACAATGTATGACAATAAAAGACGAAAATAATAGAAGCAAAAACAACACATAAGCAAAACATAAATAAAAAAATAAAAAATGAAAGGATATAAGGGGCAGAAATAATATTAAAAAATTACATAATAATAAACAAAGCTATAATATTACCAATATTTAGTTGGATATAACACCAACCACAAGAACATCCCTCGCTAAACGACAAATCGGTTTCCTAGGCCCCCATTTGTACAACACCTTTAGCAAGTATATTAACTTAATAAATTTAACTAAATATTTTTGTAAAAAAACCTTACAAAACTGGCTTATGACCCTGGACTATTTAAAAACAGAACAACTACTTCAATTCATTATATAGAAAAATACTATAGTGCCTTTTTTTATTGCGTATTAATATTGTATTCTAATTTGATAAAACCCCAACCCTTCTTATTAATGTTCCAATATGTACTTACTTATCTTATACTTATCCTATACATATACCTACTTTATCTTTATTATTGTAATTATCTTATTTATCTTAAATTGTCTAACATATATATATTCTACACAAACCCATATATTGTTCACCTTCATTTGTAACCATACAATCACAAATAAATATTTCATTTCATTTCATTTCATTTACATCACACAAGCACACATTACCCTTTCATTTATTTATTAATTCCTATATATTTACGACATAGACATACTTACATCACACACCCATACGCATAAAAACACAAGCATATCAACCCTATTTTTTTTTTTTTAGTATTATTATTATTTATTGAATAACCGGTTTGTATTCTTACTTCCAACATGTTTTTGTTGTTTAATAATTAATACTAAAAATCACCCCTACTAAAGCTAGTCCTCACATGACAGGATGTCCTAGTGTGCAGACCAGAGATTTATTGTTGTTACTAACACCTTTTACTTACCTTAATCATGTTAATTTTTATTTTACTTTGTACTTACTAACCCTTTCGATGAATAAAAAAATAATTTGAATGTTTGATGTTTGATTTATATAAAATTTTAACATTGAGACCAGCTCAAGTCCTCCCAATAATGGGACTGTTAAAGTCGCTATTTATTTATTATTATTATTATTAGGTACACACAACAGAAATGAGTACAAAACATTTTTAAATTTCAAATCTTTACTATGCAATTCCAGTACCATCTCCAAAAGCATGTGCACACAGCATGCAATTATGAAACATTTACATATATTTAAAAATAAAAATAACAATATACTACCCACAGTGAGTAGTTCATAAATATTAATTTAGTAAGCTCGCCGTCCACAGAAAAACTACTCCTCGCCAAAGAACAATCCACTCCACTATAGAGAGCGAACACCCAATTTGTTTTTTTTTTTGTTTTTGTAATTCGTAATGTCTTGCACAAGTTAATTTTATAAATACTGACGAATTGAAATAAATCAGTCTGCGTAATTTAATGGTTTGCGTAACTAAGTTCAATTAAGAAAATGAAGGTACTTACAGGGTGATCAATGGGTAGCTTCTGCTCTATTTGCCAAACATCCTGATTTAAAGTAGAGAAATCGTCATTAAAGATCGCCTCTCCAGAACATATCTTCCTGCTAGAACCTCGTATTTGTGTCAATGATGGCAAGCAATTGTCTATATTTGATACTGGAGTGTCTATAATATTAACAGATAAACTTAAGGTTAGAAATGCATTTACAATGGGTCCGTGGGGGCCAAGTGCAAAGAAGTCCTTTAAAGAGTTGTCTAAGCGCCTGGTTAATGTACAACTTGCCCCCGGTGGGAATCGAACCCACGACCTTCCGAGTTCACGGCAACGGAGGCGGTCAAAAGAAGCTCACCACTACCTGGTGACAAACATGTTTGATTGTTTATAAGGCGCTTAAATACTGTTAAATTTACCTGTCACAGTATAACTTAAGTTGTCTTTCATATAGCCCACTCTGTTAATAGATCCGAAGACGTAGTACTTGATGACGTCGCCATTCTTCAGCTCCACATTGGGGTCCTCGAAGGTCCACCTTCCATTGGCCGGGGAGGTCACTTCTCCAGAAATAGTACCCACATCCGTCTTCCCTATATCCCGGTTCACGTTTCCTTGGAACACGAATAAGGACATTGAAGGTGCATCTGAAAGGAGATTAATATGAGAAAACTATACTCGAATTATAATTATTATTATTACTAATAAATTTATTCGAAGTAAAAAGAACATAACATGCATTTTATAGCGCTCTGAATCCCATTGACCGCCTCCGTGGTCTAGTGGTAACAAACGTTGCCGTGAACTCGGGAGGTCGTGGGTTCGATTCCCACCGGGGGCAAGTTGTACATTTGTCAAAATCAAAAATTTGTCTCGGTCTGGGTGTTTATATGTATAATATGTATATATTTACAAAAAAAAAGTATAATATGTAGTTTATCAACCATCTAGTTTCCGTAACACAAGCCTCGCAGCTTACCACGGAAACTAGATGGCGCTGTATGATCTGTCTGAAAATATAAAAAAAAAAAACCCTGAGTAGATGTTTTATTAAAAACACCTGCGTTACGGGGATTCAGGGTATTCCCGAGGTATAATATAACAAAATTTATTAATCAAATAATATACATAGAATTAAGGCATGCAAATTAACACAATTAATAATTAAAGTAAGCACAAATTATTAGATTTCTAAATAAGTACACTCAATTTTCTTTATTTATTTTTAGGGGCAATCAAAATATTGAAGGTAAGGATAAGTAAGGACAATAGGTAACTAAATAACATACATGATTATACACTTATATATATATATATTTCCGAAAGGGAAACGGTCGTGATGATGATGATGATTTGTGTGAATTGTATATTTATAACTAATTTATGTATGTGCTTTTAAATATATATACAATTCACACAAATCATAATCATCATCACGACCGTTTCCCTTTCGGGGTGGTCAGAAACCACGCTAATAAATGAGAGGATTCACATTTAGCCAACTTTACTATAGGCCAATCATGACAAGTGGCCAGCTCGTCGATGTCTCCAGCGTACCAAACTCAGGAAATATCACAAATAAATTAAATATTAATTAAATGTATTTATTTACATTAAGAAATATTTTTGTGTCCCGACCAGGAATCAAACCCGGTACCTCCGAGTCTAAATCCACGGACTTAACCGCTAGACCACGGAACATTCACACAAATATACATAATATATACATATACATACAGTTAATACATAGATATATAATTGTAAAGTCATTATTTATACTACTGCTACTAAAGAACTAAATTAATTACATTGGGGTAATTAAAACTGCTTAAAAAGTGAAAATTAAATCAAATATGAACTATATATGAATCTAATAAAAAATAAACTATAAGTACAAAATGTCCTCTAAAGACGACCCTTCAGAGATAGTCCCAAGGAGACCGCAACATTTCCCCTCTGTATAGCGAGGCTAATACGTTGGCAGAAATAATATCGCTTTCCTGTCTCCAGACTTTTCCGTTAGCCGTTTGGACAACTCCTTGGCCAGACGCTTGGCTAAGTGTCCCCATGGGTCCATCGTCTCGACTCCAAACGGCGCAAATTCGTAACCTGTACTGAGGTTTGCGTATTTGCGCAGCTCGAGATTCTCAGCACTTCCCGCGCTTGACGTGGTCGCCTGAATGTGAGATAGGGCTAATGTGTCTACACATATCGCATCCCACACCAGGAACTTCTACGGCCCAACGGTCATGCCGTTGGGTCTCTTGCGATCGCTCCGCGCAATCCCAGAGGGTTCTAGGATCGCGAGTACTCCAGCAGGACAAAAGCCCTTTGGAAGATGTCGTTAAGAGCAGCGTGACGAGGAATGCGTTCAGCACTTCTAGCGCAAGAAAGCCCATGGTGTTGTTCCCATTGCGGTTGTTCGTTCAATAAAATTTGTATTGTAAAAAAGTGTATTGGGCACCATGCCACAGGACAGCGATTTGGCGAAGCAAATTCTTTATAAGATTTTATTTTTATTTTTTTAGGTTCAAAATGTTTTAACGTAATATAGTTTATTTAATTTGAGGTTTTCTTTTTAATAATTTAATTAATTAATGTTTTGTTAATATGAATAAAGTCTAAACAATAAAAAATGAGTTCGCGCGCCTTTTTGCACGAACATGTCAAATGCAAGTTTTTGTTTTGTAAATTACTTTACTGTGCAAATTGTTAGTCAAAAGTGGTGTTGTTTTGTTTTATAATGTGCTACAATGTGAATAATAATGGAAAACGATAAATTTGATTTAAATATGGGGCACAAGTTGCAGTTTATTATTTGCGGTTTTCCCGCGCTGTGAACACTCATGTTATAGGTAGCCGACATGTTTGTGACACCAGGAAAGCATCAAAAATATCTGGAATTTGATGATAACTAACTCATAAAAAAGAAATAAATATTACGTCATACTTCGCTGTATGGGAGGGCCTTCCCTATTACCTCATTCATCATCCATCGGGAAAAGAAAACACAAACAAAAAAACAGCTAAAATTATAATAGAATATTTTTTCTTAAGTTTGTCATAAAAGTTACCGGATGTTGATACTAGAACGCCTTTCGGCGTTTAAAAGTGTGGTTTCTGACAACCCCGGTCGTTATGAAGATGATACACTATCCCTGTTTGACTTGTCGCTTTAAGCACTTTTTTTTCTTTCTATATTTCGCTTTGAAAGTCGTTCGACTTCTTTGGTTTTCAAACAAAATTCGGTAAAAAAGCAAGCTTTACTTTATTTGCTTATAAGTCGAATGTAACATATAAACACGGGCAACGCCGGGTCAAACCGCTAGTTATAAAATAAAAGGCTATAATATTTTATAAAAAAATCTTTTAGTTGTCATAAACTTACCGGGTATTGATACTCGAACGCCTTTCGGCGTAAGCTTCTCAATAGTTACATCTGGCACCGAGTACTGGCAGTGTACGGAATTTAATAAAAAACAAATTAACACCAGGACCGGTTTAGCACGACCATCTTCAAGTACATACATTTTGAAACTGCAATATTTATTTTATGACAGAGCAAATACTGATATACGGATTTACATTATACATTGCGTGTTATCCTTAAATTAAACAGCAGTTTGGTCTATAATGTACGCAATGAACAATATAATAGAGAACTCTGTGTTAATTTAGAACACGCCTTAAAAAGTAAATTTTTAGGCCCTAATATAAACCTTATGTGTATTAACTTAAGAATATTGCTTTTTTTGTAGTTGCCTCGTACGTGCGGTAATTCCCAAGTCCCTATACTTTATTAAGCATGTAGTTATTTACTAGCGTAGAGGGTGGCGATATTTAACCGTACGATTCGAGCAAGTGTTTGTGTTGTGCAGCCTTACTGTACCAAGCTGGACAAGGTCGGGTCGGTTGTGGTCGTTCCTCAAGCGCCTGAGCGTATATATTCAGTCTATACCCATTAAATTACAGGCAATAGCGTAAATTGTAGAATTTTTTGAGCATCATATTTTTTCTTTATAGTAATAATTTCTAATATTTGCTATATTAATTATTTTGCTGCAAAGTTCATGCATAAATATGTATTAACGTGGTGGGTATTGCATGATCTAATGTCTCTTAATATTATTATTGTTAAATGATAAAAACCTTTCCATAGCTGTTTGTTGACCCTAATAAACAAAAATAAAATAAAAAACTCAGCTATAGCTTGTAGACTAATCTCGTCGAACCAGGATGTTGGGTATATATGAGAATCACTAGTGCGGGGGTTCCCAAACTTCTTCAGTTTGTGAGCACTTACAGGTTTATTATTTTGTCTCAATTCCTAAAAAATATAGCTGAAATACAATATGTGATATCCACACGTTATTGAGTATTTTAAGTTTGGTTAACATTCCCGGCGTGGCGCCTTCTTTACTTTCTACGATACGCCAGGGCGTCGCGACGAACCCTTTGGGAACCTCTGCACTATAGTTATTGTTGTTTTTTTTTTGTTTAAGACGTAATCGAGAAATCATCAAAGTTATGGACTAAGACCTGAAGGGCCCTAGCTAAACGGTCCATATGCGGACTCATAAGTAGACCTCAAGCGCCTACGGACTAGATCTCTATAACCGTCTTACATCACTGTTGGCCAAGCAGACCCGACCTAAAGGGTAGCCTGCAATGAAGCCATCGATGAAGATAGAGGCAGCGGCAACTGGATCGGAGGGTAATTGATGGTCCTAAAAAAATATATATTGAGAAATCGCTACGCTCCATTGAAACTACGTTTTTTTATTCTATTAATTAAATATCTATCTACGTGTCTTGATAATAACGTATAGTTTTCTTTGCAGATACTCATGAATCTAAAAGTTAACATTTTCTTGATAACCTTTTTATTCTGTTATTAAGTTTAATTTTATTGCTATTTTATCGTGTCGTACTTTATGTTTTAATTCTTTGAAATGCTTGAATTTGGTATTTTTTGTTTTATCATGTTGTTGGGATGAGGAGCATGAGGTAAAAACCA
The DNA here is from genome assembly GCA_910589645.1 of Tinea semifulvella. Classification (NCBI taxonomy): domain Eukaryota; kingdom Metazoa; phylum Arthropoda; class Insecta; order Lepidoptera; family Tineidae; genus Tinea; species Tinea semifulvella. The sequence continues at coordinate 2,544,683 of OU342615.1, read as the reverse complement.
GTAATCAGCCGTCTCGGTTCCACCAATCCCAACTAGTGAAATAGTTAAGATATTGACAATTACTCGTCGAAGTATGATCGGAAAAAAAGTTTTTTTATGTATATATAACATTGTAGCACATCGGTTTAACATGTGACTATACGGCTATATCTGTCTATCAGTTATACTCGCCTTCAAGTCTAAATTTCTTGTATGGGGTATGTAAATTGTATTCATATTTATATATGGAATTTTAGATAATTGTTTTTTTCATTACAGCCCCTAGAACACAGCGTCCTAGACCTCCACTGCTGGAGATGGAGAATTTGGCCTACACTCGCCACGCTGGCCAGACGGCTTGGCGAGGATATGATGTCATTTTTTATGACAATTTATTAACGATTCCACAAGTTGGTATTAGTGGAACCGGGACCGACGGCTTAACGTGCTCTCCGAGGCACGGGAACGGTGATGTTGTAAATCTACGACAAATGTACGTAAGAAAATTGTATTTGTCATTGGTACATGCCGGGTGGGTTTAAACCGACCTTTGTAGGATTTAAGGTACGCGTTCTTACAACCGAGCCATCACCGCGCACAGATAAATTATTCTAACAAAATTACAATGGTGCATTACCAGCAGAGAACCTCAAACGATGGTAATACACACAGCTTATTGAAAGATGTGTTTTTGCTCCGTTTGGAGTTGAAACTCTCGGGCCGTGGGGACAGGAAATTTTCAAGGCGTTGTCGAAACAGCTCGTCAACACATCGGGTGACAAGAGGGCTGGCCAATATTTGTGCCAAACCAATGTTGCCAGTATGCTTGGCCCTTTGCCCATTAGTAATCGTATATATTAAGATTAACATTTATTTTTGTGACTAATAAAAACTGTTTTTTTTTTATTTACCTCCGAGTCTAAATCCACGGACGTAACCGCTATACCACGGAGTTTTTAATCATTAAATCTTATTTATATATGTATATGTATGTTTTACACATTCGATTAATAAAATAACACTTAGTTTTTGTATAATTTTTAATTTATTAATAAACATCTTTAATTTACATATATTTACAAAATATAAAATAATAATAACTATAAACTAAACCTAATAAAAAAATAACTATAAATAAAAAATGTCCCCAAGAGACGTCCCTTCAGAGATGGTCCTATTTCCCCTCTGCATAGCGACGCTAATACGTTGGCAGAAATAATTGCCAGCCTTCCTATCTCTAGATTTCTCCGTCAGCCGTTTGGACAACTCCTTAGCCAGACGCTTGGATGATGATTCCATGGTCCCAATCGACCCCAAACGGCGCAAACAGGTAACCTGTACCGAGGCTGGCGTATTTTTGCAGTTTGAAGTTCTCAGCAGAAACCGCCGCAATGCGCTGGCAATGTTACCTGGATGGGGCTAATGTGTCTACACATGTCGATTAATTAATATTTAATACACAGGAAGACAGGCGGTGGTGCCTCGGTTGTAAGAACGCGTTCCTTAAATCCTACATAGGTCGGTTCAAATCCCCCCGGCATGTACCAATGAGAAATACACTTTTCTTACGTACATTTGTCATAGATTTACAAAACCACCGTTCCCGTGCCTCGTTAGCACGTTAAGCCGTCGGTCCCGGTTCCACTAATACTAACTTGTGGAATCGTTAATAAATTGTCCTTAAAAATTGACGTCATATCCTCGCCAAGCCGTCTGGCCAGCGTGGCGAGTATAGGTCAAATTTTCCAGATATATGTTCTGGAAGGCCCATCTCCAGCAGTGGAGGATTGAGACGCTGTGTTCTAGGGGCTGTAATGATGATGATGATGACACAGGAAAGGTTACATTTTTTTGAAGCATTTTTGTTTGACATCTGTTTTATTTTATTTTGGACATCTGTTTTTTTATGTAAAACTTTTTACTATCGCGAAAATTGAATAGTTTATAAGGCGTACACTCTAACATAGTCGACGAGTAATGCTGTGTCATCGTTGTACCAGGTGCTAAACCAGGTGTCCTTGGCATTCCAGAAGTGCAGCATAGCTTTGGTTGCCGAATTGGTCCAAGGTTTGCCATCCGCTTCAGGAAAGTCGTGGATCCCACCCACTTTTAGCCCAAGCGCTATGTAGAACTGAAATCAAACAAAATATTAAGCATCTGGCCAAGGAGTCTGGAGACAGGAAAGCTGGCAATTATTTCTGCCAATGTATTACACATGCGCAATAAAAAGTATAGCTTGCTGCAGCTCGTCATGCAAGGCAAGATACAAGGCTCCAGAAGACCGGGGAGAAGACGCACTTCCTGGCTCAAGAACCTCAGGGAGTGGTTCGGGATGAGCACCAGATCCTTGTTCCGGACAGCGGCCAACAAAATCAAAATCGCCTTAATGATAGCCGACCTCCGATAGGAGATGGCACCGTAAGAAGAAGAATGTATTACACAGTGCTCGCTATACAGTGGGAAATATTATAATAAATAATTAATATTTCTAGACAGGTCACACAGCGCCATCTAATTTCCGTAGTAAGCTGCGAGGCTTGTGTTACGGAAACTAGATGGTTGATAAACTACATATTATACTTTTTTTTTGTAAATATATACATATTATACATATAAACACCCAGACCGAGACAAATTATACAATGTACAACTTGCCCCCGGTGGGAATCGAATCCACGACCTCCCGAGTTCACGGCAACGTTTGTTACCACTAGACCACGGAGGCGGTCAAATATTGCCTTTTTTTTTTTTAATACTAGCACGACTGTGACCTTGCGCCCACCTGATGGTAAGTGGCACGCATGGTCCATGAATGTTAGCAACTGGAATCAGACACTTATGTCCGACATCAGTCCCTAACACTATGCCGGCTTGACTAGATGCCTCTTGACACTTCGCTTGAAGGACTCCAGGTTGTAGGAAAGTGGAAACACAGAGGCTGGAAGAGCATTCTACATCTTTATTGTGCGACAGATGTATGAGTCACCAAATTTATAGGTACGCGAAGGTGACTACTATCCCTGCAGGGTCGTCTATAGAGGATATTTATTCCTAATAGTTTATTTTTTATTAGGTTTAGTTTATATTTATTTTATTTTTTACTTTTAGGTAGTTTTAATCAACTACAACTATACCTATTTGGATTAAACAGGTTTTTCCAGATGAGTGGAGAAAAAGATTTAGTAATTCCAAATATCAGGAGTAAGATACCTAATTGTTAACATTCACCAATTATTGACACTACTTTTTTTATACTAGTACGATATGTGACCTTGCGATCACCTGATGGTACACCTGGTAAGTGGAGCACGAGGTCCATGATTGTTAGTAACTGGAATCAGACACTCGTGACTAAGATCAGTCGCTACTATGACGGCTTGACACATGTAAGGTCACATGTTGTGGTACAATAAAATAAAAAAAACTATATACATAGTTTATTAGTAAAGATCGAACTGCTGCCTTGAACCACAGAACTGAGCGCTTCCTTTCTCTGTTTCAAGACAGGAGCTCGGGGCCGAGGAACTAAAAGAGCGACCTAGTTCACGAAAGAACGGAGAACTAAACTGAGCGATTCTGGTCAGAAACTACGATGCGCAACTTTACTTGACTCTTGGCACAACTTCAATTCGATTTTTCTTACTTCTTTGATTAGCTAGACTAATTTGGTTGAATAATCTAGCTAAACTCATACCTGTTCATCAAACGGAGCCATGACAGAACCTTTCTGCCAGTGTGAGGCAGCAGACACGTTATATTTGACAGCTTCTGCTGAAAAACCTTCGCCAGGTGACACTTCGCCGTATGATTCACCATCCACATACATTGATATTCCACCTGTGAGATAAATGGGTAATTTTTTATACTTTAAGTTTAGGAATCGATAAGAGATTGTACAATGGAGAGTGGTTCCCAATTATTTATTTATTAAAAGTTTATATTAGCTTTGTTCGAAGAAAATAAGGTACAATGGTTTTAAAAAAATAATAAAATATTAATTAAACTAAAAGCTTACATTTTAAAACACAAATTACCATTAATAAAAATAAACCAAATTAATAAATAAAAATACAATTTAATTTCATTATTTCATTTCATATTTCATTTCATTTCTTAAATGGCTCTTAACAAAGTAGCCATTGATTTTCTATTGATTTAAAAACATGGGAAAGCTCTTTTATATGGCAGCTTGGTGCATACTATAGCCCTGGTCTGAATGTAATGCATTAGGTTTTGTCTAACTTGTTTTGTAAATTTATTAATATCGAACCAACAATGGACATAACATGCTGATGATGTTCTCCATGATGCGCGAGGTGATGATGATATTTTTCTAAAAAATAAATACAAAACTATATAGTGCATTGCCTTTACCATAGCTAAAAGAAATAAAATTACTTTTTTTCAAAATTTATGACAAAGACCTTCAGTCACTGTCACTGATGACGCCGCTCCAAAGAGAGGCGAAATATTTGGCAATCAAATTTTTAAGCTTCAATTTATATATTTTACCAAGTAAGAAACACATCTAACACATTTTATTTGTTGCAGATAATTCTTAACAAAGTACCAACTTAGTGTATATATATTGGGGTTCGCAAGACTCTTGCTCTGACTCAATATATATTATTTTCTAATTGTACTAAGGAAGTCTTGTATCTGTCCGCAAACTACTATCTCGACAACTACTGGTCTGATTTACTTGAAATTTGTGATTAGTGGAAGTTGGTGCGAGAGGAGTTCCAGCAAAATCTTTGCATCACTTACTGAAAGAATTGGACCTAAACAGGTTTGCCGTCAATACATTTATGGAACGAGATTCCAAGACGGCATTTACGGAATCATACAGTATTTGGTTGGGTAGGGAGAGGAGTGACAATTTCGGTGGATGGTGAGCGTATTATCGCGCAATAAAATAAAAAAGGGAGGCCTCCTTTTCTTAAACCAGCGTGTTGTCGGTCGCAAGCCCGAGACACCATTCTTCTCATCTCTTACCCACACACGATGGACACTGCACCCGAACGGTGAATCCATGAAATGCTTAGAAATTTGTCTTTTTCTTTATTTACTTATAAACCTTGGTCTAATGTTTAGTCTGTGGATTTAGACTCGGGAGGTACCGGGTTCGATTCCTGGTCGGGACACAATAATTTATTTGTGAATTTTCTCGAGTTTGGTGCAATAGACACACGACGAGCTTGCCACTTGTCATAATTGTCCTATAGTAAAGTTGGCTAAATGTGAATCCGGTTCTTTATAAGCGTGGTTTCTGACCACCCCGGAAGGGAAACTACTTTACTTAATAATACTTCTTAGTTCAAACCTGGGTTTTCAAACAAACTTACTTGTAGTCCAAACCATAGAATAGTTATGGAAATCCTTATTCCAGTGGTCATAGCCAATTTTTTGCTTTAGATACGCGCTGCGGAATGGCTCAGCGTCGCTCATGATGGGTCCACCGTACAACTTCTTCGAATACGCCAGGTTTCCCTTCACGTATGCGATCTTCATCTGTCCTGACGCATAGTTTCGAGGACCGTATAGTTTTTCTTTTGGTTCTAACTGGATTTCTGTGTACATTTTTTTTATTATTACATCTTTTTTCTAGATGGTAAGCGGCGCGCAAGCTTAGCAACTGGAAACAGACAGTTAACTGCATCCGTGGTCTAGCGTTTAAGTCCGTGGATTTAGACTCGCACGTACCGGGTTCGATTCCTGGTCGGGACACAAAAATATTTATTAATGTAAATAAATACATTTAATTTATTTGTGATATTTCCCGAGTTTGGTACGTTGGAGACATCGACTATTGCCACTTGTCATGATTGGCCTATAGTAAAGTTGGCTAAATGTGAATCCGCTTATTTATAAGCGTGGTTTCTGACACTTATGACTAACATAAGTCCCTAACAGTATGCCGGCTTGACTGGCCATGACGACGATCGTGAAACGCGTGGATACACTTAACTGGGTTTATCGGCACGAACGGTGGATACTTCCCCGCCTCGGCAGCCTGGGCAAATTACCACCATCAGTCCGCCTTGCTATAGACATCGACGAGCTTGCCACTTGTCATGATAGGCCTATAGTAAAGTTTGGCTAAATGGGAATCCGCTTCCGTCCGAAAAGGAGACTGACGTGATGATAATTTACTTTAATTATATTGGGTAGACTCTTTTAAAGTTTGATCATAAATATAATCCATGTAGATCTTAACGGCTGTTAGTCAAAAAGTTCCAAAATACCATCACTTACCTGGTAATAGCCAGTCTCCAAGAGGCAGTTTAGCGCGTACTTCTATACGGCCGAATTTGAAACTAAATTTGTTCCGAGTGGTAATCTTAGCTGTGATGATGGGTGGTAGGATTTGAGGACCCGAAGCCTCCATTGAGCATTGTCTGGTTCCAATAAGACCCGTACATCTGTTCAACAAGATATTATCATTACTGTCGTCTGGTTTTAACCTGAGTTTAAAAGAATGGTATTATTATAGATTTTAGACGTGCTCTTTTCAAATTTTAATTTAGCTGTCTCGTCTTTTGTCACTCGCCCTATCACATTAGCTTTACATAAAAGTTTTTGAAAATGGAACTAATCTTCACTTAATTCCAATCTGTCCATTCCCACTCATCATACTTCTTTTGTCTCAAAGTCCTTTGCATTTGTAGCTATGAACCTTTGGAATCAGTTACCCGTAAAAATGCGTCAGGCTACGAGGAGGGCTATCTTTAAAAAAAATATATATGCACACTTCATGAAGTCATGATAAACTTAATTTGTTTCTGGCGTTGTTGATGATATGGTTATAGATTACATAATATATGTATATTATTATTGACGGAGTTCCGACGGAGCTACTTGTTGTTATTTGGTTTTTTTTAAGTGTTCCTTATTTTATTTTAACCTTTGTTTGGAGTTGAATCGTTTCTCTAGAGATTAATATTTTGTGTATTAAATTAGAAGTTACCTTGATGTGAGATCCAGCGACTGCTGGACAAAATCGTCGCCATATTTAGATTCCAACAGCAGTGGTTTGATGACTACGTTCCCATCTTTAACTCGAAGATTGCGATCGTTCATGTACACGTTGAAGGGATAATCCTATAACAATAAACTCTTTAATTTGACGCTTCTCTAATAAGATATTCATGTAGCCAGTATTAAATAATAATTATTATTATTTACAAGCAGAAAACCTCAAACGGCGGAAATACACTCAGCTTATTGTGAAATGTGTTTTTGCGCCGTTTGGAGTTGAAACTCTCGGGCCGTGGCGACCAAGTGCACATGAAATTATCAAGGCGTTGTCAAAACAGCTCATCAACACCTCAAGAGACAAAAGGGCTGGGCAATATTTGGGCCAAAGGATCAGCATCGCCATTTAACGTGGTCGTTTTACAAGTACATTGTGCGAAATTTTGAATTTTGATGACAACAGGGTTATGATGAGTTTGTATATTGATATCGGAATTTATTATGGGACTATTTATGGTTGCACTTGTGTGTACCTAACAATGTGTTATTGCTCCGTGTATTTTTATTTTTTGCCAAAATAGCTTTTAAATTTTGATTTTGACGTTACACTAGGGCACGTTTCCAAAAGATTTCGTGTAATATTATTATTTTTAAGAAATAGAGAGGCTATCCTTTAATAAATTTTGAATTTTGTGTGCCCCGTGGAAGTATGGTATTATGGTAAATTTATGACAAAGACCTTCAGTCACTGTCACTGATGACGCCGCTCCAAAGAGAGGCGAAATATTGAAATTGGACTTTGCTTCTTCCCACTTACGATGACTCGGCCCACATAAAGCCTTCCTTAAAAAAAATTATGCTTTAAGATAAGAATACTTACAGGTTCTCCAGGAAATCTAATCTCTGGCGTCCAAATCTTGCCCTTTTCAATGCCAGCATTGAAATTGTCTTCGAAAAGCAGTTGCCCTTTGCACACGAAACCTGAGACTGAGACTTGGGATAGGGAGATTTCGCAAGGATAGTTCAAGTTTGGAGTACTTTCGGGGGTTGGTGTTGGTTTAGGGACGGTGACGTCATCAGGTAAGGTTTGCTGAGGTCCAGTTGGGTTTCCTTCTTCATCCACGAAGCCTAAAATTATATATATACAAGAATTAAAGCGCTGGTTAGCGCTGTATGTGACAAGAGGGTTGGCAGTGTAATTGTTTATTTATTTATTTATAAACTATTGCACAAAAAAAATATTAAAAGTAATGTACAAGGTCGAACTTAATGCCTCTCGGCATTTTATTACAGCTAACCTTTGGGAGTGTGGTAGAGGATTGCGGGGTGCATAAATATACAATTACATACAATACATAATAATCGTTACATACTACGACTAGATATAAATCCTAAGAAACCTAAATATAATAAAAAATTCCGAATTATGTGTATACGAACTTATAATAAATTGCCTAACAAATTAAAAATGTTAGGAAAAAATGATTTTAAAATCAATTAATAATTTGGTTAAAAGAAAATATGTTTTATAATTTAAAATAATATTTTGACAATTGTAATACCTAAAGTTTAAGCTGACAATATTGTATGAATACCTACATGTAAGTTTTTGGACATATTTTATTTTTAATTTTAAAATTTATATAAATGTTTGATATATTTGCTCGCCAATTTACTTGGCAAATGTTGTTACGTTAAGTTAGTTTACTATAAGACGTGTAAATTAGACTAACATTTATGCAAATAAATAATTTTTATCTTTTATCTTTTACTTAAATACATGAATATATATACAAATACCAAACTAGGTAAACGAAATTGTTGTGCAGTGGGAGAATATTGCTTCTTCATATTTTTATTTATTTCAATATATATTATATTGTATAATATTTTATTTTATTGCACTATGTACAATAGGCTTAATGCCGCTAGGCATTCTCTAGCAGCCAACCTTTGGGACAATACAAATGAAATTATATCGTTCTTATATATACAACAATACATACAACTATAAATACATTCGAATCATCATCATCATCAGCCTGTGTCTCTCCACTGCTGGATATAGGCCTCCCCCAAGGCTCGCCACTTCACACGATCTCCTGCCACCCTCATCCAACCCCCACCAGCGACCTTCCTCGGGTCATCCGTCCATCTAGCGGGGGGTCGACCCACTCTGCGTCCTCCCGTACGTGGTCTCCACTCTAGAACTCGTCTACTCCATCGTTCATCGGTTCTACGACAGACATGTCCAGCCCATTGCCACTTCAGCTTACTAATTTTGAAGGCTATATCAGTAACTTTGGTTCTCCGACGGATTTCCATCAGAGAAATACCGAGCATAGCTCTCTCCATAGCCCGCTGAGCGACCTTAAATTTGTGGACCAGACCCACTGTTAGTGTCCACGTTTCTGCTCCGTACGACAGCACTGGAAGAACGCATTGGTTGAAAACTCTCGTCATCAAAGACTGGGGTATGTTTGATAGGAAGATGTGGCGCAGCTTCCCGAATGCCGCCCATCCTAGCTGAATGCGTCTGTCGGCTTCTTTGCTGAAGTTGGCTACGCCTACATTCGAATATTAAATAAAAATATAAAAAAGGCGCGGTGGTGGCTCGGTTATAAGAACACGTTCTTAAGGATCCTACAAAGGTCGGTTCAATCCCCGCCGGCATGTACCAATGAGAAATACACTTTTCTTACGTACATTTGTTTTACAACAGCAACGTTCCTGTGCCTCGGAGAGCACATTAAGCCGTCGGTCCCGGTTCCACGGATACATTGGCATAAGTTGAGAGTACTTACCAGTTACAGTCCATTCTCCATTATCCTGCCTATAGCCCAGTCCATCTTTGATAACGAACGTCCAGAAATAGATCTTATCTCCAACTTTGAGCTTGGCCTCTTTGTCCCTGAAGGTCCAGCGGCCTTCCTTTGCTTTCGTGATGTCTCTAGACCATTGCCCCGCTTCGAGTCCGTTCATTTCTTCGTTAAGCTTTCCATGGAATGCAAATAAAGAATATCCATCGTCTGGAATTATTTTTTTATTATTATAGTTTACAAATTGTTCATAATGGTGATTTATATTTTTAAATAGAAAAAAAAATAGAGATTTCATGGACAACCCCAATCCCAAAACAGATATACATTTTTTTAAAGCTGGTTCACATTCAGCCAACTTTACTATATGGACCTATGACAAGTAACAACCTCGTTGATAAATCTAGCGACTCAAACTCAAGCTAATATCACAGATAATTTAAATAAATAGTTTTGTCGTGACCAGTAATCGAGCCCAGTACACCTGCGTCTAAATTCTTGAATTTAACCGCTAGACCACAAAGGCGTTTTCTTTAAACATTTAATAGCATAACTTTTTTTAGACATGAAGCAAATAATAGTAAAATGGGCGAAGCCCGAATAGAGCACCCATTTGGATAAAATTAATTTTATTATTTGCACGTGTTATTGAGTGCTATATTCATCCATGGTGATTTGGCAAAACAGATTGAATAAATAATAACTAATTTGATAGATGTGGTCTAGTGGTAACAAACGTTGCCGTGAACTCGGGAGGTCGTGGGTTCGATTCCCACCGGGGGCAAGTTGTACATTGTATAATTTGTCTCGGTCTGGGTGTTTATATGTATAATATGTATATATTTACAAAAAAAAAGTATAACATGTAGTTTATCAACCATCTAGTTTCCGTAACACAAGCCTCGTAGCTTACCACGGAAATTAGATGGCGCTGAATGACCTGTCTGGAAATATTTATTTATTTATTCAACAAGATGGCCGTTATCAACTGTCAAAGTTCTGAAGTCCCTATTGGAATACCCTTTATATATTTATATAAATTTGACCCGTCCGAATAGCGTAGTTAGTGTAGGCCAATTTCTCCAGAAATATGTTCTGGTAGCCAATCATTAGCAGTGGGCCGTGATGATAGTATGTAGTATATTATATAATAACATGACGTCTTTTTTTTTTTTTGTTCTATACATTTATAAACTATCTGACATATGTATATAATTTCTATACATCATAATTATTAAATTAATAATAAATCTTAATATTTAAATTTAAATTATTTAATTTTATATTTATTTTTAATTGACACGGCCCTTTTACAGCCACGAATTTAAATTTAAGTTTACTTGACATAGAATGTTTTATTTCGATTGTAAGGTGACACGGCCTCTTTACAGCCACGATCTTATTTAAGTAGTTTCTAAGTTAGTTAGTTTTACTTGCTTATAGCAATAATGTTGTGCATAGCATACATAAATATGGATTATTGCCTGTTTACGGTCCAACCATTATTACCACTTTGATTAGTACATATGTTGTGCAAAATGTATTGATTTTATTAGTTCTGACTTTATCCAAGTTGTTTCGAGAGAACCAATGGAAATAAATTATTTTGATTTGATTTGATTTAATTATATTGTTTGTTATCTTATTACTTTATATCAGCACTACTCATCTCATACTCTCCCAAAGGTTAGATGTTAGAAAATGCTTTGTAGGCATTAATCTTGAAATGAAATATTTTATTTGCTAAAAAAAAAAAACACATGGTTACAGATTCGAGTATAATCTCAGTTTTATAGACAACTCACATGTTTCGCCAGTGACGGCATGCAAAATTTTATACAACTATAATAAAAAATAAATTACAAATTTAGAAACATTGGCACAGTCTTATAAATCATAAATAATAATTATTGGTCCAATAGGTTTCAATGTCAAATATAATTCATTAAATAATTATTCTAGATGTCAATTGTATTGCGTAATTAATAGTCAGGTACATAATTTTCTTTTCTATCATTTAAGAAGTCATTTACGGAGTAATAACACCGTTCATTTATACACTTTCGGAGTATTTTTTTAAACCGTCGAATTGGTAGCTCTTTAATATTTTCCGGAATGTGATTGTAGACTTTTATTGCCATGCTATATGAATTATTTTGGTATACTCTACTTTTCGGAATGGTCAGTTGAATCAGCCTATTCGCCTTTGTTCTTCGGCCAATAAAGAATTAAATAATAATAATGATAACCCGCCTGATTGCTCGCCAACCCGTCTGACCAGCGTGCCGAGTGTGGGCCAAATTTTTCCAGATATATGTTGTGTAAGGCCCTTCTCCATCATTGGAGGTCTAGGACGCTGTGTTCTAGGGGATGGAATGGAAATAAAGATGAAACTTACCTGGAATAGATACCCGGAGACCTTTAGGATGAATTGCTTCCAACTTTGCTGGTGGAACTTCGTAACAATAAGCACTATTAATTAAAATCAAACATAAATGTAAATAAATCAATTTACTATACATTTTTGACATATTTTCCTCTTAGCGGCCTTCGAACTACGTTGACCGCTGCGAACTGAACTAGTCGGCTAATTATAGTCATATTCTGTTCCTTTAAACGCTAACGGAATCCATCTACCGAGTCGGTGTCAAGCGCTATTAAAGTTCATATTCGTACAATATATTGTAACCATCATCATTATCAGCCTGGATATAGGCCTCCCCCAAGGCTCGCCACTTCACACGATCTCCTGCCACTCTCATCCAACCCCCACCAGCGACCTTCCTTAGGTCCTGTCCATCCAGCGGGGGGTCGACCCACTCTGCGTCCTCCCGTACGTGGTCTCCACTCTAGAACTCGTCTACTCCATCGTTCATCGGTTCTACGACATACATGTCCAGCCCATTGCCACTTCATCTTACTAATTTTGAAGGCTATATTGATGTTATTTTTACGAATTATGAACTTTGAATATTTACGAATTGTGACACCGTTCTCACTCGATGGTGACTCACGGAACTGGATTGCACCCTTCGCAATATATTTTATTTTGTTGTTTTTGCTATATTTTTAATATTGTATTTTTTTATTATTATTATTATTTTCTATAGAATTGTTTGTTGTTGTTTAATGGTTCTACTAGCTTGTTCTCCTAATTGTATTGGTGGTGGCTTTGTATTTGAATTGTATGCTTTTAACACGATTTGTCTGCTGTGTTTACTACTAACTCAATAATATCAGTGAAAATTTGTAAGGCTTTAAGTTACTATATTCCTAAGTTTAATTATTATTATTATTATTGATTAATAGGCGAGCAGCGCATTGTTTATATGCCTATATCAAGCACTGGTGTAAAGTTCATAAAATAGTCAGTTATCACCACTTTTTAAGAGTGTTTACAGTTGGAGACTTCTCTATGTCTTCTGGTATTTTGTTCCACATATTTACTCTGTTATTCATAAAGTGATATTTCACATTTGTATTGCTGGATTTTTTCATCAATTTCATTCCGTGGTCACGACGAGGAATTATCATTGTGTTAAACTTGAACATTTTGGCTAGGTGAGGGCAGTAAGACACAAGCATTGTTGACGGCTAAGAAGTCCTCTATTCCTATCTTCAGAACACCGTGATGGAACTTCAATCTACCTACCTGGAACTACTTGGAGTCGAAATACGCTTAGACCTAAACTACGGAAACTATATTGAGAGCATCACCAAAACAATAAAACTTGCAGGTTAAGGTAAACCGGTTTTTCCCGCCTGCACTAAGACTTATGCTGTAATAAAGTCATGCGTAGAATACTATTCTCGCCTTTGGAATGGCTACGCTAAGTATATTACTATTAGCTGAATCTTACTAATGGAAATTCAGATAGTAGACGACACCACAGTGTCTAAAACTCTCGAATTACTGCAGCTTCGCCGAGACGTTGCCTCTCTGAGCGTATTCTATAAGCTATACGCCCAGTGAGGAGGTGAAGCTGCAATGACTCCAGAGATTTAGTAATGACAAACCATTAAAGTTAAAATAAAGAAATCCACTATTTTGACTCAAATCAAATCAAATCATTTATTTCCTTAGGTTAGTACACAACACTTGGATATTGTCAATAAATATATTTTAATACAATATAAACTTGGCTGGACCGAATCTAACAGCAATACAATATTTATAATAAATAAAACATTGTTGCCATAAGCGAGGATTTTGTACTTATTTATAACTAGATACTTAAAATTTAATTCGTGGCTGTAAAAAGGCCGTGTCAGCTTATGACCTAATAACATTTATGTCCTTAAATATAAATTCGTGGCTGTAAAATGGCCGTGTCTGCTTACAATCTAGTAATAATAATATTTATGTCCATAAATATAGATTCGTGGACTTTTAACGATGTCGCAAAAAGAAACAGAGTAGTGGTAATTTAGCTAACCAACCCATTAACGGTTTTGTTCTATTAATAAACTGATAATTTAAGCTATAACAATTAATGTATAGGCAAATTCTTATCTATGTTATATTAAGTTATGTATGTTTAAAACGTTAATGATTTTAGCAAAAAAATATGTAATCGTTTAGTAATGGATGCTTGTTTTGGTTAATTAGAATAACAATTCTTCTAATTAGAGTAGATAATATCACTATGTTAGTAATAATTATATTTAACAGGCTTTTATTTAAGATCATTTATTCATTACAGCCTCTAGAACACAGCGTCCTAGACCTCCACTGTTGAAGATGGGCCTTCCAGAAGATATATCTGTAGAATATGGCCTACACTCGCCAAGCTGGCCAGACAGGGTTGGCGAGGGATTCCACAAGTTGGTATTAGTGGAACCGGGACCGACGGCTTAACATGCTCTCTGAGGCACGGGAACGGTGGTGTTGTAAATCAATGACAAATGTCGCAACAACATTTAAGTGAGTAGACTAAAATTTATTGTTATTATTTATGTACGTGTTTCGATATGTCAGTTACAGTCCGATATGACCTTAAGCATATTGTTGGTGCTGCCTCTAATTATATTGACTAGAGATGCAGTGCGTTTACGCATGATAGCAGAACAACTATCAACACGATTCTCTGCAAACATTCCGGACGCACTGCAATAACGTGGCAGCCCCAACAATACCCTAAAACCATTATTATACTGAACTTACCTACTGGTTGACCCACAGACTGCAGGAGTAGAAGCATTGGCAAAATGCCCTAAATATTGTTAACTTAACCTGTTTTGTGGAGCGAGGGGAAAAGGGCCAGCATGTTGCAGCGAACATCTGTGCAGCGAACAGACAACGCCCTACACTCTCTCTCACTCAGTCATCCCAAATCATCGCATACACTCGTACTTCAACGTTGCTAGACAACTTGACCTTAACCTTGTCCGCATTATAGAACTGATATTATTTAACGGATTTTTTTTCAAATTTATAAACTAAATTGTGAAAATTATAAAAAAAAACAAAAATGAAAATGACTTATTTTAGAAAACTGTCTCCATGGTCTAGTGCTTAACACCTTGGATTTAGATTCCTGTAGCCCTATTCTGTTACTTAAACGCAAACGTTATATAATGGAATCCGTTAAATATTTATTTTATTTTATTTATATACGAGGGGCGTTCAAAATATTCTCGGTATTGATACGTTACAACCTCTTTTATATATATATTTGTTACTGGCCGCTAAGATTCATCCATTGACATTAAAAAAAAGTAAAATTGGAACCGAGATGTTCTTTTGTTTTTCTGCAATTGCCGAACAAACATGAACACCATGAGCGAATTAACAATTTTAACGAAATTAGAGCACCGATCCGTCATAAAATTCTTGACAAAAAAGGGTAAAAATCAAAAAACCATAAAAGAGGAAATGGATTGTGTTTACCGTGAGTCTGCTCCTTCTTTATGTACTATTCAAAAATGGTCAAGCGAATTTAAGCGTGGAAGGGAGAGTATTGAAGATGACCCTAGACCTGGCCGGCCTGTAGTGGCTACCTCACAAGAAAATATTGATAAAGTGGAAAAACTTATATTGGAAGACGGCCGAGTGAAGGTAAAATCTATAGCTCAAGTAACCAATCTCTCTATTGGTACCGTACATGACATTATACATGACCATCTTAATATGTCAAAAGTAAGTGCAAGATGGGTTCCGCGAATGCTGACGCTTCTTCAAAAGGATATGCGTGTGGCTTGCTGTTCAGATTTTATCGACCTGTGTGGTGAAAATCCCGATGAGGTGCTGCAAAAAATAGTTACTGGAGATGAAACCTGGGTTCATCATTATGACCCAGAGAGCAAACAGGAGTCCATGCAGTGGCACATTAAGGGTTCAGCTCATCCCAAGAAGTTCAAGGTAATCCCGTCAGCTGGCAAGGTCATGGCCACAATATTTTGGGATTGTGAAGGAGTTTTGCTTATCGATTATAAAGAAAAAGGTGTAAATATCACAGGGCAGTACTACGCTAACGTTATACGTCAATTAAGAGATGCGATCAAAGAAAAGAGGCGAGGAAAGTTAACCAAAGGTGTTCTGCTTCTGCATGACAACGCCCCTGTCCATACTGCTCATATTGCCAAGGCAGCTATTGTTGAATGTGGGTTTGAAACTGTTACTCATCCACCCTATAGTCCGGACTTAGCCCCAAGCGACTTCTTTTTGTTTCCCAATCTTAAAAAGGATCTGCGTGGAAATAAATTTTCTGACGATGAAGCGTTGAAGACGGCCGTGGAGGAGCATTTTTACACCAAAGATAAAAAATATTTTTATGAGGGATTAAAAAAAATAATTGATCGATCTTATAAGTGTATGAACATAGGGGGGGAGTATATTGAAAAATAAAAATATCAAACTTTTCGTACTTGTTTGTTTTTATCCACATACCGAGAATATTTTGAACGCCCCTCGTATATATAGTATAGCTGGTAGAACACGCTCAGAGAAGCCACATCTCGGCGAAGCTGCAGGGATTCGAGAGTTCCAGATATAGTGGCATCGTCCACAATTCGAACAGCTCGCCTCTGTAGGACATTGAGAGCATCTGTGAGGTACTTGGCGGAACCATCCCAAAGGTGAGAACAGTATTCTATACATGATCTGATCTGTACTTTGTACAGCAACAGTCTAATTGAAGGTGGAAAAAACCGCTTCACCTTGTTCAGTATTCCGAGTTTTCTTGACGCTGTTTTGGTGATGCTCTCAATGTAGTTCCGGTGGCTAAGGTCTAAGCGTATTTCCACCCCAAGTGTTGTAAAATTTGATGCTTTCAGTATGACTTGACTTCTTTTGAGTATCAACTTTCTAGGGAATAAAATTATGGACATACTCGTATGCATAAACTATGTATATTAGAACAATAACAAAATTTAATAAAAAAAAAATACAGAAAATTCTCAGAATGTTTTTTGTTTTGGATATTTAAATAAAATACCACCAGTCTAGCCACGTGGCGAGTGTAGGCCATTCTCCAGTAATTTTTGGTAGGTCCATGGCCAACAGGGGGGGGGGGGGGGGTATGATATCGTTTAAGCTGTAATTAGTTATTTGTGGTTTAACCGCGCCGTAAATTCCCATATAAAGGACATGTTTGGGCGATAATGCGACGAGCAACTCCAAGAAAAGCATCAATTTTTGCTATATCTGGAATAATCATATGAAAAGAAATATATAGGTATTACGTCAGACTTGGCTGTTTGGGATAAACCTATTTCTTGGATTCCAATTTTCGAACACAAAAAGTGGGTAGCACACCGCGCAGAAAAAAGTCTGCCTGTTCGCCTTCTGTGCAAAGTGCGTGCATTCATAAAAATATTGCAATCAAAGAGAATTAAGTAAAAAATCATTCTACAAAAAAATATAAACAGTGACTAAGTGTGGAAGAAGACTAAATTTGGCGAGTCTCATCATTTTCCTTAATTTTTTTCTCACTTTGGTAATTTTTTATTTAACCTTCAACTCACGTAAAAGGAAGACGCGAGTGTGCATTCCCGAAATTTGTTAATTTGTCCTACTCCATTGCTAATGGATATTCTACAAATTTCATATTTGAAAGAAAGAAAAATATTTTATTTGTCACATTAACAAACAAAAAAAAGTAAACCAAAAATTAAAAGTGTGTGGTGACAAATAGGGGATCAGCTCAGCATTGAGCTGCGACGCTTTAAGAGTCACAGCGCTGATTTTTAGCTAATCCCTTAATATACAAGCATAAATGTGTCGAGGCTCTAGTACAGAACTACAATAGTAAATAATATATAATTTATTATATATATCATATATATATATATATACATAAATATATACATATACACACATACATACAAACGAATAGAACAAATCACATAAAAAAAAATTAACCATAAAATTTTGAGTAGATATGCTGCTACAGTAGCAGTTGAGATGCCAACAAATACATTTTATATTTATTTTTAAAAGCCACCACCGACTGTTGGTTATTTGCTAACCTTACCTCTTACGTTTTCATTGTCCCGAAGGCTGATTAGAAGAGAGTGCCTATAGGCATTATGTCCGCCTTTTCTTTGTATAACAATAAAGTTTTTAAGTAAAAAATATGTGTGCATGCAATTATAATTATTTCTTTATTTTATCTACTAGTCGCGGGCTCGAACTCACTCGTGGACGCGGCCAAAAAGCACTCTGTCTCACCTAGCATTGTGTCTAAAAGAGATAGAATCAGTTATGAGCAGTTAGCAGCTAGTCTACACGCATACGTCTAGTCTCACGCACACAAACACCCTGCCGAAGTCTGCCGAACTGAAACGACGTTAGACGATGCACGGCTTTCAACGCCGCACCGCTGTGCCGGTCAGAGTGGGGGGTGTTAGGTTTATTTTCGTTACGGAATTTCTTGATTCGGTCGCCGCGCACAAAGCCCGCGATAAATGCTATGCAATAGCTTAATAAATAAATATGACGCAACACTATTGCTTTCCCTATCTTCTCATTCATGAGAAGAGATTGTGTAGGACTTATGTATTATGTACCATGTCGTTAAATAAATAAATAAAAAAAACCATTAGATGAGAAACAAAAGACAATTTATTTCAAAATTTTATTTATTTTTAAAATGTATTTATCACAAAATCTTACTAATACAATACTTACTAAATTATTTATATATGTAGTTTTAAACGCGTTTAGGCGGTCACCATTATTGAGTATTATACAGTACATTTCTCAATTTCTACAAAAATAGAGGTTTAAAAATGCTTATTCCTACTTACTAAAATGCCAATTACGAGTGTGTATTTCATACTAAAGCTGGGCCTAGACGAGCATTCCACTCCAGTCACTCCCGTATATTTTACGTCCATTTTTTTATCGACACACACGGTCGCTCCCTTCCACGCCGTCATTCCATTTTCCATCATTCTACGCCACGACTTTCAACATTCAACTTTTCATGGACGGAGTTCCGAACAAACAAATCCTTACTGGAGGAACTGGGGATCAGACAACGCCTTTCCTCGACTATACAATTACGCATTCTCACTTTCTTCGGATACGTGTCACATGTGGAGAAACATCCATCGAGCGCTTGGTAGTCCAGGGGAAAGTCGATGGCAAGAGGATGCGTGGTAAGTCTCCGATGAGATGGACCGACCAGGTGAAGGTTGCAATGGATCATCTCCTACATGAGTGCACTAGGAAAGCCGGGGTCCGAGAGGAGTGGCGACGGCTTGTTAAGCGTGCCACTAGCACTCCAATGGCGACCACGACCATTCTGCTAAGAGTGTAGCGACTAAGAAGAAGATGCCACGAACTTAGTGCTGTGATACGTGCATAGTGTGGCTATCGCTATAAAAACCAATGAGTCTTCTTATGTCAGATTTCTTTTGTCGCCTCAGAATCTTGGGTCCTAAATAAGCCAATTAAACATTCCATTGCAGCATTTCTTTTGTTGTTGTCGTTGTAATATTTGTGTTTTAATTGCCATAAACAAGACAAGTCTTTAAATTGTTGTATGAATTCTAATACAAATTCATTAGCAGACAATATTACGAATACATAGGTACGTTCTCGACGGTTGTACGAAAATTAACTAAACGCAAAATGTCGTGCTGGGTAGGCCACAGACGACCGGTATCGCCGCGTGTTTGGAATGCGCGATTTCACATTTTGGAGTGGAGTGAGATGAAATTGAATGCTCGTGTAGGGCCGGCATAACTTATATATATATATATAACTTAACAAAGTTTAATGTACATATATAGTACATAATGTATTTCTATCGGGAAAACTCGGGTCTTAATCGGAATACGACGGCACCCGAAGTGTCAATCAATTATTGTATTAAATGAGTGGCATTTTCATATCCAATAATATGGAACTTTATTATTCAAATGGTACTGAAGCTCATTCAGCGTAGACAGATATGCTTGTTCATGTAATTGAGAGACCACGATAAAAACGAACTTTTCCGATAAAATACGATGGAAAACCATTATGCACTACATCTGTATTATACAGGCTGTCCCATAATACAACGTCAAGTTCAAAATGGACGATAGGCCGAAGTTACAGAGTGCCATGTACTTTTTTTTTAAATACCTATGTTTTTATTTATTAAATTTTTTTAAAAAAATATTAAGGTATTTTCTAAAATCTACATGACTAACGACCAGTTGCAAAAGAAATGATAAAAATAATCTAAAAAAAAAACACGCTTTTTATAATGTAGCGGATTCACATTTAGGCAACTTTACTATAGACCCATCATGACAAGTTTCAAGCTCGTCGATGTCTCTAGCGTAACAAACTCGTAGAAAATATCACAAATAAATTATTGTATCCTGATCAGGAATCGAACCCGGTACGGAATTGACCGCTAGACCAGGAGGTCTATTTATAAGAAAGAAAAAAAACACCCGCCTATAATTTTTTTTACTTGTTCTAAATGATACTTAACAAAATAAAATAGTACACACTTACTATTCCAGAGGTAACCTATATCCAAATATAACTAAATAATTCAAAAAATCTTATTAAATTTATTTAAAAAACATTCTTATTATTCTACAAAGCGTATACATGTACAAAATCCACTTTCATATTGGATTCGTACCAGCCAGGGAACCAGGAGTCCTTGGATTCCCAAAAGTTCACCATTCCCTTGCTACCCTTATTCTTCCACGGCTTATCCGCGGAATCTGCAAAATCATGGATACCTCCCACTCGAAGACCAAGCGATATGTAGAACTGTGGGACAAAAATAAACACGCACGGTTAACAACTTGCTTATAAGACTGGTGATATGCAAGAATAGCCGTATATATTATATATTTATATATGTTTAAGTACGGATCATCATCATCATCAGCCTGTGTCTCTCCACTGCTGGATATAGGCCTACCCCAAAGCTCTCCATTTCACACGATTTCCTGACACCCTCATCCACCCCCACCACCTTCCGTCCTTAGGTCATCTGTCTATTTGGCGAAGGGTCGTCCCACCCTGCACATTGCACTGCCCAGCCTGCCGGGGCGGGGAAGTATCCACCGTTCTTGCCGATAAACCCAGTAAAGTGTATCCACACGTTTCGGGATCAGGCTCGAATTGCCGTCATGCCCAGTCAAGCCGGCATAGTGTTAGGGATGTCAGTCATGAGTGTCTAATTTCAGTTGCTAACATTCACGGACCTCGCGCGTCACTTAACATCACAACAAGGTCACATGTCGTGCTAGTATTAAAAAAATATATATGCATGCCTAACCAGGCAATAAAATTGTGTATAAAGTTAATATTAATATACCACGTGATTATATAGTCTTGCACTAGAGTCTAGACTAATATGTTATTCTATTGATAGAAACAAACAACTTTTTCTAATAAACCATATGTCGGAAGTGACATTTTTTTTTTGGATTTTCCATGTAATCTATTAAATATATACAACAAAATTGTAGACGTCTGCCGCCGACCTAAGCTGAGGTGCGACTGGTACCTTCTGATAGGTCACGTGGAACACGCGGCGCGCTTAATAACTAAACGTTAACACCCAGCGCGCTTTATAGTCAAATATGAATTTATGCTCATGTTTGATGAAAACACGCGGCGCGCTTGATAGCCGAATGTGAACCCATGCTCAAGTTTGATAAGAACACGCGTTGCGCTTGATAGCTAATCGTGAACTCATGCTCATGTTTGATAAGAACACGTGGCGCGCTCGTGTTTGATGTGTGGTAAAACCCTATAAATACCAAGTTACTTACATACAAGTTACTATATAAACTTTCTACAAACATTGTATATCGTTAATTTAATCTTTAACTCATTGTTTTACTATTGCCAAGTTCCAGTTATTAACCGCGCTAACATCATAAACCAGGAAGCCCCACCCACCAACCATTTCATTTAAGCTACTTATTTTAGTTCCGTTAGGTTTGATAACCTCGCCAAGATTCCTCGCCAAGCCGTCTGGCCAGCGTGGCGAGTGTAGGCCAAATTCTCCAGATATACATATGTTCTGGAAGGCCCATCTCCAGCAGTGTGTTTTAGGGGCTGTAATGATAAGCTTTCGTTATTATTTTGTTACTTTAAGTAAAAATGCAAAACAACCAAATTCCAAAGTATAGATTTGACATTTCTTACATTAGATTTGTTTATCTGTCAAAACGCAAACCACATACGAGAGGTTAACTGTTAAAAATGTTATTTTTTTTGATGTTATCAAATCCGATTTTTTTGTTAAGAAAAATAATAAATTCCAATACATTTAAATTGGTGACATACAAGTAAGATTTTGGTGCCACATCTGTTTTTGAAATATTTGTACTTTACGACCCGTTCGACGTAAAACGACACTTTTATACCCCACTTTGATGTCCCGTAAACTTTTATATAATTTTCACAATATCTTCCTAGAAGAAGGGAAAGATCTGATGTCGTTAACGGAGACATTTTCTGCTCTCTTTTAATGATCATTTTAGGCAAGCGATGGACGGGGGAGGATAATAATAATAATAATAAAAATGATTATTTCAAACCACTGGGATTCATATTAAAAAATATTAGTACCTACTTACAGATAAAGGTGTTTTGATCTTATATATAAAATTCTCGTGTCACAATGTTAGTTACCATACTCCTCCAAAACGGCTTGACCGATTTTTATCAAATTTTATATGCATATTCAGTAGGTCTGAGAATCGGCTACTATCTATTTGTCATACCCCTAAGTGATAAGGCTTGTCCGTAATATTTTATTTTTGGACAATTTTTTTTTTTTTTTTTTTATAATGTGCCATTAAATAATACATACAACCCTTAATTTTCACCCTTCTATCACCAATTTTTTAATAGTCATTTTAGTAATTTAATCATTTTCCATCCCGCTCGATAACTGATCAATTATCACGTGGTAAGTTATCCCCGCCAGTGGAGCCTAACATTTAATTAAAACATATTACATGGTAACATTAGTATCAAGACAGTTTATTCCTGCTATAATTAGTGTTACCAGTGCTAGATTTCTTAAATTTTCCGCGCTTTTTCTGGGTCAACACTCATTTGCCAGACTATACCGGTGTCACTTCCCAGTAAACAGCACGGAGTCTGTAGGTCTCCTATTTCTCTCACGATATATATAATTTTAAGTAATAAATATAATAAATAAAATAAAAAATGTTTGGTGTTTTGTTATTTTTATATTCGCTCATCGCTTACAGCGCTCCATGCCTCTTTCACTCATATACCACATCCTTACACACTTACAATAAGTTAGTTTTTTTTTTTTTACACTAGAAATTCCCTAGAAATAATTTATATGGCAAAACAACGTTTGCCGGGTCAGTTAGTTTAGTTTTATTATATATATATATATATAGTATAGTAATATAATTATAAATACAAGCGTCAAAGCTTATCATTATTGTATAAACTTTCTCTCTTTATACTTCATTGTATTTTTAATTAGGATAATGGAACCACCTCCTTCACAAGAGTGTCTATTAAAGAAACTAGCTACTAAAAAGTTATTTATGTTAAAGCATATTTTTTCGGCTTTAAGCCAGGATTCTGTAAAGCATATTATATCTAAATTTAAAAAAAAAAAAAAAAAAAAAGAAACTAAATTATATTTACAATTAATAATTCAACGTCCAGTATTTTGCTAGATACTTAATTAATATTGTGTATATACTTAATGTATCTTATGTTGAATAAATAAATTGAATTGAATTGAACGACCGCATCCAGATTGTAAATTATTTATTTATTTATAAACTTTATTGCACAAAGTACAAAGGCGGACTTAATGCCCGAAGACATTCTCTGACAGCCAAACCTTGGGGACAAATTTGATCAAATGTAGGTGCAATCATAAAGATAATAAGAGAAATAAACTATTTAAATTAACAGCAATTAAATATGTTCTTACTTACGATATATATGGAATAAATATTATAATATCGATACACTAAATACATACATATTATTATACACAAACATACATACAAAGGAGATAAAGGGCTCGAAGATTTCTGCGACAACGAATAGGCAGTCACTTCAACTTAGCACGATATTCAGAGATGTGATAATTTTTACGTAAACAATAGATAAACCGGATACATGCGTTCAGTAACCGGTCCATCTTATTGAGCAACATCTCCGACATATCAATGCCACACACGTCACCATAGTCGAGCAGAGGTAGGAGAAGGCTTTGAAGAAGGGTTATTTTAGCTTTTAACGGCAGAAAGTTTTTAAGTTTATTAAGAGAGTGCAGTGAAGCAAAAATTTTACCACTCGTCTTGGTAACCTGGGCTGTCCAGCTTAGATTGGAATCTAGATAAATACCTAGATTTATCTATTAATGATTAGGCTTAAATTATATTTTATTTAATAAAAACAAAAATGAATCTTACTTCTTGATCAAACGGCGCCAGAATGGTTCCTTTGTGCCAGTTAGCAGCGTGAGGTACGGCGTGCTCCCGCGCTGCATAATAAAATCCTTCTCCAGGATCTACATCTCCATAGTGTTGACCGTCCACATACAGGCTGATGCTTTCTGAAATTAAAGCAAAGTATCATCACGACCGTAGTCGGAAACCACGCTTAAAAATAAGCGGATTCACATTTAGCCAACTTTACTATTGGGCCATCACGAGACAAGCTCGTCGATGTCTCCAGCGCGAGCGTACCAAACTCGAGAAATATCACACATAAATTCAATATTAATTAAATGTATTTATTTACATTAATAAATATTTTTGTGTCCCGACCAGGAATCGAACCCGGTACAACCGAGTCTAAATCCACGGACTTAAGTCTAGACCACGGAGGCAGTTAATCTGAAATTAAAATACATGATATATCTATTGATCTTTTGTTTGTATTTTATTGCTTAGTTCGTTATGCATTTTTCGAATATGGCAACACTGTACATCTTTTTTTTTATTATCCAATTTTGTTTTCATTTTTATATATTAACACGATCACTAATGTATTTTGTTGTTGATATCGTTTAGGTTTATAGCATTTATTTTTATTATATATTTATTGTTATTTTTATTTAATTACAGCAATAAATAGTTGTTGCTGTAATTGTATGTTTACATAGGTAAATCTAAGCAAAAATTACAACACAATACAACCACAATCAAGCAACACAATTCCAACTTAAGTCATAACCTTATGGTTTAAAAAATCGCAAGATAGAAAGTAGAACCGATATCCGTTGACGTAGACGGGTTCTGGAGTGGAGACTACGCACTGGAAGACAGTGTGCGATGCAGATGGACGGATGATCTAAGAAAGGTCTGATGGCAGATGGATGAGAGTGACATGTGTGAAATGGTAAGCCTTGAAGAAGGCCTATATTCACAAGTGGAGCAACACGGCCAATGTTGGTTGATACCAAAAAATACCTATTCGTAACGAGATTTGAAATGTTTGACTATGAAGTGATAAAACTTCTCAAGTTAAGGAAAAGTAAAGCTTGCAATAGTTACCTGGTTTCCAAACCAAAGTGTAGTTATGGAAGTCGTTTTGCCAGTTTTCGATGCCAATCTTTGACTTCATGAGAGAGGACCTGAATGGTTCCTTGTCCGTCACCACAGGGCCTCCGAATAACTTCTTACTGAACTCAGGGTTGCCTTTAACATAGGCCACTCGAAGTAACCCTGACGCGAATCTACTTGTTCCGTATGTCCTGTCTTTTGGTTCTAGATTTATTTCTGTAACAAATTATTTTGTATATAGTTTTATATTTTATTATTTGTATCCATCCCATCCGGATGTCGTTGATTCCATACAAACGCCGTGCACTGGTTTGGGATGCCACATGTGTTGACACACTCTGTCCGTCACGTGTGACATACAGCCATAAGAAACCCGGGGCCGCTGCAGAGTCAGCCGCGGGCCTTAAACGCAACAAATACGCGGAGATCATCATTAATAAACACCTCATCCCATTTGCAGTCAAATCCGAGTAGGCTCTGGCGTTCTCTCGTGAGCTTGGGGAAAAACTCCGCTTGGCGACGGGTGACCCTTTAAGCAAAGAGTATTTAGCTCAAAGGGTCAGCCTCGCCTTTCAACGGGGAACGGAGTGAGTGTCCTCGGCACACTACGCCCATCAGACGGTAAAAAATGTGGATTTTAAGTTTCATTTGTAGTGTAGTTTTTTATTTTTTGTTTATTTGTTAGGTTTCCTTTTTAATTATTTAATATTGTAATTATTTTATACTGTTTGTATATATATATATGGGGCACAAGTTGCAGTTATTTTTTTGCGGGTTTCCCGCGCTGTAAACTCCCATATTATAACCGAGACGTGACGACTATAATGCCGCGAGTGACTCCAGGATACGCATCAAATAATAATTTAATTATTTATACTTTTTCGTCCAATAAACAATACGCAATAAAATTCTGTAACATCTGGAATTTGATGGCAACCTCATTAACTCATAAGAAAGAAAGATATATTACGTCAGACTTGGCTGTATGGGCTAGATCCTTTGCCTTCCCTATCACCTAATTCATCATCCATCGGGAGAAGGAAACACAAAAATATATTCTCAGAATTAAAAACAAACTTTACCAGGCAACAACCAGCTTCCAGCAGGCAATTTGGCACGGACTTCGATTCTGCCATATTTGAAATTGAATTTATGCTTGGTGGTAATTTTGCCCGTCATAACAGGCGGTAGAATTTGGGCACCGCTCGCCTGACGAGAACACTCCTGGCTGTCCGAAACTCCCGTACATCTAAGAACAAGTACAATATAAAAAAAAATTTCATCAGCTGCCTCCGTGGTCTAGCGGTTAAATCCGTGTATTTAGACGCGGAGGTCCCGGGTTCGATTCCTGGTCGAGACACACACATTTATTAATTTTTTTTTTTTTTTTTTTTTTTTGTTATATTTCCCGAGTTTGCTATTTGTGTATATAATTTATATACGAATATTGTTTATTGCTTACAACATCACCCCTCGTGTAATTGTCTGCTCTGGGACAAGAGGGCTGGTTCTTTCCTCGCCCAGAGAATCAGTATAGCGATTCAGCGAGGAAATACGGCCAGTGTTCTTGCCCCCATGCCGCGCGGAATCGATTTATATTTAAATTAGGTTTTGTAAGTAGTTTTTTTTTTGTTATAGTTTACTTAGATATAATATCGTTTAGTTATAATATATTTAATTTTTACTTGCATTTAGCGTTCACTTTAAATGCTTTATCTGTCCCTAAGGTTGGCTGTCAGAGATGTCTAGTGGCATCAAGCCCGCCCCTTGTACATAGTGCAATAAAGTTTTAAAATATTTAAATAATAATATTTATATCCATAAATATAAATTCGTGGCCGTAAAAGCCGTAAAAAAAAATTAGCTTTGCTTTCAAGACGAACAGGGTCTTTGCATTATTAAGTAACGTCACAACAAAACCATAATTATTAAGTAACGTCACAACAAAAAAACAATTATTTACAATAGTCACCTACCCTATTCTGTCATCAGTCCCAGACCTGCCTTATATTATATGCTGAATACAGGCCTTCTAAAACATATTTCGGAAGAATTCAGCCTACAATCACCACTGGCCAGACGGGTAATTCTGTACTTGTTGTAATTTGTAAATCTATAGCTGAGTTTTCCATTTAGACCATCGATGTATATAGATAGGCCCTCACTGATATAAAAACGTTTCCGCAAAACCAATCGAAGTCATGGCTGCACCAACAGTCGCGGGTTAGCAAGCGTCGAGAGCGCCTAATATTAATATTTATATCGAGCGAAACTAGTATTTTTGTATGCATTGTGACAGAATTTTCGATAAATATCTCAAGGCCCTCAAAGTTGGTAGGTACCTACACGTAGCAAGCGGCCATCTATACACATCAATGATTTAGACTGATTTCTAAATCATATAAGCTTCTAGCAGATTGCTTATTGAATCGCATTTCTGCTTAGTCTTCCACTAGCAATGTCATTTAAAATGATAAAATAATGATGTGTCATTGGTTTATTTAAATGACTTTGACTTGAACTTTCTTACCTCGCAAGATCCAGAGATTCGTAGACAAATCCTTCGTGATATTTGGATTCCAGAAGAACCGGTGTGATCATCAGAGTTCCATCTTCTACCTTCACCGTTCCGTCATCAGTGTACACGTTAAATGGGTAATCCTGATAAAATAAATAGGTATTTACATCAAAATTAGAACAAGAAAGAAATTTAAGGAGGCTTACTTTTGCTATACTAGCCAAACGGGTACGATTTAATTTTAAGTCATTTTCTTAACGGTTTGTTAAGACTCTGTCCTAACATCAGTTATCCGACCATGAAGAAGTGTCACTTCGCTGTCGGGTTATAGTATAAATATAAGTTTTGTGCTGGATACTTCCTGTCGGGCAACCTCTGTACATGTTCCATCTTCGTAATGAACAAATTAAACTAAAATACATACTATTTATACACAACTTCTGCCAGGGTAATTCGAGTTAACTTCTTCTAACCGAACTAACACGGGGCTCAGTGAAAATCAGCGCTGAAGCAGAAATGTTGCAGCCTGTTTGTCGCAGTCACTCACTCATTTATTTTATGCATTTATGTTGTCTATTTTTTTTTATTAGTTGGTAAATTTTCGTCTTTTATTATTGTATTAGCTATTGTGTGTAAATAAATATTTTCTTTCTTTCTTTCTTTCTAACAAAATTCTAACCAAAGTCGTCATGTTCTTTTCTCTTCTTAGTTCTTTGCCTAGTTAGCGTCATTGATGATTTGAGCATATGACTTACCGGTTCTCCAGGAAATTTGATTTCTTTATCCCAATTGGAGAGATCCTTGGAGCTTTGATCATCAAACTCATCGCTGAAGATCAATGACCCTTGACATATCTTGGAGCGGCCCTGAATTGTGGTTCTGGAGGTGGTGCAAGCTGGTTCTGGCTTAGGGCTAGGCGCTGGCTTGCTGGGCGTTGGCTGGGGTCGGGGACGCTGTGTTGTAGTTGATGATGACGTCACTGGAGGGTGCTCTACGTCTACCACGTTGCCGTCAGCATCAACAAATTCTATAAAGGTTTTAACAGGTTATAACGAATTTACAATAAGTTACCTGAGGTTCTCAAAAAAATACCTGTCAATCAGCTTAAAGACCAAATTAGGAAAATATTGATAGAATGTTGCTTCTATTCGCTAAGTGAATATTACAACCACAAATTTCAAATATTTTTTTTGTGTATTATAACAATTATCTGTAAAATATGTTTTAATAATAATCTGTATGTAATAAGTGTGACTAAAATTATAAATATGATAATAAGACTTTAACATTGTAAATAAGGTTTAACAAAATTTGTGTGCCAGAAATGGCTGAATGTGCAGAACTAACATACTATTAATATTTACTATTACCATGTTCTATGCAAATAAATAATTTCATTTCATTTATATGTTTTTGTACCATAGGCCATCTGTTACATACGTTTGTTATATCTATCTATCACCTCCCCGCCAGATGGACGGACGAAGATCACATTCAAATTCACCAGCAGTGGAGATCTATGACTCTGTGTTTTGGGAATCTCAAAGATAAATAATCCTACCAGTAACGGTCCATTCTCCATCATCTTGTCTGTAGCCCAGCCCGTCTTTGATGACGTACGTCCAAAAATAGATTTTATCCCCATGTTTAAGTTGAGCAGTCTTGTCCCAGAAAGTCCAGCGACCTTCCTTGGCTTTGGTGATATCGCGGGCCCAGTGACCAGCTTCCAACCCTTCCATCTCTTCGTTTAGTTTGCCGTGAAACGCAAACAGAGAGAATCCATCATCTGTAAAATTTATAACAATGTATTTCTAAAAATATGTAGTCAGATGACAGACTTAGACATCTCGTTTAACAGCCTACTGCTACGTATGTCCTTATAATGATTATCTTTAACCCAAAACTAGAAGAAGAAAAAAATCTAATCAATGGATGCACCGTGCGAGTCCCGCGTTTGAGAGATAAGAAGAGTGGTGTCTCGGGCTTGAGACCGACAATAAGCTAGTAGTTAGTGATCATATTGGTATAAACAATACGAAACGCGTTATCCATGGTTGGAAGATCTTAAGCAGGTACATTGAACCTATATACCAATCTAAATCTTTCGACCGGTTTTTTTATAATTATAAGTTCAGTGACTTGAGTTTTTGGATTGTTAGATTTTTTATTACATTTTTTCTTAGGAGAAAGAATTAAGGTGCAGTGACCAATAAGTGTAGCGTGACAGAGAAGCAATTCTCAGGCGAGTCGGCATCAGAATCTCACCACATCGCATGTCTAGTTATTAACATCCTGTATTATACTATGAACATTATTTATTCATTTTAAAAATTAGCCAAATTATATAGTCTTAGTTTTATGTATATTAATTATTTATTTGAAGGACGAGTTTTTTTTAATATTGCTTCTTTTTAATTTTCGCCTAATTAGTACAATAATCATTATTATATTCCTTGTATAACATTTTTGGTAGTTTTATATTTATTATGTTATTTATATTTAGGTATATCATTTTGAGGGATCACCTGAAAATCAGCGCCGAGTGTTGCAGCTTATTGCCGAGCTGATTCCCTTTTTGTCACCACACTATCTTGTTTGTTGTATTACTATTATTTTACTGCTTGTGTTTTTTTGTAACAAAACTTTTTTCTTTCTTTCTTAATACACTAGCTGATAGTGTTACTTGTAATGACACTAGGTACTAGTACAAAAATATTCTGTGTACCCTCCGTCATATTTCCTCATGCTGAGGATCGTGACCTCCCGAAAAATTGGTGTGCGTCTTCCGTACGCACGTCTTCCGTTCCTGTCTTCGGCACATGCATAGCATCATGGACGCTAGTGTTGGTGGTGAATGTTTCCACCTTGCCAGTAACAAAAAGTTTCTCCAGGTTATCTTCTTCTTTTCTGGTTACTGAAGTACTGGAGTATCCGATAGCTGGATAGTCTAGTCGTAAAATCGACACGTTAGTCCAATGCTCAGTCCAAGAGATCCTCAAGTTCTTTTTCGACAAGTGAAAAAGTATTCCATGGATTTACAGTGCGGGTGCCGGTTCCATTATGTGTGAAAGAGTAAGGTGAAAAGAGATGAGAAGATAGGCTGATTAATAAAGGAGGCATTCTTTTTTATTATTGCGCTAAAAACGCTCACAATCCATCCTTGTCTCCTTACCCAACAAAATACTATATGATTTCCTTAATGCCGTCTTGGAAGCTTTTTCCTTCCACTGCGTAAAGCCTAGTCTTGAACCCGTTCCTGATCATTTCTTCTGTGAGACTATAATATTTGTCCGACTTCATGTTGTGGTCTTTTGGTCTTATATACCTATATTTTGTATGAAAATAAAAAGTTGTTTACGGATTTTTAAAATTCAAATTCGAGATATATTAATATATTTTCCTCCTTCAAGTTGCTGCGGTTTTTCCAGATTGCAACAATTATCATTTAAACGCTTGTTTAGTGTGACTATGTTAGTATACATACAATAATAAATAGGGTCGTCCAGGCAAAGTTATGAAATAATACCGATACAGCTTTGCCGTGTAACAGCAGCCAGCTGACATTTTGGCATTTGCTTCTAGTGTGCCAAAGAAATAAATATTGTCCATAGATATAATACACATATTAGGTCAAAAAATGAGTTAATATTGTTGTAACTTTTTTAACGTTTTATGTTTAGAATGAAGCGTTTGATTTATGTTAAGAATTGTTGAAAAAGAGTTACTATGACAATCAAGTAAAAAAATTGTTGCAAATATGATAAAGTCTTAATTTTAATAATTATCATATTTAATACCGCAACAAATATGGAGCTGTCTGAGTTTTTAATGGCAAAAATTCTTATATTAAAATATTACCGTCCTTTGGAACTAATGATATTGATCAAATCAGCTTTTTGATTTTGTAAGTAGCAACATTTTTATATGACTTAAATAAAAAGTGTATTTCATTCGGATAACAGATCGGTGAAGGTCGTTCTTCTACGTATATTCTCTTTATGCTAGAGGCAAAGCAAGCTTGCCATTTGTCATGATGGGCCTATAGTAAAGTTGACTAAATGTAGACCCGCTTAAAAAAAGTGATTTCTAGCTTCTCTGTAAGGGATTACGGTCGTGATGATACTTTTATTATAGTAAATATTACTTGCGCTTACAAAGAAGCGGATTCACATTTAGCCAACTTTACTATAGGCCAATCATGACAAGTGGCAAGCTCGTCGATATCTCCAGCGTACCAAACTCGAGAAATATCACAAATAAATTAAATATTAATCAAAAGAGAATGCCCATTTTTCTTAGAGACATGGGCCCAAACAATGTTCTTGTGTCATAATGATTCCTTTTTTATTTCATAGTTAATATATTGTCATTTCGTAATCTGTAATTAATTTTATTTATTAATTAATTAAAATTAATGACGACAATTGAAAAAAACTTTTTTTACCCTAATAATTACATAGTTTAGATCCCGCCATTTTGAAATCCAGTGTTTTATCTGTAATAAAGTACCTGATCATAATAAAGAACCTAATCGTATAAATAGTGTTTTGTAACTATTTCATACATAAATCTTAACCAATTGACTATTTAATTAAATTATATTTTAATGCTGGGGTAAATCTATTGTTAAATTAAATTTAAAAAACACAATAAATAGATATGATTATTGAATTATATTTTGTTGAGGCACGCTCCAAAAACGTTGGGGCCTGGTTTTGGGCAATCTCTTTTATTTATTTAAATTAATGAATATGATTGTGGCCCGACCAGTTATTATTAGACTAAATTAAATTTATACGAACAAAAATACAAGATAACAACAAAAATATGGCAATTAAAATAATTAATTACCTGGTATAGACACTCTTAGTCCTTTGGGGTAGATTGCTTCTAATTTTGCTGGTGGTACCGTGAATTGAGACCGTGGCTGGGCCAGACCCTGACAAGCGCCTATAATAGCCGTAATGATGTAGAATCTCTGCATGGTGACGTGTGTACGCGACGACGGTCACCGGCAGACTGAGGTTATTGTGGTCATTATAGACGCTTGCGCATCTATGTAGACCTACAAATCATTTAGACACATTAATATATATTGTTTTTATATTTATTTTTACATCACAGCCCATACAGAGTCCTAAACATTCACTGTTGGAAATGAGCCTTCCAGAATATTCTGGAGAATTTGGCCATGATGGCTAGACGGGTTGGCAAGGTTGCTTTACTATATGTTTTTTTTTCATTACAGCCTCTAGAGCACAGCGTTCTAAACCTCCACTGCTGGAGATGGGCCTTCCAGAACTGTAAAATTTGTTCTACACTCGCTACGCTGGCCAGACGGCTTGGCGAGGATATGATGTAATTTTTTTCTGACAATTTATTAACGATTGTACAAGTTGGCATTAGTGGAACCGGGACCAACGGCTTAACGTACTCTCCGAGGCACGAGAACGGTTGTATTGTAAATCTATGACAAATGTACGTAAGAAAAATGTATTTCTCATTGGTACATACCGGGTGGGTTTGTAGGATTCAAGGTACGCGTTCCTACAACCACCGCGCATTATATATTACTATATGTAATATGTATAAAATAAAATATGTAGTTTTTGTATCAATGAAGCCCTTTAGTACTAGAGATGTCATGATGATATTTAAAATATTTTAAATATCTACTTAAATTGTAATTGTAAACTTGCTAGAATAATTTATCTAAAAATGTTTATACAACTGTGAAATACAATTTAGCCCAAATCCCTATACAAGATGAATGATGTTTAATTGTTGCTATGTATATTGTATGTGTGGGTATGTATATATGAAATGAAATGAAATTTTGTATATATGTATCTTATAGTTTAGTTTTTTACTGTTTTATTATTATTTTTAAAATTATATTTATTATATAAATAATTTATGTATGTTATTATAAAATATGTAGTTATATTATGTTCACAGTTTACAATGGTAAAAAGAAAAATTTAGGCAAACTGTCGCACCTAGTATAAATTTATTTTATTGTAATTTTATTTGATTCATGGGGCTCAGTGAAATGTTGCAGCCTATGCTGACCTGAGTGCCTGTTTGTCGCAGCAGCTCACTCATTTATTTTTTGTATTTATCTTGTCTCATCATTATCATTACAGCCCCTAGAACACAGCGTCCTAGACCTCCACTGCTGGAGATGGGCCTTCCAGAACATATATCTGGAGAATTTGGCCTACACTCGCCACGCTGGCCAGACGTGTATCTTGTCTATTTTTTGTTTATTTGTTGGTAATTTTATATATTTTTTTACGTCTTTTATTATTGTATTAGCTGTTGTGTGCAAATAAATATTTTTCTTTCTTTCCTTCTTCTTTCTAATTGAGTTTGTTGTAATAAACTCTAGGAAAACAAAGCAGATAGTTTACGATCAAGGATTCAACTAGATTAATAGTCACATATAAAATTACTACAATAAACTGGCAAGCGGACCTCTAAGTACA
This sequence comes from Tinea semifulvella, assembly GCA_910589645.1. Classification (NCBI taxonomy): domain Eukaryota; kingdom Metazoa; phylum Arthropoda; class Insecta; order Lepidoptera; family Tineidae; genus Tinea; species Tinea semifulvella. The sequence goes on along the minus strand of OU342615.1, from coordinate 2,509,920 downwards.
TGCTATCTCTTTCTCTCAATAATATACGACAACAATAATAAACAAAGCGATCGGTCAGAAATAAAATAACATAAATGCTATTAAATATTTATTACAAAATGAACCTAATTCATTTATACAAAAGTTTTAAATTGCCTTGACAGTGTTAGGACTAATTTCTCAAATTAAACCAGTCTTCAATGTTGTATGATTTATTTCCATTGCCAATAATTATTTACAACCTTCACTATTTTAAAGGCGCGCAACGACCGACTCGTCTGCTGTGTTCTTGTAATCTGGCGCGATATGATTCGCGCCATTCATTAAAGCAACATCGTTATTGAACCAATCAGAAATCAGCACACGACTACGTTCGTACACAACGCCACCTACTTTACAAAACCATATTGCTAATCATTCTTAACTTATGTTTAAACACTGAGATAATAATGTAATAATAACTATGTTACATTAAAAGATAACAACAGAAAGTAAGAGTTATCATGGTTTAGAACCCAGTAAGCATGGAAATTCCATCCTGTTCCAGAATTGCCGATTTTTGTCGAAATAATATTAATTTAATTAAATTTTTGTATTTAAATGTATACTACCGATTTCTATTAACTTAAAAACAAAAAGTCACTTGTACAAATATTTTCATTCGTTTTTTTTTTCCAAATTCTGATAGTAATATATGATGACTTCATATTAAAAAATTAGGTAGGTACTTAAAACTCAGGATTAACTTGTTGATAGATTACAAGGTCTTATCAAATAACATTAGCAAACCAATTCAACGTTCTGTTTAAACAATTATTAGGTCTATGGTAATAAGACTGGCTGGTTTGACCGGTTATTGATACCTTAATGTTTTTTTTTATTGGTCATTTTTTAGCAACATAATAGCAAAATAGGCTTGGACACACTCCACCTATGACGACCAAATAAATAAAACAATAGCATGAAAAAATCGAAGAAGCGAAAGAGGTATGTGAAGATCGTGACAAATGGCGCTCAATTGTCTCTGCCTACCTCGCAAGGGACCTGGCGTGAAGATATGCATGTGTGTAATAAAAATTGTTTTTTAAATAGTGGGACTCTCCGGCGCCTGTTTATCTTTTCAGTACTATAAAATATCCTAACACCCTATTTTATTTATTTATTTATTAAAACTTTATTGCACAATATATACAAGGGGCGGACTTAATGTCGCTAGACATTCTCTGACAGCCAACCTTAGGGACATTGTAGAACATTAAAGACGTAAGGTAGGTGCAATTAGAGAAATATGATTACGTAATAAATATGCAATATTATCTAAACTACAATAATAAATACTATAATAAACTAAATACTAATAATACATACACATAACGTTTTATTAATACATTAGGTACATACATTACATAACAATAATACATACACTACATATAATAATATAATAAATAAACTAAATGAGTTGTTATGAGCCATTTAAATAATATGAATATACCATTTTTTTGAAAATGCTTCGGTTGGATGCTTGTCGTATATTTACCGGCAGCTTGTATATATAGCTTCAGGATATATAAAATTTATTTCATACAAAACCTTAAATTAAATAAACTATATATTACAACAAAATCTAAATTTAACCTAAATATAATAATAATAATACATAGAAAATAAAAATTAAATAAATACAAAAAAAAATCTTGTGGCATGGTGCCCAATACACTAGCAGCATTTCCCCTTTGAATTATGATACTTAATTTTTGGGAGAAAAAACTGCCAGCCCTATTGTCACTAGAGACGTCAATGAGCCTTGGAACAATTTCTTTATGAAATGATTTCAGTTCCGATCCCCACGGGCCCATCGTTTCTAAAGCAAACCTCGAAAAAAAAGTAACTATATTCTGGATATATTGTTTTTTTTTGTTCTTGTGTTCTCTTCTCCCGATGGGCGATGAATGAGGTGATAGGGATGGCAAAGGGTCTAACCCACACAGCCAACTCTGACTTAATATATCTTTATTTCTTATGAGTAAATGAGTTATCATCAAATTCCAGATGTTGTAGAATTTGATGCTTTCCTTGGAGTTCACAGCGCGGGAAAATTGCAACTTGTGCCCCATATTTAAAGTAAAATTTATCGTTTTCCATAATTATTTACATTATAGCACAAACAAAACAAAACCACAAAACAAAAACTTGCACTTGACATGTCTGCGCAAATTGGCGCGAAGGACCCAACTTGTTTTGTTTAAAAAATGTTAAATATGTAGAAATACAAAAGTCAAAGTCAAAAGTCAAAATATCTTTATTCACGTAAACCTATTACAGGCATTTATGAAACGTCATTAATTTAATTATTTTGAATGATTCTACTCCTGCTTGTAGAAGACTAAGCAGCAAAGTGGTCCAATAAGTAAGCTGTTAGCAGAAGACCAGCGGCTTAGCAAATTCCAGTGACCTGTTAATGTTTAATCTGACTGAGAAAGGAATCTGCAAGGAAAACTCAGCTATATCAGATTTACAAAATAAAACATATACAAAACTGCACCACAACGATCAATTAATAACCTTTTAAATTAAGTTATCAGTACCTATGAGAATACAATACCTGGTACAGCAGTAACCCACCAAGCAAGTCAGAATTAAGGTAGACTACATGCCTATGTGCAACCCGAAAGTCGACAAAACGCAAAAACCTCTGTTAATTTAAGAACAATAAATTGAACGTGTTCGGCAGAGGTCCCAGGCCCCCACAGCAGCACCTGATCACGGGCATAACGCATGTGCCAGCCATCCCCCCGCTCAACCAGGCCCTTAGCGTGCGGACCGGGACCCGACACACGTGCCACCACTGCAATGACCTTCTAAGGAAGGGACGACCACCGGACACGCCTCACCATGAGAATCTGAACATTAACAATGACTTTCGAGACACACACAAGCATAAACATAACAATTACTTCCTAAGTACCCAAATGTTGCCAAGTTTAAATAATATAAATATTAGCCAAAAAGAATTTAAAACTTTTCAAGAGCTTTTTCGATTCTTCGCAATGTACCTTGAGTTTGACAGTTCTGTTCTTCGAGCGCACTGACGTGCCGAGGCGTTCATTTTACGCGGCGAACGAGTGCCTTCACTCCGTAGCCACGACTCAGACTTAGCTGTTAAGGCACACAGGGCCAACAGTGAGATAGAGACGGTTTTTAGGGTTTTAGTAGGCGCCTTGGGGTCTCCTTAGGAGGCCTCACGGTGAGTTGGGCATGCGACCTACACGCGTTGGCCCTTCAGGCAGGGGGCGTATCAATGATGATTTATCGATTCACCGTCTTTTTTTTTTTAAAAAGAGGCGTTTGACAGCTGGAAGAAATAATTAGTGCCGTTGAAAAACGTTCAAGAATACGGGTGTGTTCTATGGGTTATGATGAAAGTTATTTTGCCTAATATGTTAACTTCTACATGCGATTTTTTTTTTTGGCTAGCAATGTGACGGCGCGGTGGTGGCTCGGTTGAAAGAACGCGTTCCTTAAATCCTACAAAGGTCGGTTCAAACACCCGGCATGTACTAATGAGAAATACACTTTTCTTAAGTACATTTGTCATAGATTTACAACACCACCGTTCCCGTGCCTCGGAGAGCACGTTAAGCCGTCGGTCCCGGTTCCACTAATACCAACTTGTGGAATCGTTAATAAATTGTCTTAAAAATTGACATCAAATCCTCGCCAAGCCGTCTGGCCAGCGTGGCGAGTGTAGGCCAAGTTCTCCAGATATATGTTCTGGAAGGCCCATCTCCAGTAGTGGAGATCTAGGACGCTGTGTTCTAGGGGCTGTAATGAATGTGACCTTGTGCCCCATGATGGTAAGTGGCGCGAAAGGTTCATAAATGTTAGCAAATGTAATCACATCAGTCCCTAACACTATGCTGGCTTGACTGGGCATAACGGTAAATCGAGGCTGATCCCGAAACGTGTGGATACGATTTAGTGGGTTATCGCTACGAACGGTGGATACTACCCCGACCCAGCAGACTGGACAAATTACCACCTTTATTACAACCTACCACCTATGTTAATAAAATGTAAGTCTTCGTTTAATTTCAAGCGATACGATAACGCAATTTCTAACTGTGCATGTTGTAACAACGTAATTAAGTTTATTTTCAATTTCGGGTGAATTTAACTTTGACACTATAATAAAAATACATGATGTTCCAAAAACTCCTGCGAAATTAATTTAATTGTTCTTTATAAAATAAATAAAAAATAACTAAACCGAAGATTAGATTTGAGCCTGTCTGGGTTTTAATGGGTCCCAACTGTTAAAACCAGTATGTAATAAAATATATAAAATTATTTTAATGGTGTTGTTGGGTACTTCTGGGCAGCTCTGCGCTCTGTAGACAATGGGTTTCAATTAACATCAATATTATACGCAATTGGTAGTCTTTTCTTTGGTTTGGGAGAATTAAGGCTGGACCAAGAGTCCTGATGACTTGCTGACTGACTGCTGACTTCACAGAGAACAACTAAACCTGCTTATTTCACACTGCGATAAATAGCAAAACTCGCAACGGAAAGATATAAAAAAAGGACTTAGGTGAAGATCGGGATGCAGGATAACGTCTGATCACTTGGTTTGATGATTTTACTGTTTAATAGTTTTTGATAAATCGCACGCAACCTTGGCCATAATGGCGCTAGGCACGGGTGTTACTAATTAGGTCACGTGACACGTAAGATGACAGGGCGCGAGAAATTTAAATTCTTCATGTGTATGGTTTGGAGAAGGAATGTAAATAGGAACACCAGGAAGGGGAGGTTGATACAAGGATTGTTACGAAGCCCTGACAGCGGTTATACATTTTTTTTAGCAACGGAATCTTAGGTTGTTTTTTTTTTCGTTTTAGTTTTTATTTAAAGTTAATTTTTACTCAGTTTTGTTTATTTATTATAATATATATTTTTTTATTATTTTTTTTATTTTTAAACTTTGCTGGTAATGTGAATATATTATACCCGACGTAAAAAAGTGTAATCACGACCGTTTTCTTTTTGGGGTGGTCAGAAACCACGCTTATGAATAAGCGGATTCACATTTAACCAACTTTACTATAGGCCAATCATGATAAGTGGCAAGCTCGTCGATGTCTCCAGCGTACCAAACTCCAGAAATATCACAAATAAATTAAATATTAATTAAATGTATTTTTATTTACATTAATACATATTTTTGTGTCCCGACCAGGAATCGAACCCGGTACCTCCAAGTCTTAATCCACGGACTTAACCGCTAGACCACGGATACAGTTACCCGACGTGTTTGGGCGATAATGCCGCGATGGACTCCATTATAAGCATCAAATTCTGCAACATAAAGAGATTGGTCAAGAAATAGATATGTTCAACGGTTCGCTTTCAAAATTTAAGTTAAATGTTAAGATACATTGTTTCTATTAATATTATTAATAATAATATTAAATTAGACTAAGTACAATATTTTATTTTATGTTTTTTAGACGTGTTTCATATCTTTATTAAGCTTTTTATGTTATGTTATGTCATGTTTAAACTTAGAATTTAATTTGATTTTATATTTTTTTAATTATTCATTATTACTTGTATTTTGTGCATGTTGTGGCACCTAAAGGTGGTACATTTATCGTTGAATCTATGTCCTAGTTTTTAAGTAAGTAATAATGTAACCGACCACTGGTTGTCCTTAAATAAATAAATAAACATCTGGAATTTAATGATAACCTTATTAAGTCATAAAAAATAAATAATAAATTACGAAAGACATGGCTGTATTGGCTAAATCACTTGGCCTTCCCTATCATCTCATTCATTATTCATTTTGTGACAACAAGAAACAAAAAAAAATACTCTGTATTTAATTTAGTAACAGCCTGTATAAAGTGTAGAGCACGTGTTGCAGTGTGATGAATTCATTACGAAGTTGCTTCAGGCAGCACTAACCTATCTGAACACCCTGTGTATAACTGAATTTTAATAGGCCATTGTTTACTATACAGGTTGATAGGAAAATGGAGTAAGCTATCCTAAGCTATCCTGCTATCGTCTTTTTTGTAGTTTTTACTGTTCGAAATAGCTGACATATTTTAAATATAAGAACGCCGTGGTCTGTCAGTTGAGACTGTCCATACGCACAGGTCAGAATATACACCCACATACCGTAGTCACCATCCCTTCGCGTACGTATAAATTTGGGGACTCATACATCTGTCGTACGATAAATGCTCTTCCAGCCTCTGTGTTTCCACTTTCCTATAACTGGAGTCCTTCAAGCGAAGTGTGGAAAAGCATCTAGTCAAGACGGCATAGTGTTGGGGATTGATGTCGGTCATGAGTGTCTGACTTTAGTTGCTAACATTCATGGACCTTGCGCGCTACTTACCATCAGGTGGGCCCAAGGTCACATGTCGTGCTAGTATAAAAAAAATAAACTGTAGATTTAGACGCGGCAGTAACCCGTTCGATTCCTGATCAATATTTCATAAGAAACAATATGTTTAATAATAATAATAAAATACTTTATTGAGAAACACAACTTATTTTAAAATACAATTCATAGTAACTAAAGCAAAAAATATAAATAAAAACGTTTTAAAAATAAAAATTGACATTTGTTTTGAACCTTATCTCCCGAAAAAGTAGTCAGGAGATATGCACTTACAGCTGAACCTTATTATACTAGCATTATTTTGTATCTAACCTACCCATCACCAAGCATTATTATTTTTGCATATTGCATAATGTAAAAAATAAATAAATAATATATATATAATAAAATAAAAATATTAATAATACAATAATTATCGTTTTCATATTGTGTGTAACGTGTGAGTGTTGTGTATCGGTGTAAGTTTCAATGTGTGTGTGTATATGCGTTTATGTATGTATGTAATATAGTATTGTGTATTGTTTTTTTTTATATTGTGTACGTATATGTATTTTTAAGTACTATAAATGCGTAATTATTTTTATTTACTAATTTAAGCTATTTTAATATTTTTCTTAATCCTGCCCATCACCGTACATGATCCCCAAGGTTAGCTGGTGAAGAATGTCTTATGGCGTTATAGCTCGCCTATGTACTAGGTTTTTAAGTGCAATAAAGTATTTAAATAAATAAAAGTTAAATCTATTTTATTTTTGTATAATTAATAAACCTAATTAATATAAAAACTAAATACTTACAAATATCTTGATTATAATCTCTACATCTCATCGAATCCAGGTGAAGATGAACCCAATGTTCCGAGGACTCCGGCGACGTTACCTCGTTGGATGGCAACACTGATCCTCTGAATAAGATATTCCCTACTCAAAGGATCACCTGATGTCGCGTATTAACGATTTAGCGTCCTTAGACCAAGGGCCCATCTACGGCAAAATAAATAAATAAATAAAAATAAATAAAATAAAATATTTAATTGTATGTAATGATAAAATGGTATATTAATGCATTGACGCCTTTACTTCTAATTAAGGGTTGAAATAAGTCAGAGAATGGTGACAATTTCGGTCTGAATCGCGTCATTCCAGAGCTAAATTCAAATTAACATTTTCCTTAATTGAAGCCAATTAGGCCTTCGTGACAAGATATTTAATATTATTAATTGAGTTATTTATGAAAGGGTTAAATTAGAAGCGTGTTGAATCTAGGTAATGAACCAAATACCACCTCCAAATGAAGAGGGTGGTTTTTTTATTATTAAATACATAGGTATTGCAGTTAAATGAGAATGAGAATTTCATTATAATTAGACATTATATTATTATTATTATTTTTTTTAATTGTCTTTAAAGGACATTGTACAGAATACATCAGTCCTAAACACGTAATTTATTTGCATAATATATGTTTATAACAGAGTTCATAACCGAGTTGGGGATCATCAAATTCCAGATGCTGCAGAATTTGATGCTTTACTTGGAGTCACTCGCGGCATTATAGCCCAAACACGTCGGGTAAAATATGGGAGTTGACAGCGCGGGAAACCGCAAAAAATAAACTGCAACTTCGGCGCCATATTTAAAGTCCAATTTATCGTTTTCCATAATTATTTACATTGTAGCACATTATTAAACAAAACAACACCACTTTTGACCAATAATATCCACAGTAAATTAATTTACAAAACAAAAACTTGCACTTGACATGTCCACGCAAAATGGCGCGAAGAACTCCACATTATATTATAATTATTTTAGATATTGTTGACACAGCCTTTATACAGCCACGATTTTTTTAAAAATAATTTGACATTAAATTATAATTATTTAGATTGTAAGTTGACACAGCCTTTATACATCCACGAAATTATTATGTAATTTTTTTTTTAAATTTGACATTAAATCATAATTATTTAGATTGTAAGTTGACACGGCCTTTATACAGCCACGAAATTAATTATAATTATACATTATATTATAATTATTTAGATTATAAGTTGACACGGCTATAATGCCTCGAATTTAGGTTAAGCTACAGTACATTTTTTTTTTTTTTTAATTCGTTTATTCAGATAAAAACTTAAACTATTTACATTTTTAAAATTATACGCCAAACTGCATAACAGTTTGTTGGCGAATAGTACACTCTTTTTTTACAGTATTTTTTTTTTACACTATATTTTTAAAACACAAAGTTATTTACGATTAAATCACATTACTGTTGTATTTACCCAGCAAAAGCAACTTTAATTTTCCTTTAAATTCTTTTTTTGTCATTTTTACACAGTCATCAATGGGCATAATATTATTAAATATAATGGGAGTTAAAAACTTTCTAGTTCTTGCTTATGGCAGCAATGTCACTTACTTATTTCGGTCTATCCATAATTTAATTTAATATTTTTATTTATTATTTTAATAATATTGTAAAAAATTGACAATATCCGAGTGTTACAGGTGAACCATATGGAAATAAATATTTTGAATTTTGAAATGCCCATTTTTCTTAGAGAAATGAGCCCAAAAAAATGTTCTCGTGTCATAATGATTTCTTTTTTATTTTATAGTTAATATATTGTAATTTCATAATCTGTAATTAATTTTATTTATTTTACCCTATACGAATATATTTTGACTTTGAATGGTTATAGTAGTGGGGAGTTCTTCGCGCCATTTTGCACGGACATGTCAAGTCCAAGTTTTTCGTTTTGTAAATTAGTTTACTGTGGATATTGTTAGTCAAAAGTGGTGTTATTTTGTTTAATAATGTGCTACGTTGTGAATAATTATGAAAAACGATAAAAAGGTATATGAGGCAGAAGTTGCACTTTATTTTTTGCGGTTTTGCGATATTGACGTGAATTACTCCATGAAAAGCATCAAATTCTGCAACACTTGGAATTTGATGATCCCAACTCGGTTATGAACATATATTATGTAAATAAATTACGTGTTTAGGGCTGATGTTTTAGGTACCCTGCCTGGTGGTAAGCCCTTAGTTTATTTTGTAGAATAGTTTTAATTTCATAGGTATTTTTAGTTTAGTTTTATTTATAATTAGTTTTTTAATCTATTTTATTTTAATAATTTTGTATCTACTAAGAAATTATTTAGGTACCTTATTTTTGTGTATTATTTTATACCTATAATGTATATTAATTTACTTCGAATAAAATTCAATGATAATAATCTCGATTGAATTGTTTGTATGGTAATAGTGACGATCGGTGGAGAGCATCTTTAGGTCAGAAATGTTTTTTTAGGTCAGGCTGGTTTGAAAAGGTGGTTTCTTTTTATTTCGCCACAAGACGCTCACCATCCACCATTGTGATCCTCTTCCTACCCAATCAAATACTGTATGATTCTTGTTAATGCAAATATTTTGGTTATTTTTAGGCTATTTGCAAGTCAAACTGTTGTGTTTCAGAATATGATTAATATTAATCGATTTTGGTCCAATTTATAAAGCCATTATAATGCTGTCTATACCACGGATTATTAATGTCCAACCTACACTGAATATGTGTAACGATTGTTTCGGATGCGACCAAGGAATAATTGTTGTTGTTGTTTGTTCTCTTCTCCCAATGGATGATGAATGAGGTGATAGGGAAGGCAAAGGGTCTAGCCCATACAGCCAAGTCTGACGTAATATATCTTTCTTTTATGTAAGTTAATGAGGTCATCATCAAATTCCAGATGCTGCAGAATTTGATGCTTTTCTTGGAGTCACTCGCGGCATTATAGCACAAACACGTCGGGTAAAATATGGGAGTCCACAGCGCGGGAAAACCGCAAAAAATAAACTGCAACTTGTACCCTATATTTAAAGTCCAATTTATGGTTTTCCATAATTATTCACATTGTGGCACATTATTAAACAAAACAACACCACTTTTGACCAACAATATCCACAGTAAATTTATTTACAAAACAAAAACTTGCACTTGACATGTCCACGCAAAATGGCGCGAAGAACTCTCCTCGGCCAAGTAATAAATATTGTTGGCTGCATGAGACATTCTTTGCCTTACATATTTAAGATATCACCTGTCATTGACGATTCAAACAACACTTCTTTTTGAAGTTCTTCGCGCCATTTTGACGGCCATATCAAGTCCAGCTTTTTTTTTCGTTAATTAGTTTACTGTGGATATTGTTGGTATAAAATGGTGTTATTTTGTTTAATAATGCGCTACAATGTCAATAATTATGGAAACCGATAAATTAAACACTAATATGAGGCACAAGTTGCCGTTAATTTTTTGCGGATTACCCGCGCTGTGTACTTCCATATTCCCGACGTGTTTGAGCGATAATGCCGTTAATGACTCGAAGAAAAGCATCAAATTTTGTAACACTTGGAATTTAAGGATACTGTTGGCGCTGTCCGTAACAGGCCTTGTTCTCTGCGTGGCAATCTACTCTCGCCTCCGTAAACATATTTAATACGGTGCTATGTCCGATACTTCAGGACATCGTCGTCAATATCCTAAAAGTATTATATTATACACACGTAAGGCATTATATTGCCGTTGTTATGTATGTATTAATACTGTTCTTCTTCTTCTTAGTCGCTACACTCTTGGCAGAGTGGTCGTGGTCGCCATTGGAGTGCTAGTGGCACGCTTAACAAGCCGTCGCCACTCCTCTCGGAGCCCGGCTTTCCTAGTGCACTCATGTAGGAGATGATCCATTGCAACCTTCACCTAATCGGTCCATCTCATCGGAGACCTACCACGCATCCTCTTGCCATCGACTTTCCCCTGGACTACCAAGCGCTCGATTGATGTTTCTCCACGCCGTAACACGTTTCCGAAGAAAGTGAGAATGCGTAATTGTACAGTAGAGGAAAGGCGCTGTCTGATCCCCAGTTCCTCCAGTATGGATTTGTTTGTTCGGAACTCCGTCCATGATATGCCCAGCATTCTCCGCCAACACCACATCTCTAGAGCATTAATTCGTTTTTTTTTCTGTTTCGCGTAGGGTCCACGTCTCCGCAGCATACAGAAAAATAGGGAACACAAGAGCTCTAACCAGCCGGATTTTAGTGGCTTTGGTAACGTTTCGGTTCCTCCATATCTTCTTCAGCTTGTCCATAGCAGATCTTGTAACTGCCATTCGACGCTTGATTTCATCTTCGCATCCACCGTTATTAGATATTAGTGCTCCCAGATAAATGTAAGACTGGACCACATCGCACTTTGCTATCCTTGTAATTTCTGGCCAGTTATTGTTGGCTCGGTCTACGATCATCACTTTCGTTTTGCTGCGATTGATTAATACTGTTAAGAATAACTTAATTAATGATTGCACCTACCATCTATCCTGTCTGAATGTCCTAAAGGTTTGGCTGTCAGAGAATGCCTAGCGGAATTAAGTCCGCCTTTGTACATAGTGCAATAAAGTTTTTAAATAAAATAAATTAATAAAGAAAAGAATGTACAGTAGGTACAAGTCTATGTATTTATTTGTTTTCGTAAACTTATCCTCTAAAGCGATTTTTATTGCCCCGCCTTCGAACGGTGGAACTTCTCCGGGGATTAACAATGTCTGTTCATTTGTTTTTTTATTGTAATTGACAGCTGTTTTCATGTTGAGAAATATTGTCTGACCCATGTCACGTCGAGTCCACTCTCCAACAATAAACTGATAAAGGGTCATATAGCGATCCCATATTTTATACATTCAATTACCTACTTGTTTTGCTAAATAATCATCATCACGACCGTATCCATTTCAGGGTGATCAGACACCACGCTTTTTAAAGAAGCGGATTCACATTTAACCAAATTATATTTAACCAAGATACATTGTTCCTATTAATATTAAATTAGATTAAGTACAATATTTTATTTTATGTTTTTAAGACGTGGTACATTTTTTTATTAAGCTTTTATTAAGCTTTTTGTATGTCTAAACTTAGAATTTAATTTAATTTCATTTCATTTTATATTTTTTTATTTATTCTTATATATATATATATACCACTTGTATTTTGTGCATGTTGTGGCACCTAAATAAATAAATAAATATTATAGTCCCATCATAAAAATGTGGCAAACTTAAATGTATTTATCTACATTAATAAATATTTTTGTGTCCCGACCAGGAATCGATCCCGGTATAAATATCCACGCAGTATAAATAAATATATATATATATTAAAACATTGTGTATTAAAATAGCAACCAATGCCCGTATTATCTTATTTTACTTCTTTACGCAAAATAATAATATTTAATTTATTTACATAAAAACACAGTCCTATATTTGCTATTTTAATACAAAATGTTTGTTACACTAATTAATAAATTGGCTCGAGGTACTCTTGTCGAACAAGAACGTGTTTTACAATTTCGTAGCACGCAGGTCTATATTAGATATAAAGTAAAGTATCATCACGACCGTTTCCCATTCGAGGTGGTCAGAAACTACGCTTATAAATATTCACGGATTCACATATAGCCAACTTTACTATAGGCCAAACATGACAAGTGGCAAGCTCGTCGATGTCTCCGGTGTACTAAACTCGAGAAAATCACAAATCAATTAAATGTATTTATTTACATTAATAAATATTTTTGTGTCCCGACCAGGAATCGTACCTGGTACCTCCGAGTCTAAATCCACGGACTTAACTGCTAGATCACGTAGGTAGTATATTAGATATAAAAAAGTATCATCACGACCGTTTCCCTTACGGGGTGGTCAGAAACCACGCTTACAAATAAGCGGATTCACATTTATCCAACTTTACTATAGGCCAATCATGACAAGTGGCAAGCTCGTCGATGTCTCCAGCGTACCAAACTCGAGGAATATCACAAACCAATTAAATATTAATTAAATGTATTTATTTACTTTAATAAATATTTTTGTGTCCCGACCAGGAATCGAATATATATTATTAGATATAAATTATTAAATAACTTTCAAATTATTGATCATCCAATAGTATTCTACAGGATAGAGCAAAATTAACCACCGATGCGATGCTAATTATTCTTTGGTAAAGTATTAGCCAGGTCTGTCAAAAGAAAAATAACTTTTGTTGTTACCGCTTAAAACTTTTAATGTAGATTTTTGTAATCTTATTAAATTCCTAAGCTAACTAAATGAGAATGTCTCCAAAGATTTGAATATCTAATCAAATTACAAATTTTCCCGAAACTCGTAACAAGAGCTTTCAAACACTAATCGGCAGCGATGCAACAAGTTGGGCGGGCGGGCGCGCGGGGCTCAGTTTTGCCGCGATCATGGCCACAGACGGTCGCACCAAGCGCTCGCAGTCGATATGCGCGCCCGCGTCCGCCAGCATGGAAGCTCTAGCCGCGCCGCTGGAAACAACCCCCGCCCCGCGCCGCCGCCCCGCCGCACGCTCCCAATCCGCGAGAATAACAGGCGGCCGATCTGTCCGTCACCGTAGAACTCAACAACAGCAGCAACTTGATAAAGAAACCAGAGCTCGGTACAGCTCAGAGCCTCGACTTGCAGAAGCGGAAACCCCTCCTCAAGTTCGTCGACAAGCTTCAGCTCGCAGACGACCGCCTCCTTCGCAGCATTCTCAACCGCGCCGTTCCAACGCGTTTCTTGATGTTCCACGAGCGCCGCTACCAACAGAAGATGAACCTGACGAAGACTCTTACAGACTTCGCACTTTCAACATCACGCAGAAAGGAGGTCAGTGTGTGATAGAAACGAGTGTATGATAATGACAAGGGGGTCCGTTCACCTCTGCGTCTAAATTTAAGTTTGACGGTAAAAGTTTGAGTGTTTTTAATCAGAACGAAAAAAGTTGGCAGTCGGCCGCATGTTCTAAATAATGTTGCGCACGTGATTCAAATGTTTCCGTTTATTACGAGTGCGGGTTGGTTCAGTTTTGTTTTCACAAACAATCGGCAGATGCTGGAACAAATCAACGCTTCTTAAGTTATTTGCTAAACTTTTTCATTCTATATGCGTTCAAGGCAATTGTTGCGTCTTCGTTTTTCATTTATACAAAATACACATGTACTTACGGCGAAACTCATTGTTCTATCTATCTTTGATTTTGACTTACAGCAGATTCATTCACCGTATCGACTGCTCGCCAGTGGAATTAGATAAGCTCGACTTTAATTTACATCTTTAGAGATCTATTATTATTATTATTAATTTATTTTAAAACTTTATTGCACTATGTACAAAGGCGGACTTAATGCCGCTAGGCATTCTCTGACAGCCAAACCTTTAGGACATTTAGACAGTATAGATGGTAGTCTAATTAAAAATTAGGTGAAATTTAAATAAAACATAAATCTAATTATAATATAAATATATACATACTAATACATAAATAAGTCATACTATAGATATCGATACTAATACTATAGATACATATAACATAAATAAAATTACTTACATGACGTGTGATAAAATTAACAATGTGATGATGCTGCAGCTATTATGCTGATATTGATATAAAATTAATATAAGTGAAAAAAAGAAAGGTTTAGGTTAGGTATAATTACATTACTTAAAGAACCGTACCTATTATCCCTACGCGTACTTATAAATTTGTAGAATCTTACATCTGTAACGCGTTGAAGATATGGAATCTATCTTTGATTTTGACTTACAGCAGATTCATTCACCGTATCGACTGCTCGCCAGTGGAATTAGATAAGCTCGACTTTAATTTACATCTTTAGAGATCTATTATTATTATTATTAATTTATTTTAAAACTTTATTGCACTATGTACAAAGGCGGACTTAATGCCGCTAGGCATTCTCTGACAGCCAAACCTTTAGGACATTTAGACAGTATAGATGGTAGTCTAATTAAAAATTAGGTGAAATTTAAATAAAACATAAATCTAATTATAATATAAATATATACATACTAATACATAAATAAGTCATACTATAGATATCGATACTAATACTATAGATACATATAACATAAATAAAATTACTTACATGACGTGTGATAAAATTAACAATGTGATGATGCTGCAGCTATTATGCTGATATTGATATAAAATTAATATAAGTGAAAAAAAGAAAGGTTTAGGTTAGGTATAATTACATTACTTAAAGAACCGTACCTATTATCCCTACGCGTACTTATAAATTTGTAGAATCTTACATCTGTAACGCGTTGAAGATATGGAATGCTCTCCCAGTCTGTTTCCCCACTCCTATAACCCGGAATTCTTCAAGCGAAGTGTGATAAAACATCTTGTTAGCCGGCCTAACTAATAATAATGGTAGAGACTGATGCCGGTCGTTAGTGACTGGCGTCAGTTGCTCTCATTTTTAAACCTCACGTATAGCTTATCATCAGGTTAGCGCGATGTCACATGTCGAGTTCAGTAAAAAAACACAACTATATAATTGACTTAAATCTATTTATTCGAAGTTAATTATAGTACATTTAATATAAATTAAAAGCTACCTAAATAATAAAATTAAAAATAAACTAAACTATAAATAAAAAATGTCCTCTAGAGACGTCCCATCCGAGATAGTCCCAAGGAGACTGGCAACATTTCCCCTCTGTATAGCGAGGCTAATACGTTGGCAGAAATAATTGCCAGCCTTCCTTAAATCTATTAAATCAAATATGCATGGCGAGCGTAGGCCAATTTCTCTAGAAATATGTTCTTAAAGGGTCTAGGAATTCTAGTTTTGTATTTTATGAAGTTTATTAGTAAGAATTTTCCCCATGTTCACTCACCTAAAGGTTAGTTATATTCCATATTAAAAAAAATACTGGAGTTCTTCGCGCCATTTTGAATGGACATGTCAATTGCAAGTTTTGTAAATTAAAGTAATTTAATTGTGGATATTGTTAGTCAAACGTGAATTGTTTTGTTTAATAATGTGCTACAATGTGAATAGTTGTGGAAACCGATAAATAGGACTTTATATATGGGGCAAAAGTTTTTGCGGTTTTCCCGCGCTCTTAATTCCGTCTCGGACGTATTTGGGCTATGCGGCGAGTAACTAAGGAAAGCATCAAATTTTGCAACATCTGGAATTTGATTATCAATAACCCATAAAAAAAAAGATACCTATATCACGTCAGTCTTGGCTGTATGGGCCAGACCCTTTGCCTTCCCTATCACCCCGTACATCATACACATACTTATTTCACAAGCAGAATAAGTCGCCATAATTCTCTTATTATATATGCGTATATGTATGTATTTTATATTTAGTTATATATTTATTTGTTTATATGTAGGACATTTATTTATGTACAAGTACTATATGTTTGTAATTAATGTGTGTTTTATATAGTAATAAATAATTTCAATTATCATTTTTCTTCTGCTGCACCCGCTTATTACATATCTCAGTCACAAAGGTTAGTGATATTTATTTTTTCTAAACTTTATTGCACGTTATATAAGGGGCGGACTTAATGCCCGTAGACATTTCCTAAAAGCCAAACCTTGGGGACAAATTTGAACTATTATAAGTGCAATGAAAGAAATATTAAAAGTTAGAAAGAAAAATTAACAGCTTAATTATACACTTACATATTATACTTTTATATATACTATAATATCAATATACTAAATACTAATATACCTAACACATAGGTACATAAACATAAATAATAAATAAATAACTATTTCCAGACAGGTCACACAGCGCCATCTAATTTCCGTGGTAAGCTACGAGGCTTGTGTTACGGAAACTAGATGGTTGATAAACTACATATTATACTTTTTTTCTTGTAAATATATACATATTATACATATAAACACCCAGACCGAGAAAAATTATACAATGTACAACTTGTCCCCGGTGGGAATCGAACCCACGACCTCCCCAGTTCACGGCAACGTTTGTTACCACTAGACCACGGAGGCCGTCTACATACATATATATACACTTACTAACATTGTTAGGAGATTTTTAGGTAGTGTAGATACACGAGTTTTTTGAACAAAGTTCTGGATGGTGCTTGTCTTATGTTTACAGGGAGATCATTCCATAAATTTGAAGCGACAACGACATTCTGCTTATTTACAAAAAAGGTAGTGAGTAATTGTTTAAAAAAGTGCACGGAAATGTTCCCTTCGTAGTTAAATTGCTACGAAAAAGAAATCAAAAGTTGTATACAACTTTTTTACGACCAATTTGGTAATTTCGTCGCCAATTAGAGGCAGTAAAGATAGTTCGGTCATTGACTTAATATTAAATAGACATCGTGATTTCGTATAAATAATGCATGCTCTAGCAAACCATACTTGATATATACCTAACACAAATAAATTAAATGATTTTAATTTATGCTTAAAAGGTATACTTACTGGAAAAATACATTAAATTTGCCCCAAAACACTGGAGTTTTATAGCTTCACTTCTGAGTTTTCGGTATTCTCTATCTGCGTGTCATATGTACTTGATTGTACCTATTAGTTTCATAATAACACTTCATGGACAAGGCAAAAATATATATATATAATAACCTATATAGGTAATTATCATAGATTTGTTTTAGTTAAGTAGAAAAAAAGTGTATTTATGATATGTTTCTCTGTCTAAAATTAGGTATTCATCGTTACAGTCCTAGACCTCCACTGTTGGAGATGGACCTTTCAGAAATTGTGAATTTGGCCTAAACTCGCCACGCTGGCCAGACGGGTTGGAGAGGGTCGGATTTCATAATGATAAATTATGAACAATATTACAAGTTGGTATTACTGGAACTGAGACCGACGGCTTACGTGCTCTCCGAGGCACGGGAACTTGGTATTGTAAATCTATGACAAATGTACTTAGGAAAAGTATATTTCTCATTGGTACAATATTTTTAAGTAAAGCGAACTTACAACCGAGCCACCACCGCTCAAAATTAGGTATATGAGAGTACAAAAATGTTTAAAAAGACAGTGATTCCCAAGTGGTATACCCAGACTTAATAAATCTTATAAAATATTGTAGTGTGCTAGCGAGATGTAAAAATATCCAATCTTCAATGTCCCTTTAGTGTTAACTCAATGGTTAAATCTAGGATTTGTGTCGAAATGTTGGTAGTTTGATAACTATTCCATAATGAAACAAGATTACCCACGTGGAGCCTTGATTACAAACATGACTATCGCATAAACTTAAACAATTTGGGTAATAGAAATATTTTGGAATTGACTTCTATCATTTGGTATAAATTCCATTATCCATTTCATAGGGAAATAATATTTAGTTTTAATTAAGTGTTTTAGCTTTTTACATGTTGAAGGATTTCATAATAATAGATTATTATTATTAAGAATCACTTCAAGTCGAGCATAATTTGTAACATTTAAAAACAGATTGCCCAAAATTGAGCCCCGACTTTTTTGCCTCAACTAAATACAATTCAATAATCATAACAATTAATTGTGTTTTTTTAAATTTAATTACAACATCTCTTTTACCCCAGCATTAAAATTTAATTTAATTTAATAGTCAATTGGTTAAAATTTATGTTTTGGTTCTCTTCTCCCGATGGATGATGAATGAGATGATAGGGAAGGCAAAGGGTCAAGCCCATATAGCCAAGTCTGACGTAATATATCTTTCTTTTTCATGAATTAATGAGGTCATCATCAAATTCCAGATGCTGCAGAATTTGATGTTTTTCTTGGAGTCACTCGCGGAACCATCCACTGCTCAAACACGTCGGGTAAAATATGGGAGTCCACAGCGCGGGAAAACCGCAAAAACTAAACTGCAACTTGTGCCCCATATTTAAAGTCCAATTTATCGTTTTCCATAATTATTCACATTGTAGCACATTATTAAACAAAACAACACCACTTTTGATCAATAATATCCACAGTAAATTAATTTACAAAACAAAAACTTGCACTTGACATGTCCACGCAAAATGGCGCGAAGAACCCAAAATTTATGTATGAAATAGTTACAAAGCACTATTTATACGATTAGGTTCTTTATTATGACCAGGTACTTTATTATAGATAAAACATTGGACTTAAAATCGGCGCCGGCGGCTCGAAACTATGTAATTATTAATTTAAAAAAAGTTTTTGTCAATTGTCTTTATGCTAGGGTAAAATAAATAAAATTAATTACAGATTATCAAAACACAATATATTAACGATCAAATAAAAAAGAAATCATTTTGGCACGAGAACATTTTATTGGGCCCATTTCTCTGAGAAAAATGAGCATTCTTATTTAATGATTATCCATAAAAACCAAAATTGATTATTTGTTTATAATACGTGTCCAACGATCTCCAGTTGCAGAAAGCCTGCTTATCTTTTGACATGCTTAACGCATGCCTATGACGCAGGCACGTCGTTGGCTGAAATTAACAAAGTGATAAGCTAATTACCAATCACGTGGGGTATAACAAAATGATGATCATAGCTTATTTTAATCATTCATCGGCGGTAAATCTACGACCGTAACGAAACCTCGGGGTTACCTCTAAGGGGGTTTTGCACTTTTGCATTCCTCTCGTTTACACAATCCATTTTTCATATAAAACTACAATTACTGACTGTTCCTTCTATCTATATACTTGAATGCTGTTTATTTGTAAAAAGCCACCCGGAACTTTTTAAAACTCTTGGGGATAATTGCAATTTTAAAACGCGTTATCCTAATAGAATAATTATTCCAGCGCATAAAAGTACTCAATATAGCCAAAATTATTATGCAATGGCAACAAAGATATTTAATAAGCTTCCAGATACTATAAGGGAGCTGCCACTAAAACTGTTCAAATTAAGAGTCAAACAAATGCTGGTTAATAAATGTTTTTATTCGACAAAAGAATACCTAGACACTAAGCTCGACAAAGTCATGTGACTAAATAAATATTTGTATGCTAGAAATAGCGAAGCATGTGATATAATTACATATAATTTACATCCCTGTTCCTACCTGTTTCTGACAAATAAATTATTTCATTTCAAGTCAGAGTCAACAACAACATCATCCGACATGACCGTTGGACTGTGGAAACTTGGCAGGTCCCTGGTGTGGGATGCGCATGTGTAGGCACATAAGCCCAATCTTACTTTCCAGGCGTGCGTGGGCAGTGCGGCGGTTTCTGCTGAGAACCTCAAGCTGCGCAAATATGCTAACACAATCAGCATTAAAAATACTTTTAAAATATTGGATTTGCGAGCTAGAGGGATACAAATGCATTAAAATTTCTTAAGAGTTAGATAGATATTTATATGTTATGGCATATCCAGCCATCCGGATATCATGGTTCCAGCGATCCGGACTATTTCAGTCGGATTAATGACTGGCAAACTCATTTGATCCCTGCCTTATATTTATATTGAAACTATGGTACTTGATGTGTAAGCATAACCCTTATAAACTAAAATATAGGATATCACTTCATGAATAACAGAGTTGTAAATATGTGGAACAAAATACCAGAAGACATATTAAAGTCCTCAACTGTAAACACTTTTAAAAACGAACTGGACAAGTGGCTAGTGACAATCGAAATAGACTATGGTGATAACTAACAATTTAATAAACTCTACACCAGTGCTTGATATAGGCATATCAGCAATGCGCTGCGAGCCTATTAATCAATAATAATAATAATAAAACTATTTTCATCCCTGGTGCACCGGAACATATTTCTAGGCATAACAAATAGATGGTAGAGTGGTCAAGATTGACGCGCCCCCGTTCCCAGTGTCATCGCCGTCTATCTACCTTCGCAAGACGTTTATTCGATGTAGATACAAAAATATAAAATAGAATAGATTAAAAAACTAATTATAAATAAAACTAAACTAAAAATAACTATGAAAATAAACTAACGGCTTACCACAAGGGAGGATCGCCACACCCTTGAAAAATTCGTTTACCAAGCTCTTTTATAAATTTGTGGGTATCAAGAAAATACGAGTATACCCCCATTGTTTCAACCTCAAATGCCACAAAGTTATAATTTTGTTTAATGCTATTATATTTGATGTGCCGAACCGGCCTATGATGTAGAGGAAATGTGGCAAGCGGCAAAGGTATCCACACATCCCAAACAAGACATCTTCCCTCACTCCATGGTACAAGAGACATACCATCCGTCATTACCATCACTACGTGAAAGACCTGATGGTTCAAGGACGGACGGGATTTTAGCAGACCATAAACTTCTCTTTATAAACTCATTTAAGGCTTGGTGTCTGGAGAATCTGCCTGCGCTCTTTTGATAACTAAGGCCGTGTAGACCCTTCGCAAATATGATCACATGTCCGAGTACCGTGCTAGGTTAAACTGGCTACCAATTCATTGTCTTAAAAATCTCAGAATCGTTTGCTTACTTTACTCAATTTTAAATAAGCCTGCGACTCCGAAATACCTCAAGGACAAATTTCTCTACGTTCGAAAATTTAAAACGAGTGAATTCCCGCCTTTTTTTCAAGCCCAAGTTTTTTTTGTTTTCAAAAAAATCAAAATCAAAACATTTATTTTCTAGAATATGGTACATATTGTGGCTAGTAGTAGTACAGTTTTCCGGCGTATCCTGCCGTCATGCAGCATCAAAATATTTACAGTTATATAGTAGTTTACAGTCAAAAGTTTCAACACACCTAAATACATTTTTAAAAAATGGAACAATAAATTACATGTCAAAGGATAGGTAATGATAATAATTTAATTATCCTACTCAAGTACATCACTAAGAAATTCCTTATTTTGTTAAGTAATTACTTTACTGTAGATATAGTTAGTCAAAAGTGTTTGCTATTTCCTTTAATGTGCTACAATGTTAATAATTATGGAAGACGATAAATTTAACACTAATATAGCCCACAAGTTGCAGTTTATTTTTGGCGGATTTCCCGCCCTGTGAACTTTAATATTGTCGGTCCTAGACATTATCGGAACATCTCAAAATTGGCAGTTTTATGATATTATCAATTTCCAAATGATATATATTTTAAATAAATTAAAACTAATTTACTTTAGAATTTTGGTTTTTATATAGTGCACATATTATATTCTTCAATTTTCTTATTATATATTTCATTCCAAATAATTATCTAAAAAAAATACTCAGAGCTACATCGGTTTACGGTAATAAAATCTGCAATGACTTCATATTTAAGTTGTTCTGATAGTGCCCTGTAACAATGAACGTGCATGTAACGAAATTGTGTATTTAAGCTAAAAACCGTTTTTTTTACTTTCTCGGACCGAGACGTAGACCCGACGTGTTCAGACAAATATTCTAGAACCCATCTAAAGCCTCCTTAGTCGGTACCCCACTGATGGGGATCGTGACTCCGTCGCAGACGCAGTTTATCCACTTCTCTTCTTGCAATGTGGCCAAAGTATTGCAGAATTCGGGCAAAGCAGACGGTAGAGAGTCTTTGCTCCCTGGTCAGCTTAAGATCTTCAAGCACAGAAATGTTAGTACGTCGTGCGGTCCAAGGGATTCTGAGCAAACGACGCCAGCATCGCTCTATCCGCGGGTTTTATGGCCCATGTCTCCGAACCGTACAGAAAAATGGAGAAGACAAGTGTTCTCAAGATGTGAATTTTCAGCATTCATTTTCATCTAAAGCTGTGGAGGCTTATATGAATCTGTGTTCTAGGTGCTGTCATGATATATATATATATATATATATATATATATATATATATATATATATATATATATATATATTTATACGATTGGTTCAATGAAAAAAAAAAACAAATTTCTAGAACCAAGAATAAGCCTTCTCGATTTTGGAGTTAATTTAGACCGCAAATTTGGGCAAGAAAATTTCAAATTAGCCAACTTTACACCCAATTATAAAGTTAGCCGGACTGCGAGCAAATTATCCTGGGTTTGTAAGAAAACTATTTGTAGCATTGACCTAAGATTTATAACCAGGCTTTTGGATTTTTGAGACGAAGCGACTACTTATTTTAATGAACTTAAGATAATAATTAATGCATGTAGCATATTAGTTAAATATCTATATATTAAAATATCTATGCGGTCTTCCAGTATTGTCGTACGGAGCAGAAACGTGGCCACTAACAGTGTGTCTGGTTCACAAGTTTAAGGTCGCTATGGAGATAAGCGAGCTATGGAGAGAGCTATGCTCGGTATTTCTCTGATGGATAGAGTCCGAAATGTGGACATCCGTCAGAAAACTAAAGTTACCGATATAGCCATCAAAATTAGTAAGTTAAGGTGGCAATGAGCCGGACACATCTGTCGCAGAACCGATGACTGATGGAGTAAACGAGTTCTGGAGTGGAGACCACGTACAGGAAAACGCAGAGTGGGAAGACCCCCCGCCAGGTGGACGGATGACCTGAAAAAGGTCGCGGTGGGGTCTGGATGAGGGTGGCAAAAGATCGTGTGAATAGCGAGCCTTGGGGGATGCCTACATCCAGCAGTGGAGAGACATAGGCTGATGATGATGATGATAATCTATATATATATATAAATAAATGTCTGTATGTATGTATGTTCCCTATGCATTTCAAAACTACTTGACGAACCTCTTATTAATAAATACAAATAAAGTAAATAAATAACATTTCTAGAGACAGACTAGGTAGTTCGGATAGTTTCGTGCTGGGCGCGTTACTGGTGTAGCAGGCCCCGTGTGGCTCACGAACCCAGAGGGTCTAAGTTCGACTAGCTCTCCTCCAGGTCTCCCGTTAGGGAGCCGTGCTATTTCTTAATAATTAGGCCTACTCTCGCTAAGCTGCCCAAAGTTGGCCAGGGTACTTAGGTGGTAATAAATCAAATTGAATGCCCCGGGACTTATACATAAATCACTAATTATGGACAAAGTTTTAATAAGTAAATAAAATAGTATCCCCAGCAGTACCAACGTTTTTATGAAAGTCGCAGTATCATCACGACCTTAGTACACACATATCTTCAAGCCAGTCCCTTTCGGGGTAGGCAGAGACATATATGCGCCATTTGTCACGATCTCGACATACCTCTTTCGCTTTTTCGACATTCTTTTCATATTTTTAAATAATTACATTTAATATATATTCAATTTATTTGTTATATTTCTCGAGTTTGGTACGCTGGAGACATCGACGAGCTTGCCACTTGTCATGATTGAATTCTATAGTAAAGTTGGCTAAATGTGAATCCGCTTATTCATAAGCGTGGTTTCTCACCACCCCGAAAGGGAAACGGTCGTGATGATACTGTAGTTTACTTTTTATTATTGTACCTTATGTACTTACTGCTCTAGTTATTTATTTATATAGTACACACAACAGGACATATATTATCACACATATAACATAGTATGTCGAGGTCTGCTATGGAGAAGCTTAAGAAAATATGGAGAAACCGAAACATTACGAAAGCTACCAAAATCCGGCTGGTCAGAGCTCTTGTGATTCCCATTTTCCTGTATGCTGCAGAGACGTGGACCCTGCGCGAAACTGAAATAAAACGTATTAATGCTCTAGAAATGTGGTGTTGGCGGAGAATGTTGGGCATATCGTGAACGGAGTTCCGAACCAACAAATCAATCCTGGAGGAACTAGAGATAGGACAACGCCTTTCCTTAATCGTGCAATCACGCATTCTCACTTTCTTTGGACACGTATCACGGCGTGGAGATACATCCATTGAGCGCCTTGTAGTTCAGGGAAAAGTCGATGGCAAGAGAATGCGTGGTAGGTCTCCGATGAGATGGACTGACCAGGTTAAAGCAGCAATGGATCACCCCCTACATGAGTGCTCCAGAAAGGCTGCAGTTCGAGACGAGTGGCGACGACTTGTTAAGCGTGCCACTGACACTCAAGTGACGACCACGACCACTCTGCCAAGAGTGTAACGACTAAGAAGAAAGAACATAGTATAATTATAACTTATCCAATATATGTACCAATTAGGTGTCACAGCATTCATCAATACAAAAAGAAGAAGGAATTAGAAACTTATTACTATTAAAAAAAAAAAAAAAACTAACAAATTTACAAAATATAACATAAAGGTATGACTTCTAAAACAAAATTATAAATTTTTTCTTTTTTAATAGAACTATAAAGAAAACATAAAAATTGCATAAATTTAGTACATTAAAAAACTAAAATAAAACATTTGTTAAATAAATTATAAGCTACTCATATATTGATGGTTATCCCAAAGGTTTGAGTGTCAATGTCTAGCGGCCTTTGTACTTTGCGCAGTAAATAAACCCTTGTTAAAAATTTTTTTAGTTTTTGAACAGCAAATTTAATAATGCAAGCTTCACACAGTTCATTATTGATTAAAGATATCTGAGCCCAATTGAATACACGATAAGCAAATGAAATAGATAGTGGCAATCACATCACTCATAGGTACAGCCAGAAAAACAAACACTCGATAATTTTACAGGTATTTTTTTCTTGCACTGACTCCGTGGTCTAGCGGTTACGTTCGTAAATGTAGACGTAAAAGTAACGGTGTCGATTCCTGGTCAAGATAATAAATTTGTGATATTTTTCGAGTTTGGTACGCTAGAGACATCGACGAGCTTACCACTTGTCATCATAGTCCTATACTAAAGTTCTCGAAACGTAATTTAGTTTTTGCCAGTTTTGACGGCGCAACTCTAGTGAACTTTATTATTAAAATAATTTTAATAATAAAATCGTATGCTTTTATCAATATAATATGAACAAAAAAAACATAATATATAATTTTTTTTATTTTTTTTATTGTCTTTTTTTATTGTACAGAATACATCAGTCCTAAACATAATATATAAACATAGTATATACCTAACATTCTTATATTGTTAGGGAAAGATTGTTAGTTGTTAGGGAAGGCAAAGGGGTCTAGACCATACAGCCAAGTCTGACGTAATATATCTTTATTTTTTATGTGTTAATGAGGTTATCATCAAATTCCAAATGTTGCAGAATTTGAAAATAAACTGCAACGTGTAAGTCCAATTTATCGTTTTCCAAAATTATTTACACTGTAACACATTATTAAACAAAACAACGCTACTTTTGACTAACAATATCCACAGTAAATTAGTTTACAAAACAAAAACTTGCATTTGACATGTCCGTGATTTGACAAAGGGCGTGAAAAACTACCTATGTTTTTTTTTAATGTATGATTGTTTGGTTTCGGATGTGTCTAATTAGATTACATATTTCTATATTATTTTAATATTTTTTTTGTAATATATGTAGTGCTTGTTACTATGTCGAAGGGGTGGCAGCAATCTTTACATTATATAGATAGACGATACTTTGATAATCGTAATTGGCGCAACTTTTTAGCATCGGTTGGGACACTGCTTGACCGGAATACAATGGCAGTGTGCCTTCGTATCGGAGCCCGGACTATCCACCCACTCAGGTGTCGGTGGGGGGAATCAGTGGAACATCTTGGACACCACGGTCTTTCTTGTGCTAGATGTGTCGGCCGCATTCCTCGTCACGCGGCTCTCAACGAAATAATCCGAAGAGCTGTTTTCGCTGCTGGAGTACCCGCGATCCTAGAGCTCTCTGTTATAGCGTGGGCCATGTGTATACACATAAGCACCATCCCTCATCAATGCTAACTCGTCCAGCAGAGGGAGTGCGGCTGATTCTGCTCTAAAATTCCATATACTCGTCGTGTTTGGGTGATATTGACGCGAATTACTCCACGAATCAAATTTTGCATTTGATAATCCCCAACTCAGTTATGAATACTGCTATAAATTATTATTGTGAATAAATTACGTGTTTATGACTGATAATTATTATATTAAAAGTAGATTTAATTTGTTTATTAGACGTATTTTAAACTATCTATAATGTAATGTAAAGTAAAGTATTATCACGACCGTTTCCCTTTCGGGGTGGTCAGAAACCACGCTTATAAATAAGCGGATTTACATTTAGCCAACTTGACAATCATGACAAGTGGCAAGTTCGACGATGTCTCCAGCGTACCAACTCGAAAAAAATCTCAAATAAATTAAATATGATTTAAATGTTACATTAATGAATATTTTTTTTGTGTCCCGACCAGGAATCGAACCCGGTACGTCCTAGTCTAAATCCACGGATTTAACCGCTAGACCACGGAGGCAGTAATATAATGTATTATATAATAAATAATAATAGGTGGTAGACTGACTGATGGTGGTAATGATGGGCCCAGTCTGCCGGGGCGGAGAAGTATCCACCGTTCTTGCCGATAAACCCAGTAAAGTGTATTTCAGGATCTGGCTTAAATTGCCGTCATACCCAGTCAAGCCGGCATAGTGTTAGGGACTGATGTCAGTCATGAGTCTCTGACTCTAGTTGCTAACATTCATGGACCTCGCACGCCACTTGCCATCAGGTGGGCGCAAGTTCACATATCGTACTAGAATAAAAAAAATAATGAAAAAAGTCTGATTACACTGGTGGACATTAAAATAAAAACAAAACAATATTTATTTATTTAGCCTCTATAGCAAAGTAAATTGCTAAAGTTTTTAATCAAAGTTCCAGAAGTAGGTATTCGAAAACTAATCCCTAAAGAGGTGAAGTCCTAAATCTAAACTAAAGTCTCCCAAAATTAGTGTAAAGACCTCACAAAATTACAAATCCCTTCTGTCCCGCCTTGGGACATGTTCTCTCTCAAAGCTGTTTAAATTTCGGCAACACTGACCAAACAACGCTTACGTACTCACCTAACGCGGCAAACGGGACCAGTTGTTTAGTTTTATATTTGAACTTTGCGCCCTGACATGAATGACATTATCATTATTAGCATGAAACAAGAAACATTATGGTGCTTTACACACGTTATTAACTAACTTCAACGAAGTAAAGTTATACAAGTCGACAAAAGAGTCAAAACTGTAGAATTTAATAGAAATGTTTTGCATTTGCAACACTGACCAAAAAACCCGTAATTCAACACGTTTTCTCCACTTTTTTTTGTCTGGCAACATTGAAGATTGTGTTCCAGTATTCGGTTTGCTACACTAGCAATTTTGACACCAATGTGTCACGGATATTATTTATATTTTTAAATGTATTTAACTAATTAGTACATCACGATGTGCCTTTATAGTTCTATTTCTTAAGCATAGTGACGTGCGAGTTCTTCGCGCCATTTTGCGCGGACATGTCAAGTGCAAGTTTTTGTTTTGTAAATTAATTTACTGTGGATATTGTTGGTCAAAAGTGGTGTAGTTTTGTTTAATAATGTGTTACAATGTAAATAATTATGGAAAACGATAAATTGGACTTACACGTTGCAGTTTATTTTCAAATTCTGCAACATTTGGAATTTGATGATAACCTCATTAACACATAAAAAATAAAGATATATTACGTCAGACTTGGCTGTATGGGCTAGACCCTTTGACTTCCCTAACAAATCGGGAGAAGAGGACACAAACAAAGAAAACAAAATATAATACAGATTGTAGTATTATATTTTGTTTTTTTTATATATTTAAATATGGGGCACAAGTTGCAGTTTATTTTTTGCGGTTTTCCCGCGCTGTCAACTCCCATATTTTACCCGACGTGTGATTGACTCCAAGAAAAGCATCAAATTCTGCAGCATCTGGAATTTGATGATGAGGTCATTAACTTATAAAAAAGAAATATATATTACGTCACACTTGGCTGTATGGGCTAGATCCTTTGCCTTCCCTATATCACCTCATTTGTCATCCATCGGGAAAAGAGAACAACAACAAAGCATAGTGACGTGCCGAGAAGCGTCCCTTTGTTTGACAGCTGACAGGAATAATGGGGTGTATCAGGCAAAGCTTTTTGTAGATGTCGCTAGCGGCAATGGTATCTTATTTAACACCTATATCGCATTTTTTAAAAATGTTTTCGTATTTTTATATGTTTATAACAGAAAAGTGTATTTTAAATTAACGTTAACTACCTTAGAAGACGAATTAAGACGGCGCACACCGTCTTTAAAAAGAAGAAAGGTTTTAATAATAGAACGGCAATTTTAAGATTACCAAAACCTTTATTCGAAGGAAATAAGGTACAATGATTTAAAAAAAAAAAAAAATATTAATTAAACTAAAAACTTACATCTTAAAACATAAATTACTATTAATAAAAATAAACCTAATTAATAAATAAAAATATAACTAAAAACTAAAATGAAGAAAACACAAAATAAAAATTATTATAAATAAAAAATTTGCTCCAAATCGCTGCCAATGGCAGCATTGCCACGTTGAATGGCAATACTGATCCTTTGGCCCAAATATTGCCCAGCCCTTTTGTCTCCCGAGGTGTTGACGAGCTGTTTTGACAACGCCTTGAAAATTTCGTGTGCACTTGGTCCCCACGGCCCGAGAGTTTCAACTCCAAACCGCGAAAAAACACATCTCCCAATAAGCTGAGTGTATTTCCGCCGATTGAGGTTCTCTGCTTGTAATGCAGCAGCGCCTGGGTCCTTAGAGGTCAAGGACAAGTGGGAAGGCGCCAGGGTGTCCACACAGGTGGCATCCCACACTAAAGGCAAACCTATCCTCCATGGAACCAACGTCAAATAAGATCACCATATCTTTAATTTCGCTTAGAAGTCTCGATTTGTACACTTAAAAGCTGCTCACTTCGGCATAATATCCAGAAAATAATAAATTTCGTAATAAAAAGTTTTCTATGCAACTGACAGTTATCTATCATGCGCCATCTATCGTGATAAAAAGTTAGTGATACACCCCATTGAGTGGAGGAGCTGTTGAGACAACGTCTAATATTACCTTTACCTTTGTTGGTTTACTGACGTGATGATAGTTCTATTATTTGTGTGTAATATTAAATTGGAAATATTCGTTCTCTTGAAACCGAGTGTAGTACACAACATCCGGGCAATATACTGAAATAGAATTCTATGAATCACTCAATTAATAGATTCTATTCGGTAAAGCCGAAGTTAACTACGGTCAATACAAAACTACGAACTCAATATCAAATTACGCTAAAGACGTTAACTGCAGCGGGATTCTATTTATTTAAGTGGAGTGACCTTGAAGGTACATAATATTTTTGACATACCAACAGCTACTGTAGCACCATACCTTTTTAATATTTTATAGTTCGTTTTTAATATATATATATATATGCATGCGATGAAAGATTGACGAACCAGATATATAATGCGAAAGTTGTAGGTGAAAGAGGCCCTGGCAGACCAAGACTCACATATCACGATCAAATAAATAAAACACTGGCTGAAGGTACATTAAAAAGCTTTCGTAACAGAAGGGCTTGTATGAAGAGGATGATGAATGTCGACGAAGCGAAAGAGGTATGTCGTGATCGTGTCAAGTGGCGCTCAATTGTCTCTGCCTACCCCGCAAGGGATCTGGCGTGAAGATATGTATGTATGTATGTATATATATTATATTTAATATATATAAATTCTAAAGAATATCACTTGTTGTTTTATTGTTGAATGTTGATTTATTAGATTATTTAATTTAGAATTCTTAAATTTGAATTTAA
Organism: Tinea semifulvella; assembly: GCA_910589645.1. Classification (NCBI taxonomy): domain Eukaryota; kingdom Metazoa; phylum Arthropoda; class Insecta; order Lepidoptera; family Tineidae; genus Tinea; species Tinea semifulvella. The sequence goes on along the minus strand of OU342615.1, from coordinate 2,479,033 downwards.
TATTGGATAACTCTTTCCCCCTTTTTTTTTTCTTAGTTAGGTTAGGTTTCAATATACATACTATATATATGTATGTATTTATCTATTCTCCCTCTCCGAACAAGGGATTAACTGAAAATTAGAGTCACAGCCCCATGCTGAGCTGATTCCCCATTTGTCACAATACATCTTATGTACTACCAGGCTTTATTTGTTTAAAAGTAGTAAAGTATCATCACGACCGTTTCCCTTTCGGGGTGGTCAGAAACCACGCTTATAAATAAGCGGATTCACACTTAACCAACTTTACTATAGGCCAATCATGACAAATGGCAAGCTCGTCGATGTCTCTAGCGTACCAAACTCGAGAATATTTACTAAATAAATAAAATACATTTAGTCCGCTTATTTATAAGCGTGGTTTCTGACCACCACGAAAGGGAAACGGTCATGATGTACTTTTTTTTTACCTTATTTTATGTACACTAGCAAATATTAGATTTTTATTGAAAAAGGTGTATTTTTTATTTGTACATGCCGGATTTCAAACGGCGTACATTTTTAGATTTTAAATAAAGTGTTTTTACAACCGAGCCGCTACACGTAAACGCTCCATTATATCTATCAAGTTAGTTGAAGTGTAACGCGCTTTGGTTGTACGGACGATTGAGATAAAAGCATCGGCATTATGTTAGGACTGGGAATTTAAAAGCCAGTAGCATGTATGTTTAGAACCGTCATATATATATATTTAATTTATTAGTGATTGTTCTCGAGTTTGGTATGCTAGAGACATCGACGAGCTTGTCACTTGTCATGTTTGGCCTATGGTAAAGTTGGCTAAATGTTAATCTGCTTCTTTACTGCTGCTCGACCGCCTCCGTGGTCTAGTGGTAACAAACGTTGCCGAGAACTCGGGAGGTCGTGGGTTCGATTCCCACCAGGGGAAAGTTGTACATTGTATAATTTGTCTCGGTCTGGGTGTTTATATGTATAATATGTATATATTTACAAAAAAAAAGAAGTATAATATGTAGTTTATCAACCATCTAGTTTCCGTAACACAAGTGTGACCTGTCTGGAAATATTTATTTATTATTATTTTATTAGCGTGGTTTCTGACCACCCCGGAAGGGAAACGGTCGTGATGATACTATACTTTTTTTTTCAAATATTTAATTAATAATATGTAGTAAGCGAGTTTATAAAAAAAGTGAATTAAATAGGATTATTGTGTAAATACTTAAAAAACTTTTTCGCGCCATTTCGCACGGACATATCAAGTGCAAGTTTATGTTTTTTAAATGACTTTACTGCTGATATTGTTAGCCAACAATGGCGTTGTTTAGTTTAATAATGTCCTACAATATGAAAATTATAGAAAACGATAATTTGGACTTTAAATATGGGGCACAAGTGGCAGTTTATTTTTTGCAGTTTTCCCATATTACATACCCGACGTTTTTGGGCTATAATGCCGCGATTATTAGCATATTTATAGTTAAATAATAATAAAAACATTAAATACAGTAACAGTTACAGTAAGGTAGGCAAGGTAGTAGTAGTAGACGCGGACGCAGTAGCATCGGTCCCAGTTCAACTAATACCAACTTGTGGAATCGTTAATAAATTGTCATTAAAAAATTACATCAGATCATCGCCAACCCGTCTGGCCGGCGTGATGGAACAGTGGAAATCTAGTCTAGTCTACGCTGTATTCTAGATGCTGTAATGAGGTAAGGTAAAGTCTTATTCCTCCATAGTCTACCGTTTAACTTTGTGGATTTAGATGCATATCAACACAATAATTTATTTAATTTAAGTATATGTACAGCGTATGTAAGATATATTGTATGTTGTATATTTATGTGTAAATATGTATTATTGTGTACATATTTGTATGTACATTAATATGTATTATGATATCATAGAATAAGTTTATTTTATTTTTCTTTAAAATTAAGTTTCATATTTGAGCCCTTTGCACCTACCTCATAATCAAAGTTTTTAAATAAATAAATAAAATTGTGATATTTCTCAAGTTGATATGCTAGACATCGAAAAGCTTGTCAAATTGTCATGATGGGCGTATAGTCATGTTGGCTGAATGTGTATTTTTTTTAAGTAAGGTTTCTTACCACTCCAGAAAGGATAAGGTCGTGATGATACTATCCTTTAAGCAAGGCAAGACATACGGACAAACTTTACATTTGTAAAATTAGTATAGATAAAATTAATATTTGTCAGTACTAATGATGACCAATGTAACCAGCTTTTAAGTGACTGGTCCATAGAACTCAGTCAATGGATAAGAGCGTTTCTATTTTCTTATAGCTGCATCCCTTTCATATTAGTGCGAAATATCGTCTGGTCTCGCTCGCACAGAGGGTCTGTTGACCCAAATCGGTGATGTGTACGGAATCTAAATGAAATTGAAAGTATTTAATATTGTTAGCAGAGGGAGGTTTGGTAATCCATGGATTCGCCGTGCGGGTGTCGGGTCATTTATTTATTTATTATAAACGTTATTGCACAAAGTACTAATGCCGCTAGACATTCTATACTGGTCAAACCTTTGGGACAACTGAAGCAGTTACGACAAAATAAGGCAGGTGCTATCAAAACTAATAGAGAATATTAGACGTCAATATATACTTATGAATAATTACTTATTTACATACTAATACATACACAAACATATACAAATAAAGCTATATACATAAATATACCCACTATATGATGACTATAACAAGAGAAATAAATCAAGAGTTTATTAAGCTTATGGTGAATTTAAATAGTGCGCATAGACCAGTTTCTCAAATAGTGTTCTATTTGCTTGACAAATGTCCACCAGTAACTGGTTCCAAAGATGTTCAGCTACAACCGCAAACGACTTGGAAACGAATGCGGTATGATGTGTGGGAAAGGAGCTGGTTGAGCGGGGGATGGCCGGCACATACGTTACGTCTGTGATCGGGTATGTGGGGGCCCGGGACCCCTGCCAAACACAATTTACGAGGGGCGTTCAAAATATTCTCGGTATTGATACGTTACAACCTCTTTTATATATATATTTGTTACTGGCCGCTAAGATTCATCCATTGACATTAAAAAAAAGTAAAATTGGAACCGAGATGTTCTTTTGTTTTTCTGCAATTGCCGAACAAACATGAACACCATGAGCGAATTAACAATTTTAACGAAATTAGAGCACCGATCCGTCATAAAATTCTTGACAAAACAGGGTAAAAATCAAAAAACCATAAAAGAGGAAATGGATTGTGTTTACCGTGAGTCTGCTCCTTCTTTATCTACTATTCAAAAATGGTCAAGCGAATTTAAGCGTGGAAGGGAGAGTATTGAAGATGACCCTAGACCTGGCCGGCCTGTAGTGGCTACCTCACAAGAAAATATTGATAAAGTGGAAAAACTTATATTGGAAGACGGCCGAGTGAAGGTAAAATCTATAGCTCAAGTAACCAATCTCTCTATTGGTACCGTACATGACATTATACATGACCATCTTAATATGTCAAAAGTAAGTGCAAGATGGGTTCCGCGAATGCTGACGCTTCTTCAAAAGGATATGCGTGTGGCTTGCTGTTCAGATTTTATCGACCTGTGTGGTGAAAATCCCGATGAGGTGCTGCAAAAAATAGTTACTGGAGATGAAACCTGGGTTCATCATTATGACCCAGAGAGCAAACAGGAGTCCATGCAGTGGCACATTAAGGGTTCAGCTCATCCCAAGAAGTTCAAGGTAATCCCGTCAGCTGGCAAGGTCATGGCCACAATATTTTGGGATTGTGAAGGAGTTTTGCTTATCGATTATAAAGAAAAAGGTGTAAATATCACAGGGCAGTACTACGCTAACGTTATACGTCAATTAAGAGATGCGATCAAAGAAAAGAGGCGAGGAAAGTTAACCAAAGGTGTTCTGCTTCTGCATGACAACGCCCCTGTCCATACTGCTCATATTGCCAAGGCAGCTATTGTTGAATGTGGGTTTGAAACTGTTACTCATCCACCCTATAGTCCGGACTTAGCCCCAAGCGACTTCTTTTTGTTTCCCAATCTTAAAAAGGATCTGCGTGGAAATAAATTTTCTGACGATGAAGCGTTGAAGACGGCCGTGGAGGAGCATTTTTACACCAAAGATAAAAAATATTTTTATGAGGGATTAAAAAAAATAATTGATCGATCTTATAAGTGTATGAACATAGGGGGGGAGTATATTGAAAAATAAAAATATCAAACTTTTCGTACTTGTTTGTTTTTATCCACATACCGAGAATATTTTGAACGCCCCTCGTATTGTTCTTAAATTAGCAGAGGTTTTAGCGTTTTGTCGACTTTCGGGTTGCACATGGGCATGTAGTCTATCTTAATTCTGACTTGCCTGGTGGGTTACTGCTGTACCAGGTATTGTAATCTCTAAAGGTACCGATAACTAAATTTAAAATGTTATTAATTGATCGTTTTGGTGTAGTTTTGTATGTTTTATTTTGTAAATCTGATATAGCTGAGTTTTCCTTGCAGATTCCTTTCTCAGTCAGATTGAACATTAAAAGGGTCTCTGGAATCTAGTAAGCTGCTGGTCTTCTGCTAACAGCTTACTTATTGGACCACTTTGCTGCTTTGTCTTCCACTAGAAGGAGTAGAATCATTCCAAATAATTAAATTAATGACGTTTCATAAATGCCTGTAAAAGGTTTACGAGAATAAAGATATTTTGACTTTGACTTTGGAGAGCTTAAGCTTTCTCCTAAACTCCTTATCCTCCAGATAATAACAGATGATAGGCGGTCTGATGGTGGTAATTTTCCAGGTTGCCGGGGCGGGGAAGTATTCACCGTTCGTGCCGATAAACCCAGTAAAGTGTATCCACATTTTTCGGGATCAGGCTCGAATTGCCGTCATGTCCAGTCAAGCCGGCATAGTCTTAGGGACTGGTGTCAGTCATGAGTGTCTGATTTCAGTTGCTAACATTCATGGACCTTGCGCGTTACTTAGCATCAGGTGGACGCAAGGTCATATGAATAAAAAATAATAAAATAAAAAAATGATTTCATTTAATAGATTGACGCAGTTACAAACAAAACTTTTTGTAAACTTAGTTAATATATGTTTAGGCACAGCACATAATTAATTAACTTACCTAAGGAATAGTGCGTGTTTCAATAAATAATAATAATAATATAAAAGTATAAACGCACAATCATACATTTATCTGGGAGCATTGATATCGAATGGCGGTGGATGCGAGGAGGAAATTAAGCGTCGTATGGCAGTGTCGAGGTCTGCTATGGAGAAGCTTAAGAAAATATGGAGGAACCGAAACATTACGAAAGCTACTAAAATCCGGCTGGTCAGAGCTCTTGTGTTCCCCATTTTCCTGTATGCTGCAGAGACGTGGACCCTGCGCGAAACTGAAATAAAACGGATTAATGCTCTAGAAATGTGGTGTTGGCGGAGAATGTTGTGCATTTCGTGGACGGAGTTCCGAACCAACAAATCCATCCTGGATGAACTAGAGATAGGACAACGCCTTCCCTCAATCGTACAATCACGCATTCTCACTTTCTTTGGACACGTGTCGCGGCGTGGAGATACATCCATTGAGCGCCTTGTAGTTCAGGGAAAAGTCGATGGCAAGAGAATGCGTGGTAGGTCTCCGATGAGATGGACTGACCAGGTTAAAGCAGCAATGGATCACCCCCTACATGAGTGCTCCAGGAAGGCTGCAGTTCGAGACGAGTGGCGACGGCTTGTTAAGCGTGCCACTGACACTCAAGTGACGACCACGACCTCTTTGCCAAGAGTGTAGCGACTAAGAAGAAGAATAAACGCACACTGCCGTCATAAGTATTTAATGTAATAGAAAAAAAACAATGTTTTCTAGTAACAATATTTATGGCAAGACTTAGGCATAAAGCTTGCAAAAGATAAAATGGCGGATTATGTCGTAGTGCAGAAGCATTGTATTTTCTCTTTACTTGCACATTGCGGCTCACAATAACAACAGGCCTAAAAGCTTTTCCATTTAAAAAGCAACAATAGAAAACAGAATGTATTTCTATTTGTTTGTATGCAGGCGAGGAGATAAACCTATTAAAACACGTTGTCAGTCCGCTAGATATGGGTGATTCCACTATGGCTATTGGGACATTTGACTCTGGAATTTCATTTATTTTTTTACTTTTGTACACTCGGTTTCATCAGGTAATTAATTCTTTTACTAATCATGGTATGATTTTGCCTATCTTTCTTCGTTCCACGATATATCTCTACGTTCCTCTTTACATCATTAGTTTTAAAAATTTGCTTACAAAACACTTTCACAAAAAGCAAGACGAATCTACATAACTTTACAGAGTCCGTATATTATTGTATGTATTATTTGTACATTTATATATCCATATATATATATATATATGTATATATTATTTATTCATTATATAGTAGGTATAATTATGTATTATTCATGTATATATCGATAGATAAGGTACAATAGCTTTATTATTTATATATATATATTTCTTTTAGTTATAAGTTGTTTTCTCAATAAAACTCTTTGTCAAACATTAGTGGTCATGCACCCACAATCCCTGCTCACAACTCCCAAAGGTTAGCTGTTAGATAATGTTTTTAGACATTAAGCTCGCCTATGTACTGTAAAATGTTTTATTTTCTGTGCAATAAAGAATTTATCTATCATCTATCTTCCTTTCTGTAGTTTAGTTTTTATGTAAAATTTACTAGTAAATAAGTAGACAAAGTTTATTTGAAGTAATATACAAATAGTATCAAAGAATTTTTATATTTCATCTGTGCATTTGCCATTCTATAGTAATAAAATATTAAAATAAAATTGATTAAAAAACTAATTATAAATAAAACTAAAACTAAAAATACCTATGAAATTAAAGTTATTCTACAAAATAAACTAAGGGCTCACCACCAGGGAGGGTACCTAAAACGCTCGCCGCATTTCCTCGTTGAATAATAATCGACATATTCAGTTTTAGGTAGTTATGGCATTTGGGATCGCCACACTCTTGGAAAATTCGTTTACCCAGCTCTTTTATGAATTTGTTTCAACCCCAAATGCCACAAAGTTATAATTTTGTTTAATGCTATTATATTTGATAAGAGCAGCCGAACCGGCCTTTTTTGATGTAGAGGAAATGTGGCAAGCGGCAAAGGTATCCACACAGGTGGCATCCCAAACAAGACATCTTCCCTCACTCCATGGTACAAGAGACATACCATCCGGCCTTTTACCATCACTATGTACTATTAAATTAGTCTATAATAATATTAAATAAATAACTATGAGTTGTATAACAAAAGATTGAAACCGCAGCGATATTTTTAACTGAAAAACATTTTGTAAAATTTGTTCCTCTTCACCTTTCGAACTGCGATCAAAGCATCCAGGAATATCCGCGAAAAAATAAACTCTTCAAACGTGGATGTTTTGTTTGTAAACTGTTCGAGTACATTGATTGAGTGGCTATTCATTTTGCCTGGCATAGATAGTTGTAGCCGTATACGAGGTCTGTTCAAAAAATAACGAATTTGGTATTTCTTAAAAAAAGTGTTTTTCCCCTTTAAATTAATTACCCTTAGATATAATACACCTACATACATACATATCTTCACGCCAAATCCCTTGCGGGGTAGGCAGAGACAATTGAGCGCCACTTGTCACGGTCACGACATACCTCTTTCGCTTCTTCGATATTCATCAACCTCTTCATTCATGCCCTTTTGTTTCGATAGGTTTTTAATTCACCTTCAGCTAATGTTTTATTTATTTGATCGAAATAGGCAAGTCTTGATCTGCCAGGGCCTCTTTTACCCACAACTTTCGCATTATATATCTAGTTCGTCAATCTCTCTTCGCTCATCCTTTCAACATGCCCGAACCATCGGAGCATGCCTTTCCTTTTTTTTGTACCTATGCTTTCTTTTATTCCTACCCTTTTGCGTATTTCGTTGTTACGTAGGTATACGGTCCATCAAAGTTACGCCACATATCCGACGCAAAAACCTCATTTCTACTGCATTAACTCTACTCTCATGCGTATTTTGATATATCCACGTCTCGCTTCCATACATCAGTGATCAGTGACCCCAGGGCCCCATTAACACTGTTTCCGGCGTTCACTCTTCTTTCAACATCCCTATCATACTTTCCATCCGCAGTGAAAACACTGCCCAGATATAAGCCATCATTTTTTCTTATGTAACATTTATATTTGTGTGTTATCATTTTAATTAATATATATATATAGGTATATGTGTATATATGTAAATCTTTTATGTAATATTATTATGTACGTGTATAATATAAAATAAAATTGCACCCATACATAACTTTCCACACTCCCAAAGGTTGGTTGTCACAAAATGCTTAGTCATTAAGCCCGCCTATGTACATTTTTAGTGCAATAAAATATTTTATAGTAAAATTGGCTAAATGTGAATCCGCTTATTTATAAGCGTGGTTTCTGACCACCCCGAAAGGGAAAGTCGTGATGATACTTTCTATATTAATGTATATACTAACGCACACTGCAGTAATATGTAATGGTTTCCTTGTAACAATATTTATGGCAAGACATGAATAACATTTTAGGGCCAAGTTATTCTATACGGTAAAAGTACGGCCTGCTTCATTCTCAGCTATAGGTCTAAAAAAATGCTCACCATTTGAAGTGAAGCACATTTAAGCTTGTTACTATTGCAGTAGTATTTTGAATGAGTTTCGAAAATTTATTTTAGAAGAAAATTGTATTGCTTTAGGCTGGATAACTTACTCATCACTGGTGGCAATATCAAAGCTCGAAAATCGAGCCTCTATTAAGAAATCAGTATTCGGACTTAACCCGCTAGGCCACGGAGGAGAAGGATTTTTAATTAAACTAACTTGTTACTGAGGATTCAAGTAATCATTCCGGTATGTCCCTTACAGCTATGAGTATAAATTTAATTTTAATTTATTCATTTATTACAGCCCCTAGAACACAGCGTCCTAGACGTCCACTGCTGGAGATGGGCCTTCCAGAACTGGAGAATTTGGCCTACACTCGCCACACACTACTACACTTGCAATCAGTATTCATTTACTTATAATTAAGGCGCGAATTATACAGAAATGGCGTAAGTTAAAGGCGCGGCGCAGGAAAGTCGCTTCAAAAGATAGGTAGGTAGGCGACAAGCGGTCACTTGTTTCGCGTCGATTAGCAGACGCGACTAGAGTGGCAAGCAGCACCAAGGAGTATAGTAACTATGTAGTTGGGAATAGAGAGCAACCAACGCAAAAAAATCTTGTTCACCCAAACACTAGCGTAGCCAGGTGGATGGTAAGATAGTTAATGCACTATACATACCTATAATAGGTATAGCATCTGACAGACAGACAGTGGGGTCGTCCAGGCCCGGAATTGGGGATGGGGACATTCATATAAATCCTAAGAAAACTAAATGTAATAAAAATTGCCTAATTATGTGTATACGAACTTACAATAAATTACCTAACAAATTAAAATCAATTAATAATTTGATTAAAAGAAAAGATGTTTTATAATTTAAAAGAATATTTTGACAATTGTAATATCTAAAGTTTAAGCTGACAATATTGTATGAATACATACATGTAAGTTTTGGACATATTTTATTTAAAATTTTACAATTTATATTAATGTTTGATATAGGTCATTGCTCGCCAATTTATTTATTTATTTATCTGGAACTCCAACAGCATAACCAAAAATACAATATTATAAAATTTTACACAATAAATAAGGCCATGAATGGGTTCACAAATTATACACAAAAATATAAATCCACTGTGAAGACAGATTAAGAAAACAACAAAAACAAATAGTGCATAAAATTAAGGAAATTTACAAAATACAACAAAAACACAAAGAAAACAATACATACAACAAGACGGAAGAAAATATGTATTTATTCCTACCATCAGCATCAGCCACAGACTTTTTTTTTTACTTTACATTTACTTGGCAAATGTTGTTACGTTAAGTAAGTTTACTATAAGACCTGTAAATTAGACTAACATTTATGCAAATAAAGATTTTTATCTTATCTTATCCCCCGTTCTCCCCGGCAGGATCTCAACGAGTAATCACCCGCTGGTAATTCATGCACCTTTAGTGCTGGGCACCGTTACTGGAATAACAGCGCCCGTCTGGCTCACGAACCCAGGGGGTCTGGGTTCGGCTACTTCAGTTCTCCTTCAGGAGGACTTCTCTAGGGAGTGATCTCCCGTTGAGGGGCCGAGCGCAAGACGGAGATACATCTAGTCAGGCCAACTCTTCAATAGTAGGCATCTCCAGATCTCGAGCTATGACGGAATTACGCACGAACCACGGGAGACCACTCTGAGCGATATGTTTTGCTGACTTTGGATCTTTTCCCTATTAGACTTGGCCAAATGTGACGTTGACAACCTGGAACGTTGTGAATCCGCTTCTTTATAAGCGTGGTTTCTGACCACCCCGCAAGGGAAACGGTCGTGATGATATTTTACTTTACTTTCAATGTATATAATTTAGTTTCTAAGTAAAGAATAAGTACCTATATCTTATAAATTTGTTTGAAGGTCGTTAGGATAATTGAAATACCGGGCCCTAAATAAATCCGATAAAGATGGGCCTGTTTAATTATTCCAATAAACCTTTGTTTCGACTACGAGTAGGGTTGCCAACGTTCCCTTTTCCCCGGCTCAAATAATGCGTCTCGCGATACATGTCTGCGGGACGCTAATTGTCCCGTTGTAGGTATTTATTTAAAACTTTATTGCACTATGTACAAAGGCGGACCCAATGCCGCTAGACATTCTTACTCGGTCAACCTTAGGGACATTACGAACATGGTATGTGGCAGGTAGGTGCAAATATTTAAACAGGAAAATAGATAATTCTACTAAATTTTAATCTAATACTAATATAAAACCCAATTATATATAATAATACTAAATTCAAATAAATATATACAATATTACTTACAGTTGTTAGGAACTATTCTAGAAGTGTGTGAAGACCATTATTTTAAATAGAATTCTGTTGGGCGCTTGTCGGATATTTAAGGGCAGATTGTTCCACAGATTTGCGCAACAACTGCAAATGAGTCGGACATAAAACTAGAGTGGTGGGATGGTATAGCAAGTACAGCGTTATGCGATGACCGCAGCGACCTGTCATGGAGAGAAGAGAGGAAGGAGATTTTTTTATTTAGGTATATCTGGGAATAAGAGTTTTAAGTTTAAAACATAAACTCTGATAAAATTATTTCCTATTAGACTAGTAATTTAGTATCTAAATGTTTGTTAACAACAAAAATGATAAAAGAAGAACCATTTCAAACATTCATCCAACACCCTCCAGCGACCTTTTTTAGCTCATCTGGTAGTAACTGTATTAGTGTATAATAATATAGTAGCTGGCAGTTTTTTCGCGCAGCAAAGCAGCATGGCTGTGCAGCGGGGGAATGCTGCGAGTGTTCTTGGCACACTGCCTACAAAGTCACACAGTATGATGATTACAGTATGAATTCTGCTAAATTTCATCAAAATCAGTCTAGCAATATAGACGTCAAAGCAAGACAAACATACATACAGACTGACAAATATATATAAAATAAAGATAAAAATTATTATAAGTGTTTGTAAAAAAATCGGAACGAAAAAATCTCCGATCGTAATTTCAGTAGCTCCAATAAAACCACTCGAGATGTAATCAAAGTTGAAAAAAAAACTACAAAAATCCATTGACTTGAAATTTAGAACCGGGCTTTCGATGTCAATTTTCACGCCTAATTTTTTATTCGACAGACATAGGGAATTTAGAATAAGGCAATATACTATACTAGCAATGTATATTTATGTGTTTATTTATTTTTTTTGTTTATTCATACTTGATTTATGCAATAATGAGTCTTATAAATACACTTTTTTTTAAGTATTACATCAGTTGTTTTTTTAAATTTTTTTAAATATATTTTTTATACTAGCACGACACCTGACCCTGAGGTAAGTGGCGTGCAAGGTCCATGAAATCAGGCACTTACGACTGATATCACTGTTAGGGAATTAACTATGCCGACTAGATGCTTATTCACACTTCGTTTGTGTCAAGTTATAGAAACTGGAAATACAGGCTGTAAGAGCATTCCACATATTTATTTTGTGACAGATTTATGAGTCCCCAAATTATTACGTACGCGAAGGGATGGTGACTACGGTATGTGGGTGCATATTCTGACCTGTGCGCGTGGTTCAGTTGCGGAATGCGAAATATAGAGCTCTTCCGAACACTCACTACACAGTATGGAGAAGCAACATCTCAGCGAAGCGAACTTTCGCGATACATCATTTGGTACAAAAGAGAAGAAATCCTTTGGCAGAAACCTATGCTATCCCACTGCCTGTGTGCTTACATTAGGTCAATGTAAAAATCGTATAATTTTAAAAGGAACATGAACATTTTAGCTTGCTGTCGTAAAATCTGCCGGTCGACTATAAAGGTCAGCGGTGGCATTTGAAGTAATTTATTGCCGATGCTCTTTCAACAATTCCTTATCTACAAAATTAACTGCCACTTTATGACCTTAACACGCTGGGCGGTCAACCTCAAAAACCTTATTGTAATAAAACCTTCCTTATGTCTTGTTTCAAGTGGTGTTATTTTTCTATAAATATCACTATGGCAAACTTACAATATTAGTTCTCCTTGACAGTAAAAAATGGTATTTGACATCATTACTAATATAATTTGCCCAATCTGCCGGTATCCACCGTTCGTGCCGATAAACGTGTAAAACGAGTAACGTGTCTCCACACGTTTTGGGATCAGGCTCGAATCAAGGCCCTGTCAAGCCGACATAGTTTTAAGGACTGATGTCAGTCATACGTGTCTAATTTCAGTTGCTAATTTCATGGACCTTGCGCGCCACTTACCGTGCCCGAGGTCCAATAGTAACTGACGCCAGCCACTAACGATCGACCACTATGCCGACCTAACATGGTGGACTATATTATAGGAATGGGGAAACACAAGTCGGATATAATGCCTATAGGCACTCTCTTCCAATCAACCTTCGGAACATTGAAACATAATTTTATTTTATTTATTTATTTAAAAACTTTATTGCACAAAGTACAAAGGCGGACTTAATGCCCGTAGACATTCTCTGATAGCCAAATCTTAGGGACAAATATAGATGCAATGAAAGCGACAGTAACAATAATATAATTATAGGATAATTTAAAAATATTATATAACATACTTATATACCTTTATATATATTATAATATCAATACACAATAATAAATGCAAATATTTACACAATATTATACATAAACATACATATATAAAACTTACTACCGTGGTTTGGAGCTATCTATAAAATGCGAATACACTAGTTTTTTAAAAGACGACCTGGTGTTAGCTTGCCTTATGTTGGTCGGGAGATTGTTCCAAAGGTTTGTTGCAGCGACTACGAAGGAACTGAAAACAAATCCAGTATGGTGTGAGGGGACAGAAAGAAGCGAGTTGTGAGAGGAGCGAAGAGATTTGTCGTGGAAGGAAGAGAGATAGGCAAAGTTGTCCTTGAGGTATTTCGATGTCGCAGGCTCATTCAGCACAGAAAATGGTGATGTTATGGTAAGGTTATAAAAAAAAAATTAACAACAAATATAAAGGAAATAAAATATACAATATACTTACAACTAAAGTATTAAATTACATATATAAGTGGGTATATACAGTACATATACGACGTCCTTGTATAAATTATTATATAAACTACATATATAACATACATATACATACATATACATATACAATGTTTGTTACAAACGTTGCCGTGAACTCGGGAGGTCGTGGGTTCGATTCCCACCGGGGGCAAGTTCTACATTGTATAATTTGTCTCGGTCTGGGTGGTTATATGTATAATATGTATATATTTACAAAAAAAAAAGTATAATATGTAGTTTATCAATCATCTAGTTTCCGTAACACAAGCCTCGTAGCTTACCACGAAAATTAGATGGCGCTGTGTGACCTGTCTGGAAATATTTATTTATATAACTACTACACAATATCTTTGGATAGTCTAGGGTATGAGAATGCATATATCAGCTGTCTTGTATTTGCTTAGATTGGTATTAAAATAATAACGGTTGAATTTTTCATTCAATATTCGTAACTATCATGAATTCTCGGTGGAATGTTAACATCGTACAAACATTAGATGGACGCTGTTATGCAATACAATAACCAAAACTTAAAAAAAAATGTTGAGAATTGGGAAATTATTGGTTTTCTTTGTAGCAAATCAAAAAAATAAAAAGGATTTATTTTATTTAAAATATATTAAATATATTTTCATTTTTTTTTTACTAAATATAAAATAAAATTAATACTAAGGATAGGGATATAAGTCCCATCCGCGGGGAATGGTGGCAAGAACGCTGGCTACATTTCCCTGCTGAATTGCAATACTGATTATTTGGGCGAAGAAAGAGCCAGCCCTCTTGTCATCGGAGGAGACGATAAGACGCGGTGTTATGTCTTTTAAAATCTTTTTTGCGCTTGGGCCCAGAGTGTCTACAGCAAATAGCACATATCTTTAAATATACTTACATACTTGCGCCGCTTGCTGGACTCCGCATTTTCCGCCGCGGCTTCCGCTTTATGCGCTGTCTTCCTGGGATGCGACGCGGCGAGGGTGTCGACACACGAGCACGTCCTCGTTCCTAGGGGACCAACGTCATATCATCGGGTCTATTGCCATCATCTCGGAATAAAATAGTTTTTTACAATATTAACACCAAGGCTCCCGTACAAGGCCGGTTAGGACCCGTGCTCCCAAGCCCCACTTCTACTTCCAGAGTTTATATAATGAAAAGAAAAGAAATATAAAAAAATAAAATTGAATATGTAACACAACATAGTTTTTTGAGTATTAATATTTTACTGACACATATCAAAATAAAACGACAATATACTTCTAATTTTAAACATCCTACGCACGAAAAATAACAATAAATAATTAAAGATAATAAAATAAATTAATAGAATGTCTATAAATATAGGCAACGCGTCCACTTATTATTCTTATTGTGATTGTAGGGTTAGGTATCACAGTAACGCCAGGAACGTCAACAGGGACATCATTAAGCGTAATTGGAGTCGGTAATTCTGTATTATTAATTTCCATCGGGTACAAGCGTTGTACGACTATAGGTCTAATCTTCTCTTCGAGATTTGTTCGGACTTTAGAAACTCTTGCAATACCATCTACTCCAGGATATAGTTCTAAAATTACGCCAGTGAGCCAATCGATCCTCGTCTTATCTGTTTCTACCAAAACAATATCTCCTGTTCTTTTTTCTTTACTTCTATGAATCAGAAAGGCGAGGTATTCGTTTTTTAAATCTATGATGGAGGTGCAGTTGTTGAGAATTGGGAAATTGGTTTTCTTTTCTCTTATAGATAACACAACATAGTTTTTTTGAGTATTATTACTTTACTGACACATATCAAAATAAACCGACAATATACTTCTAATTCTGTACAATTTAGGTATCTAAAAGGTCTTAAATTTAGTGCATTTAAAAAAAAAAAAAAACATTTTATTCAAATATAATTCACGCTAATGACATCGACAAGCTTCCCACTTGTAATGATGTGCCCACAGTAAAGTTGTCTAAATCTGAATCCGCGTCTTTATTTAACAAGTAGCAAGCTCGTCGATATCTCTAGCGTCCAGACCCCAAGAAATACAACAAAGAAGTTAAATAATATATTGTGTAACGACTAGGAATCGAACCCGGTTCCTCGGCGTCTGAATCTACAGTCTTAACCGCTAGAGCACGGAGACATTGTCACAGTCACCACTTCTTTCGCTTCATCGATATTCAATAACCTTTTCATTCGTGCCACTGCAATTAGAGTAGACAGTATTTTCAATTGTTAATTTTGTATGGGAATTGCAATTATGAAAATTTTCCAAGATGTATGTTTATGAATTGGAGTTAAAAAACAAAAAAAACGTATTATCACGATCCCTTATGGCTTGCGCTTTTAAATTTATCTAATTTTACTATAGGTTCATCATGATAAAGCAAGCTTGTCGATGTCCCCAGCACACCAGACTAAAATAAATATTTGAAAAAAAAAAATTGTCCCGACCATCATCATCACCATCAAATCCGGTACCTCTGCGTCTAAATCTATAGTCTTAACAGCTAAATCAATTTTAGGTGGTAGGTACTTAGTTCAAATATGTGTATAAATAAATAGATAAATTCTTTATTGCACAGAAAATAATACATTTTATAGTACATAGGCGATCTTAATGTCTAAAAACATTATCTAACAGCTAACCTTTAGGATAAGTGAGCAGGCATTGTGGGTGCATCACCGCTAACTTTTAACAAAGATTAAAAAAAAAAAACTACTTATAACAAAAAATGAAACTCGTTTACTTATAAACTGATATATACATAAATAACACATAATCATACTTACTATGTACACGATATTTTTTTAATTTATTTGTGGTAGTCTTCGAGTTTGGTACGCTAGAGATATCGTCGAGCTTGCCACTGTCATGATGGGCCTAACGACGAATCTATATTTTTTTTAAATAGCATGGTTTCTGACCACCCCGAAAGGGATACGGTCGTGATAATAATACTTTATATACTATATAATAAATAATTAATATGTAAACAAATAATTATATATTTTTTAGTTTGATAAATTATTGCATAACTCGAACCATATTGAGTAGAGATATGCGAGGTATGAAAGAGCCCCAAGAGAGATGTCCGGAAACAGGAAGGGGGAAAAGTAAGAGAGGGAATAAATAGAACAAGTACAGATGTATGTTATTCTCGAGGTTATTAAAAAGTCAAAGTTAAAATATCTTTTCACGTCAATTCACGTTCATCTATTTCATTCACGTAAATTCACGTGTATCCGATTCATCTATTGTTTACGTGAATATGATCACATCTCTGAATATCGTGCTAAGTTGAAGTGACTGCCTATTTGTGTGTGTGATTATGATATTAGAATGTAAGTAAAGATTTGCACGCTTGCAGGTAGAATATATGTGGGTAGACCTGACTAAAGTTTTGTGACCACTGTACTGTATTTATTGCAAATAAACTATATTTCATTTCAACTAATTTGTTGACCAAAAATTCTAGTTATTTATGTAACAATAATAATTGTATAAAGTCGTTTACACCAAAAAAATTACAATGAACTATTTGTTCAATTGGTCTGAACCAACCGTAATAAACACAGCACCCATTTTCATTCGTCATGATTAATTCATTCGACTGACAAGACGCTTTCAACAGGTCCTGAACTATTTCGGGCCATACTTTATTTATAACCTGTTGAACAGAATCGACTTTATTTCCGTTAACTCTATTTTTATGTTGAAACACGTCAAGCTCTTTCATGCCTTTATTACTGAACCGATGAGATGTTTTTTTGGAACCTAGGGTTAGATCTGACGTCAAAATCTAAGCATGACATAATAGTTTTTTTATAATTTTAACGGGTCTTTACGCGATTTACTTAGAGACATATTTCTCCCGACGTTCAGCCAAGTTGCATTGGCCGTGGTCACGGGTCGACTGGAGCTATGCGGTGTAGTCTCGTACATACTGGGCGATAGATGTAAACCTACCCACTTATCACTTTTAAAAGTTTTTAGAAATCTCGACACACGACACTTACAATATCCTTGGCGACACCGGGCGATTTTTCCCGGCGTCGAAATCTATTTAATACTAGCTAGAGTTAGTAAACGTAGTACGAGCCTGTCAGCGTATAGCCAGAGTTAGCCAACGTAGCATTAGTCTCTAAAAATCTGGCGCGGTGATGGCTCGGTTGTAAGAACGCTTTCCCTAATATCCTACAAAGGTCGGTTCAAACCTCCCTCCGGCATGTACAATGTACAAAGAGAAATGCACTTTTTTTACGTACATTTGTCATGGATTTACAACACCACCGTTACCGTGCCTCGGAGAGCACGTTAAGCCGTTCATCGTTCCACTAATACAAACTTGTGGAATCGGTAATTAATTGACATTAAAAATAAAATGACATCAGACCCTCGCCAACCCGTCTGGCTAGTGTGGCGAGTGTAGGCTATTTGAAAATTTTCTCCAGATGTATGTTCTGGAAGGCCCATCCATCCCCAACAGTGGAGGTCTAGGGGCTGTAATGACTTAATGAATATTCGGGTAAGCTCATCTTTGGGTTTCGGGAGCTGTATTTAAAAAGTCCACAAACACTTTTTTTAACAGATCAAAAAGTAAAATAAACATACGAAAAGCTTTTAAATTATACAATTAATAATACAGTTGCTTGGAAGAAAATGTCTGTCGGCCGTTGTGTTGTGAGCTCAAAAATCTCGGGAACAGTCCTTTCGGGATTTCATTAATTATTTATTAATGTTATAGACGTATAAATATGGACCGGGCTAATAATGCTATTTATTTTTGCCGACATTTGGAGTAAAATAATAGCGAGCCAAGTATTTTAAAATGTTTGTACATGCAAATAATGGCCAGACGGGTTGGCGAGGGTCTGATGTCAATCATCATCATTAGACTGTGTCTCTCCACTGCTGGATATAGGCCTCCCCCAAGACTCGCAACTTTACACGATCACCTGCCACCCTCATCCATTCCCCACCAGCATGAATGCATTACCTTCCTCAGGTAGTCCGTCCATCTGGCAGTTTTTTTTTTATACTAGCACAGTCAGTAGCGCGCAAGGTCCATGAATGTTAGCAACTGAAGTCAGACACTCATGACCGACATCAGTCCCCAACACTATGCCGGCTTGACTAGATGCTTTTTCACACTTCGCTTGAAGGACTCCAAGTTATAGGAAAGTGGAAACACAGAGGCTGGAAGAGCATTCCACATCTTTATCGTGCGACAGATATATGAGTCCCCAAATTTATACGTACGCAAAGGGATGATGACTACGGTATGTGGGTGCATATTCTGACCTGTGCGTGTAGTTCGGTTGCGGAATGGAGAGGGAGGGATTAGGTTATAGTGTTATTCGGAGCACTCACCATAGTATAGCTGGTACACGCTCAGAGAAGCCACATCTCGGCGAAGCTGCAGGAATTCAAGAGTTCCAGATATAGTGGCATCGTCCACAATACGAACAGCTCGCCTCTATAGGACATTGAGAGCATCTGTGAGGTACGGTCTCCACTCCAGAACCCGTTTACTCCTTCGTTTATCGGATCTGGGACATACGGATGTTAACGTTTCTAACTTTATCCTTCAGAGAAATCCCGAGCATAGCTATCTCCACAGCTCGCTGAGCGACCTTGAACTTATGCATCAGATCCACTGTCAGTGTCCACGTCTCTGCTCCATACGACATTACTGGAAAAACGCACTGGTTACAAACTTTTGTCTTCTCCATTGACTTTTATGCCGCAGTCACTCCAGTCCAGCATTTTAAAGACATCTTTCAACGCGGTAAAACAGTATGGTAAACAGTTTTGGCGATATGACGTTACCCTGTCTTACACCTCTGCGCAGTTGGATTGGTCTTGTATCTGGACGGTCATAGTCGCTGCATCGTAGAGATATCTTAACACCTCAACGTATCGCCAGTTAATCAATGATATCAATATTTAATAACAATTAATAAACGGTGTCACAATTTGGTATTAGTGGACCGACGGTTTAACGTGCCTTCCGAGGCGCGGGAACGGTGGTGTTGTAAATCTATGACAAATGTACGTAAGAAAATTGTAATTCTCATTAGTACATGGCGTGGTTTGAACCCACCTCTTTAGCCACCACAGCCCATTTTTTTTAAATCACCGCTTAATTACTAAACAAATTTTTAAATTAAAAAAAATATTGCACAACACAGGTATTCTGCGTTCGGGTTGCACAAATACTAGAGGATAGTTTACGTCACGATCTGCGTAAAATATTTATTTTATACCTACTTATAAAATATAAATTTGAACTTTTTGACTTCAAATAAAGTTATTTTATTTTTATTTATGAATTTCTGTGATTAGTTTAGATAATATTGCATATTTATTACGTAATCATATTTCTCTAATTGCACCTACCTTACGTCTTTAATGTTCTACAGTGTCCCTAAGGTTGGCTGTCAGAGAATGTCTAGCGACATTAAGTCCGCCCCTTGTATATATTGTGCAATAAAGTTTTAATAAATAAATAAATAAATAAATTTTGCTAAAATGTTTCATAGAACCCAGGAACAGACATATGTTTAGTGAAGTCACCATCTGACCACGGAATGTGACGCCACAGTTAAAATAGTATATGTCCATGATACTGTTACATTTTTAATGCCAGCGTGTCACACCTTTTACGAAGCTACATACACATTGATAGGTGTGAGAGAAAACACTAAATTGTAAATGATTGCTCAATTACTTTCATAGTGTTTATTTTATATATGTTAAGAATCAACTGCCTTCATGGTCCAGCGGTTAAGTACGTGGATTTAGACCAGGAGGTACCGGGTTTGATTACTGGTCGGGACACAATAATTGATTTAATTTATTTGTGATATTTCTTGAGTTTGGTACTCTACAGAGATAAAGTGTAAATAATGGCGCCTCCGTGGTCTAGTGGTAACAAACGTTGCCGTGAACTCAGGAGGTCGTGGGTTCGATTCCCACCGGGGGCAAGTTGTACATTGTATAATTTGTCTCGGTCTGGGTGTTTATATGTATAAAATGTATATATTTACAAAAAAAAAAAAAAAAGTATAATATCGTTATGATCGTAGAATAGTGTTGGATTTTAAAAAATCTGATTTTATATAAGTATAGTTTTATATTGTTTGTGGTCTGTAATTTATAGTGCAAATGTTAGAAAGGGCTCCAAAATGAAATCTAGAAGGTTTGCACTTATTATGAGACTAGTATTAACTTAAAAAAGAAGTGACAAAAAACAGTTATTTAACTTTGAATGGCCGTCATGAAAATTTTAAATATAGCAGATCCGTCACTGTTCTACGATCATGACGATATGTAGTTTATCAACCATCTAGTTTCCGTAACACAAGCTTACCGCTTACCACGGAAATTAGATGGCGCTGTGTGACCTGTCTGAAATATTTATTTATTTATTTTAATGTTTTTGTCAATAAAAAAAAATAAAAGTAAAGTATTATCACGAACGTTTCTATTCTGGGGTGGTTAGAAACCACGCTTATAAAGAAGCGGATTCACATTTAACCATTACTATAGGCCAATCATGACAAGCGGCAAGCTCGTCGATGACTCTAGCATATATATCAAACTCGAGAATATCACAAATAAATGAAGACAAATTTCTAAGCATTCCATGGAATCACCGTGCGGGTGCCGGGTCCATCGTGTGTGGGTAAGAGGTGAGAAGAATGGTGTCTCGAGCTTGCGACCGACAATAGGCTGGTTTAAGAAAAGGAGACCTGCCTTTTTTAATTTTATTGCGCGATAATACGCTCACCATCCACCATTCTACTCCTCTCCCTACCCAACCGAATACTGTATGATTCCATTAATGCCGTCTTGGAAGCTCGTTCCATAAATGTATCTCCTGCAGACCTGCTTAGGCCCAATTTTTTCAGTAAGTGATGCAAAGATTTTGCTGGAACTCCTCTCGCACCAACTTTCACTGCGTAAAGCTGAGTCTTGAACCCGTTCCTGATCATTTCTTCTGTGGGATCATAATATTTATTCGACTTCATGTTGTGGTCTTTTGGAATATTTGATATATATATTTATTTAAATATAAATAAATATAAATATAAATATTTCCAGACAGGTTACACAGCGCCATCTAGTTTCCGTGGTAAGCGTAGCTTGTGTTACGGAAACTAGATGGTTGATAAACTACATATTATACATTTTTTTTTTTTTTTGTAAATATATACATATTATACATATAAACACCCAGACCGAGACAAATTATACAATGTACAACTTGCCCCCGGTGGGAATCGAACCCACGACCTCCCGAGTTCACGGCAACGTTTGTTACCACTAGACCACGGAGGCGGTCATGAATATTCTTGTCAAACCCGGTACCTCCGAGTCTAAATCCACAGACTTAACCACGACGGCATTTTGTTTCCATTTAGCGATAGTCTACGATCTATATGTTTGTCTCGTTTTATTTTTTTAATGTCATATTATATATTATAATAAAAACAATCTATTTATATTAATAAAACTCCAGTAAGTAGAAGGTTAAGTGACCTTTGTTGGGTGAAAGGTCGGGCCGACCTATTTGTGAAGCGATTAAAACCGCCCCTGCAAGGGACGTATCGGAGCAGATCGGAGGAAATCAAATTATTATTTTTCTCTCAGATCTGAGTTTTCATTCATTTCTGTGATTAGTTGTACGACCCCGTGTAATGAGGACAGCGAAAAAAACCTTTAGGTGGCATGAAACCAAACGGAAACAAACCTAGACCCATCGGTACAAAAGGTTTTTTTTTTTGTTATCTTTTTTTTTATAATATGGCATTTGTTACAATTTGCCAGTGTCAAAGTTAGGGAAAGACGTGTCAAAGAAAGGGTTAAATAAATAGGACTTGAAAAATTTGGAACAGGATCAAAAGATTAAATACAAAAATGGATAATTAATAGGAAAATACATTATTATATACAAAAATAAGAGAATAAGTGATGGATTATATATATAGGATAGCTATATTTATATTTTAATATTATTATCTACAATAAATGAACCAATTATATTATATATAAATTTACTTCGTTTGTTATATTCAAGTAGGGATGAAATATTAATAGGAAATGGAACTCGGTGTGAAATAAGAGAGGAGATAAACAAGGAACGGTCATATAAGGGACAAGAGAAAAATATATGATTCATATCCTCCACGTCCAATCCACATTCACACATGTCGATTTTTTTTCTCTTCTCCCGATGAATGATGAATAAGATGATAGGGAAGGCAAAGGGTCTAGCCCATACAGCCAAGTCTGACGTAATATATCTTTTTTTTTATAAGTTAATGAGGTCATCATCAAATTCCAGATGCTGCAGAATTTGATGCTTTTCTTGGAGTCACTCGCGGCACCATAGCTCAAACACGTCGGGTAAATATGGGAATTGACAACGCGGGAAAACCGAAAAAAATTAACTGCAACTTATGCCCCACATTTAAAGTCCAATTTATCGTTTTCTATAATTATTCACATTGTAGCACATTATTAAACAAAACAACACCACTTTTGACCAATAATATCCACAGTAAATTAATTTACAAAACAAAAACTTGCTCTTGACATGTCTACGCAAAATAGCGCGAAGAACTCCGAATTAGTGGATGAGTCAGTAATGTCAAACTAATTTAAATTAGATTTCTTTTCAGAAACTATAAATATATTTTGTAGCATATGAATATTCATAATATGAAAGAGACAGACTTATGGATGTCAAATGTGCTAGAGCGTGTAGTAATTCTGACAAAATTTAATATTTAGAATACGCAATCTTCATTGTTGCCAGTAAAACACCCAGACCGAGACAAATTATACAATGTACAACTTGCCCCCGGTGGGAATCGAAGCCACGACCTCCCGAGTTCACGGCAACGTTTGTTACTACTAGACCACGGAGGCGGTCTATACTAAAAAGTACACTATTTGCCAACAAACTGCTATGCAGTTTGGCTTATAATTTAAAAAATGTAAATACCTTTTATCTGTATAAACAATTTAATAATAATAATAAACGTAATTTTTCAAATTAATTAGCGGTCCGCAATTTGTGTTAAGTTTAGAACCCCTGAATTTTTTTTATCAACTCTCGGCAAACAGATGTTTATTTAGTACGTATTCCCGGAATCACGTCTCGGCTTACTAATTAATCATACAGTCACATTTCACTCATAATTACTCGGTAACTGAGATTTATTTCATGGCAACGCCTAATGTACGTTAATTTGTTAGATTTATGAAAAACAAACACAATACAACTCTTTTTTGTTTATTTTTGTAAAAAATGCGATGGTTTGGTCCGGTTGTAAAAAAGTTTTCCTCGAAATTCTTAAAACGTCGGTTCGAACACCGGCATGTACCAATGAAATGAAATGAAGTGAAATGAAATTAAATAAAATGAAATGAAACGAAACGAAACGAAACGAAACGAAACGAAACGAAACGAAACGAAACGAAACGAAACGAAACGAAACGGAACGGAACGGAAACAAAATGAAATTAAATTATTTATTTTGCAAATTAAAATGCACACGGTAATAGTAAATATTAATAGTAAGTCAGTTCTGCACATTCAGCCATTTCTGGCACACAAATTTTGTTAAACATTATTTACAATGTTAAAATCTTATTATTATATTTGTAATTTTAGTCACACTTATTACATACAGATTATTATTAAAACATATTGTACAGATAATTGTTATAATACACATATAAAATATTAAAAATTTGTGGCTGTAATATTCACTTAGCGAATAGAAGCAACATTATATCAATAGTTTCCTAATTTGGCCTTTAAACTGATTGCCAGGTATTTTTTTGAGAAACTCAGGTAACTTATTGTAAATTCGAATACACATAATATAGGATACTCCACCTCCTTAGTTGGTACCCTACTGTGGGGATCGTGACTCCGTCGTAGTCCATCCACTAGCCATTTCCAGTGGCTGCGGTCCTCGGCGCAGTGGATGGTTTGGTGTACTGGGATGTTAAGGTGGCACCTGACTAGACCATCGTTTGGGGCTTCATCCTCTTGTTCTTTTACCGTCTACCTTTCCCGTTACTAAGAGTTTTTCCAGATTGTCGGCGCCTCTTCTAGTAATGTGGTCAAAATATTGCAGAATGCGGGTAAAGCAGACGGCAGAAAGTCTCTGGTCCTTGGGAAGTTTGAGCTCTTCGAGCACCGAAACGTTAGTGCGTCGTGCGGTCCGATGGATTCTGAGCAAACGACGCCAGCACATCTCTCTCGCCAACCCGTGTGACCAGCGGAGTAAATGTAGGCCAAAGTTTCAGACACTTCTGGAAGGCCCATCTCCAACAATGCAGGTCTAGGTTTTTGTGTTCGGCCAACTATCAACTTACTAAACTATTCGTACCTTAAAAACATAAATATTTCAATACTTACCTCGATTAAGGTGCCCACTTTAATTATGTCGATAAAAGGTGCCGTTTGTCAAGTTTTCTCCACACAAATGTAATTATGTGTAATTTAGTCATCAAAAACCTTGTCTAATTTGGTAAAAGCCTCCAAAAGACGGTTTTCATTCGGTCTATTGAGCCGAACGAAATTGGGATACGACCTTGTATCCCCGGATTTGTGTAGGACTTCAAGAAACCCCTAGCAGACATCGTCACACGAATAGCTTGGGAGATTGCGTACAAGAATACATCTCATTTGGAATAGCGCTTTTTTTGAAGACACAAATTTTGACAGAGGAACGCCACACTATTCCTATGTTCGACATGTGGCTGTAAGCGCTTTTTTCTCTTTATTTCGCTCTGACAGGTTAGCGAAGCTTTTCCAAGCGCTTTGTGTTTTGGCGTCACTGATTTTACTGCGAATTCTTTTTATTTTCGAGTGACGCAATCTAAGCAAATTGTCCATGGTCAAAAATAGAGTCAAATTTTGCAGCATTCCTTATCTATATATAAAAACATATTGTCTGTGTGTATGTATGTTTCCTATGCATTTCAAAACTAATTGATCGATCAGGATGAAACCTTGGGAATATGTTGTGTGAATATCGGCGAAGGTTTTTGACATAGTGCTAGTGTTGTCCGATAGGTGGCGCGCATCAGCGCTGATTTGTGGGGCATACCGACCGAGGGTACGATCATTGACTGTCAGGTGGTACGAAGTTTGCTGGGTCAGCTAGTATTTTTTATATTCTTTAATTTAATTGTTATAATTAATACATTTATTATTATATAATACTTTTTGGGGCTTTGTTATTAATAATTATTTTACAAAGAGAAGAAAGACGAAATATCGTTCGAGTAGCGTTGCTTTACTTTGCTTTGCTTTATGCAAGTCGAACGTCTATTTGAATTGGCTCAAAGCTTTGAGGTAACGATTTTCCAAGTCAAACATAGCCTATGCATTAAATTATCCAATTCCTTTACAATATATTATTTTAGTTTATAATTTTAATAATAAAAGTTTATTTGCTTCGGTATCTTCGTTTGTACTACACACATCATCATCATCATCACAGCCTACACAAAGTCCTGGACCTCCACTGTTGAAAATGGGTCTTCCAGAAATTTTCTGGTGAATTTGACCTACACTTGCCACACTCAGATAGGTTGGCGAGGGTCTGATATATTTAAAGAATTGTTTATTGATAATTTATTAATGATTCCATTAGTGGAACCGGGACCGACGACTTAATGTGCTCTCCAAAGCGTAAGAAATACGTAAGAAAAGTATATTTCTCATTGGTACATGCCGGAGTTTTGAACCGACGACATTTGTAGAAGGATTTTAATAAAAGCGTTACTACAACTGAGCCAATACACCACTTTAATAAAACTATGTGCTGTTTATTATCTAAAAACAACGTCCTTCGCGCCATTTTGCGCGGACATGTCACGTGTAAGTTTTTGTTTTGTAAATTAAGTAACTGTGAATTTTGTTAATCAAAAGTGGTGTTGTTTTGTTTAATAATGTGCTACAATGTAAATAATTATGTAAAACGATAAATTGTATTTTAAATATGGGACACAAGTTGCAGTTTATTTTTTTGCGGTTTTCCCGCGCTGTGAACTCCCATATTATACCCGACGTGTTTGGGCTATAAAGCCGCGAGTGAATTCAGGTAAAGAATCAAATTCTGCAACATCTGGAATTTGATGATAACCTCTTTAACTCATAAAAAGAAAATTATATTACGTCAGACTTGGCTATATACTAACTGCCGCCGTGTCTAGCGGTTAAGTCCGTGGATTTAGACTCGGTGGTACGATTCCTGGTCGGAACACAAAAATATTTATTAATGTAATTAAATCCATTTAATTCATATTTAATTTATTTGTGATATTTCTCGAGTTTGGTACGCTGGAGACATCGACGAGCTTGCCACTTGTCATTATTGGCCTATAGTAAAGTTGGCTAAATGTGAGTCCGCTTATTTATAAGCGTGGTTTCTGACGACCCCGAAAGGGAAACAAACGGTCGTGATGATACTTTACTTTTTTTTTACTTGGCTGTATGGGCTAGACCCTTTGCAAGAGAACACAAAAAAAACCGCTATCTCCCTGACTACTCAGGTATGGCTTCCGACGGCTATAGAATTCTGAAGTACATTTTCCTCCCAAATGGTGAGTTTGTGCGCGATATACATAATTTCTTTTGACATTTTTCTGTTGGTATTTTATGACACGACCCGTTTGGATTTATTTGATGTTGAACCGACTTGCTATGCTTATTTGAAGTATTAGGAACATAAATAACGCTAGAATTTATTCTGAGTTTCAGTTTTTTTTTACAGATTTTCTGAAATATTAAAAGTCACGACCGTTTCCCTTTTGGGGTTGTCAGAAACCACGCTTACAAAGAGGCGGATTCACATTTAGCCAAATTTACTATAGGCCAATCATGACAAGTGGCAAGCTCGTCGATAGCATACTAAAAGTAACTAGCGTACCAAACTCGAGAAATATCACAAATAAATAAAATATATATCGTTGGCGCGGTGGTGGCTCGGTTGTCAGAACGCGTATCTTAAATCCTACAAAGCTCGGTTCAAACCCACCCGGCATGTACCAATGAGAAATACACTTTTCTTACGTACATTTGTTATAGATTTACAACACCACTGTTCCCGTGCCTCGGAGAGCACGTTAAGCCTTCGGTCCCGGTTCCACTAATATCAACTTGTGGAATCGTTAATGAATTGTCATAAAAAAATGTCAGCATAGCCTCGCCAAGCCGTCTTGCCAGCGTAGCGAGTGTAGGCCAAATTCTCAAGATTCAGGAATGCCCATCTCCAGCAGTAGAGGTCTAGGACGCTGTGTTCTATGGGCTGTAATGATGAAATGATAATAGTACATAGGCGAGCATAATACCTTAAAGTTATTCTAGAGCTAACCTTTGGGAGAACGACAAAAGATATTGTGTGATGCAGAGTTAAAAGGAAAAATGTATAATAAACAATAACAATAAATATATACTTAAATCATCATTCTAGCTTTATGTCCAACTCTTTTGCAGTTGTTGCCGCAAACTTGTGGAACAACCTGCCTGTAGATGTTCGACAAGCGCCAAACAGATCGTTATTTAAAATAATGGTCTTTACACGTTTCCTAAATAGCTCCCAGTAACTGTAAGTATTATATAAATATGTATGTATTATTATTTATATATACGTATAATGATAGTATGTAGTCTATTTAGTGTATACCTACTGATTAATATATCCCTCAGCACGGACAATAACAAGCGTGCGAAAAAAAATATCTAGCGGTCGCCAAATACTGTTTTGCCGCTCCGAAACAGCCTCGATAATCGTGCACTCAGGTACTTAGTAATTATCATTATTAAATTGATAGAATAGACTTAAGTCCTAGTCCTTTTTTAAGAAAAAAAACATACTATAGTGATTTTTATTTTCATCACATAAGAAAACAACAACGAACGAATATGAGGAAGGGGCTTTGTGGAATTTGCTAGTTTAGGATTATAAAAACTATTTTATGGGATATTTTAGACCTTAAGTACTTTAAAGTTATCGATACCTTTTAATATCCATTTTTTTTTTTGTTGTGCTGTAAGGGATATAATTTTGTATATAGTATATTAGATTTAGTATTAAAGTTTGATTCATTTTGTTTTTTTTTCACAAATCAATGCTCCTATTATATTTTGCACCTGCCTCACATAACAAATGCTCTAAATTGTCCCTAAGGTTGACTAGTAAGAATGCGCCTAGCGGCATTAAGTCCGCCTATGTACCTAGTGCATAAAGTTTTGAAATAAATATATATATTATTAATACATATTTTTAAAAGACAACACCGCGTATTGTCGTCTCCTTCGGTGACAAGAGCTTTCTTCGCTCAAAGAATCAGTATTGCAATTCAGCGGGGAAATGCAGCCAGCGTTCTTGCCACCATTCCACGCGGACGGGACTTATATCCCTATCCTTAGTATTAATATTAATTTTATATTTTGTAAATATTTTTTTCGAATAAATGCTTTTAAATATAAAAAAAAAATCATTTATATAATACATAAATAATTTAATAAATATGAATATACTACTGTCACTTTTTATGCTCGCCATCCTCGTCAGAGGGCGCGGGTGGCGCGGATATAGTGATGGAACACAGGGTAAGGAATCAATTAGGACTTTGGATGGAGGTACCAAGCCACAACACCTAATATTACGCATTTAAACTATTTCAAACAAAGTTCCAAGTTTAATTCAAACTTAAGTTTCTGTCAGGCTCAAGTAGGCTTCGAAGGTGTTCAAAACCTAAACTAAACAATGATAATTCACTCGAATGAAACTTGTAATCGCCTTCATTATACGACTACTAAAGTTTCGTGTTAACGATTACTACAATCTTAGGTTAGTTTTGTCGGCAGTTCCGGAAATGTCTCACAAAATGGCGCCAATAAGAAGTAACTTTGATGTTTGCGAGGTTTAGTTCAGTTAGACCCGCTACAATTTGACCTGATAATATCCGCAATGTGTTATTTAAGATTTATCAAACACATTTTCAATGTTTCCATGGATTCACCGTGCAGGTTCTAGGTCATTAATGTGGGAAAGAGAGTGAAGAATTGTGCCTCGGGCATGCGAAATATTAGTAATAAATCACCAAATATTGTATGATTCTGCAATGCCGACTTGAAAGCTCGTTCCGAAATGTATTTTGCCTGCTTAGGCCCAATTTTTTCAGTAATTGGTGCAAATATTTTGCTGTAATTCCTCCCGCACCAAATTCTATTGCGGAAAGCCAAGTCTTTCGTCAGATCGTAATATTTGTATGAGTGCATGTTGTGGTCTTTTGGAATATTTGATACCCACATTAGTACTAAGATAAAGTTATTTAATATCAATATAATTATAGAAATACCTAATCAATATTGAACACACTTGTTGGCGTAATTATTGACTTAGGCTTGGTTGTACCAACTCTGTCATTGTAACGATTAATGTTAAAATAGGCGTCGATTGTACCAGTTGATGCATGACCTACAGAATTTAACTGATACATTAGACGTCATTTTTATCTTTAATTGTTACAATTACAGATTTTTTTATGCAACTCATCCTTAGTGGTGCCGAATTTAATTCCTAGTGAGACACAAAATAATCGACATACACATTTGTGTCATCGACAAGCTTACCTATTTATATGACATTATCGAAAGAGTGATGTATTATTTATTAAGTACAATAAAAAATATAAATTATCAACCTCTATTTTAATTTTAAAGATCCGTCGGGACTTACATTATTTATCCTGAAAAGTTCTTAAAGATATACTCGTATTTATATAAAACTAAATAAATCACAATTTACGACATTATCTCATTAAAACCATTAATTTAGACGCGGTGGTACCGCATTTATTTACTGGCAATTTTATTTTTGTAATATTTTCATTTGTCATAATAAACCTATAATAAAGTTGGTTAAATCAAAAGCTTTTACCATGATTTCTAAACGGTCAAACGGATACTTAAAGAGGTCATAATGTTACCCTATAATTAAGGGTCAAATTATTGTAGGTCAATTGGTATTCCATTTTGAAGTTGCTATCTTTTGATCTTACGGTATAAACCACTGTTGATTAATTTGAAATGAAAATGTCTACCGAACGTTTTACCAAGGACCTAATGAGTTTCATTTAAGAAGTAAAGTATCATCACGACCGTTTCCCTTTCGGGGTGGTCAGAAACCACGCTTATAAATAAGCGGATTCACATTTAGCCAACTTTACTATAGGCCAATCATGACAAGTGGCAAGCTCGACGATGCCTCCAGCGTACCAAACTCGAGAAATATCACAAATAAATTAAATGTATTTATTTACATTAATAAATATTTTTGTGTCCCGACCAGGAATCGAACCCGGTACCTCCGAGTCTAATTTTATTTTTTATTTTTTTTTTTTAATTACAAAATATTATTTAATTCTCAACTCTATAAGCTCTTGACAGCGGCCGTGCAAATATCAACTTTAATAGCGTAATATTATATTGCGTTTGCATTCAATAAGTAGGTAACACAAAAACTAAGTACCGTAAATAGTTTTAAGGTAAGTAAATTGTTTTTTTTATTGTTTCAGGTGAGTTGAAATGGTGCTTCTTGAAACTTTTGTAACTCTTTGGTAAGTTTTTACAAGACATTCCCGATGTCAGCGCTCGCAAACTGAATTTCAACAGTGAACGGGAAACGACTAGGCGCTGGTAAAAATACTCCGAAATTGAGCGAAAGAAATGAAATTAGCAGCAACTAACCTTTATTCCGGGTCTCGAACTGGTGACCGAATTCCTTGGTGGTTTTGATAGCCAAAGGGTCGCGAAATGGATTGTGATGATGAGGATCACAGCCGAAATTACTGCAGGTCCACGGCACAATCACAGCGAATAAATACGAATTAATTTGGGGAGCAACGATATGCTTCGACCTGCGACCGCGCTTCGACTCTCACGACAAAGCGCGTTGTTTTCGGCGAAACGTCATTAACCGGAAGTGCACCAAGCATAGTCCCCTAGTTACTACTAGAGGGCGTCGAGACGATGGAACGTCATCGACGCAAAGTGCGCCGGCGCACAAAGGCGTTACCGCGAATATTCAAATCAAACGACTCAATTAACGAAATATCGAACAAACAGTGATCAAGATACGAGTAACTGATTAGTTACTCGTATTATATATTATATATTACTCGTATTGTATTATATATTACTTGATGATTATCAAGTAAATATCTATATACAATAGTCAACTGTTGGTATTCCAAAATGAAAAATAAAATAAAGTATTCGTTTATTTATTACTACAAACGCAAAAACGTCTTCAAGCAGATTTGTCTATTGAATTAATTTTGCAAGTAGGCATAATATAAAAGAGAAGTACATCAAATTCAAAATTCTTTATTGTATAGATTGCTTATTCTAATAACAGTTGTATGTACATGTCATGATGATGCAATCTGCCCATATTGTGGGCATACAATATGTTCATGTCAATAGATATTTATTTACAATATTTATTTGTATATACTTAACATTTAATATTGTTCTTGTCAATTTATTGGAATACAATGATAATGTCAAAATTTGCATGCTAAAAATTCTTTTATTGAGTAATAACAGTTGTCAATAAGAATTTTCTTTAACTCAATGGTAAAACGTTTTATAGGTAACTCTCGTATCTCTCTAGGAATTTTATCATATACTCTAATGCACATTATGTGGCAGTGTTCTTCTAAGTCGCTACACTCTTGGCACAGTGGTCGTGCTATATCCGCAAGTATATACAATAAATTGCCAGAATCTATTAAACAAGAAGTTAACAATACTTTTGTAAATAATTTAAAGGATATATTATTAAAAAAATGTTACTACACATTAAATGAATTCATGCAAGATAAACTTTAACGTACATATATGCAGTAGTTATTATTTTCGATCCTTCTCCGATTCCTGTTGTTTTTTTCTTTTCTTTTACTTAATATAAATGTGTTGTAATATGGTAAGACTGCCTCCGTGGTCTAGCGGTTAAGTCCGTGGATTTAGACTCGGAGGTACCGGGTTCGATTCCTGGTCGGGACACAATAATATTTATTAATGTAAATTTTATTAAAAAACATTTAATTAATATTTATTTATTGTTGTTTATTCTGTTACAACCATACATTCCCACCGGAATTCGGTTAAGTCAATAGTTATTAGTTATTCTTGTGCACAATTTACACATTGAAATATACATTGATTTGTCCTGCCTGGAGAGTGTTATGAAACTATAGTTTGAGATACCAACACAAAACTAAATACAAATTCTTAAACTATTATAAATAAAATTAAATACTAGTTGCAGTTGTAAAAGGGCCTTGTAAAACTTAAAATTAATTAATTATGTTCAAAATGTATAAATAAAAATTATATAAATATATATATACATAAATGTTCAAATTAAATTATGCAGCTGTAAAATGGCCTTGTCAAAATATATATTAATAATTGTTATGATGTCATAATCTATACTAGTTGTAGCGGCTGTATAAGGGCCTTGTCTTATAATATATATATATATATATATATATGTATATACTATAGCTTTCAATGGCTTAATAATACCACTATCCTATACTACTATCCCTCAAAACTTCATCAACAGTATAGTATGCCTTTAGTATCAATACAGATTTTATTTTCGTTTTAAATTCGTTAAATTCTAAATATTTAATTAGTTTGTGATATTTCTCGAGTTTGGTACGCTGAAGACATCGACGAGCTTGCCAGTTGTCATGATTGGCCTATAGTAAAGTTGGCTAAATGTGAATCCGCTTATTTATAGGCGTGGTTTCTGACCACCCCGAAAGGGAAACAGTCGTGATACTTTATTTTTTTTAACTTCTGTCATATGGTTTGAGGTGTTTGATATTGTTATATAGTTTTGATTATAATGTAATTTTTTGCTACGCCACTACGGGGTGTCATATATATAGTTGTATTATTTTGTGACATGCAATAAAATGTTTACATTTGATTGTCAGTGGCATGCTTAATAAGCCTTCTGCACTCTTCTCGAACTGCAGCCTTCCAGGAGCACTCATGTAGGGTGTGATCCATTGCTGCTTTAACCTGGTCAGTCCATCTCATCGGAAACCTACCACGCATCCGCTTGCCATCGACATTTCCGTGAACTACAAGGCGCTCAATTGATGTATCTCCACGCGGCGACACGTGTCCAAAGAAAGTGTGATTGTACTATTGAGAAAAGGCGCTGTCCTATCTTCAGTTCATCCAGGATGGATTTATTGGTTTGGAACTCCGTCGATGATAGTTGATCGTCTGAGGGATGATGAGGATCTGGAGAAACAGAGGAGGACTCTCGCTGCCAAGAGCAATAAGTTGGCAGAAGGTTTGCGCGTTGCTCAAGACAAGTTAAAATGACTCTGTTTGTTGCGTACTGCCAGGCGTTCTACACCAGTCATCTCTGGAAATTGTACACGAGGCGTGCCTTTAACACGCTTCGTGTACAATATAATAATGTATTTAGTTGCCCTGGAGGTGTAGTGCGTCTGGTATTATTGCTGAGAACAGAGTCGACGACTTTTTTGCCATACTCTGCAAGCGGCACGCCTCTTTTGTGGACCGACTGAGACAATCGGACATAATGGGGTGTGTCACTAACTTTTTATCACGATAGATGGCGCACGATAGATGGTACCTAATATAACTGTCAGTTGCATAGAAAACTTGTATTTTTATTACGAAATGTATTATTTTCTGGATATTATGCCGAAGTGAGCAACTTTTAAGTGTACAAATCGAGATTTCCAAGCGAAATCAAAAATATGGTGATCTCAAAATTGCCGTTCTATTAATTCAACCTTTTTTTATTTTAAAGACGGTGTTCGCTTACTTAATTCGTCTTTTAAGGTAGGTAATGTTAAGTTAAAATATATTTTTCTGTTATAAAAATGTAAAACTACAAATAAATTTAAAAAATTATCAATTATAGGTGGAAACAAGGTACCAGTGCCGCTAGCGACATCTACAAAAAGCTTTGCCTAATACACCCCATTAAAGCTATTTTTGACATAAGGTCGTTTGACCTTGTTAATTATAAATTTATTTAGATTATAGTTTAGAGTAAAATTAGAATTAGAATTATTGTTATAAATTAATTATGGGTTTCTAGATGCCCGAAATAAAATATATTTAAATGAATTCATACCTAACATTCTCCACCAATACCACATTTCTAGAGCAGTAATCCGTTATAAATATTAAAGTAATTAAGTCGCGTGGTATATAGGCAGAGACAATTGAGCGCCACTTGACACGATCACGACATACCTCTTTCGTCGACATTCATCAACCTCTTGCATGTAGCCCTTTTGTTACGAAGGCTTTTCAATGCACCGTTCAGCCAGTGTTTTATTTATATAATTGTCTGCTAGGGCCTCTTTTACCTACAACTTTCGCATTATATACCTGGTTCGTCAATCTTTCTTCGCTCATCCTTTCAACATCCCTGAACCATCGCAGCATGCATTTCCTTATAACACTACTACAAATATTATTACATTACTCTACAATATTTTTCGAGGCCTACTTAGTTGTCAGACGCATTCAGCTAGGATGGGCGGCATTCGGGAAACTCCGGCACATCCTCTCATCGTCTATACCACAATGTTTAAAGACTAAGGTCTTTAACCAGTGCGTCCTTCCGGTAATGTCGTACGGAGCAGAGACGTGGACACTAACAGGTCTGGTCCATAAATTCAAGGTCGCTCAGCGAGCCATGGAGAGAGCTATGCTTGGTGTATCTCTGATGGATAGAATTCGAAACGTTGATATTCGTCAGAGAACGAAAGTTACTGACATAGCTTTTAAAATTAGCAAGCTGAAGTGGCAATGGGCCGGACACATCTGCCGCAGAACCGACGATCGGGTTCTAGAGTGGAGACCACGTACGGGAAGACGCAGAGTGGGACGACCCCCCGCCAGATGGACAGATGACCTAAAGAAGGTCGCTGGTGGGGGTTGGATGAGGGTAGCGAAAGATCGCGTTAAGTAGCGAGCCTTAGGGGAGGCCTACATCCAGCAGTAGAGAGATACAGGCTGATGATGATGATGACTTAGTTGTCCAAACCTGACAGAAGGTATTTATTATAATGCCCCCTCTAGACAGACTCGCTCCTGCGATCTCTTCCATGTCTGCCGCGTACGTACGATATCTGGCATGCGCGCACCTGTACGTCGGATGTGCGACACGTACAACAGACGTGTATCGGACGTGGATATATTCAGTAACTCCCGCGCCGCCTTCAAAGCCAAAATCAAGAAGCTGCTTCTTTCGGTTTAGCTCGCAAAGTGTGGGCAGTTTGCTTCGGAGTTCGCCTAACAGTTTTAATGCATTCAAATACATACAATGCAGTTGTTTTCTTTTATACCTGGCCGAGGTGATATTTTACGAATTTTGTATCGTACAAAGAGTGCACTATTGTTTACAGTGAGAAATATTCTGGTGGCGGGTATAATTTTAATTGCTTCTACTCTGTTGCTATCTTCTATGTTCTTATGTTGCCTGTCTCTATCCTTTCTCTTCATATAAATAAAGATACACAATTCCACTATAAATTATTTTGTTATATATCGAAGGCTTTAGGCAGTGTTGTCGTTGAAAGCTCACAGACGGCTTATTTTTTTCCGACACCTCTAACAAATTTGTTAATGTATACAAAACTTTAACAAATTATATACTAAAACCTTTATCGAGAACCACTCTATCCATTGGTGAAAGCACCATGAAAATCGGTGCAGTAGTTTTTGAGTTTTTACGAACAAACAGACGCGGCGGAGGTTTTTTTTTATAATATGTAGTGAAGTTTTTTTAAGGTTGAATTTAGTTTCTAATGTAATAATATTATACATAGTAGTTATTAATAGACAAAGGTTTTATTGTAATAATAGTATATTGGCAAATATATTAGGTCTGGATAAAAACATTTATGTACAAATTCCTCTCCTGAAAGACACACAAATAGTTCGGGAGTCAGAGGATGCTAAAATTGTATACAAAGCATTGATCAATTTAATTGTTCCAAATGTATATTGTATTATTGTATAGTTTTTTTTTTTAAAACATAAAATTTTATTTAAATCAAATCAAAATCAAATCAAAAATCAAAATATCTTTATTTCCCAGAATACTGTACAAAATAATAATGTAGTCTTATGCATAATTTCCGAAGCATTCTACCGCTAGCGGCATGAAAATATTAAACATGTATGTTATAAATCTAATATTACATATACATTTATATACATGCATACATATATATATATATATATGTGTGTGTGTGTATGTATGTATATACACATATACATACACACACACATAGATACACATATATTCATTAATAACAACTATATAAAATTACTATTATATTTATTATGTCAATGTATTAAATTAATTTAAGTCAATAGTAATATTGTTTTAATAATTTCAAATTTGTTGTCAAATTAATATAACTATCAATGAGCAATAATAAATAGTTGCTAGGTCTATAATGTCAAATTATCATCGAAAAATTCCTTGTTTGAATAATATGCTTTTTGTACCAGAAGTTTAAATAACCTTCTTTGGAATTCATTGTTTCTTAACTGTATCAATTCATAGGGCAAATGGTTATAAATTCGTATTAAGATTTTCTTTCAATAACTAATTATTGTAATTCTTTATACTGTTTCTATTTTACAACGAATAAGTGAATAAATAAATAAAATATATGCGCGGTGGTGACTCGGTTGTAAGAACGCTTTCCTTGATTCGTCATAAATTTAGAACACCACCGTTCCCGTTCCCGGAGAGCACGACAAGCCATCGGTCACGTTTTCACTAATACCAACTAGTCGAATCGTTAATAAATTGTCATAAAAAATTGACATCAACCCGTCTGGCCAGCATGGCGAGTGTAGGCTAAATTCTCCAGGTGTATGTTCTGGATGACGCTCTGTTTTAGGGGCTGTAATGAGATAACAAAATGTCTGTAGACATAATAAGCCCAGACTTTCAACCTCCATCTAAAATAATAATGTTTCATTCGCGCTTACGTTGCGGTTGACATGACACGCGAATGCTACATGTATTCTTGTCAAATTCACCGCATGTCATATGTTTACGGTATTGTACTTTGCCACATTTACACATTGTTTTAGTGAACAATAGGCTACTTGACAATTATTCAAAATGTGTTTTAAATTGTTTATATAAGGTGTGGGCCAACCGCGAGACTATAAGTCCAGTCATCGTGGAATCTAATGAAATTATTGTTAGTAAAAAGTAAAGTATCATCACGAACGTTTCCCAGTCGGGGTGGTCAGAAACCACGCTTATAAATAAGCGGATTCACATTTAGCCAACTTTACTATAGGCCAATCATGACAAGTGGCAAGCTCGTCGATGTCTCCAGCTTACCAAACTCGAGAAATTTCACAAATAAATTAAATAATAATTTCCCGACCAGGACTCGAACCCGGTACCTTCGAGTCAAATCCACGTCAAAGTCTAAATTTATATTTTAATCAAAATATGAGAACACGTAAAAGTAGTACTCTTGTAGAACATTCAGTAATTCGTATTCAATGAGGTCTAAATAACTGGAACAGGCGTTGTGATGCGAGCTTTGTCACACCCGATTTAATTCCACCGTACTTGCCGGCACACACCTGTTTATACAAACAAGCTAAAATAACCCTTAATCTTAAAGTGGTACGGCGAATGAATAGTCAGAATTGTGGCTGTATCTTTACGTCATAATATAACCGTTTAAAAGAAAATTTCTACTCAATGATTTAGAATTAATTTTATTATACTATTATTATTATTATTACGCTACTACATAAAATTGTTTGAAATGAAATGAAATATTTATTTGCAGGAAACATGGTAACAAACAATATTAGGTCTTATTAATATTAAATGGGTCACATATTTCGCCATAAGCATGCAAACTTTACAACAACTGTTATAGAAGTAAAGTTACTAAAAACTCAGCGTTGCTTCTTTAGTAACTTTACTTCACAAAAACCTTTGTGTTGCTTAAAATACACATAGTATTCCTCCAAAGTATAGAAACATTCCTGAACTAGCCACGCATGCAGTACTGTACAGAATCTTTTATAAAATAAATAAATAAAATAAAATAAAATGCGTTTATTTCGGAATAGTATCCATAGGGGTTAGTAACATAGTGTTTGCTTATTCTATATTAGTAAAAAGAGGACATTTACTTTTTATATTTGCCTTGCCCTCCTGAGGCACTGGGCACATACATGTGAGTATGTACCCAGTGCCCCATGATAGGGCAATTTGGCTTCTCACTAACTGCCCTCAAGATGATGTTGCCGCTCCCTCTTACTCTGTGCATCAACGACGCGACTCGTTTCCGCAATACTGAGTAGAAATCATCTGTGTGCGCGCACGCAAACATCGCTGATGCACTGCACCAACGAGGGAGCCCCAGCATCATCCTGAAGGCGTTATTATATTGTACTTGAAGAGCGTTGTAGGCCCTCTGCGTATAATTGACCCACAGGCTGCATGTGTAAAGATTTTGACAGAATGCCTTAAACAGGGTCACCTTGACATCTGCCCTACAACGAGCGAACCTGCGGGCCAGCATATTGCAGCGGACCGCCAACGCTCTCCTTTCCCTTTCCAGATCGAGGTCGTCCTTCACATCCTCGGTGACCACATGGCCGAGGTACTTGAAGGACGACACTCTCTGTAGAACCTTACCTCCCAGAGTCACAGGCGGAACATATGAAGGTTTTCGCAATCCCGCCCGAAACACCAGGAGCTCGCTCTTCTTTACAGTGTAAACGAGACCGTGTGCTTCAGCATAGCGCTCGCAGATAGACAGAAGCCTTCTGAGTGCCCCGATTGAAGGACCTAGCAGCACCAAGTCGTCCGCTTTTATAAGGCATCTCTGTCCATACCTTTGGCAAACAATTATATATTTTAGCGCTCATATAGGAGGCGTTTCGTCTAAAGATTTCTAATTTACGTATAGGCATTACTAAGGATGTGTGTGTGATGGAACGTTTGCCATGTTTTATTATTATGTTTTTTTTTTTTTAAACTTTATTGCACAATAGTACAAAAGGCGAAGCTTAATGCCGTTAGGCATTCTCTGACAGTCGACCTTTGGGACAAGAGAGAGATCAAAAAATAATCTAGGAGTAGGTGCAAAAATAATTACATAAAGAGAATAAGTTAACTTGACGTAACCTAATATATAATACATATATAAAATACATATTATAAATATATATATACTGATAAACATACACATTATTACATACATAATATGATAAATATATAAATAACTACTACACAGTAAAAACAATAACACATTTAAAATAAACTACACATAACCATAAAACAAACAAAAAGAAAATAGTAAAGATTCAATGCGACTTCATAAAATGTGTGAATACTAGTTTTCTAAAGGTGGCTTTGCTCGGTGCTTGTCGGATAGCAACAGATAGGCTGTTCCACAGGGATGATGCTGTAACTACGAAGGATTTGGATACAAAGTTAGAATTATGGGAAGGAATAGAAAGGACGGAGTTATGTGAAGATCTAAGGGTTCTGTTATGTTCTAGACTATCAAATATATTTATTCGAAGTAGGTACTTAGACACAAAAATATTAAAATAAAATTGATTAAAAAACTAATTATAAATAGAACTAAAACTAAAAATACCAATGAAATTAAAGCTATTCTACAAAATAAACTAAGGGCTTACCACCAGGGAGGGTACCTAAAACGCTCGCCGCATTTCCTCGTTGAATTATTATGGACATATTCTGTTTTAGATAGTTGGCATTTGGGATCGCCACACTCTTGGAAAATTCGTTTACCCAGCTCTTTTATGAATTTGTGGGTATCAAGAGAATATACCCCCAATGTTTCAACCCCAAATGCCACAAAGTTATAATTTTGTTTAATGCTATTGTATTTGATGTGCTTTCTAAATTCGGCAAAAATTAAATATAAGTAAGTTTATTATCTAAGTATTTATATCTAATTGATGTGTCACTTACGAGTATACTTTCCTTGCACCTACAGTTGTTCTAATTAGTCCCAAAGGTTTGGCTGTCAGAGAATGTCTACGGGCATTAAGTCCGCCTTTTGTACTTTGTGCATTAAAGTTTTGAAATAAATAAATAAATGGTGTATGCATAAGTTGAGAAGACGATCAAGTTTATTTAGTAGCTCTTCAGTAATATCAAGATAGCAGATATCTGCGTAGTCTATAATGGGAAGCAGTAGGGAAGTAACTAGTGTAAGCTTTGAAATTAAATTCTGGTAATGTTTTAATGAATGCATAGCTCCAAAAATTGTATTACTTATTTCAGAGACATGATGGTTCCAGGACAGATCGTTGCGAATGTGGAGACCGAGATCCTTTACATTATGACAAAGGGTTAGCTGAACATTATTAAAGTATATTGACGGATTAATTCCAGAATCCAACCTGCCAACTGCATTTTTAGTACCAACAAGTAGTATCGGAGTTTTTAACAACTTAATTCATAAATATATACAATATTACTTACAGTTGTTACGAACTATTCAAGAAATGTGTGAAGACCATTCTTTTAAATAGCATTCTATTGGGCGCTTGTCTGATATCTAATGGCAGGTTTTGCGGCAACAACTGCAAATAAGTCGGACATAAAACTAGAGTGGTGACATGGTATAGCAAGTACAGTGTTATGCGAGATGGTGATTATGGTGGAGAGAAGAGAGGAAGGAGAATTTGTTATAGGTAATAGAGAAATTTACGCGTTTCATTTGCAAATATTTTCAACAATATAAAATTACACCGTCCCGTTCCGCATTTAGGTACATAAAGAACATTTGTTTCACATCAAAGCACGAAAATAATTCAAAACGGACCGAACGCCGAAAATACCCGAGTTCGCGCGAAGTGCTACGGAAATAGCCGAACGCACGCGACCGCAGCGCACACGCCATTCTTGAATTCTTGACCTTATTTCATTTATATTTTGATTTAATTTTAAACTGTTACTTAC
Organism: Tinea semifulvella; assembly: GCA_910589645.1. Lineage (NCBI taxonomy): Eukaryota > Metazoa > Arthropoda > Insecta > Lepidoptera > Tineidae > Tinea > Tinea semifulvella. The sequence continues at coordinate 2,437,160 of OU342615.1, read as the reverse complement.
CGGAAATTTATAATTAAAATAATATTAGTACAGTATGGCCGTGATTTTAGGCCTGTACGTTATTTATAGCTACGTACCGGGTACATTTGGAAAGATGTGATTTAGTATTGCCGGTATATGACACACATTTATGATTTACATTTATTAAATACAAGATGTTTTACCCGGCTTTGCCCGTGTAAACGGCGACATGAAATTAATTTTTATTTTGCTATATCCTAAGTTTGGTAAGCATTTTTTGCGTAGTGTAAAGGGAAAAAATGTATACATACATACATATCTTCACGCCAGATCCCTTGCGGGGTAGGCAGAGATAATTGAGCGCCATTTGACACGATCACGACATACCTCTTTCGCTTCGTCGACATTCATTAACCTCTTCATACATGCCCTTTGGTTACGAAGACTTTTTAATGCACCTTCAGTCAGTGTTTTATTTATTTGATCGTGATATGTGAGTCTCGGTCTGCCAGGGCCTCTTTTACCCACAACTTTCGCATTATATATCTGGTTCGTCAATCTTTCATCGCTCATCCTTTCAACATGCCCGAACCATCGTAGCATGCTTTTCCTTATTTTTGTCCCTATGCTTTCCTTCATACCAACCCTTTTCCGTATTTCGACGTTACGTATGCGCTCCGCCAAAGTGACGCCACATATCCGCCGCAACGACCGCATTTCTACTGCATTAACCCTACTCTCATGCGTATTCTGACATATCCACGTTTCGCTTCCATACATCAGTGTTGGTACCAACATGGCATTGTGTATGGCGAGCCGAGCTTTGTCACTGACATTTCGACTGCCGATCAGTGACCCCAGGGCACCGTTAACACTATTTCCCGCGTTCACTCTTCTTTCAACGTCCCTATCGTACTTCCCATCCGCAGTGAAAACACTGCCCAGATATATAATTTCATTTACTTGTTCTAGAGTTTCATCATCAATCTTTATCGTCACGGTTGTCATCCTTCTTTTTTCAAACACTTACTTCATTATACTTACTTCATAAAATATTGTTCATGAAATTCTCAAGCCGAATAACGTATATAAAATAATAAGGATTAATACCGTATTAGTGTCAATGATGTTAATATAACCTCATTGATTAGTGTAAACAGTTTTATAATTGACCGTTTATTAAAGAATTAAAATGGATATAGTATGTTATCCTTAAGAGATAGATATAATGTCATCGCGGACTTTTCTGTGGACCTATAAATTTTTTTACCCATTATTTTGTTACCTCAAAGAGTTTAGGCAGTGTTCTCGTTGAAGCTCCAAGACGGCTTACTTTTTTCCCACACCTCGAACAAATTATTATGAATTTATTAACCTGATTGATTTATAACTTATAAAGGTGTAAATTTTATAGAAATAAATATAGTTAATGGCAATAAATGACCGCCTCCGTGGTCTAGTGGTAACAAACGTTGCCGTGAACTCGGGAGGTCGTGGGTTCGATTCCCACCGGGGGCAAGTTGTACATTGTATAATTTGTCTCGGTCTGGGTGTTTATATGTATAATATGTATATACTTACAAAAAAAAAAGTATAATATGTAGTTTATCAACCATCTAGTTTCCGTAACACAAGCCTCGTAGCTTACCACGGAAACTAGATGGCGCTGTGTGACCTGTCTGGAAATATTTATTATTATTATTATTATAAATACTTGTACAAGTTATTCTTGAGTAGTTACAAAGATAAACGCGCACGCTAGACTGGCTACCTTTTATACCTTACAAAAACTTAACAAATTATATACTAAAACCTAACCACCACATGATGGAAACAGAATGAAAATCGGTGCAGTAGTTTTTAAGTTTATTGCTAACAGACAGACAGACGCGGCGGAGAACTTTGTTTTTATTATATTATGTAAGTACCTAATTTATGTTTATGTAGTATATAAATAGTAGAACTTATTTATGTAGTTTATATATGTATGTGTGTATGTATTAGTATGTAATTTTATTAATAAATATTTATTATAATCAATAAATAATATTCTATAGACTTATATTTAATTTTAATTGATATATTGCACCTCACATAAATGTTCTCGTTGTCCCGAAGGTCTGACAGGCAGAAAATGTCAAGCGACATTATGTCACGCCTTTGTAATTTATGTGCAATAAAGTTTTAAATAAAATAAAAATAAATAAATAATGATGTAGAAATAGTGATATATAAATTATATATGCTGTAAACACAGCTGTTTGAACGTAGTGTCAACGGAAGGAACCTTCAGGTTCTTTATTAATATAAATTAAAACTACTTAAATAATAAAAATTAAATATAAACTAAACCTAGTATAACATTAAACTATAAGAGATAGTCCCAAGGAGACTGGCAATATTCCCCCTCTGTTACATCCCAACTTGTTATTATGAGACAAGATTAAATGGTCATTGGCAAATGTACGCGCGCAGTCTTTATTTTGTCGGGTTACCGTGCATGTTTGGTACAACAGCGAAACGGCTGCCGTCCATCCCTTTCAATCCCTTGTCATTTTCCGTATTTCCCTCTCTTTCTCACCACGACCTGTCAAATCCTCTTCAATTCCAACCGGCTGCCTGAAGCCGCGTGCGCGCTCAAAATATTGCTAAATATCATAAATTACCTAAATAATTGTGTCAATCCTGGTATCCTGGTGCTTCCCTGCTGGATCGGTAAGTCTGTGTTTGCTTTGTATAAAACACCCTCTATATAGCGAGTCTAATACTTTGGCAGCAATAATTGCCAGTCTTCCTGTCTCCAGACCTTTCCGTCAGCCACTTTGGCAACTCCTTGGCTGAGCTTGATGTCTATATACGCCACACTTCCCGCTTCTTACAAGCCTGAATATGAGATGAAGCTAATGCTACACACGTCGCAACCCACACCATCGATCTGCCAAGTTTCCACAATCCAATAGTTATTCCCACGGGTCGCTTGCTATCGCCCCACTCAAACCCAGAAGGTTCTAGAATTGAAGAGCAGTTTTAGCATAAGAAATCCTATGGCTTTCGAGATGATTGACAGGTGCTCCACGCCGATAATGGTACGGTCGGATAGTTCGGACTCTGAGGCGAAGTTACACCGCTATGGTCAGACGCTTTCTTCGAATGATCTCTTCCAAATTTGGTCTTAGGCGTAAGCTCCCTGGCTACAGGGATCGTTTTCGTCACTTTAAACTGTTGCCGCTGTACGAACGGCGCACTATCGCGGACTTAACAACACTACACAGAATAGCCAACGGTTATTTTACTTAGGGCCTGACCAGCACGGTCTATCTAAGTGTCCCCAATAGACCAGTTCGAATCCCTCGCCCTTTCTGTGTCCCTAATGCCAGAAACAATGTCGCCTTTAACTCTCCAATCTCGCGTATGTGTCGAAGTTGCAACGAACTTTATGTGTCAGATCCTGAGATGGATATATTTAATATGAAAAAACACTAATTTAAAATTAACCTCACTAAATTGTTTGTTGGTAGGTATGCACAATAAATTGTGGAACGGGTTAGGAAGGAAAAAGTGATTTTGTTTCATGTTATTATCTCATTTTGTTATTATTGTGTTTACTTTTATAATCTTATTAGTTATTACTTTTAGTTTTTATAGGTTTTACTTTTAATTGCATTTTTATATATATATATATATTTTTTCTATTAACTTTTATTTTATATTATTACCATTTTTTGTATTATTCAATGTTGTGTACATTTTTTTTACGCTGGCAAACCCGACAAGATTATTTGTCTATGATTTCAATAATTGTTTTGTTTGTTAGCTGTTATTTGTACCTTACTTCGAATAAATAAATATATCAATCAAGTGCCATAAGCGATGCTGAAAATAAAGCCGGCAACTAACCACGGCCACATCACAGCACCTGGAATACAGAGTCCATTTCGGACTCCACTGTTGGAGATGGGCCTTCCTGAAATAAATAACAATAATAAAATCTTTACTGATCAAAAAATATACATGTTAGCACTAAGTGTGGCTCTGGCTACTAAAAGCGGTATGCCAGTATCTTAGGTGCTTAGGAGAATTTGGCCTACACTCGCCACGCTTGCCAGACGGGTTGGCGAGGGTCTGATGTAAATTTTTAATGACAATTTATTAACGATTCCACAAGTTGGTATTAGTGGAACCGGGACAAATGTAAGTAAGAAAAGTGTATTTCTCATTGGTACATGCCGGGATTCAAACCGACCTTTATATATTATATACTTACGCAGGCCAAATACATAGCGAATGCTTAAGTTGATAAGACCGCATAACATGACAATATGTATGATGTATCTTATATATATATATATATATATATATATATATATATATATATATATATATATTGTGTAAGTATATTATATAATTATGTATATTATAAATAAATAAATAAAAATTCGTTTAATGTCACATAACATTATTACACAGTTTTACAGTTTCGAACAATATGTGACAAAAGGAATCAGGTGTCAGCTGTTGTCGTGCAGCAGCACAAGTACTTAAACCTGCACGACGCTGTTTTTCAACCTGTTCCTGTTCTCACGTAATAATATATATATTATATAGGTATAAAATATATTATTATTTCTATATGTATTTTATTGTTGTATGATATATATTTATTGTTTATTTAGTATATTTCTTATCTTTAATTAGTTGATAAGTATTTTAGTTAGTAATTTTAAATCATAGTTTTCGTAATAATATATATATTATATAGGTATAAAATATATTATTATTTCTATATGTATTTTATTGTTGTATGATATATATTTATTGTTTATTTAGTATATTTCTTATCTTTATTTAGTTGATAAGTATTTTAGTTAGTAATTTTAAATCATAGTTTCTAAATATTCTTATACACATGCACCCACACTCTCTTCTTACTCTCCCAAAGGTTAGCTGTTAGAAAATGCCTAGACATTAAGCTCGCCTATGTACATTGGAATGTTTTTTTTTTTTTTGTGCAATAAAGAATTTATCTATCTCTATCTATAAGACTATCTACGGGGTGAGGCGGAATCCACAATCGTATTATAAAAGCTATGGAGAGAGCTATGCTTGGTATTTCTCTGATGGATAGAATTCGAAACGTTGAAATTCGTCAGAGAACCAAAGTTACTGACATAGCATTCAAAATTAGCAAGCTGAAGTGGCAATGGGCCGGACGCATCTGCCGCAGAACCGACGACCGATGGGGCAAACGGGTTCTGGAGTGGAGACCCCCCGCCAGATGGACGGATGACCTGAGGAGGGTCGCTGGTGGGGGTTGGATGAGGATTGCAAAAGACCGCGTGCAGTGGCGAGCCTTGGGGGAGGCCTATATCCAGCAGTGGAGAGACACAGGCTGATGATGATGATGATGATTATAAAAGCTAGGCGGAATGCCCATGCTTTTGACATTTTTGACATATGCAATCGATCTTAGACGATACGTTTTCTGACGATTGTGCACTCCGCCTCACCCCGGTTTATTCAGTTCGTCAGTGATACAGAATAACCACGCTGTCCGTTTCGTAATACGCATGACGTGTAGATGCGTTTAAAGATCTATCGGTTTGACGTCACGTGTGCCCCTGTTAGACATTGCGACATTACTATTATTGTACGCAATCTAGGCGTGACGTCGAACGTTGCGATGTTTAGACATTGGTACAGTTATTCTCCGTGAGTCTTTATTGGGACTTGGTGTTTGTTTTTATAATAATAAAAATAATTATTTTAACTGCCTCCGTGGTCTAGCGGTTAAGTCCGTGGATTTAGACTCGGAAGTACCGGGTTCGATTCCTAGTCGGAATGTAAATAAATACATTTAATTTATTTGTGATATTTTTCGACTTTGGTACGCTGGAGACATCGACGAGCTTGCCACTTGTCATGATTGGCCTAAGTAAAGTTGGCTAAACGTGAATCCGCTTATTTATAAGCGTGGTGTCTGACCACCCTGAAAGAGAAACGGTCGTGATGATACTTTACTTTTACAATTATTTTAAAAATAAAAAACCCGACTGCAGTTAGTTAAGTAAATTTTTAGTTATTATGTAGCTTCTCTGAGCGTGTTCTACCGGCTATACTATGGTGAGTGCTCTGAAGAGCTCTATAACCTAATTCCTTCCTCCCCATTCCGCAACCGAACCACACGCACAGGTCAGAATATGCACCCACATACCGTAGTCACTATCCCTTCGCGTACCTATAAATTTGGTGACTCATACATCTGTCGCACAATAAAGATGTGGAATGCTCTTCCAGCCTCTGTGTTTCCACTTTCCTATAACCTGGAGTCCTTCAAGCGAAGTGTGAAAAGGCATCTAGTCAAGCCGGCATAGTATTAGGGACTGATGTCGGATATAAGGGTCTGATTCCAGTTGCTAACATTCATGGACCCTGCGCGCCACTTACCATCAGGTGGGCGCAGGGTCACATGTCGTGCTAGTATAAAAAAAAAAAAAAAAAAAAAAAAACTTTAATGATATACAAACAACACGGACATAATGCCTATAGGCACTCTCTTCCAATCAACCTTTGGGACGTAAAACGTAAGAGGTAAGGTTAGTAAATAAACAACAAATATGAAAAGAAAAATAAAAATACAATATTTACTTACAACTACAATATGATTACATATATAAATGGGTATACACATTACATAAACGACATACATATATGTATTATTATATACACTACATATACAACATACATACATATACGCGGTGGTGGCTCGGTTGTAAGAACGCGTTTCTTAAATCCTACAAAGGTCTGTTCAAACCCACCCGGCATGTACCAATGAGAAATACCCTTTTCTTAAGTTCATTTGTTATAGCCCCAATTTAGTTTTTTTATATATATTAAAAAAAACCCACTCAATTTAGTTTTTTTATGTATATTTTTTTATTTTCCCCAATATAGCATGATTATAGTTGTAGCCCTAATGAAATTTGTTAATGTCATATCTTTAGTGACAATCATCAAAATCAGCCAACACTGTCCCCCAGTGTGGCACAAAGAAACAAACATACATACATATATACAAACAAACATAAAATGGTTTTTGCCACATCAATAAATGTTACAATCAGACGAAAAAAATAATAATAAAAAACAAAAAAATATATTTCTTTAAATACAAGTTTAAGTAGTACATTTTCTGGATCCCCCTTTAAGTTTAGTTAGACCTGTATTGGGGGACCCGCTTAAAGTTAAACATAATAATATTGTACAATAATGTGTTCTTTTAATTTTATATGTATATTATGTGTTATAAGGGTTAGCTTATCTATAAGTATATATTTTATATATATGTATATTAAATCATCATCAGCCTGTATCTCTCCACTGCTGGATGTAGGCCTTCCCCAAGGCTCGTCACTTAACGCGATCTTTCGCTACCCTCATCCAACCCCCACCAGCGACCTTCTTTAGGTCATCTGTCCATCTGGCGGGGGGGGGGGGTCGTCCCACTCTGCGTCTTTCCGTAAGTGGTGTCCACTTTAGATCCCGTTTGCCCCATCGTTCGTCGGTTCTGCGGCAGATGTGTCCGGCCCATTGCCACTTCAGCTTGCTAATTTTAAAAGCTATGTCAGTAACTTTCGTTCTCTCATTGAGTTTATACATTGGCCAAATTAGGAGACATACTTTATATCATTAATCATACTTAGGTGTCAAAGAAAAGGAGAAAAAAACAGAAGAAATACAACCAAAAGATATAGAAATCCAATTTAACAAAAAACAATAACACAAATAAAATTAGAGATATCCAATATTAAATTTAGACCGCCTCCGTGGTCTAGTGGTAACAAACGTTGCCGTGAACTCGGGAGGTCGTGGGTTCGATTCCCACCGGGGGCAAGTTGTACATTGTATAATTTGTCTCGGTCTGGGTGTTTATATGTATAATATGTATATATTTACAAAAAAAAAAGTATAATATGTAGTTTATCAACCATCTAGTTTCCGTAACACACGCCACGTAGCTTACCACGGAAATTAGATGGCGCTGTGTGACCTGTCTGGAAATATTTATTTATTATATCATATACTGTATTATAGTATAAGTGTTGACAAATATAATTTAAAAAAAAACTAAAGGTCAAATTAATAATTAAATTAAAAATAGTTCTAAATTAAATAATTCTTAGAGCAGTAAGATTTAGTATTAAATGGATTAGAGGTTTATTATAACAGCCTTGTTGCTAATTCATTAAACATTCTCCCAAAAATTTGGGTATAAATTTAATAACAGGAGTCATGTTTTCGTTTCTCGCGGATAATTTTAGTGTATATCTCTTTATGTTTATTTATACAAACCATCCAATTATAATTTATATAACTGCCACGAGGCACTATTTAACAAATTATATTCAAACCTGCCTCCGTGGTCTAGCAGTTAAGTCCGTGGATTTAGACTCGGAGGTACCAGGTTCGATTTCGGGTCGGGACACAATAATATTTATTAATGTAAAAAAATACATTTAATTAATATTTAATTTATTTGTGATATTTCTCGAGTTTGGTACGCTGGAGACATCAACGAGCTTGCCACTTGTCACGATGAGCCTATAGTAAAGTTGGCTAAATATGAATCCGCTTATTTATAAGCGTGGATTCTGACCACCCCGAAAGGGAAACGGTCGTGATGATACTTTACTTTACTCTATATTAAAACCAATTAATATAATTTATTAACAAGGACAAAAATAAGGAAAGGCATGCTACGATGGTTCGGGCATGTTGAAAGGATGAACGAAGAAAGATTGACGAACCAGATATATAATGCGAAAGTTGTGGGTGAACGAGGCCCTGGCAGACTAAGACATACATATCACGATCAAATAAATAAAACACTGACTGAAGGTGAATTAAAAAGCCTTCGTATCATGTATGAAGAGGTTAATGAATATCGACGAAGCGAAAGAGGTATGTCGTGATCGTGACAAATGGCGCTCAATTGTCTTTGCCTACCCCGCAAGGGATCTGGCGTGAAGATATGTATGTAATATATTTTAAATATTATACATTTATTCGAAAAAAATATTTACAACATATTAAATAAAATTAATATTAATACTAAGGATAGGGATAAGTCCTGTCCGCGTGGAATGGTGGTAAGAACGCTGGCTGCATTTCCCCGCTGAATTGCAATACTGATTCTCTGGGCGAATAAAGAGCCAGCCCTCTTGTCACCGGAGGAGACGACAAGACGCGGTGTTATGTCTTTTAAAAACTTTTATGCGCTTGGACTCCATGGGCCCAGAGTTTCTACAGCAAACGGCACTAATATGTAATCTTTTAATATACTTACATACTTGCGCCGCTTGCTGGACTCCGCATTTTCCGCCGCGGCTCCCGCTTTATGCGCTGTCCCCCTGAGATGCGACGAGGGTGTCGACGCACGTGGCGTTCCACACCAAAGCACGTCCCCGTTCCCAGGGGACCAACGTCATACCGTCGGGTCTCATTATTATTTTAAATAATAAAATAAAACACCTATAAACTAAACCTAATAAAAAAAACTGCCTTCGGTGTCTACCGGTTATGTGTGTGCATTTAGACGCTTAAGTACCGGGTTCGATTCCTTGTCGGGACATAATAATGTATTATTTTTTTTGTGATATTTCTCGAGTTTGGTACGCTAGAGACATCGACGGGCTTGCCACTTGTCATGATGGGCCTACAGTAAAGTTGGCTAAATGTGAATCCACTTCTTTAAAAAGCTTAATTTCTGACCACCTCGGAAGGAAAACGGTCGTGATGATACTTTCTAATAAAAAAAACTGTCCATAAATAAAAAATGTCCTCGAGAGAGATCCCATCAGATATAGTCCTACAGAGACTGGCAACATTTCCCTTCTGTATATCGAGGCAGAAATAATTGTCAGCCTTCCTGTCTCCAGAATTCTCCGTCAGCCGTTCGGACAACTCAAGACTCAGACGCTTGGCTGAGTGTCCCCATGGGCCCGTCGACTCGACCCCAAACGGCGCAAATTCATAACCTGTACTAAGGTTATCAGCACTTCCCGCCCTTGGCGAGGTCGCCTGGATGTGTGATGGGGCTAATGTGTTTACCCACGTCGTGGAGTTCTACGGGTTGAATTTAGCCAAATTCCCCATACAAAATGAATGATGTCCTTTGTATAATGATACCTAATAACGAAAAATATAAATAAAATATACTTGGATTTCCTAAAATAAAAATAAAACAGTTCTAGAAATATCACAGTCAAATGAGCGTATGTCGTGCCACAAGCAATTATTCAGTACCTGAAACTTGTTTATCTATCGGAACACGAACCCTGGTGTAGTTTGGCAGACTTGCAAATTGAGCTATTTTCCACGACTCTCATTTACATTTTAGTCTGTGCCACTGTTTATGAATAATTTGTTACATTATAAAAAGAAGCTTGTCCACCAGTGTACTAGGTTGACTGGTTGTGTAACTCCTTATATAATTTTATATAATTAGACCTAATCTAGTGTTGATATTTCATAAAGTTTATTCGAAGTTAATAACATTACAAGTACATTAAATATAAATTAAAAGCTACCTAAATAATAAAATTAAAAATAAACTAACCTATAATAAAAAATGTCCTCTAGAGACGTCCCATCCGAGATAGTCCCAAGGAGACTGGCAACATTTTCTCTCTGTATAGCGAGGCTAATACGTTGGCAGAAATAATTGCCAGCCTTCCTGTCTCCATACCTTTCTGTCAGCCGCTTTGACAACTCCTTGGCCAAGCGCCTCGCTGACGGTCCCTATGGGCCCATCGTCTCGACCCCAAACGGTGCAAATTCGTAACCGATACCAAGGTTGGCGTATTTGCGCAATTTGAGGTTCTCCGCAGTAAACGCCGCTCTCCCCGCAAATTCCTTATTTGTTTTATTTTATAAATGGGATATAGCTGAGTTTTCCTTGCAGATTCCTTTTACAGTCAGATTAAACATGCCGAAATCTTGTTTTGTGTGTTATTTTTGTATAAATATTACTATGGCAAGCTTACAATATGAGTTCTCCTTGAAAGTAAAAATTGGCATTTGACATCATTGCAAATGGCACATAGTTTCAACGAGAACAACAAATAGGTGGTAGGCGGACTGATGGTGGTAACTTGCCCAGTCTGCACTGCCGGGGCGGAAAATACCCACAGTTAGCGCCGATAAGACCAGTAAAGTGTATCCACACGTTTCAGGATCAGGATCGAATTACCGTCAAGCAGGCATAGTGTTAGGGACTGATGTCAGTCATTGTTACCAAATTATAGGTATGTTTATTATTATTATACTTCTTCTATATATATATTTTTTTAATTATTTTTTGGAAATTTTCCGTGTTTTATAAAATTATGTTGTAATAAACTATTGAAACATTTATATACCTATTTCTAGTTTTGTATAGTAAGTAGTTCACACAACTCCACTACGTACTATGTTTATATAGCGAAACCTGTAATTGACCTTACTCCATAAATTGTACCATACTATTATTAAGCATATTGTTACGTTGTTGGTTTCTTAATAAATAAATAAAATAAATGAGTGTCTGATTCCAGTTGCTAACATTCATGGAACTTACGCGCCACTTACCATCTGGTGGGCGTAGGGTCACATATCGAGATAGTAAAAAAAAATCGTTAGTTGCTTCCCTTGAACCTTGCGTACCGCTTACCATCAGGCAGGCGGTTGCGATTACTTTAAGTTCGCCTTTGTACATACTTATAAGTTAAGTGCAATAAGTATTTAATAACAATAACGTCACATGGCGTGCTTATTATTAAAAAAAATACAAACGCAGTTGAAATCCACAGAGTCTGTTCCTTAAATGATTCCTTTGTATGGTGTTTACTTTAAAACAAAACGAAATTAGCTACTGTTTTTATAAAACAAGCATTTAATAACAAGATGGCGAACTTTTAAATTGCCATCTAATGTCGCGGATGCGGTCACTTAAATACTTCTGAATAACAAAACCATTTCCTAATCTTGTAATTTAACAATCGCAGAGAAAAACCCCGGTTTCAAAACTTTAAAATCTTAGGAAAGTTATTTTTACCCAAATTGAGCATGACAGTCCTATCGAAACTTAACCTAAATCAACAAACAATTACCATAGTTTTTATAATTTTAACGGGTCTTTACGCGATTTACCTTAGAGAGATATTTCTCCCGACGTTGGCAGGTTTATACCAGTATGTACGAGACTACACCGCATAGCTCCAGTCGACCCGTGACCACGGCCAATGCAACTTGACTGAAACGTCGGGAGAAATATGTTTCTAAGGTAAATCGCGTATAGACCCATTAAAATTATAAAAACTATTATGAATGTGCGCGAAAGTTTAAAAAATAAACAATTATAAGTTCTTCATCTTCTTCTTCTTATTCATCTGCCTATTCTTATTATAAATCTTTTAATCTCAGGAAAGTTTTAATAGATATGTTTCTGTATTTTAAAGATAAAAACGTTTCGCTGATTCAGCAGCAAGATTCTGTTTCGTAAGTGGTGGTGCGGTAGACTGTATCTAGGCTCAGGGTTGCAGTGTTCTTCAAATTAGATACATAGACGATACTATGATAATTGGAGCAATTAACAAACAAGAAAGGAAGCTAGTAAAGGAGCTCACCTGATGTCCTCGGCACAAGCACTTATTAATTGTTCTATATCACTCATTTTGCGGGTTGCGAATGCGGGTGATAACAACGATCGCAGCGATTTATTCAGCATCTTCTATAAAACTTCAATTAAGTCGTTTTTTATATGCTACATAGGAATGTATCCCCTATAATCCCGTATATTACTATTCCATATTCACGGTTTCTGTATTTGCGGAATATTTATGGAATACCTCGCCAACCCGTCTGGCCAGCGTGGCGAGTGTAGGCCAAATTCTCCAGAAATTTCTGAAAGGCCCATCTCCAACAGTAAAGGTCTAGAACCCTGAAATCTAACTGCTGTTTTTTATATTTTTTTATAGTAGCACTACATGTGAACTTCCGCCCACCTGATGTTAAGTGGCGCGCAAGGTCCATAAATGTTAATATCTGGAGTCAGACACTCATGACAGACATCAGTCCCTAACACTACTCCGGCTTGACGGTAATTCGAGCCTGATCCTGAAACGTGTGGCACTAACTGTGGGTATTTTCCGCCCCGGCAGACAAGGCAAATTAACACCATCAGTCCGCCTACCACCTATTTGTTGTTCTCGTTGAAAGCATGTGCCATTTGCAATGATATCAAATTACAATTTTTACTTTCAAGAAGAACTAATATTGTAAGCTTGCCATGATGATATTTATATAAAAAAATAACACCGCTGAAACAAGACTTACCTTAAATGATACCTGTGATGATACCCCACGAATAAAGGACTTTAACTATATTCGAGGTAGTTTTTGAATTAAAACCGAGGCTTAGATGTTGTTTTACGAATACAGTGTAAGGTTAGGGATTGTAGAAGAATCTAACAACACTTTTAAGACTTGTTCCAACGCTTACAGAACGACATGAAATTGATAGCGGTTACGGCTGAATCAGTTTTATCCAAAGAGAGCGAACATTGGTTGCCATTTGTACAAAATATAGAAGTATCATCACGACCGTATCCCTTGCGGGGTGGTCAGAAACCAAGCATATAAAGAAGCGGATTCACATTTAGCCAACTTTACTATAAGCCAAACATGATAAGTGGCAAGCTCTTCGATGTCTCTAGCGTAACTCGGAAAATATCACAAATAAATTAAATAATAATCAAATTTATTTATTTAAATTAATAAATAATAATACAAAATATCTGTTACATTTATTTTAAATTTAATCATAACTTCTTTTAGAATTAGATGGAACAAGTCAACCTGTTAAGTAGTATTTTAAGACTATAATTCTATATTATTGCGAAATTTGTCATAATTAATAAACATTTTTTATATCCGTAGGACATTTTATTCGAAGGTAGTAAGGTACAATGATTTAAAAATAAAACTAAATTATTAATTAATCTTAAAACATCATTTACTACTAATATAAATAAAAATAAATCTACCTAAAAATTAAAAATACAACTAAAAACTAAAATAAAGAAAAAACAAAATGAAATAATTATTATTTACGGGGTGGAGAATCCACTGTTTGTGCCGATAAACCCAGCAAAGTGTATCCACACGTTTGGGGATCAGGATCGAATTGCCGTCATGCCCAGTCAAGCCGGCATAGTGTTAGGGACTCATGAGTCTTGAGTGTCTGATTCCAGTTGCTAACATTTATGGACCTAGCGCGCCACTTACTATTAGATGGGCGCATAGTCACATGAAAAAACAACACATTTTGTTTGAAGAAACGAAATCAAAATTAGCAAGCTGCAGATCCTGGTTGATAAGCGGTCTAATTGATCCTCCAAAACGATATGGATTATTGATGAAATGTGAAATGGCAGACAGATTAATGGAGGATGCAATGGGAATGCAATCGACCAGTTAATTTCCGATATATCCGGCGAGCGCACGCCAATCTGCTCGGCGACAAACAGGCTGAACAGAAATCAATACATAACAGGCGTACTTAGTACGTACATGTCCATTTACGTAGACAAAGTCCTAATTTATTTATTTATTTGTTATTTAAGGTACACTAACAGGTTACAATTAATACATATCAAGCACAAATTTACAATAATTCATAAGGTCGGAATTGCAACCCAAGGGCAGTGTACACGGCATGCTACACATAGATGATTAGAGTCAACTGTATTTTTCAGTTTTAAAATTTTAGGTTTCATACTACTATTCATCATTATCAATATATTAATAAAATATTAAAAAAATGTTCTCGAACATTTCAAACCATCAATATTTGAGTAGCTTATAATTTATTTAACAAGTGTTTTGTTTTCGTTTTTTTAAGGTACCAAATTTGCGCAATTTTTATGTTTCCTAATTAATTCTTAAAAAAGAGAAAAATGTATAATTTTATTTTAGAAGTCATATTTTTATTTTGTAAATTTTATAGTTTTTGTTAATTTTTTGTTTTTTTTTGTTTTAACAGTAGTAAGTTTTTAATTGTTTTAACAGTAATAAGTTTTTAACTTCTTCTTCTTTTTGTATTGGTGAATGCTGTGACACCTAATTGGTACATATATTAGATAAGCTATAATTATACTATGTTATGTGTGTGATAATATATGTACTGTTGTGTGTACTAAATAAATAAATAAATTAATTAATACTATATACGAGAATAAATATGTTATTATAAATGTAAATTTTTGTTGAAAGTTACATCATAGGTTATATATTAGAATAAGTCAAAAAAGTCAATATAAGAATAGTAAAAAGTCACTTTACGTTAGTTTACAATCAATAACACTTGTCTCTTAAATAGACTAACATTTGGGTTGAAAATGTCTAGATTCACAGTATCGCTGGAAAGGTCATTAAATAGTCAACACATACGGATAATAGGGTTATTATAAGAGCTGTTGATTTTATGGGTACCAATAATAAATGTCCGGTTCTTTCGTCGGGGATTACGCCAAGAACTAAATCTGAGAGAAGACAGCAAATTAGAGGATTGAAGCAATGAGTGTGTAATTTTATGCAGGTAAATGAGATCTTGTTGACTGTTGTTGACTTCATTATTCAAGTCAGTGAACGGATTTCTCTAATTGAGCACATATATCACTATCGGTTCCACTAATACCAACTCGTGGAACCGTTTATTATTATTATTATTATTATAAACTTTATTGCATAAAGTACAAAGGCGCTAGACATTCTATACTGGTCAAACCTTTGGGACAACTAAAGCAGTTACGACAAAATAAGGCAGGTGCTATCAAAACTAATAGAAAATATTGGACGTCAATATATACTTATGAATAATTACTTATTTATATACTAATACATACATACACAATTACATACAAATAAAACTACATACATACGTTCTATGAATATACATAAATGTAATATACCTACTATATGATGACTATATTGAGAGAAATAAATATAGCAGAGATTGTCATTAAAAATTGACATCAGATCCTCGCCAACCCGACTGGCCAGTGTGGCCATTGTAGGCCAAATTCTCCAGATATATGTTCTGGAAGGCCCATCTCCAACAATGGAGGTCTAGGACGCTGTTTCCTAGCGGCTGTAATGAATGAATGAATGAAAAATCACACTAGCTGTTATAATATGTAATAAGTGTATGATTACATACATACATATCTTCACGCCAAATCCTTTGCGGGGTAGGCAGAGACAATTGAGCGCCATTTGTCACGATCACGACATACTTCTTTCGCTTCTTCGACATTCATCAACCTCTTCATACATGCCCTCTTCATAAATGCGAAAGTTGTGGGTAAAAGAGGCCCTGGCAGACCAAGTGTATGATTAAGCTGTTAATTGTCTTCCTAACTTTTAAATATTTCTTTCATGGCACCTATAATAGTTCAAATTTGTCCCCAAGGCTGTCAGAAAATGTAAAAAAAAGTAAAGTATCATCACGACCGTTTCCCTTTCGGGGTGGTCAGAAACCACGCTTATAAATAAACGGATTCACATTTAGCCAACTTTAATATAGGCCAATCATGACAAGCGGCAAGCTCGTCGATGTCACCAGAGCGTACCAAACTCGGGAAATGTCAGAAAATGTCTACGGGCATAAAGTCCGCCTTTGTACTTCGTGCAATAAAACCTTTTATATTTTTTAAATAATATGATTTATAGACCCCATAAATAATCCAAAATAATTTTCCAGGAATCCGTAAGTAAATATTAAAAAAATGACAATTAGCCTATTGTCCTGTACGCGAGAAAACCTCGTTATACAAACGCGTCATCCGGCACGTACTTATTAGTTATTTTGAAAATGAATCAATCATTTGAAGTGTTCATTTTCCAAGTACTCTTGGCAATCGTCTATAAACAGTCAAGGTCGAGCCTAATGCGTATTGATGTTAGGTCACTTGTGGCCATTGAATTATTATAAAATACGTACGTGTAATTAGTGTTGTCCAATCTTGTTTTGGTCTCGCAAGACTCATTCTCAGACATTTTTTTCCAAATTTTGCTGATAAAAAAAAAAAAAAAAAACGGGTTTTATTTAATTGGAATATTTACTGCCTCCGTGGTCTAGCGGTGGATTTAGAGTCGAAGGTTCCGGGTTCGATTCCTTATTTTTTTATTCAAAAAAAAAAAGTGATACTTTCGAGTTTGGTTATCGACAAGCTTGCCACTTGCACTTTACTGACGATACTTGCCACTTGTCATGATTAGTCAGTCCGCCTACCACCTATGTGTTGTTCTCGTTGAGTTACTAAACTGAAAAACATACGCTCAGATACATATAAGTCAATTGCCTCAAACCAATTAAATATGCGCGTGCTTAGTAGCGTAAACAGTTTTTCCGCGTATTTACCTAACATAAACCTTGCTAAATGAAATATACAATGTTTACTTTAGTCTATAATTGGACAATGTTACAACCAGAGGTACTGTCTATTTCATTACTTAAATCTTTGTTGCAAACCACACTTTATTTATTTATTTATATAGTACACGCAGCAGTACATATATTATATAATATCAGCTGTGCGTGACTGGCCGGGTAGTCCACTTTACCAACTATGGAGAGACTATCATTTATTTATTTATTTATTTTTAAAAAAATCACAGTTTATTATATTAAACATATAAACAAAGTAGCAATAGTGGAACACAAGACAAAGAGATTTTATATTATTTAGACAATACAATTAAGACAGAAATAAGAGCAAAATATAGTAATTAGATTTAAATTAATAGTCAATTGAACTGTGACTAGCAAAAGTAAGAGAATAATAATAATAATAAATAAGTGAAAACCAATAGGTTAATGATTATTTACCTAAGACAAAATGAATGAATGAGAGGCAGGAGCAAAATTATACTATATATACGTGTATAGCAGTATTCGTATATTAGCAAGCGAAGTGTATTTGTAAAGTTAGTCTGGGATAAGAGTCACCATAGTCCCAGTATGGATGTTTGATTTTGATTGTATTTATTTCTTAATTTTATTTTACGAGTATATACTTAGTTCTTAGTTTTACTGTTAATATAAGTTTTAATAATTGGATTGTATTTAACTGTGTAAAATCGATCTGGGAAATAAACGTTATTATTATTATCATACACATAACATAGTATAATTATAACTTATCTAATATATGTACCAATTAGGTGTCACAGCATTCACCAATATAAAAGGAAGAAGAAATTAGAAACTTATTACTGTTAAAACAAAAAAAAAATAAAAAAATACAAAATAAAAATAAACGCAAAAAGTACATATAATAATAATATAATGGCTGCAAACGGCAAACGCAATAAGTACATAGAGTTAGCAAATCGTTACTATTTTGTGCCGTTTGCCGTAGAGACGATGGGCCCTTGGTCTGAGGACGCTAAATCGTTAATACGCGACATAAGCGTTGCCATCCGAGCGTCAACAGGTGATCCTTTGAGTAGGGAATATCTTATTCAAAGGATCAGTGTTGCCATCCAACGAGGCAACGTCGCCGGAGTCCTCGGAAAATTTGGGTTCATCTTCTCCTGGATTCGATGACATGTAGATTATAATCAAGATATTTGTAAGTATTTAGTTTTTATATTAATTAGGTTTATCTTTTAGTTTATTTAATTTAAGGTTTTGTTTAGTTTATTTTTAACTTTATTGTTTAGGTAGCTTTAAATAAAAATATGATTTCTAAAATAAAATTATTCATTTTTTCTTTTTTAATAGAACTAATAAGGAAACATAAAAATTGCATAAATTTGGTACCGTAAACAGTACCAGTTCAGTTTAAAGAGCAAAAAAATATTTACTTTAATTTTATTCTATATAGATACATCAAAGTCAAAGTCAAAATATCTTTATTCATTCATATTTTTTTTCATTCGTCACAACTCCTAGAACATGGAGTGCTAGATCTTCACTGTTGGAGATGGGCCTGAATTTCTGGAGAACTTGGCCTCGCCATGCTGGCCAGAGGTTGGCGAGGGTCTTATATTTTTTTTAATGACAATTTATTAACTATTCCACAAGTTGGTATTATTGTAACCGGGACCAACGGCTTAACGTGCTCTCCGACGCACGGTAACGGTGGTATTGTGAATCTATGACAAATGTACGTAGGAAAAGTGTATTTCTCATTGGTACATGCCGGAGGGGTTTGAGCCGACTTTTGTATGATTTTAAGGAAACCATTCTTACAACCGAATTATTTAAGGTAAACTTTATTCACGTAAACCTATTACAGGCATTTATGAAACGTCATTAATTTAATTATTTTTAAATGATTCTACTTCTGCTAGCAGAAGACCAGCAGCTTAGCAGAAAGGAATCTCCTCTCCATTCCGCAACCGAACCACACGCACAGGTCAGAATATGCACCCACATACCGTAGTCACCATCCTTTCGCGTACGTATAAATTTGGCGACTCATACATCTGTCGTACGATAAAGATGTAGAATGCTCTTTCAGCCTCTGTGTTTCCACTTTCCTATAACTTGGAGTCCTTCAAGCGAAGTGTGAAAAAGCATCTAGTCAAGCCGGCATAGTGTTCGGGACTGATGGCAGTTATGAGTATCTGATATCAGTTGTTAACATTCATGGACCTTGCGTTAACATTCATGAAACTCAGCTATATCACATTTACAAAATAAAACATATACAGAACTACGCCACAACCTTTAGACTCGGAGGTACCGGATTCGATTCATGGTAGGTTGTAAATAAATACATTTAATTATTATTTAATTTATTTGTGATATTTCTCGAGTTTGGCACTTGTCATGATTGGCCTATAGTAAAGTTGGCTAAATGTGAATCCGCTTATTTAAAAGTGTGCTTTCTGACCACCCGGAAAGGGAAACGGTAGTGATAATACTTTACTTACTTATTGTCCCTGTTGTTATGGTAACTGAATGCAATATACAGCCTTCAAGCCGCAACGCAAAGTGATCCGTTGACATTTAAAGCTGGAACCACATATGTATCACTGTAGCGTATCCACGCATTGTATCTTCACAATTATCCTTTGATGATCGCACAAACCGACTGAAAACGTGTCGGGGAAATCTTACTTAATTAATGACCATTTTACATCAGTAGTGCAAGTTATCTCAGTTATTTGACATTGTCTATTTATTATTACGGGTCTATCTCACTGAATTAAATGGCAAGATTGCAACATTAACCATCTTATAACAGACAGCGATAACTAAAATGTATAAAATAAAATAGTGAATATATATTTTTAGACAAAATTATTAACAATTAAAAACTATTTATTAATTAAATATTTAATAATTGAAAACTGAGAGGCTCAAATCTTCCTGAGAATGGGTCTCGACTGTAAAAGTCACTATGTAATAAAATATATAAAATTATTTCAATGGCATAGTTTTTTTTTTTTTTTTAGTTTTAAATTAATTTTATTTGTGTTTTATAACCTTTATCGTATAAAATTGTCTGGATATATACTTGGCTTAATACAATTTGTTACGATCTGATCCAGAATATCGATACAAAGCACCCGGATCGAACTAATATGTGGACCCAGCCTAAAGTGGTGACATTTAAAGTGAATGAAGCGGAATCGTCGCTGCACGGCCGAGCGAACGGCACGGAGCGGCGCCTTTGATCCGTAGACAGCTGATAAGCCCGCGCTGGCCCTTTGAATCTGCCGCCCGCCCAACTGTTTGTTCCATAGAGCTTCGAATGATACTAGAAGGGTATTTGTAGATAGGCTTTGCAGAACATATATCTGGAGAATTTGGCCTACACTCACCATGCTGGCCAGACGGTTTTGCGAGGGTCTGATGCCAATTTTTAATGACAATTTATTGACGATTACACAAATTAGTATTAGTGGAACCGGGACCGACGGCTTAACGTGCTCTTCGTGGCACAGGAACAGTGGTGTTGGAAATCCATGACAAATGTACGTAAGAAAAGTGTATTTCTCATTGATACATGATTCGAACCGACCTTTTTAGGATCTTAAGTAATGCGTTCTTGAATCTGAGCCACCACCGCTATACATAATATAAAATATCAATTGGGAATTAAGATTACAAACAAAAAGTAAATAAACATAATAATGATTTAAGCTTCTTAGTAGCCCTATTCTGTTACTTAGTCCCAAACGCTATTATTGGATTTTGTTTTTTTCGTCAGAGCTTGCGTCATAATTACAAAATATTATTCAATTCTCAACTCTATAAGCGCTCGACCTTGACAGCGGCCGTGAAAATATCAACTTTAATAGCGTGATATATATATATATATATAGTTAACGGATTCTATTATATAACGTTTGCGCTTAAGTAAGAGAATAGGGCTGCTGGCTCTTTTATATTGTGCTGATATACTTTAAAAAAAAAATACGGTCATCAGAATATTACTAAAAATATTATCCTTTTTAAGTTTTAAGCTGAGCTATTGTTTTTACAATTTATACGTCATAATAACACAATTATTAATTTCAAAAGCAATGCCATTTCGAGTATATTGTAAGATCTGTGGGTTGTTCACACTTCATTAGTTTAGAAAACATAGGATTCCATTTATTAGTGCAAAATTGTGTCATCTTTTCGTTTCAAATGCACTTTGAGTGATAAAACTTATAATACTGTTTTATTACGTACATTTACTGCCTACATTACCATGCTAGACCTAGCGTGGATTTAGACGCGGAAGTAAGGTTCTCTACAATAATAGTCGGGACGCATAATTAATTTGTGATATATAATTCGCTGGTGGTGGTGGCATGGTTGTAAGATTTATATAAAAATTTGGCCTTCACTCGCCAGCGTGGCGAGTGTAGGCAAAATTATCCAGTTCTGGAAGGCTCATCTCCAGCAGTGGCGGTCTAAGTCTACATAAAGTTCCATACTACAACTCAGTGGGAATTATTCCATTCCTTTATTCGTTCATTCAAGAAAATAAGATATTACGGTTATAAAATATGAAACAGAATCCACATCATGTTATTCTCGGTGGTAAGGATGAATTATACTAGAACATAGAGGGCGCGAGCTATGTCCCGTGCGACCACAACATAAAGCCGGAACAAATATTATGATCTTATAGAAGGAATGATCTGAAACTGGTTCAACACTCAGCTTTACGCAGTGGAAGTTGGTTCGAGAGGATTTTTTTTGCACCACTAACTGTAAGAATTGGGACTAGGCAGGTCTGTCGTCAATACATTTATGAATCGAGCTTACAATACGGTATTAACGTTATAGTTATCATTTTCCCAAAGGTTGGCTGTCAGAGAATGTCTAGCGGCATTAAGCCCGCCCCTTGTACATAGTGCAATAAAGTTTTAAATAAATAAAATAAATAAATAAATTAACGAAATCATACAGTATTTGGTTGGGTAGGGAGAGGAGCTGAATAGTGGAGTAGAGCGTCTTGTTGCAAAATAAATTACATACTGGTATGGCAGATATGCGGGTTTTAAAAATTGGATGCTGGTTCGTGGCCTTCGATTATAGCTCCAGCAGTAGGAAACCTGGTCGGGTCACAGCAGTACAAAGCTACTCCAAAACTAGAATTATCTGTAAAAAATCCACTTACTTGAACTAGCAATGACGAGGATTCCAATAGCCAAGCATCAGCTTTCTGGTCAGCTGCGAGACGATCCAGGTGCGGATTTAATGTCGCGGGTGTAATTTCACTTCATATCAGTGGATGCGGGTGAATATATTGAGTGGCGCGGTCTGAGAGAGCTTCGTGGTGGTCTTCCCGAGGAGACAAGGTACACCACCTTTCACGAGCTATAGTCCGAAACACACTGACGAAATATGACAAGCTCGGCGCGTATAAGGACTCTCTCATTCCCGGAAGTGTCGACCGTAGCGCCATCTAGTTAAATGACGGCGCATGGAATCAACAATCATTAGCTAGCCTTGTAAAGGGTTCTCACAAACAAGACTAGCAGGCGGTAGGCGCGGTAGGCGCGACTACATACATAGGCTGATAAACAAGCCCCCTTTGCGTCCACCCTTCTTTGTGTCGTGCAGTCCATTGTAAACCAGCCTATGCTTGAGATACCATTCTTCTCATATCTCTTTCCCATACAATATGGACACGGCAACCACTCTGTGAATCCATGGAATGCTTAGAAATTTCATGCTATATTGTGCAGCGTCCACGTCGCAGACGAGGCTCGAGTGTGCCCTGACGACGCTATCTAACACATCTCCATCTATAACACTATATGTCCCTATCCGAGATTCAGCGCGCATAGGGTATAATATAAACATAAAGCACGTACGAGGCTCAGATACGGATTGCGCCTTTTGCGCCGTACGCCCCCTTTTTCTTCTTCTCATAACAACCAACACAAAATCCCACCCCACACTTCTAGCAGATATTCAGATTCATTTACTGTATCGTCTGCTCGCCAGTGGAACAAACTTCCACTGACCATCAGACAAGCTCCTTCATAATAAGTATATATTGATGTGTATTTAGGTAGTCTATGTATACATATTTATGTAATTTATTAGTTAGGATTGCACCCCACATATTTATACTGTCTCACTCTCCCAAATGTTAGCTGGTAGAAAAAGCCGAAACGGCTTTAAGTTCGCCTTTGTATATACTTTTAAGTAGAGTGCAATAAAGTATTTAATAAATAAAATTAGGAAAACGAGTTTTGGGTTAGAAGATCCGCGGACTTCCGGAGACTCATCCCGGCCGTCACCCAACTCCCCGCCAGCCGAGCGTCACTTTTCTACACGAGATAAGCATTAGCTAGATTACCTACACTGTGTTCAACAAATGATATACCTAAACCTAAATGTGTTCTCAACTCATTATACAATAAATCCACGACCCTTAATGTGATATTTTATTTGTCAATCCCTCGGTCTTCAACCTTGAATGTCAGTTTCAGTCTTGAATGCCCAACCCAATGTATCTAGGTCATTATTGACTCTATATTGCTCTGTTGGGAAATATTGAAACGGGCCTTATTGTGTTCCATACATTAATATGTAGGTGGGTTATATTTTATTTTATTATGGTTACAAACAGTCACAATACAATTTATATAACAAACAATATACATATAATTAGTACCAAAATTGTGAAAGAGAACTATACTTATTACAATACAATTAAATCATATAAAAGTAAAGTAAAGTATCAACACGACCGATTCCCTTTTGGGGTGGTCAGAAACCACGTTTATAAATAAACGGATTCACGTTTAGCCAACTTTACTATAGGCCAATCATAACAAGTGGCAAGCTCGTCGATGTCTCCAGCGTACCAAACTCGAGAAATATCACAAATAAATTAAATATTAATTAAATGTATTTATTTACATTAATAAATATTTTTGTGTCCAGGAATCGAACCCGGTACCTCCGAGTCTAAATCTACGAACTTTACCGCTAGACTACGGAGGCAGTTCAATCATAAAAGAAAGTAATAATCACATTTAAGTCTATTCTATCGAATACTTTTTTTTTTTCTTTAAAGAACATTGTACAGAATACATCAGCCCTAAACACGTAATTTATTTGCATAATATATGTTCATAACCGAGTTGGGGATCATCAAATTCCAGATGCTGCAGAATTTGATGCTTTACTTGGAGGTGACTGATCGCGGCATTATAGCCCAAACACGTCGGGTAAAATATGGGAGCCCACAGCGCGGGAAAACCGCATAAAATAAACTGCAACTTGTGCCCCATATTTAAAGTCCAATTTATTGTTTTCCATAATTATTCACATTGTAGCACATTATTAAACAAAACAACATCACTTTTGACCAATAATATCCACAGCAAATTAATTTCCAAAACAAAAACTTGCACGACATGTCAACGCAAAATGGCGCGAAGAACCTTCTCGAATACTTAACGCTAATTATCTCACGGACTCTGCTCCTATACACTGACTTAATATGTCCACGTCAACCAAGCAATCATTATATAATTTTACTGTTCGTTTTAAAAAGGTGTTTTTTGCATAATTTGTTCTGCTAAAGGAGGAAATGGACAAGTCTTTAGGACGTGATAATAGTATAACGTTTATGTATATACAATCTACCTCAAAAATACGATTACAGTTAAATAAATAAAATTTAATTTGAAGTAAATAGTGCATTGTAACATGCATTTATTGGCTCTCTGAATCCCGAATAAGATGGTTTAAAAAAAACACCTGCGTTACGGGATTGAGGGTCTTCCAGGGGTCACAGACAGACAGCAGAGTCATCCAGCCCCGGATGTTCAATGGGCCTGGGTTGGGGATGGGATAATCTCCCGTTTTCCCCGGCAGGATCTCGGCGGCTAACTACCCGCCGGTGATTCAACGCACCTTTGGTGCTGGGCGCTGTTCCTAATACAACACCGCCCTTGTGGCTCACGAATCTAGTCTCCTAGATTTGTCTACTTTAGTTCTTCTCCAAGAGCGCCTCCCTAGGTAGTGGCCTCCCCTCCGGGGGCCGTGCGAAAGTAGAAGCGATATCCTGAAGATGTTTGTAGGGTCCGTTGTTAGCCCGGTAAAACATACGTTTAGCTAGGCCGACAGCAAATGCCTCGATAGTCTCCAGATCTCTGGCAATTACAGAATTTCGCACGAACCACGGCGCTCTAGATACCACCCTGAGCGATATGTTCTGCTGACTCTGGATCTTGTCCCTGTTGGTTTTGGCTAGAAGGTGATGCCAAGCTGGCGCAGAATAAGTAAGTCCGTCTTCTTCTAGAGGTACAATATAACAACATTTCTTAAACATATGATATAAATAGAATTTAAGCATGCATAATTAATATCATTTGGGTTAAAATGGTAGTTAAAATTATTTTAGTATTTTTTTTCTATTTTTATAACAAGGTTGATGGTAAGTGAATGCTGGAGCCAGCTCGATTTATAAAACCTTATTTTTTATTGTTACAAACTGTTGTGTCTGATTATTTGTAATTTCAGACACAGTTAAATTATGGCGTGTAAGTTGGAATGCAATAATAATGAATTAAATCGGGAAGGGACGTCATTTTCAATGTCTGCATTTTCATGAAATGTCTGGTAGTCTAGACACAGGAGACATACTATGAACGTACGATATGAAAAAAAAACTATGATTAAATTTTTGAAAGATGTCTTTCCCATATCAAATCAAATCATTTATTTCCTTAGGTTAGTACACAACACTTGGATATTGTCAATACATATATTTTAATACAATATAAGCTTGGTTGGACCGAATCTAACACAATACAATTTATAATAAATAAAACATTGTTGCCATTATTTAAAATTTAATTCGTGGCTGTAAAAAGGCCGTGTCAGCTTATGATCTAATAACATTTATGTCCTTAAATATAAATTCGTGGCTGTAAAATGGCCGTGTCTGCTTACAATCTAGTAATAATAATATTTATGTCCATAAATATAGATTCGTGGCTGTAAAATGGCCGTGTCAGCTTACAATCTAGTAATAACAATATTTATGTCCATAAATATAGATTCGTGGCTGTAAAATGGCCGTGTCAGCTTACAATCTAGTAATAACAATATTTATGTCCATAAATAACAAATCGTGACTGTAAAAGGGCCGTGTCAGCTTATAATCTAAAACAAACAATTACAATTATTAATAATGTCAACAAAACTCAATTCGTGGCTGTAAAAAGGCTGTAAAATATACGATGGACCCGGCACCCGCACGGGTGAAAGATTAAAAATTTATCTGTCAAATATCTATATATATATATAAATGAATGTCTGTGTGTATGTATGTTCCCTATGCATTTCTAAAGTACTTGACCAATCGGGATGAAACTTTGGGAATATGTTGTGCGAACATCGGCGAAGGTTTCTGACATAGTACTACTGTTGTCCGATAGATGGTGCGCATCAGCGCTGATTTGGGGCATACCGACCGAGGGTACCGAGCGGGAGCCTAAAACTCCCTAGAGATCTTATTATATATATAGTTACTCAGTCGTTGCGCGTGACTGTCGTCGAATACAGAAATAAAGTCAAGTCAAACCATTTACCGCTCAACGGTTAATCGACCTCTCCCAGTGAGTGTAAGTAGTATTATTAATAATAATTATATTCATTGACTGTCAGGCCGTACGAAGTTCACCGGGTCAGCTAGTATTACATAAAAAATTATAGACTACATTTGTCAAAAGTTGAGTGTACTTAAAAAATCTTTGAACCGATATTTATTTATATAGTACACACAGCAGTACATATATTATCACACACATAACATAGTATAATTATAACTTATCCAATATATGTACCAATTAGGTGTCACAGCATTCACCAATATAAAAAGAAGAAGAAATTAGAAACACATTACTGTTAAAACAAAAAAATAAAAACAAAAACTAAATAATAATTTAAATAAAAATATTACTTCTAAATTTTTTTTATTTATTTTTTAATAGAACTAATAACATAAAAATTGCACAAATTTGGTACTTTAAAAACCGATATAATTCAATACGAATTGTGCGAGCGAGAAGAATGCAGAAACGTAAATCTTAACACTACGTAAATAATGCTTAACAATACGTAATAACTGCCTCCGTGGTCTAGCGGTTAAGTCCGTGGATTTAGACTCAGAGGTACCGGGTTCGATTCCTGGTCGGGACACATAAATATTTATTAATGTAAGTAAATACATTTCATTAATATTTAATTTATTTGTGATATTTCTCGAGTTTGGTACGCTGGAGACATCGACGAGCTTGCCAGTTGTCATGACTGGCCTATAGTAAAGTTGGCTAAATGTGAATCCGCTTATTTATAAGCGTGGTTTCTGATCACCCCGAAAGGGAAACGGTCGTGATGATACTTTACTTCTTTTTACGTAAATAATGATGCTTACTTCTTAGCAACAGTGAGTAGTTCTGGAGTATTTCTCTCGTTAGGTTAAACTTAGAATGTGACGTCAATCACCAAAGCAATATTGACTAAATATCGGCGTATATGTTACGCGTGGCCCTTACTTCTGACTTCTGAGTCAGCGCGAACGTGTTCCAATTTACACATTTTATTGTGAGACCGGGAATAAATAGCTATAGTCTATATTTTTGTTCCCGTCTTACCTACGCTGCGCCAGCCTGGCACCACCTTCTGGCTAAAACTACTAGGGACAAGATCCAAAGTCAGCAGAACATATCGCTCAGAGTGGTCTCCCGAGCACCATGGTTCGTGCGTAATTCCGTCATAGCTCGAGATCTGGAGATGCCTAGTATTGAGGAGTTTGTCGTTGGCCTGACTAGACGTATGTTCTATCGGGCCGACAACGGACACTTCAAGCATCTCCAGAATATCGCTCCGTCTTGCGCTCGGCCCCCCAACGGGAGACCACTTCCTAGAGAAGTGCTCCTGGAGGAGAACTGAAGTAGCCGAACCCAGATCCCCTGGGCTCTTGATTGATACTTGATTGATACGCAAACTACATACTTTATTTTCCAACTAACTTAATTATAAATAATAAATAAATAAATATTTCCAGACAGGTCACACAGCGCCATCCAGTTTCCGTGGTAAGCAACGAGGCTTGTGTTACGGAAACTAGATGGTTGATAAACTACATATTATACTTTTTTTTTTGTAAATATATACATATTATACAGAGCCATACGGGCGCTGTTATACCAGTAACGGTGCCCAGCACTAAAGGTGCATGAATTACCAGCGGGTGATGCCGGGGAGAACGGGGGAATGTCCCCATCCCCAACCCAGGCCCATTAGACATCCGGACCTGGACGACCCCACTGTCTGTCTAGTCTATATTTTTAACAAACGAGTACTGAACATGTTCACTGCATTTCTATTGATCTGCGTAATTAACAAAATAAAAATAAAAAATGACCGACTGCATAAGAAAAATACTTTAAACAAAAACTTAAATGAAATAAACAAGCTCAGTGGTTCCGTCGCCAAAAAGTTTAATAACCGCTTTACTGAAATAATTTTATATAATAAACTTTTTAAACTTTCGCGCATATTCATAATAGTTTTTATAATTTTAACGGGTCTTTGCGCGATTTACCTTAGAGACATATTTCTCCCGACGTTTCAGCCAAGTTGCATTCGAACATCACAGTTGACCCATGACCACGGCCAATGCAACTTGGCTGAAACGTCGGGAGAAATATGTCTCTAAGGTAAATCGCGTAAAGACCCGTTAAAATTATAAAAACTAATTTTATATATTTTACTACATTTAAGAGTTATACGACTTCAACCCATTGTTGGAAAGAGAATGAAAAAAAAAGCCACTATGTAATAAAATATAAAATTATTTCAGCTTTTTGCCAACGGAATCATTGAGCTGTTAATTTTCTTTTTAGTTTTTATTAAAAGTATTATTTATGCAGTCGTGTTTTTTTAAACTATATATTTTATTTTATACTTTTTAGTTACAATGTTAGCAAAATTCGTATTGTATGTATGTATACATATATATTAGTGGTTAATGGTAATCTACCTACACAAAATTGTCATTAAATATTGATGGATTAAAGTTACTGACATAGCTTTTAAAATTAGCAAGCTGAAGTGGCAATGGGCCGGACACATCTGCCGCAGAACCGACGATCGATGGCTCAAACGGGTTCTAGAGTGGAGACCACGTACGGGAAGACGCAGAGTGGGACCCCCCGCCAATTGACCTAAAGAAGGTCGCTGGTGGAGGTTGGATGAGGGTAGCGAAAGATCGCGTTAAGTGGCGAGCCTTGGGGGAGGCCTACATCCAACAGTGGAGAGATACAGGCTGATGATGATGATGATGATTTATGGATTAATCTACACTACCTTTTATGCGATTATAAGATCTTTATTATATCTTTATTATAGGAGGTGAAACCTGCATTACAAAAAAAATGGTTGCTAACCAACTTTAAATTGTTAGAATCTAAATGGTAACTGAAATAAAAAAAATATAAGAGATACCCCAACATGATTTTAAAATACCTATTCGACGATACCCCACTTAATCTAGTTCGTCGACTTTAATTTTTTTCTTTTTCGGCGTCTGGTTGTCGCCTTAACGCGTCATCAATAAATTTTTAACTTACACCGACAGCACACAGATACATTAATCTTTACTACATTGAAATATATTTGTTGTACGATTTGCTCTCTCAACAATTATGATGGCTGCGGTCTAGAAACGAGAAGACAAGGCATGTTTGGTCAGCTAAACAGGGACACTAATCCAAGCGTCTGGCCAAGGAGTTGTCCAAACGGCTAACGTAAACGTCTGGAGACAGGAAAGCTGGCAATTATTTCTGTCAACGTATTAGCCTCGCTATACAGAGGGATATGTTGCGAGTCTTCTTGGTACTATCCCTGAAGGGTCGTCTCTGGAGGGCATTTTTGACTTATAGTTTATTTTTTATTAGGTTTAGTTTATATTTATTTTAATTTTTACTTTTAAGTAGTTTTAATCATGTAAAAATGAATTATACTTGTACTATATCGTTATTGTTATAAATGAATATTTAATTATTATTAACATTTATTATTTATTTGTGTAATTCACATAAAAATATAATTTAATTAACTTTTTTATACTAGCACGACATGTGACCGTGTACCCACCTGATGGTAAGTGGGGAGCGAGATCCATAAATGTTAGCAATTGGAATCAGACCCTTATGACTAACACTATGGCGGCTTGACTGGACATGACGGGAATTCGAGCCTGAGAGATGGCACGAACGGTGGATACTTCCCCGCCCCAGCAGACTGGACAAATTACCACCATCAGTCTGCCTATCACCTATTTTTTGTTCTCGTTGAAATTATGTGCCATTTGCAATGATGTCAAATGCCAATTTTTACTTTTAAGGAGAACTAATATTGTAAGCTTACCATGGTTGTATTTATATAACACCGCTTGAAACAAGATTTACACACTTGTATTTATTTATATATATTGTATATTTGTATACTAAGGCAGCAACCGACCAAAAAATCCAGCGCTGTGACTCTTAGAGCGTCGCAGCTCAATGCTGAGCTGATTTCCTATTTGTCACCACACACTTTTAATTTTAAGTCTAATTTTATATTTGATGTGACAATACGCAAAAGGGTAGGTATTACGAAATGCACCACGGAAGATGCGACAAGGCCTACCGCAGCACCGAACCCTCGTGAACCACCTAAGAGGACCCCGGCGCCGACCCCCACTGCAGCAGTCAGCCTTCGTCAGAAAGTGGTCGCCGTACCCAATCGGTACTACTTTGAC
This sequence comes from Tinea semifulvella, assembly GCA_910589645.1. Taxonomy (NCBI): domain Eukaryota; kingdom Metazoa; phylum Arthropoda; class Insecta; order Lepidoptera; family Tineidae; genus Tinea; species Tinea semifulvella. Next base: position 2,405,868 of record OU342615.1, on the reverse strand, counting down.
CACAATAATATGAAGATGCGGAAGCTGTAGTGCAGTGTATATTTATATTATATATATTTTAGTTTTTAAGGTATATATCTATGGGCCTTTTGTATATTCATTTTATTGCCTGAAAATAAATATTATTAAAGAAAGAATAGGAACAAAAATAAGGAAAGGCATGCTCCGATGGTTCGGACATGTTGAAAGAATGAGTGAAGAGAGATTGATGAACCAGATATATAATGCGAAAATTGTGGATAAAAGAGGCCCTGGCAGACCAAGACTTACCTATCACGATCAAATAAATAAAACAATAGCTGAGGGTGCATTAAAAAGCCATCAAAATAAAAGGGCATGTATGAAGAGGTTGATGAATGTTGAAGAAGCGAAAGAGGTATGTCGTGATCGTGACAAGTGGCGCTCAATTGTCTCTGCCTACCCCGCAAGGGATTTGGCGTGAAGATATGTATGTATGTATGTGACAAATAAATTCTTTCCTTAAATAAGTTTTTTTTTTTTTTCAGGAATTGTGAATCGAGGCGATTCGTTTAGACGTCGACGGTCGCGGTCAGGTAGCCTGGCCCCGTCGTCGCCGGCCCAAAGCGCGCCCGAGCCCCAGGAACGGAGAGCAGTGGCTTGCTACAGAGTGGCGATGGTAGGAGCACCAGGCGTCGGAAAAACTGCTCTGGTCAGCCAGTTTCAGACCAGCGAGTGTACTAATGCTTACGATACGCAGAGGGGTGAAGGTGAGTTCGTTTCTTTTCCGTTTTAAACACAAAAGTGCTTTAAGTGGGTTTAACCTGGGGGTGGAAACTTTGAACAAGCAGTAAAGTAAAGTATAGTAAAGTATATCATCACGACCGTTTCCCTTTCGGGGTGGTCAGAAACCACGCTTATAAGCGGATTCACATTTAGCCAACTTTACTATAGGCCAATCATGACAAGTGGCAAGCTCGTCGATGTCTCCAGCGTACCAAACTCGAGTTATATCACAAATAAATTAAATATTAATTAAATGTATTTATTTACATTAATAAATATTTTTGTGTCCCGACCAGGAATCGAACCCGGTACCTCCGAGTCTAAATCCATGGACTTAACCGCTAGACCACGGAGGCAATTGTCAAATTTTATTGTGCCGCCTAGTAGTTGGTAGGTGGAACCAACTACTTGTCTGTGGTTTGTCAGTACTCATCATTAATTCAATGGGGTGTGTGACTAACTTTTTATCACGATAGATGGCGCATGATAGATGGTACCTAATATAACTGTCAGTTGCATAGAAATCTTGTATTTTATTACGAAATTTATTATTTTCTGGATATTATGCAGAAGTGAGCAGCTTTTAAGTGTACAAATTGAGATTTCCAAGCGAAAGCAAAGATATGGTGATCTCAATTTTGCCGTTCTATTAATTCAACCTTTTTTTTATTTTAAAGACGGTGTTCGCTTACTTAATTCGTCTTTTAAGTTAGGTAATGTTAAGTTAAAATATATTTTTCTGTTATAAAAATGTAAAACTACAAATAAATTTAAAAAATGATCAGTCGTAGGTGCAAACAAGGTACTAGTGCCGCTAGCGACATCTACAAAAAGCTTTGCCTGATACACCCCACCCCATTCATTCAACATGTCAGCAAAATTAGATAATAAATAAACAATTAAAAACTTAATATAAACTAAACCTTAAAAAAATAAACTACCTAAAAAGTTAGGTAGTTCTTTAATTTTATTATAGATTAAGAGATAATAGAAAAATAAAATATAAACTAAAACATAAAAAAAAACTATTTACAAAACCTAATTTTAATATAAATCGTATCCGCGCGGCATGGTGGCAAGAACGCTGGCCGCATTTCCTCGCTGAATCGCTATGCTGATTCTCTGAGCAAGAAAAGAACCAGCCCTGTTGTCCCCAGAGTAGACAATTAATACAAAAAAATACAAAATATTTTATTGTTCATAAAAGTACAATTAACAAATTCATTAACACACTGACTCCTAAACTAAGTCTAACTAAGTTAGACCTGTCATTTAGGATTCCAGTTACTTCTATTAGTATTAAAACAAAGATACAATACGTAGTGAAAACAGTTAACAATATCAATAGTAATTAGAAGAGGGGTGATGTTTTTTTAAAATGTTTATGGCTTGGACCCCACAAGCCTAAAGTCTCTACAGCAAACGGCACAAACACGTAGCACTTAAACTACATTAATAATTATATTAATACATACATAAATAATACATACACTACATAAATTCAAATATCTCGGCCATATAATAGTTAATCGTCTGAGGGATGATGAGGACCTGGAAAGACAGAGGAGGACTCCGCTGCCAAGAGCAATATGCTGGCTCGAAGGTTTGCGTGTTGCTCAAGGCAAGTTAAAATGACTCTGTTTGTTGCGTACTGCCAGGCGTTCTACACCAGTCATCTCTGGAAATTGTACACGAGGCGTGCCTTTAACACGCTTCGTGTACAATATAATAATGCATTTGGATGTATTCTAAAGTTGCCCTGGAGGTGTAGTGCTTCTGGTATGTTTGCTGAGAACAGAGTCGACGACTTTTTTGCCATACTCCGCAAGCGGCATGCCTCTTTTGTGAACCGACTGAGACAATCGGATAACGACATAATTAAGGCTATTTTTGACATAAGGTCGTTTGACCTTGTAATTATAATTTTATTTAGATTATAGTTTAGATTAAAATTAGAATTATTGTTTAAATTAATTATGGGTTTTTAAATGCCTGAAATAAAATATTCAATTTTATTTATTTTTTTTATAAACGGACAATATATACTTATTTACACAATAATATGAGATTACAATACACTTACTACAACGAATATTTTTAAAAAAATGCAATTTTAAAAAGTGGTCGTAGACTTGTCGTTTAAATTTAACTTTGTTTGGTGCTTGTCGAATGTTTAATTGTGACACAGCTACCGCTGAAAAAGAGTTGGAAACACAGTACGGTGTAAAAGGAATAGCCAGTAAAGAGTTATGTGCAGAGCGAAGAATCCTATTTTGATAAAAGTATCATCACGACCGTTTTCCCTTTCGGGGTGGTCAGAAACCACGCTTATAAAACATTTAGCCCACTTTACTTTAGGCCAATCATGACAAGTGGCAAGCTCGTCGATGTCTACCAAACTCGAGAAATATCACAAATAAATTCAATATTATTTAAATGTAGGTACATTAAAAAGCTTTCGTAACAAAAGGGCATGTATGAAGAGGATGATGAATGTCGACGAAGCGAAAGAGGTATGTCGTGATCGTGTCAAATGGCGCTCAATTGTCTCTGCCTACCCCGCAAGGGATCTGGCGTGAAGATATGTATTAATTAAATGTAATTTTGATATGAGCTAAAAAATGAAAAGTTATCTTATAAATATTTAGGTTAAAAAGGTTCGTAAAGAACAGAGAAAAGAAAAGAGAGAATTCGAAGGTTACGACAGAAACGTATAGGTAACCATTTTAACTTTGCAAGATACTCCGAAACGTGATCGTACTTCCGCAATCCAAAAATAAATCGAATACGGGAATTAAGGCAATCTGTCCAATTTATTGAGGTGTTCTTCCGTTAGATCCACATTTTGATTAGTTACGACTTTTGGAGTTAAGTTTCCCATTAAATAATATATATTACATTAAACAGGTGCTAAAAATAAATCAGCGTTCAACTTTTAACAAAATATATCAATACTATTAAATATATCTCGAGAAATTTTGTTTCGTGTAAAACAACAGTTGATTACAACTCCATTGTCAGATGAACGAGTGAGCAAGCCAGTTGAGTGGTTTTCCCCTGCAGAATGATTGATGACAGTCCGTCCACCAGTCAAATTAGGTGGCCAACATACACGCGACCTTATTCATTGATCTATACATTGTACCGGGCATTTCGTCCAATTTATAATAGCCCCGTCGCAGGAGTATCAAAATGGGACATGTAATCTACACAATATGATTTTATAAAGCTAATAATATGTAGTAAAAATATACCTTACGAGTAACGTCATTATTATCATTTGAACGAAAGTTCACTCACATTCAAAACGTTTTTAAGCGGTTGGTTACTGATATACTCGACCGCCTCCGTGGTCTAGTGGTAACAAACGTTGCCGTGAACTCTGGAGGTCGTGGGTTCGATTCCCACCGGGGGCAAGTTGTACATTGTATAATTTGTCTCGGTCTGGGTGTTTATAAAATAAAATAAATAATATGTATATATTTACAAAAAAAAGTATAATATGTAGTTTATCAACCATCTAGTTTTTGTAATACAAGCCTCGTAGCTTACTTACAGAAACTAGATAGTGTGACCTGTCTGAAAATATTTATTATTTATTTATTATATTTCTAGACAAACAGGAGTCGTCATCAGGCTAACAATATTTGGCATAATATCTATGTATTTATTTATAAGTATATGTGTAATTTATGTAAAAGTGTAACTATTTATTAGTATATAGTGTCTGTATATTAAATATTGTTAAAATGATATCGACATTACCCTTTATCTCACACTCTCCCAAAGGTTAGATGTAAGAAAATGCCTTGTAGGCATTCATGCCTCTGTACACTTATTTTGCTTCAAGGATCGTTTTAACCATCTTTGATAGGCCCACTTTAACAAGTCAGCTATTGGCCTCCAAATCGCTTTTTTTTATGTTTATACATTTTTCAGTCATCAATGATACAACTCACAAATTGCATATGGACCCTTTGATCGTGGTGAGAAATTACCTCTATGTTCTGGAAGGCTTATCTCCTAGGTGGCCTAGGACACGTGTGTTTTAAAAAAAAAAAAATGTAAAATATAATGTTCTCAAAACTGAAATGATGGTATTTAGGGCTGGAAGGGTTCCGGCTAGGGTGCCAAAAGTAGAATTGAATGGATCAGTGGTTCAGGTTGTAGGAAAATTTAAATATTCACGACATGTGATGACACCCGACCTAAAGGACGACATGGCAGAGGGGACAGCTCTGGCCGTCCGGTGTAACATGCTCGCGCGTACGTTTGGCAAGTGTAGTAAGATGTCAAGCTGACGCTGTTTAAAACATACTCTCAATGTATGTACACTTGCCAACTATGGATCAGTTACCATAGGAAATCATACAGTGCCATCAGGGTACAGTACAATGACGCGTTCCGTATCTTCATGCGCCTGCCGAGGTACTGCAGTGCATCGGGCTTGTTCGCTGAGGCGAGGGTGCCAGACTTCTTCGCGGTGCTCCGAAACCGTGTCACGTCTTTCTGGGAGCGGCTACGTTCTTCAACCAACCGCATTCTGAGTGCAGTTTGCGATGGGAGCAACTGAACTGGAATCAAACCTGGCGCTTGGGAGTGGGCGTAAGTGTGCTGCTCGATTTCCTGCGAGAGCTTGACTGGGTAAAGTCGAGTAGAAGAATAGAAGTAGTGCGCTCTCACTAGTGTTTGGCAAATATTTTATTTGATTTTATTTTTGTTCTATATATTTTATTTTATCTTTATTTGAAGGAAATAAGGTACAATAATTTAAAAAAAAATATAAAATATTAATTAAACTAAAAGCTTACATTTTAAAACATAAATGACTATTAATAAAAATAAACCTAATTAATAAATAAAAATACAACAAAAAACTAAAATGAAGAAAACACAAAAATTATTATAAATAAAAAAATGACGCCTTGAATATTTCATGTGCACTTGGTCCCCACGGCCCGAGAGTTTCAACTCCAAACAGCGCAAAAACACATCTCCCAACAAGCTGAGTGTATTTCCGCCGCTTGAGGTTCTCTGCTTGTAATGCAGCAGCGCCTGGGTCCTTAGAGGTCAAGGACAAGTGAGAAGGCGCCAGGGTGTCCACACAGGTAACATTCCACACTAAAGGCAAACCTATCCTTCATGGAACCAACGTCATTTCATCGGGCCGCTTGCCATCGTCGCGGGCCATGCCACTGGGTTCTAATATGGCTGGCGAACCCACAGACATAAGGGCCTGACGAATGACGTCATTGAGGCTGGCATGCCTTGGGATGCGACCTGTGCTCTTGCTGCAGGAAAGGCCGTGATGGCCCCGACGTTGTCTCCACATTGGCAGCGATGTGGGAAATTTATATTTTATTGATTTATATTCTAATATAATAATAAAGATTCTCCAGACACCAAGGCTTAAATGAGTTTATAAAGAGAAGTTTATGGTCTGCTAAAATCCCGTCCGTCCTTGAACCATCAGGTCTTTCACGTAGTGATGGTAAAAGGCCGGATGGTATGTCTCTCGTACCATGGAGTGAGGGAAGATCTTGTTTGGGATTCCACCTTTGCCGCTTGCCACATTTCCTCTACATCAAAAAAGGCCGGTTCGGCTGCTCATACAGCCGAATTTAAAAAGCACATCAACTATAATAGCATTAAACAAAATTATAACTTTGTGGCATTTGGGGTTGAAATAATGGGGGTATATTCTCTTGATACCCACAAATTCATAAAGAGCTGGGTAAACGAATTTTTCAAGAGTGTGGCGATTCCAAATGCCATTACTACCTAAAACAGAGATTGGTTGCCTGGTCCTTTATATTAGGTCAATTATGTACATATTTATACGAAGCGAGGGCGAACGAGCAAACCTCAATTATTTAGAATTGTAGGGTTTTGATTTGAAAATTGGTTTCTGTAAACACAAGCGGCTATTTAGGTATTTACATTACAATAATTAACATTGCATTGCTAACATATTAATCTAATTGGACAGAGTGTTAGCAAAAATTGAACGTACTTATAATAATGAGCACGGCATAGAAGAATAACAAGTAAGTGCACGAGCACTTTTTCATCCCAAAGACGCTATTTCACTACAAACTACGGACACGAATATATCTCTTGAAATTTTAATTTGAAATAAAATGTCACTTTTTTTAACTGCCTCCGTGGTCTAGCGGTTAAATCCGAGGATTTAGACTTGGAGGTACCGGGTTCGATTCCTGGTCGGGACACAAAAATATTTATTAATGAAAATAAATACATTCAATTAATACTGAATTTATTTGTAATATTACCCGAGTTTGGTACCCTGGAGACATCAACGAGCTTGTCATGATTGGCCCATAGTAAAGTTAGCTAAATGTAAATCCGCTTATTTATAAGCGTGGTTTCTGACCACTCCGAAAGGAAAACGGTCATGATGATACTTTACTCTTTTTTTTACTTTTTTTTAAAGATAAAAATCATTACTGAAAAACAAAACAGTACTGCATGGTGAATAAGACCGTGTCTGAAAATCGCGATATTCATCGTGATAAATACCCAAAGGCTAGGGAGTTTTATTATTAATGAGACGAGAGACAAAATAGAGGGAGAAAGAATTACGTATGTCAACATTTGCGCGATCGTGGACCTCTTGCTACCTACTTGATTAGGCTTTGAATGAGTGGCGAGTAACTTAAGATATTATTACTGAATAATAAAATAAAAAAAAACATAGTTCTTTGTTTTTATTCTTGATTAAAATATAAAAATATTTTCTCTTTAATAAATTCAACGCAGTATAGCCTTCAAATACTTGGGCCATATGGTAACAAACAGAAGACCTGAAAGACGATATTGATATTGAGAGGGATCGCAGAGCGTTGGCGGTGCGGGGGAACATGCTCGCTCGCAGATTTGCTCGATGTTCAGATGGTGTAATTATCACGCTTTTTAAAGCGTACTGCACGTCTTTTTACACCAGCAGTCTGTGGGTGAGATACTCTAATTGGGCCTACAACTCTCTGCGCATCCAATACAATAATATCTTCAGAATGCACGCAGCAGTGCATCGGGCATTTTTGCGGAGGCGCGTGTGGATGGATTTCCGCAAAAAGGCTGCGTAGATACTGCGAATAGTGAGAGACAGTGACAACAGCATTCTGAGGATGATTTCGTAGCGCTTTGACAGCGCTTTTGTTGAGCGCTGGATTGGAGTTGTAACTGGGAATGTGTAAATTAAATATGTACAGCATTTGCGTAGTATAAATCCCTACAAATATTTATGAATTAATATTAATTAAATTAAGTACTACGTATTGTTCCTTTTTTTTTTGCTGTTTGTTTTTTACTTTTTAATTAATGTGTATACCTACTAACATAGTTCTAAGTTGGAATGTTACTAATAATTATGGAATTAATTCTGAAATAAATAATTTATTATTATTATAGCACACATCATTTATTATCGATAATTATTCTTAAACGGAATTTGCATAATTTGATAAATCCATACATTCATTACAAAAAATACTTGTATGTTTGGCAACGAAAAACATTGGGCGGTATGTACCAATGAGAAGACAAAGCAATTAGCAATATTGTTTTCGCCAAATTAACAGCAAATTAATTTACAATAGTCGTTCCCGGAAACTGACAATGACGAATAACTTTCAAATTTTCTTCAGAATAAAGAAGAAAGACAAAGAACAAATTGTGACGCAGTGCACTGACAAGCAGTAGAATAACATCGCTTTATTTCGCACATAGAGGCAAAAATATTCTTCCCAATTTATACAATTTATTTACAGATTCAACAGCGCTTAAAATTAAACCTGAACTACAAAAAATATTAACTAAAGTAATTAATAATAATAATACACACATCAAAAGTGTCTAGGGATCAACATATATTTTTGCAATAACTTTTCTCCTGATTGATATTCATTAAAATTTTCTTTAAGGATTGATCAAATAAAATGTTTTCGTTTGTCTACAGTAACGATAAACCAAGTCACCTTTGCATTAGTAAAAAAAATTGCCATTTTCCTAATAAAGGGATTTTTGACATTTGAACCACTAACATTAAAGTTCGAAAAAAAGACTGAAATAACAGTTTTTTTTTTAATTTTATTGGGTAACTTAAACAATTAATAATCCGTGTTTCTACCGCGAACACTAACAACACAAGAACATCGGTTTGGCATACTCAAAATGAGTTCATCCAAATCACGCTGTGGAATGGCCGCCCATGTTCGTTGCAACAACAAAAAAAGGTCTTCTTGCGACTGGATACCCTCCATATTCGGCAGAGCTCTTCTCTGAAGAATATCCCATGCATGCTCAATCGGGTTCAAGTCTGGCGACTGAGCAGGCCAGGGCAGGACATTGATGTTAGCTGCGGCGAGAGTCTGTCTTACAACTCTTGCGGTGTGCGGTCGTGCATTATCATGCATTAACTGAAATAAGGGACCGATATGCACTTGTAGAGGAACGATGACGTCTGATACAACCGTCTCAGCATAAATTTGAGCGTTGAGGTTGCCTCTGATCCAAATCAACTCAGTTCTTCCGCCGATCGAAATACCCGCCCATACCATGATGGTTCCACCACTATAAGGATGGACTTCCTGGCAGGATTTTAATCGCTGTTGGCGTCCAGGGGTTCTCCAGTGTCGTATACGTCTTGTATCCGGCCTCATACCAAAACGAGACTCATCAGAAAAGCACACGAAACGCCATTGTTCTTCTGTCCAATTTCTGTGTTCAAGAGCCCATTGATATCGAGTCCTACGATTGTGCATTGCTATAGGTGGTACCCGTAGCGGTCTTCGGGAATGAAGGTTCACTTCATGCAAGCGGTTTCTGACTGTTTGGTCGCTAATTAAGTTCCCTGAAGAGCGATGAAGGCTCACGGCTAACATCATGGCGGTTATTGTTGGAGTTCTTCGAGCTGTGATTTGAATGTATCGGTCTTGTCTCCGTGTGGTGCAGCGATACCGTCCTCCATGGCGCTCAGCCACGGTACCAGTGGTTCGGTAACGTGTCCAAAGTCGACTGATAACACTCTGACTTGTATTCAGAGCTAAAGCCACAGTACGTTGCCGGGAACCAGCTTCTATCATTCCCACGGCTCTGATCATTTCTTCCCTGCTTAAATGACGTCGCCGCTCCATAATAACGTTGGTTTTAATCAGTAGTAGGGAAACAGTAGCACTAATAATGTCTTCAATGCGTCTTATGTTTTTATAGGGAAAATATTGACAGCTGATTTTCATCTTTTACTCGAATTTGATTGACAGTTCCTGTTTTAAATTATGAAATGCACCAAAAAGGATCCATATAAATTTATAAAATCATAAATTTATTACAAAGCCACATCTTAATCACAAGAAATCCGCATAAACATGCTTGATCCCTAGACTTTTTTGATGTGTGTATATAGTGAGCGATACACAAAACTAAAATAAATATACTGAAATAATAAAATGAAAAATAATAAATACCTCGATTGAAATTTTCGTGTTTGAAACGTCGGGAGAAATATGTCTAAGGTATTTTATTTTATTTTATTTGTTAGGAATAACAAACAATTGTACAATAAGGATATAATACAAATATAGATTACATAGTACAGATAATTATACAATGAACACCGTTATCCACAGATAGGATATATAATTATAGAATGTACAAAGTATATTTATATATATATATATATCTATATATATTTAGAGATAACTATTATTACATATTCAAAAAAAAGTAAACATTATGAAAAAATAAATAAATATTGTGAAAAAAATAAATATAAATAAAAAGCCTATATAAATTTTAACGTTTCTTTGACCTTATTATTATACCTACATGCAGATAAAGCAAATATCTCTCTCTCTCTACATTAGAAAATATATCATTGTATGAGCACACAAGACGTCTTAATGGGGCACGAACAGCAATGTTAGTGCGGGCTGCAGAAGTTACAAGGTAAGGTAAATCGCAATCGACCCGTTGAAATTATAAAAACAAATATGTCAATATCAAGTGATTCATCAGAACACATTCCGTTAAAACTATAACATGTTAACTTCGCACAGTAAGATGTCTGTATATACTAGAGAATATTATGTAATAAATATTATGTAATAAATATTATGTAATAAATATTATGTAATAAATATTATGGCGCGGTGGTGGCTCGGTTGTAAGAACGCTTTACTTTACCGGCATGTACCAATGAGAAATACACTTTTTTTCTTACGTACATTTGTCATTGATTTACAACACCACCGTTCCTGTGCCTCGGTTCCTACCAACTTGTGGTAACGTTAATACATTTTTATTAAAAAAAATTACATCAGATCCTCGCCAACCCGTCTGGCCAGCGCCAGCGTGGCAAGTGTAGGCCAAATTCTCCATTTGTTCTAAAAGGCCTATCTCCAACAGTGGAAGTCTAGGACTATGTGTTCTAGGGGCTGTTATTATGATGATTATGTGAGTCCACAAGAATATAAAACAATTTAAAATAAATTGTGACTTGCATTCTCGTAACACGCACAGTAAGCACTAATTAGCTTTGCCTTTAGCAAGACTATATAAAACTTTAAAATTGCTAAAAAATAAAAGTATCAACCTCAAAAGAGCAAACATTTATTTTAGGCAAAAATTAAAAATCGCTATCCGAAAAACAAAACATAATATATCCATCGTAATAAATACCTAAAGGAGTTTTATTAATAATCGCTCTCGCCCACAGCCGACAGATGAAATAGAGAGAGAAAGAATAGGTACGTAAGTCAACGTTCGCGCTATCGTCGATCTCAGGTTTCTTGATCGTGATTGGGCACTCTAAGAGTGGCGATATTTTTAAGAAAACTTAAGTTATTATTACCTAATAACTAAAATAAAAAATACGTAAGTAGTTCGTTATTTTAATAAATTCCACACAGATAAGATTATTTGTATATTATTCAAGATATATATAAAAGAGCAAACATTTCTTTTTGCCAAAACTTAAAAATCATTATCCGAAAAACAAAACAGTTGGCCAAGGAGTTGTCAAAGCGGCTGAAAGAAAGATCTGGAGACAAGAAGGCTGGCAATTATTTCTGCCAACGTATTAGCCTCGCTATACAGAGGGGAAATGTTGCCGACTGGCCTTGGGACTATCTCGGATGGGACGTCTCTAGAGGACATTTTTTATTTCTAATTTATTTATTTTATTATTTTATTTATTAAAAACTTTATTGTTTAATACAAAAGGCGTATGTAATGCCGCTTGGCATTCTCTTACCATCAACCTTCGGGACAAGGAATCGAAGTTTAGGCATGGCAAAATAAAAAAAAACACAAAAAAATCAATAAAAATTATTAAATCACTTATTAGTACTAGTTAAATTTAATATACGATAAACATCATAAAAATAATAATACTTTAGTTTACTTTAATAATTTAGTTTATTTTTAATTTAGATATATATATATTACTCATGGAGTCCAAGTGCAAAAAAGTTTTTAAAAGACAACACCGCGTCTTAGTGTCTTTTTTTTTTTTTTTTTTTTTTTTTTTATACTAGCACGACATGTGACCTTGGGCCCACCTGATGGTAAGTGGCGCGCAAGGTCCATGAATGTTAGCAACTGAAGTCAGATACTCGTAACTGCCATCAGTCCCTAACACTATGCCGGCTTGACTAGATGCTTTTTCACACTTCGCTTGAAGGACTCCAAATTATAGGAAAGTGGAAACACAGAGGCTGGAAGAGCATTCCACATCTTTATCGTACGACAGATGTATGAGTCCCCAAATTTACGAGGGGCGTTCAAAATATTCTCGGTATGTGGATAAAAACAAACAAGTACGAAAAGTTTGATATTTTTATTTTTCAATATACTCCCCCCCTATGTTCATACACTTATAAGATCGATCAATTATTTTTTTTAATCCCTCATAAAAAAAATTTTTATCTTTGGTGTAAAAATGCTCCTCCACGGCCGTCTTCAACGCTTCATCGTCAGAAAATTTATTTCCACGCAGATCCTTTTTAAGATTGGGAAACAAAAAGAAGTCGCTTGGGGCTAAGTCCGGACTATAGGGTGGATGAGTAACAGTTTCAAACCCACATTCAACAATAGCTGCCTTGGCAATATGAGCAGTATGGACAGGGGCGTTGTCATGCAGAAGCAGAACACCTTTGGTTAACTTTCCTCGCCTCTTTTCTTTGATCGCATCTCTTAATTGACGTATAACGTTAGCGTAGTACTGCCCTGTGATATTTACACCTTTTTCTTTATAATCGATAAGCAAAACTCCTTCACAATCCCAAAATATTGTGGCCATGACCTTGCCAGCTGACGGGATTACCTTGAACTTCTTGGGATGAGCTGAACCCTTAATGTGCCACTGCATGGACTCCTGTTTGCTCTCTGGGTCATAATGATGAACCCAGGTTTCATCTCCAGTAACTATTTTTTGCAGCACCTCATCGGGATTTTCACCACACAGGTCGATAAAATCTGAACAGCAAGCCACACGCATATCCTTTTGAAGAAGCGTCAGCATTCGCGGAACCCATCTTGCACTTACTTTTGACATATTAAGATGGTCATGTATAATGTCATGTACGGTACCAATAGAGAGATTGGTTACTTGAGCTATAGATTTTACCTTCACTCGGCCGTCTTCCAATATAAGTTTTTCCACTTTATCAATATTTTCTTGTGAGGTAGCCACTACAGGCCGGCCAGGTCTAGGGTCATCTTCAATACTCTCCCTTCCACGCTTAAATTCGCTTGACCATTTTTGAATAGTAGATAAAGAAGGAGCAGACTCACGGTAAACACAATCCATTTCCTCTTTTATGGTTTTTTGATTTTTACCCTGTTTTGTCAAGAATTTTATGACGGATCGGTGCTCTAATTTCGTTAAAATTGTTAATTCGCTCATGGTGTTCATGTTTGTTCGGCAATTGCAGAAAAACAAAAGAACATCTCGGTTCCAATTTTACTTTGTTTTAATGTCAATGGATGAATCTTAGCGGCCAGTAACAAATATATATATAAAAGAGGTTGTAACGTATCAATACCGAGAATATTTTGAACGCCCCTCGTATATGTACGCGAAGGGATGGTGACTACGGTATGTGGGTGCATATTCTGACCTGTGCGTGTGGTTCGGTTGCGGAATGGAGAGGGAGGGATTAGGTTATAGAGTTCTTCGGAGCACTCACCATAGTATAGCCGGTAGAACACGCTCAGAGAAGCCACATCTCGGCGAAGCTGCAGGGATTCGAGAGTTCCAGATGTAGTGGCATCGTCCACAATTCGTACAGCTCGCCTCTGCAGGACATCGAGAGCATCTGTGAGGTACTTGGCGGAACCATCCCAACCCACCCCAATAGGGCTCCGGTGACAATAGGCCTGGCTCTTTCTTCGCCCAGAGAATCAGTATTGCAATTCAGCGGGGAAATGCAGCCGGCGTTCTTGCCACCATTCCACGCGGACGGGACTTATAATATCCCTATCCTTAGTTATATTATATTAATTTTATTTTATATTTTTCTAAATATTTTTATTTAAGATTGGAATTATTTATTTTCATTAATATTATTAAATAGTGTTGATCTACTCTATTTTATATTTACTCTGGTTTTCGCCACCTTAACCTCTAAGACGTGGTTTAGTCAAGCTTGAACACAATTTATTCTAAATGGGACCTCCCCAATTTCCATTCAAATTATACACCCTCCACGTGCGATATACAGGCTGGTTAAAAATCTAATGGTAACATCAAACCCTATATACCCTATATGGGGTTCGATGTTATTTGGACACAAAGACATAAAATTTTAAACAGTATGAGAATCAAAACTACGATAATAAAATTGATTTTTATTGACGAAGAGCTGGCTAGCATCTTGCCTTGATTACTAGATTACAACCCCTAGAACACAGCTTTCTAGACCTCCACTGCTGGACATGGGCCTTTTAGAACATATATCTGGAGAATTTCGCCTACACTCGCCACGCTGGTCAGACGGCTTGGCGAGGATATGATGTCATTTTTTATGAGAATTTATTAACGATTCCACAAGTTAGTATTAGTAAAACCGGGACCGACGGCTTAACGTGCTCTTCGAGGCACGGGAACGGTGGTGTTGTAAATCTATGACAAATGTACGTAAGAAAAGTGTATTTCTTATTGGTACATGTCGGGTGGGTTTGAACCGACCTTTGTAGGATTTTAGGTACGCGTTCTTACAATCGAGCCACCACCGCGCCTCTTGCCTTGACGGGCTCTTAAATTGAGTTTTTAACATAAAAACATAACTAAATCGCTAGGTCCGGGGTATCTTTACGTGAATAAAGATATTTAGACTTTGACTTTAAACAACCAATGCCCGTACTTTCTTATATATGTTTTTTTATTTTTTTTTTATTTGATATCTGCATGTAACCCTATTATTGCCTGATGGTTGTTTTGCGAATTACTATATACTACAGAGTCAAAGACTTGTCAGTTAGTTATTTATATTAGGGCCACGTTTTTGAAACATCCTATATTTTACCTACGCAAGACACCCACCTATCAGAGCCTATTTTAGGCAAATTAAATTTCCGTATGCAAAAGTCAGGTTAACTTATATTCTTGAGATTATATTATATCTTATATTCTACATCAAAAAAGGCCGGTTCGGCTGCTCATACAGCCGAATTAAAAAAGCACATCAAATATTTTAAAAATATATAACTTTGTGGCATTTGGGGTTGAAACAATATTGATACCAACAAATTTATAAAAGAGCTGGGTAAACGAATCAAGAGTGTGGCGATCCCAAATGCCATAACTACGTCGATGTCTCCAGCGTACTAAACTCGAGAAATATCACAAATAAATTAAATATTAATTAAATGTATTTATTTACATTAATCATTATTTTGTGTTCCGACCAGGAATCGAACCCAGTACCTTCGAGTCTAAATCCACGGACTTTACCGCTAGACCACGGAGGCAGTAACAGCGGAAGAGAAACGGTTGTGATTATACTTTACTTTCTTATATTTAATTTTGATGTCACATTCTTATAATAATTCAATTATTGTATTATTTTTATACTATCTTTGAAGCAGTTAATATTCAATGTATTAGCCTAGCTATACAGAGGGGAAATGTTGCCAGCCTCGCTGGGACTATCACTGAAGGGTCGTCTCTAGAGGACATTTTTTACTTCTAGTTTATTTTTTTTGACGTGACAACGTCTTATAAATTGGTTTGCCGGGTGACACTTCAAGAAACTGCGTTACGCTCCGCTCACGTTATGCGCTCACAATGAGAGCGAGTGAGAGGCACGCGTCCCTTCCACTCGGGCATGGTTAGCCCGCCTAAGAGCGAGAGAGACAGACATAAAAAGTGAAAGACATTGACTTGACATTTTCTAGGCACATTACAGCAGAAACACTTCCTTTCATTTCATATTTCTCCTATCATCGCCCTATCCTCAACAAAATCACTCAGATAGGAACAAGTTAAGTTGTAGTAAACGCTGTTTCATTGTACGCAAATGTATTGCAAGTTATTGTATGTATATTTGTATATAAATACGTATGTATGTGTGAAGGTAAAAATAAAATTTTGTTAATATGAAATTCAGTGCGAGATTCTTTGTATAAATTAATGTTTTAAATATAATTCTTTGTATAAATAAATGTTTTAAATTGTTACTATTATTTCATCCTTCTTCCTACTATACGAATGAATATTCACATTAAAATTATTTTACCACTCAAAGTCGTTGTCACGTAAAACTTTCGCCCGTATACCGACTTTTTTACTCTTTAAGTAGTTTTAATTATATACCTACAAATAAATATTAATCATATTTAATTATTATTGTGTCCCGAACAGGAATCGTACCCGGTACCTCCGAGTCTAAATCCACAGACTCAACCGTTAGACCACGGAGGCAGTTAAGGATAACATACTAGTATATTTATTTTGACACTTAAAAAAATAGGCAATTTTATTATAAAGCGGTAATTGGAAAGCTATTAACACAAATATGGTATTAATCCTTATTATTTTTAATACGTTAGTTGGCTTCAGTATTTCATGAGGATTATTTTTTCCCTTTCCTCCTCCTCCTTGCGTCGTTCTCCTCACTGCTGAGGGTCGTGACCCCCTCCACGGATCACTTTGTCCCGGACGATGCTGCGCCATCCGGGTCTGTTCACGGCTGCATGTAGGGCATCGTGCATCTGGGTATTCTGTGAGGTGCGTATCTGGTCAGACCAGCGTATGGGGCTTCGGCCACATGGTCCTTTGCCTTCGACTTTCCCTGTGATTACAAGCCTTTCCAGGTTACCAGGTGTTTTGCGCGCTATATGGCCGAAATACTCAAGTACTCGTTTTAGGCAGATGGAAGACAGCCTAGTAGAGATTTTGAGCTCCTTGAGTATTGACACGTTAGTTCTTCGGGCTGTCCAAGGGATATGTAAAATACGCCTCCAACACCACATCTCAAAGGCATCGATGCGGCCACGATCACCGGCTTTAAGAGTCCAAGTTTCAGCGGCATAAAGAAATATGGAGAATATTAAGCTGCGTACTAGTCTTGTTTTGGTCTTTAGGGTGATATTTCGATCCTTCCATATTCCTTTTAACTGACTCATTGCATTTTTAGCCATGCCAATTCTTCTTCGAACTTTTGTCTCACATGAGCCGGTATTTTTCCCTTTACACTATGCAAATTAAATGAATTAAAGAAATTAATTTTGTGTCGCCGTTTACGCGGGCAAAGCTGGGTAAAACAGCTAGTTGATACTATATAGCTAAAATAAACTTGTATTAGTGAACAAAACCAGTGAACAAAAACAGTATTTTAGTGTGCTGTCATCAAGTTGCGACACGTTTTTTGTCCCGACTAGCTCTACTTATATCTCAATGGGTTGTACTTCCACCATGTCTGCGTGCATCGGACAGCTAATATAAGCTTTTATGGGTTTATTAATATACCAGAGAAATATTGGGTCAATAATAATTTCAAGTTCCTGTTTTATACGTGGATGTTTTGTCATCGCCATTAAGGTTATTTAAGGTAAGGTAAAGGTGTTATCTTATTATAAATATCTCCATCGCAAGCTTACAATATTAGTTCAACTTGAAAGTAAAAATTGGCATTTGAACAACAAATAGGTGGCAAACAGACTGATGATGGTAATTTGCCCAGTGCCGATAAACCCAGTGAAGTGTTTCACGTTTCGGGATCAGGCTCAAATTGCCGCCATTCCCAGTCATGCCGGCGCGGCGGCGTAGAGTTAGGGACTGATGTCAGTCATGAGTGTCTAAGTCCAGTTGCTAACATTAATGGACCTCGCTCCCCACTTACCATCAGATCATAAAAATAAGAATAAAAAACTTCTAGTAGATAATCAATTTTTGTTTAAAGACTCTTTGGGAGTCTCCGAAGATGTCAATATCTCAAAATTTTGTAGCATGAGCATTGTATTTTGATTAGATTCTGGCCTAAGATACACAGAGAGCGGTCCAAACGTGTTTCGATAGAAACCACAAAATACCTCTTAAACCAATATTAAATTAATTACCTAAAAACCCAAACCAAGCACAATGTTGGCTCGAAGCATGAAACTAGAAAATCGATAATTTTAATTGAGTAAAGCTCAAATTAACACACAAAAAAGACAGCATCATCACACTGAAGTAAGAATACTGTTGAAAATGAGCCTTTGTTTGGGTTGGCGAGGGTAACGCCGCGTCTAAATCTATGGCTAGATGGACCATGGAGGCAGGCACTGACGTCCGATGCTCGTGATAAGTCGCCTTTGTACATAGTGCAATTATTTTTAAATAAATAAAAAATAAAATAAAATGTTTGCTGGATTATAATAGCACTGCCTTCTTGAAAAGAAATTCTGGGTTCCAGAAGACAGTCAGTCCCTATTTTTGACACAATAAAACTATACTTACATAAGTTAATAATACAGTGCATTCCCATCATCATTAAACATTGTTTTACAGCAACCAGCCTCTCAGCGAATGTATTTATTTACATTAATATATATTTTTGTGTCCCGACCACGAACCGAATCCGGTAACTCCGAGTCTAAATCCACGGACTTAACAGCTAGGCCACGGAGGCAGTTTTCAACTCAACTGTTACTATTATATAAATTGTTACGATCACGAGTATACGAGTATATACTTATTAAGAGCGGTGGTGGCTCGGGTGTAAGAACGCTTTCCTTAACATCCTAAAAAGGTGGGCTAAAGTAATACACTTTTCTTACGTACATTTGTCATAGATTTATATCACCAACGTCAAGATCAAGTTAAGCAGTTGGTCCCGGTAAAACTAATACCAACTTGTAGAATCGTTAATAAATTGTCATTAAAAATTGACGTAACAACATCGTGGTGAGTGTAGGCCAAATTTTCCAGATACATGCTCTGGATGACCCATCAGTGGATGATATCTTTGCCGAGAATAAGTAAATAATGACGCGAACATTTCATATTTTCATAAGCTTTGCAATTGCAGTAGGTGACTAATAGACACCTCAGAAGTACATCTGTCGCATTTATTTTTTGGATTTTATGTTAATAGGTGGATGTGTGTTAAATTCGTATGCCCAATTCGCAGTCTAGCTAAAACCGATTGGTCATGTACTGAACCACGGAGTAGGGTTAGAGATCTGATGTTGTTGGTTTTTCACATCATGTCCCAGTAGCTAATAATTCTAGTTTTTATGACCTTTTTAAATTCAGTTGCTGTCCATTTAAAGCATGGGTCAATAGTCTCATTAGTGGCTAGTTCTGCTTCGTTATCCAACTTTTCATACATACATACATACATATCTTGACGTCAAATCCCTTGCGGGGTAGGCAGAGACAACTGGGCGCCACTTGTCACGATCACGACATACCTCTGTCTCTTCATCGACATTCATTAACCCCTTATACATGCCCTTTTGTTACGATGACTTTTTAATGCACCTACAGCTATTGTTTCATTTATTTGATCGTAATATGTGAGTCTTGGTCTGCCAGGGCCTCTTTTACCCACAACTTTCGCATTATATATCTATCTGGTTTGTCAATCTCTCTTCATTCATCCTTTTAACATGCCCGAACCATCGGAGCATGCCTGTCCTTATTTTTGTCCCACACATACCCTTTTGCGTATTTCGTCATTATGTATGCGGCCCATCAAAGGGACGTCGCATATCCCACGCAACGACCTCATTTCTACTGCATAACCTTTACTCTCATGCGTATTGTGACATATCCACGTCTCTCTTTCATACATAAGTGTTGGTACCAGCATGGCATTGTGTATGGCGAGTCGAGCTTTGTCACTGACACTTCATTACCTACATTGCTGATATGCCTATATCAAGCATTGGTGTAAAGTTTATAAAATTGACAGTTATCACCATAGTCTATTTCTATTGTCACTGTAGTATAATATACTATTTTATAAAACGGGCTCCATGCTTCCTACCATAGTCTTTTAATATACATTCCATCAAATCTAAAACTAAATTTAATTTAACCCTTAAATCAATGACTTTAGGCTTAATTTTCTTTAATCAATTGAGTATGCAATTTCAACATAAACCCAGTTGCTCGTTTGCTTTTGAGAATGTTCATAGAATTTTGATCGTTAGGTTAGGTTGTATAAGGGTGTTTATTCATTATCGCATACCATTTGTCATAGATATAACATAAACAAATATTAAGGTCCTGCATTAGTTTGTAGTTTTTTTTTGGGGTACTTATTTAAATAAACTAAACAGTGAAGAATGTGAGTAGGCATAGATATCAAAAAATATATAATGTATGTTATATGTCATCACGACTATATCCCTTTTGGGGTGGTCAAAAGCCACGCTTGTAAAGAAGCGGATTCACACTTAGCCAATTTTACTTTACACCATGACAAGTGGCAAGCTCGTTGATGTCTCTAGCGTACCAAACTCGAAAAATATCACGAATAAATTTAATAAAATATTTTGCCCCGACCGGGAATCGAACCCAGTACCTCCACGTATAAATGCACGGACTTAACCGCTAGACCACGGAGGAAGTTAAAATCTAAAATTACACCTTATTGAACTTACCGTTTCGTGGGAATCAAATATTCCAAAAGACCACAACATGAAGTCGAATAAATATTATGATCTCACAGAAGAAATGATCAGGAACGGGTTCAAGACTCAGCTTTACGCAGTGGAAGTTGGTGCAAGAGGAGTTCCAGCAAAATCTTTGCATCACTTACTGAAAGAATTGGGCCTAAGCAGGTCTGCCGTCAATACATTTATGGAACGAGCTTCCAAGACGGCATTAACGGAATCATACAGTATTTGGTTGGGTAGGGAGAGAAGTAGAATGGTGGATGGTGAGCGTATTATCGCGCAATAGAAAAAAAAGGAGGCCTCCTTTTCTTAAACCAGCCAATTGTCGGTCGCAAGCCCGAGACACCATTCTTCTCATCTCTTACCCACACACGATGGACCCGGCACCCGCACGGTGAATCCATGGAATGCTTAGAAATTTGTCTTCTCTCTTTCGGTCTGAGAATAAATCCTAAGTCAATTTTTGTACGAGTATAGTATGATTTTAAATCCTAAGGGCACAAGGTGGAATTCATCATTACAGCCCCTAGAACAAAGTGTCCTAGACCCTCACTGCTGGAGATGGGCCTTCTAGAACATATATCTGAAGAATTTGGCCTACACTCGCCACGGTGGCCAGACGGGTTGGCGAGGATCTCATCTCATTTTTTTTAATGACAATTTATTGACGATTCCACAAGTTGGTATTAGTGGAACCTTTACCGACGGCTTAACGTGCTCTCCGAGGCACGGCAACGGTGGTGTTGTAAATCTATGACAAATGTACGTAAGAAAAGTGTATTTCTCGTACGTACTCGTACATGTCGGGTGGGTTTGAACCGACCTTTGTAGGATTTAAGGAACGCGTTCTTACAACCGAGCCACCACCGAGCCTAAATAAATAAATATACTTCCATGATTTAGATTGACTTAAGGTGGACTAAGATCAATATTATCGTACAGAGTAGCCCGTGGTATGCCTCCTACAATTTAATTAAGTGCCATCTCTTTGAAACCTGATTCTACTATCTGATAGCGGAATAACTAAGTGGTTGTAGATAGATACAAGCCATCTGTTATTTAGTCTGTTCCTTTAAACATCAAGGATGAACAACGGTAAGAAACTACATTAGTAAAGTTAGAGTAATTGGGACACCTGGATTGTGCGCAATAAAAATATACAACCGGGTTCGATTCCTGGTCATGCACAAAAACATTTATTAATGTAAATAAATACATTTAAATAAAATGTGGAGTCCAGCAAGCGGCGCAAGTATGTAAGTATATTAAAAGATTACATATTTGTGCCGTTTGCTGTAGAAACTCTGGGTCCATGGAGTCCAAGCGCAAAAAAGTTTTTAAAAGGCATAACACCGCGTCTTGTTGTCTCCTCCGGTGACAAGAGGGCTGGCTCTTTCTTCGCCCAGAGAATCAGTATTTCAATTCAGCGGGGAAATGCAACCAGCGTTCTTGCCACCATTCCACGCGGACGGGACTTATATCCCTATCCTTAATATTAATTTTATTTTATATGTTGTAAATATTTTTTCGACTTTGTTGTGCTGGAGATATCGACGAGCTTGCCACTTGTCATGATTGGCCTATAGTAAAGTTGGCTAAATATTAATCCGCTTATTATTGATTAATAAGCTTATTTATAAGCGTGGTCGTGATGATACTTTACTTTTAAAAATATACAAGGCTCTAGAAAAGCGAGGAGAAGACGCACGTCCTGGTTTAAGAACCTCAGGGAGTGGTTCGGGATGAGCACCCGGTCCTTGTTTATGGCAGTGGCAATCAAAATTAAAGTTGCTCTAATGATAGCCGACTTCCGATAGAGGATGGCAGAAGAAGAAGAAGAAAGATAATCGAATTCAAGAAAACACTCTGTCGACTTAAAAAATCTTTGACAATATTGGATTGTGCGAGCGAGAGGGACGCACTAGCTTAACCGAGTACCTGACAGCCGCTGCATTTCCAACCGCTATTGTTACCCAAAGCTTTTGGCCAGGTTTGGTCTTGCACTTACAGTCTTGAACCATACCAAGACTGACCATTGTCTGGGTATTAGTCTTGCAATATAAAATATATAAAGTGTTGTTTGAGTACCTACTTATTGTTACTAATACTTCTTGTTACACTTAATTACTTTTATCATATTGTATGATTCTTAAGTTTTAAAACGGGATCAGTATACAAATGCAATTGTTATTTCATATCTCATTATTATTGTACTGATTTTGTTGGTTATTATTTTTTTTCATTAAGCTAACAGTGAAAATTTGTAAGGCTTTAAGATGACATATATTTTTTGTATACATACATATCTTTACGCCAGATCCCTTGCGGGGTAGGCAGAGACAATTGAGCGCCATTTGACACGATCACGACATATCTCTTTCGCTTCGTCGACATTCATTAACCTCTTCATACATGCCCTTTGGTTACGAAGACTTTTTAATGCACCTTCAGTCAGTGTTTTATTTATTTGATCGTGATATGTGAGTCTCGGTCTGCCAGGGCCTCTTTCACCCACAACTTTCGCATTATATATCTGGTTCGTCAATCTTTCATCGCTCATCCTTTCAACATGCCCGAACCATCGTAGCATGCCTTTCCTTATTTTTGTCCCTATGCTTTCCTTCATACCAACCCTTTTCCGTATTTCGACGTTACGTATGCGGTCCGCCAAAGTGACGCCACATATCCGCCGCAACGACCGCATTTCTACTGCATTAACCCTACTCTCATGCGTATTCTGACGTTTCCACGTCTCGCTTCCAAACAACAGTGTTGGTACCAACATGGCATTGTGTATAGCGAGCCGAGCTTTGTCACTGACATTTCGACTGGCGATCAGTGACCCCAGGGCACCGTTAACACTATTTCCCGCGTTCACTCTTCTTTCAACGTCCCTATCGTACTTCCCATCCGCAGTGAAAACACTGCCCAGATATATAATTTCATTTACTTGTTCTAGAGTTTCATCATCAATCTTTATCGTCACGGTTGCCATCCTTCTTCTTTCAAACACTTGTACCTTGGTTTTTCTCGCATTCAAACGGAGTCCGTAAAGCCTTTAAATTTTCCCACGAATAAATAAATAAATAAATATCAGATATATCATAACAAGTCTGACATATTTTTTCTTTTGTTTCAGATATAGATAGTTCAGATCAAAAAGTATCAATAATGCTAAATGGAGAGGAATCAGAGTTGTATTTCGTGAATTGCTCTAGTTCTAAGGTAAGCAAAAATAAAATGAGTTTTTATAATAATAATTATAGATTAATTATTACGTATAAACATTTAAAGCCTAAACTCAGAAGTAAAACATAACGTCATGATCGTAGAACAGTGTTGGATTTAAAAAATTACACATAATTTTGAATTATTTCGATAGCAAATAATAGGAATTATTATAACTTGGTTAAAAAAATCTGATTTTATATATAGTTTTATATTGTTTGTGGTCTGTAATTTATAGTGCAAATGTTAGAAAGGGTTCCAAAATGAAATCTAAAAGGTTTGCCCTTATTATAAGACTAGTATTAACTTAAAAAAGAAGAGACAAAAACACAGTTGAAATAACTTTAAATGGCCGCCATGAAAATTTTAAATATAGCAGATCCGTCACTGTTCTACGATCATGACGATAACGTTACGGAGTTTGTCGTACTAGAACTACAGTATAGTGTTTATAAAGTAACCAAGATAATAATAATAATAATAAAAATATTTTATTGACACTATTTAACAAATATGTTTTTTACACTTTAAATTTAGATTGGATGTCCTGACCCCTGTCGTAGATATTTATGAATGACAGGAGTCAGTTCACTCCCAGGTGACACAATAACAAGCTTATATTATATTATATACAATATTGACCGCCTCCGTGGTCTAGTGGTAACAAACGTTGCCGTGAACACGGGAGGTCGTGGGTTCGATCCCCACTGGGGGCAAGTTGTACATTGTATAATTTGTCTCGGTCTGGGTGTTTATATGTATAATATGTATATATTTACAAAAAAAAAGTATAATATGTAGTTTATCAACCATCTAGTTTCCGTAACACAAGCCTCGTAGCTTACCACGGAAACTAGATGGCGCTGTGTGACCTGTCTGGAAATATTTATTTATTTATTATTATTATTATTATTTAAACATTGTAAAGCTTAACCAAGTACAAACAAATGAATAATAATAATAAAGAAAAAGAGTATTATAGGGCTGTTGGTGGGTATTTTAGGAATTTCGTGTAACCTCTTTCTGTGTTATGTGGATGTGTATGAGTGTCTGTGAGAGGGTGTGTAAGAATAAATAAATAAAAACAATAAATGCATCATAGATAAGAATAATATCTATATAGATAATAAAAATCCACCACAGCCTCTAGAACACAGAGTTCTAGACCGGCCCTGAAAATATTAACAAAAGGTTTCGATTCCTTCAGTTTCCTTAAATTAAAATTTTTACTTTAAGTCCCAAAATTGATTTATTTATTTCATCGAGTGTAAAAAGTATCATCACGAAACCACGCTTTTTTAAGGAGTTCACATCTAGCCAACTTTACTATATGCTCACCATGACAAGTGGCAAGCTCGTCGATAACTCTAGCTTAGCAAACTTGAGAAATATTACAAATAAAATATAATTTTTTGTGTCCCGACCAGGAATCAAACCCAGTACCTCTGAGTCTAAATCCACGGACTTAACCGCTAGACCACGGAGGCAGGTAGTAAAGTAAAGTAGTATAGTATCATCACGACCGTTTCCCTTTCGGAGTGGTCAGAAACCACGCTTATAAATAAGCGGATTCACATTTTGCCAATTTTACTATAGGCCAATCATGACAAGTGGCAAGCTCGTCGATGTCTCCAGCGTACAAAACTCGAGAAATATCACAAATAAATTAAATATTAATTAAACGTATTTATTTAGAAATAATAAATATGTTTGTGTCTCAACCAGGAATCGAACCCGGTACCTCCGAGTCTAAATCCACGGACTTAACCACTAGACCACGGAGGCAGTTAAACATAGCGTCCTAGACCTCTACCGTTGGAGATGGGCCTTCCAGAACATATCTGGAGAGTTTGCCACTCTGGCACACACACGTCATGCTGGCCAGACGGGTTGGCTCTGATGTTGGGGATCTGATGACTTTTTTTACATTGATGTATTTTATTACATAAAAAGTAGATTTAAGTCGCATAAACGATCAGTAGCGAGTATCTTAGACTTATCAGTCATGTCTATGTAACTATTTAATAAAATTCATTTTTTTCTAACGCCAGGAAGAAATAGAACGCTCAGAGCCGCCTGACGCGTTCGTGGTAATCTACTCAGTGGTGGACAAGGCGTCTTTCCAGAAGGCAGAACAGGAACTTGCCCGACTTATCGACCACGACATGCTGAGATGTAGACCAGCACTGCTTGTCGCTAACAAAATCGACCTCGCCAGGAGCAGGGCTGTCTCTACACAAGGTTTTATTCTCTCACTTATTCTAAACTAGCTGTTTCACCCGGCTTTACACGTGAAATTAGTTTCGTTGCGCATTATTTTGATTTTGCTATTTATCCTAAGGTATTAATTTAATTTACAGCTTCCAACAAATGATTACTTATATTTAAAAAAAGTTGCCAATTAAAATTGTCCACAAATATTTTTTACAACTAAAAAAATATAAAGTTGAAACAATAATATTATAAAAAAGCAAACAAGATTTAGCATCATTTTGCCGGACATGTCAAGTGCAAGTTTTTGTTTTGTAAATTAATTTACTGTGGATATTGTTGGTCAAAAGTGGTGTTGTTTTAATATATTACGATAAATTGGACTTTGAATATGGGGCACAAGTTGCAGTTTATTTTATGCGGTTTTCCCGCGCTGTGAACTCCCGTATTTTACCCGACGTGTTTGGGCTATAATGCCGTGAGCGACTCCAATAAAAGCATCAAATTTTGCAGCATCTGGAATTTGATGATGACCTCATTAACTCATAAAAAAGAAAGATATATTACGTCAGACTTGGCTGTATGAGCTAGACCCTTTGCCTACCCTATCACCTCATTCATCATACATCGGGAAAAAAAAAGAAATAAGCAATACAATAAAATAAAAATTATATAATATAATAAATTAATTAATAATGGAATAGTTTAACGTTTCTCAAACGATTTGAAGACGGAAATTGGTTTTTGTTTTTTTGGTATTTATTTAAAGTTAATTTTTACTCAGTTTGGTTTATTGATTTTTTATTTATTTCTTTTCATTTTTTATTTTATTTTGTTACGCAGTCAGACTTTATTTAAAATTAAATTTACTTTTTTATTGCAGTTTATACTTTGATGTCTATATGAGTAAGATATGTATATATATTTTTCAAATAATATGTTTTTTTTTTTAGTTTTTTTTTTTACTAGTACGACATGTGACTTTGCTCCGACCTGATGGTAAGTGGCGCGCAAGGTCCATGAATGTTAGCAACTGGAATCAGACACTCATGACTAACTTCAGTCCCTAACACTATGCGAGCTTGACTAGATGCCTTGTCACACTTCGCTTGAAGGACTCCAGGTTGTAGGAAAGTGGAAACGCAGAGGCTGGAAGAGCATTCCACATCTTTATTGTGCGACAGATGTATGAGTCCCCAAATTTATACGTACGCGAGGGGATGGTGACTTCGCTGATGATGAAGATGTTTTCACTGTTATTTCTTTTTCAGATGGCAAATGTCTGGCGTGCACATACAAGGCGAAGTTTATTGAAGTGTCTGTGGGGATCAACCACAACGTAGATGAATTACTAGTAAGTTTATTATACTTATAAAGACAGTCTTCAGAGCATCACTTCATTCTGTTACTTAGTCGCGAAAGTTAGATTGTCAAAATTGTCAATTCTGTTATTTACTACTACTTTTAGCCCGTGTTTCTCCGATCATAGCCGACCTTACGTCAAATAGCGTTTTCCACTATTATACCGACAATTGCCTGGTTTAAGAAAAGGAGGCCTCCTTTTTTTTCTATTGCGCGATAATACGCTCACCATCCACCATTCTACTTCTCTCCCTACCCAACCAAATACTGTATGATTCCGTTAATGCCGTCTTGGAAGCTCGTTCCATAAATGTATTGACGGCAGACCTGCTTAGGCCCAATTCTTTCAGTAAGTGATGCAAAGATTTTGCTGGAACTCCTCTTTCCACTGCGTAAAGCTGAGTCTTGAACCCGTTCCTGATCATTTCTTCTGTATGATCATCAAAATAATTGGCAAAAAGTGAATTAAACACCAGTTAAACCCTTAAGAAAGCCAACATGCTGATCAGTGCCAGCTAGTGCATCTAGGTATTGAGGTAATTCGTTTTTCTGCCGTGCAGCTAATGAATTTAATAAACTGGATGACTTTTCCGAGTTGGATCTATTTAATTCAACTACAGCTACTTTTAAGAATACTCTGTCGAAACATTGGTTTGACAGAGTTTCTTTGAGTGTTTCCGAAACTACTTAAACTGTTATTCATACCTAATTTATTTCCTTACTATTTACTTTCTTTATTAGATATCTAAATTTTAGCTTGCTTTCATAGTATCCTTTATGTGAAAACATATTATTGGTCTGTTTATATATACTTGATTTTGTAATTAGTTATTAAGTACTGTTTGTTTTCCAATCATCATCATCATCATCATCAGCCTGTGTCTCTCCACTGCTGGATATGGGCCTCCCCCAAGGCTCGCCACTGCACGCGGTCTACATACCCTCCTCAGGTCATCCGTCCATCTGGCGGGGGGTCGTCCCACTCTGCGTCGTCCCGTACGTGGTCTCCACTCCAGAACCCGTTTGCCCCATCGGTCGTCGGTTCTGCGGCAGATGTGTCCGGCCCATTGCCACTTCAGCTTGCTAAATTTAAATGCTATGTCAGTAACTTTGGTTCTCTGACGAATTTCAACGTTTCGAATTCTATCCATCAGAGAAATACCAAGCATAGCTCTCTCCATAGCTCGCTGAGCGACCTTGAATTTGTGAACCAGACCCACTGTCAGTGTCCACGACTCTGCTCCGTACGACATTACGGGGAGGACGCACTGGTTGAAGACTTTTGTCTTCAAACATTGTGGTATGGACGATGAGAAGATATGTCGAAGTTTCCCGAATGCCTCCCATCCTAGCTGAATTGTTTTCCAATAAAATAAATAAAATACCTTAATTGTCCGCCGCGAATTTATATTAAAATTAACCACATTTATATTAATTAAACTAGAGTTTTTTGGATACTCTCAAGGTTATTTTGGCGGTTTAGGGCTGAGCGTATTTCGATCCCAAGTATGTTAAATAGCAGGGGCGACTTCTTGGCTGTCACCTCGTCATGTTTACTTGAATTAAACTTTTGGACTATTTTGTGGTTATCGCTTTTTTATTTTCACCCGTCGTTTTGTGGTTAAGGAAATAGATTACCGCCGCTGACCTACCTATATCTAAACTAGGTATTACATAATTTAATCAACATAATCGTAGCACTAAGCGTTACGCCGTAGTAGTATCTCGTAGCTAGATATAAACTATGCTACGGCGTAGACACAGCGATGAGTTTATCTTGATCATTAGTCAGCGTGATTAATTAAGACCTTCACAGAGAAGACGTTTTTGTTAATCCTATCTTAATCCGCATATAAATACAGTGGCAATTATTTGGCTGTATACAAGAGTAGGTCTGCTGTAAAGGCGTCATCCAATAATAGGGCATGTTGAAAGAATGAGTGACGATAGATTGATCTGATTTCCAATCGCCGCGAGATTGCCGACCTAGTGTTTCTTCTTAAAATAGCCAATAGTACCTTTGATAGTCCGCGATTGTTACAAAGTAAAGTGGTCCAGTCCGTGGATTTTGACCTACACACAATAATTTATTTGTGTCATTTCTCGTGTTTGGTACACTAGAGACATCGACGAGCTTGCCACTTGTCATGATGAGCCTATAGTAAAGTTGGCTAAATGCAAATCCGCTTTTTTAAAAGCGTGGTTTTTGACCACCCCGTAAGGATACGGATACGGTGATACTTTAGATTTATTTATGTATATTATTTATGTATATTATTTATAAAAAAAAACAATCTAGATGAATGAATAATAACTTGGGTTCGCCCGGTATTAACTGCTAGACAACAAAGTCTATAATAAATTTAAATATTTTATTTTATGTGCAGGTTGGTATTTTAAGCCAAATTCGTCTGAAACGGCAGCAATACTCGGCTGAAGGCGGACGAGAATCATCGCCTGCGCACTGGTACAAGTCACGTGGTGTAGTGCGCGCCAGCATGAAGGCGCGCCAAATGATCACCTGGATCTTCGGCAAGGAAGATTCCAAATTCAAAAACTGTGAGAACTTAAACGTGCTGTGAGGGGACGCCAACGGACCCGTGTTCGTCTAAACACGGGTCATAAACTGATCCAATCAGATTAGTGTTCGAAATTTAAATTTAAAACAGTGTTCGAGAATATTTTAAAAATAAACGTGTGGACTCTTTAAAAATCAAAAGTATTCGAATTTCATATTAAAACCTCAATATTTAAAAAATAAAGTTCGTTCTACATACAGATCTAAAAACGTTGCGCAACGCGTGAACTCTTTAAAGAGATTTAAGTGTTTGCGACAAAAACTAGTCGTTACTAAGCACAGCTTCTTTTAATTTTTTAGGTTATTTTGTGTTTGTCTATCAATGTGTTACCAAATAAACTATGAGCATTTTGTTAAAACTGACTTAGCTTTTTCTGTCTATTTACTTTAGTTTTAAGCTAGTACCCAATTATTACATTACTTATTTAATAATGTAATAACTACATTATTTTATGTAAACATAAGTTAATTTTATATTATTTTAAGTAGTATTTAGATTCTGTTATATCTTGCCAAAATAAGTTATTATTAATTTAATTTATGTGCCAAAATAATTCAAATGTTACATTTAAGTGATATCAGTATTTTTTATATTGTAATTTTGAATTTAAAAACTATTAAAGTTTTGTATCATCAAGGCCATACCTGTAATAATAAAAATACGCTTATAAAAGCTTATAGAAGTTTAGCCAACTTTACAGAGCTAGCAAGTAAGCTTTCTGATTTCTGAGGCTTAGCAGACCACCAGACGGTTTCTATATAATTAAATTGTTTGGTGGATTTTTTTACCAGAAATATAACTTGCTACCTACACATTTAAGATCTAAGTCGTAGCAGGCTACAAAATCAGCCTGTATTAAATAAAATAGGCATATTATAGACCAATTCAACCAACCTTAGTAAACCTCGTATAAAGAATAAATTATATTATTTATACCTTTATATAAATATACTCACAACCAAATAAATATAAAATTAAATAATAATCTAATCACTATATTTCTTGCTAAGTTTGACCAAAGTCTTTTTTAACCTCGCCCAATAATATTTTGAGAACATGACGATTTTAAACATAAAGTTCACCACACACTATTTTAATCAACTATTTAAGTAATGTAACATGTAACAAAACAAAACGTAATAGTGTGTGTTCTACTTTAAAAAACCCAGGGTCCATTTCCGTCCTGTCCTCTGAAACAACTTACGTATAAATTATATAGGTTATATGTAGATTATCAATTAGAATTTTAGATACACTTATTATAAATTAAGTACCTATATCGATATAAAATAACTATTGTACGTAAAATAGACTTAATTAACAATGTTATTCAAAATATACCTATCTCTTTACAGTGTTAAGGTTAGTTCAGGCAATGTGTAACATAAACTTTGGAATAAATAGTTAAAATATACAAAAAAAAGTTGCTTTTTTAAAATGTACGTAACATACAATGTTTATAACTTCAACTTTTAAATTATGTTAAAGACATCTTGGTTTTGTATTTATATTGCCTTATTTATTGACTACCGAAGTAATGGAGGTTAAATTTTCAAAGGCAAAGCACACTGGATAAATGAGACCTTGACGAGACGTAGAGTTTCAATAGTAATATACGGAACTATTTAAAGGATGCTTGCGTGGTTACTAATTAGATTTTGTGATATCTGTCATAGAGTCTTCCATGCACGTCTATATGTACCAGGCCTTAAAATATCACGTTTCGCCTCATTATAAAATAACTTTACGTAAGATGTAAAGATGCGACCAATTGAAAAAAAAAACGTTCGTAACAAGTAGATATCATAAAATTATTGCTAATTAACGTGTTACACGGACAAATGTGTTCTTCCCTTTATATTTAGGGACGGTGTTATGCAGTAAGTCAAATGTAAATAACTTTTATATTCTGTATGCACTAAAGGATTTGATGTTGTAATTTAAAAATAAATTAAAGATAATTTAGGCATAAATGATTTGTATACCTTATTTCAATTTAACAAATGATCGTATTATACGACTATATTTTTTAGGAATTTGTCCTTAAATATATATCTACTATCTATCCATAAATTATATCTCAAGTCAGCGAGAGTGCCGTAATATGTCAAGATTGAAACTTAACAAAAACGTAAAATTAACTAGTTATTTGACCTGGCTTCGCCCGTTTTATGAGCTAGTCATGAAGTATATAAAAACTGTGCATTTTAGCTCAAATGTGTATAAGCTCTGGTTTTTTGTATTTAGGTGAGAAATCATATTATAATAATAATAAAGTTAATTATGGCCAGATTTTGTTTTAAACCAAATGCTCTTTAAAAAGTTACAAACAAAAAAGGAAGATATGGTACGAAGACATTATTCGTAGAAATATTCTAACTGACGTACTTGAATCAGTAGCAAGTAGAGAATACAATCCCGGGATCCAGGTTTTCTGGCTCCGAAAATCCCAGGTCTGTACTTGGCTAATCTTGCCACTAACAGGTAGAATCAGCGTAGACCCTGAGCGAGCTTTTTCAGCTGCTGCTTATGTTGGCAATAAACTACGAACCAGGAATCGAAGTCAAACATTGGATGCTTTAAAATTTATGCGATTGTATTTTTGAAATAATAAATAGTATTTTGTGTCGTCTTTTTGAATTTCTTGCAAAAGTATAGTTTGTTTTGTTTTGTCTTCTTTCTTTTCTTACTATATTGTGATTTGTGTTGTGCAACGACATTAAAAACATGTTTTAGTTTTTTTTTTTTTTTCATTTAAACCCAACTAATCCCGGGATTATGCATCAAAAATCATGTAATTAAAAACATGCTCGGGATTGTATTCTCTACTAGCAAGTCAGTAAAAAGCGAGCCGTAAGGAGGTTTATGCATTCCGTCTCACCCTCGTCAAAATGTGACAAATTCAATCTCATTTGTGTACAACATCTATGATGCAACTATGAGTGTGACGGCGCATAGTTGTTAATTGGATTTTGTAGTGAACAATATAGTGGGGAGTTGTTCGCGCCATTTTGCGTAGACATGTCAAATCCAAGTTTTTCGTTTTGTAAATAAGTTTACTGTGGATATTGTTAGTCAAAAGTGGTGTTATTTTGTTTAATAATGTGCTACGTTGTGAATAATTATGGAAAACGATGAATTTGACTCTATAGGAGTTTATGGGGCAGAAGTTACACTTTATTTTTTGCGGTTTTTGTTTGGGCGATATTGACGTGACTTACTCCTTCTGCAACACTTGGAATTTGATGATCCCCAACTCGGTTATGAACTCTGTTATGTCAATAAACTACGTGTTTAGGGCTGATGTATTCTGTACAATGTCCTTTAAAGACACTTAAAAAAAAACAATATAGTGCGTGACGTAAATTCTCCTTTTGTTTAAATAAAGCTTTACCAAAACACATTGTACAATACTTTTTAAACTTGTATCATTAAAGTATGTACTTATATAAAGTTATAAACGATTGACAATAAATTGTTATTATTAGTTTATAGGCGTATTTATTCTGTATTTATTAAATTATTATTATATCCTATTAAGAGTATTATTTTAAGAGTGTTTAACTATTTTGCTTCCCTCTCGCTCGCACAACAGTACTTCCAAAGTATTTTTAAGTCTGAGTTCAAATTTTGAGAAATGTAGGGGTTGAAACAATGGGGGTATATTCTCTTGATACCCACAAATTCGTAAAAGAGCTGGGTAAACGAATTTTTCAAGAGTGTGGCGATGCAAAATGCCATAACTACCTAAAACAGAATATTTACCTTATAATTCAACGAGGAAATGCGGCGAGCGTCCCTGGTGGTAAGCCCTTAGTTTATTTTGTAGAATTGTTTTAATTTTATAGGTATGTTTAGTTTAGTTTTATTTATAATTAGTTTTTTAATCTATTTTATTTTAATATGTTTGTATCTACTTCGTAACATACATTGATAATAACAAATATAAATATAAGTTTAAAAAGTTTTACATGAGTCAATAGCAGAATTATTTCTCATACAGATTGTGAGTGACTCGCCGTACCAGATAAACCTTAAAGGTTTTTGTGGACGGCTATATAATATTGTTGATGTATTTTTGTGTATCTTGAAAACAATAAATTAAAAAAAAAAAAAAAATACCTTTAGTAGTTCATATTAAAGTTTATCATATGAAATGTATATGTCATAGGTATATTTGTTATAGTAAAATATATTAAAATCGTTATAAATGTTTTTGCAATTTTTTTCTATCCAAACTTAGGTATATGAAAGAAAAAAATATGTCCAAAATGTCCGCAATATCCTACAAAGTCAAAGTCAAAATATCATTTAAACCTATTACAGACGTCATTATTTAAACTATTTTCAATGATTCAACTTCTGTTAGTGAAAGACTAAGCAGCGAAATGGTCCAAGGAGTAAGACGAGCAGCTTAGCAGATTCCAGTGTCCTGTTAATGTTTCATCTGACTGAGAAAGAAATCTGCAAGGAAAACTCAGCTATATCAGATTTACAAATGAAACAAATACAGAATTACACAACAACAATAAATAAATAAATATCTGTAAAATTCACCTATGAGTACCTATGAGATTACAATACCTGCAGCCCTATTCTGTTAAGCGCAAACGTTATATAATGGAATCTGTTAACTATATATCACGCTATTAAAGTTGATATTTGCACGACCGCTGACAGGTCGAAAGCTTATAGAGTTGAGAATTGAATAATATATTGTAATTATAATACAACCTTTGACGTAAATAATGAAAAAAAACGAATAACGTTTGCGACTAAGTTACAGAATAAGGCCGCTGGAATCCTACCAGGTATGTCAGAATTAAGACGCCCGTGTGAAAGCCGACAAAAGGCAAAACATCTGTTAAAGTTGATTGACTACATTTCTCAAAGTACACTTTTGAATAACTTGTAAAATAATAATAATAATAAATATTTCCAGACAGGTCACACAGCGCCATCTAGTTTCCGTGGTAAGCTACGAGGCTTGTGTTACGGAAACTAGATGGTTGATAAATTAAGGTTTATACTTTTTTTTTTGTAAATATATACATATTATACATATAAACACCCAGACCGAGACAAATTATACCTTTGTATACCTATATTGGATTGTGCGAGCGAGAGGGTTGCCAAATCGTTAATCCCTGTTAAGTAATAAATAAGTAGATAAGACCTCAAGTTAAATAAAAACATGTATAATTACAATTAATTAAATTGTATTTGTATGAGAGTTGCAACAAAATCAAGTGTCTGTAATTTTAACATTAATCGTTACAATCGACCTTTAAAATAAATCTGGAATATATGACGCCATTTTTAAGTTTTAACGTTACAATTGCGGAGAATTAATTTTGGTGCAACCCAGGCTAAGACGCACTTTAGCGTCTGGGCTTATACACATATTGATCACCCAATTCATTGGTGAACATTTTAAATAAATGAAATTGTTTTTTTGTCCAAAATTCTGTAGTTACTTGTTCAAAGTTAAATCACAAAGCAATGAAAAAACAAAATTACACTTTTTTACCCGACAGCGCGACGAAGGATATGTGATTTACAACCTACATAGGAAACGTTAATTGATTTATCTTAATCATGCGAGTATCACTAAAGGTATGACATTAATAAAATTTCAGTAAGGCGACAACCAGACGCCATATTGTGGAATAAAAAAAAATATTTTATGATTAATACACACATAAAACAAATAATAAATTCAAATGCGAAAATAGTGGCTTTAACAGTCTGCACCCATTAAAAACCGAGACCGGCTCAAATCTTCCCAATAATGATTAGAATTTATTATTCGTTTTATGTGTGTATTAATCATAAAATTATTTCAATGGTGTAGTTCTCGAACTTGTTTTATCTTTTTATTTATTTTTATAGGTCGTCGCATTTATTTATTTATTATTCGAAATGTTCCACTAGTAAATTGGATGATCGATTATCAAATGAGTTTAAAATTATTTAAGTCGTCCCGGACATTGCATACATTTTATTTCAAACAGAAGCTGTAGGTTTGGGATAATATTTTATATGTTACTCAACAAATTGTTAATATGCCTATATGTTATGGCAGCGACGATATATGTAATTTATCTGTCAAATTACTTAATTGACTGCATTTCTGTCATTAAATTTTAGTCTATAATAATTAAACCAAAAAAAATATTAATATTATACATATATATAAAAGTACATATTTTATAGGCTATTTATATAGTATACTTACTAATTATATTAATACATAAGTAATACACCAAATTAATACATATAATTATTAATAAAATAAAATATATCCTATTTAATCCTAGATCCAACCTTTTTTGATTTTTTTACCACATTGTGCCTTCTTACGTATTGTATAAACCCATCCAAATGTAGGAATAAATGGTCAATGCTATGTAACTATTGTCATAAGATATTTCTAAATCGTTTTTAAATGTCTCCTCCTCCTCCTTAGTCGGTACCCCACTGTTGGGGATCGTGACTCCGTCGCAGTCCATCCACTAGCCCTTTCCAGTGGTTGCGGTCCTCGGCGCAGTGGATGGCTTGGTGTACTGGGATGTTTAGGTGGTCAGTCACCTGACTGGACCATCGTTTGGGGCTTCTTCCTCTTGTTCTTTTACCGTCTACTTTTCCCGTTACTAAGAGTTTTTCCAGATTGTCGGCGCCTCTTCTAGCAATGTGGCCAAAATATTACAGAATTCGGGTAAAGAAGACGGCAGAAAAATGCCTATATAAGTGTAAACTGGAACTGGACCTACTCTTGATATGTGGGTCTAAATGGCAGTGGGTCCAATTGAAGCCTATCCCGAGTGAGGGCCAATTCACTCACATCATAACAAAATTTTAATAAAATATATTTAAATTGGCTAGTTGCAGAAATTTTTGTTTGATAGGTTTAACGTATGTACATCATTTGCTGAACTAACCAAACTGACAAGCTAACTACTAATCACGTGACGTATATGAATATTGAATATAGATTATTACTTCGTAGTCTAGCGGTTAAGTGCGCGGATTTTGACTCGGAGGTACCGGGTTCGAAATATTGTAATTTTATACTTTAAACTAAAGTATCATCTCGGCCGTTTCCCTTCTAGGGTAGTCAGAAACCACGCTTATAAAGAAGCGGATTCACATTTAGCTAACTTTTCTATAGGCCAATGATGACAAGTGGCAAGCTTGTCGATGCGTACCAAACTCGGGAAATATCACAAATAAATTAAATATTAATTTAATTTCATTCATTCATTACAGCCCCTAGAACTCAGCGTCCTAGACCTCCACTGCTGGGCCTTCGCCACGCCACGCTGGCCAGACGGCTTGGTGAGAATATGATGTCAATTTTTATTGACAATTTATTAACGATTCCACAAGTTGGTATTAGTGGAACTGGAACTTAACGTGCTCTCCGAGACACGGGAACGGTGGTGTTGTAAATCTATGACTGCAGTACGTAAGAAAAGTGTATTTCTCATTGGTACATGTCGGGTGGGTTTGAACCGACCTTTGTAGATTTTAAGGAACGCGTTCATACAACGCCACCACCGCAAATTAATATTTTAATTTATTTTTTATAAATTAAATAATATTATTGTGTCCCGACCAGAAATCGAACGACTCCAAGTCTAAATCCACGGACTACGGTTAGACCGCGGAGGCAGTAGAATTTGATATTCTAGTTGTAAGTAAATATTGTATATTTATTTTTCTTGTCATATGTTGATTTATGTTTTCATTGTCCCTAAGATTGATTACATTAATTAATAAAACATCATGTAAATCGTTATATATAGCGTTTATGTTAAAACCTTTGTATACATTTTTGGATACAATGCTGGTCAACGAGATCTATAACCATTCCAAATTCCAAGTAAATCAGACTAGAAGTTCTCGAGATAAAAGTTTATAATCTTACAAGTATAGGAACAAATATATATTTTCAGTCAGAGCTCTTGCGCAAGTCCAATACCAAGACGAAGAAGGCAAGACCAAGACCAGGGCAACACTAGATACTCGAGTTGGCACTGTATTGCATAGAACTATCCAGTTATGATTCTCCATGTATAGACAAGCCTTTAGGACCACTATTTCAATTACAATTTAAACTACGATTAAATTTATTTTATTTAAATAAAAATTCCACTTACCATTAGTGTCAGATATTAAATGGGTTTAATGCTTTTGCATCCCTCTCGCTCGCACAATCCAATATTTTCAAAGATTTTTCAAGTCTGACTGTACTTTTGAAAATTATGGACACAGTTAGACAGAGAAAAATATTTAAAACATTTATAACGATTTTGATGATTATGACAAATATTTGATGAATGTACCGTGTAATTTTGTATGGTCTTACTCTAGACTAATATGCTATTCTATTGATAGAGACAAACAACTTTTCCTAAGAATTAGCTATTTTAAATTTAACAGTTAGTATGGAGAAACCAAAAATTTTTATCACATCCGACATCTTAGGATTTGTTTGTTTCTATCAATAGAATAACGTATTAGTCCACCCAGGAATCGAACCCGGTACCTCAAAGTCTAAATTCACGAAGTTAACCGCTAGCCGGTGGCAGTTTTTTTGATTTTTAATTATTAATTACTGCTGATAATAAAAAAAAGCCTGGTTTTCACATGGTCAGTTCCTGACGCTGTCTGTAGAGATGTATTGGTGAACATTTGATGAAAATTCTTAAAGAAAAAGTGTTGCCCAGGCGTCCAGTCTTCGTTTGCACTGACCGGTCACTGTCTAGTTGCGTTCGTATGGAGCGAGTGACGGAACAGTAGCTGACCTTGTAGGAGTGGGATCAGTGGACAGTGAATCAAAAATTTCAATGTAGTTGACAGACAGTAACTGATCGGTTAGGTTAGGAGTGGGGTCAGTGGACATACAAAGTCACCCCGTATCCCCAAAATATCCAAAGTTGATAAACTATACATTTCTTAAAACCATTAAATACTCTAAATCATAGATTTGTTTTAGTAAAATAAAGTAAAATCATTTGTAATGTTTTTTGGTATTTTTCTCTCTCTAAAATAAGGTATTTTAAAGGAAGAAAGAAAAGACAAATTTCTAAGAATTTCCATGCATTCACCGTCGGGTGCCGGGTCCATGTGTGGGTAAGAGATGAGAAGAACGGTGTCTCGGGCATGCGACCGACAATAGGCTGGTTTAAAAAAAAAGGCCTCTCTTTTCTATTTTATTGCGCGATAATACGCTCACCATCCACCATTCTACTCCTCTCCCTACCCAACCAAATATGTCTACAATATCCGTAATTTTATTTTCTAGCAATTTATAAGTGTACATTTCTCATAAGTACACTAACAATTGAATAATCTTTAAATATGTACTGTGCGAGTGATGCAACGTCTAAGTCATAGATAGTTAAAGTGTCTTTATTCACGTAAACCTATTACAGGCATTTATGAAACGTCAATTATTAAATGATTTTGATTGATTCTACTCCTGCTAGTAGAAGACTAAGCAGCAAAGTGGTCCAAAGAGTAAGCTGTTAGCAGAAGACCAATAGTTAGCAGATTCCAGTGTTAATGTTAACAGAAAGGAATCTGTGGGGAAAACTTAGCTATATCAGATTTACAAAACATGCAAAGCTAATCTCACAATATAAAAAGGAATTCTTAAGCGCAATATAAAAGGAACTTATGTTAAAACCCGTTCCATTGACCCGTCAAATAGTCTGCCAACATACACAAATATTCTGAACGCGTCTTTTATGGATATACAAGTGCCTACATCAATTGCTTTCAATTCGATCAGCACTTTTCGCCGTCTGCAACTTTGTGAATTTGTGATCGAAATTGCCGGCACTTTCTTTTTATTTCGCAAAGCGACTGTGGCTTTAAGCTTATTTATTTACGATTTTATTGCATTAAACATTCATAATAGTTTTATACCTAAGTTTTATGCCTTTAATAAATTTAAGGAACGAGCTTACAAGATGGCATTAATGGAATCATACAGTATTTGACCAGCCTATTGTCGGTCTAGCCTCCTCCGTGGTCTAGCGGTTAAGTCCGTGGATTTAGAGTCCCTCCGAGGGCTCGATTCCTGGTCGGGGCACAAAAATATTTATTATTGTAAATCATCATCATCATCAGCCTTTGTCTCTCCACTGCTGGATATAGGCCTCCCCCAAGGCTCGCCACTTCATACGATCTTCCGCCACCCTCATCCAATCCCCACCAGCGACCTTCCTCAGGTCATCCATCCATCACTCTGCGTCTTCCCGAACGTGGTCTCCACTCTAGAACTCGTCTACTCCATCGTTCATCGGTTCTACGACAGACATGTCCAGCCTAATGCCACTTCAGCTTACTCATTTTGAAGGCTATATCGGTAACTTTGGTTCTCCGACGGATTTCCTCGTTTCGGACTTTATTCATCACAGAAATACCGAGCATAGCTTAATGTAAATAAATGAATTTAATTATTATTTAATTTATTTGTGATATTTCTCGAGTTTGGTACGCTGGAGACATCGACGAGCTTGCCACTTGTCATGATTGGCCTATAGTAAAGTTGGCTAAATGTGAATCCGCCTTTTTCTGTTTCTGACCACCCCGAAAGGTAAACGGTCGTAATGATACTTTACTTTACTATTTTCGGTCGCAAGCCTGAGACACCATTAGTGTTTCCCAAAAGAAGAACAAGATTGGCCAATTCCTGGTCTTGGTCTTGCAAGAGAACAGCTGGTCTTGGTCTTGTTGTTGCACTCCTACTCTTGGAATTAGTATTGAGCAAGAGTCTCACAAGACTCTCACAAGACAGAATATATATAATTGTGTCAGTCCGCAAACTCGAGATTTACTTGAATTTTAAAATGGTCATAGATATTGTTAACAAACATGTATTCAACAATGTATACAGAGGTTGTACCAAAAACTCTGTAGGTAGCAAAAAAAAACATCAGCGCCAATATCAAGTCAAGTTAAAATATCTTTATTCACGTAAACCTATTACAGGCATTTATGAAACGTCATTAATTTAATTATTTTGAATGATTCTACTCCTGCTAGTAGAAGACTAAGCAGCAAAGTGGTCCAATCAGTAAGCTGTTAGCAGAAGACCAGCAGCTTAGCAGATTCCAGCGACCTGTTAATGTTTAATCTGACTGAGAAAAGAATCTGCAAGGAAAACTCAGCTATATCAGATTTACTAAATAAAACATATACAGAACTGCACCACAACGATCAATTAATAACCTTTTAAATTTAGTCATCGTCAGTCTATGAGATTACAATACCTGGTACAGCAGTAACCCACCAGGCAAGTCAGAATTAAGATAGACTACATGCCTATGTGCAACCCGAAAGTCGACAAAACGCAAAAACCTCTGTTAATTTAAGAACAATAATATACAACAATATCAGAACACTAGCTAGGTTTGGAGATATTTCAAGTCATTTACTGTGGTTTAATATTTTCACCTCTGAACCCTAAAAGAGACAGACACAAAATAGGTACTAATTAAATATATACTTGTATAATAAGTAAAATATATATATATATATGTTCGTTATATATGTTCGTCGTAAAATATATATGTTCGTTTTTTAGCAAAATTAGGACAAAAATTACTCAGCAAGAGTCTTGCGTGTTGGTATTCGTCTTGGTAATATATCTTGATCTTGCTTTTTTGCAAAAAGACTGCAAGACTAAGACCAAGATTGCACACCACTAGACACCATTCTTCTCATCCCTCTTTCGTTTTCTGAAAACTGGTAAGAATCACTAGTTAGTCATGATTTATTCATACATGTATACTTTGTCGCTAACATATCCTATTGATGTCGGAGTAACCCTTTCGTTGGGGTAAATTTTGCCCCAATCGTTTTAAGGCCATATATTTAGAACGTTCTCCATTGTCCACTCTTATTTTGAGAATCTAGACCGAGCCGCACTTGCCGCAGTCAGTTCATTTTGTAATATTATTTGTATGAAATCGCA
This sequence comes from Tinea semifulvella, assembly GCA_910589645.1. Lineage (NCBI taxonomy): Eukaryota > Metazoa > Arthropoda > Insecta > Lepidoptera > Tineidae > Tinea > Tinea semifulvella. The sequence continues at coordinate 2,363,625 of OU342615.1, read as the reverse complement.
ACGTGCATTTTTTTTTAACAGGCTAAAAAATACCACATATATATTTTTTTTATTTTATACCTCAAAATATGTTATTTAATGTTTTTATTAACAAAAAAAACTATGAAGTTTAATCCTTCGTAAGTTCTAATTGAAATAGCGGTCCCTAATTTATTTTCTCCCAAAAGCTAACTTACCGAGTCTAGTAATTAAAAATAACTTTTTTCAATTTATATTTTATAAACTGAGATTATTTTTCTACAACTTCAGCGAGGTTATGCTGGGTTTTAGTTGATCCTGGTTTATCTTTATACTTTGTAGTAGGGATGTTAGGGTGGGTTTACCGAAACCGGAGAATTAAAATTAAATTTATTAATATTTAATTAAGACATAATTACTTTGCATTTTAGCACATCTGCGTTTTAGGTACGCCGCTGTGAAAATATAGAACAACTTGCCTCCACCACCGCTTCGGGATTTTAGGTCGGCACTTAAAAAGCACTCCTCCCTACGTGGTTAATCAGGTAGCGCATGTCAATCAATGTCAGCAAAACTGCTGCATTGGTGACGTCTAGATGCCGGTTGCCTACACCACTACAGCTTCAGGGACAGGACATTGAGTGGACACTCAGGTTGAAGTTGCGGATCTACAAGATATTTATTCATTCCCGACTTACTTATGGTACGCTAGCTTGGCATCACCTTCTGGCCAAAACCAACAGGGACAAGATCCAGAGTCAGAAGTACATATCGCTCAGGGTGGTATCCGGAGCGCCGTGGTTCGTGCGAAATTTTGTAATTGCAAGAGATCTGAAGATGCCCACTATCGTGGAGAGGAGTTATCTTTAAGAAGAACTAAAGTAGACAAATCTAGGAGACTGGGTTTATGTGCATCACGGGTTAGTGTTCCTTACAATTTAGTTAATGGTACTGTAAATCTCTGCGACCCGTGACTCACTCAACATAAGGCAACAGCTCAAAATCAGCGCTGCAGCCTCGGCTGTAGCATATGCTAAGCTGAAAGGTCATTGTCCGTTCTTCCTAAAAACATACTATAGTCATACTGATACGCGGTCGTTCGCTGCGTTTTGAACTTCATAATAATATCAGAGAGGAAGCTCCGAAACATCACTACTATGTACCATGCCTCGGGAGAAAATAAATATAAGCCTGAACACTGTATTTATTCATATTTTAATGTACCTAGATTTAGTTTATTAAGTTATTAAAGAGGGTTTCACGTATTTGCATCTCCCTCTCTCGCACAACTCAATATTTTTTTCATATACTTTTGACAAATGTAGTTGTTAGGCCGCGAAAATGTTAGCATGAAAATACCACTTTTTTTAGCACAAGTCGTTCGTTTAATGAAAATTCTAACATTTCATGCTAATTTCGTATGTCAGTACCGTGTTGAAAGGAGGGTTATTGATGTTACTTTTTGACAGATGTCATTTAACATAAGAAATTGTTTACATTGTTGTATAGTTTATATTATATTTGTTTAAAATGTATTTTAAATGATTTTATGTAATAAATTCAAAGACCACTCTAGTGGTCTAGCGGTTAAGTCCGTGGATTTAGCTTACAAGATGGCATTAATGGAATCATACAGTATTTGACCAGCCTATTGTCGGTCTAGCCTCCTCCGTGGTCTAGCGGTTAAGTCCATGGATTTAGACCCGGAGAGTCGATTCCTGGTCGGGACACAAAAATATTACTTAATGTATATAAATACATTAATTAATATTTAATTTATTTGTGATATTTCTCGAGTTTGGTACGCTGGAGACATCGACGAGCTTGCCACTTGTCATGATTGGCCTATAGTAAAGTTGGTATCTGACCACCCCGAAAGGTCGTGATGATACTTTACTTTTACCATAATACATTGTCAATTGATTTGTTATTATTTGTTACTTGTCATACTTGTCAAAAAGTAGCTTCACCGCTCGTTTTTTTTTTAAGTTAGCATTGTTAAAAAAAGTGGTATTTTTTAACAAAAACGACATTTCACGCTGGTTTATAAAGTTGCTACGAAATATTGTAAAAGCTATAAAACGAACGCGACCCTAGCAACGTATTAGGGAATAACATTACGGACATCTTAGAAATTATATTAATAGATAGATTTGTTTTAGTAAAATAGTGTAAATGCGTTATACATGATTTGATATTTTTTCTGTCTAAAATTAGGTATATGAAACTGAAAATATGTCCAAACCTTATTCCCTAAAAAGTTAATAGACTTGAAAGTACAATCAAAATTGCCATTCAACGTGGCAATGCTGCCTGTATCCTTGGCACTTTGCCCATTGGCATCTATTTATTGGATTTTTTTATTTATAAATAATTTTTATTTTGTTTTTTCTTCATTTTAGTTTTTAGTTGATTTTTTATTTATTAATTAGGTTTATTTTTATTAATAGTCATTTATGTTTTAAAATGTATTTTTTTTTTATTTTTTTTTAAATCATTGTACATTATTTTCTTCGAATAAAACTAAACCAATCAAACTTATATTATTCTTTAGAAATATTGTATTGTGTAAGCGACAAACCCTTTTAATCGTTATTTTTATTTCACCACTTTAGTAAATGTAGGGTAATTCGATGTAAAATAATACCTTTTACCCTACATTTGGTAATTAAAGTGACTATCGTTGTAATTATTGTTTAATGTAGTGCTTTTGTTTTTATAAAAGCCAAAAAAAATGTTGTTTTAAACGTAAATAAATAAGGATTTTGGAAAATAGTAATTGGTTTTATTTATTTTTATTTTCTACGCAAATATAACTAGAATATACGACCCTATCCCTTTGGAGGTAGTCAAAAAATCACCCTTTAAAAAAAAGCGGATTCACATTTAGCCAACTTTACTATATAGGCCCATCATGACAAGATGAAAGCTCGTCGATGTCTCTAGCGTACCAATGCAATTCAATTTAAAAAAAGCGGATTCACATTTAGCCAACTCTACTATAGGCCCATCATGACAAGATGAAAGCTCGTCGATGTCTCTAGCGTACCATATGCAATTCAATTTAAAAAAAGCGGATTCACATTTAGCCAACTCTACTATAGGCCCATCATGACAAGATGAAAGCTCGTCGATGTCTCTAGCGTACCATATGCAATTCAATTTAAAAAAAGCGGATTCACATTTAGCCAACTTTACTATAGGCCCATCATGACAAGATGAAAGCTCGTCAATGTCTCTAGCGTACCATATGCAATTCAATTTAAAAAAAGCGGATTCACATTTAGCCAACTCTACTATAGGCCCATCATGACAAGATGAAAGCTCGTCGATGTCTCTAGCGTACCATATGCAATTCAATTTAAAAAAAGCGGATTCACATTTAGCCAACTTTACTATAGGCCCATCATGACAAGATGAAAGCTCGTCAATGTCTCTAGCGTACCATATGCAATTCAATTTAAAAAAAGCGGATTCACATTTAGCCAACTTTACTATAGGCCCATCATGACAAGATGAAAGCTCGTCGATGTCTCTAGCGTACCATATGCAATTCAATTTAAAAAAAGCGGATTCACATTTAGCCAACTTTACTATAGGCCCATCATGACAAGATGAAAGCTCGTCGATGTCTCTAGCGTACCATATGCAATTCAATTTAAAAAAAGCGGATTCACATTTAGCCAACTTTACTATAGGCCCATCATGACAAGATGAAAGCTCGTCGATGTCTCTAGCGTACCATATGCAATTCAATTTAAAAAAAGCGGATTCACATTTAGCCAACTTTACTATAGGCCCATCATGACAAGATGAAAGCTCGTCGATGTCTCTAGCGTACCATATGCAATTCAATTTAAAAAAAGCGGATTCACATTTAGCCAACTTTACTATAGGCCCATCATGACAAGATGAAAGCTCGTCGATGTCTCTAGCGTACCATATGCAATTCAATTTTAAAAAAGCGGATTCACATTTACCAACTTTACTATAGGCCCATCATGACAAGATGGAAGCTTGTCGATGTTAATTCAATTTAAAAATTCTTAATTGCACTAAAAAAATGTACAAGAGCGGGCTTAATGACTAAACATTTTCTAACAACTCACCTTTGGGAGTGTGGAGAGGTAACAACCAAGGATGTAATTTATTATAATAGACTTACATACTAATATTACATATACTGAATAAATATATACATAATATAGCGCGGAACGGTGGTGGCTCGGTTGTAAAAAAGCTTTTCTTAAATCCTTGTCGGTTCCAACCCCCCCAGCATGATTCCGAAACGTATGCACACACTTTACTGAGTTTATCGGCACGAACAGTGGATACTTTTGCCTACTGCCTATTCGTTGTCGCAGAAATCTTCGAGCCCTTTGTCTCATTTTTTCTGTCTTAAATGAACCTGCGACACCGAAATACTTCAAGGACAATTTCACCTATCTTTCTTCTTTACATACGGCAAGCAACTACCAGAACATTATTCAAAAAACTGTTGTTTTCACACTTTCTAAATAAACAGCGTTAGTAAGTAGTATATATGTATGTATTAGTATTTAGTGTATCGATATTATAATATTTATTCCATATATATTGTAAGTAAGAATATATTAATTTGATGTTAATTTAAATAGTTATTTATTTCTCTTATTATCTTTATGATCGCACCTACATTTGATCAAATTTGTCCCCAAGGTTTGGCTGTCAGAGAATGCCTTCGGGCATTAAGTCCGCCTTTCTACTTTGTGCAATAAAGTTTATAAATAAAATAAATACTTTTCAGCCCCAGCAGATTGGGCAAATTACCACCATCAGGCCGCCTTCCAGCTTTAAGACAATCTGGAGGAACTTCCATCTAGGTGCAGCCGCACTGGATCACTCCATTGCTGTGTTTGACTTGAAAGCAAAGCAAATCAAAGCTTGATTTTTTTTACTGAATTTTGCCTAAATTGTATGAAAACTATAGAGCAACGACAATTTGAACGGCTTTCAAAGCGAAAATCACAATGACAAGTCAAACATAGGGCATGAGTATTGCCATGCATCCTCTACACAGTGGGCTATCTATAATATTCAGTGTATAATAGTTTGTGTAAGGCACACTCACACATTTTATTTATTTTATTTTATTATGGCACAAACAGTCATTACAAACAAAGTTATATAACTTAAAAATAAAACATAAAAGAAGTCCTTTGGGGCCAATCGTTATTGTATTTTGTGTAAATTCTCGACACTCAAGGTCTTGTTAATGGTAATTATGTTTGTAATATTATGTAAATAACTGTTTGCTGTCAAAAAAAAAAAAAAAAACTTAAACAAATTGTAAGCAGTTAATTATAGAAGGAAGACATAATATTTAAATGAAACATAAGCAAGTTATACAAGTTATGATATAGTAATAACAATAGGTACAAGTTAAACAGTTACAGTTTCCATTTTATTTTGGATAAGTCTCTTAAAGGTGGCTGGTGAGGTATTAAATATATCTATTTCGGTAAAATGGTTATTATATAATGTAAGAGAGCGAATTATAAACCTATTTCTAGTGTAGTTATTTAAGGGCTCGCAGTGGATCAAAAAAAAAAATATACAGACAACACACACTTACATACAATACTTCTAATACTATATACTTAAACTATTTAAAAAAAAATGAATGTATATTATTGGAAGACACTAATATCTGTTATACAGCATAACTCATGCAGAAGACAGGGTTCACCATAACCAACCAATATTAATGTATTTTGTTTTAAAAAATATATTAATTAAAAAACTGTTGGCAGTCCTTTGTCATTATTCTAAGGGCAGCCTGTGTAGAATTAGGCTGTCAAATTAAGTACGCCTTGTGGTCGGGTCTTGGCCTCAATTGTTTTATAAAAGTAACCCATTTATGTTAACTTAAAGCTTAAATAAACGCGCAGAATTAATTGAATTAAATAGGGTACCAAGTCAAATAAAATTATGGGGATTTAATGTACAGGTCACGCTGGAAAAGATGATCACAGTAGACACTACTCATCTTCATCATCAGTCTGTGTCTTACTGCTGGATGAAGGCTTGCCACTGCACGTGGTCTTTTGGGTTATATGATATGTAAACGGATGACATTGATACATATCATGCTTTGAGAACATGTATAAAAACGACATTTTTAACAATAATATTTTTTTATGTTTAAAAAAAAAAACATTTTTTTTATAGCATCTCAACACAAAAACAAGATTCTCCTCAAAGGCGCAACCGGTTTCTACACGTTATTTATTTATTCTCTTTAAAAAAAAACTGTTCGCGCAAACCGTCCGTACGTTTCGGATGACATTTTTTAAACAATAGTGAGTACGCGTACCATAATGCTACCGCCATTCCATTTGGTTTCTTAACATTTTTTTTTACATTTTGACCCCCACCCTTTTTCTCAGGTTCCGTCCACTTTGGGGTTAGTCAGTAAGTCTTGTTTAAGCGGTGTTATTTTTATATATATCATCATGGCAAGCTTACAATATTAATTTTCTTAAAAGTAAAAATTGGTATTTGTAATCACAAAGATAGAATTAAAACTATTCTAATCAACAAATCATATTACACCATAGATGATGATTAAAATAGGAACATTTTTTTATATTTTTTATTATTATTATTTTATTATGACATTTAGGTTACTTTGATAACATAGATAATATTTTTTTTATTAGATTTTTAGTGACAACGCTCTTTTACAGCTGCTTATCTTACATAATGTAATATTTATGAATATATATTTGTGACATTTACTGATATCTAATTTAATAACGTAGATTTAAATAGTACAGTAACTGACAACGCTCTTTTACAGCAGCAACTACATTTAGGGAGTGTTTAATTTACATAGTTTTAATTTGGTGATGACGATGGCTGTTATTTGCACTAATGGATGATCTTTCACTATCCTCCCATGATATGTACTGTTAATTGTATAACTGACAAAACCAAGCGTACGTTATGTATCTTATAGTGAATAAATGAATTGAATTGAATTGCAAATATGTACTTCAACGAGAACAACAAATAGGTGGTAGGCGGACTGATGGTCCCAGTCTGCCGGGGCGGGGAAGTATACACCGTTCGTACCGATAAACCCAGTGTATCCACACGTTTTAGGATCAGGCTCGAATTGCAGTCGTACCCAGTCAAGCCGGCATAGTGTTAGGAACTGATGTCAGTCATGATTGTGTGATTCCAGTTGCTAACATTAATGGACCTCGCGCGCCACCTACCATCAGGTAGGCGCATGGTCACATGTAGTGTTAGTTTTACTTTTTAATTTCGTATTTCCATCTAATTTTACCACACTAGTTGTTGACAAACTAACTTATGGTCGGCAGGCATCAAAATTCAAATGACGATCTATATTATTGTTATTTTCAAACCCCCGTGGCTATAATGCGAATAAATTTTATACATTATTATTATTATTATTTATATTTGACATTAGATGTTTAATATAATTGAAGTAATATACAAACAGTATAAAATAATTACAATATAAATTAAAACTATATAAAAGTTAAAATTAAAATAAATATAAACTAAACCTAATAAAATAAAAAAACTATAAGTAAAAAATGTCCTCTAGAGACGACCCTTCAGTGATAGTCCCAAGAAGACGGCAACATTTCCAACAGAGTATAGCTAAGCTAATATGTTGGCAGAAATAATTGCCAGCCTTCCTGTCTCCATTTTGTTTTATAAATTTATTAATTATCTGACATACATTATCTGTCATAATATGTATATGATTTCTGTACATCATAATTATTAAGTATTTAGAATGTAAACTGACACGGCCTCTTTACAGCCACGATCTTATTTAAATAGAGTTTCTAAGTTAGTTAGTTTTACTAACTTGTAGCATTAATTAATGTTGTGTCTAACATACATAAATATGGATTATTGCCTCTTTACGGTCCAACCATTATTACCACTTTGATTAGTACATATGTTTTAATAATTTTATTAGTTCTGACTGTATCCAAGTTGTTTTACGCGAACCAATGGAAATAACCTATTTTGATTTGATTTTGATTTTAAAAATATCCTCGGTTTTATAATTAAGACTAATATTTTTGTTACATTTATGCTAAAAACGCAAATACAGCCAACTATCTGGCATTCTCCTTTAATTCCGTAACACAAGCCTCGTAGCTTACCACGGAAATTAGATGGCGCTGTGTGACCTGTCTGGAAATAAAAAAATAAAAAAAATGTAGTAATAAAAACCCACTGTTCTTTAATTATTTGTTGAATTATTCGTATTCGCCAAAAAATCAATTTTATATTCGAATTCGTGAGAGTTGTATTCATTGCATCACTAGTTTACATGATGAGTAAGCGTAGGTTTGAGTGAAATTGCGCACCCGAGCTGCCTATCCCAGCATTAATATTCAAGAAGGGTCCGCCAAAAACCAACCAGTCATTTCCGCGGTCATCTACCTAATATCTTCGGCCCTAAATAGCTGACTTAACATGAGGTTGTATAGATATTTTATATATCTCCTCGCCTGATAACATTTACACTATACTACGGCTACTCTAATAGGTCGGATTTGACAGCTTGAATAGTGATGTGTCATGTTCATAAAAAATATCATTGATACCTAATCAATTATATACTAAATATTTAGATTCATTAATTTGATAATAATATTTACTAATGTCTTGTTTGCATAAATTGATAAAAATGCTATGCAATAGCTTTACCGCGGCAGCCCCGGAGTGCCACACGTATTTATTTTATTGTAGAGACAGAATAAGCAACTTGAGGATTCTGGATAGAATACTAATCGTTGCACATATTTTTTCGTAATTCTCCGTGGCAAAAAAATAATGAATTGCCCAGTCTATTATCGGGTCAACGATTCCTTGTTTTTCCATTGTGATTAATTATTGAGAACAATTATCAGGTTTCCTTGTTTGGTAGTGATTTGATGTAATTAGGCCAGAAACACAATCTCACGTTGTGTTGATTCGCGCCATGATTTTGTATAAATCAAATCAAATAATTTATTTCCATATAGTTAGTACTTACGTACTACTTTGGATATTGTAATATATATACATATTTTTTATACGGTACAAGATAAGAAAAAAACTCTATCAGTAACTGAACCCAACAGCAATAGAATAATTCTAAAACATTGTTGCCATGAACTAGGATATTGTTTTTACTTACAACTAAATAAATAATAAAAATAAATAAAAATCTTTATTGCAAAATAAATATACATCACAATTTAGTTGTTACATAGGTTAGGGCATAAAATAAATCGTACATAATAACAAAAGCAGTTTAGCTGTGACATCTGAAATAGTCGGTGGACGGTGTTTCAGATGTCATTGTAGGAATTAATACTTGCAACTATATTACTCTAGACAATATTTATTTATATTTGCTCAAGGCAAGACTTTAATAATTGATTGTGTGTATGTGTATGGTTGGTGTATATGCATGTTGGTGTGTGTGTGTGTTGGTGCATGTGGGTTTGAGTGAATGTATTTAAGTATGCATGTGTTAGCAACAACCTATTTCTTATAATATTATTTTATGATTTTAACAAATTATTTCGAAAAAATATTTACAACGATATAAGTCCCGTCCGCGTGGAATGGTGGCAAGAACGCTGGCTGCATTTCCCCGCTGAATTGCAATACTGATTCTCTGGGCGAAGAAAGAGCTAACTATTTAACTATTTTGATTTTAACTAGATACTTAATATAACATTCGTGGCTGTAAAAAGGCCGTGTCAGCTTACAACTAAACAAGTATAACATTTATATCTAATAAATTAATAAATTCGTGGCTGTAAAAAGGCCGTGTCAGCTTACAACTAAACAAGTATAACATTTATATCTAATAAATTAATAAATTTGTGGCTGTAAAAAGGCCGTGTCAGCTTACAACTAAACAAGTATAACATTTATATCTAATAAATTAATAAATTCGTGGCTGTAAAAAGGCCGTGTCAGCTTACAACTAAACAAGTATAACATTTATATCTAATAAATTAATAAATTCGTGGCTGTAAAAACCGTGCCAGCTTACAACTAAACCAGTATAATATTTATGTCAAAAAAAAAATCGTGGCTGTAAAAGCCGTGCTAGCTTACAACTAAAGCTTTACAACACCACCGTTTCCGTGCCTCGAAGAGCACGTTAAGCCGTCGGCCCCAGTTCCACTAATATCAAATGGTGGAATAATTCTTTTTTTCCTTTAAAAATATGACATGAGATCCTCGCCAATCCGTCTGGCCAGCGTGGCAAGTGTAAGCCAAATTCTCCAGATATATGTACTGGAAGGCCCATCTCCAACAGTGGAGATCTAGGACGCTGTGTTCAAGGGGCTGTAATGTGGAAGCTCGTTTCTTAAATGTATTGGGAGCAGACAGCTAGTAAATTATAATTCGAACATGCTAACATTTTGTACAAAATTCACATAATATTGTGCTAATTATATTTAGTTGTAAAGAGAAAATTTTGGGTAGAAAAGGGAGTCAGGCACAGATGTTGCGCTCAAATTGAATTTGCAAATACGTGTACACTCACCGGCAGAAGATTTATTTAATATTTTTTTTTGTTTAAACAATGCTTACCTTGCTCTAATTATGTAGCGATAAAAATCGACCGAGGCCAAGGATGAACGTTATCGGCTGCAATCGGCATCCATTTTTAAGAAAACAACTAGAACACAGCGTCACACTCGCGACGCTTGCCAGACGGGTTGGCAAGGTAAGGTTCTGATGTGTATTTTTAATGACAATTAATTAACGTTTCCACAAGTTGGTATTAGTGGAAATATTACAAATGTACGTAGGAAAAGTGTATTTTTATTGGTACATGCCGGGGGGGGTTTAAACCGCCCTTTGTAGGATTTAAGAAAAGCGTTCCTACAACAGAGCTACCACCGCAACTGTCTGAAACTAATTACTTTTTTTTCGCTACATCTTCTCCGCATCGGTTTTCCTAATTGTTACAGATTGCATTTAGTCTTAATAATAATAATTCTTCATAGAAAATAGTACGCGGTCACTTGACCACGTGCAGTAACTTTATTTTTGTGCACCACCTCCCTCTGCAGTCTCTGAAGAAATAATTGACAGATTTCATGTCTCCAGTCTTTTCCGTTAGCCGTTTGGACAACTCTTTGGCCAGACGCTTGGCTGAGGGTTCCCATGGGCCCATCGTCTCGACCCCAAATGGCGAAAATTCGTAACCTGTACCGAGGTTGGCGTATTTCCTCAGCTTGAGGTTCTCAGCAGAAACCGTCGCACGTTCCGCGCATGTCGAGGTCTCCCGGATGCTCATGTGTCTAACATACGAAAATGTCGTATCCCACAAAATATACTGCTCCAGATACACCAATATGTACTATAGAATGTTTTTGTATTATATTTATTATATATTTTTTATATTGTGAACAAAAATACTTGTAAAAACGCTGAATACTTCTTTTTTTGTGCTTTGCATACTTGCAAATATAAATGAATTAAATTTTATGGGTCCTGCCAAGTTTCCACGTCCCAATTTATGCCGTCAGGTCTTTGGCAATTCTACAGGGTTCTAAGATCGCGGTTAATCCAGCAGTGACAAGGCCCTTTGGATGATATCGTTGACATCTGCGTGACGAGAAATGCGGCCAGCACTTCTAGCGCAAGAAAGCCCATGGTGTCCGAGATGTTCGACGGGTGCACACACCGACACTGGTGCAGGTAGACAGTCCGGTTCCCGAGACGAAGGCACACCGCCATGGTCAGTATATTTTGATCAAGCAGTGTACCAACACTACCAACCGATGCTGAGAAAAGGGCCTGCACAACCCTCTGGAGACCCGACTCCCTCATCCCACAACTTTATTAAGTTTTAAATAAATAATACTAATACTACAAAATTATTTAATATCAAAAGACTCTGACTGTACTTCGGGTTTGTCACCAACATTATCTAGATCTTTATTGGATTTGTTGAATGTTTATCGAAATTGAGCTATTTAGTGTTTTATTTCTTTATTCGGTTTCATTCAATTTCATTGCAGCTATTGTGGCTTCTTTATTCAAATTTGTTTTAGAACAATCAAATTGAGCTAATGAAGTATGGAACTTTAGACGCGTATATTGAAAATATATAAGGCGAGAACGCACTATAATAAATATTGTCCAGGCGCCTGAACTTAACAGAGCTATCGAAGGTACTTTAAGTTAAGTTCAGGCGTTGGGGTCCTATATCCTGCAAGTGATATTTCAGAATCGTAGTATATAAGGAGTCGAATTAAATTTGTCTCCGTCTGAACAACCATACACCTTTTTTTTTTTTATAGTGACTACGGTATGTGGGTGCATATTCTGACCTGTGCGTGTGGTTCGGTTGCGGAATGGAGAGGAAGGAATTAGGTTATACAGCTCTTCAGAGCACTCACCATAGTATAGCCGGTAGAACACGCTCAGAGAAGCTACATCTCGGCGAAGCTGCAGGGATTCGAGAGTTCCAGATATAGTGGCATCGTCCACAATTCGAACAGCTCGCCTCTGTAGGACATTGAGAGCGTCTGTGAGGTACTTGGCTGAACCATCCCAAAGGTGTGAACAGTATTCCACGCATGATCTGATCTGTGCTTTGTACAGCAACAGTCTGATTGATGGCGGGAAAAACCGCTTCACCTTGTTCAGTATTCCGAGCTTTACACCTAGACCTTGGCCGAGTCCTTCGAGCCGGATGTGATCTGGTGATGCTAAGGTGTTGGCAGTCCCACCGGCCCCCCGTGCTGCGTGAAAGTTGCTGCAAGGATGAGGAGCGGTCTTGGCAGCAGTCGCTTTATGCTCCCCGTGCTGCAAGGCAGAAATGAGGTGCTGGCAGCAGTGCACCTCGTGCTACGTGGAAGGTGCAGCAAGGATGAGGAGCGGTCTTGGCAGCAGTCCCCGCGCGCTCCCCTGTGCGGCTTGAAATTTGCTGCAAGAATAAAGAGCGGTCTTGGCAGCAGTCCCTCCATGCTCACCGTGCTGCAAGGAAGAGGACTGGTGCTGGCAGCCATCCCCTAGCGCCTCCCGTGTTGCAGTGAGTGCAGGAAGTGTCCTCAACTGAATACACAATCAATTTTCGAGCCGTAACTTGTAGTTTTATTGTCGAGCCATAGGTCTTTAACCGAGGGTCTTCGCGACAGTTAATATGACAAAATTCCAAAGATAGCTACGCAACTTTTAAAGTAACTTCTTTACATTAAACCCTAAGAACCTTTTCATATTATGGTTCACTAAATTCTGAAGTTTTGGGTGCCTACTCTGAAGTTACGAACATATAAACCGAACAAATGAATATAAGGGATACTTGCATATAACATGGAAACATCGCACAGTCTTATACGTGAATATTTTATTTACTTTATTTTATATTTATGCTTATATAGGTTTTGGCAAGGTATTCAGGCATGCAGCTGGCATCTTTGCAAGTAGAAGTGATTTTATTTTTTTCTTACGAATCCAACAACTAATTTACGCGTATAGTGTGAGTTTTTTAAGTACTATTCTATTTACAGCTGATTCTATAATTAATATTCTTAAACACTTCTTAGACACTGAATAAAATTCGAAACGTTGATATTCATTAGAGAACCAAAGTTATTGACATAGCATTCAAAATTAGCATGCTGAAGTAGCAATAGCCTGGACACATTTATTATTACTCAAAATTTCCAATTTCCAGTAAAAAAAACGGGTGCGTCGCGGGACGTACCGCAAAAGTGAAAACTCAACTTGCAGGTTATCGATTTTATAGTTGGTAGGAATATGGAGATTAAATGAATGCGCGTGGCTGCGTGCGCACGCATAGGAAAGAAGGAGCCGGAGAGAGCGAGAGAGGCATCGGCTATACGCGCGGCGCGCGCCTATCTCCCCCTCTTACCCTTCCCCGCCGCGCTGTTTCGAGAGGAAGAAAGAAAGTGAAAGAAGGACCGGGAGAGAGTGAGAGCGGCTATACGCGGGCGCCTCTTCTCCTTCCCCGCCGCGCTGTTTTCCCTTGAGCGCTGTTCTGACGTACGTTCAACGATATATAATGATATAGTGATATATTTTCTAATGTAGACATATTTGCTTTATCTGCATGTAGGTATAAGAATAAGGTCAAAGAAACGTTAAAATTTATATAGGCTTTGTTCACTACTTAACACTGAATAAAACTACCATTGCTATAACACACCTTTAATGAAAGACAAATATTCAACCAAACACAAGAGTATATATACGGCGGTTTCGGCAAACTGCTTGCGAGATATAATTTTGCATACGCCATCTAGCGAAAATTACTGGTACTACCTTTAACTGTATTTCTAGTCGTGAACAGGCTTTTTAATTATTATTATTATTATTTTTCACAATTTCTTATTTTTTCTTAATGTTTAGTTTGTTATAACTTTGTACATTCTATAATTATATATCCTATCTGTGGATAGCGGTGTTAATTGTATAATTACCTGTACTATGTAATCTATATTTGTATTGTATCCTTATTTGTACAATTGTTTGTTATTCCAAATAAATAAAATAAAAAAATTAAAACGAAATAGGTCCCCAACCAAGCGCGCGCAACAAAGTTCTCACTTTAAAAAAACTATAAATTTGAAAATCAGGAACGGTACAAATTGTATAGTTATAATTTACATTTAGACCAGTATTTTAGCAGAGCCAATACATTATTCTCGGGTTGTGATGATGGTGATGATTATTTCGTGTTTCGCATATTCGGAGTAGGTCAGCTCTACCCTGATGTAAACGAGACTTATGAAAACTTTGCCAAACCTCTCTGCTATTCACAAAAATATAACGGACATTCCGCTTGAACGGTAACTCAATATTACCCGATATTATCCCTCCATTTATGTCAGTCAAAATGTTTTCAAAACTCACGTAAAGTTGAGAATCAGTAATTTTTATTCGAAGTAATATACAAACAATATAAAAGAATTACAATATAATAATTAACCTAAAAAAATAAACTAAATCTAAATAACAAATTAAATATAATAAAAAATATATATACATACCTTATAATATAAAAATTTCCTCCAGGCCATTGTCCAGTGGCATGGTGCCCAAAACACTGGCAGCATTTCCTCGTTGAATTTCAATACTAATCTTTTCAGCGAGGAAGCTGCCAGCCCGTGGGTCACCAGAGACGTCGACTAGTTTTTTAGATATTTCTTTAAATAAAGTTTTTGCCTCGAGGCCCCACGGTCCCATGGTTTCAACGGCAAAGGCCACAAATATATAATCATTGCAAATGTTGTGGAAACTTGGCAGGTGTGGGATGCGACATGTATAGACACCATCTCAAATCCAGGCAACTCCGTTAAGCGTGGGGAAAGCGGCGGTTTCTGCTGAAAACCTCAAGCTGCGCCAATACGCCAACCTCGTTACAGGTCAACAGTTTGCTCCGTTTGGGGTCGAGACGATGGGACCATGGAGACCCTCAGCCAAGCGTCTGTCCAAGGAGTTATCCAAACGGCTGATAGGAACGCTGGCAATCATTTCTGCCAACGTTTTAGCCTTGCTAACCACACGCACAAATATTCATCCACATACCTTACCCACTATCTCTACGCGTACTCATAAATTTGGAGACTCTTACATCTGTCGCACGCTGAAGATGTGGAATGCTCTCCCAGCTAGTGTGTTTCCCCACTCTTATAACCTGGAGTCCTTCAAGCGAAGTGTGAAAAAGCATCTTGTTAGGTCGGCATAGTGGTAGAGACTGATGTCGGTCGTGGTGACCGGCGTCAGTTGCTCCTATTCTTGGACCTCGCGTACTGCTTTTTTGTGTTCAGTATACAAAAAAAAATACTCGTACAGTGGGGAAATGTTGCCAGTATTTTTATTTATAGTTTATTATTGTATTAGATTTATAGTTATTTAATTTTATTTTAATAGTTTGTATAGGTCAGACTGTTAGCGAGGGTCTGATATCTTTTTTTAATGACAATTTATTACCGATTCCACAAGTTAGTATTAGTGGAACCGGGACCGACAGCTTAAAATTCTTCAGTCTTAAAAATTCTGAGGCACGGGAATTGCACATTTTAAGCGTTCTTACAACCTAACACCACCGTACCTGAGGCAGTCAAAATTACATATTCCTTTGAACCAAGGTCGATGGTCCCGTAGCTAATATTGTGGTTGACATAAGGGGAATATTGTATTTGGACCTTGGACTTATGTTTCATGACAGGGTTTATTTATAGTATTTGTTTATTTTTATATATTTAGTTTTAGTTATATACCTATTCGATGATACACCACTCAATGCATATTTACAAAATATAAAATAAAATTAATATTAATACTAAGGATAGGGATATAAGTCACGTCCGCGTGGAATGGTGGCAAGAACGCTGGCTGCATTTCCCCGCTGAATTGCAATACTGATTCTCTGGGCGAAGAAAGAGCCAGCCCTCTTGTCACCGGAGGAGATGACAAGACGCAGTGTTGTCTTTTAAAAACTTTTTTAGTTATATATAAAATATGTATGCCAAATTGTTATTTATATTTTAACTTTAGATGTATGGAAGCGAAACGTGGATATGTCAGAATACGCATGAGAGTAGAGTTAATGCAGTAGAAATGAGGTCTTTGCGTCGGATATGCGGCGTCACTTTGACGGACCGCATACGTAATGACGAAATACGCAAAAGGGTAGGTATTAAAGAAAGCATAGGGACAAAAATAAGGAAAGGTATGCTCCGATGGTTCGGACATGTTGAAAGAATGAGTGAAGAGAGATTGACGAACCAGATATATAATGCGAAAGTTGTGGGTAAAAGAGGCCCTGGCAGACCAAGACTTACCTATCACGATTAAATAAATAAAACAATAGCTGAAGGTGCATTAAAAAGCCACCAAAATAAAAGGGCATGTATGAAGAGGTTGATGAATGTCGAAGAAGCGAAAGAGGTATGTCGTGATCGTGTCAAGTGGCGCTCAATTGTCTCTGCCTACCCCGCAAGGGATTTGGCGTGAAGATATGTATGTATGTATGTTGATGTTTTTCTGTATTTTATTCTTGATATTGTTTACTGCATGCTGTGTACAAATGTTAGGCTGGCAAACTTACCACTTATTTATATCACTGTATTTTGTTAAATGTTTTGTCTGTTAACTTTTTTTTGTACCTTAATAAATAAATAATTATTTTTTGGTTTCATTTGCTTCTTATTTTGTTAACATTAGCTGTAAGGATTTTGTAACTAACAAGTGAGCGTAGTTGCTTTGAATAAAATTTAATCATTATAGTATCTTGTACCATGGAGTGAGGGAAGATGTCTTGTTTGGGATGCCACCTGTGTGGATACCTTTGCCGCTTGCCACATTTCCTCTACATTAAAAAAGGCCGGTTCGGCTGCTCATACAGCCGAATTTAAAAAGCACATTAAATACAATTGTAGTAAATTATCTCCGTGTATTTGTAGTGGAGACGATGTACCGCGCGTTAGTCATCGTG
Source organism: Tinea semifulvella (assembly GCA_910589645.1). Lineage (NCBI taxonomy): Eukaryota > Metazoa > Arthropoda > Insecta > Lepidoptera > Tineidae > Tinea > Tinea semifulvella. Next base: position 2,346,146 of record OU342615.1, on the reverse strand, counting down.
TTAGGCCCGTCATACACATCGACTTACGTCCAATTTTTTAAATTGAGATTTTAGGTGTGAACGGTACCGCGCTTATTGACACGGCAGCTACAATACCATTAAACAAAATTATAACTTTGTGGCATTTGGGGTTGAAACAATTGGGGTAATTCTCTTGATACCCACAGATTCAGAGTGTGGCGACCTCAAATGCTATAATTACCTAAAACATAATATTTCGATTATAATTCAACGAGGAAATGCGGTGAGCGTTTTAGGTACCCTCCCTGGTGATAAGCCCTTAGTTTATTTTGCAGAATAGTTTTAATTTGATAGGTATTTTTAGTTTAGTTTTATTTATAATTAGTTTTTTAATCTATTTTATTTTAATATTTTTGTATCTACTTCGAATAAATATTACTTTGTAGTATAAATAGAAATAACCTACTAGACGATTTAAATGTTATGTGTCTTCAATCTGTTGGAGTGTTAAAACGTTTCTTCCCATTGTTCATTTATTGCAGTGAGCTTGTAGTTGTGATCTGTTACTTTTAAAAAACGGACCTATTTATTATATTAAGTCAACGGTTTGAACGGTTCGTTTAACATTTTCTGGATTCTCGTCTGTTCTGCGACAGAAATTTATGATCTTCTCGTTTTATTTCGCTTGTCTTATATTATGTTACGAAGTGTCATTGTCAGCTAAATTACATATTTCATAGCTTAGTGTGAAGTCACAATGCTCCGTTGCGTTGGCTTGCGTCATTTTTTATTAAATATTACAAAAGAATGTCACATTGTGAGTTCGTTGTTTCTGTCTCTCGTTCAAACACGAAAGAAGGAGCCTAAATACATGTGGTGCTATATCGGAGCGGCAGCTCACAGCTGCTGGGATATTTACGAAGGAAGTATCATCAGCAGTTATTCTCTTCCATGCATTAATCTTGTTGTCGTATTGTAGAAATTTTTGGAAGGCCCATCTTCAACCAACAGTGGAGGTCTCTGTGGCTTTAGGGGCTGTGATAATGATGATGAAGCCAGATGGTTGGCTGAAACAATAAACCAATCATGTGGCGTTATTGCAACAAGATGTTGAACGTGAATATATATATGTATATTAAAATTATATATATATATATATAGCCGTGCATAGGATATGGGGTGGCACGGACCATGAATTGATATTGGAATATGGAATTGGCCGCCCTCACAACCCACAGTGCAATCCCGAGCACCACCAGGCAGCCATCGAGGCGCGCTGCATTACAATTCACACCGTAATTCCTGCAACGATCAACTGGCCCTAAGCTCAGCATGTGTCACGAATAGTAGTGCGATCCGCGACGCTGTTCTTCCGCTAGTACTCAATAAAAAGATTTTTTTTTAAATGATACAATAAACATAATAAAATTTCTATACCTAAAAAAATATGATTGAAAATAAAACTTAAATTAAATTTATTTTTAATTAATTTATTTAATTTCCGTATGGTTAGTACATAACACTTGGATATAGTTTTTTTATTTCTTAGCTTGTATGTATACAAGCTAAGAAATAAAAAACAAATAAAAATATTACCATTGACCATGGCTGGACCGAACCCAACATCAATACAATAATTATAACTAAAACATTGTTGCCATAAACGAGGAATTTGTTTTTACTTACAGCTACCTAATATTAAATTCGTGGCCGTAAAATGGCCGTGTCAGCATACAATCTAATAATAATAATAATTATGTCCATAAATATAAATTCGTGGCTGTAAAAAGGCCATGTCAGCTTACAATCTAGAAATAATGATATTTATGTCCATAAATATTAATTCGTGGCTGTAAAAAGGCCATGTCAGCTTACAATCTAAAAATAATGATATTTATGTCCATAAATATTAATTCGTGGCTGTAAAAGCCGTGTCAGCTTACAATTACACAAATATAATATTAATGTCGAATAAATTGATAAATTCCATTTCCGCTTACAATCTAAAAAAAGTAATTGCTATGTCCAAATTTTATGATGTTATAAGACGCAGTGGAGGAGGAATATTATTCCAACACTTCGTTGCCTGATAACGAAAACTGCCGCGAAAGGCTACACATCTGTGACGCTGGGTAAAAAAAATTTAGTCCTGGCGCACAAATTCTTGTGAGGTATCTTTTATATGATACTTACAAATGCATATTTTTCCTTCTTGGTTCTAGCTTTTATTTCGGAGCGTTTACCCTATACTCGTCTATTAATATATCCCACCCATAGTGTAAAGCCAGCTTGATACATGTAGGTATGTATATCAGAAGCCTGTGTGTGCAAAAACATTTCAGAACAAATTAGTATTTTAAAGTATAATATTGTCGTAAAATACTTGTAGAATTGGCAACCTCCGAGTTTTACAATGCCTCTCATTATACCTACAATAGTGCTACCAGTTGTAAAAAACTATTACCTAATAGGTACCTAACAGTCTTAGGCCGTCACTGCCACAAACCATGTTAGGGTCAGAGCAGTTCCAATTGGAGCTGCAGAATCGATTCGACGGATTGGAAACCACTGAAAGTGTTGACGAGATGGCCGACAGCTTCGTGAGCGTCGTCCGAGATGTGGGCTTTAAATATTTCAAGCCTAAGCGAGTTGGCAGGGAATCCAAGCTTTCAACTGAGACTCTGGAACTCATGAAACGGAGACGGGAACTATCTTTGGTAGCATCGTCAGATAGAGCTCTAAACAAGCAAGTCAAGAGACTGATACGAAGGGATCTACGCCTCTTCAATACTAAACTCATTGAAGAGGCCATTGAGAAGAATAAAGGCTCAAAAGTATTCTCTCAGTCTCTTGGACGTAGCCACCTGACGAAGCTTAAAACCGAAGATGGTAGGACCGTTACCTCGAGACCAGAGCTCCTTGCCGAAGTTGAAAGATTTTATGGAGACCTATATGCCTCACACGCAACTCGCTCTATAGCCCGCAGGGACGACGACCAACGAGCTGTTTTAACTCGCCACTATACCGAGGATATCCCGGATGTCAATCTAGGCGAGATCGATATAGCCCTTGGACAACTTAAAAATAACAAGGCGCCTGGTGATGACGGAGTCACGGCTGAGCTTCTGAGAGTAGGCGGGAAACCAGTACTCAAAGAACTCGCAAGACTATTTAACTACGTCATTCACCACGGAACCACGCCAGAGGCATGGACCAGGAGTGTTGTGGTCCTGTTCTTTAAAAAGGGTAACATCTCCCTTTTAAAGAATTACAGGCCCATATCACTCCTGAGCCATGTCTATAAGTTGTTTTCAAGGGTGGTCACAAATCGACTCGCTCAGAGAATGGATGATTTCCAGCCCCCGGAGCAGGCTGGGTTTCGAAAAGGCTTTAGTACGGTCGATCACATTCATACATTGCGACAGATAATACAGAAAACCGAGGAGTATAATCTGCCGCTATGTCTAGCGTTTGTGGACTATGAGAAAGCCTTCGACTCAATCGAAACCTGGGCTGTTCTGGAATCCTTGCAGCGATGCCTAATAGACTATCGATACGTTGAGGTGCTGAGATGTCTTTACAGTTCTGCGACTATGACCGTCCAGTTACAGGGTCAGCATACAAAGCCTATCCAACTGCGCAGAGGCGTGCGACAGGGGGATGTCATATCCCCGAAACTGTTCACGAACGCGTTGGAAGATGTTTTTAAAATGCTAGACTGGAATTACTGCGGCATAAACATCAATGGAGAATTCATCTCACACCTCCGATTTGCGGATGACATAGTCATTATGGCCAGTTCACTCAAGGATCTTAGCGGAATGCTGAACGGCTTAAACGTAGCATCCCAGCGGGTTGGTCTCGAAATGAACTTAGACAAGACGAAAGTCATGTTCAATGATCATGTCAAGCCGAGGCCAATCTGCATAGGAAACGACACTCTCGAAGTTGTGCAAAATTACGTATACCTCGGAGAGACTATCCAATTAGGAGCAGCCAACTTCAGCAAAGAAGCCGACAGACGCATTCAGCTAGGATGGGCGGCATTCGGGAAACTCCGGCACATCCTCTCATCGTCTATACCACAATGTTTAAAGACTAAGGTCTTTAACCAGTGCGTCCTCCCGGTAATGTCGTACGGAGCAGAGACGTGGACACTAACAGTGGGTCTGGTCCATAAATTCAAGGTCGCTCAGCGAGCCATGGAGAGAGCTATGCTTGGTGTATCTCTGGTGGATAGAATTCGAAACGTTGATATTCGTCAGAGAACGAAAGTTACAGACATAGCTTTTAAAATTAGCAAGCTGAAGTGGCAATGGGCCGGACACATCTGCCGCAGAACCGACGATCGATGGGGCAAACGGGTTCTAGAGTGGAGACCACGTACGGGAAGACGCAGAGTGGGACGACCCCCCGCCAGATGGACAGATGACCTAAAGAAGGTCGCTGGTGGGGGTTGGATGAGGGTAGCGAAAGATCGCGTTAAGTGGCGAGCCTTAGGGGAGGCCTACATCCAGCAGTGGAGAGATACAGGCTGATGATGATGATGATGATGATGAATAGGTATTAACAAATAGGTACTTGTAAACCTTTCACTTTTTTGTTGTTTGTTCTCTTCTCACGATGGATGATGAATGCGATGATAGGGAAGGCAAAGGGTCTAGCCCATACAGCCACGTCTGACGTAATATATCTTTCTTTTCTATGAGTTAATGAGGTCATCATCAAATTCCAGATGCTGCAGAATTTGATGCTTTTCTTGGAGTCACTTGCGGTATTATAGCCCAAACACGTTGGGTAAAACTGCCTCTGTGGTCTAGCGGTTAAGTCTGTGGATTTGGACTCGGGTTCGATTTCTGGTCGAGACACAAAAAAAATTTATTAATGTAAATAACTGCAACTTGTGCCCCATATTTAAAGTCCAATTTATCGTTGTCCATAATTATTCAGATTGTAGCACATTATTAAACAAAACAACACCACTTTTGACCAATAATATCCACAGGTAATTAATTTACAAAACAAAAACTTGCACTTGACATGTTCGAGCAAAATGGCGCGAACCTTTCGCGCAATATATGTATATATATATTTCTTTAATGGTTAACGGACGCGGCGGTGCATTTTGTTTTGTATGTAGTGAAGTCAAGTAATATATATTTTTATTATTATTATTGATAAAACACCTGTTTATATTACAAGCTATGGTGTTACGTATTCCCTTTAATAAACATTATGAAGGAATAATAAATAATATAGTCGATGTTTTGTGAACTGGCAACACTTTTGTTCCTGTGTAGTTGGCAGCACTCATCTTGACGTCTGCCAGCGGCTGTTTCCGCTTCCGTTCCAATTTCAAATTGTGAACCACTGAGAACGCGATAGGGTGAACCCATATCATTGGTACTTTAGACTAACATCAGATAATTTCTTGCGATTTCTCTTATAGATTTATTTTAAATGGTTTTTATTTGATCGTTATGTATTATTTTGCAAATCTGATTAAGCTGAGTTCTTCTTACAGATCAGATACCTTTCTCAGTCAGACAAAACAATAACAGGTTACTAAAATCTGCTAAGCTACTGGTCTTCTGCTAATTACTCTTTGGATCACTGTGCTGCTTAGTCTAGAAGTCGAATCATCCAAAATAATTTAATTATTGACGTGTCACAAATTTCATTAATAGGTTTACGTGTTTTTTTTTTTTATACTGACCACGACATGTGACATCGCGCCCTCCTGATGGTAAGCAGTACGTGAGGTCTAAGAATGGGAGAAACTGACGCCGGTCACCACGACCGACATCAGTCTCTACTACTATGCCGGCCTAACAAGATATTTATAAGAAGAATAAAGATATTTTGACTTTGACATAATCTTAACAGTCCTTGACCTCCACTGCTGACGATGGATATATTTCTAAGAAATTTGGCCTTCTTTAGCCACGGATACGACAGCGTGCGGAATGACGAGTGACTAATGTCAAGTATACTTTACGATGGTTTAACGCCTCTCGCTCGCACAGTCCAATATTTTCAAAGATTTTTCAAGGTGCACTTTTGCGAAATATAATGTATCAACCTACTAAGGAATAAAGTTACGGACAGGATCATTTTAAAAATTGAAGGACAACTTTTTGACAACTTAATCACTACCGATCCTTCCACCGATGTTTGATATTCAAATTCTAATTAATTTATTCATCAAAAGGGTTAGTTTATTTATTTATTTATTTATTAAATACTTTATACGAGTATATAATAATTTTATTAAGAATAAAAAACAGCACATTGCTTTGTGTGCAAGCGAAGTGTGAAAAAGCATCTTGTTAGGCCGGCATAGTGGTAGAGACTGATGTCGGTCGTGGTGACCGGCGTCAGTTGCTCCCATTCTTGGACCTCGCGTACTGCTTACCATCAGGTGGGCGCGATGTCACATGTCGTGTCCAGTATAAAAAAAAAAAAAAAAAAAAAAAAAAAAAAAAAAAAAGATGATGAAATTGCTTTGAGGCAATGATTAAATGCAGGTGTTCTACACCAGTCACCTCTGGAAATTGTATTAGTATTAGTATTAATTGTACTCCGGATGCAGATCCCGGTTGCTGTTGCTGTACCGCGGTTCTGCTGTCAATACTACAGGGCTACATCACATCTCACTCACTGTTAGGGTACACTTTCCTGTAGGTAGGGCAGCCAAGAATTATTTAATTTAGAACTCTTTTTAATTTAATAATTAATTTGATCTTTAGTTTTTTTTTATTTTTTATTTAATTTAATTTTGGATATCTCTAATTTTATTTGTGTTATTGTTTTTTGTTAAATTGAATTTCTATATCTTTTGGTTGTATTTCTTCTGTTTTTTCTCCTTTTCTTTGACACCTAAGTATCAGTAATAAAGTATGTTTCCTAATTTGGCATTGGCTTAAACATTGGTATAAACTCAATTATATACTAACCTTTATGTTCTGTAATGTGCTGTGGAAATGAATGAATAAATAAATAAATAAATTGTACACGACGCGTGCTTTTAACATGCTTTCATCGAAATTTTGTAAATTTATCAAGTTAAGTTTAATTGATAAGTTACTATCAAAATTTTACCAGTGGAAAGTAATTGGCTTATTGAATCCTACTTATACTTATTGTATATTTAATTGCAATGGCTGTAAATTTTCTAAATAAATAAATAAAAGGTAAGTAAAAAGTGTTAGTAACAACAATAAATCTCTGGTCTGCACACTAGGACATCCTGTCATGTGAGGACTAGCTTTAGTAGGGGTGATTTTTGTATTAATTATCAAACAACAAAACATGTTAGAAGTATGAATACAAACTGGTTAACCAAACACTGAGCAAATATATAAACCTAACATTATTTAAATTATAGTGGTAAAGTGTTTTTTTTTTTTTTTTAAAGACGGTGAATCGATAAATCATCATTGATACGCCCCCTGCCTGAAGGGCCAACGCGGGTGGGGGTCGCATGCCCGACTCATCCGTGAGGCCTCCTAAGGAGGCCCCAGGGCGCCTACGGACTAAAACCCTATAAACCGTATCTCTCTCTCACTGTTGGCCCTGCGTGCCTTAACAGCTAAGTCTGAGTCGTGGCTACGGAGTGAAGGAACTCGTTCGCAGCGTCATGCAAGCATGCGAAACAAAAGTCTACTCGAGGGCAGCAGGCCCAACCTGAGGGGTAAGGGTCTGCGGTGGAGCCATCGAGGGGGAAATGGGGGACGAAGACAGCGGCGGCTGGATCGGCGTCTGGAACTGTGGTGGTGGTGGTAGGGTCGGAGGGTCCTTATGTTGGCGGTCAGAGGACTTGGCGGAGGCCTCAATCAGTAGACTGACTTGATTGTAGATGACCCATCGGTGTCGTGCAGGACACTTCTGGGACGACGCCTCTTCCAGAAGGATTTGAGGTCGTAAGGCTTGCCTCTACTATGAGAGGGTTCGAGTAGGTACTCGACTTGGAGAAGTAGCGTAGGGACGCTTTCCGCAGCCACTTAGAGATGGGCTCGGTGCTGAGGTCGTGATGGAGGTTTAAATGGTAAAGTGTGTAAAGATAGGAATCTCAATGCTTGTGTAATATCCTAAGGCAATGAGGGAATGAGGAAAATGATATTCAGGTCCAGGTACTCAGGTTCACGCGACTGTGCGTGATGGTGAACGTGATGGATTTGATTATTTATTTATTTATTCTTTGGTAGCAGTAGTGGATTCTTCTGTTTTTGGCATTTGCAGATAATTCTCTGGTGTTAGATGGGGGCAGCGATTGTGGCTGTTGTCTTGATTGTTGCTGCCTTCGGTAATTCGTAATACGCTGACAAGCTGTCTAAGGCCGTAGATTGAAAAACAGAGGTGCTGAGTTCGATTCCTGACCGAGAACACAAAAACATATATTTAATTTATTTGTAACATTTCTCGAACCTGGACGCTAGAGACATCGACAAGCTTGCTACTTGTCATGATGGGCCTATAGTAAAGTTGTCTAAATGTGAATTAGCTCCTTACAAAAGAGTGGTATATGTTTTTTACTTATTAATAACCTGATTTGTTTGCCGAAAAGTGTATACGAGTATGTAGACAGTAGAGATCATATACAGCCGTGCCGGATTACCTGCTGAATTTGTTATCGGCAATACTATTGTTTTATACATTTCGCACGCGTTCCAACCTAAATACCGCTGAGGTACACTGATCACGTGCGTACGGCTACTACGTAATTTGGTAGACAAAACTCGTAAAAACTTCTAGAAATACAGATTCCAAAACCTCCACAGTTAAAGATGGGCCTTCCAGAAATAGAGAGACCTAAACCTCATCGGCGGCGGTGGCTCGGTTGTAAGAACGCGTACCTTAAATCCTACAAAGGTCGGTTCAAACCCACCCGGCATGTACCAATAAGAAATACACTTTTCATCATATCCTCGCCAATTCCGTCTGGCCAGCGTGGCGAGTGTAGGCCAAATTCTCCAGTTCTGGAAGGCCCATCTCCAGCAGTGAAGGTCTAGGACTCTGTGTTCTAGGGGCTGTAATGAATTTAAATGTCCTAGACTCCACTGCTGGACTTTCTAGAAATTTCTAAATAATTTGTCCTACACTACGGCTGCTGAAAGGGATTAACAGACTATGGCAATTGCCGTAAGTGCCACAGAGATAGTGTTAGGTAGTAAAGCCGAATAGGCAATTCCCTAGCTCGTTCGTTTTTGTAGCCGAATAAATAGGCTTCTTCGGTTTATCAGAGAAAGGGTAAAACATTTTTTCTACAAACTTTTACCCTTCACTACAAAGTTAGGTAAGTACATTTCGAATTCTAATTGTGAACTCTCGAAACCCTACAGCTATTCCGAGATCTGGATTCTCTTAGCGTATACTATGGTGCTCTGAAATTCTCTAACCTTCCTCTCTATGCTTCAACTAGAGAATACATTTCTGGGGAAGCATTCTTAGCAGTGAACACCTAGAAATTACGTTTAGCATTACTACAAAAAGACGGGAACAAATGGGAATGCACACTGGAGACCAAAGGTTTTAATTATTTTGATGATTCTCAATTTAAACGATTCGTGTCTATCACGCGAGTTATCACTTCATTAAGCTACAACCTGACGCCATATTGTAGAAAATAAAAAAAGTAAAGTCAATGAACGATATCATCGAATAGGTATTTTTTTATGTAGTATTAAATTAAGTAAGTATCGTGTATTATATTTATAGGGTGCAAATCTCTCATCTCACTTTCCCAAAGGTCAGTTGTTAGAAAATACCTAACTGGCATTAAACACGCCTATGTACACTAATTTTAAGTTTTTGTGCAATAAAGTATTTAAATAAAAATAAATATTTTAAAATCATCGTGAAATTTATATATAAATATATTAAAGGAGGTCGACTGTCTTGGAGTTCATGGGCTCTCCTGTTCCAAAAGTGCGGGCAGATTTTCCCGCCACGGCTCCCTTAACGATACTATTAAAAGGGCTCTAGCCACCATCGAGGTTCCAGCTCTTCTAGAGCCTGTTGGAGTTATCCGAGATGATGGCAAGAGACCCGATGGTATGACGTTGGTCCCCTGGGAACGGGGACGTGCTCTGGTGTGGGACGCCACGTGCGTCGACACCCTTGCCGCGTCGCATCTCAGGGGGACAGCGCATAAAGCGGGAGCCGTGGCGGAAAATGCGGAATCCAGCAAGCGGCGCAAGTATGTAAGCATATTAAAAGATTACATATTTGTGCTGTTTGCTGTAGAAACTCTGGGCCCATGGAGTCCAAGCGCAAAAAAGTTTTTAAAAGACATAACACCGCGTCTTGTTGTCTCCTCCGGTGACAAGAGGGCTGGCTCTTTCTTCGCCCAGAGAATCAGTATTGCAATTCAGCGGGAAAATGCAGCCAGCGTTCTTGCCACCATTCCACGCGGACGGGACTTATATCCCTATCCTTAATATTAATTTTATTTTATATGTTGTAAATATTTTTTCGAATATATGTATATCAGTTTTTTTTCGATTATTTTAATGATGTAGTTAAGCGGTTATAATTATTATATTATTTTTTCTTCATATTAGTTTATATTTATTTAGTTTTTAATTCTCGGTTATTTTTTAAGCAACCGGGTTTTTTTTTTGCTGTATTTCTTGCAAAGGATTACGTTCATGATGATACTCGAAATTCGCTTCATTAATAAATATTATTTTAGCAAAATGAATGAAAACAATTTACAATGGTCAGCGATTTAATTATACTCAGTTGACTGTTTTTTAATGACCGAGGATTTTATACAAATTTTTGAATTTCTTCGAATTCTACATCATTAAACTGACAAAATATATAATAAAAAAATATATAAAAAATGGTAATTATTTTTATTATGCATTTATGCTCAGTTTAAAGATGTTTAAAAATAACAAACTGCGTCAATGTTTTCTTCCTAAACGAGACAAACGCGTTCTATCACTGTCAGAGATAGGCATCTCGGAATTTTCTAGAGAATTTGCCCTACACTTGCCACGTTGGCCAATCGGGTTGGCGCAATTCTGTGCCAATGTTTAATGATAATTTATTAACGATTCCACAAGTTGGTACTAGTGAAACCGAGACCGGCGGCTTCTTTGGAACCGATCTTTTTCGGATTTTTAAGCGGTCTTACAACCGAGCCAACACATACAGGGGTTCTATGAAAAACATTAATTATGTTGATTGGCGGCATTTTTGGTACGCAGCTTGGATCACGCCAAACGCGGCTGGGACAAAACAAACACATTGACCGTGTTACAGAAGAACTCAACGGATCTACAGCTGCACTGGCGTATGTTAGTTGTATTTGGCGGAGCGGAGTTGTATATGTTAGTTGAATTCTTGGACAACTAGGCATTGCATAGGATAATAGCCCAGTGGCAAGGGACTGCTTTTTACAATATCCTAAGGAATTTGAAATTATTTTTTTATTAAGGATTGGTTTCGTAGTTATTGATTTTGAATTTTGCATTAGGGGGGCTCAATTTGGCACTCCGGCGCTTCTTAGTTCCAAATCAACCAGAGTGGAAACTAACAGCATCAGTTGCGGTCGCTTCGCAAAAAATCGCTTGCTACGCCGCGTGTTTCACAAGTGCTCAGTGGAGGTTACATCTAGGGTAAGTCAAGTACTCTAGAAAAGAATTCTGGCTACAGAACACGCCTCGCCAGACAAACGGCCAAAAACGCAAAACTATTTGTGACTTCCACACTCGGTATTTAAATAATGATTTACCCTAACGAATATGCGACTAAAAAAACGAATAAAATGATGTTTTTAAGGACGTATAATTTACTGTGCGACTGACGGTAAAAAAAAATAGTTTGATGCCCAGTTTCTTACATTAAGTCATTGTTAAGCAGCTTATTGTTATTTCGTAGTCGGTTTGCCGGAGACTTACTGATATTCAATTTATATGACAATGTTTTATTTATTCATACAATAATTATTTATTGAAGTACCTACATATGATCTCGTATATTGAATCAACGTGTCGATTCTAAAACAACTCCAAATATATGTCTTCATAGGATACTCCAATACTTCAGGCACATTGCCTCCTAGCTGGAGAAGATAACCTAGAAAAACTCCTTGTTACTGCCAAGGTGGATGATAGAGACCTAGAAGCCGAAGCCCCGTACGGTAGTCCGACCAAATCCACCACCAACACTAGCTCCATGATGCTGTGCATGCTGCACATCACCTACCGCACAGCCAGGATGCTGCTGGGGCTGCCCCTCACGCCGGCGAGAATTGAGGCACAGCGCTTCCGTAATAGTGTGGAATCCGTCCACCCGCTCCTCCGCCAGCATCCCAGAGGCACCGCGTTATTGTATATACCTACCTAATTTTAGACAGAGAAAAAGTGTCTTTAAATAAAGTAAAGTTAATTAATATAATTGAATCGCTCGGTCCCCTTTTAATAAAGAAAAAGTGCAGAGAGATCTCCAGAGGTTTTCTAGGTTGACAATGTACAACGATATTGTTAGGATAGTACTAAAAATACTGACTATTTATTTTACAGGATAGGCTGCCATGTTCTGGAATGTGGAGCTGTTTAAAAAGAGCAGGTCGTATTCCCAGACATACTCTTATTTTTTTTTTATTTATTTAACACTTTAATGTACAAAGACAAAGGCGGGCTTAAATGCCGCGAGACATTCTATCATAGCCAACCATTGGGACAACTTTAAACACTTAAATGAAAAATAGATGTACACATATTAAAATAGAAATTATGAATTATATTTTATAACTACATATAAATTTATACATAAATAATAATTATATATACATAGATAATATACTAATAATATACTTACAACCGTTGAGATAAGAAATAAGAATAAACCATTCTCTTGAATGCAAATCTAGTAGATGTTTGTCTTATATTTTGTGGTAGATTATTCCACAGATTTGTGGCAACAACTACGAATGAATTTGAAACAAAACGAGAATTGGAAGGGACGGCAAGAAGAGAGTTGTGGGAGGAACGAAGAGATTTGTCGTGAAAAGATGAGAGAAAGGCAAACTTGTCCTTGAGGTATTCCGGTGTCGCAGGCTCGTTTAAAACTGAATAAAGAAGACAAAGGACCCTAAGTTTCCTGCGACAACGAATTGGCAGCCACTTTAACTTAGTGCGATACTCAGAGATGTGATCATATTTTTGGACTAGGGTAATTTTAGCTTTCAATGGCAGAAAATTCTTAAGTTTATTGAGAGAGTGCAGTGAAAAGAAAATTTTACGACTAATGTTGTTAACCTGTGCTGCCCAGCTTAGGTTAGAATCCAGTTGAATGCCTAGGTTTTTTACTTCGGGACTCTTCTCATTAACATTCCATTAATCCTAGAACTGCCAGCAGTAGCCCTATTCTGTTTCTTAGTCGCAAACTTTATTAGTGGATTTCGTTATTTACGTCGGAGATTGCGTCATAATTATAAAATAGTATTCAATTGTCAACATTGGTGTGGGACGCTACTTCGTCGACACCCTTGCTAGGTCTCATCTCTAGGGCACCTCTGGCAGGGCCGGGGCTGCAGCGGACTTGGCTGAAAAGGCCAAAGGTCGCAAATACGAGTCGATTAGCAACGACTACGTGTTTCTGCCTTTTGGTCTTGAGACAATGGGTCCGTGGGGGCCAAGTGCAAAGAAGTTCTTTAAAGAGTTGTCTAAGCGCCTGGTTAATGCTTTATGTGACAAGAGGGCTGGCAGTTTTCTCGCGCAGCAAATCAGCATTGCTGTGCAGCGGGGGAACGCTGCAAGTGTTCCTGGCACACTGCCACAGGAACAAATCATGGGTGAGTATTTTTATTTATAATTAGTTTTCTAATTTAGTTTTAATTTTTATTTCATAATTTAATTCTTTTATATTGTTTGTATATTACTTCGAATAAATAAAAAAATGTCAACTCTATAAGCGCTCGACCTTGACAATAGCCGTGTAAATATCAACTTTAATAGCGTAATATCTAGATAGTTAACAGATTCCATTACATAACGTTTGCGCTTACGCAACCTCTGACTGAAATAACGAAATCCCACTAATAGTAGCTATCCTATATAATAATGAAATAGGGCTACTGGCTAGTATTTGAATGACGCCCATTTTTTCGTGAGAGTCTCTTACTCATTTTCCCAATTAGTTACTATAACCTTTTGCCCGCACCTCTTGCGCACTGCGTCATAGGCATAATCTACTCTCGCCTCTGCAACAACAACCTTTGATGCAAAGACATTTTCTGGATCACTTTTCGATCTTTCGTAATTTATTCTTTAAATTGTGTGGTGCTCTTAGTCAAAGATAGCATTTGTACTAATTGTTGAACACTCTACACCTTATTCGCTTTTACAACTTATTGTCTTATTGCTGCCAAGGCTTTCACCTTTCAGTACCGACCATCGATGTATATAGACAGCCTCTCACTGAAATAAAAACGTTCCCGCTAAACCAATCGAAGTCATGTAGCTGCACCAACAGTGGCGAGCTAGCAAGCGTCGAGAGAGCTTAACAATAATATTTATATCAAGTGAAACTAGTCTTTTTGTATGCATTGTCACAGAATTTCCGATAAATATCGCATATAATATTATCATTACTTAAGGTGATAGGTTTATGTGGCAAGCGGCACGTTTTTAGAGTGCGTTTTTTATTAAATGATCGCGGCGTCGCGTCGTGTTGACATTTTTTACTGTCACGGTAAGAACGCTTTAAGGTCGCGGTTCGAAGCCCGACAGATACCAATGAGGAGAGCTGGTTAAGCTCGGATCCGGTTCTACTAATACCAACTTGTGGAATTGTGCACATCACTACAGGCGCTGAAGCTATGTAGAGTCACACTGCCTTGCTATGCGGGGTTGTCTTTATTTATTTATTTATTTATTTAAAAACTTTATTGCACAAAGTACAAAGGCGGACTTAATGCCCGAAGACATTCTCTGACAGCCAAACCTTAGGGACAAATTTGAACAATTTTAGGTGCAATCATAGAAATAATAATAATACTATAATTATAAATGTTAATTTAATAGGATTGATATATACTTACATCATATATCTTCATATATATCATAATATCAATATACTACATACTAATAATACACATTATTATACCTAAACATACATATATACTACTTACTAACGCTGTCAGGAGCTATTTAAGAAGTGTGAATACACCAGTTTTTTAAAAGATGACCTGGTAGTTGCTTGCCGTATGATGACAGGAAGATCGTTCCATAAATTAGTAGCAACTACTACGAAAGAGTTGGAGACAAATGCAGTGTGATGTGAGGGAACAGATAGAAGGGAGTTGTAAGAAGAGCGAAGAGATATGTCATGGAAAGAAGAGAGATAGGCGAAATTGTCCTTAAGGTATTTCGGTGTCGCAGGCTCATTCAAAACCGAGAACAGGAGACAGAGAACTCTAAGATTTCTGCGACAACGAATTGGTAGCCACTTTAACTTAGCACGATATTCAGATATGTGGTCATATTTACGTAAACAATATATGAACCGGATACATGCGTTCAGTAACCGGTCCATCTTATTGAGTAACATCTCACATCTTTACGACCCGTATTGCAAAGGAGTCATAATAAAACTGTTCTATGCGTTACGGAAAGATATTTAAGAATATTAAAAAGCTAACAGTCAACAGTATCTATGAAAAATACTTCCCGCGCCAGGCGCCACATAAGGATATTCAATGTCGCACAGGGGCCTAATTCTGGCGCTTTCGAAATATACAAATGATAAGCGACAGATCTCCATAGAAAACTGACAGTTACTTTCAAACATTTCGACAAATCAAGCGGATATGCATATCGAAGGCCCGAGAATCGGGGTCCAGGATGGAACTTATTACGACTAAATAATTGCGGTATAGCACTAAACGTGTTAAAAGCAAGGTTTCTGACCACCCCACAAGAGATACGGTAGTGATTATGAAACGTTTTGTTTTGTCTATCGTTGGTTAAAAATTAGTTTACGTCAATTACTTCATCCAGTTCGTAGTTAGATCAAAATAAATTAAAGACGATGTTAATAGGAAATGGGTTAGAATATAAACCTACATCTGTATCGGGCCTTGAAACTAATATCACATTACAGTCCCACGAACACAGAGTCCTAGACCTTCATTGTAGGAGATGAACCTTTCAGAACATACTGCTGAAGTATTAAGTATTTAGCCTATAATACGTTGGCCTTACGGGTTGGCAAGGATCTGATGTAAATTTTAATGACAATTTATTAACGATTCCACATGTTTTAGTGGAACCGGGACCGATGGCTTAATGTGTTCTCCAAGTCACGGGAATGGTGGTATTGTAAATCTATGACAATTGTACGTAAGGAAAGTATTTTTCATTGCTACATTTCCGGGTTCAAACCGCGATACTTGCTTTTTCGCAAGACCAAGATAAAGAGAATGACGATCGCTATTTTTATTATTTTTGTGTAGATTTACTTTAGTTTAAGTTAATATATTTATCTATTTAATGATTAGTTAATGCATGCAGTGAACAATAGTTTTAGGTTGTTAAATATAACTTGTTTTCCTTTATATTTAATTTTGTGTATTGTTGTAATTTAATAACTGCTTTTTGTACCTATTCTAAATAAATAAATAAATTAGCAACCCTGGCTTCTATTAGTTAGGTAAGACCTGAACAATTTTAGCAAACTGCCCTTGATCCATGGGACATGAATTCGCTAGTTACCTCAAAAGTATAATATGGTCGACTTTGTCAAAAGCTTTTCGAAAGTCTGTATAGGCAACGCCTACTTGAGTTTGTCTTCTTTTTCTTTGTCTATTCAGAATATGCAAGTAAGTTTGTGACTCTCGATTTATTATTTAAGAACCCGTGTTGTTAGTCCATAATCAGAGGCACCAATTACGGAAAAAAATATTGCGTATTAGTCTCTCCAACATATTTTCAAAAAAACAATGTATAGAAATAGGACGATGGTTTTAGTTCTTCTTTTTAGACTCCGACTTATGCAAAGGAATGATGTTAGCAGATTTCCACCTGGGGCAGTCTCAACATTTTATGAAGGTGATCGTTAGGAACCGCCGAATTAGCCGTCTAACAGACCAAATCGCGTTGTCATTTTCCATCTTTTGTTCACGATTGTCGATACCGTATATTATTTTTTAAACGACGTCACAGTCTTGGATTGCGTCTACGTTCATTCCGCTTATTTTGCGTTGCGCTGCCAGTGACGACGTTAGCTTTATAATCTAGTTGAAAATGGCATCGCAAACACTGCGATAATCGATAACAGTCTGCTAAATAATTGTACGCACGTCTTTTCGAATAGTTTGTCTAAAACGGTGTCCGTTTGATTGTATAGTGAGTGCCTACCTTTAGTCATAAAGATGGCGTAATCGTATCAAATTTATTTGTCAAATTTATCTATACAGTTTTATCGTTGGACAACAGCCAGCTGATATTTGGGCATTTGCTTCTAGTGTTGCAAAGGAATAATATGATTGTCCATTATTATACATATTAGGGCATAAAAAAAGTTATGTTATTAAGTTTTTAATGACATAAGTTCTCATATTAAAATATTACCGTCTTTTGAACTAATAATATTGAACAAATCAGCTTTTTTATTTTGTAAGTGGCAACATTTTTTTATGACTTACTGACCGAAATCGCTGAGATAGCGATCTGTCGAGACTGCCGGCCCTGGTGGGAAATACACCCTCTCTTAGACCGCGCAAATCAAACAGTTGCGCAAGAGGTAAGTTTAGGTACGTATTTTTTATAAAGACAGATACTTTAGTGACATCTATTGTCCTCACGATTATAACAATAGCAGATGGCGACATCGATATATTATAAGAATTTTGCGTATAATTTAACTTTGGCCCTTAACCACAGATTTAAATATATTTCCATTTTTATATTTGCTCCGGTCAATGAATATAAGTCTATTGGTTACTGTGATTAACACTTTATCTTGTGACAAATTCCAATCTTGTTCCCGTCATTCCGCTTTCCTCTCCCCATCCCAATTTCCCACCCTTTAGTAATTATTCCCGTGGTAATTATATCTATACCATAATGGAAAGGCAAAGAAACTTAGTCATACAGTGCCCATAGTATGACATTAAAATTATTATTATTTTTTTGACTATTTAACAAATGTGCGTGCATCAATGTTCTCTGCTTTTGAAGGGTAATATTAAAATATTTGGTAGTTTATCATAATAAATTTGCACCCATACATTCATAATTTTTTGTACTCCTAAAGGTTGGTTGTTAGATAATGTCTGTTTTTAGTGCAATAAAGTATTTAAAATAAATTAATCAGATGACTCCTACACGCCATTTTGCACAGACATGTCAAGTGCAAGTTTTTGTTTTGTAAATAAATTTGTGTGGATATTGTTAGTCAAAAGTGGTGTTGTTTTGTTTAATAATGTGCTACAATGTGAATAATATTGGAAAACGATAAATTGGACGTTATATCCAGCTCATATTATACCCGACGTGTTTGGGCTATAATACCGCAAGTGACTCGAAGAAAAGCATCAAATTCTGTAACATCTGGAATTTGATGATAACCTCATTAACTCATAAGAAAGATATATTACGTCAGACTTGGCTGTTTGCCTTCCCTATCACCTCATTCATCATCCATCGGGAGAAGAAAACAGAACAAATAAATAAATAGTTAAACGTAATATTTATTTATTCGAAGTTAATTAGATTACAAGTACATTAAATATAAATTAAAAGCTACCTAAATAAGATTATTTATTTAAACAAAAGAATAAATAAATTAAGAACTAAATTATAAAAACTAAAAATTAATAAATAAAATTACGACTATTCGATGGGCGCAGTGTGCCGAGGACACTCGCTGCATTCCCCCGCTGAACAGCGAGGCTGACCCTTTGAACAAGATATTCTCTACTCAAAGGGTCACCCGTCGCCAAGTGGAGTTTCTTACCAAGCTCGCGGGAGAACACAAGAGCCTCCTCGGACCACGGGCCCATCGTTTCAACTGCAAATGGAATGAAATGGTGATTGATGATGATCTCCGCGTACTTGTTGCGCTTAAGGCGTGCGGCTGATTCTGCAGCGGCACCAGGTTTCTTATGGCTGGATGTCACATGTGACTGACAGAGTGTGTCAACACATGTGGCATCCCAAACCAGTGCGCGGCCTCTAGTATATGGAATTAATGACATCCCGTCCTAAATAATAAAATTAAAAATAAACTAACCTATAAATAAATAATGTCCTCTAAAGACGTCCCATCCGAGATAAATAAATAAACATATATTTTTTTTCAATTTATTTATTTAAATAAAAAGGAATAATTTTAGGTACCTAATTAACCAGAGTATAGTAAAAGATTACTAAGAACTTAATAGAACACAAGTTACTATAACAAAAGGAAATTGGAACCTATATGGTAACCTATATTAGTATAACTCAAAAAGTCAATATGAGAATAGTAAAAAGTCATTACATAAACAATTCATTTCCAAAGTAAAAGCGATTTAGTCTACCATCAATAACTTGCGACTTAAATATACCAACATTTGGGTTGAAAATATCTAGATTTACAGTATCGCTGGAAAGGTCAATAAATATTCGACACATACGAATAATAGAGTTTTTTATTCAGTTGATTTTATGGGTAACGATAATAAATGTCACTAAGTGATAGGTTAGTGTTACTAACAAAATGGATTGTAATTGCATAAATTTATAGATATACCTATGTAAGTTGACTTTATCCCGTGACAAATTCCAATCTTCCCAGTTTTCCCTTTCCATTCCAATCTTCCCCCACTTTCCCCTTTTAGTAATTATTCCCTCGGTAATTGCTTCACACTACGCGATGGATGACATGCGTTCGTGGCAAAGGGGGTGGTTTAAAAACCGCAAGAAATTTCATATTTTGTACTATAGGGCGTATTTTACATCCTGATTATTATTATTTATAAATCACAGTTTACAATCCAGTGAGTTCTTCCAGTAATGTCGTTCAGAACGGAAACTTGGACACTGACAGTGGGTGTTGTCCAGAACTTCAAGGTCTCTCAACGAGCTATGGAGAGAGGTATGCTCGGTATTCCTCTGAAGGATAAGGTCCGAAACGTAGATATCGGTCAGATAACCGAAGTAACCGATATATATACTTTTCAAAATTAGCAAGCTGAAGTAGCAATGGGTCAATGGAAAAATCGATTCCCATTTCTGTGCGATTCGCACAGTCGTTCTCTTCGTTCTTCTCAAAACAATTAACTATCCATCCCTCTAAACACTTCCAGCTGATATTCTCTTATCTAAGCTAAGACACACAGGCGCTGTTATACCAGTAATGGTACCCAGCACTAAAAGTGTATGAATTACCCGCTGAGATCCTTGCCGGGGAAAACGGGGGAATGTCCCCATCCCAGGGGAATGGCCTGGATGACCCTGCCGTCTAATGTCTAGGCTTCTCCCCTGTGAAATAAACTTCTACTGGTGATCAGACAAGCTCCTCTTTATGATGGCAAGAGACCCATGGTATGACGTTGATCCCCTGGGAACAGTGACGTGCTCTGGTGTGGGACGCCGCGTGCGTCGCCACCAGAGGACGTCAGAGAGCCCAAAAAGCGGGAGCCAAGGAGACTGGCAACATTTCCCCCATTTGTATAGCGAGGCTAATAAGTTGGCAGAAATAATTGCCGGCCTTCCTGTCTCTAGACCTTGACAACTCCTTGGCCAGGCGCTTTGCTGATAGTTCCCATGGGCCCATCGTCTCGACCCCAAACGGCGCATAAAAACCTACGATAAAAACGGTTTTTAAAACGGTGCGTCTTCGCAAGGCTCACCAGCAGCTTTGACTTGAAGATAAGACCTAGGAAGGGTGGGTATACAGGGCCGTCTTAAACGGTAGTCTAAATCGGGACAGTCATGATGACCAGCTAACCAAACGGTCAAACAGCTAGTATATAATACGCTATATATTTTTAAAGAAAATCTGATGAATAAAATATTGGCGGGCTAAAATTAATTTAAATTCGAAACACTTTCCAGTGATCGCAGACAATTGAATATTAATGAACGAATTTATAAATTTAATAATTATTTAAATACAGATTTAATGAAACGTAGCACCCCGGATTTTTTATGGTAGCTATAAACATGAATAGTAAAGTATCATCACAACCGCTTTTAAAGAAGTAAAATATATTCACATTTAGACAACTTTACTATAGACCCATCATGGCAAGCTCGTCGATGTCTCTAAAGTTCCAAATTCGAGAAATATCATAAATAAAGTATTGTGTATATTGGTGGAGACCAGCAATCGAACTACGTCTAAATCCACGGACTTAACCGCTAGACCACGGAGGCAGTCTTCAAATAAAAACAGCAACATGTTTACCCTTCCCCAGGCGCAATCGTTTTGCCGTTTCCGCTATGTAGAGCGAAGCTTTGTGAAATATTAAAATGTACGCTCAGATTGCAACTGCGCTACAAGACTTGAGAGCAGACACAAAAAATATATAACAAGACAGGGCAATCAACCAAACAGTATCTGAATTAAAGGTAGACCAAACGGTACAGAATGAGATGCGAATGCGAGTCGGACAGTGTCTAAAACTCTCGAATCACAGCGTGAATCTCTTTAGCGTGCTCGTCACTGTTGCATGATTAAATTAATAATAGATAATAAAACCATGTTAGTTTTTAGTTAGCGATGTATTTTAATCAACAATAACATAAAATCTCCTAGCAACCAAAATATGACAATTAGTCTTCAAATAAGCGAGGCTTAGACAAGCCGTTATATAACAGTCACTACTGTAAGTGTTCTGAGGAACTCCATAACGTTATCCCTTCGTCTCTATTTCGCAACCGGAATGAGAAATATAGCCAAGGCCTTAAGCGTACTCATAAATTTAGAGTCTTACATCCGTCACACGCTGAAGATGTGGAATGCTCTCCCAGCCACTGTATTTACCTACTCCTGTTGCCTAGACTCCATCAAACGAAGTGTCAGAAATCTTGGTGGAGACTGATGTCGGTCGTTAGTGGCTGGCTTTAGTTTCAGGTGGGCGCGGTGTCATTTGTATGTTCAGAATAAAAATAAAAAAAACTTTGGCCAGGTTCGTTGGTCGGTTGGTTTCTAGTTAGTTTACAGCCAGCTATGGGCATACCGCATTCAATCCTATTTGAGTCCAAGCGGTTCATCCAAAGAGTCTGCACAAAATGTTAATGAATGGGGTTGTATCATCATTAATGTAACATAAAAATAGGATCGGACCGATTATGGATCCTTGTGGAATGCTGCATTTAATCACTAGTTCTTCACTAATTGTGTTATTTCTCTTTACACGTTGAGTGCAATTTTGAAGACAGTCAGCTATTTGCCTCTCACATCCATCCTCTCCAATTATAGGATGACATTAGAGACATAGGGACTTTGTCAAACGTTTTGGCTAGGTCGAAAAAATTGTCAAGCATTTCTTATTTTGAGTATGTATTTATCAGAATGTCCATTCATTTTCATACATGCCGGACGCATTTTAACTAAAACCAATTTGTGAAAATGTTAAAAGAACTAAAAATATTCATTAGACTCTCTCCAAGACGTCCGAACAGCGTCTATGGACTATGGAACCTAGCTATGAAAAACCCCTTAAGAAAAGCATTTCTCACGCGAATCAGCGTTATCCACCCACCCGCAATAGACATTGCGGTAAATTGTTTATTTAATATTGTTCTTCCTTCTATTCAGTAGCAACGGTAGTGTGCCCTATAGCCAATTGCCAAACGACCATTTATGCACATATTAATTAGTCCTATTATAACATGAAATCACTTTCGCCTAACTTTGATTGTTTTGGACGAAGTAAATTAAAGTTTATTTTATATTATACTGGCTGTTAACTCATACTAGCGCGTTGCCCGTGTAAAAGTCAGGTTAGCGAAAAAAAAATCAGTCATCGCACTGTGATTCAACTTGATTGCAGAATAATTGATTGCAGTTTTGTAGTCGAAAATAGAAAATAGAAAAAGCTAGAAGCGCCTTTGTTAAATTGAGCCACCTTCTCTGCAATCGCAATATTAAACTTCCAACAAGATGCCGACTCGTCCGATGCTACATATTTTACATTCTCCTGTATGGTGTCGAATCATGGACTTAAAACTACTTAAAAGTGAAAAATAAAATAATTATAAACTAAACCTAATAAAAATTATGGCGAAGGTACCGTTCTATGTATCTAATTAAATATTAACAAATTTTATTTAAAATTAATTTTATACATTAAAATATTTATTCGTAAATAACAATTACTAGCTACTAAAATAAAAAAGTAAAAAAAAGTAATGTATCATCACGACCGTTTCCCTTTCGGGGTGGTCAGAAACCACGCTTATAAAGAAGCGGATTCACATTTAGCCAACTTTACTATAGGCCAATCGTGACAAGTGGCAAGCTCGTCGATGTCGCCAGCGTAGCAAACTCGAGAAATATTACAAATAAATTAAATGTATTTATTTATATTAATAAATATTTTTGTGTCTCGACAAGGAATCGAACCCGATACCTCCCAGTCTAAATCCACGGACTTAACCGCTAGACCACGGAGATATTAAAACTAGGTATAACCTTATAAGAAATAAACTAGAAATAAAAATGTCCTCAAGAGTCGTCTCATTTATTTATTTTATTCAATAAATTAGTTTTATTTACTAAACCTGGATAAAATAAGAAAAAAAGAATCTAGCAGAACGTGGTTTCGATCCACGGACCTCTGGGTTATGGGCCCAGCACGCTTCCACTGCGCCACTCTGCTTCATGTCTTACGATGCGAAATAACGGTACGCTATCTATGAAGAACATTTATTTAGTCAAAACTAAATCCCTATTTCCATTAGGTTATTTTACTTTTTGTATATTCTTAAAACGTAACTACGGTTAGCAAAAATATCATCTTATCTGTCCAATCCAAATGTATGTATTTTTACACGTATAATTGTCATGTTCGACTTAAATGCAAATAAAGCAGAGCTTTTTTTTATCGAATTTTGTATGAAAACCATAGAAACGCAAAGTCGAAATAAAGTAAAAATAAGCGCTTTAAAGCGACAAGTCAAACACAAGGAATATATTTTAGGTAAAAAATACCACATGTTAATTTTATATACAAGCATTATTACTAATTTTTTTTTAAATATATATATATGGCATTAGTAACAATTTGCCAGTGTCAAAGTTAGGGGAACACGGGTTAAATGAAAAATGGCATTATTACTATTATTATAGTGAGATATTTATTCGAAGTTAATAACATTACAAGTACATTAAATATAAATTAAAAGCTACCTAAATAATAAAATTAAAAATAAACTAACCTATAAATAAAAAATGTCCTCTAGAGACGTGCCATCCGAGATAGTCCCAAGGAGACTGGCAACATTTCCCCTCTGTATAGCGAGGCTAATACGTTGGCAAAAATAATTGCCAGCCTTCCTGTCTCCAGACCTTTCTGTCAGCCGCATTGACAACTCCTTGGCCAAGCGCCTCGCTGACGGTCCCCATGGCCCTATCGTCTCGACCCCAAACGGCGCAAATTCGTAACCGATACCAAGGTTGGCGTATTTGCGCAATTTGAGGTTATAGTGAGAACTTTTACATGACACTGTTTCAATTTTTATAGTATTGTTTTTTTATTGTTTTTAATAAATAAATAAAAAAAAATGATAAATAAATATTTGTTTATTTAATATTAGGTTTTCTTTTGAATCATTTAATATTGTAATTCTTTTATACTGTTTGTGTATTACTTCAAATAAATTTATGATCAAATGAAAAAAAAACATATTAAGACGTCTTAACGCTTTTGCAAGTCTGATTGTACTTTTGAGAAATGTAGTCTATGAACTCACTAGGAAATAAAATTACGGAAATTTTGTAATCATATGAAATGATCAGGAACGGGTTCAAGACTCAGCTTTACGCAGTGGAAGTTGGTGCAAGAGGAGTTCCAGCAAAATCTTTGCATCACTTACTGAAAGAATTGGGCCTAAGCAGGTCTGCCGTCAATACATTTATGGAACGAGCTTCCAAGACGGCATTAACGGAATCATACAGTATTTGGTTGGGTAGGGAGAGAAGTAGAATGGTGGATGGTGAGCGTATTATCGCGCAATAGAAAAAAAGGAGGCCTCCTTTTCTTAAACCAGCCTATTGTCGGTCGCGAGCCCGAGACACCATTCTTCTCATCTCTTACCCACACACGATGGACCCGGCACCCGCACGGTGAATCCATTAAATGCTTAGAAATTTGTCTTCTTCATTTATTTTATTAGTAAAATAGAGGAAAATTATTATAAAGTTTTTACTATTTTTCTCATTCTAAAATTATGTAGGTAGATAGACTTAATTTGAACACTTAAAACTTCTTTATGGTCTAGCTAGTCTATTGTTATTAGAAATCTAATGGGGTGTATCAGGCAAAGCTTTTTGTAGATGTCGCTAGCGGCAATGGTACCTTGTTTACACCTTTGACGCATCATTTTAAAATGTTTTTGTATTTTAACTTAAAAGACGAATTAAGAAAGAGAACACCGTCTTTAAAAAGAAAAAAGGATGAATAATAGTACAAATGCGGACCAATGCCGCTAGACATTCTATACTGGTCAAAACTTTGGGACAACTAAAGCAGTTACGACAAGATAAGGCAGGTGCTATCAAAACTAATAGAAAAATATTAGACTTCACTTTATACATCTGTCGCACAATAAAGATGTGGAATGCTCTTCCAGCCTCTGTATTTCCACTTTCCTATGACCTGGAGTCCTTCAAGCGAAGTGTGCAAAGGTATCTAGTCAAGCCGCCATAGTGTTGGTGCCTGATCCCGAAACGTATGGATACACTTTACTGGGTTTGTCGGCACGAACGGTGGATACTTCCCCGCCCTGGTACACTGGGCTACCACCTTTGTGTTGTTCTCGTTGAAAGTATGTGCCATTTGCAATAATGTCAAATGCCAATTCATATTAATATTAATATTTTCATTCTATTAAGAATGAAAAATTTGAGATTACCATCATCTTAGATTTCGCTTGGAAATCTCGATTTGTATACTTAAAAGCTTGTCACTTCGGCATAATATCCAGAAAATAATACGTAATAAAAATACAACATTTCTATGCAACTGACAGTTATATTAGGTACCATCTATCGTGATAAAAAGTTAGTGATACACCCTATTGGTACAGTATTGGCCCAGTGTTTGACTTGTCGCTTTGTTTTCACTTAATTTCG
This sequence comes from Tinea semifulvella, assembly GCA_910589645.1. Lineage (NCBI taxonomy): Eukaryota > Metazoa > Arthropoda > Insecta > Lepidoptera > Tineidae > Tinea > Tinea semifulvella. The sequence goes on along the minus strand of OU342615.1, from coordinate 2,319,884 downwards.
CTTTGAAAGTCGTAACACAGCACGACACATGGGCGGTATCTGAGTCCACGAGCTTTGGGAAACGACCAAGTAGAGGAGATGCGACGTTCCCTGACGGCAGAACTGGACGACACCCTACGCAAAATTTCTGTGTGGGGTGCCCAAAACCTAGTTCAGTTTAATGCCAATAAGACCCATACTCTCCTCTTCCTACTCTTCAGAACACCGTGCTGGAACTACAACCCAGCTTCAACATACTTGGGGTGGAAATACGATCAGATCTCAACCACCGAAACTACATTGAGAGCATCACCAAAACAGCTTCCAAAAAACTAGGAATACTGAACAAGGTAAAACGTTTTTTTTCGCCCTCACTCCGACTTATGCTTTATAAAGCACAAATAAGGTCATGCGTGGAATACTGTTCTCACCTCTGGGATGGTTCCGCTAAGTACCTTGGCTCTCAATGTCCTACAGAGGCGGGCTATTCGAATAGTGGACGATACTAGTGTCCAAAACTACAAGATATACTACGTACGGTGAATGTTCTGAAGAGCTCCACAACCTTATCCCTTCTTCTCTATTCCGCAATCGAGCCACTTGCACAGGCCAAAATATGCATCCACATACCGTAGCCACTATCCCTACGCGTACATACAAATTTGGAGACTCTTACATCTGTCGCACGCTGAAGATGTGGAATGCTCTCCCAGCCAGTATGTTTCCCCATTCCTATAACCTGGAGTCCTTCAAACGAAGTGTGAAAAAGCATCTTTATAGGCCGGTATAGGTGGTAGGGACTGATGTCGGTCGTCTGAGGCTGGCGTCAGTTGCTCCCATTCTTGGACCTCGCGTACCGCTTACCATCAGGTGGGCGCGGTGTCACGTGTCGTGCTCCGTATATAAAAAAAAAAAAAAAACTTTAAGCATTATTCGGTTTAAAAAAGCGAGCTTTGCTTTCCTTTGCTTTCAAGTCGAACATGGCATAGAACATTAGCCCAGTGTTTATCAGCATTTGTATGTATGTATGTTTGACCAAACGCATTGATGATTCTCACGTCAATTAAAAAAAAAATACCATAGAATAAATAGAGCGAAAGCTATTATTTTCCCTGTGTTTGACTTGTCTTTTAAACGTTTTTTTTTCGCTTTAATAGTCGCTGCTCTATGGTTTACATACAATTTAAGCAATATACGGTAAAAAAGCAAGCTTTGCTTTGCTTTCAAGTAGAACATAGCATGAGTGATGTCCATGTTTGACTTGGGAAATTGTTACTTCAAAGCGCTCACTTAGAGCGAAAGTAAATAGAAATTCTTTTTTTTTACTTTTTTTTATAGAAAACTTTTATCTACGTAAAATCTAATCATTTAATCAACTCCTTTTTAGCTCAAAGGCCTAATTAAAATCCCTTTCTTCGATATTTACTTTGAAAACGTTAAATGAATTGAAAAACTGGTTAAAATGATTCAACAAACTGACGTACAAAAGTTCTTAACACTTCGAAAGTCGATGTTTCTTGAAAACTCAATTAAAGCTTTAATTACAAAAAATGCTGTACTAGTATTTTTATTAATTTTCTCTTCATTCAAATACGGAGCACGGTCTGCTGTATAAATTAAAAAGCTAGTACAGGTACCGGCAGAAAAAAAGAACGCCTGGAAAGCTCGTAGCGGAGTTTTGCGTCATTGACAAAAAAAATATATTTTTAATATTTATTAGTATGTAGCTGGAACATTGAGAATAAGAGGAGCAAAGGAGGGAAAGAGAGAGCAATGAGAACATGAGAAAGAGAAATCGAACGGAGATAGCGATACTTCTTCTTCGTGCAACTTCCTTCGTTATAATCCATGGCGATTCATCTTGCACAAGACACCTGTCTTGTCCTTCGTGCTGGAGATGATATCTAGAATACGATCTTGGGCTTGTGACCGACGATATATTCTTTCATCACGCACGTAATCTTAATAATATTACCCGACATAACCCCTAACAATACGCCATAACTGGTTTGAAACTCCGATCATTCATTTGACTGTTTATAGTCTATGTTCATTTGATTCCAACATTTCTCATAAATTCGTTTAGGTTGGCAATAGGGTGTATCACTAACTTTTTATCACGATAGATGGTGCATGATAAATGGTACCTAATATAACCGTCAGTTGCATAGAAAACTTGTATTTTTATTACAAAATTTATTATTTTCCGGATATTATGCCGAAGTGAGCAGCTTTTTAAGTGTACAAATCGAGATTTCTAAGCGAAATGAAAGATATGGTGATCTCAAAATTGCCGTTCTATTAATAAAACCTTTCTTAATTAGTCGTTTAAGGTAGGTAACGTTAATTTAAAATACAATTTGGTCTGTGATAGAGCCAAAAAATCGGAAAGACGACGAACGTGATTCAGTCTGCTCATTATAATGAATATTGTAGCCTAATTTTACTTGTAAACCAAACTGCGTGCCTACAAAATTACGCGGTAAAATTTTAGCATGTCAGCAATATCCAGTGAATGCGGGCTTAAACTAGATAAGACCATAATTCAATATTAAGTCCATTATTGTTAAACCGAGCGAGCCTAACGTCAAGCCAGTTTGTGTTTACCATACATACGAGTACTCTGTGTATATAAGTACCTAATTGACAAAGCTAATATTTTAGCCATAATTTTTTACACCCAGTAAGTGTCCATAATTTTTTAAAGAATTATCATTATGATGGAATTCAGGGGTGGTCAGAAACTACGCTTATAAAGAAGCGGATTCTTTGCAGAACCCATAAACGATGGATTTACTCAATCTCTACTTGGGTCCTGCAATGAAGACCACGTACTGGAAGTCCAAGAGTAGGACGACCCTTCGTCATGGACGGATGACCTGAGGAAGGTCGCTGGATGGATGGATGAGGGTGGCAGAAGATCGTGTGAAGTGGCGAGTCTTGGAGGAGTCTTATATCCATTATAGCTAATGATTTAAATTAATAAATATAATTGTGTACCGTAGGCGCGGTGGTGGATCGGTTGTAAGGACGCGTTCCTTAAATTCTACAAAGGTCGGTTCAAACCCACCCGGCATGTACCAATGAGAAATACACTTTTCTTACGTACATTTGTCATACAACACCACCGTTCCCGTGCCTCGGAGAGCACGTGAAGCCATCGGTCCCGGTTCCACTAATACCAACTTGTGGAATCGTTAATAAATTGTCATTAAAAATTGACATCATATCCTCGATACGCAGTGTAGGCCAAATTCTCCAGATATATGTTCTGGAAGGCCCATCTCCAGCAGTGGAGATCTAGGACGCTTTGTTCTAGGGGCTGTAATAAATGAAAAAATTGTGTCCCGACCAGGTTAAGTGCTAGACCACGGAGACAGTTATAAACAAATATAAATAAATAAATAAATATTTCGAGACAGGTCACACAGCGCCATCTAGTTTCCATGGTAAGCTACGAGGCTTGTGTTACGGTAACTAGATGGTTGATAAACTACATATTATACTTTTTATTTTGTAAATACATATTATACATATAAACACCCAGACCGAGACAAATTATACAATGTACAACTTGCCCCCGGTGTGATTCGAACCCACGACCTCCCGAGTTCACGGCAACGTTTGTTACCACTAGACTAGGTGGTCAGTTGATAGACTACATAATTATCTCAAAAGTACACAATTACAAAATCTTTAAAAATAGAGAGGATTTTAAAAGACGAATTAAGAAAGCGCACATCGTATTTAAAAAGAAAACATGTTTTATTAATAGAACGGCAATTTTGAGATTGATTTCGTTTAAAAGCTGCTCACTTCGGCATAATATCCTGAAAATAATAAATTTCGTAAAAAAAAAAACAGTTTTCTATGCAACTGACAGTTATATTAGGTACCATCTATCATGCGCCATCTATCGTGATAAAAAGTTAGTGATACCCTCCATTATATTAAATCAGATTTTTTTATTTTTTTTTGTGTTTTCATCCCTCGATGGATGAATGAGGTGATATGGAAGGCAAAGGGTCTAGCCCATACAGCCAAGACTGACGTAATATATCTTTCTTTTTTTATGAGTTAATGAGGTTATCATCAAATTCCAGATGTCGCAGAATTTGATGCTTTCCTTGGAGTCACTCGCGGCATTATAGCTCAAACACGTCGCGTAAAATATCAGCGCAGGAAAACCGTAAAAAATAAACTGCAACTTGTGCCCCATATTTAAAGTCCAATTTATCGTTCTCTATATTTATTCACATTGTAGCACATTATTAAACAAAACAACACCACTTTTGACCAACAATATCCACAGTAAATTAATTTACAAAAACTTGCACTTGACATGTCCGCGCAAAATGGCGCGAAGGACTCCCCATATTAAATCCGAGTTATGACACTTTTTGACTTCCCAAGTACTAGTTGAATACTTTTGAATTCTTTTTTTAACAAAGGCGACAATGAATATGGGCTTTAAAAATAAAAATATTTTTTTTTAAATTATATTTATTCTACTTTAGAACTAAAAAACATTAAAATAATAATAACTATGTGGATTTCTTAAACAATTCATTTCCTTTGGGTCTAAGTCTATCACTAATAAATCTCTTTCTCTCTTCCTCTTTAGCATGGAGTATACTCTTCTCTCTTTCTACTGCAAAGTCTATTTCTTTATTTAACTCTATGATTTTCTCAGCAAACTCTCTCTGCTTCATAAGACGCATCTTTTGTTTATGCTGAAAATAGAAATAATGACATATAAATATATGGGTGACTTTGATTACTGTTATCCGTGAAGCAGTGTTTCTATTGCACGAGCCAGAAAGGGACTGACTACAAATAAAACATTGACCACGAAGAAGAGGACAAATTTCTAAGCATTCCATGGATTCACCGTGCGGGTGCCGGGTCCATCGTGTGTGGGTAAGAAATGAGAAGAATGGTGTCTCGGGCTTGCGACCGACAATTGGCTGGTTTAAGAAAAGGAGGCCAAAGGAAGGAAGGGCAAAGCACGAAAACTAAATGCAAGCCCACCTCGATCCTTGGCGCCGCATCAGACTGGAAAATTCTCATGGATACATTTGAACATTATTATAGGATCCCAGATCAACTAGCTGTATCAGCCTATAGGCCAGATGTCTTAGTGTTTTCTCGGAACTTGAAAAAAATATCCTTATTGAACTTACCGTTCCAAATCAAATATTCCAAAAGACCACAACATGAAGTCACATAAATATTATAATCTCACAGAAGAAATGATCAGGAACGGGTTCAAACTTAGCTTTACGCAGTAGAAGTTGGTGCGAGAGGAGTTCCAGCTAAATCTTTGCATCACTTACTGAAAGAATTGAGCCTAAGCAGGTCTGCTGGAGATACATTTATGAAAAGAGCTAAGACGTAATTATTCATTCATTTAAATGTTGGTCATGTAAATGTTCCAAAAATATAAAAATCTTTTAAGAATTAAATACAAAACATTCATACCAATAAAGGTGTAGGTCGTCCATCAAGAAAAGTGTAGTCAGATTTGTCTGTTAATGGTCCAGAAGACATTTTGTTCTCCGGAAGACCTCGGCTGATTCTCCATTCCTTTATTGATAATACAGCAGAACAGCATATGGTCCGATTAATAACTGTAAAGCGAAACAAAATGGTTATGCTAACTGTAGATTGAAATATGACATTTGAAGTTTGAATCTCAAGCAGTGCAAATTCTGCAACCTAAGTGCAACAGTTTATGATTTTTCACAGTTTGCAGTCAAGACAATGACCATGGGACCTTTCATTTATCTGGCCAAGGAGTTGTCCAAACAGCTGATAGTAACAGGAAGGCATGCAAAAATTGCAATGAATTAGCTCGACTATATAGATGGGTAATTTTGCCAGTATCCTAGAGACTAGCTCTGAGATGTTTTTTATTTATTTTTAATTTACTCATCCAGTAGGTACTCTACAAATCTATCTTAACTGCTAGACCACGAAGGCAGTTATATTGACCTAGATAAGCAGTTGTATAGAACTAGCCACCGTGGATATTAAGACAGTAGCCTAGCGGTTAAGTCCGTGGATTTAGACGAGGAGGTACTGGGTTCGATTCTCAAGTTTGGTACGCCAGACTTAGAAGAGTTAGCCACTTGTCATGATGGGCCTATAGTAAAGTTGGCTAAATGTAAATTCGCTTCTTTACAACCTTGGTTTCTGACCACCCCGGAAGGGATAACGTCGTAATGATACTTGGTAAAGAAATAGTCGGTAAAGGATTTAAGGAACAATACACCTACCATTTCCTGGTAATGCCAACGCTTGTTTTATGAATATACTCATAGTAACAGTTGATACACTAATTAAACAATATATTATTTCTAGATATTAAACGCAAAAGATATTTTTAGGTTAGGTATGTTTATTTTTAAGTAGTGGTCCAAATTTATCCTAAATATTCGTCCTAAGGATAAGACAGTCTAATGGCTATCACCTGTGTTAGAGTGAGTAGAAATTCTGATAAGTTTAATGTTTTCAAATATTCGAACAAATCTCAATTGTCATTTTTTTACATATTTTTTTAACGTTTATTGGATACAAACTTTTTATAGTTTAAAATAATAATAATGTAATACCTAATAAACGCAAGTGTAAAATACAGACAAAAGGTTAATTTAAAAAGCTTAGAATAATGACAGTAATAATTTAAAAGTATGTTAAGTCTGTAAATTATTTAGGTAATCTAGTAATCTGTGGCGTAGTAAAGAATTTACAAAAATGGTATAGAAATCATATTTATTAGATAAAGACCAATGAAATTATATTTTTATTTCATTAAAATTAAATGTCGTATTTTCACCAATCACATTTCACTAAATAATTTTGGGCCATTTCTGTAATACAAAACAAATTTAATTGCCAGTTGTAAAAAAATATTCTTGGTGTTTGTGCTGGTTTGTGCGATTCTTCGAGAATAGTTTTCTTTTGGAAGGTTTTCTCTGTAATATTGTAAGTGTATTGTGAAAACTTCATTATTTGATCCCCTGGTATGTATTTATTTATTACCTTAGATATTAATTCTCAGTTTAGGAGAGAAGATCGATCACATATTGCGCCATAATCGTTCTTCCATCTTTTATCTGATTCACTGTTTACCAATATAGATAACTTGCTTTATTAAATCAATATTTTAATTGTTTTACGTCCGTATACCAACCCCCCCGATGCTTAACAAGATTAATTTTCACACTGCTTGGTGGCCTCTGATTATCCAGAACTATATATATAAGACAAAAATCTTGGGCTTGGACAGACTGGGACTTGGTTTAAAAAGGGGGGCCCCCTTCATTTTTGTGCAATAACGGTCCGACTATCCACTGTTCTGCAGCGAGCTAATGCTCTTCCTACAAAACCAAATACTGTATGAATCGGGGAATTTGTAGCAAAAATTATATTTAAAAAAACTGGAAAAAAAATTACTATCTATTAACTAAACCTAGCAATGTCGGATCTTACCTAATGGATTTCTGGATATAACCTAATAAATCTAACCTAACCTCACAGTGTTGTATCTGATTTAAAGGATTTCTGGATATGAGTCTAACCTAACCCCTAGCAGTATCATATTTTTTTGACTCTAGTACACTGCAGGAGTTTGAATTATATTGTGAAATAATAGTGAGCCAGCACTAGGTAATGAGCCAGGCTCGTGGGACCCTGTTTTTAATTACCTGTATTGGTTCCCTAATGAAATTGATTTTACTTATATTAAAATTAAGATCTAAGCTTATTATAATATAAATAAAATTGAGGAAAAACAACAATTATAAAATAGTTTTCATTTATCCTTTTATTTGAGGTTTTGAGGGGGAGTAAAATAATATTTCGTCAATTAATTTCCTCAAATAGTGATTCTCATGAATTGCTCTGTTTCATTATAGTGCCAAGTAAGAAGTAGTTGTGACAACTTTAACTTCACCTTTCTGGCAGATAATCCCAAAAGGTTATACCTATTAACAAGTTTATTGTATATAAATGGTTTCAAAAAAAGAAGCTAAAGAGTTAAGCGAAGTCAGTTTTGACAGATAAGTGCGGTATCAAAGCTACACACTTTTATAACATATTTGTATATCTGACTAATCATTTCTGACCTCCTCACATAAATCTTTAGTGCAGGCATCAGGCTTTATTATCTATTGATTACAGCAATAATTTTGAATTAATTTGTGAGTCCTGTTGTATAAGACAACCCTATGCTTCTGCCGTCTTTATCATTTAAATTCAAGTTAATCATGGACTCAAGCTTTTGATTATTAAAAGTCATGCAAGGCTTTTTGTTTGGTTTTTTCATATCTATCAAGGCAAGATATATTAATTTGTATTTATCACTAGCCAGGGCGCCGTGACAAAATATTAAAAAATTGGACTGGATGTGTCCAAATCTGTTTGTGTAGTCGGCATTGCTACATATTAAAACTGGCATCATCCTTTATATGTAAACTATAGCATTCTTGTTGTTATTTCAGGCGCAAGATTAGGAGTGTGTAAGTGGTAACACTGGCCACCGAACACCTAAACACCAAGGATCTGCCAAATTACAACACTATGTGTATGTATTTTTGTTTATACTACACTCGGGGACAAAATTAACCACCCATTCTACCTTTTCTTGCATTAAACAGGAAATTACTATAAAACACAAATTGTTGGCCACTAATCTACTTTAGTATTATGACCATGTAGCTATTATGGAGAAGCAAAATTAAACACTGATTGTATTTTTATTTTTTATGTCTTTTTTGTTTATGTACTAAAATTAAATTCCATCCACAATACTATTATTTGTAAGCCCTATGGGCAGAACACTGGTGCACATTTATAATCTATATCAGTTGTTTATAATATTAACCCGCGTCTAAACAAATATATGATTTGAATTTGAAATTAATGTTTAATTTTCAGGATAATAAAAATAAAATTAATAAATAAATATAACAAAATAAATACGCAAATAAGATCTAACAACCACATACCAGTGTTGCATAACTAGGATCAACCACACCTTCCCTGATCAATATTTAATTTCTGTGCCATGACAGAATTATCTAGTGCAGAAACCAGTGCACTTACTAACAGTTATGTTAGCCTTCCAGTACATGTAGTGCGAGCATTTCATACAATAAATAATAATAATTTGTCATTATTTAATTTAACAATAAAAACTAAAACCAAATTGCATATAGAAAACCTAAAATTAATTGAACTAACATTATTAAATTAAACCTAATAAAAACTTATTACTAACTAACTTTAAAACCTATTAACATATATCAAGCACTGGTGTAAAGTTCATAAAATTGATGGTTATCACCATAGTCTATTTCTATTGTAACTAGCCAGTCCAGTTTGTTTTTAAAAGTGTTTACAGTTGAGCACTTCAATATGTCATCTGGTATTTTGTTCCACGTATTTAATATAATATATTAAACTTATATGTGAAAACCTTTAATAGTTCTTAGGAAATTTACTGTTTAATATCTATATATAATTGTTGGTTTGTCAACTGTTGGTTTTCCAAAATGAATAATAAATAATAAATAAAGAATTAATTCTACTTATACAATCAAATCGATCAATTATTCATTTATTATTATTTGGTAAATTCATTTAGGTGGTTATTTTTTTTTTTATTTATTAGGGTCAACAAACAAAGATTTTTATCATTTTAACAATAATAAGATACATTAGACCATGTTAACATATTTATATTTGCATGAACTTTACAACTAAATAAAAATAATAATAAACATAAGCTAATAAATAAATAAATAAAACGAAATAATACAACTAAAAACGAAGGACAAAAAATCTAAATCGCTATTCCTTTAAAACATTTGTTCTAAAGCTCCCAGCAGTGGAGGCGATGATGTCAATAGGATTAAACCTTTTATTGGAAGTGTTAACCAGTCTATAGATATATTATGAGCTATAAAAAATACAGATGTGGTTGGTTAATTATGTCTGCGAGTGTATATGCATAAGTTAGACTAAATTTGTTTTTTTGTCTTATAGCTAACATGTGGCAGAATGCTGGAGTGTACCCTGGAGGTTTTGGTTGTTATTATGTTTTTGGCTACACTATCTGTAAAAAACATTTACCAATTTAAAATCATTCTAGTTAAAGGCACGCGAAAGTGTATGAGCTGATTTTCAAGTGGTATATTTTTGTCACTGTCTTGTTAAACTCACAGTATTTCATCAGTTAAAACCTTCAGCCTGACACTAAAATGATGGATATTTTGTTAAAGCATACCCACATGTTGTTGAGTTAAATTGGTATATGTATTTTGTAGTTTGTATATAATTTTACACTATCACATGCATTACAAATGTGAGTCTAATCAAAAATGTACAGTCTACCAGGGAAAATGGTCTACCAGCAAGCAAAAGCTAACCTCAATACTTTTTGGCCGACTAACATCCGTATTATTTCACGTTTCCTCAACTGCTTCCGTTAAACGGAGGGAAGCCTCGGCAGGAATAGAACTGTCAAACTCAAGGTACATCGCGACGTACCTTAAAACCTCCTTGAAGTTGGTGTTTATATTATTTTATTAATAATATGATTAGTTAAATAACGCTTTTATAAACAAAACAAATTGTCAAACCCATTCAAATCAAAAAAATCTGATTTCGTTCCAAAATATTAATAATATAAATATAATAAATGTATAATTATTAAGTAGTATTTTTTTTATTAATAGTAATTTATGTTTTTATTTAAAATTTTAATTTTTGTTTAATAAATATGTAAGTTTTTTTTAAATCATCGTACCTTTCTTCGAATAAAATAATAATACAAATATTCGCCAGTGAAGACAACTTCATAATCGTATCAAATTTATCTGTCAAATTAGCGATTTTCGCACACTTAATTAGTAATTAAAAACACGACGAAATTTGACAGCCTGCAAAGTTATCGAAAATTATCTCTGTAAAAAAACTGTTTTATTATTATTATTTATTAGTTTTACCGTGTTACAGGCCAGCTGACATTTTGGCATTTGCTTTTAGTGTTCCAAAGAAATAAATATTATTGTCTACTGATATAATACAAATATTAGGTCGTAAAATGAGTTAATATGGAGCTGTCTGAGTTTTTAGTGACATAAGTTCTCATATTAAAATATTACCGTCCTTTGGAACTAATGATATTGACGAAATCAGCTTTTTGATTTTGTAAGTGGCAACATTTTTTTATGAGTTACCGGCCGAAATCGCTAAGATAGCGATCTGTCGAGACTGTTACAACTTGAACCGATTTCGAGGACCTCTTGTGTGAACGTGTTTGACAGCTGGAAGAAATAGTTGAGTGGAGCCTTTGACGAAATGTCTTAGAATACTGGTGTAAATTTCACACTTTCACATGTGTGTTACAAATGTGTGCGTCCCTTATATGGTCTGTTGCAACTTAAAACTGCACGCTATTGTATCATCATCATCATCAGCCTGTGTCTCTCCATTGCCGGATGTAGACCTCCCACAAGGCTCACCACTGCACGCGTTCTTCTGCAATCCTCAGCCAACCTTATTTATATCATCTGTCTATCTGACGGGAAGTCGTTCTACTCTGTTATACCAGCACGACATATGACCTAGCGCCCACCACGCAAGGTCCATGAATGTTAACAACTTGAATCAGACACTCATGGCTGACATCAGTCCCGGCTTGACTGGGCATGACGGCAATCGAGCGTGATCCGGAACGTGTGGATACACTTACTGTGTTTATCGGCACGCGCGTGACGCACGGTAGACACTTCTCCGCTCTGGCAGGCTAGGCAAATTACCACCATCATTATTTGCAATGATGTCAAAAATATTTATTAATTTAAATAAATACATTTAATGAATATTTAATTTATTTGTAATATTTCTCGAGTTTGGTACGCTGGAGACATCGACGAGCTTGCCACTTGTCATGATTGGCCTATAGTAAAGTTGGTTAAATGTGAAACCGCTTATTTATAAGCGTCGTTTCTGACCACCCCGAAAGGGAAGCTGTCATGATGATACTTTACTTTTATACTTACTCCATCCATCATGTAATTTTTTTCTTTAAAAACTTTATCGCACAATGTACAAAGGCGGACTTAATGCACATAGACATTCTCTCTTACAAAAGGACAAAAACATAGAAGAATTTTTATTTCTATTTTTTTTTTTAATATCGTATTAAAAATTACAGCAGTATCGATTTGATTAAAGCATGGCAGCTTGATGTCATTCTCGATTTCAAGGTCTCGTCGTAATATTAATAGCTCTATTACTCGTTTCGCCAAACAAATCGGTTATCCTATAACCTTACGCCCACACCTGTCGTTATACACTATTTCATTGTTATAAGCTTTAGTTTACAACTAAAATATTAATAATACTGATACGACATGTGCGCAAGGACCACCTGATAGTAAGTGGCGCGCGAGGTCCATGAATGTGCGACTGGAATCAATACACTCATGACTGACTTCAGTCCCTAAGACTATGCCGGCTTGACTATAATAATAATAATAATAAATAATAATAAAAATCGTTTATTTACTTAAAAAACTACATTTTTTAGAAATTGGCCACTGGTGCTCAAACAAAGTTTATCTGAATCTCAGGCACCAGTTCCATTACACAAATAAGTATAATATACAATACAACACATATAGAAATTTAGCTTTTTTTCCCACTTAGTTTATAGTCTTTCTTACTTTTTACTATTAGCAATTAGAAATTGAATTATGTACCCACTATTTTAATATTTGTAACAATTCTTCTGTTGCTTCGTACTTTAATTTATTTAACCAAGAACTTAAAATAATTTTACATTTATTATAGTTCAGAGAATTAATAGCTTTATTAATTTTGTTATAGATATAAACTGCAATACAGGGGAAAAACTTGCTCATAAAGGCAGTCTTAAATAATTTAGGATAAGGAATTATATGGGTTCTCTTAGTTTTATTGCAGACGGGATCATTTGAGTTTCTGTGTTTCTTAAGAACTGTTTGCAAAATAAAAAGTTGTCTCACACTCAAAACCTCACATTCTTGAAACAAGTCATATGTAGGGTATCTAAAGGGTCTAAAAGTACTCACTTTGAGGACGGCTCTAACAGCTCTCTCTAAGGATATTATGGCAGTCTTGTCGGAGCCGCCCCATACAGAAGCAGAGACTGGCACAGTGCATAGTATACCGACTTCAGTAATTTAGACTGGGCCTGATCCCGAAACGTGTGGATACACTTTACCTGGTTTATCGGCACGAACGGTGAATACTTTCATTTACCACCGTCAGTCTGCCTACCACCTATTTGTTGTTGAAAGTACTTATGTGCCATTTGCAATGATGTCAAATGCCAATGTTTGCTTTCAATGAGAACTTGTTTCATATAATTATGAAAATATATCCGCTTGAAACAAGACTTATCTTTATTATAAATAATAGAAGAGTGGATTTCGGGCTGTATTTGTTTATTAGTTATTATGTTCTCACAACAGGTATTAGGTTTTTAATTTTTAACACTTTACGTTCCTAACATTTTATAATATAGTTATATGTATCTTTACAATATACATATATATATACAATATTTGTACGCCTCATGGCAGAACACAACTGCACTTTTATAAACTAGGTTAATATATTAACTAGATTACCTGTGTTGAAACAAATAAATGATTTGATTTGATTTAATTCTCCATCTTGTCTCAGTCTTAATGACATCTGTCAGTTTTGACGTTTACACTTTTAATCTTTAGTGATGTACAATTATTAGTCAACAACCTTACCTTAGACTTATCATCATATAGTTAGTGTTGCCCAAAGACTTTGCTAGTCTGGTGTCATCGGATTAGCTGGTCTTGGTCTCGGTGTTGTTCTTGCACTCCTAATCTTGGTATTGGTCTTTCGCAAGAGTCTAAAATAGAAAATCTCTGTCCGCAAACTACTATCTCGACAACTACTGTTGGTTTACTTGAAATTTGAAATAGCTTTTATAGTATAACCTGTGCCTCTGTGGTCTACTGTTAAGTCCGTGGATTTAGACTCGGAAGTATCGGGTTCGAATCCAGGTCGGTACATAATAATATACATTAAATTTATATGTCATATTTCTCAAGTAGTACGCTAGACATCGACAAGCTTGCCACTTGCTTGTCATGATGGGCCTATAGTAATGTTGGCTAAATGTTAATCAGCTTCTTTAAAAGCGTGGTTTCTGACCACCTCGAACGGGATACGGTCGAGATTGATAGAAGCATATACACAGTTAGCCAACTTTACATATACTTTAAATATTAATTATAGATTTGTTTAAGAAGTAATATAGAAACAGTATAAACGAATTACCTAATTAAATAATTTAAAAGAAAACCTAATATTAAATTAACTTGAAAATGGCGCGCGACATTATGACAAAAAACTGACAGCGCTCAGAGCGATCTACCTCGATATCGTGAGCAGTCTAAGCGCGAGAAATGGTGTCATTTGTGACGTCACATAGCTTTGGCAAAACAGTTTAAGCGCGTCTCGGAACACCTTTAAGCGTGCTAAGGTTACTATTATCACGTCTCGGAACGAAGCTTAGTGTATTATCTTGTACGAGTATGTTATTATTGTGTTGCAGTGATGTTTTCTTATTTAATTGTACTCAATTTTTTAAAACCTATATGTGAAAACCTTTAATAATATAATATATATAACAATAATAACTAAAAAATACAGAAAACTAAATATATAAAATCATCTAACATTCATTCGTTCCTTTAAACATACCTGCTCCATCCTCACATCCTATCCATCTCACTCGCTATCTTGTTCCTTTGATCCTTAAGCTTATAGCCCTTATTAATTTATTAGTTCTTAGAATGTTTAATGTTACCTACTTGAAATTGTCAACTGTTGCTTTTCCAATATGAATAAAAAATAAATAAGGTCCCCGCTTTAAGTATCAAACCACCAAGATGGACACCGCCATAGTAGAATAAAACTAGCTTGTGATCTTGCCATTAACAATATAAAGATATGACTCAGAAGCGTTATTGATTTTATCGTAACAGAGACTTGGCTGGAACCCAAGTTTTTTTTGCCGCGTGTAAACGAAAGTGATCCTGCATTAATTGTAATTTACGCATGAAACATTGATGCAGGAATAGGCTATTTAAAATTATCTCTTTTCAAGTATAATAACTTTTTGCTCCAAATGCCAATGGGCAAAGTGCAAAGGATACTGGGTGTAGCATTGCCACGTTGAATGGCAATGCTGATCCCCTTGGCCCAAATATTGCCCAGCCCTCTTGTCTTCCCGAGGTGTTGACGAGCTGTAGTAGTGTAGTGTAATAGATCAATTATAGGTACAACCATTACGGTAATTGTTTTGTGACATAATTTTATTCACACATTGTATGTCATATCCTGTGACTAATTATCGCATGCTTAAAAATTATGCTAAACATTCCACTTGTTAATTTTTTTCGACCAACAAGCATACGTGTGACGTCGTCAAGCATGTGTGAGGACTTGTGTCTAAAATGAGAATAACCCAATTTTCTTAAGAGAAATGGTCCCAATTAATTTTTTTCTATTCATTTCATTTATTTATTCACCATTTCATACATTTGGTACACTCGGTTTCGTCAGATAACAAATTAATTATTTTACTAATCATGATAGCGAATGAATATCAGCAAAGAACAGCCTTCGTCGTTACCAGATAAGTACTACCTACACCAATAGATGCTGCTGTAAAAGGGCGTTGTCATGGTAATAATAATATGGTATAATTATGTCAAAACATAATAATATTTTCTACCACTAAACTAAAATTAATATATATATACATAAGGAAATTAGCGGTAACTTTAATACCCAAACTTAAGCTAACTTAACAAATACCTACTCGTGCATAAATATCGTGGGAGGTCGTGGGTTCGATTCCTACCGGGGGCAAGTTCTACATTGTATAATTTGTCTCGGTCTGGGTGTTTATATGTATAAAATGTATCCTGAGTTGCTAATCGCCATTTTGTCTCGTCTTAAGATCTCGTCAAGATCCCTAGATTGGTTCACACAATATCTTTGTGGTCGTCGGCAACAAGTACGTGTTAATGATACGACGTCGGACTGGTGTAACTTGGGTGCAGGCGTTCCACAAGGCTGTATTTTGTCTCCATTATTATTTTCATTATTCATTAATGGCATCACATCATCTCTTCACTGTAACTACCATCTGTACGCTGACGACTTGCAACTCTATGTGCAGACGGAAATTAATTAATAACTTTAAAACTAAAAGTGATACGAAATACGAAAAAGAGTTGGCATAAAGGAAAGAATAGGGACAAAAATAAGGAAAGGCATGCTACGATGGTTCGGGCATGTTGAAAGGATGAACGAAGAAAGATTGACGAACCAGATATATAATGCGAAAGTTGTGGGTGAAAGAGGCCCTGGCAGACCGAGACTCACATATCACGATCAAATAAATAAGACACTGACTGGAGGTGAATTAAAAAGCCTTCGTAACAAAAGGGCTTGTATGAAGAGGTTAATGAATGTCGACGAAGCGAAAGATGTATGTATTTATTTATTTTATTTATTTATTTATTAAGGTACAAAAAACAGTTAACAGACAAAACATTTGACAAAATACAGTGATATAAATAAGTTGTAAGTTTGCCAACCTAATATTTGTACACAGCATGCAGTAAACAATATTAAGAATAAAATACAGAAAGACATTAATATCTAAATTTAAACATATAAATAACAATTTGGCATACATATCTTATATACAACTAAAATTATATATATTTATAAAAACCCAAAAACAATAATAATATAGTAGTAATAATAAGTATTCTTAATAACATTAAATCAAACAATAAAATCAGCATATTTATTGGTTTAGTTTATGTACGTGGTGTTTAAACATTGAATAGGTACAGTTAAACATATTATTATAATATATATATATATATATATATATATATAAATATTTAAATTTAAAAAATGACAATTGGAAATGTTAAATAAGAAGTTAGTAAAATAAAAATGTATAATTATTTACTAGTTAATACAGTTCTGTTTCTGAAGAAAGTATGTGGTAAATAAATGCATGAAGATATACTCGTAGACCGTAGGAGCCTGTCTGATAGTCAGTGGTAGTCTGTCCCACTACCTTTCTGGCCTTTATCTGTTTACACAAAATTTTCTTAATAAAGTGTGGAATAAATATTTGCTCGTTTGGTCTAACCCCACCTTTAGTGCAAAGTCAATGATTTAAGTGGATAAAATTACTTACGAATATACATTAGTTGTCTTTAATTTAAATCTAACCTTGGTTCAATTCCCATGAGGTGCATTGTGCGAAATGTTGCCATCTTGAAATTGTGTCAACATGACCTACGCTACTGGCTCTCTAATTGTTTTGCTCCACCCCTTGGCTGGGTGGTCAGAATACTTGCTTTTTTTTTATCCATCCATCCATTTATACACTTCATCAAAGAGATCAAATATAAGATAGAGTTGGCAATTGTTCTTATTTAAATACCAAATGTTTGTCCAACTGCCTCCGTGGTCTAGCGGTTATGTCCGTGAATTTAGACTAGGAGGTACCGGGACGATCCAAATCGTGACACAAAAATATTTATTAATATAACTAAATACATTTAATTAATATTTAATAAATAAGAATACAATTAAAATAAAATTATTATAAATTCTAAGTAATAAACATTCATGGACCTCGCACGCCACTTACCATCAGGTGGGCGCAAGGTCACATGTCGTGCTAGTATAATAATAATAAAAAAACGTACTCAAGAAATTTAAATATATATTGTTCACACTATTATGTATTTAATATTTTAAATTCAATATTACACAAAGCAATATTTCTAGAATATTGAACTAAAACATCTGTACAATCAATTACCTTACACGCATACATAATTAACATAGTAATTAAATATATTGCGGGTGAACTAGTTTAAAGACTAATGGTTAACCAGCAGCCCTATTTTGTTAAGCGCAAACGCAAATATGTAGCATCGGATGAGTCGGCATCTTGTAGGAAGTTTAAGATTGCGATTGCAGAGAAGGTGGCTCATTTTAACAAAGGCGTTTCTAGCTTGTTCTATGCGGCATTTTATTTCGGTACTGTGATCTGCTTCTTCATTCACAATTCACATTGATTTTCATGATTCTTTTTTGTTTAGTAGGTATTCCTTCATGCATATGTATGATTAAATTTCTTAAGTTTTTTTTTTAAATTATTATTATTCTAGCACGACATGTGACCTTGTGCCCACCTGATGGTAAGTGGCGTGCGAGGTCCATAAATGTTTCTTGCCAAGTTTTGGTCTTGGTTTGGTCTTGATCTTGCAATCCTAATCTTGGTTTTGCTCTAGCGCAAGACTTGCTTAGACAGAAAATATATATTTATTTTTAATAGTAAGGAAACAGCAAAATAACAGCAGTGGGTTAAAAAAAAGTAAAGCATCATGACGACCGTAGTAAGGCCAATCATGACAAGTGGTAAGCTAGTCGATGTCTCCAGTCGATATCACAAATAAATTATATATTAATTAAATGTACATACATACATATCTTCACGCCAAATCCCTTGCGGGGTAGGCAGAGACAATTGAGCGCCACTTGTCACGATCACTACATACCTCTTTCGCTTCTTCAACATTCATCAACCTCTTCATACATGCCCTTTTGTTTCGATGGCTTTTTAATGCACCTTCAGCTATTGTTTTATTTATCTGATCGTGATAGGTGAGTCTTGGTCTGCCAGGGCCTCTATTACCCACAACTTTCGCATTATATATCTGGTTCGTCAATCTCTCTTCGCTCATCCTTTCGACATGTCCGAACCATCGGAGCATGCCTTTCCTTATTTTTGTCCCTATGCTTTCTTTCATACCGTCTAATGTATGTATGTAAAATGTTTGTATAAAGAAAAATGATAATTAATTTACAGATCAAAACCAAGGAGGTGGATATCCCCAAGGAGGTTACCCTCAGGGTGGATATCCGCAGGGGGGTTACCCGCCGCCTCAAGGTGGATATCCACCACAGCCTGGATTCCAACCCGGATATCCGCCGCAGCCTGGATTTCAACCTGGGTATGCCGGAGGTCCTGGGTATGGCGAAGTAAGTTTATTTTGTTACGTAAATATTATATATACAGTAAATACCTGATATACACTCAAGGGATCGAGGATTTCTGCAACAGACTAAATTTTTTTTATTTACATACTAGGCTACTAAGTTTTGTCGTACATTGTTTTTTTACAACTGCCTCCGTGGTCTAGCGGTTAAGTTCGTGGATTTAGAATCGGAGGTACCGGATTCGATTTCTAGTTGGGACACAAAAATATTTACTAATGTATACGGTCGTGATGATACTATACCATACTATACTATATAGGTGGTCTATCTTAATTCTGACTTGCCTGGTGGGTTACTGCTGTACCAGGTATTGTATTCTCATAGGTACTGATAACTAAATTTAAAAGGTTATTAATTGATCGTTGTGGTGCAGTTCTGTATATGTTTTATTTTGTAAATCTGATATAGCTGAGTTTTCCTTGCAAATTCCTTTCTCAGTCAGATTAAACATTAACAGGTCACTGGAATCTGCTAAGCTGCTGGTCTTCTGCTAACAGCTTACTGATTGGACCACTTTGCTGCTTAGTCTTCTACTAGCAGGAGTAGAATCATTCAAAATAATTAAATTAATGACGTTTCATAAATGCCTGTAATAGGTTTACGTGAATAAAGATATTTTGACTTTGACTTTGATATTTCTCGAGTTTGGTACGCTGGAGACATCGACGAGCTTGCCACTTGTCATGATTGGCCTATAGTAAAGTTGGCTAAATGTGAATCCGCTTCTATATAAGCGTGGTTTCTGACCACCCCGAAAGGGAAACGGTCGTGATGATACGTTACTATACTATATATTGTTTTTTTTAATTTTTCGTATTGCATTACTTAAAAGGGTTTAACTTGGTTCTGGATTGTTCCATTTTTTTTTAAAAGTTTTTTCAAGTTAAGAGTGTACTCTTTGACAAATATAGTAATGCAATTAACTTTCTGTTTTTTCTTTTTTTAGAGGTATTTTTAATAATTGAAAAAAAAAATCCTGACCGTTTCCTTCCGTTGTGGTCAGAAACCACGCTTATAAATAAGCAGATTTACATTTAGCCAACTTTACTATAGGCCAATCAGGACAAGTGGCAAGCTCGTCGATGTCTCCAGCGTACCAAACTCGAGAAATATCACAAATAAATAATAATTACATGTATTTATTTACATTAATAATTTTTTTTTGCCCCGACCAGCTCTCTATAACGCAATAAAATGCACAGTCCCTTTAGTGTCGTTATATAGTTTTACTTAGATTTTATCATATTTATTTATTTAGGAAATCTTAAAGCTATATATTAATAAGAGTTCGCTGACAGATACAATAAAAGTAAGCAAAGAAAACAATGATAATAAATTTAAAAATAAAAATGAATAAATACAATAGTACAAGAATTACGAAGGAATAGGCATTACATCAATAACAGAATAACTACAACAGAAATAAACATACATATATACACACACACATACACATAGGCATACATAAACTTGAAAATATAAAACTATTCTAATCCCTCGAAGTACTCACCTGCCATCACCTAACCATCGCCGTACTAGTATTGAAGAGATCGATGTCGACACTGATATCAATAGATATCAATGGTATCTAGTTTACATAAGACAAAACTGTGGTATTATTAGCACTGCAGAGATCACTGTAGGCGTTGCCATTCAACCATCAAAGGAATAAACAATTAGTCGTGATGAAAAAAAAAATTGACGTTCGTAAAATCTATATAGCTTCTGCTTTACAATGATACTGAACAATAATAAATAATATAAGAATAATAAATGGATTCCAAAGAAGCTGAGGTAGATCATATAATATAACAGGGCGAGTTTATTATTTCAAAATATACGGGTTCGATTCCGTCGTACAGTATTTGGTTGGGTAGGGAGAGGAGTAGAATGGTGGATGGTATTATCGCGCAATAAAATAAAAATGGAGGCCTCCTTTTCAAATCAGCCTATTGGCGGTCGCAAGCCACCATTCTTCTCATCTCTTACCCACACACGATGGACCCGGCACCCGCACGGTGAATCCATAAAATGCTTAAAAATTTGTCTTCTTCTTTTCCGTTTGACATTGTGTGTTAATATTATAAATGTACGAAGCTTTGTCTTTTTGTCACATCTATATTACTGAACCGATTATGATTAAATTTGGCAACAATAGATTTGTTTCTTCAAAATTGTCTGGGTCGATTTCCGGCTAGGATCATAAAATATTGCACCTTTAGTAGCAGAATATCCCGTGAAAAAAATAATTCTGTATAGTTGTAGGCACTATTGAACTGATGGCACCCGCACGGTTAATCCATAAGAAATTTGTCTTATTTTTATTTTTTTATCTTTCTCGGAAATTTCAGCAAAGCCGAATAGCGGTCATGGAGCCACATTAACTATTTTTTTGTTTTCTTTTAGCCAAACGTTGGATATGGCCAAGGAGTTGGAGAAGATGGAGAGGTCAAGAACTTCGATTTTACTGACCAGTCTATTCGAAAAGGATTTATTAAGAAGGTATGTACCTAAATCCTGTTTTCTATTTTGGGAGGGGGGGGGGGTATCCGGTAGGGATTTCCTGGTGTAAAAAAAATGGTGCGTATATAAGTCTGAAAAAAGCAATGTATTTTAGTCTAGATCATAACAGTAAATCCAGCTTTCGTCACCACTAAGTATGTCGAACAAAGAATTTCAGTCACCTCCGTCAAATCTTTGACACATTTCACGGCACCAATCAACACGACGGAGTTTTTGGGCCTCAGTCAAATTATAAGGTATCCACCGGGCACAAAGCTTCTTGCAGCCCTATTCTGTTAATTAGTCGCAAACGTTAGATTGTCAAAATAGTGAATTCTGTTATTTACTACCACTTTTAGCCCGAGTCTCTCCGATCATAGCCGACCTTACGTCAAAATAGCGTTTTCCACTATTTCAAAGGTCACCCATGGGGTTGCAACTTCAAAATATTAATTAGTATTACTACCTAAATCCTACCTATACCTAATGCCTCCGCGGTCTAGCGGTTAATTCTGCAGATTTGGACTTGGAGGTACAGTATTCCCAAATTAATAATGCACATACAGATCTTCGCTAATTGTCGTATTCCCGGAAACACCCGAATCATTGAATCGTGAGCCTAAACATTGCACTTGCATTTTGCACCTTGTTCGAAAGAAATAGAAGTCAATATCATGTGTACACAATCGAAAACAATTCGGGCGGTCGGTGACTGCATGTGTTCTCTCTGAGTGGAATTATATAGAGCTGATATTACACACCGTTCTTGGTTTTGTTTTCAAAGGTGAATTTAATTTCAACTTTAATTATCTTATTCAACTTTAAATAGTTTATTTTGTAAAATAGGAAAAAGTACTAACATTTTTCACGTTTTTTTAATATTAAAAAATTAAAAATACATTAAATACATATTAAGTACTAGAAAAAACATTTAAAAAATCAGATTTAGGGTTATATAAATTTAATAGAAAGATACACATGCATAAATAAACAAATAGATATAGGAATAAATAATATTATAAAGTATACTAGTACTGTTCGATATTGATGCCTAAGGGCACTTCTTGTCGAGTCAGTGTGTACAGGTCAGTGGACGACTGTTTTGTGTACCAAAAAGAAAAAGTCTTGTCAAGACGACAGATTGGTAAAAAAGATTGAATTGACAAAATGTCTTGCAAAAACTAGAATTGTTACGACGTAAAACTTTGTTGTCGTCTAAGTTTAATCGATTTGTGAGTTGTTTATATTTCATATGCGTGTGTATTGTGGCTTGGAGAACGAACATTTGGATCCCCTGGGTACCCGGGGAACTCGTCACGGAAGCAGCCACACACGTAAGTTAGATATCATAATTTTAGCGGTGCGCCATTCGCATCCAGTACGGGAAGTCGGGACTGAAGGGTTTTGTTTCCCTGCTTCTCGTACAAGTACATAATGCAATAATACAACAAATAAATAAAAATATGCCTAACTCTGCCCATACCATTTTCTTTCAGACGAATTCTTCTAGAATGGATAAATTTAAACGTGGAAAGCCGCTTAAGTCACAAGCACGACAAATGGTATTTAATGTGTACCTTTATTTCTTAAATGAAGCCAATGTTTTCAAAAGAGACCATGATGGTTATTTTAAAAAAATTCAGGACCGTGTTACAAAAGCTACAGGAATTTCACGACGAACTTTGAGTAATATCTTAAACGAAAAAAAAACAGAATCAATCAATGAAATTTTTCTCACCGAAAAAAGGAAAACCTAAAAGTAGATTTCGGGTGGGACTTGATGATTTCGACTACTGTCTTATTCGTAATATGATATACAATTTTCAGTTGACGCTCAAAGAACTCCCAACTGTAAATAATTTGAGAAAAAAGTTGATCGAAGCTATTAATTTCAAAGGCTGTGCGGAGACTTTAAGGCTGATCTTGAAAGAAATGGGATTTAGGTTTCTGAAAACTGATAATAACAGACGGTTACTTGTGGAAAAGCATGATATACGTTTAAAAAGGATCAAATATCTCAGAGAAATACAACAGCTGAGGAATTCTGGTAGAAACATAGTGTTTATGGACGAGTCATACGTGCATACATCACATACTAAGGGTAAAACTTGGCAAGATAGCAGCAAAAAAGGTATCAAACAACCCATTTCCAAAGGAGAGCGAATAATTATTGTACACGCAGGCAATGAAAAAGGCTTCGTCCCAGGGGCTCTAATGTTACATAAATGTGTCGACTCAGAAGGTGACTATCATAAAGAAATAAACGCGGAACGTTATCAAACTTGGCTACGCAATCAATTGATTCCCAACTTGCCTCCTAATAGTGTGTTGGTAATTGACAACGCCCCATATCATAATAAGCTGTCTATGAAACCACCAAACTCAAACACATCTAAACCACAAATGATAGCTTGGTTACAACAACACAACATTCCACATGACCCAAAGAAACTGAAACCCGATTTGTATGAAATTATAAAAAGACATAAAGAAAAATACACAGAATTTGCCATTGACCGTATAATGGACATAAAATTATAAGATTACCGCCATATCATCCCGATTTTAAACCTATTGAAAATATTTGGTCCCAAATAAAGCAACACATAGCCAAAAAAAATATTGCAATGACTGTCACATCAGTTAAAGATGCTATATTAGAAAAAATCTATAATATAGGACCAGAAGAATGGAAAAAAGTTTGTGATCATGCTGTTAAATGCGAAGATGAATATAGAAAATTTGAACCAAGAATCGATAGTTTTTCCGACGAAATGATTATTTACACAGGTGATAGCAGTGGGGAAAGTGAAAATGAACAAGAGCATAATGAAAGATCTGATGAATCTACGATGTCAGGAATAGAGATCCTCCCTGATTCTGATTAATTTCTTTTGTAATTGTAATATTATTCTGGAATGATCAGTGCTGTAAATACTTTTGAACTGAGATTTTAATGATTAGATTTCTAAGATTTTAATGTAAACCTGTGTTTGAAAACCATTTTTTTTTCTTCTAATATAAACCTTGTGTTATTTAAACCTTCTTTTCTTCCATCGTTACATCAGCTTCAGTAAGACACTTGAAAAGTACTATAAAATTTTCGAAGTAAATCAATCCAACAAATATTGTAGCATATTCGCAATCGTGTGGTTTTCCTCGCTATTTACTTACATGGAATTATCGAATCAAGTTTCGTTACTGATAAATCAATATTTATCTCTTTTAGCACAAAATACATAATTCTACTAAATTATGCATGAAGAAAATGCACTTAACCACTCTATATACATATCGTCTTCCGACGCTCGGGGAATATGACCGTTGCCGAACAGTGACGAAGATTTCTATGCGCATTATCACTTTGGGAGAATTGTACAGGGTTTGATTTCTGGTAGGGGGGCACAATAGGACTATAGGGTAGTCTTGGTCTTGGTCTTGCAACCATATCAGTAGTCTTGTTCTTGCAAATAAGCAAGACCAAGATTGGGCAACACTAGTTGTAGAGGACTATTTACTATTTTTTTATTATGTTGTGTACAGGTGGCCATTTCTAAAAACTTTTAGCGCGACTCTTTTACCTCATAACCCCAAAATGGACGGAATCGAAAAAAAGAGGGAGTCAAAAAAAAAACGACTTTCAGTACTCTAATGTCACTATGTTGCAAATTTAATTCATGTATAGGCGCTCGCCATTGTTCTTTATTTTTCTTCGGATTCGAATTTTTGATTAGAAATAACACATTTTAAAGTTTTTTTTTTTTTTTTTTTTTTTTCAGGTTTATTCCATCTTGATGTGTCAACTTTTGGTGACGATGGCTTTTATCACCTTGTTCTTGTTCCACGAGCCCACCAAAATGTTCGTCAGACACAACACTTGGCTTTTGTAAGTATTATTTTAAAATGTATTTATCATCCTTAAGATAGGTATAATGCTTTTGCAACTCTCTCACTCGCACAATCCAACTTTTAAGTCTGTTTATATTTTGAGAAAAAAAAATTCAACGCGTTATTAATTTACCCTGTCGTACACCTCTGCGCAGTTACATTGGTTTTGTATGCTGGTCATGTATCTGAACGATCATTGTCGAGCACTATGACGACATCTCATTACCTCTTTAAAAAACTACTAATGCTTTCTTTTTAAACAAGCAGAACAATATATTTTACCTCCACAAATTTCTACTTCCTAATAATATTTCTTCAAAGTCAAAGTCAAATCATTTATTACAATTTGGCCTTCCCGGGCTCTTTGTATTGTCACATTACATTGTTATAATTATTTAAATAAATTATATTAAATTTATTACAATACAATTGAATTGACCTAAATATAAACATACACCAACAGTAAAAGGTGTCCAAAATATATTAATAATATACATTTGCATATCTACCAGGCATTTTTGTCACTAATAAAATCATTTATCTTATAATAGGCCTTGCCTATAAGTCGACGTTTGACATGAATTTTAGTTTATCTAAACACAAGCTACTTAGTTCCTTTGGGAGTGTGTTATAAAAACGAACACTAAGTCCCAAAAAAGACTTACTACTTCATATGTAATATATAAATTTATGTAGTCTATGTATACATACTATTTATGTAGTTTATTGGTTAGGATTGCACCCCACATATTTATACTGTCTCACTCTCCCAAAGGTTAGCTGGTAGAAAAAGCTGCAATGGCTTTAAGTTCGCCTTTGTACATACTTTTAAGTGAAGTGCAATAAAGTATTTAATTCATTTCATTAAAGCCCCTAGAACACAGCGTCCTAGACCTCCACTGTTAAAGATCGGCTTTCCAGAATGTTCTAACAATCTGGAGAATTTGGCCTACACTCGCCACGCTGGCCAGACGGGTTTAGAAGTATTTAATAATAATAAATAATACCTCTACGTATCGCCGGTCGTTGCATAGAATCCAAAACAGCCCAGCGGGGTGAGGCGGAGTTCACAATCGTATTAAAACGTAACATTTAAGATCGATTTCGTCTGTCAGAAATGTCCAAAAGCTAGGCGGAATGTCCAAGCTGCATTTCTGACAGATGTGATCGATCTTAGACGATGTTTTCGGACGATTGTGCACTCTTAGAGTCGAAGGCTTTCTCAAAAAGCAAGATTTTACTAACTAATTTGAATAGAGAGAGAAGAAGGGATAAAATTGTTACTAAAATGTCAAAAAATTATTTCAGTTGGGTGGCTTTCGCGGTGGTGATAGTAACTTTGATATCCATGGCTTGCTGCTCCAGTGTACGAAGACAAGCACCAATGAACTTCATATTTTTAGCAATATTCACGGCGGCAGAAAGTTTTCTACTCGGAGTCATTTCTAGCGTCTACCAAGCCAAAGAGGTATGATCCCACTTCTGATATCCAAAAAATCACAACGGATTTATGTTTAATATAATATTTTACTGCCACTATTAAACTTATGAGAATCTAGTGGGTAGTTGTTTACTCGTATAATTATTATTATTATTTAATATAATATAGAGTTAAATATTTTAAACATTCATAATAGTTTTTATAATTTTAACGGGTCTTTACGCGATTAACCTTAAAGAGAGTCACTATTACCCTAGAATAGTACGTGAAGAGATCGAAATAAAGAAACACAAAAATTTCAATCGAGAGAGGGGTTATAATCTTCATTGTGGAATCCTGTAATGATTGTGGGTTTCGACGCCGGGAAAAATCGCCCGGTGTCGCCAAGGATATTGTAAGTGATTTCTAAAAACTTTTAAAAGTGGGTAGGTTTACATCTGCCGCCCAGTATGTACGAGATTACACCGCATAGCTTCAGTCGACCCGTGACCACGGACAATGGAACTTGGTTGAAACGTCGGGAGAAATATGTCTAAGGTAAATCGCGTAAAGACCCGTTAAAACAATAGATAGTGTGTCTGGATTTTTGTACATTCAATAGAAGTCTGCAAACAAAACTATTGGGCCGGCATAGTGATAGGGACCTATAGACATTTTTTATCTCCTAACCAATTGTGATATACTTCTGTCCAATTGTGAAATAGTCACAGTCCCCAGAACATACAGTCCTAGACCTCCACTGCTGGATATGGTACTTCCAAAATATATATATCTGGAGAATTTAGCCTACACTTCCAGACGGGTTGTGACATACTGTTGATCAATTATAATATATGCTGACCAATTGTGATATTCATTAATTCTTTACAGCCCCTAGAACTAGACTTACAAAAATTTGGGCTAGACGGGTTAGCAAGGATATATCAATTTTTTTACGATTCCACAAGTTGGTATTAGTGAAACCGGGACCGACGGCTTAACGTGCTCTACGAGGCACGGGAATAGTGGTGAAGAAGAAGACATAGACTAAGCATTCCATTGATTCACCGTGCGGGTGCCGGGTCTATCGTGTGTGGATAAGAGATGAAAAGAATGGTGTCTCGGCCTTGCAACCGACAGTAGGCTGGTTTAAGGAAAGGAGGCCTCCGAGTTCTACTTCTCTCCCTACCCAACCAAATACTGTATGATTCCGTTAATGCCGTCTTGGAAGCTCGTTCCATAAATGTATCTCCTGCAGACCTGCTTAGGCCCAATTCTTTCAGTAAGTGATGCAAAGATTTTGCTGGAATTTCTTTAGCACTAACTTCCACTGCGTAAAGCTGAATCTTGAACCCGTTCCTGGTCAATTATTCTGTGAAATCATAATATTTATTCGACTAAATCTATGACAAATGTACGAAAGAAAAGTATTTCTCATTGGTTGGTACATGCCAGGAGGGTTTAAACCAACCTTTGTAGCATTCTTTTTACAACCGAGCCATCACTGTTCTATATACTGCTGACTTATTTTGATATACTGCTGACTTATTGTGATATACTGCTGACTTATTGTGATATACTGCTGACTTATTTTGATATACTGCTGACTTATTGTGATATACTGCTGACCAATTATGTACAGGTTCGATTTCTGGTTGGAATACAATATATTATTCGTGATATTTCTCTCTTCTGGTACGCTGGAGACATCTTGCCACTTGTCATAATGAGCCTATGGAGATTTATTTATTCTAGCACGACATGTGACCCTGCGGCCACCTGATGGTAAGTGGCACGCAGGGTCCATGAATGTTAGCAACTGGAATCAGACCCTTATGTCTGACACACAACACTATGCCGGCTTGACTAGATGCCTTTTCACACTTCGCTTGAAGGACTCCAGGAAGATACAATTATTTGTATTTAATTTCCAGGTTATGATGGCCGTGGGTATAACGGCAGCTGTATGTCTTGCGCTCACCTTATTCGCTTTCCAAACCCGTTGGGACTTCACCGTCATGGGAGGATTTCTACTCTGCGCTGCTGTAGTCTTGATGTTATTTGGTGAGTTAATGCGCTCAGTTTGTGGGGTGTTACTATGTTCAAATGTATCCATGAGTATTTTCCAGTCTTTGAAGCCCATTTAAAACGCTATTTCTTTATTTCCAGGTCTAATCGCCATGTTTATTCCCAAAAACAATGTGGTGACTCTGGTGTACGCTTCGCTTGGTGCGTTAATTTTCTCTCTCTACTTGGTCTATGACACCCAACTCATGATGGGGGGTAAACACAAGTATAGTGTCTCCCCCGAAGAATATATCTTCGCCGCTCTTAACCTATATTTGGATGTGGTTAACATTTTCTTGTATATTTTAACCATTATCGGGGCTTCTAGGGACTAAATTCATAAACCAAAGGCCGGTATAATGATAAGTTCCTTTTATTCCACGATAACTGATAGACGACACAATTCAATATTTTGAATGATTTTTGAGGTCAGGAAACATAATTAGACAGAGAAAAAATTTCACAAACATTTATGACTTTCCTCTATTATCTATATACTAAAACAAATTCATGAAGAAGAAAGGAGACAAATTTCTAAGCATTTCATCGATTCACCGTGCGGTTGCCGGATCCAATGTGTGTGGGTAAGAGATGAGAAGAATGGTGTCTCAGGCTTGCGGAGTCCTCCTATTTTATTGTGCGATGATACGCTCACCATCCACCATTGTACTTCTCTCCTTACCCAACCAAATACTGTATGATTCCATTAATGCCGTCTTGGAAGCTCGTTATATAAATGTATTGACGGCAGACCTGCTTAGGCTCAATTCTTTCAGTAAGTGATGATTTTGCTGGAACTCCTCTCGTACCAACTGTAATATATCTCGAAAAATTTCGTAATTAGATTTTCATTTCTCAAAAGTACGTGTGGACTTGGATTCACGTACACATAAGAGCAGTGATATTACAAATGTTACGTGATTTTTTACCATTATCTAAAGGTCAAAAAAATCATTAAAAAAATGTTGAACACACCTGCATTGATGACGTCACTATCAGTTCTCATGGAATGGAGTTCAGTTTGGGTAACTTGGCCACTTTATTGAATAAACCAACTAAGAAAGGACATTACCGGCCCTTTGTGAACAGCCTTAGAGCTATGTTATCTCAAGGTCATTTTTTTAAAATAGGTTTTGTTGATAAATAATAAAATAACAAATCTATCATTTCTTATAGACTTTGAAATAATATAGCTAGCTTCGCATTTAATATTAATATTTTTCTCGTCAATAGTAATTTTATGTGTATTATTTCATCGTAGAAATCCAAAAAAAATTTACAAAAATTCTTATAAAATAAATCTACGCATACTGTCGTTTTTTGTACCTATTGATATTAATACCAGTTGAAAAATGTATTCGAATTATTCGAATAGTAATCGAATGCAATAATATAATTTTTGACTGAAATAGCATTCCAAATTTTTATTCAATAATTATGAATCTTTGTCAAGATTCTGAACTAGGCAGCCATTTTATTTAAATATTATTGCTGATTACTTTTAACACAAAATTACACTTAAGGCATCGCCAAAAGATGTCATTTTATGTGAATAACAATATTGCTATATTTAATAAAGTTAATACATTCTTACCGCCATTTTTATCATGTTTATATGTCTTTATCTTTCCCTTCAAGCGTGTTAAAAAGCCGGCATAATGGTAGGTACTGACGTCGGTCGTCAGTGGCTGGCGTCAGTTTAACATCACATGTCATATAAAAAAAAATGTCATGCCAAAGTCAAGAAAGGACGGTTAATGCCTAATATTTGTGTTTAGTTAATTATACCTAATCTTTAAAAAAAAATACTATTCAGAGCCTCGCGCTTTTGACAGGCATGTTCGTTCGATTTGTTCGAATAAACTAACAGTTTTCTATGGAGATCTGTCGTTTTTTATTTGAATATTTCGAACCGACACGTAAGTCGAAAGCGCCAGAATTAGGCCACAGTACTAACTCTAAAATTAAAAAAAAAAAAAATCTTTGACAATTTCTTTCGATTGATATTAATTTCCTAATTATAAGATTAATATTATAAATGTTTGTGATTATTATAGTATTAAAGTAAAATAATAGCATTTTATGAATAGATTTATGATTCGTTACCGCTGCAATTGAAATATTTTTGAAGTAATTTAAATTCTTGGAATTTTGACAAATTTCCGAGAAAATATTTTTACAATAACTTCAAAATAAATTTTCTTTAATAGTTTGTTAAGCCTAGCAACGACTATCATAAAAGTAGTCATTTTTTTTTTGTCCTCTTATATTTTAATATATAGGCGTCATTTTTAAAGCGCATGTCGATGGCTAACTTCTATCGAGTGAATGTCGCGAACCAATCATAAATTTATAACTTTATGCGTCATTTGATATTGGCTACTTAAATCGAATATTTACAATTAAAACTACTTTTAAAAATTCGAATATTTTCTTGTAGTTTGTAGAAAAACGCTTTTAGCATGTTCATCCTACATTTATTGTTATTGTTTTATTTTACAATAAATATAAAAAAATACTGACTTTAATTTTAATGTGTTAAAAAGATGTAAATATTTTTCTTTAGTATTAAACCATAAACAATGATTTAAACTCACTTTTTTCAATAGTTCATATTGCACTTACAACATCCACTAAATGAAATAATAATATTTTAATATTCATATTCGATTATAAAAAAAAAAACAGTTTAAAATATGATCCACGATACTGAGTCTTAAGACGCGTGCATACTGTGAATTTATTTCACATAATATTGTTTTAGTTGTGTAAATGTATAATTGTTATTTTTCTTCACAATTTATGCCTAATAAATATTTGTTTATTTGCAAATGATGTTTTTTTTTTGTTTATGTTAGTAGTGTACCTTTTTGTGTTCTAGAGATTATATATTTTTTTACCAAAGAGTACTTCTTTTCTTTCATCCCATTCATACTCACCTTGACCATAGACTATGCCGTTTCTTTTTTTTTATTATTATTATTTTTGGGCACATACGGGGCGCGTTCGACTGAGAGCTGACGCCGCGCCGTAAGCTGTTGTAAAGAAAATTCTTTCGCGCCATTTTTATAGAGAAAGCATACTAATAATTTCAGAGCACAGTCTCGTCTAATAATTGTACACTTCCAATAATAGACTTTCGTAATTGCCAATAGCAATTAATTTTATCAAGTGCAAGTTTATGTCGTGTACTGTGTAGTGTTGATGTGCTACAACGTGAATAATAATGAAAAACGATAAATTTTACACTAAATATGGGTCACAAGTTTCAGTAATTTTTTCAATGCGCTGTGATCTCCCATATACGTGTTTAAGCGATAATGCCGCAAGAAAACGCATCAAATTATACGACATCTGGAATTTGATGATGACTTCATTAACTCGAATAGACGAAGGAATTTATTACGACAGACATGGCTGTATGGGCTACATCCCTTTGCCTTTCCTATCATCTCATTCTTGCTATGTTCGACTTGAAAGCAAAGCTTGCGTTTTTTACCGAATTTTTGAATTTTTTGCCAAGTTGAACGAGTTTCAAAGCGATAAGTCAAACATAGAGATTGGGAGAATAGAAATACAACGCAGTCACGCCCGGCGCAAAGAAGTAGACTAAGCATCACTAAATATTTATTAATATTGTTTATCACTGCTATGTCACATATACGGGACATGTATTGCGCGTACGACACTATGGTTTAATAAATAATTAACATTGCTTGTCACTTCATTACTTACAAAAATTTCACACCTATGTTTGATTACGTTAAGTTTAATAAAACTAAATTATTATTTTTGGATCCTCATTAAATTGGCGCGAGGCGTTGTATTATTGGGGATACATTTTGCTTAAAGTGAATGTAAAGCTACTAGAACGCCTTTCAAAGCAAAGTAAAGTAATAAAAACTGCTTACAGCGCCAAGTCGAACATAGCACAAGTATCAGTTCCTCTTTATTGTTGGACCTCACTTAACATAAGGTATTTATTACTTAAAAAATCAGGCTAATCACGCTTTGCAAGTTAGATATTCATTTGTGTAAATTAATTAGTTATGTATTATGCAATGTTATTGATAAGTACCAAATAAATATCGAAATAAGGCCGAGAAAGTACCTACTAAAATATCTATATTACTGCACAATGCGAGCTATTTTTATTTGACTGAAATATGCTTTACAGCAGTCCTATTCAGTTACTAAGTCGCAAACTTTATTAGTGGATTTTGTTATTTACGACAGAGCTTGCGTCATAATTACAAAATGTTATTCAATTCTCAACTCTATAAACGCTCGACCTTGACATCGTCTGTGCAAATATGTACTTTAATAGCGTGATATATAATTAACAGATTCCATTAAATAATGTTTGCACCAAGTAACAGAATAATAATAACAGAAAAGCAGGTGTTCTTGAGGCTTTTCAAAACGCTTTGAGTCCTAAAAAGCAGTAGTCAAACATGACTATAGTAACAACCTCGTGTTCGACTAGCTACTCAAAGCGCGCTTTTTACTGAATTTTGTTTGATGTGCTCTAGTAGCGTTGCCATATGCTTTAAAGCTAAATTCAGTTAAAAAGGCGCGAAAAGAATATTATCTTTTCGGCCGATCCAAAACTTAAATCGATGCCAAACAAATGTTTTTCTATTTGTATTCTTTTTACTTGGCGTGTAAGTATTTTTGGTTAGAGCCAAAAAAAAAAAAACATATGACTTCATTCATTTTAAAATTAATTTCGCATTTGGTACTTATCACAACACATTGTTTTTAAGCTAAGAAAATGATACAATAATTAATATTTAATATCGGTGTACTTATTAATAGATGTTTAATATAATAATTGCCATAATATTCTCAAGATATTTATGAGCTTTGGGTGTCATTTAAACTATTCTAGAGCCATACAGAGATTTTCACTAAACTTGGGTCACAACTTCGGTCTATACTAAAATCCTTTTTATTTGGTACTGTAACCTGCAGCCTTTGCGGTGACAAGGATTATCAAACACCTGTGGTTGGATGTAGTTGTTTATTTTAGGAACGGAAAGAATGCTACGGAACTCCTTTATATTAAAACGCACAAAACTTTTATATTTTCAACATGAATTACAGAATTATAAAAACTAAACACTTTCCTACGCGGGACACTTTTACGTGATTGACTCTAACTGGTATTATATTTGTAATTATAATACAATAACTCTTTTTTTTTTTTTTAATTTATAAAAATACTCTCTCAGTCTCGGACCTCCCGATTCCATCGACAAATATTGTCGTGTTCATGACAATACTATCTCTACTAAAATTCAAATACAACTCCGTAATTGGCATGTACCCGTTACAGTACCTACTTGTATATGTACCTAATACAAAAAAGACAAATTTCTTAGCCCTGGTTATAAGCGAACGTTTCTGAATAGCTATTTTTGCCTTTTGCGGCCCTTGTTATAATGGTTAATAATATATGTCGTGTTGTATTTAAAATAAAAACTGTGATGGTTGCTACGAAAATGGTGTTTTATTTACTTTTATTATTGTTTTCTTCTTCGCAGTCGAATAAACGTAACAAAATGCAGTAAAACTAACATCAAATATTTTCTTCGTGACCATGTGACCTCATACCCGCCTGATGTTAAGTGACGCGCAAGGGCAAGATCCATGAATGTTAGCAACTGGAATCAGACACTCATGACTGACATCAGTCCCTAACACTATGCCGGCTTGCCGTCAAGGCGTCAATTCGAGCGTTGATACCTACACTTTGATCACGAACGGTGGATACTTCCACGGCCTAAAGACTGGGTTAATTTAGCACCATCACTTGACCACTACCTATTTGTTGTTCTCGTTGAAAGTATTTGCCATTTGCAATGATGTCAAATGCCATTTTTTACTTTCAAGGTGAACTAATATTGTAAGCTTTGAAATCTGAGTATTTTCGATGGAAATACATTATAAAATCGTAAGTACCTATGTTAGTGTAATATTTGCCCCTGAAATCCCCGGTAACCTTGAGCAGGATCAATCATGGCGTCCTTTCGGCGACGTCCATACGTCGTCGCCTCGGCTCAATTAGGTAAATCGAATTGACTGATTGTGAGTATGAAATAATTGGACGCGGACCCATGCACTTATACAGCGTGCCGTATTATTTAGTCCGTGGATTTAGACGTAAAGGTATCGGGTTCGATTACTGGTCGGGGCACAATAATTTATTTGTGATATTTCTCGAGTTTGTTACGCTAGAAACAAACTTGTCATGATAGGTCTGTAGTAAAGTTGGCTGAATGTAAATCCACTACACTATAATCTCGTAATTTATTCATAATATTTGTTCATAACAGAGTTGGGATCTTCAAATTCCAAGTGTTAAAGAATTTGATGCTTTTCATGGAGTAATTCGCGTCAATATCGCCCAAACACGTCGGGTATATGGCGCGGGAAAACCGCAAAAAATAAACTCTAACTTATGTCCCATATTAGTGTCAAAATTATCGTTTTTACAATTATTCACATTATTAAACAAAATAACACCACCTTTGACCAACAATATCCACAGTAATCGGACTTCCAAAAACTTCGAATTAACTTTGTCGATGTGATTTAAAGATGACTGCCTCCGTGGTCTAGCGGTTAAGTCCGTGAATTTAGATTCGGAGGTACCAGGTTTATAATATTTAAATATTTTAATATTTAATATTTAAATATTTATAAAATATTTATTAATGTAAATAAATACATTTAATTAATATTTAATTTATTTGTGATATTTCTCGAGTTTGGTACGCTGGAGACATCGACGAGCTTGCCACTTGTCATGATTGGCCTATAGTAAAGTTGGCTAAATGTGAATCTGCTTATTTATAAGCGGGTTTCTGACCACCCCGAAAGAGAAACGGTCGTGATGATACTTTACTATACTTTTACTGATTTAAAGATTTGGACACTCTGTATAAATCCCGGTAGATAAACCAATTTAGAAATATGCAGGTCGTTGTCCATAGTAGAGTAACAGCGTACTATATACAGTACTGAGCCATGCTTGCACGATTCTAGTCAGACGTTCCTAGCAAATGAAACAACATTAATACAAAACTCGTGAATGAGTAAAATTTATCTGTGTTCCTTTTTTGAAAACTTAATTTTGTCATCGGTTTTGCAAAGTTTGTTAAAACGTAAACTTCAAAATAAGTCAGAAACTTTTTATTACAAAGTGTTTTAATATTTCGGTAAGTGAATACTTAGTACAATTTAGAAACCATGATACATTTTAGATTTTGCATAAAGGATGGCCATGTCAATCTTAGCTTGGCTATTTAAAAACAAAACCATAATGTAAAGGCAAATAAGTTTATGCCATACAGCCTAAAAACTTAGAACTTTCATAAAATATAATATTTTCATTTCCATAAAATTGCAAATTAAGTTTAATTGAATTAATATTGCTTATTAAATAAAATTAATGTTGTGTACAATTTTCTTCTAGTTGAAAACAATGAAAATATACTAAATACAAGGGCTGATTTATAAATATTAACCAGGGTTTAATATAAAACAACAATGGATTTCGACGTAATATTAGAAGACGTAGGCCAGTTTGGTCGCTACCAGAAACTGGTGATTTATCTAATGTTACTGCCGGCTGTGATTCCTTGCGGGTTCCATGCATACGCGCAACTGTTTATGAGCGCCGACGTCCAGCATTGGTGCAAGGTGCCAGAACTAGACGGAGTGGGAGATTTACAGCTGATAAAAAATGTTAGGTAAGTCTTAAGCGGTCTATTCTTGCATTATGTTCCTTGGGTCTTATTCAATTAGGTATTTTTTTGTTAACACAATGATGTTATAACGCTTACTCTATGGCTTTTATTAGTTAATGCAATAGACGAAAATATAATCACGACATGTGACCAATCTGATGGTAAGATTTAAAAATATTAAAATTTGAATTACTGAGAAAAGCAACTAATATGTGTCGGTCGCTGATATAAAACATTATACACACAAAATAAGGGACCGAATGCGTTTTATTTTTAATTTGCCTTTATTTTTCGTCGTCTGGCAAGCGTGGCGAGTGTAGGCCAAATTCTCCAGTTCTGGAATGCCCATCTCCAGCAGTGGAGCTCTAGGACGCTGTGCTCTAGGGGCTGTAATGAATGAAAAAATATTTTCAAATATTATATTATTTCTAGCATACCATTAGAATTAAAAAACGACGAATATCACCATTCGCAGTGTCGAATGTACAATTTAAACTACAGTGGTATAATACGGAACAACCCACATCTCGATCCCCTACCTACAGCGACTGATGACGTCATACCCTGTAACAATGGCTGGAGCTACGATAAGAGCGTTTATGTCAATACGGTGGTTTCTGAGGTAAGATCTTGAAAATAAGTATTTTATTTTTTTTATTTATTTAAAAACTTTATTGTTATACAAACAAAAGGCGGACATAATGCCTATAGGCACTCTCTTCCAATCAACCTTCGGGACAATGAAAACTTAAGAGGTAAGGTTAGCAAATAAACAACAAATATGAAAAGAAAAATAAAAATACAATATTTACTTACAACTAGGTACAATATAAAATTACATATATAAATGGGTATACACATTACATAAACGAAGTACATATACATACATATATAAAATATTATATAAACTACATATACAACATACATACATATACTACACTACATTACAACATCTTTAAAGAAAACAGACAAGTGCTTATTGTAATTGTAAAAGGTGATTGTAAACTAGTTTTTTAAAGATAGCTCTGCTTGGGGCTTCACGGATATTAAGGGGCAAGCTGTTCCAAAGCAGAACAGCTACTACTGAAAAAGAGTCAGAAACAGAGTTTGTGTGATGTGAAGGAATCGCAAGGAGAGAGTTATGAGCAGAACGAAGAATTCTCTCATGAAAAGAGCTAAGAAAAGAAAATTGATCTTTCAAATACGTAGGTGAAGACGGTTCATAGAGGACAGAGTAAAGTAGGCAGAGAATTCTTAAATTACGACGAGAACGTATAGGCAACCACTTGAGTCTTGCACGAAACTCAGATACATGGTCGTACTTACGCAATCCGAAAATGAAGCGAATGCAAGAATTAAGCAGCCGATCCAACTTGTTGAGATGCTCCTCAGTGAGATCCACGCAGCACACATCTCCGTAATCAAGAAGAGGAAGAAGAAGAGACTGGGCAAGCGTGATTTTAGATTTTAAGGGTAAGAAATTTTTTAATTTATTCAGGGAGTGAAGAGAAGCAAAGATTCTACGACTGGTGTTAGTAACTTGAGGTATCCAGCTAAGATTCGAGTCGATTTGAAGGCCAAGATCCTTTACCTCGGTAGCAAATGGAATTGGTGCGTTGTCATATCTTATGTTCTCCAATGTGTTAAGGTCTATTTTCGACAACTGCCGTGATCTTCCAATCACAATAGCCTGGCATTTTAGAGGATTGACAAATACACCAAATCGCTTAGACCAAGAATGAATACTCCGAAGATCCTCATTCAACCAGGCAATTGCAACATTTATAGCGCTAACATCGGTATGTACATAGAGCTGCAAGTCATCGGCGTAAAGGTGATAGCAAGAACTAAGTGAGGTGGTGATGATATTGATAAATAAGGAAAAAAGCAAAGGAGAAATTATTCCGCCCTGCGGGACACCTGTCACCACATCACACCAGTCAGACGAGACTTGGTCAACACGAACTTGCTGCCGACGACCATGAAGATATTGATTAAACCAGCGTAAAGTTTCCGATGATATTCCGAGACGAGACAACACGGAGATGAGCAAATCTGGATCAACTGTGTTAAAGGCATTCGTGAAATCAATCAGTATAAGTACTGTAACCTTGGTTTCATCCATGCCTCTTCTGATATCTTCAGTTACCTTGAGTAAAGCTGAAGTTGTGCTATGACCGAGGCGAAAACCTGATTGAAGAGGATTAAGAAGGTTTCAAACAACCTATAAGAAATATAGACAATTGTTTATGAACAATGCGTTCTAAAACTTTAGATAGGATATGGTTACTGAAAGATAATTTTTTTTTTTAATTTGTACCCAGTCTTTGTAGCGAGCCAGTCGATCTAAATTCAAAGTTTCGAGTTAGCTAGTGGAATCTGAAGTTGGGACCGTGGGGCCAAGCGCTAAGAAGTTCTTTAAATAACTGTCTAAGCGTCTGGTTAACGCTGTATGTGACAAGAGGGCTGGCAGTTTATTGTTTACCGACCAGGAAAAATATTTATTAATGTTAATAAATACATTTAATTAATATTTAATTTATTAGTGATATTTCTCGTGTTTGGTACGCTGGAAACATCGACGAGCTTGCCTCTTGTCCCAAAGTAAAGTTGGCTAAACGTGAATCCGCTTATTTATAAGCGTGGTGTCTGACCACCCCGAAAGGGAAACGATCGTGATGATACTTTACTTTTTTTTACCGACCAAGAGTCGAACCCTAAACATCCGAGTCTAAATCAATGGACTTAACTGCTAGACCACATCTGTATATTATACATAATACAGTTCCATGAAAATGCATAGTGAAAATGTCAATTAATTGACACTTCGGGTGCCATCGTATTCCGATTGAGACCCGAATTTTCCCGATGGAAATACATTATGCACTATATCTGTACACAATATTAAAACTTATTTCGGCTTCGTTTTATACATATAAGAATCGATATCGATCGATTGGTATGGTAGCTTTGATTGATCCATTAATTTGCGATTAATTCATTGTTTTGTTTTGAATCAATAGTAGATATAGATTTACTTAAAATCAGATATTTCTTGTTACTAAATTCCGTAAGCGTCATCATGGCAGAAAAAAGGTCACGTATTATATATATATATATATATGAAATATATAAGTCTGGAAATATTTATTTATTATTATTATTATATATATATATATATTATATTATTATATATATATTATTATTATTATATATATAATTATTATATATATATATATAATAATAATAATAATAAATAAATATTTCCAGACAGGTCACACAGCACCATCTAATTTCCGTGGTAAGCTACGAGGCTTGTGTTACGGAAACTAGATGGTTGATAAACTACATGTTATACTTTTTTTTTGTAAATATATACATATTATACATATAAACACCCAGACCGAGACAAATTATACAATGTACAACTTGCCCCCGGTGGGAATCGAACCCACGACCTCCCGAGTTCACGGCAACGTTTGTTACCACTATAATAGACCACGGAGGCGGTCAATATACTTGTGTATATATATATACTTTATTATTTATTTTTCTTTCAGTGGAACCTAGTCTGCGATGACGATTTCTTCCCAACCCTGGGCCTAATTCTTCTTGGAGTGGGTGGCATTATTGGAAACTACATCTTCGGCTACCTTCAAGACAGGATCGGAAGAAAACCATCATTTTTCATATATCTCTTCATAGAATGCGTGTTTGGTGTCGCTACAGCGTTCGCCCACAACTACTATGTGTGGCTGTTCTTTAGATTTGGTGTTGGATTCACTGTTCCTGCTATTATGGCTACTCCTTATGTTCTTGGTAAGTTACTGATCAACCAAGGAGTTACTCCGTCATCATTACAGC
Organism: Tinea semifulvella; assembly: GCA_910589645.1. Lineage (NCBI taxonomy): Eukaryota > Metazoa > Arthropoda > Insecta > Lepidoptera > Tineidae > Tinea > Tinea semifulvella. Next base: position 2,279,204 of record OU342615.1, on the reverse strand, counting down.
TCTTGAAACACCACTGCTAAAGCCTGAGCTTTTTGGAATGTATTACTGGAGAATTGGGCCTAGGTACCAAGAAACATAATACAAGCTAGGTACTCTCGTCACGCTGCCTAGCCAGACACGTTTGCAAATTTCACTAGCTGCTAGTATACTAGTACTCATAGCGGGCTTTTTTACTAAATTTTGCGTTGACAGGTGTTATTTATTTATTTAGTACACACAGCAGTACATATATTACCACACACATAACATAGTATAATTATAACTTATCTAATATATGTACCAATTAGGTGTCACAGCATTCACCAATATAAAAAGAAGAAGAAATTACAAATTTATTACTGTTAAAACAAAAAAAAAAAAAAAAAAATTAACAAAATTTACAAATCAAAAATATGACTTCTAAAATAAAATTATATATTTTTCTCTTTTTTAATAGAACTAATAAGGAAACATAAAAACATAAAAATTGCACAAATTAACCTACCCTAAAAAAACGAAAACAAAACTCTTGTTAAATAAATTATTTTTCTGAATACATTGTAACGGTCATGAAATATGTCTATATCATTATTGGCACTGCAGAGACTACTGTAGGTGTTGCACATTCGGGATGTTGACGAATGTGAACCTACATTAGTTCTTGAGGGAGGACAGCACAGGATCTTGGTTATAGGACGACGTGGAATATTATAGAGTACTGTCAGGGAAATGTGTTGCAAGAGTTCGATACACCCAGTCTGGCCATTGACAATTTTATGTAATAGTAAAAGGTCATGTATGGATCTACGTGATTTGAGAGCAGTCATTTTGAAGAAATCTAAACGTTGGTTGTACGGACATCGATGTGAAATTGCTGGGGCTTTGTATGCTAAATACCTAGTAAAAGAGATCTCTGAATGCTTTCAACTCTTTGAGAATGTATTGCATATGAGGGATTCCATACTGAACATGCATATTCCAAGTGGCTACGTACTAATGAATTGTATAAATAAATTTTCGTTTTAATTGTAAACTCTTTAGTGTTACGTTTTAGAAATCTTATCATTTGTGGTGTTCACGACAAATCCCTTCGTTCTTCTCACAACTCACTTCTTTCTGTACCCTTGCATCATTCTGGATTTGTTTCAAATTCTTTTACAGTTGTTGCCACAAATTTATGGAACAATCTCCCTGTAAACATAAGGCAAGCGTCTACCAGATCTTCGTTCAAAAAACTCGTCTATCTACACTTTCTAAATAGCTTCCAACAATGTTAATAAGTGTATATATGTATGTATTAGTACTTAGTATATTGATATAAAAGTATATTATGTAAAATTATGTTGAATTTATCCTACTATTAATATTAATTTCATTGCACCTATAAATGTTCTAATTTATCCCCAAGGTTTGGCTGTCAGAAAATGTCTACGGGCATTAAGTCCGCATTTGTACTTTGTGCAATAAAGTTTTTCAATAAATAAATAGTTTCCAAAATCTTTGCATCACTTACTGAAAGAATTGGGCCTAAGCAGGTCTGCAGGAGATACATTTATGGAACGAGCTTCCAAGACGGCATTTACGGAATCATACAGTATTTGGTTGGGTAGGGAGAGAAGTAGAATGGTGGATGGTGAGCGTATTATCGCGCAATAGAAAAAAAGGAGGCCTCCTTTTCTTAAACCAGCCTATTGTCGGTCGCAAGCCCGAGACACCATTCTTCTCATCTCTTACCCACACACGATGGACCCGGCACCCGCACGGTGAATCCATGGAATGCTTAGAAATTTGTCTTCATTCAAAGTTCAGTAAAATAAGCTCGCTGTAATTATAATTAATTTGCTCTAATTACAGCTTCTAGAACACAGCGTCCTAGACCTCCACTGACGGAGACGGGCCTTCCAGAACATATATCTGGAGAATTGGGCCTACAGTCGCCACGCTGGTCAGACGGCTTGGCGAGGATATGATGTCATTTTTTATGACAATTTATAACGATTCCACAAGTTGGTATTAGTGAAACCGGGACAGACACGGCCGGGACGGTGGTGTTGTAAATCTATGACAAATGTATGTAAGAAAAGTGTATTTCTCATTGGTACATGCCGGGTGGGTTTAAACCAACCTTTGTAGGATTTAAGGAACGCGTTCTTACAACCGAGTCACCACCGCGCCTAAGTACCAATTTTAAGTTTAACAAATAATACAATTTATTTACTTTTTGATTCTCTTCTCCCGATGGATAATTAATGGAATGAAAAATTCCAGATGTTGCGGAAAATTATGCTTTTCTTGGAGTCATTCGCGGCATTATCACCCAAACACGCCGGGTATAATTTAAAAGTGCACAGCGCGGGAAAACAGCAAAAATAATTACTGCATCTTATGCCCTGTATATAAAGTCAAGTTTATTGTTTTCCATTATTATTAGAACATTAGATTGTAGAACATTAGATGTAGAACATTATTAAACAAACCAACACCACTTTTGGCTAAAATATCCACAGTAATAAAGTAATTCACAAAACAAAAATTTGCACTTAACATGTCCGTGCTAAATGGCGCGAAGGACTCTAATAATATTATTTTTTTTTTGGCATTGAATACAAATCCTTTAACCAAAAATCCTAAGCAAGAGTTACGGTCAGGAGTAAAAATAAAATAAGTTTTTACAGTCAACGAAATGTGGATAGGTAAATAATATTGACGATGACTCAATATTAATTATTGAATTAGCTTCGACAGAATTACAAGGTTAATTCGTTGTATCCTGTTTTGAACTAATTTACCTCCCGTTCCCACGGGCACTGTAAATACGACTAATTATAAATATGTACCTACTAGTTAAGATAAAGGCCTAGCTTCGATTCCTACGATTGGAAGTATCTCTACAGAAAATATGACTAAAATGCGAAAAATATAATCATTCGATATGGCTGCCTTTTTTTTGTTTAAATACCATATCGCATTCGAAATCTTTATTGCGAGAGTCCTACATCGCTACTACTGAATAATTTGGTCTACTTTTGCCAAGCTGGCCTGGATTAGTTAACTCAAAAAATCAAAATCAAATCAAAATAGTTTATTTCCATTGGTTCTCTTAAAACAACTTGGATACAGTCAGAACTAATAAAATCAAAACAATTATTAAAACATATGTAGTAATCAAAGTGGTAATAATGGTTGGACCGTAAACAGGCAATAATCCATATTTATGTATGTATTCACAACATTATTGCTACAAGCAAGTAAAACTAACTTAGAAATTACTTAAATAAGATCGTGGCTGTAAAGAGGCCGTGTCAGTTTACATTCGAAATACTTAATAATTATGATGTACAGAAATTATATTCATATGTCAAATAATTTCTAAATTTATAAAATGATATGTCAATTAAACATAAATTCATAGCTGTAAATGGGCCGTGTCATCATAAAATTTTAAATAAACTATTAATTTATGACTTTTTCCAATATCAACAATGAGAAGAAACATCGTGAGGTAAATCTTACGTGGCCACCAGATTTAAGCTATATATTATGCTAATGGTAAATGTGACGCAAGTTCCAAAATTGGCAGCATCTGACACCAGTTGTTACCACTTTGTTGCCTTTTCATAGAAATAACGAGAGCTTTGTCAATGACCCTATGATATTGATATTTTTTCGTGTATGAGTATGTCTTGCAGGTCTCATATAGTTTTGTGGTGGCAAGGCGGAACGGATAGTGTAAGAAGACAGCGATACAGTTGTATCTAAAAATATATTGTGTTATGCCATTATCGCATTTAAATTTTATGAACATATCGTTGTTTATGTACAAAATTTTACAAAAATGCACATGTGTTTATTATGCACTCGTACATGATAGGTACAGATTTTTTGGAACCAACAGCCCTATTCCGTTACGCGCAAACGTTGTATAATGGAATTCGTTAACTATATATATCACGCCATTAAAGTTGACAGCGCTGTCAAGGTCGAGCGCTTTTAGAGTTGAGAATTGAATAATATTTTGTAATTATGACTAAGTAATAGGGCTACAGTCCCGCTTATAATCACGTGCTGTTAATAAAAAGAAATCTTTACAACCTTAATTTTCAGCAATCGAACTAGTAGGCCCACGCTGCCGTACTCTTTGCACCATTCTCTCCAATATAGCGTACTCCATCGGGCTGATTCTCCTCGCGGGAGTAGTGTATCTGGTGCGGGACTGGCGGTATCTGGCGCTGTCCACCACTCTGCCCTTTGTGTTCTTCTTTCTGTACCTCTGGCCGATGCCAGAAAGTCCACGATGGTTGCTCGCCAGAGGACAGTTCGAGAAAGCTGAGGTCATCTTGAAGAATATGGCTAGGTATTGTATTCAATATTATCTCATCATAGCTCGCCATTGAACGCGATCTCTTAGAACCCTCATCCAAGCCCTACCAGCGACCTACTTTCAAGTTATCTGCTTATCTGACGAGCAATCGTCCTATTTTCATCCCCATGTTTAGAACTACAATGCGGTGTATCAGGCAAAGCTTTTTGTATATGTTGCTAGCGGCACTGGTACCTTGTTTACACCTATGACTATAAACTTAAATAAATAATAATATAATAAATAAATATTTCCAGACAGATCACACAGCGCCATCTAGTTTCCGTGGTAAGCTACGAGGCTTGTGTTACGGAAACTAGATGGTTGATAAACTACATATTATACTTTCTTTTTTTTTTTTGGTAAATATATACATATAAACACCCAGACCGAGACAAATTATACAATGTACAACTTGGCCCCGGTGGAAATCGAACCCACGACCTCCCGAGTTCACGGCAACGTTTGTTACCACTAGACCACGGAGGCGGTCAAATATTAAATTAATATTTGTATTTACGAGTATATGAATCTGTGTTTGACTTGAAAGCAAATAGAAGCGTTCAACGCTTTTTTTGCGAATTTTGCTTAAATTGTATGAAAACCATAGAGCAACGCCAACGTCTTTAAAAAAAAAACATAAAGGTAATTAAGTCGCCCAAATTGTAGTATTTAATTTGTATTGTGTTTAATTTGTAGCTTTGAGCATTTTTTTTTTTGAAAGCAAAAAATTAATAATTTAAGTTTAAATAAAGATTTAGCTTTAAAATGCGTTCGACTTGGCGTTGCTCTATGGTTTTTTTTTTTATATAAGTACTTTGTGTATAAGTGCGGTGGTGGCTCGGTTGTAAGAACGCGTTCCTTATATCTTACAAAGGTCGGTTCAAATCCACCCGACATGTACCAATGAGAAATGCACTTTTCTTTAGTACATTTGTTATAGATTTACAACACCACCGTTCCCGTGCCTCGGAGAGCACGTTAAGCCGTCGTTCCCGGTTCCACTAATACCAACTTGTGGAATCGTTAATAAATTGTCAATAAAAATTGACATCATATCCTCGCCAAGCCGTCTGGCCAGCGTGGCGAGTGTAGGCCAAATTCTCCAGATATATGTTCTGGAAGGCCCATCTCCAGCAGTGGAGGTCTAGGACTGTAATGATGAATGATGAATGATAAGTACTTTAAGCAAAATTCGGTTAAAAAGCAGGCTTTAAGTCGAACATAGCAATAATGTGTATGTAATTTTCAGAATAAACGGCAAATCATTACCAGCTAACTACATGGTGCATCTCCGTCGCAAATATGAATCTGACAAAGCGAAACACGAATTGGAACAGGAAAAGACTAGAAAATATGGAATCTTGGATCTTTTCCGAACGCCAAATCTTAGAAAGAAAACTATAATTATTACTTTTATCTGGTTTACAAACACTAGCGTTTACGTTGGGTTATCGTACTATGCGCCAGTGTTGGGTGGGGATGAGTTTTTGAATTTCTTTTTGGCGGGTGTGGTTGAGTTACCTACGTATTTATTCTTGTGGCCGGCTATGGAGAGGTTGGGCCGGAGATGGACGCTCTGCCTTAGTATGGTGGTGGGGGGAATTGCGTGTCTTACCACGTTCCTAGTGCAGCATGGTGAGTTTTGGGTATAGAATCAATTACTTAGGCTAGGTAATATGAATAAAAATAAATAAATATTTTTATAATTTTAACGGGTCTTTACGCGATTTACCTTAGAGACATATTTCTCCCGACGTTTCAGCCAAGTTGCATTGGCCGTGGTCACGGGTCGACTGAAGCTATGCGGTGTAGTCTCGTACATACTGGGCGGCAGATGTAAACCTACCCACTTATCACACGAAGGGTATACGGGAGTTCACAGCGCGGGAAAACCGCAAAAAATAAAGTGTAACTTCTGCCCCATATACTTGTCAAATTTATCGTTTTCCATAATAATTCACAATGTAATTAATGTAATTATCCACAGTAAACTAATTTACAAAACGAAAAACTTGGACTTGACATGTCCGTGCAAAATGGCGCGAAGAACTCTTAGTATTATCAATAAAAATATATAAACTATTTTTTTTAAACATTTTACAAAGCACAAGTAGTAGCTTTAAATTTATGATGTAATTTCTGGACTTAAGGTACACTTAAATCTTAATGATGAAGGAAATATCAATTTAAACGGCTTTAGTGTTTGTCGTGATGGGCTTAAAATGTTGACTTAACTTTAATAAGTGGCCTTAATAACCCGCAAAGGATTAATATCGTTATATCTTGTATTATAAGCCGTGCGTTTGAATGCGAGAAAAACCAAGGTACTAGTGTTTGAAAGAAGAAGGACGACAACCGTGGCGATAAAGATTGATGATGAAACTCTAGAACAAGTAAATGAAATTATATATCTGGGCAGTGTTTTCACTGCGGATGGGAAGTATGATAGGGATGTTGAAAGAAGAGTGAACGCGGGAAATAGTGTTAACGGTGCCCTGGGGTCACTGATCGCCAGTCGAAATGTCAGTGACAAAGCCCGACTCGCCATACACAATGCCATGCTGGTACCAACACTTATGTATGGAAGTGAGACGTGGATATGTCAGAGCACGCATGAGAGTAGAGTTAATGCAGTGGAAATGAGGTCGTTGCGTCGGATATGCGGTGTTACTTTAACGGACCGCATACGTAATGACGAAATACGCAAAAAGGTGGGTATGAAAGAAAGCATAGGGACAAAAATAAGGAAAGGCATGCTCCGATGGTTCGGGCATGTTGAAAGGATGACTGAAGAGAGATTGACGAACCAGATATATAATGCGAAAGTTGTGGGTGAAAGAGGCCCTGGCAGACCAAGACTCACTTATCACGATCAAATAAATAAAACAATAGCTGCCGGTGCAATAAAAAGCCATCGAAACAAAAGGGCATGTATGAAGAGGTTGATGAATGTCGAAGAAGCGAAAGAGGTATGTCGAGATCGTGACAAATGGCGCTCAATTGTCTCTGCCTACCCCGCAAGGGACCTGGCGTGAAGATATGTATGTATGTACGTATAAGCCGCGCTATCGTATTAGCTAAATTATCAGATTAATACTTTTTTTAAATATTAAAGTTTCTTGGCCTCATTACCAAAACAAGTAAAAAATCCCGCCAATTTTTTTTTTTATTTTTATTTCAGAATCCCACGTAACGTTATTCCTATACTGCGTGGGTAAGATGGGCATATCTTCGTCTTTTGTAGTGTTGCCTCTGATGGCGTCAGAATTATATCCAACAGTAGTACGAGGCCTTGGCATGAGTCTCAGCTCTGTGTTAGGCATGTTGGGGCCTATCTTTATACCGCTTGTTAATTATTTAGTAAGTATCACCTCTACCTTAATGACTTCCACAACATTAAGGCCACATTACTTACAGAGATTATTAATTTAACATAACCAAAGGCTTATAGTTACTTTTTATTAAAATTTAATAACAATAAAACTAAGACAAAATTTAAAAACCGGAAGGCAATATTTACCACTTATTTTTTTTTAGGCTTAGAGTACACAATTCAAGCCTCATTGGAAAGATTAAAAACATTAGACTTGTCGCTTTAAGCGCTTTTTTCACTTTATTTCGCTTTGAAAGTCGTTCAACTTGGCGTTTGTCTATGGTTTTCATACAAAATACGGTAAAAAAGCAAGCTTTACTTAATTGCTTACAAGTCTTCCATAGCAGAGTTGTGACTGTAATACATTTTTAATACTAGACCGCAAACTAATAAGTAATTTTAATGTTTTAGGGTTCAGAAATAATGATACTTCCTCTCATCATCATGGGATGTCTATTGATAGCTGGAGGAGGAGCAAGCTTGCTTCTCCCAGAAACTTTAAACCAGCACCTCCCTCAAACCCTAGAAGATGGCGAACAAATGGGCTTAGACACAGACTTTTGTTGTAAACCACCAGTAAAAAATATACCAAACCAAGTTGAAAAACTAGAACTTCATAACACACACACGTGTAATGCTTTGTGTTCGTGCCAAATGACGAATGTTTGTTTAAGAGAAAAAGTAGCTGTTATTATTGAAAAGGATGTCGAAAAAGCAGATTATGTTATTGTTAGTTAATTATTGTTATAGTTCCTATAAGGGCAGTTCCTATTTAATAGTAATTAAAGTACATAAATGAATTGTTTTTATTTAGTTTTTCATTGTTGTTCATAGATAATAATGCCTATAGATTGGTTGTGTGTCGAAAAGAAATTTTTGTCTATGAACAAATGACATGGTGCGTTCCAATAATTTTAAGTATTCGAAATTATTAATCCTATCAAAATTACTACTCCGTCTAGCATTTTTAATAGCTATAAGTCTATCTCGTCCTTAGAATTATTATTTATCTTTAAAAAATATTAATAATATTTAAACGCAGTTTAGAACTGTCAAAATCATATGTATTTGCGGGGCGGCTTATCCGTGATTATGAAATAAATTATTAATTAATAACTATAAACAATGGCTCTCTTATTATTGCGCACAAATGCAGTGTCTCGACATCTAAGAAAACAATTTTACCAAAACAAACGGAGCGCAGGTTACTTAATTCTGTGAGTATTTGTGGATTATGGTTTCCAAGTGCTGTATTTTATCTTAACATGTTTATCTTAATTTTAGTTTCTTGCTAAACAGGGTACAAAATTTTACGTGTATAAAACTAAAAAAAACTGTTTGTGAGTTAATAATTTCACAACATATAATTCTGTTACACACATGTTTTTCGTGAAGTGGCTTTATCAAAATTATTGATATTTTGGGCCTAGAACGTCATTCTTACGAAAATCTGTAAAAATTACTATAATCTTGTGTTTATTAACTTTTATTTGAATAATAATGTTAATGTATGTTACAGTTATTAGAATATTTATGAGCACATTTTTTTATTTTAGAATACCTGAAATTGGTGAAGATGCAGACAAAACGACACTTTTATCTGACACGGGGTTACCAGAATTCAATGATATCACTATAGAGAAATGTATTGCCACAATAAGCAAACAAACCTTAGATTATGAAAGTGAAGTCCGGAGTATTGAAAAAACTGCCCCAAACTGTAAAAATGCATTTAAAGAGATATTCCAACCTTTGGAAAAGTTCGATAGTCAGTTGGAACTTACATGGGGAATTGCTAAAACATTGTATCTTGGAAACAGCTCCTTAATGCCAACTAAGTCCTATATTAACATACATGAAAGGGCTCATAAGGCTCGCTCTAGCAAGTTCAACAGCATACCCATCTTTCAAGCTATTGTAGATGAGAAGAACAGACTCAAAAAGACAACTGACGAAGAACAGAGGCTTTTAGACAAGTACATTTTGGAGGGAAAATTAAATGGTTTAGAAATTGAAGGCATTAAAAGAGAAAGACTTGGTAATATTCTGTTAGAACTCAGAAAGGAACGACAAATATATAGAGAAAAGGTTGCCATATCAACAAAGGCTTTTTCTAGTAATATTGAAAATGTTGATATAATTCAAAGTTTTCCAGAAAGTCTTGTAAAATCTATGGCCGTGACTAGCGCAGCTACAACTTCTGGACCTTGGAAGGTCACCCTACAGCCTCATATTTACGAACCATTTCTCCAACATTGCCCTGATAGGGATCTTCGTTGGAATGTCTACAACGCAAATATACAAAGATGTTCCGGATATGGCAACAAGGAATTAGACACCAGTATTCATTTAGAAAAGATAAGGTCTCTACGACATGATCAAGCTACTGTCTTGGGCTTTGATTCCTATGTTGATATGAGTATGGAAACTAAAATGGCGGGGTCTCTTGAGAATATAAATAACGTACTTAATGAACTTTTGGAAAATGCTAAACCCATGCAGGAAGTTGAAATAGAACTACTGCAAAGGTTCGCCAAAGAAGGTGGTTTTAATCACAAAATAGAAGAGTGGGATATTCCTTATTGGCAGAGAAAACAAAGGTGGTCAACATATAACTTCAATGAAGAGCAAATTCGCGAATATTTTCCATTACCAAAAGTCATTAACAGCTTATTTAACTTGTGCTCAACATTGTTTAAAATCCAAATAGTCGAGAGATCAAACATTCACACTTGGCATAAAGATGTTAAGTTTTATGACATATTTGACGAGTCCAACAACAGACCTATATCTGGTTTCTACTTAGACCCATATGCACGTCAGAATGAGAAAATCAGGGTGCATGATGACGCTGGCTGGCACATTAACATTCAAAACAAGTGTGCAATGACTTCAACAAATCCACTTTCAGCATTAATATTTAATTTCTCCCCACCTACTGATAACAAGCCTTCCTTGTTGACTTTCCATGAAGTTGGCATTCTATTCCAAAGATTTGGTCATGCTTTAAGGCATTTACTAACGAAGGCTAACTATTCTGAAGTAGCTGGATCATCTAATGTAGAATGGGATGCAGCAGCAGTGTGCGGGCAAGTTATGACACATTGGCTGTACGACACTACCACAGTAAAAGCTTTAAGTGGACATTATTCCACTGAAGAACCATTGCCAGACGATATTGTTAACAATCTACGAAATATAAGACAGCATATGGCTGGCTACAACTTGTGCAAAGAACTTTACCTATCCAAGCTGGACTTGGAGCTATATTCACAGAAGAAATTCTGGAGAGAAATAGTTATGGATCTCTGGCCACAGTATCACATCTTACCGTTTGACAAATACGACTCCCATCCTTTGTCCTTTACCAAGATTGTTTCTGAAGAATGGGGAGCAGCATACTACTGTCATTTATGGTCTCGGATGCTCGCGGCTGACATATACAGTGCGTTTGAAGAAGCGAGACAGAGTAATCAAGATATCACTGCTGTTGGAAAGAGATACAAAGATACTTTCCTTGCTTTAGGAGGTGCTTGTCATCCCAGTGAAGTATTCCGGAGATTCCGTGGACGGGATCCGGCGCCAAATGCATTGCTAAATAACCTCGGACTCACAAAGAAAATTGTAGAAGAATAATGCTATATAGATTGTAATTAATGTATTTTAATATAATGTTGCTTTTAACAGTTCAATTCTTTGGTTGATCTCATTGAACCATGCCAATTTGTTCATTAGTTACCATAATTAAATAGAATAGCAAATAAAAATACTTCTGATAAATATATTTATTTGTAGATACAACTGCTCTTTAGTTCGAGTTCTACCTATCATGATCCGACGGTATCCCTTTTGGGGGCGCCCGGGCGGTCAGAAGCCATGCTTATAAAGAAGCGGAGTCACATTTAGCCAACTTTACTATAGGCGAATCAGTGTCGATGTCTCTAGTGTACCAAACTCGGTAAATCTCACAAATAAATTAAATATTAATTTTATTTAAATTAATAAATATTATTGTGTTCCGACCAGGATTCGGACCTGGTACCAGGTCTAAATCCAAGGACTTAACCGCTAGACCACGGAAGCAGAGTTTTACAAAACGTGCTTATGTCAATTTATTATTAGAAATAAAAAATGTTGTGGTTGTGAGCTTTTATCAGACATTCTATATATATGACAAGACAGGACAAGAAGCCAAATGGTATGAGAATTAAGCTAGGCCAATTGATACAGAATGAATTAATAGAATTCGAAATGTTGATATTCATCAGAGAACGTAAGTAACTGATATTGCTTTTAAAATTAGCAAGCATAATGGGCCGGACACATCTGCTTCAGAACCGACAAATGATGAGGCAAACGCATAGACATAGGATCATCGCGTCGTTAGTATTCTATATCTATGGGCAAACGGGAGTGGAGACTACATACGGGAAGACGTAGATGACCCCCCACCGGATAAGGGTGACGACCTTGGGGGAGGCCTACATCCAGCAGTGGAGACATACAGGCTAATGATGATGATTAATTAATAGGACAGTCATTGCCGATTATAGTGGTGGGTGCCTGTTGCATAGTTATACTATGGTTTTTATTGTGCACTTTTAAATCGATTATTTTATTGTTTCACGGACAATATGCCAACCTGTGTGCTACAGAAGTTTGAAACACTTTCTTCAATAACATAACCTCATATCAGTTTATTTTCGTGAGTTAATGTTAATTGTGTAGTAACCCTCTCTTTTAGTTTAATTTGTTTGTTATATGTGGTAACTTGCGATTAGCTTGTAGTCAGTATTCTGTATATACCTACTACTAATTTAAAGTTTAAAAAAAAAACATATAATTTCGTTTTAGAAAATTGGCTACAATTATTAAGTTGACTATTAGGAAAAAGTTCCTCTACTCGATCATAGATGGCGCTAGTATATTTGCACAACTTCAAACATTCAACAATGTTCGACTTGAAAGCATATAAAACAAAACTTGCCTTTTATATCGAATTTTGTATGAAAACCATAGACAAAAGCCGAACGTCTTTCAAAGTGAAAAAAGCGCTTAAGGTATTGTAAGGTTGACATTAGCTCCATCCATTGGTTTTTTAAAAAGAATATATCTAAAAGTCAGAAGTTTTGCTACTAGTAAACATTACTTAGATAGGTGACGTAAAAACTAATAGAACAATCATTTTTTTTACGAAAAAATCTTATATTTAATCTCGTCGGCTATATACAATGATTAACAGTTATTTTTAAACTAATAGGTAACTGTAAATAATTGTATGGAGAAGTTTTATTGACAACAAAAAAGCTTTATTAATTTCGGCCTTAGCAATAACTAAAATGGTCTTTAAAATGGCGTCATTTACCGCCTTTTTATATTTTTATTAAATTGGTAGGCACATATTACAAAGACCATCATCATATAATTAGAATAAGATTGCTTCCTCCTCTAATGCTGCAGTCCAGAATGCGATGCATGCGCTTGCTTTCAAATTGGCCAGTTGTTTTTTTTATATATGAGCTATATGCACTGTTAGCGCATTATTCCAAGGTAGCGCTCATATTAGCATTTTGGACCCAAACATTAGTTTATATTTTAAAATTCTCAGTCGGAATCAGGATGTTGTTCCCAAGCTCTTTCCATGTCATAGATATCTTGTTTTATTTTTTCATCGTTAGGCAGAAGATAGGCAGCTGCTTTCATCTCGTCGATTCCTTTGTTCATATAGCCTAGCCTTGCTAGCGCTGCGCCTCGACGGGCGATACATTTAGCACGACTCCGCTTATTCCCTTCGCAAGGCGGCTTTAAAAGATCTAGTGCTGTTGAACAATCTTGAACCTGGAATAAAGTTTATAAAAATATTAGTAGTGTAGGTTAGGTAAAATTATACTATTATGTAAGTATTTTTGACATTGTTAAACTTTCCATTATTTGTTTTTACAATAATGATAAAACATTTATATATAATGACAAAACTACATATACTATAATTTAAAAACTAAAATTATAACTGGTTGTGGGCGTAGTGTGCCGAGGACACTCGCTGCGTTCCCCAGTTGAACGGCGAGGCTGACCCTTTGAGCAAAATATTCTCTACTTAAAGAGTCACCCGTCGTCAAGCGGAGTTTTTCCCCAAGCTCACGAGAGAACGCCAGAGCCTCCTCGGACCACGGACCCATCGTTTCGACTGCAAATGGGATGAAATAGTGATTAATGATGATCTCCGCGTATTTGTTGCGTTTAAGGCGCGCGGCTGACTCTGCAGCGACCCCGGGTTTCTTATGGCTGGATTTTACATGTGACCGACAGAGTGTGTCGACACATGTGGCATCCCAAACCAGTGCACACGGCCTCGTTTGTATGAAATCAACGACATCCCATCCGGACGCCTATGGTTCGAGGATGCAGGGGATATTAGCAGATGTAAGTGCCCTTGACAGGATGTCATTGATTGCATGATTTTTCGAGATCCTGCCGGCACTTTTTTTGGCAGCATAAGGCATGGTGGCCTAGTTCGTCGGCAATACAAACTTTGTTAAAAATAAATATTTCCAGACAGGTCACACAGCGCCATCTAATTTCCGTGGTAAGCTACGAGGCTTGTGTTACGGAAACTAGATGGTTGATAAACTACATATTATACTTTTTTTTTTGTAAATATATATACATATAAACACCCAGACTGAGACAAATTATACAATGTACAACTTGCCCCCGGTGGGAATCGAACCCACGACCTCCCGAGTTCACGGCAACGTTTGTTACCACTAGACCACGGAGGCGGTGTTGACCGAATACTTTACATCCCAGTCGTAACTTTTCATTATGCTATAAAATTAAGTCAAATTTAAAGTTATAATCCAATTTTTAGGTACCTATCTGTAGAAATACGTAAAATTGCAAATGATGATTTAGCGACAAATTGCGACATCTTTAGAACTAAAGAAATATTTTACGTGATGCTATGCAAACTTTATCAATCAAGTATTTTTTTCAAGTACCGTTATTTATAATATTTGTTTATAACCAAGTTGGGATCATTAAATTCCAAGTATTGTAGAATTTGATGCTTTTATTACGTTAGCTATATGGGAGTTCACAGCGCGGGAAAACCGCAATTAAATTTAACGTTTTCCGCAATGGGGTATCACTAACTTTTTATCACGGTAGATGGCGCATGATAGATGGTATCTAATAGAACTGGTCGGTTGCATAGAAAACTTCTATTTTTATTACGAAATTTATTATTTTCTGGATATATTGAGTAGCTTTTAAGTGTAAAAATCGAGATTTCCAAGCGAAATCAAACATATGGTGATCTCTAAATTGCCGTTCTATTAATTCAACCTTTTTTCTTTTTAAAGACGGTGTGCGCTTTCTTAATTAGTCGTTTAAGGTAGGTAACGTTAATTTAAAATACATTTTTCTGTTATAAAAATACTACAAAAACATTTAAAAAATGATGCGTCAAAGGTGTAAACAAGGTACCATTGCCGCTAGCGACATCTACAAAAAGCTTTGCCTGATACACCCCATTGTTCACTCACATAGTAGCACATTATTAAACAAAATACCACCACTATATCCATAGTAAGCTAATTTGCAAAACTTGTATTTGACATGTATACAAGTACACTGGGTACACTTACGCATTTATTAAAATTTCCCAAAGCGAAGTGAGTGGCTGCGCGATTAGAATACAGATTTGGCAGTTTATCTGACAACGATATGCCGTGAGTGTACGCACTTATGGCGCCCAAAAGGTTACCGCATTTGAAGAAATCATCGCCTTTCTCCTTGCACCATTGTGGGTCCTGCTCCTCAGGTCGAAGATCCTCGGATGCAAATCCTGTAATTGTTAAGTATGATGTTAAATTGTAGTATTAAAGTACGTGGATGAGATAACAGCCAAAGTTATCATTTAACATAGGAGATAGCTAAGGATTTAACCAAAACTATATATATTATAATCTTAAGATTTTAAAATTAATGTGGCGCAGTATCATATATTTATATATATGCCATATATCAACAAACCTTGTGTTTAACTTGTTTTAGGCGTTTTTTTTTAATATTAGCAAGAAATGTGACCTTTCGCACACCTGATGGTAAGTGGCGCGCGAGGTCCATAAATGTCAGCAACTGGAATCAGAAACTCATGGTGACATCAGTCACTAACACTATTCGGGCTTCATTGGGAATGACGGCAATTCGAGCCATATCCCGAAACATTTACTTTACAGGGTTTGGTCTGCCCCGGCAGACTGGGCACAATTACCACCATCAGTCGACCACCTATTCTCGTTGAAAGTATGCGCCATTTGCAATGATGTCAAATGCCAATTTTTACTTAAAAGACAACTAATAAGGTAAGCTTGCCATGGTGATATCCACAGAGCACAGAATCGCCGCGCGCTGCCTACTTCGCGGGCGGCGCGCGTGGATTCCTTGCTCTGTGGTAATATCAATAAAAAAATAACATCGCTTGAAACAAGACCTAGTTACCTACTGAAAGTTGAAAACGATATGACAGACATTTAACTGCGTTAGCCGGAGTTGCACCAAAATGAAGGCTCTGTAACCTTCAAAATAAAACTGGTACATTTTTCGCCTTTTATAACTGTAATCGTTACCACTTCGTTTTGGTACAACCCAGCCTCATGCTATGTTCGACTTTCCGAATTTTCTATGAAAACCATAGACAAACGCCAAGTCGAAAGACTTTCAAAGCGCATAAAGCGGCACGTCAAACATAGGGTTAGCGTGCGTTTGTGCGCTACCCCGAAAATAAAACGTCTTGTTCGCGAGCTATGTGAACTCGGGCAAAGACATCTTTCAATCAAAATTAAAATGTAGATTGCGCGCGCAGTAATATAAATAACCCTGTAGTAATTTATACGAGGGGCGTTCAAAATATTCTCGGTATTGATACGTTACAACCTCTTTTATATATATATTTGTTACTGGCCGCTAAGATTCATCCATTGACATTAAAAAAAAGTAAAATTGGAACCGAGATGTTCTTTTGTTTTTCTGCAATTGCCGAACAAACATGAACACCATGAGCGAATTAACAATTTTAACGAAATTAGAGCACCGATCCGTCATAAAATTCTTGACAAAACAGGGTAAAAATCAAAAAACCATAAAAGAGGAAATGGATTGTGTTTACCGTGAGTCTGCTCCTTCTTTATCTACTATTCAAAAATGGTCAAGCGAATTTAAGCGTAGAAGGGAGAGTATTGAAGATGACCCTAGACCTGGCCGGCCTGTAGTGGCTACCTCACAAGAAAATATTGATAAAGTGGAAAAACTTATATTGGAAGACGGCCGAGTGAAGGTAAAATCTATAGCTCAAGTAACCAATCTCTCTATTGGTACCGTACATGACATTATACATGACCATCTTAATATGTCAAAAGTAAGTGCAAGATGGGTTCCGCGAATGCTGACGCTTCTTCAAAAGGATATGCGTGTGGCTTGCTGTTCAGATTTTATCGACCTGTGTGGTGAAAATCCCGATGAGGTGCTGCAAAAAATAGTTACTGGAGATGAAACCTGGGTTCATCATTATGACCCAGAGAGCAAACAGGAGTCCATGCAGTGGCACATTAAGGGTTCAGCTCATCCCAAGAAGTTCAAGGTAATCCCGTCAGCTGGCAAGGTCATGGCCACAATATTTTGGGATTGTGAAGGAGTTTTGCTTATCGATTATAAAGAAAAAGGTGTAAATATCACAGGGCAGTACTACGCTAACGTTATACGTCAATTAAGAGATGCGATCAAAGAAAAGAGGCGAGGAAAGTTAACCAAAGGTGTTCTGCTTCTGCATGACAACGCCCCTGTCCATACTGCTCATATTGCCAAGGCAGCTATTGTTGAATGTGGGTTTGAAACTGTTACTCATCCACCCTATAGTCCGGACTTAGCCCCAAGCGACTTCTTTTTGTTTCCCAATCTTAAAAAGGATCTGCGTGGAAATAAATTTTCTGACGATGAAGCGTTGAAGACGGCCGTGGAGGAGCATTTTTACACCAAAGATAACAAATATTTTTATGAGGGATTAAAAAAAAAAATTGATCGATCTTATAAGTGTATGAACATAGGGGGGGAGTATATTGAAAAATAAAAATATCAAACTTTTCGTACTTGTTTGTTTTTATCCACATACCGAGAATATTTTGAACGCCCCTCGTATATACCTTGTGGCATCCTTTGGCAATTGAAGTCTTCTAGGTCTATCGAAGTCATGTTGGTAGGTACGCAAGAACTATATCTAATGTGAGGTTCTTAAAGAATGCGACCCTTGATAAGATTAGATTATCCATTGTCTAATCACAAAATAAATGGCTAGTTATGTATTTTAATTATGTTTATTAACTTACGATAAGGTGTCAACGTTGTTAGAACGCTGTCCTATAAAGCTTGTTTTCACGGGCTCAGTAGCTGGCAGATAGTGAAGAACAGTTTGCGACATCTGCCGGGTCCGTGAAAACAAATTTGAGCCGGCTACAACCGATTGGGTACCCTCACTCTTATGCTGTGTTAGACTTGAAAGCAAAGCAAAACTCACCTTTTTACCGAATTTCCCTTAAAGTGTATGAAAACCATAGAGCAACGACAAGTCGAACAAAAAGTGCTTAAAACGATAAGTCAAACACAGGGTTACAAGGATAGAACGGCAGTAGAAACGGTCTGCGGACGCCAATCGACTACAACTTTAAAATAAACTACAAAACAGGCAATAAAATAAATAAATTAACTGTTATTTATATTTCTTTAAAATCAATTTTGATTACGGTAGTGTTTCCCAAAGCAAGACGAAGATGAAGACTGGGCAAGTCTTGGTCTTACATCAGAAGTACTCAGAACAGCTGGGTTCTTGCACTCCTAGAAGAATCATTTTTTTACATAGGGTTAGTCTAACTAAAGCATTGAACAATAGTAATTATTGGTTTTTGATCTGGCAGGGATTAAGCCCCCCATCGATCGCGTGGGCTTGGACACTTGACCAGAATGCCCAATGGGAAAGAGGGGCCCGAATATAAGACTACCTTCCACTTGTAAATATATATATACTAGATTACCGTATTTTCTCAGTTACCTGTAGCTCGTCTTGCTTTAGTGACATTTGTTAGCCATTCCTCTTCTTCATGCGCCGTGGACTCTCGACTTGGTGTTGGAAAAGACCTAGCTGTATGAGTCACCTTAATTTGCATGGTCTCACGTAATTTAGGCAATACCCTTTTTGCTACTTCATCCTTTTTTTTCTCCACGTAAACAGACTTCACTAATTTCTTCACATTTTTATCAATTTTCCATTCAGAAGAGACAGTTTTAATGTTTTCAGGTAATGGAACGTTATCGGTAATTTCAACAATTTTTACGCCATTTTCGACTGTGTTCCTTTGCCTCCAAGTTTCTAATTCATCCATTGCATTTCTTCGTTGCTCATCACGTCGCTTGTCCATTAAATTATGCTGAATGGTATCTATTTCCATTGCTTTTTGTACAGCAAACCTGTCCAATTTACCTTTTTTAATTATTTTCTCTTCAGTTTTTTTTTTCGCTTGTTCTTGATTTTTTTCGATAACAGTCTGTTTTAGTTCGATTTTCTCTGCCTTGTTTAACCCTTTTTCTAACGTATCCCATTCAACATCGCTCTTTTTCTTCAAATCCATTGTAATCGCGCCCTCGCTAATCTCACATTTGCTCTTATTTATATCTACATCATGCAAAAGATATATTTCAAATAAAAAAGGCTTAAAATGTGCCTTTATGTAGGAATCTGTGGTGAATAAGTCGACCTTCTCATGAGTAACTGCTGGCACAGGAATTTTTATATTTATAGTGGTTTCTGTTTGTGACCACGTGTAATCGTTTACAATTATAGGCATGGCTTTAATTAAATATTATTAAATAACTTAGAATCTTAATAAAACTTCGATAAAGCGCGTTGCTATGGGTGACAGACAAATATTTTTTAAGTTTAGCGCTGCTATTTTCCCTATGCTCGACTTATTGCTTTAAGCGCTTTTTTATTTTTTTTTGCTTTGAAAGTCGTACGACTTGGCGTTGCGTTGGTTTTCATCACAGAGATAGGGAAGATAACTCCTTAACTCTGTGGTTTTCATACATTTAAGCAAAATTCGGTAAAAATATAACTATCATAACTGGTGGCGCGGTCTTTGGAGGCCTATCGTGGATGGTGCGGCGTGAATAATATGGTGGTGATTAAAGTGGACTGTATATACGGGGTTGGCATACTGCTGGAAAAGGAGGTGATTAGCTCTGAGCCGGTGCGGAACAAAAATGAAAGCAGCTCTAAGGAAAACGCACGTTCCTCATACCAAACGGTGTGGCAGGTGTCTCTCATGGAAAGACGGCAGCTCTTCGAGGCGTCAGCGTAGTCTCGACGGCCAGCGGATGCGGGTAAGTGCGATGTGTGGAACGATCAAAGAATGACACGAGCCGCGCGGCGAGAATTTCAAATTCACACTGGCCAGTAACGCTTGCGTAGGGCGAGGAAAAAAAGAGAATAGGATGTAAGCGTGCCAAAAAAAATAGAGATAATAATTTTACACAGATGGCGCCATCAATAACGTTCCGTATTTTTAATCAACATCGTAATTTCTTTGTATAATTATTATACATTGCTTGTTATGTTTGTTTTTAGTTTAACTGTAAAACACAATGTACATAGTAAATACAAAAACCATCCTGTGTGCTTAGTGTAAAATGCAAGTTTCAGAAAACGTAACTGCTGTAGTTACGTTTTCTTATTTTACATTGCGTGTTATTGCAAGTTTGGCTATAATAACAGGCAATGGACATCGAAAATTCAGTATAAAAACTCTACTACTATAGTTGTGTTTACGAAACTTCACTGTTACTGGCATACTGATTACGAACGCCGTGCTTGCCTAAAAATTAAAAAAAGTACTGTCAAACTTTGAGCGCGCAGGTGTTTAAATTGTTTTTCTTTCTTATCTTCTTTCTAATTTTATCTTTACGTCCGACTGTAATAAAAGTATATTTACACTTGCTATTTGCTTCACTATTAGCATCTAAAAGTTTTCCATTCCATTATCTGTTTTTTTAGTTATTACTAAAAGTGCCAAATAGTTTTATTTACACATATAAAAAGTATTACAGAACTTTCGTTTTGTTCTAAACATACTATTTATTTATATTTCAGTTAAAGAACTCCATCAGCATGAGCATCACGACAGGTATAGTTTTACAGTCTAAAATCTAAACGATTTTTACTAAAAATAAATGAAGCCTGTACACACAGATGAGTTCTCTTTAAGTATTACTTGTACTTCAATAAAGAAAAATAAACCCACTTCTGTAAAGAATCTAATTTCCTATACTGGTTTTTTTTTCTACCTTAAATAAACTTACTTCATTACAGAATCTAAGGAAAATTCTGCAAAGTATCTAGCTTCACCATTGGAACCTAAAGACAAGTTTCTAAGCATTCCATATATTCAATGCAACAAGACGCTCACCATCCACCATTCTACTCCTCTCCCTACTCTACCAAATACTGTATGTTTCCATTAATGCCCTCTTGGAAGCTCTTTCCATCAATGTATTGACAGCAGACCTGCTTAGTCCTAATTCTTTTAGTAAGTGGTGTTAAGATTTTGCTGGAACTCCTCTCGCACCAACTTTCACTGTAAAGCTAAATTTTGAACCTGTAGAAGACAAATTTCCATGCGGGTCCATCGAGTGTGGGTAAGAGATGAGAAGAATGGTGTCTCGGGCTTGTGACTGACAGGCTGGTTTAAAAAAGGTGGCCTCCCTTTTTTTTATTTTATTGTACGATAATATGTTCACCATCCACCATTTTACTCCTCTCCCTACCCAACCAAATACTGTATAATTCCATTAATGCTGTCTTGGAAGCTTGTTCCATAAATGTATTGAACTTAATTTTTTTAACAAAAATAATTTTATTAATTTTTTATAATTTTATTTTAGTTCTGGGACCGGTAAAAGCAGGTCTTCTAGGAAGGACTCTAACCCATGAGCACATGCACATGGAGTTTACCTATTTCTACCGTGAGCCATCCAAACAATTAACGGATATATTTACTTCCAAAATTAACATTGGTAATGTTGGCTACATAAGGCAATACCCATATAGCTGCAAATATAATCTACTAATGAATGATGAAGATTCAAAATGTGCTGTTTTAAATGATGTGGAACAATATAAAAAGTTTGGTGGAGGTAATCATATTTTATAATACCATGATTTAGCTCAGAAACATTATTTTCCCGATGTTTGCAATAATTAAACTCTATAACATCATAAAGGTTGAAGAAGACAAATTTCTAAGCATTTACCGTGCGGGTGCAGTCCGTTATGTATGGGTAAAAGATAAGAATGGTGTCTCGAGCTTGCGACTGACAATAGGCTGGTTTACAAAGAAGGCCTCCTTTTTTTTATTTTTTTGCCCAACAAGGCTCACCATTTACCATTCTACTTCTCTCCCTACCCAAGCAAATACTGTATCATTCCGTTAATGCCGTCTTGTAAGCTCTTTCCATAAATGTATTAATGACAGACCTGCTTAGGCCTAATTCTTTCAGTAAGTGGTGCAAAGATTTTGCTGGAATTCCTCTCGCACTAGCTTCCACTGTAAAGCTGAGTCTTGAACCTGTTCCATTTCGTCTGTGAGATCATAATATTTGTACGACTTCACGTACCACAACACTTTTGTAATTTGGTAAGTTTAATAAACATATCTTTTTTTAAGTTCCGAGAAAACACTAAGGCTGATACAGCTAGATCATGTGGGATCCTATAATGATGTTTAAATGTATTAATGAGAATATTCAAAAATAATGACATGTGACTATATTACATGGGCAATGTCAGGTCAAACAGCTAATCATCACGACCGTTTCCCTTTCGGGGTGGTCAAAAACCACGCTTATAAATAAGCGGATTCACATTTAGCCAACTTTACTTACTATAGGCCAATCATGACAAGTGGCAAGCAATATCACAAATAAAATAAATATTAATTAAATCTATTTATTTACATTAATAAATATTTTTGTGTCCTGACCAGGAATCGAACCCGGTACCTCCGAGTCTAAATCCACGGACTTAACCACTAGACCACAGATGCAGTTTATAATAAGAGGCAAACAGCTAATATTTTTTTTTTTTATATTCTAGCACGACATGTGACCTTGTGCCCACCTGATGGTAAGTGGCGCGCAAGGTCCATGAATGTTAGTAACTGGAATCAGACTCACTCATGACTATCATGAGTCCTATCACTATGCGGGCTTGACTGGGCGACAATTCTGAGCCTGATCGACTCTAACCACCTATTGAGTCTATCTAACTTTATTACAGGTACAATTGTTGAAAATACTACGGCGGGCCTTCACCGAGATATAGGATTTATGAAGGATGTGTCCACTAACACTGGAGTACACATAGTAGCTGGCACTGGACATTATATAGCAGACTTGCAGACCAAAAACAGTCTAGGTAAATAAAAAATATTTATAGTTTTATTGTTTTTAAGGATTTCTTTAAGTAGCCCTGAAGGTAGTCTGTAAAGAACATTTTTTATTTATAGTTTATTTATCATCATGCTTTTTATTTATGGACATAATTATCATTAGATTCTAAGCTGACATGGCCTTTTTACAGCCACGAATTTAATATTAAGTATCTAGCTGTAAGTAAAAACAATTTACTCGTTGATGGCAACAATGTTTTAGTTATAATTATTGTATTGAACGTTGGGTTCGGTCCAGCCATGGTCAATTGTAATATTTTTTATTTCTTAGCTTGTATGTATTGACAATATCCAAGTGTTACGTGATAACCATACGGAAATAAATTATTTTGATTTTTGACCGTTTCCCTTTCGGGGTTGTCAGAAACCATTGTAAAGCGGATTCACATTTAGCCAATCATGACAAGTGGCAAGATCGTTGGTGTCTTCAGCGTACCAAACTCGGAAAATATCACAGTTAAATTAAATGTATTTATTTACATTAATAAATATTTTTGTGCCCCGCCCAGGAATTAAACCCGGTACCTCCGAGTCTAAATCCACGGACTTAACCGCTAGACCACAGAGCCAGTTGTGTATTTAATAAACATAGAAATAATAAAGGTGAAGTCTGTAAATAAATATGTACATTTAATTAATATTTAATTTATTTGTGATATTTCTCGAGTTTGGTACGCTGGAGACATCGACGAGCTTGCCACTTGTCATGATTGGCCTATAGTAAAGTTGGCTAAATGTGAATCCGCTTATTTATAAGCGTGGTTTCTGACCACCCCGAAAGGGAAACGGTCGTGTTGATACTTTACTTTTTATTAAAAACTGCTGTATTTATTATTGAAATAGGTGCAAGCACTGAAGATGTATACCATCACATGTTGAAGGAGCTGACAGAGGGATGTGTCGGGTTTCCTAACGTGAGGGCAGGGGTCGTGGGGGAGGTCGCCAGTGTGTGGCCCATCAAAGGTAGGAACTTCATATTTGGGCAGGAACGTTGGGCTGTGGCAACTTTGCAGGTCTCCGTAGTCAAGTAGTAGACGGTTTCTGCTGAGATCTCGGTACAGGTTACGGTTTTTCGAAGTGATGTTTTTATTTACTTGGGACTACTGTGTATAAACATTTTGAATTTTACACTTCAAGGCTGGGTAGCAACCATTAAAGTTAAAAATGGCGTCGATTATACCAGCCAGGTGAGGCGGAGTTCACAATTGTTCGAAAACGAATCGTCTAAGATCTATTACGTCTGTCAGATATGTCAAAAACTAGGCCGATTGCCCAAGATTTTAACATTTACCCAATTATTGACACCACATAATTTATTATTATTATTGATTAGAGCAGCGCATTGCTGATAAGCCTATATCAAGCACTGGTGTAAAGTTCATACAATTGTGATTTGTTGTTTGTTCTCTTCTCCCGATGGATGATGAATGAGGTGATAGGGAAGGCAAAGGGTCTAGCCCATACAGCCAAGTCTGACGGAATATATCTTTCTTTTCTATGAGTCAATGAGGTCATCATCGAATTCCAGATGCTGCAGAATTTGATCCTTTTCTTGGAGTCACTCGCGGCATTATAGCCCAAACGCGTCGGGTAAAATATGGGAATTCACAGCGCGGGAAAACTGCAAAAAAAAACTGCAACTCGTGCCCCTTATTTATCGTTTTCCATAATTATTCACATTGTAGCACATTATTAAACAAAACAACACAACTTTTGACCAATAATATCCACAGTAGAATAATTTACAAAACAATAAATTGCAATTGACATGTTCACGCAAAATGGCGCAAAGAACTCTCATACAATTGTGAGTTATTGTCACTAGCCACTTGTCCAGTTTGTTTTTAAAAGTGTTTACAGTTGGGTACTTCAATATGTCTTCTGGTATTCTGTTCCACATATTTACAACTCTGTTATTCATGAAGTGATATTTCACATTTGTATCGCTGGATTTTCTCATCAATTTCATTTCGTGATTACGACTGGGAAATATCATTGTATAATAAAAAAAACCATGAAAAACACCAACTTAGCTCTTAGAAACACCTTCATTATTATTACGACAAAATATTCTATTTTTTGACATTTAATAATAGTAGTATAATATATAATACTACATATACAAAATACGTTCACATGATTTTTAAAATTAGTTTTAAATGTATAGATTTTGAAAAGAAAGCCATTGAAGCTTCGGGATTGGTTCAGGCTGAGACGGGTTGTGGGGTCACCTTCCATCCCCACCGAGAGCGAACCGCGCCGAGAGAGATCATTAGGAGATACCTGGAGGCGGGGGGAGCTGCGGGGAAAGCAGTCATGTCACATCTAGATAGTAAGATGTTATTTTATAGATTTTGCACACCTAATATATAAAATAAAGGATTTTTTTCACTTTAAGTGTAATCTTGTTAAAATGATTTATCTAAAAATGCATATATAAATACAATTTAGCCCAAATGAATGCAAGATGAACTTTAACGGCAGGAGTCGTTAAAAATCATCTCTATTCTTATTTGTTATCTACTCAAAATAACTGACGATTACTTATGTGTTAAAATTGATCATTGTTTTTACTCTCATTGCAACTTTCAATCTAATATTTTTAGTATGTGTTTTATTTTATTTATTTATTTAATGAATCCTGTATATATTTAATTATATATATTGTATTATAGATATGTATTATTATATGTATAACATGTATGAGGGAGGTCGTGGGTTCGATTCCCACCGGGGTCAAGTTGTACATTGTATAATTTGTCTCGGTCTGGGTGTTTATATGTATATATGTTTATATGTATAATATGTATATATTTACAAAAAAATAAGTATAATATGTAGTTTATCAACCATCTAGTTTCCGTAACACAAGCCTCGTAGCTTACCACGGAAACTAGATGGCGCTATGTGACCTGTCTGGAAATATTTATTATTATTATTTATTATAATGTATTTTATATGTAGTATTAGTATGTATTGTTTATTTAATATTTACTTGGCACTCTGCCTGTCACATGTTTTCAAAACTCCCAAAGGTTAGCTGGTCGATAATGCCTCACGGCATAAAGCTCGCCTGTGTACATTAATTTTAAGTTATTTTAGTTTTTGTATTATTATTATTATTATGAATGATGTCCTTGTAAAGCATTTAATGGATTCACAATGCTGGTGCCAAATCCATCGTGTGTAGGAAAGAGAGATGAGACTAAGTAATGGTGGCTTGTGACCGACGATATGGCTGGTTTACAAAGAAGGCCTCCTTTTTTCCAAGCCGGGGTTCGAACTAGCCACCACCGCTCATTGTTATAGTGTTTTTACTATTATTTCAGCATTTTTACTATAAATTAAACACTTATGCCAAAATATCAGTATCTATACTTTCATTTCTTCTATTCACCAGGAACTTTTCTAAAAGACGAAGACTTGTTAGAATTCGCTAAACTCGGTACATATTGCCAATTCGACTTGTTTGGTCTCGAAGTATCGTACTATCAACTTAGCGAAACCACGGACATGCCTTCAGACGCCCAGCGAGTGGACAAAATTAAATTGCTTATAGACGAGGGATTCGCTGATAAAATCACCATGTCACACGATATACATACTAAACATCGATTGGTAAGTATACAAAATCAGTATTATGAAAATAATAATGGAATTTCAAAAAATACAGTTACAAATTTTCCATTTCTTTTTTATGCTAGGGTTGTTTGTAATTTGTGCAAATTTTTTTAGTACAGCTATGTTCCAATACTTCAATTATTTATCTTATAAGATATCAAAGAACCTAGAATTTTATCCTAGAGTTAGTATCATAATTTGACGTAGTTACGCAAAAAGGATCCGATTCCACATCATTAAGTTAATTTTAAGTTACAGGCCATTGAAGTTTATGAATTTAAATTAGTCCACCGATACATCAATGAATTAGTCCAGCATTTTACACATTTAGAATATGTCAAAAACTTCATTTTAAATGGATCCTTTTTGATATAAGATCCTAAGGACATGATTAAAATTAATAATTAAATTTAAAAAAAAATGTGAATTTGGATCCTTTTTGCGTAACTACGTCCAATTTATCTATGTCCAAGTCATAAATTATAAACATAGATGGTCCCAGTAAGGAGCCCTAAGGCTAGGAACCACTTCACCTATCAGAAACCTAATTACTGAGAACCTTATCCTAGAGTTAGCATCATCGTTTGTCTATGTTAAAGGCTTATTTACAAATTCAAGCGCATATCTACAGACAATTAATATGATTTTACATATAGAAAACTATAAAAGCTAGCTAACAATAAAAAAAATAAAAAAGCAAGTAGTAAGGAAATAAAAAATATATTATAAACATTAATGGTCCCAGTAGGGAACCCCGGGGCACGCCGCTAGGAACCACCAACCACTCATAGACGGCCAAAATAAATAAGAGTTATTCTTGAATTAAACCATCACAATATATCAACTTTTATGCAACCTGAAAATTAATTATAGGGCAATTAAAATTCAATGATCAATAAAATCAAATGCCTTCCTAAAATCAGTGTAGATTACACATACAGTATTTTCTTTTTAAAGAGAATATTGACTTTCAAATTAAAGTTACACATTCGGACTAAATAATAATGGTTTTAGGATTTCAAAACATCATAAGTTCAGACCTCGTCAACCGGCCAAGCCAGTGTGGCGAGAATGGCCAAATTCTCCAGAAATAAGTTCTGGAAGGCCCAACTCCAGCAGTGGACGTTTAAGACTATGCGTTGTGGTGGCCGCAATGATAAAGATTATTTTTAAATCAAATATTTGTATGCATTTAGGTGTAATCTACTCTGATTTTAGCAAGGCATTTGATCTAGAGACTGTAATTAACACAGTAATTTTAATCTCTCTTTTTTTCAGTTGTCTTTCGGAGGTCATGGCTACTCCCACATTATAAATAACGTGTTACCACGAATGGAGGCTAAAGGAATAAGCAAAGATACTATAGACCAGATAACAATTACAAATCCTGCCAAATGGCTTACCATAATAACTTTAAAATAATAACTTCTGAAAGTGATCTTTAGTTATAATTAAGCGCTACTAATCGTGTTTATAATTATTTGAAAATACGATTCTAATAATGTTAATATATATTTTTACTTTTCTATAACGTTTACGCCTAAGTTGATAATTACCTATTACTTTTAATTTTTCGGTTTAGTTGATACGAGGGTCAAATTGAAAGTTTTTAGAACTGGCCACTTGTAAACAATATAATAAAAAAGAAGTTCAAATTTAAAAAATAGAACTATTTGGCCAATATTATTGAATATGTACTTATTAAATATATTTTTATTTCATTTATTTGTGTTTGTCAAGTCAGCATGAATTTAACGCGTGAAAATCTGCGTGAGGGACACCTTCTACGGCGACGACTGAAGTTAGTGTTGTGTGGCGTAACATAGAGACTGACAAAAGAGACATATTTCTCCCAACGTTTCAGCCAAGTTGCATTGGCCGTGGTCACGGGTCGACTGTGACCACGGCCAATGCAACTTGGCTGAAACGTCGGGAGAAATATGTCTCAAAGGTTAATCGCGTAAAGATCCGTTAAAATTATAAAAATCTAATCGACTATTTGCCGACGTCAGACGTGGAATACCTGGGTCACCCGCCGTATAGCCCCGGCCTCGCACCTTGCAATTTTTATTTATTCAACGAGTGGCCAAAGTGCTTTTCTCAGTGGTTCCATCGGATGCAGCGATGTATTGATGTGAATGTACTCTTATTTTGAAAAGATATAATATAACTAATAACTTACAAATTTGCCCAGTTTTTGATTTCCTAAGAACTTTCAGTTTGACGCTCGTATTTACTAATATTACAATAATAATAATAATAAATTTATTCGAAGTAAAAGAAGATAACATGCATTTTATGGCTCTCTGAATCTCGAGTAAGATGGTTTATAAAAACACCTGCGTTACGGGATACACTAACCACCTATTGTGTTATTTGTTATTTATTATGTTTTTAAAAATAAAACAATGTTACATGTTAACATATAAAATATTTTATTTTATCTTCAATGTAATTTTTTTACATTATTAGTTAATGAATTACCAGCATTAACTAGAAGAATTACTACAGAATCGGAGTCTAAAAAGATATGATTATTTATAGTGCAAACTGTATTTTAAATAAAATGCAATCAATAAAATAAAAAAGATCTAATGAAACTATTGGAAATTTAGGAAATATCCCAGTTTTTATTTTGGCAAATTGACTATTTATAAAGTAGTTATTTTTAACATATTCTTATAGATAGACTTTCGTAATAAAATAGATACCTGTTTATTTAACTATAATAGGGATCACTTAATGTGTTTTTTTATTTAATTTTATTATTTTTATATATTACACTTTAGTATTTATAATTTTGTTGCTTTTATAACAAGAAAATATACAGAAAGCTCTAAACAATGTATCTAATACAGAAATATACCTAAACTTAATTTTCTTAAATATTATTTTTTTACACTACCCTACAAAAGGAATTAATTTTTTGCTTTATTTAAAATTTTGTGCATTATTTATCAATTACATAAACATTGTATAATTAAACAACTTTAAGTAATAAAAACAAGTCACTTTGTATTATACAAAAAATGATCCCTATTTTATATCATTTTGGAAATATCTGTGCACTTTGTCAGTCAATTCATAAAATATTTTGATTCATGACGTCAATAACATTACAAATTAACAGATATTTGTCTTAAACCATTATAGGTTAACACATTTTTGTATTAAAACGTCGTAAATTAACAGATAATTGTCTTAAAACGTCATAGGTTGACAGATATTTGTATTAAAAAAGTAAAGTATCATCACGACCGTTTTCCCTTTAGGGCTGGTCAGAAATCACGCTCATAAAGAAGCCGATTCACATTTAGCTAACGTTACTATAGGCCAATCATGAAAAGTGGCAAGCTCGTCGATGTCTCCAGCGTACCAAACTCGAGAAATTATTGTATCCCGGTCAAGTATCCAGAAAGATCTTCCGCATCTAAATCCACGGCCTTAACCGCTAGACCACGAAGGTTTGTATTAAAACAAATTAAAGAAATTTGTCTTAAAAGGTAATAAGTGTTAACATATTTGTCTTAAATTGTCATAGGTAACATTTTGACTTAAAACGTCATAACTTAATGTATATTGTGTCTTGTAATTTTGTCTCATATAGAGATATAGAAGTTATATTGTCCAAATAGTTACAGGTTAACAGATATTTAGTTTCATGACATATCAAGTACCAGATATTTCCTCCATGTGTTTCTAATCATCTAGGTCGAGGTTTTGCAGTTCTTCATCCAAGTCTTCATCCAGGAAGAGGTTTTCATTAATAGGTACATCCGGGGAGGAATCTCCATTGTCGACACCGTTTGGTACCTTTTGGAGACGGTCGGCAGTCGCTTTGGTACCAGTGTCGTCCACCTGGAAAGATAAAAATATATATCAGTACACCAGTGTCCTAGACCTCCACTGTTGGAGATGTATCTTCTATATTACTGGAAAATTTGGAATCTTTTGTCATATTTACAATCTAAAATTACAGTAATTTTATCTCCTAGTGGTTACGCCGATATATATATTTATTTATTGTTATGTATCTATCACTGGTATGTTTGATAGGAAGATGTGACATCTTCCGACTTATTACTGCCTTCCTACCATACTTTAGTACAGCCAGGGTATCCCAAGTGGACTTACAGAGGGCTTGGCCACTACAGTGAGCATTCATAGATAAGTTGTCTTCCATAGCCAATTTTTTATATTTAGTTTATAGTGTCTAAGCTGCTGGTCTTCTGCATAAGAGCTTACTCTTCAGACCTCCGTCATTGATGTGTCATAATTGCCAAAAAATAAAAAAAATAAAACTTAAATCATCAGGACCTTAAGAGATTAATTTTTATTGATGTGAATCTTAGGTCCTCAAGTCCTTTTTTTTGTTGTTTAGTTTTGTCTATTTTTGTTTCATTCTACATACATACATATCTCCACGCCAGATCCCTTGCGGGGTAGGCAAAAGAAAAAGCTTGAAAATTCACCTCTTGAGCTTGTAGGCCGATATCTTCGAGTTGCAGGTCCCTGTAGTCGTCGTCCTGGTCCCGGTACCCCCTGAGGTCCACAGCCTCGTCCCCATCCTCGTCCACGTCTGCGGCCAGGGCGGGGTCGAAGGAGAACATCTCCCTCCCAGACAGTCCCACAGCTCGACCGGCTTTGAAATCACTGCGCTTCTGCTCCTCAGCCTTTGCTGCCACTTCCTAGAGTCATAAAAGATTTTTGTTTAGTCTATTATTACTGGGCTGAACATATAGAAGGGATTGTCGCCTTTACAATCGCCAACTCAATTATTTATGCAATCAAGAGATCCTTCCAGCAAGTCAACCCTAACATTTTTATAAAACATACATGTAAGACTGGTTTCAAGTATGGAATCCATGCTTCAAAAAAGATATA
This sequence comes from Tinea semifulvella, assembly GCA_910589645.1. NCBI lineage: Eukaryota > Metazoa > Arthropoda > Insecta > Lepidoptera > Tineidae > Tinea > Tinea semifulvella. The sequence continues at coordinate 2,247,430 of OU342615.1, read as the reverse complement.
GAAAACCTGGAAAGAGTACAGAGGCGAGCAACTAAACTGCACACTGCTTGATGATGAAGTCATGACCAGAGGCTTAAATATTTGAAGCTTACAAGTATCAGGGATCGCAGAATGAGAGGAGATAGAATTAAGACATTCCAAAATTAGCCAAAATTTTTAGATTTAACACTGTTATTTCCTCGTCGTGATCATGGAGTGAAACTAATGAGAAAATCCAAAAATACAAATGTGGGATATCACTTCATGAAATATGTGGAACAAAATACCAGAAGACATGTTGAAGTTTCCAACTTTTAAAAAACAAACTGGACATGTGGCTAGTGACAATCGAAATAGACTATGGTGATAACTGACAATATTATGAACTTTACACTAGTGCTTGATATAGGCATATCAGCAATGCTTTGCTGGCCTATTAATCAATAATATTATTCCCGCGTTCCGTTTATAAAAATGTTAGCACAAGCAACTTGGCTTTGCTTTGCTTTCAAGTCGAACATAGCATTCGACTTTCAAAGGGAAACATTTTAGAATTTAAAACACAGCGTCATAGACCTCCACTGCTGGAGATGGGCCTTCCAGAACATATGTCTGGAGAATTTGGCCTACACTCGCGACGTAGGCCAGGCGGCTTGGCCAGCGTAAAGACAGTGCTACGGGAGGATTTTTAACAGATGTTAAATCCAAACTGCTTGCATTTTGTCAATGTAAAAAAATAACCCAAACCGTTTTTTTAATTGAGGTAAACAGAGCTATAAAAGTGATACTTCTTAAATGTAAATGTAATGTAAAACGGTTGGTGGTGCTGGTTAGAAGACAAATTTATATTGATTAGCCGTGCGGGTGCCAGGTCCTTCTTGTATGGAAAAGAGAGATGAGAAGAGTGGTGTCTTGGGCTGCTTTTTATTTTATTGCGCAACAAGTCGTTCACCATTCTGCTCCTCTCCCTATATGGTTTTGTTAATGCCGTCTTTAGGAAGCTCATTTCATTTATGTATCTCCTGCAGCTTAGGCAGTAAGTGGTGCAAAGATTTAGCTGAAATTCCTCTTGCACTAACTTCCACTGTATAAAGCTAAGTCTTGAACGTTTTAGCTAGAAATGTTATACAGACCTGTTTCTCCCTGATTTTCCGTTTCTTCCATGCTAAGAATGTTTCCAGTGTAATTTTAGTTTGGTTAACTCCTAGTGCAGCCCTTTCTCTCTCTATGAGGTCTACAAGAGATATCTCATTCTTCTTCTCTTCCATTTTCTTTTTGTCCTTCTTGAGCACGAATCCCGGAGGCAAGGCGTGACGATAAATACATTTGGTTCCAGAAGGACATTCCCAAAACCAACCATATTTGGATCTCTCCACAGCTTCCACAAAATGCTTGCATATCTGCAAAAAAATATTTTTATTATTGAAAGAAAAATTTACAGAATCATCACAGCCCCTAGGACACAGATAGAGATTGCAACCCGGTATGTTTTTCAACCCAGCCGGGTCCGGTCCAGGTTGATGTGTTAGGATGAAACCTTTGAAGTATTTTATGAAAATTTGCTTTAAGTAAACGGAGGAAAAATACAATGATTCAAGATTACGGAATAATATTTATTTCAAACCAGCAAATCAACAATAATCAGTCTCAAAATCACGAGTTTTTAATACAGAATTAGTTAGTTTCACTTATGAACGGAATAGTAACATTAGTGTTACTAATTAAGTTTAAGCAAGCATTAGTATTCAGTAATTAAGTTTAGGATAGAAATGATCTTCCACGCGCTGATGAAATGGCTGGATTTAGAGGATTTCGAGAAAAAGTTTGGAAAGTAGTCAAATTATTTAAGAAGTCGCCCGTAATTTAATTACTAATACTATACAGAGTAAAGAGAAAGACCTGCTTGCTTAAAGTTAATTACTAATACTAATGTAACTATTTGAAAACATAGTATTAGAATAATGAACTAATAACGCAGCCTAATGTACTAAACTTGTCTTATCAACTTAGATAAACTTTGGTAGCTTTAGTAAAAACAAAACAAATTCTTAAGAGCAATAACTATATGGGTGAGAGGTGCGCGAGAGGAATGGAGAGCGGCCATTGGCGCGTCAGAACGGCAACATCGCGGTTCGCAGCGCTTGCCATGCCAGTTTTCTACAAGTTGGGGCTTCCGTGCCGCAGTTTTCGTACCTACCGGGCCCGGTCACTGGTTTGCAATCTCTAGACACAGAGTTCTAGACCTCCACTTCTGGAAATAACCTTCCAGAACATGTTTTAATTTAGACCCTACACTCGTTACACGACAATAAATCAATCAACAACTTTATTGGATTTTACTAATTGCGTAAAACGTCTTATAAGGTCTTAGCGGGGTGTACAGCAAGATTGATGATGAATAAGGCGCTTAACTGATGATCTAATGATACATCAGGGATAGTTAGGTCTGATGGTAGGCATACGGATGGGAGTTCGTTGATTCCATATAAACAAGGCCGTGTACTGGTTTAGGATGCCACATTCTGTCTGTCACATGTGACATCCAGCCATACGAAACCCGGAGCCGCTGCAGAGTTAGCTGCGCCTTAAATGCACCAAGTACGCGGAGATCATCGTAAATCACTACTTCATCCCATTTGCAGTTGAAACCATGGAACCATGGTCTGAGGAGGCTTTGGTGTTCTCTCGTGAGCTTGGAGAAAAACTCCACTTGGCAATCCTTTAATTAGAGAATATTTTGCTCAAAGGGTCAGCCCCGCCATACAACGGGTAATGCAGCGAGTGTCCTCGGCACACTACGCCCTTCGGATTTTAGTTTTTAGCTTTTTAGTTTTATTTGTGGTGTAGTTTATTTTATTTATAATTGTTTAATTTTATATTGTATAAATATTTTTTCTCAAATAATCATTTTATTTTGAAAACAATGATCTACTTACAATATCTGTAGTAGGTTGTTGCTTTTCTTCTGCCAGTTTCTTCTCCACGACCTCCTTGAGTTTCTCGTCGTCCCAGTTATCCATGGTGTCCTCGTCATCTCGCATGTCAACGTATAGAGACCGCTTTTCAGCCTGAAAGAAGACATTATTTACAGATATCCACTGCCGATGATGGGCCTTTCAGAAGTAGTTAGAGTTCAGAAGCTTACTTATTCTACTTGCCTCCGTGCTCTAGCAGTTACTGGGTTTGATTCCTGGTCGGATCACGATAATATTTATTAATTTAAATATATATATATATTTTTCTTGAGCTTGGTACGCTAGAGACATTGACGAGCTTGCCACTTGTCATTAATGGCCTATAGTAAAAATGTGAATAAGCTTCTTTATAAGTTCATTTTTTATTGTGCAACAATATTCACAATCCATACTGATATTACCCAGCCAAATACTGTATGATTCCGCCGTCTTTGAAGCTTATTCCATAAATGTAGCAGCAGACATGCTAAGGCCCAATTCTTTTAGTAAGTAATGCAAAGATTTTGCTGGAAGTGATGCAACAACTTCCTGATCATAAGGCAAAAACGCAAACTACGAGTTCTGTTATACCAGTTTTTAATGTGTGAGAAATGAAAGCATGGAGATTAGTATTGGTTATTGATTCAAAATCTTCTGTTTATTACTAACCTTTCTCTCCATAGTCAAGTCGTGTGAGAATTTGCATCTGTCTCCCTTCCCGCACTGACCTTGCTTGAAGAACGCGCATATTACGGACTTGGGGTCAGTACCTGGAAAAATAACCATTAAATTAATAGGAATTAGGAGATATTTTTTGTGTCATATTATTTTCACATATACCAATGGGGTGTATCAGGCAAAGCTTTTTGTAGATGTCGCTAGCCTATGACGCATAATTTTTTTAATGTTTTTGTAGATTTTTTATTTTTATAACAGAAAAATGTATTTTAAATTAACATTACCTACGACGAATTAAGAAAGCGCACACCGTCTTTAAAAAGAAAAAAGGTTTAATTAATAGAACGGCAATTTTGGGATCACCACATCTTTGATTTCGCTTAGAAATCTCGATTTGTACACTAAAAAGCTGATCACTTCAGCATAATATCCAGAAAATAATAAATTTCATAATAAAATTACAAGATTTCTATGGTACGGACAGTTATATTAGGTACCATCTATCATGCGCCATCTATCGTGATAAAAAGTTATTGATACACCCCATTTGAGAGTGTATGCATATGCATGTATGATTGAAATATACCTCTAGGTTATGCATAATATTGCACATAATTCCACGTTGTAAGTATAAAGAAAATTAAAGGATCCATTAATAGCTCATAGATTATGATAGCCACCAGAACTGCCTCGTCGTTTGGAGTCTACCATTGTCAACAAGTGAATACTGCATGGTCCATGAATTTCCAATTAGTTTCTTAGAGATTATCACTAGTGGACGGGGGGCGGCGCATCGCATTGCCCACGCATCGTGCTCACGTAAAACACTTACAGGTTAACTCTAGGCCTGTCATTGATTAAAGGCAAGCTATCGCAAATGGTGACCCTACAGAGTTGATGTAGTGAGTGCATATCTATAGAAGTCCATATAGAGAATACTAACCGCAAGAGACGAATCAAAGCTGGTTGGGTGCCAGATGGCTTTAATGAACTTCAATATCAAAAAGGTAATTTTAAATACCTTTTTCAACTTTCTGTGTCTGTACGGGTTTGAAGAGCTGAGCCAATTCCTTCTGTTCTTTGAGTTTAGCCTCTTTTTGAGCCTTTTTGTCTTCAACTGGCTTAATGGGATGAATTCCACCACTCTTCACCTGTTTCTCTACTTGCTGGATAAACTTCTGCTGCTTTGCTCCTTTCTTATTCTTGAGACCAAAGGTTTTGTCCTAAAACATATGGGTTTGATGAAATCGCTGATTTTTGAAATAATTATTGTCTACTTGGTCTGAGGCTAAAACTGTAATATTGTAAATAGTGATATCTAGTATTGGTCTTGCTTTTTTGCAATGGTATTGCACAAGACTCTTGCTCAGACATAGCTTTCAGGGTGGTCAGAAACCACGCTTATAAAGAAGCGGATTCACATTTAGCCAACTTTACCATAGGCCAATCATGATAAGTGGCAAGCTCGTCAACATCTTTAGCACTTTTCATCAGATATTTTATACTAATTTTGCTAAAACTATTCCTTTTTTTTTTCTCAGAAAGTTTTTTTAAATAAAATAAATAATAATAATTTGAAGTAAATCAGACCAGTAGTTATCAAGATAGTAATTTGTGGATGGACCCTAGAGTATTATAAGGTTTCCTAAGTACAATTTGAAACAAATATATATTATCAATTAGATCAAGGGTCTTGCTATTTTTGGATTAAGTCAGTTCTAAGCAAGAGCTTGTGATTCTGAATGTCAAAAGTGACAGTTGTTGTATAGAAAATAGACACTAGACATTCAGAAGCCGAGCTTATGCTTAGATCTGACTATTAATCCAGCACTGAGAGCAGGACCAAGACTGGCGGAGTCAAGGTCTCGTTTTGGGCAAAAGTCATTAGAAAGAGCATCGAGATGCTACTCATTTGACAGCCTAGATATGAGATTTGATGCTTTTCTTGGAGTAACTCGTGGCATTATACCCCAAGTCAATCAGGTAAAATATGGGAGTTCACAGCGTAGAAAAATTCAAAAAAATAAACTACGACTTGTGCCCCATATTTAAAGTCCAATTTATCGTTTTCCATAATTATTCCCATTGTAGCACATTATTAAACAAATCAACAATATCCACACTAAATTAATTTACAAAACAAAAACTTGCAATTGACATGTCCGCACAAAATAGTGCGAATGACCTCCCAGTTTTTTATAAACTATATAAAGATATATTTTTTTAAAAGGGTACTAGCTTAAAACTTCCCTAATCTCCCCTCTATCCCTCTACAAACCTAATAAATGGGGAACAATTCTTAAGCATCCCCAATTTAGCTGCTGGTCAAGTTGGATTTTTAAAACTCTTTTGTATAGTTTTCCCATAGTTATAAAGAGACTAACCTGGGGCAGTGGAGAGAGCAGTTTCCCGCCAAAACATCACACTGCAACACCTGGTGGTAAGAGCCAATATTATTTTAGTTACCCACCTTTATAACTATAGGAAAAAACATAATAAATAAAGTTTTATGACACTGGTTTAAAAACTAATATTTTCTATGGACATAGAATTTTAAAAAGGATCATTTCTTATTGCAAAAAATGTTAAACCCAAGAGGAAGAAGCCTACCTAACTAATAGGAACCTGAAATAGGGAACTATGTGTAAGTAAAATTTAAGTGGGCAGGTCATTTACCTCAATTACTTTTTCCTTCTTCTTCTGCTCCGTCTTCTTGTTAGGGCCCGCAGGCTTGCTAACTTTCGGTGGCATGGTTATAAAATTTTAGGAACGGCAGCTCAACGAAAAATCACAAAATAATATATCTAAACAAAACTATACACAATTCACACAACATCAAGACATAATTTTGACGATTTTAAGTAGAAATCGAAAGATCTAATAAAAAATGTGGAAAAAAATAACCAGCCAACGTCGCGACTGAAAATGACATTTGTTTTCTTAAAATTTCCTAATCTAGGCCAAGAATCATTTTATTTTTCTTTTTGCAATCAATGCCTTTGTCAGAACAACTTTTTTTTAGTGTTGTCTACTTTTAAATTTTACCACTATACAGGATTATTGTATAATAACGCTTTGAATATTTTTTAAAAGATGTAAATGCGATAATTTTTAGTTATGTGCTGTCGGCGGCGTTGGACAAGTACGAAAATTAAAATCTACGTTAAATTACCGTAGACTAAATAGTCTCTTCCTTTTTCACTTATTACAGTGAAATCATAAACATGCAGAGCAGTACTTTGGCATACATATCTTAAGAAGTTTAATTTCGTATTAACTTTTCGTTTTGGTAATTATTAGGCTTAAATGAAACATTTAGTTTATAAGATATGTTAAATACAATAGTAGGCATTCATGGTAATAATATGTCAATAGAACATTTTAATCTTACTTTAAAATAAAATAACAATGTTACCCAAGTTTATTTCCTATTTTCTTTTATAAATCAGTGTTGTTTTATTTTGATAAACTAGTAACACTTGATCAGAGTTGTCAATCGGTCGGTTCCTTGGATTTTTTGTCCCGTGCGCGAAATAATAAACAGTGGTGCAAATTAGGCCATGGCGAGTGATTTTCTCTGTAAAAACTTGTACAGCTTGGAATATTAAAGGGACTTTCAAACAGCAAAAATTGAGGAGAAAATGGAGATCGCCGATATCGAAGAGGGACCCCCGGACCCCGACATTGTTATTAGAAAGAAGAATATTTGGGCTAAAATTAACAATAGGACGACGTATAGTTACTTATTTAACATTGTGATATCAATACTATTGCTCACATGTCTGGTTTTAGTGTTATACTTCTTCAAAGAGTATTTAAAGACTATTTTGTTTTGGGTAGACGCGCAGGACCCTCGAGTTATATTTTTGTTATTTATGGGTTTATTTTTAATTGTGAGCTTTCCTGTAACGATTGGTTATTTAGTGTTGATAATAACGAGTGGTTATCTATTTGGGATTGTAAAGGGCATGGGTACAGTGCTCGTCAGTGCTAACTTTGGTGTTGCTGTGGCCCATTTTACTCTGAAGGCTTTGCGTAATTATTTGCCTCTGGATCGCATAATGAAGAATGATACTGCTCGTGCGATGCTGAAGGTGATCTCAGGACCCTCTGCCTTCAAGATAGTGTTCTTTGCCAGACTCACTCCAATACCTTTTGGCTTGCAAAACACCATTTTTGCTGTAAGTGTTATTATTAAATATTCTTTCTGAAAGATAGGGAAAACATTTTTATAGGGATTTAAGGATTTACCATGCAGGTGTGGGGAAAAAAGGAAATAGTGCCTTAGAAACCAACATTAGCTGGGTTTAACAATCAAGGGGCAGAAGAATAAAAGGTCTTTGGTGTGTGGGAAAGAGGTGAGAAGATTGGTGTCCAGAGCTTGCTTAGGACTGGTTTAAAAAGGAGGGCTCCTTTTTTTTGTGCAATAAGATGCTTGCTATCCTTAATTCTGCTCCTCTAAACCCAACTAAATACAGTATTATTCCACTAATACTGTCTTGGAAACTTTACCATAAATCTTTCAGTAAGTCTTGTAAAGATTATGCTGGAATTCCTCTTGCACCAACTTTCGCTGAGACTCAAATCCGTTTCTGATCTTTTATTATTTTAGATCATAATATTTGTTTACTCATCTTGTAAGTTGAATGTGATTTTATTAAATAAAAATATAAGATGTCTGGCCTATAGGCTGATACAGCTAGTTCATCTGGGATCCTTTAATGATGTTTAAATGTATTTATGAGAATCTGATGTTGTACCAAGCCCTTAGTTTAATTTTTATTTGTAGTCAATCCCTTTCTGGCATTACAAATCAATATGATGAATATGATAAAATAATAAATATGATAAAGTTATATTATGAAAGTACACAAATGCTTGTAATTTGGTCATTATTTTTCCAACAGAAGGTTTAGAAAAAATCTCCTTTCATGGTACTCAAATATGTGCCAGCCAGCAATTTTATTGGTCTTTGAGTTTTAGCCACATTATCTTTGAAAAAATATTGTTAAGTTTTATTTTAATTACTTTGAGTATATTCATAATAAAAATATTATTTATGTATTATGTTTATGTACTTATATACTTATTTATTTTTATTGCTATTAATGATTATACATTTTTACTTTTATCTCTGCATCCCACAATTCTCCTAAAGGGTAGCTGTTAGAGAATACCTTTAAGGTATTTAGCTCACCTATATACTTTATTTTATTTTATTTATTGTGCATAAATAACATTTATTTTTTTACTTCACTTAATGCACTATACTATCCTTGGTTCACAATGACTACACTGCTGGCCATTGTATGATGGTCTTGAGCTGAGCCTAGATACACTCTCGGCCTTTAAGCTTGGTCATCATTACAGCACTTGCTGTCCATGCCTTAAAGTTGTTCATTAAGACAGGCAACATGAGAACATAAAAAATAGCAACAGAGTAGAAGCAATTAAAGTTATACCTGCCATCAAAATATTTCTCACTGTGAACAATTTATTTATTTATTTAGTTAATTGAGATTTCATTATGAAATGAGCTTTTTTTATTAATGGAATCATACGGTATTTGGTTGTGTACTGAGTAGAATATGTGATCTTGTAAGATATGTGAGCATATGAAAAACAGAAGTCTCTTCCTTTGTTAACCAGCCTATTGTCGGTCACAAGGCAAAGACACCACTTTTCTCTCTTTCCGACAGAGGGAGAAGAAGAGGACAAACTTCTAAGCAATACATGGATTTAAGAGATGGAAAAAATTGAGTCTTGGCCCTGCGACCGACAATGAGCTGGTTTGAAAAGGAGGCCTCCTTTTTTACTTTATTGCGCGATAATATTATCGCTCACGATCCACCATTCCACTCCTCTCCCTATACCCAACCAAATACTGTTTGATTTCGTTAATGCTGTGTTAAAAGCTCAAAAGACCTGGCATCCGCATGTTAAATCCATGGATTGCTTAGATATTTGTGTTCTCTCTTACGTTGTGCTTAAGTAACAGACCTCAAGCTGGCCGGTTTATGCCATCTTGGAACATTTCATAATGTTAGTACATGATTGTTCAGAGTAGTATAAAAATATACAATGATTATATTTGAACAGGAGATAAGTATGCAGATTACAGTGTCATTGAACTGACTTATTACATACACTTACAATGATAAATGTAAAGTTTTCAATTGTTATTTCAAATCATTGCTGTGGCCATAAAAAACGGAGCTCTGGATCTGCCCTGCTGAATATGGGTCTTCCAGAATACATGTCTGGGAAATTTAGTCTTTTTGGCCTAAAAAGATCTTGGTAACTGTCAATCTAAAATGGGCTGAACTTATAGATGGCATTGTAAAGTGAGCCAACTCAGTTCTTTATACAATCAATAGATCCTTCCAGCAAGTCAACCCCAATACTTATATAAAATTATATAAAACATAAGACCATTGTTGGATTATGATTTTTAAGTATGAAATCCATACTGCTTCATGCAGACATAGTTGGTGGTGTACAAAGGCGAGCAACTAAACTTTCACTGCTTGAGGAAGAAATCTTATAGACCAAAGACTTGGATATCTAAAGCTGTCTTAAAGATCGCAGAATGAGGGGAACTAATATTGCGACATTATAAAATATATATATATATACTCGTACATTAAAAAATTAAAAGCTACCTAAATAATAAAAATAAAATAAAACTAAACTATAAATCAAAATAGTCCTCTAGATACATCCCATCCGAGATAGTCCCTAGGAGACTGTCAACTTTTCCCCTCTGTATCCAGTCCCAGTATGTCCAGACTTTTCCGTCAGTTGCTTTAACAACTCCTTGCCAGGCGCTTTGCTGAAGGTCCCCATGGGCCCATCGACTCGACCACAAACGGCGTAAATTCGTAACCGGTAACAAGGTTGGCGTATTTGGGCAACTTGAGGTTCTCAAAAGAAGACGCCGCACTTCCCGCGCCTGACGAGGTCGCCTGTATGTGAGATAGAGCTAATGCGTCTACACACATCGCATCCCACACCACAGACATTTAATTTTCCAACAGGCTATAACTAGTCTCACATACGCCTTACAACAACCTTAATAACCAGCTTACCATCAGGTCAGCGCAAATTTCCAAGTTTTGCTATAATTAAACACATATAAGGTAACAGTCATACAAATGTCATGCCAAGGCCCTTTCTAGAAAGCTTAGCAATAAAAATTTAATACATAATGACTCACAGCACATACACATTCAATATTAGTGTTTATTTCTTGTGTTTTTAAGACATAGTTTTCCTTAAAGCTCTTTTGCCCTGCATGTCACGTAAAGCAAGGGCATAATTAACTTATGTACACTGCCCTTGTTAATAAATTAACTTCTTTACAAAGTTGACCAACTTACGCACGCCTATCTTTATTTTTAAACTACACTTATGTAAGCCATACACGCTACGGTCTATCGGAGAGGTTACCTGTGCAGGTCAACTAGACGTTGCGTCGATAACGTGTATGGAGACGTTCCGGTGTACCAGAGCGGTCTTCAGTTAGTTTTGTGATGGCATCGATTAAGGCGCGGTGGTGGCTCGGTTGTGAGACCACTTTCCTTAAAATCCTACAAAGGTCGATTCAAACCCCTCCGGTATGTACATTGGTAATGTAATGAGAAATGCACTTTTCTTACGTACATTTGTTTTTTTTTTGTTTATTGTTCGTCCATATGAAGATTCCTATATTGGAACTCCTATCTATATTCTATAATATAGGAACACTTAAATAATAAATAAATAAATAAATATTTCCAGACAGGTCACACAGCGCCATCTAGTTGCCGTGGTAAGCTACGAGGCTTGTGTTACGGAAACTAGATAATTGATAAACTACATATTATACTTTTTTTTTTGTAAATATACGATATTATACATAGAAACACCCAGACCGAGACAAATTATACAATGTGCAACTTGCCCCCGATAGGAATCGAACCCACGACCTCCCGAGTTCACGGCAACGTTTGTTACCACTAGACTACGGAGGCGGTCATCACTTAAACTTGTTTCAGTTACAATTACTACTCAAATATAAGGTGTAACTCTAATATGTATTTGTCATAGATTTACAACACCACCGTTCCCGTGCCTCGGAGAGGACGTAAAGCCGTCGGTCCCGGTTCCACTAATACCAACATGTGGAATCGTTAATAAATTGTCATTAAAAATTGACATCAAATCCTCGCCAACCCGTCTGGCCAGCGTGGCGAGTGTAGGCCAAGTTCTCCAGATATACCTGTATGCTGGAAGGCTCATCTCCAACGGTGGAGGTCTAGGCCGCTGCTTAGGGGCTGTAAGGGAAATGGATTGTTAATCAAAAGTGGTGTTATTTTGTTTAATAATGTGCTACAATGTGAACAATTATGAAAAACGATAAGTTTGACTCTTTATATGGGGCAGAAGTTGCAGTTTAATTTTGGCAGGTTTTTCGAACTGATTCCAGTCTCCTTGAAATACCGTGGAACCTGAACCGACGGTATAACGTGCTTTCCCAGGCACGGGAACGGTAGTGTTGTAAATCTATGACAAATGTGCGTAAGAAAAGTACATACATCTTTCATTGGTACATGCCGGAGTTTCGAACCGACCTTCTAAGAAGTAAAATATCATCACGACCGTTTCCCTTTCGGGGTGGTCAGAAACCACGTTTATAAAGAAGCTGATTCACATTAAGCCAACTTTACTATAGGCCAATCACGACAAGTGGCAAGCTCGTCGATGTCTCTAGCGTACCAAACTCGAGAAATATCTCAAATAAATATCAATTAAGTATATTTATTTAAATTAATAAACATTATTGTGTTTTGACCAGCAATCGAACCCGGTACCTCCGGTCTAAATTCACGGACTTAACCGATAGACCACGAAGGCAGAGTTAAGAAAAGCGTTCTTACAACTGCGGCACCAACCCTCTAAGAATGCAATATAAGGCTATAATAAATAAATAAAAAACTTAATTCTACATATTATTTTTTTAAAATAAATTTTAAGTAGGTACTAATGTTTGTGGCCAGTACGCACTCTAATTATAACAGGAAAAATAAACCCCTTTTTTGCGTTCCTTTAAATTAGTCCGTGAATGTATAATAACTATCACCCAAATAATGACCGTTTGTCGGTAAATGCACCACAATGGACACGAACATTATCCAATTCGTCCATCAAATATGTAAGTCATTATCGAATTAAATGGCTTAATTCAATGAATTACTGTCGGCTAGCACTTTGACCTTTCAAATAACTGTCGCTTTTATTATCGTATCAGCAAGACCGTATCCCTTCCGAGGTGGTCAGAAACCGCGCTAAGCGTTTATTTTACACATTTAGCTAACTTTACTTTAGGCCCACCATGACGAGCTTTTATTCATCACATCATCATCATCATCATAGCCCCTAGATCACAGAGGCCCAGACCTGCACTGTTGGAGATGGACTTCCAGATATTTCTAAAGAATTTGGCCTACATACATTTTGGTATATATAAATCATGCTATATATAAATGGTATATATAAATATATAGTAATCCAACTGCCTTTGTGGTTTAGCGGTAAAGTTCGTGAAATTAGACGCGGAGGTACCGAGTTCGAGTACTGGTTGTGACACAATAATTTATTTGTGATATTTCTCCAGTTTGATACTCTAAATACAGTTTGCCACTTGACATTTATTTATTTATTTAGAATAGGTACAACTAACAGTTATTAAATTACAACAATTATCAAAATCAAAAACAAAGGGAAACAACTTTTTTTTTTTTTTCAACAACCTAAAACTTTTGTGCACTGCAGATGCATGAACTAAAAATTAAATGGATGAAAATATTAACTTAAACTAAAGTAAATCTACACAAATAATAAAAATAACAATTATAAAGAAGCAAAATTCCTCGGGACACAAAAATATTTATTAATGTAAATAAATACATTTAATTAATATTTAATTTATTTGTGATATTTCTCGAGTTTGGTACGCTGGAGACATCGACGAGCTTGCCACTTGTCATGATTGGCCTATAGTAAAGTTGGCTAAATGTGAATCAGCTTATAAGCGTGGTTTCTGACCACCCCGAAAGGGAAACGGTCGTGATGATGATGATGATGATAAATCATGCTTGTATTGGCCTCTTGATTATTTCTTGAGTATATCCTCAACTTTTGGAAAGAATTCCGGATATTGTCTGACAAATAAGGCTATTTGTTTTATGGAAATACATGGTGCAGGCAATATTTTAAACTTTCTAAGTAGTGGCCTGCGAGATTCTAAACATTTGACATTCCTTGTACACTGCAGATTTTTAGGCGCTTTCATGCACTGGAAGTGGTCCATTGCAGGTCTCAGGAGAAGCCAGTTCGCCGATTACAAGCTGGTTTAATTTGGTGGCGCAGTTGATGAATCCGTATTCGTATAGATTACCATGAACCAACCAATACCAAGACTTCGTTATCCTATAGGAGACCTACTATGCATCCTCTTGCTATCGACTTTCCCCTAAACTACCAGGGCCCCCATTCTCGGGCTTTCGACATGCATGTCGATTCGAATAGTTTGTATGAGCCTGACAGTTTTCTATGGAGATCTGTCACTTTTCACTCTAATATTTCGAACCGATACTGAAGTCTAAAGCACCAGAATTAAGGGCCAGAGGCTTGTTAGCTGTTTTTTTTTTTCCACGTGTCCCAAGAAAGAATTGCAATTGAATTTCATTTGTATCCAACGTGGTTAAATATAAGATGGAGTGGGCCCGATAGAACATACGTCTAGTCAGGCGATGGAATTCATAACAGGGCGTAACATGGCTCGGGCCGCGTGTGTATGATCGAGTAGCAGAACTATTTATTAATCACAACTTCTAGAATGTTCCGTGTATATAGTTGAAAATTAAAAACTTATAGCTTAAATCAACATTTATGAAAATAAACTGATACGAGGATCTCTTGTCAAAGAAGAACGTGTTTTACACTTCCGTAGCATCTTCATATCAATCAACTCATAATCCCGTCTCATAGTTCCAGCAGATATTCAGATTCGTTCACTGTGCCATCCGCTCGCCAATGGAACAGGATCCCACTGACGATCAGACATGCTCCCTCTGTTCATATTTTTAAACGTTTACTTACCACCCACTTTCTAAACAAGCAAAACAGTGATTTTTAAATCATTTTATTTTTAAGATTTGTGTTACTTACTGTTTATTTATTTTATTCTGTATATTTACTGTTTATTAGTGTGTAGGCTCATTTTTAGTATTTTATAGTTATATGTATGTATTTATTTATTCTTATATGCATTATTAGTATGTAGTTTATCATAATACATTTGCACCCATAAATAGTTTTTCCACACTCCCAAAGGTTGGTTGTTAGAAAATGCCTGGCCATTAATCCCGCCTATGTACAATTTTAGTGCAATAAATAATTTAAAATAAATAATAAATTTGAAAGTGCACGTTGAAAACGACCATTGGCAATGACTATCATAGACTATTTCATTCTGTACCGCATTGGTCTAGCTTTGATTCGCATACCGACAGTGCAAGAAATGTCTTGTTATTTATTTAATGACTCTGAATCTGAGTTTAAAGTACTTGTAACATTTATGACTGTAGATACCCTCACTAGGTAAGTAACTGTTCGCCGGAATTTGTATGTGTAATAAAAATAATTGAAGGGGAACCACAGAGCGATAACAATAAATCAATTAAAATAATGTAGGTAGATATTCAGTGGTATAAATAAATTTTGCTCTAAATCGAATGCAAACGCTACTTGAACGCCTGTCAAATCGTAATACAGTTAAAAAAGCGCATTTGAACACTAAGTGGCCTTCTTGGTCTAGTGGTAACAAACGTTGCCGTGAACTCGGGAGGTCGTGGGTTCGATTCCCACCGGGGGCAAATTGTACATTGTATAATTTGTCTCGGTCTGGGTGTTTATATGTATAATATGTAGTTTATCAACCATCTAGTTTCCGTAACGCAAGCCTCGTAGCTTACCACGGAAACTAGATGGCGCTGTGTGACCTGTCTGGAAATATTTATTTATATTTATTTATTTATTTTAAGTTGAACACGTTTATAGTTAGCCAAAGATGCACTGACTTGTATGATAAAAATCATGACGTAGGCACGCTTAGCATTGCTACAAGATGGAAACCAGGATGAGCCGTGTCCTATGTCATGCAGGCTTAATAGAACACTTGTTGTCAATGCATTTCGCCTTCGCTCTGGGTACATTCCCTTAAACAAATTTGGGTTTCTTATGAAAAATACTTCTTCACCCAACTGTGAAGTTTGTGGTGAAGTAGAAGATGTAGAAAACATCTTAAGGGTTTGTGCCAGGAGCCTGGGCCAAAGGCAATACCTTGATAGTATCATCACGACCGTTTCCCTTTCCAGGTGGTCAGAAGCCACGCTTATAAATATAAGCGGATTCACATTTAGCCAACTTTACTGTAGGCCAATCATGACAAGTGGCAAGCTCGTCGATGTCTCCAGCGTAACCAAACTCGAGAAATATCACAAATAAATTAAATATTATTTAAATGTATTTATTTACATTATTAAATATTTTTGTGTCCCGACCAGGAATCGAGTCTAAATCCACGGACTTAACCGCTGACCACGGAGGCGGTTAAATACCTGATACAACATCTAAAATTGAATCCATACAACGGGTGCCTTCAATTCGGTGCTAGCTGACCCTTATTCCCAATAGGCTAGGTTAGTGTTTATTAAAAAAATATATAAATAGAATAGGCAGAGGGAAACCTGATAATTGTTTGTTGATTTAGGTTAAGTTACGATGGGGATGACATGCTAAATTTGGGTGAAAGCCCCTAATAAAATATTATTAAACAAAAAAAAAAGGTATAAACCGAGAAAATAATTGCAGAATGCACATAAATACCACAAAAATATTTACCTACAGCAAAATTACCTCATGATTTCTTCAATTTCAATCAATGGACTTAAGCCTCTCACAGACAAACGTGTCAGTTACAGAGACATCCATAAGGGTTTCATTTGTTTCCCTTTAAACCATATAAAAGACAAACACGACGCAGTTACAATTGAAAAATAAACCGAAATAATATATATATAATATAAAAGTAGTATCATCACGACCGTTTCCCTTTCGGGGTGATCAGAAACCACGCTTATAAATAAGCGGATTCACATTTAACCAACTTTACTATAGGCCAATCATGGCAACTGGCAAACTTGTCGATGTCTGTCTCCAGCGTACCAAACTCGAGAAATATCACAAATAAATAAAATAATAATAATAATAAATCGTTTATTTCCAATAAAAATCCTATGTACATGTTTTCTATTGGAGACCCACACTAGGAAGACAAACACAGTTAACAATAAAAAATAACCCTTTATCCTGGAATGACAATTATATGTATCCAAGTATTGGTGAATGCTGTGACACCTAATTGGTACATATATTAGATAAGTTATAATTATACTATGTTATGTGTGTGATAATATATGTACTGCTGTGTGTACTATATAAATAAATAAAGTATACTGCGTGGAATTAATTAGAGAGCAAATATTTTTATATTATAAAGTAGAATAAAAATAAAGAACTACGTATTTTTTATTTTTATTATTAAATAATAAAATCCAAAGTTACGGTGCTGAGAAGTTTTCCTAAAAATATTTCCACTCATACTGAGCCTAATCAACTAGGTAGCGTAAGGTCAAAGATCGCGCGATCGTTGGTTTACGTAATTCTTTCTCTCTCTCTATTTCGTCTCTCAGCTAAGGGCGAGATCAATTACGGCCGCGTTCGTTTTATAGCATTCCCAACATTTAGTAGCAACTTCTTAAACCAGCGTGAAATGTCGTTTTTGTTAAGAAATACCACTTTTTTTAACAATGCTAATATTTCTTAAGAAAAAGAGCAGTGAGGCTACTTTTTTACATGTATGACATATATAATAAATAATAACAAATCAATTGACAATGTATTATGGTCTTTGAATTTATTACATAAAATCGTTTACCACGGGCTGTCGTGTTCCAAAAGTGCGGGTCGCTTTTTTCGTCACAGCGCCATTAACGACCTCATTCGTAGGACGATTGCAGCTGTCTCGATCCCATCTATTTTAGAACCAACCGGTCTGAGTCGAGACGATGACAAGCGTCCAGACGGAATGACATTAGTTCCTTGGAGATTGGACTCAATCTCTGGTATAGGATTTTACCTGTTGGGATTCCCTAGCCCTTTCCCACCTTCAAAGAACTTCTGTTAGAGCTGGTTCTGCAGCGGAACAAGCGCAGATCAGCAAGCGTCGAAAATATGAAACTTTTTCCAATAGTTACTTTTTTTCGACGTTTGCTGTAGAAACGATGGGCCCGTGGGGATCGGAACTTAAAGCCTTTTATAAAGAAATTGTACCAAGGCTCATTAGATTATCAGAGAAATGCTGCTAGTGTATTGGGCACCATGCCACAAGACAGCGATTTGGAGGAGCAATTTTTTTTGTAAGTATGTATTTTTATTTTCTATGTATTATTTTATTTTTTTAGGTTAAATTTAGATTTTGTTTTATATAGTTTATTTAATATTGCAATTCTTTTATATTGTTTAAAATACATTTTAAACAAATATAATATAAACTATAAAGCATACAACAATGTAAACAAACCATTTCTTATGTTAAATGACATCTGTCAAAAAGTAACATCAATAACCCTCCTTTCACGTACTGACATGCGAAATTAGCATCAAGTGTTAGAATTTTCATTAAACGAACGACTTGTGCTAAAAAAAAGTGGTATTTTCATGCTAACATTTCCTAAAACGAACGCGGCCATATAATAACACTCCCCAGCCTTAAGGTATTTATTACGACGGATATCGCGCTTTTCAGACGCGGCCTTATCACCATGCAGTAGTGTTTCTATTGTAATAAAGGTTCCACTAGTGACACCTGAGGCCTAAAAAAAGTATTTGCTCTTTTAAGAATTACACAATACTAACAAACGTAAATAGAGAACCCAGTGTTAATTCTAAACGCGGGCATTTAATGAACCTAGCGTCCATGCCAATAGCCAAATTTTAGAAGGCCACTACATCCATAAACGATATTTGTATTGCGTTCACGTCGAAAACCCATATGTTAGTTTATTGATGCATTTACAATGACGCACGGAAATTAACGATCGGTTTAGCCTCGATGACATTAAGCGAGTTTACAATCTAGGCAGTGAATTTAAAAGCTAGCGAGTGAGCGCGGTTGTGGCTCGGTTGTAAGAACTCTTTCTATAAAATCCTACAAAGGTCGGTCCCAACCCCCGCCATGGTCCTTCAAGCGAAGTGTAAAAAAGCATCCTGATAGGCCGTCATAATGGTAGTAGTCCACGGGCCCACATATAAGGGATTTCAGTGGTTAATAACAGGCTGAAAGTTTATACACAGCTTCATTAAATTTTTAATTCATCATTTTGTTAATTCATTAAATGATTCGATTTTTTGTTTTTGTAGGTTATCTAAAAAAATACCATTTAGATTAAGAATTAAGTAAATAATCATAAATTTTTCGTGGCATACGGTTATTAATAATAATCATAAAATTCTTTATTGCACACAAAATATACAATATAAAGTGTTGTACATAGACGAGCATAATACCATGAAGGTATTCTCTACCAGATAACCTTTGGGAGAGTGAGAGATTAATATATGGGTATGTAAATAAATACAATATATACATTTATAATACTATAATACCTAACAGAAAAATAATAATACATAATTAAGATAAATACATAAATAATTATATATACATATATAGGTACTAATAATATGTCAGGTGATTAGAATTCGTTTTGCTTTTCAAGGAAATAAGAGAGAAGAAGTTTGTTGAATATATTTAAAGATGGTGCCTGTCTGATAAATAATGGTAGCCGGTTCTATTGACGAGCTGCTGATACGGTGAGAGAATCTGCTAGAAGAGTGAAGAGGGATAGAAAGTTGGTTGTTCTGTGAAGAACGAAGAGAACGGGTGGGTTAATCAAAAAAAGATTAACATAATCTTGACAACTTTCGAGTGTAGGTCTCAAAAAAAATACCAACAAATTTGTATGCCGATGTATTTTTTATAAAAAATATATATTTTGCAAGCCCCAAAAGAAAAATCATATTAATAAATTTTTTCAAGTCACCATTCTGACATGTTAGAGCTGGGGGTCACTCGGAAGGTACCATGCCACAAGTTTTTCTCAGTTTTCCATCGTATTATCTCAAAGTATTGATTTTTAGAAACTGTTATTATTTAATTTGGGACACTCATCAAATCGACGTGTTTCGCTCCCTATCGCGCTTTTTCCTCCCACTGTCAGAATTTGGTCCAATGATAAAAGTTGTCAAAACGAAGCTGTGTATAAACTTTCAGCCTGTTATTAATCACTGAAATCTCTTATATGTGGGCCCGTGGACTATAGGGACTGATGTCGGCCGTCTGTGGCACATCTCGTGCTTAGTATATGAAAAATGCATACGTTAAAAGATAATCAGCCTTTCTGGAACTGGCCGTAAATTTTTTAAAAGTATACTCAAACATGAAAAATATCTGAAAATATAGGATTGCGCGAGGCAGCTGCATACGCGTATAATCCTTTTAAATTGAATCAGGTGCTATTGTAAAATAATTATATGGCCTATTGTCACGGTGGTTGACGAAGTTTCTAGGGCATTCGCACCGACTTTCGCTGTCACCATTTGTAACACTGTCGTGTTTTTTACTTTAATTATCTCTAACTTAACCTGAGTTCAATCAAACGTTATGAGAATCAAAGTTAGGCCAAGCGGTACATAATTAATTAGTTTATGACAGTTGCTTTTAAGAGTGTGAGTGACAGTGCAACTACGAGTATAATGTTTTATCGAATAACGAAAGTATTTCAGAATGTTCCGTATACTTAAATTGAAAACTTAAATTTAATTACCATTTAGTTATTTAAATATTATACATAATATAATAAAAACATGAGTGGAATACGGTCGTGAAATGAAATATTTATTTGTGATGTATGGTTACAGATCAAGATGAACAATATATTTTTACCTGCAACAATCTACCTTAAGAGGCTTACAAATATTAATTTGAGTCCTAATACTAATTATCAATTATTTTAAAACTACGGCTAAAACAAACAATTTATTTACATACATTAATCTTATATACGAGTAGGTTCATTACATATGTCAATATTATATAATATAAATAAATGTCAAAATAATATACCTAGATAAGAAAAATTACAAAATAAAATAATAAAATGTCCTACGTGATTCGCTTATGATTATTATATTCGGTCAATGAATAAAAACTATTTTCCAATAATCAGCGATGTAGTCTTCCACGGAATAATTTATTTGGCAATTCTTTTATACTTAAGGGAAGGTTATCATAAATTGTTATTGCCATATGGAACACATTTTTATTCACTAAGCTAAGTTTACATTTTGGTATATATAAATCGTGATGACTGACAATAGCCAGTTTTCATATACAAGTTAATCTCTCTGTTTATGACATCCAGTTAGATATCTTATCAATTTTAACTATAATATATTGCACATTATATCGCTTTTCCTGTAAAGATAGTTGAAATCCTTTAGCTACAAAATATCCTTTTAGACACTGTTTCTTGATTCAAATCGGTCAATATTTATTCTTGTTTATTCTCGCTAATATTTTTTTCTATATATTCTAGCGTTTAAGTCCGTGGATTAAGACTCGGAGGTACCGGATTCGATTCCTGGTCGGGACACGCAAATGTTTATTAATGTAAATAAATATATTTAATTTATTTGTGATATTTCTCGAGTTTGGTACGCTGGAGACATCAACAAGCTTAAGCTACTTGTTATGATTGGCTTATAGTTAAGTTGGCTAAATGTGAATCCGCTTATTTGTAGGCGTGGTTTCTGACCACCCCGAAAGATTTTTTCGATGAGTTAAATCTGTTTACTATTACTATAGAGGCATGCAAAACAATAGCGGTAAACCCTCAGGATAATTACATCACATTATAGCCCCTAGTACACAGCGTCCTAGACCTCCACTTTTGGAGATGGGCCTTCCAGAACATACATATATCTGGAGAATTTGGTCTACACTCGCCACGCTGGCCAGACGGGTTGGCGAGGATCTGATGTCAATTCTTAATGATAATTCATTAACGATTCCACAAGTTGGTATTAGTGGAATCGGGACTTTGATCGAGAGTTTTGTCTTCGGTACATGCTCTCATTTTCATAATTTTTAATTTTCATTTAATTTGACCACAATTAGAATTTGATACAAATTTTCACTGTGAATTATATATTTTTTTAAATATAACCGTACATATTATACATTATAAACATATACATAACACTACCTTTAACAATTGTTTCACAGTAAGAGTATTAAAGAGTTTTCCTAAAACTATTCGGTCTATTGATTTAAAAACATGGGAAAGCTCCTTTATATGGCAGCTTGGTGCATACTATAGCCCTGGTCTGAATGTAATGCATTAGGTTTTGTCTAACTTGTTTTGTAAATTTATTAATATCGAACCAACAATGGACATAACATGCTGATGATGTTTTCCATGATGCGCTAGATGATGATGATATTTTTCTAAAAAATAAATACAAAACTGTATAGTGCATTACCTTTACCATTGCTAAAAGAAATCAAATTACTTTTTCAAAATTTATGACAAAGACCTTCAGTCACTGTGACTGATGACGCCGCTCCAAAGAGAGGCGAAATATTTGGCAATAAAATTTTATAGCTTCAATTTATATATTTTACCAAGTAAGAAACATTTTATATATAATATGTACGCCTCATGGCAGAACATAGATGCACTTTTATAAACTAGGTTATGATATGTTGAAACAAATAAATGATTTGATTTGATCTTCCATACCACAATGTTTAAAGACAAAAGTCTTCAAGCATTGAGTCCTTTCCGCAATGTCGTATGGACCAGAGACTTGGACACTGACAGTGGGTCTGGTCCACAAATTCAAGGTCGCTCAGCGTGCCATAGAGTGCTATGCTTGGTATTTCTCTGATGGAAAGAATTTCGAAAGGTTGACATCCCTCAGAGAACTAAAGTTACTGGCATAGCATTCAAAATTATCAAGCAATGGCCTGGACACGTCTATTGCAGAACCAATACAGTAGGCGTGTTCTAGAGTGGAGACCACGTACTAGAAATGACAAGCCTTGGGGTGGCCTATATCCAGCAGTGGAGTGATACACGCTGATAAAATAATGGTGAATACAAGTTTTACGTAGGTATAGTGGTAAGGACTATCAGCATTTTCTCGAACGAATTTTTGGTACTTAATTATTACTAAGTAAAAATTAACGGGTTAAGAAACTAGCTATTTATTATGTATCAAACAATTTTTCCACTTTTTGCAGGTAAGTGACGTACGTGGTTGCGGGTATCATTTAGCGACATTCCTTGGTCTTTTACCCGCTCAACTGATCAACGTGTACCTGGGTTCCACACTCAGATCCATGCATGACGTGCTGCAAGAGTCGCACGTTACAGGATACGTGGTCTTCGCTTTTCAGGTAGGTGGAATAAAACTATCAATACAGCCCGTGCACCAATTACAACAACACCACCATTGTCACAATTGTCATTTAAAATTGACATCAGTACTCGCCAAATTTTCTAGATATATGTATGTTCTGGAAGGCCCATCTCCAACAGTGAAGGTCTAAGCCGCTGTATTCTATGGGCTGTAATGATGATTACAGCCCCTAGAACACAGTCCTAAACCTCTGCTAAAGACGAAACCTTCTAGAATTTATTTCTGGAGAATTAGGCCAATGGGTACAATTTTATAACAATTCCACTCGGCATTGTGGTGCATCCACACTGCCAGTTACTTTTAGTGGAGCAATACAAATTTTCACAATAATATTTTGTAACTTTTTATTTATTTGTTTCAAAGACATTGCACATTATACATCAGTCCTAAACACAACATAACATTTATATAATACTTCTCTTACCTTAGCTCCTTTCATAATAGAACCATAGAACCCTTAGATCTTCACATAACTCCGTCCTTTCCATTCCTTCCTATTATAATTCTAACTTTGTATCCAAATCCTTCGTAGTCACAGCATCATCCCTGTGGAACAGCCTACCTGTTGCTATCCGACAAGCACCGAGCAAAGGCACTTGTTATCACACATCTTATTAGGTCGCATTGAATCTTTACTATTTAATTTTTTGTTTGTTTTATGGTTATGTGTAGTTCATTTTAAATATGTGTTATTAGTTTTTATAATTTTAACGGGTCTTTACGCGATTTACCTCAGAGACATGTTTCTCCCGAACGTTTCAGCCAAGTTGCATTGGCCGTGGTCACGGGTCGACTGGAGCTATGCGGTGTAGTCTCGTACATACTGGGCGGTAGATGTAAACCTACCCACTTATCACTTTTAAAAGTTTTTAGAAATCACGACACACGACACTTACTGTTCGCGACAGAGAGTATGTAATAGTTTCTTATATGATACATAGTTAGTAACATTGATAGGTAGGTAGGCATTCTCTAAAATTGTTTCCCTTCGACAATAGCTTCATTGGTAACGCAATTTTTAAAGCTTTATGAGTTAACTTCTTTAACTAATTGCCCAATATTAAGTTCCTCTAATAATTGTAAAGCCGCTATTCGGTATTGTTCCACAGGACTCCGTTAGGTTCGGTTACGGAACTTTCTAGCAAATGAAGCTTTGTCTCTTAAGCAATTGTACAACCCGGATCTTATTTTATTTTATTGTTTATTGCACTATGTCTATTGTACAAAATGCAGGACGATCTGTTAACCAATTATACTAAAACAGTTTATATTCGTCCCTGCAATAATCGTTATGCAGCCTATTGATATTTTTCTCGAAGTTTCTGTTGCCAGCTGCCCAGAACGTGGGAGCCTAAATATCCACGTTTCAACTCACGTGGCATATACTGGTTTTTAGCAGGCAGAACATACCAGAATTACATATGTGAATCTGTCAAATAAAATAGGTATCAGCGATGATGTAACCACGATTTGATTTATATAAAGTTAGATTGTAATTATTTGGTAGATAGTATATTGTATCTAGGCTAGCTCTTAAAACTTAGGTCATAGTTTAAACATATTAGGATTACGGAAAGGGAAATAGTTTTAGGGGACTTTATAGCAGCCAGGACTGATGGACGGAAGTTAGACGTTGTGACACATATGTTATAGAATTGTAGGACACCTAAGTAGTTAGTTTCTAGTTGAATGTAGTATAATAATATTACGATAATCTTTATGTAGTGTCCTGTGTAGGTATAACAAAGCTAACACAGTTGAAATATTTATACATTAGAATAAGGATTGAATAGTTCGATTTAGATAACCTTAGGTCTTAATTGATTGTCTACAACTATGATATCGTCGCCTAGTTCTACGACAATACATTGTCGTATTGATCATAGCTTCCTGGCCTGGCCAGCTAACCTTAAGTTTATGTAGAGATATTCTAGGTCATAAGTTTTGCCTTCTAGGCTATAGCATCATTTAGGTTTCTGACAGCACGTTGTCCTAATGTTCATAGCCTCCTAAATCTATCTAATTAAGAGTAACTATGTATTGTTTTAATTTTGTAAATATTATTTGTGTGCTTTTAATAAATATATCCCGTAAGGTAAAAGTTGATCGGAGCAAACAAACGGTCCGCGTCCCTTCCTATTGTCTAAATCGGGCGCGGGCAGGCGGGGTATCTACGAGTATAAATGACTTGTAGCCCCCCGGACTAGGCACTTACTTCTTAACACTTCGCTAGTAACAAGCTGTTACTCTCAAGTGATTACATCGACGTTACTTTGCTACGATCAACTGGAAGCCTTGCTGGACTTTACAAACCCAGTACGACTTTCATTTACTACGAGACCTACGAGACCTTCTTGGTACAACACGATCCAGAAAAACAACTGGTGCTAGGGGCCCAAGGTGCCACAATTGGGTAGCGCCCGGTCCTGCACATTTAATGGTCCTTCGAGCCGGATCTACTAGCCAAGATGCCAGTTACGAGGTCAAGAAGCGGCGAGCAGCCAGCCGTTCATGAAGAGCAGCCTTCGCCCGCATCATCAGAAGATCACACAGCAGCACAGGACGAGACTAGTTCCGGAGAAACGGAACCCAGCCTTCGTCGACGCTCGAGTAATGAAGAAGAAGTCCTGCCACAGACCTCAGTCGCCGGCTCAGTTAGATCGTCACGCAAATCAACGCGTGTCCGTCGAGCAGCGACATATCGGGCAGAAATGGCGCGCCTTAAGCTGGAAGCCTTCCAAGAAACATCCCGTTTAAAAGAGGAAGAGGCTCGTCTGAAGCTAGAAGAGAATCGTCTGAGGCTAGAAGAGGCTCGACAAGCATCCCGTCTAAAGGAGGAAGAGGGTCGTCTGAGGCTAGAAGAGTTAGCAGCCCGCGCACAGATCGCCGAGTTTGAGTCCGACGATGAAGAGTTATTCTCACAACAAGAAGAAATTCATCCATCGTCATGCGAAAGGGTCGAGTTTTGGAAAACCGTTGATACAAGGAACCAGCCAACATTTAATATGGAAAGCGCTAAAATACCGACCACCGCGACAACAAAACGAAGTCCGCCAGAACAGACCTTACAAGCTCATTGCGATTGCAACAAACACACTGCGCCAGTTACTGAAAAAACGCAGCATAACACTGGCACAGATGAACCACTGACGACGTCGAAATCAAAAATCGACTTAAAGGAGTTGGCAGAAGCAATCGCAGGCGCCGCACGTTTTTTTCAACCACAACCGCAACCACCGGCGATCCCGCGACACATCGGCGAGCTTCCACACTATGACGGATCGCATTTGGAATGGCTCGCGTTCAAAGCGGCCTACTGCGAATCGGCGGGTTTTCTCTCAAACGTCGAGAACACAGCGCGACTCCGGCGCTGTCTTAAAGGAAAAGCCAAAGAAGCGGTAGAAGGCCAACTCATCGCGAACGCGCAGGCCGACGAGATTATGAAATCTTTGGAGGACCAGTTTGGACGTACAAGTCCAATCGCGCTCGCTCAACTTAAGAAGATACGCGAGTTGCCGCAATTAACCGACGCCCCTGAAGATATTTGCCGTTTCGCATGCCGATTTAGAAATTGTGTGGCTACATTAAGCGCCCTTGATCGCAGACACTACCTTTTAAATCCGGAGATAGTCAAAGAAGTCGTCAACAAACTAACGCCGGTGCTCCGGTTCAGATGGAGTGACTTCTCGCAGTTACAACCTGCCGCTGAACAGGATCTAGAACAGCTCAACAAATTCATTTCGAAAGAAGCTAGCTACCAAGGAATATTCGCCTCACCTGAGCTAACTTACAAAGAGGAAGCAGCTCAGTTAAACATGAAGAAAAACCGACGGCCGCAGCGGACATTCAGAATGGAAGAAAAGGATGAAGCTATGTCTAGTCATGAAGCTGGGCCCAGTAATGACAACACTGTAAGGGAAATCGTCGCGACATCAGTGCAGCCAAACGCACAAAGACGCACATTTCTTAAAATTGTGCCTGTTACCATTGTCGGGCCGAAAGCGAGCGTCAAAACACACGCCCTCCTGGACGACGGGTCAACAGTAACGTTGGTCGATGAAACAATCGCCAAACAAATAGGAGCTCAAGGCCGCCTCGATCCGCTACACATCGAAACGATAGCCGGAGCCAAGTTAAGCGCAAGATCTTCACGCCACGTTTCGTTAAAACTAACGGGGCAAGACGCAAACAAAGAGTTCGGTATTCAAGCACGAACAATAAAGCAGCTTAAGATAGCGGGTCAACAAGTGACTACCTGCGACATAAAGAAGTGGAAACACTTGAATGAGATCCGCAAACACTTGAGTTGCGAAATTGCGGCGCCAACTATATTAATAGGCCAAGATAATTGGCATCTACTCGTCGCGGAAGACATAAAGAAGGGATCCATCAATCAGCCTGCCGCATCACTCACACCGTTGGGCTGGGTATTACACGGCTCGGATATCCGTCACTCCGGTCACCGTATTCGGACTCCCCATCAAAATGACGATTCGACAACAGAACGAGTGTCATCGGTTCGGTGGGTTGAGCACCTAAAGAAGTCGGAAGTGGCACCGAGCAGCGCGGATACTCCGGAGCGACGCAACAAGCGCGCCACCGGCGGGAGGGAGCGGCAGAAGCGCCCTGCACCTACAAAGGGAAAACCACTGTTACCAGCCAGGAAAGACACGAACAAGCCATATAGCAATAATTGTCCTCCCAATCTACAATACCGGCGGGAGCCTATCGGGCGAGGACAAGGCATATGCGTCGGCGAGGTGGTACAGATAATCCACCCATCGCTGCCACGCCACAAATGGCCTCAAGGAAAAGTTCGTCGAGTCGTCCCTGGAAAAAATGGGATAGTTCGTGCAGCGGACGTGAAGATACATGGAAGAATCCTACGTCGTGCAACCAAGAGATTGATCGTGCTACCAACGGGAGAGCAGCCATCAGTACCAGTCGTCGCTCCACCAGAAGGTGCAGACACGGTACCGGCTCTGCACGGCGGGAGTATGTTCGCGACAGAGAGTATGTAATAGTTTCTTATATGATACATAGTTAGTAACATTGATAGGTAGGTAGGCATTCTCTAAAATTGTTTCCCTTCGACAATAGCTTCATTGGTAACGCAATTTTTAAAGCTTTATGAGTTAACTTCTTTAACTAATTGCCCAATATTAAGTTCCTCTAATAATTGTAAAGCCGCTATTCGGTATTGTTCCACAGGACTCCGTTAGGTTCGGTTACGGAACTTTCTAGCAAATGAAGCTTTGTCTCTTAAGCAATTGTACAACCCGGATCTTATTTTATTTTATTGTTTATTGCACTATGTCTATTGTACAAAATGCAGGACGATCTGTTAACCAATTATACTAAAACAGTTTATATTCGTCCCTGCAATAATCGTTATGCAGCCTATTGATATTTTTCTCGAAGTTTCTGTTGCCAGCTGCCCAGAACGTGGGAGCCTAAATATCCACGTTTCAACTCACGTGGCATATACTGGTTTTTAGCAGGCAGAACATACCAGAATTACATATGTGAATCTGTCAAATAAAATAGGTATCAGCGATGATGTAACCACGATTTGATTTATATAAAGTTAGATTGTAATTATTTGGTAGATAGTATATTGTATCTAGGCTAGCTCTTAAAACTTAGGTCATAGTTTAAACATATTAGGATTACGGAAAGGGAAATAGTTTTAGGGGACTTTATAGCAGCCAGGACTGATGGACGGAAGTTAGACGTTGTGACACATATGTTATAGAATTGTAGGACACCTAAGTAGTTAGTTTCTAGTTGAATGTAGTATAATAATATTACGATAATCTTTATGTAGTGTCCTGTGTAGGTATAACAAAGCTAACACAGTTGAAATATTTATACATTAGAATAAGGATTGAATAGTTCGATTTAGATAACCTTAGGTCTTAATTGATTGTCTACAACTATGATATCGTCGCCTAGTTCTACGACAATACATTGTCGTATTGATCATAGCTTCCTGGCCTGGCCAGCTAACCTTAAGTTTATGTAGAGATATTCTAGGTCATAAGTTTTGCCTTCTAGGCTATAGCATCATTTAGGTTTCTGACAGCACGTTGTCCTAATGTTCATAGCCTCCTAAATCTATCTAATTAAGAGTAACTATGTATTGTTTTAATTTTGTAAATATTATTTGTGTGCTTTTAATAAATATATCCCGTAAGGTAAAAGTTGATCGGAGCAAACAAACGGTCCGCGTCCCTTCCTATTGTCTAAATCGGGCGCGGGCAGGCGGGGTATCTACGAGTATAAATGACTTGTAGCCCCCCGGACTAGGCACTTACTTCTTAACACTTCGCTAGTAACAAGCTGTTACTCTCAAGTGATTACATCGACGTTACTTTGCTACGATCAACTGGAAGCCTTGCTGGACTTTACAAACCCAGTACGACTTTCATTTACTACGAGACCTACGAGACCTTCTTGGTACAACACGATCCAGAAAAACAACTGGTGCTAGGGGCCCAAGGTGCCACAATTGGGTAGCGCCCGGTCCTGCACACTTACAATATCCTTGGCGACACCGGGCGATTTTTCCCGGCGTCGAAACCTATTGATTACTGGATTCCACGATGAAGATAGCTTATAACCCCCCTCTCGATTGAAATTTTCGTGTTTCTTTATTGTTATTGTTTTTACTGTGTAGTAGTTATTTATATATTTATCATATTATGTATGTAATAATGTATATATATATATTATATATTAGGTTACGTCAAGTTAACTTATTCTCTTTATATAATTATTTTTTCACCTACTCCTAGATTTATTTTTGATCTCTCTCTTGTCCCGAAGGTCGACTGTCAGAGAATGCCTGCATTAAGCTTCGCCTTTTGTACTATTGTGCAATAAATGCGGGATAACCACAAAAAGTTAACTGCAACTTGTGCCCTATTATTATTCGAACCTGATTCCGAAACGTGTGGATACTCTTTATTGGGTTTATCGGCACGCACGGTGGATACTTCCCCGCCCCGGCAGACTGGGCAAATTACCACCATCAGTCCACCAGTGGAACTGACTCTTACTCTACGAAAAGCACCTTCACTCAACATTTTAAAAAAAATGCCCACCAAGCACTTACATGAAAAGCAAAACAAGACCATGTAAGATGTGTCATCGTGGCGAGTGTAGGCCAAATTCTCCAGATATATTTTCTGGAAGGCCCATCTCCAGCAGTGGAGGTCTGGGACGCTGTGTTCTAGGGGCTGTAATGAATGAACGAATGAATCAAATTATTCATTTTAAACAAAACTGACTGGTTAAGTCCGTGGATTTAGACTCGGAGGTACCGGGTTCGATTCCTGGTCGGGACACAAAAATATTTATTAATGTAAGTAAATACATTTAATTTATTTGTGATTTTTCTCAAGTTTGGTACGTATGTGGACATCGACAAGCTTGCCACTTGTCATGATTGGCCTATAGTAGAGTTAGCTAAATGTAAATCCGCTCATTTATAAGCGTGGTTTCTGACCACCCCGAAAGGGAAACGGTCGTGATGATACTTTTTAAACAAAACAAAACGCCAATTTCAACGAGCGTTAAAATTCTTGATATCGCTGGAGATAGGTTAAAAATACTGTTACAGTTATAATGCGTGGAGCTTTCTTTGGGTACCAAAATAAGTGACGCGTACCAAAGTAATGAAGCATCGGTGTTATTTTTAACTGCATAAACAACTGACAACCAGATTGAACTGGCTTATGACGGAGGATACGAGTTCATGAGATCATAGATCATGAACTATTATAGATTGCAAAACTGTCCTGTGGATATTTACATCTAAATTGAATGCCTCGCTGCATTTTCAGCTGCGTACAAATTCATTAGGTAAGCTATAAGTGCAAACGGTGATTGTCTTTGTGATTCGCACGACTTCGTTCTTCTCATAACAACTAACTCAAAATCCCATCCCACACGTCCAGCAGATGTTCAGATTCATTTACCGTATCGGCTGCTTGCCAGTGGAACAAGCTTCCACTGACCATCAGACAAGCTCCTTCCATTCACATCTTTAAAAAACTACTTCATACTTTCTTTTTAAACAAGCAGAACAATATATTTGAAAATTTTACCTCCTGATATTATATTATGGCGCGGTGGTGGCTCGGTTGTAAGAACGCGTTCCTTAAATCCTACAAAGGTCGGTTCAAACCCAACCGGCATGTACCAATGAGAAATACACTTTTCTTACGTACTGCAGTCATAGATTTACAACACCACCGTTCCCGTGCCTCGGAGAGCACGTTAAGCCGTCGGTCTCGGTTCCACTAATACTAACTTGTGGAATCGTTAATAAATTGTCATTCAAAATTGACATCATATCCTCGCCAAGCCGTCTGGCCAGAGCGTGGCGAGTGTAGGCCATATTCTCCAGATATATGTTGTGGAAGGCCCATTTCCAACAGTGCTGGTCTGGGACGCTGTGTTCTAGGGGCTGTAATGATGAAAAATTATGAATTTTATATTATCTTCATATATCTACTATATGTTAACAAGTATTTAAGTAGCCTACATACTGTTTATGTAGTTTATTCAAATTTAAAATAAGTTAAAATTGCACCCCACATATTATACTGTCTCACTCTCCCAAAGGTTAGCTGGTAGAAAAACCGAAAGCTTTAAGTTTGCCTTTGTACATACTTTTAATTAAAGTGCATAATATATATATATATAAAGGAGACAGTTATATATATATATATAAAGTATTTTAATTAGTATAATTAATTAAAATACTTTATATATATATATAACTGTCTCCGTGGTCTAGCCGTTAAGTCCGTGGATTTAGGTTCGGAGGTACCGGTAATAAACTTCTTTGACAACATTAATAATAAAACGCCAGCGAAAATCTGGCAGTTCTTTAATTCTTTAGGGTTGGGTCGCTGTCGTGATCAGGTCAATCTTGGTTCTGTTACGCCTGATCAGCTGAACGCTCATTTCACTTCTGCACCGGTCTTAGATAAAAACACAAAATTAAATACCATTGGTGAGATTATGAAGATGACTGTACCTAATATTGTTGAGCAGTTCGTCTTGACAGAGGTGTCTGGGGATGTGATCTTAAAGACGATAAATTCAATAACTTCGAAATCAACAGGATGTGATTCCGTTAGTCGTGTTATGATCGTTACAATTGTTGACATTCTCCTACCCATCATCACTCACATAATAAATTTTTCCCTTACCTCTGGCCAATTTCCTTCCCAATGGCGGAAAGCATTTATTATCCCGCTACCCAAAATTACATCACCAACACTTCCCACCCATTTTCGTCCTATTTCTATTTTACCCTTCCTGTCCAAGGTCCTTGAGTCGGTCGTTCACAAACAGTTATCTCATTTTCTTGACTCAAATAATCTTCTTAACTCCTTCCAATCTGGATTCCGCCCCGGTCATAGCACAACCTCAGCATTACTTAAAGTAACTGAGGATATCCGATGTGGCATGGAAGAAACCAAGGTGACAGTACTTGTTCTAATTGATTTCACAAATGCCTTTAACACAGTCGATCCTGATTTACTTATCACCATAATGTCTCGTCTTAAGATCTCGCCCAAGGCCCTCAACTGGTTTTCTGCGTACCTTCATGGTCGCCAACAAAGGGTTCAAGTTGATCAGGTGTTGTCGGATTGGTGCGACCTGACTACAGGTGTCCCACAAGGTGGCATTCTCTCTCCTCTACTGTTCTCCGTATTTATTAATGCCATCACCCTATCTCTCCATTCTAATTACCACCTGTATGCAGACGATTTGCAGCTTTATGTGCAGACAGATATCACCACACTGAATAGTGCAATAGCTTGGCTAAACTCAGATCTTTGCAACATACACTCTTGGTCAAAACGTTTTGGGGTCGCTGTCAACCCGAATAAGTGCCAGTCGATCATTGTTGGGAGCTCTCGATTGCTTAGCAAAGTTGACTTAAATAGTATTGACCCACTTCGGTTTGACGGCACGCCAATTCCGTTTAGTCACGAAGTGAAGAATCTAGGTGTATATCTAGATTCTGATCTAACCTGGACTACCCAGGTTAACAACACGAGTCGTAAAATATTTTCTTCACTGCACGCTCTCAATAAATTTAAACATTTTCTGCCGTTAAAAGCTAAAATTACCCTCGCTCAAAGCCTTCTACTTCCTCTTCTCGACTATGGTGATGTGTGTAGTGTCGATCTCTCAGAGGCGTTGCTCAACAAGATGGATCGGTTACTTAACTGTTGTATCCGATTCATCTTTTCCCTTCGCAAATATGATCACATCTCTGAGTATCGAACGAAGTTAAAGTGGCTACCAATTCGCTGTCGCAGGAATCTCAGAATCCTCTGCTTACTTTTTTCTATTCTTAACGAGCCTGCGACACCGAAATACCTCAAGGACAAATTTGCCTATCTTTTCTCATTTCACGATAAGTCTCTTCGCTCCTCAAACAACTCTGTTCTGTCTATTCCATCGCACCACTCTGGGTTCATGAACGATTCTTTTGCTGTTGTTGCCGCTAACCTGTGGAACAAGCTGCCGGTAAATATACGACAAGCATCCAACCGAAGCATTTTCAAAAAAATGGTATATTCATATTATTTAAATGGCTCATAACAACTCATTTAGTTTATTTATTATATTATTATATGTAGTGTATGTATTATTGTTATGTAATGTATGTACCTAATGTATTAATAAAACGTTATGTGTATGTATTATTAGTATTTAGTTTATTATAGTATTTATTATTGTAGTTTGGATAATATTGCATATTTATTACGTAATCATATTTCTCTAATTGCACCTACCTTACGTCTTTAATGTTCTACAATGTCCCTAAGGTTGGCTGTCAGAGAATGTCTAGCGACATTAAGTCCGCCCCTTGTATATATTGTGCAATAAAGTTTTAATAAATAAATAAATAAATAAATAATATATATATATATATATATATTACCGGTTTATTATATATATATATATAACTGTCTCCGTGGTCTAGCCGTTAAGTCCGTGGATTTAGGTTCGGAGGTACCGGGTTCGATTCCTGGTCGGGACACAAAAATATTAATGTAAATAAATACATTAAATTAATATTTAATTTATTTGTGATATTTCTCGAGCTTGCCACTTGTCATGATTGGCCTATAGTAAAGTTGGCTAAATGTGAATCCGCTTATTTATAAGCGTGGTTTCTGACCACCCCGAAAGGGAAGCGGTCCTGATGATACTTTATATATTGGCGGTATTAAACCTCTCTCGTTTAATCGCATTACGTTCTCAAGCATTACCTTGTAAAATTTCCTTCTAGAGCCCACGACAATTGACCCAGAGCTTTGAGGAAAATATGGATTAATTTATGCAACTTGATCAAATGCAAGGGCATGGTAATTGTTTTTGATTTCCTCTTTGGTACGAAAAAAAAAACAGTTTATTTGTATGCATCAATGTTCTATCAGAAGGATAGACTCACAAATCACTGTTCATTCGTGTTTTCGGCGAGGCGGTGGAGAAATTTATACTTACCATTTGAAATGTGAAATAAGCTTTTCTTACGTACGTTTGTAGGTTACCAACATCACCGTTCCCTCGGAGAGCACGTTAAAACGTCGGTCCCGGTTCCACTAATACCAAATTGTGCAATGACATCTTTATGAGACCTTGCCTATCTGAGCGTGTTCTACAGCTTGTAGAACTTGCTTGTTTTTTAGACTTTACTTAAAGGAGTCCTGGATATAGGAGTGGGGGTTTCCCTGGCTGGGACAGTGTTGCGGCCAGAGCGACAAATAACCGCGAGGCGCGGGGTCCGGGGCAGCGATACGACGGTGGACAGCTGACAGTGCAGCCTACGGCCTTGAAGAGCGAGGTCGCGCCAATCATTACAATTTTTAACAAAAAAAATTCTTAGCCTCTGTCTAGGCAGTTAGGGCTTTGCCAATATACTGGTGAGCTGAGAAGAAGACTTTCATTTACCTGACCATCAGCCGCCACAGACAGCATTCCACATCTTCAGCGTGCGACAGATGTAAGAGTCTCCAAATTTATGAGTACGCGTAGGGATAGTGGCCTGTGCGTGTGGTTCAGTCGAACTCCTCAGAACACTCACTGTGGTATAGCTTGTAGATCACGCTCAGGGAGGCAACACCTCGTCGAAGCTGCAACTATTTAAGAGTTTTAGACACTGTAAGACATTGAGAGTGTCTGTAAGGTACTTAGCGGAACCATCCCTCCGCTCCGCTCCGCTCGTCAGTGGAACAAGCTACCCCTGACTATAAGGCGTGCACCGTCCGTCAACGTATTTAAAAACCTTCAACCACATTATTTCTTGAGAAACAGAATGTATGTCTCTCGAATTAGTTGTTTGACATTTAATTTATATATATATATATATATATATATATATATATATATATATATATATATATATATATATATATCTATTTATTTATAGTGTATGTTTATGTATGTATTATATAGTATGTATGTGTATTGTTTTTTTTATATATTGTGTATGTATATGTATATTTAAGTGCTATAAATGCCTAATTATGTTTATTTACTAATTTAAGCTGTTTTAATATTTTTCTTTATCCTGCCCATCACCTTACATGATCCCTAAGGTTAGCTGGTGAAGAATGCCTTATGGCGTTATAGCTCGCCTATGTACTAGGTTTTTAAGTGCAATAAAGTATTTAAATAAATAAATAAATCCCGGAAAGAACAGTATTCCACGTAAGATCTTATTTGTGCTTTATAAAGCATATGTGAGGCAGGAAAAACGTTTTACCTTGTTTAGTATCCCCAAAAAAAAACCCCTAAATTGTTAGGTTTCATATAAATTTTGGACAACATGCAACACAAAAATTGCTGTATTACACGAATGTGTCCTCATTTTTACAATGATTTACATTAACATTTCAGTGACATGAAAATTACCAATTCTGATTCAAATTGTTAACTTTGTTTACTTAAGTGAACCTATTCTTAAGTCAAGGCGTTTTAGTATCGTTTTGATACAATCTTCAATGTGTTCGTGTTGCTCACGAACCCAGATCCCCTGAATTTGTGAGCCACACGGGCGCTGTTATACTAGTCACGGTGTCCAGCACTATAAGTGCATGAAATTCGCGGGTGAATACCTACTGAAATCCTGACGGGGAGAACTGGGGAATGTCCCCATCCCCAACCCAGGCCCATTAGACATCCAGGCCCACTGTCTGTCTGTCTGCCAGGTAGAACAATATTTACAGAAAATCAATTTGTTAAAGAGTAATCTTATGCATTATATATCTGGTTCGTCAATCTCTCTTCATTCATCCTGTCAACATGTCCGAACCATCGATCGGAGCATGCCTTTCCTTATTTTTGTATCTATGCTTTTATTGATATTTGCAAGGCTGGGATGTTATTATTATTATGTGCGCGTATGTGTAAATAAATAAATAAATAAATAAATATTTCCAGACAGGTCACACAGCGCCATCTAGTTTCCGTGGTAAGCTACGAGGCTTGTGTTACGAAAACTAGATAATAATAATAATAAATATAATAAATATTTCAGACAGGTCACACAGCGCCATCTAATTTCCGTGGTAAGCGGTAAGCTTGTGTTACGGAAACTAGATGGTTGATAAACTACATATTATACTTTTTTTTCTGTAAATATATACATATTATACATATAAACACCCAGACCGAGACACATTATACAATGTAGAACTTGCCCCCGGTGGGAATCGAACCCACGACCTCTCGAGTTCACGGCAACGTTTGTTACCACTAGACCACGGAGACGGTCTGTGTGTATTCATGCAATATGTGTGTATGTGTTAAATAGGTTGTATTTAGTGCCCGTGACGTGCTTTCCATCCGTAAGGCGGCTGAAAATCGGCACTATGGCCTATAGCGGACGCCGAGCTGATCGCCTATTTGTCGCTATACATGTGCTGGTATGCTAAGTATTTTGCGCATAATCTTTTTACTATTTTTTTTATGTTTAATTTGTATTATGCTATGTGTATGTATGGTTTGGCGACAAATAAATTTCTTTCTTTCTTTCTTTCTTTTTTTCTTTCTTTCTTTCTTTCTTTCTTTCTTTCTTTCTTTCTTTCTTCTGAAATTTGGACTGGCGATCAGATATATAATGCAAAAGTTGTGAGTAAAAGAGGCCCTGGCAGACCAAGATTTACATATTACGATCAAATAAATAAAACAATAGCTGGAAGGTGCATTAAAAGCCATCAAAATAAAAGGGCATGTATGAAGGTTGATGAATGTCGGAAGAAACGAAAGAAGTATGTCGTGACCGTGACTAGTGGCGCTTAATTGTCTCTGTCTACCCCGCAAAGGATTTGGAGTGACGATATAATAATAATAATAATACATTATTTATTTCAGAATTAATTCCATAATTATTAGTAACATTCCAACTTAGAACTATGTTAGTAGGTATACACATTAATTAAAAAGTCAAAAACACACAGCAAAAAGAATAATAATAATAATAACAATACCTAGTACTTAATTTAATTAATATTAATTCGTAAATATCTGTAGGGATATTTATACTACGAAAATGTGTATGTATGTCTAATCTTTTAAACCTACCTTTACAATAGATTTAGAAAATTATACTTACAGATTATAAAAATATATAGTAGTAACATCTCACGAATAGAACTTGTAGTTTATTTTTATCGCTTGTGTACTCGTACATGGAGAATTTGTAGTTCGCCACGCTAACTGTTGTTTATGAGTTTGCCGGTGGTACAATGGTTTTTAGCATACGTTGAATAATATTTACGGTTTTGTGGTCGAAATACTGTATTATGCGTTGATTACATCATAATGGGGTGTATCAGGCAAAACTTTTTGTAGATGTCGCTAGCGGCACTGGTACCTGGTTTACACCTATTTTTTATCATTTTTTAAATTTATTTGTAGTTTTACATTTTTATAACAGAAAAATTTATTTTAACTTAACTTTACCTACCTTAAAAGATGAATTAAGTAAGCGAACAACGTCTTTAAAATAAAAAAAGGTAAAATTAATAGAACGGCAATTTTGCGTTCACCATATCTTTGCTTTCGCTTGGAAATCTCGATTTGTACACTTAAAAGCTGCTCACTTCGGCATAATATCCAGAAAATAATAAATTTCGTAATAAAAATACAAGTTTTCTATACAACTGACAGTTATATAAGGTACCATCTATCATGCGCCATCTCATCATCATCATCAGGGGACAGAAGTCGTCTATTAAATTAAACATGTACAACAATGTAATTTTTACTTTTTGTTCAATATGTATATTTTATTTTGTGTCAATAAACTATTATTATTATTATCTATCGTGATAAAAAGTTAGTGACACACCCCATTATCACCTGACTTTAATTTAGCTAACGGCTTAGTCTCGGTTAGAACTATTATTGGTTTTTAATACTGAAAATTCTTCGCGATTTTTTATTTAAAAAAATAAATAAAAAGGTGATTCTTAGCGCTATTTTTTCTCGCTCACAGCCTTTCACTTCGTTCTTCCCATAATAACCTACTTAAAATCCTTCCCCACTCCTTCCAGCAGATATTCAGATTCCTTTACTGTATCTGTAGCTCGCCAGTGGAACAGACTTCCTTTAATTATCAGACAAGCACCATCTTTTAAAATATTTAAACAGAATAATTCGCCATATCTCACTTATTATATATATGAATACCTATATATGTATTTTTATTGTATATATTTATTTGTTTACGTATGACATATATTTATGTATAAGTATAGTTCTTATATGTATGTAATTAATTTGTGTTTTATATAGTAATAAATAATTTCAACTAAGTATCTATTTTCTTCGTAACATTCTGCACCCGCTTATTACATATCTCAGTCACAAAGGTTAGTTGGTAGAAAATGCATTTACGGCATTAAGCTCGCCTATGTACCTGCACTTGTTTTGGTTTTGTACAATAAATAATTTATTATTATTATTTTGTGCGGAGATGTTAAGTGCAAGTTATTGTTTTGTAAATTAATTTACTGTGGATATTGTTGATCAAAAGTGGTGTTGTTTTGTTTAATAATTTGCTACAATGTAATTAGTTATGGAAAACGATAAATTGTACTTTGAATATGGGGCACAAGTTAAGGTTTATTTTTTGCAGTTTTCCCGCGCTCTGAATTTCCATATTTTACCCGACGTGTTTAGGCTATAATGTCGCGAGTGACTCCAAGAAAAACATCAAATTCTGCAGCATCAGGAATTTTATGATGACCTCATTAACTTATTTAAAAGAAAGATATATTACGTCAGACTTGGCTCTATGGGCTAGACCCTTTGCCTTATCCTATCACCTCATTCATCATCCATCGGGAGAAGAGAACAAAAAAAACACAAACAAGGACTCTAATATTATCGATACAGTTTTACCGTGTGACAGCAGCCAGCTAACATTTGCTTTTAGTGTTGCAAAGGAATAAATGCTATTGTCCATTGATATAATATAATATGCCTACTGGCATTATAGCTGTACAATTTTTAAGTGCATTAAAGAATTTAAATAAATAAGTAATACACATATTAGGGCATAACATTAGTTAATTTGGAGCTGTTTTAAAAACTCATTATTCTCATATTAAAATATTACTCTCTTTTGGAACTAATGGTATTGACCAAATCAGCATTTTTATTTTGTAAGTGGCAACATTTCGAGACTGCTGACACAGAGCGAATGCCTATCTCCAACAGTGGACGCCTAGGACTCTGTGTTCTGTGATGATGATGATGATTCGTGAAGACTGATCTTATTGGCGTAAATTATCCATTAATTGTCGATTTTTCATTACATCAAATATTCATTTCTCAATACACAAACTCATCCTTACATGGCGATTCTTCCATCCGTTAATAATAAATGTATGAATGAAAAAAAAATTGCTTCGACAAATTGCGAATGAAATATCTAGAACTACAACAGCGCATTGTTAACTTGACTGAACCAATATTTGCATGATTATACCATTCTTATCAAGCCAATTAGTGCTTTGATAGTGCGGGCACGATAAACTATGACAAATGCTAAAGTACAATTTTGTAACTAATCTTTTGACAGCTCCAATAGGAAATATGCATTTCATTCCTTTCTTTAAAATAGTCTTGTTTTAAGCGGTATTGTTTTTATAGAAATATTCCTTAAATATTAAATAACGCGTTTCTTAAATCCTGCAAAAGTCGGTTCAAATCCCCCGGCATGTACCAATGAGAAATACACTTTTCTTAAGTACATTTGTCTTAGATTTACAACACCATCGTTCCCGTGCCTCGCGCAGCGCGGCGCGAGCACGTTAAGCCGTCGGTCCCGGTGCCACTAATACCAACTTGTGGAATCGTTAATAAATTGTCATTAAAAATTGTCATTTTTCGGGCATGTTGAAAGGATGAGCGATGAAAGATTGACGAACCAGATATATAATGCGAAAGTTGTGGGTGAAAGAGGCCCTGGCAGACCGAGACTCACATATCACGATCAAATAAATAAAACACTTACTGAAGGTGCATTAAAAAGTCTTCGTAACCAAAGGGCATGTATGAAGAGGTTAATGAATGTCGACGAAGCGAAAGAGGTATGTCGTGATCGTGTCAAATGGCGCTCAATTGTCTCTGCCTACACCGCAAGGGATCTGGCGTGAAGATATGTATGTAAAAATTGACATCATATCCTCGCCAAGCCGTCTGGCCAGGCGTATCGAGTGTAGGCCAAATTCTCCAGATATATGTTCTGGAAGGCCCATCTCTGACATTTTTTAAAATTGTATATTTACAAGAAAGTGAAGTAGTTTAAATATTTTTTTCGAAATTTTCGAATACTCGTCACTGACATCTTATCGCTGATTTTTTCCTTTAGTTGACGTTGTTTATTTGGTTTTATAGATATAGACACGACTCTTCAAATAACCCCATAAAAAGAAGTCTGCTGGACTCCTGGGTGGCCATGGGATGTCGCCTCGTCTGGAAATCAGCTTTTCCGGAAACATTTCTTTGACCACCGGCAGGGACTCGTTGAATGAGTGACAAGTGGCTCCATCTTGTTGAAATCATGTGTTACGATTGTAGCCAGTAAATTCCAGTAGCTAGTAGTTACTCACACAGTAATTCACAGTAACCGAACGGCCGCGAGAATTCCTTCCGATTCCTTTTGTTAAAATTGCAGCCCATACCGTTACCTTAAGAGAATGAAGTTGCCTCTCGTGTTTAGCTTTGGGATTTTCGCTGCTCCAGTACCTGCAATTCTGTTTGGTAATGGGCTTCGTCGGAAAATCAAAATTACTGATTCGATCTAACATTGTTTCGGCATACGATTTGCGCAAATTGAAATCATTAGGTTTTAATTCCAGTGTAACTAAATTTCCGAAAAGCGAGCTAGTGGCAAGGCCCCTCCCCGCTCCCCGCGCGGCTTGTATTAGCGCGGGGTGTTAGGTTTAAATATTAACGAATTCTTGGCCCACCCTGTATTAGTGTAAATGTACAGGTTTGTGACAAGTAAAAACACTTATATAATTGATTCTAGAAATGCAGTATGGGTGAATAACAGCTTAAAAACAAGATAACACTTGATTCATTGTACTAACATCAAATCTTTTCTTATCTTACATTTTAAGATTATTGTAGTCGACACTTGAATTATTTTAGCGCACGCATCAGATTTAATGCAATGATGATATATCGCGCAGGTCATCCATTAAACTAAGATATAATGTCGATAAGGTTTACAATAACATACTGTATTTTATTTTTATACATATCAATCAAGTCACTGGTTTTTGTGAGTGACGTTCTCGTACTTCAATTGAATTGGATTGATGCTTCTCTTTTACGCATTAAGTAAAGTATTTGTGGTTCTTCCCTCCCATATATTTAAAAGGTTATTAATTGATCGTTGTGGTGCAGTTCTGTATATGTTTTATTTTGTAAATCTGATATAGCTGAGTTTTCCTTGCAGATCCTTTCTCAGTCAGATTAAACATTAACAGGTCACTGGAATTTGCTAAGCTGCTGGTCTTTTGCTAAGAGCTTACTTATTGGACCACTTTGCTGCTAAGTCTTCTACTAGCAGGAGTAGAATCATTCAAAATAATTAAATTAATGACGTTTCATAAATGCCTGTAATAGGTTTACGTGAATAAAGATATTTTGACTTTGACTTATA
Source organism: Tinea semifulvella (assembly GCA_910589645.1). Classification (NCBI taxonomy): domain Eukaryota; kingdom Metazoa; phylum Arthropoda; class Insecta; order Lepidoptera; family Tineidae; genus Tinea; species Tinea semifulvella. The sequence continues at coordinate 2,204,950 of OU342615.1, read as the reverse complement.
TAAAAGCCTCTGTGGTCTAGCGGTTAAGTCCGTGGATTTAGACTCGGAGGTATCGGGTTCGCTTCCTGGTCGGGACACAGAAATATTTAATAATGTAATAAATAAATACATGTAATTAATATTTAATTTATTTGTGTTAATTTTCTCCTTTGGTACGCTGGAGACATCGACGAGCAGGTATATCAGCACTACCCTTCATCTCATACTCTCCCAAAGGTTAGAAGTTAGAAAATGCATTGTAGGCATTAATCTTCGCCTTTGTACAGTTTCTTTCGTGCAATAAAGAATTTAATAATAATATTTTTTTCTTTTCAGATCCTAATCGGAATTACCCTAATGGTGTGGGTAGTACAAAAAGCAAGAAAGGAGCTGACCATTGCGATTATGGCTGCAGAACTGGGCCGTGATACCCTGTCTACTTCAAGCAGCTCGAGCCTCAGCTAGCCCAGGGCTTCCACGGACCAGGACACGGTCTCGGATTCCAGGTAATGTAATAATAATGTATTCTATTATATCCTTGTCTGAGGCATCCTTACTAACATTAGAAATAAAAACTGGAACTTTGGTCTCAGCCGCTCTAAACTTTTCTAAATCTCCAGTATTTGCTGAACCTGATTTTCCAATAAAATGGTTTCTTAAGCGCTTTCTTTGTACACGTATCCAATTTTCATCTGGGGAGTCGATTTTCCATTCCTTAGTATCACTCACCAACTCCGCCTTCGTCCTTTGCTTTTCGCATATGTTGATAGAAGCAGAGGTACTGACTGGCACGGTCGGACCTGCACTTCCGATCATCTGTTGCAGCTGAGATTCATCCAAACCCGTTTTACTAATATTGTCGTTTGCCACTACAACTCGCGAGGCCTGATGCGACAAATCTACATTTTGCGCGGGAATTTTCATTTCACACCTTAGCGTTGAAGGCGATAGTCTTTGGGCCTGGTTTTTTGGAGTTGATGATTGCCCTACCTTATCACCGTCCATCTTGTCGATGTTAATTAGTCGCATGGGTCCACTGTCTAGCCTAAATGTACTCATAATAAAACGTTTATTTTCATGCAATAAATAGTCCTTAGCTAAATTCGTTATTTATTTAAGGACAACTTGTTTCCTCAACGAGTCCTCCACTCAACCATTCCTTCCAGCTGTTAAGTTATTAGATTCGGTTGTTAAGGTAAACGGTCGTGATGATTATTTCTACTTAACTAAATAATACTTTTGATATTTATATTTAATATTTCAGCACCTACTTTCCAGTAAATTGTTTAAAGTTATCCCAATGGTTGGCTATGATAAAATGTCTTGCGTCTTTGTGAAATAAAGTATTAAATAAAATAATACATGTTTTTATTAGTGCCGACTGTATCCAAGTTGTTACAAGCGAACCAAAGGAAATAATATATGTATTTGATTTTCATTTATTTGTAAATTTCAGGTCAAATGCTACCCAAGAAGACAGGTAGCTGTTGGTCATCATGAACCCGAATTTCGTCGGGTATTCGCCCACCGATGGTGAATCTTATGTGTGATATATTTTAAGGGACTTTATTTAAGGGTTAAGTGTGGAGTGACTAGTTTAATATTACGCTCAATGTAGTGTGAAATAGATTTTTTGTAATATTGGCAGAGAGTTTAGCCTACACTTCGAAATCAGTATTCTTAGTTGAGGTTTGGAGCCTCAAAAGGCATAAATGTTACTATTTTAAATATTTCCGGTAAGATAAGTTTTTTTTTTCTGGCAACATTGAAGATTGCGTTCCCGTATTTTTCTGCATCTTGACATCCACTAGTTTGTCTCTTTCATATTATAAATATTCACGAGTCACAAAAAAATGTTTTTGCTTAAAAATGTGTTCTTTAATTTAAATAAATTATTAATAAGAAATATAAGTTTAAATAATATAAATATTAGCCAAAAATAACATACGCTTGAAGGAGGTTTCGCGATGTACTTTGAGTCTGACAGTTCTATTCCTCGAGCGTAGTGATGTGCCGAAGCGTCACTCCGTTTGACAATTTTAATTTGGTCAGTCTTGCAACACTACATTCGAAACGGACGGCAAACTTATGCATGTAAAGGCCCTTAGACGCTATTTTCAAATTGATTTTTTAATAATATTAACTGGTTCTTACGCGATTTACAAAAATTTAGATACATATTTCTCCCGACGTTTCAGCCAAGTTACAAGTTGCAGTGACCGTCGTCACGGGTCGACTGGAGCTGCATGGTGTAGGCTCGTACATACTGGGCGGTAGATGTAAACCTACCCACTTATCATTTTAAAAGTTTTTAGAAATCACGACACTGCTTCCGTGGTCTAGCGGTTTAAGTACTGGTCGATCAGGGCACTTATTTCTATTCGGGACATTTATTGATTTAAATAAATAAATTGAATTAATATTTAATTTATTTGTATTATTCTTGGTGTGTTTGGTACGCTAAAGAATCGACGAGCTTGCCAATTGTCATGATTGGCCTATAGTAAAGTTGGGTAAATGTGAATCCGCTTCTTTATAAGCGTGGTTTCTGACCACCCCGGAAGTTTAAAAGATTAAATACTCTATTTTCTAGTTCCATGCTAAATGTTATCAGTCGGCTTATCGATTGTTTTATCAGTATTAGCCAATACTTGAACACAATCGATAATGCGTCTAACTTAATCGGCTTGTTTCATATTTAACCAGTCAAAAATATCATTATAATTATTAATTCTTCTAAGAACGTTCTTATAATGGGTATTAAATATTATTTTCTGCGTAACCCTTTTGATTATTAAAAAAGATTTTTATATTTCATTTCAAATATGTCAGTTTTTATTTTTTATTTTTTTATTGTAGCACGACTGATGGTAAGTGACGCGCGTGGTCCATGAATGTTAGCAACTGAAGTCAGACTGACATCAGTACCTAACACTGCCGGCTTGACTAGATGCTTTTTCACTTTTCGCTTGAAGGACTCCAAGAGTGAACACAGAGGCTGGAAGAGCATTCCACATCTTTATCGTGCGACAGAGAGGAGAAGGAGGGATTAGGTTATTGAGTTCTTCAGAGCACTCACCATAGTATAGCCGGTAGAACACGCTCAGAGAAGCCACATCTCGGCGAAGCTGCAGGGATTCCTAGAGTTCCAGATATAGTCCACAATCCGAACAGCTCGCCTCTGTAGGACATTGAGAGCATCTGTGAGGTACTTGGCGGAACCATCCCAAAGGTGAGAATAGTATTCTATACATGATCTGATCTGTGCTTTGTACAGCAACAGTCTAATTGTAGGCGGAAAAAACCGCTTCACCTTCTTCAGTATTCCGAGCTTTTTTGACGCTGTTTTGGTGATGCTCTCAATGTAGTTCCAGTGGCTAAGGTCTGAGCGTATTTTCACCCCGAGAATGTTGAAGCTGGGCTGTAGATCCAGCGTGGTGCTCTGAAGAGTAGGGGGAGGAGACAAGGGGGACTTCTTGGCCGCCAGCGCGCATGCCTTGTTGGCATTGAACTGGACAAGATTTTGAACACCCCACAACAAGAAAAGTTTTTGGAGAATTTAGCCTACACTCGCCACTCTGGCCGGACGGGTTGGACCGTTTCCCTTTCGGGGTGGTCAGAAACCACGCTTATAAAGAAGCGGATACACATTTAGCCAACTTTACTATAGGCCAATCATGACAAGTGGCAACTCGTCGATGTATCCAGCGTACCAAACTCGAGAAATCGAATTAACGTCATGCCCAGTTAAGCCGGCATAGTGTTAGGGACTGATGTCAGTCATGAGTGTCTGATTCCAGTTGCTAACATTCATGGACCTCGCGCGCCTCGTAACATCACGTGGGCGCAAGGTCACATGTCGTGCTAGTATAAAAATGATATTTAAATATTAATTAAATGTATTTATTTACATAAATAAATATTTTTGTGTCCCGACCAGGAATCGAACTCGGTACCTCCGAGTCTAAATCCACGGACTTAACCGCTAGACCACGGAGGCAGTTCAGGTTTATCTTGAAATATTATGTTTTAAAAATAACATGTGCGTGTTTTACGCCAAGGACTTACATAGTGTGTTTCGTGACTATTTATTACACGTTATCAATCACTTAAATCGCATGTTATACTATTTTTCTCATGTCACAAGTTTTTCACGTGATAATAATTTTCTGAGGTACTTTCATCTGTATAGGTAGCCGTAAAAAACATTTAAATTTTGCGCGCAATTTATCTGGAACGAGCGCCATCTTGTCACGTGACTTATTTCTTATTCAAAAGATTTTCAGAAGTCGTTCCCGCGCTTTTGCACGGACTTGTGAGATTCAAGTTTTTTGTTTTGTAAATTACTTTACTGCGTCAAAACTGATGTAATATAATGTCACAAATTGTTCGCGTCATATTAATATTTAATTTTCCTTTCATATTCTTGGTTATAGCTATAATGTTACTTGTTCGTTATAGTCTTATAATAATTTTCAAATAGTTATTTGCATGAGAATATCTTCCTTCCAAGGTACTTAAAAATTGTAGATGTAAAACATTTTTATTTTTGGCGCGCAATTTTATTGCATCGCGAGCCATCTTGTCACGAGACTTCTTACACAAGATTTTAGGAGTCGTTCCCGCCCTTTTGCACGGACATGTGCAATTTTATGTTTTGTTATTAGTTCAAAAGTTGTTTAATAATGTGCTACAATGCGAATAACGAAACGATTAATTTCGGGCAAAAGTGTAGTTGTTTTTCCCGTGCTGTAAACTTCCATATTCCCGACTTGTTTGGTCTATATTTCCGTGAATGACTTCCAACAAAAGCATCAAATTTTGTAACACTTGTAATTTGATGATCCTCAACTCTGTTATAAAGTTAAAATAATAACGCAGTTATGAATAAATATCGTGTTTAGGACTAATACACACATCAAAAGTGTCTAGGGATCAACATATATTTTTGCAATAACTTTTCTCCTGATTGATATTCATTAAAATTTTCTTTAAGGATTGATCAAATAAAATGTTTTCGTTTGTCTACAGTAACGATAAACCAAGTCACCTTTGCATTAGTAAAAAAAATTGCCATTTTCCTAATAAAGGGATTTTTGACATTTGAACCACTAACATTAAAGTTCGAAAAAAAGACTGAAATAACAGTTTTTTTTTTAATTTTATTGGGTAACTTAAACAATTAATAATCCGTGTTTCTACCGCGAACACTAACAACACAAGAACATCGGTTTGGCATACTCAAAATGAGTTCATCCAAATCACGCTGTGGAATGGCCGCCCATGTTCGTTGCAACAACAAAAAAAGGTCTTCTTGCGACTGGATACCCTCCATATTCGGCAGAGCTCTTCTCTGAAGAATATCCCATGCATGCTCAATCGGGTTCAAGTCTGGCGACTGAGCAGGCCAGGGCAGGACATTGATGTTAGCTGCGGCGAGAGTCTGTCTTACAACTCTTGCGGTGTGCGGTCGTGCATTATCATGCATTAACTGAAATAAGGGACCGATATGCACTTGTAGAGGAACGATGACGTCTGATACAACCGTCTCAGCATAAATTTGAGCGTTGAGGTTGCCTCTGATCCAAATCAACTCAGTTCTTCCGCCGATCGAAATACCCGCCCATACCATGATGGTTCCACCACTATAAGGATGGACTTCCTGGCAGGATTTTAATCGCTGTTGGCGTCCAGGGGTTCTCCAGTGTCGTATACGTCTTGTATCCGGCCTCATACCAAAACGAGACTCATCAGAAAAGCACACGAAACGCCATTGTTCTTCTGTCCAATTTCTGTGTTCAAGAGCCCATTGATATCGAGTCCTACGATTGTGCATTGCTATAGGTGGTACCCGTAGCGGTCTTCGGGAATGAAGGTTCACTTCATGCAAGCGGTTTCTGACTGTTTGGTCGCTAATTAAGTTCCCTGAAGAGCGATGAAGGCTCACGGCTAACATCATGGCGGTTATTGTTGGAGTTCTTCGAGCTGTGATTTGAATGTATCGGTCTTGTCTCCGTGTGGTGCAGCGATACCGTCCTCCATGGCGCTCAGCCACGGTACCAGTGGTTCGGTAACGTGTCCAAAGTCGACTGATAACACTCTGACTTGTATTCAGAGCTAAAGCCACAGTACGTTGCCGGGAACCAGCTTCTATCATTCCCACGGCTCTGATCATTTCTTCCCTGCTTAAATGACGTCGCCGCTCCATAATAACGTTGGTTTTAATCAGTAGTAGGGAAACAGTAGCACTAATAATGTCTTCAATGCGTCTTATGTTTTTATAGGGAAAATATTGACAGCTGATTTTCATCTTTTACTCGAATTTGATTGACAGTTCCTGTTTTAAATTATGAAATGCACCAAAAAGGATCCATATAAATTTATAAAATCATAAATTTATTACAAAGCCACATCTCAATCACAAGAAATCCGCATAAACATGCTTGATCCCTAGACTTTTTTGATGTGTGTATATTGTATACAATGTCCTTAATTTTTTTTAAAATAAAAAATGAAATATTTAAGGCCTGCGTTCATAAGTAATATTTTTAATAAATTTTTAAATTCTTTAGATTTTACCTAATAAATAATACTTCTACACTTTACTGCATTAATTAAAAAATGTCATATTGTTTACATTATATGACAGATAAATAATTATATTATAGTGTGCAATAACGTATATATATAGGTATAAAAAAGCATAGGGACAAAAATAAGTAAAGGCATGCTACGATGGTTTGAGCATGTTGAAGGGATGAACGAAGAAAGATTGACGAACCAGGTATATTTAAAAAAGTATATATGCTATTAGTTATAATTAATTTTTCACTTTACCTCTGCATCCCACAATTTATTTTGTCATTCTCCCAAAGGTTAGCTGTTTATTTATTTATTTAATTAGGATCACCAACAGAGTACACATTGAATCCAATTCTATCAATAGAAGCAAACAGTAAAAAAACATTAGTGAATGGTACCCCAGTAACAGGTGACCACAACATGTCAAACTACATTCAATTATGATACATTATATGTTTAAGTTAATTGTTAATAGTAACAATTTTTTATTTAAAAATTAAAAATAATGAGATCTATTACTAAAAGTAGGTAATACTTACAGTTACAGAGTTAAATGATAAAAGTATCTTATATACAAACTTCATTGAAAAGCAAAATAAACAAAAAGTTAAGGTATTAAGCTCGCCTATGTACTTTATACATACATACATACATATCTTCACGCCAGATCCCTTGCGGGGTAGGCAGATACAATTGAGCGCCATTTGACACGATCACGACATACTTCTTTCGCTTCGTCGACATTCATTAACCTCTTCATACATGCCCTTTGGTTACGAAGACTTTTTAATGAACCTTCAGTCAGTGTTTTATTTATTTGATCGTGATATGTGAGTCTCGGTCTGCCAGGGCCTCTTTTACCTACAACTTTAAAAAAAAGTAAAAAATCCTTTATTGCACAATATATAAGATAAAATAAGGAAAGGCATGCTACGATGGTTCGGGCATGTTGAAAGGATGAGCGATGAAAGATTGACGAACCAGATATATAAGACTCACATATCACGATCAAATAAATAAAACACTGAAGGTTCATTAAAAAGTCTTCGTAACCAAAGGGCATGTATGAAGAGGTTAATGAATGTCGACGAAGCGAAAGAGGTATGTCGTGATCGTGTCAAATGGCGCTCAATTGTCTCTGCCTACCCCGCAAGGTATCTAGCGTAAAGATATGTATGTGCAATAACGTTAAATAAAATAAAAAAACAGTGCAAATGGGTAATATTTATATAGTTATAGGTATTTGTAATAATGAGATTATTAAATTGCTATGTTCCTTATTGTCTAGACTGCATACACTAAAATTAAAGAAAAATATTTATCTTATAGGCTGATAGTCGTATTACCAGAGCCTAAAAAATATAACTCAGCTTAACTTTTAACTTATCTATCTAGGGAGTCGTTCGCGCCATTTTGCACGGAGATGTCAAGTGCAGGTTTTTCTTTTGTAAATTAATTTTCTAGGGATATTATTGGTCAAAAGGGATGTTGTTTTGTTTAATAATGTGCTACAATGTGAATAATTATGTAAAACGATAAATTGGACTTTGAATATGGGGCACAAGTTGCAGTTTCTTTTTTGCTGTTTTCCCGCGCTGTGAACTCCCATATTTTACCCGACGTGTTTGAGCTATAATCCCGCAAGTGACTCCATGAAAATCATCAAATTCTACAGCATCTGGAATTTGATGATGACCTCATTAACTCATAAAAAAGAAAGATATATTACGTCTGACTTGGCTGTACTTGACTCTTTGCCTTCCCTATCACCTCATTCATCATCCATCAGGAGAAGAAAACTCAAAAAAATAGAAAAAACGAATTCAAAGTAGTGTTGCACAATCTTGGTCTTGCCGTCTTGGTGTTCTTGCTTTTTTGCAAGCCTAAAAGAAAAAAATATCTGATCAGACTAGGGAAGTCTTGCTTTTGGTCTTGCAACCATATCAGTGATCTTGTGCAAGACCAAATTTGGCAACACAACTATAATGGTTAAAGTACCCAATCCAGCCTGTATACTTTCTTTCTAAGAACGTTCCTGATTTTACTGGCAATTAGAATTTTGTTGTAAAAACACTTATTATGCAAGTTTTTATTATTATTATTTTTACTTAACTTAAAGGGTTACGTAGAAAAAATATTTACCAGCTGTCATGGGGACGTTCTTGGAAAAATCTAATTATAATAAAATTGTATATTATAAAAACATATATGTATTAAATAAGTATAATAGATATATTACGGCTATTTAACCAGTTGTCAAATTAATATATATTTGTATTGGTATCCACTGCCTAAGGTGCATCTTAGCTACTTATTATTACAAAAAACAATAGACTAAAAATACCCTTATTCGAGTATGGTGTGTACCTATAATAGTATGTCCAAAAATATTGTCAATTTTAATTTATTATTAAAAAAATATTAGTTTATTTAATTACTTAGGATGGTTTAACGCTTGTGCATGCCTCTCGCTCGCACAATATTTTACAGTCTATTCGAGACTTTATTCTTTATTTACAGTCATTCATTCCCACCGGAATTTGGCTAAGTCTAAGGTCTAAGTTGTCAAGACCATATGTCCCAACATCAGTTAACCGACCACGGAGAAGAGCCTCTCCGCGGTCGGCTAATAGTTTTAAGTTTAAATATATTTTTGGTACCGCGGATTCATTGTCGGGCATTCGCGGTTCATAGACGCATAGTACTGAAATAAATACATCAAACGAAATACAGTCCATCATACACATAATTAACCAGACAGGGTATCCCGAGTCATCCTACAACGGGCCTTGGCCCCAACATGATCCGGCTCGAAAGACCATGTCGGGGCCAAGGCCCATTGTAGGATGACTCGGGGACCCTGGCTGGTTAATTATGTGAATGATGGACTGTATATATATGGAATCCGTTAACTATATATATTAAAGTAGATATTTGCACGGCCGCTGTCAAGGTCGAGCGCTTATAGAGTTGAGAATTGAATAATACTTTGTAATTATAACGCAAGCTCTGACTTAAACAACAAAATCCACTAATAACGTTTGCGACTAAGTAACAGAATAGGTTCAAAGGAAAATTAAACAGAAAGGCGAATAATAATAATAATAAAACTTAAAACATAAAAAAAACTAGTTGAAAAGTCTGAGTGCACTTTTTTGAGAAATGAAGAAACATATATATTATAAATCGCTACAAATAAAGCAAATATTTATGGTGTCGCCAACGGCCATGATTTTTGAGGTCGTTATGTGTGGTGAAGTTATATAAATTAAATTAACTACGTATTATTATTATTATTATTGCTGTTTGTTTTAACTTTTTAATTAATGTGTATACCTACTAACATAGATCTAAGTTATAATGTTACCAACAATTATGGAATTAATTCTAAAAATAAATAATTTAATAATATTGGTCATTGTTTAATATAGGTTAAATTAGACAGAGGAAAATATCAAAAACATTTAGAACGATTTTACTAAAACAAATATATCTTTAATACATCTCCAAAGTTGATATTGGGTTGTGCGGGCGAAAGATATGTTAAACCATCTTAAATCATATTTATATTCACAATACAATATCACATCTCCATATAACCTAAGACTGATTTATGTCTATATAATTTATTAGCAAAATGTTTGCAAATTTCATTTAATACTACAACTTATTTTTTTCTTCGTATGTCTGGTATTACTGATTATGACAGATGATTGGCTGCACTGATAATACTACCATGTGATTGGTTTAAATATATTAAGCGCAGTTATACCAACATTGCAAGAAGAATAAAAGTTAAATTGGTCAATATGCTTCATGTACAGTCAACATGAAAATATGTGCCGGATCGTGAGGTTTAGTAGTGGACTGTATATTGGCTTCCCTCGATGTTAGTAGGTGACGTATCCTCACGACCGGTGTAACGACATCATGCGGGGTAGACAGGGGGGTTCGTTGTTAAGATCCCGGACGGCTTCAGGCGGAATAAAACTCCATACTTCAGGAAGGTCTTCTCAGGTGTCCTCGGGCTTGCAGTTCTTCTTGTTGGCTCGGCGAAATCGGAATGTCGGAACCGCAAGCCCGTCTGTCTTTTATAATACTCACTTGACCTCGATTTTGAGCTTACACGTGTTTGTCGGCTTCCTTTGCCAACACGGTAAGCCCCGCCCCCTATTGGAATAGTCCTATCAGAATGTTTACATTATAACCAATAGGGGACAGAATGCCCGCTCCGACCGAGATGTAAAGTCGATGGAGCGAGCACCAAAATTTCCTGCTGAGATCAAGTGAGCAATAAGACAACCCTCGAAATACTTTATTTATCACAAAAGTCCCTAATACAAGGTCTGCGTCTGAGCAGGGAGACTTATACAATCATTTTAAGCTGGGCTGACCTGGAATACGTCCTAGACCCTCTCCAGATCAGCCCAGGTACACACTGAGGCACCTGGACGGCTTCCAGGCTACCTAGGTCCTCACTAGGATACCTAGGCAGCAGCCGCGATCGACTTTCCTAGACTGGCCATAACAAGTCCGAGATCCTCTCGGGACCAGTCCAGGTTCCGTCCAGGATACCAATACCCATTCTAGGCAGCCTAGGCACTCGCAGAGCTACCTAGCGACCTGAATTTACTATATTCCAGGCTGGCCGAGAATACGTCCGAGACTCTCGTGGCCAACCTGGATACCTTATAATAAAACATCTCGTTTTATTATCAACAATTAAGATCAATATTGTTATCGCGAACAAAGCGTACCTTCCAGGTACGGCGACATAGACCAAACGTTATCGCGAACAAAACGCATCCCTTGGGTGCGGCGGTAAAGACCAAACATATTACCGCGAACAAAGCGCTTCCCTTGGGTACGGCGATAAGGACTACAACACATTGTCGCAAACATAGCGCACCCTTTAGGTACGGCGATAATAAGCTAGGCTTGACCGAGATGACGTCATCACACCGTCTCTCGGCCAGGCTAGGGTCAAAAGGTTGTTCTTTATTATCACACACAAATAAAAACACACAGTAGTCATCAAAGTAAACACAAGTAAAAATACACAGTAATCGTCAAATAAACACACGTAAAAATACACTAAGAAATAACACGATTACTGCACAATTATTATTATTTATCCTGGTTACGACCAACGCAAATTCCTAAGCTATCACATAGCTATGTCCGGGCTACGACCACCTCTTTTGTTATTGTCTTATCTTTATCACTAGTAACTTTTATCACTAATTGTTCGTGATTGATAGGCGGCCGTCCCGTACAAAATACATTTTTTTTTACAGGGTTATACAGGGTGATTTTTTTAAGTGGACTTTCAAGGTCAAATCCTAAACTTTTTCTATATACCACTCATAACTGACATCAGTCCCTAACACTATGCCGGCTTGACTGGTCATAACGGCAATTCTAGCGTGATCCCGAATCGTGTGAATACAATTTACTGGGTTTATATTACTTCCCCGCCCCTGCTCATTCCAGTTCATGGACCTTGCACGCCTCTCACCATCAGGTGGGCGCAAGGTCACATGTCGTTGTGGTATTAAAGAAAAGTTTGCCGTTTAAAGTTACTTTCCACCATTTGATTCTTACAAGCAAAACTTTTAGCTAGATCAATAATACAGAATGAGTTTTTTTTTTGTATCAACCGGTTTGATTCCCGGCTGGGAGAATATTTTTAATCTAATGACGCAATTTTAGTTTTCATTAAAATCAACCCCAAAACTCCTTAAGGCATTTTTCGTTATAGTCTAGGACAGTCTTTCTCGAAGTAGGCGATAACGCCCCCTTATAAGCGCTGGACGCGTCAAAATATCGTTATTCACGTAAACCTATTACAGGCATTTGTGACACGTCATAATTTAAATTATTTAGAATGATTCTACTCCTGTTAGTGAAAGACTAAGCAGTGAAGTGGTCCAAGGGGTAAGCTGTTAGCAAAAGAACTAACAGCTTAGCAAATTCCAGTGACCTGTTAATGTTTAATCTAACTGAGAAAGGAATCTGCAAGGAAAACTCAGCTATAGCAGATTTACAAATGAAACAGATACAGAATTACACAACAACAATAAATAAATAAATATCTTTCAAATTCCCCTGAGGCCTTGAAGGCCTACTTGAAAAAATAACCTGTATTCGTATCCTACCCACTATTTCTTTATTGTCACAAAAATATGTCTTTAAGTGCCATAATAGTAATTAGCTATATCTTCTTTTAAAAAATATTGTAACCCTGTAAATAAGTGTTGTCCAATCTTGCTCTTGGTCTTGCTTTTTTGCAAGACCAAGACTAACCCTATTCTTGGTATTGGTCTTGCGAAAGATTCTTGCTCAGACATTATTTCCTAATTTTGCTTAAAATAATTTATCATTTTTTTTTTTTTTCAAAAAATACCTATTCATGTCTGATTTTTCGGGTTCAGAGATAAAAATATAGAACCCTTATAATAGATGATGTCCGCGCCTGATCTGGAACCTTTCAGCTAACTATGCTTATGCCGCAGGCTCAGACCAAACGCGCACAAAGGCAGAAGTGGACTGTATTTTAAATTCTAAAATAAATGGTTATGAGCAATCCGGACACAGAGGTAAAGTTTATAAGAAGACGGTAAATCGGAGAGGTCACTTATTTAAGGAAAGTATGCCTTTTCACAGCTTCCGGAACACCTATCCTGGCCAGGATAATCAGCAAACTCGACGTCACCAATTTAGACAAGTTCTATATGATGCTCACACAACCGAGTCACGTAGTACCGCAGAATTCCAGCACAGACAACCGCGCGCGATTATTATGTCCTTTCGCTGGCGTGCAACTCGCAACTGATTCCCCAAAGTAAACAAGCTTATAAGAAAACAAATTTAATGTTCACTTTGAAGGTATCAAAACGTCATGAATATTATAAAAATACTTGTCCATTTTTAAAACGTGTGGCGCCATCTAGTGGCATACTTGGAAAGGAGGTGGAGGGAAAATAAATTGCTCATACCATAATAACTAAAATAAACAATGTGAATGGCGTAAACAGATGATTTGAAATATCTCCAAAACTACATTTGAATACATTTTTGGATACATGTAAAGAAGTAAATCAAACCAGTAGTTTTCAAGATACTAGTTTGCGGAAAGACACTATGGTCTCATAAGGTTTCCTTACTACAATTAGAACGTAAATATATATTTTCAGTCCGAGCAAGAGTCTTGCAAGATTAGGAATGCAAGAACAAGACTGAGACTGGCCAAGCCTTGATCTTGGTCTTGCATAAGAATTGCTGTACCCCTATTCTCTTACTTAAGCGCAAACTTATCCCTTTCAGCACGACAAAAATCATTTGGAATATTAAAAGTTTTTATATTATCTGCAACAAATAAAATGTGTTAGATGTGTTTCTTACTTGGTAAAATATATAAATTGAAGCTTAAAATTTTTTTTGCCAAATATTTCGCCTCTCTTTGGAGCGGCGTCATCAGTGACAGTGACTGAAGGTCTTTGTCATAAATTTTGAAAAAAGTAATTTTATTTCTTTTAGCAATGGTAAAGGCAATGCACTATATAGTTTTGTATTTATTTTTTAGAAAAATATCATCATAAGGTCTAAAATATCTCGTAAAAATAGTGAAAAAAATCCATAATATAAATTGCATATTCGTTTTCTAATGTTCTAACGCACCATTGTGCGTTGGGTTAGGTATATAAGGAAATAAAAAACATTTTTGTATGTTTTTGTCTTTACTAGTCCTAACAATGTAATAAAGATTATAACTAAATAGCTAGATAAGTGCACGAACTATCGAGGGCGTTTCGGAGCGGCTAAACAGAATTTGGAGACTGCTAGATTTTTTGTTATAATAACGCACGCTTAATACTGTCCGTGCTGAAAGAGATAACGCACGCTTGGTATTGTCCGTGCTGAAAGGGTTATATAATGGAATCCGTTAACTATATATATATCACGCTATTACAGTTGATATTTGCATGAACGCTGTCAAGGTCGAGTGCTTATAGAGTTGAGAATTGAATAATATTTTGTAATGGGGTGTATCACTAACTTTTTATCACGACAGATAGCGCATGATAGATGGTACCTAATATAACTTTCAGTTGCATAGAAATATTGTATTGTATTATTATTAAGTGTACAAATCGAGATTTCCAAGCGAAAGCAAAGATATGGTGATCTCAAAATTGCCGTTCTATTAATTCAACCTTTTTTTTATTTTAAAGACGGTGTTCGCTTACTTAATTCGTCTTTTAAGTTAGGTAACGTTAAGTTAAAATACATTTTTTTGTTATAAAAATAAAAAACTACAAATAAATTTAAAAAAGGACCCGTCATAGTTGTGAACAAGGTACCAGTGCCGCTAGCGACGTCTACAAAAAGCTTTGCCTGATACGAAAAAAAGAGTTCTTCGCGCCATTTTGCGTGGACATGTCAAGTGCAAGTTTTTGTTTTGTAAATTAATTTGCTGTGGATATTATTGATCAAAATTGGTGTTGTTTGTATAATAATGTGCTACAATGTGATTAGTTATGGAAAACGATAAATTGGACTTTTAATATTGGGCACAAGTTGCAGTTTATTTTTTGCGGTTTTCCCGAGCTGTGGACTCCCATATTTTACCCGACGTGTTTGGGCTATAATGCCGCGAGTGACTCCAAGTAAAGCATCAAATTCTGCAGCATCTGGAATTTGATGATCCCCAACTCGATTATGAACTCTGTTATGAACATATATTATGCAAATAAATTACGTGTTTAGGGCTGATGTATTATGTACAATGTCCTTACAATTAAATTAAAATAAATTTGCCTGATACACCCCATTGTGACGCAATCTCTGATGTAAATAACGAAATCCACTAAGTTACAGAATAGGGGTGTAGCTATTCATATCCAAGTCCAAGATCAAGGCTTGGTCTTGTTTTGGGCAATACTGTACATGTGTAACAAAGTTAGCTATCCTAAATGATACCAATGTAAATATTTGCAGAACATTTAATGGGGTGTATCAGGCAAAGCTTTTCGTAGACGTCGCTAGCGGCACTGGTACCTTGTTCACAACTATGACGGGTCCTTTTTTAAATTTATTTGCAGTTTTTTTATTTTTATAACAGAAAAATGTATTTTAACTTAACATTACCTACCTTAAAATACGAATTAAGTAAGCGAACACCGTCTTTAAAATAAAAAAGGGTTGAATTAATAGAACGGCATATTAAGATCACCATATCTTTGACTTAGCTTAGAAATCTCGATTTGTACACTTAAAAGCTGCTCACTTCGGCATAATATCCAGAAAATAATAAATTTCGTAATAAAAATACAAGTTTTCTATGCAACTGACAGGTATATTAGGTACCATCTATCATACGCCATCTATCGTGATAAAAAGTTAGTGACACACCCCATTCCTTAAAATCTAGTACTTACATATTTTCACTCTATTTCAACGTCTTTTGCCTTGTTAATAAATGTTGTATAATATTACATTGTACAATTAAAATTCGACTCATCGATTTTTGTGCCAAAATTTTAATTCTTAATTGTAAATAAAAAAAATAAAAAAAAAGTTTTTTGCTACATTAAGAAATATTACAATCATAGAAAAATAATAATACACAAGTTAAATTTTACTCAAAAATGCATGTAAAGCACTATACAAGCCTTGGCCCACTTTGACTGCTTCGCTGGTCACGCTATGATTGCCCCGAGCTAGCCTAGCTACGCTCTAGGCCTTCCAGCTTGGCCATCATTGCTGCCCTTGCTGCACGCTGACCGCGCTATGTCGGCCTTGAGCTGCGCTGTCGTCCATCATCAGCTCGACCAGCGAAGTAGTCATTATAGACCGCGGCAGTAATGTACTATAACATGTGGCAAGGGTATTGGCTCAGCTTCAGTCGTGCATCACATTTGTCGTGTTTAACTTGGCACAGCTCGAGTG
This sequence comes from Tinea semifulvella, assembly GCA_910589645.1. NCBI lineage: Eukaryota > Metazoa > Arthropoda > Insecta > Lepidoptera > Tineidae > Tinea > Tinea semifulvella. The sequence goes on along the minus strand of OU342615.1, from coordinate 2,188,438 downwards.
AATTTTGCTTAAATCGAATGAAAACCATAGAGCAACGCCAACCCTGTGTTTGACTTGTCGCTTTAAGCGCTCTTTCTACTTTATTTCTATTTGAAAGTTGACTTGGCGTTTCTTTGTGGTTATCATACAAAATTTGGTAAAAAAGCAAGCTTTGCTGTATTTGCTTTCAAGTCGAACATAGCACAAGTCGAACGACTTTCCTTGTGTTTAACTTGTCCCCTTAAGCGCTTTATTTCGCTTTGAAAATCGTACGACTTGGCGTTGCTCTATGGTTTTTATACAAATTAAGAAAAAATCGGTAAAAAAAGCGCTTAAAGCGACAAACACAAGTATAATGTGATGCACTACTGAGAGTTCTTCGCGCCATTTGCACGGACATGTCAAGTCCAAATTTTTCGTTTTGTGGAATTAGTTTACTGTGGATATTGTTAGTCAAAAGTGGTGTTATTTTGTTTAATAATGGGCTACATTGTGAATTATTATGGAAAACGATAAATTTGATTCTAGACGAGTATATGGGGCAGAAGTTACACTTTATTTTTTGCGGTTTTCCCGCGCTGTGAACTCCCGTATACCTTCGTGTTTGGGCGATATTGACGTGAATTACTCCATGAAAAGCATCAAATTCTGCAACATTTGGAATTTGATGATATCCAACTCGGTTATGAACATATGTTATGTAAATAAATTACGTGTTTATGGCTGATGTATTCTGAAAAAAAATGCACTACTGAAGCTGTTGTTAATCCAACACCCATATAATAATATTCTGAAATATTTAAATAGTCTGTAATCTGCCAAAATCCGCCCCATTTTTTATTTCATAAGATTAAACTAAAAATTTATTTTGTAAGTTAATTACAGTAAAATAAAATCTGCGCAATTTAAAAAAAAAAAAAACACTGAAATCAAATATAGATTGAATAATGGGTTTGGTATCCTAGTAGTGTAGCGTGGGTTTCTATCGCCCAAGGCGGGCTCCAAATACTATGTTATATATTGTATGCCAATAATATGAGCAGATTGCATGATCATAAGGATATTGATTGGAATAAGCGATCTATACATTAAAAAAAATAAAAAGTGATGTCCTTCACGACCGTATTGCTTCCGGAGTTGCCAAAAAAAGAAGAAGCATATTCACATTTGGACATATAACAATTAGTATATTGTTTCCCGACCAGGAATCGAACCCGTTACTTCTGCCAGCCAGACAAAGATTTTTAATTTGACAAATTATCGAATATGCTTTTTTTTTTTACTTTACTACAAAGGGTTTCAAAATTTATAGAAGTTTAACTTTTTGCCAAATGGAGGGTTTTGGCCAAATGGGTTTGAAAAAATACTGTATTTAATGACTTGAAACTGTAAACGCTTTTTTCTGCTGAATTTTGCTTTGAAAGTGAATAAAAAAACTATTTATACCTTTGAAAACGAAATTAAGTAAAAAAGCGCCAAGTTAAACACGAGATAAGACGAGAAAAGTCCTCATTTTTTCGCCCGGCCAAAACGCGCAGGTTTCCTAAGCCACTGGGCACTATAATTTTAATATAATGTACTTCTATGTATATAATTTACATTAAATATAGTTTAAGTAATGGTGCGTAATTTCAGGAAAAAGCAACCTGCTTCCGTGGTGTAGCGGTTAACTCCGTGGATTTAGACTCAGAGGTACCGGGTTCGATCCCTGGTCGGGACACAAAAATATTTATTAATGTAAATAAATACATTTAATTAATGTTTTATTTGTGATATTTCTCGAGTTTGGTACGCTGGAGACATCGACGAGCTTGCCACTTGTCAGGATTGGCCTATAGTAAATTCGGCTAAATGTGTATCCGCTTATTTATAAGCGTGGTTTCTGACCACCCCGAAAGGGAAACGGTCGTGATGATAGTTTACCTCATAACCCAAAATGGATGGAATCGGAGAAAAAGCTGTTGGGGTTAGAATCGCGCAAACCGTCCGACGTTTCGGATGACATTTTTTTTTTAAACAATAGTGAGTACGCGCCTTTCCATTCGGTTGCTACACATTTTTTTTTTACATTCTGGAGCCACCATTTTATCTCCGATTCCTTCCATTTTGGGTTATGAGGTAAAGTATTACTATTACCACGACCGTTTCTCTTTCGGGGTGGTCAGAAACCACGCTTATAAAGAAGCGGATTCACATTTAGCCAACTTTACTATAGCCCAATCATGACATGTGGTAATCTCTTAATTTAATTAAGTTATTTATATTAATAAATAATATTTTGTCCCGTCCAGGATTCGAACCCGGTACCTCCGAATCTAAATCCACGGACTTAATCGCTAGACCACAGAGATTGCCTTAAATACCTAGAGTCATCCGGTTGCTTTTTCAGACTGAAATTACTTACCATTGCCTTATCTAATACTGTGTCCGACTAAAGCACGATTTCCAGCCGTAACCTTAACCGAATATTCAGCTAGCCTTGTAGTTTCGGCCGGAATCAGAATCGAATATTCAGGCGGACACCAAAGTTTTGTGCTAAATAAACAAAACGGAATGCATTTATTGTTAACGAATTTATTTTTGTTGTTACATACTTATTTGTTTTAAGTTTTATTGTTGTTAAACTAAAATACTTATGTATTTCTATTGTACAGATTAATCGTGAGCCTAATTACGAATGATTTATAGTCAAATAAACTATTTCTATAATTATATTGTTTGTTTTTATTTTTACATATTTAGACATCCTTGTTGCATTATTCGTCTTTGACTTGGCGCCTTGTAAGCGCATTTTTTTAATGAATTTCTCTTTGACAAGCGTTCTGGTAGCTTTTCCAAGCGCTTTAATTTTTTCATGACGTCGAATAACCAAAGACAAATGACGCGTGTTTCAATGCGAATAACTGCTTTTTGTTTTCGGGTAGTGCAATCGAAGCAAATTGTCTATGGTCTAAAATGTGAAACTTTTCAACCTTCCTTCAATTTCTGTTTTATATTACCATCGTCGGCGTGCTTTGATTAATTTTCTATTGTAAATATTTTTTATATTGTTTTGTTTAAAGTAAGCGTCAGCGCTTTGAAGTATTTTTTTTCCAAGGCCTGTTTTTTTTTTAATACGGAGATCGATAAATCATTAATGATACGACTCGGACGCATGCCCTACTCATTACGGACTAAAACCCTATAAACCGTCTCTCTTTCACTGTTGGCCCTGCGTGCCTTAACAGCTAAGTCTGAGGCGTGGCTACGGAGTAAAGGCACTCGTTCGCCGCGTAAACTGGCCGGTTCGATTTTTCACTTCATTTAATTTCGCTTTGTAAAAAAGCTCGCTTTGCTTTCAATGTTACCTGTAGTGTCTTCAACTAGCTGCTCAAGGCTCATTTTGCTTTAACGGGTGTTCTAGTACCGTTTCCATTCGCATCAAAGCTAAATTCAGTAAAAAAAAGTGCGCAGCAGTTGCAGTTAAGCAGTACCTGAACACTAAGCTAATATCTTATGACAATAGCAAGAATATTGACATTATTCTAAGGTATTATCTTAGTAGTACATACTCGTAATATCAGTTGCATAGATTTTTTTTTAGTGTAATTTTATTTGTTATTATGGTAAGTAATTAATCGAAAAATTATACCGCAGTGTGCACAAATCGAGGTGTTTTTCAAGGCACATAAGGTTATGGAAAAAAATACCTCAAAAGCACTAAATGACAAAAATCTAAGATGTAAAAAGTTTTGCGTAATAATAATAATAATAATAAATTTATTCGAAGTAAAAAAGAACATAACATGCATAATTATACATACATTCCATTATTCTATTCTACTTGCCGTTTTTCTAAGCAAATATATTTTTACTAATAAAATGAATGAATCCGTACGTGCAGGAATGTTATTTGCATGTATTTCGGTTATTTGTGTTTGTTTTTTTTTTTCATATTCCCGAACTGTTTGAGAACTGTCATTTATTACTTCGTTATCATGGCGGAGGACGACGATGGCGTTTCGAATCAAAAATTTCCCAAAAACTCCGAAGTTGAGGGTTCCGACGACAAGATTGATCAAAGTCAACCCAAGCCGGACTTGGGCATCGCCGAGTCCAAATTTGGCACCAGCGAGACGAACCCAGGAGCAGACGGGACAGAAGCCGCAAATTCGACTTCTAGTCTGTATTTTATTTGTTTTTTTTTTGGCTATATATAAAAGCGTGCGATTAACTGTGTTATTTTGATTACAGAGACGGGAGGGGCAATTCGGAAGGAAGAGAATCCGTTTTCCTTCAGGCATTTCTTGAAGCGAGATTTGTCATTACCCGGAAATGCTACATTTGAGAATACTGGCGCTCGTCCCAAAGTTTATGCGAATACCGTGCAGCATTCTCCAACCGAGGGCGAGGCGAGGCGAGACAAGACTCAGGCCAAAGAGTCCCATAGAACAAAGACTTGTGATAGAGAGAATGTAGATTTACCAATATTTAGTGTAGAAAACAAATCAAAGCTGTACAACGAGGAGGCTTATTACCGGCCAAATGTGAGCGCTGAGCCTTTGGGGATGCCTTCTTTGCCTGATTTTGTTCAGGACCATATATTAGTTGAGCAAGTTTACTTGAACCAAGAATTTCCCATTAATGTTGATATGGATAAGTTGCCAGACTTCACATTAACTTCCAAGTATGGTGGTGGGTATGAGGAGTGCAGTGAAGGGGCTCGGTGGTGTCCGCGTGAGGTGCGAGACACCCCACATTTGAATTTGGATCTGACGGAATGTGTGAATCCTGCTGATAGAAGGAATACATCTCCAAGAAACAGCTTCCCTTTAGACCTGCCTGGGACTTCTGGTAAGACAAAAATAAGTTTTAAATCAGAAACTAGGTATTTTAAGAAGGATGGCATGAAATTTTTTAATGGCCTATAACAGTTATCATGTCTATTTCTATTGTCACTTGCCACTTGTAAAATTGTTTTTTAAAAGTGTTAACAGTTGTTTTACAAAACAAAAAAATACCATGTGACTTTCATTCCTAAACTTGTGAATTCAATCTATAATAATAAATTAATATATATTTTTTATATATAATAGGCGGTGGTGGCTCGGTTGTAAGAATGCGTTCCATAAATCCTACAAATGTTGGTTCGAACCCCCCCGGCATGTACCAATGAGAAATACACTTTTCTCACATACATTTGTCTTAGATTTACAACACCATTCGTTCCCGTGCCTCGGAGAGCACGTTGAGCCGTCTGTCCGGGTTCCACTAATACCAACTTGTGGAATCGTTAATAATTTGTCATCAAAATTGACATCATATTACCAAGCTGTCTGGCAAGCATGGCAAGTGTAGGCCAAATTCTCCAGATATATGTTCTGGAAGGCCCATCTCCAGCAGTGGAGGTCTAGGACGCTGTGTTCTAGGGGCTGTAATGACGATAATTGGCCGGTTGCAGAAAGCAAGATTAAAATAATCTCTCAATATTTTGGTATATGCCATGTAATTGGTAGTTTGTCACTTTGGTTATTTTAATGAGGTGCCTCATGTTAAACATGTCAAAAGATAATCAGCCTTTCTGCAACTGGCCGTTATTGTCCTACGATACGATGATAATGATGGGACTTTAAAAAAAAAAATAAAAGGTAGATTAGGTTACTTTATAAATTTTACCAGTGGAAATTTGTAATTGGCTTATAGAATCTTACTTATAGAAAAGACAAATTTGTAAGCATTCCATGGATTCACCGTGTGATGCGGAGGCCATTGTGTTTGTGGTAAGAGATGAGAAGAATACCAGCCACCATTCTGCTCCTCTTCCTACTTAACCATGGAAACTCTTTCCATAAATGTTTCTCCTGCAGACCTGCATAGGTCCAATTCTTTTAGTAAGTGGTGCAAAGATTTTGCTGAAACTCCTCTCGCACTAACTTCCACTGCATAAAGCTGAGTCTTGAACCAGTTACTGATCATTTCTTTTGTACGTTCATAATATTTATTTGCAATGGCTGTAAATTTTACAAATAATAAATAAATAATTGAAGAATAATCATTGACATTGTATAGGTGCAGAATCAATGCGTCTCCCAGACTTCCTTCCTGAGCACCCGGGCAGGATTTCCCCAGATGGTAATTTTGATGAACACTATCTACTACAGGCAGCTATGGCAAGTCTAGAACTTACTAAGTAAGTACACAGATATTTTTGTTTATTAACTACCAGCCTAAGAACTAGAAGCACATCCGTTTTATATGTAATTTCTGTATAATATAATTATTAGGTATTTAGAATGTAAACTGACATGGCCTCTTTACAGCCACAATCTTATTTAAGTTTACAATTTTATTAGTTCTAACTGTATTCAAGTTGTTTTAAGCAAACCAAATTAATTAAACCCTATATAACGACACTGGAGGGACTTTTATGGTATTATAGAGAGTTGTCGTTAAATGGAGAGAAGAAAAATCAGAATTGGAAGACAGCTAAACTAACCAAAGCCAATTGATTTCGGGAGTTTGTCATTTATTTTGTTTTTTTACAGACGAAAGTTAATTGTCATGTAACTACTTTAATTGTAATTGTTCAGAGCTAGATTTTGCTCGTAGCTACTTGACCAGAACTTTCTGTACTGACTATATTATAGTCAGTATGCCTTAGCATTGTATGTGTTTGTAGCTTAGAGCAACGTGTCCACGGGGCCTGAAATATACCTATATAATTATATAAAAAAACTAACTACAATTTAGGCCAAACAAAAAGAATATATGAAATACAATAAAAAATATAAAACCTAAACATATAAATAATAATAATAACAAATGAGAATGGCAGACACATACTCCATTCATTTAATTCTAAATCTGTTTATAGATCAGAACTGACAGTGGAGCGATCTCGGAGATCTGAACTGGAAAGGGAACTCAAAGAACTGAGAGCAAGACATGAGGAGGATCTTACAGCATCCGTAAGTAATTATATTCATTTTCTTAAACTGGAGACATTAAATATACAATAATAATAAAATCCTTTATTACTTTAAACTTTATTACTTTATTTTTAAACCAGCCTATTGTCGGTCGCAATCCCGAGACACCATTCTTCTCATCTCTTACCCACACACAATGGACCCGGCACCCGCACGGTGAATCCATGGAATGCTTAGAAATTTGTCTTCTCTGTCTTCAAATAAGATACATACATTTTTTTATAGTGTTAAATAAATAATAAAGGTATGTGTCGAAGAAAAGAGAATGAAATGCATTAACACGACCGTAAAAGAGTCCAAAGGGTATGAGAGTAAAAGCTAAAACAATTGTTTTAGTATTTATTAACCTGCAATCTCTTCCAAGCTAGAAACGCCTTTGTTAAAATGAGCCATCTTCTCTGCAATCACAATCTTAAACTTCCTACAAGATTCCGACTTGTCCGATGCTACATATTTTCCATTCTCCTGTATGGTGTCGAATCATGGACCCTGACAAACACAATGTCGAAGAAGTTAGAAGCTTTTGAAATGTAGATATACAGGAGAATTTTAAAGATATCATGGAAGGACAGAGTAAGAAACGAAACTGTCTTTCAGAGAATGAACAAAGGCATTGAACTACTGAAAATGGTTAAGCGAAGGAAGTTAGAGTATTTGGGACACATCATGCGCAATAAAAAGTATAGCTTGCTGCAGCTCGTCATGCAAGGCAAGATACAAGGCTCCAGAAGACCGGGGAGAAGACGCACTTCCTGGCTCAAGAACCTCAGGGAGTGGTTCGGGATGAGCACCAGATCCTTGTTCTGGACAGCGGCCAACAAAATCAAAATCGCCTTAATGATAGCCGACCTCCGATAGGAGATGGCACCGTAAGAAGAAGAAGAATCTCTTCCATGCCTGAAGCGTACTTACAATAGCTGGCATGCCGTCGTACAAGTGCACCTGCACGTGGATGTGCGACACGTAGAACAGCCGTTTATCGGATGTGGATATATTCAGTAAGCCCCGCTCCTCCATCAAAGCCAAAATCAAGAAGATGCTACTGTCCGTTCAGCTCGCAAAGTGTGGGCAGTAATGCATTCAAATAATATACAATGCAGTTGTTTTCTTTTATACCTGGTAAAGGTGATATTTTACAAATTTTGTATCGCATAAAGAGTGGCACAGTGAGAAATATTCTGGTGGCGGGTATAATTTTAATTGCTTCTACTCTGTCTAGTCTATTATGTTCTTATGTTGCCTGTCTCTGTTCTTAAACTTCGAATAAATAAATAAATTAGTCAGTGTAAAAAGTAAAGTATCTATACAACCGTTTCCCTTTCGGGGTGGTCAGAAACCACACTTATTGTTGGATAGTAAACTACGTTTTACTTATAATTGTTTTATAAAAAGTATTATGTCTAGTTTGTTATTATATGTCATTGTCATTCGGAAATAAATAAGCAAGTGAAAAGATGGTATTTTCCTTGTATTAATATTTAGAGGAACATATAACGCTTATAAATAAGCGGATTCACATTTAGCCAACTTTATAGGCCAATCATGACAAGTGGCAATCTCGTCGATGTCTCCAGCGTACCAAACTCGAGAAATATCACAAATAAATTTAGATTCGGAAGCACCGGGTTCGATTTCTGGTCGGGACACAATAATATTTATTAATTTAAATAATATTAAATTTATTTGTGGTATTTCTCGAGTTTGGTACGCTGGAGATATCGACGAGCTTGCCCCTTGTCATGATTGGCCTATAGTAAAGTTGGCTAAATGTGAATCTGCTTCTATATAAGCGTGGTGGAAGGGATATGGTCGTGATGATACTATACTATGTATATACTTAATGTGAATTGAATCTTTTTGCGTAACTACATCCAATTAATGTTGTTGAAAAATATAAATTCAAAATATTTCTTTCCTTAGGTTATCTTGTAACAACTTGGATATTGTCAGCACTAAAATAATATAAAACAAAACCATAAAAAAAAAATAAACAAACATAAGTTAGGTAATCATGGTTGGACCATAACAGGTAAACAATCCGGATTTATGTGTGTTATAATAGCATTATTGTCATAAGCAAGGTAATTGTAACTTAATAACTACTTAATATAAGCTCGTAGCTGTATACGGGCCGTGTCACCTTACAATGCAAATAATAATAATAAATATCAAATCTTAATACTAGTTCGTGCCTGTATACGGGCCGTGTCACCTTACAATGCAAATAATAATAATAAATATCAAATCTTAATACTAGTTCGTGGCTGTTTACGGGCCGTGTCACCTTACACGATATATAGATATATTTTAATGCATAAATACTGTTTGTTTTCTATTTCAGTGGTTAAATCAACATTATCGTCGACAAAACGAGGCAGGACCTAGTGGTATGGCTGACAATGGAGGACAGGTGAACCATTTTTACTATAATTTTATAGGAAAAAACCTTTTATCCCTTCATTTGCCTTGCCTCCGTGGTTTAGCGGTTACGTATGTGGATTAGGCTCAGAGGTACTGGGTTCGATTCCTGGTCAGGACACTATAATTTAATTATTGATTTGTGATATTTCTCGAGTTTGGTAAACTAGAAACATTGACGAGCTTGCCACTTGTTATGATTAGCTTATAGTAAAGTTGGCTAAATCTGAATCAGCTTCTTAAAAAAAGCATGATTTCTGACCACCCCGGGGTATAATATATCATATTATGCCGGGGTTTGAACGGCAAGCTTTTGGGATTTGGGAAAAGGTGTCAAAAAAAAAAAAAAGTCAAAAGTCAAAATATCTTTATTCACGTAAACCTATTACAGGCATTTATGAAACGTCATTAATTTAATTATTTTGAATGATTCTACTCCTGCTAGTAGAAGACTAAGCAGCAAAGTGGTCCAATAAGTAAGCTGTTAGCAGAAGACCAGCAGCTTAGCAAATTCCAGTGACCTGTTAATGTTTAATCTGACTGAGAAAGGAATCTGCAAGGAAAACTCAGCTATATCAGATTTACAAAATAAAAACATATACAGAACTGCACCACAACGATCAATTATTAACCTTTTAAATTTAGTTAACAGTACCTATGAAAATACAATACCTGGTACAGCAGTAACCCACCTGGCAAGTCAGAATTTAGGTAGACTACATGCCTATGTGCAACCCGAAAGTCGACAAAACGCAAAAACCTCTGTTAATTTAAGAACAATAAATTGAACGTGTTCGGCAGAGGTCCCAGGCCCCCACAGCAGCACCCGATCACGGACATAACGCATGTGCCAGCCATCCCCCCGCTCAACCAGGCCCTTAGGGTGCGGACCGGGACCCGACACACGTGCCACCACTGCAATGACCTTCTAAGGAAGGGGCGACCACCGGACACGCCACACCATGAGAACCTGAACACTAAGAATGACTTTCGAGACACACACAAGCTTAACATAACAATTACTTCCTAAGTACCCAAATGTTGCCATGCAATTCCGTTAACAAACTTATATATTAGTTAATAAAATAATAAATACATAATAGTAACTAAATGTTACATAAAAAATAATTATATTATAATAATAAGGTAATAAAAAAAATATTACTGTATCACAATAAACAGTATTTACTAATTAGTCAATAATGTATTAGTAACTAATTGTTACATTCAAAATATTTCTACATAATAACTGTAAAGTTAATCAAAAATAAAAATAGATTATTAAAAAAGAACCTAATGTGCTATTAACTAATTCTCTAATCTTTGCAGAGCGGCAATATTCCACACATCTTTGTCATTAATAAAATCATTAATTTTATAATATGCTTTTGCAATTAGAATTTTCTTAATACTACTTTTAAATTTAGTTTCTCCTAATTCTGTTACAGGTTTTGGTAATTTATTATATAGTCTAATACTATTAATCACAAAACTTTTATTTGTTTTTTGAAGCCTAAATTTAGGAATATAAAGCTTGTCAGCATTTCTTAATTTGCGAGACTGCATGTCTCCATTTTTTTTAAATAACTTTAAATTATTCCTTACATATAGAATATTTTCAAATATATATTGTGAAGGCAATGTCATTATATCAATGTCAGGAAATATGCTTCTGAGCGAGTCTCGATATTTCAGGCCATAAATTGCTCGAATGGCTCTTTTCTGGAGAATAAAAATAGAGTCTAAATCTGCCGCTGAGCCCCACATTATGAGACCATAAGTCATAATGCTGTGGAAGTAGGCGAAGTATACTAGTCTTGCTGTTGCCACATCAGTCAGCTGCCTAATCTTTCTGACAGCATATGCAGCTGAGCTCAACCTATTGGATAAGGTATTAATGTGAGCTCCCCACTGCAGTTTGGGATCAACTGTGATGCCCAAGAATACAGTGGATTCAACAAATTCAAGAGCAGAACCGCCCAACATCACACTGCAGTCGATTTTTGGCACGTTAGGTAATGAAAACTTAAGGCATTTTGTCTTATTAGAATTCAAAACCAAATTATTAGCCGTAAACCATTCCGAGACCATCGCCAAAGTACGATTTACTGTCAACAACATATTATCTTTCCTATTAACTTTAAATAGAAGAGAAGTGTCGTCAGCAAACAAAACTATTTCCGCATTTTCTTGTACCATGTGGGGCAGGTCATTGATATATGCTAGGAAAAGGAATGGACCTAGTATTGAGCCCTGCGGGACACCCATTCTAACAAGAGACCCTTTCGAGACACTGCCATTATTATTAACACATTGTGTTCTATTACACAAGTAGGACTGTACTAGATTAGAAGCTTGTCCACGAACACCGTAATAATCTAATTTACCAAGCAGTGTTTGATGATCTACACAATCGAATGCCTTTGACAGGTCACAGAATACCCCAATAAGATCCTCAGAGTTTTCCCAGGCATCAAATATTTCTCCAATCAATTTAGTACCAGCATTAGTTGTGTTTCTTCCTTTTGTAAACCCAAATTGTTGATTATGCAATATTTTATTTTCATTAAAGTGTTTTAGTAACTGGGATAGTATAATTTTTTCGAAAATTTTACTCAAAGCTGGTAATACGGACACCGGTCGATAATTGCTAGGATCCGTCTTACAACCAGATTTAAATATTGGCGCTATCTTGCTATGTTTCATAAGGTCTGGGAAAATGCCCTTATCAACACAACCATTAAATATATCAGCTAGGATGGGTGCAATAGTATGAATTATTGAGTCTATTGCTTTAACAGATAAGCCCCACAAGTCTTCAGTCTTTTTATTTTTTAACATTTTAAAGTTCTTAATTATATCCTCAAATGAGACATGCTTAAAATAAAAATCTGGAATATTTGGTCTATTGAAATACTGATTTAAAATATTAATAGAAGTACCAGTTGATGATTTAATACAATTTGTAATTTCTAAAGGAATATTAGTAAAAAAATATTCGAGTATGTTGGCAACTTTATTTTTCTCAGTTACCATTATACCATTTTGCCTAATTGCTAGATCACTTTGATTATGCCCGTTTTTACCTGTTTCATTATTTATTACATTCCATACACATTTAGATTTATTTTCTGACTGTTTAATTTTTAAGCCAAGATAATTAGCTTTGGCTGATGAACAAACCTTTTTGAAAATTTTTGAATAGCTTCTAACATATTCATGGAATTTTGGATCAGATGTAAAAGACCTCCGATCATATAAATCGTATAAATTGTTCCTACTTTTTCTAATGCCTTTTGTGGCCCAGGTTGCAAAACTTATTGTATTATTTATTTGCTTCGATTTTATTCTACATACTTTGTTAAATTCTTCAGTTATTATTTTATGTAGATGTGAATAAGTTGATTCTGGATCATTTATATTATATCTGAAGCTACTTATATTATTGGAAACCTTATTATGGAGATTTTGTAATCTATTTTCAGTTAAAGGTCTATACTTAATTATCTTATTTACAGCTTTGATCTGTGACTCAAAGCTAATCATCAAACATTTGTGATCAGAACGCACACCTGCAATAATAGAATTTTCCAAAAGGCAACAATTGGAAAATATATTGTCAATGCAAGTCTGACTAGTTGGAGTAATCCTAGTTGGTTCTGCGAATATGTTTTTCATATTGAATGAATTAAAAAGAGAGATAAGTTTTTGCTTATCACTTGAATCAATTAGAATATCTATGTTAAAGTCCCCACATACAAAGACACGTTTATTTAGGTCATATATTTTGGACAGAACATCTTCCATAATCCCAATAAAAATAGACAAGGCCGAGGCTGGTGGCCTGTATATACATAAAATAATACATGTGTCCATCTCCACACATGAAATCTCACAAACCCGTTCAAGAGAAAGTTTTACAATATCTTTTCTCTCTTTATATTTAAGTGTATTTTTAATTAGAATAATAGAACCGCCACCTTCACAGGAGTGTCTATTGAAGAAACTAGCTACTAAAAAGTTATTTACATTAAAGCACAATAATATAATACATATCTAATCATATTAAAATAAAAATATTATATAATAATATTAAAATATAATACATATCTAATCTGCCTCTGTGGTCTAGCGGATAAGTCCGTGGATTTAGACTCGGAGGTACCGGGTTCGATTCCTGGTCGGGTCACAAAAATATTAATAAATACATTTAATTAATATTTAATTTATTCGTGATATTTCTTGAGTTTGGTACGCTGGAGACATAGACGAGCTTGCCACTTGTCATGATTGGCCTATAGTAAAGTTGGCTAAATGTGAATCCGCTTCTTTATAAGCGTGGTTTCTGACCACCCCGGAAGGAAAACGATCGTGATGATACTTTACTTTACATATCTAATAAATGTGGACTCACATGACTAGCTATTCGAACCATCTTTGCTTGTGTAATGAAGTGGTCGCAAAGAAAACTTTCAATTTGCAGTTAGGTCACATGTCGTGCTCAAATGACTTAATTCAACTTTGATTAATGTCATATCTTTAATGTCATTCGCGTGATGAAGACGAATCGATTGACGTGAGAATCATACAAATCGGCCAACGCGTTTGGTCTCCAGTGTGCCACAAAGGAACCAACATAATAAGACGCCTTTTTTTAGAATTTACTGTGGATATTGTTAGTCAAAAGTGGTATTAATTTGTTTAATAATGTGCTACGATGTGAATAATTATGGAAAACGATAAATTGGACTTTAAATATGGGGCACAAGTTGCAGTTAATTTTTGCGGTTTTCCCGCGCTGTAAACTCCCATATTATACCACGTTGGGGCTATAATGCCGCGGGTGACTCCAAGAAAAGCATCAAATTCTGCTACATCTGGAATTCTGTAACCTCATTAACTCATGACTTAGCTGTAGGGGCTAGACCCTTTGCCTTCCCTATCACCTCATTCATCATCCATCGGGAGAAGAAAACACAAACAACATTAATAAAATAATTTAAACACAATATATTAAAGTTGTGGATGAAAGAGGCCCTGGCAGACCGAAACTCACGTATCACGATCAAATAAATAAAACACTGACTGAAGGTACATTAAAAAGCCTTCGCAACAAAAGGGCATGTATGAAGAGGTTGATGAATGTGGACGAAGCGAAAGAGGTATGTCGTGATCGTGTCAATTGTCTCTGCCTACCCCGCAAGGGATCTGGCGTGAATGTATGTATGTATGTAATATATTAACTATTAAATAAATCAAAATAAACATTATTGCACGAGATCATTTTGGGTCTATTTCTCTGAAGAAAATAGGCATTCTCATTTCATGCCTTTATATTTAGATTACGAAAACGATTAAGATAAAAACAGGTAGATATTGGCTATATGACAACATCATTAGAGCACGACATGTGACTCTACAGCCACCTGGATATTATTTTGCTGATCACCATTTCTTACAGTATTTAATACATTTTCAGTGTTCAAAAAGCTCCGAAGATGACGACACAGTTACCAGATTAAAAACTCAGCTTAAAAAAGTTAAGGTAAATGGAACTACACGTAATTATTTATTTTACATAGTAATACAGTGTACATGGTGTGGCGTGTCCGGTGGTCGGTCTTCTCCGGTCCCGGTCCGGGCCTGGCGGAGCGGGGGGATGGCTGCCACATGTGGGGGCCTGGGACAGAGGCCAAACAAGGGCATCTAGTGAACTGTATTAGGATGGCTGGCTGGCCACTAGAATTGAATAAATAATGTCTTCTAGAGCCAACTTTTGCATACACGATTCCCTATGACAATAAATAATATCTAAAAGCGGAGCGAGAGAAAGTATCCAAGAAAGAAGGAAGAGAAAGGTACTCACGGCGATGATGATGTACAGACGCGAGAGCAGTCCAGAAGTCTCGGGGTTCTTCGGCTCAATCAGCCGGGAAACTGCTAGGAACACAGACCCAGGGCACGAGTCACCACAATTATAATAGTTGCGGGTTTATTAAATTATCCAAAAGGCGTTGCGGGCTTCACAACTTGTCGATTCAGCGAGTCGACGAACACTAATGGCGGTCTTCGGCGGCTCTCGGTCGTCTTCGTGTGTACGAGGGAAAAGGGTATAGCGGAGCGGATAGGAGAAAGAGCGAGGAGGGAATAGTCTAGTGGTAACAAACGTTGCCGTGAACTCGGGAGGTCGTGGGTTCGATTCCCACCGGGGGCAAGTTGTACATTGTATAATTTGTCTCGGTCTGGGTGTTTATATGTATAATATGTATATATTTACAAAAAAATAAGTATAATATGTAATTTATCAACCATCTAGTTTCCGTAACACAAGCCTCGTAGCTTACCACGGAAATTAGATGGCGCTGTGTGACCTGTCTGCAAATATTTATTTATTATTATTATTAAATTGGTAGCGATAAATTTGCATCCTACGAATTCATAGGTTTGGCCAAACCATGAATAAACAATTGACATTAGCTTGTTATAAGTTTCCACTCCCTGGGACACAACCCACAGCCAGATCGACGGATGACTTAAAGAGGGTCCCTGGTGGCGGTTGAATGAGGCTTTCAGTGGCCTACATCCAGCAGTGGAGAGACACAGGCTGATGATGATTGCTTTTAGGAGGAGTTGTCTATATCTCAAATGCAGACCCGCGAGCTCCAGACTAACCAGCGAGCCGTGGTGAGGAACATCAGACTCGCAGCTTCACACGCAGAAGCTTCTATCAAGTAAGTAATTTAACTGCAATATCAAGAGCATACTTAATACAGCATTTCTAACGATTATCCATGCCTGACCGCAGGAGTAGTCGCTCCACACAACATTTCCTTCCAACTGTCAAACGAAAATGAAGTCTCTGTCATTGTAACGATTAAAGTTCTGTTTAAATAGACCATTTATTCTTATTATTAATCTTATCCTATTCCTTAGGCCTATTTATTATTATTATATTTCTAAAATCTTATCCTATTCCTAGGCAGTTAGTACACTTGATAGAGATTTCATGATAAAAATATTTTTTCCATTTCATCTTTTTCCCACAATGGACCTGGCACCTGCACGGTGAAACTATGGATTGCTATGCAATTTTCTTTTCGTCACTTTTACTCTGCACTCGCACGCTGCATCTATGACTTTATAAAAATATCTTTTTCCCACACACAATTGACTCGGCACCCGCACGGTGAATCTATGAATTGCTAACAAATTTGTTTTCTATTCGCCTGTACAGTGAATCTATGGATTGCTAAGAAAATTGATTTTTCTTTAACTCTTTGTCCCACACACAATGGACCCGTCACCCGCACGGTGGATATATGGATAACTAAGAATTTTGCCTTCTCTTCACCTCTTTCTTTTACACATTCATCAACCCTGCACCCGCACGCTGAATCTATGACTTTAAAAAATATCCTTCTCTCACAATCGGATGAATTGCTACATAAATATAACAATAAATTTGTCATCTTTTCGCCTTTTTTTACCCTACGCTCATCAGGCCTTTAAATATTTTTGCCACACACAATTAACCCGACACCCGCACGGTGAATCAATGGATTGTTAAGAAATTTGCCTTTTTCTTCCACACACTTATCCGACCCGGCACCCGCACGGTGAGCATGGAGTTTTTATGGTATGTTTTTTTATTATTCAGACAGTTGCTGGAAGGTGTGGAGCAGCTGAAGTCGTTAGCCACCACTTTAGATCCGCCGTGAGTTAACCACCAAAATTCTACAAATAATTTGCGACCCTCACCTATATAATACTATATTATAGTTTCATGTTTACACATAATTGATGACATTTTAGTTTAAAATCGTACTTAGAATCGATTTTTCTAAACCCCCTAGGTTGCGTTACAAGTTTCTAAACCCCCTAGGTTGCGTTACAAGTTTCTAAACCCCCTAGGTTGCGTTACAAGTTTCTAAACCCCCTAGGGTTGCGTTACAAGTTTCGAAAACGCAGCTATAGACTTTTTTAATTGACAATGAATACAGTACAAATGAAAAAAAATGTGTTGCCAGGTTTTAAATTAAGTTTTAATTGAATAGGGTAGCTGACTATTGTAATAAATATGTGTTTTTTTTAATCAGAGTAGCCAAATCACACTAATTTTCGTTTTTTTTTTTTTTAAAAACATTATTTTAAATTTTGTAACGTTACCTTAAAATGTTAATCAGCGTGAGGTAAGTTCTTCGCGCCATTTTGCGTGGACATGTGACTTAGAGCTCCTTGAGTATTGATATGCTTGTTCGACGCGGCTTCGGTCATTAGCTCGGAGTCCAGGTTTCGACAACTTACAGGAATATGAAGAAAACGAGACTGACATGCATGGTGTTTCGATTCCTCCATATTCCTTTCATCTAGCTCATAGCGTTCTTGGTCATGCCATCTCTCAGTCTAGCTCATAGCGTTCTTGGCCATGCCATCTCTCAGTCTAGCTCATAGCGTTCTTGGACTGCTATCTCTCAGTCTAGCTCATAGCGTTTTTGGCCATGCCATCTCTCACTCTAGCTCATAGTGTTTTTGGCCATGCCAACCTCTCACTCTAGCTCATAGTGTTTTTGGCCATGCCATCTCTCACTCTAGCTCATAGTGTTTTTGGCCATGCCATCTCTCACTCTAGCTCACAGCGTTCTTGGCCATGCCATCTCTCACTCTAGCTCACAGCGTTCTTGGCCATGCCATCTCTCAGTCTACTACTACTACAGTCTACTACTACTACTCAGTACTAGAATTCCGGATGTTAGTTTTATACTTAGCTTCGTGCGAAGCGGCAAGCTAGATGCGAACACTGGACGAAGTAGGGCTCTTGCCACCCGCACCATGTCATACAAATTTAATCGTTTACAAGACTCTACGATATGTCCTTACAGATGACGAAAAAATAGAAATAAAAGTAAATTCAAAGCACAGATTATAAACTAAAATGTCAGCAATCAATTTTATTAAAAAAAACCTTTTATTTAAAACGTTTATTTATGGAAAATAAGTATGTAAAAAACATGCTTAAAGGATTTAACGGTTTTGTTTGTCTCTCGCGCGCACATTCCAATATATTCAAAGATATTTAAATTCAAGTATACATCAACTTTCTAGGATCACCAACTTTTCAGATATTATCACTTTTATTACCTAATTTTGACCGCCTCCGTTTAACTAAACATTTATAGTAATTTTCTATTATTTTATCAAAACAAATCTATGATAATTTGATTTCCTAGAAAGTTGAAAGATTATATTTATCAAAAATATCTAATCAAATCATGCTCGTTTTCACCATCATTCCCTAAGTTTTAGGTAACCCTTAATAAAATTTAGGTGACACCTATTACATGTTACGTTTTCACCAATACTTAGGCTTCACCTAAGGCTGTGTCCGAAAGCACAAGAAAAATGGCGAATACTTTATACACAAGATGTCAGATTGACACTTCAGTCAGTGACAACACATTTTTATTTTTTTTAGGCACGAAACGACGTAATACAGCCCAAAATATTAAAATAATGGTCTCAGAATATATAAAATTTCTTACAATACGAGTTATTTCATAATTTTAACACTTATTTTATTTATATATTAGTTTATCAACCATCTAGATTTCGTAACACAAGCCTCGTAGCTTACCGCGGAAACTAGATGGCGCTGTGTGACCTGTCTGGAAATATTAAAAAAAAAAGGTGGACCTTAGTTAGGTGAAATATATCATATATCACGGTGAAAATAAATTTAGGTAGGAGGTCGATTTAAGGGATGCTTTGGCTTAGGTGATTCCTAACTGACTGTGGTGAACGCGGCCATCAGACTTATGAAATAATGGATTGAGCAAGTTAGAGGGATGCAAATGGTTACCCTCTTTAATATGTTTTGATTGTAAATCCAATCAATTTATATAACCTAAAACAAATATCAAATATTTATCCTGACATTTGTCCATATGAATGTTTGTCTCGGATTTACGGCAAAACTCTTTAACCAATTTTAATAAAATTATACAGTTAACTATAGGTTATTTTATTATACGGGTGAAGCCGGGACAAACAGCTAGTATAGTGCATCATTTTTATTATTTCAACGGGTCTTTACGTGAAGTTACATTGTCCGTGGTCACGGGTCGACTGGAGCTGCGCGGTTCAGCCTTCGTATTATGTATAACGGTAGATGTAAACCTACCCACTTATCAATTAACAAAAGTTTATTGAAATTTATAAACACATTTATCCCGGTGTCGAAAGCGATTGTTTACTGGATTCCGCGATTGACATTTTTGTGTTTTTTTTTCGATCGCTTCATGTACTATTCAAGGGTTATCGATGGGGAGTACCTTCGGGTCATGCACCTCAATCCAATGCTTTGTGCCACTTTCTGCTATTGGTGACTTGTTTATTTGGCAGTTTTTTACAGCTGCTATATGTTCCTTGACCCTAGTGTTGCTCATTTGTTTAATAGGAAGAGAGTCACCTGTGTCAATTTTATGAGAAACTAAGTCAGTACGTCCTTCTCTTCAAAAGAGATACTTTTAAAGCGTTGGATAATATTATCAGCAATATCCTTTTGATTTGTAGTAAGATGTTCATAGGTTAACACTTGTTTAGTAACATCTTGTATAGTTGAGCATTCTAAGTTTGACAGAGTAGTCGGTGACAGAATACTAGGCAGAAGATTGATTTTTTCCAAAAATCAATGCCGAGAATCAAAGAAGGAAATAATAATAATTATTATTATTATTATTAATTAATAGGATCGCAGCGCATTGCTGATATGCCTATATCAAGCACTGGAGTAAAGTTTATTAAATTGTCAGTTATCACCATAGTCTATTTCGATTGTCACTAGCCACTTGTCCAATTCGATTGATCTTCAAAAAAAGCAAGACCAACCGAAATGTTCGCAAGACCAATATCCAGACTAGAGTTAGTCTCGCAAAACTCTTGCTCCGATTTTATTTCCTAATTTTGCTATATCCCTTTTTTTAAGCTTGCATTGATTTTTGCAATTTGTAACTGTTTCGTGTCTTTTTTGGGTTCAGGTGTAAAAATATCAAACCATTTATTGATGACTTGAAATACAAGTTGGTCAACAAGATATATAACCATTTCCAATTTAAGTAATTCAGATCAGTAGTTCTTGAGATAGTAGTCACGACTAATCCCCGGCATGTACCAATAAGAAATACATTTTTCGTACGTACTGCAGTCATAGATTTACAACACCACTGTTCTCATGAGGAGGAGAGCACGTTAAGCCGTCGGGTTCCACTAATACCAACTTGTGGAATCGTTAATAAATTGTCAATAAAAATTGACTCATATCCTCGCCAAGCCGTCTGGCAATGGCGAGTATAGGTCAAATTCTACAGATATATGTTCTGGAAGGCCCATCTCCAGCAGTGGAGGTCTAGGACGCTGTGTTCTAGGGGCTGTAATGATAATAAATATATTTTCTGTCAAAGCAAGTCATGCGAAAGAACAAGAAAAAAAAAAAAGATCAAGTCCAACACCAAGATTAGGAGTGCAAGAACATTCATCATATCATACAATTTAGGAGCATATATATATATATATACACACTATATATATCGACCGCCTCCGTGGTCTAGTGGTAACAAACGTTGCCGTGAACTCGGGAGGTCGTGGGTTCGATTCCCACCGGGGGCAAGTTGTACATTGTATAATTTGTCTCGTTCTGGGTGTTTATATGTATAATATGTATATATTTACAAAAATAAAAAAAGTATAATACCTATGTAGTTTATCAACCTTCTAGTTTCCGTAACACAAGCCTCGTAGCTTACCACCGAAACTAGATGGCGCTGTGTGACCTGTCTGGAAATATTATTATTATTATTTATTTATTATTATATGTATATATATTTGATGTCAAATAAATATAACTAACAATGAGCAATAATAAATAGTTGCTAAGTCTATAATGTGAAATTATCATCGAAAAATTCCTTATTTGAATAATATGCTTTTTGTACCAGAAGATTAAATAACCTTCTTTGAAATTCATTGTTTCTTAACTGTATCAATTCATAGGGCAAATGGTTATAAATTCGTATTGCCAGAATGTAGTTCATATATTTTTATTTTTGGCTACTTGCGGATTTGCGTATAAATAATGACACTTCGTAAATATACAGGCTTGGTATAGTTAATTTATTTTCTTAAAAAACGGTTTGCAGCTATCCAACTGATTTAAGTTGTACTATATAATACTATATATATTTTTTGAGTTATTAAGACCCTACCTACGTCCACCGAGTTTTCCCATACAATAATTCCATACCTGAACAGAGACGATACATATCTGTGGTATGCTGAAAGTCCTGCTTCCAGTGAAGACACATTTCTTATAGTTGTGTCATGTCATGCGTTACTACTTTCATATATGGTAAGGTAAATTGCGCAAAGACCCGTTGAAATTGTAATTATTGTTGTTAAAAGACTTTACTTATATCATCATACGATTCGAAAATTCTTCCCACTCGAGGGATACGGTCGTAAAGATACTCTTTATTTTTAACTTTTCACGATTTGATTTCAACTAGTATTTAATGACGTCACTTTTTGTATAATTTTTTAACTAAATTTCTCCTTAGGTAAACCTTTATTTTGGATGTAAAATTTGATGTTCCTTGGCCAAGTTGAGGCCATAAAGTTTGGTTAGATAATAAAATTATTGGAATGCGTCACACTAAACATGTTTAAATTATATAGTTTTTGGCATTGTGTAATTCATTATTTTCACCTGGCTATCTATATGTCGAGTGACATATGACAATATAGAAATTCCTATATATGTAGGTGACACAAAAATATTTTTTCCTAGTCGATATTTTTGTAGATTTGTCGGTAAATCAACAATTATTTGGTGACACAAGAATATTTTTTCCTAGTCGATATTTTTGTAGATTTGTCGGTAAATCAACAATTATTTGGTGACACAAGAATATTTTTTCCTAGTCGATATTTTTGTAGATTTGTCGGTAAATCAACAATTATTTGGTGACACAAGAATATTTTTTCCTAGTCGATATTTTTGTAGATTTGTCGGTAAATCAACAATTATTTGGTGACACAAAAATATTTTTTCCTAGTCGATATTTTTGTAGATTTGTCGGTAAATCAACAATTATTTGGTGACACAAGAATATTTTTTCCTAGTCGATATTTTTGTAGATTTGTCGGTAAATCAACAATTATTTGGTGACACAAGAATATTTTTTCCTAGTCGATATTTTTGTAGATTTGTCGGTAAATCAACAATTATTTGGTGACACAATTAAAATGTAACCTAAAAATAATAATAATAATAAATATAAAAGAAAAATTAAATACTGACAAAAAAAAATAGCTCCTCCAAATCGAGCGATTGTCACCATTTCTTTATAGAAAGCTTTAAGTTCCGATCCCCACGGGCCCACCGTTTCTACAGCAAACGTCGAATAAAAGTAACTATTGCAAATCGTTTCATATTTTCGACGCTTGCTGATCTGAACTTGTTCCGCTGCAACACCAGCTCTAACAGAAATTCCTTGAAGGTAGGAAGGGGCTAGGTAATCCCAAAGGGTAAAATCCCATACCAGGGATTGACCCAATCTCCAAGGAACTAATGCCATTCCGTCTGGACGCTTGCCATCGTCTCGACTCAGACCGATCATATCAGACACACATCAACACTGTCTAGGGATATTTTGTATAAAGTTCTTAAACTCAAAAAATACTGGCCAGTTTTAAATTATTTTGAAAAAAGCTTATTTTGTAAACCTTTTTGAACGATTTTAAGTTTTAATTTAAAAAAAGAAATTTCTTCGCGCCATTTTGCGTGGATATGTCAAGTGCAAGTTTTTGTTTTGTAAATTAATTTACTGTGGATATTATTGGTCGAAAGTGGTGTTGTTTTGTTTAATAATGTGCTACAATGTGAATAATTATGGAAAACGATAAATTGGACTTTAAAAATGGGGCACAAGTTGCAGTTTATTTTTTGCGGTTATCCCGCGCTGTCAACTCCCATATTTTACCCGACGTGTTTGAGCTATGGTGCCGCGAGTGGCTCCAAGAAAAGCATCAAATTCTGCAGCATCTGGAATTTGATGATTACCTCATTAACTCATGAATAAGAAAGATATATTACGTCAGACTTGGCTGTATGGGCTAGACCCTTTGCCTTCCCTATTAAAAAAAAAAGAAATTAAAAACAAAAGATTAACGCGGCATAATGGTAGCAACAATTGTTTAGGACTTATGTATTCTGTACCATGTCCTTAAATAAATAAATAAAAAATGGTAGCAACGTCCGAAGGTTTAATTTACCTACAGTTGTTTTTGGCTATGTCAATTTCGAATTGATGTTATTGTGTGCATCATGCAGCGGCGCCATTTAACGATTCATTGTTAGTTTTACCATTAATTCACGTTTTTTCTTTATTTAAATAAAAAATTGATTACGCAAAAAAAAAAGTTTTCTTTTATTCGAATTGTAATTTGACAAATGGGATTTATAAAAATACATACATGTTGTATGTTATTTTTTATAAATTTTGAGTAAATATATCTAGACAGTGTTGATGTGTGTATATATATATATATACCTGTACATTGAAGGATGTATTGATATACTTAAACATGTTTAGTGGTTGATGTGGGTTTGCCTTGAAATTTGGCTTAAAATGTGTGCTTAAATAGCGGTAGGGTTCTATTGGTAGAACGAAAATTTTTGGATCTATCTTAGTTGATTGGTGACGGATTATGAACAAATACAGAAGACTATAATAAGATTTTTAAATTCCATACATGGGTAAGAAAATTTTCAACAATTTATAGTTACTCTGCTGCTGGGTTCGATTCCTAGTGATATTTCTCGTCTCTGGCACGCTAGAGACTGATGTCAGTCATGAGTGTCTGATTCCAGTTGCCACTTGTTATCACGTAGGCTCAAGGTCACATGTCATGTTAAAACGTCTAGGAATACAGGTGGATCAGCTACTTTAAAAGCATGGTTTCTTACCTCGTTAGGAATTACGGTCGTGATGTTATTAATATTTTTTATTTAAAAAAAAGTAAGTAATCACGACCGTATCCCTTCCGGGGTGGTCAGAAACTAGCGGAACCAAACTCGAGAAATATCACAAATAAATTAAATATTAATCAAATTTATTTATTTTAAATTAATAAATATTTTAGTGTCCCGATCAGGAATCGAACCCGGTACCTCTGAGTCTAAATCTACAGACTCAACAGCTAGACCACAAAGGCAGCCAATATTTTTATTAAATATATAAATAACTTTGATCAATATTCATGTGGTTAAGGCTCAAAAAACCCACCATGTATGTGAGTGATAAAAGTGAAAAAAAAATAGTTTTTTTATTTTAGAACTTTATTAGAGTTGTTAAGCTTTCTATCCCTCTCGCTCGCACAATCCAACATTTTCGAAGATTTTCCAGATAATAAAATGACGGAAGTTTTGCAGAGATATATTAATTATATATTCTATCTTAATTTTGACGTTTTCGATTTGCGTTCGTTTTTGTAACCCCGCGTAGGGTTTTGACGTCATCATTTACGAACGATTAACGAGCAAAATGTCTTTAAAAAAACTTCCAAATATGTATATATTTACAAACAAAAAAAGTATAATATGTAGTTTATCAACCATCTAGTTTCCGTAACACAAGAAACGGAAACTAGATGGCGCTGTGCGACCTGTCTGGAAATATTTATTAAAAAAAAAAAAAGACAAATCAGAAGAATAACAATATATTTTATATTAAATATTGAGTTTTGTTGCGTATTACATAGAATATTAGCTACCTTATGTTTATTAACTTATGGTACATATATACATATCTTTATACATCTTTGTGTCAACCATGTTTCTGACAAATTATTTTGTTTTAAAATTACACTCAGACTAGAAAATCTTTGAAAATGTTGAATTGTGCGAGTGAGAGGGCCAAGCGAGACAACCATCTTTATACAGTCTGTAACGCCATATAAATAACATTTTTACTATATCTTATTTACTTTAAAAATATCGAGTGATATAACTATCACGTGTATATCAGTAAATACTGATGTTATGTTCATAGTAGTGTAAGTAGTGTATGTAATCAAACTACTTTATATAACTGTATTAAGTATATATAACTGAAATAGTATTAAGATTAGATAAAAATGACTGTATTTTTTTTTGTTATATTTTGCTTTTTACCCATCGATGTATAGATAGGCCCGAATTGATATTAAAACGTTCCCACAAAACTTATCTAGATCGCTAAAGTCTATTAGTTGGTAGTCGCACCTGATTGGTCGATTCGTACTGCATCCAAGGAACATAATACTAAAGAAGAAGCGTACCTCCATAGAAGAAAAATGTGTCAGTTTTAGCAGCGCTACTACAGTTTCCCACCGAACTAGAATAGGCGGGAAATTTGAAAATTTTATTTGTTCTTTTTTTTTTTCTTACTCTTTCTATCCTTAATAATTAATCAATTAATTAATTTCTGACTGTCTCCGTGGTCTAGCGGTTAAGCCCGTGGACTTAGGACTCGGAGGTACCGGGTTCGATTCCTGGTCGGGACACAAAAATATTTATTTATGTAAATGTATTTATTTACATAATATAAAATTTATTTGTGATATTTCTCGAGTTTGGTATGCTGGAGACATCGACGAGCTTGCCACTTGTCATGATTGGCCTATAGTAAAGTTGGCTAAATGTGAATCCGCTTATTTATAAGCGTGGTTTCTGACCACCCCGAAAGGGAAACGGTCGTGATGATAGGTATAGGTAGGTATTAATAAATTTCGATAGTCACTATGAAAAAATCAATAAAAGAACAAATTCGTTGAATAAAATTAATAGTAAATATATTTTGAAAAAATGGCGAAATCTCGTAACTAAAATAAACACAATTAATATTGAAAATTTATTTATTTCTTAGAGTTCTCTCTAACGACTTTCACATACCTATTATTCTTAAAGTTTTTGATTTATTAAAATTGAAACACTTTTTACATGAACTAATATTTAAACAAACAATATTAAAATAGACATTTTGACCATTTATTGTAATTAAGCCTGTAATTGTGTGCTTAAGCGAATTAAAACTTAAAATCATATTTTTAATTCGTACAACGTAAATCGACAAATGTATTAGATATGTATGACTCATATGATCCCATTTATTAGATTACAATCCAGAATAAAAGAAAACTATTTTTTTTCATCATCATCAGCCTGTGTCTCTCCACTGCTGGATATAGGCCTTCCCCAAGGCTTGCCACTGCACGCTGTCTTTTGCAACCCTCATCCAACCCCCACCAGCGACCCTTAGGTCATCCGTCCATCTGGCGGGGGGTCGTCCCACTCTGCGTCGTCCCGTACGTGGTCTCCACTCCAGAACCCGTTTGCCCCATCGGTCGTCGGTTCTGCGGCAGATGTGTCCGGCCCATTGCCACTTCAGCTTGCTAATTTTGAATGCTATGTCAGTAACTTTCGTTCTCTGACGAATTTCAACGTTTCGAATTCTATCCATCAGAGAAATACCAAGCATAGCTCTCTCCATAGCTCGCTGAGCGACCTTGAATTTGTGAACCAGTCCCACTGTCAGTGTCCACGTGTCTGCTCCGTACGACTTTTGTCTTCAAACACTGTGGTATGGACGATGAGAGGATATGTCGAAGTTTCCCGAATGCGCCCATCCTAGCTGAATGCGTCTGTCGGCTTCTTTGACAAATGTATTAGATATGTATGACTCATATGATTGAGTATGTATGACTCAATCATATGAGTCATACATATCTAATACATTTGTCGATTTACGTTGTACGAATTAAAAATATAATTTTAAGTTTTAATTCGCTTAAGCACACAATTACAGGCTTAATATATATATTTAAAAAAAACTAAAATTAATTATTCAAGTACAATCTTAATCATTTAAATATAGATACTAAATATTTATTTATATAGTACACACAGCAGTACATATAGGTATTATCAAACACATAACATAGTATAATTATAACTTATCTAATATATGTACCAATTAGGTGTCACAGCATTCACCAATATAAAAAGAATAAATATGAAATAATATTGATGAAATAATAAATATAAACAACAAAATAGATTTAATAAGTAAAAATATTTATTCGTAACATGAAAAAAAAGAATTAATGGCAACCCTCGATTTTTCGCAATGCAATGTAAGAGAACCTGGCGTCTACCACGTTTGTATTCAATAGGCTTATCTATATAGATCGATGGTTATATTATCATTCATTGTAATGTTGGTATTACTGCTAATTGATTGACAGCTAATCTGATCTGCGTTCGTTCTGTGACACCGCCCCCTTGTTCCGACACACCATAATACCTAAGCACGCTTAAAGGTGTTCCGAGACGTGCATAAACTGTTGTGCCAAATCTATGTGACGTCACAAATGATATCATTCCTCGCGCTCAGACTGCTTACGATATCGAGGTCTGTTGTTTGTCATGATGTCGCGCGCCATTTTCAAGTTTATTTAAAATTTATGTTTTCTTTTAAATTATTTAATATTGTAATTCGTTTATACTGTTTGTAACTATACTTCTAAAACAAATCTATAATTGATATTTAAATAGGAAGTAAATAAAAATAGTAAACGTTACACATATAAAGATGAAAAAACCGAGAGATGTGTGTTTGTTAGTATTCATACTTAAAGATGTGGAATCCGCAATTTATCTTCAATACATTTAAAAAAAAAACTATTTTTTTTATGTATAAAAATGTGATTTAGACCGTTCCGAATTGATATCACGCTCTGAGCATCCAACTCGTGATATTTGATCATGAGTGTCATAATAATTCTAAGCGCTAATTGATGATTGTTAGTTAACGACCCAATGTATTTCCGAACGACTTGGGGTTACCACACTAAGCATTTACGAACGACCGGTGTCGCGACTCGGTGTTAATTTACGAACGCAGCTCAGAGCTGTCGCGACACCGGTGTTAACTCAACTAACATCAACTCCAAGCAGGATTTGAGTCAATGTCAAAATGTGTGTACAATAATTTTGAAAAAATGTCGATAGTGGAAATTAATTTTACGAAGTTACATGACAACAACATGGTTTGACGTTTCGCAACACGAAATCGTTTGTAAACGTCAGTGTCGAGTAACTTACACTCATGACGTCAGAACTTTACACGGTGTCACAAAAACGAACGCAGCTCTGAAGAGTTCGGGAACTTTGACAATCAGTGCTACCAACACTGCTAGCTGCAATTAATGCTTTGCGTAAAAAAATAGTTATTCTGCTTACATTACTGCCTCCGTGGATTTGGACGCGGAGGTACCGGGTTCGATTCCTGGTCGGGACACAATAATTTGTGATATTTCTCGAGTTTGGCACACTAGGTACATCGGCGAACTTGTCATAGCTTGCTATAGCTGTGATGATACTTTACTTTTTTCGCTTACATTATTGTATGAACCGTGAGTTCGAATTTAAACGTGACAGTTGCTAACAGACGTAGAAGAACGAACTTTACCGATTAAATACCGATGTTATTTCTATTTAAAATTTAACTGAGTTCTTAGCGCCATTTTGCGTGGACATGTCAAGTGCAAGTTTTTGTTTTGTAAATAAATTTACTGTGGATATTATTGGTCAAAAGTGGTGTTGTTTAACAATGTGAATAATTATGGAAAACGATAAATTGGACTTTAAATATGGGGCACAAGTTGCAGTTATTTTTGGCAGTTTTCCCGCGCTGTCAACTCCCATATTTTACCCGACGTGTTTGAGCTATGGTGCCGCGAGTGACTTCAAGAAAAGCATCAAATTCTGCAGCATCTGGAATTTGATGATGACCTCATTAACTCATTAAAAAGAAAGATATATTACGTCAGACTTGGCTGTATGGGCTAGACCCTTAGCCTTCCCTATCATCTCATTTATCATCCATCGGGAGAAGAGAACCAAAAAAGATAATAAATTTAACAGTATATGGTTTCTTAGAAAAGTTTGTATCTATCAATAGAATAATATATTAGTCTGACGTAAGATCATAACCATATAACATTTGTCTTTGTCTTTGATTTCTATCGGATAACAGATCGGTGAAGGTCGCTCTTCTACGTGTTTTATTCCATAATGATATTATACGTCATCGCTTCGTGACAGCCTCGGTTATAAAAGTGACAAAAAAAAACTGGAGTATTCCTCGGAATATTTGACTCCAGAATTAACTATACGTTCCTCTCGCTTGAAGTGTACATTTTACGAAATGTAATCTATTAACTTACTAGGAAATAAAATTACGAACATTTTTGAGTTTTATTAATCATTTATTTGTTTTAGTAAAATCGTTCCAAATTGTTTTTCCATTTGGCTAAAATTTGGTACAAATGTAGAGCATAATGGTTTTCCATTATATTTTTATCGGAAAAGGTCGTATTTGCCTATTTCTTAGCGTAGTTGTAACATCTCACATGTTGACATTTGTCACTAAATAATAAAGTGGAACTTCATTAATGGATATGAAAATGTCACTCATTTAATACAATAATTAATTGACACTTCGGGTGTCATCGTATTTTGATTGAGGCTAAAGTTGCTCCCGATGGAAATACGTGACTTCTCTGAGCGTGTTCTACCGGCTATACTATGGTGAGTGCTCCGAAGAACCTAACCTAATCCCTCCCTCTCCATTCCGCAACCGAACCACACGCACAGGATATGCACCCACATACATCTGTCGCACGATAAAGATGTGAAATGCTCTTCCAGCCTCTGTGTTTCCACTTTCCTATAACGAGTCTTTCAAGCGAAGTGTGAAAAAGCATCTAGTCAAGCCGGCAGTGTTAGGGACTGATGTCAGTCAGGAGTGTCTGCGCCACTTACCATCAGGTGGGCCCAAGGTCACATATCGTGCTAGTATAAAAAAAAAAGTATATCAAACATGTCCGTAATTTTATTTCCGAGAGACTGCATTTCTCAAAAGTAGTCTTGAAAAATCTTTGAAAATTATGGATTGTGCGAGCGAGACGGATGCAAGTGTTAAACACTTTTTAGAAATTAAATCCAATATTTTCAAATTTATTTAGCAATATATCATTTGCCATCATATATGTACTCTCTCCTTATATACTCTGTACTTTTGGAAACATTTGATGTGATTATTTTGTAATATTTATGAAGGTAAAAAATAATAAAATGCATTAAAATTCAATTGTGTTTTATTTATATATAACATACAAATAGGACGTAGTTATGCAAAAAGGATCCAACCACACAATTAAGTAGTTTTGTAATTTTTATTAAAAAAAAAGTTTTTTCACGATTAGTTCAGACAGACCTGCCTAATGATAGACGGGTTTAGTTTTTTAAATTAAAAAAATATTTATTTTATAAGTAAACAGTTTTACATGCATTATTTTTCAGAGTTACACTTCAAACTTCCCAGTTCACAAACGTTATTAGTTCTGTGGTGTCAAGGAAAAAGGAGATGAGTCGAAAAATTTTAAAATTAGATTTTTGCACCTATTGGTTCAAAAGATTCATATGCGTCAATGCTATAAGGAGATGAGTCTATCTATACACTGTACAGTTTATTTTACACCCCTACATACATAAAGGGGCTAGTCATAACATTAAAATGTATAAATAAATAAAAAGAGTTCAATCGAGTTATTTCAGTTTCGCGCTTTTACCGCCAATAATTCAGTTATGCATAGCGAGATGAGTGGACTCGTACCTAAAGTACACGACTAATGAAATTGAACATTTGCTAATTACAATTTTCTAATTATAAAAATGAGTTGTTTTCTTAATTTGCCTCTAGTAAAAAGTTCAAGTTTTGTACTTATCCCCAACACCACAGAGTTATTAGTGAATTTCGTTATTTACGTCAGAGATTGCGTCATAATTACAAAATATTGTTTAATTCTCAACTCTATAAGCGCTTAATCTTGACAGCAGCCGTGCAAATATCAACTTTAATAGCGTGATATATATATACATATAGTTAACGGATTCCATTATATAACGTTTGCGACTAAGTAACAGAATAGGCCATTAAAGTCTAAATCTATACATCGATGGATTAGTCGTAACATTTAATACACTTAGAATATATATGTGAAAATCGGTATTTTTATATCTATTGTTTGAAATGAAATATTTATTGCAACTGCCTCCGTGGTCTAGCGGTTAAGTCCGTGGATTTAAAATCGGAGGTACCGGGTTCGATTCCTGGTCGGGACACAAAAATATTTATTAATGTAAATGTATTTATTTACATAATATTTTTTTAATATTCACCCCGGAAGGGAAACGGCCGTGATGATACTTTCCTTTTTTTTTTTTGCAGGAAACACGGTAACAAACAATATTATGTCTTATAAACATTAATTGGGTCACATATTTCGCCATAAGCTTGCAAAAATTTACAACAACGGTTATAGAAGTGAAGTGACTAAAGAACTCAGCGTTGCTTCTTTAGTAACTTTACAAAAACCTTTGTGTTGCTTAAAATACATATAGTATTCCTACAAAGTATAGAAACACTCCTGAACTAGCCACGCATACAGTACTCTGCAGAATCTTTTATAAGGCTTAAATTTATTTCCCTTGTATAGTTTTTGATATAAAATCCTAAGGACCTGGAATTGAAAAATTGTGGATTGGTTCCTTTTTGCGTAACTACGTCCATCTAATAAGTATTTATAATAACGATTATTATTAAAATATAGTTTATATAATTAACTATTAGGTGATTTTTTAACGGCATAGTAAGTTTCGATGGTTGTTGGCTATGGATTTGACAGCTTGTCCCCCCTGCACGCTAGACCTCCCGAGGTTCCAGGGCGCATGGCGCGCGATTTGATATAATAAAGGTTCACACGCCCTGCACGTAGTTACGTGCAGCGAATGCTACTTTTGTTAGGAGGCCAGAACACCTCGTTACAAATTCCCGTTTTCCCCCCCGGGGGGGGGGGGTGTGTCTGAGATGATTAGTTGATTGAACGCTTACGATTTGTTGAAATTTACTTATTAATATAAAAAAAATCTGCTCGCTAGTTTTATAGAACACTTCGTCCATTTCGAACACACCGCCTCCGTGGTCTAGTGGTAACAAACGTTGCCGTGAACTCGGGAGGTCGTGGGTTCGATTACCACTGGGGCAAGTTGTACGTTGTGTTTATATGTATAATATGTATATATTTACAAAAAAAAAGTATAATATGTAGTTTATCAACCATCTAGTTTCCGTAACACAAGCCTCGTAGCTTACCACGGAAAATAGATGGCGCTGTGTGATCTGGAAATATTTATTATTATTATATTTGACGGTCAACGTAATCGGCCTCGTGAGCAAGCAATTCGTGCAGTTCTCTCTTCTCAAATTCAAAACCATCAACAATAGAATATTGTATTATTATTTAAAGATCACAAGCTCTTAAAAAATCACCCTCTATACAAGGAATGTATTTAGATTAACAAAATACGAATTTAAATATTTTAATAAATAATAAAAAAAAAATCTTTATAACAATAAAATAATACTTTATATTTGAGAACAAAATTATGTCACAAATTAATGTTATAATTTGAACAATATTCTACTTGTAAGTACATTATTTTATTCTTTAAAATGTTGGTATTACTGCGTTTAATACTCAGCCAATCGCATAATTCCATAGTATTCCTGCAGCCAATCACGAGCAACTAATAAGTGACAGACAGCAATACCAACATTCGAAGAAAAAAAAAGTGTAATCGAATTAAAGTTTTCTATCTTTTATTTGAATAAAAATAATACATGTATTATTTTTTTACAAATCTATGGGTATTTTTAGTTTTTATATGAAAAGTTCATTCAAATGTGTTTTTCTTCAAACTAAAGATAGAAAACTGGAATTTAATTTCCAAATATTATTCGGTTTCAGTCCGTATTTAGCCACCGACTACCGTAAACAGGAATGCAGTTGGCCGTTTGTGGTCTTGTTACAGAGTAAGTGCGTATATTTAATATAATTCAGTTAGGAAAAGGCGATTTCTTAATGAAAGTTATAGATAGCTGAGTCCTTGAGGAAGGATTGAATGACAGTTGGAGATGGGTGAGTCTTGAATGGCAATTGGGGCTGTGTGAGTCTTGAATGATAATTAGGGCTGTGTGAGTCTTGAATGACAATTGGGGATGGGTGAGTTTTGATCGGCAATTGGGGATGGGTGAGTCTTGAATGACAATTAGGGATGGGTGAGTCTTGAATGACAATTGGGGATGGGTGAGTTTTGATCGGCAATTGGGGATGGGTGAGTCTTGAATGACAATTGGGGATGGGTGAGTTTTGATCGGCAATTGGGAATGGGTGAGTCTTGAATGGAAGGGAAAAGTAAGTCTTAAATTATTTAAATATTATTTTTTTCCCTTTGATTAACTTATAACAACTTGGATATTGTCAGCACTGTTGGGGATGGGTGAGGCACGAATGACAGTTAGGAAATGGTGATTCCTGTATGACAGTCAGTAATGGGTGAGTTTTGAATGACAGTTGGGGATGGGTGAGTTTTTAACGTATTCAGGTGTGAGTAAGTCCCCTGTGCAGTCCGTCCCACTGCGATGGACAGTGCATGAAGTATTTCCTCATGGCTGCACAGAACCGTCTCTTGTACTGTTCGGGAGACACCACAGTGGGTTGTCCCGAGCCCAAGTTCTTCTTCACCAAATGTTCCAGTTTCTTGTCCCAAGTAAATGTTCGAATGTAATCTAGAATAAGAAACCATTTTATGAGGCATACTATAGTCATTATTATTATTATTATTTTAAGTTTCTTTAAAGGACATTGTACAGAATACATCAACCCTAAACACGTAATTTATTTACATAACATATGTTCATAACTGAGTTGGGGATCATCAAATTCCAAATGTTGCAGAATTTGATGCTTTTCATGGAGTAATTCACGTCAATATCGCCCAAACACGACGTGTATACGGGAGTTAATGGCGCGGGAAAACCGCAAAAAATAAAGTGCAACTTCTGCCCCATAGAGTATATGTAGCACATTATTAAACAAAACAACACCACTTTTAACTAACAATATCCACAGTAAACTAATTTACAAAACGAAAAACTTGGAACTTGACATGTCCGTTCAAAATGGAGCGAAGAACTCCCATAGTCATTAAATTTTTGGATATTTTTGTACTACTTTGCCCTGTACAATGATAAAAAAGTAATAAAATTTAAATTATTATTAGGATGACTATTATTATACTATAATTTTTAAGACGGAACGTTACAGCAATACGATTTAGGAGACAAGCCATAACATTTTGAGATATTATGAACTACCTGCATTCAGTTTTTTTTTTTTGGAAAAATAAAAAATCCTTTTCTAGGTGGTCAGAAACCACGCTTATAAAGAAGCGGATTTACATTTAGCCAACTTTACTATAGGCCAATCATGACAAGTGGCAAGCTCGTCGATGTCTCCAGCGTACCAAATTCAAGAAATATCACAAATAAATTAAATGTATTTATTTACATCAATAAATATCCCCGACCAGGAATCGAACCCGGTACCTCCCGAGTCTAAATCCGCGGAATTAACCGCTAGCTTAACCACGGATGCAGTTAAATTGTAATCTTGTTGGAATAATTTATCTAAAAATGCTGTGAATACAATTTAGCCCAAATCCCCTACAAGATGAATTATGTCTTGTCAAGTAATACAGGCATGGAAGACGGAGATACATGAAAGTATGGATGGAAAGTCAAAAGTTGTTTTTACCTATAATCCCAAGCACTAGAGAGTTATGTGTGAGTCCTAAGAGCAGTGAGTAGTCCATGACACAGTGAGTAGCCAAGAATTGTGTGTCTCTTTCTACAGCCGCCCAAATTACTTGTGCGGAGTGAGATTGGAGATATAATTGAGTTTCCCAACGTACTGAAACAAGAAAGGTACTATTAAACACTATGCATACCTCTCACTCGCACAAGACATCATTAAAAAAAAACTCGTCTGACTGTAATTTTGAGAAATGTGCTCAACTTCATCTCAGGCCCTAGAACACACCTCCTACACCTCCACTGTTGGAGATGGGGCTTCCAGAAATATCTGGAAAATTTAGCCTCACTCGCCACGCTGGCCAGACGGGTTAGCGAGGTTCTCATGCCAATTTTTAATTTTAATGACAATTCATTAACGATTCCACAAGTTGGTATTAGTGGTACCGGGACCGACGGCTTAACGTGCGCTCCGAGGCACGGGGACGGTGGTGTTGTAACTGACAAATGTGCGTAAGAAAAGTGTATTTCTCATTGGTACATGCCGGGATTGAAACCCACTTTTTTATGGAATGATGTTAAGAAATGCATTCTTACAACCGAGCCACCATATATTCATCATCATATCAGCCTGTTCGTAATTTCACACTATCATCTGTCCACCCTCATCCAGCCCCCACCAGCGACCTTTTTCAGGTCATCCGTCATCTGGCGGGGGGTCGTCGCACTCTGCGTCTTCCCGTACGTGGTCTCCATTCCAGAACCCGTCCACCATATATTAATGTTAACAAATTTCATTAAACAATATAATGCTATTAATAATAATTATTATAAGAACACGTCTTTTTTATTTATTTTATAATTATTATTTTTTGTTTTATAAATTTATAAATTATCTGACATATGTATATAATTTCTGTACATCATAGGTAATGACGGCATTCATTGTCTAGTGGTAACGAACGTTGCCGTAAACTCGGGAGGTAGTGGGTTCGATTCCCACCGGGGGCAAGTTGTACATTGTATAATTTGTCTAGGTCTGGGTGTTTATATGTATATATTTACAAAAAAAAAAGTATTATATGTAGTTTATCAACCATCTAGTTTCCGTAACACAAG
This sequence comes from Tinea semifulvella, assembly GCA_910589645.1. NCBI lineage: Eukaryota > Metazoa > Arthropoda > Insecta > Lepidoptera > Tineidae > Tinea > Tinea semifulvella. The sequence continues at coordinate 2,152,146 of OU342615.1, read as the reverse complement.
CCTCGTAGCTTACCACGGAAACTAGATGGTGTTGTGTGACCTGTCTGGAAATATTTATTTATTTATTATTATTAAGTATTTAGAATGTAAACTGACACGGCCTCTTTACACCCACGATCTTATTTAAGTAGTTTCTAAGTTAGTTAGTTTTATTTGCTTATAGCCAAAATTGGCAGTAGATTTTCGTCCATAAGTACAAAAACAATTGAGGATAGTATAATTTTTAAACCAAATTGAACTTACATTGCAGTAGATTTTCGTCCATAAGTACAGAAACAATTGAGGGTAGTATAATTTTTAAACCAAATTGGACTTACATTGCAGTAGATTTTCGTCCATAAGTACAGAAACAATTGAGGGTAGTATAATTTTTAAACCAAATTGGACTTACATTGCAGTAGATTTTCGTCCATAAGTACAAAAACAATTGAGGATAGTATAATTTTTAAACCAAATTGGAGTTACATTGCAGTAGATTTTCGTCCATAAGTACAAAAACAATTGAGGGTAGTATAATTTTTAAACCAAATTGGACTTACATTGCAGTAGATTTTCGTCCATAAGTACAGAAACAATTGAGGGTAGTATAATTTTTAAACCAAATTGGACTTACATTGCAGTAGATTTTCGTCCATAAGTACAGAAACAATTGAGGGTAGTATAATTTTTAAACCAAATTGGACTTACTTTGCAGTAGATTTTCGTCCATAAGTACAGAAACAATTGAGGGTAGTATAATTTTTAAACCAAATTGGACTTCCATTGCAGTAGATTTTCGTCCATAAGTACAGAAACAATTGAGGGTAGTATAATTTTTAAACCAAATTGGACTTCCATTGCAGTAGATTTTCGTCCATAAGTACAGAAACAATTGAGGGTAGTATATTTTTTTAAACCAAATTGGACTTACATTGCAGTAGATTTTCGTCCATAAGTACAGAAACAATTGAGGGTAGTATAATTTTTAAACCAAATTGGACTTCCATTGCAGTAGATTTTCGTCCATAAGTACAAAAACAATTGAGGGTAATATAATTTTTAAACCAAATTGGACTTACATTGCAGTAGATTTTCGTCCATAAGTACAGCATCGTGCGTATCGTGTTGTAGACGATGTCTGGACGATCCCTTAAGGTCGAATCGTTTCTTAAGTGTTGGTTGGTCGTAGAGTATATTTTCCAACACTAGTACACCGTTACCCGCACCTCCCACGCTAAACACACCAACTATACGAGCTAGAATTAAACATACAATGTGTAAATAGAGCAATTATTTTTTTAGGCTTCAGATGTCATTGGTAGAAACTATCTAAGTAAAGTATCATCACGACCGTTTCCCTTTCGGGGTGGTCAGAAACCACGCTTATAAATAAGCGGATTCACATTTAGCCAACTTTACTATAGGCCAATCATGACAAGTGGCAAGCTCGACGATGTCTCCAGCGTACCAAACTCGAGAAATATCACAAATAAATTAAATATTAATTAAATATATTTAATTACTTTAATAAATATTTGTGTCCCGACCAGGAATCGAACCCGGTACCTCCGAGTCTAAAGCCACGGACTTAACCGCTAGACCACGGAGGCAGTTTAATAAAACTATCTCTATGGTAAAAATCATTATCTGAAAAAAAAAAAAAAAAACACTACTGTATAAGGCCGCGTCTGAAAATCACAATAATTATCGTGACTGGGGAGTGTGACAAGGTCACGCTTGACCGTAATGCGTGTGTTCGACAAGTTGCGATGATTTCAGATTATATTTTCTGAGCTTTCTATAGATTTACCGTGCGGGTGCAGGAGCCTTCGTGTATGGGAAAGATAAATGAGAAGAATGGTGATTTGGGTTCACGACCGACTGACCATAGGATGGTTTCTCTTGATTATTTCATTGCGCAAGAAGACGCACACAATCTACTTCTCTCCCTACCCAACAAAGGGATTGATTAAGATTTATATTAGATTTGGATGAGATTTAAGTTAGGATTGGATGAGATTAAAGTTAGGATTGGATGAGTTTTTTTTAATACTAGCACGACATGTGATGGTAAGTGGCTCTCAAGGTCCATGAATGTTAGCAACTGGGACACTTATGAGTGACAACAGTCCCTAACACTGTGCCGGCTTGACTTACTATCAGGTGGATCACATTTAGTGCTAGTATTAAAAAATAAGTTCGTATAAAATTTTAATTAGTTTTGGATGAGTTTTGAATTTTGTAATAGTTTACCAACCTAGTAGTGTCGGCATGTTGTTGTGATGACAGTTGATGACGTAAGCAAAGTAGTGCGGCGCAAATTCTAAGAATTGTTGCCATTCTGGTTTACTCATCTCCTTTAGTACGAAGCGGTCATCTGGAATATTATTTAGTTTTTGAGTAGTGTAGTTTTATACTTATAATTTATTCGAAGTAGATACAAAAATATTAAAATAAAATTGATTAAAAAACTAATTATAAATAAAACTAAACCAAAAATACCTATGAAATTAAAACTATTCTACAAAATAAACTAAGGGCTTACCACCAGGGAGGGTACCTAAAACGCTCGCCGCATTTCCTCGTTAAATTATAATGGAAATATTCTGTTTTAGGTAGTTATGGCATTTGGGATCGCCACACTCTTGAATAATTCGTTTACCCAGCTCTTTTATGAATTTGTGGGTATCAAGAGAATATACCCCCATTCTTTCAACCCCAAATGCCACAAAGTTATAATTTTGTTTAATGCTATGTGCTTTTTAAATTCGGCTGTATGAGCAGAGACTTTTTTGATGTAGAGGAAATGTGGCAAGCGGCAAAGGTGGCATCCCAGACAAGACACCTGTCTCACTCCATGGTACAAGAGACATACCATCCGGCCTTTTACCATCACTACGTGACAGACCTGATAGTTCAAGGACGGACGGGATTTTAGCAGACCATAAACTTCATTGTTTTTAAGTTGAAAAAAGCAACTTTTAATATGAATAATAACATTATTCATGTTATTTTACAAGATATGCAAAATAACAACATATATAATCATGCATTATAATATAGAAAAATATGCATTTGCTGACGAACTAAATATATTGTAACGATTGTGTCAGATGCGGCCATGGAATAAATACTGTTGGCCGCAATCGACAACCTTTGCCTTGTACTTATTTAAGACGACACCTGTCAATGTAGATTTTGACATTCGTTCCATTTCAACTTCAACCGGAGAGTTCTTCGCGCCATTTTGCGTGGACATGTCAAGTGCAAGTTTTTGTTTTGTAAATTAATTTACTGTGGATATTATTGGTCAAAAGTGGTGTTGTTTTGTTTAATAATGTGCTGCAATGTGAATAATTATGGAAAACGATAAATTGGACTTTAAATATAGGGCACAAGTTGCAGTTTATTTTTTGCGGTTTCCCGCGCTGTGGACTCCCATATTTTACCCGACGTGTTTGGGCTATAATGCCGCGAGTGACTCCAAGTAAAGCATCAAATTCTGCAGCATCTGGAATTTGATGATCCCAACTCGGTTATGAACTCTGTTATGAACATATTATGCTAATAAATTACGTGTTTAGGACTGATGTATTCTGTACAATGTCCTTTAAAGACAATTAAAAAAAAAAAAATCAACTTCAACCGGAGAGTTCTTCGCGCCAATTTGCACGGACATGTCAAGTCCAATTTTTTCGTTTTGCAAATTAGTTTACTGTGGATATTGTTAGTCAAAAGTGGTGTTATTTTGTTTAATAATGGGCTACATTGTGAATTATTATGGAAAACGATAAATTTGACTCTATTCGAGTATATGGGGCAGAAGTTACACTTTATTTTTTGCGGTTTTCCCGCGCTGTGAACTCCCGTATACCCTTCGTGTTTGGGCGATATTGACGTGAATTACTCCATGAAAAGCATCAAATTCTACAACACTTGGAATTTGATGATCCCCAACTCGGTTATGAACTCTGTTATGATCATATATTTTGCAAATAAATTGTGTGTTTAGGGCTGATGTATTCTGTACAATGTCCTTTAAAGATACTTAAAAAAAACCGTCTGTGAAGTTCTTCGCGCCATTTATCACGGACATGTCAAGTGCAAGATTTTATTTTGTAAATTACTTTCATGATAGTTTACTTTACTATATATATGAAAAAAATAATGTTGGAGTAGGTATGCGATGGAGGATAGAGAGTATATTATATACATTTCTCAAAAGTATGACTAAAATGACTTAGTATGAAAGTATCATCACGACCGCTTCCCTTTCGGGGTGGTCAGAACCACGCTTATAAATAAGCGGGTTCACATTTAGTCAACTTTACTATAGGCCAATCATGACAAGTGGCAAGCTCGTCGATGTATAGTGACTCGCAAAAAAGTTATTAAAGAAATTTAAGTTTCTGATGTAACGCTGACCTTAAGTAATGTTGTGCACTTGAAAAATCTTTGAAAATAATCGATTGTGCGAGCGAGAGGGATGCAAAGCTGTAAGAATACTTATACCTTATTAACTCTGACAAAAAATGGTGTTATGTTCTGGGATTACCTTTGGTTTTGCAGAATGTGGATCCAGACTTCCCCCCGCGCGCGGCCCACGGTTCGCAAACCGCTAGCGACCGAGCGAAACCTTCCTCTGTATCTCGCTCGTTACACCACCATTTACCTAAAAAGTTCACTTTTTATATCATTAAAACCCCTGGAACATAAGGTCCTAGACCTCCACTGCTGAACTGCCTTGACATTATATTTTTAAGACAAATCTTTGTGTATACATACATACATATCTTCACGCCAGATCCCTTGCGGGGTAGGCAGAGACAATTGAGCGCCATTTGTCACGATCTCGACATACCTCTTTCGCTTCTTCGACATTCATCAACCTCTTCATACATGCCTCTTTGTTTCGATGGCTTTTTATTGCACCGTCAGCTATTGTTTTATTTATTTGATCGTGATAAGTGAGTCTTGGTCTGCCAGGGCCTCTTTTACCCACAACTTTCGCATTATATATCTGGTTCGTCAATCTCTCTTCACTCATTCTTTCAACATGTCCGAACCATCGGAGCATGCCTTTCCTTATTTTTAAATAAATAAATAATAATAAAAATCGTTTATTGACACTATATAACAAGTATGTTTTTTACACTTTAAATTTAGATTGGATGTCCTGACCCCTGTCGTAGATATTTCTGAATGACAGGAGTCAGTTCACTCCCAGGTGACACAATAACAAGCTTATACAATTTATTTAAACATTGTAAAGCTTACCCAAGTACAAACAAATAAATAATAATAATAATAAAAAAATCGTATTATAGCGCTGTTGGTGGGTATTTTAGGAATTCCGTGTATCCTCTCTGTGTGTTATGTGAATGTGTATGAGTGTCTGTGAGAGGGTGTGTAAGAAGAAATAAATAAAAAGAATAAATGCATCGATGAAGTAACATATCGACAATCACATATACCTACCATATACTATATATACCAAAATAATAAATTAACTAGTAAATTGAGTATAACACATTAATTTAGCCACTATTTATATAACTACGCTTAGAAGTTGTTCTGTATCATTATATGTTACAGTTAAAAACCATTTAGTTATTATCTTAGTTAATTCATGTCTTGTGCAGGAATATATTGAAAGTGTTCTATTTAAATTATTGTAGAGGTATCCCCCAAGAAAACAAAAGAATCTGTGTGTAAACGAAAATTTACCAACATAAGGCTGGCACACGATATCATGACGTCTCTTTCTATCAACAAGTTGGGCATCAAATTTAAGTTGCATGTGTTTTTTAATAACGGTTTGGAGTATAAAAAGTTGACGTACGGTGAGCTCTTCACAAGACTGATAAAGTTGAAAAGTTGGGAAGCGATAGGGTCTGAAAGTGCTAACCTTAAGTACGGCTCTTTGAGCAATCTCCAGTGGCTTCAAGACAGTCTTAGAAGCGCCACCCCAGACGGTGATACAGTACGTTAGAATAGATTTGCAGAGAGCACAGTATACCATCCTTATGATTTTTGGTTCTGCTACATGTCTTAAGTTTTTAAATATATAGATAAGTTTTCGGATACGCGTAGTCAACTGATTTATGTGTTGCTTAAAATTAAGATTACTGTCTAGAATAATACCCAAGTATTTGATCGACTGGGCCCTCTCCAAAGCTGTACAAGAACAGTAATCGCCTAGAGGATCAGGACAGTTGTGAGCAGTAATAGAATGTATAGGACCCGGCTGTGACAGATCGCTAATAGAGAAAGCCAGATACTTTGTTTTCTCAACATTCAAGGTCAAAACATTGTCTCTAAGCCAGTGAGTTACCCTGTTCAAACCGATTTGGGCAGCATTATGGGCGTCCTCCCAGGTATCGCCAGAAAAAACGAGTGCTGTGTCATCAGCGTAAGAAATTATTTTACCCTGGCGAGGAACAAGTTGACATAGGTCATTGATATAAATGAGGAAGAGTGTAGGCCCCAAAATGCTACCCTGGGGAACACCATACATGACAGGAAGCTGGTCACTAATATGACCATTTACATTGCAGCATTGATATCTGTCAGACAGGTAATCTTGCAGTAATTTATGTTGGGTACCACGGATGCCAATTGAATTAAGTTTGTCTAAAAGGATGGGGACCGAGACCGCGTCAAAGGCTTTGGCAAGGTCCAGAAAAATTGACAGCGTCTTTTTACCTTTATTTAGATTGCCAACTACAAAATCCGTCAGCTCGTGAACAGCATCATTGGTTGATTTACCATTTCTGAAGCCAAATTGTGTGGAAGCCAGAATATTATTTTTCTCCAAATAATCTACGAGTCTAACATTGATAATACGCTCTAGGATCTTAGAAAGCGAAGGCAAGATAGATATAGGTCTATAGTTATCAAAACGGTCTTTGTCGCCACCCTTGTGGATTGGATGGATTATTGATACTTTAAGACAACGTGGAAAGACTCCCTTTTCAATACACAGGTTACACAAATAGGTGAGAGGAGGCACAAGTATGTGCTTAAATTCTTTTAATAATTTGTTTGACAGATTATCATGTCCAATGGCACAGTCATTACGCAAACCCACAATTAACCTTTCCACTTCCGCATCATCAGTCACGAGCAAGACGAAAGATTTCAGTCTTTGTCTTTCAGAACCTCCAACATTTTTGCGAGTGTTATCGGTACTAGATCCGGTCACCTTCATAGCCAAGTTCTTACCTACATTGGCAAAGAAATTATTTAAAGAGTTAACCGATTTCTTTGCTGAGCAGTTTGCTGATAAGAGTTCCGAAACTGTACCTGTTGTTTTATTGGTATGAGTTATAGTTTTAATAGCTTTCCAAAGCTTTTTCCCGTTATTACCCGACTCTCTTAGCTGTTCCCTTTCAAACTCTCTTTTTAAATTTTTTAATAGACTATTGCAGAAATTTCTGTATCTTGTGTATGCCGTTTTTACAATTATATTATTAGGGTCCTTCTTAAATTTTGTGTATAATTTATCTCTATTCTTTATGCATCTTAACAGCCCTGGGGTAATCCAGGGCTTGAGTATTCTCTTTCGATTTGGGCATGTCCTGATAACGGTGTTGACATTTAAGGCATTTTGTAAGGAAGATATCAGGTATTCCGCAGCGAAGTTTGGGTCAATAGAATTAAACAGTGGATGAAAATCAATGTTATTAAAATCCCTTGTCAGACCTTCCTTGTCAATAGATGAAATTGTTTTCACTGCTGAATAGTCTCTTTTAGGCTTATTAGTAAGAAACAGCAAAACAGCCTGATGGTCTGTTACAGATGAACGTGCAACAACCGTAATAGCTGGGTTATTTGTCCTTAATATGACATGGTCTAGGCATGACTCATCTCGAGTGTTTATGGTATGTCCCGGCAGAAGACCATAGTAGGCTAATAAATTTAAGTAGTCCCTTGAAGAGCTGTCATTGTCATTATTAGGGTTAATATTAATATTGATATCTCCTAAAATAGCAACATCTCTAATACATTTTAGGGTGGATAGAACGTCGTCTAGTGACTGATGAAATGTATCAAGCTTCCTATAAGAAGGCGACCTATATATTGCTATTAATGAAAAGTTGTCTTTTGAGCTAATTAAAAGGCAATTTCCTTCGTGAAATTTGGGTTCGGTTACCACTACCTGAAGATCAGATTTAACGTAAACCACTACTCCATCATTTTGCAAGATGTTGTTTACTGTGGAGTACATCACATATTCCTTTATTTGAGGAATTTGTGGATTACAAGACAACCAGCATTCAGTCAATATTAAAATATCAAAGTCAATGTCGAGTTGATTTAATAAAACAAAAAAATCAGGGATATTCCGTCCAATACTTCTAATATTTTGGCTTATAATTTTAAGACATTTGTGATTTTTTGGTAAAAATGATTTACAGTCTGCAACGTCACTTAGAGTAGAGTCCGAGACAGCAATTTTGTCAATGTCGTTGACAATGTCTTTTATATTGAGGCCGGTAAAGTATGAGAGAACCATATTGCTCTAAAATTAGATGACAGATAATTAAGTAATAAGTTATAATAGCAATAGACGTTAGTTATTAACATCAGATAACGTTTTAATAGCACATGAAGTGTAAAAGATACCAATAACAAACAATTTCTAAACTGTGTGGAATTGGCGTAAATAATATGATAAGAACAATAACAATTATACTGAAATTTAGGCAAGATGCATTTGTAATGAATATAAAAATAATTTGGCAGGTGTATTTGTGTGTATAGTGTATAAGGAAAAGGAAAGTACAACTTGATTAGTATTAGAAGGTTAATTAGTAGTCATATTGGGTTTGCTTTATGGAGTGCACTTAGTTGAGCTTCACTTTTTACAAGTATGTATTTGGCCCCTTCACGCTTTCTCAAATATACACGACCATGAGATGTCCAGCAAAAGTTGTAGTCCTCCGATCTAGCCAGGTCTCTAGCCAAAAAGTGAAGTCTCTTTGACTTAGCTGTCAGATGCTCCGAGATAAAGAAAGGCACTGCTGGGCCCTCTAAGCCACACAGAGATGAGTTCAGCTTATTTGTAGGATTATTTTTGTTATATTTCTTAGCTCCCTCTATAAATTTATCCTTAACTAAGGTGTTTTGAAACTCAACCACTATAGTTGGGTTATTCTTATCAGGCTTTACAGGCAGGCGGAAAAAGTCACGAATTGCGCCATCGTCTGAATTCACACTTAAAGTACTGCTTATTTTACGAATAATGCCATACAGATCCTGTCGTGACTCCCTCTGTGATTTTGGTAGGTTACGGATCTCGATGCTAGTCTTCTTATCACCACGCTCAAGCTCATCAATACGCTCGCCCATCACCTGTATCTCCATAGCTTGACTCTTGTTAATTTCCTCCAGTCTATCAATTTTAAGTTGGTAGTCCTTTATTTGCGAGCCAAAGAAATCAATTCTATCAGTAATCTCCAGTTTTATAGATTCCAGTTTAGAATTTTGCGTTTCTATCATATTTGCAATCATTTGAGACATTTCCGTTTTAAATTTTTTAAATTCAACATTGTAATCAATGGTGCGTGCACGTTGAGATCTAGTAGTAATATTTGTCCCTATGTCCCTATGCTTTCTTTCATACCCACCTTTTTGCGTATTTCGTCATTATGTATGCGGTCCGTTAAAGTAACACCGCACATCCGACGCAACGACCATCTTTTCCACTGCATTAACTCTACTCTCATGCGTGTTCTGAAATATCCACGTCTCACTTCCATACATAAGTGTTATTACCAGCATGGCATTGTGTATGGCGAGCCGAGCTTTGTCACTGACATTTCGACTGGCGATCAGTGACCCCAGGGCACCGTTAACACTATTTCCCGCGTTCACCCTTCTTTCAACATCCCTATCATACTTCCCATCCGCAGTGAAAACACTGCCCAGATATACATACCTTTGTGTATGTTAATGTTAATTAATTCGCTAAAATGTTATTTATTGTAAGCCGTTTGATGAATGTCGATGAAGCGAAAGAGGTATGTCGTGATCGTGTCAAGTGGCGCTCAATTGTCTCTGCCTACCCCGTAAGGGATCTGGCGTTTAGATATGTATGTATATGTATGTATTGTAAGCCAAAGCTTAATTTGCGGAGCGATGGCAAGAAACCCGACGGAATGACTGTTGGGCCGTGGAAACTTGGCACCTTTACACCTTGGTACCGGTTAAAAATTTGCGCCGTTTGGGGGACAAGACGATGGGACCTTGGGGACCTTCAGCAAGGCGCCTGGCCAAGGAGTTATCAAAGCGGCTGACGGAAAGGTCTTAAAACTTATGCAGTTCTAATTTAAAACTTATTCAGTCCTAATTTAAAACTTATTCAGTCCTAATTTAAAACTCATTCAGTCCTTATTTAAAACTCATCCAGTCCTTATTGGAATCACATCAAAACCATATACTCGTACGTATAATGAACACGACATTGTACATGCGTAAACAGAGCGTGTGCGAAAACATATTTCTGGAGAACTTGGCCTACACTGGCCAAACTAGTTTTGTCGTTATTTGTAATTTATTAATTTTTAACCTAAAAACATCGTGAAGGTTTTGCAACCATCTGATTTACCTGACCTACGATTTAGATGGATTGATTTTGGCTAAAACTGACACTAATAGTTATAAATTTAATATTTACAGTTGTCCATACAAGTTTAAGAAAAGTATAAGCAAAGCACAAACTTACTGTCATTTTTCTCCTTAAAATCATCAAGTTTAATATCATTGGCAGTTTCGATTTGTACGTCCGTGTTGCCAGCCTTAGAAAAGTCGTCCTTAATATTAGGGTTGCTATTCAATGGACATAGCATCATTGTTCTTAATTTATGGAATTGTGCAGCATAATATACTCTGCATAGAAGGCCATCCTAAAAATTAAAGAATAAATCTCAGCTTTCGGTAAAAATAGTGAAAGACATCATTCATCTTGTAGAGGATTTGGATTTCCTCAATCGTACAATCACGCATTCTCACTTTTGAATGATTATTATTATTATTATTAATTTAAAATTGTACTGACCTTGAGTAATACTTCTATATGTTCATTGCTCTTGGCTTTGGTTTTATCCCCGTCAGTCTTGTCTTTGGGCGTGTCACATTCTTCTTGTTCTGATTGGCTACTGTAAATTATTATCATTATTTATTAAGAGGGTTATTAATTATAACTGCCTCCGTGGTCTAGCGGTTAAGTCCGTGGATTTAGACTCGGAGGTACAAAAATATTTATTAATGTAAATAAATACATTTTTTTTTGTGACATTTCTCGAGTTTGGTACGCTGGAGACATCGACAGGATTGCCACTTGTTATGATTGGCCTATAGTAAAGTTGGTTAAATGTGAATCCGCTTATTTGTTATTTGCTCTTATTTATTATTGTGGGTTCGATTCCCACCCGGGGCAAGTTGTACATTGTATAATTTGTCTCGGTCTGGGTGTTTATATGTATAATAAAAAAAATAAAAAAAGTATAATATGTAGTTTATCAACCGTCTAGTTTCCGTAACACAAGCCTCGTAGCTTACCACGAAAACTAGATGGCGCTGTGTGACCTGTCTGGAAATATTTATTTATTATTTATTTATTATTATTTATAAGCGTGGTTTCTGACCACCTCGAAAGGGAAACGGTCGTGATGATACTTTACTTTATTAAGAGGGTTAAAATACCGTGTTATCTAGAATAATTATTTAATCTTTTGATGACCAAAAAAAGACCACAAATATATCAGCAATTTCAATTATAGAAAGTAAAGAGTATATATATAAGAGTATATTGCGTGGAATTTATTAAGGAGTAAATATTTTTATATTATACGAGTAATCTAATTTTTTTTATTATTCTGTAATAAAATCTCAAGTTACGGTGCAGAGAAGTTTTCCTAAAAATATCGCAACTCATGCGGACCCTAATCAAGTAGGTAGCGAGAGGTCGACGATCGCGCGAACGTTGACTTACGTAGTTGTTTCTCTCTCTATTTCGTCTTTCAAATGTGAGCAAGATCAATTATTAATGTTTTGTTTTTCGGACAATGAAATTTACTTTCAAAAAAGGGTTTTATCAATGACACCTGACGCCTAAAAAGATGTTTGCTCTTTTGAAATAAAAAAAATACACGCGGTATAATTATATATGTATCACTTTAAAAATCGTTCGGCTTAGTATTTATAGAAGTTACGAACTATTAGCAAATTTAGAAAATAATTAATTATTATAAACCTATAAAATGCAATGCATACATACGGTTGAGCATGATTATTGGCTAGTAGAGAATGTAGTAGTCTTTGGTAGTGAACGGAGATGAGTGTAGCGGCGATCACTGATCCTATCTCTCCAGCAAACACTACCACTGGGATCACGCCTCCAGATATTATCATACCCGACTGAAAGATAGGTAGAAAGTAGAAGAGTTATAAAAACCTTTAAAATTTTGTCAATAATTATTAAAGTATCTAAACGTAATCGTATTGCATATCATGGTTTCTTCCACAAACTCTTACACTGGTATTATGCCGCCAGATATTAAGATACCCGATTGAAAGTATAATTAGTAAGTAGATCATCTAAAAACCTTTCATATGAATACCAAAATGACTGGTCTAAGATAAACGGTTTTAGAGTTATGCACAGTTAAAATTTTGTCATTAATCAAAAACCTGTCGATAAGCAACTTTAACAAACTCTAACACTAGGATTACGGCGTAATTATTATACCTGACTAAAAGTATAACCAGAAGGTAGATCATACAAAAACCTTTCATATCGTCATGATCGTAGAACAGTGACGGATCTGCTATATCTAAAATTTTCATGGCGGCCATTTAAAGTTATTTCAACTGTTTTTTTGTCTCTTCTTTTTTAAGTTAATACAGTCTCATAATAAGGGCAAACCTTCTAGATTTCATTTTGGAACCCTTTTTAACATTTGCACTATAAATTACAGACCACAAACAATATAAAACTATATATAAAATCTGTTTTTTTTTAACCAAGTTATAATAATTCCTATTATTTGCTATCGAAATAATGCAAAATTATGTGTATTTTTTTAAATCCAACAATGTTCTACGACCATGACGATATGAATACATGCATGACTGGTGTACGTCGCGTAGTTTTACAGTTATTCACTGTTGATTTATTGTCAAATAAATAACCTGACGGTAAGTGACGCGCAAGGTTCAAGAATGTTAGCAACTGGAATCAGACAATCATGACTGACATCAGTCCCTAACACTATGCCGGCTTGACTAAGCATGACGGCAATTCGAGCCTGTATGCCTGGTGTGTCAGTGAAGTTTCGTAAACGCAACTATAGTAGCAGAGTTTTTTACTGAATTTTCGATGTTCATTGCCTGTTATTATAGCCAAACTTCCAATAACACACAATGTAAAACAAAAAAACGTAACTACAGCAGTTACGTTTTCCGAAACTTGCATTTTACACTAAGCACACTGATCCCGAAACGTGCAGATTTACTGGGTTTATCGGCATGAACGGTGGATACTTCCCCGCCCCAGCAGACTGGGCAAATTACCACCATCAGCCCGACCCACTACCTATTTGTTGTTCTCGTTGAAAGTATGTGCCATTTGCAATGATGTCAAATGCCAATTTTTACTTTCAATGAGAACTAATATTGTAAGCTTGCCATGGTGATATTAAAAAAAATAACACCGCTTGAAACAAGACTTGCTGCAAATATAAATAACTGTCAAAATTACCAGTTTTTTCATACATGTATAACGGTAAAATATCCCAAAAAATAATTAACGTACCTGATTAGAAGGTTGATTGTTGGATAGCAGCTGTGACAGAATTTGTCTGACTGTCTTTTTGTCACCTCTCTCTTCGTCATCCTCGACACCTTAATAAAATGAACACGTACAGTAAAATATTTTATTAACTATTTATGTCGATTAAGTGCAAAACAAGTTTGTAAATAACATTTTAGGGTGTCACTTTTATGTTTTGAAAGATTAAAAATATGAATGACATCATCAGCTGCATATTCATTATATGATGAAACCACTGCATCATTGCTTAACAGAGTGAGGATTAGCACAACAGTATCCTGTAGTGTAGGTGAAAACCTTTACAGCTGCTATCCACTATTAGAATTAAGTTTCTATTCTCAGGCACTATGCCCTTATAAGCAGACTGTTCCTTGCTAACAACAGCCAGCTGATGGCTGAAATATAGCCATTTTTATTTTATATTGATTTAATATTAATAGGTATATAATATATAGGCTCCTAAGATTTTTTTATTTTTTATACTAGCACGACATGTGACCTTGCTCCCACCCGATGGTAAGTGGGGAGCGAGACCCCCCCCCCCCCCCGGCAGACTGGACAAATTACCACTATTAGTCTGCCTAGCACCTATTAAATATACATAATAAACAATATACACTTTACAATCTATTTTGGGCTATTTTTATACTACTTGGGCTGTGTACAATGATAAAAAAAATTTGAATAGCAGTTTCGATTATTTTATTGATAAGACTAATGTTATTTTTACTATTATATAACTTGCACAGTATTTTGTATTAAGTTATTTTGATAATAAAATATGTATGAAAGTAGATAATCGAATGATTTGGTAACTTTCAAATGGCAACACTATTGTACCTGTCAATTTTTCAATATGGCTGCCGTCATAAATTTGCTTGGAATTGTTTTGTTGTTAATTCCTCATTGGCGTTGTAAAATATGAATAAAACTATTAAAAGTGAAGTCCGAAAGATATTGTTTTACATAATCTCCAAATTCAAAAAAAAAACAAGATCGTCGTAGAATACCAAACTCGAGAAATATCATAATTGAATTAAATATAATAATGTTGTTTTATTGATAAGACTAATGTTATTTTTACTATATATAACTTGCACAGTATTTTGTATTAAGTTATTTTGATAAAAAAAATTATTTAGTTTTCGTATCAATCAAGCCCTTTAGTACTAGAGCTGTCATAGAAATATTTTAAAAGATATTTAAAAAAAAACCTTTTGCACACCTAAAATAAATAAAATAGGGTTTTTCTACTTAAATTGCTATCTTGTTGGAATAATTTATCTAAAAATGTATGTATAACTGTTAATACAATTTAGCCCAAATCTCCATACAAAATGGATTATGTCCTTTAGGCACAAACAGTATATAATCATAAAAACATAAAAGGAACTTCTGGATCAACATTAAAATGAATTGAAGTTACATTATTTGACAGAAACAATGGCTGAAGGTGCATTAAAAAGCCTTCAAAACAAAAGGGCATGTATGAAGAGGTTGGTGAATGTCGACGAAACGAAACGTATATCGTGATTGTGACATATGGCGATCAATTGTCTCTGCCTACCCCGCAAGGGATCTGGCGTGAAGATATGTGTGTAATAATGTGCTACTTACTAATTTATCTGAAGAAATAAAAAAAAAATTGAGATTGTAAATACCTTGATGTTCAATTTCTTTGCCAGGTGTATCTGAAAATTAAAATATACAAACAGAAATAAAATTGAAAAAAAAAAAAACATGTATTATTATTAATTAAAAGATCTATCTAACCTGTTTCACTGCAACTCGTGTCTCCGGCAGAAGAATCATCCAACTCCACTTTTTCCTCCACTGGAAATTAAGTCCAATTTAATTATTTCTTAACTACTAGAGTCTGGCTAAAGAAACTAGATAATGGAATTATTTGGAAACTTTCAAATGACAACACTATTGTACCTGTCAAAGTTTCAATATGGCTGCCGTTATACATTTGCTTGGAATTGTTTTGTTGTTAATTGCTCATTAGCGTTGTAAAATATAAATAATCTACAAATTCCAAAAAAAATATCTCTCTCTCGTCGATGTTTCTAGCAAACCAAACTCGAGAAATATCATAATTGTATTAAATAAATTGTTCTGTCTTGACCAGGAATTGAACGGTATCTCCGAGTCTAAATCTACGGATTTAACCGCTAGACAACGGAGACAGTTAATAGACTGCTTTTTTTAATCTTTTTTCTCACTCACACTCATTCATTACAGCCCCTAGAACACAGCGTCCTAGACCTCTACTGCTGGAGATGGGTCTTCCAGAACATCTGGAGAATTTGGCCTACACTCGCCACGCTGGCCAGACGGCTATTATTAACGATTCCACAAGTTGGTATTAGTGGAACCGGGACCGACGGCTTAACGTGCTCTCCGAAGCACGGGAACGGTGTTGTTGTAAATCTTGGACAAACGTACGTAAGAAAAGTGTATTTCTCATTGGTACATGCCGGGTGGGTTTGAACCGACCTTTGTAGGATTTAAGGAACGCGTTCTTACAACCAAGCCACCACCGCGCTATAATGTACTCTCAGACATGAAAAATTAGAGATGCGCCGAATATTCGTTTGATATTCGATATTCGGCATCTTTTCCACTATTTGTATTCTGCCGAATTACTTGGTTTTGTTGCCGAATATATTCGGTTCGAGTATTGCTATTTTCTTGGCTACATGACATAGTATAGAACTAAAAGTTTTATAGAACAACGTTTCATATGTAAGATTTATGTTATATTATAAGTCAAAAAAACCTATGAAGAATGTGTTGAAAAAAGCTAATAAAATAAAGCAATTAAACTTCAAATCAACGTCTATTTTGCTTGCCTTAAGCAACGTTTATTTTTAAAACTCAAAACAATATTTATTTATAAAACTCAAAATAATATTTATTTATAAAACTCAAAACAATATTTATTTTTAAAACTCAAAACAATATTTATTTTTAAACTTTAAATCAACATTCATTTATAAACTTAAATCATTTTTTTAAACCTCAATCAAATGCAAATGTCTTTTTAAAACTTATACCAACATTTATATTGAAACCTCAAATCAACATTTAATTTTTTTAATGAACACATTTTAGTGGAAAATTGTCAATAATAGACACTATAACAGATATATATACAGAGACAGAGAGACATTATATAAATATTTTATGTTAGAACCTGTTTACGCGGCAAATGAATGAAATGGTAAACCGAATAATTCAGCCGAATATCCGGTTCGGTAAAGATTAAACCGAATTGTATTCGGTATTCGGTTATTCGGTGAAACCACTATTCGGCGCATCTCTATGAAAAATCATTGAAAATATTGGATTGTGCGAGCGAGAGAGATGCTAAAGACTCACCTGTATTTTCTACATGAGTTCTAATAGTTTTTGTATTTGGAGCATATTTATCCTGAGTGTCTCGAAGTAGCTTTTCTGCTAGTATTGCTCGATCACCTACAGACCATAACCATCGTACCACACCTAGATACAACCGCAAAATTATTAAAAAAATAATCATCATCATTACACCTAGACCTCCACTGCCGGAGATGGGCCTTCCAGCACACATATCTGGAGAATTTGGCCTACACTCGCCACGCTGCTGGCCAGACGGCTTGGCGAAGATATGATGTCAATTTTTAATCACAATTATTAACTATTCCACAAGTTGGTATTAGTGGAACCGGGACCGAAGGTCTAACGTGCTCTCCTCACACGGGAACGGTGGTGTTGTAAATCTATGACAGATGTACGTAAGAAAAGTGTATTTCTCATTGGTACATGCCGGGTTGGTTTGAACCGACCTTTGTAGGATTTAAGGAACGCGTTCTTACAACCGAGCCACCACCGCATTAAAAAAAAGTACCAGTAAGTAAATGATTGTATAAAAATACGTAGAGAATAAATATCATAAATATAGTGTCCAATCATACATCAATCACAAATATTTTATTCGAATTACAAAGAATGGTTAAATGAATTATTTTTTTGGTTCTTTTTTAGTTATAAGAAATATGGCTAATTTACCAAATAACTAATCTAAAAATTAATAAGTGAATATTTCATGACATACACAAACAATTATTTAAGTAGTAAAAAAAGTCACTGTCATAATGGGGTGTATCAGGCAAAGCTTATTGTAGATGTCGCTAGCGGCAATGGTACCTTGTTTACACCTATGACGCATCATATTTTAAATGTTTTTATTTTTATTTTTATAATAAAAAAATGTATTTTAAATTAACCTTACCTACCTTAAAAGACGAATTAAAAAAGCGAACACCGTCTTTTAAAAGAAAAAAGGTTGAATTAATAGAACGGCAATTTTGAGATCACCATTTCTTTGATTTTGCTTGGAAATCTTGATTTATACACTTAAAAGCTGCTCACTTCGGCATAAAATCCAGAAAATATTAAATTTCGTAATAAAAATACAAGTTTTCTATGCAACTGACAGTTGTATTAGGTACCATCTAACATGCGCCATCTATTGGATAAAAAGTTAGTGATACACCCCATTGCAACGACAAGCTTTCTAGGGTTAACAGCGCGCAAAAACTATATTGAAGGTAGTTTGACAATTTGGGCGTGTTTTTGCCACAATTAGTTCAGATAGTTTTTGTTTCAATATTTACTCTCGGCGAAGGTGTGCTGTGTTTTGATATAAAAGTAACAATTTAATTAAATGCATAGTTTTAATAACGAGATATACAGACGAATAGTGTTAAAAGTTGCTACTGCAGCACACAGTTGCCGAGAGGCTGGTTACAGTAAAACAATGTTTAATGAGGATGGGAATGCACTGTATTATTAATTTATGTCAGTACTCGTTTTACTGTGTCAAAAATAAGGAAACTGCCTTCTGGAGCCCAGAATTTATTTTCCAGAAGGCAATGCTCACTAACTGAAATTATTTGATTATGATCCTCTCCTCCTCCTTAGTCGGTACCCCACTGTTGGGGATCGTGACTCCGTCGCAGTCCATCCATTAGCCGTTTAGTGGCTGCGGTCCTCGGCGCAGTGGATGGCTTGGTATACTGGGATGTTGACTGCTGACCACCTATCAGTCACCTGACTGGACCATCGTTAGGGGCTTCTTCCTCTTGTTCTTTTACCGTCTACTTTTCCCGTTACTAAGAGTTTTTCCAGATTGTCGGCGCCTCTTTTAGCAATGTGGCCAAAATATTGCAGAATTCGGGTAAAGCAGACGGCAGAAAGTCTCTGTACCTTAGCAAGTTTGAGCTCTTCGAGCACGGAAACGTTAGTGCGTCGTGCGGTCCAATGAATATTAAGCAGACGACGCCAGCACCACATCTCAAATGCATCAATTCTTGCCCTATCTGCGGCTTTTATAGTCCACGTCTCTGAACCGTACAAGAATATGGAGAATACGAGCGTTCTGACAATGTGGATTTTTGTCTTCCTGGATATGTTGTTATCTCTCCATATTTTGTCGAGCTGGGTCATTGCTGTTTTGGACATTCCAATTCGTCGACGAATCTCACTTTCGCAACCTCCCTTATTGCTGACGGTAGAGCCGAGGTAAAGGAAATCTTCCACGGTTTCATAGTCATCAAGGCCAGTTGTGCGCGTTATTCTGTGAGATCTGTCCATTATTGATTATGATGATATAAACGTTATTTTATTTTAGTGGGAAAATATTGGTTTGTATTAATCCGTCTAAATATTTAATATAGCATTCTCACCTGCCGGTGTACATTGTTGCTGCAATGTTTCGGATGTGAGAGCGAGATGGATGTGTTCCATTTGTTGCTTAAAACTAGACTGCTCCTTCTCTACATCTTCTGATATTGCACTGAAAATATCATGACCTGAAAGTTAATCAGGCAAATTAGTATTTATTACTTGCTCCCACCTGATGGTAAGTGGCGTGCGAGGTTCATGACTGACATCAGACCCTAACACTATGCCGGCTTGACTGGGCATGACGGCAATTCGAGCCTGATACCGAAACGTGTGGATACACTTTACTGGGTTTATCGGCACGAACGGGGGGTACTTCCCCGCCCCGGTAGACTGGGGAAATTACCATCATCAGTCCGCCTACCACCTATTATAATAGGACTGTGATATCAAAGTGATGACAATAAAGGGAGCATTTTTTTATATACTAAGCACGACATGTGATATCGCCCACTTACGACCGACATAAATCCCTACCACTGTGCCAGTTTATTAAGATGTTTTTTACACTTCGTTTGAAGGAATGGGGAAACACACTGGCTGGGAGAGCATTCCACATCTATAGAGTGCGACAAATGTAATAGTCTCCAAATTTGAGGCTACGGTATGTCGATGCATATTTTGACCCTTGTGTGTGGTTGGATAAGGTTGTGGAGCTCTTTAGAACAGTCACCGTAGTATAATAATAATAAATATTTCCAGACAGGTCACACAGCGCCATCTAGTTTCCGTGGTAAGCTACGAGGCTTGTGTTACGGAAACTAGATGGTTGATAAACTACATATTATACTTTTTTTTTTTGTAAATTTATACATATTAACTGACAAAACCAAGTGTACGTCATGTATCTTATGGTGAATAAATGAATTGAATTGAATACATATTATACATATAAACACCCAGACCGAGACAAATTATACAATGTACAACTTGCCCCCGGTGGGAATCGAACCCACGACCTCCCGAGTTCAAGTATAGCTTGTAGAACACGCTCAGCGTGTCCACGTCTAGCGGTTCGAGTGTTTAAGACACAGTAGTGTCGTCCGCTATCCGA
The DNA here is from genome assembly GCA_910589645.1 of Tinea semifulvella. Lineage (NCBI taxonomy): Eukaryota > Metazoa > Arthropoda > Insecta > Lepidoptera > Tineidae > Tinea > Tinea semifulvella. The sequence continues at coordinate 2,131,546 of OU342615.1, read as the reverse complement.
ATCACCCGGCTCTGCAGGACATTTTGAGCATCTGTACGACGATTTTTTTTTATTTGCTTACCTTTTAGCATAAGATCGTTGACTTGATTAATAAGACAGTCTCTCATCAATTTGGTATCAAAATGTGTCGCTATTACTTCAGAAGGTAATGTAATATCCCAAGATGTTATTTTATTAAATCTAAAACAAAACATATTGATTACTACCCGCAAATGTAATTAATAAAATTGACCGAAAACTATTTTTTTATTTAATAAAATTTTCGACATATCTATTAGGATGTGTTTGTACTATTGCCATGCAGGTGCTCTCAAAATTTATTTTTAAAAGAGTTTTACAAGTGAATGCTATGTCTTATGCTAATGAGACTTTACAAGCACCTTTGATAAGGTAACCATAATTTATTAATATCAAAATTGGAAGGGTGCGGGATTCATGGTTCTTTACTTGGTTGGAACAAATCTAACAAAAGAGGAACGCAACTAGTTGCTTTTAACTATTTCACATCATCTGTTTATTATGCTAAATCCGGAGTACCTCAAGGTTCTCATCTGGGCCCAATCTAAATTAATAATCAACGATATGTACCGATTTCTGTTGAAGTTTCGAAATAAAAGCTATAGTGACAATGGGCCAGACACATCTGCCGCTAAACCGACAAACGAATGGCAAACGTGTGGAACCAGTAGCCAGAAAAAGACCTAAAGAAGGGCTGGATGAGATTGACAAAAGACCGCGTGGGACATTGAGTTGATAAGTAATTTTAGACATTATTAGTAAGGAATTAAATTAAATAGAAATAATAGATGATTGTAATGAAATTTGATTCTCGCCAACCCGTCTGGCCAGCGTGGCGAGTGTAGGCCAAATTCTCCAGATATATATTCTGGAATGCCCATCTCCCACAGTGGAGATCTAGGACGCTGTGTTTTAGGGGATAATGATTTGATGTTAAGTTGAAGCTTGTATAGTGAAGTGAGAGGATTGATTTAAAGGGGGAAATAATGAATGAGGGTATATTTAATTGTAGTAATAATAACTTGAAGCTTGCTGTAGTTGTCGGGGTGTGGAAGTAGTGTGTGTGTAGTGCCAGGGGATGCCTGCAGTGTGTCTGTAGTCTGGCGGGACAGTGTCGGAGCTGCAGGTACCGCGCCAGAGACAGACGTCGCGCGACAGGAGACAGGCGACAGCCTCGACCTGATGTTCCGCATGTTTGGCAGCGGGACCAAAACATTATCTGGAGCAAATATAGGCAATAATTAATATCTTCGCCTAACAGTAGACAATTTACCACTGTGAATTTGTTCAGGCACAAAAGTATCTTTATGTTTGTAATACACAATAAATGGTAACTTATTTTAAGAGCCAAATTGTATTATTTTTTTTGACATCTCTGGTGGAGCTCAGAATTTCTTTTCCAAATTATTTGATTATGATCCAATAAACGTTATTTTATTTAAAAAAAAAAAAAATGTCTGGCAGTTTCTGTTCACAAAAATTAAGTATCTTAATTTAAAGGGGAAGATAGCGATTTGGAAGAGCTATTTTTTTTTAAGTATTTAATTTTTGGATTTTTTTAGGTTAAATATAGTTTTGGTTGTAATATAGTTTGTTTAATTTAAGGTTTTGTTTGAAATAAACATTTGTTTATTTATATCAAACTAAAATATTTTTTACAATATGTATAATTAAAAACAACGAATAGTGAAATAAAAAGTAACCAGATTAAAAAGATATATACAAGTATATGTATGAATGTGGCAATGCTGCCAGTATCCTTGGCACTTTGCCCGTTGGTAGTGATTTGGTGCAAGTTTTTTGTTTAAAATATTTAAATTTCATTAATAATAATAATAATTTGTAATGTTAATATACATTTTTGCAAAAAAAATATATGGTAAAATCCGCTAATGAGTGTTATTCACCACTAGATTGGATTATTTTTATTTTGTAAATTTGATAGTTTTTAATTTTTTTTTTTTTGTTTTAACTGTAAAAGTTATTAATTTCTTCTTCTTTTTATATTGGTGGATGCTGTGACACCTAATTGGTACATATATTAGATAAGTTATAATTATACTATGTTATGTGTGTGATAATATATGTACTGCTGTGTGTACTAAATAAATAAATAAATTATGTATTAGCAGTAGGATATCATACGTTACCAATCTTTTTTTATTGTATGATAAGTACGATTGATATAATTACCTGATTAGGTTGCGTCTGATTAAGTTTATCACTGTGGCCTATTGTGTTACAGGTAATGGTTACACAGCTTTCTCCGTGGACAAATCTGAAAAAAAAAAAAAAACTACTGAACAAAGAAAAATATCTATATTGCCCTGGATATATAGGAATCTTTTTTGTTCATTTGTTTAAACACAATTTTTTTGTTGTATTTGACAAAATATATCCTCAGTGTTGATTACTGACTGTACTGAAATATTTTTTAAATATTTATACGGGGTGACTTTGTATGTACGTTAGACTAATATGTTACTCTATTGATATAAACAAACAACTTTTTCTAAGAAACCATATGTAAGAATCTAGGTGTTTATCTAGATTCAAATCTGAGCTGGACAACTCAGGTGACCAAAACCAGTGGTAAAATTTTTGCTTCACTGCACTCTCTCAATAAACTTGAAAAAAATCTGCCGTTAAAAGCTAAAATTACCCTTGTTCAAAGCCTTCCTCTCCTCGACTATGGTGACGTGTGTAGCATTGATATGTCGGAGATATTACTCTACTGAACGCATGTATCCGGTTCATATATTGTTTACGTAAATATGACCACATATCTGAATATCGTGCTAAATTGAAGTGGCTACCAATTCGTTGTCGCAGAAATCTTAGAGTTCTCTGTCTCCTGTTCTCGGTTTTGAATGAGCCTGCGACACCGAAATACCTTAAGGACAATTTCGCCTATCTCTCTTCTTTCCGTGACAAATCTCTTCGCTCTTCTCACAACTCCCTTCTATCTGTTCCATCACATCATACTGCATTTGTCTCCAACTCTTTTGTAGTAGTTGCTACTAATTTATGGAACGATCTTCCTGTCATCATACGGCAAGCAACTACCAGGTCATCTTTTAAAAAACTGGTGTATTCAAACTTCTTAAATAGCTCCTGACAGCGTTAATAAGTACTATATATGTATGTTTATGTATAATAATGTGTATTATTAGTATGTAGTATATTGATATTATGATATATGATGTAAGTATATATTAATCCTATTAAATTAACTTTTATAATTATAGTATTATTATTATTTCTATGATACGCATCTATAATTGTTCAAATTTGTCCCTAAGGTTTGGCTGTCAGAGAATGTCTTCGGGCATTAAGTCCGCCTTTGTACGAGTACTTTGTGCAATAAAGTTTTTTAAATAAAATGAAAAATTTCCGACATATGGTTATTAGAAGGCGTCACGACATTGTTTGTGATACACGATCGTTTCACCTTATGTTTACCCGAAGGTTTTTTTGTTTTTACGGGTTTTATTTATACAATAAGGTTAACAGGATTCATTCAATATACTCGCACTCAAAGTTTAACTGCTGCAAAATAGTCACTGACTGGCTTTACACTCAGTCATATGATGATACGGAATGTATTTCAAAGGTAATTATATAAAGGGATAATATGTACCTACGTAATTTTTGATTTGTTTTACTTTTTGATAATTTTCGCTGTGGCATCTGCTATTTAAGGAGCACAGTTTTTAAATGGTTATTATACTTATACAAATCTCATACACACCCTCTCACACACACTCACACATATATCACGAACACATAAAGAGGACATACATCATTTATTGTTGTAACATTATAACACGGAAGAACACCGATATCCCGCACTACAGGGCAACCTCGTGTAGGTATCACAAACACATCACCCTATGTTGTTTACCTATTGTACATCTGTATACTTTTGTGACAATAAATGATTTTAATATTATTATTATTATTACATTAGACCATACAAAGTTAATTCGTATATACAAAATCAACATTTTTTTTTTCAAATAATTGCAATTACCTTCTTACATGTTGATTCATAGGTATGTGACAGTTGTTTGACGGACATTTGTAATCGTTGTTGAAGCAATACTTTTCCAAAAATACTCCCAAGGAAATGTCATGTCTGCCATACATTTCCATTGTTACTATCCTAAAAAAATTTTTATTTTTAAAAATCGAGTATAGGTAACGTAAAATGGACGGAATCGGGTCTAGGGCGAGAATAGGCATGTATTTAATGTTTAAATCCGTTTGGTACAATTTAAATTAAAAGTTGTTTTTTTTTAAATTGTTGGCAACACTCAGTCACCATGTCATTAATTCTTGAAAAACGTTAGAAATGCGAAATTTGGTTTATATATTTGAACTTAGGTCCAACGCCTCGCTATACAATGTTGCCAGTCTCCTTGTTATTGTGGGACTATATCGGGTGGGACGTCCCCTAGAGGACATTTTTTTTATATATATATAATTGCATTTTTATCATTTAAGTAGCTATAAATTTATATTTAATGTATACCTGAAGACTGCTATATAATGGAGGCTTAACCTAAAAAAAATCATTTACTTCATTCATTCATTACAGCCCCTAGAACACAGCGTCCTAGACCTCCACTGCTGGAGATGGGCCTCTCAGAACATATATTATAATAATAAATAAATATTTCCAGACAGGTCACACAGCGCCATCTAGTTTCCGTGGTAAGCTACGAGGCTTGTGTTACGGAAACTAGATGGTTGATAAACTACATATTATACTTTTTTTTTTTGTAAATATATACATGTTATACATCTTGTTTTGTAAATATAAATTAATAGCTAATTGCGCGGTGGTGGCTCAGTTGTAAGAACGCGTTCCTTAAATCCTACAAAGGTCGGTACCAATGAGAAATACACTTTTCTTACACCACCGTTCCCGTGAGGAGGAGAGCACTGTAAGCCGTTCGGTCCCGGTTCCGCTAATACTAACTTCTGGAATCGTTAATAAATTGTCATAATAACTTGATATCGTATCCTCGCCAAGCCAGATAATTTGACCGCCTCCGTGGTCGTGGTAACAAACGTTGCCGTGAATTCGGGAGGTCGTGGGTTCGATTCCCACCGGGGGCAAGTTGTACATTGTATAATTTGTCTCGGTCTGGGTGTTTATATGTAAAAGAAAAAGTATAATATGTAGTTTATCAACCATCTAGTTTCCGTAACACAAGCCTCGTAGCTTACCACGGAAACTAGATGGCGCTGTGTGACCTGTCTGGAAATATTTATTATTATTATTTATAATGTATACCTGAAGACTGCTATATATATATATATATAATATGTAAAAAAACATTTACTTACCAAGGATTAACACAGAAGTCAGGTACATTAGCGGATTTATCGCTATAGCTGTATAGTAAGAGAGAGATTCTCTGATGGTTCTCCGGAGCCAGAGGATCTACTTCCGAGACCTCCTTGGGACTCTGCTCAGGAGGAGCCACGTCTCTTAACAATTTGAATTCTCGCATCAATTGGGGACAATTTGCTGTAGAAAATGTGGACCAAATCTTGTAGTTCAACACCCATATTCTTATACGATTCCCTAACGGCTCAATTATTCCTACCAGCTGTCAAATGAAGCGACGCCTCGGCACGTCACTACACTCGAGAAATAGAAACATTGAAACCTCCTTGAAACTGAAGCTGAGGCTGAAGCGACGCCTCGGCACGTCACTACACTCGAGAAATAGAAACATTGAAACCTCCTTGAAACTGAAGCTGAGGCTGAAGCGACGCCTCGGCACGTCACTACACTCGAGAAATAGAAACATTGAAACCTCCTTGAAACTGAAGCTGAGGCTGAAGCGACGCCTCGGCACGTCACTACACTCGAGAAATAGAAACATTGAAACCTCCTTGAAACTGAAGCTGAGGCTGAAGCGACGCCTCGGCACGTCACTACACTCGAGAAATAGAAACATTGAAACCTCCTTGAAACTGAAGCTGAGGCTGAAGCGACGCCTCGGCACGTCACTACACTCGAGAAATAGAAACATTGAAACCTCCTTGAAACTGAAGCTGAGGCTGAAGCGACGCCTCGGCACGTCACTACACTCGAGAAATAGAAACATTGAAACCTCCTTGAAACTGAAGCTGAGGCTGAAGCGACGCCTCGGCACGTCACTACACTCGAGAAATAGAAACATTGAAACCTCCTTGAAACTAAACTTGTATTTCTTTTTTTCTTATTTTAGTAAAATAACATGTTTTTAACATTAAACAAAATTATAAATATTTTTCTTGACACATGAATAGAAAATAATAAGTGGTCTGGCGGTTTAGCGTTTTTAGGAAATAGGATACTGGTTCGCGGCCTTCATTGCTCCAGCACTGGAAACACCTGGACGCGTCACAAGAAGACCACTCCTAACTCAGAATTATTAGTAGAAAATATACTTAAGCTAGCAAAGATGTGGAACTCTAAATGCCGTTAATGTGCCTTTTTGTCAGCTGTGACGATCCAGGTGCGGGGTGATGATCATAAGCCGGTTGTTGATGATGAAGATATATAATTCTTCCATTAAGCGGTCGCGGGTGATTATGCGCGGCGCGGACACACGTAGAGGACACGGGCTAGGAAGAGCCACCGTCGTTCGCGACACACAATGATGGCACTATGCCGGCCATCAAAATGGACCCTCTGTCGACAGTAGCGCCATATAGCGACATGATGGCGTACTTTAGAGCCGACATGCGTACGTTAGCCTGAGTGGAGTAGCTTTGCGTATAAAAATTATATTATATATAAAAATCTTTCATATTAAAGAGACTGACTTATGGATGTCAAAATATTTAGAATGGGAACGCAATCTTCAATGTTGCCAGGAAGTTTATTTATTGAACCGGATATACTAGGTGACTTTGTTTCTTAGGCAAAGTTGTTTGTTTCTATCAATATAATTACATATTAGTCTAATGTAAGAACATACAAAGTCACCCAGTATATCCGGTTCAATCAATAAACATACGCCATCATGTCGCTAGATGGTGCTACTGTCGACAGAGGGTCCATTTTGAACCCCACCGCGTTGATGGCCGGCATAGTGCCATCATTGTGTGTCGCGAACGACGGTGGCTCTTCCTAGCCCGTGTCCACCACGAATGTCCGCGCCGCGCATAATCACCCGCGACCGCTTAATAGAAGAAATCTATATCTTCATCATCAACGACCGCATCTGCACCCGCTTATGATCATCACCCCGCACCTGAATCGTCACAGCTGTCTAAAAGACACATTAACGGCATAGAGTTCCACATCTTTGCTAGCTCAAGTATATTTTCTTAAATTTTCAAGTATAATTCTGAGTTAGGAGCGGCTTCGTCTTCCGCGTTGACGGCCGGCATAGTATTTAAAATGGTAACATTTATGCGTTCTGAGGTTTAGAGAGTTAAAAACTAAGAATAACGATTTGGGGATCACTGCTGCTGGAAGGATATGTTGAGTGGAGGAGCCGTTGGGGAAACGTATTAGAATATGGGTGTTAGATTACATTTATTTTATTATGTGAACGAATATAAATTATTGTTAATGGTATTTAGAATATAAGATGACACGGCACTTTTACAGCTACGAATATATGCTTAATTGACATATTATTATTATTTACATTGTAAGGTGACACGGCCTGTATACAGCCACGAACTAGTATTAAGATTTGATATTTATTGTGGCCTTTGCCGTTGAAACCATGGGACCGTGGGGCCTCGAGGCAAAAACTTTATTTAAAGAAATTTCAAAAAAACTAGTCGACGTCTCTGGTGACCCACGGGCTGGCAGCTTCCTCGCTGAAAAGATTAGTATCGAAATTCAACGAGGAAATGCTGCCAGTGTTTTGGGCACCATGCCACTGGACAATGGCCTGGAGGAAATTTTTATATTGTAAGGTTTGAGACATTAGGATGCTTAAATTTTTATTATATAATTTGTTATTTAGATTTAGTTTATTTTTCTAGGTTAATTAATAATATTGTAATTCTTTTATATTGTTTGTATATTACTTCGAATAAAAAATATTTTATTATAAAAAAGGTATTATGAGCTTAAAGATGCAATGAAAGATACTATTGCATAGAAGTACTTGGCTTAAAATCTTAATTCATGTTCTAATTTAGTTGACTCGGCCTCTTTACAGCCACGAATATAAATTATTGTTAATGGTATTTAGAATATAAGATGACACGGAACTTTTACAGCTACGAATATATGCTTAATTGACATATTATTATTATTTACATTGTTACGGCCCGTATACAGCCACGAACTAGTATTAAGATTTGATATTTATTATTATTGTTAGGTTGTAAGCTGACTCGGCCCTATTTACAGCCACGATCTTATATTAAGTAGTTATTAAGTTACAATTACCTTGCTTATGACAATAATGCTATTATAACACACATAAATCTGGATTGTTTACCTGTTACGGTCCAGCCATGATTACCTAACTTATGTTTGTTTATATATTTTGTATGTTTTTGTTTTATATTATTTTAGTGTTGACAATATCCAAGTTGTTACAAGATAACCTATGGAAATAAATATTTTGATTTTGATATACTTACAACCGAGCCACCACCGCGCATTCGTGATTAACATGCATTAACAATAATTTGAGACAGTAAATAATTATTATTATTAATACTTAATAATAATATTAATGCTTATAAGTGGCGCGCATGTTCCATGAATGTTAGCAACTGGAATCAGACACTTATGTCCGACATCAGTCCCTAACACTATGCCGGCTTGACTAGATGCCTTTTCACACTTCGCTTGAAGGACTCCAGGTTATAGGAAAGTGGAAACACAGAAGCTGGAAGATTACACTAGCTGATAGTGTCGCTTATAAATAACCATCACGACCGTTACTTTTCCGGGGTGATCAGAAACCACGCTTATAAAGAAGCGGATTCACATTTAGCCAACTTTACTATAGGCCAATCATGACAAGTGGCAAGCTCGTCGATGTCTCTAGCGTACTAAACTTGAGAAATATCGCAACTAAATTAAATATGTACTAAATTTATTCAATTCCACATTGAGTAAATCTTAACTTATAGGCCATTAAAGTTAGAATTTACATTAACAATGGATTAGTCCAACACTTAATACATTTAGAATATGTCAAAACGGTAATTTTATATGAATCGTTTTTGATATAAGATATATCATCCTAAGGAACTGATTAAAATTCATAATAAATTTTCTGAAAAGTTGTGATATGTGTAACAACGTCCATTTATAAATATTATTGAAACCCAACCAGGGATCAAACCCAGTACCCTCGAATCTAAATCCACGGACTTAACCGCTAGATCACTGAGCCAGTCATTTTTAATTTCTAGTAAGTTGATATACCTACCGTGTGTGTACATTAGAGATGTATGTCTTTTCGTACATTCTCACCCAGAACACTTTAGGAAGCGTAGTGAAGTCATACCCAGACAAAAAAGAGCCAAGTTTTTAAATCTATTATAACAGCCCCCTGCTATAAAGACATAAGTATGAAAAATATATTTAATATGTGTATAATAATATATAATAAGCTTCCTGACGAAATAAAATTATTGCAGGGCCCTAAACTAAAGTTACAACTGACGAAATGGATACTGGACCATAGATTTAATAGTGTAAAAGAGTATCTTGAGTGCAAAACAGGTTAATTAATATTTATTTTTTTGTTTTAATGTAGTTGTGATTATGATATTAGTATGTAAGTAAAGATTTGCACGCAGGTAGAATATATGTGGGTAGACCTGACTAAAGTTTTGTGACCACTGTACTGTATTTATTGCAAATAAACGATATTTTATTTACCACATTTCGACAAGCTTGCCACTTGTCATGATTGGCCTATAGTAAAGTTGGCTCAATGAGAATCCGCTTCTTTATAAGCGTGGTTTTTAACCACCCCGAAAGGGAAACGGTCGTGACGATACTTCTTCTAAAATGCTTGATATATGTCAATCTTGTACAGACGTTATGTTATGCAGTATTATACAATTTTTTATAGGTTGTAGGCGGACTGATGGTGGTAATTTCCCCAGTCTGCCGGGGCGGGGAAGTATCAATAATCGTGCCGATAAACTCACTAAAGTGTATCCACACGTTTAGGGATCAGGCTCGAATTGCCGTCATGCCTAGTCAAGCTGGCATAGTGTTAGAGACTGATGTCAGTCATGAGTGTCTGATTCCGGTTGCTAACATGGAACTCGCGCCCCACTTACCATCAGGTCGGGTCAAGGCCGGGTGCTAGTAAAAAAAAAAGGTTTCCAATGAAGGATTCAATTACCAGCTCTTAAGTCTAATAAGTCAGCTGTTACTTACGCATATGCCCATTGGTATACAAGGAGCCGACAGCTCTGTAGTTGGCAAGCATGGCTCGCAGTTCTGGATCATCAGCACTCTTAGTTATTGGGTTCCTGATGAATGGGTGCAGATCCTGGTAAAAGAGTTGAAGGGTGTTTTGGAAAAAATAAGTATTGTCATATAAAATACAATTAGAGTTTTTTGTGTGTTTTTTTGGAATGAATCTTGCTTTCTTAAAACTTAACCGCTATATTTTTATATACAATAAACTATCATTATTTCAATTTGGGGGGCTGTATTGAATTAGAAATGGGTCTTTTATTATTATTAAAATTAAAAGGATGCACTAATAGATACCATTGCATAGAATTTGTTTTCACATATTTACTAATAGCTATTAAGCTGGACACGGCCATTTTACAGCCACGAATTTAGTTTAATTTAACATTCTTAATTTTATTATTTTAGATTGTAAGCTGACACGGCCCTTTTACAGCCACGAATATGTATTAAGTTGACATACCAATTATAATAATTATTATTATTTTGATTGTAAGCTGACACGGCCCCCTTACAGCTACGAATTTACATTATTTACATTTATTGACATAAATAATGTAGTCATAATACAATTTTTATGTATATTTAGATTGTAAGCTGACACAGCCTCTCTAGAGCTACGAATTAATTATTGACTTGACATGTGTAATTTATTTTAGTCTAAAAGCTGACACGGCCTTTTTACAGCCACGATTTAATTTAACTACCTAGTTTTAAGCAAAAACTTGTTTATGGCAACAGTGTTTTAGTCGAAGATGATGGTATAGCTGATATGATGAGTCCACCCATAGTAGCTGCTGGTTATTTTATAATCGAAATAATAGTAAACTATGGAGAAAAAATGTATTGACAATATCCAAGTGTTGTTGTGACAACCAAAGGAAATAAATGATTTGATTTAAAATACTTTATTGCACTTTAACTTAAAAGTATGTACAAAGGCGAAATTAAAGCCATTTCGGCTTTCTCCAACTAACCCTTGGAAGAGTGAGACGGTATAATACGTGGGGTGCAATTTTATCCTTATTTTAAATTTGCATAAACTACATAAACATAGACTACTTAAATACTTATTAACATATAGTAGATATATATGAAGATAATATAATAATAGGAAGAAGAAATTTTTAAATTTAAAATATACTGTTCTGCTTGTTTAAAAATAAAGTATTAAGATGTTTTTTAAAGATGTGGAAACTTATTCCACTGACGAGCAGACGATACAGTAAATGAATCTAAATATCTTCTAGAAATATTTCTGGAGATTTGGCCTACACTAGCAACTCGCGTTTTTCGATGCATTTTGGGTATCATTAATTGCACAAAATAAATCATCATTATTACAGCCCCTAGAACACATCGTCCTAGACCTGGAGATGGGCCTTCCAGAACATATATCTGGAAAATTTGGCCTACACTCGCCACGCGGGCCAGACGACTTGGCGAGGATATGATGTATTTTTTTTATGACAATTTATTAACGATTCCACAAGTTGGTATTAGTGAAACCGGGACTGACGGCTTAACGTGCTCTCCGAGGCACGGGAACGGTGGTGTTGTAAATCTATGACTGCAGTACGTAAGAAAAGTGTATTTCTCATTGGTACATGCCGGGGGGGTTTGAACCGACCTTTGTAGGATTTACGGAACGCGTTCTTACAACCGAGCCACAACCGCTTGCTTACTTAATATTGCACCTACCATCTATACTATCTAAATGTCCTAAAGGTTTGGCTGTCAGATAATGCCTGGCGGCATTAAGTCCGCCTTTGTACATAGTGCAATAAAGTTTTTAAAAATAAAAAAAATAGGTACGAGTATATGAAAGTGCAAATAAAGAAAAAATCCACTAATACCAACTTGTGGCATCTGTAATAAAAACTGACATCTAATCCTGGTCAACCAGCGCAGCGTGGCGGCCAAGTTCTGTAGAAATATGTTTTGGAAAGATAATCTTCAACCGTCTAGGACTCTGACAGACAGTGGGGTCGTCCAGACCTGGATATCTAATGGGCCTGGGTTGGTGATGGGGACATTTCCTCTAGTAATTCACACACTTTTAGTGCTGGGCACCGTTATTTATTTATTTATTTAAAACTTTATTGCACGTTATACAAGGGGCGGACTTAATGCCGCTAGACATTATCTGACAGCCAACCTTAGGGACAATGTGGACCATTTCAAATGTAAGGTAGGTGCAAATATTTATATATAATAATAATAATAAATAAATCTTTATACATATAAATACAATGATATTACTAAATACATACTAATAACTATGATATATTAAATACTAATAACACATATATACCATTACATAACTTATGAACCATTTAAATAATGCGATGACACCATTTTTTAATATATTTTACGGTTGGATGCTTGTCGGATTTCTACCAGTAGTTCATTCCACAGATTTGCGGCAACAACAGCAAATGAGTTGGCCATAAATCCAGTATGGTGGGAGGTGAGTTTCTGGTATAACAGAGCCAGTGTGGCTCACGAAACCAGGGGTTCTGGGTTCGACTACTTTAGCTCGGGAGAACTTCTCTAGGAAGTGGTCTTACGTTGGGGGCCGTCTATGACTCTGAGCTCATGAAGCAAGAGTAAAAAAGATTATATATGCTTACCTGTCTAATAGAATTAGTCGTTTGATTCTGCATAGACACTTGTTTCCTAACTGCATTGGGGGTGACATAAGACTTGGGTTTGATGACAGGGAACAATGGGTCCGGGTAATATTGCCTTAGCCCACACTTCCTGCCAGCCTCGGTTTCTAAGAAAGGGGTGCTGATGATGACGTTGGGAGACATTGACAGTACAGTGTCGTCTGTTGACCATCTGAAAGGTTTTTGACGGTTAATATGTCGTCGGTTATTGAACTTACCGTTCCGTGGAGATCAAATAAATATTATGATCTCACAGAAGAAATTATCAGGAACGGTGCGAGAGGAATTCCAGCAAAATCTTTGCACCACTTACTGAAAGAATTGAGCCTAATCAGGTCCACTGTCAATTAATTTATAGAAGGAGCTTCCGAGACGGCATTAACGGAATCATACAGTATTTGGTTGGGTAGGGAGACTGGAGGATGGTAAGCGTCTTGTTGCGCATTAACAAAACGCTAATATTAAGGGTACTTTCCCACCAGGCACGGTTCGTTATTTAATAATAATAATAATATTTCCAGACAGGTCACACAGCGCCATCTAATGTCCGTGGTAAGCTACGAGGCTTGTGTTACGGAAACTAGATGGTTGATAAACTACATATTATCCTTTTTTTTTTGTAAATATATACATATAAACACCCAGACCGAGAGAAATTATACAATGTACAACTCACTCCCGGTGGGAATCGAACCCACAACCTCTCGAGTTCACGGCAACGTTTGTTGCCACTAGACCACGGAGGCGGTCAAATTTTCACTCTTATGCTTTATTTACTAATTTACGAGGGGCAAGTAAAAAATAAGGTTCCCACGCTGTACACTCGCCGCGGGAGATACTAGGCGAAATCCGGCAACACCGTCTTGATTGGTGCCCCCCCCCCTCCATTCCCACTACCGAGAGCGATCGCTGCGATGCTCAGTGCCAGCCTAACAGCCACCCGCGATGGGGCCCGTTATCGCCGCCACCGTCAGGTGTGAAATCCGTTCAGTGATTCGATTTTTTTCATTGAAATTCATACACATTTGGAAGAAGTTTATGGCAAAGCTTGCATCAGCGTCCAACCAACACTAATGGTGATTCCCCGAAGGACACACAGACGTCCATGACAAGCAAAGGAGCGAAAGGCCATCGGTGTCCGAGTTTGATTGCTTGATCATGCCCCCTACAGCCTTGATCTTGCTCCCAGCGAATTCCATTTGTTTCCGAAATTGAAGCAACACTTGAGTGGACACCGCTTCAGTATAGGTGAAGAGGAGAAGGAAGCAGTATCCAAGTTCATCGGCAGGCTACAGAATTTTTTTTTTTTTTTTTTTTTTACTAAGCACGACATGTGACACCGCGCCCACCTGATGGTAAGCGGTACGCGAGGTCCAAGAATGGGAGCAACTGACGCCTGCCGCAGACGACCGACATCAGTCCCTACCACTATGCCGGCCTATAAAGATGCTTTTTCACACTTAGTTTGAAGGACTCCGGGTTATAGGAATGGGGAAACACACTGGCTGGAAGAGAATTCCACATCTTCAGCGTGCGACAGATGTAAGAGTCTCCAAATTTGTATGTACGCGTAGGGATAGTGGCTACGGTATGTGGATGCATATTTTGGCCTTTGCGAGTGGTTCGATTGCGGAATAGAGAAGAAGGGATAAGGTTGTGGATTTTCAGATGGTATACTTATTTATTGCAATAAAAATGCCTTAAACCTGAAAAAATGTGGAACCCTATATTTACTTGCCCCTCGAATTTATTGGTTATACAGTACTTACCTAACAACTGTACTATCAGTTTTCAATTTAGTTCCATCTTTAGGCAAAAAAACGTCATCGTCTATAGAAATTTGACTTGCTCTTAGGGGATCACTAAAATCTCTGATAGGTACACTGCTTAACGTTTTCTCACTATCGGTCTTTCTGACAAAAGGTTTGTTGACATCAGCATTCCTTTCTTCAACATTTTTATCATCAGAACTTTTTAGTTCAGTATTTTTATCATTTTCATTAGCAATATTACTATCAGTCGATTCGTTATCATCAAAATTGACACCAGTTTCAGGTAAAATAGCTTCAATATCATTTAGAAAAGCATGTTCTATTCGCCAATTGTAACATGCTAGTAGAATAAACTTGACAACTTTTTTCACTCGAATCAATTCGCTTAAGGTACCACCTCTTAGTAAGATGCAACAGCCTAAGTTTGGCTTAGCACAGCCTTCGAGAAACATTAGAGTTTTTCCAGCATCTAAAGAATAAATAAATAAATAAATATTTCCAGACAGGTCACACAGCGCCATCTAGTTTCGGTGGTAAGCTACGAGGCTTGTGTTACGGAAACTAGATGGTTGATAAACTACATATTATACTTCTATTTGTAAATATATACATATCATACATATAAACACCCAGACCGAGACAAATTATACAATGTACAACTTGCCCCCGGTGGGAATCGAACCCACGACCTCCCGAGTTCACGGCAACATTTGTTACCACTAGACCACGGAGGCGGTCAAAAGATAAATTGGTTTATTAGTTTGGTTCGCCAATAAAATTAACAAATAACTGTTATTCAAATTAAAATACATTATTGCATAAAAACACAATTTTTATATACGAGATCTGTTCAAAAAGTATCGCGAATTTAAAAAAATCAATTAATTTTGATATTTCCCGAGTTTGGTACGCTAGAGACATCGACCCTTGTCATGATTGGCCTATAGTAAAGTTGGCAAAATGTGAATCCTCTTCTTTATAAGCGTGGTTTACGACCACACCGGAAAGGAAACGGTTGAGGTGATACATCTTTTTTTACACTGTGATGTTGGATAATAATTAACATACGTACAATTATTAAGATAGAAATGTTTGCAGGTCCCCAGTGTCGGCATGGCAACACGTGCGTCCACCGACGTAACGACATCAGCGCCGGCGCACCGCGACAGACGACGTAACGCGCGGTCTCCCACACCCGTCGCCAGAGCCACCTAGTTATTACGTTTATAATTTTAACGAATTAATATAATTGTATTATACATAGTTTTATCATATGGCCTAAAAACAACTTATTTAGTTTATTTAAATAAACAAATATTTATTTTATACCACTGTGACGTTTATGAAATCTTTATTGCACAGAAAACTAAAAAGTAATGTACAAGGGCGAACTTAATGGACATTTTATACATTTATTAATGGCTAACCTTTGGGAGTGTGATAGAGTTGCGGGGTACATTATTATAAATATACAATTTCATATAAAACATAATAATCGTTACATACTATTACTTTAATACATAAATATATATATATATATATATATACAAATACGAAAATAAGTAAGTATATAGTACTGTTTACACACAATAAAAATGTATGTATGTATGTACTAACTAATAATAGCTGTTTGTTAAGAAAGTTGCGTTAGGAATTAATTTCGTATTAAAACAAATATAAATGAATTAACTACTGATGATTTCATAATAAAATATGATAAATTTTGATAAAAACTTTTACTGGTGCTGTCATCTACGCTGTTACAGTTATCTACGTATCTCGTAGCTAAATACGTAAAAAAAATATTAAGATAGAAATGTTTGTAGTCGGAATGGAAACACGTGCGTCCACCGACGTAACGACATCAGCGCCAGCGCACCGCGACAGACGACGTAACGCGCGGTCTCCCACACCCGTCGCCTTATTTTTTTGTTATGTTATTAAGTTTCAAATTTTTACGAATTAACTTGTAAAAAAACAACTTATATTGTTTATTTAAGTATAAAAAGTTTTTATTTTGTATAATTGCAAACTATATGTGGTCTAACGGTTAAATCCGTGGATTTAGACTCAGAGACACCGGATTAGATTTCTAGTCGGGACAAAATAATATTTAATAATTTAAATTAAAAAAAAATATTAATACTTAATTTATTTGTAATATTTTTCGAGTTTGGTACGCTGGAGACATCGACGAGCTGCCAATTGTCATGTTGGGCCTATAGTAAAGTTGGCTAAAGGAGAATCCGAATTTTTATAATCGTGGTTTCTGAATACCCCGAAAGGGAAACGGTCGGATGATACTTTGTAAACTATCTGTGTATATAATTTTTCGAGTTTGGTACGCTGGAGACATCGACGAGCTGCCAATTGTCATGTTGGGCCTATAGTAAAGTTGGCTAAAGGAGAATCCGAATTTTTATAATCGTGGTTTCTGAATACCCCGAAAGGGAAACGGTCGGATGATACTTTGTAAACTATCTGTGTATATCGATGACGTTACAGTAGTCTTCCTAATCATGATCAGGGCTATTTCTCCTACGAGAATAATAGGGTTAAAAATATGGTTTGCACAAACCAATCTAAAAATGGCGGACTCTAGCTATACTATTTTCAAAGGATTAAGTAGAACAGATGTAGATTATTATTGTTATTCCTTACCCCTTCTTTCCTAAGTGCATCTTGTACGGTTCTGGCGGCCGTTCCCCTTACCAACACCACTTTAGGTTGTAATGCAGAAATTCTAGCAGCACAACGTACTAAATATTCTTGTTCCTGAAATTAAAAATAAAATCTTACTCCCGTATTTTTAAATACATTTTCTCAACGGCTCCTCCACTCAATTGAAGGATCCAGCTGTCAAACGGAGGGAAGTGTCGGCACGTCATTACGGTCAAGGAATGGAACTTCCATTCTCGCGACGTACCTTAAAACCTTCTTGAAGCGTGTTTATGTCATTTTATATACAGCATGGAATTTATTAAAGAGCAATAGTAGTTTATGAAACTGTTGCATAATAAGGGGTATTATACACGAGTGTGTGTTTAATAGTATCACACGAGTGTTTTAATACCTAGTTATGTGCAGTTTCATACACTAATTTATCTACTCTCATACATTGGGATTGAACCTACTAAATAAAAGATAAAAGTTAAAACAGTACGAAAAATCACACGAAATGCTATACAACAAAACATATTGAATGGCGCCAATTTTATTTTTTTTAAATACCATGGTACAGAATGCCTAAGTAAAGTCCTAAACAAAGAAATGGCGCCAAGACCTAGTATATGACCGCGCACGCGCTATGGCGGGCGCTGCCATAGACAAGTAAAAATTAGAATCAAAACTTTTTTGTAATGGAACCTTTGCCTTAAAAAAATAAGTGTTATATAATATGTATGATTCTATTTTTAAAATGAATTATAACATTATTTTCTTAGAGAAAAAGTGTTATAACTCGATTATATTTTTAAATTTCAGCAGTACGTTTATAAAGTATGTCAATATATAATTATTCAGTAATAAAATCTTAAGTTACGTAGCAGAGAAGTTATCCTAAAAATATAGCCACTCGTACAAAGTCAAAAAAAACTTATCTTACTGGAAATATTTATGCTGTTTGAGGTTTGAAGTGTTTACAACTGAGAAAACCAATTTCGACGGAACACGTTTAACAGCTGGAAGGAATGGTTGAGTGGAGAAGCTATTGAGGAAACCTCTAAGAATACTTAGCTGTTTAAGTCAAAGTCAAAGTCAAAATATCTTTATTCACGTAAACCTATTACAGGCATTTATGAAACGTCATTAATTTATTTATTTTGAATGATTCTACTCCTGCTAGTAGAAGACTAAGCAGCAAAGTGGTCCAATAAGTAAGCTGTTAGCAGAAGACCAGCAGCTTAGCAAATTCCAGTGACCTGTTAATGTTTAATCTGACTGAGAAAGGAATCTGCAAGGAAAACTCAGCTATAGCAGATTTACAAAATAAAACATATACAGAACTGCACCACAACGATCAATTAATAACCTTTTAAATTTAGTTATCAGTACCTATGAGAATACAATACCTGGTACAGCAGTAACCCACCTGGCAAGTCAGAATTTAGGTAGACTACATGCCTATGTGCAACCCGAAAGTCGACAAAAAATTTTACAGAAGGTAATTAATTTTCACATATATCTTTTATTTTTTTATACTAGAACGACTTGCGCCCACCATGATAAGTGGCGCGTGAGGTCTATGAATGTTGGCCACTAGAATCAGACACTCATGACTGACATCAGTCCCTAACACTATGCCGGCTTGGCTGGACATGACTGCGATTCGAGCCTGATCCCGAAATGTGTGGATACACTTTACTGGGTTTATCGACACGAACGGTGGATACTTCCTAGAACCACCTATTTGTGGTTCACGTTGAAAGTATGTGCCATTAGCAATAATGTCAAATGCCAATTTTTACTTTCAAGGTGAACTAATATTGTAAGCTTGCCGTGTGATATTTATTATAAAAAATCTCCGCTTGAAACAAGATTTACCTAAAGTAACTAACTCCAATTAACAAAAAGTAAGAATACAAATAAAGAACAACGATAATTTTAAAATTTGCCGCCTATTCTAGTTCGCTGGGAATCCGCAGTAGCGCTGCTTTAACTGCCACATTTTTCATCTACGGAGATACTTATTATACTATTTTAGCTATAACGTATCACGTTAACAGCTATTATTTTAACTGACATTGACATTTATATTCTTATAATTGTGTCTGTCTTAGCTTATAGTGTGACAATGCCTATCTACAGCAGCTACAATGTTAAGCGTTATTCTGTATTTATAATTTTGTTATTTTATTGTTTCTCTTTCCAAATGATGGTTATCATGTACTGCTCCAGATTCACCAATATGTACTATAAAATTATATCGTTTTATATCAATATTGTAAAAATTGACGTGTAAAAGTGCAGAATACATATCTTTTTGTCCTATGCCTACTTGCAAAAATAAACGAATTGAATTGAATTGTTATTTCTTAGCAGTGATTTCGTCCTATTTTATCAAATAAATTTTAAATTATTAGTTGTATAACTTACTTGCAGTAATAAAGGTTCGAGCGAAGTTAATTTCCCTTCAACCCTCTGGTAAGCTATGGAACAGTTCAGCAATAATATGCTAGGGTCAGCCAGGTCCTGGGGCATACCTAAAAATAATCAATATATGATGTATTCTGAAATCATTACCACAAACCGTAAGAAACCCTTGTGGGGTTAATGTTAAAAATGGAATCGTGATTATGTAAATTCAAATTAATTATTTTGATATGGTTTACATTGTAACTCTTGGATATAATATATTTTATTTGCTAGAAATTACACTGCCTCCGTGGTCTAGCGGTTAAGTCCGTGGATTTAGACTCGGAGGTACCGGGTTCGATTCCTGGTCGGGACACAAAAATATTTATTAATGTAAATAAATACATTTAATTAATTTGTGAATATCACAAAACAATCTCGAGTTTCGTACGCTGGAGACATCGACGAGCTTGCCACTTGTCATGATTGGCCTATAGTAAAGTTGGCTAAATGTGAATCAGCTTTAATCGTAGTTTCTGGCCACCCGGAAAGGGAAACGGTTTTCTTTCGTAATGTTTTATTTTGTATTTGATAGTTAATATATTGTGTTTTCACGATCATTAATTTTATTCATTTTACCCTAGCATAACGACAATTGACAAAAACTTTTTTTACGTTAAAATTACATAGTTTCGATTCCGCCAATTTGAAAGCCAATGTTTTATCTATAATAAAGTACCTAATCGTATAAATAGTGTTTTGTAGCTATTCAATAGGTACATAAATCTTAACCAATTGACTTTTTAATTAAATTATATTTTACTGCTAGGGTAAATCAGATGATATGAGATAACACTCCAGCATTAAAATATAATTTAATTAAAAAGTCAATTGGTTAAGATTTATGTATGAAATAGTTACAAAACACTATTTATACGATTAGGTTCTTTATTATGATCAGGTACTTTATTATAGATAAACCGCTGGATTTCAAATTGGCGGGATCGAAACTATGTAATTATTAACGTAAAAAAAAGTTTTTGTCAATTGTCGTTATGCTAGGGTAAAATAAATAAAATTAATTACAGAATATGAAAGCACAATATATTAATTTCAAATAAAAAAAAAAAACATTATGGCACGAGAACATTTTTTGGGATCATTTCTTTATTGATGTAGTGTACATATCGGGGGGAGTTCTGTATATACCATACCTCTATGTGCGACGTTTTTGGTCAAAACCACTCCGGGAACTACACAACTATCTTTAATGGTGCCGGTTGGAATTTTCTTGATTTGAACATAATTACGAACGTCTATATCATTGCTGCCTGTTTCTGAAATATTCAAAACTGAATTAAAAATAATAAAAAATAAAAAAAAACAATTCTCACGGAAACGGTAGTGTTGTAAATCTATGACAAATGTATAGTCGACTAAGAAAGTGGTCTATCAGTTTTGACAAAGCTTTTTTTAAAGTAAAAGAAGTATCAAAACGACCGTTTCCCTTTCGGGGTGGTCAGAAACCACGCTTATAAATAAGCGGATTCACATTTAGCCAACTTTATTTACATTTACACGTCATCTAACAATAAGGTTGATTTTCCTCTGAAAATAGTACAATCATTCGAATACTAGACCTTAGCAATATTTTAATTACAAAGAAGAAATAAAAAAAAAAAAAAAAAAGCTAATCTGCCTCCGTGGTCTTTTGGTTTAGTCCGTGGATTTAGTCTCTGAGGTACCGGGTTCGATTCTGTCGGGACGCAAAAATATTTATTAATATAAATAAATACATTTAATTTATTTGTGATATTTCTCGAGTTTGGTACGCTGGAGACATCGACGAGCTTGCCACTTGTCATGATTGGACTATAGTAAAGTTGGCTAAATGCGAATCCGCTTCTTTATAAGTGTGGTTTCTGACCACCCCGAAAGGGAAACGGTCGTGATGATACTTTACTTTTTTTTTTTGACATTTCTGACAGACGTAATCGATCTTCTATCCCGTCCCATCACTCTAACTTAGTCCAAAGTCTTTCGTAGTCGCAGCGTCATCCCTTTGGAACAGCCTTCCAGTCAGTATTCGTCAAGCACCGAATAGAGCCACCTTTAAGAGGCTTGTGTTTACACATTTAATTAAGTCCCAATAAATAATACTATTTTAATGTGTGTTTTTAGTTTATTCTAATTATTATGTAGTTATATGTGTATGTATGTATTATGTATATATGAGTATATGTAGGTTTATATATGATGTATATTAAGTAGTATATGTATTTGATATTAGGTTAAGTATTAGTTATAGCAAAATCTGTCTCTTTTAACTCTTATTTTTGCACCGTCTCATATTTCTATTTGATATCTCCTTTGTCCCCAGGTCGACTGTCAGAGAATGCCTAACGGCATTAAGCTTCGCCTTTTGTACATTGTGCAATAAAGTTTTTAATAAAAAAATAAATAAATCTTAGACGATTCGTTTTCGGACGATTGTGCACTCACTAACTAAACTAGACTTTTTATTATCACGAAAATTTATCAATTGAAATAAATTATAATGTTGCAATTTAATAATGTTTTTATTTCCTATTAAGTTGATATACTATATTTCTCAAAAGTACAAGACTTGAAATATCTTTGAAAATATTGGATTGTGCGAGAGAGAGGCATGCAAAAACGCTACGAGAGATCATTTATTTTAAATGAAAGGAACCATTTGAAGGGTGAATGCAGTTTGTTATGAAGAACTCGACTTTTGCAGTGAAATTCTAAATGCTGTGAGGTGAATAGCTTACCTGGTGTTATAATTTGGGCAGCGTGTTGACACAGGGGTAGTATAACATCTTGCCAAGATCCCTGTAACCCCTGTCGAGCTAAACATTGCCGTAATAGTAGCTTTAGGTGATCAGCACCGGATTCCGCTATAGCTTTGCAAATTGTCTTAGGTTCTGTGGTTGCTAAAATAAAGAAAAGAGAAATTTCTTAGGTTCTGTGGTTGCTAAAATAAAGAAAAGACAAATTTCTTAGGTTCTGTGGTTGCTAAAATAAATAAAAGACAAATTTCTTAGGTTCTGTGGTTGCTAAAATAAAGAAAAGACAAATTTCTTAGGTTCTGTGGTTGCTAAAATAAAGAAAAGACAAATCTCTTAGGTTCTGGGGTTGCTAAAATAAAGAAAAGACAAATTTCTTAGGTTCTGTGGTTGCTAAAATAAAGAAAAGACAAATCTCTTAGGTTCTGGGGTTGCTAAAATAAAGAAAAGACAAATCTCTTAGGTTCTGTGGTTGCTAAAATAAAGAAAAGACAAATTTCTTAGGTTCTGTGGTTGCTAAAATAAAGAAAAGACAAATCTCTTAGGTTCTGGGGTTGCTAAAATAAAGAAAAGACAAATTTCTTAGGTTCTGTGGTTGCTAAAATAAAGAAAAGACAAATCTCTTAGGTTCTGGGGTTGCTAAAATAAAGAAAAGACAAATTTCTTAGGTTCTGTGGTTGCTAAAATAAAGAAAAGACAAATCTCTTAGGTTTTGGGGTTGCTAAAATAAAGAAAAGACAAATTTCTTAGGTTCTGGGGTTGCTAAAATAAAGAAAAGACTTAGCATTCTATGGATTAAACATATTACATTTATTTATTCGATTCCTGGTCGGGACACAAAAATATTTATTAATGTAAATAAATACATTGAATGAATATTTAATTTATTTGTGACATTTCTCGAGGTTGGTACGTTGGTGACATCGACGAGCTTGCCACTTGTCATGATTGGCCTATAGTAAAGTTGGCTCAATGTGAATCCGCTTATTTAAGGTCTGAAACGGTCGTGATGATACTGATGAAATATCACCATTGCAAGTCTACAATATTAGTTCTCTTTAAAAGTAAAAATTGGCATTTGACATCATTGCAAATAGCACATATTTTCAACGTGAACAACAAATAGGTGGACTGATGATGGTAATTTCCCCAGTCTGCCGGGGCGGGGAAGTACCCACCATTCGTGCCGATAAACCCAGTAAAGTGTATCAGGCTTGAATTGCCGTCATGCCCAGTCAAGCCGTCATGAGTGTCTGATTCCAGTAGCTATTCATGGACCTTGCGCGCCACTTACCATCAGGTGGGCGCAAGGTAACATGTCGTACTATATAAAAAAAAAAACTACAAATCCAAGAAAAAATGTACTAGTATAACTTATATATACATGGAACTAGAACGACCATGGTTGCCTTCCCAGTTTTGATCCTGGGTACGCCCTTGTTCGTATATATGTCTTATTTATTTTACCAGGGGGTCAGAGAGGGAATCAATAGTTCTTACGTAAGGTAACAAAAAAAAAAATAATGGTGGTGCATCGGTTGTAAGAACGCTATTTACAGGTAAAACTTACGTTCGGCATGTTCTATTATGGGTCTTTCTTCCGTTACTTCTGGCGAAATTTCAGTATCTGCAATTAACAAAAAAAAGTTAAGTACCATTGTTTGCGTTGTGATGCTGTGCAGAAGGGCAGGCAGGTCTCAAATAATAACGACTTCGTCTTTTTTCCATAAAATGTGTTTAATCGGGTAAAAAAATACATGCGTCTCGTTCCGCGATTCAAAAATGTCTCGTCTTAAAATTAACATTAAAAATTTTACGTGTCAGTTGGACCGACTACAGCGCCCTCTTCCGGTTGAGCGCCATCTAGTTAGTTTACCATAAAGTTGTGCAATTAGTGGGCAACTAGTCTGCAATTAATCGGTAATGATTCCCAATAATATCGCTAGATGGCATTGTCCTCAACAACCATCACGACCATAATACAGTGTAAACTCCATGTATGTTTAATTTGGACATAGCAATTATTTTTTAGACTGTAAGCGGGCATGGAATTTATCAATTTATTTGACATTAATATTATACTTGTGTAGTTGTAATTATATTTATGGACATAAATATCATTATTTTTAGATTGTAAGCTGACATGGCCTTTTTACAGACACGAATTTATATTTATGGACATAATTATTATTAGAATATTATTAGACTGAAAGCTGACATGGCCTTTTTACAGCCACGAATTTGTATTTATGGACATAATTATTATTAGATTGTAAGCTGACATGTCCTTTTTACAGCCACGATTTTATATTTATGGACATAATTATTATTAGATTGTAAGCTGACATGGGCTTTTTACAGCCACGAATTTATATTTATGGACATAATTATTATTAGATTGTAAGCTGACATGGCCTTTTTAGAGCCACGAATTTATATTTATGGACATAATTATTATTAGATTGTAAGCTGACATGGCCTTTTTAGAGCCACGAATTTATATTTATGGACATAATTATTATTAGATTGTAAGCTGACATGGCCTTTTTAGAGCCACGAATTTATATTTATGGACATAATTATTATTAGATTGTAAGCTGACATGGCCTTTTTAGAGCCACGAATTTATATTTATGGACATAATTATCATTAGATTGTAAGCTGACATGGCCTTTTTACAGCCACGAATTTAATATTAAGTATTTAGCTGTAAGTAAAAACAAATTCTTCGTTTATGGCAACAATGTTTTAGTTATAATTATTGTATTGATGTTGGGTTCGGTCCAGCCATGGTCAATGGTAATATTTTTTATTTGGTTTTTTTTATTTCTTAGCTTGTATGTATTGAGAATATCCAAGTGTTACGTATTAACCATACAGAAATAAATTATTTTGATATTGTTTTTTTTTTTTTTTTAACGTCACTCGATTTAACGACAAACTCAAAATCAATGGGCTTTGGTTGGTTTAGCTTGTCTTCCAATTCAGATTTTTCTTCTCTCCATTTAACGACAACTCTCTATAACGCCATAAAATGCACAGTCCCTTCAGTGTCGCTATATAGATTTTACACTGTTTGCTGTATTCTGTATGTATGTATATCAGATTGCTGCCGGCAAGTGTAAATACTCACCTATTTTGGTAGCTTTACTAAGTCTAGCAGAATTGTCTCCTACATTAAGATCCAAACAGTATGACGACACACTTTCAACCAAGCGAGAGCATTCTTCAGCTAAAACAAAATAAGGTCACTTTTTTTAAAGATAAAAATATTCATCCGATAAACAAAACACTACTGCATGTTGAATAATAATAATTTTTATCTACTCTCAAACATACTGCTGAAATTTAAAAATAGAATCACATTATAACACTTTTTCTCTAACAAAATAATGTTATAATTAATTTAAAAAATAGAATCATACATATTATATAACACATATTTTTTTAAGGCAAAGGTTCCATTACAAAAAAGTTTTGTATATTAAATGGCGCCAATTTTATTTTTATTTTTTTTAAATGATCGTGGTACAGAATACATAAGTCCTAAACAATGAAATCGGACCCAGTTGAGGCCACTGCTGCACTCGTCGCTACCACCCCGGGTAAAGGTTAATATATACAAGACCTTCGTCCGATCACGCCTCACTGCCGCCCCAGCGTGGCACCACCTGCTGGCTCCAACCATTAAGGCCAGGATACAGGCCCAGCAGAACATCTCCTTACGCGCAAACATCGGGGCCCCCTGGTTCGTGCGCAACACCGTCCTCCACGACGACCTGAAGATGGAGACCATCGAGCAGTTTGTGGCCAGGCTCTCGAAGTCCATGTTCGATCGAGCCGACCACAGCCGCTTCGACCATCTTCGGGGAATCCGCCGCCTGCCCCGGGAGATCCTGAGGACCGAGGCGTAGCCCGTGCCGTTGTTACCACATAGACACCGCTCACAAGGGGCCACACCTTTCGTAGCCCCTTCCTTGGCCACCCTTAGGCCAGGGTAAAAATAGAAACCGGTTGGTTGTTGCCCGCTGAGACAAACTGCAGCCTAACGGGGCCACCCCATAGGCTTCCGTACGCTAGCGCGTGCGTTGAAAAACAAAAAAAAAACAATGAAATGGCGCCAAAACTTAGCTTATGACCGCGCACGCGCTATGGCGGGCGCTACCATAGACAAGTAAAAATTGGAATCAAAACTTTTTTGTAATGGAACCTTTGCCTTAAAAAGACTTGTGCTAAAAAAATGGTATTTTCATGCTAACATATCTTAAAACGAAAGCGGCCTTATATTAACTTTTTATATACATACGAGAATCATCCTGTGTAGTGACAGTTGGTACTAGTTTGGGTCTATACAGAGCGTATTCAACAAACGTGCTCAGTTCCGTAGCACATTCTATATAACTTTCTATCAAAAGGTTTTGGCATAATGTTGTTGCTTGACTCCTAAAAAGTAATAAAAATTGTGTCAACTAACGAAAAACAATTTTAGGGAGTCCTTCGCGCCATTTTGCACGGACATGTCAAGTGCAAGTTTATGTTTTGTATACTTTACTGTGGATATTGTTAGTCAAAAGTGGTGTTGAATAACCCTATTCAATATATATTATATATATATATATTTATAAATGGCTAAAAAAACGTGGTCCATGAATGTTAGCAACTGGAATCAGACACTCATGAATGACGAGGGTTCAATATTTTAAACTCTGAACCCTAAGAAAATACAGACACGAAACAGTTACCAATTGAAAAAAAAGTAAGGTGTGCCAGAAAAAAAATCTCCATTTATAGTGAAATTAAGAAAAAATGTCAGAGCAAGAGTCTTGCGCTTAGACCAAGACTGCAAGACCAAGATCGGGCAGTACTAGCTGTGAACTCATTATAGTCGACGTGTTTGGGCGAAAATACCTCGATTGACTCCAATAAAAAATAAAAATGTGTAAATGTGTTACCTAGTTTTAGTAGCTGACAAAGATAATAAAAAAGTGTTAGCTAGTTTTAGTAGCTGACAAAGATAATAAAAAAGTGTTAGCTAGTTTTAGTAGCTGACAAAGATAATAAAAAAAGTGTTAGCTAGTTTTAGTAGCTGACAAAGATAATAAAAAAGTGTTAGCTAGTTTTAGTAGCTGACAAAGATAATAAAAATGTGTTAGCTAGTTTTAGTAGCTGACAAAGATAATAAAAAGTGTTAGCTAGTTTTAGTAGCTGACAAAGATAATAAAAAAGAGTTAGCTAGTTTAAGTAGCTGACAAAGATAATAAAAAAGTGTTACCTAGTTGTAGTAGCTGATAAAGATAATAAAAAAGAGTTAGCTAGTTTAAGTAGCTGACAAAGATAATAAAAAAGTGTTACCTAGTTGTAGTAGCTGATAAAGATAATAAAAAAGTGTTAGCTAGTTTTAGTAGCTGACCAAGATAATAAAAATGTGTTAGCTAGTTTTAGTAGCTGACAAAGATAATAAAAAAGTGTTACCTAGTTTTATAATGTGTATGTTCCATAACCCATTGCAATACATCGCAACCTCGCCACACTCCAATATACCGTACCAGACGATATCTAAAAAAAAAGTGCATAAATAAATAAGTATAAAGAGGGTTGTTACGCTTTGCATACCTTTCGCTCGCACATTCCAACATTATTGGTTGATGTTTTAGCAAAATAGAGTAATGTCTAAAATTACCGTGATTTTATTATCTTGAAATTTTATTACCTACGTTTGCGGTAGAAACGATGGGCTGGGGTAATCAGACCTTTTATAAAAAAAAATGTTCCAAGGCTCATTGACGTCTCTGGAGACGTTTAGAGCTGCTATTGTCTTGAAAAAAAATTAGTATTTATCTCTCGTTCCGAATCATGCTCAGAGCGCTTAAAATAAATATACTGACGACGTTCCGAATCAAATATCACGATTTGGGTGCTCAGAGCGTGATATCAATTCGGAATTTTATACTATAATAGTTTTTTTTTAATGTATAGAAGATAAATTGTGAATTCAACATCTTTGAGTATAAATACTAACAAACACATCTCTCGGCTTATTATTTTTATTTTATGACCAGTATTTGCATATTTACCTATGTTGGTTTGTGGGCAGGGAGACCAGGAGATGTTGGTAAACGTCAGTCAGTGTCTCGGCAGCACTGGGTCTGACGTCACTCCGCTCCTCGACGTCAGAAGTGTCTCCACTCAGAATGAAGTCACGTCTAGGCTGCTCGTTTGATTTGTTTTCAGGGAATTTTACCTGCAAATACAGTAGATTTTTGGAATCATCAGGAAGGGAATAATTTAATTAATGACGAGTTACAAATGCCTGTAATAGGTTTACGTGAATAAAGATTGCACTATGTACAAAGGCGGACTTAATGCTGCTAGGCATTATCTGACAGCCAAACCTTTAGGACATTTAGACAGTATAGATGGTAGGTGCGATCATCAATCATGTTATTCTTAACAGTGTTAATACATACATAACAATATTATATCATCATCATCAGCCTGTGTCTCTCCACTGCTGGATATAGGCCTCCCCCAAGGCTCGCCACTTCACACGATCTCCTGTCACCCTCATCCAACCCCCACCAGCGACCTTCCTCAGGTCATCCGTCCATCTAGCGGGGGGTCGACCCACTCTGCGTCCTCCCGTACGTGGTCTCCACTCTAGAACTCGTCTACTCCATCGTTCATCGGTTCTACGACAGACATGTCCAGCCCATTGTCACTTCAGCTTACTAATTTTGAAGGCTATATCAGTAACTTTGGTTCTCCGACGGATTTCCTCGTTACGGACTTTATCCATCAGAGAAATACCGAGCATAGCTCTCTCCATAGCCCGCTGAGCGACCTTAAAACTCTTGGGGATAATTGCAATTTTAAAACGCGTTATCCTAGTAGAATAATTATTCCAGCTCATAAAAGTACTCAATATAGCCGAAATTGTTATGCAATGGCGACAAAGATATTTAATAAGCTTCCAGTTACTATAAGGGAGCTGCCACTAAAACTGTTCAAATTAAGAGTCAAACAAATGCTGGTTAATAAATGTTTTTATTCGACAAAAGAATACCTAGACACTAAGCTCGACAAAGTCATGTGACTAAATAAATATTTGTATGCTAGAAATAGCGAATCATGTGATATAATTACATATAATAATTTACATCCCTGTACCTACCATGTTTCTGACAAATAAATTATTTCATTTCATTTCATTTCATTTTAAATTTGTGGACCAGACCCACTGTTAGTGTCCACGTTTCTGCTCCGTACGACAGCACTGGAAGAACACACTGGTTGAAAACTCTCGTCTTCAAAGACGGGTATGTTTGATAGAAAGATGTGGCGCAGCTTCCCGAATGCCGCCCATCCTAGCTGAATGCGTCTGTCGGCTTCTTTGCTGAAGTTGGCTACGCCTAATTGTATAGTCTGTCCGAGGTAGATGTATTTTTGCACAACTTCTAGAGTGGCATTACCAACGCAGATTGATCTCGGTACGACATGGTCGTTATACATGACTTTTGTCTTGTCCAAGTTCATACCGAGGCCAACCTGCTGGGACGTTTAAGCCGTTTAGCATTCCGCTAAGATCCTCCAGCGAGCTAGCTATTATGACTATGTCATCCGCAAAACGGAGGTGTGAGATGTATTCTCCGTTGACATTTATGCCGCAGTTTTTCCAGTCCAGCATTTTAAAGACGTCCTCCAACGCGTTGGAAAACAGTTTCGGCGAAATGACAACAATATTATATACTAAAACATAAATACGCAATATATATAAACATAAAGTACATACTAAATAAACAATTATATTATATTAAACTAATTACATGATGAGGGAAGTGAAATATGATGTTGCTGCAATTAAGGATAGTGAGGAAATGGAAAAGAGACATAAAATTAGGACAATCTAGTTAGAGAAGAAAGTGTTTGTAAATTATATTTTTGAAGATGACTCGATTTGGAGCTTGCCTTATACTTAGATATCTAAAGCTGACAAGTCTCAGAGATCTCAGAATGAGGGGAGATATAGTTAAGTCATTTAAATCTAACAGGCAGGTATAACTGCCCTCACCCGCAAACCTAGCCAAAATTTAATACAATGATATTTCCCTGTCATGATCACGGAATGAAGTTGATGAGAAAATCCAGCAATACAAATGTGAAATATTACTTCAAGTTGTACTCGTAAATATGTGGAACAAAATACCAGAAGACATATTGAAGTCCCCAACTGTAAACACTTTTAAAAACAAACTGGACAAGACAATAGACATAGACTATGGTGATAACTGACTATTATATGAACTTTACACTAGTGCTTGATATAGGCATATTAATTAATCAATAATAACCAAGGTCATTCTAAAGATTTGCAGCAACAACAGCAAACGAATTAGAGACAAAAGAGGTGTGATGAAAAGGGTGGAGGTAGAAGAAGAGCGAAGAGTTCAATCATGAATTGAGCCTAGAATAGTAAAGCTATCTTTCAGGTATTGCGGTGTGTCCGGTCCATTGAGGATGCTGAATAATAAGCAAAGCAGTCTGCGATATCTACGCTTACGGATTTCAGTTTATCACAAAAAGATGAAATCTTACCTGTAAGTTTTCTTGTAATGTCTTGAGGTCTGGTGTCATGTCCCCACTTAGTTCATGCTCCCTCAAGTAACTAAGAACTACATTACTGCAATATGTGCATACTCTCAATCCACCAGCACAACCAAATATTTGCCCTGTAACAAATAAAATATTAGGCCAATGTCACATTACAGCTGATTGTTCAAAAGGTTTTTTTTTTTATATCCTTTTGTTCACTTTATGAGGCTGCTCCTCTCTTCTCTTCTACATTTCTTTGTCTGTAGGATTTCGGCCCTTGATGTTGCTATTTTATACAACATCTAAGTCCGAGATCATAGGTATGTGCGTTAAAAGGTGCTACTGACGAGTTTTCGGTAGTTTCGCTGACGCTCACGCTTCCACACACCTATTTCACTGTTCAAGAGGTTTGCTAAAAGAACGCTGTGCACCACTTCATTATTTGCTGTTTTAAGCATGCTACTGCCAAAATATGGAATGATCTTCCACCGCCTGTTCCAGAAGCGATGAGAAGAAAATTTTACAGGCATTCCATGGTTTAACCGTGCGGATGCCGGGTCCATCGTGTGTGGGTAAGAGATGAGATGAGAAGAATGGTGTCTCGGGCTTGTGACCGACAATAGGCTGGTTTGAAAAGGAGGCCTCCTTTTTTTATTTTATAGCGCAACAAGACGCTCACCATCCACCATTGTACTCCTCTCCCTACCCAACCAAATACCGTATGATTCTGTTAATGCCGTCTTGGCACTCTTTCCATAAATGTACTGTCGGCAAACCTGCTTAGGCCCATATCTTTTGTCATATATCATTGTTTTATTTTATTAATTTACTAGCTGTTTTACACGGCTTTGCCCGTGTAAATGGCGACACGAAATTAATTTTGTTGTACATTATTTAGATTTTGCTATATCTTCTAATGTTATCATTTAATTTGCATGGTGTAAAGGAAAAAAATAATCTTCATGAAATGCTTAAGCCAACTAACATGTTTAAAATGATAAAGATTTATACCGTATTTATGTTTTCCAAATTCTGCTTTATAATTGCCTATTTTTAAGTATTAAAATGTATATAGTGTGCTATCCTTAAAAGATAGACATATGCCATCGCGGACGTTTTGGAAGCCCCATCTCCATCGCCGGAAGAAGTCTAGAATCCTGTCTTCTAGGGGCTGTTATGAATAACTTTTTTCACACTTTACCTGGCACTCTCTGGCTGCAGCATCGATTGCAGAAGATCTGCCCGCAGACCCGGCAGTGGTGGCGACGTCTCAGTGCACTGAACCTGGTAGCACACTCGTAGCACTCCCGGGAGATGTCGTCCGGCATCCAGTACCGAGCTAATTCTGTATCCTCATATCTTGTGCCACCCTGTAGATAATAATATAAAGCACAATTATTTAGGCAGTCCTACTAATATTATAAATGTGAAATGGATGGATGTTTGTTGCTCTTTCACACAAAAACTGTAATAATATATACCTTACTCAGATATACAAGTAGAATATGGTAGCATAGCGACAATTTTAAGTCTATGATTTAAAAATCTCCTCATTGCCCATTTCTTAAATAAACTAAATAATCATTCCTAATATCTATCTTGTTTTATTTGTTGTGTAGATTATACATATTTTTTTATGTATTCGTACATATATGTTCTGTTATATATTATTATTTTTTACTGGCATGATCGCCTTATTCGCGGTCCAACATTCAATACATTTAGTACATGTCAAAAATTTTATTTTTAAATAGCTTTTAATATAAGATATTACATCCTAAGGACCTGATAGAATAAAAACTACATTACCTACTGGTATGATTTTTTAAAAACTAAATTATTAAAATATTATAAATAAAAAATTGGTTTAGGCCTTCCAAAATCAATATTTCATATATATAATACTAATTATAAGTTGTAGACGTTAACTGAGGTACTTACAACTGATCCTAAGGCTACCAAGCTGCTAATTCTTCGAAGAACATTTTGTAAACTTCGCGCCTCAGGTATGGCTGGATAAGCTGGTTCTAGCCTGGTTTCCTCAATGTTCTGTCCCTGAGTAACGTTAGAGAGACCCTGAGGCTGCTGAGTAACTACCTGAGTATTGACACTACTCTCACCAGGCGAAAATAATGGAAACTTCCATAGTTTATTAAAAAATGTCGACACGCCACTTTGAGACGCTTCCGGCTCGAATTTTGGAAACTCTGTCAGCTGGGACGTGTCGTACTTATCCATAATAAATGATTTAGCCCCAAAATACTATAATAATGTTAAATAAACATGATAAAACAATATTTTGGGGTCCGAAGACGATGAGAAGAAAAATGTATTTATAAGAGGAAGACAGGCTTACAACTATCAAAAGTGCTAGAGCCACAGAATAAGGCCTAAGCCATTTCTTTAGTACGTCTTGTCCGTTTTTTATTCGTCATAGTCCGAGGATAGGTCTTAATTCGTGTGTTTTTTCTCTCTAAGTAGGTAATATTGTTTTAGCCGATTATTCATATATGTCTTAGCCGTTTTTTTTTTTTTTTGGTATCGTTAATGCTACTTTCTTTCTTTTTATATTCTTCCAATTGTAGTTTTTATATATCTGTAGATAGATTTATAATTATCTTGGTTCGATAATAAGTCCTGGGTATTGCGCGGGATATTTTCCAATGTACTGTTTAATGTCGTTCGTTGATTATCAAATTCAGGGCATTCAAAAAATATATGGTGTAATGTCTGATCGGATGTATTACAATATTCGCAAATTGGAGATGTCATTAAATTCATTCTATATAAATGTGTGTTGAATTGTCCGTGTCCAAATCTTAGTCTATTAATTGTTGTATAATAGTCTCTGCTAATAAATCTTTTTTTTGAGAACCAAAGTCTTTTATTGATGTCTTTATTAATTCCTGCATACCACTTTTTGTTTTAGACTTTCATTCCAATAATTTGTGAATTCTTGAGTAGTGTTAAATTTAACAAAGTTGTAAAGTTCAGATATGGGTATTGGAATATTAGCTGATTTAATAGACGATAAATCAGTTGAGATGTCTGTTATGTCCACAGAGCCTATTGTATCTGTTAAAACTCTGGCAAGAAAATC
This sequence comes from Tinea semifulvella, assembly GCA_910589645.1. Lineage (NCBI taxonomy): Eukaryota > Metazoa > Arthropoda > Insecta > Lepidoptera > Tineidae > Tinea > Tinea semifulvella. Next base: position 2,097,089 of record OU342615.1, on the reverse strand, counting down.
TACCTGTTCATTGCCTTTAACACCGATATGTGAAGGAGACCACATAAAGTTTATGTTAATTTCATTTTCTGATGCTAGCTCAATGTACAAAGTTCTGATGTGATGTATAATATAATTTGTGTTAGAGTCAAGTCTAGTATGCTTCAATGCTTTTAGTACACTCATACTGTCTGTTATTATTAACCAGTTTTTAATTTCTACATTTGATCTAATATATTGCAGGGACTCCAATATAGCAAAAGCTTCTGCACTGTAAATGCTAAAAATATTTGGAAGTTTGTAACCATGTCCAAAATTTATATGTGGAATATAAATTGCCATTGATACTTTATCATTATTTTTAGATGCATCTGTGTATATTTCATATGGTTGATTAGTGTAATTTGAGATATTCGTGTAGACTTCTTCTTTAGTTTTAAGGCTATTGTCTATAGATATATTAATATTAGCCATTTTACTTTCATAGGAGCCTGCATAACATGTCCATTGATCGTTTGTATATATATTAAATTGCTTTTTCATATTTAATATTTCAGAAAAATCTTGTAATATATATGGAGACTTATTGAGGTTTCCAAGAGTTGGTAAGTATGACGTCAATTTAGAAATTAGGGCTTGATTGGATATAGATAAAAGCTTAGTAAGAAATCGAAATTTTAAATATTTGAAACGAAGGGATAAGGGAAGAATGTTACATTCAACTTGTAGTGAGTTAATGGGAGTAGTTCTCATAGCACCAGTGATAAGTCTTAAATTATTATTTTGTATAATTTCCAATTTATTTACAAGTTTAGAATCAGAAGCAAAACACAAAAATCCATATTCAAAATGACTGCGTATTAACGATTTATATAACATAAGTAAAATCTTAGGGTCACAACCCCAATAAGTTTTTGTTAAAGATTTAAGAATATTAAAAGCCTTTGAAGCACGTTTTATGAGATTATTAACATAGGGCAACCAGGACATCTTATTTGTAAATTCCACCCCTAAGAATTTAACTGATGAAGAGATAGGTATATACATTTGATTATATATGATATCTATATTAAGATTATTGCTTTTATTCAATACTAACACTTTAGATTTATCCACATTGACTTCTAAATTAAGGTAATTAAAATAACTGGACATTTTTCGTAGAGATTTGTTTACTCTGTTTATTAATTGAGGAACTATTATTCCTGACGCATATATAACTAAGTCATCTGCGAATTGCAGGCTCGTAACTGATGTGCCCAAGATTGAATTTAATTTATGTATATACAATGTAAATATTAGTGGACTTAATATGCCACCTTGACAAACGCCTTTGTGAGATAATCTTGGTCCGAATAGTTGATTATTACATTTAGCATAAACTATACGTCCATGTAAAAAGTTAAAGATCCATGTAACGATTTTTCCTGGTATCCCTAAGGATGTTAGTTCAGAAGCCAGTATATGATGATTGACATTATTGAATGCTCCAACAACATCAAAAAATACACTTATAAATACTTCTTTATTTTTTGTAGCTTTAGAAATATCTAGGTGAAGATTAGCAAGGCTTTCACGTGATGATCTACCTTTTCTAAAACCGTACTGGCTGTATGAATAAAGGTGATTGTTTTCAATGTAAAATTCTAGTCTATTTTTTAAGAGCTGTTCAAAGATTTTACTGAGACAAGAGGTAAGAACAATAGGTCTGTACGAATCGACTAAGTATTTTTCTTTATCTTTTTTTAAAATAGGTATTAAGCAATCAGTTTTCCATTCAGAAGGAATAATATTATCTCGCCATAACATGTTAAATAACTTTAAAATTATATGTTTACTATCATCTTTTAAAAATTTAAGCATTTTGTATGGAATACCGTCGAGGCCAAAAGCTGTATCTCTTCTATAAATAATAGCCGAGTTGAATTCTTGAAACGTAAATGGTCTTGTTAAATAATCATTATGTATTTTGTCTATTTTGTCGGGTTTTGTAAATAATGGGGCCTCTACAGTGTCTGCAGAATATTTTTTAAGAAAATCATTTATCCAATTAGTATTATCGACGTGTCTATATACAAAAGTTTTGTTAAATTTTTTCATAGTATTCCAGATTTTAGTCAAAGGTGTAGTTCTATTAAATGATTCACATAGTTTGTGCCAACTATCAGTTTTCTCTTTTTTGAGAATTAATTTCTTTAAAGCTTGTAATCTTTTGAAATTTATATAGTTTTCTTGTGATGGAAAATGTTTAAATTGTATATAAGCTTTTCTCGATTCTTGAACGGCATTATTGCATGCCTTATTCCACCAAGGTAATGGTATTTGTTTTTTAGGAGGTTTACGTGAACTATTATTATGAAGACTGTTGGATTTGTACTTATCAGGAGTGGCTATTTGTATTGATTCATTCATTAATTCAATAATGTGTTTGTAATTGTCTAGAGAACTCATTTTATTAAAATCATATTTCAATAAAAGTATATTAACCATAGAACTATATGTCTCCCAATTAACGTGGCGATAGCTGGGAGACCTATATGAGGTAACATCTGTATGTGAGATTATGTTATTATATAATATTTTTACTATGACAGGAAGATGATAACTCCCTAGAGGATCATCATGAACAGACCATTCACAAGATAAAGCTAGTGAAGATGATACAATAGTAAGATCTAGTGCGTTTTGTCGCCAAGTTAAAGAGCCTACAGTTGTCATTTGTCCATTATTCAACAAAATTAAATCATTGCTGTCAATAATGTCAACAATATCACGTCCTCTGGCATCTGTGGAACTACATCCCCAGACTGTGTGTAGAGCATTAAAGTCTCCTGCAATCAATACTGGTGCTGGTAAGCTATTAATTAAATTGTTTAATTTTGATTTTGAATAACTAGGGGTGCTATTTTTAGGAATATATAGACTAAGAATTGTGATTTTTTTGTTACTGTATGATAAAGTAACAGCTATGTTTTGTATTGAGTTATCAGAATAAGTATTAATATTTGTGTATTTTAAACTGTTGTGTATAATAATAGCTACGCCATTATGCGAGTTTCCGGAATCAAGTCTTATAATTGTGTATCCGTTAATATTAAAATTATGATGAGGCCGTAGCCAAGTTTCACAAATTATAGCAACATGTATATCATTGTCTCTTAGAAAATGTATAATTAAATTACGATTACTTTGTATGCTCTGAGCATTCCACTGTACTATATTTAAATAATCCATTATAAAAGATAAACAGATGTATATAGAATAATGTTTTGGAGACATGTTCATTTATATTTTAAAATCAGGTTATTAATTATTTGTTTTGTTTTTCTGATAATGTAGCTAAAATAGTTTCTTTAATATTTTTTGTACATATGGATTTTTCGTTTAGCTTAGACATTGTGATCAATTTGACAATAGATTCTACTACCAAATTCATCACATTTTCCGAGTTTAATAAGTTGGAAAGTTGATCAATGGGATTATTTTTTAAAGGAGGGAATTCCGAATTGGAGTTTATAAAGTTATTGTTTTTTTTGTTAAAAAATCCAGCGTATGTCTTATTTTCGGTTTTTTTCTTATTTTCTTCTATTTTTTGTTTTTTTTATGGGACACGTGGAAGATATTGCTATATGATTGCCTTTGCAATGACAGCATAAGGCATCCTTGGATGTTTTATCGCAATCTTTAAAGTTGTGGTTTTCACTACATATCGAACATCTTTCAGAATTTTTACAGAATTTCGCAATGTGGTCATATCGTAAGCAGCGTAAGCACTGCTTAACCGGTGGCACGTATGTTCTTACCTCGAAGCGCCAGCTGTTAAGATCGACGCTCTCTGGTAGTACTGGACATGAAAATGTAATACAGACAGTTTTAGTTGGTAAATAAGTGACAGTATTATTTTCTTTAACTCGTCGTAAAAATCTGCGTACTGATATAATATTTTTCGAGCTAGATATGTTGGAGTATATACTAGCATTAGATAGGTTGATTGGCACGTGTTGTATTACACCAGCAACCTCTGTGGCAGCTGCTGGTATTGAGGCCTTTAGACTGTGAATCTCCAAAAACTTTTTATTTCTTAAAGCAGCGTTAGCTAAGCCTGGTCTCTCAAATATGACAATTATTTTAAATTTGTTTAATCGTTGTAGTTGTTTGACACCTTTATTGTACCTCTTGAGCACATTAGATAGAGACATCATGTCTCTATCTCCCAAGGGTTTTGAGTCTGTACTTTCATAGAAAACGACATATTCGAAGTTTGCCCCGTCCTCGGGGTATGTCCGTACATAATTATTTATAAGAAAAGGTTTATACATATCCTTGTCGTTGGCTTCCCCTTCAGACTCCGACAAAGAAATGTTTTCCACGCTTTTTTCATCTAACTCAGACGAATCTTCTTTTTTTCTCTTTTTAACTTTCGCCCTTTTCATCTTCGGCAACAATCTAAGCTAATATTACCCTAAAACACACAATATTACAATTTTTACAAAATAATTTTAAAAAAGTCCGCCTTTTTAATTCGAGATTTCCCGCGCTTTTTTTCCGAGTAATTCTATTCTGTACCTATTCGGACAAATAACTTATTTATTGGAACAAAACCATAAATGTCAAATTGGACAAGAACCGTTTCGTTATAATGTAGAAAATTGGATTTTAACAATATTTTTAATAGTTATTTTTTTAATAAAAATGCACATAAACAATTAAAAATTTAATGAAAATACATATTTATATATAGGTATGGTTATTAAATTATACTAACATTATTTATTGGATCCTTTGCCTAATAAAAAACTATAAATGTCAATGGCCGCAAGTACGTGGAGTCGCGCGATCGATTATATTTATTTTAATTAGTTAAATTAAAGTTACACTATTGTACAAAATGGATGAAATAACAGTGGAAACTGGTGCCTATGCAAAGATGATTTTACACGCAGTGAAATATCCACACTGTGCGGTTAATGGCGTACTTTTATCCGAAGCTAAAAGTAGGGATAACTCCAAGTCACTAGATTTGGAAATTGTGGACTCTGTTCCCCTATTTCATCACAGCCACTATGTGTCCCCTATGGCGGAAATCGCTATGATTCAGGTAACATTACTTATCTATACTTGTATTGTCGTAATTACGAATTATACGTTTTTCGCCTTTATAGGCATGTTAATTGTTTTTGTTTTAACTTTTAAAAATCACTTTCTAGTTGTCGGAAACCTAAAATCCGCAATAAATACTCTTTTGTGACCTGTAATGCTATAATTATGTAATTAATAATTTTAATAAATTTTTGTACATTTATAACCTATTTCCTCATTATCACGGCTGCTGGAACATTCCACTCCACTGTTGTAGATGTGCCTTTTGAACATATTTTTGGAGAATTTAGCCTGCTCACATTTAAACATGGCAAACGACCCTATGGCCACTTGGATCAAATCTAGAACATACATGTGATCCTACAGTCACTTGAATGTTTTTGCTGACTATATTAACATACAGGTCAAATAGATAGAACAATATAAAAACACCCCAAACTTGTTCCAGATCGAGGCAGCGGCTCAATCTGCAAACCTAGTGATCTCAGGATACTATGCAGCGTCTGATAATTATTTCGATAAGACCATAGCCAAGTGTCCTGGCCAGAAACTGGCTGAAAAGATCGCTAAACATTTTCCCAATGCTGTATACTTCCTGGTATGAGGTTTTTATTTTAAATGCAAGTGTGTGATTGACAACTGTCTGTTACTGAAATTTATTTATATAAATAAATAAAATAAAATGTGTTTATTTCGGAATAGTGTTTGCTTATTCTATATTAGTAAAAAGAGGGCATTATTTTTTATATTTGCCTTGCCCTCCTGAGGCACTGGGCACGACATGTGACCTTGCGCCCACCTGATGGTAAGTGACGTGCGAGGTCCATGAATGTTAGCAACTAGAATCAGAGACTAATGACTGACATCAGTCCCTAACACTATGTCGGCTTGACTGGGCTTATTATTGTTTATTTAACATGCATATTTTAAAGACGAATTTCAAGCATTCATGGATTCAACGTGCGGGTGCCGGGTCCATTGTGTGTGGGTAAGAGATAAGAAGAATGGTGTCTTGGGCTTGCAACCGACAATAGGCTGGTTTGAAAAGTCCTCCTTTTTTATATTAGTATGTAATATTGTTATGTATGTATATGTCCTAAAGGTTTGGTTGTCAGAGAATGCCTCATTAAGTCAGTACATAGTACAATTAAGTTTTTAAATAAATAAAAATAAATGATGCAATCTCATTTCAGATTGACAATTACAAGTTGTTCAACTCGAACACTCCAGCTTTGAAAGTGTTCCAGAACATACATGACGAGTGGGTTCAAAAGGATGACAACAGAGTTCTGTTCAGTAAGTTATTTTGTTGTGTTTTCTTTTGGTATCATCTATAACTGTGAACTGAACTGTTTCGTCTTTGCCCTGAAAAGAGTGAGACAAGCCGTTTCAATAGAAGTTGCAAAGGTGGCATATCATGGGTATGTGTCCTCAGTTCTTAGCTATGGTCTAATAATCTAGGGAAACTCAGTAGACATAGAAAATGCTTTCATAATACAAAAAAAAGCATAAGAGCAATCTGTAATGTTTGGTATCGTGACAGTTGCAAATTTAAAACACTAAAACTATTACCGCTACCGTGTATGTTCATTATGAGATATGCCTTTTCATACATTCTCACCCAGAACACTTTAACACGTAGTGAAGTCATACCCAGACAAAAATGAGCCAAGTTTAAAATCTATTATACCAGCCACCCTGCTATAGACATAAGTACTAAATGGCTACTAGGCCATGGATTTTATAGTGTAAAACAGTATCTTTACCATTTTACTCCTCTCTCTACGCAACCAAATACTGTATGATTCCGTTAATACCGTCTTGGAAGCTCTTTCCATAAATGTATTGACGGCAGACCTATTATTACTTCATTCCAGATGACGTAGCAGTATTAAACATAGTAACAGATTTGGTATCTCGTGGCGTTCAGAAAGAGCTGATAGACTATGACAACCACTTGGATGACCTAACTCAAGACTGGAGTAACCAAGGCTTGGATAAACTCATCAAAACAGTGTCTGGACCAGCTGAGGCCCGGCTTAGGAAGTTGCTAGAAGAGGGGGAAGATGATGATGAAGATGATTGATCAGTGAGAGGTTTTTTTGTTAACTCTATCTCATTATATATTCCTTTCATATCATAAAGGTAGGCATCCATTTTGTACAATAGAAGAAAAGCAAAATTCACCGATCTGTTAATCCAAATAAAATCCACTAACAAAAGCAATAGTGATGAAGCCTAACGAAATATGGTCAAGTCTTTACAGGGTGAACTTTTCAAGCGGGCGTTTTGATGGCTACTGTCTAAAAATTAGACAGTGTCTGGGGTAATTTTGTTACAAAAATATACATCATTTTTTTTTAAACTCTTATTTTAGCCGGGAATCAGAATCAAAGATTTTGACAATAGTTTGAAGTTTGACATTACTGTGGCCTTTCTGCACAGAGACTTACTCTATTGGACCATTGTGTGTGACCTTTACTTCTTCAGTGGAGCCATCCGATCTCCAGGAAGGCCAGGAGACCCGTTACGTTCCTGCAGACCTCCGGAAGAGTACTCACAGTCTGGAGGAACCTTAGTCTAGGCACACTGTCGCACTCCAAGAGCACATGCGCGGCCATCTCCTCCGCCATGCATCCTCTACACAGTGGGCTACCTGTAATCAGAACTTGACCCTTATAAGCGACACTATCAGCTAGTGTTATTGATGTTGACAATATACAACTGTTACGTACTAACCATGCGGAAACGGATTTTGATTTGATTTGTAATAACAGAAAACACAATATATATTTTTTTGTACCTATAAAAACTGTTTGTCAGTCGGATAAAAGATCGGTGAAGATCACTACGTATCTTCGACTATAACGTTCAGGTTAAGCCATCAAACTACACAGTTCATTTTGACAACAGAATAGTATGTTAGGGACTGATGTCAGTCATAAGTGCCTGATTACAATTGCTAACATTCATGAACCTCGCGCGCCACTTACCATTTGGTGGGCATAAGGTCACATGTCGTGATAGTATAAAATTGAAAACTTCAAAAACCCAGCATTGGCCTTTCAAAAACGATTACACTATTTTATTTGCAATATAGCGTGTTTATATTAGGTTTAAAACCGGATTGGTTAACCGAATTGAGCATGGGGCGGATACTTATTAGCCACCGAATACGGTCTAATGTGTTCAATAGTCGGTGACCGAATTGTGTCGCTAATAATATAAACGCTTGATTAGGGTATTATTATTGGGAAATAAATTTAAATAAAAACAAAAAAATAAATTTCATGTATTTATTATTTTTTAAGTTAAGTTGTTGAAATACATTTTATTATCAATGTTACAGTATGTTTATTTAAACTTGTTATGTTGGTAATACTGAGTCTGTCAGTCAATGCTTGTGATTGGCTAATAAATTCAGTAATACCAACATTACTTTGGGGCCGTCCATTCATCACGTGAGGCTCGAAAGATCACGAAATAGCACAAGGGTGGAGGGGGGTGTAGTAAAATATCACGTGTATTTATATTTTCGTCAAACGAGCAATTTCTGAATCAAAAAGCGGCGTGTAGTGTGACCTTAACTCGCCGTGATGTGATTGGCCGTGTGGGCTGATAGGTGGGACTCTCCGTTCTTGGGGCACTGGATACGCCTGCATGTCAGCAGGTGACCTAGGCCCCAGAAAAGGAAGAAAAAAAATTATTCAATTATAATTTTGTTTTTTTTTTTTTACTAACACTAGATATTATAAGATTTCTTTAAAAATTGTTACTAACACATATGGAATTTATTCTGAAATAAAGTTTTATTATTATTATTAACTAAAAATTTAATGGATGAAAATATTAACTTAAACTAAAGTAAATCAACACAAATAACAATTACAAACAAGCAAAATTAAACAAAAATTAAATGCAAATTACAACTTAACACGGAAAAAAATAAAAAATGAAATAACAATTTTGAGATTCACTTTCAACCACCAAATTACAAATTAATAAATTATTTCCCCATAAATAGTTTGGTTACCTGACCCCCAAACGCTTTAGGGCCAAGATTGAAGAGATCTAATTCGTTATGTTTAATAGACAGGGCATTGAAACTGCGACACATACGAGTGATAGGGGCGTTAAATGATACATTGTTCGTTGCTGAGGGAATTTCAAATAGCGGCCCCTTCTTCTTCTTTAGCACTATTTTAGCTATATAAAACATATATATAATTAATTAATCATGGTTTTTTTTAATAGTACAAATGTATGAGACCATCTAAGTAACATTTTTGACTAGACTGGGCAAGTCTTGGTCTTGCATCAGAACAGCTGGTCTCGGTCTTCTTCTAGCACTCCTGATCTTGGTATCTCTTGGTAAGTCTCGCAAGACTTGCACAGACATTTTTTCCAAATTTTGTTAGGTTTTTTTTTTTATGTCTGTCATTTTTAAAACATCATTATGAGACATGTTAAGCGTTATAGTATGTTGATGAAAAAGATGGGTATTCCAAATGTAGTATAGTATGTAATAGTAAGTAGATCAGACCAGTAGTTTGCGGACAGACACTACCCCTGTATAATAGGGTAATTTATTTATTTATTAATTCATTTCCACAGCACATTACAGAACATAAAGGTTAGTATATAATTGAGTTTATACATTGGCCAAATTAGAAAACATACTTTATTACTGATACTTAGGTGTCAAAGAAAAAGAGAAAAAACAAGAAATACAACCAAAAGATATAGAAATTCAATTCAACAAAAAACAATACACAAATAAAATTACAGATATCTAATATTGAATTAAATTAAATTAAAAAATAATTAAAGATTAAATTAATAATTAAATTAAAAAGATTTCTAAATTCAATAATTCTTGGCTGCCCTAACTACAGGAAAGTGTACCCTAACAGTGAGTGAGATGTGATGTAGCCCTGTAGAATTGACAGCAGCACCGCGGACAGCATCAGCAACCGGGATCTGCATCCGAAGTACAGATTAATACTAATACTTGTCTTATATATATAAATAATATATATAATCTAAGTCTTTGTATTGGTCTTCTTGTTCTTGCAAAAAAGCAAGACCAAGATTGGGCAACACTACTTTAGATGTTACTTGGAAAGTTTCTTAGCAAACGATGGATTCACCGTACGAGTGCCGGGTTCATCATGTGTGGTGGGATAATGTTTAGGGTTTGTGACAGAAAAGCTGGGGTTATATATATTGTGGTTATAACTATAAATGACGAGCTTTAATTGAATAAAAACATATTACATATATTTCAGAACAAACATATTCACCTAAAAATAAATAACAAAAAATAATAATAACATAATCGATAAATACTTACTGCGTGTAATTGTTTAAAGAGTAATTTTTTTTAGGCTTCAGATGTCATTACTAAAACTTATATTTAAAATAAAAAGGTCACTTTTAAAAGTAAAAAAATAATATCCAAAAAACATGGTGAATATGACCGCGTCTGAAAATCCATAGTGATAAATACCTAAAGGCTGGGGAGTGTTATTAATTGATCTCGGGCGGCGTTCGTTTTAAGAATTGTTAGCATGAAAATACCACTTTTTTTAGAACAAGTCGTTCATTTAATGAAAATTCTAACATTTCGTATGTCAGTACCGTGTTGAAAGGAGGGTTTATTGATATTACTTTTTGACAGATGTCATTACATATAAAATGGTTTGTTTACCATTTTAATATACTTGATAAAAAAAAAAATTAAACGATTTTATGTAATAAATTCAAAGACCATAATAATATCATGTGTGTTGGATGCCATGGTATGATAAAACATGAACGAAAACACTTGTCAAAAAGTAGCCTCACCGCTCGTTTTATTTAAGAAATGTTTGCATTGTTAAAAAAGTGGTATTTCTTAACCAAAACGACATTTCACGCTGGTTTATGAAGTTGCTACGAAATGTTGGTAATGCTATAAAACGAACGCGTAAGTCAACGTTCGCGCGATCGTCGACCTCTCGCTACCTACTTGATTAGGATCTGTATGAGTGGCGATGTTTTTAGGATAACTTCTCTGCACTGTAACTTAAGATTTTATTACTGAATAATAAAAAAAAATTCGTAGTTCTTTATTTTCATTCTAGATTATAATATAAAAATATTTGCTCTTTAATAAATTCCACGCACTATATAATATTAACGTTTTTATTAAATTAAAAGCTGACAGATGACAGCTGTCACAGAGCTCACACTACCTATATTTATGAATAAAGCCATGTTTGATATTGAAAAAATGTGCAAAAAGTTAATAAAAAATGATCACTTAATTATTGTATTTTATTTATTTCCCCCTTTTCTCCTCCTCCCACTCTTCAAGGCACCACGCTGGATCTAGAGGCCAGCTTCATCATTCTCGGGGTCGAAATACGTTTAGAACTTAGCCAGTGGCGGATTTACCCCAAGGACCGTGCCTAGGGCGGCCAATCGTGTCAAATTTGTCTACACTTTGTGGCGATTAACTAAAGTAGCTAACGAAAAAACCGCCCTTCAGGCATACCATGGATATGTTGCGTCAAATATAAGGTACGGCATATTATTGTGGGGCAATGCAGTGGAAATAAATAGAATCTTTATTGGACAAAAACAATGCATTCGTGCTATTTGTAACACACCTATGACTTCCTGTCGTCCTTTATTTATAAAACTAAAATTACTGACTGTTCCTTCTATCTATATACTTGAATGCTGTTTATTTGTAAAAAGCCACCCGGAACTTTTTAAAACTCTTAGGGATAATTGCAATTTTAAAACGCGTTATCCTAGTAGAATAATTATTCCAGCTTATAAAAGTACTCAATATAGCCGAAATTGTTATGCAATGGCAACAAAGATATTTAATAAGCTTCCAGTTACTATAAGGGAGCTGCCACTAAAACTGTTCAAATTAAGAGTCAAACAAATGCTGGTTAATAAATGTTTTTATTCGACAAAAGAGTACCTAGACACCAATCTCGACAAAGTCATGTGACTGACTAAATATTTGTATGCTAGAAATAGCGAAGCATGTGATATAATTACATATAATAATTTACATTACCTACCATGTTTCTGACAAATAAATTATTTCATTTCAAAAAACTTATCATGCGTATGTCGGGCAGGCTGCACTGCATGGTGCAATATGTACCGCATCGTATACCTAATAATATCTTCCTTAAATCACTTTCGTACATTTTATGTATAAAATATAGAGGAGAGTCCTCCAGTACCGGCCAAATGTAGTTTCAGGATACTTGTAACAGATGGCGCTGTGACGACGGTTACTTTCCTTTCAAGAGTACGCTCTCTCGGGTATATGCCTCTCGCGGCAGCAACGTCGCGACCTGCTCGCTGTCAGTGCGAAGATTTGTGTTGCGCTTAGTAAACGCACGATACACAAGTTAAGATTGTCACGTTAAGCGGGACATTCAAATAAAACTAGGAATTTAAGCAAGGAAGTTAATATATTACAAAAATGAAGTTAACAGAGAGCAATGGGAATCTACAATTATATAAAGGGAGGGTCGTAAGCCAAAACTTAGCCCTATCACTCTTTATGCATCCGTTGACCGTACGTAGGGGTACCTTCCCTCGGAGAGCCTGAAGATGGGGACCCGGAGAGCGCTGCCGATCCCAAGCGGACAACGAGGCGTCACGGGGATCCTGGGCAGCGGGGTTATCTTCTCAAGCTGGGCCCCAGCTTTATAGTCCTACTGGAAAAACCCTGGAACGCACGGGGAGCACACGTTACGTTCCATCTCTAGATCCACCACCACTCCAGTCCACACCAAGACAAGATACCATGTAGTTGGTGAGACCGCAGCGGTGGTGCACAAATAAAAATGAATCTACTGCACGTGGTCATGAAGTGACCCGTACTATTTTCAATTCAATACTTACCCAAGCTACGGGGGCGACAATATCCAGTAGGATGAATTTATATTTATAATTATTAAGTAATACGTATATGAATCTGGTAAAATATTTATTATAAATTAAAGCAGCACATTGTAGTTGGTTTTGAAATTCAAGTGTCAAAATCTACACTGACAGGTGACGTCTTAAATAAACGCAAGGCAAAGGATGTCGATTGCAGCCAACAATATTTATTCCTTGGCCGCATGTAATACGATCGTTACATTACCCCAACAGTAATAACTCAAATTCCCACATCAAGAGAATAAAGAAAATCCTACAATGATTAAATCAATATTACTCATATTAGTTTTAACTTTTATCCAACAGATATTGTCCGATCCTCATTTGCTTCCAGTGTCTGCAGTTCATCAAGCACGAGCAGACAATGTAGATGGACAATTTTGCAATCGATTGATCTCTGGACATGACCTAAAATTGTATCCCCACGGAGACAGTATTGATTTTGTATCACCTCATGCGACTAAATCAGAGGTCAACGGATTCTTCTGCCAAGGTATTAAGGCTATTACCAAATGTTCAGAAAACTATCTTTGGTCTAAAACAGTAACTCATCACCAAGTTCCTTTTACCCCATCACCCCAGGATTGTTTAATTGAAATCAACAAAATTGAAACACATGGATCTACCCCTTTGTCATATCCCGACCCCAACTGTGTTTGGGGAGACGAATCAGATGCTGAATACACACACTTCGAAATCACCCCTCACTCTGTAAAATTCAACCCATACCACAGTAGATTATATGACAGAACATTCGTCGGGGGGGAGTGTGGAGCGGAGTTTTGTTTGACGCATTACAGTAATCTTGTTTGGATAACTAAGAATCTAGATTATAGAACTTGTCCAGATGTCGGAATAATCAAAGCAGTGTTATATACTAAAACAGCAGGAATGGGGAAAGACAAAGTAGATGCAATTATAGAGTCTGAGACTATCGGAACCCATAAGCTATCAGATTGTTGCTTAGTGGACGATTTCTGTAACCGCAGTGCAATAATAACCCCGAACCACAGAATATTGATCATCAATCCTACAATGAGTTCTCATCATTCATTTTTTGAGTTAAATCTAAAAAATTGTCCTACACAATCATCATACAACTACTATGCGGTAGAGGATCAATTGGAAGGGTCAGAATTATCAATCCTACATAAATACAAATGGGATAAGTGCTTGGAGATAGTGCAAAAGATTCAAAGAAATGAAACTGTTACCCGAAGGGAGATATCTCAATTGACTCCTTCATATCCGGGAGAGCAACAGTCTATTACATTTGTAGACGGTGGAAAGTTCAAAGTTGACACCTGGAATTTCCAATTCATCAATAAATATAGGGTGAATTGCTTCAATTACACACAATGTCAAATAATTTTATCTGGAAAATACAGCTCATCTGTCGTCAAATTACTTCCTTGTACTCCGGTTAAATCACTTGAAGACCATAGGACCAACTCAACTTTCAGAGGGTGCGAGTGGTATGCTGGTCGTTATCTTTATAAGGATCAACTCATCACTGACATAACTGTAAATGTCTTAAGTGATGAATTGTTGATTTGGAATCGCGGACATCGGTTCCATCTGAATTATTTGATAGATAGACAAGCTTCATCAACCTCATTCGGATCTCCTGCTTTGATACAAAATGATCCAGAAACAAAGAAAGCATACAACAAGAGCTTTGATTGGGGATTCCTTACATCATTGAGTTCCATACCCGTATTTATAAAGAGTTGTTTACTTATAGCACTTATCATCCTGATTTTATTAGTTCTTTTAAAATTATTGACATACATCATTAAGAGATCAAACAGGAGACCATCCAAGAATTCTGTGGACAGACACTTCACCGACCAATTCCATGAATTGCTTGAAACCAGAGCCTAAAACAAAACCAACGACATCCATGGGAACAGCACCCGAGACCTGAGACCGCGAGCCAGAGGCCACAAGTTCTACACCTAACATGAAAAAAAAAAAAAAAAAAAAAAAAAAAAAAAAAAAAAAAGATGAACAAAATGAACAAAAAAACTAAATGAAATTTTATGATAATGACTGATATAAAAAAATAAAAATATTGTGCAATAAAAATATTTATGTTATTATTAAGTAAAACTTTAAATAATATGGCAACCAGAATGCCTAGAATGAATTATTAAGTAGATGAAGAAAATATTTTTGTTACACAAGATTTAAAAAAATGCTAAGCACATGCTTCAAAAAGAAAAAAAAACAAAACATTATTTTTTTTACAAATTTAAGTTATTGATACAAAGAGTAGGCAATTATTAACAATAGGCAATGTTGTATTGGAACGTATTGAGAGATGCTGAGATTGGAACGCATCTCGGGGGTCGGGGGGAACAAGATGGTTGACAGGAGTGAGAGGAGTTAGGGAAGTTTGTAAACGTGAATAATATTAAAGATACGTGATTTCAAGAAGGTCGTTTTATTACATGGTGGCAGCGGTTGGATATATGGATATGGATACGAAATCGCAAGTTGTGAAAGTGCAGCCGGCGGTCCAAGCGCCGAGCGTGTTTGATTTTAATAAACCTGAAACGTGGGTCACATGGAAGAAAAGGTTTCTCAGGTATATGGAAATATCGGGCAATGATAAAAAAGAGGATCATGAAAAAGTTAATTTACTTCTCTATATAATGGGCGAGGGTTCTGAACAATTAATGTTGCAATTTGGTAACGATACAGGTTATACGGAGCTATTGGTAAAGTTGGAAAATTATTTTTACCCTAAAAAAAATGTCATTTACGAACGATACAAGTTTAATAGTAGGTGTCAGAAGGGCGATGAAACGGTAGATCAGTTCGTAACAAATTTGTACAGCCTAGCGGAAAGCTGCGAGTTTGACTATCTGAAAGAGGAATTAATTAGAGATAGAATTGTGGTTGGCTTAAAAGATAAAAAATGCAGCGAGAGACTGCAGTTAAAGGCGGATTTGAAGTTGCCAGAGGCAATTAATATTGCACGACAATCAGAAATACAGCAACAGGAGTCAAAAATGTTTATGGAGCCACAGCAGGAAGTATATGAGTTGAATAAAGTGAATTTCAAACCTGTTTCCAACAGGGGTCAAGAATTTGGAAACAATACATGTTTTAGATGTGGTCGTAAGGGTCACTATGCAAGAACATGCAGGGTGAGGCTCCCATTTAAGAAGATGTTTAACGCCGGAGAAGGCTCATCACATATGAATCTGGTGGAATCTGGGCATCAGCAGGTACATAATAACTACATAGTGACTATTAATATATATAAAGACAATATATTTAGGTGTAAATTGGATTTCCTTATTGATACAGGAGCAGATTTAGTTGCGGTGCCAGAATGGTGTGTCAAGGAAGAGACAGAACTACAGCCTAATTTTGTGTGTGTTAATGGACCGGATGGAAGGAAGTTAGATGTTAAGGGATGTTTAGATTTAAAATTACAATATAAGAATAATGATTATATAGGAAAAGTTTATGTTATTAGGAATTTAAGTCAGCCTATCCTGGGTAAACCTGCATTACAGTCTATGAAGGTTGTACAAATTAATGCTGTTTATGAAACTGTTAGATTAAGTGAAACAATTAAGAAGGATTATGTCTTAAAAAAATATCCTTCTTTATTCACTGATTTGGGAGTTTTTGAAGATGTTTTTCATATTACTTTAGTTCAAGATCCACAGCCTTTTATTCAATCTGTGCCAAGAGTTATTCCGATACCATTATATGATAAGGTAAAACAAGAATTAGATAGATTGGTTAAACTAGGGATCATAAAACAAGTAGAAGAGCCGACACAGTTTGTTTCTCCCATAGTTGTTGTTCTGAAAGATGATGGCAATGTTCGAATATGTGGTGACTATACACGGGTCAATAAAAATATATTAAGACCAGTCTTTCCAATTCCTAAAGTAGAGGTAACTTTAAGTCGTTTAAAAGAAGCAAAATATTTTTCCAAGATAGATGCAGCATCAGGATTTCATCAAATTGTTTTAGATGAGGAATCCAGTAGGCTAACAACAATTATGACACCTTTTGGAAGATTTATGTATACACGTTTACCATTTGGATTAAATTGTGCACCAGAGTATTTTTCTATGAAATTTAATCAGTTGTTTTCTGACATGGATGTTCTAATTCATGTTGATGATATCTTAGTTTATAGTAGTACAGTAGAGGACCACAATAATAAACTTATAGAAGTTTTAACTAGGTTGGGTAAGGCAGGTATTGTTTTGAATAAAGAGAAATGTCAATTTGGTGTAACTGAGGTTAAATATTTGGGTCATGTCATTAACGCGGAAGGTATCAGACCTGATCCTGACAGAGTAGCAGCAATAACTAAATTTGAAATTCCTCAATCTAAAGTAGAACTAATGCAATTTTTAGGACTCATAAATTTTGTTGGAAAATTCATTCCTAACAGATCCAATTTGTTAGAACCTTTATATAGTTTATTAAAAAAAGACATTATATTTTCATGGGGGGTAGAGCAGAATAAAGCTTTTAATATTCTTAAGGGCTTATTGCAAACGTCGCCTATTTTAAGTCATTTTAATCCAGATAATAAGATAATAATTTCAGCTGATAGTAGTAGCTATGGTTTGGGTGCGGCTTTAATGCAAGAAAACAAAAAAATGGAAAGAACAATTGTGGCTTTTGCTAGTAGAACTTTGACCTCTACTGAAAAGAGGTATGCTCAAATTGAAAAAGAATGTTTAGCCCTTATATGGGCTACAAAGAAATTTAGAGATTTTATAACAGGTATTACAGTTCATTTAGAAACGGATCACAAACCACTTTTGCAGATTTTGGATTCCAAACCAATTGATGAGCTATCACCTAGGTTAATGAGTATGAGAATGAAACTTATGCCATTTAAATACACAATAAAATATATTCCAGGCAAGAGTTTGGTTGTTGCTGATGCTCTGTCAAGAAATCCTTTGAAAGATTTTGATGTTTCAAAAGAGTTTTATTTGGAAAGTTCTATGCAATTAAAGCAAATAAACAGTGTTAGTTTGTACAATGACAGCATTCTACAACAAATATACAATCAGCAAAAGGAATGTTCTTTGTGTGAAATTTTAAAAAAATTTACAATAGACGGTTGGCCAAATAAAAATAAAGTACCTAAAAATGTTAGACTTTATTATCAGTATAGATTTAATTTTACTGTACAGGGAGATTATTTGTTGTATGGCAATAGATTTGTTATACCTAAATCTATGCAGCTCATGATTTTGGGTTTTATTCACCAAGGTCATTTGGGTATTACTAGATGTAGGGCTCGAGCTAAGGGCAGTGTGTGGTGGCTTGGGCTCTCAATTGATATAAAAAACTTAGTGGAAAATTGTTCCCAGTGTATTGAGGAAAGAACTAATAATAGGGAGCCAATGATTTCTGAAGAAATACCCAAACGACCGTGGCAAAAGTTAGCTTTGGATTTGTTTAAATTAAATGATTGTTGGTATTTGGTCATTGTAGATTATTACTCAAGATTTATAGAATTATTTAAGTTAAAAGATTTAACAGAAAACAGTATAATTGTCTGTTGTAAGGAAGTATTTTCTAGGCATGGTATACCAGAAATTGTAAGAACTGATTGTGGTACACAGTTTAAGAGTAATTTCCTACAGTTTGCCAAACAGTACAATTTTGTACATATTACAAGCAGTCCATATTATCCACAAAGTAATGGATGTGCAGAGTCAGCTGTAAAGATAGCTAAACAATTATTAAAGAAAAATGAAGATGTTCATTTGGCATTGTTATCTTATAGGAATACACCTTTAGAGTGTGGATATAGCCCAAGCCAACTATTATTTAACAGAAAATTAAGGGAGCTATTACCAATATTTAGCAAAACATCTAAATGGCAAAAATCTAAACTTCCATTTAAAAAAATATGTAAAGCTAGAAAACTTAGAATTGAGAAATATTACAATAAAAGACATAATGTAAGAAAATTAAGACAACTAAATGTGGGAGAAAGGGTTTGGATTATTGACTTAAGAATTTATGGTAATGTGATTGGTAGGTCTACAGAACCTAGATCATATATTTTACAAACAGAAAGAGGTAAATTTAGGAGAAATAGATTCCATTTGATTCCAGCTCCTTTTAGGAATGAAGTGGAACAGTCAATGGTTACCAATGCTCCAAATGTAGAAATAGTTCTTGAAACTGATGAGCATAAACAAAATGCAACTAATAATGTAGGTCAATCTTTACCTGTACCTATAGCTGTTTCTAAAAGGCAAACTAGGCCACCTGTTTGGCACAGGGATTATAATATGGATATTTAAGTTCTAATTAGATTAATTATTATAAGAAAGAAAAAGGGGAGGATGTTGTATTGGAACGTATTGAGAGATGCTGAGATTGGAACGCATCTCGGGGGTCGGGGGGAACAAGATGGTTGACAGGAGTGAGAGGAGTTAGGGAAGTTTGTAAACGTGAATAATATTAAAGATACGTGATTTCAAGAAGGTCGTTTTATTACAGGCAATACAATTTATGTAGAAATAACAGTTAAATAGGCTAGAAATAAGAAAGTTAATAAAAATTACAGCGCAGGTACTTTGAGAAGTTAAAAAAAACTGATTTTACACAAACCTGCAAACACGCATGCAATAATCACACAACTACTAGCTACGCAAGGACAAAGAATGCAATAAAGTTAAGCGAAGATGACTAAAAAACACTGTTGGGCGCCAGATGTCACGTTGAGCGGGACATTCAAATAAAACTAGGAATTTAAGCAAGGAAGTTAATATATTACAAAAATGAAGTTAACAGAGAGCAATGGGAATCTACAATTATATAAAGGGAGGGTCGTAAGCCAAAACTTAGCCCTATCACTCTTTATGCATCCGTTGACCGTACGTAGGGGTACCTTCCCTCGGAGAGCCTGAAGATGGGGACCCGGAGAGCGCTGCCGATCCCAAGCGGACAACGAGGCGTCACGGGGATCCTGGGCAGCGGGGTTATCTTCTCAAGCTGGGCCCCAGCTTTATAGTCCTACTGGAAAAACCCTGGAACGCACGGGGAGCACACGTTACGTTCCATCTCTAGATCCACCACCACTCCAGTCCACACCAAGACAAGATACCATGTAGTTGGTGAGACCGCAGCGGTGGTGCACAAATAAAAATGAATCTACTGCACGTGGTCATGAAGTGACCCGTACTATTTTCAATTCAATACTTACCCAAGCTACGGGGGCGACAATATCCAGTAGGATGAATTTATATTTATAATTATTAAGTAATACGTATATGAATCTGGTAAAATATTTATTATAAATTAAAGCAGCACATTGTAGTTGGTTTTGAAATTCAAGTGTCAAAATCTACACTGACAGGTGACGTCTTAAATAAACGCAAGGCAAAGGATGTCGATTGCAGCCAACAATATTTATTCCTTGGCCGCATGTAATACGATCGTTACAAGATCAGAGAGTGATTACTAGAATTTAGAAGACGTATTACAAAAATAATCAAACCTAGTAGGTACCGACTATTTATATGGCTGTTATAAAATATATTTTAATTAAACCTCTTCGCGTATAATCTTGCTAATATGTTGACATCATATTTAATTCGGTTTATTTATTTATTCGTGGGAAAATTTATAAACATCTAAAACAAAAAATATCTAATCTCAAAGCCTTACAAATTTTCACTGTTAGCTATAATAAAAAATAATAAAAAAAAAACCAACAAAATCAGTACAATAACAATGAGATATGAAATAACAATTGCATTTGTATACTGATCCCGTTTTACACCTTAAGAATTATACAATATAATAAAATTAATTAAGTGCAACAACAAGTATTAGTAACAATAAGTAGGTACTCAAACAACACTTTACAAATTTTTATAAGAAACATAAATGAAACATAAGTAATAGAAAAATATATAAAATAAACTAAAACAAGGATCAAATAAATAATTTAAAATAATAATAATGTAATATTTCAACATTTTAATGGACATTAGTCAATATGCTCATCACAGTACTCTGTAGTCAATAAACGTCTGAGGGTGGAAGGAGATGTCTCAAACAGGTCGACATCCAAACGTTGTAACAAGTCATTAAAACCTCTACACGTTCTAGGGATATAGGAGTTAATTCTATAGTTAGTAGATAAAAAAGGAACACTTAGCAAACGGGGTTTCCTTATCCTGCTTGATGGAGTAAAAAAAAATATTTTCGACAAAAGTTCAGGGCAGTCCAGTATCCTACAGTATCGGCCACTAAACTGTCCTCCAGTACTGGCCATTATTTCAGTATTCTTATAAGAATATTTTTTGGTTATAGATATACGAAAATGCCAAGCGAGGAAAGTGATGGTAAAACAAAGAAAAATAACGGTACCTGGGACTCCGATAATATGCGAAAAGCTGTTGAACAGGTGCTGAGTAATAAGATGAGTGCGCGTCAGGCAGCAGATCGTTACCAGGTACCGAGAACTACATTGAATGACAGAATTAATTCAATAAAAAAGAACAAAGAAGTAGTTTTTAAGTCAGTTATGGGTAATTTCCAAAACACTTTCATGGCTGAGCACGAAGACGTACTGGCAGAACACATCAAAGACTTAGCAAATAGGTTAATGCCTTTGAACAAGCAGGAATTTCTTCGTCTAGTTCCAGTTAGCTGAGAATTTAAAACTACCCCACCAATTCAATAAGGAAAAGAAGACTGCGGGGAAGAACTATTATTATGCTTTTATGAAAAGACATAGCGACTTATCAACGCGAACTGCCGAAGCAACAAGTTTAATGAGAGCTTTAACAGACCTCAGGTAGACCGGTTCTTCCAAAGTCTTGGGAGTTTAATGCAAAAGTTTAAGTTCACTGCTTACAAAATATGGAACTGCGATGAAACTGGAGTCAGCATTGTCCAGAAGCATGCAAAACCAAAACCAAGTTGGAAAACTTACTTCTGCTGAACGTGGAAAACATGTGACTGTGCTTTTTGCTATGAGTGCTGGTGGTCAATTTGTACCGCCATTCTTTGTGTTTCCACGATCCCGATTGAATGAGTGACTCATGATAAATGCTCCGCATGAGAGTGTAGGTGAAGCGCAGCCAAGCGGCTGGATAATTGAAGAATTATTTTTGAAATGGATGCGTCACTTTGTAAAATATTCAAATCCTACAGAACAACATCCAGTTCTATTAATTCTAGACGGTCATGCCAGTCATAAAGACTTGGATGTCATTCAGTTTGCTAGAAAAAATCATATTCACATTTTAAGTACCCCACCTCACACGACTCATAAACTTCAGCCACTTGAACGAACGTTTATGAAACCATTCAAATCAGCTTACAGCGATGCATGTGATTTATGGATGAGAGCAAACCCTGGCATAAGAAACAGTGAATACGATATCGCAGGGTTTGTTGCTCTTGCTTTTCGTCGAGTTTCTCAAATGGATATTAACGTCGATGGATTTCGTGCACCGGCATTCATCCAATTAACAGGAACATATATATAATACTGTTTTGGGTTACGTTATCTTGGGATCCACACCCGCGAGGTTATTAGGCTCCTCCGCCATCTCATGCTGCTCCACTCAGGATTCCGTCGTCAATAATTTTGGGATTTGAAAGACGTGCATACTGATGACAAGGAGTGCGAGACATTTTTCGTAAAATCGACAACCCGCAACGCAGACCGTAGTCTCCCTGCCCTTTAAGGTGATTCTAAACGTATCGCCGAAAAACGTTTTCAATGCCTAGAGAGAAAACTTTGGGACATATCGCCTAAATTAAAATACGCCAATGTCATTCGTGACTATTTAAGTAAATGATGGTTCTCTTATCCTATTTCATCCCGCAACACGGTGTCGTGTGTAAAATTAAACCTTAAATTGCGTAGGTATAGGGGAGAGTGGGGGAATGGGAGCTGGCGGGTAGTGGGAGCCACTACAATTTACACAGACAGGAACCTACAAGTCGCGCAAAAATGACAAGAACAGCTTCGGTAACATTCGGTTATATCACGTGATCGCCGCTGACCGGGTGATTAGCTATATAGTCTGTGGTAGCACGCGCGTGGCGGTGACAAGAACATGTTAGTTTCGTTAGACATCGTTATTAAAAGTGCCAAATCTCGCAACGGAAGTAAGTACCTAAACTTTTATTATTCTGTCGTATTTTATGTCTATTATATGCATTATTTCATATCTTTTACGATAAAAGTGGAAGATAAATTATTTAGCGATGTTTTTTTAGGCTAGTTTAATTATTTCGTCAGTAGCTCCCATTACCCCGCCATGGCTCCTATTACCCCTTTCGAGAAGCGAAATTCTAATTTATTGTTTATTTTATTTTTTAGATGCCACGAACTAGAAAGCGGACGACATCAAAGGCTAGTTGGACGTCGACTACGTTAGAGTCTGCAATAGAAACTATACGATCATTATACGTTGTGTAAATACAAAAAAAAAGAAAATCGGTGTGTTTGATGAAAGGTAAAATCAATGTTATATTGTTACCACTTTGTTGCTTTTTGGCAAATAGCTATTTTAGTGCCGGTTTCTATTGATATTTAATAACATTTTAAGCATGTTTTGATTCTGATTAAGATAACATTTAAGGTTATTTTTGGACAAGTTTTGCAAATATTACATTTGGGGTCAAACGATCCCTTTTGGAGAGTACAAAATGATCCCGGGGATCATTTTACCCATAAAATTTTATTAGTTTACAAAAAAGGATAGATTTAAATATGTGTTTTACATCATCATCATCATCGTCAGCCATAGGACGCCCACTGCTGAACATAGGCCTCTACCAAACATTTCCAAACGAACAATGTTTATATGTATGATGTCCATATTTTTTTACAGATCATGCCACGTACATATCATAGAAAAACTACTAGACAAAACTGGAGTGAGGATGCAATGTTTAAGGCGCTGGATGCAGTGAAAGAAGGAATGCCATATAAAACAGCCAGTAGACAGTTTTCTGTACCTGTTATGGCATTGAAAAGAAGACCTAAGGTAAAAATAAAAACGCTGTTGGTATAATTAAGATCTTGGGCAGTAAACAGTATTTACACGTGAACAAGAACAAGAACTGCTTGAGCATATAAAAGATATGGAATCCAGGATGTATGGACTTACAAAGCAAGACATTCTTTCTCTGGCTTATCAGTTGGCAGAAGAAAAAAAAATAACACATCCATTTTCGGCTGAAAAAAAAAATGTTGACGCTACAAAAGGCCTTGTCTATATTAACGGCGGCACAGTTGACACGTTCGTAATACAACATTATAAGAGAATCAGCTAAGGACATATGTATATCCACCGTACAAGGTAATACAAGCAAAGGCTGCCTGCTATCCTGATGATATGACTGTCAATGAAAAATTCGCTGCTGTGCCATTACAAAATCTATTGGACCATACAATACTAAGGATCATAGTCACAAAAAGAGGTGCTACTGCATCTAGACGAAAATGACACAGAAAATTTATTCCTTATTACCAAATTGGGCTTTTCCGGACTTGCATCGGAAAATATGTAATACAGGGTCTGATAAGTCAGCCAAAAGCTATTATTTGGAAAAATCCTAGGCCATCATCGCAGCGATTTCGTCGCCCCATAAAACTTAAATTTCTTATGACACGACTGAGTCCACAGTGGCTCACGCCACAGAAATGTGTGACTTCGGGTTTCCTATTACCATATTTGATTTAAGATGTATTGTCAAGACATACCTAGATAAAAAAGGCGCGCGAATTCTACAATTCAAAAACAATTTTCCTGGAAGAAATTGGGCAGCGAACTTCCTTAAACGTAATAAAAAGGTGCTCTCCCAGCGTTTATGTAGTAACATCAAACGTGTTAGAGCTGCAATCAATGAAGAAGTGATCTGCTCATACTTTGAACATCTACAAAAGGAAGTGGATGGCGTTCTACCACACCTAATTTACAACTACGTCGATGATCCTGATGCGAAAAAAGTACTGACTAAACGCGGCTGTAAATATCCAGAGGCTATAAAAAAATCCACCAAGGCGGCATTTAGCGTAATGATGTGTGGTAATGCAGCAGGCGATGTTTTGCCACCCTATGTAAACTACCGAGCAGAACATCTATGGGATACATGGACAATCGGAGGGCCACCCCATTCCAGATACAACAGATAGAAGTCCGGCTGGTTTGACAGCAACAGTTTTGAAGACTAGTTCTTTACAATGGTACTTCCTGCGCTTCGTAGAGAAGAAGGCAAAAAAGTCATCATAGGCGACAATTTAAGTTCCCATATGAGCTACGAAGTTTTAATAACTGTTGTGAGCAATATAACATCGCATTTGTAGCTTTGCCGCCTAACAGTACTCATCTTACACAGCCCCTCGATGTGGCCTACTTTAGGCCAATGAAAGTGCATTGGCGCAAACTACTGGACCAATGGAAAGCCACACGTCAGGGACAAATTCTGCCTACAATACCGAAACACATATTTCCGTCTTTACTACAGCAATTATGGGAAACTATTATGCCAAGATCAGCTGAAAACTTGAAGGCTGGCTTTCGCAAAACAGGAATATTAATATATAAACTGACGAATTACCTGTGATCCGGCGACTGCCTACATTTAAGCACCCCGAAATCCAGCAAATCGACAAAGACCAAGTGTCTGAGGCCTTTATAGAGTTTCTGGAAAATAAAAGAAAGGAAATTGTGGTTCAAGGAAGGGCAGGTCCAAAGAAGCGTCTCAATGTACTACCAGGAAAAAGTATCTCGTCAGAGGAGGTAAAGAACCAGTCTCTGCCATCCTCTTCGGGTACAAAACCAGGTAAAAGTAGCGTAAAGAAGAAGGCTCTTAAAAAGAAAAAAGAAAGATACGAGTCGCCCGATTCGGAATCTGAGGAAGAGATGTAAGAAACGGTCGAGTCTGATGAATCAACTGGACCATTCATTGAAGAAGATGAGGACAAAGGAGTTAAAGAGAATGAGTGTCCATATATTAACAAAAATCCACAGTGTGACAGTTATGCCCCAGAAGATTATGTCGTAGTAAATTACGAAGGAGAGACACGGCCAGGTAAAATAACATCTGTCGAGACTGGCGGGGCGTACATAAAATGCATGTCACGCTGTGGA
Source organism: Tinea semifulvella (assembly GCA_910589645.1). Classification (NCBI taxonomy): domain Eukaryota; kingdom Metazoa; phylum Arthropoda; class Insecta; order Lepidoptera; family Tineidae; genus Tinea; species Tinea semifulvella. The sequence goes on along the minus strand of OU342615.1, from coordinate 2,070,915 downwards.
CTCGCATGGAAATGGCCAGAGAAGGAGTATTTTTTATCCAAAAAGGGATATAATGTATAAAATAAAAGAGCTCAGTACTAAAAGGGCACTGTACAAAGTCCCAGAATTACAGGCCCAATGGGGCCAAAATAAAAAATGATTTTGATTTTGAACAAAAAATTTCGTAATTATGTTGAGAAGATTTAATTTTTAGTTGATTTTATTTGTTAAAATAAGTTAATTTGTTAGCTGATCTCATTGGACTAATGTAGTCATTTAGACTTGTAATAATTAAAAAAATAACGAAATAACAATGACTTTTGCTTTACACACATTTTCTCAGTTGCCTGTCTCATATACCCACACTCAAATCTAGTCCAAATATAAACGGAAAGAAAATATGTAGATAAGTTTTTTTAAAACATAGTTGAAAACATCATAGGCAACTATGGTCCAAGAAATAAATTTTAAAAAATAATATTTTTTATTATTTTTCATTTTTTAAATGTAATAAAACTTGACTTTATTACCTGTCATCTAAGCCAAATTCCTTTTTACATTTGTTGATATTTATTTAGATATAAGTACACCCATAAAACTCACAGCATGTTTTTTTGGACCATATTTAGGTGATTTTACGGTACCCAAAACGATGACTCAGCCCGTGGACCAAACGAGATACAAATTTGGATTATCTAGTCTCCACTCTTTGAGTTTTCTCTCCACGTATCTTATAAATTAGTTGTATGTAAGTGGCAAGATTCTAGGGATAAAGTAGCTACAAATAAACGAATACAACAAGAATTTAAGATTAAAATGAGCCTAAACGTGGACGAACCAAAAGTAAATTATGGTAGCAGCAACACAGGAAATACTGCTCGAAGATTTTTTCAGAACTCAACCCTTTAGTCAGAAATAACAGGGTTAGACAAAGCTATCATTAAAAAAGTTCATACCATACTTGTGGCAATTTCCTGTGGATAAACAGAAAGAAATTCCATAATTATTGTCTTGAAACTACGCAATACTATTTAGGACTATACTAGTGGGATAGCATGCCAATTACGGCGAATAAAATGTTAATGCATGGGGGAGACGTGATAGAGCTCTTTTGACAATAGGGGCAGTTAAGTGAAGAGGCCCAGGAATCGCGAAACAAGGACATAAAATGATATTTTTATTACTTCTTGTCGACCATTGCCCAAAACAAAGAAATCAAATTTAAGTCAATTAGTTCAAACTTTATTAGAATAAATAAAAGTGGGCCGTCAGGAACTCAGCTACTGAGATGGGGGTGCCTTTGAGCTCCTTTTTTGCCTGCCACACATTACTTCGGATGTCCCTGTCACGGATTGGAATATCTTTGGCTGTCACCTGTAGCTTCAACTTGTTTGTTGCTTTGTCACAAATGAGTTGAGGGGTCCTTGATACCTCGGAAGAGGAATAACTTTCGGCGACTGCTAATATGTAATAATAAGATGCTTTCTAAATCATCCGTCATGAAACCAAGTTGCTGGTTCTCAGCCCGAAGAATAGCCATGTGTCCCGCATGAACATATCAAAGTCCTTGACCAGCCGCAGCAGCAAAACAGACAGGCTAGACTCGTGAGTCTAGCTTTAAATTACTCAACTTTTTGGCTAGCCATACTTCTGATAGCACTTAAAGAGTCTGACATTGAGGGGTTCATTTTATTTAGTTTAGTGGAGAAAGTGAGAGAAAATAAGCAGTGGTGTGCCAGTGTGTGTAAAGTGTAATACAGTTTATGATTCAGGAAACATAAGGTACACTACATTTAGAGTTAATATTTTAATAAAATCACCAACAATCACTTTAATTATTAATTATAATTAATTAAATTAATAGTTTAAAAATGCGTAATTATTTTTTTCTTAGAACACAACATTAACGCTAGAGATGAGCCTTCCAGAACTGGAGAATTTGGCCTACACTCGCCACGCTGGACAGACGGCTTGGCAAGGATATGATGTCAATGTTAATGACAATTTATTAACGATTCCACAAGTTGGAATTAGTAGAACCGGGACCGACGGCTTAACGTGCTCTCCGAGGCACGTGAACGGTGGTGTTGTAAATCTATGACAAATGTACCTAAGAAAAGTGTATTTCTCATTAGTACATGTCAGGTGGGTTACAACCGAGCCACCACCGCAAAAAAAAAACGTAACAGTTGACTTTTGCCTGCCCAAGTAAAAAAAACGTACAAATCACCGCATCACCATCTACGGTTCCTGCCCCAATAGCTTGGAAGCGTTCATCGAAACCCATACAGGTCTACAAGGACTACAAGAACGTGAAGGACGAGCTCACGCTGCGAGGACTGCTGGTCCTGCTCTGGTTCTACTGTAGCGATTATAATCGACAGTGGCCAAGGATGACCGTTTTCGGCTGCAAACGACAGCCTTTGCCTCGCACCATTTTTAAAAAAACAACTGTCAGACTGTTTCACTCTTTTCGCTACAACAGCTGCTTCGCACCAGTTTTGCTTAATTAATAATTATTTCAGCTTTAAATTAATATCTGTATATCTTGTGCCGGATATTGTCACCCCCTGAGCTTGGTTAAGTACTGAATATAAATTAGTACGCGTTCCTGACCACGTGTAGTTACTCTATTTTATTTTGTGCACCACCGCTGCAGTGTCACCATCTATCTGGTATCTTGTCGTGGTGTAGACTGAAGTGGTGATGGATTTGGAGATGGAACGTAACGCGTGTTCCCCGTGCGTTCCAGGGTTCTATATCTAGACTTTAGAGCTGGGACCCAGCTTGAGAAGATAACCCCGCTGTCCAGGATCCCCGTGACGCTCGTTGTCCGCTTGGGATCGGCAGCGATCTGGCTCTTCGAGGAAAGGTACGGTCAACGAATGCATAAAGAGTGTGTAAAGCCAGTTTTGTGACCCATCGGTGGGAGTGGCACGTTAGCCTCGGTCGGCGGCGGACGTCAACAATTTGTGTTTCGGTGACGTCACACCGCGTGTGCTCAATTTTCGGTGCTGCAGCTGTGTCTGCTGAATAGCCACGCGAGTGTATTTATCGGTCGGAACTGTTACTTGGATTATTAGTTTTATGTGAAAAGAGTTTTAGCATCAGAAGAAGAGCTGATCTTCTTCTGGAACCCTGGGGTCGACTTCACTGAGACCTTGTCAGCTGCTGCTGGAAGAGGTAAGTGCTTTTGCCCCTTTCTTTGGACTTCACGGAGCTGGCAAGTCATCAAACCCCCCCCCCCCACTATTACATTTATTATACAGTCCACTCATCTACCACGGGTGAGAGTTGGAAATCTCCCCCCCAAAGAGTGATAGGGCTAAGTTTCCCTCCCTTGTTTAATAGTAGAATCTCTTGCTTGCTTTGTTAAATTCATTTTCCTTAATATACTTAACTTCCATTTCTTAAATTCTGTAGTTTTATTTCAATGTCACGCCTAACGTGACACTACCAAACATGACTTTCTCAGTCAGATTAAACATTAACAGGTCACTGCAATCTGCTAAGCTGCTGGCCTTCTGCTAACAGCTTACTTATTGGACCACTTTGCTGCTTAGTCTTCCACTAGCAGAAGTAGAATCATTCAAAATAATTAAATTAGTGACGTTTCATTCATTATCATTACAGCCCCTAGAACACAGCGTCCTAGACCTCCACTGCTGGAGATGGGCCTTCCAGAACTGGAGAATCTCGCCACGCTGGCCAGACGGCTTCATAAATACTAGTAATTATATATAATATAGTGACGTTTCATAAATACTAGTAATAGGTTTACGTGAATAAAGATATTTTGACTTTGACAATCTGGCCAGCAATGTTTCCAAGGCTGAAAAACAAGATCTATCTTACTTTACACCGAATAAACACTCACAATGTGAAGAACAACTAAAAGGAGATTTGCGTTCAATGGTGGCTAAATTTACAACTTCCACCACAACTAACAAAGAGAGTGAGAGTAGTTTAGCATTCGTCAAGCGCAGAAGTAATGCTCCCTAGAATAGCGATTCCTTCGTTTTCTGGCCAATTCGTGGATTGGCAGTCATTTCATATTATTTTATTTTTGTATCTACATTTCTCAAAAGTACAGACTTGAATAATCTTTAAAAATGTATTGTGCAAAAACATTAAAAGCGAAAGAATATAATTATTATTATTGAAACATTATTATTATTATTTAAATATAATTATTAAATCAAAAATTATTTTACTGCTGGTGAGTTTGCAGAGTTGTTCCATCAACTAACACCCGTTACTTTGTAACTTCGTTTGGCGAGTGTTATTGAATAGCTTTATCTATTTTTTTCAAACTACCTGCATTTTATGTAATATTTTATATTTGCAGTCGCATTTGTTTGATAGTTATATGTACTATTGATTTTTATTATTAAGTTTGTTTATAGATATTTTAATGTAACTATGCTCACAAATTGTAGGGAATCAAGTGGTCTCCATGACGCAAGTTAACTGTCCATGGAGGCCAGGGAACCCCATATTTACAGTATATTTATTTGTACTTAGATTTAAGGCTTTTTTATATTGTACTCTTTGTTTTGGTTAATAAATTATTATTATTGTTTAAATATTATTATTATCCGAAAATAACTTTAAAGAGAAAACTAATGATGTCATACTCCGCGATCTGCGGATGGAAACACTGGACGAGTCCGTGCGCCGTCTAGCCAAGGGAATGTTCGCACGGGCAGAGAGGACAAATTTTCCACTCGTGAGAGATCTGGCCCCTCTGCACGCTAGACCTCTCGAGGTTCCACAGCGCATGGCGCACGATTTGATAGCCTGATCACGTTGACATTCCGCGGCCTCCGCCGCGCCCGCTCGTATTAAATTTAACCTATATTAAAGGTTCCCACACCCTGTCCGTAGTTACGTGCAGCGAATGCTACTTTTGTTAGGAGGCCAACACCTCGTTACAAATTCCCGTCTTCCCCCGGAAGGGGGGAGGGGGGGGGTCTGAGATGACTAGTACGTACGTACGCCTTAAAGAGGTTTTAAGGTAGTTTCAAGATACGATGCGATGGACCTGAACTATGACAACTTGAATTGTCCTTGAAAATGCTAGAGGGGAGGCTGGAGCGAGAAAATATACAAATATATAATATATGTACTGCTGTGTGTACTAAATAAATAAATAAATAAATAAATAAATATCAATAATTCAACAATAACTGATAATACGTTTGTTCAGCCCTGGGCGTGTTGTTTTGAGAGACAGAGATTGCTATATTTTACGAACCATACATAAATGTGACAAGAAATGTTAATAATAATAAACGTAGTTACGCAAAAAGGATCCAATCGACAATTAAATAAATATTTCCAGACAAGTCACACAGCGCCATCTAGTTTCCGTGGTAAGCTACGGCTTGTGTTACGGAAACTAGATGGTTGATAAACTACATATTATACTATTTTTTTTTTGTAAATATATACATATTATACATATAAACACCCAGACCGAGACAAATTATACAATGTACAACTTGCCCCCGGTGGGAATCGAACCCACGACCTCCCGAGTTCACGGCAACGTTGCGGCGTCGCTCCCGGTTCCACTAATACCAACTTATGGAATTGTTAATAAATTGTCATAAAAAAATGACATCATATCTTCGCCAAGCCGTCTGGCCAGCATGGCGAGTGTAGGCCAAATTCTCCAGTTCTGGAAGGCCCATCTCCAGCAGTGGAGGTCTAGGACTCTGTGTTCTAGGGCCTGTAATGATGAACAGAGATAAATACAAAACTTAAAATTTAACTTAATGTGGATTGTATCCTTTTTGCGTTACTAAGTCCAATTATTCTCAAACCTGACTAATGATAAAATATCTAAACACAATATCTTATTTTTCTTTAAAATAATCTTCTATTAGTTTTTCACATTTCTTCAATCCGCCCAAATCTCCGGCTTTTCCTTGAAACTTGCCATTTTTAAAAGCTCCTTTGCACTTCAAGAAATCCGTTATCCTGAAAACAAAAACATTAGTAATTATAATGCGAAAAGACAAATTCCTTAACAATCCATGTATTCACCGTGCGGGAAAAGAAGAATGGTGTTCAACTTGTAGGATACTATAAATTTTAGTAGGTGGTAGGTGGACTGATGGTAAGTCTTCCGGGGTGGGAAAGTATCCACTGTTATCCAATAAACCCAGTAAAGTAGTATAGAAAAAACACACGTTTCGGGATCAGGCTCGAACTGCCGTCATGCCCAGTGAAGCCACGGAGATAGCAAAACCATCAATAATACGTCTCCAGCCTGAAGGGCCACCGCTGGTGGTCTCATGCCCGATTCACCGTGAGGCCTCCTACAGACTAAAACCCTATAAACCGTCTCTCTCTCACTGTTGGCCCTGCGTGCCTTAACAGCCAAGTCTGAGTCGTGGCTGCGGAGTGAAGGCATTTCAAAGCGAAATAAAGTAGTGCTTAAAGCAACAAATCAAACACAGTGTAAGTGAGAATCTGAATATCAGCTGGATGATGAAAGTGATGGCTACTTACTGAGTTCCCAAGACTTTGCAGTGTTCTTCTGGTCCTTGAATTAGAATTCTACCCTCTTTAGGCTTATCTTGGTCTTCAGATATCAACAAAACGAACATATCCTTACAAGACTCCAACCCTTTGCTTATAATTAAATTAAAATCAGTTGTGGCTTCCTTTTTAAACAAAATAAAGTATTTTGGCAAAGGATCTTGGGACTTAATTTGGGCTATTTCCACCTGAGCCAAGTCACTAAGGATGTTCTGTAGACTTTTACTGGTTATTTTGAGGTTTTTCTGCATTTTTTGTACTAATTCTTCGTGCTTGCTCGCATCGTTTCTGTAAAAAATAAACAATACATTAAGAGGGTATAACTCATTTGCATCGCTCCCGCTAGCACAATCCATATTAAAAAAAAAAAAACAATTCAGAGGGTACTTTTCAAAAATATAGTCTATCAACTTACTAGGATATAAAATTACGGACATTTTGGACATATTTACAGCCTATTGTCGGTCGCAAGCCCGAGACACCATTCTCCTCATCTCCTACCCACACACGATGGACCCGGCACCCGCACGGTGAATCCATGGAATGCTTAGAAATTTGTCTTCTTCTCTTGGAAGCTTGTGCTAGAGGAGATCCAGCAAAATCTTTGTCACCACTTACTGAAAGAATTGGGCCTAAGCAGGTCTGCGGGAGATACATTTATGGAAATAGCTTCCAAGACGGCATTAACGGAATCATACAGTATTTGGTTGGGTAGGGAGAGAAGTAGAAATGTGGATGGTGAGCGTACCTAATTAGTAATGATTTGTCATGTCATTGTAAGAAAAATGTATTTGTCATTGGTACTTGCCGGAGTTTGTAGGATTTTAGAGAAAGAGAGAGTCAAAACCTAGTTTACAAGCAAGTACTTGTATTATGGATTAACATTAAATTTTTCTTACTTCAATAATACAGTTAAGGCTTTTTCTCTGTCGAGCATTTTCTGGAATGTCTTGATGACTCGATCGCCGACCAGAAACCTTAAGTTGGTCTTCCCTTTCTTCCCAGGTTCGGTTCCCAGTATCTTAATCATTTGAAGTTGACTGAAAAAATATTTAACGATATTTTAAAACTATGTTTTTATTAGTACATAACAAAATATTTTCACTAACCTAATTCTATTCATAAAGTTAGGCCCAGTTTTTTTATACTAGCACGATATGTGACCTTGCGCCCACCTGATGTAAGTGGTCCATGAATGTTAGCAACTGGAATCAGACACTCATGACTGACATCAGTCCCCAACACTATGCCGGCTTGACTAGATGCCTTTTCACACTTCGCTTGAAGGACTCTAGGTTATAGAAAAGTGGAAACACAGAGGCTGGAAGAGCATTCCACATCTTTATTGTGACTACGGTATGTGGGTGGATATTCTGACCTGTGGTTCAGTTGCGGAATGGAGAGGAAGGGATTAGGTTATAGAGAGAGGTAGAACACGCTCAGAGAAGCCACATCTCGGCGAAGCTGCAGGGATTCGAGAGTTCCAGATATAGTGGCATTATTCACAATTCAAACAGCTCGCCTTTTACATTGAGAATATCTGTGAGGTACTTGGCGGAACCATCCCAAAGGTGTGAACAGTATTCCACGCATGATCTGATTTGTGCTTTGTACAGCAACAGTCTGATTGAAGGCTTCACCTTGTTCAGTATTCCAAGCTTTGGTGATGCTCTCAATGTAGTTCCGGTGGTTAAGGTCTGAGCGTATAAACTGGGCTGTGGATCCAGCGTGGTGTCCTGAAAAGTGGGGGGAGGAGAGAAGGGGGACTTCTTGGCCGGCAGCGCGCATGGCTGGGTCTTGTTGGCATTAAATTAAATATTATAATTAATTAACATTAAAAAGCGGTGGTGGCTGGGTTGTAAGAACGCATTCCTTAAATCCTACAAAGGTCAGTTCAAACCCCCCCAACATGTACCAATGAGAAATACACTTTTCTTAAGTACATTTGTCATAGATTTACAACACCACCGTTCCCGTGCCTCGGAGAGCATGTTAAGCCGTCGGTCCCGGTTCCACTAATACTAACTCGTGGAATCGTTAATAAATTGTTATTAAAAATTTACATCATATCCTCGCCAAGCCGTCTGGCCAACGTGGCGAGTGTAGGCTTTATTCTTCAGATATATGTTCTGGAAGGCCCATCTCCAGCAGTGGAGGTCTAGGATGCTGTGTTCTAGGGCTGTAATGATATAAAACGATATAATTAATTAACACTAATTCTTCGTGCTTGCAGATTAACTGCCTCCCTGGTCTAGTGGTTAAATTCGTGGGTTTTGCTTGCCCGCATCGTTTCCTTAATAAATAGTACATTTTACCTAAGATTAACTGCCTCCCTGGTCTAGTGGTTAAATTCGTGGGTTTGGACTTAGAGGTATCGGGTCGAAACCCGGGTGGTCAGAAACCATGCTTTTGTAGGGAGCGAGTTAGACAATTTTACAGGGGCAAGCTCGTTGATGTCTCTAGGAATCGAGAAATGTCACAAATTCATTAAATATCTATTTTTGTGTTCTCGACCAGGAATTGAACCTTTATTTTAGTTTTTATTTTATTTAGTTGTTTCTATTATCTAGTTATTCTTAGTAATTGTGAATAAAAATGTTTATTATATAAATATTACAAAATCTAAATCAATAAATAAACTATGTACAATTTTTGACTTTACCTTAGATTAGATACATGCGTTCCACAGCACATATTCTCGTCTATATCTCCAATACATATAATACGCAACGTGTTCATACAATCTTCAGGTAATCCTCGAGTATGAGCCTACAAAAGAGAGAAGACAAATTTTTAAGCATTCCATGGATTCACCGTGCCGGTGCCGGGACCATCGTGTGTGGGTAAGAGATGAAGAGAATGGTGGCTTGCGACCAACATTAGACTGGTTTAAGAAAGGAGGCCTCCCTTATTTTTATTTTATTGCGCGAGAATACTCTCACCATCCACCATTCTACTCATCACCCTACCCAACCAAATACTGTATGATTCAGTTAATGCCGTCGTGGAAGCTTGTTCCATAAATGTATTGACAAAGATTTTGCTGGAACACCAACTTCCACTGCGTAAAGCTGAGTCTTGAACCCGTTCCTGATCATAATAGTCATTCTGCTATTTGAGACGGAGACAAATCCTAAAAATATGAGCATCGGTACAGTCGTACTAGAGTTATAACTGTTTGAACAAACGCGACTTTGTTTTATATAATAATATTATATATTTTTACCTAACCCCTCATTTCCTCAGTACTTTCACTTTGCTGTGCTACGAGCTTAGGTTACTATTATTGTGTCTCGGAACAAGGGGTAAGACTCACCTTATCTACATCTGGGTCATCAATATTACAGTATTTGACACAGACTGGTATAGCTTGCTGTATAGCCCGATTGCATCTGCTTTCCACAACATGTATCAGGTCATTGGGTACCAAGGTGCAGTTTAATTCTATATAAGACTCCTCGGCTCCCAACCACCAAGCTGTGGTTGCGAGGTTGTGTTCTTTCTCCAAAATTGCTGATAAAAGATGCTGGCCTAAAATTTATTATTATTATTGATTAATGACCCTTAAAAACCTTAGCAAAGCTAAGCTTCGCACAATGGTAGGGGTGATGATGGGGTACTGTGCTATGGTAGAATAAATACTGAAAGTAAACACTAAAAAACTGTGGTAAATAAAATATAATGTTAAAAATACAACTTAGACTTTTACAAAATGTTGATCGAATTATCGATGTCTCCATAACAATCAAAGTCATGAAGACGTCTCAGATTTAAATATATTTAGAATCTATCTACTTGTTCCACAACATGTGCTTTTAATAAACACCTATACACTCCAAAGATTACAGTTAGCTCACTGTATAGAGGATGCATGGCACCGGAGAAGAGGATGCCGCACATATTCAAATAATGCTGAGGTGTGGTTGTGCCTAGACAGATGTTTCTACAAATATATATATGTATATATATATATCTGTATATATATATATATATGCCTATATCAAGCAATGCAAATGGTGTAAAGTTCATATAATTAACAGTTATCACCATAGGTCTATTGTCACTAGCCACTTGTCCAGTTTGTTTTTTAAAAGTGTTTACAGTTGAGGACTTCAATATGTTTTCTAGTATTTTGTTCCACATATTTACAACTCATGTTATTCATGAAGTGATATTTCACATGTGTATTGCTGGATTTTCTAATTTATCAATTTCATTCCGTGATCACAATGTGGAAATATTGTGTTAAACCTAAACATTTTGGTTAGGTGGGGGCCTGTTAGAATTTTAAATGTCTCAATTATATCATCCCTCATTCTGCGATCTCTGAGATTTGTCAGCTTTAGGACCCCATTTATGGTTTTCAAGTATGGAATACTTCCAATAATGGTCTTATGTATGTTTTGTTAAGTATAAGTTTTGTTAGGTATTTGTTAATTATTATTATAAGGCAAAGACATTAAATATTAAACTAGACAGGGCAAGAAGCCAAAAAGTATGAGAATTAAAGCTTGACAAATCGGTACGGTATAAATTTTTGTAGCAATAAAGATCAATAGTGGCTAAGGATGAACTTTGATGAAGGCTGCAATCGACATCCTTTGCCTCACACCAGTTTTAAGAAAACAACTCTTTTCTTTTCTTTGCGGTTTTGTTAAATTATTTCTGCTTTCAATTAGTCTTAACAATATTTATATAAATTCACTTAATTCATGTGACAGATATTGTTCACGCCCCAGCTTTTTTGGGGTTCTATGTCTGGACTTAGAGCTTGAGAAGATATCCCTGCTGCCCAGGATTCCCATGACGCCTTGGTGTCCAACTGGGATTGGCAGGGCTCTTCAGATCCCCGTCTTCAGGCTCTCCGAAGGAAGGAACCCCTATGTTTGGTCAACTGATACTAGCAATGTGGCAATGCCGCAGAATGTTGGGTAAACAGTGGGGCATCAGCCCGAAGATCATGCTCTGGCTTTACACCTCGGTTATTAGACCATTTGCTACATATGGAGCGTCTGTGTGGTGGCCCAGAACCACTCTAAAGACAATCCACACTAAACTACAGCAGTTTCAAAGAATGGCCTGCCTGTCGACCACAGGATGCATGTCCACCGCTCCGACGAAGGCGCTGGAGATGATACTGGGGATTCCACCTCTGCATCTGCACGTCCAACAAGAAGCAGCGATTGCGGCGACAAGGCTGACCACTTTGAAACTTTGGAAACACAACCCGAACGCTAAACACACTACCATACTAGACGATGTCATACAGGAACAACCTCTGATGGCATCCATTAATGACAGAATCCCTAAAAGGTTCATCTTTGACAAGGGATACAACGTTCAACTACATGAAGAGAGTAATGACCACTCTGGGCCCAAAGAACTCAGGATCTACACTGACGGCTCAAAAACAGACACCGGCACGGGTGCTGGTGCCTTTTCCATGGACTTGAACATTCACCTATCAATCCCTCTTGACTCCCACAACAGCATATTCCAAGCGGAATGTGTAGGCATCCTACAAGCAGCGCAAGCTGTACTAAGGAGAGGTGTCAAAAACTTTGAAATTCGCATTCTTTCAGACAGTATGGCCGTCCTTCTGGCCCTCAAAAGCAATTACATCAACTCTGCACTGATTCTCGACTGCCACCTTGCCCTGGAAGCAGTGTGCAGAGACAACAAAACAACGTTGCAGTGGATAAAGGGTCACAGTGATTCACTGGGTAACGATGCGGCTGATGAACTGGCCAGAAGGGGGTCATCTACAATACCGATGGGCCCAGGACCGGCAATCCCCCTACCATTCCAATTCATGCGAAGCTGGCTTCGCCAAAGAACTGACAAACTGCACGAGCAGATGTGGGCATCGACCACAGACTGCAGACAGTCCAGGGAGGCCCTTCCCAAACCAGACAGGCGCCTCACACGACATCTCCTGGGCCTTGACAGAGCCAGGCTTCGAATAGTGGTGGGGGTCTTGACGGGACACTGTGCCTTTAACAAACATCTCCATACTCTGAACATTACAGATAGCCCATTGTGTAGAGGATGCATGGCGGAGAAGGAGACGGCCGCGCATGTGCTCATGGAGTGCGACAGTGTGGCTGCGCCTAGACTGAGGTTCCTCCAGACTGCGAGGACTCTTCCGGAGGTCTGCAGGAACGTAACGGGTCTCCTGGCCTTCCTGGAGGAGATCGGATGGCTCCGTTGAAGGAGTGAAGGTCACGCACAATGGTCCAATGGAGACTAAGTGCGGAAAAGCCATCGAAATCACAATCACATTGGTCAACTGATTTTTGGCTTACGACCCTGCCTTGTATAAGTGTAAACTCATTAAGTTATAAAGTTCATTTATTAAAATATACTTAACTTCCATTGCTTAACATCGACGAGCTTGTCACTTGTCATAATTGGCCTATAGTAAAGTTGGCTAAATGTGAATCTGCTTACTTATAAGCGTGGTTTCTGACCACCCCGAAAGGGAAACGATCGTGACGGTGATGATGATTCCATTGCTTTAATTGCTGTAGTTTAATTTCAATGTCACTCCTAACGTGACATTGTATGACAGTCATTGCCATTTATGGTCGTGTTCAACATGCACCTGCAAATTGATAAAGTTACCTACCAGAATGTTGTTGCATATGGTCAAAGCGTCTATCCCACACAATTTTCTGCGTCACCTCTGTCCCAACTTCCAAAGGTTCCTTAACAAAGTGCAGGGCTTCTGAGCCCTTTCTTAATACTTGCACCACTTCTATATCATTCAGCCATCCTATGTCATGGGGCTGAAAAGGATGGCCACCATTAGTGACAATCATCTTGACAGCACTTTTCTTAGGTATTATTAAATAAATCAGTCAGCCAGTGTATTTTGTCCTACCCATAACATTCTTACTTTAAGTATGAAATAAAAGGAGTGACTTGTGGATAATCTCTCAACCTATCTAAACAGCTTGGCAAGTGTTGTAGGCCAAATTATTTCCAGATATATGTTTTGAAAGGCCAATCTCCAAAAGTAGAGTTCTATGATGCGATGCTGTGTTTTAAAGGCTATGATGACACTGCTTCAGGAAGAGTTTATTTCTTAATAACATACAGATTTCTGATACAATATACTCACAGCCAGTTGCAGTATAGCTAATTATCTTTTGACATGTTTAATGGATGATTATGAGGCATGTCATTGGCCGAAATAAAAGTGACAAGCTAAGCACAGTACCCCGTCATCACCCCTACCATTGTGCGAAGCATAGCTTTGCTAAGGTGTTTAAGGGTTATTAATCAATAATAATAATAAATTTCAGCATCTTTTATCAGCAATTTTGGAGAAAGAACCAATCACATGGTTATATCAAAATATTGATCAGAGATTTTATTCATCCTATTTGCAACTGGCTGTTACAGTAGCAGACTATTCAGCTTACAGCTATTAAGCAATAACATAAATTTAAATATTAAAAAAAAAACTAATGACAAAATGGAAAACACAAGGGCTGGAAGAGTGTTCCACAACTTCAGCGTGCAAGAGATATAAGATTCTCTAAATTTATATGTATGCATAGTGGTAGTGGTTAAGATATCAGGGGGCATATTTTTTTTTGTTTTACCTGTCCACCACCAGCCGGAAATAGTATTGTGTTGTCCAGAACAACTTGGTAACCTTCGAATTTAGATACTTTGCCATATTCTACTATCGAATCAGAAGTTTTTTCGCATTTGACCACAGTTGATTTAAACTAAAAATAAAAACAAATTAGTAAACTATAATAGTTTACCAGAAATTTAATTTCTAAATATAGTCTTAGTTTGCGTAAAGAGTTTTTAACAGAAAATTAAAATATTGTTTTAAACATAACCTTAAATATTTCTTACCTCCTTCAAGAAACTATCTTCCTGACACTTAAACACCATTTTAAGATACTCCTTAATCTTTTTATAGACTTATCTATATTAATAACATGAGAATTTTAAAGCATGTATGTAACTCACATAATATACCTGCATAAAATCTATTTTAATAAAACAGACAAACGTGAAGTTGGCACAAATGCCTTAGTGGCGATTCCCATTACTAGTTAGCTTTATTAGCTTACTAGTTTCAAAAAAAGAAGAAGAAAGAATTTTAAAGCGTTTTGCGTTCGGCAAATTATTTCTGTCTGATTATGTTCCAAAATATTCTTCCTGAAATAAGAATATTGAATATTGTTCATAAGACAGAGACAGACTTATAGGTATTAAAAATGCTAGAGCCAGAGCGAGAAATAATTCTGTCAGATTAAATATTTTGTGTACTAGAACGCAATCTATCGCAGCAATTTGACAGCTAGGGCTAGGGCTGTGCTAACAGTATTCGGATTAGGAATATTTCTTTAATTGATTACTATTATTTCTTTTAAATGTTGTTGTCATAGACCTAACATGTTCGATAAAAATATTTATATAGGTAATATATAATTAAACACTAAATTATAAATAAACTATACTACAAATAAAATAAGAACCGTCTAATATACAAGGAACATAATACTAAAGAGGCGTAGTAAGCCTTAAGTAAATTGAACGGCGAGGCTGACCCTTTGAACAAAATATTTTCTTTTCAATGGGTCACCCGTCCCAAAGCGGAGTTTATCACCAAGCTTACGGAGAATGCCAGGATCCTGCTCGGACCACGGTTTCGACTGCAAATACGATGTAGTGGTGATGTATATAAACGAATAAAAATTTGAATAATAATTTATTTACATGGTTTCGACTAAAAATGCGATGTACTGGTGATATATAAACGAATAAAAGTTGAATAATAATTTATTTACATTTATTAAAAACATCATCCAAAACAGAAATAGTAAAGTCTACATTGTCTTTATCGATACACATCGGCGGTTTTATTCTAAGAACATTGTTCCATCTTCCTCCGCGTCCTATCAAAATTCCTAAATCTTTGATAGCGTCGTGTATTTCAGATACTTTTTCTACATTAAGAGCATCTTTAGTTTCCGGGACAACCAGTTCTATGCCTAACATAAGACCTTTTCCTCTGACGTCACCCATGATCGGATGTACTGATTGCAATTGCATTAATTGTTCAATAAAATATTTTCCAACAATCTTGCTGTTTTCTTGAAGTTTTTCCTCTTCGATTACCTGAAATTTCAAAGAAATATATTAGTCCTCGCGAGATAGGCCAAATAAAATATGTTTTGGAAGGCTCAACAATAGCACCTAGTAGAGACTCAATTGCAAAACAAAATTCAAAATACATTTATTATCATAACTGGTTGTTTGTACATTTTGGATTACAAAATAGTTCTCACAATTTACCCCGGGACTGGGCGTGCAATATTAATTTGGTAATTATATTTTAGCACACCATTAAACATTTCCATAATATTATTAAAAACAAAGATTGTTATCTGAAAAATAACAAACAAATTAAATAAATTTATTCGAAGTAGATAAAAAAATATTTAAATAAAGTAGATTAAAAAAACTAATTATAAATAAAACTAAACTAAAAATACCTATGAAATTAAAACTATTCTACAAAATAAACTAAGGGCTTACCACCAGGGAGGGTACCTAAAACGCTCGCCGCATTTCCTCGTTAAATTATATTATAATGGAAATATTATGTTTTAGATAGTTATGGCATTTAAGATCGCCACACTCTTGAAAAATTTGTTTACCCAGCTCTTTTATGAATTTACGGGTATCGGTATCAATATAAGTAAGCCCTTAGTTTATTTTGTAGAATAGTTTTAATTTCATATGTATTTTTAGTTTAGTTTTATTTATAATTAGTTTTTTAATCTATTTTATTTTAATATTTTGTTATCTACTTCGAATTTTATTATTTAGGTAGCTTTTAATTTATATTTAATGTATATTAATGTAATTATAGTCCCTGGATTTAGACTCGGAGGTACCGGGTTCGATTCCTGGTCGGCACACAAAAATATTTATTAATGTAAATGAATACATTTTAATTAACATTTAATTTATTTGTGATATTTCTCGAGTTTGGTACGGTGGAGACATCGACGAGCTTGCCACATGTCATGAATGGCCTATAGTAAAGTTGGCTAAATGTGAATCCGCTTATTTATAAGCGTGGTTTCTGACCACCCCGAAATGGAAACGGTCATGGTGATACTTTTAATGTAATTAACATAATAATAGAATAAAATTCACATTTCTGATTGGATAAAAAAAAACAAGTTTTGTATATAGATAGTTATGGTTGAATGATTTATTACAGACTATGCACATTATGAATTACTACTGCTCACTGATTTACTGACCTCTAAAACGGCTCTACCAGCAGTAGAAGCCAAAGGGTTACCGCCAAAAGTGTTGAAATAAGTAGCTTTAGTATGGGCAGCAGCGATTTCTTTGGTCGTGACCACAGCGGCTAGAGGGAACCCGTTACCTATACCCTTAGCCATAGTCACAATATCAGGAATAATGTCATGACCTTGAAAACCCCAGAAGTTATCGCCAGTCCTACCGAATCCTGTTTGTACCTGAAAATAGCGGAAATTGAACTTTTAACCCGTCAAAGCCCCAATTATTATTATTTTCGAAAACGATTTTAGTTATTGAATGCAGTATTAATATATTCGGCGCCATTATTAGATGTCAAAAAATATTTTCAAATTTTCAATTTCATGATTGCAAGATGTATTTATTTTTATTACTATTATCAAGGTATTTATTATGTTATATTTTATAGACTTGGAGGTACCGGGTTCGATTCCTGGTCGGGACACAATAATATTTAATAATTTAAATAAATAAATTTAATTAATATTGCTCTTGTCACTGCTGGTGTACCCGCAATCTTAGAACCCTCTGGGATTGTGCGGATTGATGTCAAGAGACCCGACGGAATGACTGTTGAGCCGTGGAAACTTGGCAGATCACTGGTGTCGTCAGACGCGGGAAATCGGTGTCTTCTGCTCAAACGATTAAGAATTTGCGCCGTTTGGGGTCGAGACGATGCCCCCCATGGGGTACCTTCAGCAAGGCGCCTGGCCAAAGTGTTGTCAAAGCGAGTGACGGAAAGTTCTGGAGACAGAAAGGCTGGCAATTATTTCTGCCAACATATTAGCCTCGCTATACAGAGAGGAAATGTTGCCAGTCTCTTTGGAACTATCTCGGATGTGACGTCTCTAGAGGACATTTTTAATTTATAGTTTAGTTTATTTTTATTATTTAGGTAGCTTTTAATTTATATTTTATATACACATATATTAATTTACATCGAGTCCATATTACTTAATATTGTTATTAGTTGTATTTTTAATTATTAAGTAGTTTTATTTTATTGATAGTAATTTATATATTTTAATAGTTTAGTTTTTAGTTTAATAATATTTTATTTATTTGTGATGTTTCTCGAGTTTGGTACGCTGGATACATCGACGAGCTTGCACCTTGACATGATTGTGCTATAGTAAAGTTGGCTAAATGTGAATCCTCTTATTTATAAGCGTGGTTTTTGACCACCCCGGAAAAGAAACGATCGTAAAGATACTTTACTATACTATAGTAGGTCCAGATATGTTATAGTAGAAGTAAATTAAATATAAATGAAAAGCTACCTAAATAATAAAATTAAAAATAAACTAAATTATAAATAAAAAATGTCCTCTAGAGACGTGCAATCCGATATAGTCCCAAGAAGACTGGCAACATTTCCCCCCTGTATATCGAGACTAATACGTTGGCAGAAATAATTGCCAGCCTTCCTGTCTCCAGATCTATCCGTCAGCCGCTTTGACAACTCCATGGCCAAGTGCTTTGCTAAAGGTCTTAAACACAATTTTATTGTTACCTCATCAGCAATGAAGAGTCCACCATTTTTGTGGATAAGCTCCTTGGCTTTCTTCAAGTACCCTTTAGGATATTGCAGAGTTCCATTAACACCTTGTATCGATTCTGCAAAAAATGCTGCCACCCTTCCTTTGGGAATTGAAACTTCTAATAGCTGAAAAGAGTTGAAGATTTTTTATTTTATTATTTTTGATTAGTTTCGTAGCCTAGCGAATAAAGTCATAAACGTTGATTAATGAATTCAATAAGCCTAGCGTGTCAGTGAAGTTTCGTAAACGCAACTATAGTAGTAGAGTTTTTTACTCGATTTTCGATGTTCATTGCCTGTTATTATAGCCAAACTTGCAATAACACGCAATGTAAAACAAAAAAACGTAACTACAGCAGTTACGTTTTCCGAAACTTGCATTTTACACTAAGCACACAGGAGTGACTTAGAAAGACTTATTTTAATTTATTCTTTGTGCCTCCGTGGTCTAGCGGTTAAGTCCGTTGATTTAGACTCGGAGGTACCGGGTTCGATTCCTGGTCGGGACACAAAAATATTTATTAATGTAAATAAATACATTTAATTAATATTTAATTTATTTGTGATATTTCTCGAGTTTGGTACGCTGGAGACATCGACGAGCTTGCCACTTGTCATGATTGGCCTATAGTAAAGTTGGCTAAATGTGAATCCGCTTATTTATAAGCGTGGTTTCTGACCACCCCGAAAGGGAAACGGTCGTGATGATACTTTTTATTCTTTGTGACTTTTCTTATATATACGAATATAAGGCCGCGTTCGTTTTAAGAAATGTTAGCATGAAAATACCACTTTTTTTAGCACAAGTCGTTCGTTTAATGAAAATTCTAACATTTGATGCTAATTTCCGTATGTCAGTACCGTGTTGAAAGGAGGGTTATTGATGTTACTTTTTGACAGATGTCAAATTGATCGTTTACCATTTTTATATACTTTATAGTTTTCTATTATATTTGTTAAAAAGGTATATTAAACGATTTTATGTAATAAATTCAAAGACCATAATAATATCACGTGTATTGGATGCCATGGTATGATAAAACATGAACGAAAACACTTGTCAAAAAGTAGCATCACCGCGCGTTTTATTTAAGAATTTTTTGCATTGTTAAAAAAAGTGGTATTTCTTAACAAAAACGACATTTCGCGCTGGTTTATGAAGTTGCTACGAAATGTTGGAAATGCTATAACACGAACGCGGCCTAAGACATCGCCTAGGATTTTTATAGTGTGACTAAAATTATAAATATAATAATAAGATTTTAACATTGTAAATAATGTATAACATAATTTGTGTGCCTGAAATGGCTGAATGTGCAGAACTAACTTACTATTTATATTTACTATTACCGTGTTCTATGCAAATAAATAATTTCATTTCATTTCATATAGAAGATAGAGTTCGTCATGATCGTAGAACAGTGTCGGATTTAAAAAAATACCCACAATTTTGCATATATATTTATATATAGTTTTATATTGTTTGTGGTCTGTAATTTATAGTGCAAATATTAGAAAGGGTTCCAAAATGAAATCTAGAAGGTTTGCACTTATTATGAGACTTAAAAAGTGACAAAAAAAACAGTCGAAATGACAGTTGAATGGCCGCCATGAAAATTTTAAATATAGCAGATCCGTCACTGTTCTACGATCATGACGAGTTCATCATGTAAACCCATTACAGACTATTTATGACACGTCATTATTTCTTATTATTTTAAATAATTCTACTACTGCTGGTGGAAGACTACGCAGCTATTGGCAGAGGACTAGTGAGTTCTACGATTAGTAGGTATTTATCTATTAATTTAAAACTTTTTGCACTACGTCTAATGTCGCTAGAAATTCTTACTCGGTCAACCTTACTATTACTAACATTGTATATGGAAGGTTTGCGCAAACTAAAGAACATTTAAAGGAGAAAATAAAATACTACAAAAATAATAATAAATATTTCCAGACAGGTCACACAGCGCCATCTAGTTTCCGTGGTAAGCTACGAGGCTTGTGTTACGGAAACTAGATGGTTGTAAACTACATATTATACTTTTTTTGTTGTAAATGTATACATATTATACATATAAACACCCAGACCGAGACAAATTATACAATGTACAACTTGCCCCCGGTGGGAATCGAACCCACGACCTCCCGAGTTCACGGCAACGTTTGTTACCACTAGACCACGGAGGCGGTCAAAAAAAAAACTAAACTACTTACTAGTAAATAATAGTAGGTAGTTATAATTCAAAACTAATGTTACTTTTATCATCAATGGGGCGTATCAGGCAAAGCTTTTTGTAGATGTCGCTAGCGGCACTGGTACCTTATTTTACACCTATATCGCATTTTTTTCTAATGTTTGCGTATTTTTATATGTTTATAACAGAAAATTGTATTTAAAATTAATGTTAACTACCTTAAAAGACGAATTAAGAAAGCGCACACCGTCTTTAAAAAGAAAAAAGGTTTTATTAATAGAACGGCAATTTTGAGATCACCATATTTTTGATCTCGCTTAGAAATCTCTATTTGTACACTTAAAAGCTGCTCACTCCGGTAATATAACCAGAAAATAATAAATTTCGTAATAAAAATACAAGTTTTATATGCAACTGACAGTTCTATTGGGTACCGTCTATCATGCGCCATCTATCGTGATAAAAAGTTAGTAATACACCCCATTAGCATAAGATTGTCAGTTATTTTCATACCTCATTAAGTTGATGTATGTATTTGTCAGTAGAAACACAGTCTCCAGGACAGTTGCAGGAGTCTGGTACTTGAGATATGGAGTCTCTGCATCCTCCCCAAATGCCACGGTATGGATCTGGTAACATCACCTGTAATATTGTTAATATAATTATATTATTTAATTAAAATTATGATAACATACCTCATTTATATTTTAGGTAATGGACTAGTAAAATCTGTTTTTTTGTTTCTATTGATATAAGTTACAATTACCCTGCTTATGACAATAATGCTATTATAACACACATAAATCTGGATTGTTCACCCGTTACGGTCCAACCATAATTACCTAACTTATGTTTGTTTATATATTTTTTATGTTTTTGTTTTATATTATTTTAGTGTTGACAATATCCAAGTTGTTACAAGATAACCTATGGAAATAAATATTTTGATTTTGATAGAACAAAAATGATAAAACACTTTTAGATTCTGGTTTAATTCTGATTTAACGCTGGGTCCTGACAGCGTTAGTAAGTAGTATATATGTATAATAATGTGTATTATTAGTATGTAGTATATTGATATTATGATATATGATGTAAGTATATATTAATCTTATTACATTAACTTTTATAATTTTAGTATTATTATTATTTCTATGATTGCACCTATAATTGTTCAAATGTGTCCCTAAGGTTTGGCTGTCAGAGAATGTCTTCGGGCATTAAGTCCGCCTTTGTACTTTGTGCAATAATGTTTTTTATATTAAATTTAGGCCAAGCAAATAGAGTAAGTTGTCGTCCGCCTCCTTGCGTCGTTTTCCTTAATGCTGAGGGTCGTGACCCACTCCACGGGTCACTTTGTCTCGGACCATGCTGCGTCATCCGGGTCTGCACACGGCGGCATCCAACGCATTGTGGATTGGAGTGTTAAGTGTGGTGCGGATCTAGTCCGACCAATCAGGCTTCAGCCACGGTGTCTCTTGCCTTTAATTTTGCCCGTGATCACCAGCTTTTCCAGATTGGCCTAACTTTTCCTTGCTATATGACCCAAATACTCAAGGACTCGCTGCAGGCAGATAGAAGAGAGCCTGGTAGTGACTTTGAGCTCCTTGAGTATTGATGCATTGGTTCTCCGCGCTGTCCACGGAATGCGCAACATACAAGTCCTCTTACGTCTCTGAATAATTCTAAATGTCTATCGATAATTATAGTTAAATCGCCGGATTAAAGCTAAAACCAACCAACAATTTTTTTTTTGTATATTCACTTTTTTACACCAGTCGTTTAAAAAACTTCTGCTTTTTTCAGTGATAAAATCGACTAAGCGCTGTGAAGCTTAGTTTCGAAGATAGTGGGTCCTAAAACCAATTAAACGAACGGTTTTAGCCGAAAACGCAAATCCAAAAGTAATTAAATGTGCACCGTCGTGACCACGGAATGAAGCTAATGAGAAAATCCAGCAATACAAATATAGGATATCACTTTATGAATAACAGAGTTGTAAATATGTGGAACAAAATACCAGAAGACATATTAAAGTCCTCAACTGTAAACACTTTTAAAAACAAACTGGACAAGTGATAATTGAAATAGACTATGGTGATAACTGACAATTCAATGCGAGCCTATTAATCAATAATAATAATAATAATATTTTGTGCAAAAATCGCTACTTTACATGGTTATTATTGTTACACGGCGATATGGCAAAATCCATCTAATATTTTTATAGTAATAAATATACCTACTACTAATAAGCAATAAAAATATTTATTGCACATAAGATAATAAGTGCAGGTGTCCAGAGATCCAGGCTTCCCAGAGACCCTTGTTCAGGCCCCTGATTGAAACTCATGTATTTATTTATTTATTAAATACTTTATTGCACTTAAGCTTAAAAATATGTACAAAGGCGAACTTAAAGCCATTTCGGCTTTTTCTACCAGCTAACCTTTGAGAGAGTGAGACAGTATAAATATGTGGGGTGCAATTCCAACCAATAAACTACATAAATAGTATGTATATATAGACTACATTAATACTAATCAATATATACGTATTATAGTAGATATATGAAGATAATATATTATAAGGAAGTAGAAATTTGTGGAGTTAAAATATATTGTTCTGCTTGTTTAAAAAGAAAGTATTACTTAAGTAGTTTCTTAAAGATGGAAGGAGCTTGTCTGATGGTCAGTGGAAGTTTGTTCCACTGGCGAGCAGACGATACGGTAAATGAATTTGAATATCTGCTGGAAGTGTGGGGTGGGATTTTGAGTTGGTTGTTATGAGAAGAACGAAGAGGGCGGTCGTGCGAATTACAAAGAAATTCAAAGTGTGTTTTAAGATAAGAGGGTAAATAATATTGTATAGAAAGTAAAGAAGATGTGCTGACCTGCGAAAGCGGATATGTATGTTTGAAAATTAAGATTATTTAACTTGAATAGAGCAATAGGTATTCTTTATCAGCTGAACTTTGGTAAAAATACGTACATGTTGAAATCCCGTAGGTACAGGGGTTGGCATTCGATACATCTGACTTGCTGTAAGTCCCATCAGAGCGCTGGAGTATCCATGGTAGCTGCTTTGAAAGGACAGCACGTCGTGATTACCGGTGTATGATCGCGATAATAATACAGCTAGATCATTGGCTTCAGTGCCACTGTTCACTAAATAGACTATCTGTAATAAATATTTCCAGACAGGTCACACAGCGCCTTCTAGTTTCCGTGGTAAGCTACGAGGCTTGTGTTACGTAAACTAGATGGTTGATAAACTACATATTATACTTTTTTTTTTTGTAAATATATACTATAGCGAAGGATAGTGGACTACCTCCTCGAATTAGTCGTGGCATACGTCCGTTGCGATACCAATAGCAACGCGTTTCGGGCGGACTATTTCCGACAAAAGCGTGCCGAGGCAGTCCACAGACCATATCGAGCCCGAACCGCGTTCGCGAGCGTATGTAACCTCGCCTCAGCCGGACAACGTATTCTTTTCAATTGTTTTAACTGTCGATAATAATTACTTTTTTATGGTGTTGAGTAAACGTATTAACAAATGCGTTATAGTATTATTTACCCCCACTATAATACATATAAACACCCAGACCGAGACAAATTATACAATGTACAACTTGCCCCCGGTGGGAATCGAACCCACGACCTCCCGAGTTCACGGCAACGTTTGTTACCACTAGACCACGGAGGCGGTCATAATAGAAACACCACGCTTATAAATAAGCACATTCACATTTAGCCAACTTTACTATAGGCCAATCATAACAAGAGGCAAGCTCGTCGATGTTTCTAGTATTACATTAGTAATGTTATAGTAGTAAACGGTATTTCTGACAGACGTAATAATTAAGTTAGCACTTACTGTGCAATGCCTGTGCGAGTATATGATAGACATATATAGTGTAGTACGTAGAAAATATAGCTATATATAGGTGGGTCTGATTGACATCCTATGACACAGGTTATCTAGGTTAAAAGTCAGGGATCATCTTTAAAATTCCTGTGGGATGTGGCGCAGTGCACAATCGTCCGAAAACTATATCGTCCAAGATTGATTACGTCTGTCAAAAATATCAAAATCTTGGGCATTTCGCCTAGCTTTTGACATTTCGCCTAGCTTTTGACATTTCTTTCTGACAGACGTATTCGATCTTAGACGATTCGTTTTCGGACGATTGTGCACTTTGCCTCACCCCACAGTTCTTGTAATTTACATTTAATCATAAATATTAATTAATTTGCCTAAATATATTGTATAATGTGTACTCAATTTTGTATATAGGTAACAATAAGACAGCACAAAAAGCGTTATTATTGTTATTACCTATATATTATGTTGATTGGATAGTCAACAACTTGATAGTTTAAGAAGTTAGATGATATAGATTATTTAGTTAAAAGTCATGACATCACCCCTCGTCTAATTGTCTGGTCTGGTGACAAAAAGGCTGGTTCTTTCCTCGCCCAGAGAATCAGCATAGCGATTCAGCGAGGAAATGCAGCCAGCGTTCTTGCCGCCTGTATAAGTTTTTTTTTTAAATACTGAACCTGACATGGTTCATCGCTCCCACCTGATGGTACCGCGAGGTCCAAGTATGGGAGCAACTGACGCCAGTGACTAACGACCGGCTAGTGGTAGAGACTACCCCTATGCCGGCCTAACAAGACGCTTTTTCACACTTCGCTTGAAGGACTCCAGGTAAAAGGAGTGGGGAAACACACTGGCTGGGAGAGCATTCCACATTTTCAGCGTGCGACAGATTTCATATTTAAATTAGATTTTGTTTTATTATATTTTTAATTTGTAGTTATAATAAAGTTTCTTCATAATTTAGTTAAAATACGTATTGTTATTTTATGAAGGTTGGTTGGAGGCTAACCTTCAGATCTCCAGGGAACTTTGTAGCTAATTTTTCAACATATTCATAAATCTTTGGATTGCGGTATATTGTTGTCGTATGCCAAAGGTTTTGTAACTGTTCAGTCATCGCTGATACAACTTTTCTGAAATCAAACGTACATTTAAAAAAAGTATCATCATGTCATTACCGTATCCCTTTCGGGGTGGTGAGAAACCACGTCCTTTTTGTGTTAAAGAAGCGGGTCTACATTTAGCCAACTTTACTATAGGCCCATCAAGACATGCAAGCTCGTCGATGTCTCTAGCGTACCAAACTCGAGATACATCACAAATAAATTATTATGTCCCAGGTATCAGTCTAGTCCAGTCTAGTCCCGTCTAGTCCAGTCTAGTGCAGTCTAGTCCACGGACTTAACAGCTAGACTATGGAGGCAGTATTTAACTAACAAAATTGGTCCTCAGATTTCCAATTTAGTTATATATTAGTTATAGATATTTATTGACGTTTAGAAATCAATCAACGCTCATAAATCCAGATTTTCAATGTTATTAAATTAACTAATTACAGTGTCTACTAATTTGTTATCCTTATTTTGCACACGCAATTAAGCATCCAATTAAATTATGAATTGGATGTCTAACATCACGAAACTTAACACATGTATTTAAGGATGAGTAAAGAGTCAGTCATATATCACTAGTAGCAGCTGAGGAAATTGACATCAGTTGTTGGTGGTTGATGCCAGTTGCTTCCATCTGTTAGCTGTTAAAATAAAATAAAAACCCACTAATAACTTACGGATGGCAATGTCCGACAGATACGGTAACTATACCACCAAACAAATCTAGAAACTTTCGACCCTCATGATCGTAAAGCCACTGCATGTTGCCCTGGTGGAATAGGAGTGGCTTTTTGTAAATATTGTACACAGCTGGTGGAAAATGGTCTACCTTAATTTTGTCTGTTTCAGCCATTGTTGGTCCCTGAAAAAAATTATTAAACCCACTTTCCTTAACATATTGTACTATTTTATTAGAAACTATCGTAATATAATATATATATTTATTTAATGAATTGTTTACTAAAAATAAAGAATGGATTCTAGACTTACCACATATCGCTTAGGAATAAATTCAGAGATTTCAAGCCTAGCTTTTCCACTGTAACACCTACATAGATTCACATTTTGGAAAAATGCTGAAAAAACAAGATTTATATTATCAATAATTTTTTCCATTTTATATTCATAATTTAGTAGGTACCTCTAGCCATATCTGAAGATACGTGTTTTGTCTACCGCATATACAATGAAAATGTACTTTATGCTTTGTTTTAATTTAAATTAGCTAAGAATATGTCATACTCGTAGATAGTTTAAAACAGGCACTGACCTCGATTGACCTTCGCTGAATATCTTATAAAACGGGTGCAGCATTTACACGAAGTATCTACGATTAAGCAGCAGAAATAATTTATATTATTTTTAAATATGTGGTCACAAACGTTGCCGTGAACTCGGGCGGTCGTGGGTTCGATTCCCACCGGGGGCAAGTTGTACATTGTATAATTTGTCTCGGTCTGGGTGTTTATATGTATAATATGTATATATTTACAAAAAAAAGTATAATATGCAGTTTATCAACCATCTAGTTTCCGTAACACAAGCCTCATAGCTTACCACGGAAATTAGATGGCGCTGTGTCACTTATCTGGAAAAAAAAAAAATTGTCTATGCTTAACAAAACTAAAGTGAGGTAGGTACCTATAATAAATACTGTACGAGTATAACAATAGTGTACCTAATTATCTACCTTTAAAATGTTCCTTTAACATTATTATAAGGATTTTAAGGTATTCCCAGTTCTAATATTGATTTGTACTATTCAGCTTCAACTTATTAAATCCCACTGCGGAGTGTGAGTGGGTGGTTCAATCTCCACAATAATAAAAGGTCATAATCGTCCACGCTGGTTGATCAGTTTAACATTTACGCGTGTGTTTGTTAAAAATTATACAACAAATATTTTATTATGGTATCGTTTTTAGGATAAGTATGTTTTTGTTGTTGGCAACACTCTGACAAAAAAGTTTTGATAATGGTCGAGTTGATGGCCGTATGTAATTTTATATTTAAATAAAAGATAGTTTCCAAAGCTTTTCCTGTTTTATTCAGACAAATCCCAAAACATTTCATCAGTGTTAATCATAGATAAATTTTGATAGGTTTTACTACCTAGGTAAGTGTGATTTAATTTTTCATGAATTCAAGCAGTGTATATAAGTACGTAAATAATTGTTCCAGTTATTGTATAAAATAAGATTAAGTACGTAAATATGGTTTATGTTTAATTTAAGCAATAATTTGTATCTAAATAAAAGATAAGATAACAAATGACAATGCTGAATAAACAATAATTGAAGGTTAACTTTATTTATGAGATTTGTGACACTAATACTAATATAAAACGGTTATACCCATATATTCGTATGCTAAAACTTGAAAATGATACAAATTGAAATCAAATACATTATAAAACGCACAAGTAACTTTAAAAACTATATTTAAAATTTGGCGGTCATTCTATAAAGGCGCCGTTTTATTTTTACTCCATAGATTGATAAAAAAAAAAATTGAAAATATACATAATTGATGCTTTCGCTATTCAATTACAATGGGAACATCACTAGTAACAAAATATTCCACGTCAATCGAGTTGGAATTGGCATTTCGTCTCGCGTCCTTCTGTCAGTCGTCGCCGAAGGGAAAAGTGAACGGCTTATTTCATGATCCACGGCGATCGTTCTCATTTCTTATAGATAAACTTATAAATTAATAATTTAAAATGAAGTTAATATATTTAGTTTTGTTGGTTTTACCAGCTGCCCTTCTGTGTTTCCAAAACTGTGAGTATAAAGTTGATTTATTTATGAATGAAATCAAAAGAATTTCAGCTGAATACTATACGTGGCAGGTAATTTATTATTTTGTATGAATTACCTGTTGTATTTGACTTATACTGTTACATAATTTAAAAGTATAAACGCTACGTTCTATTGTGGAATGGTATTTAAGTTATTTGTAGCGTAAAAATCGCGAAAAAATCATAATGTAGGTTATGTGTATACTTTCTCCAGTAAATTAGATCTTTCGCTTTGAAATTATTATTATATTAAAATACTCCTCATTTAATGTTTCTAAAATAGTACACTTACATTATATTTATATGTCCTAGAATGATGGGCCATCTCTAACCGTGGAGGTCTAAGACGCTGTGTTCTGAAATTTGAAAATAAATAAATTAAAAAATATGACATGGTGCACTCTATTCAAACATTGGTAAAAAACACACAATTTGCATATTTTGGGATGACAATGGAGCCAAACAATCCTTTTTTACAGATTATAAGTTAACAATCTCTAAATAAAGAATAATACATAAATAATAAAAGTCATTTATTTAAAAAAAATCTTAAGAATCATTCATATTTTTATCATGCGAAACTAATATTGCTATTTCTCTATTATTATTTATTGGTTTTGCCAAATATTAAATATGTTTTGTAATACACAAATTAGAGCATGATTTAGCCAACTTTCATTAATTTATTTTTCATTTAGATGTAAGTGAAATTAAGGTATTTTCTTAAATGTGGTAATAGAAACTCCGGGTAATCTTACCCGACTCTATTTATTTATGGAACGAGCTTCCAAGAGGGCATTAAAGGAATCATACAGTATTTGGTTGGGTAGGGAGAGAAGTAGAATGGTGGATGGTGAGCGTATTATCGCGCAATAAAAAAAAAGGAGGCCTCCTTTTCTTAAACCAGCCTATTGTCTGTCACAAGCCCGAGACACCGTTCTTCTCATCTCCTACCCACACACGATGGACCCGGCAGCCGCACGGTGAATCCATGGAATGCTTAGAAATTTGTCTTCTCTTCTTCAAAGTCTTTTATTTGGTAGTTCTAATCTAAATAAAGGGTTTTGTACTTGGTACGTTTCCATATTGGCTGTTTTTGGCATATCAATCCGAGGCATACATATAAGAAGCTATCAGTTCTTGTGGAATTTAGTTAAATATATTTTGAGCTTTGTTCATATTATGATTTGAATCTATAACAATTATGATTATATTTTCCAGCGCATATCCTAGCCCGTGCTGATGAGGATGAGCTGGATGATGTGGAGATTGAAGGTGATGACATCCAGGTGGTGGATCCCGAATCCCTGGATGACTCTGTGGTCAAGTCCTCCCAGTTTATAGACACCAAGATACTCTTCATCAAACCTACTACTAACCATGGAGATTCTCCATTTGGTAAGCCATTTTTTAACATATCAAGCCCCGTGAAAATACACTCCAAGGAATAAAACTGTCCAATTTCATAAAAATCGGACATACAAAGACAAAGCTTTCTGATTTACTTATAAAATATTAGTATGGATGGGATGGCAGCTCTGTTGTATTACCTCAACCAAGTTAGAGCAAGTCAAGTTAGAAGATTAACTCTAAGGGGCTCCTAGAAGAAGATATAGGATGGCTCCATTGACAGGGTCTCCCAGAGACCTAGTGCAGAAAATTCTAGGAATTCACCGTCAGAGCCCAGAGTAATCTTACAAACAAAATTTAAATATTTTATTATTATTATTATTGATTAATAGGTGAGCAGCACATTGCTGATATGCCTATATTAAGTACTGGTGTTAAATTCATAAAATTGACAGTTATCACCATAGTCTTATGTCTATTGTCACTAGCCGCTTGTCCAGTTTGTTTTTAAAAGTTACAGTTGGGTACTTCAATATGTCTTCTGGCATTTTGTTCCACATATTTATAACTCTGTTATTCATGAAGTGATATCCTACATTTACATTGCTGAATTTTCTCATGTATTTAATTTTGCGATTACAATGGGGAAATTTCATTGTGTTAAACCTAAACATTTTGGCTAGGTGGGGTCATTAATACCTTCCTGTTAGAATTTTAAATGTCTTAATTATATCTCTCCTCATTCTGCAATGTCTGAGACTTGTCAGCTTAAGATATTTAAGTCTCTTGTCATAAGACTTTTTCCTCAAGCAGTGTGCAAATTTTGTTGCTCACCATTGTAAGCCTTCTAGAAGTTCTATGTCTTTTATGAAGTATGGATTCCGTACTTAAAAAACATATTTCAACTTTTGCATGTTTTACAGATCTACAAGCCGGCTTCCCTGTCGAATTCCTTGTTGGCTTCACCAATAAGGGCCGAGAAGATTATGTTGTAGAGACCATGGAAGCTTCATTCCGATACCCACAAGACTACACCTACTATATCCAGAACTTCACGGCCCTCCCATACAACAAGGAGGTCAAACCAACTCAAGAAGCTACTTTTGCCTACTCATTCATCCCTAATGAAGCTTTTGCTGGTCGTCCGTTCGGCCTAAACATCCAGCTTAACTATAAAGATGCTAGCGGAAACAATTATCAGGTAATTAAGCAATCTACCTTCTAACATTGGTTAAGTGAAGTCATTATCACTAATATAACACAAAAAGTTGGGTTTTTAGCTAGAAATATCATTATTACAGCCCTTCGAAATTAAATATATTTTTTTTGTATGGAAAAAGTATTTTTTTAAAATACTTGCACTTCATGTGACCTTGCCCTCACCTGACGGTAAGTGGCATGCTAGGTCCATGAATGTTAGCAACTGGAATCAGACATTCATGACTGACATCAGTCCCTAACACTATGCTGGCTTGACTGGGCATGATTATACATAGGTACATAGTTTTTATATAGCTCACATACTCAGCCATTTCTGGTGCAAAAATTTATACAGTCATCATCATCAGCACAGCCCCTAGAACAACGAGTCCCAGACCACTACTATTGGAGATAGGCCTTCCAAAAATTTGGCCTACACTCGCCATGCTCTGGACAGACGAGTTGGCAAAGGGCTGGTTAACTAAGGACTCCTCTTTTTATTGTGCAACAAGACAATTACAATCCACCATTCTCCTTCTCGCCATACCCAGTTTATTTTTTTTATTATGTATGTAATATAATAGGTCTTAAATGGTTTGCTTCCATTGATGCAACTGTATTGATACATTAATGCATTGTAAGTCATTTTTATTGGAAATTATATCATAATTTTCATCATTACAGCCCCTAGGATACAGCATCCTAGACCTCCACTGCTGGAGATGGACCTTCCAGAACATACATCTGGAAAATTTGGCCTACACTCGCCACGCTGGCCAGACGGCTTGGCAATTATATAATTAATATATTATATTTGCAATTTTTATGTTTCCTTATTAGTTCTATTAAAAAAGAGTAAAAAGGTATAATTTTATAAGTCATATTTTTATTTTGTAAATTTGATAGTTTTGTTAAATTGATAGTTTTTGTTAATTTTTTTTTTTTTTGACAGTAATAAGTTTTTAATTTCTTCTTCTTTTTATATTGGTGGATGCTGTGACACCTAATTGGTACATATATTAGATAAGTTATAATTATACTATGTTATGTGTGTGATAATATATGTACTGCTGTGTGTACTAAATAAATAAATAAATAGTAACATAATTGGTAGTAACTAAATCTATAACATATAATGTAAGAAAATTATTTCTCATTAGTACATGCAAGGGTCCAAACCGCTTTTTCTTAGCGTGAAGAATGGACAATCGAATTGGACTGGGTTTAGCATTAGTCATAGATACGTTTTAATATTTTTTTTACTTCTTTCTCAGGAAGCTGTCTACAATCAGACAGTGAACATAGTTGAGGTATCAGAAGGTTTAGACGGAGAGACCTTCTTCCTGTATGTGTTCCTCGGGGCCGCAGTGGTCCTGGCCTTGGTCCTCGGCCAACAAGCCCTGTCCTCTTTGGCCCGACGCAGGTCTCCCAGGCCCCAGGCCAAGACCATAGAGACTGGGACAGCCAATAATGTGGATTACGACTGGCTGCCCAAGGAAGTTCTTAACCAAATCAGTAAGTTATAGGGTTAATTTTTTTTTTATACGGACAATATGTTAATTAACCACATCTGCAAGGTACAAAAACCTAAGTAAGCCCTCATAGATACATTTGAACATATAGGATCGCAGATGAACTAGCTGTATCAGCCTTTTTATTGTACTTACCATTCTGTGGGAATAAAATATTCAAAAAGACCACAACTTGAAGTTGAACAATTGAACAAATATCTCTTAGGAACGGGTTCAAGACTCAGCTTTATGCAGTGGAGGTTGGTGTGAGAGGAATTCGAGCAAAAAGTAAGCAGGTCTGCAGGAGATACATTTATGAAATGAGGTAGTGACAGGAGCAGAATGGTGGATGGTGAGCATCTTGTTGCACAATAAAAAAAGGAAGCCTGCTATGTAAACCTGCATATAGTCAGTCACAAGCCCGAGATATTATTTTTCTCATCTCTCTTGCCCACACATGATGGACTCGGCACCGGTGAATCCGAATGTAATGCTTGGAAATTTGTCTTCTTCCTCTTCCTTATTATGATATGTGAATCTCATAAAAAGACAGATCAATGGCCGTAGGATCAAATGGTTATTTTATATGTGCAGCCCATGTCCTCTGGTTTTCAAGGAACATTTCTGTTAAATTTAATCAAAACCGTTCCAGTAATATTGGCGTGAAAGATGTAGATAATAATAGTATGGATGCTGCACCATACTCGTATTATGCATTTTTTGTAAGTTAACAATTTATCTAATTTATATTTGTTTTTTCTCCAGAAAAATCACCCAAGACTCCGAAACAGTCACCACGACAAAGGAAAGCCAAGAGATCAGCTGGAGATGACTAACTCTACTCAGTCAATACAAACTAAGCACAAAATTTTGTGCTCACTTTTGTGAATGTGTGTGATCTGTAGAAATAGGAATAGTGATGTACAGAATTCAATTAGATTTTAGTTTTGATCACTTGCATGTTGTCTATTTATTAATTTATACATTTTTACCTTTTCTCATATAGTTTTAATATCTTTATTCATAAATTACTGTTTTAAACTCTTGTGTTGCATTTTATGTGTAAAAGAGATTTATTTGTTTTTATGAATAGGGCTTTGTACTTTGTCTCATTCCTCCCCTTGTTGAGCGAGATTAAATATTTTATACAACACTATTCTTATTTTAAAATCTAGTTAACCTTCGTTCTCTGTCGGCCATCTTTTTTGTAACAAAATTATAGTGAAACTTACAAAATAATTTACCAATCATTTTTTTGTTACAATTTAAATTACATATCCTATATAATAATAATACTTTATGTGTGTAAATTGTCATATTACTAATTAAATATGATATCCTTATACTACATTTATTTATAGTTAAAATTCAGAATAAAAGGTGATTTATTCGATTTACATATTTAGGTAAAAAACAAGATGGTCGCCGAAGTATGGCGGTAAATCCTGCAGAATAATTTATGTGAATGCAGGTCCTAGGGTCAAATTAAGCAGACTGTTGTTCTAGTAATAAGAGTGTGGTGGAACAAAAATACAGTGCGAGTAAATGAGGGAGTGAGAAAGACATTTTTATTTAATAAAAAACATTAAATTTTTACATTTGTTTGATTTATTTCAATGGGGTGTATCAGGCAAAGCTTTTTGCAGATGTCGCTAGCGGCAATGGTACCTTATTTTACACCTATATCGCATCATTTTTAAAATGTTTTCGTGGTTTTATATGTTTATAACAGAAAAATGTATTT
This sequence comes from Tinea semifulvella, assembly GCA_910589645.1. Classification (NCBI taxonomy): domain Eukaryota; kingdom Metazoa; phylum Arthropoda; class Insecta; order Lepidoptera; family Tineidae; genus Tinea; species Tinea semifulvella. The sequence goes on along the minus strand of OU342615.1, from coordinate 2,036,712 downwards.
TAAATTAACGTTACCTACCTTAAAAGACGAATTAGGAAAGCGAACACCGTCTTTAAACAGAAAAAAGGTTAAATTAATAGAACGGTAATTTTGAGTTCACCATATCTTTGATTTAGCTTGGAAATTTCGATTTGTACACTTAAAAACTGCTCACTTCGGCATAATACCCAGACAATAATAAATTTCGTAATAACAAGACAAGTTTTCTATGCAACTGACAGTTATATTAGGTACCATCTATCATGCACCATCTATCGTGATAAAAAGTTAGTTAATTGGCAATGGAGAATACATCTCGATCCTTTGATTCGCGGAACAAAAGGGTCGTTCGAAAAGCAAGTAAACAATATATTTTGGAACCCGATAAGCTTTTCGCGTGGGTAAAATGAACTAAAAAATTTCGTTTAGTTTCGTTGTTTATCAAAAATGAGTCAAGTGAGCATCATTTTTAAAACGCACGAAATTAAAATATAATTGCTGTGTAACCTGTCTGGAAATATTTATTTATTTATTTACCTACCTACGTCGTAAACAAAATAAATAACTCCCCGAACGAGCCTGTAGTCATAATCGCTAGCTCACTGGAGGATCCTAACAGAATGCTGAACGGTTTAAATGCGGCATCCCAGCTGGATGTTCTCGGTATGAATTTGGACAAGACAAAAATGTCCAACAACGCATGTCATCTCAATATGATAATCTATGTACCTACGCAACGCCACTCTTGAAATTATGCAAAAATATCCTCTATAATCCATTAGGCGTAGACAACTTTCGCAAAGAAGACACATTTAGTAGCTAGGAATGGCGGCATTCGTAAGTTACCTAAGTCACATCTTTCTATTAAACATACCAGTGTTTGTTTGCAAACCAAAGATCCAGTACTGACAGCAGGTCTGATCCATAAGCTTAAGCAGAGTGGGACGAACCTATGACAGATGACCTAAAAAAGGTTAATTGGGTGGGGATTATGTCTGTAGGAGATCGTGCGAAGTGCGAATTGCCTATATCCAGCAGTGGAGAGACACAAGATGATGATCCTTAATTTATTACTAAGGTCAAAAGCTTTTTTTAAAGAAGAACCTATGGTGTGCTTGCTTGCTACCTACTTAGAGCAACCACTTTGCTCTAAGGCTACCTAGCACGAGAAACATAATACAAGGCCTAGTGTTTAGAAGTCCTTCGCGCCTAAGGATGTTAATACCTCATTGTTCTCGCCATTTGGCAAGGACATGTCAAGTGCAAGTTTTTGTTTTGTAAATTAATTTGCTGTTGATATTGTTAGTCAAGAGTGATGTTGTTTTGTTTAATAATTTGCTAAAATGTGAATAATTATGGAAATCGATAAAACTGACTTTAAATTCACAAGTCGCAGTTTATTTTTTGCGGTTTTCCCGCGCTGTAAACTCCCATATTATACCCGACGTGTTTAGGTAATAATGCCGCGAGTGACTCCACGAATAGCATCAAATTCTGCAACATCTGGAATTGTATGATAACCTCATTAACTCATAAGAAAGAAAGATATATTACGTCACACTTGGCTGTATAGACTAGACCCTTTGCCTTCCCTACCATCACCTTATTACGACCTGAAAATGGAAACCATCGAGCAGTTTGTGGCCAGGCTCTCGAAGTCCATGTTCGATCTAGCCGACCACAGCTGCTTCGATCATCTTCGGGGAATTGCGCCTCTCCACGCACGGCCACCGGAAGGCCTGCCTGCCCCGCCAGATCCTGAGGACCGAGGCGTAGCCCGCGCCGTTATTACCATATACGAGTAGACACCGCTCACAAGGGGCCACACCTCCTTTCGTAACCCCTTCCCGGGCGGGTTGTAGCCCGCTGAGACAAACTGAAACTTCAACATCATAATCACCTTATTCATCATCCATCGGGAGAAGAGAACATACAAGAATTTTGATTTGGCGGGAAACAAATTATCATGAAATACAGTGTTTCCATTTAAAAATAGCAAAAAGGTTTTTTCCTATTAGCAATACCTCTTATATCCGGTTTCCATCTGTCAAATTCTTTTCGGTACACGACGGCGCCTTGTGCACGTGTATTTCTCTAATTTTAACATATTCTAGCTCGCAAAATGGATAAACCCAACGTTCTTGCCCGCGTCGTCAAAGTTCTCGGCCGTACTGGCTCTCAGGGCCAATGTACACAGGTTAAAGTGGAGTTTATCGGCGAAACCAGCCGTCAAATCATCAGGAACGTGAAAGGACCCGTACGAGATGGTGACATCCTCACCCTCCTCGAGTCTGAGCGTGAAGCTAGGAGACTAAGATAAACAGGTCAGCATAAATTACTTTACAAACCAAAACAAACACTCGATGTTGTTAAATGTAAATTTGGAGGTTATGTTGAATTTGTTTTGTTGATGGCAGTCTTGACTATAACTAAATGCATACAAATCATTACATCTTAAATAAAAATGATAATATCATATTGAATAATGTTTAAGTGAATTCAGAAATCAATAAATCATTAAATACCTACCCTAGAATTGCACAAAAAAATATAATAAATTGTACTACTTGCATGAACTTCCGATCTATTATTTACCAGCTTAATGCACAAAACGAAATCGTTGCATAACTTAAAATTGTGCTTGGCTGAACTACACTGATTGGTTATCTGAATGAATTTACTTTTATTATAAAAACATTTGCATCCATGGTCTAGTGGTTAAGTCCATGGATTTATACTTGGAGGTACCGGATTCGATTCCTGGTCGGGACCCAAAAATATTTATTAATGTTAATAAATACATTTAATTTATTTGTATGATATTTCTTGAGTTTGGTACGCTGGAGACATCGACGAGCTTGCCACTTGTCATGATTGGCCTGTAATAAAGTTAGCTAAATGTTAATCCGCATTTATAAGCGTGGTTTCTGGCCAAGGGAAACGGTTGTGATGATACTATACCCTATAAAAACATTCTGTATCATTACACTAAGGGATAGTGTTGCTTATTATTAATCAAATAAACTAAAAATGAACAGAGATGTAATCCAAAGCTGTGGTACCATTTAAAAAACAATATACATTTTTTACATTCATGTACAAATTTTGGAATGCAACCACGTAATTTGGTCTGTTGGAAGGCTCGCCACCTAAAATCTCTAAGACAGCTATCACTATTAAATGTGGAGACTACTACCCCTGGCACAGTATTCTTTAGATTGCTAAGTTATTTAAATGTTTCTTTTGTTTCAGGTCCAGCTGATAACAACATTTAGACATAAGTTAATATTTAAACATGGAAAGTGTGTCAGTTTCTCAATAAAACTGTAAACATATGATATCTTTTATTTATGGACCCCAGTATTCCTGCCTGATAAATATCATCCAGGACTAATGCTTACAAATCCCAACATTCTTAGAGCCTTATTGCAAACATAATCAATGTGATCATCAAATGCCAACCTGTTGTCGAAGTATACTTTGTATAGTATCATATGAATATGATATTGGTTTTATTTTTTTAGTAAAAGATATTTGATGGCATTTGTTGTGGGCTAAAAGGATGCTGTTCCTGACAGCAGTATTCGTTCAGTCCGTCAAGGTCGTCCTGTAATTGAGTAGTCATTAATGTCAGTAATTACTTTATATATTTTCAAGTTATCAGCATACATTAAAAATGTAATTGTTTCAAAGAATTGTCAATGTCATTTATGAAGAGGATGTAGTGATAACTGACAATTTTATTAACATTACGACAGTGTATATCAGCAATGTGCTGCGGGCCTATTAATCAATAATAATAATATTTTCTCGAGTTTGGTATGCTAGACATAAACAAGCTTGTCACTGGAATCTCCTAAGCTGCTGTTCTGCTAACAGCTTACTCTTTGGACCAATTTGCTCCTTAGTCTTCTACTAGCAGGAGTAGAATCATTGAAAATAATTTAATGATGTGTCACAAATGCCTGTAGGTTTATGTGAATATTTTGACTGACCTCAGAAGGGATACGGCTATGACGATGCGTTACTATCTGTCAAATGCATCAAGGAAATGGGTTTCACTTGATTCTTGACACGTTATTGGAAATTACAGGCCAAAAAGTCTCAAAAAATACCTAGATACAAATAAAATATTGTCAGACAATCATTTCAAGATGCGGTCTCTTACTGATAACAGCAGCTAACTATATAAAACTTAATATTCCTGACATCACATCATCATCACAGCCCTTGGAACACTAGTCCTAGACCTCCACTGTTGAAGATGTGCCTTCCAGTAATTTCTGGAGAATTCGCCCTACACTCCCCGTCTGGTCAGCTTGGCGAGGTTTCTACGAGTAAATGAAAGGAATTCTGATAACCATTATTTTTTTGACAATTTATTAATATTTTCATAAGTTGGTATTAGTTGAACCGGGACCGACGGCTTAATGTGCTCTCCAAATGTTGTAAATCTATGACATGAGAAAAGTGTATTTTTTATTGGTACATGCCAGGGTTCGAACCCACTTCTTTACGATGTTAAGGAAGACATTCTTACAACCGAGCCACCACCCCTCCTTGGGACGCACCAATTCTTGGCAGCTGTAAATATCAGGGCTGTTAGGGAGCTTCGTAACCGTAACCGAAACTATCGGATATTCGATATAAAAAGTTAGTAGTAGATATAAGTTTCGGATAATATCGGATAGGGGCGGAGCCTAATGGGATGTATCAGGCAAAGCTTTTTGTAGATGTCGCTAGCGGCAATGGTACCTTGTATTACACCTATATCGCATCATTTAAAATGTTTTTGTAGTATTTTTTATTTTTATAACAGAAAAATGTATTTTAAATTTACGTTACCTACCTTAAACTACAAATTAAGAAAGCGCTCACCGTCTTTAAAAAGAAAAAAAGGTTTTATTAATAGAACGGCAATTTTGAGGTCACCATATCTTTGATTTCGCTTAGAAATCTCGATTTGTACACTTAAAATCTGCTTATTTCGGCATAATATCTAGAAAATAATAAATTTCGTAATAAAAATACATGATTTCTATGCAACTGAGAGTTATATCAGGTACCATCTATCATGCGCCATCTATCGTGATAAAAAGTTAGTGATACATCGCATTGAGACACGTTATGACAAGTTGTTTTATTCCGCCGGGCGCGGTCGACACACAAGCCGCGCGTTTTGTTTTGTTTTCTTCTGTTGTCGTCTTATCATACTCGTAAGTTAGGTACAAGTCGTATCTAACTTGTTAACCATTTTTACCTTCATGAATACTTCGACAAATTAAATCATAGTAAATAAAATAAATATGTGCAATGTGCATTAAAATTTAATTCTAATTTTACAAATTTTAATACGAAATTACTGATTAAGTATAAGAATTGTTCGAATTGTGGACGATGCCACTATATCTGGAACCCTCGAATCCCTGCAGCTTCGCCGAGATGTAGCTTCTCTGAGCGTGTTCTACCGGCTATACTATGGTGAGTGCTCTGAAGAGCTCTATAACCTAATTCCTTCCTCCCCATTCCGCAACCGAACCACACGCACAGGTCAGAATATGCACCCACATACCGTAGTCACTATCCCTTCGCGTACCTATAAATTTGGTGACTCATACATCTGTCGCACAATAAAGATGTGGAATGCTCTTCCAGCCTCTGTGTTTCCACTTTCCTATAACCTGGAGTCCTTCAAGCGAAGTGTGAAAAGGCATCTAGTCAAGCCGGCATAGTGTTAGGGACTGATGTCGGATATAAGGGTCTGATTCCAGTTGCTAACATTCATGGACCCTGCGCGCCACTTACCATCAGGTGGGCGCAGGGTCACATGTCGTGCTAGTATTAAAAAAAAAAAAGAAAAAAAAAAGAAATAATTTAGTTATTACATTTTCATTTTAGGTAGATAACACTCAATATTTAGTTATTATAATTTTTATTTAGCTGTAATAATTACTCACAGACTGATTGTAGTTCCTACCAAATAGTGACATATAAATAAAACTATTTTATTATCTATTTGTATTTTACTTTTGAAATTCCTTAAAAAAATCATATCCATAACTGAAATTATCCGAAACTAACGGATAATCCGAAATAATTTCATATCCATAACATTCCTAGTAAATATGCATCACTTAGGCTGAGTTGCACCAATATGAAGTAAAATTAATTTAAAATACATTATTCTGTTATAAAAATTAAAACTACAAAAACATTTAAATAATGATGCTATAGGCGCAAAATAAGGTACCATTGCCGCTAGCGACATCTACAAAAAGCTTTGCCTGATACACCCCATTACAGACACTTAATTTTGGTGACATTCAGGCTTAGTATAATTTGAACGTAGTAAACTAAAAAAGTATCCAATTCACATTTTTTTAGAAATTTGATTATGAATTCCAAATGGTCCCTAGAATTATATATCAAAAAACTATCCAGATATATATAACATTTTTGAGTTATTTTAAATGTACACTTTCTGACTAATCTCATTTCCAACTTTAATGGCCTATATAATAATATAACTTGAAACTTGAAAAGGAGCATCCAGGACATCCTTAGAACCAATTCAAACTACATATAATTAATTTATTCTGATTAATGTATTATTTGTATTCTATCTAATGAATTGTTATTGAATTTTACTAAATGAAATGGATATGTTTTTACTTTTTTACTGTATTGAATTTTATTTATTACCATATTTGTATATTATGTAGTATTAATTTTAATTTATTTGGAATGTTCTATTTTATTATTTGATAGTGTAAACTGTAAATAATAAATAAATATTTCCAGACAGGTCACACAGCGCCATCTAGTTTCCGTGGTAAGCTGCGAAGCTTGTGTTACGGAAACTAGATGGTTGATAAACTACATATTATACTTTTTTTTTGTAAATATATACATATAATACATATAAACAGCCGGTGGGAATCGAACCCACGACATCCCGAGTTCACGGCAACGTTTGTTACCACTAGACCACGGAGGCGGTGAATTATTTAGATATTATTTTAATCATAGTTTTAAGTTGGTCTAGTATAATCGTATTATTGTTTGCCGTATGTTTGTATTTTGTATGTATTTTGAGCTGTGGTCCAGATTAGTACCTAGCAGATTAATTTATAATAGTAGCAGGCGTCGACTGCAACTTGTAGTGAGCATCTTTGTAAATAAATAACTCAAAATGAACTCAATGTAGATTGGATCCTTTTTGTGTAACCAAGTCTAATTTAAAAAAATAAAATAAGTAACCGTGATTATTAATCTTAATTATGTAGAACTTTTAATCAGGTCAATATCAGTGTTATTATCTGTATTTTTTTGAGATAGTACCAATATTTTTTACATGACTTGCCGATGTGTGAAAAAGCATCTTGATAGACCGTCATGAACTGCTGTCAGTTTCTACCATTTTTGGATCTCACATAGAGAAGAAGACAAATTTCTAAGTCTTTTCGACTTGAAAACATTAAAAGCAAGACTTGCTTTTTTTATCGAATGTTGTATGAAAACCCAAACAGCTTGATACTGGGTAAAAGAAAAACATGGGCAAACTTTTTATTTAAATTTTTTTGTTCACTTCTCCCGATCGATGATGAATGAGGTAATAGAGAAGGCGAAGGGTCAAGCCCATACAGCCAAGTCTGACGTAATATATCTTTCATTTTTATGAGTTAATGAGGTCATTATCAAATTCCAGATGCTGTAGAATTTGATCCTTTTCTTGGAGTCACTCGCGGCATAGGTCAAACACGTCGGGTAAAATATGGGAGTTCACAGCGCAGGAAACCGCATAAAATAAACTGCAACTTGTGCCCCATAATCAAAGTACAATTTATCGTTTTCCATAACTATTCACATTGTAGAACATTATTAAACAAAACAACACCACTTTTAACCAACAATATTCACAGTAAATTAATTTACAAAACAAAAACTTGCCTTGACATGTCCACGCAAAATGGCAAGAACCTTCTGGTTTTTCTTTCTCTTTTATGTATTGTATTAGCTGTTCTATATGAGACCATTGGTCTAGGCTGGTTTATAAAGAGGCCTCCTCCTTTGTTTTATTGCACAACAAGACTTCACCTATTAAATGAGTATTGCAACATTTTTTGTACATTTTACTATGTGATAAACCTGTATATCAACAAAAAATAATTACATTTTATTTAATTATGTTTTTAAATATTTTTATGCATACCTACGCCCCTAAAAATGATGTAAAAATAAAACAACCAAAAGTACAAAATGGTGTTATCCCCTATTATATTAATTTACATATTATTAGTAATAAAAAAAATGAACTGTACACACTAGCAATGATCACAATTGCATAATAACAAATAACAATTGCTATTTTTTAAATATAAGTACACATAGGCACATATGTTGCGAATTCACACAACAGAGCATTTTTACTCTTTTACACTTTAAATATTTGTCTTTTTTGTTAATGATATCCATCTCTGCACAGATTAGAAGCGAGGTTTCCTGCTCCTGGTGCTGAATTTCCCCAGAAGAAGTGGAATTAGCTAGACTCGTACTTGTCGTTTTCGCATTGCGTCGCCCAGAATAGACAATTTCCAATCCCGCTGTAGCATATTAGGAAAACAGCAGCCAAGAATACGAAGGTGCATACTGTACACGGCTTTCTTTCCAGAAAGAAACCTATTAGATAAAGCACCATAAACATTACGTGCGTATTAAGCAATGCCGGATTCACGGGTTTCGGTATCAAGAGAACTGGTATCAACCATTGTAAGCAATACATGGCGTCGGATGGAGCTGGACTTTTCTATCGGATCGTAGCAATATAGGTCAACAAATATTTCGTAATCTGCATGTTTCGTACTGCTTCATAGTTATTTTAACAAAATATTATTCCGATAATGAACAAACTGCGATTTCCTTTTTCACTGACATTTGAGCTTTTGCCTTTTAATATTAAAATTATTTTTCTGTCAGATAAATTCCACCACGGAAAGAGATGGACTTATCGTTATAAAAAGTGCAAGAGCAAATAGTAATACAAAAAATATATCCTGGATAAATAATTTTATTATTAGAACAAAACCTTACTTCGGTGTTGTTAATAAATAAATAAATTATTTTTAATACCAAGGCAGAGATTTCATTTCGAATTAAGTTTATAGACTTCGCTTCTCAAAAATAAAGTGTACTTCACTTACCTAAGTAGGTAAGTCTAGAAATATGTTGGATTATGCGAGCGAAAGGGATACAAAAGCGGTAAACTGGTTATTATTCTAAGCGTTGAACTCTCTTAAGGATAATATAAAACAGATTTTTTAATTTAAGAAAGACATTATACAACATTTTTAAATAGATTATTTTTTGGTAACTCATACCTTTAACCGAAACTATACAATAATAATTATTATTAATTAGTGGAATATGTTAATACTAAACTTTAAGAATGTTTTTTTTCTAAAGCTGGCTTATGTCTTTTCAACCTTACCAGTATAATAAATAACTACCCAACAACAAACTAAGAAAGGCGTTTCGTTAGGTAATCCACCAGTATTGCCTCTGTAAGCGTATTTTATTATTATATAAAAAGTGGATTTTATTTGGATCGCTCTTCTACGTATCTTAGGGCCGGTAACTAAATCTTTCCTTAGGTCATTCGCTCACTTAAATGTCCGCGTTTTCATAAAAAAAACTGTATTTAATAACCAAATCCCACTAAGGAATGATTTAGTTACCAGGGCTCTAAGATATACATAGAAGAGCGACCAGAAATCATCAGAAATCGAACTCAATAACTTTGCATTTAATGAGGTGTATCACTAACTTTTTATCACGTTAGATGGCGCATGATAGATGGTACCTAATATAACTGTCAGTTGCATAGAAAACTTGTATTTTTATTACGAAATTTATTGTTTTCTGGATATTATGCTGAAGTGAGCAGCTTTAAAGTGTACAAATTTAAAGTTCTAAGCGAAATCAAAGATATGGTTATCTAAAAATTGCCATCTATTAATAAAACCTTTTTTCTTTTTAAAGACGGGGTGTGCGCTTTCTTAATTCGTCTTTTAAGGTAGCTAACGTTAATTTAAAATACATTTTTCTGTTATAAACATATAAAACTACGAAAACATTTTAAAAAAAATGGGATACAGGTGAAACATAAGGTACCATTGCCGCTAGCGACATCTACAAAAACCTTTGCCTGATACACCCCATTCTACGGTGTTCTTAACACCTTTATAATGTTTTGTCAAAAAGTTTAGTAAAGTAGAGGATACAGTATAGGTACTACACATGTATTCTGCATACGTACACCTACATCCTTAATGAGATGGCAAAGTGCCAGATGTTTTCAGCTATGTTATGCTATGTTTAAGCTAGCTAGTGTTAGAAGTAATAAGTAGGCAGGCACAAAGCTATAGTACTACCTATAGATAACTTTTCTTTTTTAGTTCTTGCTAAGTGAATTAATAATGGAATAAATGTTTCAATTGTAAGTTTTTTTTATTGAAAACTAGCCGTTTGACTCGGATGCCCGTTTTCAGTAAAAAAAAAAAACCCACAGATGGTGGAATTGCCGCCATTTTGATTTGTGTATTTTTTAATGCATGTCTGTAACTTTAAATTATTACAGCTGGACATCGATTCTGTTGATTTTGAATTTTACCCATAACTATTGCAGGCCTCTAAAAACAGAATCCTGGATTTCCACTGATTGCTAAACATATTTTAGGAAAATTTGGCCTTTTTTCATTATGTTGGCGAGGGTATTCCTAGTATTAAAATCAACTGAATAATATAACCTAATCGTGTTAATGCCCACGTTACCCACATAATGTCACTGTGACTGCTAGGTAGTAAGTTAGTAGGTACGCGAACTCCAAGAATAGGAAATGGGAGTAACTGACGTGTACATCAGTCACTGACGACTGACATCGCAGCCATTATATGAATGCGAAACACACAGACTGCAAGAGCATTCCACATCTTCAGCGTGCGATATTTAAAAAAAAATAGGTAGGTAGGTAGGCCATGCTCATTATAGTATAGTTTCATCACGACCGTTTCCCTTGGGGTGGTCAGAAACCACGCTTTTAAATAAGCGGATTCACATTTAGCCAACTTTACTATAGGCCAATCATGACAAGTGGCAAGCTCGTTGATGCTCATTATTTTACAAATTTTTGTCACGAAAAATATGGTTTGTCCGACCTCGTGTGAATTGTAGATTATGTAAGGTTTAATAAAGATCTCTTTTACGCATGCGTCGACTTTTCTTCTTCCCACCAGTCTCCCGTGGCGCCCGGGACGCGCAGTCCCGTTTTGGCGCTCATCCGCCATTTTAAACATTCCAAATTCAAATAATTTAAACAATGCACAAATTCATTCATACCGCAATTTATAACTAAAACATTTATTAACTAAAATAGCCTGTTTTAAGAATGGAAAGTGTTGTACAAGATATTAATTCAGAAATCGATATATGTCATTAATATTACATCTTTACATGTGACAAAATTAAATGGCCATGCTTGAAAACTAAATCACATACAAATAATTAAAACCTTAGATTACCTATATTAATCATGGCGAATCCAGCTCATTTATTAAGAAGGCAGAGCTCACGAGACCTTTATGCCCAAAGATCTATAGACCGTTTGGAAATGAAAGAATTGCGTGGTCGTTTAGTTTCTATGGAGAATGGCCATAGACCGCATGTGGTAATGTATGGGGCTACCAACGAGGCTTATGACGATACAAGTCCTAACCGTCGGTCCACGGAAACTCCGAGTAAAGCCAGCTCCATAGAAGAAGGTGAAGCAAAGCCAGAAGGAGTCGAAAGAGAATCTTGGGATAGCAAGCTTACGTTTCTTTTGGCTACAGTAGGTTATGCTGTTGGCTTAGGGAATGTGTGGAGATTTCCGTATCTTGCACAGAAGAACGGTGGCGGAGCGTTTTTAATTCCGTACTTTGTGATGCTTGCTATAGAAGGAATACCTATATTTTATTTGGAGCTAGCTATTGGTCAACGTTTGAGAAAAGGAGCGATTGGTGTGTGGCATCAAGTGTCACCGTATCTGGGTGGTATTGGGATCAGCTCTGCGGTGGTGTCGTTCAATGTGGCGTTGTACTACAACTCTATCATAGCGTGGTGCCTGTTCTACTTGGCTCAGAGCTTCCAGGCCGAGCTACCGTGGGCCGAATGTCCGAAGAAGTTCCTAGATAATGGGTCGTATGTCACGGAGCCTGAATGTGCGGTATGTATTACATTGCTAATTACCATCTCTTGAAAAAATTTGACGATAGAGAAACCAGTTTTAATACGGCATGACACACGGAATCGTGAGATAGAGATAGAGATAGAGATAGAGATAGAGATAGAGATAGAGATAGAGATAGAGATAGAGATAGAGATAGAGATAGAGATAGAGATAGAGATAGAGATAGAGAGATAGAGATAGAGATAGAGATAGAAAAAAGATGGTTGTGTCACAGGTTATATTGTTTGACTAATTAACAACTGTGCTCTGCTTTTAAAGCTTATAAATATTATAATGTTATATAATCCTAAATTATATAATATGAAATAATTATATAAATACTTAAGGTAAATATATAAGATAAAAAATAAAAGACATCTCACGAGTTTTATAATATTTTTTTTAACACCATCATTCCTACCGGAATTCGGTTAAGTCATAGTCGTAATTTTCAATGTTTGTTTATACATTTATCACTAAACATGACAAATAACAGAACTGGAGGTTAAAACATTTCAATTTTCATTTAAGTATTCATTTGTACCATTATGTCTTGTCAATGAGATAAATCGCTGGTGTATCTTTTTTTAAAATAAATAAGTTTAATGTTGGCCCCTAAGCTTTGAAAAGGAAAAAAATTAAAGGTGCCAGCTGTCCATTAATCACGGTTATATGGGTCACGGGGTAGACAGAGAGCGGTCAGGCGTAAGACAACGATATATTATCTTCACTGGATATCCGATTATTTTATCTGAACGGAAATTATTTTGGAAAATAATGTAAAAAATATTGCTAATAATATTTGATCTCTTTGGATATACGAGAAATTTTCCTTGGAGATTCTTATTCAGTAAATTTTAAAACATTAACAGGTCACTGGAATCTGCTAAGCTGCTGGTCTTCTGCTAACAGCTTACTCATTGAACCTCTTTGCTGTTTAGTGTTTCACTAGAAGTAGAATTGTTAAAATAATGCTAGTATTTAAAAAAAAATGTCTGATATTTGACCTTGCGCCCACCTGATGGAAAACGGCGCATAAGTCTATATATATATATAGTAATGTTAGCAACCGGAATCAGACACTCATGACTGACATCAGTCCCTAACACAGTACAGTCTTATATAGCCTGTAATTACTCGCATAGTGCGAACAAGTTATCTGTGAAACGGTGCAAATAGTTAGTTACTTTGACAACTAGTGTTTTCGGGTTACTTAATTATTTTTTTCCCAATTCGTAATTCAGTTCATTTTATCATTATAATATTATTACAGATAGAACACGCTCTAGGCCTTCACTGTTGGAGATGAGCCTTACAGAAGATATATCTGGACAATTTGGCCTACACTCGTTAAGCAGCACAAAGGGTTGGCGAAGGTCTAATGTTAATTTTGATGTCAATTTAAATCTATATAATATATTTAATAGTAGGTATTAGGGAACCGAGAACGATGGCGTAACGCGTTGCTTGAATTACGGGTATGGTGGAATCTAAGCTGGTCTTATGCTAACAGCTTACTTTTTGGACCACTCTGTCTTCCACCAGGAGTAGAATCATTCAATTAACTTAATTAATTAATTAAATCTTGTGCTAGAAGTGCTGGCCGCATTCCTCGTCACGCGGCTCTCAACGACATCATCCGAAGGGCTCTTGTCACTGCTGGTGTACCCGCAATCTTAGAACCATCTGGGATTGTGCGGAGCGATGGCAAGAGACCCGACGGAATGACTGTTGGGCCGTGGAAACTTGGCAAATCTCTGGTGTGGGATGCGACGTGTGTAGACACATTAGCTCCATCTCATATCCAGGCGACCTCGTCAGGCGCGGGGAAAGCGGCGTTTTCTGCGGAGAACCTATAATTGCGCAAATACGCCAACCTTGGTATCGGTTACGAATTTGTGCCGTTTGGGGTCGAGACGATGGGCCCATGGGGACCGTCAGCGAGGCGCTTGGCCAAGGAGTTGTCAAGGCGGCTGACAGAAAGGTCTGGAGACAGGAAGGCTGGCAATTATTTTTGCCAACGTATTAGCCTCGCTATACAGAGGGGAAATGTTGCCAGTCTCCTTGGGACTATCTCGGATGGGACGTCTCTAGAGGACATTTTTTATTTATAGGTTAGTTTATTTTTAATTTTATTATTTAGGTAGTTTTTAATTTATATTTAATGTACTTTTAATTTTATTAACTTCCAATTAATTAATGACGTGTCACAAATGCATGTAATAGGTTTAAGTGCATAAAGGTATTTTAATTTGACTTGGGGTGTGATTTGTGCAAAATATATAACATAGAAGCGAAATATTTTAAGTCTCTTTGTTTTCTGCAAAAATATATATGGAAATAAAGTTGTAGGTTACAAATCAATCAACATCATCATTATCATCAGCCTGTGTCTTTCCACTGCTGGATATAGGCCTCTCCCAAGGGGAGTGGCACGCGGTCTTTTGCAACCCTCATCCAACCCCCACCAGCACCACCACCTCCTTAGGTCATCCGTCCATCTGACGGGGAGTCGTCCCATACGCGGTCTACACTCCAGAACCCGTTTGCCCCATCGGTCGTCGGTTCTGCGGCAGATGTGTCCGGCCCATTGCCACTTTAGCTTGCAAATTTTGAATGCTATGTGAGTAACTTTGGTTCTCTGACGAATTTCAACGTTTCGAATTCTATCCATCAGAAAAATACCAAGCGTAGCTCTCTCCATAGCTCGCTGAGCGACCTTGAATTTGTGAACCAGACCCACTGTCAGTGTCCACGTCTCTGCTCCGTACGACATTACGGGAAGGACGCACTGGTTGAAGACTTTTGTCTTCAAACACTGTGGTATGGACAATGAGAGGACATGTCGAAGTTTCCCGAATGCCGCCCATCCTAGCTGAATGCGTCTGTCGGCTTCTTTGCTGAAGTTAGCAGCGCCTAGCTGAATAGTCTGTCCAAGGTAGACGTATTCCTGCACAACTTCGAGAGTAGCATTTCCCACACAGATTGGCCTCGGCTTGACATGGTCATTAAACATAACCTTAGTCTTATCCAGGTTCATTCCGAGACCAACCTGCTGGGAAGCCACTTTTAAGCCGTTTTACATTCTGCTAAGATCCTTGAGCGAGCTGGCCATGATATGTCATCCGCGAATAGGAGGTAGGTAGTTTTTCCCTCTTAAGAAAAATATTCGAAGTAATAAACAATATAAAAGAATTACAATATTAAAAACTATAAAACAAAATCTAAATTTAACCTAAAAAATAATAATAATACATAGAAAATAAAAATAGGTACATACTTACAAAAAAAATAGCTCCTCCAAATCGCTGTCTTGTGGCATGGTGCCTAATACACTAGCAGCATTTCCCCTTTGAATTAGGATACTTAATTTTTGGGAGAAAAAGTTAGTTTTGGCTTTGACTTAGGCCCTAAATAACTAACAATTCTTATTTATGGACTACTACAAAAATCTACATTATTGTGTATTTAATCGATTTGATTCAATTAATTGATTATATTCGGACACAAGCTGGTAATTGAATCAATTTGGAACGCTGCTAAAGCTTTTAACCTAAATATTATCGAAAATTACGAGTTTCTATTGCCTCTGTATTTCTAGTTTTAGTAGCTAGGCACCGGGTTCGATTCCTAGTCATAAAGTCACAGAATAAGCTTTTTTTGTGTCTCAGGCTGGCGACCGACTAAATTTTATTTGCTCAGACGCTCAACATCCACTATTCTGCTCCTCTTCCTACGCAAACAAATACTGTATTTTTACGTTCCCTCTTGGAGCTTCCAAACAATGTTCCATAAATGTATTGACGGCAGACCTGTTTAGGCTTAATTCTTTCAGAAGTGTTGTAAAGATTTAACTGGAATTTCATTCGCATCAACTTCCATTTCGTAAAGCTTAGTTTTCAATCTAGTATCATCACGACTCTTTCCCTTCCGAGGTGGTCAGAAACCACGCTTATAATTAAGCGGGTTCACATTTAGCCAACTTTACTATAGGCCAATCATAACAAGTGGCAAGCTCGTCGATGTCTCCAGCGTACCAAATTCGAGAAATATCACAAATAAATTAAATATTAATTAAATGTATGTATTTACATTAATAAATATTTTTATCCTGACCAGGAATCGAACCCGGAAAAAAACAAAAAAAAATGTAACAAAAATAAAAAAATGTGTTAATTATTGTGAACCGACCAAGAACCTCTGATTCTAAATCCACGGACTTAACCGCTAGACCACGGAGGCAGTCTTCAATCCGTTCCTGAACATTCTGATGTAAATGTTTATTAATGATTCCACAAGACGGTAGTAGTTTTTTTTTTTTTATAAGTTCAGAAATTTTATTGAAGTAATATACAAACAGTATAAAATAATTACAATATAAATTAAAACTACTTAAAAGTAAAAATTAAAATAAATATAAACTAAACCTAATAAAAAATAAACTATAAGTTTAAAATGTCCTCCAGAGACGACCCTTCAGTGATAGTCCCAAGAGACTGGCAACATTTCCCCTTTGTATAGCTACGCTAATACGTTGGCAGAAATAATTGCCAGCCTTCCTGTCTCCAGACTTTGGTAGTAGTTGAATCGGGAACCGGCTTAACGCGCTCTTCGAGGCACTGGAACCATGGTGTTGGTAATGACAATTGTACGTAAGACATGTATTTCTCATTGGTATGTGCTGGGATTTTGGATTGCAAAGCGTTTTTACAACCAAGCTACTACCCCTCTGTCTTGTGATATAGTTTTTCGAATACTGCTACGTGCTACGAAAAGCTATGGATCTACGTTGCTACGGCGTAGGCGGACGGAGCGAGTATGTCAAATTCAACTTATTACAATTTGGCCTTCTTGGGGTGTATTGTTCTTTGCACTTTTTAAACAAACTTAAACATTTGCTGCCTATAAAAGCTAAAATAATTATAACATAATTTATTGTCAAAAAATAATTCTTCTTTTTAGTCGCTACACTCTTGGCAGAGTGGTCGTGGTCGCCATTGGAGTGCTAGTGGCACGCTTAACAAGCCGTCGCCACTCCTCTCGAACTCTGGCTTTCCTAGTGCACTCATGTAGGGGATGATCCATTGCAACCTTCACCTGATCGGTCTATCTCATGGTAGGTCACGCATCCTCTTGCCATCGACTTTCCCCTGGACTACCAAGCGCTCGATGGATGTTTCTCCACGCCGCGACACGTGACCGAAGAAAGTGAGAATGCGTAATTGTACAGTCGAGGAAAGGCGTTGTCTGATCCCTAGTTCCTCCAGTATGGATTTGTTTGTTCGGAACTCCGTCCATGATATGCCCAGCATTCTCCACCAACACCACATCTCTAGAGCATTAATTAGTTTTTTTTATGTTTCGCGTAGGGTCCACGTCTCCGCAGCATACAGAAAAATAGGGAACACAAGAGCTCTAACCAGCCGAATTTTAGTGGCTTTGATAACGTTTCGGTTCCTCCATATCTTCTTCACCTTGTCCATAGCAGATCTTGTAACTGCCATTCGACGCTTGATTTCATCTTTTACAAAAAGAATACAGATGTAAAATAGGTTAACAGTATAGGGTGATGTGTTTGTGACACCTACACGAGGTTGCCCTGTAGTGCGGGATATCGGTGCTTTTCCGTGTTATAAATAACACTTCTTTAAAACCTTCCACTTCTCGATTATGCTGACGTGTGCAGTGTTGATCTCTTGGAGGTATTGCTCAATAAAATGGACCGGCTACTTAACCATGTATCCGGTTCATCTATTGTTTGCGTAATGATGACCATATTTCTGTCTTCATTTTATTCCGTTCCTCTCATAATTCTCTTCTGTCTATTCCCTCGCATAATTCTAGTTTCGTTTCGAAATAGTTGGTATGACTTGATCATGTGGCAGTGTGCCAAGAACAGTCACAGCATTACAGTCACAGCGACCGAAATTGATGTTGAAAGCGATTTGCTGCGCGAAATCACTGCCAGCCCTCTTGTCACATACAGCGTTAACCAGATCTTTAAAGAACTTCTTAGCGCTTGGCCCCCACGCTCCCAAAGTTTGTAGTTGTTGCCATAAACCTGTGGAACAATTTGCCTCTTAGTAAAAGTAAAGTTACCACCTGACTCTATTAAAAAAATAGTTTTTCTATTACATAATAAATAAATAAATAAATATTTTCAGACAGGTCACACAGCGCCATCTAATTTCCGTGGTAAGCTACGAGGCTTGTGTTACGGAAACTAGATGGTTGATAAAGTACATATTATACTTTTTTTTTGTTGTAAATATATACATATTATACATATAAACACCCAGACCGAGACAAATTATACAATGTACAACTTGCCCCCGGTGGGAATCAAACCCACGACCTCCCGAGTTCACGGCAACGTTTGTTACCACTAAACCACGGAGGCGGTCGTACATTTACGCGGTTACATATGTATGTAGTATACACTAACATTTATACAGATATCCCACTGTAAACTTATATACCGACACCAAGGTACTTTCTGTGAGGAAACTATATATTCAAAAACTTATACTTAAACAACACACATCAACTCTAAAAAGAACTGATAACAGTAACAAAAGAAGATACTATGAGGTATTTACTAATCACTACTACAGAACCAGAAGGGCGCAGTGTACAAATTTATTTCAAGGACCTTATATCTATAATCATTTAAATAAAATATTGGACATAAACTTAACTACAAATACAAGACTCAAAAATATTCTTTACTATTACCTAATGACTCTGACATATATAGAAACTGAGAATTTATTTGACATCACAAAATAAATCTAATACTTATATAATCTTTCATCAAGTGCATACCTACCGTCTTTCATAATTTACATTCTTGAGATTTCATTTATATGACTAAATATTTATTTATTTACTATATTTATTCTTTATATTATATATAGTGTATTTATTAACCTTTCATGAATATCTTCAATGTTTTTTATATATTTTTTTTAATTATTGTATTTAGAATTTAATTTTAATATTAATTTTAATTTTAGTTTTAATTTTAATTTTAATTTTAATTTTAATTTTAATTTTAATTTTAATTTTAATTTTAATTTTAATTTTAATTTTAATTTTAATTTTAATTTTAATTTTAATTTTAATTTTAATTTTAATTTTAATTTTAATTTTAATTTTAATTTTAATTTTAATTTTAATTTTAATTTTAATTTTAATTTTAATTTTAATTTTAATTTTAATTTTAATTTTAATTTTAATTTTAATTTTAATTTTAATTTTAATTTTAATTTTAATTTTAATTTTAATTTTAATTTTAATTTTAATTTTAATTTTAATTTTAATTTTAATTTTAATTTTAATTTTAATTTTAATTTTAATTTTAATTTTAATTTTAATTTTAATTTTAATTTTAATTTTAATTTTAATTTTAATTTTAATTTTAATTTTAATTTTAATTTTAATTTTAATTTTAATTTTAATTTTAATTTTAATTTTAATTTTAATTTTAATTTTAAT
This sequence comes from Tinea semifulvella, assembly GCA_910589645.1. NCBI lineage: Eukaryota > Metazoa > Arthropoda > Insecta > Lepidoptera > Tineidae > Tinea > Tinea semifulvella. The sequence goes on along the minus strand of OU342615.1, from coordinate 2,016,973 downwards.
TTTAATTTTAATTTTAATTTTAATTTTAATTTTAATTTTAATTTTAATTTTAATTTTAATTTTAATTTTAATTTTAATTTTAATTTTAATTTTAATTTTAATTTTAATTTTAATTTTAATTTTAATTTTAATTTTAATTTTAATTTTAATTTTAATTTTAATTTTAATTTTAATTTTAATTTTAATTTTAATTTTAATTTTAATTTTAATTTTAATTTTAATTTTAATTTTAATTTTGTAGTAAATCGTATATTGCCGCCAAGAGTTGCGCGTGGTCGACTTCCGGCGCGGTACATCGTCGACTTGTAGATTTACTGCGCATGCGTGTTGTCGCTCTCGCTCTCACCGCCGTAGGCAATGTGAGACGCCAAGAGTAGCCTATTTGAGACACACCACGGCTACATCGCCGACGACAGCACGCGCGCGCGCCATTCGTAACGTTTAATATTATTTTTGTTTATTTGTTGTAATTGTGAAGTTGTGAAACTCATTAAAATAGTTTGGTATTGAACTTAATTGTCTATCATTCATCCCTGAGCAAGCTCTACCATAAATTGGCGTCCCAACGTGTTAATGGGGTTTCAAGGACGCTTACAATAAAACGGCGTCCCAAAGTGTTAAGTGTAATTTTAAGGACGTTTACAATAAATAAATCGGTGTACAACGTGTGAGTGTTTGTTTCAAGGACGCTCACAACATTTTCGCGCTTTTTAACTTTTGGTTTTGTGGTTTTTTTCGACTCCGTGCATAATGGCGTCTACTCGGGAGTTCGCGCCATAAAACCGAAAAACGTCGTGTGCAAAAATAAACTCGTACCTAACTGTTCAGTGATTAACATTAAAATGCCTAATACTAGGAGCACAATTCGTGACGACGACGGGGGTGACCACCTTCCAAACTTTCCCCCCGTTCATCAAGACCGTTACGCAGATGTCGCCTCATCACCGGGTGATAGAACATACACACAGGAGCATGTTGCCTCACTCATGGCTTCCCTGCAGAATTCGCAGACCAGCGCCCTCAAGGAGTTGATGGAGACGCTGATGAGCCAGCGGGAGAGGCCATCACCCCGGTCCTCGACATTTTTAGATCCTGGTCAAGGTACCCTGGCTCGCTGCAAAGCAACATTCAGCGGCCGCTCGACCGAATCGGTCGAAGCTTTCATCGACGCAGTGGAGAGCTACTGCGACTGCGTCGCTGTATCAGACGCAAATATCATTCGCGGTCTAGCAATGCTAGTTACAGATGAAGCAGCCACGTGGTGGCAAGGTCTAAAGCACACCTTCTCTTCCTGGCACCAGGTCAAGGATAATCTAATAAGTGCCTTTGGTGATCGACGACCGCCTCATCGCGTTTACCTCGATATCTTCTCCTCACCCCAGGGTGCAGAAAACACGGACGTATTTTTGGCCCGTTTTCGTGCCATGATGGCAAAAATTCCCCGGGATGATGTATCCGACAGGGCGCAATTAGACATGGCTTATGCCCTTCTCAATATAAGAATCAAGAAACGACTACGCAGAGAAGAGTTCATCACGTTCACAGAATTACTTCGTCGAGCTCGTAACATCGAGGACTCGATCGGTGAAGGCGACAAGGTCACTTTGCCGGAACGTGCACGTCGCGACCAGTTGACGGTAACTCAAGGTCGCGCTTCCACCGTCGCGCAGCCTCGACCGGCGCCTCCGCCGCCGGCCTCTGCGCTCGCACGCCCGATTACCACCACGCTACGGGACTCCGACGCCGCGGCTAGGCCGCCAGCGATGCCGTCGCATCAGCGAGACTTCAGCAAGAAGCAGCGTCCCGTGTGCTCGTACTGCAAGAGTTATGGACATCTCAGAGACCAGTGTCGTAAGTTAGCAAATCGAGGTGAATCCCGTGTTTTTACTAACTCTCCTGCGTACGTGTGTGATAGTGATAACTATAAAGAAAGTTTTTACAGTGTTTTTCCTGCTCAAAAGGTCATTGACCTTAACAATTTAAATCAAAGTTTTTCGTCAAATTATAATTTGAACGATAGTAATAAATGTAAATATATACCTTGTGTTAGTAATAAGATAGTTTGTAGTACAGATACATGCAACATGCCTAACAAAACTGTGTGCTTAAGGCAGTGCTTTCCTCATAAGGACGCATGTTTACGTGATAATATCGATCTTTCTTTTAACACAAAATGTGTAGAGAATGTTAATGCACGTTGCATGAATCATTTTTCTTCTTTATCACATAGGTGCTTAGGTACTAATAATAAGTATTACGAGAATTTATATTTTAACGATTATAATTTACGTAATTTAAACTCTTACGATAACTTTGCAAATTATAGTAACTACAATTTTCTGAAAATTCAGCAAAATGAAACTTTTTCAAAATGTAGTAGCTGCAATTTTCCGAAAATTGAGAATAAGAATATAAATGATAAAAATGTATTAAATAACTTGTGTATTTGTAGTGGAGACTATGTACCGCGCGTTAGTCATCATGTTAAGCCCGTCATACACATCGACTTACGTCCAATTTTTAAAATTGAGATTTTAGGTGTTAACGGTACCGCGCTTATTGACACGGCAGCTAGGCATTGCATTGCTGGTCATACTCTATATGCTCTCCTTCTACGTAAAGGCCACCCCCTTACTTACAAGAGATATCAAACTCGCCGACGGCATCGTCCGGGAGATGGCGGTCTTTACTACTGACTTAAAAGTCAAGCTGATACACAAGGTAATATCCATTCCTTTCTTAATTTTTCCTGATTCTACAAACAATGAAACATTATTGGGCATCGATTTCATTACTAAAGCTGGTGTTGTTATTGATTTTAATAAGAAATCATGGTTCTTTGGTAATGATAATTATATCACATACCAGTTATATTTTGAACGTGCCTCGTGTTCTGCTGTTTGCGCTACTACAGACGTTCTTCGAGACGACGAGGGCGCGCATTTAAGTCCAGCTCAGCGCCAAGCACTAGCTGCAACCCTCGTTAGGCATGACCGCAGTTTTAAAGCAGGGGGAGGCCCCACACCCTATGCTGAGCATAGGATTGAAACAGGTGAGCACTCTCCTATATCGGTACCTCCTTATCGTCTAAACCCCTCGAAGAAACAGCTGATGAAAAATGAAATTGATAAAATGTTACAAGATGGCGTGATCGAAGAATGCGAATCTGCTTGGAGCTCTCCTGCTCTGCTGGTGCCCAAGGCCAAGGGTGGTATTCGTTTTTGTGTAGACTACAGGCGTCTTAACTCGATCACGAAGTCAGATTCCTATCCGATGCCTCGCATCGATGATCTGCTCCAAGGTACCAAGAAGAACTGTTATATGAGTTCTCTGGACCTTCGTTCTTCTTATTGGCAGGTAGGTGTCAAAGATGAGGATAGGGATAAAACCGCCTTCGTTTGTCCTTTGGGAACCTACCGCTTTAAAAGAATGCCGTTCGGATTAAAGAACGCGCCGGCGACCTTTCAACGCCTAATCGACCGTCTCCGTTCATGCTCCGCTTTACAAAATGTAACTATACTTGCTTATCTAGATGATCTCCTGATTATATCTGAGGGATTTCAGCAGCACCTGCAAGACCTAGAAGCAGTATTCTCGCGGCTGGACGAGTACAATCTCCACATAAATAGGGAGAAATGTGTTTTTGCCAGGGACAATGTAAGGTACCTTGGCCACGTCATAACTCAAGACGGTATTTCCACTGACCCTGAAAAGGTAAGTGCTATGGTAGAAATGAAAGAGCCGAGTAATTTAAAACATCTCAGAACTTTCTTACAAACGTGCTCATGGTTCAGAAAGTTTATACCAAACTTTTCCAAAATTGCCGAGCCATTGACACGTTTGACTAAGAAAAGCCAAATCTGGATTTGGACATCAGAGCAAAGAAATGCTTTTACGGAGCTAAAACATTTATTAACAACGGCTCCAGTACTGGTTCAGGCTGATTTTGGCCTACCCTTTATTCTGCGTACAGACGCAAGCAACTACGCCCTTGGCGCAGTTTTATTACAGGGGGAGGGCAATCAGGAAAGGCCAATCGAATATGCCAGTCGTCTCCTCAACGCAGCAGAGCGGAACTATTCCACCACAGAGAGGGAAGCTCTTGCTGTGGTGTGGGCGGTTGAGCGGTTTCGACCCTACCTAGACGGCCAGCCAGTTGTTATCGGCAGTGACCATCAACCCCTCCGCTGGTTGCTATCATTAAAATCACCAGCAGGCAGGTTAGTTCGTTGGGCTCTCAAACTTCAAGAGTTTGACATTCAGTTCCAATACACACCCGGGAAGGCAAATGTTGTAGCAGATACGCTCAGCAGACCTATATGTTCGAGTGACGACCGCGGCTCCTGCGGCGTTTGCTCAGTCATCTGCGACCTGCCAAGAAAATCACCTACTCAGGTACGTCAGGATCAAATCTCTGACCCGGAAGTGGCCAAAATCATAAAAGAACTTGAATGTCCTGATGAACTCGCTGCTCAAAGATGGTTAGAGCGCGGTTACGTTATGGACCAGGGAGTCATATTCAGGTATAACCCAGATTCTGAAAGTGAATCTCCTCAACTAGTTATACCTACTGCTCTAGTACCAGAAATTTTAAAGGAACTCCATGACTCTCCTACAGCAGGTCATCCAGGAGTTGATAGAACATACCAAAAGGTTAGTCAGCTATATTATTTCACGGGGATGCGGAGGATAGTCGCTGACTATGTAAAAGCCTGCATCCACTGCCAACGCTACAAGGCCACAAACGCTAAGCCACCAGGTCTTCTCCAAACACCGGTGATGAATCAGCGAAATGAGGTGCTAGCCATAGACCTCTTCGGTCCATTACCAGAGGGAGACCAGGGGGAGCGTTGGATTTTCCTTGTCGAAGACACTGCTACCAGGTGGATAGAGCTATACGCGCTTAAAGAAGCGACTGCAGAAGCTTGTGCCCATATTCTCATTGAGGAATATTTTATGCGTTACGGTTTACCCCGCAGGATTGTATCGGACAATGGGGTACAGTTTGTGTCGGCAGTTATGCGGCAGTGTATGTCCATTTTAAAGGTAAAGCAAAATTTTGTTCCTCTTTACCACCCACAAGCTAACCCTGCGGAGCGAAAGAACCGCGATGTCAAAGCTTTACTCGCACAACTCGTGGAAGAAGATCACACCTCATGGCCAAAGAAGCTTTCGGTGATTCGTTTCGCATTAAATAGTGCAAAATGTCGCACAACAGGTATGTCACCAGCTTACTTAACTTTCGCCAGAGAGATGAGATCTCCCACAGAGGTCACACATGACCTTCGTGCCATACAATTAAAAGAAAATTTTGTACCACAAATAACTCCTTACCTTGGGAAGTTTTTAAATTCCTTGTCAGCTGTTCGCGAGCGCGTGGAGCTCCAGCAGGATAAGAACAAGGAGTACGCAGATATTTCGCGCCGTCCGGCAGTATCATTTCAGGTAAATGATTTAGTACTCCTTAAATCCCACGTTCTTAGCAAAAGTTCTAAGGAACTAACCTCTAAGTTTGTGCCACGACGCGATGGTCCTTATCGTGTGGCTAAAAAGGTCAGTCCCACAACTTACGAGATTTCAGACATCGAACAGCCTGGCAATCTTCTCGGTAAGTATCACGTACAAGATCTTACACCCTATATCGGTAGCCATGATACCCCACCTAGACCCGTCATACCCAAGAGAAATCGCGGCCGCCCTACCCGCACTGTTGGAGCTAAGGGGCAGGATCTAGTCCAGGAGCGAGGGCGTTCTCCTGAACTAGAGGGGGAGTATGTAGTAAATCGTATATTGCCGCCAAGAGTTGCGCGTGGTCGACTTCCGGCGCGGTACATCGTCGACTTGTAGATTTACTGCGCATGCGTGTTGTCGCTCTCGCTCTCACCGCCGTAGGCAATGTGAGACGCCAAGAGTAGCCTATTTGAGACACACCACGGCTACATCGCCGACGACAGCACGCGCGCGCGCCATTCGTAACGTTTAATATTATTTTTGTTTATTTGTTGTAATTGTGAAGTTGTGAAACTCATTAAAATAGTTTGGTATTGAACTTAATTGTCTATCATTCATCCCTGAGCAAGCTCTACCATAATTTTAATTTTAATTTTAATTTTAATTTTAATTTTAATTTTAATTTTAATTTTAATTTTAATTTTAATTTTAATTTTAATTTTAATTTTAATTTTAATTTTAATTTTAATTTTAATTTTAATTTTAATTTTAATTTTAATTTTAATTTTAATTTTAATTTTAATTTTAATTTTAATTTTAATTTTAATTTTAATTTTAATTTTAATTTTAATTTTAATTTTAATTTTAATTTTAATTTTAATTTTAATTTTAATTTTAATTTTAATTTTAATTTTAATTTTAATTTTAATTTTAATTTTAATTTTAATTTTAATTTTAATTTTAATTTTAATTTTAATTTTAATTTTAATTTTAATTTTAATTTTAATTTTAATTTTAATTTTAATTTTAATTTTAATTTTAATTTTAATTTTAATTTAATTTAATTTGAAGTTATATAAATTATAGATTTAGTGCAATTGAGACCCCACAATACCGGCCTTCCTAGTGTGGGTCTCCAATAGAAAACATGTACATAGGATTTTATTGGAAATAAACGATTTATTATTTATTATTATATTTACACCTTTCAATTATGTGCTCAAGTTGTCCCAATGGTTGGCCAGGATAGAATGTCTATATAATAAATGAAGCGAAAATAAAATATCTATACTAATTCACGTAAACCATGCGCATTGTCGCATCCACATTTACAGTATAATGAGTTTTTTTTTATATCTCAGTCAATATTTTTTCATTTTGAAAAACAATTTATTGGTTACGTATGAAAACCCAGCTTAGTATTCATGAGATGGAATCGCCATCCACGTTCGCTGTATGCAATATCTATTCAATTGAAAATATATATCCACACTTGAATAATTTTCTATTATTGCTGGGTAACATGTGAAAACTTTTTCAAGACCTATCTACTTGTAAATATATGTCTCTCCATTGCTAAAGATAGCACTACCCCAAGGCTCGCCATTTTACTAGTGTTGCCCAACAATGTTGACCACTGATATGGTTGCTGAGACTAGGGAAGTCTTGATCTTGCGCAAGAGTCTTGCTCAGACATTTTTTCCCTAATTTTGCTGAAATTGTTTACTTTTTTAGGATATATATTTTTTTATTTTATTTTATATTATTAGGTAAACCATACAGCACTTACATTATTATTGGTAGAATGGTAACAATTTGCCTTTTGAGGTTCATACAAGTTTTTTTACAAATATGTAGCGAAAATAATGAGAAATGCTTTGCCGACAGACAACCCAAACCCATAAATACATACACTTTAACCCATATAAGCTCGGGCCATCCGCCAGCAACACGCCCCTCCCCACCACACCACAGAACCATATGTATACATATTTGTATCCTAGATTTAGTTGACAACAGATAGTAGAATACGGTCTGAACACAGCACGACGCTCCAGTTGACGAGGCTGCTGCACCACGTGGTAGTTTCTTCTGAGAAGAAACACACCACGGTTGCAGTATTCCTCGACATGGAGAAGGCATTCGACAGAGTCTGGCATAACGGGCTGCTGTACAAGTTGTCCCTATCCCCTACCCCTGTTAGGATCGTCAAGGTATTGGCCTCTTTCCTTGAGGGCAGGAGCTTTCACGTAGCAGTGGAGGGCGTGGCCTCGAGTCCACGTCCCATACGAGCCGGCGTTCCCCAGGGTAGCTGCTTTTCTCCGTCCTGTTACTCCTGGTTCACCAACGACATACCGCTGGCGGAGGGGGTCGAGCTAGCGCTGTTTGCTGACAACGCCGCGTACTTCACAGACTCTAGGGTCTTAAGCTACGCGGCGACGAAGATGCAGCGCTGTCTCGATCTCCTCCCCGAGTGGCTCTCCCGTTGGAGGTTGTCGGTGAACGCCAGGAAGACTCAGGCTACGTTCCTTGAGACTGGACTGAGAAGGCTGAAACCCGACCGTCCCCTTCTGTTAAACGGCGAGAGTCTATCGTGGACTAATCCAGTAAAATACCTGGGCGTCACGATAGACAAACGCATCAACATGCGCGCCCACGTGACCGCCACTGTGAACATGGTGCGGGTGGCGAGAGCCAAACTTCGCCCAGTGTTTGCATCCAGTTTGCCGCTTCACACGAAGCTATTAATATTTAAAGCCTATATCCGCAGCCGACTCACGTACGCCGCGCCGGCCTGGTACGCTCTAACCTCAGCTGCGCTGAGAGCACGTTTACAAGCGCAACAAAATCTACCATTGTCGGCGCCTCGCGGTACGTGAGGAACGATGTAATCCATAGGGATATGCGGATGGAAACACTGGACGAATTCGTGCGTCGTCTGCAGGCTGGCATGTTCGCGCGCGCGTAGGCGACAGATTTCCCACTTGTGAGAAACCTGGCCCCTCTGCACGCCCGTCCGCCGGACGCCAGACAATGCTACGCTCGTCACCTGCTACCAATCACGGAGTCGTGATCGCGGCTCCGCCCCCTGGCTCGTATACTTCAACCTTTAATGGTTACCCCATGCCCTGTCCGTAGTTACGGAAAGCGAACGCAACCTCTGTTAGAAGGCAAATACCTTGACACAGATTCCCCACTCCCCCCTGCGGGGGGTGTGAGAAGACTCTTCTACTACTAGTTGACAACAGATAGTAGAATACATGAGACATATCTGAAATATTAACCCACTATTTGCCCAATCACAAGTTATCATTGCTCAATTTACCAATATTAATATTTATCCAAGAGTGACACGGCAAGGTAACGCTTGCCTAGATTGATGCTGGAATTAAAAAGATCAAGTTCATTGCATTCCTGGTTAAATAGCTTACTCGATCTAATAAAATATGAATTTTGCCTGTAGTTGGAATGGGTGCTTGGAATGTGTAAAGGGTATATGTAACGGGTATTAGTTTTCGAGACACGGAGAGTGATATGCGGTAGGAGTTCTATGCAATCTACAATCTACATTGCCTCTCGCCAGTCTCATCAAGTACGATATGTCAGCAATATCCCTTCTGGTGGAAAGCGGAAGTAAATGATTAAGGATTTTGTTTTCATAAATTGTTATTGCTCTGTGTCCGTAATTTTTACCGTCCGTCATCACGACTGTATCCCGTTCGGGGTGGTCTGAAACTACGCTTTTAAAGAAGCGGATTCACATTTAGCCAACTTTACTATAGGCCCATCATGGCAAATGGCAAGCTCTAAGTCTCTAGCGTACCAAACTCGAGTAATATCACAAATAAATTATTGTGTCCCGACCAGGTATCGAACCCGGTACCTTCCGAGTCTAAATCCACGAACTTAACCGCTAAACCACGGTTTATAACTAAATAAATAAAAAAACTATTTCAAATTTCCAGACCAGTAATTGTTGAGATAGTAGTTTGCGGACAGATACAAAATTTCCTTAGTACAATTAGAAAAATATATATTGAGCCAGAGCAAGAGTTTTGCGAGACTCTTGCTCAAGACTAAGACCAAGACAAGGGGTACAAGACCAAGACAACTTATCCTGATGCAAGACTCTTGGTCTTCAAGACTAGCTAAGTCTTGGTCTTGGTCTGGCTTTGGGCAACACTACATTTCACACGATCTCCTGCCACCAGCGACCTTTCTCTCAGGTCATCTGTCAGGGGCTCATCCTACTCCGCATCTTCCAGTACATGGTCTCCATCGACCATCGATTTTACGACAGACGTGTCCAGCGCATTCAGCTTGCTAATTTTGAAAGCTATGTCGTTAACTTGGGTTCTCTAACGGATGTCAACGGGAATTTATCCTTCAGAGAAATCTCGAGCATAGCTCTCTCCATAGCTCGCTGAGGGACCTTCAATTTATGCATCAGGCCCACCGTCAGTCCACGTTTCTGCACCATACATTACTGGAAGAACGCCTGGTGCCATCAAACACTGTGGTATACGTTCGATAGGATCACGTTATACTCGTGAAACCCCAAACATGGCTGATTCGATAACGGAGTATGCGATAAAAGCTCAAAAGCTAAAAAGCAGCCGAAATATAAGTAAGTAGGTACTTAGGTCTATCTCAAATAATAATTTTTAACACTTGATGGAATAAACATGAATTATGAAACAGCTTTAGCACAGAAACGGTTATTTTTCACAGAAAATCTGTCTCGAGTAACTTCGAACTCTCAAGACAAAAAATATTATAAATTATTCATTCATTCAAATAGAATCGGGCGAACTTTTGCCCAAGTTTTGTTACGCAGATTGCTTATGGCAGTTGCGTGAGGCTATTGATATATTTTTGAAACTTATTCCATTATACCATAATGTTGTAAAAAAAAAATGTTTTTTGTTTTATTTTTGGTTAAACCATTATATTAGAAATATTGGAACGTTACCTCAAACATTAATTAGAATATTCAATTTTATTGTCGTTAGTATAATATTTAAAGTATCATCACGACCGTTTCCCTTTCGGGGTGGTCAGAAACCACGCTTATAAATAATTGAATTCACATTTAGCCAACTTTACTATAAACCAATCATGACAAGTGGCAAGCTCGTCGATGTCTCCAGCGTACCAAACTCGAGAAATATCACAAATAACTTAAATATTAATTAAATGTATTTATTTTCATTAATGAATATTTTTGTATCCCGACCAGGAATCGAACCCGGTACCTCCGAGTCTAAATCCACGGACTTTACTGCTAGACCACGGAGGCAGTAATTTTGTTTTTTAAATGGTTTAATAAGTCCTTAAAATAAATTTTTGAACCTAATGAAAAAATATCCACAACTATTCCATTCAATTTCCTCTGCGATGCAACCTTAGTTCCATTCTGTTAGGTAAGTAGAATATTGCACGAGGAAGTTTAATCGACACAAAATTAGTCGAATTAGGCAGCTGTAAGAAATAAACCATATATGTGTACCTGGTCACTTAGTAACCATAGTGTATCTGGTTACCACATTATAAGACGTACGTTGCGCACGTGGAATCTGTTCAGAGGCGCTTCACGAGATTGGTTATTAGACGTATGATGCAGCGAAAACATCTAAATTTTTCAAATTCAAATTATTTATTTCCATTTGGTTCACAGGTTACACTCGGATATTGTCAATTTTTACAAATAAAATACAATATTATTTAAATTAATTAAAATTAAATTATGGATGGACCGAAATAAGTAAGTGACATTGGTGCCATAAACAAGTACTGTAGCTTAACCTAAATTTGTGGCTTTATAAAGGCCGTGTTAACTTATAATCTAAATAATGATAATTTTATGTCAAATTATAAAAAAAAAAATACAATAACAATTTCGTGGCTGTATAGAGGACGTGTCAACTTATAATCTAAAATAAATATAATATAATGTCTAATTATAATGAAATCAAATTAACTTAAAAAAATTTCGTGGCTGTTCAGTGGCCGAGTCAAATTAAAATTAAAGTCATAATAATATTTATAAGTTATAATAATATTATTTATTTAGAACTTAATTCGTGTCTGTAAGGAAGCTGTGTCAATTTACATACTAAATAAATAATAATATTAGCAATAAAAATAAAATGAAATGACATATGATGATAGACTAGAATACCTTAATATGGACTCACTGAAAACTAGACGCACATTCGGAGACTTCGTTGTTTTGCATAGAATCGTTGGTGGAAATTTGAGGACCGAGGCTATTCGGGACTTAAACTTTGGTATACAAATTCGAACCAAAAGAAATCCAATGTTGTTTGCTATATCGTCCTTTGCAAACAACATAGCAGGCAACAACCCCCTCACTCGAATGTGTAGGCAATACAATGATTTATGTTTACAGGGAGACGCTCCTGATTTATTTCAATTCGTCAGTATTTACAAAATCAACTTGTGCAAGATATTAGGAATTAAAAAATAACAATAATCCTAAATTGGGTGTTCGCTGGAATTTGATGATGACCTCATTAACTCATTAAAAAGAAAGATTTATTATCAGAATTGGCTGTATGGGCTAGACCCTTTGCCTTCCCTATCATCTCATTCATCATCCATCGGGAGAAGAGAAAAAAAAAATGGGTGTTCGCTCTCTATGGTGGATTGTTTCTGGCCTTTGGCAAGGAGTAATTTGCTGTGGACGGCGAGCTAACTAAATTAATATTTATGAACTACTCACTGTGGGTATTGTATTGTTATTTTTATTTTTAAATATATGTAAATGTTTCATAATTGCATGCTGTGTGCACATGCTTTTGGAGATGGTACTGGAACTGTATTGTAAAGATTAATAATATAAGCATTTATTCTAAAAAAATATTTACAAAATATAAAATAAAATTATTACTAAGGATAGGGATATAAGTCCCGTCCGCGTGGAATGGTGGCAAGAACGCTGGCTGCATTTCCCCGCTGAATATGATTCTTTGGGCGAAGACGACAAGACGCGGTGTTATGTCTTTTAAAAACTTTTTTGCACTTGGACTCCATGGGCCCAGAGTTTCTGCAGCAAACGGCATAAATATGTAATCTTTTAATATACTTACATATTTGCGCCGCTTGCTGGACTCCGCATTTTCCGCCGCGGCTCCCGCTTTATGCGCTGACCCCCTGAGATGCGATAAAGATAAAGATAAAAGATTTGAAATTTTAAAAAATGTTTTGTGCTCATTGCTGTTGTCTGTACCTAATAATAATAAATAAATATGTGTATTACATATCCGGGGGACTGCAAAACCTTGGCAGCCCAGCTATAAATTAATTTGTTTCTCTATCTTTGCAGGTAAGCAGCCCAACCCAGTACTTCTGGTACCGGAACACGTTGCAAATATCCGAGGACATCAACTATCCAGAATCGTTTAACTACAAAATTGCTTTAGCTCTCATCGTGGCCTGGATTCTCGTCTACATGTGCATGATCAAAGGCATAGCATCTTCTGGCAAAGTTGTCTACTTCACTTCAACTTTCCCATATATAGTCTTAGTAATATTTTTCTTCAGAGGGATCACTCTTAAAGGCATGGGTGATGGATTAACCCATTTATTTACACCAAAATGGCATACAATTCTAGATCCAGTTGTCTGGCTTGAAGCTGGTACACAGATATTCTTTTCCTTGGGTCTAGCATTCGGAGGGCTAATCGCTTTCTCTTCATACAACCCAGTAGATAATAACTGCTATAGAGACGCGATTATGGTAACAATGACTAATTGCCTAACATCAATGTTCGCTGGTATAGTGGTATTTTCGATTATTGGATTCAAAGCCACAATGATTTATGAGAAATGTCTGGATGTAAGAAATGCAACGCTTCTAGATGTATTTGGGCCGTCGTACAAATCGATTGCGCTACCGGAAGTTGGACACGCAGTTAAAGTCATGATGAATGGGAATTTGACGTCGCTTATCATGCCAGAATTGCCTGTTTGCGATCTGCAGAAGGAACTGGATAATGTAAGTAAATAAAACACGAAATAAAATCAATCAATTATTTATTTTGACCGCCTCCGTGGTCTAGTGGTAACAAACGTTGCCGTGAACTCAGGAGGTCGTGGGTGTTTATATGTATAATATGTATATATTTACAAAAAAAAAAAAGTAGTTTATCAACCATCTAGTTTCCGTAACACAAGCCTCGTAGCTTACCACGGAAACTAGATGGCGCTGTGTGACCTGTCTGGAAATATTTAATTATTTATTTATTTTTAAGTGCGGTGTCTTTGCTAATAAGCTCAAGTTGCGAAAATACGCCAATCTTGGTACCGGTTACGAATTTGAGCCGTTTGGGGGTCGATACGATGGGACCATGGGGACCTTCAGCAAGGCACCTGGCGAAGGAGTTGTCAAAACGGCTGACGGAAAAGTCTGAAGACAAGAAGGCTGGCAATTATTTCTGCTAACATATTAGCCTCGCTATACAGAGGGGAAATATTTCCAGTCTCCTTGAGTACTATCTCGGATGGGACGTCTCTAGAGGACATTTTTTATTTATTTTATTTTTAATTATATTATTTAATGTATATTCATTTACTTCGAATAAAATGTCAAAAATATTTTTTATCCTTACAGCTAGATAGATAAAATATAGATACAGTGCATATAGGTATTGTATGGCAATTAACATTTGCCTAAAATACTACATAAGTAGGTGGTGCTCGCTAAAATCTTTACCTAACATAATTGCAATATAAAAATCTTAAAGTACCTAATATTAAACAAAAATAGGGAACGCAACGAGTGTCCTCGGTACACTACGCTCTTCGGACGGTTATAATCAAAGATTAGGTTATAATTATAGTTTTTTTTGTTGTGTACTCTTCTCCTGATGGATGTTGAATGAGGGGAATGATAGGCAAAGGGTCTAGCCCATACAGCCAAGTCTGACGTAATATATCTTTCTTTTTTTATGAATTATTAAGGTTAAATTCCAAATGTTGCAGAATTGAATGCTTTTCTTGAAGTCACTCGCGGCATTATAGCCCAAACACGTCGGGTATAATATAGGAGTTCACAGCGCGGGTAAACCGCGGGTAAACTGCGCGTAAAAAATAAACTGCAACTAGTGCCCCATGACCGTGGTCTAGTGGTAACAAACGTTGCCGTGGGTTCGATTCCCACCGGGGGCAAGTTGTACATTGTATAATTTGTCTCGGTCTGGGTGTTTATATGTATAATATGTATATATTTACAAAAAAAAGTGTAATATGTAGTTTATCAACCATCTAGTTTCCGTAACACAAGCCTCGTAGCTTACCACGGAAACTAGATGGCGCTGTGTGACCTGTCTGGAAATATTTATTTATTTATATGGACCAATTGGACTTTAATCCAATTTATCGTTTTCCATAATTATTCACATTGTAGGATATTAATAAACAAATAACACCACCTTTAACTAACAATATCCACAGAAAATTAATTTAGAAATCAAAAACTTTCACATGACATGTCCGCGCTTAATGGGGCTCTTTTTTAATTTGAATTAAATTGTAGTAATTATTTTATTATTTATTACGTAAAAAATATTTTTTGTAATAAACGTTTTAGTTGTTAGTATAAAAAATGTTGTTTAAAAATAATTGTAAAACAACGCTAGAGTTAAAATTAAATTGCAAAATGTCGCTAAAAGTTAATTTATACTCGTATTGTAAATACCATCATAATTGCTTTTTTATGCAAAACCAACAGCTGTTAAGTGTGTTTTCGGCTTAACGTTATTTTTAGATGTCTATTTTTGTGTTGCGAATTTAAAATACGCCATTTCGGTTACTCTTTTATAAAAAATAAAGTAAAGTACTATCACGACGGTATCCCTTTCGGGGTGGTCAGAACCCAAGCTTTTTAAAGAAGCAGATTCACATTTAGTCAACTTTACTATAGGCCCATCATGAGAAGTGGCAAGTTCTTTTATAGAATGTCACAATAAAATATACAATGTTAAACCGTTGGGTGGTGGTTTTAATGGTTATGTTTTATAGTTTAAAAGGCATACTTTTTATACTATCATTTCCACTCTGTATATTTTACCATAAATGGAAAAGCAAAGGCAATAAGTCATTCAGCCAGTAATAATTATTTGATTATGGTATTTTTTTAAATTCAGACATAGACGACTGACATCAGTCCCTAACACTTCGCTTGAATGATGCTTGTTTTATTTTGAGTAATCAGTTGCAATTGTTTCCATCAAATTTACATAATTACTTTATTATATTTTTTTTTCAGACGGCATCAGGCACTGGATTGGCATTCATAATATTCACAGAAGCAATCAACCAATTTCCCGGAGCTCAATTATGGGCCGTTTTGTTTTTTTTAATGCTGTTCACACTTGGAATAGATTCACAATTTGGAACCTTAGAAGGCGTGGTAACGTCCATCGTGGACATGAAGCTGTTTCCAAATTTACGAAAGGAATATTTAACTGGTGGTCTGTGCCTTCTGTGCTGTCTATTGTCTATGGGATTTGCTCATGGCGCGGGAAGTTATATATTTTTGCTCTTCGACATGTACAGTGGTAACTTTCCTTTGCTCATCATCGCATTGTTCGAATGCATCGGAATTTCTTACGTCTATGGGGTGAAACGGTAAGTTACATTTTAAAAAAAGATATTCGTATATTTTGAATAGATAAGAATCATGTTATTATTTTTAGTTCTTTTTTCGTTTCTAATCTCCCGATGGATGATGAGATGATAGGGAAGGCAAAGGGATCTAGCCCATACAATCATGTCTGTCGTAATGTATTTTTATTTTTTTAAGATTAAATGATGTTTTCATCCAGGAATTCGATGTTTTAGTTATAGTCACTCGCGGAATTATCGATCAAACACTTTCAGTACATGGGAATTTACGGCACGGGAAATCCGCAGAAAATAAACTGCAACTTGTCCCATATTTAAAGATTCACATTGTAGGACATTGTTAAGGCAAAACAAACGGATTTAGTCCATACAGCCATGTCTACGTAATATTTTTTTCTTTTCCATAATAAGTTGATTACGATTAAATTATCTTTATCACGTTCATAGTGGTCATGGTCAGAAAAATAACTAAAACCACAGATATAGATCTAACTAGATTACGCGAGTCCCTGCATTTGTATGAAAACCAAGCGTGCCACTTTTGTTGTACCTACTGTGACGTCACAAGAGCATTTTAGTGATCGGAATCTCCAGTCCGCGCGAAACCGATATAAAATAGTTCCGACGTTGACAACATATACTGTTTATTGTGTAATATTAGAGACTTTTAAATTTTAGAGAAGGGTTCCGGTGCCGTCGACCACAATGTCAATCTACTAACTCCATCATTAGTTGACGTTTTCAGTACATCAATAGTCGGTATTGCTTTTGTAGTCAGTCGTCGAAACTTTTTTGTTTCCTTAAAACTGCCCTCAATAAAATGAACAGAACAAATTCGACTATGTTTTGTTGGAAACCAATTTTCATGCCCCGTCGCTTCAATCCATTTCATTTTAACGTTAGGGTCACTTGGAAACCTGTAATTATAATTAATAATATTCTGAATTAAATCACTAACAGAAACTAATTGCAATAAAAAAATATATTATGTGTCACAAAATATCCCAAGGCGAACATTATCATTCCTCTGTTTCCAAAATCGATTTTCGAATCGAGCAAGTGTACAACACTATTTGCTTCATTTGACAGAAAAATGATAATAGTGACCCTACCAAGAAGCTTCGCGACGAATGAAAGTATCGATAGTTCCATTTTTATTGCGTGTTTTAGTAAACAGGCTCTACAACTTTGCAACTTTAAAAGCGGCAATGTATTATGAACATGCGGTGCACACTCAGTTACGTAGTTTTCTTAGTAAAACCCACAACAAACATAACGTGCATAAAATAATTGATTCTAAAATAAATGAGACACATTTTAATTACAAAATTACTTACCGATGAAAGGAAACGTTTCCATTATTCCGTCCAACTTTTCTTGTAGAGTTTTTACAGCTCAATACCGCACAGTGAGGCATTTTTTAAATTTAGATTGACGTCCGTTGCCGACAACGCGGACCGCAGACTAAATGAAACCGCATCGAAAGAGGTGCATTGCACTTCCTTTTGGCACGCGAAGTACATACACTCGAGTCATCTAGTTAGATCTATATCTGTGACTAAAACACATTGGGCATAATTTTATAGAAGTAAAACAAATCGTACATTAATTTTTAACTAATGATTTTACCTGTTTCTGGTAATTATTATTGCACTGATGTAACTTAATAAATAAAATTACATAACAACCTGAATATTTGACGTCACAATCTATCGCAGTAGGTCAATGACCTCAAATAATGTCATAACGTCCTCCAAAAGGCTTTGTAGTTCGCTGCCCCTTCGTAAATAAACGCTGAGCTGTAAAAAGTTGGACGTTATTGAAAAATGATTTCAATTTATGATAAAAGTAATATCGAAGGGTTAGAACTAGCTTTCAACATGTTTTTATGCAGACACTATGTATCTTTTCGAATAATAATAGAAAAGTAAAGTATCATCACGACCTTGCGCGGTTAGAAATCACGCTTTTGTAAGTTCACTTTACAATAGGCCCATCTCATACAAAAACTCATACTAAACGATCTGCAGCCCTATTCTATTACTTAGTCGCAAACATTATTAGTGGATTTCGTTATTTACGTCAGATGTTGCGTCATAATTACAAAATATTATTCAATTCTCAACTATTGTCCATGCGGCAAAGACGTCGACTGCCTGGGGCGCCATGGTCTATCTTGTTTTAAAAACGCCGGCCGCTTCTACCGCCACAGCTCTATCAATAATTTGATCCGCAGATCTTTTGCCTCCATCTCTATTCCAGCCACCTTAGAACCCACGGGCTTATTTAGAGATGATGGCAAGAGACCTGACGGTATGACCTTAGTTCCTTGGAGTTTGGGAAAATCACTAGTGTGGGACGTCACATGTGCAGACACGCTAGCAACTTCCAATCTTCAAGGAACTACTATCAGAGCTGGTGCGGCGGCAGAACAAGTTTAAAACGTCAAGCGCTGCAAATATATAAACATTTGCAATGATTATATATTTGTGGCCTTTGCCGTTGAAACCATGGGACAGTGGGGCCTCGAGGCAAAAACTTTATTTAAAGAAATTTCAAAAAAAATAGTCGACGTCTCTGTTGACCCACGGGCTGGCAGCTTCCTCGCTGAAAATATTAGTATCGAAATTCAACGAGGAAATACTGCCAGTGTTTTGGGCACCATGCCACTGGACAATGGCCTGGAGGAAATTTTTATATTGTAAGGTTTGAGACATTAGGATGCTTAAATTTTTATTATATTTAATTTGTTATTTAGATTTAGTTTATTCTTCTAGGTTAATTAATAATATTGTAATTCTTTTATATTGTTTGTATATTACTTCGAATAAACGTTTGTTTTAATTCTCAACTCTATAAGCGCTCGACATTGACAGCGGCCGTGCAAATATCACCTTTAATAGCGTGATATATAACTCGTATGGTTAACGGATTCTATCATATACCGTTTACGACTAATTAACAGAATAAATAGGGCTACTGTTTCTTATATGGATCAAAAGACTACTGGACCAACTGAGGTTTGAGTACTAGAAATGACAGAAATCGCCAAATAGTTTTTCCATACATTTTATAAAAGCCCTTAAGACGATTTAACGCTTTTGCAACCCTCTCGCACGCATAATGCATATTTTTCTATGCTGTATTGTGCGAGAGGGATGCAAAAGTACATAACCCTCTAGGGCATTAAACCTATTTTAGCTCTATAGCTTTCAATTAAGCTCATGAAAATAAAAAAATAACATAGAACAATGTGTTTAATAATAGGCTTAATATTGAAATATCGTTCCACAGCTTCGCCGACGACATCGAGTTGATGACAGGCCAAAGACCTGGAATCTACTGGCTTATCTGCTGGAAGTACCTCTCTCCACTCGCCATGATCAGTATCCTGGTCTCCTCCTTCATAGAGCTGGCAATGGGGGGGTCTGGCTATCAGGTCAGGTTACTTGCACTTAATATAATACTTTTATAACACAATACTGTTGGCGACCACTGATAAACAAGCGGCCTCTATACTTCAATGATGACAACTTGGCTGGTGTTGCCATCGAGAACAAGGCGACACGCGCGCCAACGATCGCGCCCAACGGTTCTGCACGAATGTGATTGGTTCTTAACACGATGTGATTGGCCGGTGCGCCCCACTACTTTGGGGGTCTTTAAATACGGTTGCGACGAGTTGCAAGGGGCATTCCTTTATTTAACACATTATATTAAACATTTGTATATTAAACATAATGGTTTGGGGAGCAGAGTTCTGTATCTCTTTCTTGCTTACTTGTTTTGATATATTTTTTTCCTGTACCAAATTTTGTAACTCAATTTACTTTTGCTTCAATAAACGATTTTTACTTTACTTTTTTTTTAAGTAACAAGCATTATTGATAAAATACTCATTAACTACGAGTATACCACTAAAAGTACCTTAGTTAATAATACTGAAAGGACATCATTCATATTGAATAAAGATTTGGGCTAAAAAGTATTAACAAGTTTTTTCAGATAAACTAAAAAGTTAAGTTATTTTTACCTGAACTTTTCACAACTAAATAATAAATCTTCAACAAACTCCCTAGTATTACCTACTGCCTACTAATGAACCTGAAATCAATTCCATAATTCGGAATCTAATATCTAATCATGTGACAGGTTGGTATGGAATATCATGCTTAGCCTTAAAGAAAACAAATTAGTTCATTGTGCCGGTGCTTACACATATAATAAATTTATCTATTTGTATAGCATATTGTCCTGATTCTTTAAAAATTGCAGTTGTGACTCCAATTCCTAATTTATATCAGTAATATTTTGCTTACTTGTATCATAATGTACTATAACTTTTTTATTTGATTTCATTCAGGCTTGGAGTCCAGCAATAGGGGATAGTGTGGAGAAGCCGTGGCCAATCTGGGCAATCCTTTTAGTGCTGGTTTTAATCCTATCTTCGGTACTCTGGATCCCAGGTGTCGCGATCTTAAGGTTAGTGAGTTTTGAGGTTAACTTATTTGTATCCGGTTCGAAGGACCATCTAAATGCAGATATAATTTAAATAAAACTAAGCTGTATTATACAGTAAAACCCAACTCTTTAATGTATTCCAATGTCCATAATTTTATTATTTATATATTACCATGTTATTTTTTACATTACAATTAATTATTCAAGTGTAACCATTATCTGGTAAACACCAACAACACATCAAACTTGCCATCTTAAAAAATATATATATTATATCGTATGGTTTAAGGCTACCTTGCTCAATGTGTTTGATTTCTAACCAATCCATGTTTCACATGTGGGTGCCGGGTCCGTCGTGTGTGGGAAAGAGAGATGAGAAGAATGGTGTCTCGGGCATGCGATCGACTATAGGCTGGTTTACAAACAAGACGGTCATCATCCATCATTCTGCTCCTTTCTCTACCCAACCAAATACTGTATGATTCCATAATGCCGTCTTGAACGCTCGTTCCATAAATGTATTGATGGCAGACCTACTTAGGCTGAAATAATTTTCAGTAAGTGGTGCGTGGTAAGATTTTACTGGAATTCCTCTTACACCAACTTCCACTGCGCAAAGCTTCTAGTTTTGACGTTAAACATAGAGAAGGTATAAAAAATTAACCCCTTAATGATAGAATATAATTTCCAGGTATTTGGGTATACCTTTAGTTGAGGACGAGGAGCGAGCGTGGTTCCCCGCCGAGGATCTTCGTGACTTTCACGGAATTGAACCGCGACCTGTCACTACATTGGAGACCGTTCTCTTCTGCACCAGACCTGATGGCTCAGAGAGTTGCTGCTGGCCAGGATGCTGCGAAACTGATGATGAGGAATAAAAAATTAATAAAACAATATTTTTTCAGGCTGTATTGGCAAGATTCCTTCGCAATTAAAAAGTATATATATGGCCACGTTTATTCTGTGAAAAATTAAAACAAAACCATCCTAGGGTTATGTTTTGACTGGCTGCAGGACTTGAATCCAATGCCTAAATAAATATGAAAATAAATAATAACAAGTAATAGATCCGTCAAATTTTGTTCAAAAATATATGCGTTCCCTTTGCATTCTTCAGGGAATTATAACAACAAAGAAAACTATTTATAGGTTGAGTCATGTTTAGAACGGCTGATGGACTTAAATTCAATGCCTAAATAAATATATTTAATACTGTTAAAGTTTGAGAATTTGTGCATCAATATTTAAAAAACCCATCTACATAAAATATAACCATTAATGCTGATAAGTTTATATATAGGTACTATGAATATCAGCCAAAGTATCAATATTTCTTAAAAAATATTTTTTTTGTACGCAAATTTCGTACTTAGATAAAAATATATATTAATTGTTATTAACTTTATATACCTTCTATTTATTGTTAAAATACTTTTGGATCTCTCTATACAATATTAAATTGTTATACTTAAATAATCGCGACAATATTAGCTAATTAAAAATACATATAGTTTTTAATAAGTATACATGTAATTGAACGAACAATAATTAGAAATTAATATAGTATTTAATTTGTTGAACGTACGAATATTACAATCAACATATCAAAAAAACAATTATCATAAAAAAATAAACAAAGTACGACTAAGAGCGACCTTCACCGATAGAGTATTCGAAAAAAAAACACTTCTTATTACGAAATGCGTGATAAGTGACTCTTGACTTTTTGCCTATTTTACACACAACTTTCGCATTATAATAATAATAATAATAATTTTATTCGATGTAAAAAATATACAGTAACATAAAAATACAGTAATATAAAAAGAGTATACAAATCTAATAATAATATAATTTTGAGCGAAATTTTATAGGCAATTATACAGCGTGCAATTTATTAAAGATCAAATATTTTTATATTATAATCTAGAATTAAAATCAAGAACTACGTATTTTTTATTATAATTAATCAGTAAGAAAATCTTAATTTACGATGCAGAGAAATTTTCCTAAAAATATCGCCACTCATACTGAGCCCAATCAAGTAGGTAGCAAAAGGTCGACGATCGTGCGAACTTTGACTTACGTAGTTCTTTCTCTCTCTATTTTATCTCTCGGCTGTCAGCGAGATCAATTAATAATAACACTCACGGTTGCAAAAGACATTTAGGTATTTACCACGATATAAATAGATTTTAAGTGATTTTAAGATCTTATTCACCATACAGTAGTGTTTTGTTTTTCGGATAATGATTTGTGGCTTGACACCTAATGCCTAAAAAAAATATTTGTTCTTTTTACGACTACACGTGGATATCTGGTGGTTCGTCAATCTTTCTTCATTTATGCTCATTGGATAGCCTTTTTTTCATTTATTAAATAGTTATGTATTTATGACGGAAAAAACGGTAACACAAGCAATAGTGATGGGTTGCCAAATGAAATATGTTTAAGGATGGGTACAGAGTTAATTTTTGAAAGTTAGGGTTAATAGCTAATGCTAGAAATATGAAAAAATACTGAAGTCCTACTGCAAAAACAAATGCATTACAATTTTTTTAAATAAAATTATTATCCTATCAAACAAGACTTACCAATGTTTTCCAGGTCTGATTCCTGCAGCCCTATTCTGTTAGTTAGCCGCTTTTGTTAGTCGGCCGTGCAAATATGAACCTTAATAGCGTGATATAACGGATTCCATTATATAACGTTTGCGCTTAAGTAACAGAATAGGGCTGCAGGAATCAGATCTGGAAAACATTGGTAAGTCTTGTTTGAAGCGGTGTTATTTTTATATAAATATCACCATGGCAAGCTTACAATATTAGTTCTCCTTGAAAGTAAAATTGACTTTAAACATCATTGCAAATCACCGAGAACAACAAATAGGTGAAGGCGGGGAAGTATCCACCGTTCGTGATAAACCCAGTAAAGTGTATGCACGCGTTTCGGGATCAGGCTCGAATTGCCGTCATGCCCAGTCAAACCGGCATAGTGTTAGGGACTGATGTCAGTCATGAGTGTCTGATTCCACTTGTTAACATTCTTGCGCGCCACTAACCATCAGGTATTATATATTATTATTATATTAAAAGTGGATTTCATTCGGATAACAGATCGGTGAAGCTCGCTCTTCTACGTATCTTAGACTAATAAGCAAAGATTTATCGATTTTAGCCTAATACTTTCATATCATGTTAAATTGACAATTTGAATTTAGCAAAGAACTCCTCATATCATATATAATTTATATCACAATATCATTAGAGTAGAAAAGCGAAAAGGAATTTATAACTTTTAGATAAATGACAATAAAATAATACAGGGGTCTCAAAATAAAGTATATATTTTTTTTATTTTTATATTTAATTATTATAAAATTATTAATAATAATAACATAATATTATTATTTATATATATATATATTTTACGCAATGACTGTTTGGCCTTGGAAACTTGGCAGGTCTGGTGTGGGATTAGCTCCATCTCACATCCAGGTGACCTCGTCAGGCGCAGGAAGTGCGGCGTTTAACTTAAAAATTTAATTTAATTAATATGATAATAATTAACCTTGGTACCGGTTACGAATTTGTACTGTTTGGGGTCGAGACGATGGGCACATGGGACTTTCAGCAAGGCGCATGGCCAAAGAGTTGTCAACGCGGCTGACGGAAAGATCTGGAGACAGGAAGGCTGGCAACTTATTAGACTCGCTTTGCAGAGGGAAGTGTTGTTAGTCTCCTTGGAACTATCTCGGATGGGACGTCTCACGCACATACTTTCAACGTGAACAACAAATAGGTGGTAGGCAGGCTAATGGTGGTAATTTGCCCAGTCTGCCGGGACGGGGAAGTATCCACACGTTTCGGGATCAGGCTCGAATTGCTGTCATGCCCAGTCAAGCCAGCATAGTGTTAGAGACCGATGTCAGTCATGAGTATCTGATTCCAGTTATTAACATTCATGGACCTTGCGCGCCAATTACCATGAGGGGCGCAAGGTCACATGTGCCAGTATTATATATGTATATATAAAATGGCAGCTATCTCAGATTCTACATGTCTAATATGTAATTTTGTTGAGAGCTTAAATAAATGACAGCTCTGGACACCATTATTTTAAAGAAATAATTCCTTAAACATGTAGTTTAATAATATTTTATTTTTTATTTGATATGATTATATAAACTTTCTTTTGAGACATCCATTTTAATATAATGTAACTTAGAATAATAACGCATAGAAAGATAGTTTATAACAAAGAAAAATCAAACTTTGAGGCTATAATTATAAGCTACCACTTACATTTGCCAAAGATGTACGAAAACACAGTTACCGTGCTACAGAGAGCACGTTAAGCTGTCCTGCAGCTCTATTCTGTTACTTAAGCGCAAACGTTATTAGTGGATTCCGTTATTTACGTCAGAGCTTGCGTCATAATTACAAAAAAATATATTCAATTCTCAACTCTATAAGCGCTCGCAGCCCTATTATGATACTTAAGCGCAAACGTTATATAATGGAATGCGTTAGCCTTATATATCTATCACGATTTTAAAGCTGATATTTGCACGACCGCTGTCCATGTCGAGCACTTATAGAGTTGAGAATTGAATATTTTTTATAATTATGACGCCAGCTCTGACGTAATTAACAAAATTATCTAGTAACGTTTGCGCTTAAGTAACGAAATAGGGCTGCTGGTTTCAATAATAAAATTAAATTATTGAAACCATAATTAAATAAAATTGTTATAAAAAATTTACATCAGATCCTCGCCAACTTTTCTGGCTAGCGTGGCGAGTGTAGGAAAATTTCTAAATAATTCATTAATAATGTATTATAGAATGCCCATTTCCAACAGTGGAGTCTGTGTTCCTGCTGTTCTAGGGGCCGTGAGTGTACAATGTCTATGTCATGCTGGGGGTTTGAAACGACCATTGTAGGATTTCTTAAGCGTTCTTACAACAAAGCTACAACAGCTCATGTGTTATTATTCTATGTTAATATGTATATTTATGTTGGCATATATATTATTTATCCTGCCATCAGTGACTTGATAATATATTATATAAAGTCACTCCTTCGATTATAAGCTGTGATTATTTTACGTGACAATAAATAAAATAATTTATTTACTGACAATAATATAATTTATTGTGATTTAGATTTTAATATAAATTGTAGATTGTAGAATTTAGCTAAAAGATTTTGGAACTAGCCTATGCTCTACAAATATTTTATGTATACATTAGAAATCAATATGATGACAATAAATAAAGCCAAATTATTGACAATAAAAATATTTAGATTCTATTTTACCATATTTACTTATTATCTTTAAATAATATATGTAAGTCAGTAAGTATAGACAAATTAGTTATTAAGTGATTATTATATCATTAGTTTTATTTTCTTTTGAATAACTAGTAAATAAATACTATTATAATAATAATAATAATATAAGGCTAATGAAAGTGAATAACGAAAAAGCGCTGTAAATTAAAAAAAATATTAGTATGGTATCCCTTTATCTTCAGCAAAGAAGCCGATAGACGCATTCAGCTAGGATGGGCATCATTCGAGAAGCTACGTCACATCTTCCTATCGAACATACCACAGTGTTTGAAGACAAAAGTTTTCAACCAGTGCGTTCTTCCAGTAATGTCGTATGGTGCAGAAACTTGGACACTGACGGTAGGTCTGGTCCACAAGTTCAAGATCGCTCAGCGAGCTATGGAGAGAGCTATCCTCGGGATTTCTCTAAAAGATAAAGTCAGAAACGTTGACATACGTCAAAGAACCAAAGTTACCGATATAGCTTTTAAAATTAGCAAGCTGAAGTGGCAATGGGCTGGACACATATGCCGCAGAACCGATGAACGATGGAGTAGACGGGTTCTGGAGTGAAGACCACGTACTGGAAGACGCAGGGGTGATTGCGACTGGGGTCGCCCCCCGCCAGATGGACAGATGAGTTGAGGAATGTCGCTGGTGGGGGATGGATGAGGGTGGCAGAAGATTGTGTGAAGTGGCGAGCCTTGGGGGAGATCTACATCCAGCAATGGAGACACACAGGCTGAAGATGATGATGATGGTATCCCTCGATGCTATGTTCGACTTAAAAGCATATAAAGCAAAGCTTGCCTTTATTTTGCCGAATAACTTTCAAAGCGAAAAAAATGAAAAAAAAACGCTTAAAGCGACAAGTCAAACATAGGGAAAGTTGGACAAACAACAATTCATCATCTATGTTAGGGTCATATTACACTTGTTAACTTATCGGCAAATAAATAGAAACGAATGTAATATGCTCTCACTAAAAATATTATTTGTTGCAAATATCAAAATAATGAATCATATTAACCTAAGAAATTCAACACCACACGTAAACAATCTCGTTTTTGGTTGAATCTAGCTTCATTTTCTAGTTGTCTTTCTTGGAATTTGGACAGCATGTAAAACAAAAACTTTAGGACTCTAATTTTAATAGTTTTATTTATATTCTATTATATATCTATTATATATGGATACTATTCCGAAATAAACGCATTTTTTTTTTATTTATTTATTTTATTTATATTTCAAAAACAATTCAAAGCAAATGTTTGACAACGGTCATATTAAAAAAAATACACTGTCCTAATAGTGTTGCCATTTGAAAGTTTACAAATATTTCGATTATCTACTTTCATTAGTAAATAATTACTGTTATATAGATATTAATTTTATTCTTTAATTGGAGTTCTTCGCGCCATTTTGCACGGACATGTCAAACCCAAGTTTTTTTTTTGTTAACTAATTAATAAAATAAAAACTTGGATATTGTAAGTCAAAAGTGATGTTATTTTGTTTAATAATCTGCTACATTGTAAATAATTGTGGAAAACGATAAATTTGACACTAATATTGCAAGTTGCAGTATTTTTTTTTGCGGTTTTCCCGCGCTGCCAACTTCGTGTAACGTGTTTGAACGATATTGACGCGAATTACTCCGTGAAAAGCATCAAATTCTGTAACACTTGAAATTAGATGATCTCGGTTATGAACACTGATATGAATTAATATTATGAATAAATTACGTGTTTAGGACTGATGTATAATGTACAATGTCCTTTAAAGTAACATTTAGGCGCAAATTTCATTTTTAAATCTAATTTATTCATAATTATATGTCTATTTACTATTGTTGGAATATATATATTAATAGAATGTAATATAGTAGGAACAAACTATAATTTATGCATTTTAATTAAATACGCTATGATTTCCATACAAGATTTTTTGCTTTATCTATACATAAAAACCCAGCCCATAAAGCCGACACGTACATTACGAGTAGAGGCGCAGCACGAATCAACCAATCAATTAAAAGCGCGGTATGAATTGCCCAATCAAGTGCGACTACGAACTAATATACTTTTGCGGTTTGGATTAGTTTCTAGGGAACGTTTTTATATCAGTTAATGCCAATGTTTATATATATCGATGTAAAAAGGGCAGATTTGGCTTTGGTATTTCAAAAGTTCCTCTATATCCTGGTTCATCAGGTCATAATGTAAATTTTATGCTTCCAAATGTTTTAATTTTAGTTTATTTAATTATATAAGACAATAATAAATCAAAATAAAATTGAACATCAAACTAATAATATAAACTAAATTTAGAATATTGCGAAACTAAATAAAAACTATTCGACTAATTTTAATTAAAGATTTGGTACGTAAGTGAGTTTTCTGTCTACAGAACGTTCAACGTAGGCGTGACGTTGGCACTAATGCTTGTCAATCTGTTGTTGTCAGATCGTCATAGTGTGAACTGCTCTGCTCGTTTATATTAAATTATTTAATATTCTAAAATTGATTGGCAATGCTGCCAATTCCCAAGGCAGACGACTTCTTACGTTACAACTAACGATCTGTAGCTAGAAATAATTAATTTAGTATGGAAAGCAGAGAAGTAAAAAACCTAATAAATAATAATAGAAAATATTTTAATATCGTAGTTGTAATATTTCGATGTGATATATTGTAATTGTTGTTATCTTTGTAAATTAAACAAATAAAAATATATAATCATATATATAATCGTTTTATGTCTAAATACTCGTAATTGTAAACTCAGATACAAACATCGATTTATTTGGGAAAACATATGTTATTAATGATCAGTAATTAGATAAAGAGTGTCCCATAAGTCAAACTCAAACTGGGATAGACCAGCAGCCCTATTCTGTTACTTAAGCGCAAACATTATATAATGGAATCCGTTAACTATATATATATCACGCCATTAAAGTTGATATGACCACTGTCAAGGTCGAGCGCTTATAGAGTTGAGAATTGAATATTATTTTGTAATTATGACTCAAGCTCTGACGTAAATAACGAAATCCACTAATAAAGTTTGCGACTAAAGTAATGGAATAGGGCTGCAGGGCCGGCAGTCTCGACAGATAGCGATTACAGTCGATAAGTCATTAAATAAAAATGCCACTTAGAAAATCAGAAAGCTTATTTGGTCAAGCTTAGTTTCAAAGTATTATTTTAATTTGAGAACTTATGACATTACAAACTCATTCAGCTCCATATTAACTAATTTTATATCCTAATAGTGCAGGCGAGTTAGCAGGAATAGCTGAGTATATTTTTGGCAAAAAATATTTTCGCATCGAAAATTGCAAAAAACCTGTTTTACGGACTTTTTTGACGATTTTTCACATAGGTTCCCTGAATATTTTTTTTCCAAAAATATACTTAGCGTTTTCTGCTATTTTTCTTATTATTATCCCGTCAAAAAAGTGGACGGGTGATTTATTTTAACGGATAAACTATGTCGCCTGCACTATAATATGTGTATTATATCAATAGACAATAATATTTATTCCTTTGCAACACTAGAAGCAAATGCTAAAATGTCAGCTGGCTGCTGTCAGACAGTAAAACTGTATCGATAATATTCGATAACTTTGGCCGCGTTCGTGTTATAGCATTTCCAACATTTCGTAGCAACTTCATAAACCAGCGCGAAATGTCGTTTTTGTTAAGAAATACCACTTTTTTAACAATGCTAACATTTCTTAAATAAAACGAGCGGTGATGCTACTTTTTGACAAGTGTTTTCGTTCATGTTTTATCATACCATGGCATCCAATACACGTGATATTATTATGGTCTTTGAATTTATTACATAAAATCGTTTAATATACCTTTTTAACAAATATAATAGAAAACTATAAAGTATATAAAAATGGTAAACGATCAATTTGACATCTGTCAAAAAGTAACATCAATAACCCTCCTTTCAACACGGTACTGACATACGGAAATTAGCATCAAATGTTAGAATTTTCATTAAACGAACGACTTGTGCTAAAAAAAGTGGTATTTTCATGCTAACATTTCTTAAAACGAACGCGGCCTTTGTGAGTTGCCAAATGTCGTCGCTAAATAGTGTGCGAAAATCGCTAATTTCACAGATAAATTTGATAACGATTCCAATTAAAGGTAGTCTACTCACTATTCATCCCAACGGACGCCGTTTTAATCAAACTATTCGAATAGGTGCGTCCAATTATTTTGCAGACTGTTGATCGATTATCGCATTCAGCGTTCGCGACGCCATTTTCAATAAGATGAAGATGTCGTCATCACTGGCGGCCGGCGCATCGCAAAATAAACTGAATAGACGCAGACGTAATCCAAGGCTTTGGCATCGTTTAAAAAACAATATGTTTTCGACAATCGTGAACAAATTTTGGAATGCGACCACGCGATTTGGTCTGTTAGAAGGGTCGTCAATAGCCACCTTACTTCGTTAAAATAAAGTTAGCGATCGTTATGAAATGTCGAGACTGGTCGCATAAAACAAAAACAAATATAATGTAATATTATATACATATATACGAGTATACCGCGTGTAATTATCAAGAGAGCAAATATTTTTTAGAACAAAATCATTATCTGAAAAACAAATCACTAATGCATGGTGAATAAGGCCGCGTCTGTATATCGCTATATCCATCTTGATAAATATCTAAAGGCCGGGGAGTTATTATTAATTGATCTGACCCACAGCCGAGAAACGAAATAGAGAAAGAATTACGTAAGTCAATGTCCGCGCGATATTTTTAGGATAACTTCTCTGCACCGTAACTTAAGATTGTATAACTGAATAATTAAAATAAAATATACGTTGTTCTTTATTTTTATTTTAGATTTTAATAGAAAAAAAATTGCTGTTTAATAAATTACACGCAATATATATAATGTAATAATGTTAATAATCGTCCATTTGTTTATGTCATCCAATGTGAAAGTTGCTATTTTATTATTATAGCTAAATTTTAAATACCGTTAAAAATACACAAATTGGAGCACAATCTAGCCAAGTTTCGTTAAATAATTTCATTGCAACGAATTCTTATTTTTGTCATGGAGTTGCGTCATGTGAACATACATGAGGGTGTTGCCTGGATTGATGTGCACCCTAACTTTATATTTCAATGCGCAAATAATTTAATAGTACTGGTCATGCATGCGAATCTATAAAGCCTCTCTTGCATATGGAATATTTTCAAATTAAAGTAAAAAATCATACGATTCCTAAAATCTCCAAAAAAAAAAACTGAATGCGTAGACCAATATCTAGAGAGAAGACAAATTTCTAAGCATTCCATGGATTCACCGTGCGGGTGCCGGGTCCATCGTGTGTGGGTAAGAGATGAGAAGAATGGTGTCTCGGGCTTGCGACCGACAATAGGCTGGTTTAAAAAAAGGAGGCCTCCTTTTTTTTCTATTGCGCGATAATACGCTCACCATCCACCATTCTACTTCTCTCCCTACCCAACCAAATACTGTATGATTCCGTTAATGCCGTCTTGGAAGCTTGTATAAAATAACGTAAAAAATAACGTTTATTAGATCATAATCAAATAATTTCAGTTAGTGAGCACTGCCTTCTGGAAAAGAAATTCTGAGCTCCAGAAGATTGTCATCTACATTGTCCAGCTTGCTTCGCAACCAAATTTTTTAAGTCAGCATGGTTTTATTAGTGGTCGTTACGTCGACACCAATATTGCTTTAGGTAGTGACTATTTATTGGAAGCAATGGACACCAAACAAGTGGATGTCGTGTATACCAATTTCTTAAAGCGTTTGAAAAAATTAAGCATTCAAAGCTGCTGGGAATCGGTATACACGGCAGCTTTTTCAGATGAATAAAAAAAAATACGACAGAGGCTTATGAGCGCATATCCTAAAACAACAGTCATAATTGAATAAATATGTATAGTTGTTTATGATTTATTTTTTATCCATATCCAGTAGTGTAGCCTTAAAGTTTTATCTATTTATGTTCCTTTGAAGTGCTGGTGTCGGTAAGTCGGCCTTAAAGTTAAGGAAGCCACTAAAAAAGTAATAATTTACCGGCCGGTTATTATGTGGGAGAGCCTCTATTCCATATCATAACGTCAAACATATCGAAAAAAATAGTGTGGGTAGTTAGAAAAAAACTATCAGTATTTAATGATTAGAAACAGCATTTTTAATACAATCTCTTTTGAGCAGTCGTCGGGGACGGTCGTTTCATATCAATCAACATATCGTTGATATATTGTGACTGTAGGTTTATTATTTGATCTCATATTTTATTGCTGTTATAATTTTAGTAAAAATATCGATGCCTAATATTATGTATATTATTAAGATACCTATATCTATTAAAGTGTTGATGGTAATAAACGTTTAAAAATTGCATTTTGTTTTTAAATTTCATCCGTATACGCCTCTGACTGGCCAGATAGGCTACCTCCAAAGACTCGCCATGCCACTTTCAACCAAATTCCTTATGCTGAAGCTTCATCTATGTGTTAATTGATATAGTGCGCAGGTATGGTCAAGTCTTGGCGCGCTTATTAGACATGTAACGATCACACTAGATCCTAAGTCCGCATAACTTATCGCTCAGAGTCCCGAGCGCCATGGTTCGTGCGTAATTCCGTCATAGCCCGAGATCTGAAGATGCCTACTATTGTCGTCGGACACACTTGACATATGTTCTATCGGAACGGTTACTTCAAGCATCTACAGAATATCGCTGTCTTGTGCTCCTTCAACTCCTGGGTTCGTGAACCAAACGGGCGCTGTTATATCAGTAAATATTTAATTTATTTGTTATATTTCTCGAGTTTGGTACGCTCTGGAGACATCAACGAGCTTGCCACTTGTCATGATTGGCCTATAGTAAAGTTGGCTAAATATGAATCCGCTTCTTTATAAGCGTGGTTTCTGACCATCCCGAAAGGGAAACGGTCGTGATACTTTCTTTTTTTGTTTAAAATACTTCTGCTTTTTCCAGTGATAAATTCGACTAAAAACTGTGAAGCTTGGTTTCGAAGAAGCAATTAAACGAACGGTTTTAGCCGAAAACGCAAATTCAAAAGTAATAAAAAAATTGTGCAAAAATAGCTAACTTGGTAGGTTTTTATTCGAACAAGGCGGTATATGAGTTTATTAAACCATTATGAACTACATCCGTACTCATTATTGAAGTGACCAAAAAGTTCTGCGTCGATTGGTAAATACTCTCATGAAGTTGGAAATCCTCGTTTTATAGCATTTCCAACATTTCGTAGCAACGTCATAAAC
This sequence comes from Tinea semifulvella, assembly GCA_910589645.1. Lineage (NCBI taxonomy): Eukaryota > Metazoa > Arthropoda > Insecta > Lepidoptera > Tineidae > Tinea > Tinea semifulvella. The sequence continues at coordinate 1,983,765 of OU342615.1, read as the reverse complement.
CAGCGCGAAATGTCGTTTTCGTTAATAAATACCACTTTTTTTTAACAATGCTAACATTTCTTAAATAAAACGAGAGGTAAGGCTACTTTTTGACAAGTGTTTTCGTTCATGTTTTATCATACCATGGCATCCAATACACGTGATATTATTATGGTCTTTGAATTTATTACATAAAATCGTTTAAAATACCTTTTTAACAAATATAATAGAAAACTAAAAAGTAGGTATATAAAAATGGTAAACAAACCATTTTATATGTTAATGACATGTCAAAAAGTTACATCAATAACCCACCTTTCAACACGGTACTAACATACGAAAATAGCATTAAAAGTTAGATTTTTCATTAAACGAACGAGTTGTGCTAAAAAAAAGTGGTATTTTCATGCTAACATTTCTTAAAACGAACGCGGCCTGGTAGATTTAATAAATAAAAGATGGAGACGAAGTCCTTCGCGCCATTTTGCGCGGTCGTGCCAAGTGCAAGTTTTTGTTTTGTAAATTAATTTACTGTGGATATTGTTAGTCAAAAATGGTGTAGTTTTGTTTGATAAACTGCTGCAATGTAAATAATTATAGAAAACGATAAATTGGACTTTATATGTACTCGTATATAGAGCACAAGTTGCAGTTTATTTTTTGCGGGTTTCCCGCGCTGTGAACTCCCATATTATAACCGACGTGTGTGGGCTATAATGCCGCGAGTAACTCCAAGAAAAGCATCAAATTTTGCAACATGATGATAACCTCATTAACTCATAAGAAAGACATAACGTCAGACTTGGCTGTATGGGCTAGTCCCTTTGCCTTCCCTATCATCTCGTGCAACATCCATCGGGAAAACAGAACAACAAACAAATAAATAAAAGATAATTCATAAATCACAATATTTGTTTATTAATACCAAAAAATACAACTAACTATGATCAGGTTATAATTAATAAAAATAATATTCACGCCGTTATCCCTGCTGACGGTGGCTAGAAAAAGAGCATGTACCAACTCAACTTGGCCAAATACAATATCTCTTATGCGCCCTGCAGCCCTATTGGTACTTAGTCGCAAACGTTATTAGTGGATTTCGTTATTTGCGTCGGAGATTGCGTCATAATTACAAAATATTATTCAATTCTCAACTCTATAAGTGCTCGACCTTGACAGCGCCCGTGCAAATATGAACTTTAATAGCGTGATATATATTTATATAGTTAACGGATTCCATTATATAATGTTTGCGCTTAAGTAACAAAATAGGGCTGCTGTAAACTAAAGAGGAAACTAATTGGGAAAAGAGAGTCACGCAAAAAACTCTCGCTCACCCAAACACTAGCGTCGCCAGGTGGATGGTAGGATACTTGAAGTGCCATACCGCTCATCCAAACACTAGCGTCGCCAGGTGGATGGTAGGATACTTGAAGTGCTATACCGCTCATCCAAACATTAGCGTCCCAGGTGGATGGTAGGATACTTGAAGTGCCATACCGCTCATCCAAACACTAGCGTCGCCAGGTGGATGGTAGGATACTTGAAGTGCTATACCGCTCATCCAAACATTAGCGTCCCAGGTGGATGGTAGGATACTTGAAGTGCCATACCGCTCATCCAAACACTAGCGTCGCCAGGTGGATGGTAGGGAAGTGCCATACCGCACATCCAAACACTAGCGTCGCCAGGTGGATGGTAGGATACTTGAAGTGCCATACCGCTCATCCAAACACTAGCGTCGCCAGGTGGATGGTAGGGAAGTGCCATACCGCACATCCAAACACTAGCGTCGCCAGGTGGATGGTAGGATACTTGAAGTGCCATACCGCTCATCCAAACACTAGCGTCGCCAGGTGTATGGTAGGATACTTGAAGTGCCATACATACCCTTATTAGGTATTATCTTCTATATGTGAATAGTATTATATCCAAAATTAGATTTTTGAGCCCGCAACCATTAACTAGGCTTGAAAAAAAAAAAAACATGTATTTTGTTACTTGTAAACAAGTAACTAGAAATACGATACATAATCAGGTACTAATGTTACATAATATATATACATACAGTATATATATACTCTATATAACGACACTGAAGGGACTGTGCATTTTATAGCGTTATAGAGAGTTGTCATTAAATGGAGAGAAGAAAAGTCAGAATTGGAAAACAAGCTAAACCAACCCAAAGCCAATTGATTTCGACGCTTTAGGGAGTTTGTCGTTAAATCGAGTGACGTTACATGGAGTTTACACTGTATATATATGTATTTACTAAAATTGTATAGTTCGCTTGTTGACAACAATGGCCGACATGTTGAATGAATTGATTGATCTAATGAATGAATAATGAATGACAACTCATTATATTCAAACCAGACATTAAATTCAGTACCTACGGGGCCCGTCTACTAGGCGGCGCCACAAGTTTCCTTTTTTGAAGCTTTAGCCAATTTTGTCGCAATTCTTAAAAAAATAAAGTGGTAAGTGGGTAGGTTTACATCTACTCCTCATTATGTACAAATGCTACACCTCGCAGCTACAGTCGACCCGCGACCACGGCCAATGCTACTTGGCTGAAACGTCGGGAGAAGTATAGTAGTGTTTAATTAGAATTATAAAAAAACTAATTCATGTCATTGAGAATATATAACAACTCTTTATTACCAAGAAAGGAATATGGACGAAGTAATAGTTCGAGCGCCTAATCGTCTTCCTTACTAAGAAAGTAAGACGATTAGGCGCCCGAACTATTACTTCGTCCGTTTTTCTTAAATAATATCCCTTTCAGCACGACAAAAAATATTAACAGGTATTAATAACTTTGAAATACTTCTAATAAAGTATCTAATAAAAATAGTGAAAAAAAAAAACCACCAGCGAATTCCACAAAGCCGCCTCCATATATTAGTGCGTTGTTATACTATTGTATGTTTTTTTCTTTAAAAAGGACTATGGACTAGCCTAACAATTTAATAAAGATAATCACTAACCCCTCATTCCGAATTGCACTCAGAGCGCTTAGAACGAATATGACACTGACCGCGCCGTTCCGAATCAAATATCGCGATTTGGATGCTCAGAGCGTGATATCAATTCGGAACAGTCTAAATCACATTTTAATGTATGGGAGATAAATTGCGGATTCCATATCTTTGAGTATATATACTGGCAAATATACATCTCTCGGTTTATTAATATTTATATGTGTAAAGTTTAATATTATTAACTTATTTTGGTAATTTAAAATAACTTGCCGCGTTACAGACATTTTTTTTTCACTTCCTACTTAAATATTAATTATAGATTTGTTTAAGAAGTAATATAGAAACAGTATAAACGAATTACAATATTAAATAATTTAAAAGAAAACCTAATATTAAATTAGCTTGAAAATGGCGCGCGACATAATGACAAAAAACTGAAAGCGCTCAGAGCGATCTACCTCGATATCGTGAGAAGTCTAAGCGCGAGAAATACTGTCATTTGTGACGTCACATAGCTTTGGCAAAACATTTTAAGCGCGTCTCGGAACACCTTTAAGCGTGTTTAAGATTTAAGTGTGTTCCGAGACGCGCTTAAGAGGCTATGTCATTTTTTTTTGGCAAATGGTTTGTAATAATTACCAATAACGGCAAAAGGGTCAGAGTTGATATTTAGGAAATATATAGTTTAGGATTAAATCTAAATTAATCAGATGTTAGAAACGCATTTAGTAAAACTTTTCTCGATAGATTTATTTCCCAAAGTAGGCTCTCCAAAAACACGAATATTATGATATCTCCGAAAATAAACTGAAATTGAACAAAATTTTTATACAGTTTAATAGACAATCTTTAAATTATTTTTTAAATTAATTGTAGTTTTTTTTTTCATTTTTTAATGAACATTTACAAAATAAGCGATTGTTTGATTCGGCGCTTACGACATTTCTGTTAGTAAAATCACACGATGAAATATGTCAGACTTGGGAAGACAGCTTGGGAGGAAATGAGGAAGGCTGGAGAGGAAGAAAAACAAGCTGCTATAGCGGAAGGAAATATCACTAAAGATGGCACACCTACTGTTGATGTGGTCATCGATGGCTGTTGTTGTAAAAGGTCGTATAAAACAAACTATAACGCACTATCCGGTGCTGCCGCCATCGTTGGGAGACGGTTTGGAAAAGTTTTGTTTTATGCTGTAAAAAATAAATATTGCTGCATATGCGCAAGAGCGGAAAAATGTAAAGAGACTGTGCAACAACATACTTGTTTTAAAAATTTCACTGGTCCTTCTACTGCTATGGAAGCTGAGATTCTAGTAGAAGGGTTTAAGCGATCAATAGAAATGCACGGGATTATATATTCTAGATGTATATCAGATGGAGACAGCAATACCTATGCAAAGATTTTGCAAGCCAGACCGTATTCTAATATAACAGTCGAAAAAATCGGTTGCAGAAACCATATTTTAAGAAATTTTTGTAACAAGATGCAGCACTTGAGGCAGGATTCACGGTTTGACTCAAATCATAAAAAAACAATTACAACTGAAAAAATACTGTCAAGTAGAAAATACATCTGTGCAGCTATAAAAATACACAATGAAAATAGACAGCAAGATACTGTATCAAGAAATTGCATCAAGATATAAATGCATCTGTTTACCATGCTTATGGCAATCATATGAATTGTAATGATTCCATTTGTAGTACAAACACAAGCAGATCCTTATAAAATATTTAAATACCGCATTTGGACACATGTGCGATGCATTGCCAGCTATGTTGCTTCACAGGCTAGAAGTTTATTAGAAAACGTCGACAGCAATGTGGTCGAAAGATTAAATGGAGTCATCGCCAAGTTTGTGGGCGGTAAACGTGTAAATTATGCACTCAAACGCTCATACCAAGGTAGGCTTCCGTGCGCAGGCGCCGTAGTATCTTTTAATAGTGGCGAAATATTAACTACGGTCAACCAAAATTTGCATCAAGGATCACCATTTAGAACTATTGAATTATTGGAAGAAAAAATCATCAAGAAGAGAGAATTCAATAGGAAAAAATTAAGAAAAAAATATCGAAATATTACCCATAAAAAGATGGATTCAAACTACGGAGGAAATGTTGACAGCCCTGATATGGATTTAGAATCATTTCAATTAGCAAAATCTACGTTCACAAAAAAATTACAAAAGACAGAGGAAGAACGCAGTGATATTGAAATATCCACAAAATTACAAAGCGAATGTGGTGAGTGGATGGAACTGCGCAGAAAACTGCTGACGAGCTCAAATTTTGGCAAAGTCGTCAAAAGAAGGAAAACTAACCCTTGCGCTAACATGGTCAGGAATATGTTATATGGCCCAAATATCAGCCATGTGTCATCAATCAATCACGGATCAATGCATGAAAAAATTGCTCGGGAACAACTATCTAAGGTCCTCCAAACAAAAATAGAGTTGTGTGGGCTTTTCATCGATAAGGACCAACCATTTTTAGGGGCTAGTCCTGATGGTATTATATTAGAAGAAAATACATTGGTAGAAATAAAATGTCACCATATAAGATAGGGATAGATGAAGCTATAAAACAAGGGAAAATGGAGTTTTGGAAATTTGATAAAAAAAACTGGCAATATATATGTAAATAAAAAATCAAATTGGTATAAGTGCAAAATGATGTTCCTAAAGAGAAGCAAGCCCCACTTTTACGTACAAATCTTTCCTCAAAGGTATTTGAAACCCTAAACCATTTGTGTTCGCCAGACAAGGCCATAGATTACACTTTTAGAAGAAAGGTACACCAAATCTACCTCAACAGTTAGACCGAGCACATTTTAGGCAAAGGAAACAAAAGGCTGGAGAGAAAATTGAAGAATATATTATACAGCTCCAAAATTTGGCCAGGAGGTGCAAGTTTGCAGATGAGGATGACCAGGTAAAGGAAAAGTTTATAGATGGCGAGTCACATTCATTAATAAAATTTGAACTTTTAAAAAATGGTGATCAGTTACTAACATTAACAGTATAATAAGAATAACATTAGCTAGATCCGTGGAGATGGCGGTTACTCATTGAAATGTTGGTATAGACCAGACAGATACTCCAGTAGCTTCCACATCAAAGGAGATGTTCCATATGCAACGAGGTAGTATTTCAAGAAACAGGGGAAACTGATGCAAAGGAGTCAGGGCCGAGTGTATCCAAATAAAGTTAGTCAAAAAGGTAAAATGAAGTGTTTTGTCTGTGGAAAAACAAACCATACTAAGGTACAGTGCTCATTAAAGACAAAATTTTGCTTAGAATGTGGTAAACAAGTACATATTTTTAAGATGTGCAACCAACGTAAACATGGAACTTATAAACTAGATACAGAACAAAGTGATTCAGAAGCAAGAAGAAAATTGTATACAAAACCTATTTGTAGGTGATAAACAGGACAATGTTGAATATGGTATGTACACAAATAACTTAAATTTCCTCAAAAGTACCACCTCAATATATACAAGTATCTGCGTAAATATTTAATTAATTTTGAGTTAGACACAGGTTCCGAAGTGACAACTTTAACATTAAAAGATAAAATTAACTATATTCCTAACAAAACAATTGAAAAATGTAATGTCATATTTAAAAATTATGACCCAAGTGTATAAAAACCTTTAGGGGTTGTGAGAGATGTGCCAGTTTCATTAAATAACATCACCCAAAATGTAAATATGTATATAGTGATCAATGAAAAACCATCTGTATTGGGCAGAGACTGGTTAAATACTTTCAAATTGTGGCCACTAAATCTGTATAGTGTAAATAGGTGTTGGTCTAAACAATGAAAATCTATTTCTAATTTCCCTGACCATCATTAATCGAGCCGGAGACACACCTGTTGATTTATGTATTGTTGTATATGCCTATGGCATACTTAATAGACATGACACGTGTCATATTCGTTCTAAGCGCTCTGAGCGCAATTCGGAATGAGGAGTTAAGCGCGTCTCAGAACACCTTTAAGCGTGCTTGGGTTACTATTATCGCGTCTCGGAACGAAGGGTAAGTAGCTAGATAATCTTAATCTATCGAGGCTAATTTGGAGCGGCAAAACAGAATTTGTCCACCGCTCGTTTTTTTTTGTAATAACGCACACTGTCCGTGCTGAAAGGGTTATATTATGGCCACAGTACTAGCACCTTGTAGTATCGTAACAGCATTGTATATGTATTTAGGTGCGACTTAAATCTTTAAGAATGGGGTGTATCACTAACTTTTTATCACGATAGATGGTACCTAATATAACTGTCAATTGCATAGAAAACTTGTATTTTTATTACGAAATTTATTATTTTCTGGATATTATGCCGAAGTGAGCAGCTTTTAAGTGTACAAATCGAGATTTCTAAGCGAATTCAAAGATATGGTGATCTCAAAATTGCCGTTCTATTAATAAAACCTTTTTTCTTTTTAAAGACGATGTCGGCTTTCTTAATTCGTCTTTAAGGTAGGTAACGTTAATTTAAAATACATTTTTCTGTTATAAACATATAAAACTATGAAAACATTTTAAAAAATATGCGATATAGGTGTAAAATAAGGTACCATTGCCGCTAGCGACATCTACAAAAAGCTTTGCCTGATACACCCCATTTTGTTACAAAATAAAAAAAGAACACATGAATATTCGTAATATGAAAGAGACAGACTTATGGATGTCAAGAGTGCTGAAGCGTGTAGAACTGCTTATCTCATTTTGCTTCGCTTATTTTCCTGGTACATCTCCAGTGATAAAGCAGCCTTAGCCATTATGATATTAAGAAATCCGGAATTCTTTCCAAAAGTTGAGGATATACTCAAGGAAGAGTCAAGAGGCCAATACAAGCATGATTTATAAATGTGTTCCATATGGCAATAACAATTTATAATAACCTTCCCTTGAGTATAAAAGAATTGCCAAATAAATTATTCCGTGGAAGACTACATCGCTGGTTATTGGAAAATAGTTTTTATTCATTGACCGAATATAATAATCATAAGCGAATCACGTAGGACATTTTATTATTTTATTTTGTAATTTTTCTTATCTAGGTATATTATTTTGACATTTATTTATATTATATAATATTGACATATGTAATGAACCTATATAAGATTAATGTATGTAAATAAATTGTTTGTTTTAGCCGTAGTTTTAGAATAATTGTTAATTAGTATTAGGACTAAAATTAATAAGTGTACGCCTCTTAAGATTGTTGCAGGTAAAAATATATTGTTCTTGATTTGTAACCATACAATCACAAATAAATATTTCATTTAATTTCAGAAAACAGTACATTTAAAGTAAATAATTAAGTACCTAACAGCCGGTTCCTCGAAGCTCAAATGACATTAATAGTAAAATTATTAACTAATTCAAAAAATATTTTGATGAACAATGACAATAAATTTACACTAAATATTTTATTTAGGTCAATGGGGTGTATCACTAACTTTTTATCACGATAGATGGCGCATGATACCCAACATAACTGTCAGTTGCATAGAAAACTTGTATTTTTATTACGAAATTTATTATTTTCTGGATATTATGCCGAAGTGAGCAGCTTTTAAGTGTACAAATCGAGATTTCTAAGCGAAATCAAAAATATGGTGATCTTAAATAGCCGTTCTATTAATAAAACCTTTTTCTTTTTAAAGACGTGTGCGCTTTCTTAATTCGTCTTTCAAGGTAGTTAACGTTAATTTAAAATACACTTTTCTGTTATAAACATAAAAAAAAAGCGATATAGGTGTAAAATAAGGTACCATTGCCGCTAGCGACATCTACAAAAAGCTTTGCCTGATACACCCCAATGGAACCCACAAAAAAAATACTAATAATTACCCTAAGTTATAAATTAAACTTAAATATCACACTAATTTGTACTTTATTATTTACCTAGGCTATATTGGACAAATTTTGCGTTTTGTCGATTTTCGGGTTGCACATAGGCATGTAGTCTATCTTAATTCTGACTTGCCTGGTGGGTTATTGCTGTACCAGGTATTGTAATCTCATAGGTACTTTAAAAGGTTATTAATTGATCGTTGTGGTGCAGTTCTGTATATGTTTTATTTTGTAAATCTGATATAGCTGAGTTTTCCTGCAGTTTCCTTTCTCAGTCAGATTAAACATTAACAGGTCACTGGAATCTGCTAAGCTGCTGGTCTTCTGCTAACAGCTTACTTATTGGACCACTTTGCTGCTTAGTCTTCTACTAGCAGGAGTAAAATCATTCCAAATAATTAAATTAATGACGTTTCATAAATGCCTGTAATAGGTTTACGTGAATAAAGATATTTTTACTTTGACTTTGAATGGTTATAGTAGTGGGGAGTTCTTCGCGCCAATTTGCACGGACATGTCAAGTCCAAGTTTTTCGTTTTGTAAATTAGTTTACTGTGGATATTGTTAGTCAAAAGTGGTGTTATTTTGTTTAATAATGTGCTACGTTGTGAATAATTATGGAAAACGATAAATTTGATTCTAGACGAGTATATGGGGCAGAAGTTACACTTTATTTTTTGCGGTTTTTCCGCGCTGTGAACTCCCGTATACCTTACGTGTTTGGGCGATATTGACGTGAATTACTTCAGGAAAAGCATCAAATTCTGCAACACTTGGAATTTGATGATCCCCAACTCGGTTATGAACTCTGTTATGAACATATATTATGTAAATAAATTACGGTTTAGGGCTGATGTATTCTGTACAATGTCCTTTAAGTACACTTTAAAAAAAAGTTATAGTAGTGGTATTCTAGTAGGAAGCAAAGAGCTTTTTTATTTTACCGAATTTTGCTAATAATTAAGCGAAATTCAGTAACTAAAAGTGCTAATAACGCCAAGTCGAACGTGGCAATTGTAAGGCTACATTTCCACTAAAGGTGTGCGTTTAAAAAAAAGTAAAGTATCATCACGACCGTTTCCCTTTCGGGGTGGTCAGAAACCACGCTTATAAAGAAGCGAATTCACATTTAACCAACTTTACTATAGCCCAATCATGACAAGTAGCAAGCTCGTCGATGTCTCCAGCGTACCAAACTCGAGAAATATCTCAAATAAATTAAATGTATTTATTTACATTAATAAATATTTTTGTGTCCCGACCAGGAATCAAACCCGGTACCTCCAAATCTAAATCCACGGACTTAACCTATAGACCACAAAGGCAGTTACTTGGTTACTTACAATTGATTTTGAGAAATACAAACTAAACGAAAAAAACAAACTTGGCAAGTGGCTAGTGACAATCGAAAAAGACTATGGCGATAACTGACAATTTAATAAACTTTACACCAGTGCTTGATATAGGCATATCAGCAATGCGCTGCGAGCCTATTAATCAATAATAATAATAAAATAGAGCTATGTGCGAGGTTGGTATCCACCAAAATTGAAGTGATGCTATTGGTGCATAAATTCCTCGCATACTGCTCTTTCTTTTTTCGCACATAAATAGTAAAAAAGTAGCCTTACCTCTATTTATTTATGTCATTAATTACCTTTTTATAATGATTGCGCTTTAATAAACAGAAATTGGATGCTTATCTGGCTTTTTGTTTTTTTTTTTTGCATATTCCAGCAAAAAATCCTATATATAATATTAGCCAAAACATGCCCCATGCCATGTTATTGATATGTATGTAGCAATGACGATATTGTAATTAGTGGGTAGGAACGATTTTTGTTATTAAAGCAGTCTGCAATGAACCGTTGTTTTATTCGTACGTATCACTGGCGACGAGGTATTTGGTTATAAAGTTTGGCGCGTAGAAAAGTTACGGAGATGCCTCTCGGCAAAATTGAACCATTTGAGATGGGTGAAGAGAATTGGTGCGCGTATATTTGCCGCATAAAACAATTTACCGCGTTAAATGATATTGAAAAAAAACTTCATGTGGCCGTGTTGGTGACACACGTGGGGGCGTCGTGTTATGAGCTAATGTGCGATCTGTGTGCGCCCACGCCGCCTGAAGAGAAAACGTTCGATCAGCTGGCGATGATCGTGAAAGATCATCTGGAGCCGCAGCGGTCAGAAATTGCAGAACGGCATGTTTTTCGGCAAAGGAAGCAACGTCGAGGGGAGTCCGTGAGCGACTACTTGCAGGCTCTGAAGCGCCTGGCTAAGAGCTGCGAGTTTCAGTTGTCATTGGAGGAGAACCTCAGGGATCAGTTCGTCTCTGGCCTGCGCGGCGAGGAGATGAGGTCCAGGCTGTTTGCCGAAAGGAACATTGGATATCGGCGCGCGGTGGAGCTGGCGCTGGCGCTCGAGGCGGCGGAGCGGCACGCGGCCCGGGGCAGCCTGGGCGCGGCCGGGGGCAGCGAGAGCGAGGACGGAAGCGCGATGCACACGAGCGCGGAGGACGGGCTGCTGAGGTTTGGCGAGGCGGCGCATCGGCCGCGAGACCAACCTGGGGCCCGTGCATGCCACAGGCACGGCGAGGCGGCACACGGGTCGCGAGACTAGTAATCGACCTCAAAGGGGGAGGGGAAGAGGAAACCCCACCAGGAAGAACTACCAGAAGGAGCGCTTCCAGTCTTTCAGAAAAGAGAAGAACAGTATCAATGCGAATGCATTGGACCAGGAGCTCAGAAACCGACTATACCCTGGTTTAAAAGATGGCGCACCCTCAGCTATGGAAAGGGTCGAAGCCCTTATGACTATGAAGGCCATCACCTTGACAGTAACCACTCGAGCTATTGGTTTTGCTACTACACAGTATTTCCAGTATTTATTTAATTTTAACAACGTACCTGTGAGAGGTAGTATATATAGCTTTTATCGTGCAAGTCTAGCACTTTTTGAAGCAAAATTGATTATAACGAACCGCTCGATTTCATCTGTCTCCGACAATCTTGAAGATTATGAAGATCTGCACATCGATTCAAATCTGTTGACTATATGTAAATCTGCAGTGATTTTCCCTGACATGATAACCAACGTCATAAATAACATCGGCATCATCAAGAAATTTGATTCTACATACTATCCAAAACTTTCACGGACGCAGACAACAAAACGTGAAGGAAGAACAATTTTTATTCCATTGGCTGAGCGGATTATTTACTCCAATTTAAGGAAAACTGTAGTTGCTTTATCTGATGTACATACTCCGGTTGATTACCGCCGGAGATTCAGAAGAAATTGTCCTATTCCCGGAACTATCTGGAGTGGTCCGGATGAAAATCCTCTGCTATCAAATGCAGATGAAATAATGCCAGATGGGTATACATCTGAAGATCTACAGGACGAACCTCAGGGATCAGTTCGTCTCTGGCCTGCGCGGCGAGGAGATGAGGTCCAGGCTGTTTGCCGAAAGGAACATTGGATATCGGCGCGCGGTGGAGCTGGCGCTGGCGCTCGAGGCGGCGGAGCGGCACGCGGCCCGGGGCAGCCTGGGCGCGGCCGGGGGCAGCGAGAGCGAGGACGGAAGCGCGATGCACACGAGCGCGGAGGACGGGCTGCTGAGGTTTGGCGAGGCGGCGCATCGGCCGCGAGACCAACCTGGGGCCCGTGCATGCCACAGGCACGGCGAGGCGGCACACGGGTCGCGAGACGAACTTGGAGCCCGGCCGTGCTACAGGTGCGGCGGGGTGGAGCAATAAATGTCGTTACCAAAGTGTTTCATGTGATAGGTGTGGTGAAAAAGGGCATTTAAAAGTGATGTGTAACAAAAAAGTTAAAAATGAAAGTGAAAGAAAGTCAGTGAAAGGACAGATTTATTTAAATAATTTCTTGGACGAGGACGATAGTGACTGTAATTTCTATAACATGACGTGTAATAAAGGAGACGAGCCGTATTATGTTCAGTTAATGATAAACAAAGTGAATCATAAATTCGAGATAGACACAGGTAGTAAAATATCTGCTATTTCCAAGGTATATTATGTACAATATTTTTCCGACTTGTCTATTGCGAATGAAATGCTTACATTAAAGTCATATACGGGTGAAATTATACGACCCCTAGGTTATATTAATGTGTTGGTGAAGTATATATAGGTGACAAATCGTCCGAGTTAAAACTGTATATTATTGAGAACGGTGGGCCGCCATTGATGGGGCTCAATTGGATTAAATATTTAAATCTGACCGGACTAGAGTATTGTAACTCGGCCTATTTGGACACTGGAGAGTATTCAGTGGCTCGTACGTTGCACGATGATTTTTCGAAAACTTTCGCACAAGGACGAAATGTTTAGATCGCGAGGTTGTTTACAGCCAGGGAGGGCGCTGGCTTTGACTTATTGTTATCGGGTCGGGCGCTGCCGCTGGCTAGTCGGCAAGCCATTCATAAAATAAATATAAAAAAAAAAAAAAAAAAAAAAAAATTGAATTTATTTTAAAACATTTTTTTTTTAAAGAGCTACAAGCCAGGCGCCATCTTTTACGAGTAAGAGGGTCAATTTAAAAGATTTTTGTGGGGAAGAGGTGGTTGTGGTACATGAGGCTTTTGTACGTGACTAGTTCAGGTAGTTCATCGAGCAGTCCGTGGGAGCCACGTGCGACCCCCGAGACCAAAGGAAGTGACATTACGTCTCCACCTGGTAGCAACAAGATTGCGTTCTATAATTAAATGTATTCTTCGTGACAAACAAAAGTTTACCCTAAGAAAGAGACAAGGCTTATGAAATGTTTCATATTAGAATATAAATACTATATTAGAACAAGGCTTAATGTATACGATTGTTATTGGGTACATATATAAATTTAGGTTAACTATTTGATTTATTGTATTGTACATTAAGTACATTGTATGTACTTATTTACTAGTGAAATAATTTTGTCATTTAATTTCTACTAGGTGGGTACGAGTAGGTACATGCATATCTATCTATGGTACTTACAACTAATATTGCATTTTTGGGAGTCATTATTATCTATTAATATGGTTGTTTAGTTTGGGTTGTGGGTTAGTAATGTGTACGTAAATTGTAATTAGGAGAGGACGGTGATATGTATGTAGCAATGACGATATTGTAATTAGTGGGTAGGAACGATTTTTGTTATTAAAGCAGTCTGCAATGAACCGTTGTTTTATTCGTACGTATCAGTTATCACCTCTTAATCGTCATATTTTGTCAGAATCTTGTTCCGATTCTATACAAGTTTCAATTCGCTTCATTTTCTTAGCTTTAATATCGGCCATGGTCTGCTCTATGGATCTCAAATCCTTCTTATTCTCACTCGGTACCTCTCCATAATTTTTATTCATATTAGTCTTTTGCGCTGCGTCTATAGCTGCATCGTTACCAATTAAATGAGCATATTTTTCTTTATAAAAGGTCCCACTAAGCTCAACCTTCCCTCGTTTACGTTTTCTACTACTTTCCTCTGCATCTAATGCATTCTGCTTTTCGTTCTCTATACGTTGGTGAACCATTTCCAATGCTTTTTCATCGCTCCAAATGCCGCCTTCTCTTCGTACAGTCAATTCATCATCGGTAGGACCACGTTCCTTAGAATAGACAACGGCATAACGATCAATTCCTTCTTGTCCAAACGAGAAAACTTGAACGCCAGCAGTTTCTGCTACATCCCTAATGATAGACCGATACATATGATCCATAGGCTCAAATTGCAAGTAAGGTAAGTTGCTGTCTTTTATGAAATGGCTGATTTTCTCCTCGGCTCTTTTCCGAAACGAATTAAGCATAGTTCTTTCGTCTTTTTGTTTTTTTTCCATTGCTTCTTTTTGCTTTTTCATGAGGGTCTTTTGTGCCTCGCTTGCCGAAGGTGGCTTTTGCATTGAGTTTAAAATTGAGTCTAAAAGATCCATTTTTTTGTAAATATAAGATTTTTTAATACAGTCTAATAGTTACTTTTGACTAGTAATTAATATAGATGGGACGTTTTAAAACCTATGGTAGCATTAAAATTTATTATTCTCAGAGAAGAAGAATTATTGTCACATTAATTATCGCTATTTTAAAATTATACACCAAATGGTGAAAAATATAAGTTATTTGACAAAATATGCAATTTTTTTTGAATCTTATTTACCTACTTAGTTATTTTTTACAGCCAAATCTATTTTAAATTCAAGTTCAAATACCTAGGCATTAACAATCAATACTGTCGGACAGAAAGGAAGTATGAGCGATTATAGCCAAAATTTCACGTTCAGAATCTGGAAAAACTTTAAAATTATCTTTCAAGGCTTGAGCTTTAGTTTTTTTCAACGCCAAAACTGTTAAAGCTGTTTTAATTTGTACACAGAATTGATTCGCGTAGGTTATTGTATCGTTGGAGTATTTTATGAGTTTTTTAAGTGGGGGTTGAATTGGGGTGCCTTTAGTTAAAAGGGTTTCTGCTTCCGAGTCTAGATTACGAATATTTTCATGCAGAACTCTATATTTGTTCAGCAGCTTCTCAAGTAATTCTTCTAGCGTAGATCTGAAAACAGAAACATAATACTATTATAACATACAACTATAGTTTGATTTTTCTAATGGCCACTACTTCTTATCAGACATACAAGTGTTTTTTTAAGCATTGTTGACATGTACGTTAAACATGTCAAAAGATAATCAGCCTTTCTAGAACTGGCCATAAGCATATTTATTTTTTTCTACATAAAAGTAAAGTATCATCACAACCGTTTCCCTCTCGGGGTGATCAGAAATCATGCTTATAAATAAGCGGATTCACATTTAGTCAACTTTACTATAAGCCAATCATGACAAGTGGCAAGATCGTCAATTTATATACATGATTAAATATTTTTGTGTCCCGAGCAGGAATCAAACCCGGTACCTCCGAGTCTAAATCTCTTAACTTAACTGCTAGACCATGGAGGCAGTTTCGGGTCAAAATATTATTATATTTGAAATAACTAAAATTATATAATTCTTTTAATTTTTTTTTTAACCTTCCTTGCGCCAAAATTAAGCAGTTGCGCGCGGTATTAGATTCTGCAACTTTACATGAATTGATCTTTGATTTACTCTCGTTGCAACTTTCACTCTAATATCTTCAGTAGGTGTTTTATGCAGAAGGCAGAAGGGAGGGCAGGTGGACGCTGTTTACACCGATTATAGCAAAGCATTTGATAAAATTAATCACTCTATTCTACTTGCTAAGCTCAACAAAGTCGGTATCCACGGTTGTCTTCACAGATGGTTCTGTTCGTACGTGGATAACAGATCTCAAGCTGTCGTCTTGGGTGGTTATGTATCCAACTGGTCTAATATTCCCTCAGGAGTCCCTCAGGGGTCACTACTTGGCCCATTACTCTTCACAATCTTCGTGCAGGACATCGAATCATGTTTTCTATCGTCCAAGGTTGTTTTATTCGCTGATGACATGAAAATTCTGAAGCCTATTGCGGACAATTCTGATGTCTCCTGCCTGCAAGCCGACCTGTTGCGCTTGGATGAGTACTGTCAACTTAATAAACTAGATTTAAATGTGTCAAAATGTATCTGTATCTCGTTTACTCGTAAGAAGGCTCCGATTTTGGCCAAATACTATTTAAAGGGCATTGAACTGTCCCGGACAAATGAGGTCAGAGATCTGGGTGTTGTTCACGACTCCAAACTTCTATTTGACAACCACATCAGTAACATCGTCTCGAGAGCGTCTAAGTCTTTAGGTTTCGTCATTCGTATTTCCGCTAACTTTAAAAATATTAAGACTTTAAAAATTTTATATTGCGCTTTTGTTCGAAGCCTGTTAGAGTACGCGTCGCAGGTTTGGAATCCCAGGTATGAGTTGCACAGATCTAGGATTGAGAGACTGCAGAAACGTTTTCTTAGATTTGTTTGCTATAGAACTGGTCAATTGAATCTTTCATATGAACAGAGATGCATTAAGCATCATATTTTGCCGCTTCACGTACGTAGGGACATTGCAGACGTTATATATCTTATCAACATCTTAAGTGGGCGGGTGGATTCTCCCGAACTCCTAGGTAAAATTGGTCTAAAAACTACCGGCCTACGAACTAGGAGCACTTCCGTTCTGCATGCCCCTATGTGCTTTACCAATTACAGACAAAGCTCGTTCTTTTGGAGGTCATGCAACTATTTTAATTGTAACTGTTCGGAACTTGATTTGTTTAATACAAAGCCAACGTTTGCTCGCAGCTACTTGACCAGATTGTACTGTACAACCCATATGCCTTAGCTGTGTACCCACAACTGCTTTTATTAATTGTTGTTGTTTATATTTTGTAAGTTTTCTTTATTTTATTTTATGTTTGTAGTCCATTTGCGGTAACTTCTAAATGACCCTTTATGTTTCCATTTATTTTTTCCAAATTTGTTATTAGTCGTTAGTTATCCTTTAATAATTAAATAAATTAAATTAAAATAAATTTTATTTTGTTTATTACGTAGGTCTATATTATTTCTTAGAATTAAGATAGTAAATAATATACATTTTTCAATTATTTTTATATTTTTTGCACCAACTCCTATCACTTAAAACTCTCTTATTGTCTTTAAAGTTAACAGGCAGAGAATGTCTGACATTATGCTAGCCCAAAAATAATAATAAATAAAAAAAATGTATATATAAATTATATGTTTAATTATATTTATGATATCTATTGTGTGTAGTATTAGTATGTGTTATTTATTTAATATTTGCTTGGCACTCTGCATGTCACATGTTTAAAACTTCCAAAGGTTAGCTGGTGGATAATGCCTGCATAAAGCTCACCTGTGCACATTAATTTTAAGTTATTTTGGTATTTGTGCAATAAAGCATTTTTATTTTTATTATGTTTTACCTCACCACACATTGTGATGAACCTTTAGTAAAGTTGGCTAAATGTTAAAAACTAAAGTGTGGTTTCTAATACACCCCAGGATAAATAACAATTGTTTTATTTTATAGTATTGTGACTTTGAAATGTTAGCAACAGAAATCAGACACTCATGACTGATATTGGTCCCTAACACTATGCCGGCTTGCTTTTTCACACTTCGCTTGAAGGAAAGTTACAGGAAACACAGAGGTTGGAAGAGCATTCCATATCTTTATTGTGTGACAGTCCCCAAATTCATATGTACATGAAGGGTTGGTGACTATGGTATGTGGGTGCATATTCTGAACTGTGCGTGTGATACGGTTGCCGAATGGAGAGGAAGGGATTAGGCAATAGAGCTCTCCGAGCACTCACCATAGTGTAGCCAGTAGAACACGCTTATAAATGTTACATCTGTAATGATACTTTCATATCAGCTGATCAAATTATCTAATCTTAGGTATATTGAAAGTCAGTGCTTGTACATGAAAAATAACCAATTATTCATAAAATAAACTTTACGGTGAATCTATAATAGGGTATTAGCAATACTTACAAACAATCACGTATATTTTGCGTTTCTTCGGAAATAATGTCATATAGTTTGGCACATAACCTATTTTCAAGCCCAGTGTGTTTTTCTAAGGGCGAATCCAACGTCACAGCCCTACAATATTAATAACACGTAAATAATATTAGAAAAATAAATTTTAGCAGAATTAAACACCACACGCTTACCGCTTGATTTTATTGCAACGAACTAGAAGTTTATTTATAGATGTCGAATATTTCTGGCAATCCGCGAAGCTTTTCTTTGACGTGTGATAATACTCCTCGAAATAAGAAAAGTAATCGATCAAGTTCTTTTGTACTTTAATTTCCATTATACAAGAAATAATGCATTTTAAATTATTTTATTAAAATAACAACAAAACTTCTTTGCATGGGGTGCATTTATAAAATTTGTACCGTTGTCCGTTGTAGATGTACATGTCTATATAATCTGTGTTGTAAATTACGAAATAAGCAATATTATCTATATATTTTAATTAATATATCATATGCATTAAATTAAAAACATATTTAATGCTAAAGAAAAATACCACATTATTTAGCTTATAATAATGCATTTACAATATAGTTTAAATTATCATAACAATTTATAATTTTTCTGAAGTATATTTACAGAGTAGTCTTTATAAACGCCAAATAAAAATGTTGTTATAAAAACTACGCATCAGCAGTCACATGTGCTTTTCACATTTCATAACTTTATTTTACAGGTTTTAAATCAAAAAGAAAAAGGAAAAAATGGTATATATATTTATTTATCTACGATTATAATGTAGATCATACCTTCTTAAACAAATAGTTAATATAGAATAATTAAAATAAAGATAACACAGGCTGCAAAGGCACGATCTGTGACTTAACTAAAATAAGCAAATAAGTTAGTTACAATCGCGGCAAATTCGAAATTCAAAAGATTGTTACATTTACTCCTACGAGTTTTTTGCATTCGAAATAAATTATAAAAATATTATTACGAGTATGACATAAATAATATTAAATCTATACATAATTAACTACCTATATATTTGTTTTATGTTTAAAAATCCATGTACCTACTATAAATCGACCGCCTCCGTGGTCTAGTGGTAACAAACGTTGCCGTGAACTCGGGAGGTCGTGGGTTCGATTCCCACCGGGGGCAAGTTGTACATTGTATAATTTGTCTTGGTCTGGGTGTTTATATGTATAATATGTATATATTTACAAAAAAAAAAAGTATAATATGTAGTTTATCAACCATCTAGTTTCCGTAACACAAGCCTCGTAGCTTACCACGGAAACTAGATGGCGCTGTGTGACCTGTCTGGAAAAAAAAAAAAAAAAAAAAAAGAAAAAAAAAATAAAAAAATAAAAATAAAGTCTCGTACCGCCGCGGTGATACAAATATTGGAAACGACTAAGGTATACCTAAGTGGATAATAATGTTTAGTTATTACACAATTATTATTTACCTTTAATTGCAAAAAATACGTAGAGAAAGTAAAGAAAGTAAATGGCGAAAACCGCGGCAAAACGAGCACTCATGTGACCTCGGTACTTTTCGGCCATTTCCGCCACAGGTCGATTACGGCCGGCTAGGAACATCTGTCAACAATCGACCAATGAACGCTCAAAAGCGTTCTGCGCGGGCTGATAGCCGGCTGTTTGTCGATTTAAGAAATCTCTTGCGTAAATAATCGCGATTTAAAATTATGTCGTGCAGTGTTATCGTTAAATGTGTTAAATAAAATGTGTGTGTGTTTCTGAAGTATTCTAAATTTATTTATTTTCGAAAAGAGTGAAAATGAACTGCAAAAATATGCCGACTGAATCCTTCCTGGCGGATAAGTTACGCGCTGAAATGTTGAATCCTTTCGTTCATAAATTGGAATTGGATAACCCGTATGATAAAATAAAGGTAGGATAAAAGTGAATTTATGTTGCTTTTGGCTAATTTGTGACTTACAACTGGGTGTTGTTTTTATAAACATTTTAGCTGGAGCTTACTGCGCATGCTTGTGTATTTTGCTTGAAGGAATTAATGGCGAGTGCAATTCGTCGATTACTTACATAAGAAAATAAAATATTTTATTTTGCTAACCTTTTTATTTCTACTAATACTTACCCTACAGCCTACCCTTTCTAGTATCATAATACATAGCTTATTAATTTGCTTACAAAGCTTATTTAATACTACTATAGGTACTTAGGTATAGGTAGTACCTACTACTACTAGGTACCTATTTAGAAAGCTACACTGCATGGAATCAATTTACTATTTATCGATATAAACTATTGGGTGTACGAGTATAGCTAAATAGTCAAACAGCAAGGGCTTAATTAGAATATACATATGTAATTTGTGTATAGGCATGTATTTCTGCTTTTTTTTTTTAAATTTACAAAATATCTTTATTCAGTAGGTAGGTATTTCAAACTTAAAAATTTCGTAATCAAATTTTCCGTTTTATAATAGTTTTTAGCAAAGTCGAGGTCTTTCAGTATTTTACGGTTTAGGATTTAACAAACGCGCACTTAATAAGATACCAACATCAACCTCTAGGTTTATTTTAGTGTCCTTCCTATAGCTTGCCTTCTCAAACAAAATAAACCTACCACAGCCTGGTAATAAAATAAAATTGTTTTTAACCTTTTTCAAATTTTGGCAAAGGTTACTGAAATCTTGTTCCGGAAAACAATATTAGTTGTGCAGACGTTTAATTTGGCGCCAAAACGACCTTACTAACAATAAAAGGTTATATGGAATATTTTACGATTATTTGCCCTTTTTCAAGGCAAATTACTTTTTCAATGCTTTTCAGTTTTCATTTTTAAAAAAACATTACATAATAGTATCAAGGTTGAGGAATGGGGTGTATCACTAACTTTTTATCACGATAGATGGCGCATGATAGATGGTACCTAATATAACTGTCAGTTGCATAGAAAACTTGTATTTTTATTACGAAATTTATTATTTTCTGGATATTATGCCGAAGTGAGCAGCTTTTAAGTGTACAAATCGAGATTTCTAAGCGAAATCAAAGATATGGTGATCTCAAAATTGGTGTTCTATTAATAAAACCTTTATTCTTTTTAAAGACGGTGTGCGCTTTTTTAATTCGTCTTTTAAGGTAGGTAATGTAAATTTAAAATACATTTAAAAATAAAAAACATCCAAAACATTAAAAAAATAATGCGGTATAGGTGTAAAACAAGGTACCATTGCCGCTAGCGACATCTACAAAAAGCTTTGCCTAATATTAAATTAGTAAATATTTTTCGATTATAGCTGCACTCCATAATGAGAACATCACTATGGTAGAATCCCTGTAATAACTGCTTCCTATTTAAATTTATGATGTGAGTACAAATATTGCACTTATTTCCTTATCAGCCATATCAAGTGCTGATTCTCGCGACTCTCGAAGGACTATAAAATTATTAAGATTAACACTGTAGGCTCAGACACACTGTCTAAAATTTACAAAGCATTCTGAAACTTTTAAGACTAAGGCTGGCTTGTACCAAAACAAAGTCTCTGTAATTGTAACGATTAAAGTTTAAAATGGCGTCGAATGTACCACCTGACGGTTAACATTTAAAATAAAACTAATACATTCGACGCCATTTAACATTTTACCGCCTCCGTGGTCTAGTGGTAACAAACGTTGCCGTGAACTCGGGAGGTCGTGGGTTCGATTCCCACCGGGGCAAGTTGTACATTGTATAATTTGTCTCGGTCTGGGTGTTTATATGTATAATATGTATATATTTACAAAAAAAAGTATAATATGTAGTTTATCAACCATCTAGTTTCCGTAACACAAGCCTCGTAGCTTACCACGGAAACTAGTAAGTACTAAACTATTTTTATTTATTTATTTATTCGTGGGAAAATTTACAGCCTTATGTATACAAAAAATATATGTCATCTTAAAGCCTTACAAATTTTCACTGTTAGCTATAATGAAATAAAATAAAAAACAACAAAATCAGTACAATAACAATGAGATATGAAATTACAATTGCATTTGTATACTGATCCCGTTTTACAAGTTAAGAATTATACAATATAATAAAAGTAATTAAGTGTAACCAATCACAGGCGGGAGGATATCTCCCGCTTTTCCGGCGGGTAACTCTGGTGATTTTATAAAGCGCTTGTATGACTCACAAAGACTTTAATTTAAGTAGTTTATTACGAGTACGATTTAGATTACGTTTCAAGTTTTTAAACCTGCCAGAATTACTTTTCTAGCACTTTTGATAGTCATAGGCATAGATAGTTCAGTCAGGTGATTGACCACCTGAACATCCCTGTGCACCAGGCCATCCATTTGGCCGAGGACTAAAACCACTGTCACTGGAGACGGCTGGTGCTGGATGAACCTCTCCGATCTTCACACAACTCACTTCTTTCCGTTCCATCTCATCATTCCGTATTTGTTTCGAATACCCTTGCGGTTGTTGCTACAAATCTGTGGAACAATCTACCTATTTCCATAAGGCAGGCATCTACCAGATCATCATTTAAAAAGCTGGTCTACTCACATTATCTAAATAGCTCCAAACGAAATTTGTAAGTTAAGTATGTTTATTATTGTGTATGTATTAGTATTTAGTGTATTTATAAGTAGATTATATATAAGTAAGTTTATTATATATAAGTATTTATATCTAATTGATGTGTCACTTATACTTTTATTGCACCTAAAGTTGTTTTAATTAGTCCCAAAGGTTTGCCTGTCAGAAAATGTCTACGGGCATTAAGTCCGCCTTTTGTAATTTGTGCATTAAAGTTTTGAAATAAATAGAGGGCTACCGATTAAGAATCTTGTGTTTGACTTGTCTCTGTAAGCGCTTTTTTACTTTATTTCGCTTTAGAAGTCGTTCGACTTGGCGTTGCTCTATGGTTTTCATTTACTTTAAGCAAAATTCAATAAAAAAAGCGAGCTTTAAAAAAAAGAAGCTTAGAATAATTATACATAGAACGTTAGTTTTTTACATTAAATATCAACTTTTTGGAAAATAATAGGCTATCAGTTTGTTATATTAGAACATTTTGATTTTCCCATGCACAATGTATGCCATTTATTTTAAACGATGCGGTCAAATTTCGGATACTGACGGTCGATTAGATGTTCGACAGAATGTAATAGATTTTCTGAATCTCCGTTTACTTAAAATAATTTACTTAGAAATAATATTACTTATACATGATGTAAACTGGTGACGTCGGAAACAATTGAAACCATTACGCAATTACAGATAACGTTAACACAAGTTTACGAGCAATAAAAAATGTTACAATATGCATACAATGTCCAACACGCGAGTTCATGATCCTCCAATAGGAAAAAATATATTATTTCTAAATATCACAACACAACCCCTCATTATCCACCATTCTGCTCCTATCTCTACCTACCTTAGGACATTTTTAGAGATATATTAGAGTAAATAAAATTAAAGAAGCATGCCTCCTTTGTAAACCAGCCTATTGTCGGTCGCAAGTCCGAGAACTTGTATTATGTTCCTTGCCCGAGACTAGTGTCTTCTTCTCATCTCTTTCCCGCATACGATCTACTCGGCTCCGCAAGGTGAATCCATTGAATTTGTCTTCATAGTTATTTTTAGTAAATCACATTAAAATCGTTAAATGTAATTGCTATTTTTCTCCGACTAAAATTAGGTATATGAAATAAAAAATATGTGTAAAATGTCCGTAATTTTATTTCAAAATAATTGGCGTTGATGTCTACTGTCTAAACTACGAGGAGTATTGAAAAATGCTAAAATTTGTACTAAATTGTTAAATGCCGATTTTGTTAAAGAATAAAACTGCATCATTACATAACTCTTACAGTCAGTTTCTCGAACGTATGTATTTTCGGTACTTAATTATTTCTTAAATAAAAAAATACTTGTTTTTGCAAGAAATGCATTTCACAAACGTATCATAAGTACCTACTTAAGGAATAATTAGGTAGGGAACTGTTATTTACACAAATGTATAGGAATACCAATTTTGCGTTTCGAAGCAATAAGGAATAATTAAGTAGAGTTTTGGCAAGTGTTGTCTTAGGTAGCCAAAGAAGGTCCCCATTAACTTTAATTATTTCTTATTAGCTACATAGCTCGTAAGCATTTTTTTTTTAAATATTTTCACACGTCATCTGTTTTTGTGTTTGATTTTGCTGAATTCTATATAGAACTCTTAGAACTGATAAAAAAATGTATTCAGACATCTCTGAAGAATTTGTCACCAAAAATGAACGTCATAAATCTTAAGTAAAATATTAACTAAGAAAATCTTAGGTCTTGTGAAATTTGTTCGTGAAACTCAATTTGACTTAAAAAAAAAAGATTCATTAGCTAAGGAATAATTAAGTAGAGCTTCAAGACACCGGTTATTATTCATGCCGGGTATCAGATCCGAAGATTTTGACAATATTGTTCGATTCGTACAGTTTGACGTTTGAGATTGCTATACGAAATTTGACTCTTATGGCACTATCAGCTAATGTAATGTAATACGGAGTGTTTTTATTTAATCAATATAAAAAATAAGCTGGACCAAGACTTAGCCAGTCTTGGTCTTGCATCAGAATAGGTGGTCTTGGTCTCGGTCTTGCGCAAGAGTCTAGCAAGACTCCTGCAAGACTCTTCATCATCATTATAGCCCCTAGAACACAGCGTCCTAGACCTCCACTGCTGGAGATGGGCCTTCCAGACATACTTACAGGCATATATCTGGAGAATTTGGCCTACACTCGCCACGCTGACCAGACGGCTTGGCGAGGAAGCAAGACTCTTACTCTGACATAATATAAATTTTATTTTCCAATTGTACTAAGGAAATCTCTCTCCGCGATGTCTTTAGGGAACTAAACTTGAAAAATATCACAAATAAATAAAATAATTTATTGTGTCCGCTAGACCTCGGAGGCATTAGGTATAGGTAGGATTTAGGTATACTAAAATAATATTATTTGCAAACGAGCTCTCCCAAGTTCCAAATACCTAAACGTTATTTTTTTTCCTTGAGAACATAAAATAATAATTACGGACACGACGCAATTAACTAGACTAGGGTAGTCTTGGTCTTGCAACCATATTAGTAGTCTTGTTGAAGACCAAGATTGGGCAACACTACATATTTCATTAGACAAACCATAACTGTTGCTTTTGTTAGCGTATTTTATTATAAGATTACGATAACAGATCGGTGAAGGACTAAGAGTCTTTGTTTGGATTGATCGTCATAACTACTAAAGTCTTTAATGTAAATTATGGAGTTTATTTTTAGAAAGTCGTATAAAGTTTGTATGACAGCCTCAGCGGTATGACGTGCAGTTCAAATATATCTAAAGAGAAAGTATTTACTCACTCGTTCGCACTCATTACCGATGTCATGGAAGTGACAAGGATACCCTACGCTGTAGTTAGGGTTACCAATATTATTCCAGCTATTTTTTTTTTTACTATATTTTTATATTAAAGACAATCCTAATTTATACACGACTTGGTTAATTTGAATTAGTTTTTATTAAAAAACGACTAGTTTTTTTACGTACTCTATGTTTTTGATAGTAATAACATACAGTATAAATATAGCAAAACGCCTAAAGACATACCTATCCTACTATTCACTCTATATATAGGTACTTATAGGTTAGAATATTAAGTTGCTATTTCCTGGCCAGACCATAGGTCTTATCTATTCAAAAAAGATTTGCCCTTAACAGTAAAATATTATGATTATAAGATGTTGGCGATGACATAATGTAGCAAGGTTGGGAACCCTAGCTAGTGATGCCGATATTAAATAATATTTAAGACTCGTGAAAGTATTGAAACTTGATTTGTTAAAACGAAGTGCAAAACCTTTACAGTATTGTCAATTAAAATTAAATTTCCTATAGTCCACTCGCGTTATGAAAATTGTGAGTCATCAGCGCAACTGCAGGTAAATTGCTCGATGTATTCACTTTTCTTTTCTCCTTTGAGTGCCTGCTGCATTCATGGCAATCTGTATGCCCAATTGGTTCCTTCCTCAGTCTCTGATAAACCAGCAGCCCTATTATGTTACTTAAGCGCAAACGTTATATAATGAAATCCGTTAACTATATATTTATCACGCTATTAAAGTTGATATTTGGCACGGCCGCTGTCAAAGGCTTATAGAGTTGAAATTTGAATAATATTTTGTAATAATGACGCAAGCTGTGACCTAAATAATGAAATCCACTAATAACATTTGCGCTTAAGTAACAGAATAGGGCTGCTGGAGCCTAAAATTAGCCTTTTTTGCTAATTTTGAACTGCAAAGTGGTGTTGCCAGTTAAAAACAAAACAACTTCTTTTCCCTGTGTGCTTCTAGTTGCTAAAATATTTTTGGACCAAGCACCATGTAGGCGCAAGGACATATGTCGTGGCCAGATTAATAAAATATATATCACAAAAGCTTTTATTACGGATCCCATAATACAAGCAACAAATAATATGATAAGCTCAGATCTCAACCACCGAAACTACATTGAGAGCATCACCAAAACAGAGTCCCAAAAAACTGGGAATACTGAACAACTCACTCAGACTTATGCTTTATAAAGCACACATAAGGTCATGCGTGGAATACTGTTCTCACTTTTGGGATGGTTTCCCTAAGTACCTTACAGATGCTCTCAATGTCCTGCAGAGGCGGGCGATTCGGATAGTGGACGATATCACAGTGTCTTAGACTCGAATCACTGCAGTTTCGTCGATACATGGCCTACCTGTGAGCGTGTTCTACAAGCTCCACGGTGTGTGTTCTGAAGAGCGCCACAACCTTATCCATTATACTCTGTTCCGCAACCAAACCACGCGCACAGCCATCAATATCCAGCCCCATACTGTAGCCATATTTGTCACACGTTGAATGTGGAATACTTTCGCAGACAGTGTGTTTACCCCATTCCTATAACCTGGGGGGGGGGGGGGGCCTTCAAGTGAAGTGTGAAGTTCTCGATAGGCCGGTATAAAGATAGGGACTGATGTCGGTCGTCAGTGGCTAACGTCAGTTGCTCCCTAACCTGGAACTTGCGTACTGCTTATACCACGAGTTCATATATCGTGCTTAGTATAATAATATAAATTTAAAAAAAGACTACCCAAATTCGAATGTTTTTTTTTGCGTATAAGTAAATTATTATAACACAAAACATTGCGATAGTTTAAATCTGCGTAACCTTGTACCGTATCGTGTCGGGTCACATGATAAAGTTTTTATTCAGGTGCAGTAAGATAAACACACTTATATTTCGCCAAAAACATAAATTTAAATTCGTTTATTCAGCAAATAGGAATACACTATAAATATGGGGCACAAGTAGTAGTTAATTTTTTGCGGTTTACCCGCGCTTTTGTTTCCCATATTATATCCGACGTGTTTGTGCGATAATGCCGCGAATCAAATTCTGCAACATCTGGAATTTGATGATAACATAATTAAAATATAAGTTACGTATTATTACTTTGCTGTATGGGTTTGCCTTTCCTATGACCTAATTCATTTCAATCGGGAGAATGGAAAAAAATGGCTACAGTACAAATGAGAAGTTCTTCGCACCAGTGTGAAAGGACATGCCAAGTCCAAGTTTTTTAAATTACTTTACTGTGGATATTGTTATTCTAAAGTGGTGTTGTTTTATTTAATAATGTGCTACAATGTGAACAATTATAGAAAATATATATATGGGCCACAACAACAGTTGCAGTTTATATTTTTTGCGGTTTTCCCGCACTGTGAACTCTATTATACCCGATGTGTTTGGGTGATGTCTCAAGTGACTCCAAGAAAAGCATCAAATTCTGCAACATCTGGAATTTGATTAACTTATAAAAAAGGAAGATATTTACGTTAGACTTGGCTGAATGAGCTAGACCCTTTGCCTTCCCTATCACCTCATTCATCATCCATCGGGAGAAGAGAACACAAACAAACAAATGACAAGCAAGCGTGGCAAGAAAAAGCTAAATTCTCCAGACATATTCTGGAAGGCGTCTTTAGCAGTAGAGTTCTTGGACTTGGTGTTTTAGGGTCCGAGATAATGAATTAAAATATTATATCATATTTAATCGCAAATAAACAGTATTTAATAGTTGGTCAATGTCCGCATGTCGAAAAGTGATATTTTTATTTATTTCCGTGCAATCTGTTTAGCAAGTGTCACTTTTGGCCCGTACCTATAGCATACACGTGCAATATTTGTCTATTAATATACGAATAGTGTTATATTGTTGCCACGTAAACAATTAACGTAATGTACAAATGTAACACTTTCTGTTTATTTTGCGACTTTAGTCACTTTATATTGGTGTCCCAACAAAAGTGCCGGATTTGATTTTAAAGAAAAAATTGGCTTAATTATTTGCATCAATTGAACCAAAATTCAAATTCAAAATTCGATGCATAGTGCTTCTGGAAATGTTTAATTCTTGACCACGATGCCGAATGGAAGTTTCTGGATTCTTGGCCACAGATTCCCTTACTGCGGTTATGTCGATTCATTTGCATTATTGCGGCCGAAAATTTGACGTAATTGGCGAACTGTTTTCGCAAAACTTTCTTCATTTTTGTAATGTGTTTTAACTATAATTAAATGTTGTTGGTTGGAATACTTCCCAATATTCTTAAATCGCGTGGTATGTACGTGAATTTTTTTTATAATTTTAACGGGTCGTTTCGCGATTTACCTTAGAGACATATTTCTCCCGACGTTTCAGCGAAGTTGCCCCGTGACCACGGCCAATGCAACTTGGCTGAAGGGTCGGGAGAAATATGTCTCTAAGATAAATCGCGTAAAGACCCGTTAAAATTATAAAAACTATTATGAATGTGCGCGAAAGTTTAAAAAGTTTACGTGACCACTGTAAAAAAACATATATGATAGGGTAGGCAAGGGATCTAGCCCATACAGTCATGTCCGTCGTAATATATTCCTTCGTTTTTATGAGTTAATGAAGCTATGATTAAATTCCAGTTGTTGCAGAATTATATGCTTTTCTAGGAGTCACTGGTCGGGTGTAATATGGGAGTTGAATGGGAAAACCGCAAAAAATAAACTGCAACTTGTATAGTACATAAAGTAAATGTTATTGTTCCATATTTTTACAACCTAGAGTTCTTCAAGCAATATGTGAAAAAGCATCTTCACAGGCCGGCATAGTGTATTTAAACATAAACTGTTAAAACGACTTGCCCACAATTTATGAGTCAATTTTATGTGTATATTATCTTGTTTTTTTTTTAAATAAAAATAATTAAAAATAATAATTAAAAATTTAAAATTTAAATTTTATTTATTTTACTTTATTACTTAAAGTAGGTAATATTTTAATTATTTTCGTTATTATTATTTTTATTTCCAAAAGGAATTGTATGTTTATTATATACTCGTACTTATTAATTGTTTCAGCTTTAGTTTTTCGAATAATACATAGTTTTTGTATACTTATTGAAAATTTTATAATATTGTTATTTTTTATAGGCCATAAAGGCTACTGTGGTAATGTGGTGGTCGCGTATAATAGGTGCAACATCTAACTTCTGATTTAGTGTTAAGTACAAATAAGTGTGTGATGTTAGCACTGTTGGCTACCCTATTATAAATAAATAAATAGTGGTAGAGACTGATGTCGGTCGTTAGTGGCTGGTATATATTCTTGGACCTCGCCTACCACTTACCATCAGGTAGTCGCTATGTCACATGCCGTGTTATGTATTAAAAAAAAGGAGTGTATTAAAGACAATAACTTTCTTTTTATTTGAGAATGATAAGTAAGAAATAATGATAGGTACTTGCTTAGTACGGCAGCCTTAGTGGGGCAGTGGGTTTTTCAAACCGGATTACGATGACCACGATCCCGTACAACCTATATTAAGTTTACGGTTAGCGGTATGCGGGTTTCAAGAATGGTATCATCATCACGACCGTGTCCCTCTCGGGGTGGTCAGTAACCACGCTTATGAATGAGCGGATTTACATTTAGCCAACTTTACTATAGGCCAATCATGACAAGTGGCAAGCTCGTCGATGTCTATAGTGATAAGAATGGTATTTTTTTATTATTTAAAAAAAATATTGCACTATGTACAAAGGGCGGGCTTAATGCCGCTAGGTATCCTCTAGCAGCCAACCTTTGGGACAATACAGAGAATTTTGATTAAGAGGTAGGTGCAAAGGACTCAAATATGAAACTTAATTTTAAAGAAAAATAAAATAAACTTATTCTGTGATATCATAATACATATTAATATACATACATACAAATATGTACACAATAATACATATACTACATATTTACACATGCAATATATCTTAACTGGAGACATCGATGAGCTTGCAACTTGTCATGATTGGCCTATAGTAAAGTTGGCTAAATGTGAATCCGCTTATTTATAAGCGTGGTTTCTGACCACCCCGAAAGGGAAACGGTCGTGATGATACTAACTTTTTTTGTTATTTAGTATATGTAAGTGCCGAAGTGAGCAGCTTTTAAGTGTACAAATCGAGATTTCCAATAGAAATCAAAGATATGGTGATCTCAAAATTGCCGTTCTAATAATACAACATTTTTTCTTTAAAAAGACGGTGTTCGCTTTCTTAATTCGTCTTTTAAGGTAGGTAACGTTAATTTAAAATACATTTTTTATTATTAAAATAAAAAAACTACAAAATTATTTTAAAAAATTAGCGACATAGGTGTATAATAAGGTACCATTGCCGCTAGCGACATCTACAAAAAGCTTTGCCTGATACACCCCATTGATTACTCTTTCACTATTAATCATAAATTAAAATAATCTTATTTCAATTAATGCGCTTATCGAGCTTTAGAAAAGTTTGCCTAGTTTAAACTAATGAGTCACACTAAATAATTTCTAGGCCAATGACGCGTCATTTTTCACTTGACATTGTATGACGAAGCACTTGAATGCAACGAACGTGAACGTATTTCGTGCCGTTTATAAATAACCACGTCGGTTTTTTATTTATTAGATTGATAGCATTCAATTCGAGGATGATCCCGAAAAGTTAAGTCCGTGGATGCAGACGTTTCGTGTTTGATTCCTGCAGCCCTATTCTGTTCTTAGTCGCAAACGTTCTATAATGGACTCTGTTACGGCTTGGTATCCTATCCAGATTCCTCAAGTTGCTTATTTTTTCCCTACACCAAAAGTGACATCTACTAACGTCACTGTGGTATCTGCGCGACCGCGATGCGAGCTAGTCGTGTCTAGCTGTGATAAACTGACGTTTCGCATGCCCGAGCTTGCATGGCGAAAATACGTGTATCCAACCAAAAGACTATATAATAATAATAATTGAAGTTTTGTGTAAAGTGCAGTGCTTGGCCAAGCTGGAAATAGTGTGCTTCGAGATCTGTGAGTACCTATCTTTTTTCCCCCAAGTCGTATGCCTTTGTCTACTTATTTCAGCACGTTCATCATCTCCTAGCTTAGATGTGAATCAGGGATAGCCCTAAACGTAGGCAACACAGAATTAGATGCAGTAAAACCACCGAGCTATTATAATTCTTCTTAATTAAAAATATACAGTCCACTCCTAGAAGCTCAACCATCGGTTTTGGTACCATTCGAGCGCGAATTTCCTATAGACTCAGTAATTTAATTTTTATTGTTTTTTATTATTACAATTTGGAGTTCAATTTCATACGAAAACTTCCAAAATTGTTCATGATTTAAGCATAAAAACACATTTTCATTTGTAGTTAAAGGCTACCTACATTATTATTATTCTTACAAAATAATTCTTTTGTTCAAAGTTCATTTAATTACAAAATACTTATTGCTTCTATTTTGCGTTGCTTATTACGTTGTGTTCGAATATTATTATTATTCTATTTAGTCACTATAGTAGGTAAATAAATGTAAGTTGGCCTAGCTATCAACTTATATTTAACTGTTTAGGTACATAAATAAGCTTCCTATATTTTTGTTTTAATTGGTTTATATACGTAAATATATATAAAGTAATTATTTCCTAACGTTATTTACATTTCCCTACACCTTCTTACTATGCTAACAATTCCATATCTTTACGACCGAGCTGCGTAAAGAGGTAGTTAGCCACCTATCATACATATTGGGTATTTCATTGCTAATCGTACTTATTAGTAAACCTTATTTAAATTGTTTATTAGCTAACTTGTTAATAACATTAAATATAGTTAATATCTTCACGACCTAGCCGCGTAAAGAGGGAATCAAATACCAATTTAAAATCATATTCTACGTATTGTTTAAATTTGATTCACTATACGATTTAAGTAAGAAGTACCCACGTATTAGATTTAGTTATCGCGTATCTTCACGACCCAGCTGCGTGAAGTCATAGACAGACATATAGTGTCTCGTCCGTTCGTAGTTTTGATACTCGTACAGTATTAAAACAATACAAAGTAGAACTTTAATATTTTATAACTCGGTTTTAATTAACTGTTGCGTCCTTTCGTAGTTTCAATAACTTATTAAAAAATTATAAATAATAAAACCTCATTATTATACAGCTACTGATTTTAATTTAACTTTCTATCATGGAAGGCAAACTAAAACTGTACATCTCTCGACGAGAATACAATTTTCATTCAATTCAGACTTTGTATGAGTTATCCAAGCATATTCATACTGATGATGGTAAATTAAAATCTTTTATATCTCGATATAAGCGTATCGCGGAGGTCCGTACTGAATTTCTCGAAATAACAGAAAAAATTGATGAAATTCAGATCAAACTAAAACCCGAAACGGTTGTGGACATGAAGGAGGTGTTGGCGTTCGACGAACTGTACTACGAGGTACAGTCGGCCGCGGACAGCATCGCGCCGCTCGCCGCTCGTGCGGTCGCAGCTTGGCCTGATGACGTCATCCAAAACAAATCATCGTCTGCGCCACGTGCTCGTCTGCCTAAGATCGATTTGCCAAAGTTCGATAGCAATATTGAAAATTGGCAAACCTTTCACGACACGTTTGTCACCCTCGTTCATGATAATAACAGTATCAGCCCGGTCGAGAAATTACATTATTTAATTTCTTGTCTTACGGGACCTGCGTTAACGATCGTTAAGGGATTACCGATCACCAATGATAATTATAATATCGCATTTAATGCATTGGTTGAGCATTATGAAAACAAGCGAATCGTCGCAGTCAACTACTTAGAGAAAATACTTAATTTTACGCCATTAAAATTGCCAGTTTTAAGTGAGTTGTCTAAATTGACTAACGTATTGTACGAATCGGTAAATGCGTTGCGTAATATGAAAATAAAAGATCTCGGCGAGTATATTCTCTTTCATCTCGTTTCCAGAGTGCTTGACTCCGATACTCGCAAGCGATTTGAAATCCAAAACGAAATGGAAATACCAACATTTTCTGCCTTACTTAAGTTTCTGCAGGATTATGTAAAGATACTGGAAACTAGTGAACATCAATCTTGCACGAAATCTTACAGTCCGAGGTTCGAGTCCCGATCCAAGTCTAGTAAAACGTATAATACTACTACGACCCTCGCCTCACAACATACACCAGTTACATTTAAATGTGCATGTTGTAATTTTAAACATAGCATTTACAAATGCCCTAAATTTCTAGGTTACAATCCAGCAGCTAGAACTAATTTTGTTCAACAAAAGGGCCTGTGTCTTAACTGTTTAAGGCCGGCCCACGACAGTGGCAGCTGCCCATCAAGTACCGGTTGTTTTAAATGTAGTGAAGGTCACCACACACTATTACATCCGGTGTCGACCAGCATACCGGAACCTAGTACTTCCGGAACGGTCGTCGAAGACAGTGTGAGTTCCAGTGTGCACCACGGCACGAGCCGTGCTCTCGTGCTCCTAGGCACGTGCACACTGCTGGCGCGCGCCTCGTCCGGCCCACCGCAACTCGTCCGGGCACTTATCGACAGCGGCGCGCAGGACTGCTTCATCACCGCCGCCTGCGCACGCCGCCTAGGCCTACCTGTCCGCCGTGCGAACCTTACGGTTTCTGGACTAGGAGAAAACACCGTTCATAAAATTAACGGAGTTACGGATTGTATTATCCAACCGCGCGATTCTATTGAGCCTAGTTTTAATATACGGCCCATTGTGATGACAACGCTTACTTCAAAGCTACCTGCAATTAACTTGCCAGAAAATATCCGTCAACATTACAAACATTTAGCATTGGCTGATCAAGATTTCGACAAGCCGGCCGATGTGGATTTACTCCTGGGCGCCGAGTTATTTAGCTATATTTACGACGGTCAACGTGTAGCACCCGGTCCAGGATTACCAGTCGCCATGCACAGTGTCTTCGGATGGGTTCTCACGGGCAAACTTGACCAGGGCTGTCGACCGCCATCCTCAATCACGTCGCTAGTTGCGTCCACGCTTGCTATTGACGAAATCGTACAACGTTTTTGGGAAGTCGAGGAGCCCCCTAAATCTCAAATAATTGTCCCAGAAGATGAAGATTGCGAGCGATTATATACGAACTTAGTTCATCAAAACTCTGATGGAAAGTATGTTGTTCCTATTTTAATAAAAGAACCGAACTGCGCATTGGGCGATTCTTATAATAATTCATTAAGGCGATTCTACAATTTGGAAAAACGTTTAACAAAACATGGCCAGCTTAAGCTCGATTATGTTGCGTTTATGCAAGAGTATGCCAGTCTAAATCACATGCGTAATGTGACATCAACGCCTCCTGTCGGTAAATATTTCATACCGCACCATTGTGTAATACGCCCCGACAGTTTGACGACAAAGTTGCGCGTTGTGTTTGACGCAAGTTTTAAGTCTAACAACGGCCTATCACTTAATGATTTGGTGTATACCGGCCCTAAACTGCAAGCAAATATCGTCGATATTCTGACAAAATTTCGTCTCCACGCTATTGTATTTACGAGTGACATCTCAAAGATGTACCGAGCCATTCTCATAAGACCTGAAGATCGTCAGTGGCAACATATTCTCTGGCGAGACACTCCTACCGATGTTGTGTCGGATTACGAGCTCCAGACCGTTACTTACGGCGTAAGCAGCTCGCCATATCTCGCCATTCGGACTTTACACCAGCTTGCAACTGATCACGGTAACTCGTGGCCATGTGCTGCTGACGTCATACGCCAAGACGTGTACATGGATGACGTCATCACCGGGACGTCATCTTTAGAAGAGGCGCTTCATCTTCAGCGTGAACTTACTCAACTGCTTCATTGTGCGAAGTTCGAACTACATAAATGGAGTAGCAACTCTCGCGAATTTCTTGACAGGTTACCATCCGGGAATATTCAAGTTCCAAAAGAGTTCGCTGAGGAATGTAAACAGTCAACCCTAAAGATCTTGGGAGTGCAGTGGGACCCACAAGAAGATTATTTTACATACTCCGCTTCAGACATACGCGCGGAATGCACAAAACGCTCCATATTGTCGAATGTGGCGCGAATATTTGATCCACTCGGCTGGTTAACCCCTGTAACGCTTATCGCGAAACTGCTTCTGCAGGACCTTTGGCGTCTTCAACTATTATGGGACGAACCCGTCCCTCGGGACTTGACAAAGGTCTGGAATGAATTTGTCTCCGAGCTAGACAATTTAAATTCAATCAAACTACCGCGTTTGGTTGTACCGCAACGTGCTAAAGAATTCCAGCTAATCGGTTTTTGTGACGGATCCACAAAGGCGTACGGTTGTTGCGTCTACCTTCGTGCCGTTGCAGAAAACTCAATTACTATTAATTTGTTAATCGCAAAGTCCAAAGTGGCTCCTATTAAACCGCTTACGGTTAATCGCTTAGAACTGTGTGGCGCGGCCTTGCTATCGCGCGTACTTAAACATATGCTTGCTTTGTTAAGCGATAAAATTAATATTACGGATTTAATTGCCTTTACGGATAGCGCCACAGTTTTATCATGGTTTAATACTGAACCACATAAGCTAAAGACATTTGTGGCACACCGCGTTGTCCAAGCAACAGATGCTGTGCCAGCCAATCGTTGGAGACATGTTTCAACACACGAAAACCCAGCAGATCTCTGTAGCCGCGGGTTGAGTTGTTCTCAACTCGCTAGCTGCAGTAGTTGGTGGTCTGGCCCAGAATGGCTCTCACACGAGTTGACGCGCTGGCCAACTTGTGGAGAACCTAACATCCTGGACTCCTGCGAGGAAATGAAACCATCATCCCTAGTCTTTCATACTAACGATGAAGGAGCGGGAGATAATCCCTTTATCGCACTCTCCGACCGTTTCTCATCGTTTACAAGGCTTATTCGAACGATTGCTACTTGTCTCAGATTTGTCAAAAATGTTAAAACATCGGCGAATAATAGAATACATCAGTCATTAACATCATCGGAAATTAATGCTGCCACTAACAAGCTAATTTTAGCTATTCAATGTGATTATTTTGCCAATGAAATAATCCGTATTAAAGTGAATCGACCTTGCACTCGATCTCTTCAAAAACTTTCACCTTTTATCGATTCCTCGGGTATCTTACGAGTAGGAGGACGATTAAAAAATTCTGACCTACCAGATCAGACAAAACATCCGTATTTGTTACCCAAGTCAGCTAGAATATCATCGTTAATAGTTGATCACTTTCATATTAAGTACCTACATTGCGGACCTCGCACACTGCAATCCTTGATTCAGCGACAATTTTGGATACTTGGTATTCGAAATTTGATCAGATCTAGATTGTCCAAGTGTGTGATCTGTTTCAAACATAAACCGTTATCATGCCAGCCGATCATGGGTAATCTGCCGGCATCCAGACTAAAACAAGGATCTTGCTTCGAGAATGTTGGGATTGATTTTGGCGGGCCCTT
The DNA here is from genome assembly GCA_910589645.1 of Tinea semifulvella. NCBI lineage: Eukaryota > Metazoa > Arthropoda > Insecta > Lepidoptera > Tineidae > Tinea > Tinea semifulvella. Next base: position 1,946,573 of record OU342615.1, on the reverse strand, counting down.
TGTCATCAAAGAGAGCAGACGCAGAGGCGCACGCCTTGTGGGAAAGGCGTATGTTTGTCTGTTTGTTTGTTTGGTAACAAAGGCCATCCATTTGGAGTTGGTCACGGAGCTGTCCACACAGGCGTTTATAGCAGCTCTGGATAGGTTTGTTGCGCGTAGGGGTATTTGTAGATTAATTCTTAGTGACTGCGGTACAAATTTCATCGGCGCAAAGCGCTATTTAAATGATATGCTCGATCTGTTAAAGGATAACGAATCCTATATTATTAACGAATTGACTACGAGGTCAATTACGTGGACTTTAAATCCACCAGGGGCACCTAACTTTGGTGGTATATTTGAAAGTGGAATCAAATCCACCAAGTATCATCTCAAGCGTGTGGTCGGATCTCAGAATCTTACTTTCGAAGAATTCGTAACCGTGCTTACAAAAATTGAAGCGATGCTAAACTCGCGACCGCTTTGCGTTTTGTCATCAGACCCTAACGAAGTGAACGTTCTTACACCCGGGCACTTCCTTATCGGTCGGCCGTTGGTCTCGCTGCCCGAGCAGCAGTTCGAGGACTCCAACGCCACATTAAGATCTCGTTGGCAGATGCTCCAAAGACTCTCACAGTCCTTTTGGCGCATCTGGCAGAGAGATTACTTACACACGTTGCAACAGAAAGCTAAATGGTTTACTAAACAGAGACGCGATCCGGAAGTAGGCGACGTAGTTATTCTTTTAGAATCAAACTTAGCTACTACGGAGTGGAAATTAGGTCGCATATTGAACGTATTCCCGGGCCAGGACAGTAGTGTTCGTGTCGTAACCGTACGCACAGCCAAGGGCGTTTACACCAGGCCTTCCAGGAAGGTCTGCCCCCTTCCTTTATACGATTCCTAATTCCAAAATTTCTTATCTTTATTTAATAGTGATTATATATTTAGTTTAGTTTTAAGTATTTATTTATATTTTACTGTTAAGTGTAGATATCCTAGCATATATCTATTCGAACACAGCGCATTGAGCTTTCTTGACCTAGCATTTAAGAAAAGTTTTAATGTATGAAATCCCTAGACGATTTCAAGTGGGGGGAGATGTTACGGCTTGGTATCCTATCCAGATTCCTCAAGTTGCTTATTTTTTCCCTACACCAAAAGTGACATCTACTAACGTCACTGTGGTATCTGCGCGACCGCGATGCGAGCTAGTCGTGTCTAGCTGTGATAAACTGACGTTTCGCATGCCCGAGCTTGCATGGCGAAAATACGTGTATCCAACCAAAAGACTATATAATAATAATAATTGAAGTTTTGTGTAAAGTGCAGTGCTTGGCCAAGCTGGAAATAGTGTGCTTCGAGATCTGTGAGTACCTATCTTTTTTCCCCCAAGTCGTATGCCTTTGTCTACTTATTTCAGCACGTTCATCATCTCCTAGCTTAGATGTGAATCAGGGATAGCCCTAAACGTAGGCAACACAGAATTAGATGCAGTAAAACCACCGAGCTATTATAATTCTTCTTAATTAAAAATATACAGTCCACTCCTAGAAGCTCAACCAGACTCCGTTAACTATACATATACATATATATCACGCTATTAAAGTTGATATTTGCACGGCCGCAGTCAATGTCGAGCGCTTATAGAGTTGAGAATTAAATAATATTTTTATCTGACGTAAATAACGAAATCCACTAATAACGTTTGCGACTAAGTAAGAGGCTACTGGTCAGGACAAAATAATTTATTTGTGATATTTATCGAATTTGGTACGCTAGAGACATCTATGAGCTTGCCACTTGTCATGATGAGTCTATAGTAAATTTGACTAAATTTTAAACCGCTTAAAAGAATGTAAGTTCATATAAGTTTCGTTTATTGATAGATATTAGTCCGCTGGACGTCTTGCGCCACATATCATCAGATCGGGCGTAAGGTCAATAACTGATCTCAGATTTTTTTTTTTTTTTTATTCTTTCAAATGTATATATATTCCATCCCTTCGCAATAGAAACATTAGGTCGTTGGTGTTTAGAATCATATCTATTTATTGGGAATCTGGGAGAAAATCTAAAAAAATAATAATAATAATCTATAGTTGTGCAACTTGGGAATGCAGCCAGTGTTCTTGGTACTTTTAATCCTAAAATTTTGTTGGTAGAGATTTTAAGGATTTTTTTTATCTGTTATAAATACTTTTTACAATTTTTATTAACATTTTTTTATTTTTTTTTATTTATTATCACATGCTTATTATATTTTTTTTCGTTTCAGACAGCGTTATTAACAGTGGTCCTGCTTCCATTCCGAGTAGTAGTAATATGCGCCCTGATGGTGTCGGCCTGGTTTCTGGCCTGCCTCGGCCTTTTCGGCCTAAACGAAGCCGATCTTAGAGAAAAACCTATGACAGGATGGAGAAGGTAACTTTATACCGAGATTTGATTTAGTTATAATTTAACCTGCTGTAACGCTTTTGTCTCTCTCGCACAATCCAAGATTTTTAATGATTTTTCTAGTCTTAAGTACATTTTAAGAAATGTTGTCTATAAACTTTAACTAAAAATACGGAGATTTTGAACATACATATTTATTATTATTTTATTTTTAATTTACATACATTATTTTTGAACTGGCTCCGTGGTCTAGCGGTTAAGTCCTCCGGTGACAAGAGGGCTGGCTCTTTCTTCGCCCAAAGAATCAGTTTACAATGGGACATACAGCCAGCGTTCTTGCCACCATTCCACGCGGATCCTTAGTAATAGTATTTATTTTATTTTATATATATATATTTTATTAAATAAATAATTTTCCTATTTAAAATTTAAATTTTACACTTAATGTAAAAATGTCACTCTTCAAGGCTCTTCTATTTTCACGCCTTTATTACACCGCGAGGGTCAACCAAACAATAAATAATTTCTCCTACAACCCAATGATCAATAATTATAAAGAATCCGCATATTAAAGCTCCAATCCAGCCAACGTTATGATGTACAAATCATAACCTTCCTGCACTATAGGCCCATCTAAGTTAAAGCTGAAATGTATATATTTAGGTCATTCGTTCATCTGGCGGGGAGTCGTTCAAAACGAGTCGACATGCAGGTTGACAGCGCGAGAATTGGTATCTGGGCACCGATTCTTGAGCATCTCGATATTATATCGCATGCTATGTAGAGATATACATACATAGCATGCGATATAATGTCAAGTGAAACAGATTTTTTAAATGTATTTTGCCGTGTATTTCGATAAAATATGCCGAATGCATTGCAACTTTACAGCCCTGAATTTCTCACCACATGTGACTTTTACAATTTAGACTAGTTTCGTGGGAACGTTTTTAAATAATTTAGGGTCTATAACGTCAAACAAAAGAGCAGTCATTGTTTCAAAGGTAGAAAGATTGATTTGAAAGAGTTTCGAACGGCAATAGGCCTGCAGTTGTATGTCAATAAAGTAGAAAGTGCGAGAAAGCTCCATCGGTAACAAGCCTTTATCTTGCAAATAGTCGAAGCCTCTTATTGTTAACTTAACCTACTAAAAACTAGGGTGTGATCATACCAATATCATCCAAACAAACTTCTACATAATGGTAAAAAGTTTGACCGTTTGTAAAACGCTTGTCTCCGCACTAAATTAAACATACTTCTTCCGTGGTCAGGTGATTTATTGCTCAAACTAGGACATGTATAATACATAAACCTCATACAGCTCCTGCTTAAAGCATACCCAATTTAAGGTGCAGGAGCCCCACAAGCACCAGTCCACCAAAAATTAACGGCGGAAGCTCCACCACCGTAATCGCCGAACTGAGTTGAGCCTCAGCTGCAGGCAATTGCCCCAGTAGTGGACGTTTCACACCATTTTTCCAAGGCATGATTGTAAGAGCTTAACTACCACATTCGCCAAACTGGACAACACCCAGCTCTAATCGAATGCCCTGGCAATGGACGCTTCACGACTAAACTGTCTCCAATCCACCATAATTCCAAAAAATCACATAATCAGCCAGTCTGTCCCATTTTCCCAAACGACAAAAGTCACCTTTTTTCTTCGGCCGAGGCCAAAGCACTAAGTCCTTCATCAAAGCGACATAATCATAATCTCTGGGCCCATGGAGTCAAAGCGCCAAAAAGTTTTTAAATTAAATAAAACCACGTATTGTTGTCTCCTCCGGTGACAAGAGGGCTGGTTCTTTCTTCGCCCAAAGAATCAGTATTGCAATTCAGCGGGGAAATGCAGCCAGCGTTCTTGCCACCATTCCAAGCGTTTGTAACCATAGTATTCATTTTATTTTATATTTTGTAAATAAATATTAAATTAAAGTAGTAAAAAAATGGGTGCGTTAATTTTCTATAGTCTTTAGTACCGACGTGCCATTTTCGAAACATGACTACCGGCCCGTGCTGTGTAAGACCACATTTACTGAAAAAAATCCTTTAATAATTCCAATTTATTTTCTATTACAATTTGCGATCTTTCAGTACTTATTGGCAGATAAACAGTCATCGGAAAACTTGACCATTCGATCAACTGCGTGGGAATTACCTAGCCAATCCGTCCGATGCGTAACTGTTGATGCCTAACTTAAATATTAGACTGGGAATAAATAAAATTGAAGCAAGATGTCCGTCAGATCACATGTCGGTATTTAAAGGTTAAATATCTCTTCAGAAGTCTTCGATGCGCTATCATCTCACTGATGAGATTGTTGGTGATGGGTGCTGGGTTCCACAACGTCAGAATCCTGGGTCGAGAGCATATCGTGAGCTCTCGTGAAGCGCCGGTCATAGTCATGGCTCCACACTCCACGTTCTTCGATGCTATAGCCATCGTAGTGCTGGGCGCGCCGAGTGTCGTGGCCAAAGGTTCTACAGCAAGGATACCCTTCGTTGGACGTAGGTTTTTGATAGGGTTGCAACAGGTTATTTTTACGGACGAAGGCATTAGTTAAAACCATTTTCTTAAAGGAAATATTAATTATTGAACTATTTGATTATATGCCACGCGATTGGCTTAACTAAAAGAAGACAAATCAACTACCAATCACCTCACGTAGTATAACAATAAAGATATGCGTTCGTTATTTTATACCTTAGTCAAGGTAGCAACAAAAGCACACTAACAACTGTATTCTTAGTCCTTAAGACTCCTCCACTCAATTATTCCGTCCAGCTGTCAAAAGGACGTCAAGAACTGTCTAACTCAAGGTACATCGCGACGTACCTTGAAACCTCCTTGAAGCGTGTTATGTTATTTTCGGCTAATATTTATATAATTTAAACTTGTATTTATTATTAATAATTAGTATGTGTGTATGTCAATGGGGTGTATCAGGCAAAGCTTTTTGTAGATGTCGCTAGCGGCAATGGTACCTGGTTTTACAGCTGTCGCTTCATTTTTTAAATGTTTTTATACTTAGTTTTTTATTTTTATAACAGAAAAATGTATTTTAAATTAACGTTACCTACCTAAAAGACGAATTAGGAAAGCGAACACCGTCTTTAAAAAGAAAAAACGTTTAATTAATAGAACGGCAATTTTGTGATCACCATATCTTTGATTTCGCTTAGAATTCTCGATTTGTACACTTAAAAGCTGCTCACTTCGGCATAATATCCAGAAAATAATAAATTTCATAATAAAAATACAAGTTTTCTATGCAACTGACAGTTATATTAGGTACCATCTATCATGCGCCATCTATCGTGATAAAAAGTTAGTGATACACCCCATTACAGTCTCCTGGTTTTATTCCCTGAGTAGAGAAGACAGTTATCGGCATATACCTGCAATTTTTTTTTATTATGTTACGAGATCACCACACTCTAATATGCTTCGCTTGTAAATTAGTTTTTGTCAATAATATTTCTCTTTCTTAGTTAAAAAACTTATTTCTTAAAACAAATTGTTAAACTCATTCAAATCACATTTTGTTACAATTTTTATAAATATTTTTCGTGACATAATATGAAAGCGACAGACTTATGAATGTCAAAAGTGCTAGAGCGTCCAGTATTTCTGAGAAAATAAATATATTTACGCAACGCAATATTTAATGTTGCCAGTTTTTTTTATCTAACTGGATATATTTAAAATAACAACATTTATGCCTTTCGAGGTTTGGAGAGTTTATAACTAAGGCCGCGTTCGTTTTAAGAAATGTTAGCATGAAAATATAACTTTTTTTTAGCACAAGTCGTTCGTTTAATGAAAATTCCAACATTTGATGCTAATTTTGTATGTCAGTGCCGTGTTGAAAGGAGGGTTATTGATGTTACTTTTTGACAGATGTCATTAACATATAAAATGGTTTGTTCACCATTTTTATATACTTTACAGTTTTCTATTATATTTGTTAAAAAGGTATTTTAAACGATTTTATGTAATAAATTCAAAAACCATAATAATATCATGTGTGTTGGATTGCCATGGTTTGATAAAACATGAACGAAAATACTTGTCAAAAAGTAGCCTCACCGCTCGTTTTATTTAAGAAATGTTAGCATTGTTAAAAAAAGTGGTATTTCTTAACAAAAACGACATTTCGCGCTGGTTTATGAAGTTGCTACGAGATGTTGGAAATGCTATAAAACGAAAGCGGGGAATACTGATTGAGAGGATCCCTTGAGGACCTCGTTTGACAGCTGGAAGGAATGGTTGAGTGGAGGACCCGTCGAGGACATATCTTAGAATACAGGTGTCAGCCTTGAAAAATCATGACGCTTCAAATTCGTAAAAATAATCTTTGCAATTATCGCCTTGTGTTTGTCTAGCTTTGTGTGAATCTATGTAGTTATTTGGTCATATAATCGTACATTGCTATTTATGTTTGGGCATGTTTTTATTAGTGGGTTTTTAATTTATTTTAAGTTTCATCATTTATAAGCACTTGCAACTCTTATGCAACTATTTAGCTTCGTGTAAATGAACGTATAGTTATTTTAGATCATAATACTTGGAGTAATATTGTCTTTAAATCTATGAATGTGGTCAAGGTGTTCTCACGTTTATTACCGTTTTGTTTTTGAGGTTTTCATTCAGTTTAAGTTTTGTCACTTATAAGCACTTAAATATTCTAATTTAACTATCTAGTTTTATGTAAATGATCATTTTAGATCATAATACTTGGGGTAATATTGTCTTTAAATCTATGAATGTGGTCAAGGTGATCTCACGTTTATTACCGTTTTGTTTTTGAGGTTTTCATTCAGTTTAAGTTTTATCACTTATAAGCACTTAAATATTCTAAATCAACTATCTAGTTTTATGTAAATGATCATTTTAAATCATAATACTTGTGGTAATATTGTCTTTAAATCTATGAATGTGGTCAAGGTGATCTCACGTTTATTACCGTTTTGTTTTTGAGGTTTTCATTCAGTTTAAGTTTTGTCACTTATAAGCACTTAAATATTCTAAATCAACTATCTAGTTTTATGTAAATGATCATTTTAGATCATAATACTTGGGGTAATATTGTCTTTAAATTACAAATGTGGTAAAGGTCACAATTATTGCCGTTTTGTTTTTCATTAAGTTTAAGTTTTGTTATTTATAAGCACTTAAATATTATGTTTGCCGACCCAGCAGACTGGACAAATTACCACGATCAGTCTGCCTACCACCTATAACAGTTATTTTAGATCATAATACTTGGGCTAATATTGTGTTATTATTAATCTTTGAATGTGGTCAAGGTGATCTCACGTTTATTGCCGTTTTGGTTTTTGGGTTTTTCATTCAGTTTAAGTTTTGTCACTTATAAGCACTTAAATATTCTGATTCAACTACCTAGCTTTGTGTAAATGAACGTTGAACGTTATTTTTGATCATAACACTTGGGGTAATAGCTTTGTGTCATTGGGTAATATTAATCTTACGGTTATTGCCATTTATGTTTTGCAATATTTTTGTTAAAGGCTTCTCATTTAGTTTAAATATTGTCATTTACAAGCAATTAAAAAAATCTTATGCAGATAGTTTCATGGAAGACAAATTTTTAAGCATTCCATGGGTTCAACGTGCGGGTGCCGGTTCTATCGTGTATGGGTAAGCGACGAGAAGAATGGTGTTAACTGGTTTAAAAAAAGGAGGCCTCCCTTTTTTTTATTGCGCGATAATACGCTCACCATCCATCATTCTACTTCTCTCCCTACCCAACCAAATGCTGTATGATTCCGTTAATGCCGTGTTGGAAGCTAGAAGACAGGAGTCAAATTTCTAAGCATTCCATGGATTTACCGTGCGGGTGCCGGTAGCTTTGTGTAAATGTACGTATAATGATACTTTAAAGAAAGGTAATAGGGTCACAGGATTCCGAGCATTTTTGTATATATAAACTTCGTTTTTGAGAACTTTTTTCATTATCATTCATCACAGTCACTAGACCTCCACTGTTGGAGATTGGGCTTCCAGAACATATATCTGGAGTATTTGGCCTACACTCGCCAGGCGGTTTGGCGCGGGTCTGACGGTAGTTAAATATCAACGTTTCCACAAGTGCTATAAGTGAAACCGGAACCGACGGTTTTAGGTGCTCTCCGAGGCACGAGGACGGTGGTGTTGTGATCTATGACAAGAAAAAATTGTCGTTAGTTCTTACAGCCGGGCCACCATTCTTTTTATTAGGTTTCTTAACGATTTATTGCTCAGTTTGAACACAATAGTGTTTGTTAGTGCATGTATGACCTAGTTCTTTTTTATTTCAACAAAAGCTTAGCATTGAAACAGTTCTTATTGTTCAATGTTTATTTGTCAAGCTAGTTTTTTTGTATTGTATTCCTTATTTGTCTGTGTGTTTATATTGTTGGTTTTTTGTAGCGTTAAATCTTTAAAGCTCACAGACAGAGTTATCCAGGATCCTTTCTAGTATAACACCGCTTGCGTGGCTCACAAGATTCGTCTACTTTAGTAGTGCCTCCCCTCCGGATCCGTGCGAATGTAGAAGCGATATCCTAAAGATGCTTGTAGGATCCGTTGTCAGCCCGGTAAAACATACAAGGTCGACAATAAATACCTTGATAGTAGGCATCTCCGTATCTCTAGCGATTACAGAATTTCGCACAAACCACGGCACTGCGTATACCACCCTGAGCGATAGGTTCTGTTGACTCTGGATCCCTGTTAGTTTTGGCCAACGCTTTGCAATAGATACATTTTTTATCCGCTTATAAGCGTGTTTTCTGACCACCTCGAAAGGGAAACGAGCGTGATGATACTTTACTTTACTTTTTACAAAATAAAACACACACACAACACAAAAATGATAAATCAAAATTTCTATTTGTTGATTTATATACATAAATTTTCCTACCACCATGGTCTAGCGGTAGGTATGAGGTTCGATTCCTGATCAATAATTTGTGATAATTCTCGAGTCTGGTACGCTAGAGACATCGACGAGCTTGCATGTCTTGGGCCTATAGTAAAGTTGAATGTGAATCCGCTTTTTTAAAATCGTGATTTCTGGTTACCTCGCAATAATTCTTTACACAAAATTGTATGGGAACGCGTTAATTTAAGTAACATTCTACTTTCTTTCTTTATTCGAAGTAATATACAACCAGTATAAAAGAATTACAATATAAAAGCTACCTAAATAATAAAATTAAAAATAAACTAAACTATAAATAAAAAATGTCCTCTAGAGATGTCCCATCCGCAATAGTCCCAAGGAGACTGGCAACATTTCCCCTCTGTATAGCGAGGCTAATACGTTGGCAGAAATAATTGCCAGCCTTCCTGTCTCCAGACCTTTCTGTCAGCCGCTTTGACAGCTCCTTGGCCAAGCGCCTCGCTGACGGTCCCCATGGGCCCATCGTCTCGACCCCAAACGGCGCAAACTCGTAACCGGAACCAAGGTTGGCATATTTGCGCAATTTGAGGTTCTCCGCAGAAAAAGCCGCTCTCCCCGCACCTGACGAGGTCGCCTGGATGTGAGATGGAGCTAATGTGTCTACACACGTCCCATCCCACACCAGAGATCTGCCAAGTTTCCACGGCCCAACAGTCATTCCGTCGGGTCTCTTGCCATCGCTCCGCACAATCCCAGATGGTTCTAAGATTGCTGGTACACCAGCAGTGACAAGAGCCCTTCGGATGATGTCGTTGAGAGCCGCGTGACGAGGAATTAATTAATTAATGTTAATTTAAGTGAATTTAAATTCGAGAAACTGGCTGTCTGAGGAACAGAAACGGTGGTGTTGTTAATAAGTAACAAATGTACGTAAGAAGAGTGTTCGTGTCTTTTTTTTTATACTAATCACGAAATATCGCGCCCACCTGATGATAAGCGGTACGCGAGGTCCAAGAATGGGAGAAACTGACGCCAGCCACTAACGACCGGCATTAGCCCCTACCACTATGCTGGCCTAACAATATGCTTTTTCACACTTCGCTTGAAGAAGTCCAGATTATAGGAGTGGGGAAACACACTTCACAGCGTGCGACAGATGTAAGATTCTCCAAATTTATGAGTACGCTTAGGGATAGTGGGTATAGTATGTGGATGTATATTTTGGCCTGTGGGTGTAGTTTTTACATATAAGTACATAAGGAAAGCGTTTTGTTTTAGATTTAGTTTATATTTAATTTAATTTTGTAGTTTTTAATTATATTACCAATATTTTAAATCAAAAACAGGAATTTTTGGTGTTTAACTTTGACAGCTAATCCTAATCTGATCTAATTTTAGATAACAATTTTTCTTTAAATTTTAAAAACCCCTAATTCTAGGTCCCTAAAGCCGCTGATCTGCTTCATTGGCAAGATGTCATACTTGGCTGGTGGAATGGCCATCACAGTACGAGGAAGGCAGGCTACGAGAGACCAGGCACCGATCCTAGTTGTCGCCCCACATTCATCTTTCATAGACAGCTGTATAGTATATGCCACAAATATGTCTTCTGTCATCGTGAGGAAAGAAAGCATGGACAATTACGTTGGAAGTATGTGGGAACTTTTTATTGGTGGTGGTTAAATTGGGTTTTTGAAAATAGAACGGCAACGGAAAGTATTTAAAATAATTGTAATCGGTAGAATTGTTTATGGTTGGTTTTAAAGGCATTTTAAAAATAAAACATAAAAAACGTTTTGCGGTGCGTCGCGGGACGTACCGCAAAAGTGAGAACTAAACTTGCAGGTTATTGATTTTGTAGTTGGTAGGAATATGAAGATTAAATGAATGCGCGTGGCTGCGTGCGCACGCATAGCTGCAGACGCGTAAAGAAAGAAAGAGAAAGAAGGAGCGGGATAGAGCGAGAGAGGCATCGGCTATACGCGCGGCGCGCGTCTATCCGCCCCTCTTCCCCTTTCCCGCCGCGCTGTTTCGAAAGAAAGAAATAAAGAGCGGGAGAGAGCGAGAGAGGCAGCGGCATTACGCGCGCGCCTATCTGCCACACTTTCCATTCCTCGCCGCGCTGTTTCCCCTTGAGCGCTGTTCTGACGTACGGACATACGTTTAACGAAATTGGTCCCCAAACAAGCGCGTGCAATAAAGTTCTCACTTTAAAAATGGTAGAATTGTTTCTAGTTTAAAAGCATCTAAAAATAAATAAATTAAAGAAGGTTACGGAAAAGCAGTGAGTTTTGTATCGTTATGTTCTGGCACTGTATTTGATGTAAGATTTACATTATAGTGTATGTTACAATATGTCTTCCGTAATCGTAAGGGAAGAAAGCATGGACAATTATGTTGGAAGCATGTGGGAACTTTTTATTGGTGGTGGTTGATTTTGAAAGTAGAACGGCAAAGGGAAGTTTTTTTAAAAAAATAATAATATGGGACATTTAAGTAAGCGTTTGAATTGATGTGTCTGTTTTGTCAAATTTTCTATTGTTAACTTAAAATTATTATATGTATTTTAATTTAATACTTAAGTGATATAATTTTTCAACAATATAATTAAAACTACTATACTATTTTTTTTTACTTACATAACTTTATTCAATATAATAGTAGACATCGGGATCTTTTTGTCCCCGCTAGCACCCGAACTAATTACGCATCTAATTCTGTTGTGAGCAGAATAACAAGAAGATACAATAAATTGTTTACAGATATCGACCCCTTCTGTCTGTCTAAACACCAATTCAGAGGAAGGATTCTGAGCAGGATGGAGGTGTAGTTCTATGTAAATAATACATTAGATATGCACAATGCAATGAAATCTACACATTTTCACTCACTCACACTTACAATATACACCTTCACACACCTACACATTCACATATACATACACTTACATAATGATGCGTAGATGGATTTTTTAAATATTGTCTCTTTATTTGTATTCTTACGTTTATTTTTAATAGTTTAAATTGTTAATAATCCGTTCATGCTATATGTTTAGTGAAAATAATGTTATTCCGTAATTGGCTAGGTGTTCGGTAATCATTTGAATGTAAATATTTATTTGTAAAATACAGCTGTGGAATAAGTAAATAATAAATAAATAAATGAATAAAGTATTTATCAATTAAAAAATAAATAAAATAAAATTAAAAATAAACTAAACTATAAATAAAAAATGACCTCTAGAGACGTCCCATCCGAGATAGTCCCAAGGAGACTGGCAACATTTTCCCTCTGTATAGCGAGGCTAATACGTTGGCAGAAATAATTGCCAGCCTTCCTGTTTGCCAGCCATACAGTGGAGGTCTAGGACTTGTGTTTAAGAAGCTGTGTTATGATGATGATGACGATGAATGTAATGGATCAGAAGTGCATTATAAAAAATCCATTTATAACTTTATCGTTTTGGGGTGTATCAGGCAAAGCATTGTCGCTAGCGGCAATGGTACCTTATTTTACACCTATATCGCATCATTTTTAAAATGTTTTCATGGTTTTATATGTTTATAACAGAAAAATGTATTTTAAATTAACGTTACCTTGCCTTAAAGACGAATTAAAAAGCGCTCACCCCGTCTTTAAAAAGAAAAAAGGTTTTATTAATAGAACGGCATGTTTAATCTTGATGTGTACACTCAAAAGCTCCTCACTTCGGCATAATGTCCCGAAAATAATAAAAATCGTAATAAAAATACAAGTTTTCTATGCAACTGACAGTTATATTAGGTACCATCTATCATGCGCCATCTATCGTGATAAAAAGTTAGTGATACACCCCATTTGAAGTAATTTTGAAGAGATTTTTTTATTTTTGTATTTATACTCGTAGTAAAGTCGGTTCTTTGATTCTGCTGAGTCATGCTAAATGTATCGAAGCGTGGTTTCGTATTGAATTACATGTATAAGACCAGCGCAAAGCTGGGCCCACATATTTATAAACTTTCCTGTTAAAAGTACATGAGTTAGTTTAATTATACAGTTTAAAGGTATTTCAACAAAATAACAATAATAACTAAAAATACAGAAAACTAAGTATATAAAATCATCTAACATTCATTCACATTTAATCATTCATTCGTTCCTTCAAACATACCTGCTCCATCCTCACATCCTATCCATCTCACTCGCTTTCTTGTTCCTCTGATCCTTAAGCTTATAGCCCTTATTACATAAATTTGTATTTTAATTTTTAGCCAGCCTGCAACTTGTGAGAATGGCTTCTGACATTTTTCAGGAAGCCCTGAAGCGGTCTTTTTGACAAAAGCCGCGTACTCAGCACCCAATGAGCCATCACACGAGATAACCAACGGCGTAAATGAAGCTCTGAGATCTTCTGCTGCCCTGTCGTATTTACGGTGTTTCTTGTGTGAATGGGTTTGGGAGATGCTTCCCCAGGTATGGGTTCCGTACGAGGTTGCGTCAGCATTAACAATGCGAACATCAAAAAACGCTTTCCTCGCTGGTTCCCATACTCCGTGAAGCATTAAGTCTCCCACAAGTGCGGGCTGACTAAAAGTTGCATCTTGCATAATTGGCTCAATTGTTCCAATTCCCCAAGCAATATCCGCCCAACCCTTGCAATCGTCACGATGAGTTGATTGTCGATTTGAGTTAGTTTAATGTTTCTATTCGGTCTTTAATATTATGTTCCATGAGTCGATCGTTCCACACAAACTATCCGTTGGTACATCTTAAATGTGTAACTATTTTATTAAGCTATTGCATAGCTTTTATCGCGGGCTTTGAGCGCATCGACCGAATCAAGAAATTCCGTAACGAGAATAAACCTAACACCCCCCACTCCGACCGACACAGCGATGCGGCGTTGAAAGCCGTGTATCGTCTAACGTCGTTTCAGTTCGGCAGACTTGGGCACGGTGTTTGTGTGCGTGCGACTAGACGTATGCGTGTAGACTAGCTGCTAACTGCTCATAACTGATTCTATCTCTTTTAGACACAATGCTAGGTGAGACAGCGTGCTTTTTGGCCGCGTCCACGAGTGAGTTCGAGCCCGCGACTAGTTGAACCTTAAAGTGTATGTAAAAACTTGAATTGATATCAAAGAAAAAAAAAATAACTTAACCTATTGGCATTGTAGGTATAGGATAAAAAAATAAAAAAAAATAAAGAGGAAAGATTGTTTGCATGTATATGTAATGGTTGTTTTAGATTATAAGCTGACACGGCCCTTTTACAGCCACAAATCTATATTTATGGTCATAAATATTATTATTACTAGATTGTTGCAGACACGGCCATTTTACAGCCACGAATTAAATTTTAAGTATCTAGTTATAAATAAGTACAAAAGCCTCGCTTATGGCAACAATGTTTTATTTATTATAAATTGTATTGCTGTTAGATTCGGTCCAGCCAAGCTTGTATTGTATAAAAATATATATATAAATAAATAAATATAATAATAATAATATTGACAATATCCAAGTGTTGTGTACTAACCTAAGGTAATAAATGATTTGATTTGATTTGTAATCGATAAACTCCACTACAGAACATTTTTTTATTTTTTATCATTCTTTAGCTACGTTAACTCTGAGTATGAGTGATCTAGACTGTTTTGTACCGCGAGAAAACGCCTTAATCCGGCAGAAACACTTCTAGTAGTGCTAGTTTAAAAACGCTGAATTTTATTATAATATCTGAGTGGGGAAAACTCAAACTCATAATTTCAACTAAATCCCGGGACGAGGTTTGGTCGTTCCAGTTCTTTAGTCTACACAAAATCCCGGATTTTCGGACCGGGATTTCCCTAGTATACAGTATAAGATTTGTGATGGCGGGAAAAATCGTTTGCTCTTGTTTTTGACCCGACTTTTTTGACTCTTGTTTTTAGAGGCTGTAATAAAATTAAATAAATGTCCAGTACATACAGAGTCAATGTTGCTTTTTTTGAGATGATCCGTAAAAAAGTGCCACGCTTCGATAGGGCGATGTTGTGCGTGAACGGTTTTGTTGAATCGAAGGATTCATGAAGGCAAATATTCTTTTTTGACATCGAGGCCAATTGAAGAGCTCTACCTTGGACAGACTATCCAGCTAGGCGCTTGGCTGAGTGTCCCCATGGGCCCATCTTCTCGACCCCAAGCGGTGCAAACTCGTAACCTGTACTGAGGTTGGCGTATTTGCGCAGCTTGAGGTCCTTTATAATAGTAATTTATTATTAATTAGATTTTACATATATAATTTTATATAATTTTATATAAAACGGGCTTTTGCCACCATTGAGGTTCCAGCTATTCTGGAACCCACTGGATTAGTCTGCGATGATGGCAAGAGACCTGATGGTATGACGCTGATCCCCTGGGAGCGGGGACGGGTCTTAGTGTGGTATGCCACTTGTGTCGACACTTAAGCTTTGTCCCACCTTAGGGGAAAGCGCTAAAAGAAAGACTAACAAAGACTACGTGTTTGTGCCGTTTGCCGTGGGATCCAAGCGCTAAAACATTTTAAAAAACATAACCCCTCGTCTAATTGACTGCTCTGGGGACAATAGGGCTGGTTCTTTCCTCGCCCAGAGAATGAGCATAGCGATTCAGCTAGGAAATGCGGCCAGCGTTCTTGCCACCATGCCGCGCGGATACGATTTATATTTAAATTAGGTTTTGTAAGTACTGAAATAAAACGGATTAATGCTCTAGAAATGTGGTGTTGGCGGATAATGTTAGGCATATCGTGGACGGAGTTCCGAACCAACAAATCCATCCTGGAGGAACTGGAGATAGGACAGCGCCTTTCCTCAATCGTAAAATCACGCATTCTCACTTTCTTTGGACACGTGTCGCGGCGTGGAGATACATCCATTGAGCGCCTTGTAGTTCAGGGAAAAGTCGATGGCAAGAGGATGCGTGGTAGGACTCCGATGAGATGGACTGACCAGGTTAAAGCAGCAATGGATCACGCCCTACATGAGTGCTCCAGGAAGGCTGCAGTTATGTGCGACGAGTTAAGCGTGCCACTGACACTCAAGTGACGACCACGACCACTCTGCCAAGAGTGTAGCGACTAAGAAGGAAGGAAGTAGGGTTTTTTATATATATATATAATAAACATGTTAGCCTAAAATTACATTAACACGCCTCACGGAGGTTACAAGGTACATCGCGATGTACCTTGAGTTTGACAGTTCTATCCCTCGAGCGTAATGACGTGCCGAGGCTTCCCTTTCGACAGCTAAAAGAATTAATTGAGTGAAGCAGCCGTTGAGGGAATGTCTAAGAATACGGATGTACGACTTCAGCATGATTCATTCTTGTTATGTGATTTTGTGTATGGCTTCATCGAATGATATACGTGCATGCTATAATGCTATTGCTTCTGCTCAAGGTCTAACTAATTATATGCACAAGAAGTGAGAAAGTAATTTATTTCATTTATAGAATAAAATATTAGGCATTAAACATTATTGTTCCAGGAATTAATAGTTATAGGATATATTGCGTGAAATTTATTAAGAAGTAAAAAATAAAGTATCATCACGACCGTATCCCTTTCGGAGTGGTAAGAAACCACGCTTATAAATAAGCGGATTCACATTTAGCCAACTTTACTGTTGACATTATTAATAATTGTAATTGTTTGTTTTAGATTATAAGCTGACACGGCCCTTTTACAGCCACGATTTTTTATTTATGGACATAAATATTGTTATTACTAGATTGTAAGCTGACACGGCCATTTTACAGCCACGAATCTATATTTATGGACATAAATATTATTATTACTAGATTGTAAGCAGACACGGCCATTTTACAGCCACGAATTTATATTTAAGGACATAAATGTTATTAGATTATAAGCTGACACGGCCTTTTTACAGTCACGAATTAAATTTTAAGTATCTAGTTATAAATAAGTACAAAATCCTCGCTTATGGCAACAATGTTTTATTTATTATAAATTGTATTGCTGTTAGATTCGGTCCAGCCAAGCTTATATTGTATTAAAATATATGTATTGACAATATCCAAGTGTTGTGTACTAACCTAAGGAAATAAATGATTTGATTTGATTTACTATAGGCCAATCATGACAAGTGGCAAGCTCGTTTATGTCTCTAGCGTACCAAACTCGAGAAATATCAAAAATAAATTAAATATTAATCTAATTTGTGGAATTTATTAAAGAGCAAATATTTTTATATTATAATGTAGAATAAAAATAAAGATATACGTTTTTTTTTATTATTTATTTACTAATGAAATCTTAAGTTACGGTGCAGAGAAGTTATCCTAAAAAAATCGTCATTCATATAGAGCCTAATCAAGTAGGTAGCGAGAGGTCGACGATCGCGCGAACGTTGACTTACGTAAATCTTTCTCTCTCTATGGGGTGTATCAGGCAAAGCTTTTTGTAGATGTCGCTAGCGGCACTGGTACCTTGTTTACACCTAAGATTGTTCATTTTTTAAATTTATTTGTAGTTTTACAATTTTATAACAGAAAAATGTATTTTAACTTAACGGCAATTTTGAGATCACCATATCTTTGCTTTCGCTTGGAAATCTCGATTTGTACACTTCAAAGCTGCTCACTTCTGCACAATATCCAAAAAATAATAAATTTCATAATAAAAATACAAGTTTTCTATGCAACTGACAGTTATATTAGGTACCATCTATCATGCGCCATGTTCATAAAAAGTTTGTGACGCACCCCATTCGCCTCTCGGCAGAGATAAAATATTAATCTACTCCTTGGCCAGACGCTTGGCTAAGGATCCCAATGGGCCCTTATGTACGTAAAATTTACAAATTGTAAACAAAGATATGATTTGATTTCCAGAACTCATAAACTACACGCAGCCTGTATACGTGTGGAGAGATGATCCAAATTCCAGACAGAATACTATTAAAGAAATTATATCCAGGGCTACCTCTAAAGAAGATTGGCCACAGGTATTAAGCAATAAGCATTTACGGGCACTCCAATGAGTTACCCTCTGCTCTCTCAATTGTCCGCAGGAATAGTCAACAATTTTTTTTTGATTGCAGATCCTCATCTTCCCAGAAGGCACGTGTACCAATAGGTCTTGCCTCATCACGTTTAAACCTGGAGGCTTCTACCCTGGAGTTCCAGTACAACCTGTTACCATCAGGTATCCGAATCCGCTGGACACAGTCACGTGGACTTGGGAAGGACCGGGAGCGTAAGTATTGCGTGGCTTTTTAGAAGTAAAATTAAGGTATCATGACAACCGTACCCCTTTCGTGGTGGTTATAAACCACGCTTTTCAAAGAAGCGGATTCATATTAAATAAATGATTGTGGAAATCGAACCCGTTATCTTCGCATCTTAATCCACAGACTGAACACTGTTACGGATGTAGTCAATTTACATGACAAAAAATAATGTAATAATTTTGACTTTCAGCTTAAAACTGTTATGGCTGACTTTGACTCAGCTGCACAGCTCGTGTGAGATAGAGTTTCTCCCTGTATATTACCCCAATGAAGAGGAGAAAAGAGATCCCAAACTCTACGCCAGAAATGTCAGAGATGTTATGGCTAAGTAAGTTTATTTAAATTTTGTATATATATTTATTTTTTATTTTATTCATTCATTACAGCCCCTGGAATATATTCTTCTCATCGCCCTATACAGGCACGCTGCTTGTTAAAGCCACTTCTGGGACCTATCGGGGGGAAGAGAAGACCCTCAGCAATGGTCGTTTAATTTTGGGTGCTGCAGCAGTGTCTGCTGAAGTGTATTTTGGGTGCTGCAGCAGTGTCTGCTGAAGTGTATTTTGGGTGCTGCAGCAGTGTCTGCTGAAGTGTATTTTGGGTGCTGCAGCAGTGTCTGCTGAAGTGTATTTTAGGTGCTGCAGCAGTGTCTGCTGAAGTGTATTTTGGGTGCTGCAGCAGTGTCTGCTGAAGTGTATTTATCGGTCGGAACTGTTACTTGGATTGTTAGTTTTGTGTGATATAGTTCTGTGTGAAAGTATCAGAGTAGGTAGTCTTCTTCTGGAACCCTGGGATCGACTCCACTGAGACGTTGTCAGCTGCTGCTGGAAGAGGTAAGTGATTCTGCCCCTTTCTTTGGACTTCACGGAGCTTGCTCGTCAGCAAACATATCATTATCATCATCATTACAGCCCCTAGAACACAGCCTCCTAGACCTCTGTTGGAGATGGGACTTCCAGAACATATATCTGGAGAATTTTACCTACACTCGCCACGCTGGCCAGACGGCTTGGCGAGGATCTGATGTCATTTTTTTATAATAGTTTATTAACGATTCCACAAGTTGGTATTAGTGGAACCGGGACCGACGGCTTAACGTGCTCTCCTCCCCACGGGAACGGTGGTGTTGTAAATCTATGACTGCAGTACGTAAGAAAAGTGTATTTCTCATTGGTACATGCCGGGTGGGTTTGAACCGACCTTTGTAGGATTTAAGGTATGCGTCCTTACAACCGAGCCACCACCGCGACATTTTTTCAAAAGAAGAGAAGACAAATTTCTAAGCATTCCATGGATTCATCGTGCGGGTGCCGGGTCCATCGTGTGTGGGTAAGAGATGAGAAGAACCTCTTTTTTTTACTTTATTGCGCGATAATACGCTCACCATCCAAAAATACTCCTTTCCCTACCCAACCAAATACTGTTATAATGCCGTTAATATATGTCCAAAATGGCCGTAATTTTATTATTAAGTAGGCTCAGTCTTTTTTTTTTTTTATGTTGGATTGTGCGAGCGAGAGGGATGCAAACGCGTTAAACCCTTTAAGTGTTTTATGATGATACAATTAAAATTAAACATGTGATGTTTCAGAGCGTTGAACATTCCCGTATTAGACTACACATATGATGATTGCAAATTGATCGCACGCGCCAAGTCACTGGGAGTGCCTTCTGCAGGACATGCTGTCAGAATTCACGAACACAGGCAGGCACTAGGGTCAGTATTTATTTATTAAGGTAAAAAAATAGTTAACAAAATACTTTAAAAAAACAAAAAAAAATAATGTCTTTAA
Organism: Tinea semifulvella; assembly: GCA_910589645.1. NCBI lineage: Eukaryota > Metazoa > Arthropoda > Insecta > Lepidoptera > Tineidae > Tinea > Tinea semifulvella. The sequence goes on along the minus strand of OU342615.1, from coordinate 1,926,240 downwards.
GGACTCGATCCCTTTGCCTTCCCTATCATCTCATATATCAACCTATCGGGAAATAGAAACTAAATCCTGAGTCCTTCGCGCCATTTTGCGCGGATGTATCAAGTCAAATAATTAAAATAAAAACAAGTCACAAATGCATAGATTAGGTTTCCGTGAGTAAGGATATTTTCAAGGAAAAGGTTTAGTTTTTAATTATTTATGGCTGAAGGACTAGTTTCCATTGCCTGAATAAAATATTAAAAATATATTTAGGAAGTCCTTGGCGCCATTTTACACGAGCATGTCAAATCCAAGTTATTGTTTTGTAAATTAATTTACTGTGGATATTGTTAGTCAAAAGTGGTGTTGTTTTGTTTAATAATGTGTTACAATGTGAATGATTATGGAAAACGATAAATTGGACTTTAAATATGGGGCACAAGTTAATTTTTTGCGGTTTTCCCGCGCTGTGATCTCCCATATCATACCCCACGTGTTTAATCTATAATGCCGCGAGCGACTCCAAGAAAAGCATCAAGTTCTGGAATATCTGAAATTTGATAATAACCTCATTAACTCATAAAAAAGAAAGATATATTACGTCTGACTTGGCTGTATGGGCTAGACCCTTTGCCTTCCCTATCACCTCATTCATCATCCATCGGGAGAAGAGAACAACAACAGAAAATATATATATAAATAAAAAATGTCTTTAAGAGACGTCCCATCAGAGATAGTCCCAAGAAGACTGGCAACATGTCCCCTCTGTATAGCGAGGCTAATACGTTGGCTGAAATATATGCCAGCCTTCCTGTCTCCAGATTTCCCCGTCAACCGTTTGGACAACAACTTGGCTAGACGCTTGACAGAGAGTCCCATCGTAACCTGGCGTATTTGCGAAGGTTGGCGTATTTGCGAAGCAGAAACCGCCGCAATTCCTGCGCTAGTAGATGAGGTTGCCTGGATGTGCCAAGATCTGCCAAGTTTCCACGTAATGACAAGAGCTCTACAAATGATGTCGTTTGTGTTTTTTAACCGACATTTGTGTACCCACACACATGTCGGACAGTCCGGGGTCCGAGACGAAGGCACACGGTCATTGTAGTTCGGTCAAGGAGTGTCCCAACCTTTTAATTGATTGAATGATTAAGCATGGTTTAAATTAAAAAAGAGTAAAAGAATAACTCAAATAGAGAATTTAAAAAAATTGCCGTATTGCTAGTTCGGTGGGATCCCGTATCAAAATCAAATCAAATCAAAATAATTTATTTCCGTATGGTTAGCAGGTAACACTTGGATATTGTCAATACATACAAGCCAATAAATAATAAAAAAAAGGAATAAAAAATATTACCATTGGCCATGGCTGGACCGAACCCAACATCAATACAATAATTATAACTAAAACATTGTTGCCATAAACGATGAATTTGTTTTTACTTACAGCTAGATACTTAATAATAAATTCGTGACTGTAAAAAGGCCATGTCAGCTTACAATCTAATGATAATTATGTCCATAAATATAATTTCGTGGCTGTAAAAAGCCATGTCAGCTTACAATCTAAAAATAATGATATTTATGTCCATAAATATTAATTCGTGGCTGTAAAAGCCGTGTCAGCTTACAACTACACAAGTATAATATTAATGTCAAATAAATTGATAAATTACATGCCCGCTTACAATCTTAAAAATAATTGCTAGGTCCAAATTAAACATATTATATTCGTGGCTGTAAAAGGGCCGTGTCTGCTTATAATCTAAAACATTTTTTTATTACCTAATGTTAATTCGTGGCTGTAAAAAGGCCGTGTCCAACATAAGATATAAATATTATTAATATGTGAAATAGTATTCTATGCAATGACATCATTTAGTGCATCCTTAAGATCATAATAACTTTTTTTAATTAAATAGTAGCACTGCTAAAACTTGCACAAGATTCTTCTATGGAGAAACGCTTATTTTGTAGTATGTTCCTTGATTTCATTAATGGCTGTTGTCTGGCCAAAAGTTAATTAATAAAATGTTGTTTTTCAAGGCTGGAGCGATCTCGAATAGAGCTCCATCTAGCGGGTAATTATGACAAAAATCGACCTCACTGGCTCAACTGGGAACAGTTCGCCAAGTGTTTGGGCGTGCCCTGTGACACTTCTGCTGGACTCTACGAAATATTCAGACAGGTGAGATATATTCAGACAGGTGAGAAATATTCAGACAAGTGAGAAATATTCAGACAGGTGAGAAATATTGAGACAGGTGTAAAATATTCGAGACAGGTGAGAAATATTGAGACAGGTGTAAAATATTCAGACAGGTGAAAAATATTGAGACAGGTGTAAAATATTCAGACATGTGAGAAATATTCAGACAGGTGAGAAATATTCAGACAGGTGAGAAATAATTTAATATGAAAATAATAATCTAAATGTAGAGTGATGGTGGCTCGGTTGTAAGAACGCTGTCCTTAAAATCCTACAAAGGTCGGTTCAAACCCACCCGGCATGTACCAATGAGAAATACACTTTTCTTACGTACATTTGTAATAGATTTACAATACCACTGTTCCTGTGTAAGGAGAGAAATTTTGTTATTAAAACAATCAAGTTAAAAAAAAAAAAAAAATCATTTGTTGTAATAATTTAGTTTTAAGCATTATTTCTGTAATTACAAATTATTTCTTAACTATGTGTTCACGACTAGGAATATAGTTAAAGGTAGTACCAGTAGTTATCGCTAGATGGCGTTTGCAAAATTATATCTCGCAAGCAGTTTGCCTCACGATACGTCCGTGATCGGGTGCTGCTGTGGGGGCCTGGGACCTCTGCCGGACACGTTCAATTTATTGTTCTTAAATTAACAGAGGTTTTTGCGTTTTGTCGACTTTCGGGTTGCACATAGGCATGTAGTCTACCTTAATTCTGACTTGCCTGGTGGGTTACTGCTGTACCAGGTAGTTTTCTCATAGGTACTGATAACTAAATTTAAAAGGTTATTAATTGATCGTTGTGGTGCAGTTCTGTATATGTTTTATTTTGTAAATCTGATATAGCTGAGTTTTCCTTGCAGATTCCTTTCTCAGTCAGATTAAACATTAACAGGTCACTGGAATTTGCTAAGCTGCTGGTCTTCTGCTAACAGCTTACTTATTGGACCACTTTGCTGCTTAGTCTTCTACTAGCAGGAGTAGAATCATTCAAAATAATTAAATTAATGACGTTTCATAAATGCCTGTAATAGGTTTACGTGAATAAAGATATTTTGACTTTGACTTTGACGGTCTCTTGTACAATCTTCTTGACACGTCACTCCCAGCAATGGCAGTAAGGATCCTAGCGTTGTTCCTGGAGGGACCTGGTACCAAATTAACCATTAACCATCCGGGCCTGGACGACCCCACTGTCTGTCTCTCTGCAGTTTGCCGAAACCGCTGTATATGTACTCTTGTGTTTGGTTGAATATTTGTAGCAATGGTAGTTTTATTCAGTGTTAAGTAATGAACACAATGTTTCAATAAATAATTTATAATTAGTTTTGAATCTATTTTATTTTAGTAATCTAGTGTTTATACATTTAATTAACTTTTTTATTTAAATTATTCCAGCCAACAACCGATCAGGTCTTCTGGCCAGACTACCTCCTGTGTGCTGTATTTTTAACTCTACAAAACTCACCACTTGTACAAGTCGTTAAATATGCTTTCAAGGTAAGTTTTACGAATCCATTATTTTTCATTAAAGCCCCTAGATGGGCCTTCTAGAACTTATAACTGGAGAATTTGGCCTACACTCGCCACGCTGGCCAGACGGCAGAATGATGTTTCATTCATTACAGCCCCTAGACCTCCACTGTTGGAGATGGGCCTTCCAAAACATATATCTGGAGAATTTGGCCTACACTCGCCATGCTAGCCAGACGGGTTGGCGAGGATCTGATGTCAATTTATTAACGATTCTACAAGTTGGTATTAGTGGAACCGGGACCGACGGCATAATGTGCTCTCCTCACACGGGAACGGTGGTGTTGTAAATCTATGACAAATGTATGTAAGAAAAGTGCATTTCTCATTGGTACATGCCGGGATTCGAATCAACCTTTGTAGGATCCATCACCGCTCATGTTATCATACCTATTTTATAGATGTATCCAAGTAGCAATTAAAAATCATAGTAAGTAATTCAACAGCGTATCAGCGAGACTTGGATAGTGTGTATGGAAGAATTAATCAACAAATAAAAAATATATATATTACGTGTAATTTATTAAAGAGAAAATATTTTACTATTATAATCTAGAATAAAAATAAAAAATTACGTATTTTTTATTTTAATTATTGAGTAATAAAATCTTAAGTTACGGTTCAGAGAAGTTATCCTAAAAATATCGCCACTCATACTGAGCCTAATCTAGTAGGTAGTGAGAGGTCGACGGTCGCGCGAACGTTGACTTACGTATACCTTCTCTCTCTATATCGTCTGTGGTTGAGATCAATTAATAATAACACTATCTAGCCTTTGATTGACCGCCTCCGTGGTCTAGTGGTAACAAACGTTGCCGTGAACTCGGGAGGTCGTGGGTTCGATTCCCACCGGGGGCAAGTTGTAAATTGTATAATTTGTCTCGGTCTGGGTGTTTATATGTATAATATGTATATATTTACAAAAAAAAAGTATAATATGTAGTTTATCAACCATCTAGTTTCCGTAACACAAGCCTCGTAGCTTACCACGGAAACTAGATGGCGCTGTGTGACCTGTCTAGAAATATTTATTATTATTTAAGTATTTTTCACAATGGAAATCGCGATATTCACCCGCGGTCTTATTCACCATGCAGAAGAAGATATCATCACTACTGTTCCCTTCCGAGGTGGTCAGAAACCACGCTTATGAATAAGCTAATTCACATTTAGCCAACTTTACTATAGACCAATCAGTACAAGTGGCAAGCTCGTCGATGTCTCCAACGTACCAAACTCGAGAAATATCACAAATAAATTAAATATTCATTTAAATTAATTAATATTATTGTGAGACATCTACACTAGGAATCGAACCCGGTACCTCCGAGTCTAATTCCACAGACTTAACCTAACGGAGGCAGTTTAGTACCATGCAGTACTGTTATATTTTTCGGATAATAATTTTTAACTTTAAAAAAAAGTATCCTTGTTTATTTTGAATACAGTTTCTACTGCCTTCGTGGTCTAGCGGTAAAGTCCGTGGATTTAGACTCGGAGGTACCGGGTTCGATTCTTGGTCGGGACGCAATAATATTTATTAATGTAAATACATTTAATTTATTAGTGATATTTCTCGAGTTTGGTACGCTGGAGCCATCGTCGAGCTTGCCACTTGTCATGATTGGCCTATAGTAAAGTTGGCTAAATGTGAATCCGGTTCTTTATAAGCGTGGTTTCTCACCACCCCGGAAACTTTTTTACCAATGACACCTGAAGCCGGTTCGAGGACTGATTGGACCCGGCAGTAAATATTGTTTTTTTGTAGTTATATGACAGTACTGGTACTGGTCGGGTGTCTGCGTCTGATTTTGAGCAGATCGCAACTCGATGTTTGGGACTTCATCAGGAAGACGCCTACCACGTGTTCAGACAAGTGGACCTCCAAGAGTGTGGCTACATCACTTATGGTGAGTTTCATCCATACTAAATCCAATCCACATATACAGAGTTTTAATTTTTAAAGATTTGTCAAGTCTGGGGTGTATCCCAAATGTTAGTTGTCCAGAGAATACCTCATTAAACTTGCCTATGTACCTAATTTTAAGTTTTGGTGCAATACACATGTCAGTCTGTTTAATTAGATTTTATTTCGATATTACTGAACCGATTTTGATGACATTTGCTTGAAATAATCCTTATAACCCTTGGATGGAGATATGCTATATATCGGCATCATATAGACATGTGACCCCACAGACATATGTATGTCAGTCTGTTTAATTTGCCTTTACGCCTATATTACTGAACCGATTTTGATGAAATTTGGTTAAAATGATCCTTTATAACCCTTGGATGGACAATTGCTATATATCGGCATCATATAGTCATGACATGTGACCCCACAGACATATGTATGTCAGTCTGTTTAATTCGCTTTTATTTCGATATTACTGAACCGATTTTGATGAAATTCGGTTGAAATGATCCGTATAACCCTAGGATGGACGACATCATTTAATCACGACATGTGACCCCACAAATATATATATGTCCCCACAGACATATATACAGGCTGACCTGTTTAATATGCCTTTACGCCTATATTACTGAACCGATTTGGATTAAGTTTGGTAGAAATGATCGTTGGAATTCGGGAATAAATATGGGTTATAAGAATGACTAAGAATTAATTAATTGTTTCAGATGATTTCGTGGCATTTGCGGAGAAAAAATCGGAATTTTCATTTGTATTCTCAAGCGATGGCGTACATGACAAGTCCAAGACTGAATAAAACCATACAAAAAGCATTAAATGATTTGTTACAGATAAAAAGAACGCTGAATAGACGTGGGTGGTTCTGCGCTATTTCCAGCCAGCGCTCTTTATATCTGCCGCTAACTATACCATACATGTACAAATGTTTTTCCTCCTATAGTACGCTAGTGACATCGACGAGCTTCCCATTTGTCATGATGAGCCTATTAGACCAAGATCCCAAACACTCCAGACGTATCTTATTTTTTTCTGATGAACAAAATGTATAGACTATATATATATATATATATATTCCTTGTTGGGACACAAAAATATTTAATAATGTAAATAAATACATTTAATTTATTTGTGATATTTCTCGAGTTTAGGATATTACGTTCGTAATATCCAAAAGTGGATTCACGTACAAACCAAATAGACTCTTTAAACGCAATCATTGTGCTATATTAAAACTAATTTTATTTACTTTATCCTGTAAATTTCGTTCATCAGAAAAGAATTAATGTCTGGGACGCTTGGGATCCTGGACTATATATTTAAGGGTCGTCCATTAATCACGTGATGTTTTAGGACAACTTTTTCACCCCCTCTTCGCCCCTGGCGACATGTGGTATTTCTTCAGACTCTACTTCTTCCAAAACCCAAATTCACGTTTTTTATTATACAAATAATCTGTTAAGAAAATTAAAATTATATTTAATATAATATTATATAATTTAATATAATTAGGTCACTACACACACTCTTTTCTCCATTTAAGCCTCACGTAATATCTCACTACACCCTCTTTCCCCTTTAAGACTCACGCGATATCTCACTACACCCTCTCCCTACTTCAAGCCTCACGCGATATCTTACTACACCCTCTCCCCGCCCTTTAAGCTTCACGCGATATCTCACTACAACCTCTACCCGCCCTTTAAGCTTCACGTGATATCTCACTACAACCTCCACCCGCCCTTTAAGCTTCACGTGATATCTCACTACAGCCTCCCCCCTTTAAACCGCGCGCGATATCTCACTACAACCTCCACCCGCCCTTTAAGCTTCACGTGATATCTCACTACACCCTCCCCCCCTTTAAACCGCACGCGATATCTCACTACACCCTCTCCCCGCCCTTTAAGCTTCATGTGGTATCTCACTACACCGTCCTCCCCTTTAAGCCTCACGCGATATCTCACTACAACCTCCACCCGCCCTTTAAGCTTCACGTGATATCTCACTACAGCCTCCCCCCTTTAAACCGCGCGCGATATCTCACACCCTCTCCCCGCCCTTTCAGCTTCACGTAATAGCTCACTACACCCTCCTCCCCTTTAAGCCTCACGCGATATCTCTACACCCTCTCCCCGTCCTTTAAGCTTCACGTGATATCTCACTACACCCTCCTCCCCTTTAAGCCTCACGTGATATCTCACTACACCCTCCTCCCCTTTAAGCCTCACGTGATATCTCACTACACCCTCCCCCTTTAAGCCTCACGTGATATCTCACTACACCCTCCCCCTTTAAGCCTCACGCGATATCTCACTACACCCTCTCCCCGTCCTTTAAGCTCCATGTGATATCTCACTACGCCCTCCCCCTTTAAGCCTCACGCGATATCTCACTACACCCTCTCGCCCCTTTCGAGCCTCACATTAATGGACGATCCCAAAGTTGGCTAAATGTAACTTGTTGCTTGAAAAAAAGCGTGGTTTCTGACCACCTCGTATTTTGTAAAATATTAAATAGTTTTAGGTTTAGTTAGTAATTATTATTAGTAATTTATTTCAAAATTAGTCCTTTTTTTAACATTTACACTAGGTCATTCATTTTTTTCATTACAAGACCTGGTCTGGTGTCTATTTTAATGATAATTGATTAATGATTCCATCATTATTATTATCAGCCTGTGTCTCTTCACTGCTGGATTTACGGACTGATGCAGATAATGGTAATTTTCCCAGTCTGCCGGGGCGGGGAGGATACACTGTTCGTGCCAGTAAAGTGTATCCACACGTTTCAAGATTAGGCTCGAATTTCATGCGCAGTCAAGCCGGCATAGTGGACTGTGTCAGTCGTGAGTCTGATTTCAGTTCCTAACATTCATAGACCTTGTGCGCCACTTATCTTCAGGTAGGTTCACCTGTGGTGCTGGTATATAAAAAAAAAACTTTCGTAGTTATTGTAAAAAATATCATATCGTTAAAACCATTAATCAGCGTGGTGACGGTTCTTATGTCGTGTTCAACTTATAATAAAAGTAAAGATCGCTTTTTCCTACTACATTTTGCTTAAATCGAATGAAAACGTAACTTTAAAAGCTAAATGAAGTAAAAAAAATCGCGTTTGCTTTGCTCTCTTTCAAGTCGAACACGGCATTACTATTAAGTGACGTCATCAGGCAGCCATTTGCAATTCAATCCAATGAGGAGTTCTTCGCGCCATTTTGCGTGGACATGTTAAGTGTAAGTTTTTGTTTTGTAAATTAATTTACTGTGCATATTGTTGGTCAAAAGTGGTGTTGTTTTGTTTAATAATGTGCTACAATGTGAATAATTATGGAAAACGATAAATTGGACTTTAAATATGGGGCACAAGTTGCAGTTTATTTTTTGCGATTTTCCCGCGCTGTCAGCTCCCATATTTTACCCGACGTGTTTGAGCTATGGTGCCGCGAGTGACTCCAAGAAAAGCATCAAATTCTGCAGCATCTGGAATTTGATGATGACCTCATTAACTCATAAAAAGAAAGATATATTACGTCAGACTTAGCCGTATGGGCTAGACCCTTTGCCTTCCCTATCACCTCATTCATCATCCATCAAGAGATGACAACAACAAAAAAAAAAATTGCAACTGCAGCGTTTCCAAACGAAAAATCAAACACGATATTAAAAAGTAGATTTTAGGTCGATTTTGACCCCGTAAAAGATCTACTTGTAAAATCGTTAATAAATTGTCATTAGAATTGACACCAGACCCTCGCCAACGTAGCGAGTGTAGGCCAAATTCACTTTATGTTCTGAAAGGTGGAGAATGTAATTCTTATTAGGGATTGGAGTCGTAATTATACTTTAATTTGAGACGCTATTTATAATTGTAAGATTGTACAAAATAAGAGGCTATAGGAATTATTAAATTATTTTATTTATTATTTATACTCGAGAGTTCTTCGCGCCATTTTGTACGAACATGTCACGTTCAAGATTTGGTTTTTTAAATGATTTTACTGTGGATATTGTTAGTCAAAAATGGTGTTGTTTTAGTTAATAATGTGCTGCAAAGTGAATAATTATAAAAAACGATAAATTGGACTTTAAATATGGGCACAAGTTGCAGTTTATTTTTTGCGGTTTTCCCGCGCTGTCAACTCCCATATTTTACCCGACGTTTTTGGGCTATAATGGTGAATGAGACTGTGAGTGACTCCATGAAAGGCATCAAATTCTGCAACATCTAGAATTTGATGATCCCCAAATCGGTTATGAACAAATATTATAAATAAATTACGTGTTTAGGACTCATGTTGTCTGTACAATGTCCATTAAGAAAAAATAAACTATTGTTTGGCTGATTGGCCAGAGATGTGCTAGAAAATTAATCGATAATACAATTTATATTAATAGAGGCTTGATATAATGTTAATAAAAATTAAATAATTAATTTAGTTTTATTTTTATTTCCTTTTATCACAATTATAATACATAGTAAATTACCTATATACTTATGTCCACTGATGGATATAGGCCTCCCCAAAGCTCGCCACTTTACACGATCTTCCGCCAACCAGATCCATCCCCTACCAGCAACATTCAGGTCATCCGTCTATCTAGCGGCTGGTCATCTTCAGAAGGTTCCAATAATATACAGGATGCATTTTTGAGACGGGACAATTATAGTAACAGAAAAAAGTTCATAGGATAGCTTTTTAGCTTTTTTGAGATGTTGAACGACATACAATAAAATGTTATTTTACACGAAAACATTTTGTTTATGCCAATCGATCCTGTTTTTTATAGGGATCAACAGTGTACTTGACCGACTGAGTTTTGACAATTCTAGTAGTCAAAACTCAGTCGGTCTAGTACACTGTTTCGTTCAATCAAATATTACTTGTTGCCGAACGATCCTATTTCTTACCGTAATCAAAACACTTATTTGGAGGCCAACTGAAGTATGGGTACAGAAACTACGGTAAGTCACAAGACCGGGTTTACATGCAGGCACCTCATGCTGCCCATTTTTCTTAGATAAATGGGCCCAATAAAATGTTCTCGTGCCATAATTTCTTTTTTATTTGATAGTTAATATATCGTGTTTTCATAATCTGTAATTCATTTTATTTATTTTACCCTAGCATAACTACAATTGACAAAAACTTTTTCTTACGGCAATAATTATACAATTTCGATTCCGCCGATTAGAAATCCAGTGTTTTTATCTATAATAAAGTACCTGGTCATAATAAAGAACCTAATCGTATAAATAGTGCTTTGTAACTATTTCATACAAAAATCTTAACCAATTGACTTTAATTGTATTTAAGTAGTTGAGGCACGCTGCAAAAAAGTTGAGGCCTGGTTTTCGGCAATCTCTTTTCAGTTTTTGTGAAAACCAGTTTAAGCCAGTTTCTCAAAAGATAAATAAGATAGCAAACGTATAATACGTTTTTTGATGTTCGCATTGTTAATGCTGACGCAACCTCGTACGGAACCCGTACCTGGGGAAGCATCTCCCAAACCCATTCACACGAGAAACACCGTAAATACGACAGGGCAGCAGAAGATCTCAGAGCTTCATTTACGCCGTTGGTTATCTCATGTGATGGCTCATTAGGTGCTGAGAGCTTTTGTCAAAAGGACCGCTTCACGGCTTTCTGAAAAATGGCAGAAGCCATTCTCACAAGTTGCAGGCTGGCTAAAAACAAAAATACAAATTTCTGTAATAAGGGCTATAAGCTTAAGGATCAGAGGAACCAGAAAGCGAGTGAGATGGATAGGATGTGAGGATGGAGCAGGTATGTTTGAAGAAACGAATGAATGATTAAATGTGAATAAATGTTAGATGATTTTATATATTTAGTTTTCTGTATTTTTTAATTATTATTGTTATTTTGTTGAAATAAATTTATGTTAAAATATATATATATATATATATATATGTCCATGCATTAGGTGTAACTTGGACGCAATTACGCAAAAAGTTATAGTTAAGTTATCCAATCCACATTAAGTTATAGATCATTAAAGTTGAAATTTAGATTCGATAGATACTCGATGGTTATGTCCAACATTTAATACATTTAGAATATGTTAAAAACGGTATTTTTATATGGATCGTTTTTGATATAAGATCCTGAATAAAATTCATACAGTTTTTGGAAAATTTTGGAACGGCTACTTTTTTTTGTAACTGCGTTTAATTTATAGGTTCGGTTGTTAATCCACTCGCGTGCCTCATTTCAAAAACAATTTTTTTTATTCATCCTTTGAAAAACGGGGAAAATAAAACTATTATTAATTTATAAAGAATATTTTAATTAAAATTATCTTTTTAGACGAAACATTTTGTAATTGCCTCGTTCATCTGTGATCCACGTTTGGAGTTTATATTGTCTATGATCATAGACAATTTATCTGACCACAGCTTCAATGTTTCACCATCGATTCCTTCAAACAAATCCGAAATTTGACACCAATAATTCGGCATCGCCCCAATCTTCAAATAATCTCTTAGAACCTTTAACATATGCATCAGAATGTATCCCTTGCCCTTTAAAATCCAAAACGTTGCACTGTTCTTTTCTATTTCTAAAAGAAACATATTTTTAATGCATTCTTCTGTCAGCTCGATCTCCTGCTTTTTTAAAAGCAGCTTCACCAATCTTAAGACGAATTTTAAATGGTATTTGCTTTTGAGAAGTCGCTTTTCTTGCTGCGGGAATGTTATCATCCAATCTACTTCGTTTTGTGGCACCAGGAGGTACTCAGGGCCCAGATGTCGCGCCTTCTCATAATCAACCAAAGAACCTCGAGTTTTCTTATCCAAGTTCATACTTATAACGGGGATAAGATTTATAAGAATCTTTTGCTGAATAATCTTCACGTAAAAATCAGTTTCCGAATGAACAATTTCAAAAAGCTTCGGTGTTGTTTTTGTCGACTGTTTGTCGTGACATTTCTGCAGCGCGCTTCTCACGAGTTTGGTCAACTTATCGCCAGATAGCAGTCCATCGCTGTTGATGTTAGGGGAAATCCCTGGCTTTATAAGCGTCGAGTACAGAGGCGATTGCAGCGATTGCATCTCGATGGATTTTCTTGCGTGTTTTCCTAGAAAGGCAGTTAATTCTAGATACACATCGATGACTTTTGGCTGATCGATTTGTAAGCCTTCGAAGTAAGTTCGCATGATTTGTATTTTTGGATGGAGGCTGGCAAGAGTCGCGTCACTTCCGACCATATCTTTCAAGATGACTCGGAGACTGTTACAAATAATCCTGGTGGTATTTTCCCTGTCCTTCTGCTTCACAGCGACTAGTTTATCATGGATGCGATGAAGTGACTTCGTCATACACGCGTAATTGATATCATCGCCCATTTTCTAAAGAAAACAAACACAGATTATTTAACATGGAGAGACTTATAATGATAATGAGATAATTAAAAGCGGTGGTGGGTGGTTGTCACTTACGTATAGTGTTGCCCAAAGCTAGACCAAGACTTAGCCAGTCTTGGTCTTGCATCAGTATAGCTGGTCTTGGTCAAATATATATATTGTATATATAATAATCTTGACAACTACCTGGTCTGATTTACTTGAAATAAGAATGCCAATTTTTCTTAGAGAAGTGGGCCCAATAAAATGTTTTCGTGCCATAAGGATTTATTTTTTATTTAGTATCATTATCACGACCGTTTCCCTTTCGGGGTGGTCAAAACCACGCTTATAAATAAGCGTATTCACATTTAGCTAACTTTACTATAGGCCAATCATGACAAGTGGCAAGCTCGTCGATGTCTCCAGCGTACCAAACTCGAGAAATATTACAAATAAATTAAATAATTAAATGTATTTATTTTCATTAATTAATATTTTTGGGTCCCGACAGGAATCGAACCCGTACCGGGGTTCTGGGTCTAAATCCACGTTATATATCCAAGTTAATATATTGTGTTTTTATAATCTGTAATTAATTTTAAAGCAAAGTTGTCCTTGAGGTATTTTGGTGTCGCAGGATCATTCAGCACAGAAAAAAAGAGATAGAGGGCTCGGAGATTCCTGCGACAACGAATAGGCAGCCACTTCTACTTAACAATATAGTCAGAGATGTGGTCGTATTTGCGCAAACAATAGATAAACCGGAACATTAAAAAAAATGAGTCCAGCAAGCGGCGCAAGTATGTTAGTATATTAAAAGATTACATATTTATGCCGTTTGCTGTAGAAACTCTGGGCCCATGGAGTCCAAGCGCAAAAAAGTTTTTAAAAGACAACATCGTGTCTTGTCATCTCCTCCGGTGACAAGAGGGCTGGCTCCTTCTTCGCCCAGAGAATCAGTATTGCAATTCAGCGGGGAAATGCAGCCAGCGTTCTTGCCACCATTCCACGCGGACGGGACTTATATCCCTATCCTTAGTATTAATATTAATTTTATAAATATTTTTTTCGATTTTTTTTTCCTAAAATAAAATGAAAATAAAACTATTAGTAGAATTGGGCTGCAGGTCGGTGAAGGTCGCTTTTAACCCAGCCTTATTGTTTCGCATTACTTGACACCTAACGCTTGTTATGACGGCTTATCTTAATGTTTTTAAAGGTTGAAACTTAAGCCAGTACCTACATGAACATATAGTACCATACCTACATGAACATATAGTACCATACACTCGTACTACCTAGTTAACATGGTTACGTGTACTTGTATTCTCAGTGTATCACCGTACATTCCCACCGGAATTTGGTTAAGTCAATATAATTTAAACAAAATTGTACACAATATAAATATTTAACGTTAAAATATCTGTCTTGCCTGGAGAGTGCAATTTGACAAGGAACAGAACTGGTAGTGTCACAGGAACATCAACAAAAAATAACCAAAAATATACCTAGGTACCTATATTAAATATAAACATTTACCTACCTTAGGTAAATAAATTAAACTGTTGTTGCGGATGTATATAGGCTTTGTCAGTAACATTATATATTACTAGCTGCTTCGCTCGTGTCGTAATCTGGTCATCATGTGCCATCGATTTGGTAGATGTGGCAAATGACATAAAGCTATATAGGTACTTTAGTCGAAAAGAGTTATATGCCATTTGAAAGACAAAACCTTCTGTCTGTCTAAACACCAATTCAGAGGAAGGATTCTGGGCAAGATAGAGGTGTAGTTCTATGTAAATAATACATTAGATATGCACAATGCAATGAAATCTATACATTTTCACTCATTCACACTTCTTCACTGTCAATAAACATTCACATATACATACACTTACATAATGATGCGTAGATGGATTTTTTAAATATTGTCTCTTTATTTTTATTCTTATGTTTATTTTTTTTGTAGTTTCAATTGTTAATAATCCATTCATGCTATATGTTTAGTGAAAATAATGTTATTCCGTAATTAGATAGGTGTTCGATAATCATTTAAATATATATTTCCAGACAGGTCACACAGCGCCATCTAGTTTCCGTGGTAAGCTACGAGGCTTGTGTTACGGAAACTAGATGGTTGATAAACTACATATTATACTTTTTTTTTGTAAATATATACATATAAACACCCAGACCGAGACAAATTATACAATGTACAACTTGTCCCCGGTGGGAATCGAACTAAACATGGACTAAAGTAGTAGTAGTTAGTTACTACATGGAAGGGACCGAAGGACAAGAGAAATAAAGGAAGACCTAAGAAAAGATGGAGATAGTAAAAGAAGCAGGACAACACTGGATGGACGAGGCACAGGATAGAAAGAAATGGATAGAAAAGGAGGAGAGATTTACACGACGATCCTTAATTAAATTAGAAAAAAAAGACATTATTATTTAAATTGTGACATTGAAATTAATAATTTTAAAATAAATAAACATTGGATTTATAATTTAGATATAAGAACATAGTTTTAAGTTACATAGTATGTTAAATTAGTATTATCATTATTATAAGCTTATATTTGAAATTATTAATTGATATGAAAATCTTGACTATGTAAAAACTGTACATTATTATTAATTAATTAAGGAATAAATGGCTTTATTATTATTATTAAAAGACAGCTGTGAAAAAAGTAAATGAATAAATATAAATAAATAAAACAAGACTTGTCTGCAGTTTAGTTTTCTCCATATCCCTGTATGCTGCCGAAATCTGGACTCTTTGAGCCAATGACTGAAGCCGCGTCGACACCTTCATAATGTGCTGGAGGCGTATGCTGCGCGTATCCCGTTCACAGCGCGCAGAACAAACTTATCAATACTCAAGGAGCTCAAAGTCACTACCAGGCTCTATTTCATCTGCCTGCAACGAGTCCTTGAGTAAGTATTTTCCGAGCCCGTAAAAGCTCTGGCAATCTGGAAAGGCTGGTAACGCCAGATCCGCACCACACTTTACACCCATGGCGCAGTATCGTCCGGGATAGTGGTGTGACTAATATATTAGTAATAGGTACAAGGAGGCATCAATCGTATTATGTTATTTTAAAATGTTGTATTAGGTTACACAGGTACCTAATAGGTTAATAATATCAGAAGTTAAATAACTTGAAACCTATTATTTATTTTAATAAGAAACAATAATAGGTTACGCGACGTTGCCATATATCCTTGCATGCGTGGCGACAGACGGCCGGCCGCGCCATTGAACATATTACCTACAAGGGTTCTCTTATTATGCGTTGTTGCCATTGCTGCATTTAGTTTGACAAAGAGGTTAGCTATACATTTCGTGCTGATTAAGAAAACATAAATAATAATTATTACTAAGCAAGCAATTCTTGCAACACATTTCCTTGACAGTACCCTATAATATTCCACGTCGTCCTATAACCAAGATCCTGTGCTGTCCTCCCTCAAGAACTAATGTAGGTTCACATTCGTCAACATCCCGAATGTGCAACACCTATTGTAGTCTCTGCAGTGCCAACAATGATATAGACATATTTCATGACCGTTACAATGTATTCGGAAAAAATGTTCTCGAACATTTCAAACCATCAATATAGGAGTGAGTAGCTTATAATTAATTAACAAGTGTTTTGTTTTCGTTTTTTTTAAGGTACCAAATTTATGCAATTTTTATGTTTCCTTATTAGTTCTATTAAAAAAGAGAAAAAATGTATAATTTTATTTTAGAAGTCATATTTTTATTTTGTAAATTTATTTTTTTGTTTTAACAGTAATATGTTTCTAATATCTTCTTCTATTTATATTGGTGAATGCTGTGACCAATGAGGTGTATTAACATCATTGGCTGTGACACCTAATTGGTACATATATTAGACAAGTTATAATTATACTATGTTATGTGTGTGATAATATATGTACTGCTGTGTGTACTAAATAATTAAATAAATAAGCAATGGATATATAATTGGAAATATCAACTAAGTTATATTAATTCTAATACGTTGCTAATAGTGCTTCCTTCAAAACATAATAAGCTATCCTATTATTATACTATTACTATTGAGAAATACACTTTTTAAGTACATTTTCCACGACTGCCTCCGTGGTCAAGCGGTTAAGTCCGCGGATGTAGACGGGGAGGTACCGGGTTCGATTCCTAGTCGGCACACATTTTTTTAAATTATTTGTGCTATTTTACGAGTTTGTTACGCTAGAGACATCGACGGGCTTGCCAATTGTCATAATGGGCCTATAGTAAAGTCCTCCTAAACTCCGGAAGGGATAACGTTCGTGATGATAGAGCTCGTTAAGCCGTCGGTCCCGGTTCCACTAATACCAACTTGTGGAATTGGTAATAAATTATCATACATCAGACCCGTCTGGTAAGGCGTGGCGAGTGTAGGCCAAATTCTCGACTAAATTCTGGAAGGCCCATCTCCAGCAGTAAAGTCTAAGCTCTGCGTTCTAGGAACTGTAACTACAGCGAGCTATGAAGGGAGCAATGCTTGGTATTTCTCTGATGGATGGAATTCGAAACTTTGATTTTCGCCAGAGAACCAAAGTGACTGACATAGCTTTCAAAATTAGCAAACTGAAGTGGCAATGGGCCGGACCAATGGGGCAAACGGGTTCCAGAGTGGAGACAACTACCTCCTGCCAATTTGACGGATGACCAACAAGGTCGCTGGGGGTTGGATGAGGGTTGCAAAAGACTGCGTGCAGTGTGGAGCCTTGGGGGAGGCCTACATCCAGCAGTGGACATAAAGAAACTGATGATGATGATGATGACGATGACAACATCACTGTCAAACAAATGGCTTTAGGGTCACATGTCGTGCCCCAATCGTAATGCAGAGTTCAATAAATACATCTGCCAACTCTATTTCTGAAAACCTTTGTGTCTTATTATATTTTTTGTTAAACATTTTGTTTATTTAGCAAAACTGAGTAAAGAGGTGGTCAAACAAAAGATCGCGGTTTGAATCCCGGCATGTCCTCGTCCTTACGTTGTTCTACTCAATAGGTACTGAGAGTCGTCCAGTAGAACACAATGTTGGAGATGGGCCTTACAGAATTATCTAAAGAATTCGGCCTACAGTCGCCACGGCGCCGCCGCGCCGCCGGCCAGACGGGTTGGCGAAGGTCTGATGTCAATTTATTAACGAATCCACAAGTTATTATTGGCAGTATTAGAGGAACCGGGACCGACGGCATAACGTGCTTCCGACCCGTGACTTGGAAGTTTCGAGTCACGGGAACGGTGATGTTGTAAATCTATGACAAATGTACGTAAGAAAATTGTATTCTTATTGGTACATGCCGGGGTTTGAACCGACCTATGTTTAAGTTTTAGCTACCACCGCTCTTTATAGGTACTTCATTAATTTATCAAAGTTGACGCAGACGATTGCAACCCTGGCCAGCGTGGCGAGAGATGGCTAAAATATTTTCCTACATTCTAAAATTACCATCTGTAGGTCCAGGTCTAGGGCCCGTATTAAAAAAAATATATCTCAAGATCGATGTTTCGCTGGTATAGCAACAGGATCACATGTCGTGGCCAGACGATGACGTCATATACTAGGTACCTATCTCTTTCTGTGAATTCCAAGAAATTATATGGAAATCAAAAGAGACGACTGAAGGCGAATCAAACTGGAAGACAAATGGCCGTGGGTTTTCAAGTCGTGGTCAGATGCCATGAAAGCAAGTCAAACAGATATACACGCATAGACAAAACCCTTTTTGTAACACCACCGACCGTTAACGGGTTCCGGGTCTACTAGCTTGCGAAGTAAAGTTAAATGAATTGTCATTAAAATTGACATTAGACTCTCGCCAACCCGTCTGGCCAGTGAGCGTGGCCAGTGTAGGCCAAAATCTCTAACAATATGTTCTGGAAGGACCATCCCCAGCAGTGGAGGTATGGATTACGTATCCAAGCGTTAGAAGCGAAATGGAAGAAAATAAATCAACAAATTTAATAGTAATGTTATTACTTACCCCTGCTTCGTTTCTTGCCGACGTTAATAAGTAAGTTGTGTTAAAACCTGCGGGGAATTCCCGACTAGTGGCGAAGTTTTGAATTGACGAATGAAGATTGCACGCCGCGCTTTTTGTTTAGTTTACTGCCGCGCAAAGGCACAGCGCTCTAGGCCCATACAGCCATGACTTTATTTAATTAAAAGATCGAAAAAGCGTTCTTATGTTTGTTCTTATTTTATAATTTGGCAAAACTAATAAATAATAACCATAAAGCAAAGCTGTCAAGATGATAACAGAAAAAAGCAATTTTAGTTTCACATTGGAATGTAAGATTAAAAAAGGACGATACTTAACATTTTAATAATGACTTTTGGTAATGACTATTATTATCGTTGTAGATATTATGTGTCATTTAGTGATTATTTTGCTGTTATAACTTCTTATCTACAAAATAGGATTGCTTCAGGAAAAATATACAGACTGGAATGCCAACGGTTTGCGTCGCAAAAACCGAATACTCCTTGCGTTCCTGGCTGATCAGCGAGACTCTATTTGCTAAAGGGGAAAATTTTAAAATCCCTAATTACCACATTTACCGTCAGGACGAGATCTCCCCAACAGGCAGGGCCTACAGGGGCCTGGCAGTACTAGTCCGTAGGAGAGTAATCCACCAGCCGCTTCCAATAGCACGATGGCAGTCTGTCTATGCGCTGGGTGTTTTGGTTCAGGTCGACGGAATGGAGTTGCAACTCTACGCGGTCTACAGGCCGCCTGGAGAGGCAACCCCTCTAGTGTTGTCGGATATCCGGAGTCTATTGACGAACGAGACTCCGACAATGCTGGCCGGAGACATGAACTGTAAGCACTCAGCTTGGAACTCAACAGTCGCCAATATTCAGGGCGAGAGGCTCCTGGCGGACTCTGAGGCCCACGGATATGAGGTGTCCGGGCCCGACAGCCCCACACGGGTCCCACCAGGGAACGCGTGGGTCGTGCCCGATGTCCTAGACATACTCATTACCCGTGGGCTTCCGAAGACGCCGACTCAGGAAGTCCTATACGACCTAGAGTCGGAATACTATCCTGTCCTCGTGTTATTGGAAGGACACCCCACTAGAGCTCGTTGAGAGCGCCGCAGCGACGAACTGATTGGTCCAAGTTCGCAGCCCTTATGGCCGAGTATTCTCCACCTCCCCCTGCATCCACACCCGAGGAAGTGGACAGGTTAGCGTCCGAAATCGTCGGGCAGATCCGCAGCGCACAAGAGCGAGCCTCTACCGCCGTGATGGGTAGGGCGGGGATTCTCCTCCCTCCCCAACACGTGCGAGATCTTATCACGCAAAAGAGGCGGCTGCCGGAAGAGTGGCAGTTCACTCGCTGTCCGACGCAGAAGACGCGCCTGAACGCTCTCTCGGCCAGGATAAGGAGGGAGTTGGATCTTTGTGACGAAAGCCGTTGGCAGGCTCATATTGACTCCATAGGCGATGACGTTCCGAACGTGCATCGCCTATGCTCTCAATTAGCCAAAGAGCGGCCTCCCGTGAGGCCGCTGCTCTCCAGTGATGGCACACTTGAGGTTTCGTGCAGGGGACCGTGCCGAGAACTTTGCCGAAAGTCTAGAGCTCCAGTTCGCCCCAAACCCGATCAAGAATCCAGAACACACAGCAATGGTGGACCAACATGTCGAGGACTACCTGACGGCACCGTTGGCGGCAGGAGACGACCCGGTTTTCTTCGCGCCAAGTTGCGAAAGGCCCCGGGCGCCGATGGCGTTACAAACATGGCATTAAGGTGTCTGCCACGACGCTCAGTCGTGGCTCTCACCAGCCTTTGTAACGCCATCATGCGCTGCGGGCATTTCCCAACCGCGTGGAAGGAGGGACGCGTCATCATGCTGCCCAAGCCGGGCAAAGACGTGAGAAAGCCGGAGAGCGGAGAGAGAGGCCGATAACGTTGCTCTCAGCTGTCTCCAAGGCATTTGAGAAACTATTGCTGCAGGTTCTGAGCACTAATATCTGTCCTAGAGACGAACAATTCGGGTTTAGGGCAGAACACAGTACCACCTTGCAATTGACCAGGCTGCTGCACCACGTGACGGCTTCTTCATTGAAGAAACATGTCACGGCTGCAGTATTCCTGGACATGGAGAAGGCTTTCGACAGGGTCTGGCACAACGGGCTCCTGTACAAAATCTCTACATCCCCCACCCCTGTTAGGGTAATAAAAGTGTTGGCATCCTTTCTAGAAGGCAGAAGTTTTCACGTGGCAGTGGAGGGCGTGTTCTCTTCCCCACGTCCCATACGAGCCGGCGTCCCGCAAGGGAGCTGCCTCTCGCCTCTATGTTACGCCAGATTCACCGACGACATACCGTTGGCGGAGGGGGTCGAGCTAGCGCTGTTCGCCGACTTCTTCTGTGAATAAGAAGTACGCGGCGAAGAAGATGCAGCGCTGTCTCGATCTGCTCCCCGAATGGCTAGTGAAGTGAAGATTGTCGGTGAATGTGGCGAAAACGCAAGCTATCATGCTCAAAGTAGAGAGGCAAGCGGCAGCTCTCTCAGTTTCCCCTCTTCAGCTGTATGGCGAAAACCTGTCGTGGGCCCCGAAGGTCAAGTACCTAGGGCTCACGATAGACAGACGCCTCAGCATGAGCGACCACGTGAATGTCACCGTGAACATGACACGTTTGGCCCGAGCCAAACTACGTCCAGTGTTTGCATCCACATTGGCTCTGCACACTAAGTTGCTTATATACAAAGCCTATATTCGCTCTCGTCTCACATACGCTGCTCCGGCATGGTACGCCTTAACATCTCAGGCCCAACGAGGCCGGCTACAGGTTCAGCAGAACCTCACGCTCCGTACCATTGCTATGTGAGAAATGACGTCATTCTCCACGATCTGCGGATGGAAACACTGGACGAGTTCATGCGCCGTCTAGCCAAGGAAATGTTCGCACGGGCAGAGAGGTCAAATTTCCCACTCGTGAGAGATCTGGCCCTCTGCACGCTAGACCTCCCGAGGTTCCACGGCGCATGGCGCGCGATTTGATAGCCTGATCACGTTGACATTCCGCGGCCTCCGCCGCGCCCGCTCGTATTAAATTTAACCTATAATAAAGGTTCCCACGCCCTGTCCGTAGTTACGTGCAGCGAATGCTATTTTTGTTAGGAGGCCAACACCTCGTTACAAATTCCCCTCTTCCCCCGGAAGGGAGGGGTCTGAGATGACTTAGTACTACTTCTGGTTAGGTCACAATAATGTTTATTAATTTAAATAAATCAATTAAATTAATATTTAATTTATTTGTGATATTCTCGAGTTTGGTACGCTAAGTTGGCTAAATGTGAATCGTCTTCTTTGTAAGCGTGGTTTCTGACCATCCCGGAAGGGAAACGGCCGTGATGATACTTTACCTCTAAATTTTGACTTGTTGTTTGTGTTCTCTTCTTCCGATGGATGATAAATGAGGTTATAGGGAAGGCAAAGGGTAATAAATAATAATAATAAAATACTTTATTGAGAAAACATTTTTACACAACTTATTTTAAAATACAATTCATAGTAACTTAAGCAAAAAATAAATAAAAATGTTTTACAAATAAAAATTGACATTTGTTTTGAACCTTATCTCCCGAAAAAGTAGTCTGTGTATCAGTAGATATAAATATATATATATATATATGGGTCTCGCCCATACAGCCAAGTCTGACATAATATATCTTACTTTCTTATGAGTTAATGATGTTATCATCAAATTCCAGATGTTACATAAATAGATGCTTTACTTGGAATTACTCGGGACATATAGCCCAAACAGGTCGGGTATAATATGTGAGTGTACATCGCGGGAAAACCGCAAAAAATACCTGCAAGTTGTGCCCCATATTATTCGATTTATCGATTTACATAATTATTTACATTGTAGCACATTATTAAGCCTTGAAGCTGGAAAGGAGCTGGGGAATCCCAGCAGGTAGAATCCCACATCATTACAGCCCCTAGAGCACAGAGTGTTGGAGATGGGCGCCACGCTGGCCAGACGGGTTGGCGAGGGTCCGATATCTATTTTACAATGACATTTTGTTATATTAGTGGAACCGGTACCAATGGCTTAACATGCTTTCCGAGCCACGGCAATGGTGTTGTTGTTAATCTATGACAAATGTACGTAAGAAAAGTGTATTTCTCATTGGTACATAGCGGGGCCGGCGGGGCACACATTGGCGCGGTGGTGGCTCGGTTGTAAGAACGCGTTCCTTAAATCCTACAAAGGTCGGTTCAAATCCCCCCGGCATGTACCAATGAGAAATACACTTTTCTTACGTACATTTGTCATAGATTTACAAAACCACCGTTCCCGTGCCTCGCAGGGCACGTTAAGCCGTCGGTCCCGGTTCCACTAATACTAACTTGTGGAATCGTAATAAATTGTCATTAAAAATTTACATCATATCCTCGCCAAGCGGTCTGGTCAGCGTGGCGAGTGTAGGCCAAATTCTCCAGATATATATTCTGGAAGGCCCATCTCCAGCAGTGGAGGTCTGGGACGCTGTGTTCGAGGGGCTGTAATGATGATAACATAACAGGGAGATTTGGAACGACCTTTGTAGGATAGTAAGGTGTATTAACTGGTATAGCTACAATACTATTTTATTAAATAAAGATGTGTTGCAAGGCCAATAGCTGAAGATTGACCCTACATGGATTACATTAATTGAGCATGCACAGCTTTCAACGACTTCAAATAATATTGCATATCAATTTTTATTTGTAGGCATCTATTGTATAGATATGTCGCATCAGCTAAACTGGTTTCTTGCCAGTGATATGTGGAATATATTCGCATAAGCAAGTCGTACAGATTTCGTATTTTTGAGTATATTACTGATATCTTGTAGCCTCCATTCCCGCTCTGCAGCTTTTTGTCTGTATCCATCATTAGTAGTTTAGCTCGGGCGGTGTAAATGGCTTGTAGTTGGAGCATTCCGAGTTTATTTTTGCACTCAGTACTGTTCATAAGGTCTACGTCTGCATTTCTTGCCACTTTATCATATAATACATATCGCCTGCTATCATTACTATGAGTAATGCTGAAAAAGATTAAGCGAATATTGAAATCACTTTGATAACAGTTTTAGGAATTGTTGGTATGTATGTAGGTCGACATAATATTATTATTCATAGATTCATAATGCATAGATGGATATCATAAAAAAAAATACAACATTGAGGCAAAACAATATTTATGTGCCAGTTAGAACCAGGGGAAAAAAACTACCACGATAATCCTGTCGCGAATGCGAAGACATTAAAAATATAATAATTTTGCCTGTGGCAATACTAAAAAATTGAGGGAGAGAGAGGGAAGATAAGATGGCGGGGGAAGCGTGAAAAGTGGCAATGTGAGAAAGGAAAGATGTGAATGTTTAAGTTGGTTTAATTAAGATATGAGTACGAATTATGCATAATAAAGTGAATAATAAGATAAGAATAAATACAAGGTTTAAGGATTGGTACCAATTAGGAAGGATTAAGATACGATTAACTAAAGCCAAGTTGCGTTGGTAAGAATGCTACGAAACTTAAATGTTAACAAAGGTTATGAGCTAGACTCATATTTACTAAATTACAAGAAAGGTAATTATAGTAAGCTACGATACGATAAGACACATGCCCAATATAAGAAATTATATTCATGTGAAAAAGGTTTTGAGTGAGACTCTGTCTCACTAAGGAATAAGAACATTACAGGTTTTTAGGTTTGAGAGGTAAAAGGTCATCTGGGGGCGAACCAGTGTAAGTATGGTTTAATATACTTATCCAGGCTTTAACATTAAATAGTAATATTTCTTACTAGAACCCATAATAAAGACTTTTTCGCATTGGGGTTTGCGACATGGTGGAGGAGCCGGGATACTTTCCTCACCGAGGAAGGTATTATGACTTTCAGCACAAAAATACACAAGGATAAGTTAAGATCTTAGTAAAGTTAAAACATAGTTGGGTTTCAGTAAAAACACTTCTATGACAAAGAATTATGTATGAGTATACAGATTTACTTAACACTGGTGACATAGTTGGGTTTCAGTAAAAACACTTCTATGACAAAGACTTAACTACCAGTATACTATAAACGTTGGTGACATAGTTGGGTTTCAGTAAAAACACTTCTATGAAAAAGACTTGAGTATACATATAAGTTAAGTGAATTTGACATATGGTGATATAGTTGGGTTTCAGTAAAAACACTTCTACTACTACTACCTACAGAATTTTGTAGTAACTGTTAAAAATTCTAATATTTCATAATATAGTTTTGTGATGAGATTACACGGATGATCTGTAAAATAATATTATAATAATTTATACAAGACAAGGTACACAAAGATATTAAAAATACATAAACTTAGTAAAATAATTTTAATAATTAAAATAAGAATGATATAATATGATGAATAATTTAATAAATAAAAACTTATTAACTAACAAGTGTTAACTCTTCAAAATAGCATAGATTTAGTATATCTATTCAAAATAGTGTTTAGAAAAAAAAAAAAGAAGAAAAAGTAAAATAACTATGATGATTGAATATAATTAAAGTTAAATATCAATGACAAGAATATGAATTAGTTGACAATCATAATAAATAATTTATGAGACTTGTCGACTTGGAAATTTTAAATTTTTGCTCTAACCGAGTACTATTTAGTGTATGGAAATAAAAATGTAGTACAATATGTTAAAAACATAATTATAGTGAGTAAGATGCATAATATTTTCATAAAATTAAATTAAAAGATATATTATTATCCTCTATTATCATATCTAATATTTTTTTTTTTAAATAGTTATTTGTAAAAATAAGAAATTTAAATAAGTGTATAAATAAATATAGCAACAAGAGTCGATAATAATTTAAAGAGGATTAATTTGTGGATAAATGGTCCAGATTTTCTTAAAGAACTTGAAGATGTTTGGTTTAATAAGTCTAAAATAACAGCTCTCGGTTCTAAAGTTTTTGCCGTGGGGGAGGGTCTCGACCATCACCAAGATCGAGAAGACATAGAAGATAATATAGAAGAAAATTTAAATCCAAGTGAAGAATCAAACGACAGAGAAGAATCTGATATAATTAAGATACAATGTAAATATTTTCAACAGGAAATGAAAGGTGTTCAAACTGATTTAAGTAGGAATTTAAAATTGTTTAAGGATAAAGATGGTATACTAAGATGTAAAGGATGAATGGAAAAAACTGGTTGGCATTATGATATGAAATACCCAATTTTAATACCGAGGAATTGTAAATTTACTGACGATATTATATTACAATGCCACCTTAAAAATTATCATGTTGGAACATCTCATACACTGAGTTTGGTGAGACAAACATATTGGATTCCACAAGGACGTGCTCAGGTGAAGAGAGTCATAGGAAAATGTACACAATGTGTAAGGCATAATGGGGGCCCATTCAAATTACCAGAGATTCCACCGTTACCTGAAGAAAGAGTAAAATACAGTAAACCATTTGATTACACAGGAGTTGATTACTTCGGGCCAATGTTGATTAATAATAAAGAAAATGTTAAAGAGAAAAGATGGATTTGTCTCTACACATGTCTTGCAGTTAGAGCGATACACATGGAAATAGTTAAAGATCTTACAGCTGAAGAATGTATACTGGCATTAAGAAGATTTATTGCTTGCAGAGGACTACCAGTACAAATTATTTCGGATAATGCAAATCAATTTAAGTTAGCTGCTGATGTTATACATAAAGAATATTGTGTAAATAGTAATATTAAGTGGAAATTTATACCGGAACTGGCACCTAGGCATGGTGGTTTCTATGAAAGATTAATAGGTATTGTAAAAAGTTGTATTAAGAAGACATTAGATAAGCATATGATAAATGAATCACAGTTAATTACTATAATAAAAGAAGTTGAAGCTGTAGTGAATACTCGTCCACTCACATACGTTGGCTCAGAACCAGAATATGTACTAAAACCTTCTGATTTCTTAAGCCTAGGTAAGATTTAGATAATTAAGACATCAGATAAAGAAACATTAGAAGAAGACTCTACTATAAAGGTATCTGTGATTGAAAGCTGGAAAAGAGGAATTATGATCATCAGTGAATTTGAAAAAATGTTTGTTAACTATTATTTAACCTCATTAAGAGAAAGAAGTGTGAAACATAAACAACCAGTAGTATTGGCTAAGACACCACCAAAAGTAGGTGATATAGTACAAATTAAAGATAATATTTCCAACAGATTGTGTTGGAAAGTAGGTAAAATAAGCACACTGATTAAAGGTGCAGATGGAATAATTAGAATAGCTAAAGTTAAAGTGGGTAACAAGGATTTTACCCGTTCAATTGCACATTTATACCCTTTAGAAATAACTGACGATAATGATAATGAAAATAACGATACTAAAAAGGATAATTGTATGGATATTAGCAAAGAAGTAGAACAAGATAAAGAACCAAATTCTGTAGATAATATTATGGAAAGCGGAGCTAAGGAGCATGTTGAGGAACAGATTAATATTAATGATGATGATATAATAAATGATACAAGAGATAAAAATAAAACAAGAAGAATGGCTGCAGTAAAAGCTAAAGAGAAAATTGGTCTGTGGACTAAGCAGTTAATTATAATCAACAAAGATAAATGAGTATGTATATTCGTAGTTAAGTAAGAGTTCTTTCATTTGAACTTGTAATGGTAAAATAAGAATATTATTAAACTAAAAATGTGTATATGAACTTTTTGTTTACATTTAGTCACAGTAATGACTTATAGGATAAGATTTTGCTCGCCTTTGTGGGCGGGAGTGTCGCGAATGCGAAGACATTAAAAATATAATAATTTTGCCTGTGGCAATACTAAAAAATTGAGGGAGAGAGAGGGAAGATAAGATGGCGGGGGAAGCGTAAAAAGTGGCAATGTGAGAAAGGAAAGATGTGAATGTTTAAGTTGGTTTAATTAAGATATGAGTACGAATTATGCATAATAAAGTGAATAATAAGATAAGAATAAATACAAGGTTTAAGGATTGGTACCAATTAGGAAGGATTAAGATACGATTAACTAAAGCCAAGTTGCGTTGGTAAGAATGCTACGAAACTTAAATGTTAACAAAGGTTATGAGCTAGACTCATATTTACTAAATTACAAGAAAGGTAATTATAGTAAGCTACGATACGATAAGACACATGCCCAATATAAGAAATTATATTCATGTGAAAAAGGTTTTGAGTGAGACTCTGTCTCACTAAGGAATAAGAACATTACAGGTTTTTAGGTTTGAGAGGTAAAAGGTCATCTGGGGGCGAACCAGTGTAAGTATGGTTTAATATACTTATCCAGGCTTTAACATTAAATAGTAATATTTCTTACTAGAACCCATAATAAAGACTTTTTCGCATTGGGGTTTGCGACAAATCCGCCGCAATGTTATTTTTTTGATAAACACGAAACTCATCATCGCTTAGCCAGTTTTTTTTAAATATACAACTGTTAGAATATTAAACAATAATTATCAATATATATCTGGAACTTGAACGTATGCCTAAAACTGATAAAATGAATGTATCTATTTCTGCTCCTATAGATGATTGGCGGACAGGTTGTAAGCCAGCCAATCAAGAAATGGCGCGTAAACACGCAATTGTATTTTTAATGTTTTACGAAAATATCTAATAAGCTATTTACTAATTATTATCAAATAAGATTTGTGTAGTTATTTACAATTTTGTGTTAAATGATGGAAAGTATTTATACTTTCCTAATTGGTATAAATGTATTTTAATGTCTGACGAATCGTGTACCGACCGCTTGGCGGGATATTTAAAATGGCCTCGGGCCCGTTCGGGACTACTCGGGTTGTTGCACGAGTCGTTTAGGCATTCGATTCCACGGAACGGTAGAGGAAGGAATAAACGTATTTATACAATAGCTAAGTATTGTTTTATTTATTAGACGAGTTTTAACACAACTAGCACGTCATGTGACCCTGTGCCCACCTGATGGTAGTGGCGCGCGAGGTCCATGAATGTTAGAAACTGACAACAGTCCCTAACACTATACCGGCTTGACGGAGTATGACGGCTATTCGAGCCTGATCCCGAAACGTGTGGATACACTTTACACGGGCTTATCAGCACGAATGGTGGATACTTCCCCGACCCGTCACACTGGGCAAAGGAAACGGTTAGCAAGAAGTCAAACGATATCAGAATCAAAGCTAACCCAATCGTCATAGAATGAAGTGGTGTATAACAGTCATTGTCGACTGCCTCCGTGGTCTAGCAGTTAAGTCCGTGGATTTAGACTCGGAGGTACCGGGTTCGAATCCTGGTCGGGACACAAAAATATTTATTAATGTAAATAAATACATTTAATTTATTTGTGATATTTCTCGAGTTTGGTACGCTGGAGACATCGACGAGCTAGCCACTTGTCATGAATCCTGGTCGGGACACAAAAATATTTATTAATGTAAATAAATACATTTAATTTATTTGTGATATTTCTCGAGTTTGGTACGCTGGAGACATCGACGAGCTAGCCACTTGTCATGATTGGCCTATAGTAAAGTTGGCTAAATGTGAATCCGCTTATTTATAAGCGTGGTTTCTGACCACCCCGAAAGGGAAACGGTCGTGATGATACTTTACTTTTACTTTTTGTTCGTTTTCGATCTGCACTTTCAAATTGATTATTTTGTTATTTTACATATGCTGAACTTAGCGGTGGTGGCTCGGTTGTAAGAACGCTTTCCATAAATTCTTATAAAGGTTCAAACGGTTCACACCCCCCGGCATGTACCAATGAGAAATACACTTTTCTTACGTTCTAGACAAAGTGATCCGTGGAGGGGGTCACAACCCTCAGCATTCAGGAAAACGACGCAAGGAGGAGAAACATAGCTACTATCCCTACGCGAATTCATAAATGCTCTCCAAGCCAATATGTTTTCCCACTTCTATAACCTGGGTGGTGTCTCGGCTTTGCGACCGACAATAGGCTGGTTTGAAAAGAAGGCGTTCGTTTTTATTTTATTGCGCGATAATACACTCAACATCTATCATCCAACATCTCTCCCTACCCAACCAAATACTTTATGGTTCCGTAAATGCCATCTTGGAAGCTGTTTCCATAAATGTATTGACGGCAGATGAAGACAAGAAAACATTTTTTAAGCATCCATGGATTCATCCGTGCGTGTGCCGGGTCCATCGTGTGTGGGGAAAAGATGAGAAGAATGGTGTCTCGGGCTTGCGACCGACAATAGGCTGGTTTAAAAAAGGTGGCTTCCCTTTTTTATTTTATTGCGCGATAATATATCTCCAAATTGTCCGTAATTTTATTGCCTAGTAAGTATAGACTTAAAATATTTAAAGATAAGTTATACAAATACCTACTTCATAAACAGAATAATTCGCCATAACTCACTTATTATATATATGAATATATATGTATTTTATATTTAGGTATATATTTATTTGTTTACGTATGACATTTATTTATGTATATAGTAATAAATAATTTCAACTATCTATTTTCATCGTAACATTTTGCACCCGCTTATTACATATCTCAGTCACAAAGGTTAGTTGGTAGAAAATGCATTTACGGCATTAAGCTCGCCTATGTACCTGCACTTGTTTTGGTTTTGTACAATAAAGAATTTATTATTGTTATTATAGACTACATTTCTTAATGCTACATTTGTTCATTTAATTGTACATTTCAAAATTTACATTAACTGAAAAATTAAAAAACATTGAAAATATTGGATTGTGCGAGCGAGAAGTGCGTCATAATCAAATAAAAATCCCGAGAGCTGTTGATTTGACCTTGAGACTGACTCGGGTTGTTTTGGCTAAGTTTTACTGGCCTCATATTATCGTGCGCGTACCTTGTTTCTATGCGTTATTGTTCTACGTTATTATTGAATATTCTCGGAAGTTATTTAATCATTTCTTTGTATCCCTTTGGTTGTTATTTATTTCAAATCTTAATTGCACTAAGTACCTACTAAGGCATTCTCGGACAGCCAGCGAACTTTATGCCTTATAAGACAGACAAACGTTTAGGACATTTAGACAGTATAAATGGTAGATGCAATCATTAATTAAATTCTTCTTAACAGTATTACTTGATACATACATTAAAATATTAAGTACATACTAATAATAAAGTTATCCTTATTGAACTTACCGTTCCGTAGGAATCAAATATTCCAATAGACCACAACATGAAGTCGAATAAATATTATGATCTCACAGAAATGATTAGGAACGGGTTCAAGACTCGGCTCTACGCAGTGGAAGTTGGTGCGAGAGGAGTTCCAGCAAAATCTTTGCACGACTTACTGAAAGAATTGGGCCTAAGCAGGTCTGCCTTCAATAGCTTCCAAGACGGCATTAACGGAATCATACAGTATTTGGTTGGGTAGGGTGAGGAGTAGAATTGTGGATGGTGAGCGTATTATTGTGCAATAAAATAAAAAAGGAGGCCTTCTTTTTAATAATAAATAATAATAATAATAAATATTTCCTGACAGGTCACACAGCGCCATCTAATTTCCGTGGTAAGCTACGAGGCTTGTGTTACGGAAACTAGATGGTTGATAAACTACATATTATACTTTTTTTTTTTTGTAAATATATACATATAAACACCCAGACCGAGACAAATTATACAATGTACAACTTGCCCCCGGTGGGAATCGAACCCACGACCTCCCGAGTTTACGGCAACATTTGTTACCACTAGACCACGGAGGCGGTCAATAGGCTGGTTTTAAACCATCCTATTGTCGGTCGCAAGCCCGAGATACCATTCTTCTCATCCCTTACCCACACACGATGGATCCGGCACCCGCACGGTGAATCCATGGAATGCTTAGAAATTTGCCTTCTCCTCTATATGTCTTCTTCTATATAGAAGAGGAGAAGACAAATTTCTAAGCATTCCATAGACAACCCAAAACCCAATAGGTAAATGTCCTGGGAAAACATAACCCTATATCATGAGGCATTAAGAAATTATGATTACCTAGTATTTTGTACTGTAGGAAGTAATTTTAATACTTTAGTGTTAATTTGGTAAGATCTGGTGGTCTGTTGTGACCTTGTGGAACGCTGATTCGTGTCTGGGAGAGGCGCTCTGTTGTACTCTATCTGTTTTGAACAATTACATTTTATATCTAAAAAATACAAAAGGCTATCTATAATCTATGGAAGACAAAGAACGCGCGAGCTGAAGTATTATTATTTAAGTTATTTGTGATATTTCTCGAGTTTGGTACGCTGGAGACATCGACGAGCTTGCCACTGGTCATGATTGGCCTATAGTAAAGTTGGCTAAATGTGAATCTGCTTATTTATAAGCGTTGTTTTTGGAAACGGTCGTGATGAAACTTATTATATATATTATTATATAAAACACTCAAAAATAATAATTTTTCAAAAAAATAACAAATTATTTAATACTCTTTTAAAATATATATTTAAAATATTCACAATACTTACACAAACAAACTATTACTAAAAGAAAATTCATTATTCACTTTTCATTTAATAGGTTATTTTAATGATCAGTTTTAACGCGTTTTCAAATAAACGCAAAATGGATTTGTTTTACAATTTCGTGATTATTTCCATATTTTGTAAGTATCTAATAATTCATTTTGCCGGTTATTCGAATTAAGAAAATGGTATTTTTTTTTTATTCTTACTTAGGTTTTTATTTGAAGTTAATTAGTACCTACGATTAACCGTTTCAAAAAGGATCTGTACAATTATTTAATAAAAAAATGTTTTTATACAATTAAAGAATATCTAAGCAATAACTGATGCTAAAGTGTATATAGTCCGAGCGTAGCTTCAATTTACCTACTATTTTGCAATCTGACTTTTCTCATATTGTAATTGCCCAATATTTGCATGCCATTGAGGTGAAACATGTGAAGCGAATTTTATAGCTATAAGATCTTGCAATGTAACCATGTTTTCTAGCAAATAAATTATTTTGATTTTGATTTTCTACATTAAATATAAATTAAAAGCTACCTAAATAATAAAATAAAAATAAACTAAACTATAAATAAAAAATGTCCTCTAGAGACGTCCCATCCGAGATAGTCCCAAGGAGACTGGCAACATTTCCTCTTTGTATAGCGAGGCTAATACGTTGGCAGAAATAATTGACAGCCTTCCTGTCTCCAGACCTTTCTGTCAGCCGCTTTGACAACTCCTTGGCCAAGCGCCTCGCTGACGGTCCCCATGGGCCCATCGTCTCGACCCCAAACGGCGCAAATTCGTAACCGATACCAAGGTTGGCGTATTTGCGCAATTTGAGGTTCTCCGCAGAAAACGCCGCACTTCCCGAGCCTGACGAGGTCGCCTGGATGTTTGATGGAGCTAATGTGTCTACACACGTCGCATTCCACACCAGAGACCTGCCAAGTTTCCACGGCCCAACAGTCATTCCGTCGGGTCTCTTGCCATCGCTCCGCATAATCCCAGATGGTTCTAAGATTGCGGGTTATATTTTATTTAAAATATTTTATTTAATTTTTATAAACTTATATCGTAAACTCTTATATCGTAAAATGCGAATTACAAACTTGAAAACGAATTTATATTGACATACTTTATATAGTTTAAGTTCACGCACATCACTAAGAAAAAGATTTGGGGACTTTAATATTCTTATTGTTGCATCACAATTTATCCTAGAGAATATATTATATGTACACAAAAATATTACAAAATTTCCAAAAAATAAAGATCTGTGCTCCGTCAACACTCGAAATAAAAACAAGCTTCATGTGCCATTTTGTAGATTACAAAAGACTAAACGATCATTCATGGGTCAATGTGTTCCGATCTACAATAAAATTCCTGATGAAATTTTAAAAAAGCCCATAAATAGTTTAAAATCGTATGTAAAGGACACTTTAATAAAAAAATCTTATTACACAGTAGATGAATATCTTCAAGATAAAAAAGCATGGACAATATGAGAATTATCTGTTGATAATATATAGTTTTATAATTTAGGTATATATATACATATATATTGTATATGACATTTTTTTTTTTTTTTATTTATGTTTGTTTTAGTATATAGTATGACAACGCCAATTTACAGCTGCAATATTATATTAATAAATAAAATTCTTTGTCATTGTTATTATTATTATTTTGATAATTTTTATTTTGTTTTAAATATTATAGCTATGCCATTAGAGTTTAGACAGTAGCGTTTTGATTTATATGTATTTTGTAAATACATTAGTATTGAGTTGTTCAGTTTATATCATGTTTAATTTTTGTATAGCTTCATATAATTGTATAAACTTCTAAATGTATCTGACGTGTAAAAGTGCTTGTAATATTGCCAATTTACTGAATAAATTAATTTGAATTTGAATTTGAATTTGAATTTGAAAACATACTGCTGAAATTTTAAAATATAATCACATTATAACACTTTTTCTCTAACAAAATAATGTTATATTTCATTTTAAAAATAGAATCATACATCAAAGGTTCCATTACAAAAAAGTTTTGATTCCAATTTTTACTTGTCTATGGCAGCGCCCGCCATGACCGCACCATAAGCTAGGTTTTGGCGCCATTTCATTGTTTGGGACTTATGTATTCTGTATCATGGTCATTTAAAAAAATTAAAATATTAAAATTGGCGCCATTTAATACGTTTTGTTGTATAGCATTTCGTGTGATTTTTTTTTATTCTTGCTTAAAATTCTTACTCTTTTAACTTTTATCTTTTATTTAGTATTTTATGTTTAAGTTAGTTATAGTTTATTATTATTATTTTCTTTTCTTAATATCTGTTTAAATTTAAATTCATTAACATAACTTTCAAGTAAATAGTGGAACCTATGTTGGCTGAGGCAATATTAATCTGTTTTTTTTATTGATCTGGGAATATAGCTGTAAGATTTATCATATAATAAATAAATAAAAATGTACGTAAGAAAAGATTATTTCTCATTGGTACATGACAGGGTTCGAACCGACACTTTTTAGGATTATTTTAAGGAAGCATTCTTACAACCGAGCCACCATCGCTCTAAATTAAAATATATATTTGTTTCTATCTATTCTGTCTGATTTACTAGAAATTTAGAATTATACATATATGTAGTAAAATTATACATAGACGGGCTTCTTTGCCAAGCATTTTCTAACAACCAACCGTAGACAGAGAATGTAATCCTTGTTTTATGCCCAAAAACCGAGCCAATAACACGATCGTGCTCGCGGATAGAAGCTATGAGGGCTAAATCCTTGGAAATAACTGATACCTACACTTGTTTTATTAGGCGTAGGTATTTAATTATATTTTTGTAAAATACTTAGCAAGTCGAGAACTATGAGAAATCTGAAAAGATTGACATAACCTGTCAAAATTCTTTATTAATTTTAGATTTTTCTGTTACAATTATACATATATTGTCCACTACAGAACCATTAGCAATCCATGGATTTCCGTGCGGGTGCCGGGTCTATCGTATACGTGAGTAAATAAGGAGAGTTAGTGTCTCGGGTTTGATGAAACGGAACAGTCTTTTTTTATCTTACATTTAGATGGGCGCAGTGTCAAAATATGTAATGCTCATTAAAAAATAAATAAGAAAAACAAGTTTTTAATTTATTTATTACAGGCATTTTAAAAGAAATACGCCCAAATTCAACAGAATTTGACTACGACGAAGTGTATAAAGGACTGGACGCCATAAACAAGACGTTTCTGAACGATTCTTTTTTTAAATATCCAACTTTGCCGCGAAAAACTTTAGCCAACCGTACAAAGTTAGACGTCAAAAATAATTCGATAACGCGCCAAAGATACGAATCCTACTTCTTGGAAACTATAGCACCTCCTTGTAATAGAGTAATTGTTCAAACTATTTATATGATGAGATATAAATTAAAAACAGTTGATCCGATTAGAGTTGAATTTCGAGAG
The DNA here is from genome assembly GCA_910589645.1 of Tinea semifulvella. Lineage (NCBI taxonomy): Eukaryota > Metazoa > Arthropoda > Insecta > Lepidoptera > Tineidae > Tinea > Tinea semifulvella. Next base: position 1,890,168 of record OU342615.1, on the reverse strand, counting down.
TACTTGGATTACAAATTGGCATTTCTCTATGGGAAAATAAGAAAAACTTGGCGCCAATTGTATTTTTATTATAAAAAAGTCTACAAAATGGTTGACAATAATACTAAGATATACCAGCAATATATTATGTCGTATTACACGCATATGGTGTATTTAAAGGTCGATTTCCAGTATTACTATGATTTAATTGTTGATTTACACGAATTATCTCTTAAATAAATAAAGAAATATATCCTGGTGTCTTTCATTTCTTAACATTTTTTCGTGTGCTGCCATCTATTGGCGCCTTTAATAACTACAATACCTAATTAGGTTCGTCATGTTTTCACTAGATGGCGCTAGTCGTATTTAGCTTAAAAATCACACGGCGTTGTTGGATAAGTGGCGTATAAACTGCCACATCTAGATGCCGTCTGCCTCCACTTTGGGGATCCGACTGTCAAATACCTTGGATGTTAACCATGTTACGTCCTGTAATGAACTCCAGTTTGCCGCTCAGGTTGAAGGTGCGGATCTACAAGATGTTCACCCGTTCCCAACTTACTTATGCTGCGCCAGCTTGGCATCACCTTCTGGCCAAAACCAACAGGGACAAGATCCAGAGTCAGCAGAACATATCGCTCAGGGTGGTATCCAGAGCGCCGTGGTTCGTGCGAAATTCTGTAACTGCGAGATATCTGGCCTAGCTAAACGTATGTTTTACCGGGCTAACAACGGATCCTAAAAGCATCTTCAGGATATCGCTCCTACTTTCGCACGGCCCCCGGAGGGGAGGCCACTACCTAGGGAGGCGCTCTTGGAGAAGAACTAAAGTAGACAAATCTAGGAGACTAGATTCGTGAGCCACAAGGGCGGTGTTAAAGTAGAAACAGCGCCCAGCACCAAATGTGCGTTGAATCACCGGCGGGTAGTTAGCCGCCGAAATCCTGCACAGGAGATTATCCCATCCCGACCCTAGGCCCATTGGATATCCGGGCCTGGATGACTCCGCTGTCTGTCTGCTGATCTTGACATACACTATCGATCCGTCGCATCGTTTCGATCGGTCTGAAACGTCGGATCGTAAAGATCGATCGTACCGTATATAGTCGACGGTAGGAAATAATTGATAAAATAATTACCCATATCGAGCCTTTTCAGGAAGTACGTAGGTTGTTTCGTTTTAGCGTACTTTGTTCTGGGGGATGTGATGTTGATGATAGATGATGGATAATGATGACGGTATTTGTTATAGATTTACATTCTTCATCCAGCGAAGATCTGCAAGATGTTAAAAAAATCGATTCAATAATTGAGAAATACGAAATTGGAAACAAAACGTTTGTCCAACCGATAAATGTTGAACCGACAAAAGTTGAACCGATTGTCAACGTGACGATGTTGAAACAGGCAGTCCTTCGAAATGAGACAGAGTATACAAAAGTACAACTGTCAAATTTGATGCTGCAATCAATTTATGGCGCGAAGTATAAAATTCAATCAATAAATGTTAACAGACTTAAATATAGACAAAACGATTCATATAAACTGGGTAAGTATAATCAGTGGAGGTGCGGGTTCGATTCCTGGTTAGAATTTATATTATATATTTGTGATATTTCTCGAGTCTGGCACGCTAGATAGATCGACGGGCTTGCCACTTGTCATGATAGGCCTATAGTAAAGTTGGCTAAATGTGAAACAGATTCTTTATAACCCGCAAGGATACGGTCGTGAAGATGATTATAGTAACATTAACTTTTTTTATTATTTTATTACTAGCACGGCATGTGACCTTGCGCCCACCTGGTGGTAAGTAGCGCGCGAGGTCCATGGATGTTAGCAACTGGACTCAGATACTAATGTCTGACATCAGTCCCTAACACTATGGCGGCTTGACTGGGCATGACGGCAATTCGATCCTGATTCCGAAACGTGTGGATACACTTTGCTGGGTTAATCAGCACGAACGGTGGATACTACCCCGCCCCGGCAGACTGCGCAAATTACCACAATCAAATTAAAATTCTTATTCTAATTACAGTTCTATGTACATGTCATGATGATGCATTCTGCCCATATTATGGGCATACAATATGCTTATGTCAATAGATATAAACATATATTTTACTTTATTGAAGTAATATACAAACAGTATAAAATAATTACAATATAAATTAAAACTAAATAAAAGTAAAAATTAAAATAAATATAAACTAAACCTAATAAAAAATAAACTATGAGTAAAAAATGTCCTCTAGAGACGACCCTTCAGTGATAGTCCCCAGAAGACTGGCAACATTTCCCCTCTGTATAGCTAAGCTAATACGTTGGCAGAAATAATTGCCAGCCTTCCTGTCTCCAGACTTTTCCGTTAGCCGTTTGGACAACTCCTTGGCCAGACGCTTGGCTGAGTGTCCCCATGGGCCCATCGTCTCGACCCCAAACGGCGCAAATTCGTAACCTGTACTGAGGTTGGCGTATTTGCGCAGCTTGAGGTTCTCAGCAGAAACCGCCGCACTTCCCGCGCTTGACGAGGTCGCCTGGATGTGTGATGGGGCTAATGTGTCTACACATGTCGCATCCCACACCAGGGACCTGCCAAGTTTCCACGGCCCAACGGTCATGCCGTCGGGTCTTTTGCCATCGCTCCGCGCAATCCCAGAGGGTTCTAGGATCGCGGGTACTCCAGCAGTGACAAAAGCCCTTCGAATGATGTCGTTTAAAGCAGCGTGACGAGGAATGCGGCCAGCACTTCTAGCGCAAGAAAGCCCATGGTGTCCGAGATGTTCCACGGGCTCTCCACACCGACACTGGTGTGGGTGGACAGTCCGGGCTCCGAGACGAAGGCACACCGCCATTGTCAGTGTATTTCGATCAAGGAGTGTGCCAACCGATGCTGAGGGAAAAGCCTGCAACCAGAGACCCGACTCCCTAGTGGACACGGCCATGAGGCGAGTCCGCTCTCTCGTGTTACTGGAAGATAAAATATCGTCCAGTACCAGTTTGCAGAGCGGCTCGTCCCATAGTCGTTGAAATTTTGTTAAATTTGGAACAGATTTATTGGGGCATGCTACTGACCAGGCATCTCTGGCATCTGACAAGTACGACGGCTCAACGGAACCCAAGGATGGGTTTGTGATTTTCCCGTAGAGCTCGACAGTACTATGTACAGACGACAGAAACGCTGGCAGTGCTACACTAGAAATTTTGCGAGTTCCCAGACCTCCGAACCGAATCGGTAGTGAAGCTTGGGCCCAAGTACGGTCATTCATGGGGCAATTTAGAATTTTAATTAGTGAATTTTGCAAAAGTTTATCTAGTAAAAGAAGTTCGTCCGGAAATTTCCAAAGTTGGGAGCAGCGGAGTACATAAGTAAATTTGGGTGTAAACAAACAAAATCGGATGATAAAAAGTGCCATGTGGGGTTGAATTTGGAATAAGCGTTCTGAAGTTGAGTTAAATTTATTTAATTGTTCCTGAACGTAAATTTGGATCGATTCATCTAGGATTGGTGATCCTAGAAGTCGAAGGGTTTCATTGTTTAAAATTTTAATATTGGGTGCCAGACTGTTGAAAAGAGAAATAATTTCGGATTGTTTACCAGATGTTAGTAAATTTGAAATATACAGTTCACATTTCGAGAAATTTAGTTCTAAACCGATTGTGCCAAAATCTTTTATAAGTTTTTGAAGGTCGCCGAGAACCGTATCCACATTTCCTCCAATCGTGCCATCATCAAGATACCATATGTTAAATTTTGAATTTAGGCTGCTTATTATCTTATGAATTGCCAAACTGAAGATGGCAGGGCCGAGTGGATCGCCCTGTTGGCAACCGACTGCCGAAAGTAAAGTATTGTTTTTGTAAATTAATTTTGAAGGTGTACTATAGTTTTGCCAAAGATAACTGTAAATTTCTGGGGTGTGTTGTTTTATTTGTTCCAACATGGCACCTCTATCAACCGAGTTAAAGGCGTTTTTGACGTCCACCTTTAACAGCACATCTCCCCCGTGATTCACTACAAAGCTCCGAGCAACGTGGACAGCAGCTTCACAGCCACCCTTGGAGCCAAACCCCACTTGTAATGGTTGAAATTTAGAGGTAAGGGTGGGTAATACCTTCTTACTGCAGATTTTGGATACTACACGGCGCAAAGTGCAGCCGACGGCAATCGGCCTAATACCACCATCTTTTTTTTCAAGTGCGCATATGTTTGCGCCGTATAGTATGTCGGTAATGCTAATGGATACTTTACCAGACAACATAATGTTTACAAGTGAGGTCAGAGCAGCAAGTAGAGGTTCAGCGGCGTCACCTGCTGTCCCGCTGATCAGGTCCTTGTAGTGTTGTGGCGTGAGACCATCAAGGCCACCCGCCGATCCGTTTTTGAAGGACAAAATGGCATTTTGCACTTCTGTGGATGTTATTTGAAGGCAAGGCTCATTTTGTCCAGGTGGATCGGGGAGAAGAAGTGTTGCCGCAGGTGGAGGGTGTTTTCTCTGGAGGGCAGCCAAAGTTTCTGAGGAGTCGGGAGCGATAACATCATTAGAGAAAAGAAGGTCAGCAGCTCCCTTTAAGTCACCGTCATTCATTTTAGTCTCAATTTTTTTAAATCTAATATTATTTGTATGGTGTTTCAAAGGGGGTGGGGCGATGATGTCTTCTAACTCTGACATTTGGGTACAGTTATCCTTGATTTTTTGTGTCAGGGAACTGTGACCCTCTCCTCTCTTGACATATAGAGTCCGGTATGCAAAAGTGAGCAAAAGTTCCCAGCATTTTTTTAGAATTTTCATTTACTACATTATTGATTAATTTTGTCAGCGACTTAGCAACTGTAATCCGTGCGCCACGCGGAATTCTTTTTATTAATGGTAATGAATTTTTGTAACGGCCTAAAACTTGACTAAAATCTAATTGGTCCGAGAGGGTATTCGAGGAAGCTTCAATAGAATTTTGTTTGTGTGCTTTGCCAATATGTATTTTTAAACCCCTGCTTCCTCGAAAAAAACGGGGCTGAGAACACTGCTCACATCTTACATACAATGAAGTGTCGCTGGACTGGCTGGGGACATCACTCGATGCGGGTAATACATCTAGGGACATATAAAACTACTTATAAAAAATAATAATTTAAAACTTGGATAATAAAAAATGGTGATACACAAAATTTAAAATTAATGTCCGTTCTTTTAATCACTAATAATTGTTGCCTTACATAATTTTTGCACCTACAGAAACAGAATATTTCTGCTGGCCAGCGTGATATTTATTTACAATATTTATTTGTATATAGTTTATATTTAGTATTGTTTTTGTCAATTTATTGGAATAGAATGTTAATGTCAAAATTTGCACGTTCAAAATTCTTTTATTGAGTAAAAACAGTTGTCAATAAGAATTTTCTTTAACTCAATAGTAAAACTTTTATAGGTAACTCTCGTATCTCATCAGTCCGCCTACCAGCTATTTGTTGTTCTCGTTACATTCATTTATTACACAATTTGTATTTAGTTATAGTCTAGTTTAGTATGACAATGCCTTTATACAGCAGCTATAATTTTAGGTTACCTTTTTATAATTGTTTGTTCTAGCTTATAGTATGACAATGCCTCTTTACAGCAGTATTATCTTAACTGACATTTACATTTATATTTATATTTTTATAATTGTGTCTGTCTTAGCTTATAGTATGACAATGCCTATATACAGCAGCTATTATCTTAACTGACATTGACAGTTATATTCTTATAATTGTGTCTGTCTTAGCTTATAGTATGACAATGCCTATATACAGCAGCTATTATCTTAACTGACATTGACATTTATATTCTTATAATTGTGTCTGTCTTAGCTTATAGTATGACAATGCCTATATACAGCAGCTATTATCTTAACTGACATTGACATTTATATTCTTATAATAGTGTGAAAATGCCTATTTACAGCAGACATAACGTTAAACGTTATTCTGTATTTATCATGTTGTTATTTTATTATTTTATTGTTTCTCTTTCCAAATGATAGTTATCATGTACTGCTCCAGATTCACCAATATGTACTATAAAATGATATCGTTTTATATCAATATTGTAAAAATTGACGTATATTGTCCTATGCCTACTTGAAAATTAACGAATTGAATTGAATTCGTTGAAAGTGTGTGCCATTTGCAATGATGTCAAATGCCAAAAAAAATAAAAAATAATTGTAAGCTTGCCAAAAAAAAATTACACCGCTTGAAATAATAATTAATGTGTAATTCTGTAAATTAAAATCGTATGTTTTTAGGCTTTGTCTTCGGGAAAATGAAACAGCTACGACTTCATATGCTTCATTTATATAACACAGCTGATAATTTGATGAAAATGTCGAGAAAAGATGATTTGAAACCAATTGTCGCTGTGACAGCGTTATACGAGAGAATTCTCCAGGTGTACGTGGATATCAGCTTACTGTTCGACGTCTTCGAAACGCTTGAAGAAAGGTTAAATAACAAAGGAAAGAAGACTACAAAGAGGAATTAGAGAGTAAATTATAATTTACGCAAACCTCTGTCTTGTCTATTCCATTACATCATTCTGGTTTCATGTGTTACTAATTGGCAGTTGTTCTTTGGATCAATTTAAAAAAAAATACTGAAGATTATTTATGGGATTGCTCTTATCCTAATTTTTATTTTGAGCACGACATGTGACATCGAACCCATCTGATAGTAAGCGGTAAGAGAGGTCAAAGAATAGGAGCAACTGACGATCGACATAAGTCCCTACCATTATGCCGGCCTATCAAGAAAAAGAAGTTCGCTTAAAGACTCCAGATTATAGGAAAGGGGAAACACACTGGCCGAGAGAGCATTCCACGTCTAAAACGTGCGATAAGAATATATAAAATTTCGCTTTAATTTTGAGTGTGGCCTAGCCTAATTCCATGTATTGGTTACCATAAGCCCTATAGGTACTCGAATCTCATATTTTATTTGAGGGCGAAGAAAAGTTGGCCACACAAGAGCAGGACGTCGATAGGTATTGCCGTAGAAGCCTACTTTATCCACCCCTCTCTTTTACTCCAGAAAACTCGCCAATGATTAGTCAAAGCGTGACTAACAGATGAGACACAGTTTTTGGATATTCTCTGTGAGGCAATAATAATTTATTACAGGACACATGCGAGGCTTTAAGAATAAATAAATAAATATATCCAGACAGGTCACACAGCGCCATCTAGTTTCCGTGGTAAGCTACGAGGCTTGTGTTACGGAAACTAGATGGTTGATAAACTACATATTATACTTTTTTTTTGTAAATATATACATATTATACATATAAACACCCAGACCGAGACAAATTATACAATGTACAACTTGCCCCCGGTGGGAATCGAACCCACGACCTCCCGAGTTCACGGCAACGTTTGTTACCACTAGACCACGGAGGCGGTCAAGGGGTCAATATTTGGGAGTTTGACCTACTCTTACCACGCTGGCCAGACCATATTTTGTCTGCAGCGGAAAAACCTTTAGATGGCCGTGAGGTCACACGTCGTGGTCAGATGATGACGTCAAATAGCCTATGTCCGTCCTTGGGTTCCAAGGAATAATTTTGCCAAATAATCAAAATCAGTCAAGTATAGTAAATGCGCTATATGGTGGCTCGGTTGTAAGAACGCGATCCTTAAATCCTACAAAGGTCGGTTCAAACCCACCTCGGCATGTACCAATGAGAAATACAATTTTCTTACGTACATTTGTCGTAGATTTATAACACCACCGTTCCCGTGCCTCGGAGAGCACGTTAAGCCGTCGGTGCCGGTTCCACTAATACCAACTTGTGGAATCGCCATCTCCAGCAGTGGAGGTTTAGGACGCTGTGTTCTAGGGGCTGTAATGATGAAAAAATTATGATAGTAAATGCACGACCAACATACATACATGTCGACACACAAAGCTTTTACATTTATAATATTAGAATGGGTAGTAGGTACTTAATTAAAATCATTTTTTTTTTTTTTTTTTTTAGCCACACGTTTATTAAGAATAAAAAACAGTAAGTAGTTTAAATAATAATAAAAAATAAGCTAATAATGTATGTCTTTTCGTACATTCTCATCCAGAACACTTTAGGAAGCGTAGTGAAGTCATACCCAGACAAAAAAGAGCCAAGTTTTATATCTAATCATAAAAAATGGTCTATTCGCATTTCATTTCCCAACAAAATTTGTAAGTATATTATTATGTGTGTATGTATGTATGTGTAGGTTTATGTATTAGTATTTAGTTTATTATATGTATATTTGTATGTATGTATATGAAGTTGTATGTATGTGGCTAGTTATTAAATAATACTTTTGATATTTATATTTAATATTTCAGCACCTACTTTCCAGTAAATAGTTTAAAGTTTTCCCAATGGTTGGCTATGATAAAATGTCTTGCGGCATTAAAGCCCGCCTTTGTCTTTGTACAATAAAGTATTAAATAAATAAATAAATAAAAAAATCTATTATGCCAGCCCCCTGCTATACCTGTCGTTCCGATACGCGATAATAGTAACCTAAGCACGCTTAAAGGTGTTCCGATACGCGCTTAAATTATTTTGCCAAAGCTGTGTGACGTCACAAACGACACCATTTCTCGCGCTTAGACTGCTCACGATATCGCGGTAGATCGCTCTGAGTGGTGTCAGTTATTTTGTCATTATGTCGCGCGCCATTTTCAAATTTATTTAATATTAGGTTTTCTTTTAAATTATTAAATATTGTAATTCGTTTATACTGTTTGTGTATGTTACTTCTAAAACAAATCTATAATTAATATTAAAGTAGGAAGTGGAAAAAACAAAAAAAATGTCTGTAACACGGCAATTTATTTTAAAAGATCAAAATAAGTTAATAATATTTAACTTTCCACTAATAAAAATGAATAAACCGAGAGATGCATATTTGTTAGTATTCATATTTAAAGATATGGAATGTACATGCCGGGTGGGATTGAACCGACCTTTGTAGGATTTAAGGAACGCGTTCTTTCAACCGAGCCACCTAACTCGAGAATATCACAAATAATTTAAATATTAATTTAATGTATTTATGTTTATATTAATAAATATTATTGTGTCCCAATCAGGAATTAAACCCGGTACCTCCGAATCTAAATCCACGGACTTGACCGATGGACCAAGGAATATACCCTATAGGTATTAAATATTTGTTCTATCTTTTTTGGTGATCTTTGCCACGTAGTATTGGTAGCGGGGTTTCCCACCCCGGCAATGTACCTCGCCAGTATCGCTAGGTGCGCGTCGAATCGCACCGTACCGCGCTACCGAAAAAGAAAACAAATCGAAAAGAAAATGTAGCAAAAAAACTCACGTATTTTTTGTGGTGACTTTTAGTTTGTGAACAAGAACATCAAAAGCTCCGAAAGGTATGTAATGCAATTATAATGTAGATTCATACACAGTTAGAGATGGTCCTTTTATAAAGTTCTGGATAATTCGGCCTACACTCTGGCCAGACGGGTTGGCGACTCATGTCAATTTTTAATGTCAATTTATTAACGATTCTACGAGTAAAATATTTACAACATATAAAATAAAATAAATATTAATATTAAGGTATCATCATCACGACCGTTTCCCTTTCGGGATGGTCAGAAACCACGCTTATAAATAAGCGGATTCACATTTAGCCAACTTTACTATAGGCCAATCATGACAAGTGGCAAGCTCGTCGATATCTCTAGCGTACCAAACTCGAGAAATAATACAAATAAATTAAATGTATTTATTTACATTAACAAAATAATATTAAGGATAGGGATATAAGTCCCGTCCGCGTGGAATGGTGGCAAGAACGCTGGCTGCATTTCCCCGCTGAATTGCAATACTAATTCTCTGGGCGAAGAAAGAGCCAGCCCTCACCGGAGGAGACGACAAGACACGATGTTGGTATTAGTGTTTAGTGTAATGGGATCTACGGTTTGTAAATAAATAAATAACTTTATTTAAAGTCAAAAAATTCAAGTTTACATTTTATAAGTAAGTAGGTATAAAACAGATCATAGAGTGACGTTAACTATCCTCCAGTATTAGTAAATCCTGCAACCCGAACGAAGAGTACCTGTGTACCGGGAAGCAGTATTCATTGTGTGCGGAATGAGTATGATTCGATATAATAATACACCTAAGATACTATCATGGAATAAATAGATATTGAATGAACTTTAAGGTTTACAAATAGTATTTATGTGTTGGAATGCTTGCTATATATAAAAAAAACGAAAAGAACTTATTTAAATATTCTGACCTGCATGCTCATAATACTAGTTTTAAATATGACATCAAATGCCCCAAAACTCGTCTGTCAAAGTCATTGAAAAGCTTTCTGTGCAATAGTATCAAACTATACAACAAACTATCTAAAGTTATAAAATGCTTAGAATATTTAAAGTTTAAAAGGTTAAATCTATTTTAATAAACAAAAGTTATTACCAACTTAAGAATGCACTAATAGATACCATTGCATAGATTTTGTTTTCACATATTTACTAATAGCTATTAAGCTGGACACGGCCATTTTACAGCCACGAATTTAGTTTAATCTAACATTGTTAATTTTATTATTTTAGATTGTAAACTGACACGGGCCTTTTACAGCCACGAATATGTATTAAGTTGACATACCAATTTAATAATAATAATTATTTTGATCGTAAGCTGACACGGCCCGCTTACAGCCACGAATTTACATTTATTGACATAAATATTGTAGTTATAATACAATTTTTATGTATATTTAGATTGTAAGCCTCTTTAGAGCCACGAATTATTAATTTGACATGTGTAATTTATTTTAGTCTATAAGCTGACACGGCCTTTTTACAGACACGAATTAATTATTAACTTGACATGTGTAATTTATTTTAGTCTATAAGCTGACACGGCCTTTTTACAGCCAAGAATTAATTATTAACTTGACATGTGTAATTTATTTTAGTCTAAAAGCTGACACGGCCTTTTTACAGCCACGAATTAATTTTAACTACCTAGTTTTAAGCAAAAACTTGTTTATGACAACAGTGTTTTAGTTGAAGATGATGGTATAGCTGATATGATGAGTCCACCCATAGTAGCTGCTGGTTATTTTATAATCGAAATAATAGTAAACTATGGAGAAAAAATGAATTAACAATATCCAAGTGTTGTTGTGACAACCAAAGGAAATAAATTATTAGATTTGATTTGATTTGAAAAGTGTATTTCTTATTGGTTAATACTCTCTCTAATGGACTCAGAATTTTCCGCAACTGCCTCTCAGCAGGCGCCCAAAAAATCAGTATTGCAATTCAGCGGGGAAATGCAGCCAGCGTTCTTGCCACCATTCTACGCGGACGGGACTTATATCCCTATCCCTAGGTAATATTAATGTTACTTTATATTTGGTAATATATATTTTTTGAATATATGTTATTAAAAATAAAAGATGTTTTAAATATAAATAAAAAAGGACGAGGCAAAAATGTGTTGCTACGAAATTTGACGAAGAAGAGTCGCTATTCTTAAGTTAAATTATAACCCAAACCAAAAGGTCAGAGGTTATATAAGGTAGCAAGTTATTCTTTTCTTTATTCGTGTTTTTTGTTGACTCAGCACAATTTTTCGTCTTACATTAAGTTTGGAAATATTTATTAAAAAGAGTTACTATGACCTTAAGGAGGCATTGCTGGATACCACAGCATAGAAAAGCTATATATACTTAGTCATAAATAAAATTAGATCATAAGCTGACACGGCCCTTTTACAGCCACGATTTTAACTTTATATTATTATGAATTTAATTTTAATTTGACTCGGCCACTGTACAGCCACGAAATTAATTTAAGTTAATTTGATTTTATTATAATTAGACATTATATTATAATTATTTTAGATTATAAGTTGACACGGCCTCTATACAGCCACGAAATTGTTATTGTATTTTTTATTAAGTTTACTAGTTAGTTTAATAAGTTAACATGGCCTTTATAAAGCCACAAATTTAGGTTAAGCTGCAGTACTTGTTTTAGGCACCAATGTCACTTACTTATTTCGGTCCATTCATAATTTAATTTTTATTTAATTTAAATAATATTGTATTTTATTTGTAAAAATTGACAATATCCGAGTGTTACCTGTGAACCAAATGGAAATGAATAATTTGAATTTGAATTTGAATTTAAAACAAGATAATCCCGTGGCCAATTTTGGTTATTTTAAGCAGAAAACTTTATGAACCACTTTGAGCGAAATTTGTGTCCTCTTGGAAACGTGAATGTCGCATTTTGGGACTAATATCACACACACACACACAATACACACCTACATACGATACACACAAAAATAACTATAAAAAATATTTTCATAATATTATTTCACTATCCTGAATCTAATAAATATATCTCATTTGTCCCAACGGTCAACGGTCAGAGAATGCCTTACGGCATTATGTTCACCGATTGTAAATTACAATAAAGTTTTTAAATGAAATAAATAAATAATATAATATTATTATAATTTAATTATATTAGATTCTCCGATTCGCGGATGACAGTCACAATGGCCAGCTCGCTCTTAACTCACTAAGGATCTTAGTGGAATGTTGAACGGCTTAAACGTGGCTTCCCAGCAGGTTGGTCTCGGAATGACCCTGTTAGGCATGTAGTCTATCTTAATTCTGACTTGCCTGGTGGGTTACTGCTGTACCAGGTATTGTAATCTCATAGGTACTGATAACTAAATTTAAAAGTTTATTAATTGATCGTTGTGGTGCAGTTCTGTATATGTTTTATATTGTAAATCTGATATAGCTGAGTTTTCCTTGCAGATTCCTTTCTCAGTCAGATTAAACATTAACAGGTCACTGGAATCTGCTAAGCTGCTGGTCTTCTGCTAACAGCTAACTTATTGGACCACTTTGCTGCTTAGTCTTCCACTAGCAGGAGTAGAATCATTTAAAAGAATTAAATTATTGACTTTTCATAAATGGCCTGTAATAGGTTTACGAGAATAAATATATTTTGACTTTGAACCTGGTCAAGACTAAGGTCAATGAACATGTCAAGCCGAGGCTGTGTGGGAAATGCAAGTCTCGAAGTCTAGTCTTGGACAGACTACAGCTAGGCGCTGCAAACTTCAGCAAAAAAACCGACAGACGCATTCAAATAGGATGCGGAATTCGGGAAACTTCGGCACCTCCTCTCATCGTCCATACCAGCGAAGACAAAAGTCTTCAACCAGTGCGTCCTCCCCGTAATGTCGTACGGAGCAAAGACGTGGACACTGACAGTGGGTCTGGTCCACAAATTCAAGGTCGCTCAGCAAGCTATGGAGAGGCATGCTTGGTATTTCTTTGATGGATAGAATTCGAAACGTTGATATCAGAGAACTGAAGTTACTGACATAGCATTCAAAATTAGCAAGCTGAAGTGGCAATAGGCCGGAAACATCTGCCGCAGTACCGACCACCGATAGGGGAAACGGGTTCTAGAGTGGAGACCACGTACGGGACGACCTCCCGCCAGATGCACGGATCACCTAAGGTCGCTGGTGGGGGTTGGATGAGGGTTGCAAAAAAAGCGTGCAGTGGCCTTGAGGGAGGCCTACATCCAGCAGTGGAGAGACACAGGCTGATAATGATATTAATTATATTTGTGACATACCCCTCGTTCCGAATCAAGCTCAGAGCGCTTAGAATGAATATGGTACTAACAGTCGTTCCGAATCAAATATCACGATTTGGATGCTCAGAGCGTGATATCAATTCGGAACGGTCTAAATCACATTTTCAGTCATAACATGATAGTTTTCTTTAAATGTATGGAAGATAAATTGCGGATTCCACATCTTTGAGTAAGAATACTAACAAACATTACATCTCTCGGTTTATTCATCTTTATATGTGTAAAGTTTAATATTATTAACTTATTTTGGTATTTTAAAATAACTTGCCGTGTTACAGACTTTTTTTTTTCACTTCCTACTTAAATATTAATTATAGATTTGTTTTAGAAGTAATATACAAACAGTATAAACGAATTACAATATTAAATAATTTAAAAGAAAACCTAATATAAAATAAACTTGAAAATGGCGCGCGACATAATGACAAAAAACTGACAGCGCTCAAAGCGAGGAGTAATGTCATTTGTGACGTCACATAGCTTTGGCAAAACAGTTTAAGCAAGTCTCGGAACACCTTTAAGCGTGCTTAGGTTACTATTATCGTGTCTCGGAACGAGGGGATAGAGTCTACACGTGTAATTATTATTAATAAATAAATACATGATTGTGTTTTAGTTTAAAGTAGCAGAAAATTAAAAACATAGTTATTAAAAATGACTTTAAAACGAAGTTCTCAACTTATTTAAGTCCAAAAACCTATTATATTTCAATCTAAAACTTTATTATCTCGCTGCCATAGGGCCTTGCGTACACTAACCGTCGTTTTAGGTCTTAGGCTGGATTTCACAAAAACGAAGACTCCGTAATTGTAACATCATCAACATCATAACCCCTAGAACACAGTCCTAGACCTTCACTGTTGGAGATGGGCATATCAGAAAAAAAAAAAACGTTTTCTTTATTAACGATTCTATATGTTGGCATTAGTGGAAGCGGGAGGTACTCGTATGTGCTGTCTGAGGCATGGAAACTGTAGTGGAGAAGAAGACAAATTTCTAAGCATTCTATGGATTCACCGTTATGTTTATTATAGGTAGATAGTTTTTTTTTTTTTTTTTTTTTTTTTTTATTATTCTAGCACGACATGTGACCTTTCGCCCACCTGATGGGGAACGAGATCCATGAATATTAGCAACTGGAATCAGACACTCATGACTGACATCAGTCCCTAACATTATGCCGGCTTGACTGAACATGACGGCAATTCGAGCCTGATCTTGAAATGTGTGGATACACTTTACTGGGTTTATCAGCACGAACGGTGGATACTTTCCCGCCCCAGCAGACTTGACAAATTACCACTATCAGTCTGCCTACCACCTATTAAAAGATATAGGTAATAGTTTTAAATAATAATAGTTACCAACCAAATTTAAATCGTTATAGATTCTAAATGGTCACTTTAAATAAAAAAAATAAGATAAACCTCAACATGATTTTCAAATACCTATCCGATGATACCTCACTCAACATAGTTCGTCAATATTTTTTAATTTATTTTCTTCAATATGGCGCCTGGTTGTCGCCTTAATGAAATTTGATTAATATCATATCTTCAGTGACACTCGCGTGATAAAGACGAATCGAGTGACGTGAGAATGACCAAAATCGCCCAACGTGTTTGGTCTGGTCACAAAGAAACAAATACATAGGCTGATAAACACATAACCCTTCTTTACGTCGCTCATCATCATCATCACGACCGTTTCCCTTTCGGCGTAGTCAGAAACCACGTTTATAAATAAGCGGATTCACATTTAGCCAACTTTACTATAGGCCAATCATGACAAGTGGCAAGCTCATCGATGTCTCCAGCGTACCAAACTCGAGAAATATCACAAATAAATTAAATATATTTATTTGCATAAATAAATATTTTTGTGTCCCGACCAGGAATCGAACCCGGTACCTCCGAGTCTAAATCCACGGACTTAACCGCTAGACCACGGAGGCAGTTGTACGTCGCTCAGTCGGGTAATAAAAGAACTTAATTATCAGTTCACATTATTTGCAGTCAAAATTTTTGCCATCTACCAGATGGACGTATGACCTAAAAACGGTAGCTGGTGGACGTCAGGAGTAGCAGGAGATAGCGTAAAATGGCGGGTCTTGGAGAAGAAAATAAAATTTACAAAAATAGAAAAAAAATACAACTCCACTATGAATGCTTGTTTTAAGAAACTTTTTCTTCTAGTTTAGAGCTTTTAGAATAAGTCGTATTGTTCAAAACTTTTTCAACAATCGACAGAAAACTTTGCTGTCATCAAAGTTCAATTTTACATTGGATTCAGGTCTGCCTACACTTATATAATAACCCAGCGGCTTTAAGCGCACACGTTAGAGCTAGTGTTACCCAAAATGTCTTGGTCTGCTTCAGAATAGCTCTCAGTCTTCGTCTTGGTGTTGCACTCCTAATCTTGGTCCCAGTACTGGTTTTGCGCCTGACTCTTGCTCTGACCGAAAAACATGTCAAAAGAGCAAATATTTATTTTAGGCTTCAGTAGCTTTTCTGTTACTTAAGCGCCAACGATATATAGTGGAATCCTTTAAATAGCGGAACTGTCAGTGCAAAACGCTGTCATATTTGTTTAAGTGTCTTTAAAGGGCATTGTAGAAGACAAATTTCTAAGCATTCCATGGATTCACCGTGCGGGTGCCGGGTCCATCATATGTGGGTAAGAGATGAGAAGGGCTTGCGACCGACAATAGGCTGGTTTAAGAAAAGGAGGCCTCCTTTTTTTCTATTGCGCGATAATACGCTCACCATCCACCATTCTACTTCTCTCCCTACCCAACCAAATACTGTATGATTCCGTTAATGCCGTCTAAATGTATTGACGGCAGACCTGCTTAGGCCCAATTCTTTCAGTAAGTGATGCAAAGATTTTGCTGGAACTCCTCTTGCACCAACTTCCACTGCGTAAAGCTGAGTCTTGAACCCGTTCCTGATCATTTCTTCTGTGAGATCATAATATTTATTCGACTTCATGTTGTGGTCTTTTGGAATATTTGATTCCCACGGAACGGTAAGTTCAATAAGGATAACTTTTTTCAAGTTCCGAGAAAACTAACTAAGATGTCTGGCCTATATAGCTGGAATACATCAGCCCTAAACACGTAATTTATTTACTTAATATATGTTCAAGACAGAGTTCATAACCGAGTTGGGGATCATCAAATTCAAAGTGTTGCAGAATTTGATGCTTTTCAAGGAGTAATTCACGTCAATATCGCCCAAACACGAAGGGTATACGGGAGTTCACAGCGCGGGATAACCGCAAAAAATAAAGTGTAACTTCTGCCCCATATACTCGTCTAGAATCAAATTTATCGTTTTCTATAATTATTCACAATGTAGCACATTATTAAACAAATCAACACCACTTTTGACTAACAATATCCACAGTAAACTTATTTACAAAACGAAAAACTTGGACTTGACATGTCCGTGCAAATTGGCGCGAAGAACTCCGTAAATTTAACTAAAGTAAACTTTCTCTTAACTCCGTAAAGCAAACTTTCATTACTAAAATATAAATTGCCCTTTAAAGTTCTAAGAATGATTTACTTGGCTCTGGCTGACTCTGTTGTTAGTTATGGACTTAGCAGTTACGGCAGAACATATAAGACCTACCTAGATGTCATATACAATCTGCAGTTGAAAATCCTTAAAGATATTGTACCAACACACATTAAAAATAAATATAAAAATAACTATAATGATCTATTTAAACATTGCAACGTTCTTAGTATCCACGATAAAATTAAATATACCATTCTCACTGATATTAATATCTCACAAAAACTAACGAAATACAAGCGGTCGGGTAATTTAAGGATTCTCAATTACGTAAAACAGTTTAAACTTCCAGGGGCAAATAATGTTTATGGTACAAGAATGCTGAATTATGTAACTTCAGCATATCTTAATGATATGCCCGCCGAGCTCCAAAGAACATACATTGATAATAACAAATATAAATATAAGTTTAAAAAGTTTTACATGAGTCAATAGCAGAATTATTTCTCATACAGATTGTGAGTGACTCGCCGTACCCAGATAAACCTTAAAGGTTTTTGTGGACGGCTATATAATATTGTTGATGTATTTTTGTGTATCTTGAAAACAATAAATAAAAAAAAAAAAAAAAAAAAATGATATTAAAATTGGTAAATTCTCGTATAAAGATTTCCACTACAGATGACAGCAAAATAACGTTACGATGCGTTCATTAAAAAAAATATATATTTCTTTTAGTATTTGCCGTTTTTTAGATTTACTATCGAATGTATGCTATAAAACTATGTATAATATATAATCTTAGTTGTATATATTTCTTCTTATTTTTATAGATTTATTCGAAGTAGGTACTTAGATACAAAAATATTAATTTAAAATTGATTAAAAACGAATTATAAATAAAACTAAACTAAAAATACCTATGAAATTAAAACTATTTTACAAAATAAACTAAGGGCTTACCACCAGGGAGGGTACCTAAAACGCTCGCCGCATTTCCTCGTTGAATTATAATCGACATCTTAGTTTAATTAATATAAATGTAATAATAATATGGTTGGTCAGGACGTAGCATTGGCTACCGCCAACTTGTCTTATTTGTGATGACCATTTCCAAGGCTAGCTGTTAGTTGCATTTCATGCGCCCGTATTGCGCTAGATGGCGCTGTGGTCGTCGATGAGAGAGCCGTGCAACTTGCTTCACATTATTCATTGCGCCTCCCGAACAGTGCGCTCTAAAAGCTGCGATACCGACAACCTATGTCTATGTATCGCGGCTGCGCAAGGACATGTCATCCCAAGATGTTCTCGGACACATCCGGGACAGAGGGGAGATCGACTCTGTCGCTGCTATCGACGAGTTACCTTCACATTGGGATGACACCGGATTCAAGGCCTTTAGGATTCGTGTGCGGTCAGAGCACCTCAAAATATTCCTGAAGAAGGAATTCTGGCCGCTCGGTGTTGTGTACCGCAAATACATTCGTGGATTTGCTTCACGCAGCACCAACGATGTTCCTGGGCCCCGCGCAGCACCTACTCCCTCTGCACCACCCCCAGCAGGGACGCTGGCACCGTCCACTGAAGCTTCTAGTACTCCTAAGAAGTACTTGATGGGTACTTCTATGACCACAAGAAGATGAAGATACGGAAGCTTTAATTAATTTTAATGTTATTTTTATATGTATTTCAGTTGTAAGGTATTTTTCTATGGGCCATCTGCTGCCTGATAATAAACAAATTATTATTATTATTATTATTAGTGTGCTTCAGACTACCGTTTGGAAACGTTGGTGACCTTGTGTCGTCGGAAAGATCACCACCTCCACCTCTCTGGAGTACGCTGAAACTGCGCCGCGCATTAGAACTGTATTTACTAATATAAAATGAAATTTGTTCTGCATCATCATACTGGATTGTCTCGCAACAATGTCGGACGGCGCTGTTTACGCTTGAAAGCGATTTTAAAAGCTTGACGCTTTCTTCGTATTAAAAAGCTCAGTGCTTACATATTAAGTCAAAAGGTTTTTAATGACAGGCAGAAATTATCGCGAGAATTTAGTTCGAAGCTTTCATAAATCATTGTCGCGTTTGAAGTGATTTTACAAAAGAAATTACGGCATGAGTCAAGCTTAGAATAATGACAATAGTAAGTTGCGTCGATACGTCCGAATTATTGTGAATTGTTACGACGACGCAACGGATCAGTACGGCTGCGCTCTAACCTTTGTGACAACAAGATAGTATACATACCCTGTGTTTAACTTGGCACTTTAAGCGTTTTTTTTCGCATTGAAAGTCGTTCCATGTGATTTATTATAATTAATCTATAATTTTAGACTAGATGTTTGACCCGTGTAGATGATAATTGAAAAACAAAATGGCGTCACATACAACACCCTTAGGAACGACAGACCTATATTTTTGTAGATAATCTATATTATACGTAGGTATGCAGCGGTTAATGGACGCTTATCAGTAGTTTTTTTTATATAAAGACATGCAATTAAATGAAAAAGATAGCTTAATATTGGCCCCAAAATGAAAGTTTGGACCAACGTAAAACTCTGGATTCAAATTTAACGAATTTTACTATAGACGACAAGTGGCAAGTCTTTAGCGTACAATTCTCGAGAAATCGCATAAATAAATTATTGTGATCCCGACCAGGAATCGCACCTTGGAACGGATTCTTTACCCAGTGAAGGAAATCTAGAAAAATATATGCACCACTTGCTGAAATAATTGTTCCTAAGGAAGCTGTCAATAAATTTATGGTACAAGACGGAATTAGCGGAATCATAGAGTATTTGGTTGTGTTTGGCTGGCAGGAGCAGAATAGTGGATGGAGAGCGTCTAGTTGCGATATAAAAAGAGGAGGTCTCTTTTGTAAACCAGCCTACAGTCAGTCGCAAGCGCCAAACACTATTCTTCTCATCTCTCTTCTCACACTTTTGGCTATATGTGGGTACACCTCGATCGAGGTAAGCCTTCGTCATTGAGTTTTCGTACTTTGCCCATCCTTGACCACAAATGTGGTCGAACTTTTATTTGTAGTAATAGTAAGAAATGCAATGAAATGGAATAATATGAGATGAGATGAGAAGAGATGTAATGATATGAAATTATTTTATTATTTGCTCATTTTTAAAGGAGTCGGTCAGTCAAGTCAAACACTCCTTTCATAGCCTCTGTATTCCATACACATTGGACTTGCACCCGCACGGTGAATTGTGAATGCTAAGTAATTATTTTTTTCTTCACCACCGTTCTGCTTCGGTAACCTCGTTAATCCATCGGTCCCGTTTCCCTTAATACCAACCTGTCATATCTTTAAAAAAGTTGTCAAAAAGCTGACCCTCACCAACTCGTTTGGCTAGCTTTGCAAAAGATGGCCAAGTTTGCTAGAAATATGTTCTAGTCTGCAGCAGTGGATGATACATTTTCATCATTAGTTTAAAGTATTTTAATGTCTTGTTTGGTTTTATATGTCGATTGTTTATATGTATATGTCGATGGGATTTCAGTAAAGTGGGTCATGACATGACTCAGCAACAATGTCATGACTGCTCTCTTTTTATCGAAAAAAAACGCACGTTATTTTGTTAATTAATTTTATTAGCTGATTTTTTGGGACTTTATCAAACTTTTTATGTATTAAGTATGATCACGGCTGGTACTATCTAGAGGTGTGGTCAGAAACCACGCTTAATAATGAAGCGGTATCAAATTTAAATAAAATAAAATAAACATAAATTTTTACATAATATTATTATTTATTTATTTATTTAAAACTTTATTGCACAAAAATATACAAAGGCGTGAGATTATGTCGCTTGACATTCTCTGCCTGTCAGACCTTCGGGACAACGAGAACATTTATGTGAGGTAGGTGCAATATATAAATTAAAATTAAATATATAAGTCTATAGAATATTATTTATATAATAAATATTTATTAATAAAATTACATACGAATACATAATCGTATATAAACTACATAAAAAAGTTATATTATTTATATATGATCGCCCCGTGGTCTAGTGGTAACAAACGGGCCGGGAGGTCGTGGGTTCGATTCCCACCGGGGTCAAGTTGTACATTGTATAATTTGTCTCGGTCTGGGTGTTTATATGTATAATATGTATAAATTTACAAAAAAAAAAAGTATAAAATGTAGTTTATGAACCATCTAGTTTCAGTAACACAAGCCTCGTAGCTTACCACGGAAACTAGATGGCGCTGAGTGACCCGTCTTGAAATATTTATTTATTTATTTATTATTATACTACATAAACATAAATTAAGGTAGTATATATATCATATAGTCAATTTTGAACAATATATGACAAAATCAATCATGCAGCAGTACAAGTACTGTTTTTCAACCTTTTCCTGTTCTCACGTAGTAAGTTATGATTTTAAAATTACATGATTTTATAAATAATAAAATAACAAAATTGTACTAAAAAGCTAGGTAAACATTGTAGTGCATAGCAGAGTTGATGAATGAGGCTCGCTCCGTAAAAAATACGCTATAATTTTTTAGGGATTATAATAAAAAACTAAATAAAATATAAGCTAAAAAATAAAAACTATTATTTAACTAGTTATTTTTATACGTCAATAACGTATAAAAATAACATCACTTTCATTAAATTAACTTTTATTATAAAACGAAGTCCTCCGCCGCGTCTGTCTGTCTGTTCGCGATAAACTTAAAAACTACTGCACCGATTTTCATGGTCTTTTCACCAATGGATAGAGTGGTGGATGAAGGTTTAAATATATAATTTGTTAAGTTTTTATATCATCATTATCATCATCATTACAGCCCCTAGAACAAGCGTCCTAGACCTCCACTGCTGGAGATGGGCCTTCCAGAACATTTATCTGGAGAATTTGGCCTACACTCGCCACGCTGGCCAGACGGCTTGGCGAGGATATGATGTCAATTTATAATGACAATTTATTAACGATTCCACAAGTTGGTATTAGTGGAACCGGGACCGACGGCTTAACGTGCTCTCCGAGGCACGGGAACGGTGGTGTTGTAAATCAAATGTAATTAAGAAAAGTGTATTTTTCATTGGTTCATGCCGGATGGGTTCGAACCGACCTTTGTAGGATTTAAGGAACGCGTTCTTACAACCGAGCCACCACCGCGCCTAGATTTAGGTATACTACAATAATATTATTTGCAAACGAGCTCTCCCAAGTTCCAAATACCTAAACGTTATTTTTTTCCGTTAAAATTCAAGATTACGGACACGCAATTTAAATTTATTGAAAACCTAACCCCAAAAAAAGTAAACACTAGTAAAATTTGGAAAAAAGTCTAGGGTAGTCTTTGCATCCATATCAGTAGTCTTGTTCTTGGTCTTGCATTTTTGCATTGGGCAACACTAGTCATAATATCGTATAAAGTATTAAAACGTTTTTATATACATTAACTATATTTACTGCCTCCGTGGTCTAGCGGTTAAGTCCGTGGATTTAGACTCGGAGGTACCGGGTTCGATTCCTGGTCGGGACACAAAAATATTTATTAATGTAAATAATACATTTAATTAATATTTAATTTATTTGTGACATTTCTCGAGTTTGCCACTTGTCATGATTGGCCTATAATAAAGTTGGCTAAATGTGAATCCGCTTCTTTAGAAGCGTGGTTCTGACCACCTAGGGTAACGGTCGTGGTGATACTTAACTCTATCTATACAATAATAAATACGGGCCTAAAAATAATAATATATGCCAGTATTATTAATTTATCTTTATTCGATATTTGATTTCGTTATTTACCTTTGCCGGAAATCTGTATATTGTAAACAGAGCCGGCAATCGGCCCACGGTAGTCTTAGAGATATTTCAATTTAGAATAATAACAAACTCCAGTTACCAAAGACATATATAGTATTACCCCGACTTATTGAATATAAATTAATATTTTTTAATATCGTGATGGCGGACGAACAGCAGTGCCGGCAACAGCAGCGGCTGTCTTCGGGGACGATCCGCCGATCTATGACGTGAGCCAGTAAGTCGCTTCGGTCACAAACTCGCTGCGCCCATTCAATATTTTGACCGAGACCGAATGAAACGTAGCTAAATGCTAGTGAAGTGCAACACATTTGTCGATTGTTGGTTTTTTTTTTAACGCTACGACCACGGAGGCAATTGGAGGTATTTCAAAATTACGCTCTTCGGAAAACAACGCCTTTGTTTGACTGCTCTGTTAGCAGTTTTTCCGCGCAGCAAATAAGCATCGCTTATTAGTATTAGTCATTAAGCCCGCCTATGTACAATATTTTTTAGTGCAATAAAGAATTTTTGAATTGAATTGAATCGCTGTGAGGAATGCTGCAAGTGTTCTTGCCACACTGCCATATATATACATTTTAGCTTTATTTATAATTTACTTTATATACTGAATTTATTAAAGAACAAATATTTTTGTATTATAATCTAGAATAAAAATAAAAAGCTACGTATTTTTTATTATTATTATTCAGTAATAAAATCTTAAGTTACGGTGCAGAGAAGTTTTCCTAAAAATATTGCCACTCATACAGCTTAATCAAGTAGGTAGCAAAATGTCAACGATCGCGCGAACGTTGACGTTTGTCATTGTTTCTCTCTTATTATTTTTTATTTCTTTATTATTTCTATATGTATTTTATTGTTGTACGTTATATATTTATTGTTTATTTAGTTGATAAGTATTTTAGTTAGTAATTTTAAATCATAGTTTCTAAATATACTTATACACATGCACCCACACTCTCTTCTCACTCTCCCAAAGGTTAGCTGTTAGAAAATGCCTAGACATTAAGCTCGCCTATGTACATTGGAATGTTTTTTATTTTTTTGTGCAATAATGTATCTATCTATCTATTTGTCTCGATCTCGGCTGTAAGCGAGATCAATTAATACTCGTAATAACATTTGTTTTTATAATAATGTTTTTATCTTAAAAAAAATAATACCATTTTTATTTCAAAAAGAGGTTCTACTGAAGCTGAAGTTTCACCTGAAGCATAAAAAATTTTTTTCCTCTTTTGACATTTACACTTTGTAAATAATTTTAAATATTATTGTACCAGTTTAATAAATACAAAAAGTTAGGCACGCTACAAGTGGACCAGCAGCCCTATTCTGTCGGCCTATCTGCAGCCCTATACGGCCGCTGTCATGGTCGAGTGCTTATGGAGTTGAGAATTAAATAATATTTTGTAATTATGACGCAAGCTCTGACGTAAATAACGATATCTACTTTTATTTTATTTTATTTATTTATTCATTCATTTCCACAGCACATTACAGAACATAAAGGTTAGTATATAATTGAATTTATACATTGGCCAAATTAGGAAACATACTTTATTACTGATACTTAGGTGTCAAAAAAAGGAGAAAAAACAGAAGAAATACAACCAAAAGATATAGAAATTCAATTTAACAAAAAACAATAACACAAATAAAATTAGAGATGTACAATTTTAAATTGAATTAAAAAAAAAAAAAAACTAAAGATCAAACTAATAACGTTTGCGACTAAGTTACATAATAGGGCTGCAGAACAGTTAGGGACCTACCGCCTTATATACGCCTTTGGCAGAGCCTCTCCGAAGATTATAATTTGAAATATTTCCTTTCGGTGGGAAATTAATTTCAACGTTTTAGTCGTTAATTAAGAATTCGTTTCGAGTCTTTAGCTATTCATTGATTACTATAGAGAAATGCTATAGATAGAGAAATTTTATCTTTTGTGTACAAACCAACTTGTTTCTACAAACATTTGACATGGCAAGTGTAAGTTTTTTGTTTTGTAAATTAAAAATATTGTTAGTCAAAAGTGTGGTGTTGTTTTGATTAATAATGTGCTATTGTAGTATTTTATAAATAGTTTAGTTTCCTTAGTTACGAATTGTTTATGTTTTTGATATGTCACTTTATTATACGTCTTGGAACCACAAACATGTATTTCAATATATAACATAATTAGCGCAGTCGGTAGAAAAAAGAAGAAGAGAGCATGGATGCAGAACAATTTGAACACTTCATGAGCATTCAGCAACAACAGCATCAACTAACACTACAACTTATTCATCTACTTACGCAACAAACAGTGAGTCACAACGAGAACAACGTTTCAGACATCCCAAACACGGGAGAAACGAACAGAAACAGATTAGATATCATTAGAAACTTTAATTGCGACACCTTTAACCCGGATACAACGTATCCTGGGACATTTATAGACTATTTTGAAGCCAAGTGCAACCTTTGGGGAGAGCCGGCACAGGCCATACAAAAGGAACTGCTTTATTTATGCTTAACACCTGATACATACCAGCAGCTGAAAATAGCGTTTCAAAACTCCAGTCCTGACTTTGAGCATCAAAATTACGACAACATTAAACAACAATTTTTAAACCTTTACCAAACAAAAAGATCCAGATTTAAAGCTATAACAGATTTTTGGAACTGTACGAGACAACCTAATCAATCAATAGAAAGTTATGTAAACACACTTAAAGAAATTAGTAGTGATTGTGGGTATGAAGGTGATCTCTTAGAGCGGCAACTACGAGATCGTTTTGCAACAGGCCTCGCTCATAAACAGTTAGAGATTGAGATAAAACTACGATGGCCCAATCTACAAACAACAACAGACGGTGAAAATAAAGAAATAACTTTTGACCAAATATATACAATAGCTCAAACACGAGAACTTTCTGAAAAAGGCACAACATCAAATATAACTAAACACATTTCTAATGGTAACAAAAGACGCAAACTTGTAAAAGGACAATGTCGACGCTGCGGAGAGAAGGTAACGCACTCTTATAATACCTGTGGAGCTCGTCGCCATACTTGCGAAGAATGTGGAGTAATAGGGCATTATGGCAGCTGCTGTATAAAAAGCGGAAAAGTATATTTGGCATCAACATCAAAACATAATACGAAAAAGAAGGAAGATAAAATGGATAGGAAATTTCGAAAGCATCATGACAATGACAGCAATAGTGAAAATGAAGATTCAATTAGAAAACATAGGAATAAATACAAAATAAATAAATATGACAATGACAGTATTAGTAGCAATGGTGAAAATGAAACAAATGATAGAGATGATGAATATGAACAAGTGAGACATATAAACGAAAAATATAAAACTAATTTGAAGATGTATAACAAAACAAAGAATTATTTTAAAACTATTGAGAACACTTACTTGAATAACGATAATAAACACAAGCCACGGCAACAAGCCTTTACAAGATATCAAAACTGGATTCCAGCTGAACACCATACTTCACGTATTCATCGTATGGATGGAGAAATGTAGTATTTTATAAATAGTTTAGTTTCCTTAGTTACGAATTGTTTATGTTTTTGATATGTCACTTTATTATACGTCTTGGAACCACAAACATGTGTTTCAATATATAACAGCTATATTATTATTATTATTTAAAACTTTATTGTTGAATACAAATGGCGTATGTAATGCCGCTTGGCATTTTCTTACCATCAACCTTCGGGACAAGAAATCGAAGTTTAGGCATGGAAAAATAAAAAAATAAAATAAAATAATTAAATCACTTAAAATAAAACAAAATAATAATACTTAAACTACATAAATAATTATATTCTTACATACACTACTTGTTCGCGCCGATCGCCAATAATTAAAAGTAATTCGACCAATTTTGGATGGTTAGGCGTTATTGTGATTTATCGGTGCATAAACAGACGTCCTAATTTGTTACCCCTACACCTTTGTCCTGTCTCTTTCTGTCCGCTTCCTTTCTACATTACCCATCCCGCTCACGCTGCGCTTGCGCACCTGAAAAGAAGAAATATATGACGGACCGCCGTGTGTGCGACGGCAGTCGTGGTCGCGCAGTCGTTGTTCTCGAGACGTCATAGAAGACGACGAAGAAATCGCCGCGATCGTTGCTATTATACTCGCATTAGAAAAACCCCGCAAAATTAGTGATATTTACAAGTGCTGGTGCCGAGGACATCAGGTGAGTTCCTTTACCAGTTTCCTCTCTTGTTTGTTGATTGCACCAATTGTCACAGTATCGTCTGTGAATTCTAAGTTGGCGATTACCGCAACCTCGCTTTTTTTTATACAGTCCGCTAAACCCGCGCCATCATAAGTTGGTCCTTCGAGCCGGATTGGTTCGTTTCGTTTTTAAATTAAAATAAGTAAAATCGCTAAAATGTCGTCAGATGCGAAATTAGAACTGAAGTTAAGAAAAGTAAACGCAAAATTGTCGGCTCATTTTAGCCAAATACAATCATGCTATGATTGTATCACTCGCGATGTGAAGGAAAGTGAAGAATTGTCCAGTATATTTATGACTAAATCTTCGACTATCGATTTAATACGTTCCGAATTCGTTAATATGTTAGATGAAAAAGTTGAAATCGAATTAGCCCTCCATCCTGATAAGGAACCGAATTACAAAGCATTAAACTCGTTCCAAGATTTATTCTCGAAAATAAAATACACGGAAGCATGCATTCTCTCGTCACGTAACGAATCGAAATCGAATGTGGGTAAAACCCAAACCCTTGAACACCGTTCCAAACTACCTCGCCTAGAATTATGCTCGTTTAATGGTGAAATCGAAAATTGGCCTACGTTTTACGAAAACTTTAGGACGGTTATCCACGAAAATAAAAACTTGTCTGACGGCGAAAGAATTCAATACTTAGTCGGCAAGCTAACGGGAAAGGCACAGAATATCTGCCACGGGTTCCTACCTACAGCCGAGAACTATACAGTTCTGTGGACAACCCTCGTGGATAAATATAACGACAAAAGGCTTTTGGGGTCGACATACTTGGACCAATTGTTCAAATTGCCAAATGTCGGAAATGCGAATCCAACGAACCTAGAAAGTTATATTGATAGGTTTGCCTCGTTAATTTGTGCTTTAAAGCAGTTAAACCTAGATAGTTTATTGGATTTTGTTTTTATTTATATAGGTACGAAAAACCTGGACGTGGAAACGGTCAAATCATTTGAAATGTCGTTGTCGCATAAGAATGTATTTCCACCCGTGTCGCAATTTGTCGAGTTTATTAGAGAACAATCGCGAGTCTTGCTCCGCGCTAGTAGCTCTGTCAAACCATCGTCGTCGTATGGTCATAACAGACCTCCCAGATCAACGGTTACTAAGACTTTCGTGAATATCAGCCGTGGTTCATGTATTGTTTGCGATTCGAGCGACCACGTACAGCCTTATCAATGTAGCCAGTTTCTGGGTATGTCGCCTAAGGATAGATATAGATTCGTTAAAGCGAACAGATTATGTTTAAATTGTTTAAGTGGAAGACATGTTGCTCGGAGATGCAAATCACAAAATAAATGTCTTCAATGCTCCAGCGCCCATCACTCTCTGTTACACTTTGGAATGGATAACGCCAACTCGCTCTCGCCTGCGCCCGCGGCTGCCGTAGTCGAGCAGCCGTCGGTTGAGTCGATACAGTCTTCCATTGCCGCTTCTGGTAGCGGCGACCCTTCGTCGGTGTCTTTATGCGCGGTCAATGGATATCGTGACGAAATTAATTCTCATACGAAAACCGTTTTGCTTGGTACAGCTTTATGTAACGTGATGGATGCCGATGGGAATAAACAAACAATTCGTGTATTAGTAGACAGTGCGTCGCAAAGAGACATAATTTCAAGTGCTTGTTGTCATCATTTAAAACTGCAATTACGATCGCCGGAAATCACGCATATTGCCGGGGTTGGAGATGTTAGCAACCCCGTTTTAGGAACCACTTCCTTAACGATCCGTTCCCGATTTGATGATTCTATCCGTTTTACGATCCAACCGTTAGTAGTCGCGCGTATCACGAGCAAATTACCTAGCACGTCTGTTATGTTTTCTAGTTTAAATTATTTAAATAGCCTTCCACTTGCAGACTGTCGCTATTATAAACCCGCAGATATTGACATGATTGTTGGAGCTGAGGTATTCGCTCGAATACTACGCTCAAATACGATCTCTCGCGCGCCTGGCGAACCAGTCGCTATCGAAACTGTATTGGGATATTTGATTGTTGGAGAAGCTCCGGCAATGGACGTTCCTCGGGATAATATGAGTCACACCTTTTGTTCTACTGATATATCATTAGATATTAATAAATTTTTCGAATTGGAGGACGTTCCGGATGTCGCGCTCCCTCTCACCTCGGAGGAAAAGGAGTGTGAATCTATTTTTCGTGCCACCACCTCGCGTGACGCGAGTGGCCGCTATACGCTGACGCTTCCTTTTAAGCGTGACGCATCGATTTTGGGAGATTCCTTGCTCAACGCTACTCGCTCGTTTTACGCTTTGGAGCGTAAGTTTCAATCGAATCCGTCGTTTAAATTAGAGTACGACAACGTCATTAGAGACTATTTGGAAAAAAAATATCTAACTCCGGTCGCACATACGAGGGAGGGGGATTTGCCACAGTATGTTATCCCTCACCACGCCGTAGCTCGCCGAGATAAAGCTACAACGAAACTGCGCGTAGTCCTGGACGCGAGTAGAAAAACTACTTCGGGATTTTCGTTAAATGATGTTTTACATACTGGCCCCAACCTGCAAAACAATTTGTTTAAAATATTGTTGAACTTTCGCCTTTTCCACGTTGCTTTTAGCGCTGACATTCGTCAAATGTACCTACGCATACTCATCGATGAAAAACACAGACGTTTTCAACGTTTGTTATACCGTTTTGATCCTAAGGAGCCGCTTCAGCTTTACGAATTGACGCGTGTACCTTTCGGTTTGTGCTGTAGTCCATACCTCGCTATGCGTACTGTTCGTCAACTTATTTCGGACGAACAGAACCGCTTTCCTGACGCCGCTGCGGTCGCTGCGAGAGACATCTACATGGACGATGTCGT
Organism: Tinea semifulvella; assembly: GCA_910589645.1. Lineage (NCBI taxonomy): Eukaryota > Metazoa > Arthropoda > Insecta > Lepidoptera > Tineidae > Tinea > Tinea semifulvella. Next base: position 1,860,023 of record OU342615.1, on the reverse strand, counting down.
CACGAGTTGTGTTAGTGTTGCTGACGGTACGAGACTTGCCAGTCAACTCATCGCGCTGTCGCTTGCGGGTGGGTTCGAATTGGTTAAGTTTTCTAGCAATTCTCCCGAGGTGATGGAATCGATTCCGGTAGCCCGTCGTCTAGCTGAGATCGTCGAGTTTAGCGAAGATAGTTATTTAAAGATATTGGGTTTACAATGGCTACCTTTCGAAGACGAGTTTACCTTCTCAATAAACGTACAATCGCGAGCTTGTACGAAACGCAATATCTTGTCGACCGTCGCCAGGCTTTGGGATATTATGGGGTTTGTCGCGCCAGTGACATTGTTGGCAAAATTAATAATTAAATCTTTGTGGAAAGATAATATCGACTGGGACGTCACGCCGCCACAGAGTGTCATCACATTGTGGAGACAGTTTGAGACTGAATTGCCGCAACTCAAGGGAATAAGGTTGCCTCGACACGTGGGTGTCAGGGATGGTTGTGTCGTTACTATTCTAGGATTTTCAGATGCGTCGGAGAGTGCATACGGAGGGGTAGTGTACCTGCACGTGTACGACCCGCGCGATAATAGCTTCGTAATTAATCTTGTTTGCGCTAAATCGAGGGTCGCACCTCTTCGTATTGTTTCTCTCGCTAGGTTAGAATTATGCGGTATTCTAATATTGTCCAAATTGATGCGCCTAGTTATCGACACATATTTGTCTCGCTGCAAAATAGACAATATATTTGCCTTCTCGGACAGTACGGTCGCTCTTGCATGGATCCATTCGCCGCCATCTCGTTGGCAAACTTTTGTCGCAAATCGTGTCACAAAGATTCAGGATAACGTCGACGCTGACGTTTTTTATCATATTCCGGGTAAGGAAAATCCTGCCGACTGTCTGTCGAGGGGGTTGACGCCGGCGCAGTTGCTTGATCATCCATTGTGGTTTCCGGGACCTCGATTTGCTCAGTCCCCGGTGGAAGAGTGGCCGGTTCACCGCTTTGATCCGAGCGTCGTTGTTGAAATCCCCGAAGGTAAATCGACTGTTCTGGTTGCTACAGAAAGACGTGAGTCACCATCGTTGTTGTATTCCCTCGCATCGCGTGCGTCTACCTGGTCAAAATTATTGAACATAATAATTTATGTTTTTCGCTTTGCTAGAAAACTACCGCGTAAGTTCGAAGTGTCACATTTGTTAATCGTTGAATTGGCGTTAATAAAAGAGTTGCAGCAGGTTTATTTCCCACAAGAATTTTTGAATGCTAAGGCAGGTCGCGCGTTATCACCAGCGTTTCGCAGGCTGAATGCTTTTTTAGACGGTGGTGTATTTCGAGTCGGGGGTCGTTTGACGAACGCCGCGTTGGATTATGACGGTCAACATCCTATTATACTCCCGAATCGTGGACATATGGTTGATTTAATAATTGATAGTTATCATCGCAAATACTTGCATACCGGGCCCCAATTGTTAATGTCTTTGTTGCGACAAAAATATTGGATCGTGTCGGCACGTAATATCGTTCGAAAGAGAGTGCGATTGTGCAATGTTTGTTATAGATGTAACCCCAGGCCCACTTTCCCTATGATGGCGGACCTGCCCGCATGCAGGGTGAGAGAAGCTAAGGCCTTCTGTCACACGGGGGTGGATTTTGCCGGGCCGCTTCACGTCGTCCCTTATCGTCGTCGTGGGGTGCACAGTATCAAGGCGTACGTTTGTATTTTTGTATGTCTCGTCACAAAGGCGGTGCATATCGAGTTCGCATCGGATTTAAGTACTGCTTGTTTCCTAAATGCATTTAAACGTTTCTTGTCACGTCGAGGCCCCGTTATGGTTATGTATTCGGATTGCGGAACAAATTTTATAGGTGCAAGGTCATATCTAGCCAGTATCTATAAGTTGGTGGATTCTAACGAGTACCGGGATAAGTTTGCCAGTGAGCTCCGCGAGCATCGTATAGAATGGAAGCTGAACCCTCCCTCGGCGCCACACTTCGGTGGAATTTGGGAAAGTAATGTTCGTAGCGTCAAGCTACATCTCGCAAAGGTTGTCGGCAACCAACTACTAACCTTCGAAGAGATGGGTACCGCTCTTACTGAAATCGAGGCCATATTGAATTCGCGACCTTTGTCTGTCTTGAGCTCTGACCCATCGGAGCCCCTTGCTCTCACGCCGGCACATTTTTTAACGTTGACACCGTTAAAGTCACTTCCCGTAGAGGTTTTACCTAAAGGCAGCGTGGATCTGCATTGTCGCAAGCGCGTAGTCGATCAACTCGTGCAGTCGTTCTGGACGCGCTGGAAAACCGAGTACCTTAACACGTTACAACCTCGTAAGAAATGGACTAAATCTTGTGCGCCGATGCAGCAAGGCACTGTCGTTCTGCTAAAGTCGGATAATTGTGCGCCTCTTGCTTGGCCGCTTGGAATAATTGAGGATACGTTTCCTGGAAGGGATGGAGTGGTTCGCGTTGTCGACGTTCGGACTAAATCAGGAGTCTTTCGTCGTCCGGTGGTAAAGATTTGCCCTTTACCTACCCAATAGTTCGACTCGCTATCGTTCATATCGCTTTAGTTGTAATTTGTTTAATTTAGTTTAGTTAGTTTATTATTTAATTTCGTTTTATTTCGCATACGTGGGTAATGTAACTCGTTTCGTGAATTTGAAGGACTGGGTCGCTTCAAGCTGGGGGGAATGTTCGCGCCGATCGCCAATAATTAAAAGTAATTCGACCAATTTTGGATGGTTAGGCGTTATTGTGATTTATCGGTGCATAAACAGACGTCCTAATTTGTTACCCCTACACCTTTGTCCTGTCTCTTTCTGTCCGCTTCCTTTCTACATTACCCATCCCGCTCACGCTGCGCTTGCGCACCTGAAAAGAAGAAATATATGACGGACCGCCGTGTGTGCGACGGCAGTCGTGGTCGCGCAGTCGTTGTTCTCGAGACGTCATAGAAGACGACGAAGAAATCGCCGCGATCGTTGCTATTATACTCGCATTAGAAAAACCCCGCAAAATTAGTGATATTTACAAGTGCTGGTGCCGAGGACATCAGGTGAGTTCCTTTACCAGTTTCCTCTCTTGTTTGTTGATTGCACCAATTGTCACAGTATCGTCTGTGAATTCTAAGTTGGCGATTACCGCAACCTCGCTTTTTTTTATACAGTCCGCTAAACCCGCGCCATCACTACTATAATGTCAATAATCATTATTCATTCGTCACAGTTCCTAGAACGCAGTGTGTTAAACCGCCACTGTTGGAGATGCGTCTTTCAGAACATAAACCTGGAGAATTTGGCCTACACTCGCCACGCTGGCCAGACGGGTTCGCGATGGTCTGATGTCAATTTATGACAATGTATTATTTATTTATTTAAATCTTTATTGCACAAAGTACAAAGGCGAACTTAATGCCGCTAGGCATTCTATGACAGTCAAACCTTCGGGACAACAAGAGCAATTAAACAATGAAAGGTAGGTGCAATTACAGGCTTAATTAGACAATATAATGACATATATAAATTAATACATACTTACATACACATACACATACAAATAAATAATATTTACATATCTACATACTAATACTACATGCAAATACATACATATAAACTACACATATAAACAATAATAATATACATACATATTAAATTAAATGTAATACTATCTATAACCATATCAAATACAAGTATAATTATCAGCAACGCCAGAACTAAACTAAGTTTATTATGACTTCATGTAGTGTGCATATACAAGTTTTTTAAAGATAGCCCTGCTCTGGGCCTGCCGGATGTTTATAGGCAACTGATTCCAGAGGTTTACGGCTACAACTGCAAAGGACTTTGAGACAAAATTAGAATGGTGAGTGGGAATGGACAGAGTAGAATTAGAGGAAGAACGGAGAGTTTTGTCATGGGTAGCGCCAAGATAAGTGAAGCACTCTTTTAAGTAATTGGGGGTAGCGGGCTCATTAAGTATTGAGTATAACATATCAGAAAGAGTGTGTCTGTTAAACCTGAAATTTAATGACATGAAATTATCAATCGTACAGGCATACGCCCCTACTGCAGACGCCAATGAAGAAAATACTGAATTATTTTATAATACGCTCAGATCAGCTCTTAATATGGCTAACAAACAAATTATATTGATGGGAGATTTCAATTCAAAAATAGGACAAAAAAATACTGGAGATTCAAAAATAATAGGTCCATATTGTTACGGCGAGAGAAATCATAGGGGTGAAACATTGATACAGCTTTCACAAGAGTATAACATGACCATATTAAATAGCATATTTAAAAAGAAATCAAAATCACAATGGACTTGGATAAGCCCAAATAAAGAAATAAAAAATCAATTAGACCTAATTCTGACCAATTCGCCAAAACTTTGCACAAACGTCGAAGTTATAAATAACAATATTTTTTCAAGTGATCACAGACTAGTACGAGGCACATTTAATCTAGCTGTCCAAAAGAAAAGTAGAGCATTTTTTGCAAATACATTTACACGATTTAAGGATCCAAGAGAAGGAGATTTTTTCCTAGAAATATTAGAACATAATATAAAAAACTTGCATTACCATGACAACGACAATGTTGAAACTCTATACCAACAAATTGAAACTGTCATTATCAGCAGTCTTAATAGTACTAAATCTAAAACACCCCTTGGAAAGCGAAACGTGATTTCAGAGGAAACTAAAGATATGATTAGAAAAAGATCGATTTTACAAAAAAGAAAACCTCTATCTAAACTAGATAAAAATGAATTGACATACCTATATAAGACCATAAATAAACGATTAAAGAAAGAATACACTACTCACAGAACACAAATAATAGAAGAACATTTACGAAACACCGGCAGTCTTAAAAAAGCCTACAAGAAGTTGAACACTGACAAAATATGGACACCTCATCTAACGGATAACTCAAAATTACATACTGAGATAGCTCAAACAAGGCAGGATATAGTTAACCTAGCAACGTCATTTTACAAAAAACTTTATTTAAACAAGGCAATAAGCACAGATGCTAACACTATAGAAAATAAACAAAATATAAATACTATGACAACTCAAATAAAACCCTTTGATGAACCTGAAATCGTAAACGTTATGAAGAGGCTGAAAAATGACAAAAGTCCTGGACCTGACGGTATTCCTAACGAGGCAATTAAAGTAGGAAGATATCAACTAGCCACACCACTAACTATACTTTTCAATAAAATACTAAATGAACAGATAGTTCCTAAAAAATGGACTGAATCAAGAATAACACTACTATACAAGAAAGGAGATCCGTCAGATATCAGTAATTACCGTCCTATAAGTCTCTTACCAACACTCTATAAAATATTTGCTTCATGCATGGAGAAAAGGATAAAGACTAATGTTGAAGAACACCAACCAATAGAACAAGCTGGCTTCAGAAGCGGATTCAGTACTACAGACCACATACATGTCATCAACCAAATCATAGACAAGTATATAGAATTTAATCAACCACTATATTTAGGTTTTATAGACTACGCTAAGGCGTTTGATTCGATATCACACGAAAGTATTTGGAAAGCACTCGAATACCAAAAGATTCCTGAAACATACATAGAAATATTTAAAAATATATACAATAACAGTACGAGTAGAGTTAAACTTGACCGTATAGGACCATCATTCAATATTTCCAGAGGAGTAAAACAAGGAGATCCGTTATCGCCTAAATTATTCATAGCTGTTTTACAATATATAATGAAAGACCTAGATTGGAGCAAGAAAGGTATAAACATCAATAACTCATATTTAAGCAATCTAAGATTTGCAGATGATATTGTTCTCTGCTCGGAATCCTCAACAAACCTTGAAATCATGCTGAACGAACTAAACGCTGTCAGCAAAAATATAGGATTATTATTAAATACGACAAAAACAAACATTATAACAAATGATAAACAAAACGAAATATTAGTGGATGGAAATGTAATAGAATACGTTGAGAGCTACATATACCTCGGAAAACAAATATCGTTTAAGAAGTCTCGAAACGAGGATGAAATACAAAGAAGAATAAATATAACCTGGAACAAATTTTGGGCCAATAAAGAAGTAACGAAAGGAAATCTTCTACTAACGTTAAAAAAGAAGGTCATGGACTCCTGCCTACTTCCCTGTTTGACTTATGGCTGCCAAACATGGAAATATAACAATTATACAAAGAATAAAATTACCACTTGCCAACGCGCCATGGAAAGAAGTATTTTAAATATAAAACTCAAAGATAAACAAAGAAACAATTATATAAGAAACAAAACAAAAGTCATAGACGCCTTACAACACTCACAAAGATTGAAATGGAAATGGGCTGGTCACGTGGCACGTCTTAAAGATAACAGATGGACTAAAGTAGTTACTATATGGAAGGGACCGAAGGGCAAGAGAAATAAAGGAAGACCTAAGGAAAGATGGGAGGACGAGATAGTAAAAGAAGCAGGACAACACTGGATGGACGAGGCACAGGATAGAAAGAAATGGATAGAAAAGGAGGAGAGCTTTACCCGACGAGGGGTCCTTAATTAAATTAGAAAAAAAAAAAAACAAAGACATTATTATTTAAATTGTGACATTGAAATTAATAATTTTAAAATAAATAAACATTGAATTTATAATTTGGATATAAGAACATAGTTTTAAGTTACATAGTATGTTAAATTAGTATTATCATTATTATATTTGAAATTATTAATTGATATGAAAATCTTGACTATGTAAAACCTGTACATTATTATTAATTAATTAAGGAATAAATGGCTTTATTATTATTATTATTATTATTATTATTATAACATGCATTTCATTCCTCGCCAAGCCGTCTGGCCAGCGTGGCGAGTGTAGGCAAATTCTCCAGATATATGTTCTGGAAGGCCCATTTCCAGCAGTGGAGGTCTAGGACGCTGTGTTCTAGGGGTTGTGATAAATAAATATAATAACATGCAGTTAAATGTATTAATGATTCTACAAGTTGGTATTAGTGAAACCGGTACCGATGGCTAAAAGTGCTTTCTGAGGCACGGGGACGGTGGTGTTGTAAATCTATGACAAATGTACGTAAGAAAAGTGAATATCTTATTGGTACATGCCGGGGGTTATAAAAAATATATATATATTTTAAGAATTTATTTACTTTCCAATACATATAACTTATTAAATAGCCCGCCAAACTGTAACCACAGTTTGTTGGCGGAGACAATTACTCTCGAAGCTTAATAATAAATATTTATAGTAGGTACATAAAAAAATGCGCGGGCGCGAACCACTTTCCCCCCGCGCGACCACCCCGTCCGCCTACAGGTACCATTATTTAACCGACCTTTGTAGGATTTAAGGAAAGCGTCTTTACAACCGAGCCATCACCGTTCTTCAATAATTATATAAAACGGTAAATTGTTTTTTTTTGTATTTGAGGCACAAGTTACAGTTTATTTTTTGCGGTTTTCCCGCGCTGTGACCTCCCATATTATATTATATTGATTGGGCTATAATGCCGCATTCCAAGAAAAGCATCAAATTCTGCAACATCTGAAACTTGTTGATAACCTCATTAACTGAAAAGAAAGAAAGATATATTACGTCAGGCTGTATGGGCTTAGACCCTTTGCCTTCCCTATCACTTCATTCATCATCGGGAGAATACAACACAAGCAAAAAGAAAATTATGTAAGTATACTAATTTTAACTCAGACAGAATCAACAATAGTCTTAATAAAAGCATTTTGTTCGAAGCACCACTACAGTTCACTAATGCATTTCCGTTTGCCATCTTCTCAACGCTTCGGTTAACCTCTACAACAGAGATGGCTTTTACTATAGTTAGAACAGATAATGGACCTAATATCACATGTCGTGCTCAAATTATGACGTCATATAGTCTAGGTTCTTCACGACCGTAATGCTTTACTGTATTCAAAAAGTTAATAAATAATTAAATATAAACTATAACTAAATATAACATCTACAGTCGACCCTTCAGGGATAGTCACAAGGAGACTGGCAACATTTCCCCTATGTGTAGCAAGACTAATACGACGGCAGATATAATTGCCAGCTTTCCTGTCTCCAGACTTTTCCGTTAGCCGTTCCGACAAGTCCTTGGCCAGACGCTTGGCTGAGTGTCCCCATATGGGCCATCGTCTCGACTGTAACCTGTTCCAAAGTTGACGCTTTTTTTTAAAGGAAGTATAAGTAAGTGGCGCGCGAGATCCATGAATGTTAGCAACTGGAGTCAGACACTCATGACATCAGTCCCTAACACTATGCCGGCTTGACTGGGCAACTATGACGGCAATTCGAGTCTGATTCGGAAACGTGTGTATACACTTTACTGGGTTTATCGGCACGAACTGTATATACTTCCCCGCCCAAGGCAGACTGGGCAATTTACCACCATCAGTCCGCCTACCACCTATTTGTTATTCTCGTTGATAGTATGTGCCATTTGCAATGATGTCAAATGCCAATTTCAACTTTCAAAAAGAACTAATATTGTAAGCTTGCCATGGTGATATTTATGTAAAAATAACACCACTTGAAACAAGCTTATAGTAAAGTTAGATAAATATGAAACCGTTTCTCTAAAAAGCGTAGTTTCTGACCACCCCGCAAGAAATACCGTCGTGATGATACGGTTTTTATTTTTTTATTTAAAGGACATTGTACAGAATACATCAGCCCTAAACACTTAATTTATTTACACAATATATGTTCATAACAGAGTTCATAAGTTGGGGATCAACATTCCAAGTGTTGCAGAATTTGATGCTTTTCATGGAAATTCACGTCAATATCGCCCAAACATGAAGGGTATACGGGAGGTCACAGCGCGGGAAAACAGCAAAAAATAAAGTGCAACTTCTGCCCCATATACTCGTTTAGAATCAAATTTATCGTTTTTCATAATTATTCACAACGTAGCACATTATTAAAGAAAATAACACCACTTTTGACTAACAATATTCACAGTAAACTAATTTACAAAACGAAAAACTTGGGACTTGACATGTCCGTGCAAAATGGCGCGAATAACTCCTCCGGTTTTTATAATTATGTTGACTAGATAAAAAAAAACTGACTAAGAAAGGAATCTGCAAGGAAATCTCATCCGGTCTCAACCTATTATTTAGGAAAATCATTAGCTAATATCATTAGGAAGGAAATCTTACGCCTTTTGCTTGGTTTGAAATAGTACCCGTGACAATAAGACACATTTTGGGTACAATTATGTACCTTTATGTGTCGTGAGGGGGCGGCGTAATAATCCAGACCCTTTGAGACCTGGCTTTTTAGGGTGACCAGATATTTTCATTTCGATGATACAATAGTAAGTAAAGTATCATTACGACTGATTTTTTTTGTTTTTTTTTTTTTTTTACACTAGCACTACATGTGACCTTGACCCCACCTGATGGTAAGTGGCGCGCAAGGTTTATGAATGTTAGCAACTGAAGTCAGACACTCATAACTGCATTCAGTCCCGAACACTATGCCGGCTTCACTAGATGCTTTTTCACACTTCGCTTGAAGGACTCCCAAGTTATAGGAAAGTGGAAACACAGAGGCTGGAAGAGCATTCCACATCTTTATCGTACGACAGATGTATGAGTCCCCAAATTTAAGACACGAACGAACGCTCAGAGAAGCTACATCTCGGCGAAGCTGCAGGGATTCGAGAGTTCCAGATATAGTGGCATCGTCCACAATTCGAACAGCTCGCCTCTGTAGGACATTGAGAGCATCTGTGAGGTACTTGGCGGAACCCTTCCAGGGTGGTCCGAAAACCCTTTCTTTATTTTTAAGAATCGGGTTCACATTTAGCCAACTTTATGATAGGCCCATTGTAGTAGTCAGCTAAAAAGGTTCCAAGATGGAATGTTATGGAGATCCGTAACCGTAACTATCGGATATCCGAATTTAAAATCTAATAATAATATTCCTATATTTGAAAGGTCGGTTTAGTAATATATACGACTAGGCAAAACAAACATACGTACATAAATAAAGTTTAATCTCTAAAAAAAAGAGTCTCTCAACCCCATCTATATTGGTCAAAAGCCCGATTTATTATTCACTTCCTCTCTCACATACGATGGACTCGAAAACCGCTCGGTGAATTCATGGTTACTAAAAAAAATCCCCTCTCTACCTACTTTTTAACCTAAACATATCGAGTGAGTTCCATTGAACCTCGCGTACCGATTACCATCAGGTAGGTGCGATGTCACATGTGGTGTTTTGTATAATAAAAAAAAGGTGAACATTCACCGGTAAACAGTAATTGAAAGCTTAAGCTCGTCATTGACGGTCAGTTTTTCACGTCAAACCAGACGTAAAACTGTGGATGTAAGCGGCGGGAAGTTTTAACTTCTTATTGGCGGGACATTTATATATATTTTTTACTAATTAGACGATTTTTAATAATTGATCAATTTATTAATTTCGATAGTAACTATGAAAACAATCCATTATAGCACAAAGTTGATCGAACGAAATTAATCCGGCTGACGCGATTGGATTGCAGATCACACACTCACGGTCAGTTTGGATGTAGGTTTGATTGGATGTGGGTGGGGGATTACGGTAGTCACGGAAAATTTCGTGGCGCGTCGTCAGTTAAAACTCTGGAGTTGGGTTTCGACACTCACGATCAAATTTTGGATGTAATCCACACTTTTACGTCTGGTTTGACTGACCGTCAATGTCCTACTTTAAAATAAAGTCGGGACTGTTTCGTAATGTATGGTGAGCCTACTGGCTGACCTATTTCGTAGGTAATGCGTAATACTGGCGCGTCTTTGTTCTACTGTGTCACGAAGTCAGCAATTAGTACCCCGTCTTTTTTATGCTATGGTTTTTTATACAAGGAAAAAACATGACTTTATACCAGTGTTAGTAAGGCGAGACATATTTTCCTGCATTCAGCTAGGATGGGCGGCTTTTAAAATATCCTCTCATCGTCCATACCACAATGTCTAAAGACAAAGTCAAAGTCAAAATATCTAAACCTATTACAGGCATATTTTTTTGTCATTTCGACCGCCTCCGTGGTCTAGTGGTAACAAACGTTGACGTGAACTCGGGAGGTCGTGGGTTCGATTCCCACCCGGGGGCAAGTTGTACATTGTATAATTTGTCTCGGTCTGGGTGTTTATATGTATAATATGTATATATTTAAAAAAAAAGTAAAATATGTAGTTTATCAACCATCTAGTTTCCGTAACACAAGCCTCGTAGCTTACCACGGAAACTAGATGGCGCTGTGTGACCTGTCTGGAAATATTTATTATTATTTATTTATGAAACGTCGTTAATTTAATTATTTTGAATGATGCTACTCCTGCTAGTAAAAGACTAAGCAGCAAAGTGGTCCAATAAGTAAGCTGTTAGCAGAAGACCAGCAGCTTAGCAGATTCCAGTTACCTATTAATGTTTACGAAAAAAGTCTTGAACCAATGTGTTCTCCCCGTAATGTCGTATGGGGCAGAGACGACGCCTTATTAAGCTCTGCCAAGAGTGTAGCGGCTAAGAACAAATACGATACCGAGACAGGTACTAAAATTTACATTTATTTTTTATTTTTTACCAAAGTTGTAAAGTTAGGTTGTTGACAACAATGGCCGAAATGTTTAATGAATTGAACGAATCAAGAAATATAAAGAACGAATTGATTAAATTAATAAATGAATATTAAATTTAATACCACCTACTGTCTACTAGGCGGGGCCACTTTCCAAGTGAACCGTAATTTGTCAATTAATTGTTCTAACTTTCCACCCCCTCCCTGGACCTAAAGAAGCCTCCAGCCAGCAGTGGAAAGACAGGCTGATGATGATGAGAAATATTTGACCAACAGATGTGAAATAATAATGTGTAAAAATAAAACGATTTCAAAAAATAACTTCAAATGCTAAAAAAGGAACATAACTTATCGGAGCCATAACACTTATCAGTGTCACAATTTGCGGGTAATTTTAACACCATTTTTAACCGTAAATTCCGCGCTTCATTCCGGTTATATCCGAGAAAACGATGATAAGTCTGACGTTTATTGACTTATCTTCAGACGACTTCTGAACTCAACGACATACTTTGAAAGCTTTTAAAATGCTAAGGTTGTAGGTAATAGAGGCTGTATTATATTGTATGTATAGTCCAGTCGATCGTTCTAGTAAAAGAAGATTGTCAGGAAATTTCCAAAGTTCAGAGTAAAACATTTGTGGGCTAACAAACACAATCGTATAAGAAAAAGTACCATGTGGGGTTGAATTTTTTTTTTGCGTCAGGAAATCCCTACCGGGGACCAATCTCTGCTGTGGAGGCAACATCACGTGCGCCATCTCTCGTCCTTACGAGTAGGTCACCCCCATGACCGAGGGGCGAGCACTCGCTAACCGTAAAGAAGTTTACGGCAGGAGTGCACGACTTATCTTCATTTTATTTACAATGATAAAATAAAGATAATAATTTTAAAAAAAGTTTTTTTTTACAATCAACTATCCTATTGTTTGTTAATTTAGGTTAGGTTACTGTTGTGGAACAAGTAGATGAATTACTATATTTTATATTTAAATCTTAAAGTCTCTATGACATAAGGTTGTCATAGAGACAATGGAGTTGCTTAGTAGATAATTATTTTCATTTTGATGAATTGTGTTTGTTTTTATTTTTAAATTCATCTACTTCTTAATTTGTTCCATTTCCTGTCGGGTTCCAATTATTGATTGTTTTCAGTTTTTAAATTGTTGCAAATACATATATAACCCGTTATTTGTAAGGTGGGGAAAATGTTGTGGAACAAGTAGATGAATTGCTATATTTTATATTTAAATCTTGAAGTCTCTATGACATAATGTTGTCATAGAGACAAGGGAGTTGCTTAGTAGATAATTATTTTAATTTTGATGAATTGTTTTTGTTTTTAAATTCATCTACTTCTTAATTTGTTCCATTTCCTGTCGGGTTCCAATTATTGATTGTTTTCAGTTTTTAAATTGTTGCAAATACTATATATAACCCGTTATTTGTAAGGTGGGGAAAATGTTGTGGAACAAGTAGATGAATTGCTATATTTTATATTTAAATCTTGAAGTCTCTATAACATAAGGTTGTCATAGAGACAAGAGTGTCAATATGTAGCTTTCGGGAAAATGTCCTAATTTGTGTTGTTAATTTTGATTATATTTATTTTACCACAGTTCAGTGTTTATTTCGGCCTTTATTTCTCCACAGTTACATCATGCTCAATTTGGGTAAATTTTAATGAATAAAAGACAAAAAACTCATTGTAAAAGAACGGTTTTTTAGTTTGAAAGTGTACTTTCCGATCGAAGAGTGGTCTCCAGGGAGAGAGGCATCTTAAAGCGTAGAGGAGCACTTTAATACGGCATTCATTGACTTCCATTTCTTAGAAAAACGTTCTTAACTTTCTACTATACGTCTTATAGATAATAGTTTATCACGTCGTTAGTTTATTTTATTATCAGAAAAATCTCAGCTTTATTTATTTATTTATTTATTTAATACTTTATTGTACAAAGACAAAGGCGGGCTTTAATGCCGCAAGACATTTTATCATAGCCAACCATTGGGAAAACTTTAAACTATTTACTGGAAAGTAGGTGCTGAAATATTAAATATAAATATCAAAAGTATTATTTAATAACTAGCCACATACATACAACTTCATATACATACATACAAATATACATATAATAAACTAAATACTAATACATAAACCTACACATACATACATACATACATAATAATATACTTACAAATTTTGTTGGGAAATGAAATGCGAATAGACCATTTTTTTAAATAGCGATCTGGTGGTTACTTGCCTGATGTTAGGAGGCAAATTGTTCCACAAATTTGTCGCTACAACGACAAATGAGTTTGAAATGAAACTAGAGTTATGCGAAGGGATCGAAAGAAGAGAGTTGTGAGAGGATCGAAGAGATTTATCATGGAACGAAGAGAGATAGGCAAAGCTGTTCTTGAGGTATTTCGGTGTCGCAGGTTCATTCAGAACAGAAAATAGTAAGCAAAGTACTCTAAGATTCCTGCGACACCGAATTGGCAGCCACTTCAACCTAGCGCGATACTCAGATATATGATCATATTTACGTAAACAATAGATGAACCGGATACATGCGTTAAGTAACCGATCCATCTTGTTAAGCAATACCTCTGAGATATCAACGCTCAGTAATAGATATCAAGTCAAAAAGATGTATTATTATTTACACAGTTAATTTCTGCAAAACAAATCGCTTTAAATTCTACTTTTAAATATAATAGCATTAAACAAAATTATAACTTTGTGGCATTTGGGGTTGAAACAATGGGGGTATATTCTCTTGATATCCACAAATTCGTAAAAGAGCTGAGTAAACGAATTTTTCAAGAGTGTGGCGATCCCAAATGCCATAATGCCATTTTTGTTTCTACTTCGAATAAATTTGTTAAATGTTTAATTTTATTGCAAATTGCTGCCGAAAAACGTCACGTAATACTTGATGATTTAATGACATTAGCTCAGTCTCACATCCAGGCGACCTAGTCAGGTGCGGGAAGTGCTGTGTCTGGTGAGAACCTCAAGTTGCGCAAATATGAGAACCTTGGTACCGGTTACGAATTTGCGGCGTTTGGGGTGGAGATGATTGACCTTCAGCAAGGCTCCTGGCCAAGGAGGTGTCAAAGCGGCTGACGGAAAAGTCAGGAGACAGGGAGGCTGGCAATTAGTTTTGACAACGTATTAGCCTCGCTATACAGAGGGGAAATATTGCCAGTCTCCTTGGAACTATCTCGGATGGAACGTCTCTAGACGACATTTTTTTTTATAATTTAGTTTTTTTTTTTTTTTTTATTATTTAGGAAGCTTTTAATTTATATCTAATGTATAATAATTTACTTTTAATAACATATTTAATAGTAAATGATTATAGTTAAAACGAAAATCAATATTATTTTAGGTACTCCAATAAAACAATAAAAACACATTTTTTACAATAGTCAACTTAGATTCATATAATCCAAGTAACAAAACAATTGCAAGAGAGTAGTGCCCTTGGGTTGCAATTCCGACCTTATAATTTATTGTAATAAGTGCTTGAAATATAAGGTGGTGGCTCGGTTGTAAAACGCTTTATTTAACAACCTAAAAAGATTGGTTCAAACCCCGGCATGTACCAATGAGAAATACACTTTTCTTACAAACATTCGTCATAGATTTACAACACCACAGTTCCCGTGGCTTGGAGAGCACGTTAAGCAGTTAGTCCCGGCTCCACTAATACCAACTTGTGAAATCGTTAATAAATTATCATTAAAATTGTCTTGTTGCTCATTAAATTCAAAAAAGGGGTCTGTCTCCTTTTCTAAGCAGCCTATTGTCGGTTGCAAACCCGAGACACCATTCTTCTCATCTTTTACTCACAAACGATGTACCCGATGAATCCATGGAATTTATAATAGTTTTTTAAAATAATTTTAACGGGTCTTTACGCGATTTACCTTAGAGACATATTTCTCCCGACGTTTCAGCCAAGTTGCATTGGCCGTGGTCACGGGTCGACTGAAGCTATGCGGTGTAGTCTCGTACATACTGGGCGGTAGATGTAAACCTACCCACTTATCACTTTTAAAAGTTTTTAGAAATCACGACACACGACACTTACAATGTCCTTGGCGACACCCGGCGTCGAAACCTATTGATTACTGGAATTTAGTCCTTCAAGCGAAGTGTGAAAAAGCATCTTGTTAGGCCGGCATAGTGGTAGAGACTGATGTCGGTCGTGGTGACCGGCGTCAGTTGCTCCCATTTTTGGACCTCGCGTACTGCTTACCATCAGGTGGGCGCGATGTCACATGTCGTGTCCAGTATATAAAAAAAAAATGCTTAGAAATTTGTCTTCTTTTTCTTCCACAGTCTACCAGTCTGGACAGGCAGTGTGGCAAGTGTAGGCTAAATTCTTCAGAAATTTCTGTAATGCTCTGACTCTGCTAATAGTAATAATGGACATTCATTTATTACACAATTTGTATTTAGTTATAGTCTAGTTTAGTATGACAATGCCTTTATACAGCAGCTATAATTTTAAGTTACCTTTTTTATAATTGTGTCTGTCTTAGCTTATAGTATGACAATGCCTATATACACACATCAAAAAAGTCTAGGGATCAAGCATGTTTATGCGGATTTCTTGTGATTGAGATGTGGCTTTGTAATAAATTTATGATTTTATAAATTTATATGGATCCTTTTTGGTGCATTTCATAATTTAAAACAGGAACTGTCAATCAAATTCGAGTAAAAGATGAAAATCAGCTGTCAATATTTTCCCTATAAAAACATAAGACGCATTGAAGACATTATTAGTGCTACTGTTTCCCTACTACTGATTAAAACCAACGTTATTATGGAGCGGCGACGTCATTTAAGCAGGGAAGAAATGATCAGAGCCGTGGGAATGATAGAAGCTGGTTCCCGGCAACGTACTGTGGCTTTAGCTCTGAATACAAGTCAGAGTGTTATCAGTCGACTTTGGACACGTTACCGAACCACTGGTACCGTGGCTGAGCGCCATGGAGGACGGTATCGCTGCACCACACGGAGACAAGACCGATACATTCAAATCACAGCTCGAAGAACTCCAACAATAACCGCCATGATGTTAGCCGTGAGCCTTCATCGCTCTTCAGGGAACTTAATTAGCGACCAAACAGTCAGAAACCGCTTGCATGAAGTGAACCTTCATTCCCGAAGACCGCTACGGGTACCACCTATAGCAATGCACAATCGTAGGACTCGATATCAATGGGCTCTTGAACACAGAAATTGGACAGAAGAACAATGGCGTTTCGTGTGCTTTTCTGATGAGTCTCGTTTTGGTATGAGGCCGGATACAAGACGTATACGACACTGGAGAACCCCTGGACGCCAACAGCGATTAAAATCCTGCCAGGAAGTCCATCCTTATAGTGGTGGAACCATCATGGTATGGGCGGGTATTTCGATCGGCGGAAGAACTGAGTTGATTTGGATCAGAGGCAACCTCAACGCTCAAATTTATGCTGAGACGGTTGTATCAGACGTCATCGTTCCTCTACAAGTGCATATCGGTCCCTTATTTCAGTTAATGCATGATAATGCACGACCGCACACCGCAAGAGTTGTAAGACAGACTCTCGCCGCAGCTAACATCAATGTCCTGCCCTGGCCTGCTCAGTCGCCAGACTTGAACCCGATTGAGCATGCATGGGATATTCTTCAGAGAAGAGCTCTGCCGAATATGGAGGGTATCCAGTCGCAAGAAGACCTTTTTTTGTTGTTGCAACGAACATGGGCGGCCATTCCACAGCGTGATTTGGATGAACTCATTTTGAGTATGCCAAACCGATGTTCTTGTGTTGTTAGTGTTCGCGGTAGAAACACGGATTATTAATTGTTTAAGTTACCCAATAAAATTAAAAAAAAAACTGTTATTTCAGTCTTTTTTTCGAACTTTAATGTTAGTGGTTCAAATGTCAAAAATCCCTTTATTAGGAAAATGGCAATTTTTTTTACTAATGCAAAGGTGACTTGGTTTATCGTTACTGTAGACAAACGAAAACATTTTATTTGATCAATCCTTAAAGAAAATTTTAATGAATATCAATCAGGAGAAAAGTTATTGCAAAAATATATGTTGATCCCTAGACACTTTTGATGTGTGTATATACAGCAGCTATTATCTTAACTGATATTGACATTTATATTCTTATAATTGTGTCTGTCTTAGCTTATAGTGTGACAATGACACATGATTGTACCTATGTAATATAACACGAGTTTCTATCTATTAGCTGTGTTTATATATTCATACATAATATATGTTTATTATATATATTATTTTAATTATATATCATGTAAGTATTAATGTAATAGTATTTAAGTATTCTTAAGTAATTGTATGTATCTTAATGCACCCGAAATCCTCTGCCACACTCCCAAAGGTTAGCTGTTATAAAATGCCGGAAGGCATTAAGTTCGCCCTTGTACACTACTTTTTAAGTTATTTTGTGCAATAAAGAGTTTATAAATAAAATAATAAAAATGCCTATCTACAGCAGCTATAATGTTAAGCGTTATTCTGTATATATAATTTTGTTTACGTCGAAATACGGAAAAGGGTTGGTATGAAGGAAAGCATAGGGACAAAAATAAGGAAAGGCATGCTACGCATGTTGAAAGGATGAGCGATGAAAGATTGACGAACCAGATATATAATGCGAAAGTTGTGGGTGAAAGAGGCCCTGGCAGACCGAGACTCACATATCACGATCAAATAAATAAAACACTGACTGAAGGTGCATTAAAAAGTCTTCGTAACCAAAGGGCATGTATGAAGAGGATAATGAATATCGACGAAGCGAAAGAAGTATGTCGTGATCGTGTCAAATGGCACTCAATTGTCTCTGCCTACCCCGCAAGGGATCTGGCGTGAAGATATGTATGTATGTATAATTTTATTATTTTATTGTTTCTCTTTCCAAATGATGGTTATCGTGTACTGCTCCAGATTCACCAACATGTACTATAAAATGATATTGTTTTATATCAATATTGTAAAAATTTACGTGTAAAAGTTCAGAATACATCTCTTTTTGTCCTATGCCAGTACTAGTGGCAGGTCCATGGATGTTAGCAACTGGAATCAGGCACTCATGACTGACATTAGTTCCTAAAACATGACGGCAATTGGAGCCTGATCCCGAAACATTTTGATACACTTTACTGGGTTTATCGGCATGAACGGTGGATATATTTGAGTAGCTTATAATTTATTTAACAAGTGTTTTCGTTTTTTTTTTTTTAAGGTACCAAATTTGTGCAATGTTTATGTTTCCTAATTAATTCTATTAAAAAAAAGAAAAATGTATAATTTTATTTTAGAAGTCATATTTTTATTTTGAAAATTTGATAGTTTTTGTTATTTTTTTTTTTGTTTTAACAGTAGTAAGTTTTTAATTGTTTTAACAGTAATAAGTTTTTAATTTCTTCTTCTTTTTATATTGGTACATATATTAGATAAGCTATACTGTACTGTACTTTACTTCAACTAAAAATGGAGCTCGTGAACCACTGCGTAGGATGTGTGAGACGTTCGATGACTTATTGTGCGATGCTGATTTATTCTTCGGCTCAAAGGAAGTTTTTAAGTCAAGCGTGTGCTCCATACTTCAACAACTCTGATAGTTTTTCGAGCATTGCAGTTGAACTTATATTTTTTTATTGTTGTTTGTCATTTAGACCAGGCCACTGTGACCATATGTTAACTTGAAGCTTTTAGTTTTAGTTTAGTTTTAGTTTTTTAATTTAATTTAATCTTTGAATTGTTTGTTAAATTTTGCTAACTCACCCCAATCAATGTACAAATTTATATGTTCTTGGTGAGTACTTTTTATGGAATCTGGCTTACATATTGTTAATATCTGTTGTTAAATGCTTACTTTAGCCATGATCTCCGTTTGTATTCCAAATGTTAAATAAATAAATAAAATATAATTATACTATGTTATAATATATGTACTGCCGTGTGTACTAAATAAATAAATAAAAACCTCGCCGCTCCGGCAGACTGGGCAAATCACTAACATCAGCCCGCCTACCACCTATTCAAATAGTGTACCTTAAATAATAAATGAACAAAATAAAGTTCTGAAACCGTAAAAACTCTACCAGACATTCTGAAAGCAAAATGAACATGTTGCTAAATTGAGAATGTCCGTTGCCTTCAACAGTTGGACATATCGACCGACGGGAGTGGGCCGAATAGTTCGGCAGTATTTTAAGCGCCAATTATTCTGTCCAGTGCGGCCGACAACAACTTAATCCAATTTTCATGTCTCTCTCTTTGTTTATTGTGGGTTAAAATATTCGATTAAATATATATTTATTTTTATTTTCGTGAGAATTGTGACCTGCGCCCACTCTACCAATACGTATATACCATTATGCCGACTTAACAAGATCATCATTCATAATAATAATAATAAAATTCTTTATTGCATACAAAATATACAATACAAAGTGTTGTACATAGGCGAGCATAATACCATGAAGGTATTCTCTACCAGCTAACCTTTGGGAGAGTGAGAGATTTATATTATGGGTGCAGAGTGTGAAAATAGAAATAATATAGTAAAAACCAGAATTAAAATATGTAAATAAATACAATATATACATTTATAATAAAAGTAAAAGTATTAAGTTCTGACGGAAATAAATAATATAATAAATAAATATTTCCAGACAGGTCACACAGCGCCATCTAGTTTCCGTGGTAAGCAACGAGGCTTGTGTTACGGAAACTAGATGGTTGATAAACTACATATTATACATTATTTTTTTTTTGTAAATATATACATATTATACATATAAACACCCAGACCGAGACAAATTATACAATGTACAACTTGCCCCCGGTGGGAATCGAACCCACGACCTCCCGAGTTTACGGCAACGTTTGTTACCACTAGACCACGGAGGCGCCAACCTAACAGAAAAATAATAATACTAATAATATGTCATGTGATTAGGATTAGTTTTGCTTTTTAAGGAAATAAGAGAGAAGAAGTTTTTTTTAATATATTTAAAGACGGTCACTTCGTCATTCATTCATTATTATATCAACCTGTGTCTCTCCACTGCTGGATATGCATTTCATTCAATCTCCTGCTACCCTTATCCAGCAACCTTCTTCAGGTCATCCGTACACCTGTCAGGTCATCTCACTATGAGTCTTCCCGTACGTACTCCAGAACTCGTCTACTCCATGGATGATCGGTTCTGTGACCGTTCGTCCGACTTCTTGTTTTTGTTTTAGTTTTGATAATAATTTTGATTTAATTTAATATTGTATTATTAGTTTAGTTTTAATTTAATTTAATTTATGATTTGACTTAATTTTATTCAATTTAATTTAATTTGATGTTAGGTTCGGCTCAATTTTAATTTAAGTGCTGTCTATGAAATGAAAATCATTTTGGCTAATGTACAACAAAATTCCTATCGTCAAACATGTATTAATTTAATGCTGTGATTTTGTAAAACCAATAAATAAAAAATAAATAAAATAAATAAATAAATAAAATTCTAATTTCGTCTGTGATTCTTTGCCTTTGTAGACTCTTTAAGTAGTATTTGCAAACGGTTGTTTTTAACAAATAATATTTTCCAAGACTAGTTGGGCTGTGTCATATATACATACATATATAACATAAATACTTACATGATATATAATAAAAATAATAAACATAAATATATATATGCTTCTGTCTGTAAATATGTAATATTATAATTTTAATTACGGTGTAATATTGTATTACGAGTATTCCTCGCCATAACGTCTGGCCAGCGTGGCGAGTGTAGGCCAAATTCTCCAGATATATGTTCTGGAAGGCCCATCTCCAGCAGTGGAGATCTAGGACGCTGTGTTCTAGGGGTTGTAATGAAAAATGATTATTTTTTAAATTATATTTAATAACGTGTACAACTTTGCTACCTGCAGGGTTTAATAGATAACAATCACAACTGCAAATTTGTCTACCCAAATTCTTTAAGCGACGAAATATTTCATTTTATTTAACTCCAGAAGAGCGAAGAGTTCGATCATGGATTAAGCCAAGAAAAATAAGGCTGTGTTTCAATTATATGTTACCTACAGTTTGACAGCTCGGAAATTAAACTTTTCGTGCTAGATCTACTGGTATTGAATTGAGGTCTATGTTGGTGAGACTATGTAGTGTAACAAACTAATTGTCCTTATGGGCTGAAGGTCAGAAGGTGCGGCGTTTATCGATTCACTAACACTGACATTATAATTATATGTAGAGCTATATTTGTATGTTAAAGTATCATCACGACCGTATTCCTTTTAGGGTTGTCAGAAACCACGCTTTTAAAGAAGAGGATTCACATTTAGCCAACTTTACTATAGGCTCATAATACGTGGCAAGCTCATCGATTTTAAATTAGAGTAGTCTAAAATACAACACCTAATTTTGATATAAATCGTGTCCGGCTGCAAGAACGATGGCCTCATTTCGTCGCTGAATCGCTTTACTGATGCTCTGAGCTGTGAAAGAACCAGCACTCTTGTCACCAGTGAGACAATTAGACGAGAGGTGATATTTATAAAAAATGTTTAACGCTTGAATTCTACGGACCTAGATTCTCTACAGCAAACGGCACAAACAAGAATATCATCATTATCATCAGCCTATGTCTCTCCACTGCTGGATGTAGGCCTCCCCCAAGGCTCGCCATTTCACACGATCGTTTGCCACCCTCATCCAGCCCCCACCAGCGACCTTTTTTAGGTCATCCGTCCATCTGGCGGGGAGTCTTCCTACTTTGCGTTTTCTTGCACGTGGTCTCCACTTCAGAACTCGTCTACTCCATCGGTCATCGGTTCTGCGACAGATATGTCCGGCCCATTGCCACTTCAACTTACTAATTTTGAAGGCTATGTCGGTAACTTTGGTTTTCTGACGGATGTCTACGTTTCGGACTCTATCCATCAGAGAAATACTGAGCATAGCTTTCTCCATAGCTCGCTGAGCGACCTTAAACTTGTGGACCAGACCCACTGTCAGTGTCCATGTTTCTGCTCCGTACGACAATACTGGAAGAACGGACAAGAATCTACCGTCATTGAATATAGATCAGGATAGTCCCAATAATTTTCCATCCGTATAGCGAGGCTAATACGTTGGCAGAAATAATTGGCAACCTTCCTGTCACCAGATTTCTCCGTCAGCCGTTTAGACAACTTCTTGGCCAGACCCTTGGCTGACTGTCCCCATGATCCCAAACTGCGCAAACTCGTAACCTGTACCGAGGTTGGTTATTTGGTTCACAGCAGAAACCACTGCACTCCATGCGCTGGACGAGGTTGACGTTAAAGATGCGGCTAATGTGTCTACACATGTCGCATCCCACACCAGCCTACCAAGTTTCCACAGGGCAATGGTCATACCGTCGGATCTCTGGCCATCGCTCCGCTCAGTCCCAGAGGGTTCTAGGATAGCGGGTACCCCAGCAGTGATAAGAGCCCTACGAATGATGTCGTTGAGAGCCGCGTGACGAGGAATGCGGCCGGCACTTCTAGCACAAGAAAGCCGTGTCCGAGATGTTTCACTGTTTCCCCACACCGACATTTGTGTAGGTGCACAGTCCGGACTCCGAGACGAAGGCACACTTAGTCCCCACAGCCTGAGAGTTTTAATTTCAAATGGTACGACAACTAATGCAGCAATGCCCGGGTCCTTAGACATCGAGGACAGATGAGAATGCGTCAGGGACAACACAAGTGGCATCCCATACATTAGTTTACCCGTCCTCCATGGTACCAGCGTCATTCGATCGGGCCGCCATCGTCGCAAGAAGGGGCTCTAAGAAAGGTGGAAGGTAGGTGGTAGGCGGACTGATGGTGGTAACTTGCCCAGTCTGCCGGGTCGGGAAAGTATCCACCGTTCTTGCCGATAAACCCAGTAAAGTGTATCCACACGTTTCGGGATCAGGCTCGAATTGGCGTCATGTCCAGTCAAGCCGGCATAGTGTTAGGGACTGATGTCAGTCATGAGTCTCTGATTCCAGTTGCTAACATTCATGGACCCGCACGCCACTTACCATCAGGTGGGCGCAAGGTCACAAGTCGAGCTAGTATTAAAATAAAAAAAAAAAAGCAACTTGTGTCTGACAGATGTAACTTTTTGATTATAAATCACGTGACTAATCCAGTTTGCAATTTCTATAATGTAATGCTTCAAAATTAACTAATTTCAAAATTAATTCCTACAACGTCACTCATGGTTGGTTAAAATCTAATCAAAGTTATTTAATTTCAGTTAACTACATAGTTTTGTATATGACATAGACAATGTAGACTTTATTTGGGCTGAATTTGACTTTACCTTGCATAATAGGTCAATTTAACAAATGATTAACAAAAAAAAAAACAGATTTTTTTTTAAATAAATTGCATTAAGAAACCTAAAATTAAATAAACTACACTAACTGTACTACTAGTACACATTAAAACATAAATTGAACCAAAATAAATAAATCAAAAATTAAATAATTACAAAAAAAATATCTCCACCAAATCGTTGTCTTGTAGCATGAATTAAAATAGTATTTTTTTAAGTTTAAGTACACCTGGATGTAGGTATATAAATTAAAAGATGCAATCAATGACATCCTGTCAAGGGCACTTACATCTGCCAATATCCCCTGCATTATTGAACCTCAATTTTGAACCTTGAATGAAGGTCTGATGGTAGGCATGGGACGTCCTAGACTATACAAACGAGGCCATGCACTGGTTTGGGATGCCACATGTGTTAACACATTTTGTCCATTACATGTAACATCCAGCCATAAGAAACCCAAGGCCGCTGCAGAGTCAGCCGCACACCACGCAACAAGTACGCGGAGATCATCATAAATCACCACCTATTACACCACGAGGAGGCTCTGGCGTTCTCTCGTGAGCTTGGGGAGTTTCCGCTTGGCGACGGGTGACCCTTTGAGTGTAGAGAATATTGTGTCAAACGGTTAGCCTCGCCGTTCAACGGGGGAACGCAGCGAGTGTCCATTTATATATTATAATTTTAGCCTTTAGTTTTATTTGTATATTTATTTAATTTAGTTAATTTTATTCATAATTTAGTGTTTTATTTTATGTTATGTAAATAAATAATTCAAAGATATCCCCAGTTTTCAAAATCCTCAACTAAACCTAAAACTCTTTCCTTGAAAGCTTCATTATCATTAATACGAATATCCACATCAATAAGATCCACTTCAGAAAAATCAGGAACACTATCTTCTGCAGCCATAAAGAACGGCATAAACAGCAGTCCAGTAATTAATGCGTAATTCATTCTTCTTTTATAATCCTCTTCGAAATGCCATCTAGGGAATTCTGTTTCTATATCCATATCAAAATATTCTAGATAATTCTTCATCGTGCTGTAGTATAATTCTTTTAAATTCACCAAATGCTGTCTTCTGAATGCTTGGTCTGTTGCTCCGCCAATGAAGTAGAAAAAGTCGTTCAACGGGCAGCCATAATGAATTAATTGGTAATCTACTACCATTGTCTGCACGAATTCACCTTTCTGTAATGTTAGAAATAATATAATAAAACTTAAAAATTATTACACTGCTATAAGTATGTTGTTTTAAGTAATAACTAACTATCTACAGAAACTTCTACAAAATTTTATCCCACTTAAAAAGGTTTGATTATAAACTCCAAGGACCTAATGTTTATATTGCGAAAGGAAGGAATATATAATAGACTTGAATATTTTGTGTTTTAGTTTAGCTGCCTTTTCGGCCTGTATCGTAAAGTAACGAAAGAAAAGAAAATAAAAATTGGAAGAAGTTGTTGTTGTTGTTGTTGGTTGTTAGAAAATGCTTAGTCATTAAGCCCGCCTATGTACATTTTTTTTAGTGCAATAAAGAATTTTTAAATTGAATTGAGACCCAAATTAAGTTTTGTTTTTAATATTAAATGTCCATTGACAGATCTCAGAATTCAGGTAGGGTAATTCATCACAAATTACGGATTGCTGCTTTATATTCAGGGAGTTATCAATGATTGCTGCTCATATTAATTATAACCTATTATTATAATTTTACTTACGACTTCTTTCACCATTATATTGTTGACTTTAAAATCTCCATGGCACAGAGTTGAGTATTTGTCAGATTTGAAGTATGCTTCAAAATCATTTATAACTTTTTCATCAACGAACTTTTTCACTTTGTTTTTTAATTCTTCATCTTTTATTATAGCAATAGTGTTTGAGGACATGTTTCTGATAAAATCTTCCCAATTTTCGTCTACCTTATAAGGAATTTCGA
Source organism: Tinea semifulvella (assembly GCA_910589645.1). Lineage (NCBI taxonomy): Eukaryota > Metazoa > Arthropoda > Insecta > Lepidoptera > Tineidae > Tinea > Tinea semifulvella. Next base: position 1,834,063 of record OU342615.1, on the reverse strand, counting down.
AAGGTTTAATTACTGTATCAAAATATTGTCTTCTTTTGTTTTTCAATACAAAACCCAAAGCGTGAAACTTTGCAAGATCAATAATGGTCAATTCTGCAAACTTTAAATTTATACCTTTGAATCTATATAACCTTTTTTGGCTAAATTGTCCAAAATCAAAGTTTGTGCTTTAGCTTTCCTAAACATTCCATGACATTTGGTTGTTTTAAAAGTGTCTTGTTTTGGTATTATAGAATTTGCTTGTAGTTCGTCGTAAATTTTTGATAGTTCATCGTAAAAATACATTTCTTTTAAATAAACATCGGATAGAGACATAAATGATATTTTAAAATTAGGTATTATTTTCTTTAAAAACAGATTCAGCTCTTTATGTCCTGTTAAAGTATTGCCTGTGATATTAACTTCATACAAAAGTGCTAAGTAATTTCCACCAATGTTAGACAAAAGTTTACGTTCAATACGTTTTGTTGTAAAGCCATTTTTATTTGCAATTTCATCAATTTTTTCCTCGAGTTCTGGTTCAAATTTAAATTCATCTTCGTTTTTTCCTTTAATATTAATTTCACTTATAGCTCTTTTAATTTCCATATTATTGAATTATTTTTTGTTGCAACTAAAATAAGATTTGGTTTTCACATATATTAGAACATTACTGATAAAGAAGCTGCTTTATATATAACAATTTGCAAACATTATTATATTTACTCTTTGATTATTATCGTTTTAGGTACAGTCAGGGATAAATTAATTTGCAAAATGTTTTTTATACTTAACCCGACATGTGATATTCAAGAATGGGTTCAACTGACGGCAGCTACTAACGATTGACATCAGTCTTTACCACTATGCTGGACTAACAAGATGCTCGTGGCAGTAAGGAAACACTGTCTGGGAGAGCATTGTACATATTTAGTGTGCGACAGATGTAAGAGTCTTTAAATTTATAATTGATTTAGTCGAACGTTTTTCCTACCTAAAAGTCAAAATATTTACGTCATTATTTGGTTCTACTCCTGCTAGCGAAAGACTAAGCTGTAAACCGGTCCAATGAGCAGTACTTAAGTTGTTAGCAGAAGACCACCAGCATAGCAGATTCCAGTGCCCTGTTAATGTTTTATCTGACTGAGAAAGATCTGCGAAAAACTCAGCTATACCAGATTTACATAATTTATATACAGATATAAAGAATTTTCAGAATCAAAATCCATGACAGCCTCAAAATAACTGATTTTGTTATTGACTATACATTAAATATAAATTAAAAGCTACCTAAATAAAAAAATCAAAGTAGATAGACAAATATTAAAATAAAATAGATTAAAAGACTAGTTATAAATAAAACTAAACTAAAAATCTATGAAATCGTTGAATTATAAGGGAAATATTCTGTTTTAGGTAGTTATGGCATTTGGGGTCGCCACACTCTTGCCAGCACTTTTACGAATTTATAGGTATCAAGAGAATATACCCCCATTGTTTCAACCCCAAATGCCACAAAGTTATAACTTTGTTTAATACTATTATATTTTATGTGATTTTTATAATTTTAATGGGTCTTTACGCGATTTACCTTAGAGACATATTTCTCCCGATATATCCCCATATTCGACCCATGACCACGGCCAATGCAACTTGGCTGAAACGTCGGGAGAAATATGTCTCTAAGGTAAATCGCGTAAAGACCCGTTAAAATTATAAAAATCTATTATGAATGTGCGCGAAAATCATCCGTCAAATTTCAAAATTTAAACGCTCATTTTTGACTTTTTGTGCCCAATACACTAGCGGCATTTAACCTATAAAATTTTATTAAATAAAAAATATTAAAAAAACACATCACGTTTCATCTCATGGATATCATATTTGCGCTATTTTGTATCTTTATGATAATTGTTAGATAACAGAAGTTTCAAAGGTACAATGACATCTAAATAGTGTTTGTTTATTTTTAGGTTAGTTTTTTATGGTTTTTCTTTTATCTGTTTTTTCGTCACGTGCTTATTTTTACGCACATGTATCATTTGACTTGTGTATATGTATCATAGGTCATGGTAATATTAAAAAAATATATCGATTTAACATTATTTAAGAGTTTTTAAAGCTTTTGCATCTCTCTCGCTTGCACATACATAATTTTAAAAGATTATTTACATCTGAGTGTAATTTTTATTATGAAATACTCGTACTATATTGCACTGTACTTAAAAGTATGTACAAAGGCGAACTTATAGTCATTTCGGCTTTTTCTACCAGCTAACTTTTGGGAGAGTAAGACAGTATAAATATTTCAGGTGCAATTCTAACAAATAAACTACATAAATAGTATGTATACATAGACTACATAAATACTCATCAATATATACTTATTATATGTAGTAGATATACATATATGAAGATAATATATTATTAGGAAGGGGAGTTAAGATATACGAATTTAGAGTGTTTGTTTCGAAAGAAAGAATTAAGTAGTTTTTAAAAAGATGTCAATTTTTGTGAAATGTAATCTATTACCTTTCTAGGAAATAAAATTACGGACATAATGGATTTATAAATAAATATATGGACAATATATGGATATATACACAGTTTATTCGAAGTAAGACACAAAAAGACAAAAATAAAAATAGATTTAAATCTAAATTATAAATAAAACTAAACTAAAAATATGTAGGTATATAATTAAAACTATTCTACAAAATAAACTAAAGGACCACCTGGTAGGGTTAGAACGCTCGCTGCATTACCTCGTTGAATAATAAGGGAAATATTTGTCACTCTTTGTCTTAAAAGTTGATTGACATTGTAATGGCGGAAAAAAAAAAGTAGCAACTGGTTGCGCCTTTGAAGGAAATTCTTGTTATTTTATTTATTTATTTATTATAAACTTTATTGCACAAAGTACAAAGGCACCTAATGCCGCTAGATATTCTATACTGGTCAAACCTTTGGGACAACTAAGGAGTTACGACAAGATAAGGTAAGGCAGGTGCTATCAAAACTAATAGAAAATATTAGACTATTAATGTGTAAATATGCTATAAAAAATATTCATCCGTTTCTGTTGGATGGTTTAAAAAAAAATGTTTTTAAAGTGGCGAAAATTATCGATTATAACTCGCTTTTTTTCAAAAATTATATAAAAATGTTTAAATTTTTAAACACGAATGATGTTTATGTTTTCAGTGGGTTCAACTATGATATATTATGTATCAATGTTATCCGTTTATATAACACTGTGCCCCGCGACTTCGTGACTCTCGGTAGCTTTTACAGAGTTACTATCGCATTTATATTTTTTATAAGGATAAGGTTTTAACCCCATCTTGTAACCCCTAATAAGGTTGATAATATTGTACGCTATCCGTCTAACCTTAATTGTATGATTAATATCGCAAAGTAGGCTAGCACCTAAGGAACTCCAAAGAAATTGCCTCAGGAACTCAAATATAAAAAGTCATCCGGTTTTCCAGCTGAAATTACGCACCATTGCTATAATTATTACGCATTTATGTCTTTACACTTTACAGATATCCCCATTTCAAATAATCATCCAGAACTCCAAGAATTCTCTCTTTAAACAGAGTATCTTCATTTTCTGATATTTTCATATCAGTTATTTCTGTTTCGGCAAAATCTGGTACATCGCCTTCACTTGCCACTATAAAAGGCAAAACTAATAATGCCATAGCTAAACCAAAATCTAACCTATTCCTATACTCTCTTTCAAATTCTTTCTTAGGATAAACATATTCAATATCACAGTTGAAATTATTTAAAAATTCTTTTAAAGTTGTGTAGTAAAGGTTCTTCAAATGTACTAAATGTTTTTCTCGAAATTTTTGGTCTGTGGCCCCGAAGATGAAGTACAAGAAGTCGTTGATAGGACACCCGTAGTATATAAGCTGGTAGTCTACAACCATTGTCTTTATAAATTTACCATTCTGAAAAAAAAAAAAAGATTAATATATATATTTTTATTTTTATGATTGTCTTTCTATTGCAAGATACAGACAAGTCAGTCCCTGTCTACAAATAAAATTTTGACCACATTTGTAAAGTATGAGGAAAATACGATAACTCGATGCAAGCGCACCTTGATTCTTGGCGCTGCATCAGACTGAAAAATTCTCATGAATACATTTGAGCATTATTATAGGATCCCAGATGTATCAACCTATAGGCCAGACATCTTAGTGTTTACTCGAGCTTAAAACAAGTTATTCTTATTGAACTTTCCGTTCTGTGGTAATTAAATAGTCCAAAAGACCACAACATGAAGTGAAACAAATATTATGATCTCACGGAAGAAATGGTCAGGAACAGCTTTACGCAGTGAAAGTTGGTGCGAGAGGAATGACAGCAAAATCTTTGTACTACTTACTAAAATGATTGAGCTGATTGGGTTTTTATGGAAATAGCTTCCAAGCAGCATACGGTAAGCGTCTTATTGCGCAATAAAATAAAAAGGATGCCTCCTAAACCAGCCAATTGTCAGTCGCAAGCCCGAGACACCATTCTTACACAATAGATCCGGCACCAGCACGGTGAATCCATGGAATGCTTAGAAATTTATCTTCTATCTTTCTCATTTTCATTTCATCATCAGCCTGTGTCTTTCCACTGCTGGGTATAGCCCTCATCCAACCCCCACCAGCGACCTTCCTTAGGTCATCCGTGGTACGTGGTCTTCTCTCTAGAACCCGTCTACATCTTTCTCATATATTTATTTATTTATTATAAATATTAAACAGATCACAGTCGATACAGTTGACATTTTACAACAATTTCTAAGGTCTAGATTGCAATGCAAAAGCAGTGTACACAGCATGCTTATATGCTTGTGATATAGCCACGACATTGTCATTTCAATTAAATTATTTTAATTAATATATCAAAAGGAAAATGTTAGGTATATCACAGAAAATAAATTTGTTTGCGTCAAATATAGAAAAATCGTTATGTTTTTGCTATGTATCTTCGTCTAATGTTCTAATCCGTAATTTTATTTTAAAAAATTATAATACTACACTTAGACGTAAAAATCTTTGAAAATATTGGGCTGTGCGATTGAGAAGGATGCAAACCCTCTTCATCTAAACTAAGATACAAAGGGAGTCAGTAGACTAGTAAAATAATTAAAAAATATCTTGAATAATAATTAAAAGTTAAGGTTAAAAGAAGAAATTTACTAATTATTTAATTACATACCTTCTCTTTCACCAAAACATTGTTTGCCCTGAAATCCCCATGACACAGAGTAGAAAACTTCGTCGGCTTGTAATACGCATCGAAATTGTTTACCATTTTGTCTTCAACAAATTTCTCCACTTTGGATTTTATTTCTTTACAATCCAATCGCTGCAGCGTATTGTCAGTGATACTTGTAATAAAATCCTTCCATTTGTCATTAATTATAAAAGGAGGTTTGAGTGGTTTAATCTTCCTCTCAAAATATCTGGGTCTCTTTCTTTCCAAAACAAATCCTAAAGCATGAAACTTTGCCAAGTCCACTATAGCTAATTCAGCAAATTTAAGATTAATACTTTCAAATCGATCGCAAGTAATGTATCCTTTCTTAGTTAGATTCTCCAAAAATAGTGTTTCAGAGTTCAGTTTTCTAAAAACTCCATAGCACTTTACAATTTCAAACATATGCTCTACTGGAACCGTAGCTTTTGCTTGTATTTCATTAAATATTTTAGACAGTTCATCGTATACAAAGATTTCTTTTGTATACGCCTCGGCTACGGATAAAAACGTTATTTTATCTCCCATTATTATCTTTTTTAGAAATAGGTTGAGTTCCTTTTTGCCAGATTTAATGTTGACTTCGTAAAGAATGCCAAGATAATTACCTCCTACGTTAGATAGCAGTTTCTTTTCAACATTGTAATTTGTAAAACCTTCTTTCTTTGCTATGGTACTTATGATGTCTTCAACTTCTGGTTCGAAATTTAATTCATTACAATCATGATTAATTAGTTTTAAATCGTTGAAAGGTTTATCTATTTCCATTTTATATTTTTTGTAATAATTGAATGTTTCCTTAGCTTCAATATTTAGGGATACTTACCCATCTAGGTTTCAACAAAATCTTAGTTTTTATATACTTTATGTTTTGTAGTCTCTTTATTTATACATATAACTTCTTCATAAATGTTATTATTGCAATTAATTTTCCTCGAATAACAATAAAATACAATGCAGACAACCAGTATGATTCTTGCAGAAGACAAACATTAAATGCTACGGAAGTCTTATTATATAGTTAACATTGGTGCTTAGTAATGGTAAATAAAAGCTATTTATAATGAGCCATTAAATGCATACGAATATGTACTCAATATCTATAATTAAGTAAATACAATGCGACTAAAGTACGTGACGTCATCGTGTCTAAACCTACTCCGTTATACACAATAATATGAATATCTTTTTTATGTCGCTAATTGTCTATAGTAATCAATGTAAAAAAATAATTTAAATAAATGAAGCAATATGTCGTGGTACGGTCGGTGTTTGCACCGATTTTTGAGCTGTTTTCACCAATGGATAGAGTGGTTCTTGAGGAAGGTTTTAGTATGTAATTTGTTAAGTTTTTGTTTAATTTAATATATAATAGTATATATTTGTTGGAGATGTCAGAAAAAAAAAACCGTCTAGGAGCTTTTAACGAAAACGCTGCCTAAACCCTTTGAAATATAACAAATTAATGTATGGTGGAATTGTGTATCTTATGTAGCTGTATAGTAAAGACCGCGATAGTATATGTCTATCTCTTAAGGATAACATACTATATCTATTTAAATACTTAAAAAAATGGATATAATTGCATAAGCGGTGATTGGAAATACACAAATACGGTATTAATTCTTATCATTTTAAATACGTTAGTTAGGTCGAGCAATTAATATATATTTTTTCTCTTTACACCATGCAAATTAAATGAATAGAAGATATAGCAAAATCAAAATAATGCGCAACGAAATTAATTTCGTGTCGCCGTTTACACGGGCAAAGCCGGGTAAAACAGGTAGTTATCTATAAAATTAAAAATGTATTCTAAAGACGATCCATCAGGGATAGTCCCAATGAGAGAATGTTGCCAATTTTCCCTTTGTATAGCGAGGCTAATTCATTGGCAAAAATAATTGCCAGCCAGGAAGGCAATTTTTGATTTATTAACATATATTTTTATGTTTAATTTATATTTAACTTATTATTTAAGTAGTTTAAATTATTTTATAAAGAGAAGATTATGGTTCGCTAAAATCCCGTCCGTTATTGAACCATCAGGTCTGTCACGTAGTAATGGTAAAAGGCCGGATGGTTGTCTCTTGTACCATTGGGTGAGGGAAGATGTCTTGTTTGGGATGCCACCTGTGTGGATACTTTTGCTGCTTGCCACATTTCCTCTACATCAAAAAATGCCGTTTCAGCTGCTCATACAGCCGAATTATTTTGTATTAACAAAGTTATAACTTTGTGGCATTTGGGGTTGAAACAATATATTCTCTTGATACCCACAAATTCGTAAAAGAGCTGGGTAAACGAATTTTTCAAGAGTGTGGCGACCCCAAATGCCATAACTACCTAAAACAGAATATTTTCATTATAATTCACGAGGAAATGCGGCGAGCGTTTTAGGTACCCACCCTGGTGGTAAGCCCTTAGTTTATTTTGTAGAATAGTTTTAATTTTATATGTATTTTTAGTTTAGTTTTATTTATAATTAGTTTTCTAATGTATTTTATTTTAATATTTTTGTATCTACTTCGAATTTTATTATTTAGGTAGATTTTAATTTATATATATTAATTATTTAGTAGTTTACAAAAGAAAATGTATTTTTATTAAATAATAAATATTTAACATCTCAGAATGGTCGAATCCTAAAATATGGGCAGTGCAACTTTGATCTAAAATAAGACGAGGGTTGTTCAAAGCCCTTTCCTGATTCAGTGATAAATCTTTCAAAAACGGAAATGATACCGTCATAATGGCAGGACTAACACATTAACAAAACTCAAAGAATATATTTTAATTAAAATTTTCTTTGTTTCATCGTATACCGTTGATATCTTTACACGGGGAAAAAGACAAAATGCAAATAAAAAGTCCATTTGACGTTGATAAAATATACACTTCATTAGGTGGTAGGCACATTGATGGTGGTAATTTGCCCAGTCTGCTGGGGCGTGGAAGTAAGCCGCTTACCATCATATATATATCATATAATAATAAAAGAATACGAGTACAAATAAACCTATAATTGTATAAGCAATCTTGAAAAAGTAATGTTTACAATAGGAAAACATTTTTTTTTTTTTCATTTTTCTTAATATTACTTTTATAAATATATAAACTAGAAAGAAAAAGTATTTTTTTGTAATCACAAAACACATGGACATAAATGGAGCTACATTTGACAAAAACTCGAGTGTGGTTTTTTAAACCCGACTGCGCGACGCAAACGCGATTTTGATGATTCTCACATAAATCGATTCGTTTTAATCAATGAATAGATATTTGAAAGTCATGTTAAGGTTCTTAACATTTTTCATTTCGAGGATCTTTAACGATTTAAAGTTGGTTAGCAACCATTACCATTTAAATTTTGAATACCTTTATATAATCGCATAATATGTATAATATGTAGGGTGGATTAATCCAAAAATATTTAATTGCAATTTTAAATAGGTATCTTCATTAACCGCCAAAACTTAAATATATACAATATACAGATACAACCTACCTATTGATGTTGCGCGTGGGATTGTGGACTCTTCTGAATTGCTTAGTAAAATATTATTACAGAAATATTAGTCCACTCCTACTAATCCCTCGTTTCAAGACCAATTACAGACGTAACGCGTTTTTCATCAGGCCGGTCGAGCTCCTTAATGATCTTGACATGGATATTGATCTTTTTAAGGAATCTATAAGACACGAAATAAGTGACGAGCATTTCAAGCCAATAGTAAGTAAATAGGTAGTCTTTCTAGATCTATAAATTATATAGGTTTGGTTATATATAAATATATATATATTATATTATATATATTTATACTTGTAAATCTTTATTGTTTTTTTATTTTATTTTATCATGTTAAAGTTGCAGCTAATGCTTTTCTGTATAACACTTGATTTTTTATAGTTTCTGCGCTGCGTAAAGTTTTTTATCCTAAATGTGGAAACTGTTAATTGGCTTTATTGTAATTTAAACATTAACACACAAATGAATCATAGTCACCCAAATATAAATAAATAAATTTCACTTAAAAGAAAAATAAAATAAATACTGGTAGGTAGGTATGTATGTACCTTTGGTGGTTATTATTAACAAATTAATATTATAATTCAGTATGACATTATTATTTAATATATACTTTGTAAGTAAACTTTTAAGTGACATAATTATACCAATTATTAGTACCAACGACAACGCCCTTTAACAGCAGCATCTATTAGTGTAGGTAGTATTTATCTGGTAACGACGAAGGCTTTTCTTTCCTGTTATTAATTCACTAACATACCAATATAAGTAAAATAATTCATTTGTAAACCGACGGAATGAATTACAGATAGACAGGTAGGGGACGTTCCTCCGTTTTTCCCGACAGATCTCAGTGGGTACCCGCTGGTAATTCATACACTGTTGGTGCAGAGCGCCGTTATTGGTGTAAAAGCGCCAGTGTGGCTCACGAACCCAGGGAGTCTAGGTTTGCCAACTTCAGCTATCCTCCAGGAGCACCTCTCTGGAAAGTAGTCTCCCGAACGCAAGACGGAGCGATATTCTAGAGATGTTTAAAGTGTCCGTTGTCGGCCCGATAGAAGATACATCTAGTCAGGCCGACGACAAACTCCTCAATAGTAGGCATCTCCAGGTCTCGAGCTATGACGGAATTACGCACGAACCACGGCGCTCGGAAGATGTCGAAATGTATGAAATGGTTAATTAAATAAATGTTATTATTATTATTATTAAAATACTTTATTGCACTTTAACTTAAAAGTATAAGTACAAAGGCGAACTTAAAACCATTTCGGCTATTTCTACCAGCTAACCTTTGGAAGAGTGAGACGGTATAATATGTGGGGTGCAATTGTATCCTTATTTTAAATTTGAATAAACTACATAAATATTATGTACTCGTATACATAGACTACTTAAATACTTATTAACATATAGTAGATATATATGAATATAATATAATAATAATAAATATATTTTTTTTAAATTTATGTTTAAAAATAAAGTATTAAGTTGTTTTTTAAAGATGTGAATTAAAGGAGCTTGTCTAATGGTGATGACGAGCAGCCCATACAGTAAATGAATCTGAATATTCGCGGAAGTGTGGAATGGGATGTTAACAAAAATCTGTAAAGTAAAGCTTATTGTTACGGTCCCACTAGTAGCACATCCCTGAGAATAGTATCTGGAACGCCGCCGAAGATTCCCCAGTCAACGCCAGGAGTAATCTATTAACTCGACTGTACTCGGCCCTCGGCCAAAATATTCATTGAATCGTACAAAAACATGTTTTTGTACCGCGCAGTAAGGGTCAACACTTGCTTCTATTGTACACTACAAAGATTATAAAATTTACAGCGACAACTAAAACATGTTTTTCACGCATATTTTTATATAAATATTACCATGCTTACAATATTAGTTCTCCTTGAAAGTAATAATTGGCATTTAACATTGCAAATTTATTTATTCATTACAGGATAACTAACGACTAATAAACAAAGAAAAAAATGGAAATATAAAAGGTCAATTAAAAGTCAAATTTTCAACGAGAACAACTAATAGGTGGTAGGCCGACTGATGGTGGTAATTTGCCCAGTCTGCCGGGACGGGGAAGTATCTACCGTTCGTGCTGACAAACCCAGTAAAGTCTATCCACACGTTTTGTGATCAGGCTTGAATTGCCGTCTTGCCCAGTCAAGCCGGCACAGTGTTAGGGACTGATGGCAGTCATGCGAGTGTCTAATTACAGTTGCTAACATGAGGTCGTGCTATAAAAAAAAAACCTTTTACACCTAAAAACCTGACTAGTTAGTTCATAGGCATGGCATGTACCAATGAAAAATACACTATTCTTACTACATTTGTCATAGAAGAAATGATCAGGAACAGGTTCAATACTCAGCTTTACGTAGTGGGAGTTGGTGCGAGGTGTTCCAGCAAAACATTTGCACTATTTACTAAAAAAAATTTGCCTAAGTAGGTCTGCCGTCAATACATTTATGGAAAGACCTTCCAAGACGGCATTAACGGAATCATACAGTATTTGGTTCGGTAGCGATAGGAATATAATGTTGGATGGTGAGCGTCTTATTGTGCAATAAAATACAAAAAATCTCTTCCTTTGTAAACCAGCCTATTGTCTGTCGCACGCCCGAGACACCATTCTTTTTATCTCTTGCCCACACACGCTGGACCCGGCACCTGCACGATGAATCCATGGAATGCTTATGAATTTGTCTTCTCTTCTTCCGCGGTTCCCGTGTTTTGGAAAACAGTTGCAGTTGGTCCCGGTTCCACTAATATCAACTTGTGGAATCGTTAATAAATTGTCATTAAGATTGATGTTAATAGTTAAGATTAACTACTGTGCATTGTCATATATTTTACTTATCATTAACAATTGAAGTCAATATTTGAAGAGTAATCTTAATTAGTTATGGTTTCATCATCATCACGACCGTTTTAAATACCGTAAATAAATACATTGAATTTATTTGTGATATTTCTCGAGTTTGGTACGCTCTGGAGACATCGATTTGCTTGCCACTTGTCATGATTGGTTTATAGTAAAGTTGTCTAAATGTGAATCCGCTCCTTTATAAACGTGGCTTCTGACTACCCCGAAAGGGAAACGGTCGTGATGATACTTTACTTTACTTCCTATCTATATTATCATCTTGATGACGTTAACTTCTGTTTATTTATAAGTAATGTGGTTACTAGACTTTTAAAAGCATTGGCAGATGATGCTGGTCTAATAGCCAGCATCATCTGCTAATAGAGGAGTGGGAAGGGATTTTATTCATCCTACTACCACACTTTTTACCATAGCTGGTAGAGAAAATTCGCCCATGTACACTTCGTTTGTAAATAATAATTGACCCGGCTTTACCCGTGTAATATAAGGCAAATCTTCAAGGGGCTCATGTCATGTTTTAATGTATCCTATGTTTGTAAATTATGTGCAATAAAGAATTTTATTATTATTAAAACTAACATCAGATCCTCGTCTCCAGAAGGCACTTCTTCCACAGCGGATGTTTAGAAGTCTGTGTTCTAGAGTGATGATTATAAAAAATAAAACCATTTCTTTTGTTTCAGATGGTGTTAAAAAGCAAACAAAACCGCCAAAGACCAATGTCGTTTTAACCCAAAATGAATGTAAAGCATCCCACAATGTACAGACATTGCGAGTACACCCTGAAGAGGGATGTACTTAGCAAATACAAATACAATATCAAATGGTCTATAAGACTTGTGATAACCATATCCATACTGTCGTCTTTGCCTTATAGCTCATCTCTAACGCAACCTAATGGTGACCCTGCACCTGGAAGATCACCAGGACCGCCTACAGAAAACACGAACGAGTCTATAGATATGGAAAATACAAAACCTGATCTTTTTGGTGATTTTGAAGAGTTTGAATTAGCAACTCCAACGAATGTAGTCTTCGATGATACCACAATTGAAGAGGATTTGACGACGGTTGAAGCCAGTAGTGTTACTAGTGTGGTGAACGCGTGTGCTTACGCCAGAATACCGAGTGACAGTCGCGATGTTGTTACACTATCTGATAGTGAAAGTGCGTTGAATTTTACTGTCACACATCCAGTTTTTGACAGTGAAGAGCTTGTGCGAGGTGTCACGTATGAAGGTAAGGTTATTTTTTAACTTAAATCTATGGTTAAAGCTAAAGAAGTTATTTATGGTTAAATATAAATACACAAATAAGGGGTTTTTCGGGAAGACATATTTGGCCAGATTGAGAAGGAGGTCTATTAAATAATAAAAAGTATGAAAAAAATCAGGAATATTGATTATGAAGTGGCGTTCCTTGGTTGCCTATCCCGCACGTGGGAAATGATAAAAGTAAAAGAATCAGGTTATTATTGATTTGTACACTTTGACGTTTCTCATTTTTTGTACTTTAATGTTTTAAATTTATTTTATCACAAAAAATTGATACTTTTGTCGCTCTCTCGACTACTACGATAAGGAATTGTCTCACCTTGACTTATTTCACTCTAGTCGTAACAACTTTAAAAACGACCTCAAATTACATAATATGTTCTCTAAATTAAAATAATATAATATTTCTTATGTGAAGCTGTTTATATATATAGTATTATTAATTAATATTGATTCTGCTATAATATAACTTAATATTTCAATTATTTTTTTCTGTTAATAGTTTTTTTTTTTGCTTAATTGTTATCTGCTATGCTTGTTTGTGTTTACGTTTATTGTATTTTGTGTAAACTATGTTAATGTAAATTTTATTTGTAATGTGATGTTACAAATTATTAAATTAACGTAACCTACCTCAAAAGACAAATTAGATAATTACGGCGAAATCGTGCTTAAAATAAAAAAATAAAGCATATCAGTGGGAGCGTGTAAAATCGTCAGTCCCTATTCTTCTACTCTATTAACCACGTAGGGATACTGCTGCGGGTCTTCGATGGCTGTATATGTTACTTACTTGAGTAAATAGGCTTTAAAAAATGTGAGAGAAGAAAAGTGTGACCGCTCGGTGCGCGGATTGATTCCACTCTCGTGGGCGCCACTCGGAGCGCTGGCCAACGATCCAACGGTGGTATTGGCCGAGCGGCAATAATGTCGCTGTGATCGCGACTAGAGCTTGTTCCAATAGGGTGTATCAGGCAAAGCTTTTTATAGATGTCGCTAGCGGCAATGGTACATTGTTTTACACCTATATCGCATCATTTAAAAATGATTTTGAATTTTTTTATTTTTAAAACAGAAAAATGAATTTTAATTTAACGTTACCTACCTTAAAAGACGAATTAAGAAAGCGAACACCGTCTTTAAAAAGAAAAAAAGGTTTTATTAATAGAACGGCAATTTTGAGATCACCATATCTTTGATTTCGCTTAGAAATCTCGATTTGTACACTAAAAAACTGCTAATATCCGGAAAATAATAAATTTCGTAATAAAAATACCAGTTTTCTATGCCACTTAGGTACCATCTATTGTGATAAAAAGTTAGTGATACACCCCATAGCGAGCAGCAGATACGGTAATATAAATATAATCTAAATATCTGCTGGAAGTGGGATAAAAAGGCGATGATACCCCATTGCAAGTCCTATTATCTTTTGGACTAACCGTTTTTAAACAAGCAAGTCACTGTTGTAATTATTATCAATTATTATCGTACCTAATAAATGTTAATTATACCTACTAGTAGATATCATTTTAAACTGCCATTTCATGCAACATTGTTACTCGTTGCTTAGACGAAAATTTTCTCATCATTATTGATGCAAAATTGTTTGAATCGGCTTTGTCCGGGTAATATAGTGTCAACGAAAAAACCCTCAAATGGTCTCGTGTCATATTTGGATATTGACGTCATTTTTTTTTTGTTATGAAAATATTAATATATTTATTCGAAGTAGATATAAAAATATTAAAATAAAATAGATTAAAAAAGTAATTATAAATAAAACTAAACTAAAAATACCTATGAAATTAAAACTATTCTACAAAATAAACTTACTTAGTTGTTGTTGTAATTGTATTGTGTTTTTATCTTAGCTATTCAAAGGCCCAATTAAAGAATACTATAATTGCATGTAGTTGCCTGTAATTGGTGCAGCATCTGTTTTCTGTCTTAGTTGTAAGTAAGAATCAATGTATGTTTTGTTGCTGTCACAGTTGGCGACCCTAATAAATAAATAAAATAAAATGAAGGCTTACCACCAGGGAGGGTACCTAAAACGTACGCATTTCCTATTTTTTTTGTTTTTTTTTTTATTTTTTTTTTATTTATAATAGTATGGTACAATTTATGGAGCAAGGTCAATTATAGGTTTGGCTATATAAACATACACACATCAAAAAAGTCTAGGGATCAAGCATGTTTATGCGGATTTCTTGTGATTGAGATGTGGCTTTGTAATAAATTTATGATTTTATAAATTTATATGGATCCTTTTTGGTGCATTTCATAATTTAAAACAGGAACTGTCAATCAAATTCGAGTAAAAGATGAAAATTAGCTGTCAATATTTTCCCTATAAAAACATAAGACGCATTGAAGACATTATTAGTGCTACTGTTTCCCTACTACTGATTAAAACCAACGTTATTATGGAGCGGCGACGTCATTTAAGCAGGGAAGAAATGATCAGAGCCGTGGGAATGATAGAAGCTGGTTCCCGGCAACGTACTGTGGCTTTAGCTCTGAATACAAGTCAGAGTGTTATCAGTCGACTTTGGACACGTTACCGAACCACTGGTACCGTGGCTGAGCGCCATGGAGGACGGTATCGCTGCACCACACGGAGACAAGACCGATACATTCAAATCACAGCTCGAAGAACTCCAACAATAACCGCCATGATGTTAGCCGTGAGCCTTCATCGCTCTTCAGGGAACTTAATTAGCGACCAAACAGTCAGAAACCGCTTGCATGAAGTGAACCTTCATTCCCGAAGACCGCTACGGGTACCACCTATAGCAATGCACAATCGTAGGACTCGATATCAATGGGCTCTTGAACACAGAAATTGGACAGAAGAACAATGGCGTTTCGTGTGCTTTTCTGATGAGTCTCGTTTTGGTATGAGGCCGGATACAAGACGTATACGACACTGGAGAACCCCTGGACGCCAACAGCGATTAAAATCCTGCCAGGAAGTCCATCCTTATAGTGGTGGAACCATCATGGTATGGGCGGGTATTTCGATCGGCGGAAGAACTGAGTTGATTTGGATCAGAGGCAACCTCAACGCTCAAATTTATGCTGAGACGGTTGTATCAGACGTCATCGTTCCTCTACAAGTGCATATCGGTCCCTTATTTCAGTTAATGCATGATAATGCACGACCGCACACCGCAAGAGTTGTAAGACAGACTCTCGCCGCAGCTAACATCAATGTCCTGCCCTGGCCTGCTCAGTCGCCAGACTTGAACCCGATTGAGCATGCATGGGATATTCTTCAGAGAAGAGCTCTGCCGAATATGGAGGGTATCCAGTCGCAAGAAGACCTTTTTTTGTTGTTGCAACGAACATGGGCGGCCATTCCACAGCGTGATTTGGATGAACTCATTTTGAGTATGCCAAACCGATGTTCTTGTGTTGTTAGTGTTCGCGGTAGAAACACGGATTATTAATTGTTTAAGTTACCCAATAAAATTTAAAAAAAAACTGTTATTTCAGTCTTTTTTTCGAACTTTAATGTTAGTGGTTCAAATGTCAAAAATCCCTTTATTAGGAAAATGGCAATTTTTTTTACTAATGCAAAGGTGACTTGGTTTATCGTTACTGTAGACAAACGAAAACATTTTATTTGATCAATCCTTAAAGAAAATTTTAATGAATATCAATCAGGAGAAAAGTTATTGCAAAAATATATGTTGATCCCTAGACACTTTTGATGTGTGTAGTACGTAGTGGAGTTTATCTATTTACTATACAAGATAAACTATCTAGAAATAGGTATATAAATGTTCCAATAGTTTATTACTTATAAAGCACGGAAAATTTACAATGCCGAGTTTTCCCAGTTTGCGGATCAATATGACGTGGTCCACACGGTCAAAATCATGACCAATTCTGGGTTCCAGAGAACATCTCTAAGAATTTGCAATAAAATCGGTTATAATAAATAATAAAATAAATAATAAATAAATAAATAAAATAAAGAAATATCACCACGGCAAGCTTACAATATTAGTTCTCATTGAAAATACAAATTGTTATTACTTTCTGGATATATTATCGAAGCTTTTAAGTGTACACATCGAGATTTCCAAGCGGAATCAAAGATATGATGATCTCAAAATTGCTGTTCCATTAATTTTTTTATTTATTTTTATTTTTAAAGACGGTGTTCGTTTTCTTAATTCGTCGTAGGCTTCTTAATTCGTCGTAAAATTAGGTTACAATTTATATTTCTGTTATAAAAATAAAAAACTACAAAAACATTTAAAATGATCCGTCATAGGTGTAAACAAGGTACCAGTGCTGCTAGCGACATCTACAAAAAGCTTTGCCTGATACACCCCATTGCCGTCATGCGTAGGGAGTGTAAGCCAAATTCTGCCGATATAGGCCATCTACAGTTCACAGATAATGATCGATTTGAAATCCAAAGATTTTATTTTTTTAAAATACACTAACTTGTCAACTCGTAATTCAAATTCAAGTCAAATTCTCTAGAAATATGTTCTAAAAAACCCATCTGAAGCAGGAGAGGTCACTCTATGTTTTAGATGCTGTGTTGATGATGGTGATGATGGTTGATTTAAAATCCAAAGATTTTATTCAAAAAAAATATATAATAAGTAAATAAATAAATAAATAAAATCAGTTTTTATTTGTCACAAAAATAGTTAATAAAAATGTAAAACATAGTTAAAAAATAAAACAAAGATATAATGACAAAAGGGTCTATGGTTCAGAAAATGGTGTTGGAAGCAGGTTCCAACAACCTCTGTTATTATACCATAGCCGACATTTAAATTTAGTGGAACAGTAATATAAATAAAAGTTAAAAAACAATAATGAAACAAAATTAAAATAAAACAAAAAATAAAAATAAAATAACCAAGAACATAAATAAATAAAAAACAGAAACCTAGACGGGAGCTAAGTTATTATAGTAAGTAGCCTAATTCTCTAGAAATATGTTTTGGAAAGCCCATCCTAGCCGAAGCATGGAGGTCTAGGACTCTTTTTTTTTTTTTTTTTAAAGATTCACCGAATCCCCACCGCGGGAGGTCGCATGCCCGACACACCGTGAGGCCTCCTAAAGAGACCCCAAGGCGCCTACGGCTAAAACCGTATCTCTCTACGTGCCTTACCAGCTAAGTCTGAGTCGTGGCTACGGAGTAAAGTGTTTAGTGGTTCTGATGAGGTTTATGATAAAATGTGTCGAATAGCAAGCTGTGTGGCGGCAGGTAAATGTTTGTAAAGGATTACTTATGTTCAAACTTTGGGTCAATATGCGAAGTTTACAACTGTTAACTCTATTATGTAAGGTCGGATTTACTGACTTAAGTTGTGATCAATAAAGTGTGCTTAGGGTTTGATCACATCATCATTTCATTTAGGCCTTAGGGAGGTAAACAATTTCTCGAACGTATTTTTGGTATTTAATTATTACTTAATACTTAACTGCCTCCGTGGTCTAGCGGTTAAGTTCGTGGTTCGATTCCTGGTCGGGACACAAAAATATTTATTAATGTAAATAAATACATTTAATTTATTTCTGATATTTCTCGAGTTTGGTACGCTGGAGACATCGACGAGCTTGCCACTTGTCATGATTGGCCTATAGTAAAGCTGGCTAAATGTGAATCTGCTTATTTATAAGCGTGGTTTCTGACCACCCCGAAAGGGAAACGGTCGTGATGGTACTACTTAATACTTCACAGGTTTATTTTTACTTAAGTAATAATTAAGTACCAAAAATACGTTCGAGAAACTGGCTGATAGACTTTGACTGTTCTTGCATTTGTTATGCTTTTGTACATCATCATTACAGCCCGTAGAACACAGCGTCCTAGACCTTCACTGCTGGAGCTGGGCCTTCCATAACATATATCTGGAGAATTTGGCCTACACTCGCCACGCGGGCCAGACGGCTTGGCGAGGATATCATGTCAATTTTTTATGACAATTAATTAACGATTCCACAAGTTGGTATTAGTGGAACCGGGACCGACGGCTTAACGTGCTCTCCGAGGCACGGGAACGGTGGTGTTGAAAATCTATGAGAAATGTACTTAAGAAAAGTGTATTTCTCATTGGTACATGCCGGGGGGGTTTGAACCGACCTTTCAAAAGTCTACTGGAACACGCTGTTTATTCTATTTTACATTTATAGGAAAAAAAAAATACAATAAAGATTTTTATTTTATTTATTGTTATGTTGGCCAGTCAGGTTGACAAAGGGTCAAAAAACGTTTATAAAAATAAATAATAGGCTTTGACTTCACGTAGTCGATGATACATATTGGCGATTTATAAGTGCAGTGCAAATCGATGTTCCGATAGAGAGATGTGTCTTCAATGGGGTAGTCATTGAACTTAACCCTAAAGACCAGTCACGGCATTTACTAGGTGTTACGATTAAATATTTAGCTTAATACTCAAAATAAGTAACTTAAATGACAATACGAAGCGGTAGTGGCTTAGTTGTATAAACGTTTTTTTTTATCCTAAAAAACGGTCAGTTCAAACACCGGCATGTACCAATGAGAATTTTCTTTTCTTACGTACATTTGCCATTTAAGACTGACTACAAATAAAATTTTGACCACATTTATAAAGGTAGGTTAAAGTACGAAATTTAATGCAAGCCTACCTCGATCCTTGGCGCCGCATCAGACTGGATACATTTGAACATCATTATAGGATCCCAGATGAACTTGTTGTATCAGCCTATAGGCCAGACATCTTAGTGTTTTCTCGAAACTTCGGAACGAAAAAAGTTATTCTTATTGAACTTACCGTTCCGTGGGAATCCAAAAGCCCACCACATGAAGTCGAACAAATATTGTGATCTCACAGAAGAAATGATAAGGAACGGGTTCAAGACTCAGCTTTACGCAGTGGAAGTTGGTGCGAGAGGAGTTCTAGCAAAATCTAAGCATCACTTGCTGAAAGAATTGGGCCTAAGGTGCTCTGTAGGAGATACATTTATAGAAAGAGCTTCCAAGACGCATTATAATAAAAAATGAAGCCTCCTTTTCAAACCAGCCTTCTGTCGGTCGCAAGCTCGAGACACCTCTTCTTTCTTTCTCCTCTCTTACTGGTCTGGCCGCAGAATTAGGTTACCGCCATCTATTGTTATTTGTGAAAACCATTTACAAGGCTAGCCAGTGAATGTTGCATATTTTGCAGTCGTCGATAAGACAGCCGTGCTGCTCGCTTTGCACCAGTGTGCTTCGGACTATAGCTCGGAAACGTTGGTGGGCCTTGTGTCCTCGGAAAGACCACCACCTTCACCTCTCTGGAGTACGCTCGAACCGCGCCGCTCTAATGATAATAACGTGTTCGCGAATATAAAGTGTTCTACTGCATTATCAAACCCGCACCCGCACCGCTGATATATCGCACTTGGATTGTCACGTGGCTGACTTGAAGGCTGATGCGTGGCTATTGGAATCCTCGTCATTGCTAGTTCAAGTAAGATTTTCTACAGATAATTCTAGACTTGGAGTAACTTAGTACTGCTGTGACCCGACCAGGTTTCTCACTGCTGGAGCTATCGAAGGCATTTAAAAAATCGCAAAACCGGTACTACACTTACACTGAATCCATGAAATGCTTGAAAATTTGTCTTCCACTTAAAATCGTTATTCATTTGTTTGCTATTTTTCTCTGTGTAAAATAAGGTATATGACAAATATGTCAAAAAGTTAAAAATCCGATTTAATACCAAAAAAAACCATGTCCATTATTTTGTCATAAGGGCCCGGTCCATGCATAAGTTCATGTGGTAGTAAATTGGATGTATTGTGTCGCAGCGGGAGAGAATTTCAAACATGGACGGGGTAGAACAATGACGTAATAGGGAAGCGTTCCACAGTGCACCCTTTGTTACTATCCACCATCCACTTCATCTGCAGGGGATTAAGGCTGCTTGTCCACCAAATGTGCCAGGCAAAAGTTCATAATAACTTATACAAGGGAAATATTATGTTTATTTGAGTAACATGAGTTACAATATTAGATATGATAAAAGGCTCGTTCGTTATTTAGGTTTTTACTACAGTTATTATATTATTTGTAAAATATAAAATAATAATTACAATCTACAAAAAAATATTTCAAACAAAAATTTAAATTAAATAATCTATATTACAATAAAATCTAAATTTAACCTAAAAAATAATAATAATAATACATAGAAAATAAAAATTAAATACTTACAAAAAAATAGCTCCTCCAAATCGCTGTCCGGTGGCATGGTGCCCAATACACTAGCAGCATTTCCCCTTTGAATTATGATACTTAATTTTTGTGAGAAAAAACTGCCAGCCCATTTAATAATAAATGTCAGAAAATGAACTTAGGACGCAACGAACGTGTCGAGCGCACGAGATGCAAGCCAAAAGAGAGCGGAGGTCTTTACGACGATACGACTCCAATCTGAAGAGCCACCACGGGAGGTCGCATGCCCGAATCACTGTGAGGCCTCCTAAGGAGACTCCAAGGCGCCTACGGACCAAAACCCTATAAACCGTCTCTCTTTTACTGTTGGCCCTGCGTGCCTTAACTGCTAAGTCTGAAACGTGGCTACGGAGTGAAGGCACTCGTTCGCCGCGTGGGAAGTAAAGGCACTCGCTGCTCTGTTTTATATAGACGATTCCGTTTTACCGCCTGCAACCCTGCATTTATTCTCGATTTTCTTCTAACTATATATTAATTAGAATTAAACATGTACGAGTATATCTTTATTTTTTAAAATATTACATTAATAATTAATTTAGTTTTTTTTAAATTCATTGTACTTTACTTCCTTCGAATACACATTTAACATATATTAACTAAACCTCAAAATAAATAATCTATAATTAAATAATAAAAATAACCGCCTCCGTGGTCTAGCGGTTAAGTTCGTAGATTTAGACTCGGAGGTACCCAGGTTCCATTCCTGATCGGGTCACAATAATATGATTTAAATAAATAAATAATTATTAATATTTAATTTATTCGTGATATTCTCAAGTTTGGTACGCTAGACATCGACAAGCTTGCCACTTGTCATGATTGGCCTATAGTAAAGTTAGTTTCATTGGCTGGCACCTTGGAGAATCTGGGAGACTAGATTCATGAGTCACACAGGCGGTGTTGTACTAGGAACAGCGCCCAGCACCAATGGTAGTTACCCGCCGAGATCCTGTCGGGGAAACGGGAAATTATCCGTCCTATCAGGCCTATTGAACATCCGGGCCTGGATGACTCCCCTGTCTGTCATGTGATATTTAAATCATATCATTTATAGGATGAGCGAAGAGAGATTGACGAACCAGATATAAGTTGTGGGTAAAAGAGGCCCTGGCAGACCAAGACTTGCCTATCATGATCAAATAAATAAAACATTAGCTGAAGGTGAATTAAAAAGCCATCGAAACAAAAGGGCATGTATGAAGAGGTTGATAAATGTCGAAGAAGTGAAAGAGGTATGTCGTGATCGTGACAAGTGGCGCTCAATTGTCTCTGCCTACCCGCAAGGGATTTGGCGTGAAGATATGTATGTGTATGTATGTTTATTTAAGAACAGTGAGAGTTTTGTCTCTACGCTAAAGAAGCATGATGACACTTTTCAAGATGTTATATTGTACACAACGGGGAATACAACTGACCTGATTTTCGCGGTTTTTTTATTCGATCAGGAATCAGAACAACAATAATGACATGGCTGAATGCTATATGATGTTTGCCTTTTGTATGAAAACAACAAAGGATTGATTTATTGTTCATATAATACCTCTCCAGCTGTATCTGGGAAACGAATCAGCCGTGAACGCCAAAATCAACACTCGCGAGCAATAGAAAGGGGTCACAAGATTTTTTAAATATTCGGTGTTACTAATAATAATAATAATAAATAACGTTTATTGAGCTTTCTTATTGGTATCTATGTACAAAGTTGAGTAAACAATATATAAAATATTCCTTGAATTTTACATTTTAAGTTAAATATTTTTGATTGACTGCAAACCATAAGGATAAGCAATTTTAAATAGGCCCCTGACTCCTAACCAAGATAACTTGTATTCTAGGATGTCAGTCAGTTCCATATTGAAAAATACTCATAGCCTCAGATAGCCAGCTCAAAAGGCATGATAATAAAAATAAAAAAAAACAACGTAAATCAAAGTACAAAAGAGGTTCCAACACAACAGACCTGTAAAAATAATATATATTAATTTACCAATTTACCTACAAAATACAATCAACACTTATTCCAAACAGTATACTGCAACAAAATTTCGAATTAGTAGTGAACCCACACAAGGCACTTTCATGCCTGGCCAACTCTGGGTCCATGCAGTCGATTACCAAACCATATTACATTTAAGTTTACAAAATTAAATAAAATATACAAAAATTAAAGAACAACAAATTATTGTGTTCTTAAATTAACAAAATGACTGGTAATAGGCTAATTGACAATTTTTCAAAGTGTGTTTTAAATTATTTCTAGAAAGAAAGAAAAAAGTTTATTTGTCACAAAAAAAAAACACAAGCAGTAAAATAATAATAATACAACAAACAAGATAGTGCGGTGACAAATAGGAAATCAACTCAGCAATAAGCTGTAACACTCGGTCATACCTAAATATAAATAACATAATAAATAAATATAAAACCAAAAATATTCTACAAGGAATATAATAATGATTATTGTATAAAAATTAAAAAAGGAGCAATATTAATAAAAACTTGTCCTTCAAATAAATAATATAATATACATAAAACTATGGCCATATAATTTGGCTAATTTTTAAAGTTACTAAACTAGACAAAGAAGCTGTAAATTTGGAATACAATAAAATTACACCTATATTCTAAGACGTTACCTCAACGGCTCCGTCACTCAATATTTCCTTCCAGCTGTCCAACGAAAATGAAGTATCTGTAATAATTACGATTAAAGTTAAAAATAGAGCCGACAGTTTTATTTTGAAGGTCAGCCAGTAAGCTTACATTAGACACCATACATACATACATATCTTCACCTTGCGGAGTAGGCAGAGACAATTGAGCGCCATTTGACACGATCACGACATACCTCTTTCGGTTCGTCGATATTCATTATCCTCTTCATACATGCCCTTTGGTTACGAAGACTTTTTAATGCACCTTCAGTCAGTGTTTTATTTATTTGATCGTGATATGTGAGTCTCGGTCTGCCAGGGCCTCTTTCACCTACAACTTTCGAATTATATATCTGGTTGGTCAATCTTTCATCGCTCATCCTTTCAACATGCCCGAACCATCGTAGCATGCCTTTCCTTATTTTTGTCCCTATGCTTTCCTTCATATCAACCCTTTTCCGTATTTCGACGTTACGTATGCGGTCCGCCAAAGTGACGCCACATATCCGCCGCAACGACCGCATTTCTACTGCATTAACCCTACTCTCATGCGTATTCTGACGTATCCACGTCTCGCTTCCATACATACATTAGACACCATTTTTAATAACTACCATCGGCCTAATTCTGGCGGTTTCGACTTGCGTGTCGGTTTGAAATATTCAAATAAAAAGCGACAGATCTCCATAGAAAACTGTCAATTTCATCCGAGCAAATCGTGCGGACATGCATGTCGAAGGCGCGAGAATCGGGGCCCATATATAACTAAACATTTCTACATAGAACTTTATTAGCTTGGTTTTGGTTAGAGGCCGGTTGTCTTTGCTTCCGAGTGTAATGTGTTATTTATCTTAGTATTGCCGATATGAACTAGCAGTTAATATCCGCTTTGATAAGTTGAGTTGGCAATAAACACGGTTCAGAACAGATTCGACCAAACTTCATACTACCAACTTAGGTTAAGTTTAGTTAAGCGTTCTTAAGGTGGCTTTAGACCAAACAAGCGAACGCTCATTCTATCTAATCTTTATCACCAGTTTTTTTTAAAAATATTTTCACACAAATAACATATGTATATAACTTATCTACCACTACCAAATCGTTGAAATGTTTTCTGAGTTACTGTTTTTTTTATTCTTAATACGTAAAATATTAAATTTACGGCAGAGTTTTGTTACAAACTATTTAAGTCTTTGGTCGTACAAACCCTTTCAATTTAGGAAAATGTTAACTTCAATGTCCTTTATTATAAAGGGTGTTTAAATTAACTCTAATAGCACCCTTGTACAAAACTTAAAATGTTTCTTATACAACAACCACTAATCCCAGTTTTTTTTAAATTTGGCAACACCAAATAAAAAAAAAATAACAACTGACAATCCATACTAATAATAATCCATTACTTATTTAAGTAGTTACAAAATAATTTATGCTTTGGCCTAAATATCACATTAAATATACACACAACTTAAAATTAAACTTCTATAAACTAAACCTAATAAAAAAAGCGGTAAGTCCGTGGATTTAGACTCGGAGGTATCGGGTTTGATTCCTGGTCGGCACACAAAACTATTTAATAATTAATATTTAATTTATTTGTGATATTTCTCGAGTTTGGTACGCTGGAGACATCGAGGAGCTTGCCACTGGTCATGATTGGCATATAGCAAAGTTGGTTAAATGTGAATCCGCTTAAAGGCGGATATAGATAGATATTCAGATTCATTTACTGTATCGGCTGCTCGTCAGTGGAACAAGCTTCCACTGACCATCAGACAAGCTCCTTCAATTCACATATTTAAAAAACAACTTAATACTTTCTTTTTAAACAAGCAGAACAGTATATTTTAAATTTAAATATTTCTTCTTAATAATATTATATTATCTTCATATATATCTACTATATATTAATAAGTATTTAAGTAGTCTATGTATACATACTATTTATGTAGTTTATTCAAATTTAAAATAAGGTTAAAATTGCACCCCAAATATTATACTGTCTCACTCTCTCAAAGGTTAGCTGGTAGAAAAAGCCGAAATGGCTTTAAGTTCGCCTTTGTACATACTTTTAAGTTAAAGTGCAATAAAGTATTTTAATAATAATAATAATAGATAAATCATCAATGATACGACTCCAGCCTGAAGGGCCACCGCGAGAGATCGCATGCCCGACTCACCGTGAAGCCTCATAAGGAGACCCCAAGGCGCCTACGGACTAAAAACGTCTCTCTTTCACAGTTGGCCCCATAGATATAGAATACGCGACGATCCTATGTCTATGGTTGGTCCTGCGTGCCTTAACAGCTAAGTCTGAGTCGTGGCTACGGAGTGAAGGCACTCGTTCGCCGCGTTTGTGTTCCACTAATGCTAGTTTGTTTATATGTAATAATATAACAAGCTGTGTTTTTTTTTTGTATAATAAATAAATATCTTGATGTATTAGGTTAATTTAAAATAGAATATAATAGACACAACTAAAGCCTTATTTATTTATTTTTATTTATTTATTCTATGGAGAACTATCGACAATACAATAAAAAATCTATGTTAAAAAGAATTAGAAACAGAGTGTCATTAAAAAGTTCTCACCAATAGTAACAATATACCTATAAAATCAACAAGTAATATTTTAATCTAAGATAATAAAGCACTTACATACACATACATAATAACAGCATAAACAATACATACATGACAGAATAGACTGAAGATACGATACAATATACAGTATTAATGTATTATAAATTAAAGAATAAGTTGTTAAGCTTATGTCTCACCGTCCTTACATTTGTATAAAATATGTCGATATCGCACTTGAGTAACAGCTCATTGAATGACCTACATGCTCTATTTAAATATGAATTTCGTCTATATGAGGTATTGGAATTCTGGACAACAAAAGTGGGTTTGTACCTAGATATTCTTACAGGGGTTGCGAATTTGATCTTTTCCAGGAGAGCAGGACAATTGACTTGACCGTTCAGATTTTAATTTCCTAAACTATTATTATTAATAATAGGGATAGTGACTGCGGCATAGAGGTGGATATTTTGCGATTTCAAACCCGGTAACAGTTAACTTATGAAGACAGACGAGATATTTAATGCCTATAAACTGGTAATCATCATACGAATGTTGTATTAAAGCAGGTTGAAATAACTCGAGGTTTTGCTTCCATGTTAAATGTGCTGAGAAACGACGATTTGGTATTCATGAAGTCAAATCACGGACTATTACAACGGAATTTAAGAACGCGATAAGACGACTGAAAGGTTGAAAATTCAGGTTTTATTTATTTAGGCTCATTGATATCTCTGATGACAATAGGGCTGGCAGTTTTTTCTCACAAAAATTAAGTATCTTAATTCAAAGGGGAAATGCTGCTAGTATTGGACACCATGCCACAAGACAGCGATTTGAAGGAGCTTTTTTTTGTTTATAACTATTTCATTTTATTTTATATGTATTTTTTTAGGTTATTTTTAGATTTTGTTGTAATATACCCCACCCCGCGTTCGTTCTATAGCATTTCCAACATCTCTTTTCATTTCATTTTTTTTTTCACTTCCTACTTAAATATAGAAACAGTATAAACGAATTACAATAAAAAATAATTTTAATAATAATAATAATACATATTTCCAGACAGGTCACACAGCGCCATCTAATTTCCGTGGTAAGCTACGAGGCTTGTTTTACGGAAACTAGATGGTTGATAAACTACATATTATACTTTTTTTTTTGTAAATATATACATATAAACACCCAGACCGAGACAAATTATAAAATGTACAACTTGCCCCAGGTGGGAATCGAACCCACGACCTCCCGAGTTCACGGCAACGTTTGTTACCACTAGACCTAGAGGCGGTCAACGAAAAGAAAACCAAATATTAAATTAACTTTAAAATGGCGCGGGACATTATGACAAACAACTGACAGCGCTCAGAGCGATCTACCTCGATATCGTGAGCAGTCTAAGCGCGAGAAATGATGTCATTTGTGATGTCACATAGCTTTGGCAAAACAGTTTAAGCGCGTCTCGGAACACCTTTAAGCGTGCTTAGGTTACTATTATCGTGTCTCGGAACGACAAACAAACGGTGGATAGTTTTCTGCTCCGGCAGACTGGGAATATTGCCACCATAAGTCCACCTATGCCATCTATGTTCGTCGGATGAAGGTGGATTCTAACCACCAAGAGATATACGGTCGTGATGATACTTTCTCTACTCTGGTGTATTAGCAGACTTAGAGCTTAGTTTTTGGCGGGAAAAGATGTATTGTTAAACCGCTTTCTGTCTGTCTGTATGGGCCGCAAACACCCACGCTCGCCTTTTGACATTTTGAAACTCCCCACACAGACGGCAAACAAGCCAATTCTTGAATCATTTTTAATTTACCTTGGCCATTAATTATTAGAGCCCCTAGAACACATAGTTCTAGATCTCCACTGCTGTAAATGAGCCTTCCAGTAGCCCTAGGACGATCAAACGTTCCGTTATAGAATCGAGATCAAGTATGAGATTTAAGGCAAGCGATATTAGATGCGATGTAACCGAAATAAAAATAGTTCTGAAGTATTTCTTCTCCCGCCACGCTGCAGCTGGTCTGATTTTTTTTACTCAATTTGCTAACGAATTCTAATTACAGCCCCTAGAACACAGCGTCCTAGACCTCCACTGCTGGATATGGGCCTTTCAGAACTGGAGAATTTGGCCTACACTCGCCACGACGAGACGACTTGGCGAGGATATGATGTCAATTTTTATGACAATTTATTAACGATTCAACAAGTTGGCATTAGTGGAACCGGGACCGACGGCTTAACGTGCTCTCCGAGGCACGGGAACGGTGGTGTTGTAAATCTATGACAAACGTACGCAAGAAAAGTGTATTTCTCATTGGTACATGCCGGGTGGGTTTGAACCGACCTTTGTAGGATTTAAAGTACGCGTTCTTACAACCGAGCCACCACCGCGCCATGTATTTACTAAGCAACATTTGAGGTTCAACTCATGACGTTCATCTTGTTTGCAAACGTTGCACGACAGCACGCGATGTTGCTGGATGACGCGCAACAAGGTTCTTGTCTTGTATTATTGTTTGTGTTCGTTCGTAATTTTGGCGCGCAGTCGCAATGAGCGCAAGCTTGGTGATGGAAGTGATGCCGCGGCATCAAAGCATGGCGCAAATATTGGTCTTGCCGAGTGGTTGTACTCTTCCGCAGCCTGGGTGCTGCTCAACGGGATCTCCTGTGTTACTGTAAAAAAAGTAAAGTATCATCACGACCGTTTCCCTTTCGGGGTGGTCAGAAACCACGCTTATAAATAAGCGGATTCACATTTAGCCAACTTTACTATAAGCCAATCATGACAAGTGGCAAGCTCGTCGATGTCTCCAGCGTACCAAATTCGAGAAATATCACAAATAAATTAAATATTATGTAAATAAATACATTTACATTAATAAATATTTTTGTGTCCCGACCAGGAATCGAACCCGGTACCTCCGAGTCCTAAGTCCACGGACTTAACCGCTAGACCACGGAGGCAGTCTGTTACTGTAATGCTGCCAAAGATGGCAAATAACGCTTCTGTTGACACCAAAATGCCGATATACCTGAGATTGATTCCTTCTTCTCCTATTCACTTCATCTGCGTTGTAATGACGTCGCTCCATGAAGTAAACAATTATCTTACAATTCAATTTTGTCGAAAACTCTATTTTAAATATTGATAAAACTAAATACCAAAGCACAGAGAACACATTTAAATTCGAACAAAAGTTTGAACAAAATTTTGTGAAAAAACAAAACATAATCAAACAGTTTTATTTTACAACCAGCCAGTATGTTATCTGGAACAAAAAAGGTTACATTACTACTAACCTATATAAAATGAAAATAGATAAATTAAAGAAGTTTTATTTCACAGGTATACACCCATATCAAATAAAATTTACAGTGAAACTATATTACAAATATAAAATATAAAAATACATAAAAAACAAAAGAAAATATTTGCTAAACATCGACCAAAGTTCATTTACGGTTTGGGCTCTGCTGAACAGACAGCCAATGTGAGTGTATTTTACTGGGGGTCCCGTCGCAAACCGCTCTCAGAATGCGATTTGTTGAAGAGCGTAGCCGCTCCCAGAAACACGTGACACGGTTTCGGAGCACCGCGAAGAAGTCTGCCTCGGTCGGCGCATGAGGATACGGAACGCATCATTGTACTGTACCCTCATGGCACTGTATGATTTCCTATGGTAGCTGACCCATAGTTGGTAAGTGTACATACATTGACAGTATGTTTTAAACAGAGTCAGCTTGACATTTTTACTACACTTGCCAAACCTACGCGCGAGCATGTTACACCGGACGGCCAGAGCTCTCCTCTCGCTCTCGATGTCCATGTCATCTTTTAGGTCGGGTGTCATCACGTGTCCTAGATATTTAAATTTTTCTACAACCTGAACCACTGAACCATTTAATTTCACTTCTGGCACCGTAGCCGGACCCCTTCCAGCCCTAAATACCATCATTTCAGTTTTGAGAATATAATAAAAGATAGAATATTTGATTCATATAATTTGTATCATGTTACAGGTTACTTATACTTTTTAGATGTGTGTACTTTTACAATATGTATTTATTAGTATGTAGTGTATGTATGTATGTCTTAGTATGTAGTATATTGTTTGTTATCTTATCATTTTATATCAGCACAACCCTTCATCTCCTCTCCCAAAGGTTAGATGTTAGAAAATGCCTTGTAGGCATTAATCTTCGCCTTTGTACATTTTTTTAAAAGAAATAAAGAATTTAATAATAATAATACTTCGTTACAAAAATAATAACGGTTCCATATTGTTTTCAAGAATTCGTTAAACAAGGTAGCTCTGAGGTTAACAGTCGGTTACGTTACGAAGCGAAATTGGCTGAGAAAAAAACATACGTATGCTTGAAAAGGCCTCATTAGGAGTCATAAGCTGCCTTAAAAACTATGTAAAATATTAGATTATATTTAAATTAAAACAAGAATTATTAAAATATATATGAAAAAAAAAAAAAAAAAGAATCCTGGCATGTACCAATGAGAAATACTTAATGACGTCATCCTCCGCGACTTGCGGATGGAAACACTGGACGAGTTCGTGTTGTCTAACCAAGGGAATGGTCGCACAGCAGAGAGGTCAAATTTGCCACTCGTGAGAGATTTGGCCCCCCTGCACGCCAGACCTCCCGAGGTTCTACGGTGCATGGCGCGTTTAATAGCCTGATCACGTTGACATTCCGCGGCCTCAGCCGCGCCCGCTCTTATTAAATTTAACCTATAATAAAGGTTCCCACGCCCTGCCCGTAGTTACGTGCATGCTACTTTTGTTACGAGGCCAACACCTCGTTACAAATTCCCGTCTTCCCCCGGAATCTCCGGAAGACCCCCCCCCCGTCTGAGATGTACTTTTCTTAAGTAGATTTGTCATTTATTTACAATACTTAAGCCGTGTCGGTCCCGGTTACACTATTATACAACTTGTAGAAACGTTAATAATTTTTTCTTTATTCGAACAAAATAACAAATAAATAAATTTACATAAATACCTATATAAAAATAATATTATTTAACCTAGAATAACAAATTCAATATAATAAAAATTTAAGCATCCTAATGTCTCAAACCTTACAATATAAAATTTTCCTCCAGGCCATTGTCTAGTGGCATGGTGCCCAAAACACTGGCAGCATTTCCTCGTTGAATTTCGATACTAATCTTTTCAGCGAGGAAGCTGCCAGCCCGTGGGTCACCAGAGACGTCGACTAGTTTTTTTGAAATTTCTTTAAATAAAGTTTTTGCCCACGGTCCTATGGTTTCAACGGCAAAGGCCACAAATATATAATCATTGCAAATGTTTATATATTTGCGGCGCTTGACGTTTTGAGCTTGTTCTGCCGCCGCACCAGCTCTGACAGTAGTTCCTTGAAGATGGGAAGTTGCTAGTGTGTCTACACATGTGACGTCCCACACTAGTGATTTTCCCAAACTCCAAGGAACTAAGGTCATACCGTTAGGTCTCTTGCCATCATCTCTAAATAAGCCCGTGGGTTCTAAGGTGGCTGGAATAGAGATGGAGGCAAAAGATCTGCGGATCAAATTATTGATAGAGCTGTGGCGGTAGAAGCGGCCGGCGCTTTTAAAACAAGATAGATAGTCTATCAATGTTAATAAATTGACATTAGATCCTCGTCAACTCGTCTGGCCAGCGTGACGAGCGTAGGTCAAATATATCTGGAGAATTGATATGAATATGTTCTGGAAGTCCTTCTGCAACAATGGAGGTCTAGGACGCTCTGTTCTACGGGCTGTAATGAAAAATACAATGACTGCTTCGATAATGAAAATTCAGGCTTCTAGTTTTATCCACAACGAAGTTATAGAGGGGCGAAAATGGCCCGAACTGTTTCGAGAAAACGATGGTGATCGCTTGGCAATTAATAATAAAAATAATAATCGTTTATTATTAATTTATTCCGTTTATAGATCGGTTCGTTGATTTTAATTTATCTATTTCTATTCATACAATATATTTGTCAATTTGCGTATTGGGGTCGTTATTAAGGCACCACACTAAGTAAATAATTATTATACATTTTCCAAATATTGCTCATAGAAGGCGACCGAACGTGAGCTGAGTCTGAAACACAGAAAATAAATCTTAGTTGGTGGCGACTCTTTTTCTGGCTGCATGAATCACAAACACTGAAATAAATTTATTTTATGATTGGTAAATTAAAACCTTAATTCGGGGCAGTTGCAGTAAGGATTCTTTTAACAAAATCCATACGACTATCTAGTGCCGTAATTAAGAAATTGCCTTCTGGAGAATTTCTTGCCCAGTAGGTATTTATTTTCAAGAGAACAGTATGAAAACGTTTTGATTATTATTTAATAAACTCTAAATTATTTACTTGGCCTCGAATACTACTTTTCTTATATGCACTTTTTTTTTCTTTTACTTTGGCGGACTTAATGCCGGCGGACAAATTAGAACATTTATAGGTGCAATGAAAAAAATATTAATAGTAGGATAAATTCAACATAATTATATAGTATACTTACACAAAATATACATAAATATACATATCGCTGTTTCAATGCAAAAGGGACACAAACCAAAATAATACTTTTTTACATTAGAGCTAATAAAAGTTTTTAAATGTTTATTTTGTCTATTGCTCTGTTATCTGTTGGTATCGTATCTACAATCTACACCTTAAAATGTGAATTTTATGTACTGTTTTTTTTTTCATATACTTAATTATTGATGTACAGGGCAATTGTTAGAATAAAATCTTTTTTTTATATTTTTAATTATGGCTCTTTTGTATTGAAGCAGCGATATATACACTTATTAACATTGTTGGGAGCTATTTAGAAAGTGTAGATAGTTTTTTGAACCAAGATCTGGTAAACTTACGGCAGGGTCGAAAGGTAGGTAATAAAATGCGGCCACCGAAGAATGTCACCTTAACTCAAAATGACACACATTCGTATTTGGCACCAAAATTATCCACAGAACACAATAGCATGACATTTTAGTAATTTAGGCTTTTGAGAGCTGATGAGCCGATTCAATATTTAATTCAAATAATTTCCCCTGCTTCCCGGAAATTAATAAATAATTCAACATTATTCTTTTATGGATAAAGAGGCTGTGTTTTTTCAAGCGTGTAATTTTTGAAAGAGCGAATATTTTTAAAATTATAATCTAAAATAAAAATAAAGAATTACGTATTTTTTATTTTAATTATTCAGTGATAAATTCTTAACGGAGAAATTTTCCCAAAAATATCGCCACACATACAAGCCTAATCATGTAGGTAGCGAAAGGTCGACGATCGCGTGAACGTTGACTTACGTATCTGTTTCTCACTCTATTTTGTCTCTCGGCTGTGAGCTCATAAATTAATAATAAGACATACGGCCGGTTGCAGAAAGCATGATTAAAATAATCTATGATCAACAATATGATATTAGTATAATATAAAAATAAAATAAATAAATAATTATTTGCAGACAGGTCACACAGCGCCATCTAATTTCCGTGGTAAGCTGCGAGGCTTGTGTTACGAAAACTAGATGGTTGATAAACTACATATTATACTTTTTTTTTATATCTATAGTACAGTTGGCTAAATGTGAATATTTATAAGCGTGGTTTCTGACCACCCCGAAAGGGAAACGGTCGTGATGATACTTTACTTTTTACTTTTTTACCATCTATCATGCGCCATCTATCGTGATAAAAGATAATATATCGTGGTAAATTAGTGATACATCCCATTGGGTTTAGTTAAGAATTTTGTAGACTAGGTTTAATTTTAAGCGCTGTCGAATCTGTAACTAAATAAATAAATTTAGAATGCCGAACAATATAATAATTAATAATAATAGATATTTAACTATTTTAAAAATCTTAGTCATCCACTTAAAGAAATAGACTACCGCCACGGCCATTTGTAGGCGATTAGGTTCATCAACAATCGACCCACTGCGAAATCTATTTCTCTATTCTAGGAAGTCTAGGCATTGCGTGATACAATCGCATGACGCAAGTTCAATGACCTATGTAGGGTTGTTCAATTTGAATACCTAGTATCTATACATATGTATGAAATGAACACGGGCTTAGTTGTCAAAAGAGCGCAGGCAGATTCTCAGGACACCAAGCCTTAAATGAGTTTATAAAGAGAAGTTTATGGTCTGCTAAAATTCCGTCCGTCCTTGAACCATCAGGTGTTTCACGTAGTGATGGTAAAAGGTCGGATGGTATGTCTCTTGTACCATGGAGTGAGGGAAGATGTCTTGTTTGGGATGCCACCCGTGTGGATACCTTTGCCGCTTGCCACATTTCCTCTACATCAAAATAAGGCCGGTTCTGCTGCTCATACAGCCGAATTTAAAAAGCACATCAAATATAATAAACAAAATTATAACTTTGTGGCATTTGGGGTTGAAACAATGAGGGTATATTCTCTTGATACCCACAAATTCATAAAAGAGCTGGGTAAACGAATTTTTCAAGAGTGTGGCGATCCCAAATGCCATAACTACCTAAAACAGAATATTTCGATTATAATTCAACGAGGAAATGCGGCGAGCGTTTTAGGTACCCTCCCTGGTGGTAAGCCCTTAGTTTATTTTGTAGAATAGTTTTAATTTCATAGGTATTTTTAGTTTAGTTTTATTTATAATTAGTTTTTTAATCTATTTTAGTTTTAATATTTTTGTATCTACTTCGAATAAATATATTTTTTGTATACAGGTATATACGAATCTATATTTATTTAAGCAATATATTACGAAGCGACAGGGCAATAAATACAATGTCACCTAATTGCCTGATATATTATTTTTGGGTAAATATAGCTCAGACTAAAATTGATTTTCCGCAGCTTCTATCTAGAATTAATTTGTGTTCTCCAGTTAAACCCTTAAGAAGGTCAACATGCTTATCAGTGCCATCTAGTGCATCTAGGTAAAGATGTAATTCGTATTGCTGCCGTGCAAATTGGTTGACTTTTCTGATTTGGATTTCACATTGGTTTGACTGAGTGTTTTTAAGTGTTTTAGAAGCTACTTAAACTGTTACTCATACTTAATATATTTTCTTATATTTGCTTTCATTATTATTTAATTATCAGCTTGCTGTCATAGTTATCTATATGTGAAAAAAATTTAATGCTTATTACTTGTATATTTTTGTTCAGGTTGTTTAACTTTATGTTTTTTTTAAAACTACCCTACAGAATACGATCAAGAATAAACCAACTTATAATCTTCCTTTCCCTTACATAATAAACCCAGCACCCGCACGGTGAAACCATAGATTGCTACGAAAGTACACACGTCCTGTGATGTGGCCAGAGCTTTAACATACAATTTATTACCCTTGTCAACGCCACTTCCAGCTACACACTTTTGGCTTATTGCTAATAGATTTAA
Source organism: Tinea semifulvella (assembly GCA_910589645.1). Classification (NCBI taxonomy): domain Eukaryota; kingdom Metazoa; phylum Arthropoda; class Insecta; order Lepidoptera; family Tineidae; genus Tinea; species Tinea semifulvella. Next base: position 1,798,205 of record OU342615.1, on the reverse strand, counting down.
GGGTGAATTTATTTGTGTTATGTTTAACCGTGTTTGTGGTAAAGTGTAGGTCTTCTTTGTATGCTGTCCAATTTAAAAATCTAGTAACTTACATTGGTCATGAATAAAATAAATAACAAGATACTTTGGTGGTGGAGTAATCAAAAACCCTACTGTTCATATTCTAAGCATAATCCACGCTTTAAAAAAAATCTTTTGCGCACTCAAACATATTTCAATTTCAATTAATTTATTAACCATAAGATACTGATACTGATTTTCACTAACTAATTTCATAATAATCCTATGCTTCTTGTATATAGCTATTTGTAAATATTTTATTTTATTATAATTTTTATTTTACTAATGTTTAATATTTTTAATTTTTAATTTGTTTTTTTTTTTTTTTTTAGTATTTAACCCACTGTTTTTGAGAAATAAAATGTACAAATAATATAAAATCTTTCTGGCTTAAGATCTAATAATTTATAATATTGTAATTTTTATGTCCTAGTTATAAGCTGTGATTTTTCTGAAAATAAATAAATAAATACATTAAGTACACTCGGTTTTACACATACATATTATTGTTTACCAATCATATAGCATTAGTATATCAGAATCAGTATTTAGTATATCAGATAGCAGAACTAAACCATTAATAGCAAAGAACAGCCATCGTCATTTACCACTTAACACTAGAAACAATCAATACCTACATAGATGCTGCTGTACGAGTACAAGGGCGTTGTCACTCAAAATCTAGAAAATAAATGATATAATAATAATTATTATTTTAATAACATAATTGTCGAAATAAATTTGTCCCCATAAAATACAGTAAAAGTAAAGTATCATCACGACTGTATCCCTTTCTGAGTAGTCCAAAACCACACTTATTAAACCACATTTAGTGAACTTTACTATAGACCCATCTTTACTAGTGGCAAGCTCGTCGATGTCTCTAACGTATAACATAAATAAAGGAATAAAAAAAAACTCGACTGCGTAAAAAAAAACATCTTGAATTAAAAACTGAAAAGAAATGAAAAAAAAAAAAAATGCCCAAGGGTTCCGTCACCAAGTTTAAAAGTTTGATAACCGCTTAACTACACCATTGAAATATTTTATATAAATTTTATTACATAGCGACTTTAACAGTCAATAAACGGAGACAGTTTCAAAATCCTTTAGTGAAACTCGCGTGATTAGTAACATTTTGGACACCTTTTATTGTTAGTGTATGTTTATTTATATTAAGGTTATTTTATATTGTATTGCAATAATAATAATTTAAATAAAATGTAATGTGACAAGTGCCAGAGAAGGCCTGATTGTAATAAATGATTTGACTTTGATCGGAGAATTTTATCATGGAAATAAGAGATATAAGCAAATTTGTCCTCGAAGTGTTTCCGTGTCGCAAGATCATTTAAAACAGAGGAAAGAAGACAGGGGACTCTAAGGTCCGGATTAATAGTCGTTGCTTCGCCAGTGTTTAGCACGAGCCATTGCTCAGAACTCTCAAACAGTTTTTAGAGTGAAAATTCCCTTTTATTTTTTTTATACCCACCATTTTTCACCGTATTTCGACGTTACGTATGCGTTCCGCCAAAGTGACGCTGCATATCAGACGCAACGACCTCATTTCTACTGCATTAGCCTACTCACATTTCGACTGGCGATAAGTGACCCCAGGGCACCGTTAACACTATTTCCCGCGTTCACTCTTTTCTCAACATCCCTATCATACTTTCCATTCGCAGTGAAAACCCTGCCCAGATATATAATTTCATTTACTTGTTCTAAAGTTTCATCATCAATCTTTATCGCCAAGTTTGTCATCCTTCTTCTTTCAAACACTAGCTTGGTTTTTCTGGCATGGAAAGAGTGAAAGATTGAAAACTTAACTAATATCCGGACCTAAGATTCCTGCGACAGCGAATTGGCAGCCACTTCAACCTATCGTTAATCTTTTAATTATGGGTACTTTATTATGTTTTCTAAATCTCAATAAAGATTGCATAACAAGGGTTAACAGTCTGATTTTTATTAACGATTTCATTAGAGCCCCTAGAACACAGCGTTCTAGACCTCCACTGCTGAAGATGGGCCTTCCAGAACTGGAGAATGTAGCCTACACTCGCCACGCTGGCCAGACGGCTTGGCTTAGATTAACGATTTAATACATGTAAAATAAATATTATTGCATCACAAAATCACAATGCCCTCTGATTGCTTAACAATAATGGCTGGCTCAATAAATGCAGCCTAAATATTTAATTGGCTATCCAAAAATAAATTTAGCAGTCTAGACAAGACATTAATTGCTGATTGATTTAGAAATGTTTGCTTGGAGTGTGTCATTTTCACTAGTCAATACATACAAATACTCACAAAAAATACAAATCTTTTTATAACCGTTAAATAAAATGAAATTAAATTAAATAAACGAAATGTTAATTGTTATATGTAATTATACCACATGCTTAGCAATACTAGGTTACAAATATTTATTAAGTCACATGACTTTGTCGAGCTTAGTGTCTAGGTATTCTTTTGTCGAATAAAAACATTTATTAACCAGCATTTGTTTGACTCTTAATTTAAACAGTTTTGTTCAGTTAGCTCCCTTATAGTAACTGGAAGCTTATTAAATAACGCCATTGCATAACAATTTCGGCTATATTGGGTACTTTTATGCGCTGGAATAATATTTATTCTCTGAGTATTTATTTAATTTAAGTATTTATTATATCGTATGACATTTTTATATATTGCTATTTTATTTATACTCACTATGGTATATTTATGATTGATTTAAACTGTTATTATTATTTCTTACTCTGCATCCATTGTAATAATTTCTCACTCTCCTATAGGTCAGCTAGTAGAGAATACCATACGGTATTATGCTCGCCTATGTTCTTACATTATTTTTTATTTTATTTTTGTGTGCAATAAATAATTATATTATTATTAATACTAATACTTATATATATATATTTGTCTTTTTATTTATTCAGGAGACATACAGATCCCATCAGTAATCATGATCATGACAGCCACTCGAATACAGAGTCCTACACCCTACACACAGATGACCCTTCCAGAAATACATAGTTTGAGTCACAGTGTTTCAACGAATTGGGAATCAGAGACGTGGACACTGATAGTAGTTCTGATCCACAAGTTTTTAAGTCGCTCAGCGGGCTATGGAGAGAGCTATGCTCGGTATTTCCTTAATGAATAAAGTCCGAAACGTGGACATCCGTCAGAGAACCAAAGTTACCGACATAGCCTTTAGAATTAGTAAGCTGAAGTGGCAATGGGCCAGACACGTAGTACACACTTGGAGTAGACGGGTTCTGGAGTGGAAACCACGTACGGAAAGTCGCAAAGTGGGACGACCCTCCGCCAGATGACGGTGACGGTCGCTGGCGGATGAGGGTGGCGGAAGATCGTATGAAATGGCGAGCCTTGGGGGATGCCTATATCCTGCAGTAGATAGACACAGGCTGATAATGATGATGATTAAGGATTGTAAATAGACATTATTATTATTTTCGACAATCGGAATGTTGCATTTTATTAAAACCGTGACGGATTACCGGGAATTCCCGGTTCTTTCAAGTTCAGGATTTCCCGGTTCTGAACCCTAATGTGGACAAAGGTTATGGGTTATCGTCTATACATTCCGGTGTGTCTAGGCTTTTATGGTCGACTGAGAAGAGTGATTTGACAGTAGCCTAGTGTTTCGATCGTCAACAGGTGACCAGAAATAGGTCAACTGAACATTTATGGGGTATGCTAATATTGCCCTGTTTGAATGAATAGGAAACCCGATAGACGTTGTGGTAGCAGGACCAGCATCCCTATTCTGTTTCTTAGTCGCAAACGTTATTAGTGGTTTTCGTTATTTACTTTTGATTTACCCTTCTAGGATCGTAAAATATATTTTAGTAGTTTATTTTATTTATAACTAGCTGTTTTACCCGGCTTTGCCCGTGTCAAGTCACATATAAAACAAACTAAGAACTACTGTCAGAGCTGGTGCCACGGCAGAACAAGCTCAAAACGTCGAGCGCCGCAAATATATCAACATTTGCAATGATAATATATTTGTGGCCTTTGCCGTTGAAACCATGGGACCGTGGGGCCTCGAGGCAAAAACTTTATTTAAGGAAATTTCAAAAAAAGCTGGCAGCTTCCTCGCTGAAAAGATTAGTATCGAAATTCAACGAGGAAATGCTGCCAGTGTTTTGGGCACCATGCCGCTGGACAATGGCCTGGAGGAAATTTTTATATTGTAAGGTTTGAGACATTAGGATGCTTAAATTTTTATTATATTTAATTTGTTATTTAGATTTAGTTAATTTTTCTAGGTTAATTAATAATGTTGTAATTCTTTTATATTGTTTGTATATTACTTCGAATAAAAAAATATTTATTTATTCGAAAAGACCACAATTTGAAGTCGAACAAATATTAGGATCTCACAGAGAAATGATCAGGAACTTAGCTATACCAACTTGTAAAATCGTAAATTAATTGTCATTAAAATATGACATCAGACTCTTGCCAACTTGAATGTAAATTAAACACTGTAATCCCGTGCGGAGTCTTAATCGTTGAGTTTGAAGTCACCTAACCTGCGATCCCGCCACCCTGCCGGTCGTGTTGGATTATGGAGAGAACTATTGACTTAACAATTACCTAACTTTGTAGTTGTTCACAATGTATTAAATTGTCTGTTATTTTAGAATATAATCCATATATCGTTTGTTGTCGTCGCCGCAAATCTATGGAATGAATTACCTCAGGATATTAGACAAGCTTCTAGTCGTTCTATATTCAAGAATGGGGTGTACAAGTAGGTACTATATTTATCTTAAACTGTTTTTTTTTACTTCTATTGTATTGCCACTCTCTTTATTCACACTTTCACAACGAGCGACGACGCCACGTCTACTTTTTGTCCCACTTCCTTCATCACATGAGTAGTTTTATTTTAAATGTATTATTATATGTATTATTTGATCGCCTCCGTGGTCTAGTGGTTACAAACGTTGCCGTGAACTCGGGAGGTCGTGGGTTCGATTCCCACCGGGGGCAAGTTGTACATTGTATAATTTGTCTCGGTCTGGGTGTTTATATGTGTAATATGTATATATTACCAAAAAAAAAAAAGTATAATATGTAGTTTATCAACCATCTAGTTTCCGTAACACAAGCCTCGTAGCTTACCACGGAAACTAGATGGCGCTGTGTGACCTGTCTGGAAATATTTATTTATTTATTATTGTGTGTATACATATATGCATAATATATAACTATTTACGTATTTTATTACTATTATTTTTATGTATTTCTTTTATAAATTATTATTTTATATCTATTATTGCACCTACTTACCATGAAAACTATCCTAATGTCCCAAAGGTTTGGCTGTCAGAGAATGCCTAGTGGCATTAAGTCCGCCTTTGTACATAATGCAATTAAATAAATAAATAAATACTCTAGTAGTAATAGTTCTATATTCGGTGCCAATATTAGTTTGTAAAGTAGTGGATTTATCTGCCAGGCTATCATTGGCTTTCTGGAACCTTACCTAGACGGGATTTCAAATCTAGTTTTTAACGCAATATTAGCATTCTTGTATAAAGTTATATTAATAAATTAATCAGTTAAAGCAGCAGTAAGTAATCTTAATTATGATATACCTTTAAGGTAAGTCTTGTTTCAAGCGGTATTTTTATATAAATATAATAAAATATACGTGTGACACTCGGGGACTGCCGCGGTAAAGCTATTGCATAGCATTTTTTATCAACTTATGCAATTATATTTATTTATTTATTTTATTTATGCAGTATTTTTCTTTTCTTTGATATTAATTCAAGTTTTGACATACACGTTAAGGTTCAACTAGTCGCGGGCTCGAACTCACTCGTGGACGCGGCCAAAAAGCATGCTGTCTCACCTAGCATTGTGTCTAAAAGAGATAGAATCAGTTATGAGCAGTTAGCAGCTAGTCTACACGCATACGTCTAGTCGCACGCACACAAACACCGTGCCGAATCTACCGAACTGAAACGCCGCACCGCTGTGCCGGTCGGAGTGGGGGGTGTTAGGTTTATTTCCGTTACGGAATTTCTTGATTCGGTCGCCGCGCTCAAAGCCCGCGATAAAAGTTATGCAATAGCTTAATAATATTTATTTCAGTGTTCTACAAACTTATATATGCTTAATGAACAATTTGACTTCAGTACCCTGCAGGAGTTTAAGTTATATTGTGAATTAATAGTGAACCCACACTAGGTAATGAAATCCATTTTACTTACATTTACTTAAACTAAAATTAGGATCTAAGCTTATTATAATATAAATAAAATTAAGGAAAAACAACAATTATAAAATAGGTTTTATTTATCCTTTTATTTTAGAATTTGAGTGCAAAAATAAAATAATAATATAAATTTACATAAATGGTAATTCTCATAAATTGAATATTTATTTATTTATTTAAAAACTTTATTGCAGAAAGCACAAAGGCGGACTTAATGCCCGTAGACATTCTCTGACAGCCAAACCTTAGGGACAAATTTGAACAAATATAGGTGCAATGAAAGTAACAGTATTATACAATTATAGGATAATTCAACAAATATTATATACCTACTTATATATGTATTATAATATTAATATACTAAATACTAATACATACACAAACTTGTACATAAACATACACAAATACAACTTACTAACGTGGTTTAGAGCTAATATATCACCATAGCAAGCTTAGCATGTACCAATGAAATGATTGTAAAAGACCCGATGGATTGACTTTGGTGCCGTGGTCCATGGGTCGAGCATTGGTGAGGGACGCTACTTGTGTGGACAACCTTGCTCGGTCTCATGTTCAGGGCACATCTGTCAGGGGCGGCTGCGGTCTCGGCTGAAAAGGCCAAATGTCGCAAATACCAGTCTGTTGCTAATGACCACATACTTGTGCCTTTTGGTCTTGAGATAATGGGAGCCGAGCGCTAAGAAGTTATTCAAAAAACTGTCTAAGCGGCTGGTTAACACTGTATGTGACAAGAGGGCTGGCAGTTTTTTCGGGCAACAAATCAGCATCGCTATGCAGCGGGGGAATGCTGCGAGTATTTTTGGCACACTGCCACATGATCAAGTCATGGGTTAATATTTTTATATATAGTTTAGATTTTAGTTTTATTTTTAATTTAGTTTTTTAGAATAAATTTATTAATATGTTTTATTAAATTGATACTACAGGGTGCGCCAGAGAAACTTACTTATTTGAAACGTCATTAAAAACAAAAGTACTTCAGTTATTGTTTTAATTTTTATTTTATTTTAGAATACAATATCCCATATTTTTTTTATACAGACTTGAAAATGATATCAGTTAAATGGCGACCCCCATTGCGCATACACTGATTAAGTCGATTTCTGAAGTTAGTGTCCACTCTTTGCGGCATATCAATCGCTATGTTGGCAATGGCGTCGCGAATGTTGTTTTTGAGGTGAGCTATTGTCCGTGGCCGATCGACATAAACCAGGGATTTCAAATAACCCCATAAAAAGAGATCGCATGGAGCCAAATCTGGAGAGCGAGCCGCCATGTGAGATCGCCTCTGAGAGAGATAAGCCGGTCGGGGAAATGTTATCGCAACAAATTCATTGAGCCTCGTGCTGTGGCTCCATCTTGCTGAAACCACACATCCTTAGCGTTTATTTCTTCGAGGCTTGGAAGAAAAAAAGAAGAATTAAAGCGAGCGCGGAAGGCACGTTGCGTAGCAACAAGTGAGCGACCGTTAGAAAAGAAGCTCTCGACGGCGTATGCCCGCTGTTCTCTAGGCCAGAGCATGATGGCAACTGACTAGAGGAAGAAACAAACTTGGAGAGTTCCCCCTCCAATAGCGCCCCCCCTCACCCCTCTACCCACCCAACTCACCGCTCGGGAGTTTTTTCAAATAAGTAAGTTTCTCTGGCGCACCCTGTACCTCCACCTCCTATACTATATCTGGAACTCTCGAATCCCTGCAGCTTCGCCGAGATGTGGTTTCTCTGAGCGTGTTCTACCGGCTATACCTGTACCTGTCAAACAATGTTGGTTGTCAAATATATATGGGTGCGTTCAGAAATTTATATCAAGCTTGACGATTCAATGACTGTCAGGCGGTACGAAGTTCGCCGGGTCAGCTAGTAGAAGATATAGCTAGTGCCGCCTTCGCGTGATTTAAAATACCTGTATTCTAGATAACTCTTGGCCCGGAAAGCTTTTAACTTTTTTCCTGTCCGCCATTTTGGAATCGTAAAATAGCCGGTTTAATTTAAATTCCCGCCATGACGTAGAGTTAAAAATATTCAAAGCCGATCGGAAACCAATGAACATCGGACATTTTTCATCCGGGTAATCTAGTTTTGACGAGAAAAGCGTTTAAATTGGATTTTATTCATTGACCCCATGTAAGACCGAATTTAATTAAAAAAATCGAATTTTTATCTTTATTAAAAAGTGTACATTGTGCGGTGCTGCCATAGAACCTGCTAGATTGCGTTATTCTTCTAGAAAAGGGGTATTACTTGTGCCGACATGGGAAAGTCCTTGGTGTTATCCGTGAAGCAGGACAAATTGTCCAGAAATTTCTGAATGGCGTATCTCCAACAGCCGAGGTCTAGGACTCTGTGATGTTCTTAGGGCTGTGATAATAATAATAAAATCCTTAATTGCACATTATTTGAAGGAAGTAAGGTACAATGATTAAAACACGAAATAACTGATGAACACTTCAAGCGAATAGTGAGTAAATACATAGGTAGTCTATCTAGATTTGTGAATATAGGTTTAGTTATATACATAATATATATATATATATATATTACTTGTAAATCTATATTGTTTATTTTAATTTTATCATGTTAAAGTTGCACTTTTTGTTTTTGTGTAAAACACTTGAATATTTATAGTTTTAGACTGCCTCCGTGGTCTAGCGGTTAAGCCCGTGGATTTAGACTCGGAGGTACCGGGTTCGATTCCTGGTCGGGACACAAAAATACTTATTAATGTAATTAAATACATTTAATTAATATTTAATTTATTTGTGATATTTCTCGAGTTTGGTACGCTGGAGACATCGACGAGCTTGCCACTTGTCATGATTGGCCTATAGTAAAGTTGGCTAAATGTGAATCCGCTTATTTATAAGCGTGGTTTCTGACCACCCTGAAAGGGAAACGGTCGTGATGATACTTTACTTTTACTATTTATAGTTTCTGCGCTGCGTAGAAGTTTTTTATCCTAAATGTGGAAACTGTTAATTGGCTTTATTGTAATTTAAACATTAACACATAAATCCTATCATACTGTAAGTTACCCAAATATAAATAAATAAAAAAAAACCTAAAAACTAAACTTTTAAAACATATTAGTGAATAATAATGGCCAAGGAGTTGTCAAAGCGGCTGACAGAAAGGTCTGGAGACAGGAAGGCTGGCACCTATGGGACTATCTCGGATGGGACGTCTCTAGAGGACATTTTTATGTATAGTTTAATTAATTTTTAATTTAATTATTTAGGTAGCTTTTAATTTATATTTAATGTACTATAATTAACTACGAATAAATCTGCAGAATTTAAAAAAATAAAAATATTAGTTATAAGTTATAACATAAGTTACTATTAATAAATAAAAACTACTTAATAATTAAAAATACAACTAAAAACATAAATAAAATAACATAAAGGAAAAATAAAATAACAAAATTAATAAAAAACTTCCAATGAGCAAAGTGCCAAGGATTCTGGCAGCATTGCCACATTAATTGGCAATACTGATCCTTTGGCCCAAATATTGTCTTCTGAGGAGTTGACGAGCTGCTTTGATAACCCCTTGAAAATTTCCTGTGCACTTGGTCCCCACGGCCCGAGAGTATCAACTTCAAACGGCGCAAAAACACATCTGCCAATAAGCTGGGCAAGCAAGTGGCACGTCTTTAGAGTGCGTTTTGTATTAAATAGACTTATCTATATACATCAATGACTTAGAGACGGTGCCTGTCGAATTATTATAATTATAATGATTAAGGTCTACGAGTATATAGTCTTTATAGAAGACAAAGTCCACAAACTCCAAAATCCTAACACCCTCGAATGCATGTAGTACATGTATAAGTACCTACTCATATATGTAATAGTGGGTCTTCATTAGTACGTTGTTTGGAGGACTGCCAATAGGTTTTGCGGTTATAGAGATTGGTATGACCATAAACTATGGCGCATTAGGATATGGACTAAAGTATATACGGGGTGACTTTGACTCTAGACTAATTAGTTATTCAATTAATAGAAACATACAACTTTCCCTAAGAAGCTATATGTCGGAAGTGTATTGGTCTAGAGTAAGACCATAAAAAATCACGCCATATATATCGTGGTCGCGGTATATACAATATGGAATGGATTAAAGATCAAATATTTTTATATTATAATCTAGAATAAAAACAAAGAACTTACGTATTTAAAAAATATATATTTAGTAATAAAATCTTAAGTTACAGTACAAATAAGTTGTCCTAAAAATATCGCAACTCATACGGAGTCTTATCAAGTAGGTAGCGAAAGGTCAACGATCGCGCGGACTTTGACTTACGTAAAAAAAGAGCCTTGGAATTCGAGCCGCTCGGCCGGCGTGTGACCTTGTCACAATCTCCAGCTTTTAGGTATTTATCACGATAGTTATTGTGATTTTCAGAAGCGTCATTATTCGCCATACAGTAGTGTTTTGTTTTTCGGATAATGATTTTTATCTTTAAAAAAGTTACCTTTCCAAATAATAAAAAAAAAATTGCTCTTATTGCAATTACACATCGTATATATTTCTAGGAAAAAATTGCCTATCTCTCTACATTCCATGACAAGACTTTCCGCTCCTCTCATTACTCAGTTTTTTGTAGTTCTCTCTTATCTCTCATTACTCGTTTATTGTTGTCGCACCTGTGGTACGAACTGCCAGTAGTAATGCGACAAGCATCCAACCATAAACTGTTTTTAAAAAATGGTACCTATTCCTACATTAATAAAATACCTTACAATAACTTATGTAAGTATATTCCAGTATATGTTTTATTAGTATTTAATATAGTATTTATTTTTGTTACTTACCAGATCTAGGTTACACTACTTGGAATCTTCTCCAGGAGCACTTTCGGTCTCTCAAGCTACGATCGAGTTACGCACAAACTTGGGCAACCAAACCGCTTACCATCCGCCCAACTGTCACATGTGATAAAAAAATAATAAAAAATAAACTAATGGCTACGGTATGGGAGTACATATTATGGCCTGTGCGTGTAAGAAGAAGTGATAAGGTTGTGGAGCTCTTCAGAATACGCACTATGCTATTTGTTCTGTTGAATTTTAGTAAGGATGAGAAAAAGAGCGACATATAAAGCCCTCGATTTCAGCCACCAATCTAACCTCGAATTGGTCAAATAAGTCGCTCGATGTGTCATAAAATCCGAAGCAGGTGCTCTTAGGACCTCGGTGTACGTGATAGCCCGCCAATAACCGTAAAGCGTCAATTAAATTAACATTAATTTCGTGCCCCCAAGACGTAACTCCGAATCACAAGTTTCTATTCTTCATAGAAAATTTGACCCGTTTTTTCGTCTCAATAAAGCCTCTAGAACACAGAGTCAAAGACCTCCACTGTTCAAGAAGGGACTTTCGAAACACATTTCTGTAGAATTCACATCGTTTATCGAATATTTATTATCGATTAGTTGTTTGATCTGGCGCTGCCCGTGTGTTTTAGTCAAAGAAAAACGGCGTCTTATAATATTCCATATTCATTCCTGAATTTCAACTATATTAGACAGGTTGCTTTCACTCTATAAGTTTAACGCTGTTGATCCTGACGAGCCCTTTACGAGTTTTGTGATCGTGAGGATGCAGTACTGCCAAGCGTTAGCTGACGAACCTCTATAGGATTATGGTCGTTACGATACTAACCTAACTGTCAATTATATAAGTTATCCTAACCGACTTTTTATGGGGCTAAAGGATATTGTTGCCTTAATCAACAACCTTAGTGGTCAACCCACCTCATTACAGCCCCCAGAACACGGCGTCCTAGACCTCCACTGTTGAAGAAAGGCCTTCCAGAAAATATATTTGGAGAATTTGGCCTACACTAGCCACACTGGCCAGATGGGTTGGCTCACGTCACTTTTTTAATGACAGTTTATTAACGATTCCACAATTTTGGTATTAGTGGAACCGGAACCGACGGCTTAACGGCGAATTGATATACAGACAGATATATGGATGTAGGGTCACATGTAATATATATATGGTAATCAGATATGAGCGGTGGTGACTCTTGCTGCGTCAGATAAACCGAGCTTGATTCTCAGGTCAAAATTGACTGGTTTAATGGGACTTTTTAGGCCATAAACATGGAGCAATAAAAACCGTTTTGTCCTGATTTGGTCGTATATTTTGGTGACCCCCACCCTCGACTGCACAACACAATTAGTTCAATCTCAACTGTAGGTAATTGTTAAAACTTCAATGAAGAAAGGAGGTTATACAAGTTGACGATTTTTTTGTTGTTCATCATAAATATTTATTTTTAAAAATATTGTAATTTACAATCGGCGAACATAATGCCGTGAGGCATTCTCTGACCGTTGACCGTGGGGACTGTGGCTACATCAAGGCAAAGGCGGCCCGAGCCATGTTACGCCCTGTTATGAATTCCAGCTTGCCGCTCAGGTTGAAGTTCAGGATCTACAAGATGTTCATCTGTTCGCGACTTACCTATGCTGCGCCAGTCTGGCACCACCCTCTGGCCATGACTAATAGGGACAAATCCAAAAACATATCGCTCAGAGTGGTCTCCCGAGCATTACGTGCGTAATTCCGTCATAGCTCGAGATCTGGAGATGCCTACTATTAAGGATATTGTCGTCGGCCTGACTAGACGTATGTTCTATCGGGCCGACAACGGACACTTCAAGCATCTTCAAAATATCGCTCCGTCTTGCGCTCGGCCCCCCAACGGGAGACCACTTCCTAGAGAAGTGCTCTTGGAGGAGAGCTGAAGTAGTCGAACCTAGAGCACCTGGGTTCGTGAGCACCACGGGCGCTGTTATACGAGTAACTTCGCTCAAGCACCAAAAGTGCATGAATTACCAGGGAGTGGTTACCCGCTGAGATCCTGCCGGGAAAAACAGGATAATTATATAAGGTTCCACTTATAATAACTAGCAGAATCGTTAATAAATTCTCTGGCCAGGGGCAGCAGTGTGGACATTTCATTTTCATTGACCGCCGCCGTGGTCTAGTGGTACCAAACGTTGCCGTGAACTCGGGAGGTCGTGGGTTCGATTCCCACCGGGGGCAAGTTATACATTGTATAATTTGTCTCGGTCTGGGTGTTTATATGTATAATATGTATATATTTACAAAAAAAAAAGTATAATATGTAGTTTATCAACCATCTAGTTTCCGTAACACAAGCCTCGTAGCTTACCACTGAAACTAGATGGCGCTGTGTGACCTGTCTGGAAATATATTTATTTCATAACCATTGCTAACTTAGCGATTTAAGGTGGCTATTGATGAGTCTTCCAACAGACCAAATCTCCATAATTTATTCATAAAAGTAAAAGTAAAGTATCATCACGACCGTTTCCCTTTCGGGGTGGTCAGAAACCACGCTTATACTCGTAAATAAGCGGATTCATATTTAGCCAACTTTACTATATGTCTCCAGCGTACCAAACTCGAGAAATATCACGAATAAATTAAATATTAATTAAATGTATATATTTACATTAATCAATATTTTTGTATCCCGACCAGGAATCGAACCCGGTACCTCCGAGTCTAAATCTACGGACTTAACCGCTAGACTACGGAGGCAGTTTTATTAATTTATTCATGATTGTCGAAAATCTATATTGTTTTCTAAACGACGTCACAGCCTCGGACTACGTCTACATCTATTCAGTTTATATTGCGTTGCGCCGCCGCCAGTGTCGACGCGGCGACGACGTTAGCTTTGGAACTAATGAACTTTTTTACTGACTTACCGATCGAATTCTCTATTATAGTGATTTTTTATTTATTTATTTATGTAAGGAAAACTTACAGCTACTATACATATATAAAATTAAAGATTAAACACAATTGAGCTAATTATTAGTTTCCACATATAGGTAAACATAATTACCTATATATACATCATCACGACCGTTTCCCTTTCGGGGTGGTCAGAAACCGCGCTTATAAATAAGCGGATTCACATTTAGCCAACTTTACTATAGGCCAATCATGACAAGTGGCAAGCTCGTCGATGTCTCCAGCGTACCAAACTCGGGAAATATCACAAATAAATTAAATATTAATTAAAATGTATTTATTTACATTAATAAATATTTTTGTGTCCCGACGAGGAATCGAACCCGGTACCTCCGAGTCCCGATCCACGACGGACTTAACCGCTAGACCACGGAGGCAGTTTTCCGAAAGTGGGCAGATTTTCCCGCCACGCCTCCCTTAACAATACAATGAAAAGGGCTCTAGCCACCATCAATGTTCCAGCTCTTCTGGAGCCTGCTGGAGTTATCTGAGATGATGGCAATGGACCCGATGGTATGAAGTTAGTCCCCTGGGAACGAGGATTTGCTCTGGTGTGGGACGCCACGTGCGTCGAAACCTTCGCCGCGTCGCAACTCAGACATTTCATCACCAAGTTTGAATTCTAAGAATGCCATAATGTCAGGAAAAATACAAAAGATTACCTATATATATATATATAAATAGAAAAATGGGGATAATAAAAATTTAACTAACAATGTTAAATAAATCAATAGTACTCTACACGGATAAGTTGAACTTACTTCCCTACCCGAATCGCGATCTGTCGTGACTGCCCTGGACCGGTTACAGAGTGTAAGCCAAATTCTCCACATATACTATGTTCTGGAAGGCCCATCTCCAGCAGTGGAGGTTGTAGGGACTGTGATGATGATATAGAAATGCTATCGAATTATATTTCTATATAGCTATTATTAAATATAAACAGATATATACATTTTGCACGTATATTACTTTCTTAAAAGAGCAAAAATTATTTCCAACAAAAAACACAACCCGGCACGATTCAGTAGAAAGCCATTCTTATGGTTCAAAAAGAGTTTAAAACTCAAAACCGTAATTAAACCACCTTCTAATTACCAACAACATTGACCTTATATAACGGATCGGGCCAAACATACAATTGATCTGTACTATAGCATCAGTGCATCAACTATGCCGGCTTGACTGGGCATGACGGAAATTCGAGCCTGATCCTGAAACGTGTGTTTACTGTGTTTATCGGCACGAACGGTGGACACTTCCCCGCCCCGGCAGACTGGGCAAATTACGACCATCAGTCTGCCTACCATCTAATAATAAAAAAAAGTTAATTAACACAATCTTTGTCGCCTCACAATAGATTTATAAACATATTATGTATGTCATTAAAAATTTGCACATATTTCCTAAAAATAGCAAAATAGCGACCTACATATACGCAATATATCGATGTATCTATATACATAAGCCTATTTAATCGTCTAATCATATATTAGATCTCACGTAACTCCTTTTCTAAACCAGAATAAGCAATTAAAAATGAGCGCTTGCAGGACAGTACATTTGGCATGTTTGCTTATTGGGGTGATAAAACTTCATTCTCCATTGTACCTATATAATAAACTGACATGGCCGCAAGATCCTAAACGATATGGCACACGATCCAGTCTCAAACTACTATGTCTTCCCCGATACAAGACCTCAGCGTTCCGTGGGAGCTTTAGGTATGCTGCTACTAAGATATGGAACAACCTACCCCCCCCCACTGCACGACATGCAGGCGGCGGTTGCTTTTAAAAATAAATATAAAATCTCTCTTTTGACATACCCACAGCTACTGTAGCAGCAAACCTTCTTAATATTGTTTGTTTTTACTATAATTATGTTTTACATATTTTTTTATGTGTTAGGTTATACTTTTATGCGTACATACATATTTCACACTATATATATGTATATATTTATCCATTAACACCTCTCCTAACAAGGGATTAGCCGAAAATCAGTGCTGTGGACCAGAGTCGTTGATCTGATTCCCTATTTGTCACCACACATCTTGTTACTACCAGGCTTTATTTGTTTATGTTGTGTTTATTGATATGTGGCAAATATTTTTTTTCTTTCTTTCTTTCTTTCAATACAAAACGCACTTTAAAAACTTGCCACGTTGACCTACCAACTTTGGGGGCCAATTCTCTAGCATTGATAATGTCACATACGATATTTATCGGAAAGTCTGTCACAATGACACTCAACGCTTGCTGACTCGCGACTGTTGGTGTAGCTACATGACTTCGATTGCTTTTGCGGGAACGTGTTTATATCAGTGACGGCCTATCGATGACACAATACAAAGAATACAAATAAATTATCTACATCAGTTTCCAGGCTTAGCAAAGTGAATCGTTCGTTTGTAAAGTATATTAATAAAGTACCAGAAAGTGTTATAGATTTACCTATTAAATCATTTCCTCTTTCTTAGTCGGTACCCCACTGATACGTCTCCAACGGTCTTGGTCCTCGGCGTACAGGGATGTTCAGGTGGTCAGTCACCCGACTGACCAACAACAAAAAAAAAACAAAACAAAACAAAATAAACTTATGAATATTATTATATCACGACCAGGAATTAAACCCGGTACCTCTGAGTCTAAATCCACGGACTTGACTGCTAGACCACGGGGGCAGTCAACAACGTTACATCAGTACCTAAAACACAGCGTCCTAGACATCCACTGCTGGAGATGGGCCTTCCAGAACATATATCTGGAGAATATGGTCTACACTCGCCACGCTGGCCAGACGGCTTGGCAAGGATATATATATATATAATATTGTATTTGTGAATGGACTGGAAGGCCCATCTCCAATACTGGAGATCTGGGACTCCGTGTTCCAGGGGTTGTAATTATAATAAATCAAATTAAAATCGAATGACTGGTCATTAGAATGATAGTCTTCGTAGAACGCTATTTAGGCCGTAAAATAAAATAACCACATTTCTTTTAGAAGCAAAAAACACCCTTATTTTGCTTAAACATAGAGTTTCAAATATCTAATGTATTTTTGGAACTTTAGAGGTGTTTTCAGTACATTGTTTTGTATTTTGAATCTGTTAAGGTTTCGTAAAATAATGGTTGTATTAAAATGTGGTTGTGTTTCGCTTTCTTGGTACATTTAGCAAGTATTTTAGGAAATCTTCCACTTCTTTAAATTTTCTTAAAAAATATATTAATACGCTTCTGACAGCTGAGTCGCGTTCATTAATTTACATTTTCTTCCTATGCGCAAGGTGCGTTCGGAAAGATCTCGCAGGTTTTAAAGCGAGATAGGCACACCCTTCTGCTAGTGCGTATGAGAGGGATAAAGGATGGGTATGGCGATATATAAAATTAATAGACAATAAACAATAGACAACCCTAAAGTTGTTTTAAATATGATAAGGCGCAAACACTTACTTTTTGACTGACTCAGTTTACTTTCCTTTTCGCTACAACGGCTGCTTCGTACCGGTTTTGCATGTTTAGTAATTATTTCTACTTTTTTGTTTATTATTATTTATTCAGGAAATATACAGATCTTAAAACATAATTACAACAATTCTAAAAGCAAAACACAATCCAGAAAAGTTTCCACTTAAATATTGAATATAGGTTTTGCAAAAAAAAAAAATAGGGATAAGCTTAAAAACAATGCATATATAACAATAACTATACACCTATATAAGTATAACTAATGTAACGATTGTATTACATGCGGCCAGGGAATAAATATTGTTGGCTGCAATCGACATCCTTTGCCTTGCGTTTATTTAAGACGTCACCTGTCAGTGTAGATTTTGACACACTCGACTTTTTTAAAACCAACTGCGAGCAATGTGCTGCTTTTTTAATTTATAATAGTTTTACTTACTAGAATTAAATATTTCTTAATAATTAAACACCCTTATAAACCTACTGGATATTGTCGCCCCCGTAGCTTGGGTAAGTATTGAATTGTAAATAGTACGGGTCACTTCATGACCACGTGCAGTAGATTCATTTTTATTTGTGCACCACCGCTGCGGTCTCACCAACTACATGGTATCTTGTCTTGGTGTGGACTGGAGTGGTGGTGGATCTAGAGATGGAACGTAACGTGTGCTCCCCGTGCGTTCCAGGGTTTTTCCAGTAGGACTATAGAGCTGGGACCCAGCTTGAGAAGACAACCCCGCTACCCAGGATCCCCGTGACGCCACGTTGTCCGCTTGGGATCGGCAGCGCTCTCCGGGTCCCCATCTTCAGGCTCTCCGAGGGAAGGTACCCCTACGTACGGTCAACGGATGCATAAAGAGTGATAGGGCTAAGTTTTGGCTTACGACCCTCCCTTTATATAATTGTAGATTCCCATTGCTCTCTGTTAACTTCATTTTTGTAATATATTAACTTCCTTGCTTAAATTCCTAGTTTTATTTGAATGTCCCGCTTAACGTGACATCTGGCGCCCAACAGTGTTTTTTAGTCATCTTCGCTTAACTTTATTGCATTCTTTGTCCTTGCGTAGCTAGTAGTTGTGTGATTATTGCATGCGTGTTTGCAGGTTTGTGTAAAATCAGTTTTTTTTAACTTCTTCAAAGTACCTGCGCTGTAATTTTTATTAACTTTCTTATTTCTAGCCTATTTAACTGTTATTTCTACATAAATTGTATTGCCTATTGTTAATAATTGCCTACTCTTTGTATCAATAACTTAAATTTGTAAAAAAAATAATGACTTGTTTTTTTTTTCTCTTTTTGAAGCATGTGCTTAGCATTTTTTTTTTTATCTTGTGTAACAAAAATATTTTCTTCATCTACTTAATAATTCATTCTAGGCATTCTGGTTGCCATATTATTTAAAATTTTACTTAATTAAAACAAAATTATTTTTATTGCACAATATATTCATTTTTTTATATCAGTCATTATCATAAAATTTCATTTAGTTTTTTTGTTCATCTTATTCAATATTTACCCAAACTGTTCAATATTTAGTAATTTTCTTTTTCTTTTCCCTTTTTTTTTTATTGTAATAATGTTTTTTTTAATTTTAAAAGTTGAATCAATTTGTAAAGTGGCTATTCATGGACTGACATCCATGGATATATGTGACAGTGTGGGGTACTTAGATGGTGTTGGGGAAGGTTTGTCGAAGGCAGCGGACAATGTTTCTCCGTTGCTTGTGTGTGATGACAATCGTTACCATTGCTCCCAAACAATCCTGCCCTGTAGTCATGATTGGCTAAACTTTGTAGGCAATAGGCACATAGAATAATAGTTAGGTTAGATTTAAATAATAAATGTGATATTTAAAAAAAAGATATATTTTCTTAATTAACTGTTATAATTCTTTATTTTTTTTATTAATCTGGCATAAATGCCGGTTTAACATCTGTGATATTTTAGCCATATAGTGACTGTCATTGTTTTTTTTTTTTGTTCATTTAATATTTTTTTTTACTTTAATTTTTTTATTTTAATTCTCTAAAATTTATGCTTTGCAGTCAATTCTTTTTAATTTTTTTCTTAATTATCAACTTAATATTATGGCTTAATATTGCCAGCTTTTTAAGACACTAGTTTATTTATAACAAGTGCCTTATTGTATGAAAGATGTGTCGACTAATAGTTTGCTTGGTATATCCCGCTATTAGCCGAAAATTGAATGCTGAAGCATGAATGATTATGTAGATTGAAGCATGAATATGATGAATGGACGAATGTGTGTGTTGTTGGTAATGTTAGTTATATTTTTTTGTAATAATTTTAATTTTGTACGAGTAGATTTTTTTTCTTAGTTTTCTCAGTAATTTTTTCTCTTACTTTTCTTAGTCATTTTTTTTAAATTATTTTTTGTTTCATAGTTAAGGATTTTACCCTTAGGGTTAAAATCCTCAAGTGGCGAGCGGGGTAATGTAACGATTGTATTACATGCGGCCAGGGAATAAATATTGTTGGCTGCAATCGACATCCTTTGCCTTGCGTTTATTTAAGACGTCACCTGTCAGTGTAGATTTTGACACACTCGACTTTTTTAAAACCAACTGCGAGCAATGTGCTGCTTTTTTAATTTATAATAGTTTTACTTACTAGAATTAAATATTTCTTAATAATTAAACACCCTTATAAACCTACTGGATATTGTCGCCCCCGTAGCTTGGGTAAGTATTGAATTGTAAATAGTACGGGTCACTTCATGACCACGTGCAGTAGATTCATTTTTATTTGTGCACCACCGCTGCGGTCTCACCAACTACATGGTATCTTGTCTTGGTGTGGACTGGAGTGGTGGTGGATCTAGAGATGGAACGTAACGTGTGCTCCCCGTGCGTTCCAGGGTTTTTCCAGTAGGACTATAGAGCTGGGACCCAGCTTGAGAAGACAACCCCGCTACCCAGGATCCCCGTGACGCCACGTTGTCCGCTTGGGATCGGCAGCGCTCTCCGGGTCCCCATCTTCAGGCTCTCCGAGGGAAGGTACCCCTACGTACGGTCAACGGATGCATAAAGAGTGATAGGGCTAAGTTTTGGCTTACGACCCTCCCTTTATATAATTGTAGATTCCCATTGCTCTCTGTTAACTTCATTTTTGTAATATATTAACTTCCTTGCTTAAATTCCTAGTTTTATTTGAATGTCCCGCTTAACGTGACACTAAATAATATATACATATATATTAGGCCCGTGGGGTCCAAGCGCTACATTTTAAAAAAAAAAAACGTCACCCCTTGTCTAATTGACTGCTCTGTGGACAAGAGGAATCAGCATAGCGATTCAGCGATGCGGCCAGCGTTCTTGCCATCATGCCGCGCGGATACGATTTATATTTAAATTAGGTTTTTAAGTGGTTTTTTTTCGATTTAGTTTATTTTTTTAAATCTATCAATAGGTACCTTGCTCAAATTAAAATTATCTTAAACATCATCGGAAACAATTTTTTTTTTTTTTTTTTTTTAATTGTCTTCAAAGGACATTGTACAGAATACATCAGTCCTAAACACGTAATTTATTTGCATAATATATGTTCATTACAGAGTTCATAACCGAGTTGGGGATCATCAAATTCCAGATGTTGCAGAATTTGATGATTTACTTGGAGTCACTCGCGGCATTATAGCCCAAACACGTCGGGTAAAATATGGGAGTAGACAGCGCGGGAAAACCGCAAAAAATAAACTGCAACTTGTGCCCCATATTTAAAGTCCAATTTATTGTTTTCCATAATTATTCACATTGCAGCACATTATTAAACAAAACAACACCACTTTTGGCCAATAATATTCACAGTAAATTAATTTACATAACAAAAACTTGCACTTGACATGTCCACGCAAAATGGCGCGAAGGACTCCATAAAAATTAAACTTTTTTTATATATGTATATATAAATATCTGTATATCTTACTCATCTGCCAGATATTGTCACCCCATAAGCTTGGGTAAGTATTGTAGCTGCCCAGGATCCCTGTGACGCCTATTTGTCCGCTTGGGATCGGTAGCGCTTTAGTATCTAGTTGTACGTAAGAACTAAATCCTCGCTTATGGCAACAATGTTTTATTTATTATAATTGTATTGCTGTTAGATTCGGCCCAGCCATGGCTGCTGATAGTATATTTTTTTATAAATATATACTCTCTTGTATTGTATAAACATATATGTATTGACAATATCCAAGTGTTGTGTACTAACCAAAGGAAATAAATAATTTGATTTGACTAAACAGTCTTATTTTAGCCGCAATGTATAATGAAAATAGAGACCGTCATTACCTATTTAAATAACCCATTAAATACGTACATACAATTTGTATGCGAGTATATTCAACAATAAACCGTGATGTCACTTCCGCTATTTCGCAAAACAATACAATCGTACTGCAAACAACTGTGGTGGAAATGTTATACGAACGAATGGGATGCCTTATTTACACGGCTGCACTCACTAAAACCTTAAATGATTTCACCAGAATTATGTTTTGGAAGGAACGTCTCGAACAGTGGAAATTCCTAGATTTAGATTTATAAGTAGTTTACGTGTAGCCGGGCATGTTACGAAAAGGTGTTGAAATGGAGTGTATCACTAACTTTTTATCACGATAGATGGAGCATCATAGATGGTACCTAATAGAACTGTCAGTTGCATAGAAAACTTGTATTTTTATTAGGAAATTTATTATTTTCTGGATATATGACCGAAGTGAGCAGCTTTTAAGTGTACAAATCGAAATTTCCAAGCGAAATCAAAAATAATGCGATCTGAAAATTGCCGTTCTATTAATTAAACCTTTTTTCATTTTAAATACGGTGTTCGCTTTCCTAATTCGTCGCTTAAGGTAGATTACGTTAAGTTAAAATTCATTTATCTGCTATAAAAATAAAAAAACTACAAAAACATTTAAAAAATGATCCGTCATAGGTGTAAACAAGGTACCAGTGCCTCTAGCGACATCTACAAAAAACTTTGCCTGATACACCCCATTGGCAAAGCAACTTTAATAATAATAATAATCTACTTAAAAAACTAGTACATTTTTTTAGGTAACTGCCTCCGTGGTCTAGCGGTTAAGTCCGTGGATTTAGACTCGGAGGTACCGGGTTCGATTCCTGGTCGGGACACAAAAATATTTATTAAAATACATTTAATTAATATTTAATTTATTTCTGTTATTCCTCGAGTTTGGTACGCTGGAGACATCGACGAGCTTGCCACTTGTCATGATTGGCCTATAGTAAAGTTGGCTAAATGTGAATCCGCTTATTTATAAGCGTGGTTTCTGACCACCCCGAAAGGGAAACGGTCGTGATGATAATACGTATCCCTTCTGGGGTGGTCAGAAACCACGCTTATTTTTTTTAAAGAAGCAACCTCGTCGATGTCTTTAGCTGTACCAAACCCGAGAAATATCACAAATAAATTAAATAAATAATTGTGCCCCGACCAGGAATAAATAAATAAATATTTCCAGACAGGTCACACAGCGCCATCTAATTTCCGTGGTAAGCTACGAGGCTTGTGTTACGGAAACTAGATGGTTGATAAACTACATAATATACTTTTTTTTTTGTAAATATATACATATTATACATATAAACACCCAGACCGAGACAAATTATACAATGTACAACTTGCCCCCGGTGGGAATTGAACCCACGACCTCTCGAGTTCACGGCAACGTTTGTTTACCACTAGACCACGGAGGCGGTCGAATCGAACCCGATAAACATGGAGGGAGTCTTAACCCACCGATTTTACCGGTAGACTACAGAGACAGTTGCCTTCATTGTTACCTCTCCACATTCCCAAAGGTTGGTTGTTAGAAAATGCTTAGTCATTAAGCCCGCCTATGTACATTTTTTTAGTTTTTATTTATTTATTTATTTAAAACTTTATTGCACTATGTACAAGGGGCGGGCTTAATGCCGCTAGACATTCTCTGACAGCCAAACCTTAGGGGCAGATAAGTAAAAAACCAATATATTATAACTAAACGATCACATTGTAAGCAATAAACAATATGTTAATTATATACACACATAAAAACATACATGCATACACACAATAATACATACAATACAATATATACACTTACATAAACATACGTATATACATACAATACAATATATTATATACATACACTAAGTAGGCAATTTGCAATGCCTTACCTACCTTCTTTACCATTTATTTCATTATTATAATGATGACTGCCGCATTCAAAATAAATTAAAAAGAATAAACTTGAACAGTGTAAACAAAGCATATGACAAAGTGGGCAAATAAATATTCAAGTCACAAAATATAGTTTTGACCGAGTCCAACTTATTCTACATTCCTACGACTATGACCTATATGGCTAATAAAGATAAGGGCGAAAATTCTGTGCGACTTTGTTTTAGGGTTGCCAGTATAGACTTACAGCTGGAATTCAGCCAAATGTCTAATTCGTACAAACTTGGCTCTCACTTTAAATGTCATGTTATGTAAAAAGTTTTCTCATGCATAAGAGAAGTAGTAACTTTAGAGCAGCTTTAGCCTGAACCTCCACTGCTGGAGAAGGGCCTTCCAGACTACACGCTCAGGCCAAGACATGCACTTCCATACTAATAGATGACTTCCAGCAGATATTCAGATTCATTTACCGTATCGATTGCTCGCCATTGAAACTAGCTTCCACTGACCATGTCTTTCAAAGGGGAGTATCAGGCAAAGCTTTTTGTAGATGTCGCTAGCGACAATGGTACCTTGTTTACACCCATGACGCATTATTTTTTAAATGTTTTTGCAGTTTTTATAACAAAAAATATATTTTAAATTAACGTTACCTACCTTAAAAGACGAATTTCATCTTTAAAAAGAAAAATGTTGAATTAAAAGAACGGCAATTTTGAGATCACCATATCTTTGATTTGGCTTGGAAATCTCGATTTGTACAATTAAAAGCTGCTCACTTCGGCATAATATCAAGAAAATAATAAATTTCGTAATAAAAATACAAGATTTCTATGCAACTGACAGTTATATTAGGTACCATCTATCATGCGCCATCTATCATGATAAAAAAATAGTGATACACCCCATTTACATCTTTAAAAAAATACTTAACACGTTACTTTTAAGAAGCAGAACAATATAATTTAACTTCACAAATTTTTACTTCCTAATAATATATATACTATAATATGTATAAATAATAGTATATATCATGGGGGCTCTCAGCAAAGCGCCTGGCTAAGGAGTTGTCAGAAAGATACAGAGGGAAATGTTGCCAGTCTCCCTGGGGCTATCTCGGATCGTTGGGCAACAGAATTATATTTCGAGAACTCTTTCGTTTATCTATATGAAATGTATAAGAAAAATTTATCGCGATTATTCATTCTTAAACCTCAGTCGGACAGGTATAGAGTTTTAATCCTTTTAAGAAACAGCATTGGCATCAAACATTTTTTTCGTGTTGAATTACCATTTTATTGCCGACGGTATTTAATGGCAAGAAAAAAATAGACAAGGATTATTATTAATTTTTTATATTGGTATGACTATTTTTTCTACTGGTATTGTTTTTGGTGTTAAAAGATTACCGCTGTTCCGAGAACGTTCTCCTAAGGGTGTCGTGTGGAAACAATTAATGTGTTTATTTTGGGGATAAATGGGAGTTTGTTTTCGCTTCACATTGCTTATTCCCGGAGATAATGGCGGATCGAAAATTACAATTTAGATGAACGAAGCTACTTCCTTTGTTAGTCATATTTCATTATTAAAATAGGTTTTGTACAAGCTGTTTCACTCGCCTGTGCAGGTAAATTAAATATTGAATAGCAGTAAGCAATAATAATTACACAGAATGCTCAAAATCATCACGCCAGATTCCTTGCGGGGTAGGCAGAGACAATTGAGCGCGACTTAAGACGATCACGACATACCTCTTTCGCTTCGTCGACATTCATTAATCTCTTCATACATGCCCTTTTGTTACGAAGGCTTTTTAGTCCAACTTCAGTCAGTGTTTTATTTATTTGATCGTAATATGTGAGTCTCGGTCTGCCAGAGCCTCTTTCACCCACAACTTTCGCATTATATATCTGGTTCATCAATCTTTCTTCGCTCATTCTTTTAACATGTCCGAACCATCGTAGCATGCCTTTCCTTATTTTTGTTATAATAAGGTACATTTTGTTATACTCTCATGCGTATTCTGACATGTCCACGTCTTGCTTCCATATATCAGTGTTGGTACCAACATGGCATTGTGTATGGCGAGCCGAGCTTTGTCACTGACATTTCCACTGCCGATCAGTGACCTCAGGGCACCGTTAACACTATTTCCCGCACTCACTCTAGCATTTACCTCCGCCGGACCGCCTCCGTGGTCTAGTGGTAACAAACGTTGCCGTGAACTCGGGAGGTCGTGGGTTCGATTCCCACCGGGGGCAAGTTGTACATAGTATAATTTGTCTCGGTCTGGGTGTTTATATGTATAATAATGTATATATTTACAAAAAAAAAAATGTATAATATGTAGTTTATCAACCATCTAGTTTCTTTAACACAAGCCTCGTAGCTTACCACGGAAACTAGATGGCGCTGTGTGACCTGTCTGGAAATATTTATTTATTTATTTAATTTAATTTTATAGTTACATAATCCTGCAAGGTTTACACTTAAATATTAAACAATAATAGGGATAAATTTAAAAACAGTACATATATAACAATTATTAAAAGGGCTCTAGCCACCATCGAGGTTTCAGCTCTTCTGGAGCCTGCTGGAGTAATCCGAGATGATGGCAAGAGACCCGATGATATGACGTTGGTTCCCTGGGAACGAGGACGTGCTCTGGTGTGAAACGCCATGTGCGTCGACACCTTCGCCTCGTCGCATCTTAGGGGGACAGCGCATAAAGCGGGGAACGCGGCGGAAACGGCTAGGACTAAGGATAGGGATATAAGTCCCGTCCGCGTGAAATGGTGGCAAGAACGCTGGCTGCATTTCCTGATTCTTTAGGCGAAGAAAGAGCCAGCCCTCTTGTCACCGGAGAAGACGACAAGACGCGGTGTTATGTCTTTCAAAAACTATTTTGCGCTTGGACTCCATGGGCCCAGAGTTTCTACAGCAAACGGCACAAATATATAATAACTATTAACTAAACGTTATAAAAAATGTCCTCTAGAGACGAGCCATCAGAGATAGTCCTAAGGAGACTGGCAACATTTTCCCTCTGTATAGCGAGGCTAATAACTAAAATAAATAAATGAAGAACACCCATATCAAATAAAATTTACAATGAAACTATATTACAATTATAAAATATAAAAATAGATAAAAAAAACAAAATAAAATATTTGCCAAACATCGACTCAAGTTCATTTACGGTTTGGGCTCTGCTGAACAGACAGCCAATGTGCCGCAAACCGCTCTCAGAATAATACGTTGGTAGAAATAATTTAACTCAAATAAGATAACTCCTTCGTCAGACGCTTGGCTGAGGGTTCTCATAGTCACATAGACCCAAACGGCGCAAACTCGTAACCTGTACCAATGTTGGCGTATTTGCCCAGCTTGAGGTTCACAACATTACTTACGAGTAAATAAACTTAATTATTATTTAATTTATTTGTGATATTTCTTGAGTTTGGTACGCTAGAAACATTGACGAGCTTGCCACTTGTCATGATTGGCCTAGTAAAGTTGGCTAAACGTGAATCCGCTTCTTTATAAGCGTGGTTTCTGACCACCCCGCAAGGGAAACGGTCGTGATGATACTTTCTTTCTTTCTTGAGGTTCTCATTAGAAACCGTCGCACTCCCCGCGCTGGATGAGGTTAGTAGTAATTAGCATTTTACATCATTGTAAATGGCACATACTTTCAACGAGAACAACAAATAATTGGTAGGCGGACTGATGGTGGTAATTTGGAGAGTATATCCGCATGTTCCGGGATCAGACTCGAATTGCTGTCGAGCCCAATTAAGCCGGCATAGTGTTAGGGACTGATGGCAGTCATGAGTGTCTGATTCCAGTTGCTAACATTCATGGACCCGCGCACCACTTACCATAAGGAGGGCGCAACGTCACATGTCGTGCTAGAATAAAAATAATAACAAAACCGACAATGGGTGAAAAAGCATTTATTATTGAAACAAACTCCCTTAAATAAGGTACAGCCAATAAGTGATGCGATACAAAGGTAATAATTTACCCGAGTAATGGGTAAATTTAATTTACCCTATATCCAAAGGTTAATTCGTTTCCTTTGGGGATTTCATTAAGTAGGCAACACTAATCCTTTGACACCATTTGCTTGCGTATTTTTTTTATCTAATAATAAGATAAAGTATCATCACGACCGCAATGCCTAGCGGGGTGTGCTGAAGTTCCTCGGTTTAGATTGCAGTGGTAGAACCCACCCTTACCCTTAGTCCTAGACCTGTACTGATGGAGATTGGCCTTCCAGAAGATATATCTACTTTTTCGCCTACACTCGCCACGCTGCACCGCCCAGACCAGTTGACGAGGATTTCTAGAACGAATTTCTGCAGAATTTTGCCTACAATTGGCACGCTGTCCAGTCAATTTATTAACACTTACACAAGTTGGTATTAGTTGAACTGTCAGCAAATGCGCTCTTTAAATCATTAGAACGATAGTGTTGTAATGACAATTGTACGTAAGAAAAGTGCATTTCTCATTGGTACTTACTGGGGTTCGAATCGCAATCTTTAGATTGAAGGGATGAAATAAAAAATGTAATTGTATTTAATTTCAATGCGGTGGTGGCTTGGTTGTAAGAACGCTTTCCTCAAAAGGTCGGTTCGAACCCCGGAATGTACCATTTTCCTACATACATTTGTCGTAGATTTATAACATCACCGTTCCCGTGTCTCGGAGAGAATGTTAAGCCATCGGTCCCGGTTCCAATGGTTAATGCGTACTTGTGGAATAGTTAATAAATTGGCAAGTGTAGGCCCAATTCTCCAGGAACTTCTGGAAGGTCCTGGAAGTATTAAAATGGTATGTCATCCTTAAGAGATAGACATATGCCATCGCGGACCTATGTAACCTATATAAGATACACAATTCCAACATATATAATTTTGTTATATTTATAGTTAAAGGTTTCAGACAGCGTTTTCGTCAAAATTATATACTAAAACCTTCCTCGAGAACCACTCTATCCATTGGTAAAAACAGCATGAAAATCGGTGCAGTAGTTTTTGAGTTTACCGTGAGTTTGTTCAGACAGACGTATTTTCTATCGGGCCGACAACGGACACTTCAAGCAACTCCAGATTATCGCTCCGTCTTGTGCTCGGCCCCCCAACGGGAGGAGAACTAAAGTAGCCGAACGTAGATCCCCTGGGCTCGTGAGCCATACGGGCACTGTTATACCAGTAACGGTGCCCAGCACTAAAGGTGCATGAATTACCAGCAGGTGATTACTCGCTGAGATCCTGCCGGGGAGAACGGGGGAATGTCCTCATTCCCAACCCAGGCCCATTAGACATCCGGGCCTGGACGACCCCACTGTCTGTCTGTCTGTTCAGACAGACAGACAGACAGACGCGGCGGAGGATTTTGTTTTATAATATGTAGTGATAGTAATAATTTATTTATTTAATTAGGATTACCAACAGAGTACAAATTAAATCCAATTCTATCAATAGAAGCAAACAGTAAAAAAAACAATCGAATGGTACCCCAGTAACAGGTGACCACAACATGTCAAACTACATTCAATTATGATACATTATACGTTTAAGAAATTTAATTAATAATACCTAACGATATTTAAAAATACAAATAATGAGAACTATGACTAAAATGATGATAGTGTTATCATAGTAATGATTTAATTGTTACAGTTATTTCTGCTCTGTGGTTATAGCTGAGTCTTATTTGAGGCTATTGTTGCGAGGGGGTAATGAATAGCCTGATTTTCCATTAGCTTAGCACAAACAAAGGCGCACCATATTTTACCCGCGTAATGGTATCGCTGATTTTTGTAAAAGTTCTTTCTCGCTTACCGGCGTAATTTTAGTCTGCTATCCAACCAGAAATATGCGAGGAAGCTGAGCGGTGTGTGAGGAAAAAAATACTAATAAAATCGATGTATATAGATCACCATTCCAGCCCCTAGAAGACAGAGTTCTAAATATCCACTGCTAGAGTGGAAATTTACAGAAATTTATGGAGAATTTGGCCTACACTCGCCACGCTTTGGCCAGACGGGTTGGCAAGGGTTTAATGACAATTTATTAACGATTCCTTAAGGTTGTATTGGTCGAATCGGGACCAAAGGCTTAACGTTCACACGGTACACGGGAACGGTGGTGTTGTAAATCTATGACATAAGTGTCTTTTTTATATTATTATTTAACTTAATCTCCTCACCTTGGCATATATTATTTTATTAGTATTATATAATATGTATTTTATTGTATTTATTATTTGTATTTATTCCATAAGTATATTATGATCCTATTTTTTTTTTTCTCTTTATTAGGGTCAACAAACAGAATTGCACAGGTTTTAACATTTAACAATAATAAGATACATTAGATCATGCAATACCCACCACGTCAACCACATATTTATAATTGCATAAACTTAACAGCTAAAAATAATAAATAAATGTTGATAAATGAAAGGAAAAAAAACAAACAAAAAACTAAATTAAACAAGTAAAAACAAAGGAGAAAAACATAATGTAAATAAAAAAAAAAGAGAAAAACAATAAGAACTTAAAAACTATTCCTTTAAAACCTTCAAGACACTTGTTCTGAAGGCCCCAGCAGTGGAGGCGATGATGTCAATGAGATTATTTTTTTTATTGTAAGTGTCAACCAGTCTATAGATAGGAGAACGCTTTCCAGAGTTAGTACGGCATGAGCTCAATGCGAATAATTGAAATGGGTTGCATTCTCGTTGGTGATGTTTGGGCGGTACTCTATAGCATAATTTGTTGTTGAGGGCTATGGAATCGTATTTATTATGACACATATCGTATAACATCATCACCTCCAACTGCTGTCGTCGTGAATACAAGTCCAGCATGTTATAATTCACCAGCAATTGAGAGTATTTTAATCTGTAATCTGTATTAATTTATCCCATTGTTTATTAATTATTTTTCTCTTATTTTTATTTTTCATATATATATAATTTTATTTTTCTGACTCTGCACCCATAATATTCATTCTATCACTCTCCCAAAGGTTAGCTGGTAGAGAATACCTTTATGGTATTAAGCTCGCCTATGTACATCTTTTTATATTTTATATTTTGTTTGCAATAAAGGATTTTATTATTATTATTATTGATACATTTCGGGGTTCAAAAAGGTCTTTTTTTGGAATTTACAATTACGTATATACGACATATTATCCGTTTTATTAAATTAATTCTCCATTACAAGAATGCTTATTGGGAAATGTGTTTTTGCGCTGTTCGAAACTCTCGGGCCGTGGGGACCAAGTGCACATAAAATTTTTAAGGCGTTGTCAAAACAGCTCATCAACACCTCGGAGACAAATGGGCTGGGGAATACTTGGGCAAAAGGATCAGCATTGCCATTCAACGTGGCAATGCTGCCATAGTATCCTTGGAACTTTGCCCATTAGCAGCGATTTAAAAAAAAATAATTTTAATTTTGTTTTTAGTTGTATTTTTAAATATTACGTTGTTTTTTTTTATTAATAGTAATTTATACGTTTTAAAATTTTAGTTTTTACCTAATTATTTTTTATTTGATTTTTAATCATTGTACCCAAATACCAATTGTTGTTGTTCGGTAGCATTAATTGATTTCAGACTATTGTCCTCGCTTTGATTCTCATGCTGTTTGGCTTCTTGCCACGTCTTTGTTCATATTATTCTGTCGTTAATCGTATTATTTTCGAAGAAACACATATTGTTGCGTATTTTTTGATATTTTGTATATTTATTACTTTATCGGATACCTATTTTTCCGGCGCAGCGTCCGGATTGGGATGATGTATAGCTCTTAGGTAAATCGATCGAAGTTTTTGGTTACACAAAGGGAAGCTGCGTCCTAGTTTACCGTTATATTTTTCCCAGCCAGCTTGCCAGCCTCAATGACGTCATTCGTCAGGCCCTTGTGTCTGTGGGTTCATCAGCCATCTTATAACCCGCGACAATGGCAAGCGGCCCGATGGAATGACGCTGGTACCATGCAAAATGGGCCTGCCTGACAGCCAACCTTGGGGACAGATAAAGCATTTAAAGTGAAGGGTAGGTGTAAGTAAAAAATAAATATATTATAACTAAACGATCACATTGTAAGCAATAAACAATATTATGTATTATATACGCACATAAACACATACATACATAAACACATTAATACATACAATACAATATATATACATACACAGCCGCAGCTGAAAGTGTAGAGTGCCGTTTGCTGTAGAGACTAAAGGCCTGTGGGGTCCAAGTGCTAAAACATTAAAAAAAAAAAAAACATTACCCCTCGTCTTATTGTCAGCTCTGGTGACAAGAGAGCTGGTTCTTTCCTCAGAATCAGCATAGCGACACAAAGAAAAAATGTTGCTTTAGTGTGGAATGGGGCCTTTCTACCTGTCTTTGTTGGGGCTGCCACGTTTTTGCAGTGCGTCCGGAATGTTTGAGAATCGTGTTAATAGTTTTTCTGCTATCATGCGTAAAAGCACCACATCTCTAGTCAATAGAATTAGAGGCAGCACCAATAATATGCTTAAGGTCATATCGGATAAAGTGGACTGTCCAATACAGTGTCACTTTATTAAGCTTCCCTATAACTGACAAATTGAAAATAAGTATAAATAAGGCACTAACATAAAATTTTTGTTTACTAACTTTAATGTAAGCCATTGTTACTAACATAGTGATAGGTATACCAACAAAAATGGATTGTAATTATCTTTTAAATTAAATATATTATTATTATTATTTGACGTCTAAGGTGCTGCTGCATCACAAGCAGAGAACCTCAAACGGCGGAAATACACCCAGCTGGAGTTGGAGTTGACACTCTCGGGCAGTGGGGACCAAGTGCACAGAATTTTTTTAAGACGTTGTCAAAACAGCTCGTCAAACCTCAGGAGATTAGAGTACTAGGAAATGTTTTGTCCAAAGGATCAGCATTGTCATTCAACGTGGCAATGCCAGAATCCTTCGCATTTTGCCAATAGCCCGTGTAATATAGTGGTCAACGGAAAAACCTTCATGTGGCTGTATGTTCACACGTAAACTAAACTAATATACATAAAAGTACTACTCGCATCAAAATATTTATTTCCGTATGGTTAGTACACAACTGTTTGATATTGTAAATACTTATTTGTATTATAGAAGTGAAAGTAAAGTATCATCACGACCGTTTCCCTTTCGGGGTGGTCAGAAACCACGCTTATGAATAAGCGGATTCACATTTAGCCAACTTTACTGTAGGCCAATCATGACAAGTGGCAAGCTCGTCGATGTCTCCAGCGTACCAAACTCGAGAAATATCACAAATTAATTAAATATATTTTCATTTACATTAATAAATATTTTTGTGTCCCGACCAGGAATCGAACCCGGTACTATTTGTATTATAAAGTACAAAAATTTATATAGTTAAATATATATATATATGTGCTATCAGCAGCAATGGCTGCACCGAACCTAATAGCAAGCAAGCAAAGTACTTTACTACTAGTTTTGGCAATATGCGTAGTCCAACTTAGATTAGAATCTAGATATACACCCAGATTCTTCATCTTGCCGGAATACGCTATAGGGACGTTGTCAAACCGAACAGGGTCAATACTGTTAATGTCTATGTTACTTAAAAGTATCTCAATATAATAGAATATAGCACAATATCGGTATGGATACTTCCCTAGTGAATAATTCTAGTACGGTGCCTTTGTCGATACATTATTTACTATTCGCGCCCTACCACGAACATTTAAAATTAAATCCTAAAACAAAATAATATCATCATCATCATCACGGCCGTTTCCCTTCCGGGGTTGTCAGAAACCACGCTTATTAATAAGCGGATTCACATTTAGCCAACTTTACTATAGGCCAATCATGACAAGTGGCAAGCTCGACGATGTCTCCAGCGTACCAAACTCAAGAAATATCACAAATAAATTAAATATTAAATGTATCTATTTTCATTAATAAATATGTTTTGTGTCCCGACCAGGAATCGAACCCGGTACCTCCGAGTCTAAATCCACGGACTTAACCGCTAGACCACGGAGGCAGTTTAATAATAAATATAAATAATTTAATAAAAAAAATAATTCCATTTGTCATAGATTTCTGCGAAGGAAAACAGGAGATTATAACATCCCCAACCCAGGCCTATTAGGCCTTATTAAACATTCGGGCCTAGATGACTCCGCCGACTAACAAAGTAAACAGCGCGCAAAAACTAGATTGGAGTTAGTTTGTTTATTTAGGCGTGCTGTTGCCATATAAAATTGAATCAGATATTGCCTTATGTTTGTGTCAATATTTATCGATTCTCGGCAAAGGTGTGCTGTGTTTGAATATAATATAATCAATGTAAGTATACATTACCCATCAACATTAGAGCCAACTGGTATATTTCGCAGCGATGGGAAAAGACCAGATGGGCTTACCCTCGTACCTTATAAACAAGGTAAGTCTTTGGTTTGGGATGCGACGTGTACTGTACAAAGCTGGTCGTGTTGGCGCGACACGAAAACGAGCAGGTGCAGCGGCTGAATCGGCTGCAAACGGCAAACGTAATAAGTGCATAGAGTTGGCAAATCGTTACTATTTTGTGCCGTTTGCCGTAGAGACAATGGGCCCTTGGTCTGAGGACGCTAAATCGTTAATACGCGACATAAGCGTTGCCATCCGAGCGTCAACTGGTGATCCTTTGAGTAGGGAATATCTTATTCAGAGGATCAGTGTTGCCATCCAACGAGGCAACGTCGCCGGAGTCCTCAGAACATTGGGTTCATCTTCTCCTGGATTCGATGACATGTAGATTATAATCAAGATATTTGTAAGTATTTAGTTTGTATATTAATTAGGTTTATCTTTTAGTTTATTTAATTTAAGGTTTTGTTTAGTTTATTTTTAATTTTATTGTTTAGGTAGCTTTAATTTATATTTATTGTTTGTATTTATGTAAGTATATACATAGTTTTACTGATGTACCAATGTATCAGATACGGTCATGGAAAAATAATTGTTGGCTGCAATCTAGATCCTCTGCCCGACACATATTTGAGACGCCACCTGTCAATGTAGGTTTTGACATTTGACACTTTTTAATACAGACTGCGAGCAACGCGCAGCTTAATAAATTAATTTATAATACAACTTAACTTCATATATCCTAATGGATATTGTTACCCCTTAAGGGTTTTCTATGTCTGGACTTTAGAGCTGGCACCCAGCTTGAGAACATAACCCTGCTGCACAGGATTCCTGTGACGCCTCGTTGTCTGATTGGCATCGGCAGCGCTTACCGGATTCTCATCTTCAGGCTATCTGAGGGAAGGTACTACGTTCATTCAACAGATACATAGTGATAGGGCTAAGTTTTGGCCCTGTGTAATTCTAAACTCATTTTCTTTGTATTAACTTAATTATACTTCACATTTCACTTTAATTTTAAAGTGAGAACTTTATTGCGCGCACTTGGATGGGCACAACCTATTTCGTTGAACGGACGTCCGTAGCGCGGCGGGGAAGGGGCAGAAGGGCGGATAGGCGCGCGCCTCGCGTATTGCCGATGCCTCTCTCGCTCTCTCCCGCTCCTTCTTTCTCTTTTTTTTCCTCTCGAAACAGCGCGGCGGGGAAGTGGAAGAAGGCCGGATAGGCGCGCGCCACGCGTATTGCCGATGCCTCTCTCGCTCTTTCTTTCTTTATGCATCTGCAACTATGCGTATGCGCAGCCACGCGCATTCATTTAATCTAACCTAACGTGACGCTGAGACATAAAAACGAATGGTGCTAATTGTTGCTACTGCCTCACACTGTTGCCGAGAGTCTGGTTACCGTAAAACGATGTGTAATGTGGATAGGAATGCACTTTATTATTAACTTATGTAAGTATAGTTTTATTGTGTTAAAATTAGGGAAACTCCCTTTTAGAACCCAGAATTTATTTTCCAGAAGGCAGTGCTCACGAACTGAAATTCGTTTATGAACCATAAACGTATATTTATTTCACCACTTCACACGATCTTCTGCCACCAGCGGCCTTCCTCAGGTCATATGCCCATCTGGCGAGGGGTCGTCCCCCTCTGCGTCTTCCAGTACGTGGTCTCCACTCCAGAACCCGTCTACTCCATCGTTCATCGATTCTGCGGCATATGTGTCCAGCCCATTGTCACTTCAGCTTGCTAATTTTGAAAGCTACATCGGTAACTTTGGTTCTCTGATAGATGATAACGTTTCTGACTTTATCCTTTACATAAATCTCGAGCATAGCTCTCTCCATAGCTCGCTGAGCAATCTTAAACTTCTGGATCAGACCTACCGTCAGTGTCCACGTTTCTGCACCATTACTGGAAGAATGCATTTATTTAATGGACCGCCTCCGTGGTCTAGTGGTAACAAACGTTGCCGTGAACTCGGGAGGTCGTGGGTTCGATTCCCACCGGGGGCAAGTTGTACATTGTATAATTTGTCTCGGTCTGGGTGTTTATATGTATAATATGTATATATTTATAAAAAAAAAGTATAATATGTAGTTTATTAACGATCTAATTTTCGTAACAAAAGCCTCGTAGCTTACCACGTAAACTAGATGGCGCTGTGTGACCTGTCTGGAAATATTTATTTATTATTAATTATTTATTTATTCAACAAATATCACAGTACAGGTAATCAGGGTGCACTTTAAATGGGACCAATATTGGATTTAAACTATGTTAACAATTCGTTTACATTTAGTGGCTAAATAAAGTGGCTAATGTCAACGAAAAAAAGCAAAAACGAAAGTCAAAATTAAACATAAACTAAACTAAAACAAAATAAATTAAATAAAAACTAAACACATTTTATTTTAATCAGTAAAATGAGTAGGTAGCTAGCAGAAGACTAGCTTAGCAGATTCTTGTGACCTATTAAACAGGAATCCAATTGCTCGTAGTAAACCGTTTCATATCGATTGTTTGATAACTACGTTGCATTCTGTTAAAATGTATTCGCTTGCTATTGTATGGAAATGTCCAGTAAATTGTAGCGAATAATTTTAGTAATATACTTGTATATTATGTCAGAAACCGCGCCCACCTGATGGCAAGCATAGTAGGAACTGACGCCCAGTCATTGACAACCGACATCAATCATTTTCGCACTCAGTTAAAATGGCTCAGTGTTTCGCAGATCTGTTCATGTCCTGCAGCCGAATTCCATTACTTAAGCACCCATGGGGTTGCAACTTTAAAATCATTGCGAAAACGTGAACTAAATACTTAAATTGTCCGCCGCAAAT
Organism: Tinea semifulvella; assembly: GCA_910589645.1. NCBI lineage: Eukaryota > Metazoa > Arthropoda > Insecta > Lepidoptera > Tineidae > Tinea > Tinea semifulvella. The sequence continues at coordinate 1,761,067 of OU342615.1, read as the reverse complement.
TTATATTAAACAACATTTATATGACTTTTATTTATTATTTACTTGACCACGTTATATCCCCTATAGTTGGTATACGAAATAGCTTCTGTCGGGTTACATTTATTTTGGTAATGTTCTGGAATTAGAAACATGATCGATATTCTTCAAAGCTAAGAATAAGCTATTCGGCATTCTAAGACAAAATTAAACAAACCAATAAAAAGGTATTTTAAAGGGACTCAATTCTAAAAACAGTTATATAACCATCGCAAATAAAAGCCATCGCTATTTTGTGGAAAAAAACACTTGTACATTGTCGTATAGGTACTGTAAAAGCAAGTTTTAAATTATCAATGCACTTAATTTTATTTATAATGCTATTTTTAATTAATTTAAATTTTAATTAATGTTTGTAACTAAATAAATACCTAAATTGTTTGCTTTGAACTTTTGAATGCATAATACTGACAAATAAAGATGTACTGCTGTATAACCATTTTACGTAGAAATATATTGTTTTAGATTTAGCAGTATTATATCCGCCATCTTTCGTAATCTTGATCTCATTTTTTGTTGTTAGTGCCTTTCTTTACAAAATCATCATTATCATAGAGTCCTAGACATCTACTGTTGGAGATGGGCCTTCCAGAAGTTTCTGTAGAATTTGGCCTACACACGCCACGCTGGGCAGAAAGGTTGGAGAGGGTTGTACTTGTAAATCTGTGACAAATGTTCGTAAGAAAAGTGATTTTTCATTGGTACATGAAGTTCGAACCGCGATCTTTTTTAATTGTATTTTAATGAAAGCATTCATGCAACCAAAAATTTAAATCATTTATTACAATTTGGCTCTCGCTTCGCTTCGCTTTCGGCTTCGCTTCTCGGGCTCTTTTGTATTGTCACATTACATTGTTATAATTATTTAAATAAATAATAATAAATTTATTACAATACAATTGAATTGACCTAAATATAAACATACACCAACAGTAAAAGGTGTCCAAAATATATTAATAATATACATTTGCACATCTACCAGGCATTTTTGTCACTAATAAAATCATTTATCTTATAATTCGCCTTGCCTATAAGTCGACGTTTGACATTAATTTTTAGTTTATTTAACACAAGCTACTTAGTTCCTTTACGAGTGTGTTATAAAAACGAACACCAAGTCCCAAAAAAGACTTACTAGTTTTACTGAGGCGTAGGTGAGGCAAAGCTAATTTGTGATTATTGCGTGTGTTGCGAGAATGCAAGTCACAATTCCTTTTAAATTGTTTTATATTCTTGTGGACATACATAATATTCTCTAGAATATACTGAGATGCCACTGTAAGAATATCATACTCCTTAAACTTATCTCTTAGCGAAGTGCGAGCGGTCAAATTATAAATATATCGAATAGCCCGCTTTTGTAAAATAAAGATAGTTTCAATGTCAGTAGCATTTCCCCACAGTAAAATTCCATAAGACATAATACTATGGAAATAGCTAAAATAAACTAATCTAGCAGTATCAACATCTGCCACACGCCTCACCTGTCTAATGGCATACGCCGCTGAGCTCAGCCTTTTGGATAGTTCTGCAATATGAGCACCCCACTGGAGTTTGGAATCTATTGTTATACCTTAGAATACTGTACTTTCCATGATCTCCAATTGCTCACCATTTAATATTATATTTGGAGAAATGTTTAACCGATCCACCACTTTCAAGTCCATAGATTATTTCTTTATTTTCTGCAAAAAACCTACTTTTTGCTTACTGTTGTTCACCTTGAGCTGCCTATTCTTCGCCATAGTCATTAAAAACTCGTAAAATTTTAATTTTACAGTTATTTACCATGCTAGGCTTTACCAACAACGTCAATGCAGACTTGCCCAGTCTTAATCTTGCATCAGAATAGCTATTCTCGGACTCGGTTCTTAATTGAATCAAGTTTTTTCAGTATGTCTTGTTTAAGCGGTGTTATTTATTTAAATACTTTATTGCACTTATAAACCTAGTACATAGGCGAGCTATAACGCCATAAGGCATTCTTCACCAGCTAACCTTAGGGATCATGTAAGGTGATGGGCAGGATGAAGAAAAATATTAGAATAGCTTAAATTAGTAAATAAACATAATTACGCATTTATAGCACTTAAAAGTACATATACGTACACAAAATAAAAAACACAATACACATACATACTATATAAAACATACATACATAAACATACACTATAAATTTGACCGCCTCCGTGGTCTAGTGGTAACAAAGGTTGCCGTGAACTCGGGAGGTCGTGGGTTCAATTCCCACCGGTGGCAAGTTGTACATTGTATAATTTGTCTCGGTCTGGGTGTTTATTTATATGTATATATTTACAAAAAAAAGTATAATATGTAGTTTATCAACCATCTAGTTTCCGTAACACAAGCCTCGTAGCTTACCACGGAAACTAGATGGCGCTGTGTCACCTGTCTGGAAATATTTATTATTATTATAAATAAATAGATATATATATAAATAAAATGTCAAACAACTTCGTTAATTCGAGAGACATACATTCTGTTTCTCATGAAATAATGTGGTTAGAAGGTTTTTAAATACGTTGACGGACGGTGCACGCCTTATAGCCAGGGGTAGCTTGTTCCACTAACGAGCGGCAGCAACAGTGAAGGAATCTGAATATCTGCTAGAGGAATGCGAAGGTGAAGATTTTTATATAAATATTACCAAGACAAGCATACAATATTAATAAAAATTGACATTTTAAATCATTGCAAATGGCAAACTTTCAACGAGAACAACAAATATTTCAAGCTATTTTTCTGTCTAAAATTGGGTAAGTGAAGAAGACAAATTTCTAAGCATTCCATGGATTCACCGTGCGGGTGCCGGGTCCATCGTGTGTGGGTAAGAGATAAGAAGAATTGTGTCTCGGGATTGCGACTGACAATAGGCTGGTTTAAGAAAAGGAGGCCTTCCTTTTTTATTTTATTGCGCGATAATACGCTCACCATCAACCATTCTACCCAACCAAGTACTGTATGATTCCGTTAATGCCGTCTTGGAAGCTCGTTCCATAAATGTATTGACGGCAGACCTGCTTAGGCCCAATTCTTTCAGTAAGTGATGCAAAGATTTTGCGGAACTCCTCTCGCACCAACTTCCACTGCGTAAAGCTGAGTCTTGAACCCGTTCCTGATCATATCTTCTGTGAGATCATAATATTTATTCGACTTTATGCTGTGGTCTTTTGGAATATTTGATTCCCACGGAATGGTAAGTTCAATAAGGATAACTTTTTTCAAGTTGCGAGAAAACACTAAGATGTCTGGACTATAGGTTGACATATACAGCTAGTTCATCTGGGATCCTATAATAGTGTTCAAATGTATCCATGAGAATTTTCCAGTCTGATGCGGCGCCAAGGATCGAGGTGGGCTTGCATTTAGTTTTCGTGCTTTGCCCTTCCTTTACAAATGTGGTCAAAGTTTTATTTGTAGTCAGACCCTTTCTGGCTATTGCAATAGAAAGACTTACTGCTTCACGGATAACACCAAGAACTTTGTCATGTTGGCGTGAGTAATAGCCCTTCTAGAAGAGTAATGCACCCTACAAAAAGTACTCCGACTTAAAAAAAATATTGAAAATACTTGCTATGTTCAGAGTCAGAGGAATGCAAAACAGTCCTTAAGCACTGGATGTTGAGCACTCGGTGTTTTAGGAGCTGTAATGAAAAGGAACATTTACTATACATACTCGTAGTTAAAACATATGGCTCTAAAATCGTGGTTTAAAACCACAATATTGACCACAGTCGTCATCATACTAATTTGCTGAATATTGCTCTCAAATAACAGTGAATTTTTACGAGGCGTAGTAAATTGAGAATGAAATTAGTTCTCGGACCTATGCAGTAGTGTTACCACCATATTGGAAATACATGGACAAATATCTTAAAGTCAAAATATTTTTAATCACATAAACCTATTACAGACATTTGTGGCACGTCATTAATTTAATTATTTTGAATGATTCTACTCCTGCTAGTGGAAGACTAAGCAGCAAAGTGATTCACAGAGTAAACTGTTAGCAGAAGACCTAAGCAGATTCAAGTGACTTGTTAATGTTTAATCTGACTGAGAAAGGAATGTAGAAGTTGCTGCTGAAGATAGATTATCATCACGACCTTATATCTTCCGGGGTAGACAGAAACCACGCCTTATTATTAATGGTACCTGTAGGCGGACGGGTTGATCGCGCGGGGGGAGAGTGGTTCGCGCCTGTGCATATTTTTTATGATTATTATAAATATTTATTATTAAGCTTCGAGAATAATTGTCTCCGCCAACAAACTGTGGTTACAGTTTGGCGGGCTATTTAATAAGTTGTATGTATTGGAAAGTAAATAAATGATTGTTTTTTTTTTTTTAAAGGCGGATTCAAATTTAGCCAACTTAACTATAGGCCCATGATAAGTTGGTATATTACGTAGGTCTATATTATTTCTTAGAATTAAGATTGTAAATAATGTACATTATTCAATCATTTTTATTTTTTATATTTTGTGCACCTACTCCTGTCACTAAAAACTCTCTTATTGTCCTTAAGGTTAACAGGCAGAGAATGTCTAACGACATTATGTTAGCCCTTTGTACTTATGTGCAATAAAGTTTTTAAATAAAAAATAAAATAAATAAAATAAGTGGCAAGCTCGTCGATGTCTCTAGCGTACCAAACTTAAGAAAAATTAAATATATTATTGTGCTCAAGGTCGGTTGTAAGATCGCTTTCTAATCCAAAAAGTTTCAATATTCTAACTCCGGCATGTACCAATGAGAAACATGTTTATAATAGGCCAAATTTTCCAGAAGTATTTTCCAAAATGAGCTAAAGAGTGTTAGTGGCTCGGATGTAAAAACGCTCTCTTTAACATCTTAAAAAAGGTGGGTTGAAACCCTGGCATATACCAATGAGAAATTCACTTTTCTTATGTACATTTGGTTCTTATGTAGATTTACAACACCATCGTTCCCGTGCCTTGGAGAGCACGTTAAGCCTACTTATGAAATCGTTAATATATTGTCATTAAAAATTACATGCGTTTTGTCGACTTTCGGGTTGCACATGGGCATGTAGTCTATCTAAAAAAAATATTTACAACATATAAAATAAAATTAATATTAAGGATAGGGATATAAGTCCCGTCCGCGTGGAATGGTGGCAAGAACGCTGGCTGCATTTCCCCGCTGAATTGCAATACTAATTCTCTGGGCGAAGAAAGAGCCAGCCCTCTTGTCACCGGAGGAGACAACAAGACGCGGTGTTATGTCTTTTAAAAACTTTTTTGCGCTTGGACTCCATGGGCCCAGAGTTTCTACAGCAAACGGCACAAATATGTAATCTTTTAATATACTTACATACTTGCGCCGCTTGCTGGACTCCGCATTTTCCGCCGCGGCTCCCGCTTTATGCGCTGTCCCCCTGAGATGCGACGCGGCAAGGGTGTCGACGCACGTGGCGTCCCACACTAGAGCACGTCCCCGTTAATCTATCTTAATTCTGACTTGTCTGGTGGTTTACCGCTGTACCAGGTATTGTAATCTCATAGGTACTCATAACAAAATTTAAAAGGTTATTAATTGATCGTTGTGGTGTAGTTCTGTATATGGTTTATTTAAAATCTTATATAGCTGAGTTTTCCTTGCAGATTCCTTTCTCAGTCAGATTAAACATTAACAGGTCGCTGGAATCTGCTAAGCTGCTGGTCTTCTGCTATCAGCCTACTTATTGAACCACTTTTCTGCTTAGTTTCAAAATAATTAAATTAATGACGTTTCATAAATGCCTGTAATAGGTTTACGTAATTAAATATATTTTGACTTTGACTTTGACATCAGACCCTCGCCAACCCGTCTGGCCAACGGGCGTGGCGAGTGTAGGCCAAATTCTCCAGATAATTCTAAAAGGACCATCTCCAACAGAGGAGGTCTAGGACTCATAGTATTTTAGGAGCTGTGAATTGTGTCCCGACCAGAATTAGCACCCGGTACCACAGCGTCTAAATCCGCGGACTCAAATGTGTAGGTAAGCTACTTTATATATATTATTTATTTATTTATTTACAAACACCTAAACCTAACATAACAGCCTAAGCCAATTCGTTAGTAAATGTTCTTCACACTTCGAGTTTGTCGTTTGACCTCTAATTATCCGCCAAACACATTTAATATATTATATAAATTAATGAGAGATAGAAATAGCATGTACGTAGAGGTCCAATTTCATAGAAATTTTGTATGAGACTAATATTACCTATGTATATCTAATTAAATTCTTGATAAAAAAGATAAAAAAACTATTTAATAAAATGTTTTAAAAAAACTATATATAAATTTAGTAACTAATTAATACGATACAACAATAAGTACCCTATCCAATCTACCCTGTATATTTGGTATGGTTACCCCAATCTAAAATTGGGTGCGAGGTCCGTTTAATTGGCTTCTACTCAAGGACAAATTAATTATTAAATATTCCGATTCGCCAAAAATTTTCATCGTAAAAATGACAAACAAATCCAATTCGAATTTTGATCGGTAGAGTTGGAGAAACTTTTAGTGATTAACGGCCGGTTGCAGAAAGAATGATTACCTTTCGACATGTCTAACTTATGCCTATGAGTCACGTATGAAAAGTCTTTTTCAAGTGGTTTTATTTTTATATAAATATCAGCATGGCATGCCAACAAAATTAGTTATCCTTGAAAGTAAAAATTGGCATATGACATCATTGCAAATGTCACATACTTTTAACGAGTACAACAAATAGGTGGTAGCGGACTGATGGTGGTAATATGCCCAGTCTGCCGGGGCGGGGAAGTATCCACCGTTCGTGCCGATAAATCCAGTAAAGTGTATCCACACGTTTCAGGATCAGGCTCGAATTGCCGTCATGCCCAATCAAGCCGGCATAGTGTTAGGGACTGATGTAAATTTGACATCAATAATTAAATTTAAGAAGCTGTTAAATAAATGGTTAAAAGAACAATGCTTTTATAGTATCCAAGAATTTTTACATTATAAGTGTTGACAAATATAAATTTAGTTGTAATTGACATGTACTATTATTTGCATACCATTATGGTAGGATACAGCTGAACTGTAAAATTGTATTATCCTATATCTACCTGTATTCTGTGCAATAAACGATTTTTTTTAAAAAGACGTATAGCCGTGGCGTCGCATGTCGTGGTCGGATGATGACGTCATAAACTTGTAAGTTATGTTCGTTCCAGGATTCCAAGGTGCATGTCTGCCAAATTTTATTAAAAACCGTAGTTAATATATTATAGGACTTCAAGGAGAGGCACATAGTTTATGCACAAAGCTTTTTTAAAATTTATAATAATTAGTAAAGATAATGGACATAAATAAATATGAAATATTAAGCAAAAATGACGCTTTTAACTGTAAAACACACTTTGTAGCTGTTTCGCCATTGTTTGGTTTTTCCCGCCAACAAACAAAAGCGACTTCAATCCCAGAGAGTTCTTTATGCTAGCACACTTTTAGAAAATAATTTCGAGAGGTTCTTTTTGATATAACATTTTTTTAATATTAATAAAAATATTGTACAGATTTTATACCAGATGGATGGATAAACTTATATGTGAACTGAAGGGCGTCGCTACCGTCGTTTCAGTGTTGCTAATTACCTTTATTATGCACAAAAATCGGGAAAATTTACAATAATACAATTAATAAAAAAATATTTAACATTATAAAAAAAACATGTAAGATTCGGGTTTAGAATCTAATGTGGAATTTGTCACAGATTTGATTGACACTTTTACGTAAACGATTATCTAGGAAAAATATAATAAGTCATTTTTTTTCGTCTCCATGATATATGTATTTTGATAGAAATTAAGAACATAATTATTGTAAATTAAACCATCAAGCGTAAACTAATACAAACTGACAACACTAGTTCCCATTTTGTTCATTTCATAGATAATTTAGGTTGTTAAAAAATGCTTAGTCATTAAGCCCGCCTATGTACATATTTTTGGAGCAATAAATAATTTTTGAATTGAACTTAGTGGGACTACATCCTCCTCCTTGCGTCGTGTTTCCTCATTGATGAGGGTCGTGACCTCCCGATGAATTAGTGTGCGTCTTGATGATAGCACGCCACCCGTTCCTGTCTTCGGCGGCATGCACAGCATCATGGACGCTAGTGTTGGTGGTGGAGCGGATTTGGTCGGACCAGTCTCTTTCCTTCCACCTTGCCAGTAACAAAAAGTTAAATAATACATACATTTTAATTAAAAATGGATTGTCAATATACCTATATTTTTTTAATTTACTATACAAATATTAATATTACTAAAGCTTTTAAAATTAACAATAGTTATATACAGTATAAAATTAATATAAAAAGAAAGAAAAGACAAATAAATAATAATAATAAAATAAATCAAAATTCAACACTAATAAAATCAATGAAATAATAATAATAAAGTTCATACAAAACAATGAAAATTAGAATAAAAAGTGAGTAAATAAATAAATAAATCAATTCTACATCATGATAAATTAATACAAATTAACAATAATAAATAAATCCAAATATTTTAACTTATAAATAATTAATTATTCACAAAAGTTAAGTGTGGTGACAAATAGGGAATCAGCTCAGCATTGAGCAGCGCTGATTGTCAGCTAATCCCTTAAAATACATATATAATTACACAATACCGTCATTATAGTATTATATATATCATTTACACATCATATACACATACATATATACATATACACACATATATACAAGTGAATAGACCAAATCACATATAGCAGTTGAGATGCCAACAAATCAATTTTATATTTATATGTTGTATCGTATGATCTTCTTAGTCTATTTTATTATGTATGTATTGTTTGTGCTTTATTATCTTAGGTTAAGATATTACTTGTTGTTTTTATATATTGTTACTGTTAGTGAGAATTTTTTAATGACATTCGTTTATATTATTTTTTTTATTCTATTGTCGATAGTTCTCCATATAATAAATAAATAAATAATGTAGAATGGGAAGTAGGTTCTTTGCGCCATTTTGCGCGGACATGTCAAGTGCAAGTTTTTGTTTTGTAAATTAATTTACTGTGGATATTGTTAGTCAAAAGTGGTGTTGTTTTATTTAATAATGTGCTACAATGTGAATAATTATGGAAAACGATAAACTGGACTTTAATTATGGGGCACAAGTCGCAGTTAATTTTATGCGGTTTCCCGCGCTGTGAACTCCCATATTTTACCCGACGTGTTTGACCTATAATGCCGCGAGTGACTCCAAGAAAACATCAAATTCTGCAGCATCTGGAATTTGATGATGACCTCATTAACTCATAAAAAAGAAAGATATATTACGTCAGACTTGGCTGTATGGGCCGGTTATATAACTGTTAAAAAATATATTGTATTTATATAACGACTAATTTATACAGCAAGAATAAAACGCAGTTTATTTTAAGAAATGGTTTTACTATTAATAAAATATAAACCTACTTAATAAATAAAAATACCTACAACTAGTATCAGTATCATCACGACCGTTTCCCTTTCGGGGTGGTCAGAAACCGCGCTTATAAATAAGCGGATTCACATTTAGCCAACTTTACTATAGGCCAATCATGACAAGTGGCAAGCTCGTCGATGTCTCCAACGTACCAAACTCGGGAAATATCACAAATAAATTAAATATTAATTAAATGTATTTATTTACATTAATAAATATTTTTGTGTCACGACCAGGAATCGAACCCAGTACCTCAAAGTCAAAGTCAAAATATCTTTATTCTAAACCTATTACAGGCATTTATGAAACGTCATTAATTTAATTATTTTGAATGATTCTACTCCTGCTAGTAGAAGACTAAGCAGCAAAGTGGTCCAATCAGTAAGCTGTTAGCAGAAGACCAGCAGCTTAGTAGATTCCAGTGACCTGTTAATGTTTAATCTGACTGAGAAAGGAATCTGCAAGGAAAACTCAGCTATATCAGATTTACAAAATAAAACATATACAGAACTGCACCACAACGATCAATTAATAACCTTTTATATTTAGTTATCAGTACCTATGAGAATACAATACCTGGTACAGCAGTAACCCACCAGGCAAGTCAGAATTAAGGTCAGAATTAACCTCCGAGTCTAAATCCACGGACTTAACTGCTAGACCTACAACTAAAAACTAAAATAAAGAAAAAACAAAATATAATAAAAAATAAATGGTGGGAAACTTATAAATACACCACTAAGGGCGCTTTAGTGAGGTTTTTTATAGTAACCGTGTGGTTCGCCATTTGTGATGGCGTAATTTGGCAACAGGCCAAGCAATACCACTTTTTAAAATAAAAAGAACGCTAGGAATGCAAAGTCGACTAACTGCTGGCAACATTTGAAATTTTAATTCTGTATTATTAAGTTTGAGGCTTTTTAAATGTGATTCTTATTATAAGAAAATATTTTTTTACAAATTTTATATCAGATTTTTTCTGGCGTTTTTGGCTATCTCTCGTAATGCAAAAGTCGAGTAGGCAATGTTTATTTATTTGTAATAGGGTAGCCAACAATGCTAACATCACACACTTGTGTCACACTATTTGTACTAACACTAAATCAGAAGTTAGATGTTGCACCTATTATAGGCGACCACCACATTACCACAGTAGCCTATAAAAAATAACAATATTATAAAATGTTCAATAAGTAATGTTATAATATTTTTATCTGTCAATTTATTAACGATGCAAAAAAAGTTGGTAGGTATTAGTGGAACTAGGCGCCGCTCTGTTTGAATGATAAAAAATTAGGAATGATTATGATACAGTCTTAGTTTTAAACTGTAATTTTACCACTTTGGAATATTTTACCACCTGAAATAATATCTTTTTTTTTTTTAAATGACGAAGTAATTATGCAATATTATTAATGATGCGACCCCAGCCTGAATGGCCACCACTGTGAGGCCTCATAAGGAGACCCCAAAGCGCCTACGGACTAAAACCCTATAAACCGTCTCTCTATCACTGTTGGCCTTGCGTGCCTTAACAGCTAAGTCTGAGTCGTGGCTACGGAGTGAAAGCACTCGTTCGCCGCCTGGGAACATTTCTTATTTAGAAATAATAAAGTGCAATCCGCGGACAAATACCTCCATGGTCTAGCGGTTAATCCGTGGATTTTGACGCGGAGGTACCGGGTTCAATTCCTGGTCGGGACACATAACATTATTTAATTTATTTGTGATATTTCTCGAGTTTGGTACGCTAAAGACATCGACAAGCTTACCACTTAACATGATGGTTAAGTATAGTATAGTTAAGTTGGCTAAATGTGAATCAGCTTCTTTAACAGCGTGGTTTTCGACCACAGATACTATCAGCTACTGTAATTATACATTTAATTTGATCAAAATAAACTAAAATAGTAGCCTTTATCTTCGTTAGGCAACCCATCACAGTTGCTTTTGTTATAAATATAAATAAATATAAAATAATCTATATAAAATCTTTTTTTTAACTGCTATAGTTATTTTATAATATACTAGCTGTTTGACCAGGCGTTGCCCGTGTAATGTTGTGTCGGCGACAAAAAAAACCTTCAAGTACCCGATAGGCATGTCATATTTAAATTTTAAAGTCTAATATTTCTTTTTATTAAATTATTATTGTTTCTACTTCCATGACTTATTAAATTCGTAATATCTATTGAATGCAATAGCCGATTTGAACAATTCAAAAATTGATCTACATGAATTGAAACAGGCTTGAAAATAATATGATTTAATTGTATAAGGATTTTAACAGAAGTATGAGTAACGTGGTCTAATATTGGTCGGTATTTCTATCAACTTTTAAAATTTAAAATTTGTTATTGTGACACAACGATAATAGTTGGACATATGGTAACGCAATGTTTTTTGTAGATATTGATATGTTCTTTAATATTGTAAAACATACTTTAGTTCTATCATCAATGGTTTCCGCAGCGCATGCGACGAAAGACGTTTAATGGCTTTTTTTTACAACTTGGGTTACGTTACTAAAGTTTTAGTAAGGATCCATGATCTTTTATAGCAATAAATATAGCCTATATTACTCAGGGTGAATGTAGCTTTCTAATGGTAAAAGAATTTTAAAAATCGGCACAGTAGTTTTTGAGTTTATTCATTAGTGTAGAAAAAGTGGATTTCATTCGAATAAGAGATCGGTGAAGGACGCCCTTAGACGTATCTTAGACTGTAGCATAGCTCGTTGGCCATTATCCCTCAAGGTGCCTCACTGAAATTTCATAAGTAGTCGATTTGTCACGTCAGTGTGAGGGAAGATTAATGGCGTCATCAGAAAGGGGACAGCTGGAGATTAAGTGTAATAACCCTTTCAAGAAAACGAGATTTTAAACTGACAAGAAGTGTAGATATTAGTTATTATTAAACTAGTAGAGAGGGTTTAACGATATTAATTTAAAACTTTTTGCAATAAATGCAAATGCGGGATATATAATAATAATAATAATATAAAACCGCGTCTAATACCGGCAGACATGCCTCGGCAAACATGCTGGATGCACTACACCACCTGGGGAGCCGAAACAGAATTCTGAAGGCATCATTGTATTGCACCTTCAGTCTTCTGTGTACGACTCTTTAGTGTAGTCGCACCACAACTGCGGTGTGTACAGAGACCGACAGTAAGTGTTAAATAGGGATATTTTAACAGCACCCAGTGTTGAGGACAATGCCATCTAGCGATATTATTGGGAATCATTACCGATTAATTGCAGACTAGTTGCCCACTAATTGCACAACTTTATGGTAAACTAACTAGATGGCGCTCAACCGGGAGAGGGCGCTGTAGTCGGCCCAACTGACACGTTTCAATTTTTAATATTAATTTTAAGACGAGACATTTTTGAATCGACGAGTATTTTTTTACCCAAAGTCGTTATTATTTTAGACCTGCCTGCCCATCTGCACAGCATCACAACGCAAACACCCAGCATGACCAGTGAAAAGCTCGTCGATGTTTCTAGTATACCAAATCTGTGAAATTTCACAATAATAAATATAAAAAAACCAATTCTTGATCAGTAAACTAACACTGGTGGCTCGGTTGTAAAAACACTCTCCTTAAAATCCTACAAAGGTCGTTTCAAATCCCACCCGGATGCACCAATGAGAAATACACTTTTCTTATTATTTTCTTTTTTATTATAAAAAGTTTATAATATTACAAAGTACAAAGGCGGACCTAATGCCGCTAGACAGTCTATACTGGTCAAACCTTTGGGACAACTAAAGCAGTTACGACAAGATAAGGTAAGGCAGCTGCTATCAAAACCAATAGAAAATATTAGACTTCAATATATACAAGTGAATAAATACTTATTTACATACTAATACATACACAAATACATACAAATAAAACTACATACATACGTTTTAAGAATATACATAAACCTACTATATGATGACTATAATGAGATAAATAAATATAGCAGAGAGAGTATTAAGCTTATGGTAAATTTAAATAGTGCACTTAGACCAGTTCCTTAAATAGTGTTTTCTATTTGGAGCTTGACGGATGTCCACCGGTAACTATTTCCAAAGATTTACAGCCACAATTGTAAACGACTTGAAAACGAATGCGGTGTGATGTGTAGAGTAGGGTCTTACGTACTTGTCATAGATTTATAATACCACCGTTCCCGTGCCTCGGAGAGCATGTAAAGCCATCCCGGTTCCACTAATATTAACTTGTGGAATCGTTAAATAAAATTGACATCGGATCCTCGCCAATCCGGCCTGGCCAGCGTGGCGAGTGTATGCCAAATTCTACAGAAAATTCTGGCAGGACAATCTCCAACCGTGAAAATTCTGTTTTCTAGTTGTTTTGCTGTAATGATGAAACGAACACTGAAGTCGCCCGGTATGTCCCAGCTTTTAATAAATGATCATACAAGAGCTCTCTAAATGTAAAATGCAATTACTATAGCACCGTTTAACTGTAACATTTTGGCACACTGACAATGCATTTGGCACGGAGCGCACGGGACGTTAAGCCAAATATCAGAGGCTTAACTTACTAATGGCCGCTAAACTGAAAAAAAAAAAAGAAAATAATTTACGTGATTGCGTTCGGAACAAAGGTTTTTAACCAACATTTCGATTGCTAGTTCAAACACTATCTTTTTTAACTTTGCTTTTAAACAGAGACATGACATACTAAATATTTGGCAAATATATACGTGTATATGATTTCTTAGTGTATTATTGGTTAATAATAATAAAAATAAAAATAATAAAATTCTTTATTGCACATAATTTACAAATGTAGTGTACATGTGCGAACTTAATGCCGAAGGCATTCTCTACCAGTTAACGTTTGTGATCGTAAAAAGTGAGGTAATAGGTAATATAGAGATTGAGATTGGAAATAATAATAGTATAGAAACAACATGAATAAGGATATACAGTTCTCCCAAAGTGATAATGCGCATAGAAATCTTCGTCACTGTTCGGCAACGGTCGTATTCCCCGAGCGTCGGAAGACGATATGTATATAGAGTGGTTAAGTGCATTTTCTTCATGCATAATTTAGTAGAATTATGTGTTTTGTGCTAAAAGAGATAAATATTGATTTATCAGTAACAAAATTTGATTCGATAATTCCATGTAAGTGAATAGCGAGGAAAACCACACGATTGAGAATATGCTACAATCGTTGTTGGATTGATTTACTTCGAAAATTTTATAGTACTGTAGTGACCTCCTTTAAATATAAAATCTCTGCCTGTGTCAGACAGACAAGCAATTGTCAAATAAACTATTTAAATAAGATAATTAAAGTTGAAATTAAATTCACCTTTGAAAACAAAACCAAGAAGGGTGTGTGTGTAATAGCAGCTCTATATAATTCCACTCAGAGAGAACACATGCAGTCACCGACCGCCCGAATTGTTTTCGATTGTGTACACATGATATTGACTTCTATTTCTTTCGAACAAGGTGCAAAATGCAAGTGCAATGTTTAGGCTCTTACGATTCAATGATTCGGGTGTTTCCGGGAATACGACAATTAGCGAAGATCTGTATGTGCATTATTAATTTGGGAATACTGTACATAAATACTTATGAGATTAATTATTAAATTATATGTGAAATTTACTTATAATAATAATGCAAACAAAAACATATATAAAATAGTAATAATAATAATATAATACAATAAGTAAGTCCATAAATAAACAATTAAATAAACGTATTAATTTTTATAATTTTAACGGGTCTTTACGCGATTTACCTTAGAGACATATTTCTCCCGACGTTTCAGCCAAGTTGCATTGGCCGTGGTCACGGGTCGACTGAAGCTATGCGGTGTAGTCTGGTACATACTGGGCGGTAGATGTAAACCTACCCACTTATCACTTTAAAAGTTTTTAGAAATCACGACACACGACACTTACAATATCCTTGGCGACACCGGGCGATTTTTCCCGGCGTCGAAACCTATTGATTACTGGATTCCCATTCGAATCGAAAACGAATGAATATGCGCGAAAGTTTAAATAAACATATACAAAATTTATTATGTTAATATCGATGGTTATATTATATTTTATATCTCCCTCCACCTTTAATCTTATACTCTTCCAAAGGTTAGAAGGTCGTGATGATACTTTACATTTTACGTATAGTTTACAAGGGCTAAGAATTCAATCCTTTCTTAGGTTTAAGCAAACAATACATATAGGGGTTATAATATATATTGTTTGCTTGTAAGTAAATTTATTGTTATTCAAATTCAAAATTCTTTATTGTATAGATTGCTTATTCTAATTACAGTTGTATGTACATGTCATGATGATGCAATCTGCCCATATTATGGGCATATAATATGCTTATAATTATAATATAAATAATAATAATAATATGTTTAATTACGAATATACCTACAAAATACAATCTACACTTATTCCAAACAAATATTTATCAAATAGTAAGTATACTGCAACAAAATATCAGTGTGATTAGTAGTGGACCCACACAAGACACTTTCATGCCTGACCAACTATGGGACCATGCAGTCGAATTACCAAGAATAGTTTACAAAAAGGAAAATACCAATAAAAATTAAAAATTAAAAACAAAGTAAAAAAGCATAAGAAATATAAACAAATTGTTGTGTTCTTTAAATCAACGGATGGTTCTTAAAAATTGTTCTGTATCTTGATAGTCCCAATAATCAATAATCAAAATCAAATCAAAATCAAAATAATTTATTTCCGTATGGTTAGAACGTAACACTTGGATATTGTCAATACATACAAGCCAATAAATAAAAAATAATAATAAAAACAAATAAAAAATATTAACATTGACCATGGCTGGACCGAACCTAACATCAATACAGTAATTATAACTAAAACATTGTTGCCATAAACGAGGAATTTGTTTTTACTTACAGCTAGATACTTAATATTAAATTCGTGGCTGTAAAAAGGCCATGTAAGCTTACAATCTAAAAATAATGATATTTATATCCATAAATATTAATTCGTGGCTGTAAAAGCCGTGTCAGCTTACAACTACACAAATATAATATTAATGTCAAATAAATTGATAAATTACATGTCCGCTTACAATCTAAAAAATAATAATTGCTATGTCCAAATTAAACATATTATATTCGTGTCATAAGCAAGGTAATTATAATAATAAGGTAACTTAATAACTACTTAATATAAATTCGTGGCTGTAAAAGGGCCGAGTCAGCTTACAATCTAACAATAATAATAAATCTTAATACTAGTTCGTGGCTGTATACGGGCCGTGTCATCTTACAAAAAAATGTAATAATAAATTTATTGGCCGCTATCCGGAACAAGGATCAGGCGATTGACAAAAGGCATATATTAAAATTTTATAATTGAAAAAGTATTTACGTAATTCACCTCAGACTCGGGAGACGTTTCGGTCAAATTCAAATTCAAAATTCTTTATTGTATAGTTTGCTTATTCTAATTACAGTTGTATGTACATGTCATGATGATGCAATCTGCCCATATTATGGGCATACAATATGCTTATGTCAATAGATATTTATTTACAATATTTATTTGTATATAGTTTATATTTAATATTGTTCTTGTCAATTTATTGGAATACAATGTTAATGTCAAAATTTGCATGCTAAAAATTCTTTTATTGAGTAAAAACAGTTGTCAATAAGAATTTTCTTTGACTCAATAGTAAAGCGTTTTATAGGTAACTCTTGTATCTCTCTAGGAATTTTATAATATTCTCTAATGCACATTATGTGGCAGTTTCTGCTGTAATATTCACTTACACATCTTGGGTAGATTAGTCGGGTATAATCTCTAGGTACAAATTTGTTACAAGTATTATATTTTTTAAAGAGATTAGAATGTTTATTGACAAAAAGCTGCATTGCAGACGTAGTCGTGGTTCATTATAAAAGTTTTGCCGCTTTGTTTATAGAAATTTAGAAACACGTAGGCTGGGAGACTTGGTAACATATGACTAAATCCAAACCGCCTTCGTAAAATAACACATTCGTATCATCTAGATGAAGCGATAGAACTCTCTCGCCGGACGTCGCGACCATAAAATAACCGATTTAAAGCGACCACACACGACATTGCCCTATTTATGGCTTTCTCGCTCCAAGCTTGGCGCCTTTTTTTGAAATTCGAATGTTTAGACAAATATGATGTATCTTTTATACTCTTCCAAAGGTTAGAATGTCAAGATGGTACTTTACTTTTTGCTTATATACTCGTAGTTTAAGAGCCAGTAATTTAATTCTTTCTTAGGTTTAATATATTTACTTAACAATACTACTGCCACATAATGTGCATTAGAGTATATTAATAAAATTCCTAGAGAGATACGAAAGTTACCTATAAAACGTTTTACTATTGAGCTAAAGAAAATTCTTATTGACAACTGTTTTTACTCAATAAAATAATTTTTAGCATGCAAATTTTGACATTAACATTGTGTTCCAATAAATTGACACGAACAATATTAAATATAAACTATATACAAATAAATATTATAAATAAATATCTATTGATGACACGGCACTTTTACAGCTACGAATATATGTTTAATTGACATATTATTACATTTTTTTGTAAGATGACACGGCCCGTATACAGCCACGAACTAGTATTAAGATTTAATATTTATTGTATAGATTGCTTATTCTAATTACATTTGTATGTACATGTCATGATGATGCAATCTGCCCATATTATGGGCATAAAATATGCTTATGTCAATAGATATTTATTTACAATATTTATTTGTATATAGTTTATATTTAATATTGTTCTTGTCAATTGTGAATTCTTAGCCCTTCACCGCCTCTGTGGTCTAGTGGTAACAAACGTTGCCGTGAACTCGGGAGGTCGTGGGTTCGATTCCCACCGGGGGCAAGTTGTACATTGTATAATTTGTCTCGGTCTGGGTGTTTATATGTATAATATGTATATATTTACAAAAAAAAAAGTATAATATGTAGTTTATCAACCATCTAGTTTCCGTAACACAAGCCTCGTAGCTTACCACGGAAACTAGATGGCGCTGGGTGACCTGTCTGGAAATACAAAATAAAAATAATTGCCATAATGATAGCTCCGAAAACGTTTTATTTATCTCAATATTCTAGCTACCGTACCAAGCTCGAGAAATATCACAAATAAATTATTGTGTCTCGGACAGGAATCGAACATAAATCCACGGTCGTTTTCGCTGGACCACAAAGACAGTCTTACGGCCAATTATATGCAATAAAAGATAAAGTATTGGCAGGCCTAAGTATATATAGTAAGCGAAGTTGGGGGCAATAGCTAGTAGGAATTATTTGACGTCAATATCTCACGTCTCGGGGGACAACGACCTGCTGGAGTAATAGGACAAACTTCGCGTCTCTATCCACTTAGTTACAAAAGTATCATTACGATCGTAAATCATAGGACTATTTTCTAACAGGAAAACATTTAAAGGGTTTAAAATTTTATTTCCAAAAAGTTAATGTAATGTAAAAATAGAATAATACAGAATAGTTTTAATTTCATAGGTATTTTTAGTTTAGTTTAATTAATTTATTTATAATTAGTTTTTTAGTCTATTTTATTTTAATAATTTTGTATCGACTTCAATTAAATATAACTTAATTTAAAAAAATATATGTAAAAATTACATTCAGACTTGAATGATCTTTAAAAAATATGTCGCACATATCTATGATCGCACAGAGCGAGAGGGTTGCACAAGCCTGCACTTAGGCCTGTGTCATATCAGGAATAACAATGAAATAGTAAAGTAAGTTAATAGAGCAAAAGTTAATTAAGTATCATCACCCCCAAGTACCATCATCCCTTCCAGGGAGGTCAGAAATCATTAAATTCAAATTCAAATTATTTATTTCCATTTGGTTCACAGGTAACACTCGGATATTGTCAATTTTTACAAATAAAATACAATATTATTTAAATTAATCAAAAATTTAATTATGGATGGACCGAAATAAGTAAGTAACATTGGTGCCATAAACAAGTACTGCAGCTTAACCTAAATTTGTGGCTTTATAAAGGCCGTGTTAACTTATTAAACTAATTAGTAAACTTAATAAAAAAAAAAAAATACAATAACAATTTCGTGGCTGTATAGAGGCCGTGTCAACTTATAATCTAAAATAATTATAATATAATGTCTAATTATAATAAAATCAAATTAACTTAAATTAAATTATTTTCGTGGCTGTACAGTGGCCGAGTTAAATTAAAATTAAATTCATAATGATAATATAAATGTCATAATATTATTTATAATAACAATAAGAACTTAATTCGTGGCTGTAAGGAAGCTGTGTCAATTTACATACTAAATAAATAATAATATTAGTAATAAAAATAAAATTAATATAAGTTAAAATCGTGGCTGTAAAAGGGCCGTGTCAGCTTATGATCTAATTTTATTTATGACTAATATATATACAGCTTTTCTATGCTATGGTATCTAGCAATGCCTCCTTAAGGTCATAGTAACTCTTTTTAATTAAGATATCTTTTATTTTACTTTTGAATCTTATAAATTGTAAACTTTTGATTTCTGTTGGTAATTTATTATAGAGTTTAATACCATTGCATAGAAAACTTTTTAAAGAAGACGGTTCACATTTAGCCAAACTTACTATAGGCTTACTAAGTGGCAAGTTCGTCGATATTTAAAGACAAGTTATACAATTTTTTACACCATAAACAGAATAACTTACCATAACTTTCTACTATGTACTTAGATATGTATTTATTATTTATGTATATATTTATTTAATTAACTAGTATGTATGTATATTTCATTATTGTTGATCACAATAGTATTTCTGCACCCGCTGTAATGTGGCTCCCCATTCACAAAGGTTAGTTGGTAGAAAATGCATTTATAGCATTAAGCTCGCCTTTGTACCCACACTATTTTTGGTTCTGTACAATAAAGAATTTATAATAATAATTATTATTATATCTCTAGCGTACAAAAATCGAGAGATATTACAAATAAATTAAATATATACCACGTTTAATTGTCAAAAGAGCAAAAATATATTTTTTAAGCTTCACGTGTCATTGGTAGAACTGTTTTTTGAAATAAAAAGTGCACTTTTCTTAAAGTAAAAATCATTGTCCAAACAACAAAACATTGTTAATTGATTTCGCTGACGACCGAAAGACAAAAAAGAGAGAGAAACAATTACGTAAGTCAAAGTTCGCGCGATCGTCGACCTCTCTACTTAATTAGGGTCAGTATGAGTGGCGATATTTTTAGGAAATCTTCTCTGCGCCGTAACTTAAGATTTTATTACTGAGTAATTAAAAAAAAAAAGACGTAGATCTTTAATTTTATTCTAGATTAAAATATACAAATATTTGCTATTTAACAAATTCCATGCAGTATATATATTCATATTTCCTTACTTAAATATGTATATAATGTCATATAAACTACTTAAATAACACCTATAAACTAAACATAATGTAGGTATCACAAACACATCACCCTATATTGTTCACCTATTTTACATCTGTATAATTTTTGTGACAATAAATGATTTTATTATTATTATTATTATAAAAAATAAACTATCTATAAATAAATAATGTCCTCCATCAAAGGTCCCAAAAAGATTAGCAACATTTCTCCTCTGTATAGCAAGGCTTATACGTTGGCAGAAATAATTGCCAGGGTCCTGTCTCCAGATTTCTCCAAAAGAAAAAATAAGTTTTATCATTTAATCGTCATCATCATTTAAGTAAATAAAGGCCGAAATAGGCCAGTAATTTCTTGGGCGTATTAACTAAATGATATACACAATGGCCCCGTGTTTTGTTGATAAATAGACAAATCTTGTCGCATCCGCAAATGGACTGACCCTTACATGTAGACGGACAATAAAGCTTCTTATTCCGTCTAAAAAAGGTCTTATTTGAAACAAAAGAGAATAGTCAGGTCTAGGGTTGTCACTTTAGGTTTTTACGACATTTACATATATTACTCATGACGAAGAAGCCAAACCTAGAATCAAAGCGAGGACAATCGTTTTAAAATAAATTAGTCTACGACTGCCTCCGTGGTCTAGCGGTTAAGTCCGTGGATTTAGACTCGGAGGTACCGGGTTCGATTCCTGGTGGGGACACAAAAATATTTATTAATGTACCTATATAAATACATTTAATTAATATTTAATTTATTTGTGTTAACTCTCGAGTTTGGTGCGCTGGAGACATCGACGATAGTCGATAGTAAAGTTGGCTAAATGTGAATCCGCTTATTTATAAGCGTAGTTTCTAACCACCCCGAAAGGGAAACGGTGGTGATGATACTTTACTTTTTACTTTACTATATAAAATAAATATACCTGGAGAATGTGGCCAACACTCGCCACGCAATACTGGCCTGGTTAGCGAGGATCTGATCTTAACGAGGCACGGAAACGGTGGTGTTGTAAATTTAGTCTAATGTACGTAAGAAAAGTGTATTTCTCATTGGTACATGCCGGGTTAGCGTAGCCAACTTCAGCAAAGAAGCCAACAGACGCTCAGCTAGGATGGGCGGTATTGATGACTGATGATTACATGCCGGGGGGGTTTGACCGACCTTTGTAGGATTTTAAGAAAAGCGTTCCTACAACCGAGCCACCACCGCGCCTAGCATATTCAAATCAAATCAAATCGAATAATCTTTATTGTCAATCAGGGGCCTGAACGAACAAGGGTCTCTGGGACGCCTGGATCTCTGGACACCCTGCACTTCCGGTCGCTAACAATATTGCAAAACATTTTATAAAACAACAAAATTTATAAGTAAACTTTATGTATGTTTTTATTATATAGATATTTTATTTATTTATTAATATTAATTTTATTTTACTTTATTACTTGAAGTAGGTAATATTTTAGTTATTTTCGTTACTTTTTTTTATTATTTCTAAAAGGAATTGTATGTTTATTATATATATTTTTTTTTTATTGTTTCAGCTTTAGTTTTTCGAATAATATTTAGTTTTTGTATACTTATAGAAAATTTTATAATTTTGTTATTTCTTATAGGCAATAAAGGCTACTGTGGTAATGTGGTGGTCGCCTATAATAGGTGCAACATCTAACTTCTGATTTAGTGTTAAGTACAAATAAGTGTGTGATGTTAGCACTGTTGGCTACCCTATTGTAAATAAATAAATAAATTAGGCGCTTGCAGATAAAAATACTATTAACTAATTATTTATTTGATAACCTACTTAATATTACAAATTATATAAAAAGAGAAGGTTTAAATGAGTTTAGTGTGGGTGTGTGTATGAGTGTGGTAATGTTTTGTGTATGTATGCATAAGTGCGTGTTTTGTGTGAGTGTTCATTAACGTGTGTTACTTATTTTTAATTTATTTTATTATGGTAACAAACAGTCATAATACAATTAAACCATAAAAGAAAGTAAAAATCACATTTAAGTCTATTCTATCGAATACTTCATCATCATCATCATCAGCCTGTGTCTCTCCACTGCTGGATATAGGCCTCCCCCAAGGCTCGCCACTTAATACGATCTCCCGCCACCCTCATCCAACCCCCACCAGCGACCTTCCTCAGGTCATCCGTCCATCTAGCGGGGGGTCAACCCACTCTGCGTCTTCCCGTACGTGGTCTCCATTCCATCGAATCCTTAATTCTAATTATCTCACGGACTCTGCTCCTATACACTGACTTAGAGCAAGCAAATATGTCCACGTCAATTTACGTTATTTTATTATTATTATGTTATTATTATTATCTTAGAAGCAGATTTTCAGTACTATCGTAGTCAAGAAGAAATAGCCAATTAGTCACATCAATTTTTACATCTCGTAGCATCATTGTATAAATCTCGAGATTTGAGTTAATTTTGTTATACAAGTACGCCGATTGATTCGGGAATTGTCTTTTTGCAAAAGCAGTTCTACACTTAGGTTTACTACATACCATATCTTTACGCCCTTTACGTTTTTTAACTATAGCTATGTATTTTAAAAGGAATTATTTATTATATAAATATATATTAGGTTATTTGTGCAATTTAATTTAAATAAATAATTAATATAAAGTATGTGACAGCCCTAGTTCCGTAGCTGACCGTACTGCGCGTTAATTGCTAGAAAAATATATTGCTAGGAAACTGGGACCTTCCCGGGAGACAACGGGCGGAAATTGAATCTTTAACACGTATGTTAGAAGCTAGATTTATTACACTACAAAATTATATTATATCATATATAAGAAATCATATTTACAAAATAACGTCCGCGTGGAATATTTCTTAATTCCAGCAAAATCTTTGCACCGGTTACTAAAAGAACTGAACTTAAGCAGGTCTGCCGTCAATGCATTTATGGAAGCTCGCAAGATGGCATTAACGGAATCATACATTATTTGGTTAAGTTGGGAGAGGTGTAGAATGGTGGACGGTGATCGTCTTTTTGCGCAATAAAATAAATAACCGCCTCCTTTAAGAACCAACCTATTGTCAGTCGCACAAACAAAAAGCCCGTGACAAAATTCTTCTCATCTCTGACCCACACCTGGACAGTGAATCCATGGAATGCTTAGAAATAAGTCTTCTATTATTTTAATTATTAGGTTGAATTTTTAAAATAATAGTAATTTCTGCGGTGGTGGCTCGTTGTAAGAACGCGTTCCTTAAATCCTACAAAGGTCGGTCCAAACCAGCGTTGCCAGTTTTTTTTTGCCAAGACTGGATTTTGGAACTTTTTGAGAGAAAACAGCGGGATTCTTTCGTCTAAAGCGGGACATAGTAAAAAAATGTATATAATCAGAAGTTTCACTTCATTACGCGTCGGGCGGGCGGCCAGTACACACGTGTTTGTGCCAACCGCCCACGCTTCCTCAGCACGCTTCGCGCACCGTCGGGTTATCTCCGAAAAGCGGAACTGAGCCTGTCCGCACGGGACATTTAATTTTTATTTAAAAATCGGGACATCCCGCCAAAATGTCTGGCAACACTGGTTCAAACCCACCCGGCATGTACCAATGAGAAATACACTTTTCTTAAGTACATTTTATAGATTTACAACACCACCGTTTCCGTGCCTCGGAGAGCAAGTTAAGCCGTCGGTCCCGGTTACACTAATACCAACTTGTGGAATCGTTAATAAATTGTCATAAAAAATTGAAATCATATCCTCGCCAAGCCGTCTGGCCAGCGTGGCAAGTGTAGGCCAAATTCTCCAGACATATGGAATGCCCATCTCCAGCAGTGGAGGTCTAGAACGCTGTGTCCTAGGGGCTGTAATGAATCAATGAAAATTAAAAGTTTAGTTTTTAATTTAATTAATAATTCAGTTTTATATAAAAGTTATTCATACATTTTAATAAACATCCTTTATATTGTTTAAGATACATAACAGTATCGATTCTTAAGGCTGTAATCGCAAAATAACGTCGTTGAACCCCTGCAGGTAGATGTACCTGGCGTCAGGTTAAACATGCAAAAGGGGGAATCCCTAAGTAGGGCGCTTTCCTTTTCTAGGTCAATCGATCAACTCTATTAAAGTTTTTTATGTACATACCTATATACTGCATGGATAGCAAATACTCCTTGAAAATCCAGCGGTTCCATATAGATCCTTTCACCATAGATGAGGTACGACGACGTCACTAGTATTGCTTGAAAAGTCTTGGCTAGTCTTGGTCCTGGTCTTTCATCAGAACAGCTGTTCTCGGTCTTGGTCTTAGCAAGACACTGACTTAAAATATTTATTTATTTAAAAACGTAATTGTACTATGTACAAAGGCAGACTTAATGCCGCTAGGCATTCTCTGACAGCCAAAACTTTAATATATTTAGACAGTATAGATGGTAGGTGCAATCATCAATTAAGTTATTATTTAATACATAAATACGCAATATATATAAAGTACTTTTCAAAACATTTCAAATATAGAACAACGAGAAGTTTAATTTTAGTTTCCTGGGGTGCCGCAGTAGCGCTGCTAAAACTGGCACATTTTTCTTCTTTGGTTACGTTATAGTAGCGCTTCTTCCTTGTCCATGTTCCTTGTTTCAAACAGATTGTATGAACGATTTCCCTAATTCTAGAACGTCCTGCATTGTGGGACAAAATAGTACCATAAAACAAAAACAAGGAAATTTGAAAAAGCTTGTTTTCAAGTTTTGGAAAATTTTGCAATAAAGAAAAAACTAGAGATGGGCGCTATGTATCATAGATAGTTACTACACTACTACGACTCTAATATAGAAAAATGATTGCCCGTTTTCTAGCAAAATAAAACTATCTACTTTTTACAACACTCAACTTGAAATAGCATCGTAGCGTTGTAGCGGACAAACTGCAAAGCATTGGGTTGCGTACAAAAGAAACAAATACGGAAACGACGTTTAGTGTCATAGAATAATCATATTTTTGGGTGATATACATAAGTTACATAACTAATAAAATAGTCTAATATTTGTTTTGAACACGCAGTAATAACAGTTTTCCACAACATTTTTAAAAACGGATAACGGTTACGTTTCGATATTTAAAAAAAAGCCATTACAACAAAACTGTAAAAAATCAGCTTCTTGTGTTTTTCTTGACAACGTACTATAGGCTACAGCGTCGTTCAACGATATCCAATGCGAAATCGTTTTTGCGATGCGACGATTCCGTATGTACACGATTAGGTAAAACCTCTGTGTTGTTTTTAACAAATAACGATATTGATGGTCGTTATTTTTCCAAGCTATTCGCAATAACCGTTATCTACAAAAGCCCCATTACGTAAAAAAAAAGCAAATAAACTTTTATCGGCAACAGCAAACTATTCCCCGAAGCGACATTGTGTAGTGCGGTAAAAATACACACCCTCCCAACTGACAAAAAATTTAGTATTTCGTTTTAAATTAAAATAGAATATACCTTTTTGGATGATAATTTTTGCCAATTTTTTTTTTTCCGGGGTGGTCAGAAACCACGCTTATGAATAAGCGGATTTACATTTAGCCAACTTTACTATAGGCTAATCAATTTGTTGTTAATAATGTGCTAAAATGTCAATAATTATGGAAAACGATAAATTTGACTGGCAGAAGTTGCAGTTTATTTTTTGCCGCTTACAATCAGGTGGGCGCGCAAGGTCACATGTCGTGCTAGTATAAAAATAATAATTGTATTTAAAACAATGTAATTTGACTATACAAAAGACAGATATACAATACAAATATACTTTGTAAGTATATTATTATGTAATTATGCAAAGTTTATTTATTAGTATTTAGTTTATTATATATATATATGTGTATGTAGTTATATGTATGTGGTTATTTATTAAATATATATTTTTTTTGTTCTCTTCTCCCGATGGATGATGAATGAGATGATAGGGAAGGCAAAGGGTCTAGCCCATACAGCCAAATCTGACGTAATATATCTTTAGTTATTAATGAGTTAATGAGGTCATCATCAAATTCCAGATGCTGCAGAATTTGATGCTTTTCTTGGAGTCACTCGCGGCAACATAGCTCAAACACATCGGGTAAAATATGGGAGTTGACAGCGCGGGAAAACCGCAAAAAATAAACTGCAACTTGTGCCCCATATTTAAAGTCCAATTTATCGTTTTCCGTAATTATTCACATTGTAGCAGATTATTAAACCAAACAACACTACTTTTATTATATTTACAAATAATATCCACAGTAAATTAATTTACAAAACAAAAACTTGTACTTAACATGTCCACGCAAAATGGCGCAAAGTTCCTGCATTTTTTTTAAAGTTGTCCCAATGGTTGGCTATGATAAAATGTCTTGCGACCTTTGTCTTTGAGCATTTTTTTTAAAGGGCCCGTAAAGGCCAACTTCAACAAATGATTCTGTCTTTGAGCCGTGTCTGTTCCTTAAAGAATTACTTTAATTCCTTTGCGCCTAAAGAAACAGAATTTGACTACTGTTAGTAAAAGCGAAAATATGAAGTTTATGTTTGCGTATTTGTGAGTCGGACCAATTGGTCGGATCTGGCATTGAGAGTTCCGTCAAAGGAAACCGATTCGCGGCTCAAAGAGACACCGAAGTGTCCCAAACGGCGACAAAAGGATCAATTTCCGGTAACAACCACTCAGGGTTGTCACACAACATAAATAAAATAGAAATAAAAAAACCCTTGTTTAAGCAATGGTGCGTAATTTCAGTCTGGAAAAAACAATCGGATGACTCTTGGTAGAGATCGTGAGGCAATTTGGAAACTTTTTGAAATAGGAAAATGGACGGAATCGTAGAAAAAGGATGGAGCTAAAAATGAAAAAAAAAAATAATATTAGAAACCGGATGGAAAGGCGGTAGCATTAAAGTACGCGTACAGACTATTGTTTAAAAAAAATGTACGGACGACCCGTTTGCGTGAACGTATTATTTAAATAAGAAAAAAAATGTTAAAAAAGGATGAAATAAGAAATGCACGTTCTCAGAGGGTTCAACTATGATGTGTCATCCATTTTTATAAGGTACTATACATATATAAATAGTTTATATATAAAAAGTGTCCATATAAATAATTATCTATTTATCTATCTAAAGTAAAGTATCATCACGACGTTTCCCTTTCGGGGTGGTCAGAAACCACGCTTATAAATAAGCGGATTCACATTTAGCCAACTTTACTATAGGCCAATCATGACAAGTGATGTAATTGTAATGTAATGTAGTAATTTATTTATATTTATGAATTTATAATTATAATAATTAACTAATAACAATT
This sequence comes from Tinea semifulvella, assembly GCA_910589645.1. Lineage (NCBI taxonomy): Eukaryota > Metazoa > Arthropoda > Insecta > Lepidoptera > Tineidae > Tinea > Tinea semifulvella. Next base: position 1,732,697 of record OU342615.1, on the reverse strand, counting down.
TGCAGAAAAAAACCAATGAGTGACTCCGTAGTCTAGCGGTTAATTCCGTGCTTAGACGCAAAGGTACCGGGTTCGATTCGGGGACATAAAAATATTTAATTTATTTTTTATATTTATCGAGTCTGGTACGCTAGGGATATCGACGAGCTTGCCACTTGTCATGATGGGCTTCTTCGAAAGCTTGGTTCTGACCACCTCGGAAGGGTTACGGTCGTAATGATACATTTTGTGCAACAAATAATAATAATAATAAAAATCTTTATTAACACATTTTTTTCTTTTACCTACTATATAAATGTGCTCTGTCTCCTGGACTAGTCTGATGAAACAGAGTGTGTTCCAGAAGACAAGTGCTCTTCGTTAAAGTTACACAAAAATGAGTTGAATTCATTTATCACTACGGTATTTAGCTGATGCATGTCGCGTCCGGGGTGTCAACCCTAATGCTATGGGGTGACGATAATGTTTGCGAATCGAGGACAAGACCCAGATTGTTGATGACGATCTGATGTGGGGCACTTAACCGATCGACGCACGTCAAATGGCTTATCGATAGCTTCAATTTTTTGGGTACGGTTTGCCTTTTTGTAACCTATTTGCGATCTTTAAATATGTATATTTTTTTACATGCGTCTTAAAAATAGTTTTTAAGATCCGAAACTCACTCTGACTTTTTTGTTTTTTTGTTTTTTTTTTCTGGCTGACACGTTACTCCCGACGGCAATGTACAGGTATTGGATAGAACTGGCCGTATAGTGTACTGCTATGTGGGTTGCATATCTATGTAGCAGCAGCGATCTTCTTGGCGCTGCGCTGTGCGGTCATTATGATAGGCTGATAGATTGACGCTGTGTATATATATTATAGTTAAATTTAATTACCTTTATCTGTAAGTTCTAATATTTTTTAAAAATGAATCCTAGTAGTTTGAAATAAACGAATTTATTTATTATAAATAATATATAGATTAGATTTTGTTCGGATAAATATAAAATTGAAAAAGCGTGGTTTGTGATGACACCGTAAGAAATTACAGTAATGATTCATTTTTTTCATTACAGCCCCTAGAACACAGCGTCATAGACCTCCACTGCTGGAGATGGGCCTTCCAGAACATATATCTGGAGAATTTGGCCTACACTCGCCACGCTGGCCAGACGGCTTGGCGAGAATATGATGTCAATTTTTAATGACAAGTTATTAACGATTCCATAAGTTGGTATTGTAAACGGTGGTGTTGTAAATCCATGACAAATGTACTTAAGAAAAGTGTATTTCTCATTGGTACACGCCGGGGGGGGTTTGAACCGACCTTTGTAGAATTTAGGGAACGCATTCTTACAACCGAGCCACCTCAGTTATATACAGTAATGATGTTTCGTGGCTATTAAGCGTTTTATATTGTTCTGACTAATTATGTTAGAATTTATATGGGACGAAAATTTAAATATGTTTTTCCTTTGTCCACAGTTCGACTGAGCACTGAAGATGGTTCTCTTCGGGATTACGTTATTTATTCGATTATAGACAACTACATGAAGGGCAACTTCACACCGACGAGCAACGACGAGCGCGCCTGTGAGGAGGACCCTTTACCCTACTTCATACAAAAACACAATAGATCCGAACGCTCCAAACACAACAAACATTTTCGGACTCGAAAAAAAAGTTCTATGTTCAAAATTCGCGGTGAACGTTCGATTCGGTTGCGCGGGAGGAAGTCCTTGCGGTTTCGGAGCACGCCGGCTAGGATTGTGAGTGGGCCGCTTGGAGACAGGCGAAGTGTGATTTTGCAATGGAGTGTTAGTGAATCGACGCATGTTGAAAGTGCGACGGCAAATGTCATTTTTAGGTGAGTAACATTTATTAATTATTTTATCTGTTATCCGAATCATTAATAACATATATTTATTCGAAGTAGATACAAAAATATTAAAATAAAATAGATTAAAAAACTAATTATAAATAAAACTAAACTAAAAATACCTATGAAATTAAAACTATTCTATAAAATAAACTAAGGGCTTACCACCAGGGAGGGTACCTAAAACGCTCGCCGCATATCCTCGTTGAATTATAATCGAAATATTCTGTTTTAGGTAGTTTGGGATCGCCACACTCTTGAAAAAATTGTTTACCCAGCTCTTTTATGAATTTGTGGGTATCAAGAGAATATATCCCCATTGTTTCAACCCCAAATGCCACAAAGTTATAATTGTATTATTATATTTGATGTGCTTTTTAAATTCGGCTTTATAAGCAGCCAAACCGGCCTTTTTTGATATAGAGGAAATGTGGCAAGCGGTAAAGGTATCCACACAGGTGGCATCCTAAACAAGACATCTTCCCTCACTCCATGGTACAAGAGACATACCATCCGGCCTTTACTACATGAAAGTCCTGAACTTCTCTTTCCGAATCCGAATTAAATCCATCGTTTATATATACGCTAACAGAAGCAATGGTTGCCTAACAAAATATGGTCAAGGTTTATACAGATGTAATTGGTATCATTCTCTCCTTTTGATTCCTTCCACAACCATTATCCAAAATTGAAATAACTTGAAAAATACTAAAATAAAATATTATTAAAAGAAATCCGAGTTCGATTCATTGTAGGGACACAACAATATTCATTAATGTAAATAAATACATTAATATAATATTTAATAAGAGACATTGACGAGCTTGCCACTTGTCATGATTGGCCTATAGTAAAGTTGGCTAAATGTAAATCCGTTTCTTTATAAGCGTGGTTTCTGACCACCCCGAAAGGGAGTGAAGTGCAAGTGAAATCGTTACAATCAAATATTTATAGCATTTAGCTAAATACGCCTAATAAGTAATTTAAAGAATAATATGAACATTGAGTCATGGTTTCGTGTAACAATTGATGTAGTGATAAGTGAAATCTTGACCGGACCCCTGCCACGCGGTGTAACTAACTATCCTGTCTTTCCTATACTTCGTCCTGGTGCTTTTCTTCAGCTGAGTTTATCAGGTTGGGGTATCCCCTGGAAGCTGGACCTGGAGAAGGATATAAGCGACACAAAACCAAAAATATTATTTATTTATTTTATTATTTAATTATAAACTTTATTGCACAAAGTACAAAGGCGGACCTAATGCCGCTAGACATTCTATACTGGTCAAACCTTTGGGACAACTAAATCAGTTACGACAAGATAAGGCAGGTGCTATCAAAACTAATAGAAAATATTAGACTTCAATATATACTAGTGAATAAATACTTATTTACATACTAATACATACACAAAAACATACAAATAAAACTACATACATACGTTCTATGAATATACATAAATACAATATACCTACTATATAATGTGATGAAGTAACCACAATTCAAAAACTATTTATATTTTTTTCTCCCACGATCTCACAACAACGAGAAATATTGAAACGAGTGTCCGAGCCTTAAGGAAGATTTTGTCAAAGAATAAAAATGTATCATAAAATAAAAAACAAAAAAACTCATTCCAGGAGGTTCGATTGTATGTGTGAACGAAGGAGGCGCGCGGTGCCGTGAGTTGTAAGCTGTCGGAATCTTACAATAGGGCTGGCATGACATTATGATGTCCAAAGCCCTGATAAAACTGCCCCCACCTAGCCAAAATGTTTAGGTTTAACACAATGATATTTCCCCGTCGTGACCACGGAATGAAGCTAATGAGAAAATCCAGCAATACAAATATAGGATATCACTTCATGAATAACAGAGTTGTAAACATGTGGAACAAAATACCAGAAGACATATTAAAGTCCTCAACTGTAAACACTTTTAAAAACAAACTGGACAAGTGGCTAGTGACAATCGAAATAAACTATGGCGATAACTGACAATTTAATAAACTTTACACCAGTGCTTGAAATAGGCATATCAGCAATGCGCTGCGAGCCTATTAATCAATAATAATAACAATAATAATAAATAAGGTCCGATTCCTGCAGTTTCCTTAAGTTTGACGCACCTTCCTAAATAAACGAATGCACGATGCCCAACAAGCAGCCGTAAACAGACCCGGATGGCGCAGCAACGTCCGGGTCAAAGTGAACCGTGCAGGGGGTCACGGCCCTCAGCAGTGAGAAGAACGACGCAAGGTCCCAGGAGCGTATTTTAGAAATAATATGGAAAATTGAGATTCTTTTTACATCGCTGTTTCTTTCCTACATACATAAATTAGGGTGTTATGTAAAATCTGACCGAACGGTCGTAAAATGCTTGGCTTCTCGCCAATATGTTTATTTTATATGTATAGCTATATTTTATTGACTTAATCTGGGTCCACATATCGTATCACTGTGTCGTATCATTGTATAGTATCGGCAGCTATATTTAATATACCATACAAATAAAAAAAAACAGGTGCATCGCGAGACGTCCGCAAAGGTGAGAACTAAACTTGCAGGTTATTAATTTCCTAGTTGGTAGTAATATAGAGATTAAATGAATGCACGTGGCTGCGTGCGCACGCATAGTTGCAGACGCGTAAAGAACGAAAGAGAAAGAAGGAGCGGGAGAGAGCAAGAGAGGCTTCGGCTATACTCGTGGCGCTCGCCTATCCACCCCTCTTTCACTTCCCCGCCGCGCTGTTTCGAGAAAAAGAAAGAAAGAGAAAGAAGGAGCGGGAGAGAGCGAGAGTGCAGGCGGCTAAACGCCCGCGCCTATCCGTCCCTCTTCCCCTTCCCCGCCGCGCTGTTTCCCCTTGAGCGCTGTTATGACGTACGGACATACGTTCAACGAAATAGGTCCCCAACCAAGCGCGCGCAATAAAGTTCTCACTTTAAAAATAAACATATTGGCAAGGAACCAAGCATTTTTTATTTATTTATTTAGGCAACATACAGTCATCATACACAAACAAAATTACGGATAAACAAAGTTGTTTGAAGGATTTTTTTTATACTGAGCACGACATGTGACATCGCGCCCACCAGATGGTAATCGGTACGCGAGGACCAACCAAGAATGGGATCAACTAACGCCTAGCCTCAAACGACCGACATTAGTCCCTGCCACTATGCCGGCCTATAGAGATGCTTTTCACTCTTCGTTCGAAATCTCAATTCTCCAGGTAATAGGAATGGGGAAACACACTGGCTGGGAGAGCATTCAACATCTTCAGCGTGAGCCAAATGTAAGAGTCTCCATATTTATATGCACGCGTGGCTACGGTATGTGGATGCATATTTTGGCCCGCGCGTGTTGTCTCAGTTGCGTAATAGAGAAGAAGGTGATATATGTTGGTGATATAGGTGAAGATAAATTTGTGGAGCTCTTCGGAACACTCACCTCTTGTAGAACACGCTCAGGGAGGCTACATCTCGGCGAAGCTACAGTGATTCGAGAGTTTTAGACACTGTTGTGTAGTGCACTATTCGAATCGCCCGCCTATGTAGGACATTGAGAGCATCTGCAAGTTACTTAGCGGAACCATCCCAGAGGTGAGAATAGTATTCCACGCATGACCTTATTACCGGTAGTACCGGCGAACTTCGTACCGCATGACAGTGAATGAATGTTATCAGTCGTGTTACTTCTTAGCTAAACTAAATTAATGATTTTATGGAAGTAATACAATAAATATATAATAAATATTATGTTGAGATAGGAACACAAAATATAGCAATCAGATCGAGGAAACTCTACATATATGGACCCAGCTTAAGAAAACGTTATTTCACAGTATGTCAACGGAGAGAAGTCAAATGTCTTAGCTATCCATGGATTCAACATGCAGGTGCCGGGTTCAGAGTGTGTGCTAGAGGAAGAGCATAGTGAATCGGCCTTGTGACCAAAAGGCTAAATTTATGCTGAGTTGTACACGAAGTCTATGCAATTATAACGATTAAAGTAAAAAATGGCGTCTAGTTTTGGTAAAATCCAGCCTAGGATTTTAACCTAAAAGATGTCCCGATCAGTTTTCATTAAACATGGTGTAATATTCATATACGGCGCAGTGTTGGCTCGGTTGTATGAACGCGTTCCTTAAAATCCTACAAAGGTCGGATGAAACCCTCCGGCATATACCAATGAGAAATACACTTTTCTTACGTACATTTGTCATAGATTTACAACACCACTTACTGGCCTTGCAGAGCACGTTACACCGTCGGTCCCGGTTCCACTAATAGCAACTTGTGAAATCGTTAATACTCGTAATTAATGGTCATTAAAAATTTACATTGTCGTCAACCTGTCTGGCCAGCGTGACGAGTGTAGGCCAAATTCTTTAGATATATCTTTTGGAAGGTCCATCTCTAACATTGGAGGTCTAGGACGCTGTGTTCTAGGGACTGTATATATTCAGTAACTGAATATATAATAAAAAGCTGTCTTATATATCCAAATATAATATATATGTCCAAATATAAACTTTTATAATTAAAACTACCCTCAAAAAAACTAGCAAAAGAAACTTATTTTAAAATACAAACTAGAACCTGCCCAGTTTGTCGCATTTAATTATAAAAGAATTACAATATAATAATTAACCTAAAAATAAACTAAATCTAAATAACAAATTAAATATAATAAAAAAAAATTATACATACCTTATAATATAAAAATTTCCTCCAGGCCATTGTCCAGTGGCATATATTATATATATTATAAAATGTAAAAGACTTTTATAAAACAAGGAAAAAGGACAATTTTAAAAGAAAAAATAACAAACATTTATTGCAAATACATTTTTAGAACCAGGCTACTTATCCACCAGACCACATAAAAGCATCATCACGGCCGGGGTGGTCAGAAACCACGCTTATAAAGAAGCGGATTCACATTTAGTCAAACTTTACTATAGGCCTTTTTTTTGCGTCAGGAAATCCCTACCGGATACCAATCCCCGCTGTGGAGGCGGCAGGGAAAGGTTGTGTCGGGCTCGCACCGACTAAAACCTGACGGCGTTTTTCCTTGGCGCTTAAGTGGCGGCTTCTCGGGAACCCAAATAGACCAATCATGACAAGTGGCAAGCTCGTTGATGTCGCTTGCGTACCAAACTCAAGAAATATCACAAATGAGTTAAATTTTATTTATTTAAACTAATAGATATTATTCTGTCCCGACCAGGAATCGAACCCGGTACCTCCGACTGTAATCCACGGACTTGACCGCTACACTACGGAGGCAGAGCACATCTCACGAGGAAATAACGTGTGTGATAATGAAGTGATAGGTACTATTGGTGGATATATTTTTCGCGCACTCCGTATATTCCTAGTACATAGCTGGTACTTACCCTAAAGCCTGGGTCCCACTGTTGGTCACGCTTGTTTAGACCTGTAAAAAAACGCCAAAAGCCAAAGACCACAGACAGGCAATGTCACTCCGTGCAAGATGTTGACAAGCTTGTTGAGTCCTGTCGTGCCAAGGCGGACGGCACGTGCCAGACAACACCTTTTCCCGCCAAACATGCCACGTCACTCCGCGCGAAACGTTAACACGCTTGTTAAGTCATGTAAAATGAAAGAAAACACAATAATATGCATTTTTTATTATTTATTTACGGGTTTCTAAACATTGTCCTGTTTTCATTAAATCCATGATATCGGTTTCTAATTTTGCAAATGAAATGAAATACAGCCGACAGGACCAAATACATATTTGATTTTACTAATGCACCTTGTAAGCTCGTTTCTGTACTTACTGACAGTACTGTAACATATGCATACAATTTGAAAACACCAAAAGTTTGTAAAAGCTTCGAATTTGAACTTTTCAACTCGATTTAAATTCGTTTTACTTTTACACGAACGCATCAATATTCCGCGCGTCCTAAGCGGTAGTTGTTGACGTCAATTCGCCATTTTAACTTTGGCAATTGTAGAAGTTTTAAACGTTGTGTTTATCACTTTAACGTCCGGAAGGTTTATCTGGGTTGTAAATATTATACACCTGTAGCTCAATTCTGTTATTTAGGCGCAAACTGTATTAGTGTATTTAATTATTTAAGTTAATCACAAAATATTACTTGGCGCGGTGGTGGCTCGGTTGTAAGAACGCTTCCTTAAATCCTACAAAAGTCGGTTCTAACCCACCCGGCATGTACCAATGAGAAATACACTTTTCTTACGTACTGCAGTCATAGATTTACAACACCACCGTTCCCGTGCCTCGGAGAGCACGGTAAGCCGTCGTTCCCGGTTCCACTAATACCAACTTGTGGAATCGTTAATAAAATAAATAAAAATAAAATAAAATGTGTTTATTTCGGAATAGTATCCATAGGGGTTAGTAACATAGTGTTTGCTTATACTATATTAATAAAAAAGAGGACATTTACTTTTTATATTTGCCTTGCCCTCCTGAGGCTCTGGGCGCGTACATGTGAGTATGTACCCAGTGCCCCATGATAGGGCAATCTGGCTTCTCACTAACTGCCCTTAAGATGATGTTGCCGCTCCCTCGTACTCTGTGCATTAACGACGCGACTCGTTTCCGCAATACTGAGTGGAAATCATCTGTGTGCGCGTACGCAAACATCGCTGATGCACTGCACCAACCAATAAATTGTCATAAAAACCGATTGGCCAACGTGGCTAGTGTAGGCCAAATTCTCCAGATATATGTTCCGGAAGGCCCATCTCCAGCAGTGGAGGTCTATGACGCTGTGTTCTAGGGGCTGTAATGATAATGGTGACTCAATTCTCGACTCTATAAGCGCTCGACCTTGACAGCGGCCGTCCAAATATCAACTTTAATAGCGTAATATATATATAGTTAACGGATTCCACTATATAACGTTTGCGCTTAAGTTACAGAATAGGGTACAGGTTTCAGTCAGTCAGTTAAAATGTTTTTAGCTGCTGTGAACTATATAAAATAAAGAATTTTTCTACTTAAATGTAATCTTGTTTGAATAATTTATCTAAAAAAATGCATATACCGCGTGTAAATGTTAAATAAGAAAATATTATTTTAGGCTTCAGGTGTCATTGCTAGAACCCCTTTTTGAAATAAAAAAGTGACTTTTATAAAAGTAAAAATCATTATCCGAAAAATATAACATTATTAATTAATCTCGCTCACAGCAGAGAGAACAAAGAGATAAACAATTACGTAAGTCAACGATCGCGCGATCTCAACCGCTTGCTACCTACTCGATTAGGGTCGGTATGAGTGGCCATATTTTTAGGATAACTTCTCTGCGCCGTAACTTAAGATTTTATTACTAAGTAATTAAAATAAAAAATACGTCGTGTTTTATTTTATTCTAGATTATAATATGAAAATATTTGCTTTTTAACAAATTCCACGCTGTATAACTATGAATACAATTTCCCATACAAGATGAATCCTCTAATTTGCACACAGTCAGTGGACACACAGACACAAAGCTTCTTTCACATTTATAATATTATTCGTAATATTAACAAATTTGTGCAATATTTCATTTAAACCAAAGACAAAGGACCTAACTCGCTTTTTACTTTAATTAAAAAATATATTTATCATAGAGTTTCATTCTTGCCGCACAGTTGGCTACACTGGGCATTATGACACTTTACTTTTTAAAATAAGGTTGGCTTTGGCGCCAAAATGTGTAGTTTCATTTGTGCTAAGTTTTGCAAATTCAACTCACTCGGGAGTTAACAAAAGAGCGCGAAGTTATGCCAATGTAACATTGACCTATATATAAAGCCCGGGTTTTTTTTCATCATTCATCATCATTTTATACTAAATGACTCGGTGAAAGTCGTATCACCCAAAATTTATTTTATTGTAATTAATACACTAACACCAAGATTACCATCAGATTTGAGATCGGTAATCGGCCGCATCCTGACGGTTAGAGTTACTTTTGGTTGTTAAATGAAACTCCAATGTTTTTTTTTCACAAGTAGGGCAGTGACTGTGGCTTTATACTGCGGCTTTATATTTTATTAATTTAATCTAAATTGATCCAGTAGTATAGTGTAAAAACAAAACAAACAGACAGAACACCGACAAGATATCTGGGAAAAAATATATATAGTCAATTCCCATACATGCATGTCTATTGTTTCTTATATTGTGTGCGTACATGTATTTTTGAGTGCGCAATTACGTTTATTTTAGTAATATAAGTTATTTTAATATTTTTCTTCAACCTGCCCATCTCACTTTTCGTGATCCCCATGGTTAGCTGGTCAAGAATACATTACGGCGTTATAGCTCTCCTATGTACTAGGTTTTTAAGTGCATTAAAGTATTTTAATTTAAATCCTTGACTTAAGGCAAATAGAAGGTAACAAGAAATATTCAGATTCTAGCTTAGCTATAGCCCTAAGCTTTTATACTTGCTGGTTTGCTTATATCCTTTGAATAATGCCTGTTCTAACATTAGGTCAAAGGTACGTTTTGTTTTGAAAGTTGGTACCGGACTTAGTTGGTCAAGTTGGTAGCCCTGGTCACGCTTTCCTCTGTTGTTCTCTTAGTTTAGTTTTCAACTAGTAGGTGCCTAGTTTTTACCTCTTTACATTCACATACTCCCATTATACCCAACGTGTTTGGCCATCAAATTCAACATCATCTATAATTTGATAATAATACCATTAACTCATAAAAAACAAAGATAATATTAGGACAGACATGGCTGTATAGGCTATAGATCCCTTTGCCTTCCCGATAATCTCATTTATTATCCATGACATAAAATAACAAGTAAGATACTATACCTTTAAAACCAAGTTTATTTATAGAATCAGCGAACAAAAAGTTAAATATTTTAAATAACCCGACACATTAAAAATAAAGGTAAAAAAAGCGCTGAAAAACGTGTCGTAATAATCCGTTCTAAAGCGCCACAGCTGGTTTATTTAGCACGTAACACGCTTAATCTCAATGACTTATGTGCGAGTGGTTGGGTTAATAAAATTTTACACTTTTTTTTGCATATATTTATCACAAATTTACAACACCGTGCCTCGGAGTGCACGTTAACTAATACTAACTTGTAAAATCGTTAATAAAAGTAAAAGTATCATCACAACCGTTTCCCTTTCGGGGTGGTCAGAAACCACGCTTATAAATAAGCGGATTCACATTTAGCCAACTTTACTATAGGCCAATCATTACAAGTAGCAAGCTCGTCGATGTCTCTAGCGTACCAAACTCGAGAAATATCACAAATAAATTTTAAAAAATATTTTTGTATTCGATCAGGAATCGAATCCGGTACCTCAAAGTCTAAATCCACGGACTTAAAAATATATTTTGTCCCCTTTAAAGTAATTACCCTTAGATATACGAGTAATGCAATCGAAGAAAACTGTAATCTCGGGAGTCTGGCACGCTCTTCGTCGTTCACATATTCTCTGCCCTCTGAGAACATTTTGTACCACGAGATAAACGTTGCTTTTGTCCAAGGTAGCTTCACCATATGCTACAGTCAACATTCAGAATGCGCCCGCGCACTTAATTTTGATTCTCACACAAAATTTGATACAGATACTTTGATACATTTTTTGGTATAGGTAAAAATCAAAGACGAACCAAAGCATGTCCATTCAAAACAGCTGTCAAAAATTTAATTAACTAAACATTCAAAATGGCCGACCGAATGGTATATGCATCTACAGTTGTTCAAATTAGACCCAAACGTTTGACTGTTCAAAAATGTCTATGAGCATTAAGTTCGTCTTTTGTACTTTATGCAATAAAGTTTAAAAATTAATAAATACTCTTATGGTGGCCGATGGGTTTAAGTTGTGCGGAGTCGAACGCTCCAAATAACGTATCTGGCACTTTAAATCGAAATCTATTCCGTAGTTGAACCATGGAGGCGAGAGAGTTATACATGCATACATACAGACGGACAAAGTTTTTTTACACTTATAATATTCGATAATAAAATTAAATATAAATGACCGGGTTCTTTCATAAAAGTCAATGTCTAATCTGCAGTAATTTTACACATTGACTGGGCGTACAATAGCACGAATGTGTTTAATCCTTGTCCTAAATTCGGAGAACATCAATCATGCTCACATTCGCCCTATTTCAGTCCCGACAAAGAAACAGACTTGCTGGTCACTTGCCGTATTGTTGACGGCTAAATCGCTTCTCAACTAATATAGCCCGACATTTTGCTGGATCAGATTTAAATTTTTAGAAAAAAAAAAAAAAAACACACAAGATACACGTTCTCCCTACTCTCCTCTTCCTACACACATACATATCTTCACGCCAGATCCCTTGCGGGGTAGGCAGAGACAATTGAGCGCCACTTGACACGATCACGACATACCTCTTTCGCTTCGTCGACATTCATCATCCTCTTCATACAAGCCCTTTTGTTACGAAAGCTTTTTAATGTACCTTCAGCCAGTGTTTTATTTATTTGATCGTGATATGTGAGTCTTGGTCTGCCAGGGCCTCTTTCACCTACAACTTTCGCATTATATATCTGGTTCGTCAATCTTTCATCGCTCATCCTTTCAACATGCCCGAACCATCGTAGCATGCCTTTCCTTATTTTTGTCCCTATGCTTTCTTTTATACCCACCATTTTCCGTATTTCGACGTTACGTATGCGGTCCGCCAAAGTGACGCCGCATATGCGACGCAACGACCTCATTTCTACTGCATTAACCCTACTCTCATGCGTATTCTGACATATCCACGTCTCGCTTCCATACATCAGTGTTGGTACTAACATTGCATTGTGTATGGCGAGCCGAGCTTTGCCACTGACTCCTCTTCCTACTATTCAGAATACAGAAGACCTTACTTTAAGCTTACTCTTTGGACCAATTTGCTGCTTAGTCTTCAACTAGCATGGAGTAGCATCATTCAAAACTATTTATTTAATGACGTTTTATAAATGCATGTAAATAGATTTACGTGAATAAAGATAATTTGACTTTGACACTTTTTATATTTAGGTTTTATATTCTATTTATATTTTAAATAATTATAATTAAATCGATGAACGTGACAATAGAAAAGGCCAAATTGTAACACATGATTTGACTTTGAAGGCCGGGTTCGTTTTAAGAAATGTTAGCATGAAAATACCACTTTTTTTGGCACAAGTCGTTCGTTTAATGAAAATTCTAACATTTGATGCTAATTTCGTATGTCAGTACCGTGTTGAAAGAAGGGTGATTGATGTTACTTTTTGACAGATGTCATTTAATATAAGAAATGGTTTGTTTACATTGTTGTATACTTTATAGTTTATATTATATTTGTTTAAAATGTATTTTAAACGATTTTATGTAATAAATTCATACCCATAATACATAGGAAACTGATTTGTTATTATTTGTTACTTGTCATAATTGTCAAAAAGTAGTCTCAACGCTCGTTTTTTTTAAGAAATGTTATCATTGTTAAAAAAGTGGTATTTCTTAACAAAAACGACATTTCGTGCTAGTTTATGAAGTTGCTAAGAGATGTTGGAAATGCAATAAACGAACGCGGCCGAAGTCTAACGTCCAGTTGCAGAAAGGTTATTAAAATAATCTCCGTTAAATATTTTGATATACGCTACGTCATTGGTAGTTAGCTTGTCACCTTGCTTATTTCAGCCAATGACGTGCCTCATAAGCATATCTTAAAGTGTCAAAAGATAATCAGGCTTCCTGCAACTGGCCGTAAGTTAAGGCGCAATACAATAGCTTCGAGCTCACAAACTCTACAAGTTAGCCTTAAGTAAAACAACTTAAAAGAAAATACTATTACTTACTCAACTTGTTACCTTTCGAAACTATACCTACACCTACGTGCCACGTTTACACCGTTCAATCACTTGCACAAGTCAAGTATTAAGATTCTAACATAACAGCATGTTTAGAACTATTAAACTTTTGTTTAAAACTGGACACAAGGAAAAAATAAACTTAAAAGGGTGGTCCAGACGTGTAAAATGCTTTTTTTTTGTTTTGTAAAATACTTTACTGTGGATATTATTAGTCAAAAGCGATGTTGTTTTGTTTAATAATGTGCTACAATGTGAATAATTATGGAAAACGATAAATTGGGCTTTAAATATGGGGCACAAGTTGCAGTTAATTTTTTGCGGTTTTCCCGCGCTGTCAACTCCCATATTATATCCGACGTGTTTGGGCTATAATGCATAATATATAATGATAACCCATTAACTCATAAGAAAGAAAGATATATTACGTCAGACTTGGCTGTATGAGCACTTTGCCTTCCCTATCACCTCGCTTATCATCCACCCGAAAAAGAGAACACAAAGAAAAGAGGGAGTCGTTTCCGCGCTTTTACTCAGATATATAAAGTGCAAGTTTTCTGACAATAATGTCATTGTCAGTCTGTGTTTAGTTAACTTTTTACAGTTATCCTGCGCTGTAATATACGTGCTAAGGCGATTTTTTTACTTTTTGCAAAATATCTTCTCTCCAGTGCATTTTTTGCCACATATGCCTTATAGGATTTTATTCTCCTTATATTTGTCTGAAAAATGGCGCTAATTTAAAGTTGCTACGTGCTTTGGTTTATTGATAAATTACATTCAAAGTCGAAAAAAGTTTTTTTCTCATTAAATATCTCAGAAAAAAAAAGATGCTCGATTTTTTTTTAAAGTATTGCAAATGCATTATATAATAGTGCTGTAAATTTCATTTGACAAATAAAATAAGGTAAATAACAACAAAAGGTTAGGTCACGCCACAATCTCGTCTCGTTGGCTGGATAATGCTTGTATACTTGAAGATGTAGGGGTGCAACAGGAAGTTAAAGTGGTCCTAATGAGAAGAAGCTATAAATCAAGAGTTTAAGCCTACTTTAGTTCGGAAGAAGTTGAGTGGAAGACGCTGTTCGAGTGATTGAAATTTGCGACCTGCGACCCGATTTTGCGACTTAAATACTTTTTACAACTGACTGCCTTCTTATGGAAGTTTGATTGTCTTTTACATGATTAACGCATGCCTATGAGGCACGTCATTGACTCAATAAACCAAAGTGACAAGCTAATTACCAATGACGTGGCGGATATCAAAATGATTGCTTTGCACTTAGCCAACTTTATTTATTTATTTATTTACTTAATGTCGCTAGACATTCTCTGACAGCCAACCTTAGGGACATTGTAGAACATTAAAGACGTAAGGTAGGTGCATTTAGCGAAATATGATTACGTAATAAATATGCAATATTATCTAAACTACAATAATAAATACTATAATAAACTAAATACTAATAATACATACACATAAAATATTTTTTTGTCTGAAACATGGTCGGTACAGGGATGTAAATTATTATATGTAATTATATCACATGCTTCGCTATTTCTAGCATACAAATATTTATTTAGTCACATGACTTTGTCGAGCTTAGGCTCTAGGTATTCTTTTGTCGAACAAAAAACATTTATTAACCAGCATTTGTTTGACTCTTAATTTACACAGTTTTAGTGGCAGCTCCCTTATAATTAGTTATGGAAGCTTATTAAATATCTTTGTTGCCATTGCATAACAATTTCGGCTATATTGGGTACTTTTATGCGCTGGAATAATTATTCTACTAGGATAACGCGTTTTAACAAAGTCTTTTTTACAAATAAACAGCATTCAAGTATATAGATAGAAGAAATGGTCGAAAATATTGTCAAATTTTACAAGCTTTTTATTTCTAATTTTATATTACTATTAACTTGCTTTGTTTAATTTTTCCATTGTAAATATTTATATCGTTTATTTTAATTGTTATTTTTTAAATATTTTCGGATTTTTTAAAATTTGATTACCATCGTCGTGATATATTTAGTTTGATAATGGTACTTGTATCATTATATATTATATATATTAACTATTATATTTAATACTTTTAATAGTTTTGTCAGACAATTTCTTTACAAACAGAAGACAGATGACATGCCGTTCGCGTAGCGTTGAAACGTGCTTTGTGCAAGACGAACGACTTTATTTTATTTTTATACTAGTACAACATTTGACCTGATGGTAAGTGGCGCGCAAGGTCCATGAATGTTAGCAACTGAAGTCAGACACTCATGACTGACATCAGTCCCTAACACTATGCCGGCTTGACTAGATGCTTTTACACACTTGGCTTGAAGGACTCCAAGTTATAGGAAAGTGGAAACACAGAGGCTGGAAGAGCATTCCACATCTTTATCGTGCGACTGATGTATGAAATTTATACGTACCCGAAGGGATGGTGACTACGGTATGTGAGTGCATATTCTGACCTGTGCGTGTGGTTGATTGGCTTAAATTACCAAATTTCCAAGTCGAACACAGCATTTATTGGACGACGCATTCTCTTTCCATCGACTTTTCCCTGAGCTACATGGCTACCGGCTCTAGCACGCCGTGACACGTCTCCTAAGAAACTGAGAATGCGTGATTATACAGTCGAGGAAAGGCGTTGTCTGGTCCCTAGTTCCTCTAGTATGGATTTGTTGGTTCGGAACTCCGTAAGATATGCCTAACATTCGCCGTCGACACCAACTCTCTAGAGTATTAATCGTAACAACCTAACCATAAAAAATGGCAAGCTCGTTAATGACACTAGCGTACCAGAGGAGATAAAATTGTTATTTTTTTGTTTTTTATTTTCTTGACTATGACTTATATTATTTATCATAATATTATTTATTTATTCTATTCTCATTTGTTAAACATATATGTAAACTGTAAATTTCTTCCGATTTAGTAAATGGTACTGTACATCTTTGCGACCCGTGACTCACCCAACATAAGGCATCAGCTGAAAATCAGCGCTGCAGCCTCGGCTGTAGCATATGCTGAGCTGACCACCTATTTATCGCCACACCTGTTTTTATGTTTCGGTTATAGAATAGGCTTACATTTAAATTTATTCCTTGAATATTTTCATTTTTTTGTAACCATTCTAATTGTTGCGATAAATAAAGTATTTTCTTTCTTTCTTTATAAATTTAATATTTTCAAGTTCTTGACTAGGAATCAAACCTATTCATAACCACGGAGGCAGTTATTGTTAAATGGTAAAAAAATGGAAAATGGGAGTTAATATTTTGTCGCAGTCGCAATTAGCAAATCGAAGCACTTGAAGAAGCGATACGCCACTTCTTGGCCATATTCAGCAACTAGAACTTATTCTACTTATAAATTGTAATTTTGAAGTTAAACTGGTATAAAACTATGGCAGATTCATTCTACACTGTTTAAGGTCATAATTTAAGTTGCTACGGAAAGTACCACGTTCCAGTTCGGTTAGTATACCTTCAGTAGGGACCCATGTCATTCTCAGATGACGCTGTTCTATCTCATTTTTATTACAAGAAATATCAAACTTGTCTGACACAAATGGCTGTCAAGTCACATGTAGTGAGGTGATAAGACACCGCCTTTGTTTCTGTGTACCAATTACTTGATCCCGAAACGTGTGAATACACTTTACATGGTTTATCGGCACGAACGGTGGATACTTCCCCGCGCCGGCAGACTGGGCAAAGTTACCACCTATCTAAATTAATTATGATATGATTAAACACAATTATATGAAAATGAGAAAGGGTTATTTTTTTCTTAAGATTTTTTTGTGCTGGCCAGACAGTCAATGAATGTACCCTCGGTCGGTATGCATCAGTGCTGATGCGCGCCACCTATCCGACAACAGTAGTACTATGTCAAAAACCTTCGCCGATGTCCACACCACATATTTCCAAAGTTTCTCCCGATCGGTTAAGTTGAAATGCATAGGGAACATACATACACACAGCCATTCATATATATTAAGGTGGAACAAGCAAATTACAATTATTGACAATGATAATAAAGACCAGACTGTAATTTTGGAGCAGTGCACACAATATTGACAACCTAATCTAAATTTACAAATAAAATATATATTTTTCAAATGTAGTAATAATTTAGTTCTTAATTAAAATAAAATAAATTTATATACATACTATATAGTTTGTATATTACTTCGAATTTTTTATATATATATATATTTATTCGAAGTACTTAGATACACAAATATTAAAATAAAATTGATTAAAAAACTAATTATAAATAAAACTAAAACTAAAAAACCTATGAAATTAAAACTATTCTACAAAATAAACTAAGGGCTTACCACCAGGGAGGGTACCTAAAACGCTCGCCTAAAAAATTAAAATCAAATTAATTTAATAATAAATACCTAACAAATCTAAATGAATAAATGTTATAAAAAATATAAAATATTTAATATATACAACGTGTTACAAAATACCCCGTAAAGCCGAAATAAATAAATAAATAAATATTTCCAGACAGGTCACACAGCGCCATCTAGTTTCCGTGGTAAGCAACGAGGCTTGTGTTACGGAAACTAGATGGTTGATAAACTACATATTATACTTTTTTTTTTGTAAATATATACATATTATACATATAAACACCCAGACCAAGACAAATTATACAATGTACAACTTGCCCCCGGTGGGAATCGAACCCACGACCTCCCGAGTTCACGGCAACATTTGTTACCACTAGACCACGGAGGCGGGGCCTCAATGGGGCCTTATAACGAGTCCATTGTCAATATTTAAGAACCGTAGTAAAATGAATATTATTTTCACTTTTGTAAAATTAACTGACTGTACTGGTACGACGGCAGTTAAGTTTAGTATAAATCGTTGCCGATACAGTTCGCGAGCACGATTTAAATTGCTATCTTCATTGCCTAAGCATAACATCATATCGTAATATTCCGATTTAGAAAGCATCGTTATTTTGCAAAAAATATGTTGAAAAAAAAACTCGAAACAGTTGTAGGATATCGATTAGAAGACTTGAAATTGACAACATATATTTTTTTTCCAACTTGACTAATTTTGAAGTCATCATCAGCGTGTGTCTCTCCACTGCTGGATATAGGCCTCTTCCAAGGCTCGCCATTTTACAGGATCTTCTGCCACCCTCATCCATCTCCCACCAGCGACCTTCCTCAGGTCATCTGTCCATCTGGCGGGGGTCGTCCCACACTGCGCCTTCCAGTACGTGGTCTCCACTGCAGGACCCGTTTACCCCATCGTTCATCGCTTCTGCGACAGACGTGTCCAGCCAACTTGCTAACTTTAAAAGCTTTGTCGGTAACTTTGGTTCTTTGACGGATGTCAACGTTTCTGACTTTATCCTTCAGAGAAATCCCGAGCATAGCTCTCCATAGCTCGCTGAGCGACCTTGAACTTATGTATTAGACCCACCGTCAGTGTCCACGTCTCTGCTCCATACGACATTACTGGAAGAACACACTGGTTGAAAACTTTTGTCTTCAAACACTTTGGTATGTTCGATAGTCCATCGTAGCTGAATGCGTTTGTCGGCTTCTTTACTGAAGTTGGCTATTCCTAATTGGATGGTCTGTCCAAGGTAGACGTATTTTTGTACAACTTCGATAGTGTCATTTCCCAATTTTGAAGTACTTGAGTATAATGACATCCTTGTATTGAGGTAGCAAACATGTATGAATGAAAAATAGAAAAACTATTAAAGTAGATAATTATTAATAAGTACGTAAGCCTGTATAAGACTTATTCCTAGTTCGCAGACGATATATAAATACTTGTATGTGGCACGGGGCGTAGTACACTAGACTACGAGCACTCGTAGTTGTGGCGTAGCATAACCTAAAATATGCTACGCCAAATAAAACGGATGTTTTCGTCATTAGTGGAACGCTTTGCATATTTCCTCAGTTATTTTAACATTCATATAAAAATACTGCGGCGAATTGTGTGTTTTGCACAATCCTTTGTCACGATTGAGTTGTACACAAACACAGAACGCGTGTTGGTTTTATTTATTCATAAGCGTAGACTTAATTTTTTCAGACATGACAATTAAAATTTGTAAAAACTATTTTTTTTTCCATTATCTCTATTACTCTAACTTTACGGCCTAACCTCAAATCGTCATCACGATCATACCCCTTACGAGTTGATCAGAATCCAATTTAAAGAAACAACCACCCAACTGCGCATGCTCACGGCTTTGAGCTACAACAGAAAAAAAAACACGTATATCAGCAGAGCATGCAACGTACTAAATGAGCTCATATCTTTCTACAAACAAGATTTAGAGAAATATTTTTATTAGGACTCCACGCCTAAACCGCTAGACCACGGATGCAGATAATCATTAATTAAGATTTATTTGAAGGAAGTAAAGTACAATGATTTTACATAAAAACCTAAATTATTGATTAAACTAAACTATTAAAACCACTTAATAATTAAAAATACAACTAAAAATAAAAATAAAATAATGAATAACCAAATATATTTAAAAATAATAAAAATCATCATCATTTTCATTTTACGACAGTTTCCCTTCCGGGGTAGTCAGAAATCACGCTTATAAAGAAGCAGATTCATATTTAGCCAACTTTACTATAGGCCAATCATGACAAGTGGCAAAATCGTCGATGTCTCCAGCGTACCAAACTCGAGAAATATTACAAATAAATTAAATATTATTTATTTAAATTAACAAATATTGTTGTGTCTCGACCAGGAATCGAACCCGGTACCTCCGAGTTTAAATCCACGGACTTAACCGCTAGACCACGGAGGAAGTTTATAAAATAAAAATATTTGCTCCAAATCGCTACCAATGGGCCAATTGCCACGTTGTATGGCAATGCTAATCCTTTGGCTTAAATATTACCTAGCCTTGTCTTCCGAATTGTTGAGCTGTTTTGATAACTCTATTGATAACTCACCATACTGGATTTATGGCCAACCCATTTGAAGTCGCCGCAAATCTGTGGAATGAACTACCGGTAGAAATCCGACAAGCATCCAACCGAAAAATATTTTAAAAAATGGTGTCATCGCATTATTTAAATGGTTCATAAGTTATGTAATGGTATATATGTGTTATTAGTATTTATTATATCATAGTTATTAGTATGTATTTAGTAATATCATTGTATTTATATGTATAAAGATTTATTTATTATTATTATATATAAATATTTGCACCTACCTTATATTTGAAATGGTCCCCATTGTCCCTAAGGTTGGCTGTCAGATAATGTCTAGCGGCATTAAGTCCGCCCCTTGTATAACGTGAAATAAAGTTTTAAATAAATAAAAAATAACCTCGTAAAAAAATCTTTGTTTTTGTCCCCCACAGCCCGAGAGTTTTAACTCCATACAGCGAAGAAACACATCACCCAATAATCTATTGTGCATTTCCGCCGTTAGAGGTTGAAAAAAAATCTTGTGTTATTTTGTGAAGTGTATACGCGCCTCAACGAAAGGGAGAACTTAGGAAAGCTTCTGTAAGATATTAAACAATATTTTGACATGAACGGAGATGGATTACAATATAACCCTGCTTTGGGCAATCCAATTAAAACTTAACTTAGTGTTTTACGTGTTTCTGGCCACTCTAGCTGGTTACGTAATTAGTATTAGTTGATCGTCATTAGCATTAAAGTATCATCACGACATTATTAATAATATAATCATTTTACATCACATCACAGGCCCTAAAATTCAAAGTTCCGAGAACTCCACTAATTATAAATTAGATTTTTATCCTAGTACGACATTTTGCCCTAGTGCAATGTCATTCCGTCTCGACTCAAACCGGTTCTAAAATAGATGGGATCGAGACTACTGCAAGCGTCCTACGAGGTCATTACCGGCGCTATTTTATTGTTAAAAAATAAGACTTGCTTTCAATTCAATTTTAGGTCGATTAGCATGAGTCATTTGATACCTCGCCCGTCAAAATGAACTAGTTTGGAAAGGAACCCGAGCCCTTTTGATTTATGGCCCAACATTGACAGAAGGTGGTGATTTGTAACACCCCCGTGTATTTGATTGATGTTATAGCGTACCAACCAATTCTTGAATATTTCATTTACTACCAAAATTACTTAACTCAAAATAACTTATAAAAATTTAATAATACCATTTCACTTAACTTTATTTGTTAACCGACTTCAATAAAGGTTTTCAATTCGAATGTATGAATTGTTATTTTTTTGTTAATGTTTGTTACGCAATTTCTAAGCCACTTACTGAAAGAATTGGGCCTAATCAGGTCTGCCGGCGGTGGTGGCTCGGTTGTAAGAACGCGTACCTTAAATCCTACAAAGGCCGGTTCAAACCCACCCGGCATGTACCAATGAGAAATACACTTTTCTTACGTACTGCAGTCATAGATTTACAACACCATCGATCCCGTGCCTCGGAGAGCACGTTAAGCCGTCGGTCCCGATTCCACTAATACCAACTTGTGGAATCGTTAATAAATTGTCATACAAAAAAAAAAGATGACATCATATCCTCGCCAAGCCGTCTGGCGTGGCGAGTGTAGGCCAAATTCTCCAGTTCTGGAAGGCCCATCTTCAGCAGTGGAGGTCTAGGATGCTGTGTTTTAGGGGCTGTAATAAATGTAATAATGAAATGAGGTCTGCCGTCAATACATTTATGGAACGAGCTTCCAAGACGGCATTAACGGAATCATACAGTATTTGGTTGGATAGGGAGAGGAGTAGAATGGTGGTTATCGCGCAATAAAATGAAAAAAGGGAGGCCTCCTTTTCTTAAACCAGCCTATTGTCGGTCGCAAGCCCGAGACGACATTCTTCTCATCTCTTACCCACACACGATGGACCCGGCACCCGCACGGTGAATCCATGAAATGTTTAGAAATTTGTCTTCTCTAGATTTTAATGCTTTGTAACGTTAGTGCCTTTCGAGATTTGAGGAGTTTAGTCAAGGTATTAGTTACCCGTATTCTAGACGTAGACGTTTTCACAACGCCTCCAGTTTTTGTAATAGTTACGATTTAATGAGCCGATCCGACAGTTATATTTTCAAACTCAGCGATCATTAGACGCCATTTTAAATTTTAATTGTCTCAATTACAGATACTTAAATTTCGTTTGACAGCTAGAAGGAATGCTTGAGTGGAAGAAACTTCTATGGGTTGTGATGAAGATTAGGTATGCTTAGAATGAATTAGGGTTTATTTTTATTTTTATACTAGCACGACATGTGACCTTGGGCCCACCTGATGGTAAGTGGCGCGCAAGGTCAATGAATGTTAGCAACTGGGGTCAGACACTCATAACTGCCATCAGGGACACTATGCCGGCTTGACTAGATGCTTTTTCACACTTCGCTTGAACGACTCCAAGTTATAGGAAAGTGGAAACACAGAGGCTGGAAGAGCATTCTACATCTTTATCGTACGACAGATGTATGAGTCCCCAAATTTATACGTTCTTTTAGAAGCGGGATTTTGCGGTTATGAAATTCTCTTTTTAAATAAGTATCGATTAATTTTACTAAAACATTTAGCATATTGAATGGAAAACCGATGAACTGAAAATAAGTGATGGTCTCGATGGACGAGAAAAATCGCTCTGCAGCAACGGACATTTATCTTTTTGGTTTTTAACGGCACGTCATTACCGCCATTTTGGTTCGAGATCAAAAATATTTATTATATGCATATATTAACTACAGATGTAGTGCATAATGGTTTTCTATGATATTTTATCGGCAAAGTTCGTATTTAACGTGCTTTCTCTTTCTTAGGGTGGTTGTAACATCTCTATATTATACAATAACATTTTGACATTTGACACTAAATAATAAAGTTCTATTTTAATAGATAAGTGTTTGACGATGTCTGGACGATATTGACATCTAGGTATATGAAATATTGCAACTGTTATTAATTGCTTGATTGATCTAATCATGTTTTGTAATTTGTTGTGATATTTGAATTTTTGTGTTAAGATTTATAATTGTATTTATGACATAACTATAATTGCTGTAATAGGGTCTACCCGTGTAATTTACTACAATAATAATAATCATCATCAGCCTATGTCTTTCCACTGCTGGATGTAGGCCTCCCCCAAGGCTCGCCATTTCACACGATCTTTTGCCACCCTCATCCAGCCCCCACCAGCGACCTTTTTCAGGTCATCCGTCCACCTGGTTGGGTGTCTTCTCACTCTGCGTTTTCCTGTATGTGGTCTCCACTCCAGAACTCGTTTACTCCATCGGTCATCGGTTCTGCGACAGACGTGTCCGGCCCATTGCCACTTCAACTTACTAATTTTGAAGGCTATATCGGTAACTTTAGTTTTCTGACGGATGTCCACGTTTCGGACTCTTATCCATCAGAGAAATACCGAGCATAGCTCTCTCCATAGAGAGACAATCAACAATAATAATATAATACAATAATTAATTGACACTTCGTATGCCGTCGTATTCCGATTGAAACCCGAGTTTTCCCGATGGAAATATCTGTAAATATAGTTAAGACAACCCAGAGTCGGACGACCACCATCAGATGGACGGAAGATCTATACAAGGACGCTAATGGGGGTTGGATGAAGATTGAAAAGGACCGCAGTTGCAAGCCTTATTCAAGCAAGAGACACAGGCTGATGATGATGGTACATTAATATAATATTATAGCATTTATTAGGAATCAATAGATTCATAATAAAAGTTCATGTAGGTATTATTAAGAGTCTTTGTTGATTTAGAAATAGTATGTTCACAATAACAACAAAACCTCGCGACGCCATCTTCCGCTTGACCGTCCCGACTGAGTAGTGCTGTCCTCTCAACCAGTGTTGTTTTCTCGATTGAATTCATTCAATTAAAATCTAGTCTATCAGTATGTACTCTTATTATATTATAGGAATGAATTTTAATAACTATAGTACGTCATTATTATTATATATTTACACCTTACGACAAAGCCTTTTTAAAGCTGCATTATTCCTTTTTACATGACATCTTACGTATAATTGCCATAGATTGACATCACTACCATTTCGTGCCTCGAAGATCACGTTAAGTTGTCGTCGTGAGAAATCGATGACAATTTAACAAATATATCAGACTCTTGTCAACCTTGATTTAAGATTGATAAAGATTAGCCAAAGAAAGACAAATTATCTATGTATTTTTAAAAATCATTGTAATATAAGAATGGCTACAAATACCTACCTTTAACATGATAATAACGTGACTTCAGGTCAAATAAACAAAAATCCAACTTATTTTATTTGGGGAAAAGGTTGCATATTTATCGCTAATAAATTATTCAGTATTCATAATGCATGAACGAAATGGATTTGTTATAAAATCTACAAAATGAAGAATATCATGATTTATGTATTTAATACGGGAATACAGGCGCGGGAAGTGCGGCGTTTTCTGCGCAAATACGCCAACCTTGGTATCGGTTAGTTTCGTCAGATAACAAATTAATTATTTTACTAATCATGATAGCGAATGAGTATCAGCAAAGAACAGCCTTCGTCGTTACCAGATAAGTACTACCTACACCAATAGATGGTGCTGTAAAAAGGCGTTGTCATGGTAATAATAATATGGTGTAATTATGTCAAAACAAAATAATATTTTCTACTACTAAACTAAAATTAAAAAATATATAAGTATATAACGAAATTAGTGGTAACTTTAATACCCAAACTTAAGAACTAACTTAACAAATAACTCGTGCATAAACATAATATTGGTATGTCATTTAAAAGATTCAATTAAATAATAATGTCATTATAAGTATAATAAATAGAAAGCGGCTGTCAATCGGCGTTGTCACTTAACACATGTACTATTATTTGCATACCATTATGGTACGATACAGATGAACTGTAAAATTGTATTATCCTATATCTACCTGTATTCTGTGCAATAAACTATTTTGAATTTGAATTGAATTGAATAAATAAAAAGCGCCAAGTCAAACATGACGTCATTCGGCAGCCATTTGCAACTACAAAGTTTAATATTATGTTTTAGAACCAAACGACAGGTATAAATAAATTGGACAACTTATTATTATCAAGGTAGGCGTACCCTTCGTAGTATGTGTTCAATTTTGCTGTTATTAATTAATTAATTTAGCATTGTCACAATAAACGGGTCAATCCCTCACCCTTGTCTGTGGAAATGTCACATTTATAATTAGCGTAACAAACCACATAACCTCTGACCCGTAACACGGTATCTTATGTCAAGCTGTCAAATTATGAATATATTTAAAAGTTCTTTAAAAGATTTAACGCTTTTGCATCTATCTCACTCGCACAATTAACTTTACATTTGTCAAGTTTGAGTGTACTTTTTATAAATCTTAAACTATCGATATCACTTTGGATGAAAATTTGTCTCCTACAATGACAGATTGTCTGCATTTGAGGTCACCCCGCTGTTTATTCGTCGCAGTCAACAAGATCTCATTTACCTGCACAAAATTACACACTCATTGCTTCAATCTTCTACTTTGCTGTCTTCTCTCAGATTTAGTACTTGGCGTAATTCCCGACAAAACAATATGATTTATTTGGATAAGAAATTAAATAGAAGAACGAGAATGAGGAGTAACGTGGTAAAATTTTGGTCGGTATTTTTATCAACTTTTAAAATGTAAAAAGTGGTAATTGTGACATAACGATAATACTAGTAGTTGGACATATGGTATCACTAAGTTTTTTGTAGATATTGATATGTTCTTTAATATTGTAAAACATACTTTTGTTCTATCATCAATAGTTTCCGCAGCGCATGCGACGAAAGACGTTTTATGGCATTTTTTTTACACCTTGGGTTACGTTACTAAAGTTTTAGTAATGATCCCTTATCTTTTCTAGCAAATAATATAGCTTATATTACTCAAGGTGAATGTAGCTTTCTAATGATGAAAGAATTTTTGAAATCGGCACAGTAGTTTTTGAGTTTATTCATTACAAACATACACACACAAAAATACAAATCTTTCCTCTTTATAATAGTATAAATAGTGTAGATGTAAAAAAGTTAATAGACTAAATCTCTTAAAAGTACACTCAGATTATTATTTTTTTTTGCGGCGACCGAACCAAGAAATTCCGTAACGAAAATAAACCTAACACCCCCCACTCCGACCGGCACAGCGGTGCGGCGTTGAAAGCCGTGCATCGTCTAACGTCATTTCAGTTCGGCAGACTTCGGCACGGTGTTTGTGTGCGTGCGACTAGACGTATGCGTGTAGACTAGCTGCTAATTCTATCTCTTTTAGACACAATGATAGTTTTAAATGTTGAATTGTGCGAGTGAGAGGGAAGCAAAGCGTTAGGCCCTCTTAATAAAATAATTTGCAGGATTGGTATTAAAAAATCCGTTTTTTGGATTTTTCTTTTAAATTAGAAATTAATTAATTAAGCGCGAAATCATAGACCGCCATGTTTTGTAACACCGTTCGCTTTTTCGTTTAAAGAGTTGTTTTACATACTCGTAAGTTGTTCCATTACGATGCACCAGTAAATAGTGTTTTTTCTTTTGTTTCAGGTTACGATATAGAAAATCATCGAGTACCACCATATACCAAGTGTTCTTTACTAAGGTTTTAAGATTAGGTAA
Organism: Tinea semifulvella; assembly: GCA_910589645.1. Taxonomy (NCBI): domain Eukaryota; kingdom Metazoa; phylum Arthropoda; class Insecta; order Lepidoptera; family Tineidae; genus Tinea; species Tinea semifulvella. The sequence continues at coordinate 1,705,308 of OU342615.1, read as the reverse complement.
GTACGAATATTTTTAGAATTTAAAAGTATCAACACGACCATTTCCCTTTCGGGTGGTCAGAAACCACGCTTATAAAGAAGCGGCCAACTTTACTATAGGCCAAGTGGCAAGCTCGTCGATGTCTCCAGCGTACCAAACTCGAGAAATATCACAAATAAATACAAAATCATTTATTCGAAAAAAATATTTACAAAAAATAAAATAATATGAATATTAATACTAAGGATATGGATATAAGTCCCGTCCGCGTGGAATGGTGGCAAGAACGCTGGCTGCATTTCCCCGCTGAATTGCAATACTGATTCTCTGGGCGAAGAAAGAGCCAGCCCTCTTGTCACCGGAGGAGATGACAAGGCGCGTTGTTATGTCTTTTAAAAACTTTTTTGCCCTTGGACTCAATGGGCCCAGAGTTTCTACAGCAAACGGCATAAATATGTAATCTTTTAATATACTTACATATTTGCGCCGCTTATAAATTAAATATATTTATTTTTATTAATAAATATTTTTGTGTATCGATCAGGAATCGAACCCGGTACCTCCGAGTCTAAACCCACGGATTTAACCGCTAGACCACAGAGGCAATTTATAATTTAATTTAAAAAAAAAATTCAGATATGTAATCTTCAAAACCTGAGTAAACTAAACCTTATGTTATAAATGAACTATTTATAAAAAAAAATTCTTCTAGAAATGTCTCATCAGTGATAGTCCCAAGAAGACCGGGTACTTTTCCCCTCTGTTTTGTTTTTCATATCACATTTCAGCTCTTGTCACTGCTGGAGTACCCGTGATCGGAATGACAGTTGGGCCGTGGAAACTTGGCAGGTCTCTAGTGTAGATGCGACATGTGTAGACACATTAGCCACATTTCACATCCAGGCAATCGAGCGCGGGGAGTGCGACGGTTTCTGCTGATAAACTGTTACGAATTTTCGCTATTTGGTATCGAGACGATGGGACCATGAGGACCTTCAGCCAAACGTCTGGCAAAGAAGTTGTCCAAACGGCTGACGGAGAAACCTGGAGACAGGAAGGCTGTTAATTATTTCCGCCAACGTTTGAAATATATATATATAAAAATTGGCATTTGACATTATTGCAAATGGCACATACTTTCAACGAGAACAACAAATAGATGGTAGGCGGACTGATGGTGGTAATTTGACCGGTCTGCAGGGGCGGGGAAGTATCCACCGTTCGAGCCGATAAACCCAGTAAAGTGTATCCACACGTTTCGGGATCAGGCTTGAATTGCCGTCATGCCCAGTCAAGTTGACATAGTGTTAGGGCCTGATGTCAGTCATGAGTGTCTGATTCCAGTTGCTAAGATTCATGGAACCTTCGCGCCACTTACCATCAGGTCTTTAGAGGATATTATTTATTTATAGATAGTTAATTTTTATATTTGATTTGGGTATTAATTTTTTTATTAAATGTTTTTTTTAGAAAAAGATAATTAGACCCTGAGTTCTAATACTGTGCTATTTTTTTTAAATATTATTGGATACGTAATAACCTTGCTAGTTCTCCAAGATGGCAGATATGATTCGCGGACAAAGTTCCAATAAGATATTCTCCAAAGTTTACTATATTTGAGAAAGTACCGCGAAATAGAGTTTATTTCTTTGGCGGTCACTCAAGTTAGTTATTTTGTTTATTAACTCCTTATTGTAATATTGTACTTATTGCATAGTGGTAGAGACATGTCAGTGATGAATGTCTGATTCTAGTTGCTAACATTCATGGACCTCGCGCGACAATTAACCTCAGGCGGGCGCAAGGTCACATGTCGTAACTATAAAAAAACACATGTCGTGCCCAGTAAACGAAACCCTTGAACAAACTTATTAATTTAGCATACAATAATACAGAATATTTCATACTTTCACGTAAAATAACATCTAAAGTGGAGACAAGTAGTTATCATACGTTAGGGGTTGGTGTGGAATGGCAAAACGCAGGAAGTAAATACTAGTAGAAATAAAATGTATTTCATGTGTGCAAGTATGTAGAAATATTTTAATTTTAGTAAAATGATTAATATCATATAGTATGTATACCTAAATTTATGTTTATGTAGTATATACATTCATTACAGCCCCTAGAATACAGCGTCCTAGACCTCCACTGCTGGAGATGGGCCTTCCAGAACAGGAGAATTTGGCCTACACTCGCCACGCTGGCCAGACGGCTTGGCGAGGATATGATGTCAATTTTTTATGACAATTTATTAACGAATCCACAAGTTGGCATTAGTGTAACCGGGACCGACGGCTTAACGTGCTCTCCTCACACGGGAACGGTGGTGTTGTAAATCTATGACAAATGTACGTAAGAAAAGTGTATTACTCATTGGTACATGCCGGGGGAGTTTGAACCGACCTTTGTAGGATTTAAGGTACGCGTTCTTACAACCGAGCCACCACCGCAATGTAGTATATTATATATGTAGTATAAATTATTTATGTAGTTTATATTATTTTTAATCTAACACTACTAGTGAAAACTTATAAATGACTTTCTGTTTCTATTTTTGTATCTATACTTGTGAATTAAATGTCAATAGTTTTCCTTAATAAATAAATGTATGTATCTATTCGTATGTAATTAATTAATAAATATGTATTATAATCATACATACATACATACATATCGTCACGCCAGATCCCTTACGGGGTAGGCAGAGACAATTGAGCGCCACTTGACACGATCACGACATACCTCTTTCGCTTCATCGATATTCATCAACCTCTTCATACATGCCCTTTTGTTACGAAGGCTTTTTAATTCTCCTTCAGCTAGTGTTTTATTTATTTGATCGTGATACGTGTGTCTTGGTCTGCCAGGGCCTTTTTTACCCACAACTTTCGCATTATATACCTGGTTCGTCAATCTTTCTTCGCTCATCCTTTCAACATGCCCGAACCATCGTAGCTACTTTTCCTTATTTTTGTGCCTATGCTTTCTATTATAATCAATAAATAATATTCTATAGACTTATATTTTTAATATATTTAATTTTAATTGCACCTACCTCACATAAATGTTCTCGTTGTCCCGAACTTTTTGTATGTTTATAGGTATATTTATCGTATTAACCATAAGTGAAGAACACTTACTAACGAATTGGCTTAGGCTGTTATGTTAAAAAAAATAACACAGATAACTGAAAGTGACTCTTAGAGCGTCGTAGCTCATACCACATGCCTTTAATTTTCTACAGAATTGTGAGACGAACGAAGAAACCTATCTTGAAGTGAGAAGTAATAAACGAATTTGTCCTTGAGGTATTTCGGTGTCGCAGACTCATTACACGAATTGGTGGCCACTATAGCTTGGTACAATAGGTATACAAAAAAAGACAGTATTAAAGCATTAAAAATAATAATAATATTGTGTTCTTAAAATCAACGAATGGTTTTCAAAATTGTTCTGAATCGCGATAATCCCATGTCAGCAATGAAGTTAAAAATACAGAGTATTTTGCCATTGTACAGCAGGCAGTGAAAGTTGTATAGAGTTGTATTATTTTAACAAATGTGAGCTCTTGAAGATATTCATAAATATTATTTTTCATTTTCATACCGAGTCTGCACATGAAAGTGGTTAAAATTAATTTTAACGTTTTACAAAGAAATATCTATTACGTTTGATTCTAAGAACGTTCCTATGACATCTGTTTAGATATTATTATTCGTTCGTTATATAATACGATCACATCTCTGAATATCGTGCTAAGTTGAAGTGGCTGCCAATTCGTTGTCGCAGAAATCTTAGAGTTCTCTGTCTCCTTTTCTCTGTTTTAAACGAGCTTGCGACCCCGAAATACCTCAAGGACAATTTTGCCTATCTCTCTTCTTTCCACGATAAATCTTTACGTTCTTCTCACAACTCTCTTCTTTCTGTTCCCTCACATCATTCTGGATTTGTTTCCAACTCCTTCGTAGTAGCTGCCACAAAATTATGGAATGATCTTCCAGTAAACATAAGGCAGGCAAGTAACAGATTGTCGTTTAAAAAACTGGTCTATTCACACTTTATGAATAGCTCTAAACCACGTTAGTAAGTTGTATTTGTGTATGTTTATGTACAAGTTTGTGTATGTATTAGTATGTAGTATATTGATATTATAATACATATATAAGAATATATAAGTAGGTATATAATATTTGTTGAATTATCCTATAATTGTATAATACTGTTACTTTCATTGTACCTATATTTGTTCAAATTTGTCCCTAAGGTTTGGCTGTCAGAGAATGTCTACGGGCATTAAGTCCGCCTTTGTGCTTAGTGCAATAAAGTTTTTAAATAAATAAATAAATATTTTATTTTAACTAACCAACATCTGCAAAGAAGCCGACAAACTCATTCAGCTAGGATGGGCAACTTCGACACCTCTCATCGTCGATACCACAGTGTCTATAGGCGAGAGTCTTTAACCAACTCTGTCCTCTCCGTAATGTCGTCCGAGGCAGAGACGTGGACGCTGACAGTGAGTCTGTTACACAAATTATGGATCTCTCCATAGCTATGTTTGGTATTTATCTGATGGATACATACATACATACATACATATCTTCACGCCAAATCCCTTGCGGGGTAGGCAGAGCCAATTGAGCGCCACTTGTCACGATCACGACATACCCCTTTCGCTTCTTCGACATTCATCAACCTCTTCATACATTTTGTTTTGATGGCTTTTTAATTCATCTTCAGCTAATGATTTATTTATTTCATCATGATAGGCAAGTCTTGGTCTGCCAGGGCCTCTTTTACCCACAACTTTCGCATTATATATCTGGTTCGTCAATCTCTCTTCGCTCATCCTTTCAACATGCCCGAACCATCGGAGCATGCCTTTCTTTATTTTTGTACCTATGCTTTCTTTTATACCTACCCTTTTCGTTATTACGTATACGGTCCATCAAAGTTACGCCGCATATCCGACGTAAAGACCTCATTCCTACTGCATTAACTCTACTCTCATGTGTATTCTGACATATCCACGTCTCGCTTCCATACATAAGTGTTGGTACTCTAGTATGGCATTGTGTATGGCGAGTCGAGCTTTATCACTGACATTTCAACTGGCGATCAGTGATATCTGATGGATAGAATTCGTATCGTTGATATTTGTCAGAGAACCAAAGTTACAGACATAGCTTTGAAAATTAGCAATGGGCCGGACATATCTGCCGCAGAACCGACGACCAATGGGGCAAACGGGGTCTAGAGTTGAGAAAACCACGTACGGGACCACTCAGAGTGGGACGACCCCCACCAGATGGACGGATGACTTAAAGAAGGCGAGGGAAGGATGAGGGTCGCAAAAGACCGCGTGTAATTGCGAGCCTTGGGGAAGGCCTACATCCAGCAGTGTAGCGACACATCACAGCCCTAAGAGCACAGATTCTTAAACCTCCACTGCTGGAGATGGGCATTCTAGAAATTTCTAAAGTTTTTGGCCTACACTTGCCACGCTGGCCAGACGGGTTGGCGAGGGTTTTATGACAATTTTTAATAACAATATATTGACGATTCCATAAGTTGGTATTAGTGGAATCGGTATCGACGGCTTTCGATTATAATTTATAAGACTGTGCCAATGTTTCTAAATTTGTAATTTATTTTTTATAATAGTTGTATAAAATTTTGCATGCCGTCACTGGCGAAACATGTGAGTTGTCTATAAAACTGAGACCATACTCAAATCTGTAACCATGTGTTATTTAGCAAATAAAATAAAAATATTTCATTTCATCATTTCCGTGCTATTCGAAGCACGAATGGACTAAATGTATTTCTCATTGATACCGAGCTACGACCGCTTATTATTAATAACTTGAAATAAATACCTACGTTTCTACCTCCTTGTGTTATTCCTTCGATCCACGGCTGGTTTTCGATGTCAATAGTTAATGCTCAGGGTAATACGATTAAATAAAAAATATGTTTAACCTTCGCTTCGTAACATAATAACAACCGTTTATAAAAATTATATGAACATACTGTGATTGACCTGTATAATACAACCTGTACCCCTATTTTTAGTCGCAAACGTTATTATTGGATTTCGTTATTTACGGCAGAGATTACGTCATAATTACAAATATTATTCAATTCTCAACCCTATAAGCGCTCGACCTCGGCGGCGTCCGTGCAAATATGAACTTTAATAGCGTGATATATATGTATAGTTAACGGATTCCATTATATAACGTTTGCGCTTAAGTAACAGAGTAGGGCTGCTGGTTGACAATTAAACGTTTTAAATCTTCGCGTATAATTATATCGGTTTTTACAATTTAACGGGAAGACATACTTCTCCCGAGATTTCGGTCATAGTCAATTATTCAAGTCTCGGTGTAATTTTGAATGAATATAATTATTAGATAATTTTGGTAATTTATCAACTTTATCGCAAAAACGAAGCACATCAAAGTTTTTATGCATTAAGACACGATCATCAACGTCCAGAAGACCCAGAAGACCGGGGAGAAGACACACTTCCTGGCTCAAGAACCTCAGGGAGTGGTTCGGGATAAGCACCAGATCCTTGTTCCGGACAGCGGCCAACAAAATCAAAATCGCCTTAATGATAGCCGACCTCCGATAGGAGATGGCACCGTAAGAAGAAGAAGAATCAACGTCGTCTACCTTCACGCGTCTGTCTGCTTTCGGGTAGTTCACTCAGGCCACATTACTCCGCTTTGCCTTACACCAGCCACACACATGAACAGACTTTATGTCTAATTATTAATATATTATAATAATATGTCCATTCTCCAGTTCTGGAAGGCCCATCTCCAGCAGTGAAGGTCTAGGACACTGTGTTCTAGGGGCTGTAATAAATATGTCCTTCTTGGCTGGCACCGACTCCAAAAATAACTGTTTTATATACTAGACCCCAACGCCTGAACTTAAGATAAAGCAAGCGACTGTATGGTAACATAAGTTCAGGCGCCTGAACAATCTGTATATATATTTTTGTTTTAGTTGATTTTCTCGAAAAGTGCTGAATCAATTTCGATCAAATTTTGTATGAGACTACCTCTGATGAAGAACCTACCAAACAAAAAAAAACATCAAACTTAATTAACAAATGGTGGAGAAACTGCGTAACAAACGGTGATCGCAAAATCGCCTCATAAGGAGACCCCAAAGCGCCTACGGACTAAAACCCTATAAACCGTCTCTCTTTCACTGTTGGCCCTGCGTGCCTTAACAGCAAGTCTGAGTCGTGGCTACGGAGTGAAGGCACTCGTTCGAAGCGTAAGACAGAACCTATTATAACTAAATTATTCTTCAAGTCATCGACCAGGCAAAAAAAAATGGCTTCGATAATTCAGCTCCTGGTCTTTACGAGTATAAACGTCAATGATAAAACATGAAATAATTTGACTACACTTATCGCAGTATCGGTGAAATCGCGTGACTTTACGTTATTACATTTTTAAAGAACCTCTCATTTTAACTGTTATTTAATCTATTGCATCTAGTAACCGAGCGCGAGTAAGAGCGCGGTGGTGGCTCGATTGTAAGACCGCTTTCCTTAAAATCCTACAAAGGTCGGTTCATAGCCATCCACTTGCAAAATTAGCCCACTTGAAATATTCACCCAGTATAGCCTTGATCATATTTCGTTAGGGCTACCCATCACCCGCTTATGTTAGCGCTCTTCTACTGATCTTGTATGACATGTGACCCTGCGCCCACCTGATGGTAACTGGAATCAGACTAATGACTGACATTAGTCCCTGACACTATGCCGGCTTAACTGGGCATGACGGCAATTCGAGCATGATCCTTAAGCGTGTGGATACACTTTACTGGGTTTAACAGCACGAACTACACAGACAGTGGGGTCGTCCAGGCCCGAATGCCTAATGGGCCTGGGTTGGGGATGGGGACAGTCCCCCGTTTTCCCCGGCAGGATCACAGCGGGTAACCACCCGCCGGTAATTCATGCACGTTTAGTGCTGGACGCCGTTACTAGTATAACAGCGCCCGTGTGGCTCACGAACCCAGGCGGCTAAGTTCGACTGCTTCAGCTCTCCTCCAGGAGTACTTTTCTAGGAAGTGGTCTCCCGTTGGGGGGTCGTGCATAAGACGGAGCGATATTCTGGACATGTTATTTAATGAGTGAACTTCTCAAATAAACGCATGTATTATTATTTTTAAACATATTATAAACTTGTTCTATATTGTTTCAGAATGCGCGATACAGTTAAGAATATCACGACAAGCCAGACTGTCCTCTGGTCACGTACCCCACTCGCACGGCTGCCGGCTCATCATCCCTCGCCCACCCCCCCAGAACGCAGTCCTTATAGAAGTCCACAAACTAAACGTCCCCTGCTCAAAAGGCTCCCTAAAGTTTCCATCAGACATCGAACTCTGCGGGAAGCTAGAACAAATACCTTTGCGAAACCGAAAATTCTACGTATATTCCAGCACAATTGACTCAGAAATCGAAGTCTTCGGCCGACCCACGTTCGCCGTTTCCTACCGCCTGGTCGACTATTGCCACGACATAGTCCTGACAGCTAGGAACGGCTCGTTCGAAGTCGGCCCAACTGATAGAATCTGGTGTTCCTATACTATCCACTTACCTTATGGAACCAGAGTTGCTATACGATTGCAAATGGGTACAGGACCATATGGAGGAACATCGGATGGGATAGAGCTATTTGATGATTTTGTGTGCAAAGGAATGGCTTTAAGTTTGGAAGATGGGGAATCGCAATGGAGGCACTGCTCAAAGCCAGGAGATCCACTAAGAAATGTGCAAATTGTATCAGAGGAGAATTTAGTAAGATTGAATATAAGTGTACTAGGAAAGCGTGGGAATGGAGCTGTGATGTGGTTGAAGCTGTGGTGGATGGATAAGCCTATTGAAGAAATTGTGGGTAAATGTGAGTACGGGTGGGTGCAGTCGGGTGGATTTTGCATATCAGCGTTAAGGGATGAAAGACGGACGTGGCAGAGGGCAGAGGACGAGTGCCGCAGACTGGGGGGACACCTCGCCAGTATCCTGAACGATCATCAACAGAAACATGTGGACCAATTACTTTTACATACGTGAGTATTATATTATAGTGTTTCTTGTTTATTTATTACAGTACGTAGATTTATAACCCCAGAACATTCCGGCGAATTTGGCGTCTCTTCTTACTACGAAACATCGATTTGTCGATTACTTAACGATTCTCAAGTTAGTCTTAGTAACAATATGCTTAAGGTCATATCGGATAAAGTGGACTGTCCAATACAGTGTCACTTTAATAAGAATCACTATAACCAAAAAAATTACACGTGTAGAAATAAGTATAAATAAAGCACTAACATAAAATTTTAGTTTACTAACTTTAAGCCATTGTTACTAACATAGTGATAGGTATACTAACAAATATGGATTGTAATTATTTATTAAATTAAATATATTATTATTATTATATTAGTGGAACCGGGGCTGACACGGCTTAACGTGCTTTTCAAGACACGGAACTATGGGGAGAAGACAGACAAAAATATATTAGCATTTCACAGATTTATCGTGCAGTTTAACGGGTCGTGTGTTGGTAAGAGACGAGAAGAACAGTGTCTCGTGTTTGGGACCGATTATGGCCTCCTTTTAAAATGACTCCTTTGAAAATGAATCTTTGTATTGCGCAATAAAACGCTCACCATCTACAATTCTTGTTATCTAACTATTGTATAACTAAATATTGTATGATGTCGTCTTAAAAGCTAGTTCCATAAATGGACGGCAGACCTGCTTAGGCTCAATTCTTTCATTTGCCCTGCCACAACTACGACCGTTATACCTTGCGGGGTGGTCAAAACCCAAAGAATTATAAGGATAAATTCACATTTAGTCAACTTTACTATAGGCCAATCATGACAAGTGGCAAACATTAATAAATATTTTTGTATACCGACCAGTAATAAAACCCGGTACCTCCAAGTCTAAATCCACGGACTTAACCGCTAGACTACGGAGGCAGTTAAAAGTGCTATATTTGTGCTAAATAAGCTATTTATTATGTACAATCATGACACGTGGCAACAAACTTGAGAAGTTACATAAATGTTTTTTTTTTGTTTTGTTGAGCTGGATTCCGCGTCTAAATAAGAACAAGTAGTTATGGTAACAAAAAAATACTGTTTTCAGACCTGGTAGCGGAGTGCACGATATGTACTGGGTAGGAGCGACTGACGCTGGTCACGAAGGGGAATTCAGATGGTCAGATGGACTTCCTTTCTCCTATGCACGTGAGTACCTAAGCCTTATAGTACCGTTTTTCCAGTAATGCCGTTTGGGGTCGAAACAATGGGCCTATCAGGACACTCAGGCAAGCGTCTGGCTAAGGAATTGTCCAAATGACTCATAGAAAAGTCTGGAGACAACTGGCAACTATCTCTGCCAACGTATTAGCCTCGCTATACACGTACAGAGGGGAAATGTTGCCAGTCTCCTTGGGATCTCTAGAGAACCTTTTTAACTTATAGTTTATTTTTTATTAGATTTAGTTCTTATATTTAATTTTTATGTTATAATAAATTCAAAGTTAATTAATATACATTAAATATTAATTAAAAGTTACCTAAATAATAAAATAAAAATAATTTTTAATATATTATTTTTATGTTTATATTTAGTTTAATATTTTACTTTTGAAGTTGTTTTTATTTAATCTCAATTTAGAAGTGCTGTACAAAAGTAAAGTATCATCACGACCGTTTCCCTTTCGGGGTGGTCAGAAACCACACTTATAAATTAGCGGATTCACATTTAGCCAACTTTACTATAGGCCAATCATGACAAGTGGCAAACATTATTAAATATTTTTGTATACCGACCAGTAATAAAACCCGGTACCTCCAAGTCTAAATCCACGGACTTTGAACCGCTAGACCACGGAGGCAGTTAAAAATGCTATATTTGTGCTAAATAAGCTATTTATTATTTACAATAATAGTTTGCGTACTGATGAGCCTAAGTAAGTTAAATGCGTAGGGATAAAGATATTTTTTTATTTATTTATTATTTATTTTATAAACGTTTAAACAAAACGTCTGGAAGAATAAGTTAATAAAGAAGACGTCGACACACAAATTATGATTTAATGTCATAGACATAATATTATTAGATTACTAGATTTTCCGCACGTGGCCTCTATTAGACCATTGTGCGTGGCCTTTACTCCTACAGTGGAGCCATCTATATAGGAGATAGGTCACGTTCCTGCAGACCTCCGGAAGAGTCCTCACAGTCTGGAGGAACCTTAGTCTAGGCGCAGCCACACTGTCCCACTCCAAGAGCACATGCGCGGCCGTCTCCTTCTGCGCTAGTGGGCTATCTGTAACGTTAAATCAATCAAATCAAATCAAAATAATTTATTTGCATTGGTTCTCTCAAAACAACTTGGATACAGTCAGAACTAATAAAATCAATACAATTGTCAAAACATATGTACTAATCAAAGTGGTAATAATGGTTGGACCGTAAACAGGCAATAATCCATATTTATGTATGTTATGCACAACATTATTGCTACAAGCAAGTAAAACTAACTAACTTAGAAACTACTTAAATAAGATCGTGGCTGTAAAGAGGCCGTGTCAGTTTACATTCTAAATACTTAATAATTATGATGTATAGAAATTATATACATATGTCAGATAATTTATAAATTTATTAAAAAAAAAAAAAAAAAGACGTCATTTTATAATAGGAGAGGTGTTTGTTAAAAGTACAATGTCCCGTCAAAACCCCCACCATTATGCGAAGCTTAGCTCTGTTAAGGCTTAGGAGACTTCGCATAAGGCGCTTGTCAGTATATTTATTTATTTATAAACTTTATTAACTGCCTCCGTGGTCTAGCGGTTACGTCCGTGGATTTAGACTCGAAGTTACCGGCTTCGATTTCTGGTCGGGACACAAAAATATTTATTAATATAAATAAATACAATTAATTAAGTAGTGTACACTGCTATGGATTGCAATCCAGAACTGCTGCCAAATAGTGTGTATATGCAGTGGTTGCAATCTGTTTCTTGTACCTTGAATTAATAAATAAATTAATTAATATTTTAATTTATTTGTGATATTTCTCGAGTTTGGTACGCTGGAGACATCGACGAGCTTGCCACTTGTCATTGGCCTATAGTAAAGTTGGCTAAATGTGGATCCGCTTATTTATAAGCGTGGTTTCTGACCACCCCGAAAGGGAAACGGTCGTGATGATACTTTATTAAATTATTTAATATAAATTACAAAACTTCTTCATCAAAGCCCCTGGAGCACAGATTCCTAGACCTCCACTGTTGAAGATGGGCCTTCCAAAACTGTCTGGAGAATTTAGCCTACACTGGCCAGACTGGTTGGTGAGGGTCTGATGTCAATTTGATTATGACAATTTATTAATAAAATATGTACTCAAGAGACGATCCATCAGAGATAGTCGCAGGAAGACTGGCAACATTTCCTCTCTGTTTTTAGTTTTTAATTAAAGTTATTTTTTTATGCAATCGTGGTTTTTTTAGGCATGTCATTTTTGGTTTATGTGTTTGATATTTTAAAATTTATTCGAAGTTAATTAAAATACATTAAATATCAATTAAAAGCTACATAAATAACAAAATTAAAAATAAAAAAAATGTCCTCTAGAGACGTCCCATCCGAGATAGTCCCAAGGGGACTGGCAACATTTCCCTTCTGTATAGCGAGGCTAATACGTTGGCAGAAATAATTGCCAGCCTTCCTGTTTGTTTGGTTTATTGAATTTGATATTTATTTCCTAATTTTTCTAAAAAGAAAAGATTTTTTTTTACGCAGTTGGATTTTTTTTAAATATATATTTTTTTATTTTAACATATTTATTTGCATAAACTCTTTCACATTTATAATATTATAGATGGATCTCCTTAGTATAGGTCGATGGTAAATGTATATAAAAGTTGGATTGCCTCCGCTCATTTCGAATGCGTAACGTTGTCTTTGAGAAGTCACTGAAACTGAAAAAAATCGTGTTTTGCTTTTGCCTTATTGCTCAATTTTTCCGCCAAAATATTAAATTGGCTGGATATTTTGTAGGTATTCTATGTATTAATAATATATTATTATATTAATCTTAATATATAAAACAAAGTCAGGTTTAACACTTAAGTATAACTCGAGAACGACTGGACCGATTTTCATGGTTTTAGATTTGTCTCCGTCCGGAATAACAGAATAAAAGTAAAAAAAAAAGTAAAGTATTATCACGACCATTTCCCCTCCGGGGTGGTCAGAAACCACGCTTATAAAGAAGTGGATTCACATTTAGCCAACTTTACTATAGGCCAATCATCATCATCATCATCAAACAAGTGGCAAGCTCGTCGATATCACCAAACTCGAGAAATAATAATTAAATTTATTTATTTGAATTAATAAATATTATTGACCAGGAATCGAACCCGGTACCTCCGAATCTAAATCCACTTTTGTACCTGTCAAACAATGTTGGTTGTTCAATATTAATGCGTGCGTTTAGAAATGTATATTTAGCTTATTTTTATAATATAGAAATAAATGACAAATAACTAAATTAATTAATTAAAAAGAAAAACACAACAACTGTCAAATCGATTGGTTTCACTTTTACGTCGCGAAATTGTCGGTGATTTTTTTAACTGTGATTGAATAATGACATTCATTGACTGTGAGGCGGTACGAAGTTCGCCGGGTCAGCTAGTAGCATATATATTTATTTTATTTTGTTTTATATTTATTTTCCTTTCATTATATAAACTCTGTAAGTAAGAGGGGACTGCCTGTAGCACGGGCCCTAACCGGCCATGTACGACCTTTTTGTTAATTTTGTAAAAAAAACTACTTTAAAATAAATAATTTCATTTTGTATAAGCTTTACCCGGATTATAAGCTGATCATCATAAGATCTAAGCTAATATTTATTATAATTAATCTGTAAATGAAACAGGCGTTTAAGATCAAGACGATGGGACCACGGGACCGCCTCCGTGGTCTAGTGGTAACAAACGTTGCCGTGAACTCGATTGTCGTGGGTTCGATTCCCACCGGGGGCAAGTTGTACATTGTATAATTTGTCTCGGTCTGGGTGTTTATATGTATAATATGTATATATTTACATAAAAAAAGTATAATATGTAGTTTATCAACCATCTTTGACCGCCTCCGTGGTCTAGTGGTAACAAACGTTGCCGTGAACTCGGGAGGTCGTGGGTTCGATTCCCACCGGGGGCAAATTGTACATTGTATAATTTGTCTCGGTCTGGGTGTTTATATGTATACATATATTTACAAAAAAAAAAAGTATAATATGTAGTTTATTAACCATCTAGTTTCCGTAACACAAGCCTCGTAGCTTACCACGGAAATTAGATGGCGCTGTGTGACCTGTCTGGAAATATTTATATATTTATGGGAAGCGTCCGACCCAAGCCAAGGCCAAGGAGTTGGCAAAGCTGCTTACGAACATATCTGGAATACCACGTACTAGCCTCGCTATCGTCACAGCCCCAAGAACAAAATTTCTGTAGAAAGCCTACACTCGCAGCCACAATGGATGCTGCCTATCCCAGCTGTTTGCGTCTATCGGCTTCTTTGCTGAAGTTGGCTACACCTAATTGTATAGCCAAGTTCACGGCTCACCTAGTTATATATATAAAGTATTTAAAACGTACTATAAAGTCCATATAAAAGTCCATAGTGTGTAAGAAGATCTAATATAAATTGCACTATGTTATTTTGAAGGCTCTTTTTATCAGAGAGTTGTCCCGAAAGGCTCTCCTGAAATATATTGTTGTCACAATGAGTAAATGCTGCGTTCAAAGACCCTGGAGATTTACGAGAGACGTTTGCACGCTAACTTCATTGTAGTCGGTTCTTAGGGCTGAAGTTCGTCACTGCAGAGTGTATTCAAATTTATTTATTTCTTTTAAAGTAGTAGTTATAGTTAGATCCTGGCCAACCAGTCTGACCAGCGTGGCGAGTGTAGGCTAAATTCTCCAGATATATGTTCTGGAAGGCCCATCTCCAGCAGTGGAGGTCTAGGACGCTGTGTTCTAGGGGCTGTAATGATACAGTGTAGTTGGGTTCTCTATGTTCTGAAGGCGTATTTATTTATTTAATAAACTGTTAACAACAAGTACAATGATATAATATTACTAGAACTAACACATGGTTTGCCATAGTGTCAACAACATTATTCATTACAGAGTATCATCTCGACCGTCGCTTCGGGGTGGTCAGATTCCACGCTTTTTTATACAAGTGGATTCACATTTAACCAACTTTACTATAGGTCAATCATGAGAAGTGGCAAGCTTGTCGATGTCTCTAGCATACCAAATTATTGTGCCCCGACCAGGAAATGAACCTGGTACCATCGCGTATAATTCTAATAATAATATTTAGACTATAAGATAGTGAAATTGCGCAAATACGCCAACCTTAGTATCGGTTACGAATTTGCGCCGTTTGGGGTCGAGACGATGGGCCCATGGGGACCGTCAGCGAGGCGCTTGGCCAAGGAGTTGTCAAAGCGGCTGACAGAAAGGTCTGGAGACAGGAAGGCTGGCAATTATTTCTGCCAACGTATTAGCCTCGCTAAACAGAGGGGAAATGTTGCCAGTCTCCTTGGGACTATCTCGGATGGGACGTCTCTAGAGGACATTTTTTATTTATAGGTTAGTTTATTTTGAATTTTATTATTTAGGGAGCTTTTAATTTATATTTAATGTACTTGTAATGTTATTAACTTCGAATAAATTTCATTTAAAATTTAGATAGTAAAATTAATAAATTATATAATTGAAATAAAAAAATAGAATAATAAAGAAATGTGATATTCTGCATCAACACTTAAAGAGGCATAAATTAAGCGCTGCTCCTACTAAACTGGAACTACCACGAAACTGAACAATTTGTGAGACCTATCGCTTAGTATGCTCACTGAACACTTCACAGAATTTATTTCTTTATCCACAACCCGTTGTTTAAATTATTGTATACTCCTATATATATAAATGTATTTTTTTTTTTTCGTATGATTTTTGCTACTTTTTTATCTGTAAGTTGGTAACCTTAGATTGGTACCTACATATCAGGTTTAACTGCCTTGTGTGGGACCATCACCAAAATACTTTTGCAAATCCTGTAATAATGGATTTTTATAATTTTAACGGGTCTTTACGCGATTTACCTTAGAGACATATTTCTCCCGACGTTTCAGCCAAGTTGCATTGGCCGTGATCACGGAGTTTAATTTGTGACATTTCTCGAATTTGGTACGATAGAGACATCGACGAGCTTGCCACACTTGTCATGATTGGCCTGTAGTAAAGTTGGCTAAATGTGAATCATCCGCTTATTCATAAACGTGGTTTCGTTAAGGAAAACGGTAATGATGATACTTTACTTTTTTTTTAAAACAAAAAACTCGCCCTAGGGTTCCGTCGCCAAAAAGTTTCATAACCGCTTAACTATACCATTGAAATAATGTTATATATTTATATATTTTATTAATTATCTCTATCCCACTGAAAAATACCGAGCAAGCATATTTCTATTTATGAAAAATTTGTTCGGATTTGAATCATGATGTATAATAAAACGTATATGGATAGGTGTTTGAAGCAAGCTCGCTGGAGATTTCAATTCAACAGGTACCGGGAAAGTGATAGGCGTTTGAAATTGTCTAGCTTTTGCCAAGGCTCTCTTGTCGACACGAGTTTAGGATGCCTTCATGAAACATGTGAGGTATTTTATGTGTTATAATAATAATGACAGTACACTACAACCGGCATGACATTATTTTATTAAAGAAATTATTAAATAAATTTGGTGACTCATACATCTGTCGCACAATAAAGATGTGGAATGCTCTTCCAGCCTCTGTGTTTCCACTTTCCTATAACCTGTAGTCATTCAAGCGAAGTGTGAAAAGGCATTTAGTCAAGCCGGCATAGTGTTAGGGACTGATGTCGGACATAAGTGTCTGATTCCAGTTGCTAACATTCATGGACCATGCGCGTCACTTACGATGAGGTGGGCGCAAGGTCACATGTCGTGCTAGTATAAAAAAAGAGAAAGGAAACTAAACAGCATTTTTAATAGATATAGGCGTACCTAACACTCACGACTTAATAACTACACAAATACAAAAAAAAAAACTAAATACAGAGACCTTGCAATAGAGCTTAAATAAGCTCACTTATATTTTCATTGGTTTTTGATTTGTTGGATTTTTCTACGTCCCGAATAGCAAAATAACTGTTAAAACATTGTAAAATTGACGAAAACATTAAATAAAAGAAAAACATTTTCCCATACAAAATGTTCTTGTCAAACAATGTTGGTTGTCAAATATTCATGCGTGCGTTCAGAATTTTATATCAAGCCTTTTTTGAAATATAGAACAAATGACAAATAAACAAATTAAAAAAAAAGAAAAAAAAAACACAACTATCAAATCGATTCGTCTCACTTTCATGTCGCAAAATTGTTTGTGTTTTGTTTTGAAAATTGTTTTGTGTGAGTATTATTGATTTTTGTACTTTTTTGTGTGTTACTATCTTTTTTTTTTATAAATGACAATACTTATTTAATAAAATACTAATTAAACTAAAGCTTACATTTTAAAACATAAATGACTATTAATACAAATAAATCTAATTAATAAATAAAAATGAAGAAAAAACAAAATAAAAATTATTATAAATAAAAAAATTGCTCCAAATCGCTGCCAATGGGCAAAGTGCCAAGGATACTGACAGCATTGCCACGTTGAATGGCAATGCTGATCCTTTGGCCCAAATTTCTATCGTTACTATCTTAATAAAGTACTGAGCATAATAGGAGAAACAGAATGTAGCTGCTGGCCCCTATACGTTACGGCACCATAAAATTTATCTCAGAGCTCGAGGACAATAACACCAAAATGTGTTGTTGACATTACAACTGTCATAAAACACTGTCGGTTTAGTATCAAAGTGGTTTAGCACTTCGCTGTCAATCTACTTATATCAAGATTTTATTATACTATACGTATTCTAACTAAGTTTTTTCTACTAACAAAAATAATTTATTCGAAGTTAATTATAGCAAAAAAAAGTAAAGTATCATCACGACGGTTTCCCTTTCTTATGAATAAGCGGATTCACATTTAGCCAACTTTACTATAGGCCAATCATGACAAGTGGCAAGCTCGTCGATGTCTCCAGCGTACCAAACTCGAGAAATGTCACAAATTAAACTCCGTGACCACGGCCAATGCAACTTGGCTGAAACGTCGGGAGAAATATGTCTCTAAGGTAAATCGCGTAAAGACCCGTTAAAATTATAAAAGTGGTCTGGGTTAAGTCCGTGGATTTAGACTCGGAGGTACCGGGTTCGATTCCTGGTCGGGACCTAAAAATATTTATTAATATAAATAAAACACATTTAATTAATATTTAATTTATTTGTGATATTTCTCGAGTTTGGTACGCTGGAGACATCGACGAGCTTGCCACTTGTCATGATTGGCCCATAGTAAAGTTGGCTAAATGTGAATCCGCTTCTTTATAAGCGTGGTTTCTGACCACCCCGAAAAGGAAAACGGACGTGATGATACTTTTATATATAGTTTATTTATATTTATAGTTTATTTATTATATAGTTTAGGTGTGCAAAATGTAACATATCATAATCACAGCTCTAGTACTAAAGGACTTGATTGAACGAAAACTATATATTTTATTTGCGAAATAACTTAATTGCGCAGTAATATATAGTAACAATTTTAATTTATTTTTAGTTTAGTTTTATTTATAATTAGTTTTTTATTCTTATTTATTTTAATATTCTTATTCTCTTCCTTCTTCTTCCACTCCTCGACTATGGTGACGTGTGCAGCATTGATATGTCGGAGATGTTGCTCAACAAAATGGACCGTTTACTAAATGCATGTATCCGGTTCATCTATTGCTTACGTAAATATGATCACATCTCCGAGTATCGTGCTAGGTTGAAGTGGCTGCCAATTCGCTGTCGCAGGAATCTTAGAGTCCTCTGTCTCCTTTACTCTGTTTTAAATGAGCCTGCGACACCTAAATACCTCAAGGACAAATTCGCTTATCTCTCTTCTTTTCATGATAAATCTCTTCGATCTTCTCACAACTCACTTCATTCGTCTCGAATTCCTTTGCGGTTGTTGCTACAAATCTGTGGAACAATCTACCTATTACCATAAGACAGGCATCTACCAGATCATCATTTAAAAAGCTGGTCTACTCACATTTTCTAAATAACTCCCAACAAAATTTGTAAGTTTTATATGTATGTTTATTATTGTGTATATATTAGTATTTAGTATATTTATATTTATAAGTAGATTATATATAAGTAAGTTTATTATATAATATTTATATCTAATTGATGTGTCACTTATACTTTCCTTGCACCTACAGTTGTTCTAATTAGTCCCAAAGGTTTGGCTGTCAGGGAATGTCTACGGGCATTAAGTCCGCCTTTTGTACTTTGTGCATTAAAGTTTTGAAATAAATAAATATTATTGTATCTACTTCGAATAAATTATTTAGTAACAATTATAATAATCTTATTAATAAAACTATCGAAACGACTTTTTTTTTTCATTCTACACAGCACAAGTAGACAAAAATCCATGATGTCATTTTGAAAGCGGATTGTTGTTGGACATTTATTGGCCAATATCTTTATATCTTTTTGATAATAGCTGATCGCGGTAACTTTCCTAGATTGTATTTCTTGAGACTGCATCGCGTGAAAGGTCATGGCTATGAATACTTAGGTAGTCTAATTTAGTTTCTAAAACTATCGATCTTATCTAACTTAAAACTATCGCAGATTACGTCATTATTTTTCAGGACTAATTAGCAATTTTTTTTTTTTTTTAATATTCTTGACGCTTACTAGTACTGACTGACTGTGCGCGGTCGCCGGTCAAAGCATTTTTTTGTATATACTAGCACGATGTGCGCTTTGGTAAGTGGCTTGCGAAGTCCATGAATATTAGCACCTGGAATCAGTCACTCATGACTAACCGTAACACTATGCCGGCTTGACTGGGCATGGCGGAAATTCGAGCCTGATCTCGAAACTTTACTGGTTACACTTTACTGGGTTTATCGGCACAAACGGTGGATATATATACCGCAAACGTTGTCACAAACGTTGCCGTGAACTCGGGAGGTCGTGGGTTCGATTCCCACCAGGAGCAAGTTGTACATTGTACAATTTGTCTCGGTCTGGGTATTTATATGTATAATATGGTTTCCGTAACACAAGCCTTTTACCACGGAAATTAGATGGCGCTGTGTGACCTGTCTGGAAATATTTATTATTTAACAGAGAAGTAAATGCATTTCACTAAAAAGAAATGTGTAAATATTAAGACCTGCTTACGGATAGTTTGTGTGGAACGACCGACCAGAGCTTAAAGAAAACTTGTACCAGTATATATGTCGCATGTCTTTTGTATGCAACGTTAGAGGGCGCCGTACTGTCTAGACCAAAGTCGATGTAAAGGGTTCAAAACCCGGGCTTAATTCCTTTAACGACATTTGTACTGACTTCCAGTCGTCTGTTATCAAATTACTTAACTCGACGATGGCTTATGTTCTAGAATAGAGAGTAGGGATGCTATTCTGTAGAGATAACGAATTTAAATAAATTAGGATCAGGTTCAGCGACGACATTGTGTTACTAAAGCGCAAACGTTATACGGGGTGACTTTGTATGCTCTTAGTTTAGACTAATATGTTCTATTGCTAGAAACAATCAACTTTTTCTAAGAAACCATATGTCGGAAATGACAATTAAATTTGTCTGCTTCATACAAATTGTTAATTTTAAATTCAACACTTCATCATTTAATTTATTTTCAATGTCATCATCATTACAGCCCCTAGAACACAGGGTCCTAGACCTCCACTGTTGAAGATGGGCCTTCCAGAACATATATCTGGAGAATTTGGCCTACACTCGCCACGCTGGCCAGACGGCTTGGCGAGGATATAATGTAATTTTTAATGACAATTAATTAACGATTCCACAAGTTGGTATTAGTGGAACCGCGACCGGCGGCTTAACGTGCTCTCCGAGACACGGGAACGGTGGTGTTGTAAATCTAAGAAAAATGTACTTAAGAAAAGTGTATTTCTCATTGGTACATGCCGGGTGGGTTTGAACCGACCTTTGTAGGATTTAAGGAACGCGTTCTTACAACCGAGCCACCACCGCGCTTTTCATTGTAAAATCATTCAAAATAAAGTGTACTCAAATGTGGTCCAAAGAGTAAGCTGTTAGCCAAGTTCGATTCCTAGTTAAAAAAAATATATTCAGCAATACCTTTAATAATTTTAAAGTTTTTTTTTTATATACCAGCACGACATGTGACCTTGGGCCCCCCTGATGGTAAGTGGCGCGCAAGGTCCATGAATGTTAGCAACTGAAGTCAGACACTCATGACTGACATCAGTCCCCAACACTATGCCGGCTTGACTAGATGCTTTTTTACACTTCGCTTGAAGGACTCCAAGTTATAGGAAAGTGGAAACAAAGAGGCTGGAAGAGCATTCCACATCTTTATCGTGCGACAGATGTATGAGTCCCCAAATTCATACGTACGTGAAGGGATGGTGAGTACGTTATATAGGCGCATATTCTCAGCTGTGCGTGTGATGAGATTAGGTTATAGAGTTCTTCGGAGCACTCACCATAGTATAGCCGGTAGAAGACGCTCAGTAATTGACGTCATGTAATACAAACTGCCCCAAATCACTTTAAGAAGAAGAATACAAATTTCTAACTATTCCATTGATTAACTGTGCTGGTGCCGGGTCCATCGTGAGTGCGAAAGACAGATGAGAAGAATGGTGTCTCGTGTTTGTGACCGTCAAACCAACCAGCCTGATTGACAAAGAAGGCCTCCTTTTTTATTTTATTGCCCAAAAAGACACTCACCATTCACCATTCTGCACCTTTCCAAGCCCAACCAAATTATACGGTTTGATTCCGTTAATAATCAGGGACGGGTTCAAGACTCAGCTTTACGCATTGCAAGTTGGTGCGAGAGGAGTTCCAGCTAAATCTTTGCATCACTTACTGAAAGAATTGGGCCTAAGTAGGTCTGCCGTCAATACATTTATGGAACGAGCTTTAACGGAATCATACAGTATTTGGTTGGGTAGGGAGAGGAGTAGAATGGTGGATGGTGAGCGTATTATCGCAATAAAATAAAAAAGGGAGGTCTCCTTCTCTTAAACCAGCCTATTGTCGGTCGCAAACCCGAGACACCAGTATTCTCATCTCTTACCCACACACGATGGACCCGTCACCCGCACGGTGAAACCATGGAATGCTTAGAAATTTGTCTTCTCTTGGAATCTCGTTCCATAAATGTATTGACGGCTGATCCGCTTAGGCCTAATTCCTCTTGCATCAACTTCCACTGTCTATCGCTGAAAATTGAACCCGTTCCTGATTATTTCTTTTGGGACATCATAATATTAGTTCGACTTCATGTTATGCTGTTAAAAACACTGTAAGACCAATTTAGCGAATTTGTCGTTGTCATAATAGAGAATAGCTGCAGCGCAAAAAATACAACGCAAAACATCACAAAGCTTATTTCTCTGTATAAATATGTCTTTGACCCTTTCTGGGTATTTTGAAACAGTTTTCATGTTTCTAGCATATTTTTTTACAATCATAGTTAAGTAATGTTAATGGTATTACATTTATTTTACTGAATAAGATATCGTAATCTGATTTTGTTGTCGTAGGAATTATGGTCCAGTCACAGCTATTTGCTAAATCCGTACCATTTTAATTTCAATAATAAGTTTTGTCTATTTAATAGATAAGATTCATTTAAACAAATGTTAAACTTTTAAAAACAATAAAAAAAATACGTGGTTTTTATTTTATTGTTTTATTATAATCATTATTTATATAAACATATTTAATAATAATATAAATATATATCATTGATGTGCGGTGGTGGCTCGGTTGTAAGAACGCGTTCCTTAAATCCTACAAAGGTCGGTTCAAACCCACCCGGCATCTACCAATGAGAAATACACTTTTCTTACGTACATTTGTCATAGATTTACAACAACACCGTTCCCGTGCCTCAGATAGCACGTTAAGCCGTCGGTCCCGGTTCCACTAATACCAACTTGTGGAGTCGTTAATAAATCGTCATTAAAAATTTACATCATATCCTCGCCAAGTCGTCTGGCGAGTGTAGACCAAATTATCCAGATATATGTTCTGGAAGGCCCATCTTCAACAGTGGAGGTCTAGGACCCTGTGTTCTAGGGGTACAACCCTATGATGATGACATTGAAAATAAATTAAATAATGACGTGCCACAAATGCCTGTAATAGTTTATATGAATTTAAAATTAACAATTTGTATGAAGCAGACAAATTTAATTGTCATTTCCGACATATGGTTTCTTAGAAAAAGTTGATTGTTTCTATCAATAGAACATATTAGTCTGGAGGGAGTAGGCCAATTTCTCCAGACGTATGTTCTGCAAGGATTATCTCCAACAGTGGATGTCTAGGACGCTGTGTTCTAGGCGCGGTGATGATGATGATATAATTAATATTTTTTATATAAAACATTCGAAAAAAAAACAATTACACAATATATTTTAAAAAATACTAAGCATAGGGATATACTCGTAAGTCCCGTCCGCGTGGAATGGTGGCAAGAACGCTGGCTGCATTTCCCCGCTGAATTGCAATACTGATTCTTTAGGCGAAGAAAGAGCCAGTCTTCTTGTCACCGGAGGATACGAAAAGACGCTGTCTATTAATATTTAATTTACTTGTGATATAATTGGTACGCTGGATACATCGACAAGCTTGCCACTTGTCATGATTGGCCTATAGTAAAGTTGGCTAAATGTGAATCCGCTTATTTATAAGCGTGGTTTCTGACCACCCCGAAAGGGAAACGGTCGGATTCACATTTATCCAACTTTACTATAGGCCAATCATGACAAGTGGCAAGCTCGTCGATGTCTCCAGCGTACCAAACTCGAGAAATATCACAAATAAATTAAATATTAATTAAATGTATTTATTTACATTAATACATATTTTTGTGTCCCGACCAGGAATCGAACCCGGTACCTCCGAGTCTTAATCCACGGACTTAACCGCTAGACCACGGAGGCAGTACATTACATTACATAACCAAAATACTAAGTGTCATTTTGGAATAGCAAATTACTTATTGGTTGCTAGATTCTATCAGAAAAGTTTGACCAATAAAAAAGATTTTAAGTTTTATTTACTCTGTTTTATGGCGAAACTTGGCCAAATGGCCTTTATGTGTGTCGAATTCCGGAAAAAAAAAACTATAAAAAAGTTACTTTTATTACGTACTACATTATAGATAGGCTTAAGACGGTAATCCTTTACGAGGTGGTTAGAAATCACAATGGTATTGATAGTAAATTATTGTTCACACAATTTTGTTTTTTTTTTATATATGTATGTATATATATGCCTAGACCTCCACTGTTGGAGATGGGCCTTCCAGAAATCTCTGGAGAATTCGGCCTACAGTCGCCACGCTGCTGGCCAGACGGGTTAGGGAGGGCGTTATGTCAAATTTTAATGACAATTTATTAACGATTCCATAAGTTGGTATTAGTAGAACTGGAACCGACAGCTTAGCGTGCTCTCCGAGGCACAGGAAGAAAGAAAGAAAGAAAAAATTGGTTGCCTGTAAAGTCGGTATACGGGCGAAAGTTTTACGTGACAACGACTTTGAGTGGTAAAATAATTTTAATGTGAATATTCATTCGTATAGTAGGAAGAAGGATGAAATAATAGTAACAATTTAAAACATTTATTTATACAAAGAATTATATTTAAAACATTAATTTATACAAAGAATCTCGCACTGAATTTCATATTAACAAAATCTTATTTTTACCTTTACACATACATACGTATTTATATACAAATATACATACAATAACTTGCAATACATTTGCGTACAATGAAACAGCGTTTACTACAACTTAACTTGTTCCTATCTGAGTGATTTTGTTGAGGATAGGGCGATGATAGGAGAAATATGAAATGAAAGGAAGTG
Organism: Tinea semifulvella; assembly: GCA_910589645.1. NCBI lineage: Eukaryota > Metazoa > Arthropoda > Insecta > Lepidoptera > Tineidae > Tinea > Tinea semifulvella. Next base: position 1,680,130 of record OU342615.1, on the reverse strand, counting down.
TTTCTGCTGTAATGTGCCTAGAAAATGTCAAGTCAATGTCTTTCACTTTTTATGTCTGTCTCTCTCGCTCTTAGGCGGGCTAACCATGCCCGAGTGGAAGGGACGCGTGCCTCTCACTCGCTCTCATTGTGAGCGCATAACGTGAGCGGAGCGTAACGAGTTTCTTGAAGTGTCACCCGGCAAACCAATTTATAAGACGTTGTCACGTCAAAAATATTTTATTTGCCACATATCAATAAACACAACTTAAACAAATAAAGCCTGGTAGTATACACAAGATGTGTGGTGACAAATAGGGAATCAGCTCAGCATAGAACTGCGACTCTGGGCCACAGCGCTGATTTTCGGCTAATCTCTTATTAGGAGAGATGTTGATGGATAAATATATACGTATATATAGTGCCAAATATTTCGCCTCTCTTTGGAGCGGCGTCATCAGTGACAGTGACTGAAGGTCTTAAAATTACTTTTTCAAAATTTATGACAAAGACCTTCAGTCACTGTCACTGATGACGCCGCTCCAAAGAGAGGCGAAATATTTGGCAATAAAATTTTATAGCTTTAATTTATATATATTACCAAGTAAGAAACACATCTAACACACTTTATTTGTTGCAGATAATACATATATATAGTGTGGTGTATGTATGTACGCATAAAAGGATAACCTAATACATAAAAAAATGTAACGCTGGTGTTGTTAATCTACGACAAATGTACATAAGAAAAGTGTATTTCTCATTGGTACATTGCGGGGGTTAAAACCGACCGGGACCTTTGTAGGATTATTGTGGTAGGGACTGTTGTCGGTCGTCACAGGTTGCCGTCAGTTGCTCCCATTCTTGAACCTCGCTTACCGCTTACCATCAGGTGGGCGCGATGTTACATGTCGTGTTTAGTATAAAAAAGCTGATTCACATTTAGCTAACTTGACTATAGACCCATCATGACAAGTGGCAAGCCCGTCGATGTCTCTAACGTACCAAACTTAAGAAATGTCCAGGAATCAAACTCGGTCCCTCAGCGTCTATATCCACGGACGTAACCGCTAGACCACGGAGGCAGTCCGTCCGCTAAGCTGTCATGATGATGTTGAAACATTTGCACACTTTAACTCTATAAAATAAAGGGTTTATTATTATTATTTATTTAGCACTAATCCTATAAAGGCATGCACCGTCCGTCAACGTATTTAAAAACTTTCTGACCACATTATTTCTTGAGAAACAGAATGTATGTCTCTCAAATTAGTTGTTTGACTTTTTATTTATGTATATATATTTATTTATTTATAGTCTATGTTTATGTATGTATGTATTATATAGTATGTAGGTGTGTTGTTTTTTTATATTGTGTATGTATATGTATATTTAATAAATGCGTAATTATGTTTATTTACTAATTTGAGCTATTTTAATATTTTTCTTTATCCTGCCCATCACCTTACATGAACCCTAAGGTTAGCTGGTGAAGAATGAAATAAATAAATAAAATATGAATGATGTCCTTTATCTTATTTGTATCTTCTCCTATCGTTTTAATTGTATATTTGATTTATTATCCATAGGAGCCTATACACTTGGTTTCGTGAGATTTTCTTTTTTCTTATTTGATACCTATTAATATTAAATCAATATAAAATAAAAATAGCTGAAATAGCTGGCTGTTGTTAGCAAGGAATAGTCTGCTAATAAGGGCATAGTCCCTGAGATAACAAGCTTAATTCTAATAGTGGATAGCAGCTGTAAAGGGGCATTGTCTTATTTGATTTAATGAAAGATATAACGATGCGTTTTTTTACAGATTGGTTTCCTGGCTGGCAGCGTCACAGTGTTCAGCCCAATGACGATGGCATGTCTCGACAGGACTGCGTGGAAGTACGACGTGACTTTCCTCGCCCGCAGCCTGCAGCCACCTTCATGTGGAACGACAGAGCTTGCAGCGAAAACAACTATTATGTCTGCGAAAAGCCGATTTCCAGTGGTAAGTTGAATTCACTTACTTGTAAAAGAAATGTAGAAAATTTACACAGCAAATATTATTTTTAGGCTTCAGGTGTCATTGGTAGAACCCCTTTTTAAAATAAAAAAGGTACACAGTAGTGTCTTTTTGCAACTAGCCTTTACAGTAGTAAAGGCTGGTTGCAAAAAGATGATTACCTTTTGACATGTTTAAGGTATGCCTAAGAATTGAAAACGATTGCCTCAAAGTGACAAACTACCAATCACGTTGATATATCAAAATGTTATATTATTTTAATCATGCTTCTGCAACCGGCTGTAAGTGTTATTATCAATTGATCTCGCTCATAGCCGAGAGGCGAAATAAAGAGAAAGAATTACGTAAGTCAACGCTCGCGCGATCGTCAATCTTTCGCTACCTACTTAATTGTCAGTATGAGTGGCCAGTGTGTATTAATCATAAAATTATTTCAAGTGTGTATTAATCATAAAATTATTTCAAGTGTGTAGTTTAGCGGTTCTCAATCGTTTTGGCGACGGAACCCTTGGGCTTTATTTTTTATTTTATTTAAATCATTTTTCTCAGATTGGTTTATTGATTTTTTATTTATTCGTTTTCAGTTTTTAATGAAAGTAATTTATAAGTAATTAATAAAAATTAATAGGTAGTAACTTTTTTTTACACTTCCTTCTTTCATTTCTGTGACTAGTGATTGCAATTGTTCGGACGATGCCATAAGGACGGCATCATCTGCATAGAGCAGGCAGTTTACAACTAGATCACTTATTTTTATCACACCAATACTGTCTTTCGCTCTTTTTAGACATTTGTCGAGATATAGAGTGAAAATCTGGCCGAAAGCACACATCCCTGTTTGATACGGTGATATATCAAAGAATAAATAATGAAAATGTAATTTGTAAGAATAACTGCATGTTAAATTGGGCTTTACTATTACGCCATGTTACGTTTTACTATATAGATGGATAGGGTTAAGGTATATATTTAGTTAAGTTTTTTTTTTTTTTTTATACTAGCACGACATGTGACCCTGTGCGCACATGATGGTAAGTGGCGCTCAGGGTCCATGAATGTTAGCAACTGGAATCAGACACTTATGTCCGACATCAGTCCCTAACACTATGCCGGCTTGACTAGATGCCTTTTCACACTTCGCTTGAAGGACTCCAGATTATAGAAAAGTGGAAACACAGAGACTGGAAGAGCATTCCACATCTTTATTGTGCAACAGATGTATGAGTCACCATATATAAGTTTTGTGTATTTGTGTCGGAAAAAAATAAGCCGTCTGGGAGCTATATTAATAATAATAATAATATGTTTATTCAGTAAAGTTTACAAGATATAAAAACAATAACATATATCATCATGCATTATGGTACAGGAAAACAGACATTTGCAGCCGAACTAAGCCTATATATATAGGTCTGTCCATCGGCAGTCAACGCCCAGACACCATTTTAAATATATTATTAAATAAATAAATAAAATATATTTCCAGACAGGTCACACAGCGCCATCTAGTTTCGGTGGTAAGCTACGAGGCTTGTGTTACGGAAACTAGATGGTTGATAAACTATATATTATACTTTTTTTTTTGTAAATATATACATATTATACATATAAACACCGAGACCGAGACAAATTATACAATGTACAACTAGCCCCCTGTGGGAATCGAACCCACGACCTCCCGAGTTCACGGCAACGTTTGTAACCACTAGACCACGGAGGCGGTCTTATTATTAATTTACTATATATATATCTTTAGAGTTATAGCAAAATCAAAATAATGCGCAACGAAATTAATTTCATGTCGCCGTTTACACAGGCAAAGCCGGGTAAAACAGCTAGTTAAGAATAATAATAATTGTTATTTTTTTTTGTTTTATACTAGCACGACATGTGACCTTGCGCCCACCTGTTGGTAAGTGGGGAGTGAGATCCATGAATGTTAGCAACTGTAATCAGACACTCATGACTGACATCAGTCCCTAACACTATGCCGGCTTGACTGGACATGACACTTTACTGGGTTTATCGTCACGAACGGTGGATACTTCTACGTCCCGGCAGACTGGACAAATTACCACTATCAGTCTGCCTACCACCTATTAAAAATATGGTATGGATAAACACCATCATTGTAAACTACATAAAAAGCTACAAATAATTGCATCAATGATCAAGAATCGAACCTGAATCATCGACAAAATCTGTAGTTAGTAAAACATAAATCGTAAAATATACTAAAACATTTCCAGTGCATTTCTCGCAAACAATGGCTGTTGAAACTCGAATATGCTTCGTATTAAATATGGATAACCCAGTTTATTCATGGGTTGACTATTTGAATACAAATAATGTCATAGTGCCATCGAGTTACTAGAGGGGACATCCCAAACTTCACTATTAATATCACTTTTTCTTGAACATGGAAAAGAAAAAAATCATTCACACACGCTCTCAATCATTCGCGCTCAGAGCGCTTAGAACGAATATGACACTGACCGTGTCGTTCCGAATCAAATATCGCGATTTGGATGCTCAGAGCGTGATATCAATTCGGAACGGTCTAAATCACATTTTCATTCATAAAATGTTTTTTTTTTTAAATGTATGGAAGATAAATTGCGGATTCCACATCTTTGGGTATGAATACTAACAAATATACATCTCTCGGTTTATTCATCTTTATATGTGTAAAGTTTAATATTATTAACTTATTTTGGTCTTTTAAAATAACTTGCCGTGTTCCAGACATTTTTTTTTCACTTCCTACTTAAATATTAATTATAGATTTGTTTTAGAAGTAATATACAAACAGTATAAACGAATTACAATATTAAATAATTTAAAAGAAAACGTAATTTTAATAAACTTGAAAATGGCGCGGGACATAATGACAAAAAACTGACAGCGCTCAGAGCGATCTACCTCGATATCGTGAGCACTAGTGAGCAGTCATTTGTGACGTCACACAGCTTTGGCAAAACAGTTTAAGCGCGTATCGGAACACCTTTAAGCGTGCTTAGGTTACTATTATCGCGTATTGGAACGAAGGGATTGTACGAGCCTTCCCCTTCCCCTCCTTGACTATAGTGACGTGTGTAGCGTTGATCTCTCAGAGGTGTTGGAATAAATGGATCGCTTGCTTAACTCGTGCATACGTTTCATCGACGGTTTGCGCAAATACAATCACTCTTATTATCGAGCTGAGTTGAAGTGGCTACCAATTCGTTGTCGCAGAAACCTTCGAATTCTTTGTCTGCTTTTTTCTGTTTTAAATGTACCTGCGACACCGAAATACCTCAAAAACAAATCTTCTTCTCTTCTTTCCATGACAGGTCGTTGCGGTCATCGCATAACGCTGTTCTTGCTATACCATCTCACCACTCTAGTTTTGTGTCCGACTCATTTGCAGTTGTTGCCGCAAATATGTAGAGCAACTTACCCTTAGATATCCTTCAAAGCGCCCAACAGAATGCAATTTAAAAGAATGGTCTTTACACACCTCTTGAATAGTTCGTAACAACTGTAAGTAATATTGTATATATTTATTTATGTATATATGTATTATTATTTGTTTGTGTGTTAGTATTATTATATATATTTATAGTTATTTATGTTTTATATTAGTATTAGATTTAGTTTTAGTAAAAAAATAATTATCTTTTTTTCTGTTCAAATATTTGTACCCATATAGGTCCGCCTTTGTACATAGTTTTCATTACAGCCCCTAGAACACAGCGTCCTAGACCTCCACTGCTGGAGATAGGCCTTCCAGAACTGGAGAACTTGGCCTACACTCGCCACGCTGGCCAGACGGCTTGGCGAGGAGTTGTACATAGTTATAAAGTTTTAAATAAAAATAATAAATGAGGGTATTTGGGCAAAATTGTATTCACAGTTAAATATGCATTTTTATATAAATTATTCTAACAAGTTTACAATTTAAGTACACTTTTCCTACGTACATATGTCAAAGATGTCAGAGAGCAAGTTAATCCGTCGGTCCCGGTTCCACTAATACTAACTTGTCAAATCGTTAATAAATTGTCATTAAAAATAGACATCAGACCCTCGCCAACCCGTCTTGACAGCTAGGCGAGTTTAGGCCAAATTCTCCAAAAAAATTTGGAAGACCCATCTCTAACAGTGGAGGTCTAGGACTCTGCGTTTTAGGGGCTGGAATAATGATTAAATACCTACATCAAAGCGAAAGACTTTACGCTGCAAAATGACAATTAATATATTCGTTGAAGGAAGAGTATAGGATTCGTAGTAACATTTGTATTGTAAATCCACCCTCTACAAATTGTCGAAGGCCGTTAACCAAAGACATAATACATAAGGACTGACCAAAAAGACAATAAGAAAAACAAAACTATAGCAGTACAACGTGTGAATGCAGCCAGTGTTCTTGGTGCTTTTAATCATTTTTTTTTATTGATAGAGTTTTTTTTATCTGTAATCAATACTTTATAATGTCTATATGTGTTTATATTTAAGTCTAAAAAAAAAATTTTTATTTATTTTTTCTAATACAATAAAATATACAATTTAATGTAAGCTTCTTTATAAGCTTGGTTTCTGACAAAGGGTAAGAAAGGAAACGGTCTTGATAATTCTTTTTTTTTATAAATAATTAATAAACTATACAATGGCATGGCTTTGGATATGCCTATCGTACATCAGACACATGCTGTTGTTTAGGATATTTTATGGCAAGACAATAAATGTCACAAGTCAATAAGTTATAAAATAAAACTTATCTGGCCAAAATTGTATTAAGATGCCGGCCATTATATATTCGTCTATGCCGTAGACATATTGGCCAAGTGCCAAGACTAGGCGATCTATATCAGATCCGACCTTCAACTGGAGCTATTCATCACGATGCAGTGGGGGGGACCAGACAATGGAAGCGTTCTTTTTGTCTTGTCGTTAGTTCCATTTTTGATACAGAACATTTTTTTGTATAATATTCTCGTTTTAGTTTCAAACATGTGTGGTTTTGTACAACAAATTTAAAGTTGTTCAGCAAGCTAGGGAGAGCTTGATATTTTTCTAAAGAAAGAGAACCAAAGTTACTAACATGGCTTTCAAAAAGACATATGTTAAATCCTTAGTCAAGTCCAAAATGTGGGTAGTTTTGACTCTGTGAAAAATAAACCGTGATAGTTGAAAGTGACGCGACGTTCGTGTACTTATTGATTGTGACAAATATCGTAAGAGCATCTGCTTCTTTTTTTTTTAAAGCGTGGTTTTGACCACCATGTAAGGGATAAGATCGTGATAATTAATGAAGGGTTATGGAGCTTCTTAGAACATTCACCGTGGTATAGCTTGTAGAACACGCTCAGAGAGACGGAATGGAAAGGGGAAATTAAAAAAAATATATATATATTCAATCATTTATTTACTTTCCAATACATATAACTTATTAAATAGCCCGCCAAACTGTAACCACAGTTTGTTGGCAGAGACAATTACTCTCGAAGGGAGCTATTTCTCTTAAATAAGTTAATATTTAAAAAAAAATCTTGCCATATAGAGGCTTCTCGGCGTAGCTATAAAGACATCCATGATAATTTATTCATTCCTACCTCCCGCGAAGAACTACTCGCATCCCGAACTACGCCGTAGCCTGAACTACGCCGTAGCCAACTGAACTAAAAGGTCGCAATATTTGAATTAACAAATACGACAACGCAATTTACATATTTTAAACCTAAACCCTCAGAGCCACTGATTGTAGCCACGTCGACGGCTTTGAGATGTGGTACTGGAGGCGTAAGTTGCGCATTCCGTGGACAGCGTGGAGCTCAAAATCACTACCAGGCTCTCCTCTGTCTTCCTACAACGAGTCCTTGAGTATTTTAGTAGTACATTAACTCCATCTCACATCCAGGCGACCTCGTTAGGCGCGGGAAGTGCGGTGTTTTCTGCTGAGAACCTCAAGTTGCGCAAATATGCCAACCTTGTAAATGAATTTGCCTGGCCAAGAAGTTGTCAAAGCGGCTGACGCAAAGATCTGGAGACAGGAAAGCTGGCAATTATTTCTGGCAACGTATTAGCCTCGCTATAAGAAGGGGAAATGTTGGCAACAGTCTCTTTAAAAATTGAAAGAAAATTCATTGTACGGCACGACGCACTAACGTTCCGATGCTCGAAGAGCTCAAACTTGCCAAGGGACAGAGACTTTCTGCCGTCTGCTTTACCCGAATTCTGCAATATTTTGGCCACATTGCTAGAAGAGGCGCCGACAATCTGGAAAACCTCTTAGTAACGGGAAAAGTAGACGGTAAAAGAACAAGAGGAAGAAGCCCCAAACGATGTTCTAGTCAGGTGACTGACCACCTAAACATCCCAGTACACCAAGCCATCCACTGCGTCGAGGACCGCAGCCACTGGAAACGGCTAGTGGATGGACTGCGACGGAGTCACGATCCCCAACAGTGGGGTACTGACTAGGGAGGAAGAAGAGGAGGAGGATAGTGATGGATTATAAAAACGAATGGCACAAAATATATTACAATGTAAAAGGCAAGAAGATAACATTTAATAGTCTTAAAAAAACTTTATTTAAAATTTTTCATTTTAAAATTTAATCATAAATCCCATAAATATGACAATAGGGGTATAAAAAGACATCTTCTAAAACTTTACTGCTGTAGAAGCGCTTAACCAGTTTTATGTCTCCCTAGAGGTGCATAGTCGTACAATGTTGCTTACATACAGCCTTAAATTGTTGTTACTGTCAATATATAATATTTTATACCCAACGAGTTCAAATATAATAAAGAACAATTTTGTACAAATTTTTAACAATCTTTAAAAGTAAAGTATCATTACGACCGTTTCCTTCCGGGGTGGTCAGAAACCACGCTTATAAATAACCGGATTCACATTTAGCCAACTTTACTATAGGCCAATCATGACAAGTGGCAAGCTCGTCGATGTCTCCAGCGTACTAAACTCGAGAAATATTACAATTAAATGTATTTATACACAATAATAAATATTTTTGTGTCCCGACCCAATCAAACCCGGTACCTCCGAGTCTAAATCCACGGACTTAACCGCTGGACCACGGAGGCAGTTACTAATTTGAAAAAAAAATACTAATGTTTATTTGAAAAATCTTAAAAACCCTTGCCAGACGGGTGGCCAGCATGACGAGAGATGGCTAAATTCTCCACAATCAGAATATCGATATTTGTCGCATAAAATATCCAAATTGGGGCAAGATTCTCATTAAAAATATTCAATAGCTTTCTTTTTCAAAGTAAATACACCACACGGTCGGAATTAATTAATTTGGTTAATTTAATGTATAATTTTCTGCAGACATGATCTAGGTAATTAAATTTTCTTGTTAGGACACCGCTTGAGATAAATTATTTTGTTAAATCTTTCTATTCTTTTTTAATTTATTTATTTACTTATTCCACAGCTGTCTTTTACAAATAAATATTTACATTGCTTGGCCAAGGAGTTGTCAAAGCGGCTGACAGAAAGGTCTGGAGACAGGAAGGCTGGCAATTATTTCTGCCAACGTATTAGCCTCGCTATACAGAGGGGAAATGTTGCCAGTCTCCTTGGGACTATTGCGGATGGGACATCTCTAGAGGACATTTTTTATTTATAGTTTTTTTTTTTTTTTTTTTTATTATTTAGGTAGCTTTTATATTATAATTCTTTACACTGGTTGTATATTACTTCGAATAAAATATTTACATTCAAATGATTACCGAACACCTAGCCAATTACGAAATAACATTATTTTCACTAAACATATAGCATGAATGGATTATTAACAATTTAAACTACAAAAAAAATAAACATAAGAATAAAAATAAAGAGACAATATTTAAAAAATCCATCTACGCATCATTATGTAAGTGTATGTATATGTGAATGTGTATTGACAGTGTAGGTGTGTGAAGGTATAAATAGTAAGGCCGCGTTCGTTTTATAACATTTCCAACATCTCGTAGCAACTTTATAAACCAGCGTGAAATGTCTTTTTTGTTAAGAAATACCTTTTTTTTTTATAAATGCTAACATTTCTTAAAAAAACGAGCAGTGTGGCTACTTTTTGACAAGTATGACAAGTAACAAATAATAACAAATTAATGACAATGTATTATGGTCTTTGAATTTATTACATCGTTTAAAATACATTTTAAACAAATATAATATAAACTATAAATTATACAACAATGTAAACAAACCATTTCTAATGTTAATGACATCTGTCAAAAAGTAACATCAATAACCCTCCTTTCAACACGGTACTGACATACGAAATTAGCATCAAATGTTAGAATTTTCATTAAACGAACGACTTGTGCTAAAAAAAGTAGTATTTTCATGCTAACATTTCTTAAAACGAACACGGCCTGTAAGTGTGAATGAGTGAAAATGTGTAGATTTCATTGCATATCTAATGTATTATTTACATAGAACTACACCTTTTAGCAAAACATAATTGTAATTATTTACTTACATCATCATCATCATCAGCCTGTATCTCTCCACTGCTGAATGTAGGCCTCCCCCAAGGCTCGCCACTTAACGCGAACTTTCGTTACCCTCACCCAACCCCCACCAGCGACCTTCTTTAGGTCATCTGTCCATCTGGCGAGGGGTCGTCCCACTCTGCGTCTTCCCTTACGTGGTCTCCACTCTAAAACCCGTTTGCCCCATCGTTCGACGTACATAATTGGACGTAATTACGCAAAAAGGATCCAAGTTATATAAGGCCATTAAAGTTGGAATTTTGGTTAGTTCATCGATATATCGATGGTTTGTCCAACATTTAATACATTTATAATATGTCAAAAACGGTATTTTTATATGGATTGCTTATGATAGATTTGCGTAAGTACCTGATTAACATTTTTTATTTATAGTTATTTAATTTGATTAATTTGTAAATATTATACATACACATCATCACACCAGATCCCTTACGGGATAGGCAGAGACAATTGAGCGCCATTTGACACGATCACGACATACCTCTTTCGCTTCGTCGACATTCATTAACTTCTTCATACATGCCCTTTTGTTACCAAGACTTTTTAATGCACCTTAAACACTGACTGTGTTTTATTTATTTGATCGTGATATGCGAGTCTCGGTCTGCCAGGGCCTCTTTCACTTACAACTTTCGCATTATTTATCTGGTTCGTCAATCTTTCTTTGCTCATTCTTTCAACATGCCCGAACCATCGTAGCATGCCTTTCCTTATTTTTGTCCCTATGCAATTTTGTAAATATTATTTCAAATAAATAGAGTAGGTAACTCTTATTTTACAAATATATATATATAAATAAAACTAAACACTGTGAATTATTAATTAATAATAATAAAATATATAAATCTTTAAACCTAAAAAACGAAAATTTTATGATTAAGTACCAAGAACACATTTCCACGTTGCACTTCTATATATTATATTGAAGTCTAATATTTTCTATTAGTTTTGATAGCACCTGCCTTATCTTGTCGTAACTGCTTTAATTTTCCCAAAGGTTTGACCAGTATAGCGACATTCTTTCTACTTTGTGCAATAAAGTTAATAATAAATAAATATTTTTATGTTTAAAATAATTTTATTTACAATTAAGCTATAATATTTTATTGCTAAATAAATACATATATTATATCAGTCCCTACGTTATTTGTTATTAGCGAACTACTATAAGCCCCGATGCCTCTAGCGTAGCCGTCTTGAGAAATGTGACAAGAAAATTAGATATTGTTCTGTGTTCGCAAGGAATTGAACCAACCCGTTCCTCTGCGTACTAAACCAAAGCTAGTGTAATCTGTTATCTGTCTCTATTATATTAATAAAAAAATTAAACTGACAAAACACCCGGTTTATGCCAAGGAAAACTTCAAACTTATGTGTTTCACATATCTTCACATAGCTTTTAAAATTAGCAAGCTGAAGTGGCAATGGGCCAGACACATCTGCCGCAGAACCGACGATCGATGGGTCAAACGGGTTCTAGACCACGTACGGGAAGATGCAGAGTGGGACGACCTCCCGCGAGATGGACGGTGGATGGGGTTGGATGAGGGTAGCGAAAGATCGCGTTAAGTGGCGAGCCTTGGGGGAGGTCTACGTCCAGCAGTGGAAAGATACAGGCTGATGATGATGATGATGATCTTCAACTCTTTAGAATACAAAAGATTAATTCATTCATTTATTTTGTAAAGTTGTATTTGTTCTACAAGCTATACCACGGCGAGTGTTCTGAGGAGCTCCATAACCTTATCCCTTCTTCTCTATTCCGCAACCGAACTACACGCACAGGCCAAAATATGCATTCACATACCTTACCCACTATCCCTACGCGTACTCATAAATTTGGAGACTCTTACATCTGTCGCACGCTGAAGATGTGGAATGCTCTCCCAGCCAGTGTGTTTCCCCACTCTTATAACCTGGAGTCCTTCAAGCGAAGTGTGAAAAAGCATCTTGTTAGGTCGGCATAGTGGTAGAGACTGATGTCGGTCGTAGTGACCGGCGTCAGTTGCTCCCATTCTTGGACCTCGCGTACTGCTTACCATCAGGTGGGCGCGATGTCACATGTCGTGTCCAGTATAAAAAAAAAAAAAAAAAAATTGTAAAGGAATTTGGGCTAAAGTATTCACAGTTATATTAAGCATTTTTAGATAAATTATTCTAGCGGTTAAGTCCATGGATTTAGACTTGGAGGTACCGGGTTCGATTACTGGTCGAGACACATTAATATTTGATTAGAGTAAAGTAAAGTATCATCACGAGCGTTTCCCTTTCGGAGTGGTCAGAAACCACGCTTATAAATAAGCGGATTCACATTTAGCCAACTTTCCTATAGACCAATCATGACAAGTGGCAAGCTCGTCGATGTCTCCAGCGTACCAAACTCAAGAAATTTCACGATTAAATTAAATATTAATTAAATGTATTTATTTACATTATTAAATATTTTTGTGTCCCGACCAGGAATCGAACCCGGTACCTCCGAGTCTAAATCCACGGACTTAAACGCTATACCACGGAGGCAGTTAGCGTACCAGACAGAAATAAACCATTGTGTCCCGACCAGGAATTGAACCCGGTACATCCGCGTCTAAATCTGAAATCGTAACCACTAGACCACGGAGGTAGAGCTAAAATAGTTTAAGATTTGCCCTCTTTTATCTTAATGTATAATTTTCTATGTGGAGAAAGAATCCCCATTGAATTGGCAGCGTTCGTAGTCACACAAGCTATACATTTGTACAAATATGATCCTTATTACAATGGTATAAGGGTCATGGATGTGTAGTCGTCTGTGACAGACTGCACATGCTCCAGCAGCTGACCCATTTAGCGATCAGGACTTTACTACTGACTATACCTTATACCAAATAAATCTACAGAAATTGTAAACAAACTTAACCAGGAAAAAGAAAAACGAGAATGTTAAATATATAGTTTACGAATTACTTGTATACAAGATTCAAATTAATTTACGAGTAATTTGCATTCAGGCATATATGTATACAAAAATACAATTAATTTATTAACAACTATAGCCTAAAACTAACTACTTAATCCTACTGACCCACCTAACATAATTTTAGTTAAAAGTTACTTAGTCGCAAACGTTATTTTCGGATTTCGTTATTTACGTCGGAGATTACGTCATAATTACAAAATATTATTCAATTCTCAACTCTTACCTTGACATTTCATCATTTTTCATTACAGCCCCTAGGACACAGCGTCTGGAGATAGGCCTTCCAGAACATATATCTAGAGAATTTGGCCTACACTCGCCACACTGGCCAGTGCTCAACAAAATGGACCGGTTACTTAACGCGTGTATCTGGTTCATCTTCTGTTTACGTAAATACGATCACATTTCTGAATATCGTGCTAAGTTGAAGTGGCTGCCAATTCGTTGTCGCAGAAATCTAAGAGTTCTCTGTCTCCTTTTTTCTGTTCTAAACGAGCCTGCGACACCGAAATACCTCAAGGATAAATTTGCCTATCTTTCTTCGTTTCACGACAAATCCCATCGCTCTTCTCACAACTCACTTCTTTCTGTTCCCTTACATCATTCTGGATTTGTTTCAAATTGTTTTACAGTTGTTACCACAAATTTATGGAACAATCTCCCTGTAACCATAAGGCAAGCGTCTACCAGATCTTCGTTCAAAAAACTCGTCTATCTACACTTTCTAAATAACTCCCAACAATGTTAATAAGTGTATATATGTATATTTATGTATATTTTTGTGTATGTATTAGTATTTAGTATATTGATATTACAGTATATGTTAAAGTATATTATGTAAGTATATATAATTATGTTGAATTTATCCTACTATTAATATTTATTTCATTGTTCTAATTTGTCCCTAAGGTTTGGCTGTCAGAAAATGTCTACGGGCATTAAGTCCGCCTTTGTACTTTGTGCAATAAAGTTTTTAATAAATAAATAAATATCAATTTTGAATGACAATTTATTAACGATTTCACAAGTTGGTACTAGTCGAACCGGGACCGACGGCTTAACGTGCTCTCCGAGGCACGGGAACGGTGGTGTTGTAAATCTATAACAAATGTACGTAAGGAAAGTGTATTTCTCATTGGTACATGCCGGGGGGTTTGAACCGACCTTTGTAGGATTTAAGGAACGCGTTCTTACAACCGAGCCACCACCGCATGACAGCGGCCGTGCAAATATCAACTTTAATAGCGTGATATATATATATATATATATATATATATATATATATATATATATATATATATATATAGTTAACGGATTCTATTATATAACGTTTGCGCTTAAGTAACAGAGTAGGGCTGCAGGACACTGTTGCTACTGTTCCGATGCGTTGGAAAAAAGAAACAATTTTCTTGCATATAATCACCGAAATCCGCCAGTACGGACAGAGAGAACATTCCAGACGCGCAGCAGAAGATATATCATGACAAGAAGCAAACTTGTCGATGTCTCTAGCGTACCAAACTCGAGACAAATCACAAAAAAATTACTGTGTCCCAACCAGGAACCGAACCCGCTTCTAAATTCACGTACTTCACCGCTAGATAACGGAGGCAGTTTAAAAAAAAATATTCATTGTTATTGTAAATGTGATGAGAACGAACTGTACATACTTGCAGATAGTGCGGTGCCAAATTAGAAGTGGTTTTCCAGTTCCAGTCGTTTATGCTCTCTTATAAGACGAGGCCATTAGACTGAGTGAGACAGATATATACATAGAAAGAGATGCTATATGCACTTATAGTTACGATTTTATTTTATAGCATTATTTTATCTGACTTCAACTTTGTATTATTATAAACTAGCTGTTTTACCCGGCTTTGTCTGTGTAAACGGCGACATGAAATTAAGTTTTGCTATATCTCCCAAGGTATTCGTTTAATTTACATGGTGTAAAAGGAAAAAATATCTTTAATGAATTTCTCAAGCCAACTAACGTATTTAAAATGTTAAGGATTAATACCGTATTTGTGTAAATAGCTTTTTAATTACCGCTTTACGATTGCCCATTTTTTAAAGTATAAAATGTGATGGCGCGGGTTTAGTGGACTGTATCAAGGTGCGGGGTTTGCGATAATCTTCAAATTAGATACATAGACGATACTATGATAATCGGTGCAATAAACAATCTAGAAAGAAAACTGGTAAAGGAACTCATCTGATGTCCTCGGCACCAGCACTTATCAATTGTTCTTACACAAATTTTGCGGGTTTGGCGAATGCGGGCGAAAACAACGATCGCGGCGATTTCTTCAGTCTTCTATGACGACTGTAGGACAACAACTGCGCGACGACGACGACTATACTTCTATTCGACGATAACGACCAGCATGCTACGCGGCCAGTTATATAGGCACTGCCTCTCTTCAGTGCGCAAGCGCCGGCCTTTTCACTAGTGAGCGGGCTGGGTAATATACAAAGAAAGCGGCGAGAAAGAGACAGGACAAGGGTATAGAGGTAACAAATTAGGACGTCTGTTTATACACCGACGAATCACAATAACGCCTAACCATCCAAAATTGGTCGAATTACCGCGATCGGCGCGAACAAAATGGATATAGTATGTTTTCCTTAAGAGATAGACACATATAATAGATTTTTATAATTTTAACGGGTCTTTACGCGATTTACCTTTGAGACATATTTCTCCCGACGTTTCAGCCAAGTTGCATTGGCCGTGGTCACGGGTCGTCAGTCAGCAACTTGGCTGAAACGTCGGGAGAAATATGTCTCTAAGGTAAATCGCGTAAAGACCCGTTAAAATTATAAAAATCTATTATGAGTGTGCGCGAAAGTTTAAAAAGATAGACATATGCCAACGGGGACTTTTCTGTAGACCTATATAAGATACACAATTCCACTATACATTATTTTGTTATATGTTAAAGTGTTTAGGCAGCGTTTTCGTTGAAAGCTCCCAGATAGCTTATTTTTTTCTGACACCTTCCAACAAATATACAAAAACTCAACAAATTATATACTAAACTAAAAATCAGTAGTTATTTTTATTTATTTATTTCAAAACTTTATGCACTAGGTACACAGGCGGACTTAATGCCGCTAGGCATTCTTACTAGTCAACCTTAGGGACAATTTAGAGCATTTGTTATGTGAGGCAGGTGCAAAATATAATAGGAGCATTAAGATTTGTGAAAAATAGAAATATAATAAAATAAAAAAAAATATATATTTTTATGTATATATAGTATTTATAATATATGTTTATGTATTAATGTAAATATTTAAGTATATGTGTGTTTATATAAGTATTACTTAAGTTTATTGGAACTTTGTCCATTGGAGTAATTTACAGCATTTTTTTTTTAATTTGTAATATTTATTTATTTATTTTGTTTTGCCTTTATTTTATTTTAAAATTAAATGTGTATTTTTGTAATTAACCCTGGCACCGGCCTCGGCCTATCGGGGTTGTTACCGATCACCGCCACTCTTATGGAACATCGTCTTGTTTTGGTCGCATGTACTCGTAGGTGATTTTTTGTAAATATGTACGTTTTCAACTAATAAATAAATAAAATAAAAATTTTGGCCATTGAGTTGTCAAAGCGGATGACAAAAATGTCTGGAGACAGGAAGGCTGGCAATTATTTCTGGAAACTTATTAGCCTCGCTATACAGAGGGGAAATGTTGCCAGTCAGTCTCCTTGGGACTATCTCGGATGGGATATCTCTAATGGACATTTTTTATTTATACACACATCAAAAAAGTCTAGGGATCAAGCATGTTTATGCGGATTTCTTGTGATTGAGATGTGGCTTTGTAATAAATTTATGATTTTATAAATTTATATGGATCCTTTTTGGTGCATTTCATAATTTAAAACAGGAACTGTCAATCAAATTCGAGTAAAAGATGAAAATCAGCTGTCAATATTTTCCCTATAAAAACATAAGACGCATTGAAGACATTATTAGTGCTACTGTTTCCCTACTACTGATTAAAACCAACGTTATTATGGAGCGGCGACGTCATTTAAGCAGGGAAGAAATGATCAGAGCCGTGGGAATGATAGAAGCTGGTTCCCGGCAACGTACTGTGGCTTTAGCTCTGAATACAAGTCAGAGTGTTATCAGTCGACTTTGGACACGTTACCGAACCACTGGTACCGTGGCTGAGCGCCATGGAGGACGGTATCGCTGCACCACACGGAGACAAGACCGATACATTCAAATCACAGCTCGAAGAACTCCAACAATAACCGCCATGATGTTAGCCGTGAGCCTTCATCGCTCTTCAGGGAACTTAATTAGCGACCAAACAGTCAGAAACCGCTTGCATGAAGTGAACCTTCATTCCCGAAGACCGCTACGGGTACTACCTATAGCAATGCACAATCGTAGGACTCGATATCAATGGGCTCTTGAACACAGAAATTGGACAGAAGAACAATGGCGTTTCGTGTGCTTTTCTGATGAGTCTCGTTTTGGTATGAGGCCGGATACAAGACGTATACGACACTGGAGAACCCCTGGACGCCAACAGCGATTAAAATCCTGCCAGGAAGTCCATCCTTATAGTGGTGGAACCATCATGGTATGGGCGGGTATTTCGATCGGCGGAAGAACTGAGTTGATTTGGATCAGAGGCAACCTCAACGCTCAAATTTATGCTGAGACGGTTGTATCAGAGGTCATCGTTCCTCTACAAGTGCATATCGGTCCCTTATTTCAGTTAATGCATGATAATGCACGACCGCACACCGCAAGAGTTGTAAGACAGACTCTCGCCGCAGCTAACATCAATGTCCTGCCCTGGCCTGCTCAGTCGCCAGACTTGAACCCGATTGAGCATGCATGGGATATTCTTCAGAGAAGAGCTCTGCCGAATATGGAGGGTATCCAGTCGCAAGAAGACCTTTTTTTGTTGTTGCAACGAACATGGGCGGCCATTCCACAGCGTGATTTGGATGAACTCATTTTGAGTATGCCAAACCGATGTTCTTGTGTTGTTAGTGTTCGCGGTAGAAACACGGATTATTAATTGTTTAAGTTACCCAATAAAATTAAAAAAAAAACTGTTATTTCAGTCTTTTTTTCGAACTTTAATGTTAGTGGTTCAAATGTCAAAAATCCCTTTATTAGGAAAATGGCAATTTTTTTTACTAATGCAAAGGTGACTTGGTTTATCGTTACTGTAGACAAACGAAAACATTTTATTTGATCAATCCTTAAAGAAAATTTTAATGAATATCAATCAGGAGAAAAGTTATTGCAAAAATATATGTTGATCCCTAGACACTTTTGATGTGTGTAGTTTAGTTTATTTTTAATTTTATTATTTAGGTAGCTTTTAATTTATCTTTATGTTTAATATATTAATTAACTTCGAATAAATAAAACAAAAATAATATATATATAATCATCACGACCGTTTCCCTTTCGGGGTGGTCAGAAACCACGCTTATGAATAAGCGGATTCACATTTAGCCAACTTAACTATAGGCCAATCATGACAAGTGGCAAGCTCGTCGATGTCTCCAGCATACCAAACTCGAGAAATATCACAAATAAATTAAATATTAATTAAATGTATTTATTTACATTAATAAATATTTTTATGTCCCGACCAGTAATCGAACCCGGTACCTCCAAGTCTAAATCCACAGACTTAACCGCTAGACCACGGAGGCAGTCTATATATATATATATATATATTAGTAATTTATTTATTAAATAATCTCTAAGTTTATTTTTCATTATAGCTAACAGTGAAAATTTGTAAGGCTTTAAGATTAGATATTTTTTGTATACAATATATTGTAAAGGATGTAAATTTTCCCACGAATAAATAAATAAATATATCTTCATTTATGTTGTAGCGCGCTGTCATGAAGTTGCGACACGTTTTCTGTTTGGATTGGCCTCTCTATACTTAGTACCTACTTATATCTCAATGTTTTGCAATATTATTGTTGATCTCAAAGGCAAAGCTTCGATATGGATAACAATTTTCTTTATATTAAATTGATATTGAAATATTGAATCTGCCACAGGTTGGTTATAGACGAGTGCTCGCCTTATTCCTTTAAACATAAGAGCTGATTTCGCTTGACAAGTTTCTCGTGATATTGGGGCCGTATTGTAAACAGACGTTTGCAAAAATCTTCATGCATTATTCCTTCAAACAATAAAGCTTTTATACATAGTCCTATAAACATTGACCGGGGCTTTCCATTCGTCGTTCACGTGAATAAAATTGGCAAAAAAATCCTCACAACAGAACACAAATTGCTAGACCTCACTATTTTTTATTGTTTTTACTGATCACAACATGTGAGATCGTTCCCGCCTGATCCCGCGGTACGAGAGGTCCAAGTATAAGAGCAACTGATGCCAGCCACAGACGATCAACAACAGCCCTACTGCCAGCCTATCAAGATGCTTTGTCACACTTCTCTTGAAGGACTCCAGGTTATAGGAATATGGATACAATGGCTGGGAAAGCATTCCACATCTTCAGCGTTCGACGGATGTAAGAGTCTCCAAATGTATTTTATTTATTTATTTATTATAAACTTTATTGCACAAAGACCTAATGCCGCTAGACATTCTATACTGGTCAAACCTTTGGGACAACTAAAGCAGTTACGACAAGATAAGGCAGGTGCTATCAAAACTAATAGAAAAATACTAATACGTACACAAATACATACGTTCTATACATACATAAATATAATATATGTATACATAGGGATAGTAGCTATGATATGGGGGTGCATATTTTGGCCTGTGCGTGTGGTTCGGTTGCAATAAGGGACAAGATTGTGGAGCTCTTTAGAACACTCACAGTGTAGCTTGTAGAATAGGAAGGAGGCCACATCTCGGTAAAGCTGCGGAGATTGAGAGATTTTTACTTTTGGGCACCTCACAATTTGTATTTCTCATTAGTGCATGCCGGGGTTTAAACCGACCTTTATGATTTTAAGGAAAGCGATCGTACAACTAAGCCACTAACACACTTAACACACCGCTTTGTCATATTACAACTGTCAAATATGGCTATTTATTTTCAATGCGTGGAATTTTTTAAAGAGCAAATTTTTTTATATTATAATCTAGATTAAAAATAAAGAACTACGTTTTTTTTATGGACGATCTATGAGGTGATAGGGAAGGCAAAGACCATACAGCCAAGTCTGACGAAATATATATTTCTTTTTTATGAGTTAATGGGGTCATCATCAAATTCCAGATGTGCAGAATTTGATGCTTTTCTTGGAGTCACTCCCGGCACCATAGCTCAAACACGTCGGTTAAAATATGGGAGTTAACAGCGCGGGAAAACCGCAAAAAATAAACTGCAACTTGTGCCCCATATTTAAAGTCTAATTTATCGTTTTCTATAATTATTCACATTGTAGCACATTATTAAAATTATTATCCACAGTAAATTAATTTACAAAACAAAAACTTGCACTTGACATGTCCACGCAAAATGGCGCGACGAACTCTTTTTTATTTTATTTTTTATTATACAGTAATAAAATCTTAAGTTACGGTGCAGAGAATTTTTCCTAAAAATATCGCCATCGTGATGAAATATCGTGTGTAGTAGTATTCAAGTACTATAAGTGACAAAGCTCGACTCGCCATACACAATGGCATGCTGGTACCACACTTATGTATGGAAGTGAGACGTGGATATGTCAGAATACACATGAGAGTAGAGTTAATGCAGTAGAAATGAGGTCGTTGCGTCGGATATGCGGCGTAACTTTGACGGACCGCATACGTAATGACGAAATACGCAAAAGGGTAGGTATTAAAGAAAGTATAGGGACAAAAATAAGGAAAGGCATGCTCCGATGGTTCGGATATGTTGAAAGAATGAGTGGAGAGAGATTGACAAATCAGATATATAATGCGAAAGTTGTGGGTTAAAGGAGCCCTGGCAAACCAAGACTTACCTATCATGATCAAATAAATAAAACAATAGCTGAAGGTGCATTAAAAAGCCATCAAAACAAAAGGGCATGTATGAAGAGGTTGATAAATATCGAAGAAGAGAAAGAGGTATATCGTGCCGTGACAAGTGGCGCTCAATTGTCTCTGCCTACCCCGCAAGTGATTTGGCGTGAAGATAAGTATTACTTGTATGGTATTTATTGGATTAAAAAATATTTTCCTACTATGATTTTACTATCATCGATCTAATTCGCCATTTGTCCCAACGGTCAGAGAATGCCTTACTTTGCCGATTGTAAATTACAATAAAGTTTTTAAATAAATAAATATTTTTTAATTTTTCAGCCATCCATTCCCACTTGAAAAATTCACCTATAACATACGTATTTAATCATGCAACCTATCACTGCGTTTTTGTTGGCGTATTTTATAATTTAAAAAGTGAAAGGTGGTGAAGGTCGCACTTTTACGGATCTTGCACTATAATAAAAATAAATTCAAGCCAATTAAAATTATATTTTTGTAACTCAATACAAAAAGCACAACCTCTGAATATCAATCATGTCAGTCAATAGGAAGAGGGGCGGATTTGAATACCAAATGATATACGTAGTGATGCGACTATAAGAAATACATATTTATTTGTTTTTCTTTTCGAGCTTCCAAGACGGCATTAACGGAATCATACAGTATTTGGTTGGGTAGGGAGAGAAGTAGAATGGTGGATGGTGAGCGTATTATCGCGCAATAAAAAAAAGGGGGCCTCCTTTTCTTAAACCAGCCTATTGTCGGTCGCAAGCCCGAGACACCATTCTTCTCATCTCTTACCCACACACGATGGACCCGGCACCCGCACGGTGAATCCATGGAATGCTTAGAAATTTGTCTTCTTCTCTACTAGCACGACATGCGAACTTGCCCCCACCTGATAAGTAATATGATGATTGTGTTAGCAACTGGATTCAGACACTCTTGACTGACATCAATCCCTAACACTATGCCGGCTTGACTGGGCATGACGGCAATTCGAGCCTGGTCCCGATACTTCCCCGCCCCAGCAAAACGGGCAAATTACCACTATCAGTCCATCATTATCATTACAGCCCCTAGAACACAGCGTCCTAGACCTCCACTGTTGGAGATGGGCCTTCCAGAATATCTGGAGAATTTGGCCTAAATTCACCACGCTGGCCAAACGGGTTGGCGAGGATATGATAACAATTTTTATTGATAATTTATTAACAATTCCACAAGTCGGTATTAGTAGAACCGAGACTAACGGCTTAACGTGCTCTCCGAGGCACGGGAACGGTGGTGTTGTAAATCTATGATAATTTACGTAAGAAAAATGCATTTCTCATTGGTACATGGCGGGTGGGTTTGAACCGACTGTTTGCGCCTTATCATATTTAAAAACAACTTTAAGGTTGTCTATTTATTGTCTATTAATTTGTATATCGCCATACCCATCCTTTATCCCTCTCATACGCACTAGCGGAAGGGTGTGCCTATCTCGTTCTAAAACCTGCGAGATCTTTCCGAACGCACCTTGCGCATGGGAAGAAAGTGAACATTATTGAACGCGACCCAGCTGTCAGAAGCGTCAGTGAAAATGTGCCAAGGTCATTGCTTGCACAGAATTTGAAGAAGAGACATCAACCGCTCGCAATTTCGAAATTGCGAGAAAAGAAGCCTGCCCGCGGCCAGCAGCAACCTGGCGACCCAAGGAAAGCCCAAGACCACCTGCAGCGAATACAAGTAAGTGCGTGTGAGCGTCCAGCCCCTTCATACAGTCCACTATTATAATTTATTAATTTTTGCTCTTTTTCACGCCCGTCCATTTGGCCTCTTACGAGCCGGTTTTCCTATCAATTCCTGCCTATTTCCTATCCTTATAGGTATATGTGTAGTCTATTGTATTTATATGATAATTCCTGTAAATTTTATACGATATTTCGTAAACCCGCGCCGCAAAACTTTACATTTCTTGTCAAACTTTTGTGTTACAGGAATCAATCTTGCATTTAGGTCATTTGGGTATTGGGTTATTTGGCTTACTATTGTTATTAGGTACAAATATATATAAAAAAGGGAAAAACCATTTTTTTGTGAAAAAAGTTTTGGTACCCACCTGTTATAAACCCGCTTACTGTTAGCTTAATTGTTGTTTTATAGGTCTGAATAGTTATTTGTATGTTGTAATACTCACCCGCACAGCTTATAAACACATAAAAGTTACAATATTTTATAAAATAATAGGATAATTTGTACCAAGATGTCTGACAATGAAATTAAACTACAAGTTGCATTGTCTAAGCGTAATTCATTGTTTTCTCGCATTCAATCAATATATAATCATTCAAAGAATGTTGATGACGAAGCGTCGAGGGAAGTATTTGTTTCCTCATGTGTAAATTTGGATGAAATCCGCACAGAGTTCCACAAGGTTGTAGATGAATTTAATTTATTGTCGCTTAAAATAAAACCGGGTGCGCTTATTGATGACCAGTCATGGTCATCATTTGAAGAGCTGTTTTGCTGTATTAAATATAGATATACATCATTGTTGTCCTCGCAATCATCGGTAAAAAGTGAAAAACATGGAGATTTTTCCCGGCAACAAACCAGACTACCCCCAATTGAACTTTTATCATTTGATGGTGATATTAAATCATGGCCAATATTTTATGCCAGCTTTAAGGCTACGGTTCATGATAATGCATCGCTCAACGATTCAGAAAAGTTGTATTATTTAATGGGAAAGCTCTCGAGTAAAGCGCAACTCGCATTTGCTGGAACCCTGCCTTCTGCAGAAAACTACCTATTAATATTAAAAAGTCTTACGGATAAGTATGAAGATAAACGGCTACTTGCCGCTTCATATTTAAATCAAATATTCGAACAAAAACCTTTTACTTCACCGTCAATAGCGAATTTTGAATCTTTTTTGAATAAATATGTAGCATCGGTTAACTCTCTTAAAAAACTAGATATACGGGAACTAGAAGACTTTATATTTTTGAGCATCGCTCTTAAATTACTAGATTCTGACACCACTCAGGCATTTGAAATGAGTCAGAGAACCGTTCAGATACCCTCATTTAGTGATTTAGTTTATTTTGTCAAGGATCAGATGCGAATATTACAAAATACTATGTCTAGTTCTCAGCATTATGTCGCTAAGAAAGGTGTTCGTCCGTATAATGATAAACCGCTCAAAATACCGCAACAACAAACATTTGTCTCCGTCTCCAAACCACATAAATGTTTGTGCGACAATATTGTGCATGAACATTTGTATTTGTGTCCTGCGTTTACAGAACTAAAACCCGTTGATCGATACAATCACGTTAAGGATTTAAAGGGATGTATTAATTGCCTAAGTATTAAACATAAAACTTTTACCTGTCATTCTAAACAAATTTGTAAAACGTGCAAAGGCAAACATCACTCCTTACTACATTTTAATAAGGAACCAGCGGGTCCTGATAATTTAGTGAACGCTGCCACCTTGCCTAAGGCTATGGAGCCAACCCCTTCTACCTCGACTGATCCTGCTGCCAGCTGTTCCAGGTCCGAGTCAGCGAACATTTCATTTTGTGCTACGTCCATTGCTCGTTCTTGTGCTAACGCTGCCCAATCTCACATACAAAACCCGCAATGTAAAGTGCCCACTACTATTTTATTAGCTACTGCCGTTGTT
The DNA here is from genome assembly GCA_910589645.1 of Tinea semifulvella. Taxonomy (NCBI): domain Eukaryota; kingdom Metazoa; phylum Arthropoda; class Insecta; order Lepidoptera; family Tineidae; genus Tinea; species Tinea semifulvella. The sequence continues at coordinate 1,654,953 of OU342615.1, read as the reverse complement.
TTGGTTAGAGATTCTAACGGAACGGAACATAAGGTACGGTGCCTTTTGGATAGTGCATCTCAGGGCAATTTTATAACTTATAGTTGTTGTGTTCGATTGGGGCTTAACAAGTTAATCAGTTCAAATAATTTAAAGGTAAAGGGTATCGGGGGAACAGAGAAAATGGTTCAGGGCTCTATATCCTACCAATTTTCTTCAAGATTTAATACTAAAGTAAAATATAATATTGTGTCATTAGTAGTTGATAAAATTACTGAAAATTTACCTACCACATTAGTGGATATATCCGCTTTACCCTTCTTAGAAGGATTACCGCTCGCAGATGAATCGTTTGGTGTACCCGGTCCAATTGATGCCCTCATTGGAGCCGCTTTGTTTCCGCATTTACTACTCCCAGGTGTTATTGGGAATAATAATATATCCGCACCTCCCGCTATACAAACTGTTTTGGGTTATGTTATAATGGGTTCAGTTCCTGTTCTTCAAGATCGTCAAGGATCAGCTTCGACTCAATGTTTTGCGACTCAAGCTGATGACGCTTCGCTAGACCCTATCAATACGTTGCTCAAACGGTTTTGGGAAATTGATGAATCGCCAGTCTCCGCAGCTCAGGAACACTCAGTCGGCGAGATTGAGTGTGAGCACCATTACCGCACGACCACCGTTCGAGATAAAGACAGTGGTCGGTATACGGTTGCATTACCGTTTTGTTCAGATAAATTTTTACTTGGCGATTCTTATGACATTGCTTATAAGCGTTTTTTATGTTTGGAGAAGAAATTAGAGTCAGTACCGACGTTCCGCGCCGCTTATAATGATGTCATCAATGATTATATTACTAAAGGTTTTTTAAGTCCTGTACCGCTTTCAGAATTAAATGATAATAATCCCGCTTATATTATACCGCATCATGCAGTTTTTCGCTTAGACAAAACTACAACAAAGATTCGCTCAGTTTTAGACGCTAGCTGTAAAACCACATCAGGGGTTTCACTAAATGACATTCTTCATAGTGGCCCTAATTTACAAGGTGATTTATTTACAATAATTTTAAATTTTCGATTATTTCAATTTGTATTGACAGCTGATTGTAAGCAAATGTTTTTACAAATCAACGTTCAGAATAGCGACCGTCGCTTTCAACGTATTTTGTACAGATTTAAAATTGATGATCCAATAAAGGTTTACCAGTTTAAAACCGTGTGTTTTGGAGTAAGGTCTAGTCCATACCATGCCTTACGCACAGTCCAACAATTAATTAAGGACGATGGCGATATGTTTCCAAACGCACGCGACGTGGCAAGTAGCTTCTTGTATATGGATGATATAGCGTGTAGCATTGAATCCGAGTCTCTAGCTTCTCAAACTGCTCGCGAACTGATAGAATTGTTTAAGCGCGGACAATTCGATCTCTTGAAATGGTCGAGTAATTCACCGTCAATATTAAAGGACGTACCCGCATCGCATAAATTCGAACAGTTCGAGTTTGATAAGTCCATAGACCATAAAGTATTAGGTCTATTATGGTCAAAGTCAAGCGATTATTTTGAATTAAGTATCAAAGTCCCTCCTAGCGATAAATGCAGTAAAAGGATAATATTATCCACTGTCGCGCGCTTATGGGATCTGATGGGATTCGTTGCTTCAGTTATTTTATATGCAAAGCTTCTTATCAAGGAATTGTGGATGTTAAAAATAGACTGGGGCGATGCCCCCCCGCCTAGTATACGTAAATTATGGAGCCAATTTTGTTTGGAGTTACCGCAATTAAATAAATTTATAATACCGCGTTTTTTAGGTGTACAGCAAAACTGTACCGTTCGTTTGCTAGGATTCTCCGACGCGAGCGAGCGAGCGTACGGAGCTGTCGTCTATATGCATGTCACGATTGACAGTAACGTATTAGTAACATTGGTATGTGCAAAGTCAAAGGTTTCGCCCGTCAAGTCTGTGTCTATCGCTAGGCTAGAGCTTTGTGCTGCTGAACTAATGTCAAAGCTATTACGCCGTGTTCATGATACTTTTATTCCTCGATATAGTATTACCGCACTTTATGCGTTTACCGATTCTAAGGTAACGCTTTGCTGGCTTAATACCGAGCCAAATAGATGGCAACCATTTGTCGCTAACAGAGTAGTGACAGTGAAGACTGCAACCGGGATGCTAGTGCGCCCTGTTGTGCGGCTTTGCCCGCTGCCGACCCAATAGGTGTTGGTCAGTCTTTAAATAATCACTTATTAGTTTTATTATTATTATTTTACTTTTCGATCTAATGTTAAGATTTTATTTGTGCTTATACTTACTATTTTCTTACACTTAATGTTAGGTTGAATATTTGTTTTTCTTTCCTATTGCTATTAGGTAGCTAGGTACACTTAAGGGGTATGGTCAGGTGACTATATGCAAGATTGATTTAGAAAGCCATCAGTTTCTAATTGCGTAATTTTCACCATTTATTTTTAAAGGCGACCCTTTAAGGCCGGGGGGATGTTTGCGCCTTATCATATTTAAAAACAACTTTAAGGTTGTCTATTTATTGTCTATTAATTTGTATATCGCCATACCCATCCTTTATCCCTCTCATACGCACTAGCGGAAGGGTGTGCCTATCTCGTTCTAAAACCTGCGAGATCTTTCCGAACGCACCTTGCGCATGGGAAGAAAGTGAACATTATTGAACGCGACCCAGCTGTCAGAAGCGTCAGTGAAAATGTGCCAAGGTCATTGCTTGCACAGAATTTGAAGAAGAGACATCAACCGCTCGCAATTTCGAAATTGCGAGAAAAGAAGCCTGCCCGCGGCCAGCAGCAACCTGGCGACCCAAGGAAAGCCCAAGACCACCTGCAGCGAATACAAGTAAGTGCGTGTGAGCGTCCAGCCCCTTCATACAGTCCACTATTATAATTTATTAATTTTTGCTCTTTTTCACGCCCGTCCACCGACCTTTGTAGGATTTAAGGAACGCGTTCTTACAACCGAGCCACAACCGCGCCTATCCTACCATCTAATTGTTGTTTTCGTTAAAAAGTTGTGCCATTTGAAATTTATATTTATAATTATTATTTTTACCAGTTTTTACTTTCTGGTGGAACTACGAATATATATATATTGAGTTGACTCAAAGGTAACTCAATGCACACTTAAGACCCAAAGAGATTATATATGTCGGCGCTAGATTTCCCGCTGATATTAAAAATTACATTTTTGTTTTAAAACATTTTGGATGCTTGATCCTGCCTGAATTGCTTCCGTGATCTAGCGGTTAAGTCCGTGGATTTTAACTCGGAGGTACCAGGTTCGATTTCTGGGCATAATAATTTATTAAATCTATCTGTAATATTTCTTAAATTTGGTACGCTAGAGATCGACGAGCTTGCCACTTGTCATGATGGGCCAATAGTAAAGTTGGCTAGATGTGAATCCGCTACATTTAAAAAAAGCGTGGCTTCTGTCTACTCCGGAAGGGATATGGTCGTGGTGATACAGTCCATTGATCGTTAGATAAAAAAGTTTCTTTAGTCGAGATGGCGCTATTAAAGTTAAACACAACCCTGGACCAAAAGTGCATCAATTACCCGCTGAGATCCTGCCGGGGAAAACGAAGGAACGTGCCCACTGTCTGCCTGCGAATCTTAAAATCACTTAAAACACATTGTTCAGTAGACATGTTTTTTAACTGTTATCTATAAAAGTTAAGTTTTGCTAGTGGACGTTTAAAATATTGTAACACACATTGTGTATGAATTTATTTAACCTAGTCGGGTTATAAGCCTTTCTCTAAACTGCAAATCACATCACTAGTGACTATGATCCGTCTAAGCTGTCTCGAACGCAATCGGTTATGAATTTATGTATTTATTTATTGTTTCCGTAAATGTATGCAACCTTAACGTATGGACAACGGCATACTCATAGCTTGTTAGCACAATATCGATTGACTGTATTACATTAACTTATTTATAAACGTTTTGCTAAACTATGCTCCAAATGGCAAAGGACAGCTCTCACAGCTCCCTCTCTTTAGCTGTATGACGAAAGGATACCGTGGGCCCAGAAGGTCAAGTACCTAGGACTCACGATAGACCGACGCCTCAGCATGTGCGACCACGTGAATTTCACCGTGAACATAGCACGTTTGGCCCGAGCGAAACTTCGTCCAGTGTTTACATTCACATTGGCTCTAAGCACCAAGCTGCCTACAAAGCATATATCCCGCTCTCGTCTCACATACGCGGCTTGGTACGCTCCAACATCTGAGGCCCTTAGAGTTCGATTGCAAGCGCAACAAAACCTCGCGTTTCGTACCATAGTCGGCGCCAAGCGTTATGTGAAAAACGAAGTCATCCTCCGCGATTTGCGGATGGAAACACTAGGTCCAATTTCCCACTGCACGCTAGACCTCCCGATGCTCCGCACGACGACGCATGGCGCGCGATCTGATCGCCTAATCGCGTTGAGATACCGCGACCTCCGCCGCGCTCGCTCGTATTACATATAACCTGTAGTAAAAGTTATCACGTGCAGCGGGGAAAAATAAATTACATGTTAATCATTTATATTAAGGTTATGTCAAACATTTGGTAAAAATAATAATTGAACTACATACCCATGATGGCTAACAACCCTGCTTCCAAGGAACTTACATTTACGCCTCCATGGTCTAGTGGTAACAAACGTTGCCCTGAACTCGGGAGGTCGTGGGATCGATTCCCACCGGGGGCAAGTTGTACATTGTATAATTTGTCTCGGTCTGGGTGTTTATATGTATAATATGTATAATTTACAAAAAAAAAAAAGTATAAAATGTAGGTTATCAACCATCTAGTTTCCGTAACACAAGCCTCGTAGCTTACCACGGAAACTAGATGGCGCTGTGTGACCTGTCTGGAATTATTTATTACTTATATATATATTTACCGGGTTCGATTCCTGGTCGGGACACAAAAATATTTATTAATGTAAATAAATACATTTAATTAATATTTAATTTATTTGTGATATTTCTCGAGTTTGGTACGCTGGAGACATCGACGAGCTTGCCACTTGTCATGATTTGTCTATGGTAAAGTTGGCTAAATGTGAATCCGCTTATTTATAAGCGTGGTTTCTGACCACCCCGAAAGGGAAACGGTCGTGATGATACTTTACTTTTTTTTTATATTTATTATTTGTCTTTTAAGTGCGTAAACAAATATGTCTAATTTTGTACACATTAAGTACTATGTATGAATTAAAGTGTCTATGTAAATGTATTATATTATAATTTAACAATAATAAATTTAGAAAATAATAATAATAGGTATAATAAAAATAAAGGAAGGTAGGAAGGAAGTATGATACCATTTATCTTAATCAAGTTCCCTATCTGACCCCCCGTCCTCTCCCCCCAAACAACCCAATAAATAACAATTTCTGAAAACTTTATAGCAGTTATTATTATTATTATTAAATTCTTTATTGCACGAAATTGTACAAAGGCGAAGATTAAGCTTGTAGGCACAAGGCATTATCTAACATCTAACCTTTGGGAGATTCTGAGATGAAGGGTAGTGTTGATTTAAAATATGTAATAAGATAACAAACAATATACTATATACTAAGAAATATATACACTACATACTAAGACATACATACACTACATACTAATAAATACGCTATCTAAGCTATCATCTTAACTGATATTTACATTTTTATAATTGTGCCTATCTTAGCTTATAATGTGACAATGCCTATTTACAGCAGCTATAATTTTAATACTAAGACTAATACGCAGCTTAATATTCTCCATATTGCTTTATGCCGCTAAAACTTGGACTCTCAAAGCCGGTGATCGTAGCCGCATCGATGCCTTCGAGATGTGGTGTTGGAGGCGTATGTTGCGTATCCCTTGGACAGCCCGAAGAACTAACGTGTCAATACTCAAGGAGCTCAAAATCTCTACTAGGCTGTCTTCCATCTGCCTAAAACGAGTCCTTGAGTATTTCAGCCATATATAGCCCGCAAAACACCTGGTAACCTGGAAAGGCTTGTAATCACAGGGAAAGTCGAAGGCAAAAGACCACGTGGCCGAAGCCCCATACGCTGGTCTGACCAGATCCGCACCTCACGAAATACCCAGATGCACGATGCCCTACATGCAGCCGTGAACAGACCCGGATGGCGCAGCATCGTCCGGGACAAAGTGATCCGTGAAGGCGGTCACGACCCTGAGCAGTGAGGAGAACGACGCAAGGAGGAGGAGGAATTTTAAGCGTCATGAATTGAATTGAACACTTCAATATATTTGTTTTTTCTTGTTTCAGAACTATACACAATGTCATCCCTGAATTGCAACTATACCATCACACTGAACCGGTCTCGAAACGGGGTGGGCAGCACATTGAGCAGTCCTGGCTACCCTCACAACTATCCGGACGACGCCAGCTGCGTACATGACATCTTGGCTCCTATCAGTCACACTTTGAGAATCGAATTTGAAGAGCTCATCACGGAATACGAAGCGCAGTAAGTTTATTTACTTCGTACCGCCTGACAGTCAATGAATGTACCCCACAAATCAGCGCTGATGCTGATATCGTACAACAGTAGTACTATGACAGAAACCTTCGCCGATGTTCACATAACATATTCCTAAAGTTTCATCCCGATCGGTCAAGCAGTTTTGAAATGCATAGGGAACATACATACATACAGACATTCATTTATGTATACAGATTATATGGGGTTGTGAGATGACCCTCCGCCAGATGGACAGATGATTTGAAAAAGGTCGCTCGTCTCCACCTGCTGGATGAGGATGGCGGAAGATCGTGTAAAATGGCGAGCCTTGGGGCAGCTCGTATTACCCTTGACCATTATAAGCGACACTATCAGTTAGTGTAATAATACAGAATGGTCTTGGAAATGATACGGTCGTGATGATACTTTACTTTTACTTCACATTTCTAAGTATGACGTCACCCTTAAGGATTATAAACTTGGCAATGATTAGCATTGAATTTAATTATATATTCAGTGCAATGTTGTTTGGGAAAGTTAGCCAAATGTTATGTTAACTTGGCACCTATTACAAACTACTGCTTTGACCCGGAAAACTTGGCCAAAAGTTTATCTACTCTTGCATTTTCATTTACACTACTAATATTTATTTATTTATTATGGTGCAACAATTATAACACTATTTATATTATTTATAATTACATTATTATCACAATTAAAGAACTAGACTGTAATTCTGCACTTCGTACAACTTTGAAAAATATATAATCTACTCAAGTACAACAAAATAGAAAAAAAACATACAAAAAGTTAAAAACAAATTAAACATAATCGAAATTTTCAAAATAAAATTTTAAAAAAGCATGCATATAAAAAATAATATATTTAATATATAACCTAAAATTTTTAATTAATAAATGTTATGTAAAATCATAAAAAGTAAAATAATAATAGAAAAACATTTTAAAAAATATATATGTAAAAACCTAAATAAAAATGAAAAAAAAACTATTGCAAACCATTGAATAATAACTATATAATAACATTTAATAAACATACGAGTTTTAAATAATTCAAGGTTGCACAAGTTGGCGATAGACATAGACATTAGTATTATTAATAAATTCTTTATTGCACGATAATAAAAAAATGTACAAAGATTAATGGATTTTATTTAACCTTTTGGGAGAGTATGTGTTGAAGGGTAGTGTTGATATGAAATTAAATAACAAATTATATTACATTCACTCTTCATCCTTGCGTCGTCTTTCCTCATTGCTGAGCGTTGTCACCTTCCCAAAAATTGGTGTGCGTTTTGATGATACCCCACCCGTTCCTGTCTTCGGCGGCATGCACAGCATCATCTACGCTAGTGTTAGTGGTGGAGAGGATTTGGTCGGACCAGCATACCAGGCTTCGGTCTCTCGGTCTCTTACCTTGCCAGTAATAAGAAGTTTCTCTAGGTCATCTTCTCCTTTTCTGCTATGTGTCCGAAGTACTGGAATATCTGACAAAGACATATGGTGGATTGCCTAGTCTACATTCACTACATACTAAGAAATGCTTACAATACATCCATTATACAAGTAAATATTCCGAAAATATTTATTGTCAGCATTGATTCCTGATTGTCTAGAAATAATGCAGTGACGAAGCGCTGGAAGACGTGGACAGACAGTGCGTGTCTAATAGCCTGTGGTAGTTTGTTCCACTGATGGACTGCAGCACAGTAAACTAATCTGAATATCTGCGTGGAGTGGGATAGGATTTTCAGTTGGTTATTACAGGAAAAACGTGGTGGAAGGTTGTGCGTAGGAACTCAAAATGAGATTGTATTATAATAGGATTGTTCAGGATACCATACAGAGACACGAAGAGCTGATTGGCGAAAGCAGTTACGCCAAGGAGCCTCCGACAGAGGCGAGCTGTTCGAATTGTTGACGTTGTCACTATTATATATTTTTTTTTAATTTTGTAAGTAGGCATAGGACAATAAATATAATGTATTCTGCGCTTTTACATGTCAAAAAAATTATTCAATATAACGAAAAGCTTATTATATTATTATTATAAAATAAATACACCAAGGATTATAGCTGCTGTAATGAGGCATTGTCATACTACAAGCTAAGACGATATCTGGAACTCTCGAATACCTTCAGCTTCGCCGAGATATTCTATCGACTATACTATGGTGAGTGCTCTGAAGAGCGCTATAACCCTTTCTCTACATTCCGCAACCGAACATCAAGCATACTGCACAGGTCAAAATTTGCACCCACATACCGTAGTCACCATTCCTTTGCGTACGTATAAATTTCGGGATTCATACATCTGTCGCACAATATAGATCCGGAATGCTCTTCCAGCATCTGTGTTTCCACTTTCCTATAACCTGTAGCGAAGTGTAAAACTGGGGACTGATGTCATGAGTATCTGGTTCCGGTTGTTAACATTCATGGACCTTGTCGTTTACCATCATGTCGTGCTAGTATAAAAAAAAAGTAAAAAAAAAACTTTATTTGGTAGTCGAGGTCCTGTCAGGAAAAACGGAAGATTATATTTATTTATTTTTATTTAAAACTTTATTGCACGTTATACAAGGGGCGGACTTAATGCCGCTAGACATTATCTGACAGCTAACCTTAGGGACAATGGGGACCATTTCAAATGTAAGGTAGGTGCAAATATTTATATATAATAATAATAAATAAATCTATATACATAAAAATACAATGATATTACTAAATGCATACTAATAACTATGATATATTAAATACTAATAATACATATACTACATATGATACCGTTAAATAACTTATGAACCTTTATTATACCATCTCCAACCCAGGCCTAATGGACATCCGTGCCTGGATGACTCCGATGTATCCCTGTCTTATTTGATCTATTTGGTATATAGAAGGAAAACGGTCGTGATGATACTATACTTATATTAATCATGTTTTTTGCTCATACAATTTTAAATCGGGTCAGTTAGGAATCGGTCGAACAGGGAACTTTCTTGTATATACTTTGAGTCCTTTGAGAGTCAAGTTTGAACCACACCGACTTAACTAGCGCCTTTGAGAACTAGAAACTGCCTTATACAATAATAACATAACTTATTTAGAAATGTACTTAGCTTTGATATGAAAAGATCTAATTACTTCGTCAGCATTACTATTAATGCATTGGGATGAAAACATATGTTAGAAATGACTTTTGACACTGACAGCGTCTGTAAGAATATTAACTCGTTTTCGTCATGCCCAGTCATGCTGATGTCAGTCATGGACCTTGCGCGCCACTTACCATAAGGTGGGCGCAGGATCACATGGAGTGCTAGTATGAAAAAAAAGCTTCGCCTAGACGTTGCCTCTATACCACGGTGAATATTCTGAAGAGCTCCATACATAACCTTATCCCATCTTCTCTATTCCGCACACCCACTATCACCACTATATTTTTTTATATAGGATGTGGTCTTAATAAAACTGCTTTTGGAATTTCAATTTGAACAACGTGATCCATTTCGTGTATCAAAAAGTCATTAGCGGCGTTTTTCGAACACATGTTTTCTTCCCAAGCCATTATTAGAAATACTTTAGACAAATTCCCCTCTTACCTCCTAAAACTTAAGGGCTAGTATCCTGTACCACAATTTAACGTTGAAAGCGGCTGCTTCTGATAGCTTTTAGTTGCTTTTTAGTAATTGAAGCTCCGGCAGAATATCGGATATTAAAACAGTACATTTTTACTATATTTAGGAATATTTTAAAAAAGTAACTGCCTCTGTTGTCTAGCTGTTAAGTTCTTGGATTATATTATTTACATTATTGTGATATTTCTCGAGTTTGGTAAGCTAGAGATATCAACGAGTTTGCCACTTTTAAGGATGGGCCTATAATAAAATTGGCTAAATATAAATCCGCTTCATTATTTAAAAAAAAATGATTTAATAGTACATATTGGTGTATCTGGAGAAGTACATAATTATTTAGGAAGAAACAATAAAATAACAAAAATAATACAAAATTCATAATAACGCTTCAAATTATAGCTGCTGTAAATAGACTTTGTCCCACTGTAACCTAAGACGGACACAATTATAAAAAGATAAATGTCAGTTAAGATAATAGCTGCTGTAAAGAGGCATTGTCATACTACAAGCTAAGACGGACACAATTATAAAAATATAAATCGCTGGTTTGCGAGAATTCCGACGTTATTCAAAATTCTGATATATTGAAAACGATCACAAATCTCTGATATTGTATCGTGAACGGAGACGCAACGCTGATCCAATCCAAAAACCAGGTAAATTAAACACATAATAAATCATTATAATTTTGCTGTATGCAGTAAAACATTATTTTTAAAGTAAATTAAATCCGCTATTCTCTAAAATCCATAATTTTTCTTGCAATCTCGCAAACCAGCGAATTCTCAGTTAAGACAATAACTGCTGTAAAGAGGCATTGTCATACTATAAGCTAAAACATACAATTATAAAAAAAAAATACGTGTGGCACTCGGCGGTAAAGCTACTGCATGATATTTTTTATCAACTTATGCAATTATAATTATTCATTTATTTTATTTATGCAGTATTTTTTTTTCTTTGATATTAATTCAAGTCTTTTATATTACTCGTGGACGCGGCGAAAAAGCACGCTGTCTCACCTAGCATTGTGTCTAAAAGAGATAGAATCAGTTATGAGCAGTTAGCAGCTAGTCTACACGCATACGTCTAGTCGCACGCACACAAACACCGTGCCGAAGTCTTCCGAACTGAAACGCGTTAGACGATGCACGGCTTTCTACGCCACACAGCTGCCTGTGCCGGTCGGAGTGGGGGGTGTTAGGTTTATTTTCGTTACGGAATTTCTTGATGTGGTCGCCGCGCTCAAAGCCCGCGATAAAAGCTTAAAAGGTCACTTAACATTATAAGCTCGTGATGATACTTTACTTCTTTACTTTTATTAATAAAGTTAATATACATATTTACCTGATATACCGTATCTATACTATTTATATATCGCTACATAACATAGTCTTAGCATCATCTGCTGAAAGAATTTACCAGGTCAGCCGTTAGTACATTTACGGAACGAGCTTCCAAGACGGCATTAGCAGGAACAGTACTTGGTTAGGACTCAACCCTAAGACACTATAGTTTTTTATAATTTTAGCGATTTGTCTTAGAGACATGCTTCTCCAGATATTTCGGCCAAGGTGCATATTGCCCGTGGTCACGGGTCGACTGGAGAAAATTCGTAACCTGTACAAGGCTTGGAGTATTAATACACATGTATTTATTTTGCCAACAGTTGCAGCTACGACTACATCGAGATCCTGGAGCTGAACCAAGTGAACACGTCGACAGAGCACGTGGCAGACACCGACTGGTTCCATGCTGATGACCTGCCTCACGAGTATCATGCTCCAGACCACTTCAGTATGGAGAATGAGGTAAAGACTATTTGTAGAGCTGGGAATTAAGCAACATCTTATCTCATCAACAATCACCCATTCTCACTTTCTGTGGACATGTGTCGCGGCGTGGAAGTTTATCCAACGAGTGTCTTGTAGTCCAGGGGAAAATCGATGGCAAGAGGTTATTTAATAGGTCTCCTATGCGGTGGGCTAGCCGGGTCAAGGCTGCTATGGACCACCCCCTACATGAGTGCAACAGCAAATGAATACAATAAAGAATATTTTAATTTCATTTGAAAGCAGTTCGAATGGAACGGCAAGTGGATTTCAGAATTTTATAGGTAGTTTCATTTTCCTAGATTACGATTATTTGGAGTGGAGTGGAGACCACGTACAGGAAAACGCAGAGTGGGAAGACCCCCCGCCAGGTGGACGGATGACCTAAAAAAGGTCGCTGGTGGGGGCTGGATGAGGGTGACAAAAGATCGTGTAAAATGGCGAGCCTTGGGGGAGGCCTACATCCAGTGGAGAGACATACGAGTAGGCTGATGATGACGATTATTTATTATTTTGTTGTTTAAATTATAATTTAATGTTTTTATTTATTTATTTTTCAAGAAGCAACACGCGCGGGTTACGATAGGTTACGATTTTGCGCCGTTTGTGGTCGAGACCGTCCAGATACAAGCATACGAAGCCAATCCAACTGCGCTGTATAAGACAGGGTGATGTCATATCGCCGAAACTGTTTTTCAACGCGTTGGAGGACGTCTTTAAAATTCTGGACTAGAGAAACTGCAGCATAAATGCCAACGGAGAATCTTACACCTCCGTTTTGCGGATGACATAGTCATGATAACTCGCTGGCGGATCTTATCGGAATGCTAAACGGCTTAAACGTGGCGTCTCAGTAGGTTTGCCTCGGAATAAACTTAGACAAGACAAAAGTCATGTTTAACGAGCATTCGTACAAAGATCAATCTGCGTGGGTAATGCCACTCCAGATGTTGTGCAAAAATACGCCTACCTTGGATAGTCTATGCAATTAGGCGTAGCCAACTTCAGCAAAGAAGCCATATCTTCTTATCAAACATACCCAGTGTTTGAAGACGAGAGTTTTCAACCAAGGCGTTCTTCCAGTATTGTCGTACGGAGCAGAAACGTGGACACTAACAGTGGGTCTGGTCCACAAAGTAAAGGTCGCTCAGCGGGCTATGAAGGGAGCTATGCTCGGTGTTTCTCTGATGGATAAATCCGAAACGTGGAAATCCGTCGGAGAACCAAAGATACCGATATAGCTTGGCAATCGGCTGGAAACGTCTATCGATGAACGATGGAGTAGACGGGTTATGTAGTGGAAACCACGTACAGGAAGACGACCCCCCGCCAGATATCCTGCAGAAGGTCGCTGGTGGAGGCTACAGGCTGATGATGATTTTATTTAAAGTACTACTCTTTATTTAGGTATGGGAAGAGTCGGAGGCAACTCTTCATGATTCAGATACAATAAGCACTGGCTGGGACCGCAACGTAAGCGACGTCCTGCACGTCCGACGGCTGTGCGGAGACTGGAACGCCAAGCTCAAGCTACTCAAGTACACATCAAGAACCAATCACGTGCGTCTGCGCTTCAAGTCGGACCATTCGCGCCATTTTGTCGGATTTCGCGCCAAAATCAGCATGGTCGAATGTAAGTAATCATTTATTTAAAAATATACATTATTGCAAAATAATAATTACAAAAAATATGGTTTATTATTTAATTAATATATATATATATATATAAGTTAATTACAAATATACAATTAAGTACATACATTGATAGATAAAAATTGTATTAGAATCGCCGCAAGTTAAGTTAAGCACCGTCCGGTTAACACCATAGATTTAGAGGATGAGGTAACGGGTTTGATTCCTGGTCGGGACACAATAATTTATGTAATTTATTTGTGATATTTCTTGAGTTATAGTACGACTTCATTTCGGGGTGGTCAGAAACAACGGATTTCAAGAATTGGATTCACATTTAGCCAACTTTACTATAGGAGCATTATGGCAAGTGGCAAGCTCGTCGATGTCTCTAGCGTACCAAACTCGAGAAATATAAGAAAATATTTATTCCGACCAGGAATCGAACCCGGTACCCCCACGGACTCAACCGCTAGACTACTGAGGCAGTCTAAAATAATAAAATTCTATTAATAGAAAAAAAAAAAATCCTAAGCAACAATTACAAGCAACCATACAAATCACGCGGTATATAGTTTATAAGGGTCAAACTAAAAGTTCTTAGAAAATAAAAAACTGAGTAAACTAGTAAGTTATTAAATAAATAAAATAAAATAAAAATGCTTTTATTTTGGAATAGTGTTTGCTTATTCTATATTAGTAAAAAAAAGGACATTTACTTTTTATATTTGCCTTGCCTTCCTGAGGCTCTGGGCGCGTACATGTGAGTATGTACCCAGTGCCCCATGATAGGGCAATCTGGCTTCTCACTAACTGCCCTTAAGATGATGTTGCCGCTCCCTCGTACTCTGTGCATTAACGACGCGACTCGTTTCCGCAATACTGAGTAGAAATCATCTGTGTGTATTGGTTCTTTTAATTCTTTTCAATCCGATGGAACCACTGAGAAAAGCACTTTGCCCATTCGTCCTTCGACGGCCTTTTGAAACGTAGCCATTGCTTCCTCTGACGTCGCCAAATAGTCGATCGTTCGTCCGGCGGTGTGCGACGAGACGTTGTCGTTTTTTTATACTAGCACGGCATGTGACCTTGGGCCCACCTGATGGTAAGTGGCGCGCAAGGTCCATGAATATTAGTAACTGAAGTCAGACACTCATAACTGCCATCAGTCCCTAACACTATGCCGGCTTGACTAGATGCTTTTTCACACTTCGCTTGAAGGACTCCAAGTTATAGGAAAGTGGAAAAACAGAGGCTGGAAGAGCATTCCACATCTTTATCGTACGACAGATGTATGAGTCCCCAAACCTAAGGGATAGTGACTACGGTATGTGGGTGCATATTCTGACGTGTGCGTGTGGTTCGGTCGTGGTGAGGAGCATTCTGCTGCGAGGTCGTTTCCCCCGAACTTTTTCAAAGACAAGTGGCAAACAATTGTTAGTATACCACTCTGCAGTAACAGTTTTTTGATCCTCTAAAACAATTGTCGCGTAATGACCGGCTCGGTTGTAAGAACAAAAAAAAAAATCGGTTCAAACCCCCCACCCGGAATGTACCAATGAGAAATACACTTTTCTTACGTACATTTGTCATAAATTTACAACACCACAGTTTCCGTGACTCGGAGTGCAAGTTAAGCTAAGTTCCACTAATACCAACGTGTGGAATCGTTAAAATTGACATTAGATCCTCGACAACCCGTCTGGCCAGCATGGCGAGAGTAGGCCAAATTCTCCAGATACATGTTCTGGAAAGCCTATCTCCAACAGTGGAGGTCTAGGACGCTGTGATCTAGGGGCTGTAATGATGATGACCTGTCCTTTCGAAGAACGAGGCTATCATCTTTTTGCCCACACTTCGACCTTTCTTTACTTTAGTTGGCAACTCCTCGGAAGGAAACACCCACTGAGCAGACTGTATTTTAGTTTCCGGATCATAACAGTAAATCCAGCTTTTGTCACTCGTATGTATGTCGAACCCGTCTGGCCAGAGCGGTGACAAGTGTAGGCCAAATTCTCCAGATATATGTTCTGGAAGGCCCATCTCTAACAGTGGAGGTCTGGGACGTTGTGTTGTTCTAGGGGCTGTAATCAAGTATGTCGAACACAGCACTTGAGTCACCTCCGTTAAATCACTGTTAAAGTTAATACTTATAGGATTTCCGATGAAATAAGACGAGTAATTGCTTCCTGACCGAATTATACTTTGAGTAGGTAAAGTAGAAATAAAATCAATTAGATATTTTGAATTGATCATAATCTATGCAACACAGAGAGTTATTCAGCGAAGGCGCAAGCTATCTCAGTTAATTAAAACTCAGTCAGTAGTATATTCTTTTAGCTTTTGATATCGAATTCAAATTGGTTTTTTTAGCAAGTATAAACAAGCCTGTGTAATGAGTTTTGTTTAGTTTTTTTCAAACTATGTGCACACAGATCCTTACAGCAGCGACTGTAAAAAAATTGTTCCACAACCTAAGGTTGAAAGAGTTAAGTCTAAACTAGTCACATCACTTTCTTTGGCAACTATACATATGAAAGCACCTGTGGTCTAGTGTTGTTGGGTTGTCCCTTGAGGCGTCAATTTAATCGCGGAGATGTTGTGTTCGATTCTTGGTCAAGATAACAAAATATATTTTAATTATTTGTGATATGTCTTGAGTCTAGTTCGGTAAAGACGACGAGCTTGTCTTTATAGGCCTAGTTGGCTAAATGTGAACTAGCTTCTAAAAAGCGTGGTTACTGACCACCATGGTAGGGATTACATATTAACGCTAAATAAAATAAAATACAGATTTATATACAAAACTAAAATTTTTAAGAAATACAAAACGTAATTGAAATTTAAATTTATTCAACGTTTTATTTATTTAAATTATTGTGTCAAAGTCAAAGTCAAAATATCTTTATCCACTAACAGGTATTTGTGACACGTCATTATTTAAATTATTTAGAATGATTCTACTCATGTTAGTGAAAGACTAAGCAGCGAAGTGGTCCAAGGGGTAAGCTGTTAGCAGAAGACTAACAGCTTAGCAGATTCCAGTGACCTGTTAATGTTTAATCTGACTGAGAAAGGAATCTGCAAGGAAAACTCAGCTATAGCAGATTTACAAATGAAACAAATACAGATAACACAACAACAATAAATAAATATCTTTCAAATTCACCCATGAGATTCTAAAGTAATAGTGTGGCCAACAAACCCTTCATTCGTATTTTAGCATGTTTAGACCACAACATAAGGTCGAACAAATATTATGATCTCACATAAGAATGATCAGGAACGGATTCAAGACTTAGATTCAGCAGTGAAAGTTATTGCGAGAGTAATTCCAGCAAAATCTTAGCACAACTTACTGAAATAATTGGGCCTTTACAGGTCTGCCGTCAATACATTTATGGAACGAGCTTCCAAGGCATTAAGAAATCATACATTATTATTAGGTTTAGTAGGGAATGGAGCACAATGGTGGATGGTGAGCGACTTCTTGCACAATAAAAAGAGGAGTAAACCAAACGTCGCCGGTTGCAAACCCAAATCACAAATTATCACCTCTCTCTTTCTCACACTCGAAATTTATCTTCTCTTTCTCAGAAACGATCTCGTCTTGTTATGTTGATCAGAATACATCTGTCTAGAGGTTTGAGAACATGCCTAACTTCTGTAGGAAAGTTTTCGATATAAAACTAGGTGTTCATTCAACTTAAAGCATAGCCCATCTCCGCCACAGCATCTGGTATTACGGTGGGCCAACTTAACGCGCAAACTGAAGCGCAAAAATCGATCGATAATCAAGGTTGTGCTCATCACTGTCTTCAATTACCATGGTGTGGTTCACCATGAATACGTTCCACAGGGTCAAACGGTCAATAAGGAATACTACTTGGCGTTTTTTTTTAACAGGATATGATCTTCAATTTATTACAGGCAATTAACAAATTAATGGAACCCTAACCTCTGTATAGAAAGTATAATATACTTCTGGACCACAGAGGTTAGTTTCCATACAAATTAGGACAACATTTTTTTTATTTTTTTTATTATTATTTTTTAATAAGTTTTGAGGCGACTACGTGAAGCAATTCGTCCTAAACGTCCGGATTTATGTGCAGACAATTCATGGATTTTAACCACGATAAAACGCTGTAATATTCCAGCATGATTATGACTGATTTTTAGGCCAAACTTTTTAAAGTCATTGCTCGGCCACCGTATTCGCCAGATTTGGCTCCCTGTGACTTTTCCTGTTTTCAAAACACAAAAAATCCGCCTCGGAGAACGCACCATGAGTCCATTGAAGCCACAAAAAGTAATTCGCTTAAGGAACTGAAGGCCATCCCAATCGAGACTTACAATAAACCAGCATTTCTTTGACTCTTAATTTCAACAGTTTTAGTGGCAGCTCCCTTATAGTTGCTGGAAGGTTATTAAATATCTTTGTTGCCATTGCATAACAATTACGACTATATTGGGTACATTTAGCGCTGGAATAGTTATTTATTTATTTATTTAAATTCTTTAATGCACTTAAAAATAGTACAGAGGCGAGCTATAATGCCAGTAGGCATTCTTTACCAGCTGACCTTGGGGATCGAGTAAGGTGATAGGCAGGTAGAAAAAAAAAGGATTTTTTATTCATACAGTTAATAAGTTACTTAACTAATTTTAATATACCTACACACATAAACATACATAAACTATACATACAATTATACATACAAGTACATCATATTCTGTTTCTCAAGGAACGATGTAGTTATCAAACGTTTAAAAACGCTGACAGACGGTGCACGTCTTTAATATTATTCTACTAGGATAACGCATTTTAAAATTGCAATTATCCTCAAGAGTTTTAAAAAGTTTAGATAGCTTTTTACAAATAAACAGCGTTTAATTATGTATGTTCTTCCTAATATTGCACTTACCATCATCATGATCATCATCATCAGCCTGTGTCTCTCCACTGCTGGATATAGGCCTCCCCCAAGGCTCGCCACTGCACGCGGTCTTTTGCAACCTTTATCCAACCCCCACCAGCGACCCTCCTTAGGTCATCCGTCCATCTGGCGGGGGGTCGTCCCACTCTGCGTCGTCCCGTACGTGGTCTCCACTCCAGAACCGGTTTGCCCCATCGGTCATCGGTTCTGCGGCAGATGTGTCCGGCCCATTGCCACTTCAGCTTGCTAATTTTGAATGCTATGTCAGTAACTTTGGTTCTCTGACGAATTTCAACGTTTCGAATTCTATCCATCAGAGAAATACCAAGCATAGCTCTCTCCACTTACCATCTATACTGTCTAAATGTCCTAAAGGTTTGGCTGTCAGAGAATGCCTAGCGGCATTAAGTCTGCCTTTGCACATAGTTCAATTAAGTTTTCAAATAAAACAATATTTGATTCAAGTAGATAATAAAGGTAGAATTTTGAAAACATGCTAATGCTTCCTCCGTAGTCTAGAGGTAAAGTTCGTGGATTTAGACTCGGGGGTATCGAGTTCGATTCCTGGTCAGGACACAAAAATATTTCTTAATGTAAATAAATACATTTAAATAATATTTAATTTATTTGTGATATCTCTCGAGTTTGGTACGATAGAGACATCGACGAGCTTGCCACTTGTCTTGATTGGCCTATAGTAAATTTGGCTAAACGTGAATCTGCTTATTTATCGTCGTGATGATACTTTACTTTTTATGTTAATGCTAGACGAAGAGACAAATAACAATTTAACATGGAAAACGATCCAGGAAGTCTTCTGATGACACACTGTACTTTTTTATGCCGTGTCACCGCTTTCCCGGATACAGTGACCCGGTTTTGGCTTTTTATAAACCCTAGCATGAGGCCGCCCGATTCGAAATCTTTCCCGTCGGACGTGGAAACGCGCCCGTTAAAATATATTTACTTTTTTATACATTTCATGTTTGTTTTCCGACGAATATTGCCGCAATAAATGTTGAAAGCGCCGGTTTACGTTGTTGTAAATTTTTTGCTGTTTTTTTTTTGTGAAATAAATTACATTAGGTTAGTTAAAAATGTAATACTTTTTAACTAAATCTATTGTAATATATATATACTAACCTTGGTATCGGTTACGAATTTGCGCCGTTTGGGGTCGAGACGATGGGCCCATGGAGACCTTCAGCAAGTTGCCTGGCTGACAATTATTTCTGCCAACGTATTACCCTCGCTATACAGAGGGGAAATGTTGCCAGTCTCCTTGTGACTATCTCGGATGGGACGTCTCTAGAGGACATTTTTTATTTATAGTTTAGTTTATTTTTAATTTTATTATTTAGGTAGTTTTTAATTTATATTTAATGTACTATAATTAACTTCGAATAAAATATATATATTTTTTTAATCGTATATTATTAGGGGCAAAAGCCGCCCAAATTGAGCATGAATTTAACCTAAATAAACAAACAATTATCAGTTTCCATCTGCCTATTATTATTATAAATATTTTAAAAATTAAATACTAACCTAGCCGATTGGGAATAATAGTAATTATAAAATAATGTATAGAAATATTAATATTATGTTTTTTTAATAACTGCCTCCGTGGTCTAGCGGTTAAGTCCGTGGATTTAGACTCGGAGGTACCGGGTTCGATTCCAGGTCGGGACACAAAAATATTTATTAATGTAAATAAATACATTTAATTAATAATTAATTTATTTGTGATATTTCTCGAGTTTGGTTTGCTGAAGACATCGACAAGCTTGCCACTTGTCATGATTGGCCTATAGTAAAGTTGGCTAAATGTGAATCCGCTTATTTATAAGCGTGGTTTCTGACCACCCTGAAAGGGAAACGGTCGTGATGATACTACTATTAATATTATTAATTTATTTTCTTTATATAAATTTTATTTGTTATCTTTATTTATTAACTAGATACATTAATTAAAGTATCGTCATAACTGCGCCTCCGTGGTCTAGCAGTTAAGTCTACAGCAGCTATAATGTTAAGCGTTATTCTGTATTTATAATTTCTTATTTTATTATTTTATTGTTTCTCTTTTCAAATGATGGTTATCATGTACTGCTCCAGATTCACCAATATGTACTATAAAATTATATCGTTTTATATCAATATTGTAAAAAAATTACGTGTAAAAGTGCAGAATACATATCTTTTTGTTGTCCTATGCCTACTTGCAAATATAAACGAAAAAAAAAAAGTCAGTTGATTTAGACTTGTTTAGGTTTTTAATTGATTTGTGATATTTCTCGAGTTTGGTACTGTATGATTGGCCTATAGTAAAGTTGGCTAAATGTTAATTTAATAGGTGGTAGGCGGACTGATGGTGGTAATTTGCCTAGTGTGCCGGGGCGGGGAAGTATTAGCCGTTCGTGCCGATAGACCCTGTATAGTGTCTCCACATTTTTCGGGATCAGGCTCAAATTGCTATCATGCCCAGACAAGGCGGCATAGTGTTAGGGACTGATGTCAGTCATGAGTGTCTGATTCCAGTTGCTAACATTCATGGATCTTGCGCGCTACTTACCATCAGGTGGGCGCAATGACTGTTGGGTCGTGGAAACTTGGCAGGTCTCTGGTGTGGGATGCGACGTGTGTAGACACATTAGCTCCATCTCACATCCAGGCGACCTCGTCAGGCGCGGGGAGTGCGGCGTTTTCTGCGGAGAACCTCAAGTTGCGCAAAACTGCCCAATTAATTTCGAAACCAGTCGAATTTGCGCCATTTGGGGTCGAGACGATGGGGACCTTCAGCAAGGCGCCTGTTGTCAAAGCGGCTGACGGAAAGTTCTGGAGACAGAAAGGCTGGCAATTATTTCTGCCAACGTATTAGCCTCGGGGAAATGTTGTCAGTCTACTTGGGATTATCTCGGATGGGACATCTCTAGAGGATATTTTTCATTTATAGTTTAGTTAATTTTTTATTGTTTTATTCAATTTATATTTTACTTCGAATAAAATAACTATGTATCACGTGAGCTTTTTGACTACAAAATGTACGGTGCGCAAAACAATTAAGTATAAATCCTTTTAAATTAATTCATACAATAATTTACAAGTCCCCGGTTTCTTACCACATCTAAGTACCGTCCGCACAATAAGCTATCCAAACTAGTATATAAACTCAACTTTAACATATTAAAATAAGATACAAAACTTGTCTTTACCTACCACTACACTATATGGTAAAACTACACTCTGCGTAAGTGAGCAAACGAATTTGAGCTCAATCGACATTAGCAAAAAGCCCGCTGTAATTTGTTCGCTGTGTGTTCGAACTCACAGCGCGTTGTATGGACCTAGTGAAACAGTGTCGGATGTGTAAAAGTACCCTCTAGCACTGAGAATCACATTGTTTAAAATAAAGCCCACTTTAGCTTGCTAACAACTACACCATTTCGCCAAATTAGTGATGTGCTACGTGTTTTAATTATTAATTATCGATTCGAAGCTTTTTTAAATTATTTTATAGTTTATACAGTAAGTAAAATTAATATTACATATTTTTTTTACATGTTATAAAAAATATGTGCTTATATCACAATTAATATATTTGATTTGAATTTTTTGCTTTCTCCAATGTAAATAAAAAATACGTGTGAATAAATATTTTTATTCATTAATAACGAATTTTAAAACATTTGTGACTTCGAATAAGTCCGTGGATTTAGACTCCGAGGTACCGGGTTCGATTCCTGCTCGGGACAATACCCACAATAATTTAGCCTATAGTAAACTTGGCTAAATGTGAATAGGTGGTTTGCTTCTTTTGTCAGTCTGGACACCTCTAGAAGAATAGTAGTCTTCTTCAAGAAATATATCTCTAAAATGACCGTAATTTTACTACATAGAAAGTTTTAGACTACATTTTAAAAAAGTTTACTCGGACTTTATAAATCTTTGGTTAATATAATTATTAATATAATTATCATTATAATATTTATTTATTTACCTATTCATTTACGTTTTCCACAGCTGTCTATTACAAATAAATATTTACATTCAAATGATTACCGAACACCTAACCAATTACGGAATAACATTATTTTCACTAAACATGAACGGATTATTAACAATTTAAACTACTTAAAAATAAACATAAAAATAAAAATAAAGAGACAATATTAAAAAAAATCCATCTACGCATCGCATTCGCAGTAAGTATTGACAGTGTAGGTGTGTAAAGGTGTTAATTGTAAGTTTGAATTAATATTGTACCGTATTGATCGAAGGCTGTACTTGTTACTTAACGCCCTGCGGCAAAACATAAAGTACAACACTAACTACACTGCTATAACATCACACAAATGTTAAACCTATTGTTTACAAGAAAATAAAAATAAATAAAAAAAAAAAGGTTTAGGTATGTGTTTATCAGGCTGTATGTATGTATGTTTTGTGGCACACTGGAGACCAAACGCATTGGCCGATTTTGATGATTCTTACGTCAATCGATTCGTTACCATGACGCGAGTGCGCTGAAGATATTATTAATTAATTAATAGATGACTATTATTATTAATCAATTTACTTAAGGCGACAATCGGGACCCTCATCATTAAAAATCGAGACTCAAATATTTGCAACAATGGATCCCGGCTGTTAAAGTCGCTTAATAAATATATTTTAAATTATTTCAGTTAAGCGGTTATCAAACTTCTTGCGAAGGAACCACTGAGCTTGTTTTTTTCTTTTGTTTTATTCAGCTGAAAAAAAAAACATAAAATACAATCGAAATAATCGTAAAAGCTATTAACATCACTATCTGAATTGCGAACATACGATGATGCTGCGGGCTCAATTTATTATTCTTTTTGCAACCAAAAACGTTTTTCGGAGCTTACGAAATAAAGTAACTACAATGGCTCTTTGTTGTATGTTTTGTTCCAATTTGCCCAGTCTGCCGGGGCGGGGAAGTACTCGTATCCATCGTTCGTGCCGGTAAACCCAGTAAAGTATCCACACGGTTCGGGATCAGGCTCGAATTGCCGTCATACCCAGACAAGCCGTTTTACAATGTCCATATTGACCGAATTGAGAGAGTTCAGAGAAGGTGTCTTAAAGTTGCTTCATACCGATGTAATCTTGGCCGGTCACTCAGAGACTATAATGAAAGGCTATCTAAATTTAAAATATTATCATTACAAGCTCGAAAAAAGAGATATGACTTGGTATGCCTACATAAGATATTGCATTCTGCTATTGATTCGACTAGCTTGCTCTCCAGCATTAACATCAACACGCGGTATAGGATACTGAATCCCAACACATTCGCCATGCAAACATTTAAGAACAACACCTCTCACTATAACCCTATAGTGCGAATGTGTAGGACATACAACGATCTAGACACTAAGCACGGGCCTCTGATTGATGTGTTCAATTCCAGGTTTTCGGCATACCAAAGGTGTCTCACAGCGAATGTCCTCGAATTCACGTACCCATAACATAATTATTTAATTCAGCGGTTCGCAATTATTTAATTCAGTGGTTCGCAATTATTTATTTCAGTGATTCGCAATTATTTAATTAAGTGGTTCGCAATTATTTAATTCAGTGGTTCGCAATTATTTAATTCAGTGGTTCGCAATTATTTAATTCAGTGGTTCGCAATTATTTAATTCAGTGGTTCGCAATTATTTAATTCAGTGGTTCGCAATTATTTAATTCAGTGGTTCGCAATTATTTAATTCAGTGGTTCGCAATTATTTAATTCAGTGGTTCGCAATTATTTAATTCAGTGGTTCGCAATTATTTAATTCAGTGGTTCGCAATTGTTTAATTCAGTGGTTCGCAATTATTTAAATCAGTGGTTCGCAATTATTTAATTCAGTGGTTCGCAATTATTTAATTCAGTGGTTCGCAATTATTTAATTCAGTGGTTCGCAATTATTTAATTCAGTGGTTCGCAATTATTTAATTCAGTGGTTCGCAATTATTTAATTCAGTGGTTCGCAATTATTTAATTCAGTGGTTCGCAATTATTTAATTCAGTGGTTCGCAATTATTTAATTCAGTGGTTCGCAATTATTTAATTCAGTGGTTCGCAATTATTTAATTCAGTTTTTATTTTAATTTTATTCCAGTTTAAATATTTAACATTTTAAATTTTATTTATTTTTAACATTTATTAATTAGGTTAGGTTATAATTTTAGGTATTAAATTAATTATATTTTTAATTTAATATTTTTTTTATATAAATTATTATTATTTGTTTGCATGTTTTATGGGTTTTTTATTTTATTTTATTGTGTAAATTTAAATTAAGTTGATTTGTTTTTAACTTTTTGCATGTGTTTTGTCTATTTTCCCCTTATTTTGTGTGTAGTACCTTAGTAGCTTGCTCGCGTACCTATATATGCTCCAATGTTGTGTGCACTACTCAAGAATTGTGTTACGGAAACTAGATGGTTGATAAACTACATATTATACTTTTTTTTTTTTTTGTAAATATATACATATTATACATATAAACACCCAACAAATAGTGTTAGGGACTGATGTCAGTCATGAGTGTCTGATTCCAGATGCTAACATTTATGGACCTTACGCGCTACTTACCATCAGGTCACTTATCAGCAAGGTCACATATCGTAATAGTATATATAAAAAAAAAAGTTTATCCATATATGTATATTTGGCGGTCCGCTGCAATATGTTGGCCCGCAGGTTTGCTCGTTGTAGGGCAGATGTCAAGGTGACCCTGTTTAAGGCATTCTGTCAAAATCTTTACACATGCAGCCTGTGGGTAATAACGCCTTCAGGATAATGATGGGGCTCCCTTGTTGGTGCAGTGCATCAGCGATGTTTGCGTACGCGCACACATATGATTTCTACTCAGTATTGCGGAAACGAGTCGCGTCGTTGATGCACAGAGTACGAGGGAGCGGCAACATCATCTTAAGGGCAGTTAGTGAGAAGCCAGATTGCCCTATCATGGGGCACTGGGTACATACTCACATGTATGTGCCCAGTGCCTCAGGAGGGCAAGGCAAATATAAAAAATAATTGTCCTCTTTTTACTAATATAGAATAAGCAAACACTATGTTAGTAACCCCTATAGATACTATTCCGAAATAAACTCATTTTATTTTATTTTTTATTTATATATTTTATTACTAACAAAAAATAAAATCTTTCCACTTAATAGTACTGTATTAGTGTAGAAAAAGGCAAAACAAGCTGTCACATTAATAATCATCAAAGTGAAAATTCGACAATAATACAAAAAACACGTAATTAGGTAAATGATTCTTTCAAAACAACGCACAATACATCGCTGCTTTAATTAAACTAGCAAACCCTCTAAGCCTATAATAATACGCAATGGATAACATTGTAATATTTTTTACTTGAAATGAAAATTACTCTAGTAAGTCTCAAATTACTATTTGAAAGTGACTTTGGTCGCGTGACACAATATTATAGGATAATTATCTGAAAGAAGGGAATGTACACGCAACCCGAAAATTGGGACACAATACTTACTAAGTACGGAATATTACAAATAACTTTATCTTGAAAAGTAGATATACTGTTACTTATTCCTACTTTGCTTTCAGTAACAATGCTCGTCGTCCGAAAAAAATAAATGAGCTTATTGTAGGTTTTAAAAGCTATACCTCATTACAGCCCCTAGAACACAGCGTCCTAGACCTCCACTGCTGGAGATGGGCCTTCCAGAACATATATCTGGAGAATTCGCCACGCTGGCCAGACGGCTTGGCGAGGAGTTAAATTTATACCTACCTACCTGCCTCCGTGGTCTAGCGGTTAAGTCCGTGGAATTAGACTCGGATGTACCGGGTTCGATTCCTGGTCGGGACACAATAATATTTATTTATTTCAATAAATAAATTTTATTATTATTTAATTTATTTGTGACATTTCTCGAGTTTAGTACGCTGGAGACATCGACGAGCTTCTCACTTGGCAAGGATGGACTATAGTAAAATTGGCTAAATGTGAATCTGCTATTCTTAATGCACTTTGGAAAGCGCCCGTATATCATATGTACGAGTATAGTCTATATGTATATGTCGCTTTCAAAATTTCAACGTTATCAGTTACGATATCTAGAAAGATGTACTGTTTACTTACTGATGATATAATATTTAGTGACAAAAAAAGGAACCAAAAATTTCTCGATGTCGCTTTGCATGCTAACCTATTTAATATTAGGTTTCCTTTTAAATTATTTAATATTGTAATTCTTTTATACTGTTTCTATATTACTTCTTAAACAAATCTATAATTAATATTTAAGTAGGAAGTGAAAAAAAAATGTCTGTAACACGGCAAGTTATTTTAAATTACCAAAATAAGTTAATAATATAAAAACTTTACACATATAAAGATTAATGAACCGAGAGATGTATGTTTGTTATTATTCACACTCAAAGATGTGGAATCCGCAATTTATCTTCCATACATTTAAAAAAAAACGAACATTTTATGAATAAAAACGTGATTTAGACCGTTCCGAATTGATATCACGCTCTGAGCATCTAAATCGCGATATTTGATTCGGAACGACGGTCAGTGTCATATTCGTTCTAAGCGCTCTGAGCGCGATTCGAAATAAGAGGTCTGTAACATTTTTAATGACTCCGAACACGAAATTCCATTGGCGATGCAAAATCTCTTTGTTCGATGTTTTTGTCCATTATGAAATTCGCAATAAACACTAGATATGATATAGCTAAAACAGCACTGTATATAATCTAAATAAAAGATGCAACTCAAACTCCGCGTCAAAATGGAAAACAGTTGTGTCAATAAAAAAAAAAAAAATTGGAGCCATAAACAAAACATCTATTCCCGATTTTGTAGGCCCGGTAAAAAACATAAGTCGACGAGAACCAAAAGGGGTCAATCTCTGGCGAGTGCGGCTGTCTCAGGGTAGGTCGAAACTGCAAGCAGCTTCTTTTTGATTTATCATTGTAAGTATTGGGTTCATGGTAATCTATACACGAGTACGGATTCGTCTCAACTGCGCCACCAAATTAAACCAGCTTGTAATCGGCGGACTGGCTTCCCTTGAGACCCGCGGACCCCGAAGTACTTTATGTGCGAATTTGTATTTATACAGACGCAAATCCAAACAGCGGTTGTGAGATATAAGACGCCGCTCGTGATTGGTTGAATTTTATTAGGGGCTTTGCCCTATATTATTTATTCCAATTTATAAATGTATCTAATATTTCTTATTACCTCCTAGCTTTATGTTTTTATTTGGCGAAATTGCTGTTTTTTTTTAGTTTTATTAATGTATTACAGTTTTTATCGAGTTAATATTTTGCCTTTTATGGTAATAATTATAGCATTTATCACATATTTCATACCGTTTAAGACGCAAAGGTACCGGGTTCAATACTTTTTCATTTTGCACGGAAAATGACAAGTGCTAGTTTTTGTTTGTGAATTCCATTATTGTAGATATTGTTAGTCAAAAGTGGTGTTGTTTTGTTTAATAATGACTAAGATGTAAATAATTATGACGAAAGATAAATTGGGCACAAACTCCATATAGCCAACGTTTGGGCGATAATGCCCCGAGTGACTCCAAGAAAAAGCATCTGAAATTTCATGATAACCTCATTAACTCATTTTTAATAAATTACGTCAGACACGGCAAAGCGTCATTGAATATATAATAGGCAAGAATCCAAACGACATGAGAATTAAAGCTAGACCAATTGGCACAGAATTAATTAGTACATTGTAGTCGGGGCAAGAAGCCAAACGGCATAAGAATTAAAGCTAGACCAATTGGCACAGAATTAATTAGTGCATTGTAGTCAAAGTCAAAGTCAAAGTCAAATCATTTATTACAATTTGGCCTTCTCGGGCTCTTTTGTATTGTCACATCACATTGTTATAATTATTTAAATAAATTATATTAAATTTATTACAATACAATTGAATTGACCTAAATATAAACATACACCAACAGTAACAGGTGTCCAAAATATATTAATAATATACATTTGCACATCTACCAGGCATTTTTGTCACTAATAAAATCATTTATCTTATAATAGGCCTTGCCTATAAGTCGACGTTTGACATGAATTTTTAGTTTATCGAAACACAAGCTAGTTAGTTCCTTTGGGAGTGTGTTATAAAAACGAACACCAAGTCCCAAAAAAGACTTACTAGTTTTACTGAGGCGTAGGTGAGGCAAAGCTAATTTGTGATTATTGCGTGTGTTGCGAGAATGCAAGTCACAATTCCTTTTAAATTGTTTTATATTCTTGTGGACATACATAATATTCTCTAGAATATACTGAGATGCCACTGTAAGAATATCATACTCCTTAAACTTATCTCTTAGCGAAGTGCGAGCGGTCAAGTTATAAATATATCGAATAGCCCGCTTTTGTAAAATAAAGATAGTTTCAATGTCAGTAGCATTTCCCCACAGTAAAATTCCATAAGACATAATACATAAGTCGCTTGTAAGAACGCTTTTCTTAAAATCCAAAAAGGTAAGCGATTCGAACCCCGGCATGTACCAATGGAAAATACTTTTCTTCGTCCGATCCGTTTTCACTAATATAAGAAAGAGAAAGAAAGAAAGAAAAATATTTTATTTGCCACATATCAATAAACACAACATAAACAAATAAAGCCTGGTAGTATACACAAGATGTGTGGTGACAAATAGGGAAATCAACGACTCTGGGCCACAGGGCTGATTTTCGGCTAATCCCTTGTTAGGAGAGGTTTTAATGGGCAATATATACATATAGTGTGGTGTATGTATGTACGCATAAAAGGATAACTAATACATTAAATAAAAATAAAATATGTAAAACAAAATTATCTTAAAAAACAAACTATAAAATATAAAAAAAAATTGGTTGCCTGTAAAGTCGGTATACGGGCGAAAGTTTTACGTGACAACGACTTTGAGTGGTAAAATAATTTTAATGTGAATATTCATTCGTATAGTAGGAAGAAGGATGAAATAAAAGTAACAATTTAAAACATTTATTTATACAAAGAATTATATTTAAAACATTAATTTATACAAAGAATCTCGCACTGAATTTCATATTAACAAAATCTTATTTTTACCTTTACACATACATACGTATTTATATACAAATATACATACAATAACTTGCAATACATTTGCGTACAATGAAACAGCGTTTACTACAACTTAACTTGTTCCTATCTGAGTGATTTTGTTGAGGATAGGGCGATGATAGGAGAAATATGAAATGAAAGGAAGTGTTTCTGCTGTAATGTGCCTAGAAAATGTCAAGTCAATGTCTTTCACTTTTTATGTCTGTCTCTCTCGCTCTTAGGCGGGCTAACCATGCCCGAGTGGAAGGGACGCGTGCCTCTCATTCGCTCTCATTGTGAGCGCATAACGTGAGCGGAGCGTAACGCAGTTTCTTGAAGTGTCACCCGGCAAACCAATTTATAAGACGTTGTCACGTCAAAAATATGCTGCTATAGTAGCTATTGGTATGTCAAAAGAGATTTTTTTATATTAATTTTAAAAGCAACCGCCGACTGCATATCGTGCGTGGTGGGGGTAGGTTGTTCCATATCTTAGTAGCAGCATACCTAAAGCTCCCACGGAACGCTGAGGTCTTGTATCGGGGAAGACATAGTAGTTTGAGACTGGATCGTGTGCCATATCGTTTAGGATCTTGCGGCCATGTCAGTTTATTATATAAGTACAATGGAGAATGAAGTTTTATCACCCCAAAAAGCAAACATGCCAAATGTAGAACACATCTTAAGGGATTGTGTCAGGAGCCAGGGCGAAAGGCAATACCTAATACATCATCTAAAACTGAATCCATATAATACGGGTGCCTTCAATTCGGTGTTAGCTGACCCTTGTTCCCAATCGGCTAGGTTAGTAATAATTTTTTTAAATATTTATAATAAGAATAGGCAGTTGGAAAACTGATAATTGTGTGTTTATTTAGGTTAAGTTACGATGGGGCTGACATGCTCAATTTGGGTAAAAGCCCCTAATAAAATATGATTTAAAAAAAAAAACATGCCAAATGTACTGTCCTGTGAGCGCACATTTTTAATCGCTTATTCTGGTTTAGAAAAGGAGTTACGTGTGATCTGTGTGGAATAGGGTAGCAATAGCGAGCACATGCATTCTGGACACGCTGAACTAAACGTTCTGTTCTTGCTAGCAATCAAGGACCGTACAGTGTCAGCATAGTTCAAAGCAATGGCAAATGAAATTGTCATTAAAAATTGACATCAGACCCTCGCGAATAGGGTTTCCGGAACCGCTTCTGTTTTTGAAAACCGGGTAATTCGCTACATTTTCGTGAAGGAACAGGTATTTCCCGGTTCGTTCGGTATTTTCGTTTCTTGGTAGTTTTGGTTATATATATATATATATATATATATACATATTTATATAATTATGATATATGTATCATAATAAAACAAGTGTTATGCTTCAAAGGTAAAACACCAGTAAATATTTAAGTTGTTTTTATTGTAAATTTTAAGTGAGTAATTCCAAAAAAAATATCAAAAATAAAGTAAAGTATCATCACGACCATATCCCTTGCATTATATAGAAGCGGATTCACATTTAGCCAACTTTACTATAGGCCAATCATGACAAGTGGCAAGCTCGTCGATGTCTCCAGCGTACCAAACTCGAGAAATATCACAAATTAAATTTTAATCAAATTAATTTATTCAAATTAATAAATATTATTGTGTCCCGACTAGGAATCGAACCCGGTACCTCCGAGTCTAAATCCACGGACTTAACCGCTAGACCACGGAGGTATTATTATACATTACATTACTCAGTCTTCTCATATACTTTTTTCTTCAATTACCTAGTTAATAGTATTTAAAATCAGTGTTCGGTACCTAGGTTTAGTTATTATTTATAACATTATTTTGATAGGGAATTAGAAATTATGGACTGGCTGGTAAAATCCTTGTTCCCTACCTTTCCATTGATTTCCTAAAGTGGCGCCATCTAGTGGCCTACTTCAGAACAATTTAAACCCTCTAGAGACAGTTAGTCGTCATCGATGAGCCCTCGCGTATGGTCATGATTTTTCAATAAAAAAATAAGCAGTTCATCGTACAGCTATCAGACCGCGTCGTGTGATCATCATCAGGACGTCCACGGCCGCTGGTTTCCGATTGTGCCTAGCTAGCCGGCTCAACCCAAAACTATATAAACTTTCGTGAAAGTGCTGTGCTAATAAAGACAATCAAACCCTATGTGAAACAATACAGTCCACGTATCT
Source organism: Tinea semifulvella (assembly GCA_910589645.1). Classification (NCBI taxonomy): domain Eukaryota; kingdom Metazoa; phylum Arthropoda; class Insecta; order Lepidoptera; family Tineidae; genus Tinea; species Tinea semifulvella. The sequence continues at coordinate 1,623,072 of OU342615.1, read as the reverse complement.
GCTGGATTCGATCTGGAGGCTTCCAGGAAGAAGACAGGTGACAGCCGGACCCACGTGAGTAATCTGTCTCCGTCAGCCAGTAGGTATTTTCCCCTACAATCAGTAAAAGAACAATCTTCATCTTTCAAATGGACATATAATAATGTAAAAACTTTAACAAAATAGTTAATATTCCAAATGGAGGTCGGACGTATCATTGAATCGGTTAACTCTAGTAAAAGCTGAACTAATAGTACCGATTCGTAGTAATCGTTTTAAAGAAATGGACCACTGCGAGAGGAAATGGCGCGAAAATGACCGTAATAGCGGAAAATATCTGACATTGCAAGAAGGTACAGGTCGTCCGGAAAAAGACGAGCTTTTAAGAGTAGGTCAAAGGTGGAAGACTATACATCATCATTCATTATCATCATTACAGCCCCTAGAACACAGCGTGCTAGACCTCTACTGCTGGAGATGGGCCTTCCAGAACTGGAGAATTTGGCCTATACTCGCCACGCTGGCCAGACGGCTTGGCGAGGATATGATGTCAATTTTTTTATGACAATTTATTAACGGTTCCACAAGTTGGTATCAGTGGAACCGGGACCGACGGCTTAACGTGCTCTCCGAGGCACGGGAACGGTGGTGAGAGAGAAGACAAATTTCTAAGCATTCCATGGATTCACCGTCCATCGTGTGTGGGTAGGAGATGAGAAGGATGTTGTCTCGGGCTTGCGACCGACAATAGGCTGGTTTAAGAAAAGGAGGCCTCCTTTTTTTTTTATTGCGCGATAATACGCTCACCATCCACCATTCTACTTCTCTCCCACCCAACTAAATACTGTATAATTCCATTAATGCCGTCTTGGAAGCTCGTTCCATAAAGGAGGCAGACCTGCTTAGGCCCAATTCTTTCAGTAAGTGATGCAAATATTTTGCTGGAACTCCTCTCGCACCAACTTCCACTGCGTAAAGCTGAGTCTTGAACCCGTTCCTGATCATTTCTTTTGTGAGATCATAATATTTATTCGACAAATCTATGACAAATGTACGTAAGAAAAGTGTATTTATCATTAGTACATGCCGGGTGGGTTTGAACCGACCTTTGTAGGATTTAAGTTACGCGTTCTTACAACCGAGCCACCACCGCGCCATAGGAAGACTATACACAGTGGTTTTTTTTTATATTAGCACGACATGTAACCTTGCGCCCACCTGATAGTTATGTGGCGCGCGAGGTCCATGAATTAGACACTCATGTCTGAAATCAGTCTAAACTATGCCGGCTTGACTGGGCATGACGGCAATTCGATCCTGATACACTGTACTATGGTTTATCGGCACGGACAGTGGATACTTCCCCGCTCCGGCAGACTGGGCAAATTACCACCATCAGTCCGGTGATAATGAAGTAGACAGGTATTAAAATATTCAAAACAATGAATTGTTTTTCATCCGGTTATTAAAGTTTCAAGCCAAAATATATTTATAAACAAAAAATCATGCAGTTTATTAATTTAACGAATGAAACTTAAAACTGGATAATAACTACGTAGTAGCTCGGAAATTTTAACTGTAGATAACAGAACAGAACGTATTCAGTAAATTGGCGCTGCGTTTTTGTATAACAATATATTTCACACTGCTTTTGGATAACCTACAAATAAATGAATGATTTATAGTGGCTAAATTTACTTTTTGCAGAGTTCTTTCTCTCTAGGGGTTCTGTTGTTAGACAAAATGAAAGGACATCATTAACCTTGTATGGGGATTTGGGCTAAACTGTATTCCCAGTTATACACGTATAAAAAAAGGAATAAATATATTTATTTGGTGCCAAACCATACACAGAGCATATAAAATAGAAAAACTAAAAATAAAAAAGAGTTCTTCGCGCCATTTTGCGTGTACATGTCAAGTGCAAGTTTTTGTTTTGTAAATTAATTTACTGTGGATATTATTGGTCAAAAGTGGTGTTGTTTTATTTAATAATGTGCTACAATGTGAATAATTATGGAAAACGATAAATTGGACTTTAAATATGGGGCACAAATTGCAGTTTATTTTTTGCGGTTTTCCCGCGCTGTCAACTCCTATATTTTACGCGTCATGTTTAAGCTATGGTGCCGCGAGTGACTCCAGAAAAGCATCAAATTCTGCAGCATCTGGAGTTTGATGATGACCTCATTAACTCATAAAAAAGAAATATATATTACGTCAGACTTGGCTGTATGGGCTAGACCCTTTGCCTTCCCTATTACCTCATACATCATCCATCAGGAGAAGAGAACCAAAAAATAAAAATAAAAAAAATGTATTAAAAAATTAAAAATTGAAACTAATCGAACATTGTTCTACGACCCAAGGCCTATAAAATTTCGCTCAAAATTATATTATTATTAGATTTGTATACTCTTTTTATATTACTGTATTTTTATGTTACTGTATATTTTTTACATCGAATAAATTATTATTATTATTATTTGCAGCATAACCCCCCGCCAGTGATGCTGATTTGCGCGCGAAAAAACTGCCAGCCCTCTTGTCACATACAGCATTAACCAGCCGCTTAGACAGTTATTTTAAGAAATTCTTAGCACTTGTCCCCCACGGTCCCATTGTCAGAGACATGACTGCTATTTATGAAAGTTAATTTCAAATATATAATTAAGTACTTAAATACAATGATCGAAATACTCGAAATACACTGACCATAGCGGTGTGCCTTCGTCTCGGAGCCCGAACTGTCCACCCGAACCAGTTTCAATTCGGAAAACCAGTCGATCAGCCCAGACATCACGGGCTTTCTTGTGCTAGAAGTGCTGGCCTGTTGAGCCGTGGAAGCTTGGCAGGCCTCTGGTGTGGGATGCGACATGTATCTACACATTAGCTCTAGCTCTATCTCGTCAGGCGCAGGAAGTGCGGCGGCTACTGTTGAACTACTGAACCTCAAGTTCCGCAAATACGCTAACCCACAACTTTGCGCCGTTTGGAGTCAGACGATGGGCCTTCGGCAAGTCGTCTGGCCAAGGAGTTGTCAAAGCGGCTGACGGAAAGGTCTGGAGACAGAAAGGCTGGCAATTATCTCTGCCAACGTATTAGCCTCGCTATACAAAGCGAAAATGTTGCCAATCTCTTTGGGACTATCTCGGATGGGACGTCTCTAGAGGTCATGTTTTATTTATAGTTTAGTTTATTTTTAATTTTATAATTTAGGTAGCTTATAATAATTAATGTATTTTTTTAATTTACTTCGAATAAAATTAATGTTCTCTAGTACTTAAATATTATAATATAATGTTGACGCAAAAGTTTTAAAAGTGTGTTTTATCCTAAAACTAGTGTAATTATCTTAAGTGGACTATAACTCAAGTCGTCTCCCTCAGCTATCTCTGTCTTTAAAACATTACGGCGCATTCATACTCCATCAGGACATTAATATTTTTTATTGGTATACCCGCGTGTGATTGTCAAAAGAGCAAATATATTTTTTAGGGTTCAGGTGTCATTGTTTGAACCTTTATTTGAAATAAAATAGGGTGACATATTTTTTAAATAAAATAATTATCCGAAAAACAATTACTACTACTACATGGTGAATAAGGCCGCGTCTGAAAATCGTGATAAATACGTAAAGATAAGGGAGTGTTATTATTAATTGATCTCACCCACAGCCAAAAGACGAAATAGAAGGTGAAAGAATTACGTAAGTCAACGTTCGCGCGATCGTCGACCTCTGATTTGTTGATCTATATTAGGCTCTGTATGAGTGGCGATATTTTTAGGATAACTTTTCAGCACCTTAACTTAAGATTTTATTACTAAATAAATTAAATAAAATATATATAGAACTTTATTTTCATTCCAGAATATAATATAAAAATATTTGCTCTTTAATAAATTCCGCACAGTATATTTTTTTGCTCAAGTTTTGATAAAATTTCTAGCTGAGTCTAAAATTGATTTTCGTAGCTTCTATCAAAAAATAATTTGTGTGCTCCAGTAAAACCCTTAAGAAGTCCAACATGCTTATCAGTGCCATCTAGTGCATCAAGGTATAGAGGTAATTCGTTTTGCTGCCGTGCAGATTCAATTCAATTCAATTCAATTCATTTATTCACCATAAGATACATGACGTACACTTGGTTTTGTCAGTTATACAATCAACAGTTTACATATCATGGAAGGATAGCAAAAGATCGACCATTAGTGCAAAGAACAGCCATCGTCATAACCAAATTAGGACTATGTAAATTATACACTCCCTAAATATAGATGCTGCTGTAAAAGAGCGTTGTCAGTTACTATACTACTTAAACCTACATTATTAAATTAGATGTCAGTAAATGTCACAAAATATATTAATAAATATTACACTATGTAAGATAAGCAGCTGTAAAAGGGCGTTGTCACTTAAAAACTAAAAATTAAAAATTAAAAAATATATATAAAAAACTTATGTTTGTTATCAAAGTAACCTAAATGTCATAATTAAAATAATAATAAATAAAAAATATGAAGGAATGTCACCTAATATATTCCTCTTTTAAAGCATCCTCTATGGTGTAATATGATTTGTTGATTAGAATAGTTTTAATTCTGTCTTTGTACATATTATAATCTAAGTTGTTTGTGTCTACAGAGAGTTTATTATACAATTTGACACATTGACACAAGAAGCCCTTTGATATTTTATTTAATCTGTGCTTTGGTACTTGGATAAGAGATGACATGTGATGGTAACGTGAGTTTTCTCTAAATTGCATTTTGGGAAACTCCTTAATGTTCTCCTTAATATATAGCAAACACAGCATTATATAATTACTGTACAAAGTAAGAATACCTAGTTGTTTAAAAATAAGTCTACACGAGTCTCTGGGCTTTAAACCTACAATGGATCTAATAGCACGTTTTTGCAAAATAAAAATTCTTTGGGCTTCGGATAATGAATTTAATAAACTTGTTGACTTTTCCGACTTGAAACTATTTAACTACAGCTATTTTTAAGAATATCCTGTCAAAACATTGGCTTGACCGAGTTTTTTGAGTGTTTCCGACGTGTGTTGACGACACAATATTACACGGGCAACGCCGGGTCAAACAGCTAGTTCCAAATAAATAGATAAACCATTCCTAAAGAAAGCTTGGTTTTACGGTCGTGATGATACTTTATTTTTCACTGATTTGCAAATTAAAATAAATCGTCTGTATAAATGCGCCCTTAAGCGACTTCGCTAAAAGATATTGCGATATACTTTTTTAACGAGATCGTGATTTTTCTTGCCTTTTTTCATAGTTAAAGGTGACATTTAAAATATTTTTCTCGTCTTAAAATGCATTTTACATTTAACCGTTTTGAACCGTTCGTTGCTCGTGTAATATTGCGTGAAATTTGTTAAAGAGCAAAAGAGATTGCCCCAAAACCAGGCCCAATTTTTTTTGCAGCGTGCCTTAACTAAATAAAATTCAATAATCATAACAATTTATTGTCGTTTTTGTAAATTTAATTACAACATCTGTTTTACCCCAGCATTAAAATATAATTAAATTAAATAGTCAATATTGGTTAAGATTTTTTATTTTGGTTCTCTTCTCCCGATGGATGATGAATGAGATGATAGGAAAGGCAAAGGGTCTAGCCCATACAGCCAAGTCTGACGTAATATATCTTTCTTTTTCATGAGTTAATGAGGTCATCATCAAATTCCAGATGCTGTAGAATTTGATGCTTTTCTTGAAGTCACTCGCAGCACCCTATCTCAAACACGTCGGGTAAAATATGGGAGTTGACAGCGCGGGAAAACCGCAAAAAATAAACTGCAACTTGTGCCCCATATTTAAAGTCCAATTTATCGTTTTCCATAATTATTCACATTGTAGCACATTATTAAACAAAACAACACCACTTTTTACCAATAATACCCACAGTAAATTAATTTACAAAACAAAAACTTGCACTTGACATGTCCACGCAAAATATCGCGAAGAACTCCCTCAATTGGTTGAGATTTATGTTCTTTATTATGATCAGGTACTTTATTATAGATAAAACATATGATTTCCAAATGTAAACAATTCTCTGATTATGTCGGCGGGGTGGAATAAACTATTGAATTATTAACGTGAAAAAAGTTTTTGTCAATTGTTGTTATGCAATTAAATAAAATTAATTACAGATTATGAAAACACATTATATTAACTATCAAATAAAAAAGAAATCACTATGGCTCGAGAACATTTGATGATATGTCATTTTATATTATAATCTAATCTACAATAAAAATAAAGAAATGAAATAAAATATCGTTTATTTGCAATAAATACGAGTATAGTGGTCACAAAACTTTAGTCAGGTCTACCCACATATATTCTACCTGCAAGCAGGCGTGCAAATCTTTACTTACATACTAATATCATAATTACAACTACATTAAAACAAAAACAATATTAATTTGTAATGTTTTGCACTCAAGATACTGTTTTACGCTATAAAATGTATGGTCCAGTAGCCTATTACTAAGAACTACTTAAGTATTTTTTAATTTTATTTTAAATCTAATCAAAATAATTTATTTGTATTGGTTTTCTCAAAACAACTTGGATACAGTCAGAACTAATAAAATTAATCCAATTATCAAAACATATGTACTAATCAAAGTGGTAATAATGGTTGGACCGTAAACAGGCAATAATCCATATTTATGTATGTTATGCACAACATTATTGCTACAAGCAAGTAAAACTAACTAACTTAGAAAGTACTTAAATAAGATCGTGGCTGTAAGAGGCCGTCTCAGTTTACATTCTAAATACTTAATAATTATGATGTACAGAAATTATAAACATATGTCAGATAATTTATAAAACAAAAAATAATAATAATAATAAAAAAGACGTGTCATCTTATAATCTAAATAATAATTATTATATGTCAATTAAACATAAATTCATAGCTGTAAATGAGCCGTGTCATCTTATATTCTAATAGCATATAAAATTAATATTCGTGGCTGTAAAATGGCCGTGTCACCTTACAATCTAAATAAAATTTGAATGTCAAGTAAATAAACTTAAATTTAAATTTAAATTCGTGGCTGTAAAAGGGCCATGTCAATTAAGAATAAATATAAAATTAAATAATTATAATATTTGTCACGTTTGGCGGGACATTCAAATAAAACTAGGAATTTAAGCAAGGAAGTTAATATATTAAGTAAGATGAAGTTAACAAAGCAAGAGAATCTACAATTATATAAAGGGAGGGTCGTAAGCCAAAACTTAGCCCTATCACTCTTTATGCATCCGTTGATCGTACGTAGGGGTACCTTCCCTCGGAGAGCCTGAAGATGGGGACCCGGAGAGCGCTGCCGATCCCAAGCGGACAACGAGGCGTCACGGGGATCCTGGGCAGCGGGGTTATCTTCTCAAGCTGGGTCCCAGCTCTATAGTCCTACTGGAAAAACCCTGGAACGCACGGGGAGCACACGTTACGTTCCATCTCTAGATCCACCACCACTCCAGTCCACACCAAGACAAGATACCATGTAGTTGGTGAGACCGCAGCGGTGGTGCACAAATAAAAATGAATCTACTGCACGTGGTCATGAAGTGACCCGTACTATTTTCAATTCAATACTTACCCAAGCTACGGGGGCGACAATATCCAGTAGGATGAATTTATATTTATAATTATTAAGTAATACGTATATGAATCTGGTAAAATATTTATTATAAATTAAAGCAGCACATTGGTTTTGAAATTCAAGTGTCAAAATCTACACTGACAGGTGACGTCCTAAATATGTGCAAGGCAAAGGATGTCGATTGCAGCCAACAATATTTATTCCTTGGCCGCATGTAATACAATCGTTACATATTAAGAATTATTATTAATTTATAAAATTTGGCCGAGTACTTCTATGCAATTATTTAGTAATAAAATATAAATTAAATAACTATAGTCGTAAATAAACCTATTATAAAAAAATACAAATAAAATAGCTTAGAAAAGCTATTTGGTTTGTTGAGAAAGCGAGCGATAAGGAGATTTTCACAATAGGTTGGCTTATCATGAAGGCTTGTTTGTTTTGATTTCAGCTGGTTCGTGTTCCGATGCCAAGCAGACGTTATTCAAGGGGCATTGCTACCTAATCGCTGGTCATCCTCAGGCATCCTGGGCCACTGCCAAACAGGTAAGATATAATGGTTGCTTCGACGTAAAAAATACTAAATAAAAATACATTTAGTTATACAGAAAGAAAAAGATAAAAGTATAATTTAATTAAATAAAAAAATGGAAAAAAAAACTGTTTTTAACTTACATGCATAAAAAAATAATTTCCAGTCAAGCCGGCATATTGTTAAGAACTGATGTCATTGATGAGTGTCTGATTCCAGTTGCTAACATTCATGGACCTTGCTCGACACTTACCATCAGGTGGGCACAACGTCACATGTCGTGCTAGTATATAAAAAAAAAAAAAAAACAAACATGTGTAGACACATTAGCCCCATCACACATCCAGGCGAACTCGTCAAGCGCGGGAAGTGCGGCGGTTTCTGCTGAGAACCTCAAGTTGCGCAAATATGCCAACCTCGGTACAGGTTACTAATTTGCGCCGTTTGAGGTCGAGACGATGGGCCCATGGGGTCACAGCCAAGCGTCTGGCCAAGGAGTTGGAAACATAAAGGCTGGCAATTATCTCTGCCAACGCATTAGCCTCGCTATACAGAGGGGAAATGCTGCCAGCCATCTTGGGATTATCCCTGAAGGGTCGTCCCTAGAGGACATGTTTTACTTATAGTTTATTTTTATTTTGTATATTTTGTGTGCAATAAAGAATTTTATTACTATATCAATGGATTTTTTTAGTGTACGCTTAAACGATCTTAAAAGTAACTTAACTTTAAGAAATCGAACCCAGCAGTTTTGTAATAAAATATTTGGGTTAACAAGCTAACTTTGACAAGATTATCCTGTACAAAGTTTATAATCTCATAATGTAATAACGCTGACAACTTTTACTAAAACAATCTCCGCAACTTGCGGGAAAGCATTTTATGTAAACATCGCTTACAGGCATTGTGTGGGTGGGTACTGATTGTATATTGTTTAAAGTGAGAATTAAGGGGAAACAGCGCGGCGGGGATAGGGAAGAGGGGCGGTTAGGCGCGCGCGTATAGCCGCTGCCTCTCTCGCTCTCTCCCGCTCCTTCTTTCTATTTCTTTCTTCCTCTCGAAACAGCGCGGCGGGGAAGGCAAAGAGGGGTGGATAGGCGCGCGCCTCGCGTATAGCCGATGCCTCTCTCGCTCTCTCCCGCTCCTTTTTTTTCTTTCTTTCTTCACGTGTCTGCAACTATGCGTGAACACGCAGCCACGCGCATTCATTTAATCTCCATATTCCTACCAACTACGAAATCAATAATCTGCAAGTTTAGTTCTCACCTTTGCGGTTCGTCCTACGACGCACCCTTTTTTTTTAAGTGTTTATTTTATGATAAGTGCACAACATGTGACCCTGCGCCTTGCTGCGCGCCCGCTACGCACGTTGACTTAGCTTCGCTTTGTAGGAAAGTATGTGAGGAAAGTAACACGCTACACACAAACTGCCTCCGTGGTGGTTAAGTCCGTGGATTTAGACTCGGAGGTACCCGATTCAATTCCTGGACGGGGCACAATTATATTTATTAATTTAAATGAATAAATTTTAATTACTGGTTTGATTACTGTAAAACTAACATTAATGATGCATTATGATCCTATTTACCCAGTAAGCTATGCCAGCTCGCTTTAAAGTGCTTAATTGTATGAAATTTATTTTTAAATAAAAAGTGACTTTTCAATTTGGTCGAGTTATGTTGGCAGAAAACTTTTGGCGGCTAACTTCACACCGGTTAATTTATTTATGATATTTCTCGAGTTTGGTACCCTAAAGAAATCGACGAGCTTGCCATTTGTCATGATTTGCCTATAGTAAAGTTAGCTAAATGTGAATTCGCTTCTTTATAATCGTGGTTTCTGACCACCCCGAAAAGGAAACGGTCGTGATAATACTTTACACGCTACACTCGCAATTTGTGTGTGAACTTTGTTCATAGAGAACAGTAGTCAACGTGCGTAGCGGACGCGCAGGAATGGAATAGCGCCTTAGGTAAGCCATACACGCTACGGTCTACCGGAAAGGTTACCTGTGCAGGTTTGCCTGCGCAGGTCAACTAGACGGCGATAGCGTGTGAGGGGACGTTCCGGTGTACCGGAGCGGTCTTCAGTTATTTTTCGATGGCATCGATTGAGGACGATGACGCGCTGGCATTGTTAGACCATGCTTTAGTTTGGAAAAATAATAATAATAAAAACTTTGAAAATAAAACGAAAAAAGTGGTGCAAGCATTGGTATTTAAAAAGAAAAAAATATAGTCATGTTAACTTATTAAATAAATTAAAATTCGAAACGATTTTAAAAACTATCTCAGATGGGACTTAAAATACGTTTTATTTATTTATATTGAAGTAATATATAAACAGTATAACAGAATTACAATATAAATTTAAACTACTTAAAAGTAAAAATTAAAATAAATATAAACTAAACCTAATAAAAAATAAACTATAAGTAAAAAATGTCCTCTAGAGACGACCTTTCAGTGATAGTCTCAAGAAGACTGGCAACATTTCCCCTCTGTATAGCTAAGCTAATACGATGGCAGAAATAATTGCCAGATATAAGAAATTGTATTTCTGTGCACGAAAGATTATCAGTTACTTAAACCTAAAACCTGCACAGGTGACCGGAGTACTTGCACACACGCACAGGTACACAGTACGGTGTTACTCGAAATAATTGATTTTTGATCTTGCGTCTGTCGCCTGAGCAGGTTCGAAAAACTACACAGGTACTACCCACACACACTCCGGACTACCTGCGCAGACATACCTGCACAGGCAGACCTCTCCTGTTAACCGTAGTGTGTATGGCCGCCATTCGTAGGGTTCTGTGCTTGTTATACAGTATTCTCAACGAACCCGATACACCTAACTATCTTAAAGATTTATTTAGTTTTTTGAGCTCACATCACGTAAGAACCCTTCGTTTCTCTTCCAACTCCACTCTTTCCATTCCCTCTCATCACACCTCTTTCGTCTCTAAATCGTTTGCTGTCGTCGCCGCAAATCTATGGAATGAATTACCTCAGGATATTAGACAAGCTTCTAGTCGTGCTATATTCAAGAATGGGGTGTACAAATATTATCTTTAACTTAAACTATTTTCTTTTTACTTCTATTGTATTGCCACTCTTTTCACACTTTCACAACGAGCGACGTCTACTTTTGTCCCGCTTCCTTCATCACATGAGTAGTTTTATTTTGTATGTATTATTGTATATATTACATAATAACCTATTTACGTATTTGTATATGTAATAGTAAGTATTATTTTTATGTATTTGTTTTATAAATTGTTATTTTATATCTATTATTGCACATTATATGTTACTTACCATGAAAACTGTCCTAATGTCCTAAAGGTTTGGCTGTCAGAGAATGCCTAGCGGCATTAAGTCCGCCTTTGTACACAGTGCAATTAAGTTATAAAATAAATAAAGACAGTAAAACGATTGAACAACACAAAAAACATTTTCGCTCAGTAATACGATCTGTCAAATGTAGCCTTATTAAAGTGACCTTTAGAAGTCCGAAATCTTCCTCCAAAAGGATATTTATTTGACTTAACAAAAAAAATGTCCCGTATTCTCTCGTCCACAACAAAGTAGGTATATGGTTACATCCATAAAGTGAACTATTTTATTTTTGGCGGGACATTTTACTACATTGTCCTCTTTGTTAGGTTGAATTTGTCGAGCTCGTCTTCAAGAGAAAAGTTTTAACTAATAATAAATACAAATTTGCTCAACTACATATTGGGTCTGCCCATAAAAGGGTAGTTAACAAATGTAAATAATAAAAATAAAATAAAACCCGCCTTTGAAATAATAATTACAGAATATAAAGAACAACATTGAAATTTTAAATGTTTTTTTTTTCAAATTCCAATTCAAAATCGTTTATTGCACAGAATACAGGTAGATATATCCTACCATAATGGTATGCAAATAATAGTACATGTCAATTACAATTAAAATTATATTTGTCAACACTTATAATGTAAAAATTCTTGGATACTATAAAAACATTGTTCTTTTAACCATTTATTTAACAGCTTCTTAAATTTAATTATTGATGTCAATCGTTTTAATTCTATAGGCAAACCATAATGATAATGGTTGTTAACCAAATTTAAATCGTTCGACCGCCTCCGTGATCTAGTGGTAACAAACGTTGCCGTGAACTCGGGAGGTCGTGGGTTCGATTCCCACCGGGGGCAAGTTGTACATTGTATAATTTGTCTCGGTCTGGGTGTTTATATGTATAATATGTATATATTTACAAAAAAAAAAGTATAATATGTAGTTTATCAACCATCTAGTTTCCGTAACACAAGCCTTGTAGCTTACCACGGTAATTAGATGGCGCTGTGTGACCTGTTCTTCTGTTTTTTTTTTAAATATATATACATAAGATATATACATATACAAGAGATACCTCAACATAGTTTTAAAATACCTATTCATGATACTCCATTCAATATAGTTCGTCGACTTATTTTTTTTTATTTTCCACAATATGGCGTCTGGAATGAAATTTGACTAATGTCATATCATCAGTGACACTCGCGTAATAAAAACGAATTAAGTGACGTGAGAATCATCAAAGTAGGCCAACGCGTTTGGTCTCCAGTGTGCCACAAAGGAACAAACATACATAATATATACATACATACATAGGCTGATAAACATATAACATAAGGGTAAAAATATGTATTTTTTGTTTTAATATATAATAATATATAATATATATATATATGTGTATAAGCTGACCTTCAAAATTAAACTAGTACATTAGACCCTATTTTTAACTGCATATAGCCAGTCCATCTTGTTGAGCAACACCTTAATGTTGATGTTTTTTTACTAATAATAATTTTATTAATTAAACGTTAAAATAACAATAATAACTAAAAAAAAAGAAAAAAATATATATAAATTCATCTAACATTCATTCACATTTAATCATTCATTCGTTCCTTCAAACACCTGCTCCATCCTCACATCCTATCCATCTCACTCGCTTTCTTGTTCCTCTGATCCTTAAGCTTATAGCCCTTATTTGACAAAAGCGGCGTACTCAGCACCTAATGAGCCATCACACGAGATAACCAACGGCGTAAATGAAGCTCTGAGATCTTCTGCTGCCCTGTCGTATTTACGGTGTTTCTCGTGTGAATGGGTTTGGGAGATGCTTCCCCAGGTACGGGTTCCGTACGAGGTTGCGTCAGCATTAACAATGCAACCATCAAAAAACGCTTTCCTCGCTGGTTCCCATACTCCGTGAAGCATTAAGTCTCCCACAAGTGCGGGCTGACTAAAAGTTGCATCTCGCATAATTGGCTTAATTGTTCCAATTCCCCAAGCAATATCCGCCCAACCCTTGCAATCGTCACGATGATGGTCGTGGCCCTGCTTCACCAGTCCGCCTTTTTTGCACTAATAATAATTGTTTCAGATATGCGAAGGTCTAAACATGCACTTGTCATCAGTTACATCCCCTGAAGAAGATCGATTTCTTATATCTGGCATTCGGCAGAGTGTGGATTATAATCCCAACTCCGTGTTCTGGCTCGGCTCGAGGTTGGATGAAGGAGTAACCTGGGTGGATGGAATGGACACCGTGTATGAAGCGTGGCCGCCGTATAACGAAACTGGAGTTGGAGATGGTGATCATTGCCTGGGAATGAAGGTTGGTAATTTAATTTCCATTTTTGTAGCCTTTGATAAGTACGTTGGGTCATTTTCGAATATAATTGCGTAGCTACTTTGAGCATTGCTGCGATGAGGGTTCAGTGTATAGGATTAAAAGAGGGGTTATAATTTATTAGCTTACATACATACACATCTTCACGCCAGATCCCTTGCGGGGTAGGCAGAGACAATTGAGCGCCACTTGACACGATCACGACATACCTCTTTCGCTTCATCGACGTTCATCAACCTCTTCATACATGCCCTTTTGTTACGAAGGCTTTTTAATGCACCTTCAGTCAGTGTTTTATTTATTTGATCGTGATATGTGAGTCTCGGTCTGCCAGGGCCTCTTTCACCCTCAACTTTCGCATTATATATCTGGTTCGTCAATCTTTCTTTGCTCATTCTTTCAACATGCCCGAACCATCGTAGCATGCCTTTTCTTATTTTTGTCCCTATGCTTTCCTTTATACCAACCCAATTATTAGCTTAAATGCTTATTATAAATAACATTACGGATATTTCGGACATATTATCAATTTTATCTACTCTCATATCGTAAAATGCGAATTACAAACTTCAAAACGATTTTATATTGACATACTTTATAAACATACTGCTGAAATTTAAAAATAGAATCACATTATAACACTTTTTCTCTAACAAAATAATGTTAAATTTCATTTTAAAAATAAAATCATATATATTATATAATATTTTTTTTTAAGGCAAAGGTTCCATTACAAAAAAGTTTTGATTCCAATTTTTACTTGTCTATAGCAGCGCCCGACATAGCGCGTGCACGGTCATAAGCTAGGTTTTGGCGCCATTTCATTGTTTAGGACTTATGTATTCTGTAACATGGTCATTTATAAAAAATAAAAATAAAAATTGGCGCCATCAATACGTTTTGTTGTATAGCATTTCGTGTGATTTTTTTTATTCTTGCTTAAAATCCTTACTCTTTTAACTTTTATCTTTTATTTAGTAGGTTCAATCCCAATGTATGAGAGTAGATAAATTAGTGTATGAAACTGCACATAAGTAGGTATTAAAACACTTCATAACCTACTATTATATGCCTAATTTTAGATAGAAAAAAATGGATCTCTAAAATGACTGTAATTTTATTCCCTAGAAAGCTATTAGACCGCATGTGTCAAAAGTACACTCATACTTGAAAAGTCTGAATGCAAAAGCAAAACAGTGGTAGCTCGGTTGTAAGGAAGATTTCCTTCAAGCCAATATAATATATATATAATATATATTGTCGCAGTACAAACGAACGTACAGTATAATACGAAGCCAACGTTTGCTCGCAGCTACTTGACCAGATTGTACTGTACAACCCATATGCCTTAGCTGTGTACCCACAACTGCTTTTATTAATTGTTGTTGTTTATTTTTTGTAAGTTTTCTTTATTTTTTTTTTATGTTTGTAGTCCATTTGCGGTAACTTCTAATTGACCCTTTATGTTTCCATTTATTTTTTCCAAATTTGTTATTAGTCGTTAGTTATCCTTTAATAATTAAATAAATAAAATAAATAAATAAACCAATACACTTTTCTACGTACATTTGTCATAGATTAACAACACCCTCGGAGAGCACGTTAAGCCGTCGGTGCCGGTTCTACTAATGTTCCACTAACTTGTGGAGTCGTTAATAAATTGTTATCAGACCCTCGCCAACCTGTCTGGCAAACATGACATTCTAAAAATAAATATGAAGGAAGTTTTGTCTGTTTGCCTCACCTACACGCTAAACCGAATTTCATTAAATTTACCAGAAAATCCTTCTTAGAACCCTGAGACAAAGGCTATATGACGTCATCATGTAACTACATCATGTGACTCCACGGCCATTTATCAGTTTAATGGATGTTTTTGCTGACTGCTATATTATACAGATATAGCTAATTATTATAGCTATTCATAGAAAAGTTTTAAGTAAATAATACTCGTTCCAACCCTAAAGCATTAGTCTCCTGATCCAACGATTTCTCTTGTCTCAAAATTCTTTAAGTTCTACTTACTAACAAAAACTCCTTCAAAGACATAAACATGGTAATTTAAAATATATCATTTACAATTTTCAGTGGCGTTCCTCACCAGTACCATCACAGCCGAGCGGTTTTTTCTGGGTTACCCACAAATGTAGCACACCCAGCGGCTATGTGTGCAAGCGAAGATTGACCAGAGAATATGTGTTAAGAAACCAGACTATAGAAGACGACTCTGGTGAATTGACCAGCCCAAACTACCCCGGGTCCTATGAGAATGATCTGGACTACTGGGTACATGTCGTAGGTCCAGAAAATACGAAACTGGTGTTCGTGTTTTCAACTATCGACTTGGAGAAACAGAAAGATTGTCTTTATGATTTTATTGAGGTTAGTTTATAGGTACCATATTTTTTATATGTCAATAAATCAAGGTTTTTTATATTTATTATTGTCTTGTAGTTAATATTATTAATATATGTTGCCGGTAGTATTTAATTTATTTATGTACGAGTTAGCAATTATTGGTATAAAAAGTGGTCTAAAAGAGATCCCTGTGGAACTCCACTAGGAATCAACGTTAAGTGATAACCTTCGCTCGCTTTGGACCTGTTTTCATGGTAGATTGAAACTGTAATTTATGAGTTACTCACTTTATTTTACATGATTATTGTTATTTAATAGAAATACGTTAGTTATTCACCCTATCAGTAGTTTTACTGTAATCTGTATATATCCCATTAATATAAACAATGATATATTTTTTTAAATTATTTTTTTCCTGCTTGTTTCTTAGTTGCAAGTTAAAGAAAATGGAAAGTCATCACGATATTGCGGGAAGATGGGAATTACAAGATGGGTGGCTCCCAGCAACCACGCAGACCTACATTTTCATTCTGATTACAAGTAAGTAAAATTGTAATTTAGAAGAAACGATACCGATATACATTGTTTAGTTAAGGCACCGAAACACTATGTTTTGTCGCAACATTCTGCCAACATATTAGATTAGTTAAGAGATCTAGGAGTATTGTGCGGTAATTAGATATCACGCTTTTGAAGAAACGGGTTCATTACTTAATTGATGATGACCCATCAAGATGCGTCAAGGTATAAGGATTTCACTTAAAATAGCACATCACATCGAAATTTTCTTGCTAGAAATCTTCTGATTTATTTTAAACATAGACGTTAAAAGTTTTAACATGGTTTCCTCTCAAATAATTTTCGTCTCGTTTTTCAGTAATCCAGGTAAAGGATTTCACCTAACTTGGCACGCAGCAGAGCTTACCGGTTGCCCTTCTCAAACCTTTACTGCCAAGGAAGGCGTCATCTTCAGTCCGAACTACCCCCTATTCTTGCTTCCTGGACTTGATTGTACTTATAATATTCATGCACCTACAGGTAATATTGAGATTTTCATGTTACATCTATATTACGAGTATGTTCATTTTAATATTTCTTCAAATTAACAACAATCATTATTAATTGTATTTACATATTTCTTGAAAAAACTTATTTTTGCACTTATTTTTCTTAAATGGAAAAACATGGTTACCTATGTTACTAGTTGAATTTGTTTGAATGTGAAAACAATAAATTGATTAAGTGAAAAAATAATGTTTTTAGTAATGGCATCAAAGTTCTATTATTATTATATTATATTAATTTTTAGGAAAACGCATCTTTCTCAATATTACATACTTCGATTTCGGCTACGGAAGGTTCGAGAGAGGGGTCCCAATATCAACCCAACTTAATTACACCGACACTTCGATATTTGAGGTCCAAGTGGACATTCTAAGACCTCCAGTTCGTCCATTTAAAACCCCAAACATTCTAACCAACGGACTGTTTCTATCCAATTCGGAAGTCTTAAGAATTCGAATGCTAACCGGATTAAATGCAACAGGAAAAGGATTTTTTGCATATTATAAGACTGGTGAGTTGTTTCTAGTTATTGTTTTGCTATAGCTATCCAGACAAAGTAGAATAATTTATAATCACTAGAGACGTAGACGAATATACATATATATAGACATGTTAAAATCATTAGAAATGTTAAGTATTAGTTAAATCAATTTTTAATTGTTTGTTGTGTTAACATGGTATGTTATTTTCTAAATATATATGTATACGTCACCATTAGTTCTTTGATCACCAAGCATAGCAAAATATACTTTACAAAAAAATATTATTATCTATTTGTTTAAACTGGTTTAAATAAATTAAATATTTTCCTGTTTCAGATTTTTTAAAAGTTTGTTACTATCCTTTCAGTGAACCACCTAAACGCTACGCACGTATTGGACTTGGGAGAAGTCCGCTCAGGTCGGCTGTCAGCTCTCAACTGGCCGGCACCATCCCCTCCGCGTGCCGTTCTAACTACCCGCATTCTATCTCCACACAACCATACCCTCAGTGTCGCCTTTTCCCATACTAATTTAGTGCCCAATACCGAAGAAACTTGGCCTTGTGGCGATGGTGAAGGATGGATTAGGGTAAAAAATAATCCATTTATCTAACAAATAAATATTTTATGTAAATTTTAAAAAGTAAGAAAAATATAATTATTAACCACTTAAATAATACAAATTAAATTAAACAGAAAGTTAACCCAAAAACTAGAAACAAGGAATGAAATATTAATAAAAACCTGCTTGAAATCACTGCGAATGGGATAGTGCCAAGGATAATTAATGGCAGCAATGCTGATTCTTTGGCCCAAATACTGCTCAACTATTTGTTTCCTGAGACCAACTGTTTCGACAACGCCTTGTTTTTTTTATATTAGGTCAAAGACAGTTACACGGACTATAACGGCACTGAGTGGACTCTGTGCAAGGTGGTCAGGGAGAGGAGGAAGGTGGAGTCAGGCTCTCCTCTCGTCATCAACTCGTATCTCAACACTCTACTCATCACCCAAGCTACTGGAGGGATCGGGTTCGATTTGGATGTACTCGTCATGGTTAAGAAAGGTTAGTTGCATCAAGAGGTCTACATGAGTCTGAGCTGATTAAAAAACGTGTCGCTTATTTTATGTCATAAATTTCGTCACAAAAGTCATACATATAACCTACTCGAACCCACATTTTTCATTATATATATATGTGAGATATATATATATATATACATATATGCTGTGCATGCCGCCGAAAACAGGAGCCGGTGGCGTGCTATCATCAAGACGCACACCATGCAATGAAGAAACACTACGCAAGGAGAATACTATTACAATTAGTATTATTATTATATTGTTTTAAATTTTCAGATCCGACATACAGAAACAAATTGTTAGCCCTATCGGACGAGACAAGCCTGGAGTCGTGTTACCCTAATCCCTGTTTAAACGGAGGTTACTGTGCCACTGACGACAACAAGAACTTTTGCACCTGTGCTAGTTATTTTACTGGTAAGTAACGTTTATACCAGTTTTTATAATTAAACTGATATAAAAATAAAAAATAATAAAATAAAAAATCATTTATTGTCACATAAAAACATTACACAGTCTTATTATATTGAACAAATGTGACAAAAGAAATCAGGTGTCAGCTGTTGTCGTGCATTTGTACAAGTACACATGCAAGACGCTGTTTTTCAACCTGTTCCTGTACTCACGTAGTGATTATAATTTTAAAATGACATGGTTTATATATATAAATGAAAAACTAAATAAAAAACTAACAAAACTATACAAAACCATACAAAAAAGCTAGGTAAACATTGCAGTGCATGGCAGAGTAAATGAATGAGGTTCGCTTCGTTAAAAATATTATAATTGTTACAGGCCCTTTAATTATGTATTTTCTAGGGCTAATAATTAAACCAAATAATATAAAAACCAAAAAAAAAACAAATAAAAACTAATAAATGTATAAATATAAACCTAACGTATGGAACCGATCGCCGCGAACCCGTTTTTTTTTTCTATGTCTATAATTCATGATATCTATATTATTCTATGTCTACATATTCATGATGTCTATATTTTTCTATGTCTATATATTCATGATGTCTATATTTTTCTATGTCTACATATTCATGATGTCTATATTTTTCTATGTCTATATATTCATGATGTCTATATTGTTATTGTGAATTATTTCAATAAAAAGTTGTGAATATATTTTATTTATTTATTATATGATTATGATAACCCTTACAGCTATATTTCCACATAATTAATAAAAAAACTTAAAATTGCCTCAGTCAACATAGGTCCCACTAGTCATATAAATAAATTTAAATATAAATAAAATTATATGTACAAACTTAAACTAAAATGTAATATTTTAATTACTTCTACTAATATATCTATTTAAAAATAATATATCTATTTATCTAATACTAATACTAATATATCTATTTAAAATTCATAAACAGTTATTTTTGCAGTCGGTGCATCATCATCAGATTATAATGGATCAATTTAAATATAAAATCAATATAATTATTTCAAACCACCCAGAATATCATCACAATCCTCAAAGGTTTAAACTGCCTCCGTGGTCTATTGGTTAAGTCCGTGAATTTAGACTCAGAGGTACCGGGTTCGATTCCTGGTCGGGTCACAATAATATTTAATAATTTAAATAAAATAAAATAAATTTATTTGTGATACTCTCGAGCTGGGTACGCTAGAGACATCGACGAGCTTGCCACTTGTCATGATTGTAATGTGTATTGGCTAAATGTAAATCCACTTCTTTATAAGCGTGGTTTTTAATCTTCCCGGAAGGGAAAATGTCTTGCTGACGATGATACATTAAGGTTTATTAAGGTAAACGTTATGGCCTTTTGTATGGAAATTTTAGGATGTTTTTTAATCCCTTACAGTAGCTGGTGTACCCGCAATCTTAGAACCATCTGGGATTGTGCGGAGCGATGGCAAGAAACCCGACGGAATGACTGTTGGGCCGTGGAAACTTGGCAGATCTCTGGTGTGGGATGGGACGTGTGTAGACACATTAGCTCCATCTCAGATCCAGGCGACCTCGTCAGGTGCGGGGAGAGCGGCTATTTCCGCGGAGAACCTCAAATTGCGCAAATATGCAAACCTTGGTTCCGGTTACGAGTTTGCGCCGTTTGGGGTCGAGACGATGGGCCCATGGGGACCGTCAGTGAGGCGCTTGGCCAAGGAGTTGTCAAAGCGGCTGACAGAAAGGTCTGGAGACAGGAAGGCTGGCAATTATTTCTGCCAACGTATTAGCCTCGCTATACAGAGGGGAAATGTTGCCAGTCTCCTCGGGACTATCTCGGATGGGACATCTCTAGAGGACATTTTTTATTTATAGTTTAGTTTATTTTTATTATTTAGGTAGCTTTTATTGTAATTCTTTTATACTGGTTGTATGTTTTATCCCTTACATTTTGCAGGTATATTTTGCATCCTAAACGCTTGCGATCGGTCCCCATGTTCCTTCGGAAACTGTACTTTATCCACCACTCGTATTGGGGGGGACGGATTCGACTGCTCCTGTTCGTCCGGATGGAAAGGAAGGAGGTGCAATGAGCGGATTCGTCCGTGCGCTTCTCGTCCGTGCAACAACCGCGGCGCATGTTCGGAACGGGACGGCGGATTCTTGTGCCAATGTAATCCTTCTTGGAAGGGTAAACGGTAAGATTTTAACATAGTAACCTACAGGGTAACTTATTGTTAAAATGTGGTTAAACGTGAATTTGTGGTCACAAGGTCAAAGATAAGATAGAGCGGGTATCAAACACATTCAAAATAGTATATTCATTTAATCCATTTTTTTTTGTATAAAATAATATTAATCCTACGAATAGGGGAATAAATCCCGTCCGCGTGCAATGGTGGCAAGAACGCTGGCTGAATTTCTCGCTGTATTGCAATACTGATTCTTTGGGCGAAGAAAGAGCCAGCCCTCTTGTCACCGGAGGAGACGACAAGACGCGTTGTTATGTCTTTTAAAAACTTTATTGCGCTTGGACTCCATGGGCCCAGAGTTTCTACAGCAAACGGCACAAATATGTAATCTATTAATATACTTACATACTTGCGCCGCTTGCCGAACTACGCATTTTCCGCAGCGGTCCCTGCTTTATGCGCTGTCCCCCTGAGATGCGACGCAAAACAAAAAAACATACGTAATGTTTGTTATATAATTGCTTGTTTGTGTGTACAAATTACCTATTTCCTAAATTACTAATATTAAACTGCCTTCGTCGTCTGGCGGTTAAGGCCGTAGATTTAAACGCAGAGGTGCTGGGTTCGATTCTTGGCCGAGTAAATATTTAATTTATTTGTGACTTTTTTGATCACTTTTTATTTATTATTATTGTCTGCTCTCTCAAGAGGGCTGGCTCTGCCATTACTCAAAGAATCAGTATTGCAATTCAGCGGGGAAATGCAGCCACCATTCTACGCGGACGGGACTTATATCCCTATCCATAATAACTATTTTATTTATATTTGTATACCAAAAAATTTCAGATGTGAAATCCCAAACCCAACTCCTAAAATAGTAAGTTTGGGTACAAGAATGCTTCAAGAACCATTTTGGTTGGGTTTGATCGCAGTTTTTGTGGTTCTGGGGATGATTGGCCTGGTCTGGTGTGCGAAGAGACACTTTCCTGAGAAAATTGAAAAGCTCCTAGCTGAAGAAGCCGACCGATGTGCAAGACGTAAGTTCGTTACTGGTTTTTCTTATTTTAAGAGTATTTTTGACCAGCGATTTTATGAAGCGAATTTATTCATTTAAAACAATAAAATATATATTACTTACTTTAAACAGCCTCAAAAAATGTTGTCAAACGTGAAAGCGTAACATTAAATAAAATAATAATAATAATAAACTTGCTAATAATATTATTTTAGATAAAAAGATCATATACGAGTATAACATAACTGCCTCTGTGGTCTAGCGGGTAAGTCTGAGGTTTAAGACTCGAAGGTACCGGGTTCGATTCCTGGTCGGGACACAATAATATTTATTAATTGAAATAAAATTAAATATATTTGTGATATTTCTTGAGTTTGATACGCTAGACATCGACGAGCTAACCACCACCACCCCGGAGATCGTGTCCTGATAATAAAAAAAAAATTATATATATATATAAAATGTTATTAAATTTTAACTTAAATATAAACTAAACCTATAAGATGACCACTAGAGACGACCGTTCAGGGATAATCCCAAGACTGGCAACATTTTCCCTCTGTATAGCGAGGCTGATACGTTGGCAAAAATAATTGCCAGCTTTCTTGTCCCCAGACTTTTCTTGCTTGCAGGCAGCTTGCCCGAAGGGCCCATCGTAAAGTACATTATAGGTAAATAAATATTTTTTATGAATTGTAACTACAAATTATCGTTTGGGGCTGTTCAAAGCAAGTAATTAATAAAAAAAAACTATTTTATGTTTTAAATGAGTTAATACGCTTCGAGTAATCGTATGTAAATCCGAGTGAAAGCTATACACTGCAAATTACGTACTAATTTCAAAGATGCGAAGCTTCGTGCACTATTTTTAATTTCAAATAATTTTCTAAATAATCTTCGCTTCTCAAAGTCAGTTTCTTTTAAACTTAATTAAAAAAAAAACAAAATGGCGTTATTAAAATATCATAATAATACTTTCTAGTCGAGATTTATGTAATAATAATTAATTAAGGTAAACATAAAGGTCAGGTAAGCTTTAGCTTAGGGTCGGTAACTAAATCCTTCCTTAGTGGCATTAGTCCACTTAAATGGCCGCATTTCCATACATATATATGAAGTCATATTTTTATTTTGTAAATTTGATAGTTTTTGTTATTTTTTTTTTTGTTTTGACAGTAATAAGTTTTTAATTTCTTCTTCTTTTTATATTGGTGAATGCTGTGACACCTAATTGGTACATATATTAGATAAGTTATAATTATACTATGTTATGTGTGTGATAATATATGTACTGCTGTGTGTACTAAATAAATAAATAGAGCAAGAATCGAGCACCACTGACGTCGTTTGCTCTGAATCCATTGGGCCCCACGACGCACTAAAGTTAGTAAGTTCGAAGAGGTCAAACTTGCCAAGGGACAGAGAGTTTCTGCCGTCTGCATTACCCGAATTCTGCAATATGCAATAAACCTTTAATAGTTCTTAGTGAATTTACTGTATAATATTTACTATAATATTGTCAACTGTTCGTTTTCCAACATGAATAAAAAAAAAATAAAAAAAAATTTGGGCCACAGTGCTAGAAGAGGTGTTGACAATCTAGAAAAACTTTTAGTAACGATGGTCCATTCTGGTAACTGACCACCTAAACATCGCAAGCCATCCACTGCGCCGAGGACTGAAATCACTGGAAACGGCTGGTGGAGTCACGATCCTCAACAGTGGGGTACCGACTAAAGAGGAGCAGGAAGTGACCAAATGCCACTAAGGAAGGATTTAGTTACGAGCCCTAAGACAAGTTTGACTTGTATCAGCCAATGGGAGAATTGTAAAAAATTGAAGCATTGGTATTGGTTGAAAAGTCTTTAACAAAGTTTAAAGAAACTGGCTGTCACTGGAATTGTGCGTAATTTTTCTTTTGTGATATATTTTGAATTTTAATTACCACCTTGTATTTCGATAATGCTTAAATTCCGATTTGGTAATTTTAATAATGCACTTAAACACGGGGTATAAATACACTTTCATTTGAGAAAAGAACTAACTTGGGATAATTATAATTCGATCCAAAACTATCGATTGATATAATTAATTACTTTACTCCGAATTACACCCTAAAATATAGTTATTTAATTGGTAATTATAAATTCATGAAGAAAAAATTTTAGTATTATACTCTATTCACAAATACTTATCTTAAAAAGTCAGTATTATTAGAACATTGCGAGGTAATGTTGCTAGAGTTAAAAACTGGATTGTCTATGAAAGTATGATGAGACGGAGACATTATTATTGTTTTATTCCAATAATAATAATTTGAATTAATTAAAAACAGCACGAAACTACTTACTTCAATAAAAAACATAATCCAATGTATATGTAATATAATGATATATGTACCTATATAGTTAACGGCAGGTAAAAAGAACGCTGGCCGGAATTTGCGATTCTTGGTTCCTAACCCACTTAAAAAGTACAATCTCGTAGGTACACGTTTTTTAAACATTTGTTGCTATTAATTTTTTTCATTTTTTTTTATTGATTACTGTTTGTGTTCCAAACCTAATTTTAGATAGAAATGAACGAATAAAAAGTTTACCATCCAAGTAAAAAAAAAGCTGAATAGAAAAAACTTGAAATTTAATAAATGAAATTTAATATTTAATAAATTTAATAATACAGCCCATATTTTATTTTGAAAAAAGTAATACATTATTACATTAAAAAAACTAAATTATTAAATAAACTAAAAAATAAACTTTTAAAACAAAAATAAAATAATATATTATAAATAAGTAAATTGCTCCAAATATTAAATTATATTATATATATATATAACCAGTGTTGTCCAATCTTGGTTTTGGTCTTGATTTTTGCAAGGTTAGTCTTGCGCAAGTCTCACAAGACTGAAAAGAATTTTTTCCTAAATTTTGCTTACAAAGGTCTTTTTTGGGCTTACGATTGATTTTTCCATTGGTAACTTTTCGTGTCTGCCTTGTTTAGGGTTTAAAAATATAGAATCCTTACAGTAGATGACTTGAAATATGACGATTTTTTTCCCTCTGACAAAGTTGTACGTATTGATGAATAAAATAATAATAATAAAATAATATGTTAAGCGTTATCAACAAGGTCTATAACCTTTTCAAATTTTAAGTAAATCCGACCAGTAGTTCTCGAGATACTAGTTAGCGGACAAACACTTGATTCACAAGGTTTCCTTACTATAATTAAAAACAAATATATATAATAAATAAATAAATAATAAATAAATAAATAAATAAATATTTCCAGACAATCACACAGCGCCATCTAATTTCCGTGGTAAGCTGCGAGGCTTGTGTTACGGAAACTAGATGGTTGATAAACTACATATTATACTTTTTTTTTTTGTAAATATATACATATTATACATATAAACACCCAGACCGAGACAAATTATACAATGTACAACTTGCCCCCGGTGGGAATCGAACCCACGACCTCCCGAGTTTACGGCAACGTTTGTTACCACTAGACCACGGAGGCGGTCTATATATTAGTCAGAGCAAGAGAGTTGCCAAGGAACATGACCAAAAACGAAACCAGCTCTTCTGATGTAAGACCAAGACTCGACCAGTCTAGCTTTAGGCAACAATATATCAGTTCATAACTGTACTGATACGTAAATGTACTCAGCCCACAGCGCTCTTTTTACACGCTGCTAACTATAACTTATGATTTGATTTGTTTGGCACTTAACTTCACGAATTCAAAGAATAGAAGGAACTTACGTCAAACATTATCATAAAGATGGCAAAAGCAAATGTCTCATCATAACGACAATCCAATCAATATTCGCTATAGAGTGTCGGTTATAAGCCTTATACTGAGCGCTTGTAGAACATATAAGACGTGAAACAAAAAAAAACAAAATTATTGCAAAAAGCGGGTACATCTCGTCGCGCCGGGTCGGCGATGTACGCGGCGTGCCCGCAGCGCGAGTGTGTCGACGCGCCATTTGTCCACAGCCCGAGCGGCGGAGGTGTCGCACCGAACGCTGCTAACTCGACTCGGTATCCGCAAGCCCTCTGTGCTGGGACTGTCGGCGCCGCATCGGCCCAACAGGACCTTTAGCTTGGACGATCTGTTAAAGCCGCCACCCAGACGTAAGGGGAGCTCCACGCGCGCTCCCTTGCACACATGCCATGCCCATCTCTCCATCTCACTCTATACACTAAATTTATAACATAGAGACGAAACACAAAAGACGCTATATAAATAGTATTGACAGTTATATAAATGCATTTTTAGATAAATTATTCTAACAAGATTACAATTTAAGTAGAAAATAACCTTTGTTTCATTTGATTTAGGTGTGCAAAATGTTAAAAAATATTACCATGGCAGCTAAAAAAAAAAAAAAATATCCTAAATAGAGTGTACCTATTTTTATTTTTTTTATACTAGCTCGACATGTGACCCTGCGCCCACCTGATGGTAAGTGGCGCGCAGGGTCCATGAATGTTAGCAACTGGAATCAGACCCTTATGTCCGACATCAGTCCCTAACACTATGCCGGCTTGAAAATAACGTAATAATAATAAATAAATAAATTTAGTAGGGTAGACTGGGTACGGTTGAAACAATTTCACTTATACCGACCATAGTTTTGCTCTTTATATTCCAATGGATAAAGACGATATGATGATAAAAGAGCATCTTCCAATGGGCAATGTGATTTTAGTTCCAGATGTTATTTTTAATAGTATACATATATTATTATTTTTTACGAATGTTTTTTCAGTTAAAACACATTCTAATAACACAAAATATAATATAACATATTTTATTAACTGTTTATTTAAACTCTAAAAATAATTAAGGAACTCTTCGACAATAATAATCAGTTTGAAATACTTCAAACGAAATTTTTAATCGGCCTTTAACTTTTTTAGAACACGCTAGTTCAAATCAAAGTATATTATATATTACCAGTCATCTGTAATTACAGACTTCTTAGGATTGATGTATAATTAACGTAAATAAACAAAAAGAAAAAAAAAACGAAAATCAACTATGATTTGTAAAAAATAAGTAAAAAAATAATTTAACTTTATTAATATTTAACTGTTTAATTCTTGATTTTAAAGACTTTAAAAACAAACCAATGAGACGTAAAGTAATTCCTATTTTACTAAAACAAAAAAATACTATCATCACAACAATATTGCAAATCTTGAACACCAATAATCTTTAACTGCATTAATAACACATCGAAATCATGATATTAAAGACTTTAAAACCAAACCAATTTAGTAATTTTTACTAAAAGAAAAATATACTACCATAATAAGATCACACTTTACTCATAAAATTTCAATCTCAGCAAATACATTACATATTCACAAATAACACGTTTAGGTAACGTAGAATTTGGGGCGCCCCAAATATCCATTTTAGTTTTTAGACACACACATTGTCTGGTATCACAAAAATGCATCGGAGCGCGGCGTTGTGGAAGCTTATATCCAGGATGTAACCTGCTAATCCGTTTGGCATCATTGAGTTGCTGGAGACATTCTAAACTGTATCTTTATTCCGACAAATTATGCTATCAAGTTAAATTTAAATCTGAGTCTGTACGTAAACAGTCCTAAATATTTATTAATAATATTTGTTCTTGACAGTATTCATAATAGAGTTGGGGATCAACAAGTTCCAAATGTTGCAGAATTTGATGCTTTTCATGGGGTAATTCGCGTCAATATCGCCAACACAAGACCGGGTATATAAGAGTTCACAGCGCGGGAAAACCTCAAAAAATTAACTGCAACTTGTGCCACATATTAGTGTCAAATTTATCGTTTTCCTCAATTATTCACAATGTAGCACCATTATTAAACTTAATAACAGTACTTTTGACTAACAGTAGTTTACAAAATAAACCAAAAAAATTGGACCTGACATATCCATGCAAAATGGCGAGAAGAATGTTTTTTTTTGTTTTAATTGCTGTGCAATACTGGCACTTGGACTTCTCCGATATCTTTCTTTGATAGACTACATTTTACAAAAGTACATTCAGACCTTTGAAAATATTAGATTGTGCGAGCGAGAAGTTTGCAAAACCGTTACACCCTAATAATAAACGACAAACAGATTTATTTCTATAATAAACACTTAGTGTCACAACTTTTCGTCACCAAAGCGATTGCTATTAAATATTACAAAATCAACGTAATATACAAGAAAGAAATAAATGCGTTTATTCATCGCAAAACAGATACAACTTAGATAAGATATGCAGATATACCTTTAAA
This sequence comes from Tinea semifulvella, assembly GCA_910589645.1. Taxonomy (NCBI): domain Eukaryota; kingdom Metazoa; phylum Arthropoda; class Insecta; order Lepidoptera; family Tineidae; genus Tinea; species Tinea semifulvella. Next base: position 1,594,298 of record OU342615.1, on the reverse strand, counting down.
CATAAGTTATAAATCGTCTGGACCGTCTTCGGAAATAACAGTATACCATAAACTTGTGCTATTATTTCCCAGGTCCTTTTTTGGAGCTGTCACCTTAAATCTAGTTGTACTTTAGTCGTAATTTGAGATGGATTAACCTGAAGATCTGACACTTACTTAAGTATGACTTGTCACTAAATGTCAAATCTAGTAAAAACGAAAGATAATTTATTACTTAAGTGAATATTGGATCTTAAGATCTATTTATTATTACGGCCCTTAAACAAGGTCTAGGACAAAACAAGACTACACAGCGTGATAGGACATTGTCGAGAATATAAACTTTATTGCACAAAGTACAAAGGCGCCTAATTCTATACTGATAACAACAAGATAAGGCAGGTGCAAATAAAACTAAGAGAGAATTTTAGACATCAATTTATATTACTAATCAATCATCTACGTACTAATATATACACAAATACATACAGATTAACCTACATACCCGTACATAGGAGTACATACCCGTACATAGGAGTACATACTGCTTGGAATTAAGGGAGTTTTCAGTCCTCTTTAAGGATTGGGCCGTCACCGCTAACGAGAAAGTGATGATGGTGCCGAAGTAGCGGACGAAGCAATGATAATACTCCATCATCCCGTCCGCCGAACAGAACTCAGCCCAAAATAATCTCGTAACAGTTAACATGCGGTCTTACTTTATATACGTAGGTAATTATTAAATATAGCGTAAACATTATGCCTGATAATTACACAATGTTCGACGGTTATAACATTAACATACTGAGCTACAACTCACTGTGCGTAAAGATTTGTGATACTATAATTCGTCTGATTACAGAAACAGTTTGGATTGTGTCTTCAGTAACTGTGTGGCGTAAATGTTCTGCCTTGATCGGTGTGGAATGCATTTACCTCTCAAATATACAATCTCTTTACTGAGACATGTGCACATGTGACTGTTTGCACAATAACACTATGTTTAGCTGCTCCTGTTACGTTAGCACCTTTATGTAGATCGTCCAATCTTTTACTCTTACTATTGCATGTGCATGCTCTCTTCAGTCATTGGAACACTAGTTACTTATTTTTTTACATTTTAATTTGTAAATATAATACCTTCAGGAGTGTTGGATCACATTGTATAGCTGTAAACATTTCAAAATCGAAGTCTTGTTTATGTACTAAGTATTCTAGTGACTATACTATTATCAGTATGAGTAGCTACTTCTATACTTTCTTTCTGCCCTTCTGTTTGTTTTTGAATCTAAAGCACCTAATACAGCACAGTTTTGTATATAGAGTTTGTAAAAATATGTATCTTTGTTTCCTTTTCAATTCATCTAGGTACGTTAATGTTATGAGCAACCCATTGCATGGATGAACTTTCAATATATCGATACTAAAATAGACACAAGGGCTAATTAATTATTATACGAACGTGGCATCTAGATCGTAGCGCTTAGTTTCTGAAATGCCATTAATGTTCAATGTGCTTGTTAGATGTCTTTAGATGGCAAATAAACGTCTACTGACCCTCCAAAATTTGCTTAGGTACGCCCTCGCCAAGAAAGAAACGTAATAACTCGACGCCAACAAAAAAGAACGCGGCCGAAAAGAAACAAATTCTCCAACAGCTCATAAGCCCTGCCAATGACCGCTCTAAGAAAATCACGATGGGAGAGCTCATCCAGATGAGCGAGAAAAAGACTTTAAGCGCCGCGGAGAGCGCGCCGGCTTTCGTAGAGTATGGGGTCCGCGATACCAAGGAGACGTCGTTCGCGAGTGAGGCGTCTAGTCCCTCGACGTCGCCGTCCGCGCGGCACATGTCGGACCCTAAGTTGGAAAAGAAAGTAACATTTGCTCGTTTACTTAATAAAGTTTCAGCGGAGATGAGCTCTAGCTCTGAGGTAGATATGGTAAATACGATTGCGATTCCGATGGCGGTGCTGACGGAGCGCGCGGCCAGCACGCCGCCCTCGCCCGCGCCCGGCGCTCGCAGTCCTCACTCCACCTCCAGCAACCAGGGCTCGGACTCCTTTTCCAGCCTCGACCACTGGAGGAAATACTCCAGGTATGCACACATACACGTACACACATATATTTTTTTGTTTCAAGCGGTGCTATTTTTATGTAAATATCACCATGGCAAGCTTACAATATTAGTTCTCCTTGTAAGAAAAAATTGGCATTTGACATCATTGCAAATCGCACATACTTTTAACGAGAACAACATATTGATGGTAGGTGGACTGATGGTGGTAATTTGTCCAGTCTGCTGGGGCAGGTAAAAAGGTAGCTACCGTTTGCGTCGATAAATCCAGTAAAGTGTATCCACACGTTTCGGGATCAGACTCGAATTCGTCATGCCCAGTCAAACCGGCATAGTGTTAGAAACTGATGTCAGTCATGATTGTCTGAATCCAGTTGCTAATATTTATGAACCTTATGCGCCACTTACCATCAAGTGGGAGCAAGATCACAAAAAAAACTACTGAGAATTCTAATTTAATTATGAATTCCTTAAAATCATAAAAATACCGTTTTTGACATGATTTTAAATGTAATTTATTACTATTTGGTCTAATCTAAGTTCCAACTTTAATTACCTATAATTTAAAATTAACTTAATGTGGATTGGATCATTTTTGCGTAACAACTCCTACATCCATATATGACTTTATAATACTTGTGATTATTAATACGAATCCAAGTCCACATTTTAGTAAAATAATAAAGTTAGTATTACAGTGCTAAGAATACATTATGTTAAAATTTTCACGTCAATGTTTAATACACTTACATTTATTAAAAATAAATCACTTGCAAATTCTAATTTCACATAATCTTTTATGTCATCAACATTTTAAATTGCAGTGTTTCCTTTATGTATATTTCTACCGTCTTTCAGAACACCAAAAATCTCAAGTGCAGATTCAATATTAGCAATGTTCCGAAACTTTTCCAATTCGACCGTTGGTATGGCATCTCGTGCGTCGTCCGGCGGAGTGTCCGCTTCCAGTACGCCTACTGCGTCATCACCTCAAGACGATACAGTTGATGCAGATGATGTGTCTATTGCATCTTCTCTTATACCTTCTTTGGCTCCAGATTCCCCAGTTGCTCGGCCGTATAATACTATAGAAATACAAGTGAGTAACTATACTCGTATAGCTAAGCTGCTAGTCTAGTAACTAAGTCTTGTCTTACAACTACTAGTACGAGTAAAAATATGTGTAGAAAACGTAAAACAATTTATAGACCATTTTAGGTGATATTTATTACTGCCTCCGTGGTTAGCTGGACCTCATTTCTCGAGAGTCTGTTGAATAATTTCTTTAATTAACACTTCAATGTTCAAAGAGAAAAGCGGGCTTTATTGCCGCAAAACATTCTATCATAACCAACTATTGGGACAACTTTAAACACTTAGCTGAAGAGTAGGTGTACACATACTAGCCCATAATAATACATGCACTTACTAGCCACTTCTCATGATATTTTTTTTGTGATATGTCTCGAATTTGGTAACCTAGAGAGAACAACAAGCTAGTCACTTATCATGATGGGCCTATACTAAAGTTGGCTAAATATGAACCCTCTACAAATTATTATAAATAGTGGTTTCTGATCACGCCGCCAGGTTCGTGATTCATGACCAACTATTACAGGAAAACTAAAGTAAAGTATCATGACGACCGTATTCTTTGCGGAGTGATTTAATGAAGTGGATTCTAATTTAGCCAACCTTAGTATCACGACAAGTTGCAAGCTCGTCGATCTCTCTAGCGACCAAAATTAAGAGAAATCATAAATAAATTATTATGAGAAGTAGCTAGTAAGGGATATCAACGTTCTCTAGCGCACCAGACTCGAGTTTACAAATAGAATAAATATTATTGTGTCTTGGTCGCTAGACCACGGAGGCATCTCTCTAGCGTACCAAACTCGAGACATATAAAAATTAATTTAATAAATCATTGTGTCGCAACCAGGAATCTAACTTAGTATCTTCGTTTCTAAATCTACGGACTTAACTGACTTAATAGACCACTGAGGCAGTTGAGTTTTAAGTACACACAATCTCCATCTTTAACCTATGAAATCCCACTGTTGAGTGCGTTTTCACTACAAGTATGTCACCATTACAGTAGGTACTCTTAAGAGCCACTAATTTTCTATAATGGTAAAATAATCTTACTAATAAATATCTTGCTTAAATACCTTGTTTAGAGCGTACAGACATCCTTTTACACGACCAGCCTGTGGGCCTTCTTTACACAAAGGCAATATAATGCGCTACGTGTGCAGTGTAACAATGCATTCAGGGTACTGATGGGGCTGCCGCGCTACTGCAGTGCATCAAATATGTTTGCGGAGGCGAGAGTAGATTGCTTCTATGCCACAATGCGCAAGAAGTGTGTTTCTATAGTGTAGACTTTAAAAAAAAAAAAAACTTTAGTGCCGTGTCTGTTGTTCTATCTGTGGAAACTTTTTAGTGGTTTAAGTGTTTATATTTATGACTAATTAAAATTCTGTAACCATAAGTTTTCCTAATAAAATAAAATAAAATAAAATAAAATAAAATAAAATAAAATAAAATAAAATAAAATAAAATAAAATAAAATAAAATAAAATAAAATAAAATAAAATAAAATAAAATAAAATAAAATAAAATAAAATAAAATAAAATAAAATAAAATAAAATAAAATAAAATAAAATAAAATAAAATAAAATAAAATAAAATAAAATAAAATAAAATAAAATAAAATAAAATAAAATAAAATAAAATAAAATAAAATAAAATAAAATAAAATAAAATAAAATAAAATAAAATAAAATAAAATAAAATAAAATAAAATAAAATAAAATAAAATAAAATAAAATAAAATAAAATAAAATAAAATAAAATAAAATAAAATAAAATAAAATAAAATAAAATAAAATAAAATAAAATAAAATAAAATAAAATAAAATAAAATAAAATAAAATAAGTGTGGGTCTCTGCTTGGTCGGGTGCGAGACAGCGCCAACAGTATCCTCAGAATGGTCGCTGAGAGCCTTAACTCTCCGTACATGTCTATTTGCTGTGGCGTGCATGTGCGGGGAGTTGGCCTTAGATGAATGTGAAAAAAAAAAAAACTTGGGTTATATTTAGGTTAGTGCTAACATAGTTTTATAAGGTTTTCTGTTACTAACACTATGAATCTAGTAATTCAATAAACAAATTTTATTATTAATATATTAATAAAGATTTTACACACCTTAAATAACCCTTTATTCCAGGTCGTGGATCCTTTAAACGCTCACAAATCACCATCACTGGGAAGCAACCTATTGCATCCTCCATCGATTCTGCTAGAAGTGCCAAGTGGTATTAACAAATGTCTTTCTCCAATACGAGAATTACCAACACCACTTCCAACCCCATTACCCACACCATTACCCACTCCTTTGCCTTCTCCAAGATTTCCAAGAGCAACAAGAATTGAACCCGATATTGAGAGCGAGATAACTTTTATCACTAGTGAAGATGAAATGGACGAAATTAAAATTGATCGACCTGAAAGACCGAGTTCTGGACTCAGATTAAAGGTAAGAATTCTAATCACAATCAAATGTGAAAATCATATAACAATATACATTAAAAATAATATAAATATAATCATTTATTTTCTTCGCAATAATTGCCTTATAACTAGTTACATCAAAGTATCTTAAGAGTTAACAGGATGATCTACAATATATTACAGGCAATTAACAATTTATAGGAACCCTAACCCCTGTATAGAAAGTATAATATTCTTTTGGATGACAGAGGTTAGTTTCCATACAAAATCTTAATAACTATCAGTTCCATATTACCTATTTCATATTTAATTGTAGCAACTTGACTTGGTTAACATTAATTATAATATTAGTTTAGATCTGTAATTCACTACGCCAGATTAGTAGTTAACACCGATCTACTTTTACTAGCCATCTTAAGTATTTTAGGATTTACAATATTAATGATAACATCAGTTTTAAAGACAGCTATAAAGGCGCAATTGAACTGGGTAGTATCGAGTATTATATTTTATTATATATTATTTTTTTCTCCTCAGCTTCGTCAACATACAGTAAGTTCCGAGACGCCCACACCATCAACTCACAATGTCACAGAAACTCCAAGTCCAGACCTAACACACAGTCAGGATTCCGAACGAGAAATGTCCACACCGTCACCAGCACCTCCGGTTCTAAGAGTCCCGGTAGTCACCATCGACAGACCTTCTCCAGGGTCCCCACCACCACGAAGGACACCACCAATATTAGAACTACATCCACCACCATTAATAACAGTTACATACAATTGCAGCGAAGAATCCGATGAACCTTTATCGCCAAGACCACCTGCACCATCATCCAATATGTGCTATTTAAGTCCTTTCTCAATGGCTTCCAGAGGAGAAAGAGCTCCGTCAGAATCCAATCTGTCTTCCTCAGGATATAGCTCAATGGCAAGTCCTGGACCTTCACGTTGTGGATCTAGCAACCCTCTGTGTCCTTCAGAAATGGAAGATCCAGGATCAGGGGGAGGACCTTCCTGTTTTCAAAGACGAAGACCTTTAATGAAAACTAATTCAAGTCCAGCTGGCTCTGCTGAAGAAACAAATGAACGTAGACGCGGTAGATCTGATTCTGAAACTTTATCCGATGATCCACTACTCGAGTCCAACGATGAGGGGATAGGAACAGATGAGAGAGTAGATGATATTCCGTCCAGTGCCAAAGAAATGGAGAGTTTAATTTTAGATACAATAGAAATTCCCATCATACCGCAGATACTAGCTCCTAGTGGGGTTACCAAATGTTCTATAGTGCGTTGTATTAGTGTGGAGAGAGAATTGGATGAAAATAGCCTGAAACCTCCGATATTATCTGATTGTAGTCGTCCTCTCAGTCCAGTAAGTTCTAGAAGCGAAAGTCCTTTGAGTGATAAGACTGGTTTGGGAAGATTTTCTCCTCAGTTTTACGGTCGTCAGCTACCGTTTACTGATTCTGACGGGTTGTATGACTTTCCTAGTTCGGATTGTGTTAAAGGGGCCAATAGTAAGTCTACAACTAGCAACGCTCAAAGGAAGGCTGGCCGGAGAAGAGACAGACGGACAACAAGAACCACTTCTCAAGAGGTAGCTGGGACCGCTAAGTCTACATTACCTCATATGCCACACTCAATGCACAACCTTCTAGAGGTAAGAAAATTAGTTTTATAGTTTCTAACACATTATTCTATGAAGTTTTCTCAACAGCTCCTCAACTACACCATTACTTCCAGCTCTCAAACGGGTTTTTCAAGGGATCCTCAAAAACTTTAAATCTTGAAAGGCATAAATGTCACTATTTCATATATTTCCGGTAAATCAACTTTTGTTCTGGAAACATTGAAAATTGCAGTCCCCAATTCTAAATATTTATTTTGTCAGAATAACTGCACACTCTAACACTTTTGACATCCATATGTCTGTCCCTTTCATATTGATATTATATTATATATTCATATGAATATTCACATGTCATGATAATCATTAATAATTTTGGAACGAAAACAAAATATATATTTTAACGAATTATTAGTAAGAAAATAAGTAATTGTAGTTTAAATAATATATCATCACAGCCCCTAGAACACAGTCCTAGACCTCCACTGCTGGAGATGGGTCTTCCAGAACATATATCTGGAGAATTTGGCCTACATTCGCCACGCTGGCCAGACGGGTTGGCAAGGTATAAATAATATATATTAGCCGAAAACTCAGAATAATAACAAGTCTGAAAATGATATAATGTAACGTCGCGATGTACCTTGAGTATGACAGTTCTATTCCTTAAGTGACGTGCCGAGGGGTCCCTCCGTTTGACAGCTGGAAGGAATAATTGAGTGAAGGAGCTGTTTTTTATTATTTTCTAAATCTTTATTGTCTAATTGTCCTACAATGAATTTAGTACCACTTAACTGATTTGATTTTTGTATAAACATGTATTTTTGCAAAATAATTTAACAGTAGGTACACAGTTCCTCTAAAAGGTCAACTAAAATCGAACGCACAAAACCGTTATGCTTCTTGTGTAAAAAAATAATTAAACACTCGTATTTAGAATGCTTTTATTTTAAAGCTTGGCTACACGAACCACAACGTTTTACAATTCATTGTTTCAATTCAGATTCCATAGTACCTCTATGGTACAACTTTAGTTGCTCGTCAAAAGGTCCAAAATTTTAAGTGTAATGTTTAGTATACAAATTCAATTTCCTAGGTCTCCTTTCTATATCAAACTAGAATATTGCAATGATTGTTATAAACCCAATAATTCCCAAAATCTTTAAAAACTTAATACACAAGGTGGCTGTATTCAGATGGGACACAAGGTGGCTGTATTCAGATGGAACACAGGTGGCTGTATTCAGATGGGACACAAGGTGGCTGTATTCAGATGGGAGCAATTGATATCCGCCCATATCATTCATTACATATCGCATAGAACACAGCGTCATTAAACCTCCACTGTTGGAGATGGGCCTTCCAGAACCTGGATAAATTGGTCTACCCTCGCTACGCTGGCCATAGCATATATCATAATTGCGGCTTATTCTACAAACTATACCACGACGAGTGTTCTGAAGAGCTTCATGACCTTAACCCTTCTTTATACCGCAACCGAACCCCACGCTCATGCCAAAATATACACCACCATACCGAGCCACTATCCCTACGCGTACATCTGTCACACGCTAAAAGAATTGGAATGTACTCCCAGCCAGTGTGTTCTTCCATTCCTATAACCTGGAGTCCTTTAAGCCAAGTGTGAAAAAACATATTGATATTATATGTAGGGATTAATGTCGGTGTGTAATAAATAAAACCAGTTGTATAAATAAATAAAAATAAAAAATCACGAGAGAGCGGTGTCTTTAGTCGTGTTCAGTATAAAAAAAATAGACAATGAATGTCGTCTAGGTACCGGGTCCGCGGGATATTCCCCCGTCCAGACGCGCGGGATGTCGCCGTCGGTCCCGCTCGCAAGCCCCCGCGCCCCCTTCGTCCTCCGAAGACGAAGACTCGGTGTCGGCCAACTCGGTCGCGTCGGTCGCCTCCGCTAGGGAACTGCGACTATTGCCCGATTTGGACATGCAGGTATTAGGCGTTCGGGATATAGTTCTACAATGCAACGGTTCAGTTTTCAATTTATCAAATCCAAAGCAAATTAGGGCATATTTCGACAGATAAAATTTTAGTTTTTTTGCAATAATATGCAATTTATACGGTGTTACGGCACTAAGCACAAATCATTAAAATGAGGTAACGTTCGGCCATCAAGCACGCCGCGTGTCCTCATCATCAAACCAAGCAGATCACCAAGCTTAAGCATGAGACCACGTTCGACCATTAAGCGCGCCGCTTGTTCTTGTCATTATTAAGCATTTAAATGTTACCTCATTCAGCTAGCAAGCGTACCGCGGGTAATCATGAAATCAAGCATAATTATTGGATCGGCTATTAAGCTGCTCTCCTCTTATTAGCACACAACAGCTAATACAATAATAAAAGAGGCAAAAAAATATTAAAATACCAAAAAAATAGACAAGATAAATGTATAAAATAAATGAGAAGACTGCGACAAACAGGCACTCAGGTGAGCATAGGCTGCAACATTTCTGCAAAGCAAGGATCATCTGGTTTAAGATCAGCAAATAATCACCATTATGTAGGATTTTATTAAAAATCATCATTTATTTTATGGGAATACTCGATCGGGATAGTCGAACGTGAACTAATCAGTGCCGGCCTGTGCAGATAAATCGGTAATTCGTCCACACAGCTATGTGCAGTAAAACCGTATACTATTATGCAAAAAAACAAAATATTTTTAGGCTACAGAATTTAAAAATATGGTCCAATTATGTGTAACACCTGTTGCTATTATCCCGAACGATCAAAACTTTTGAGGGTACCCTCAAATGGGTACCTATATTATTGGCATTTACTCTCTCTTTTCATCTCTTTCTCTCTCTTTCACTTTCTCTGTTTTACGATTTTGTCTTTTAATATTAACATCTTTTTAAATATATATTTGTTGTGTCACGAATGCTGCAATTTTATTTCTAAAGCACAGCTTGCGAGACAACTTTTTTTATATTTTCGGCTTTTGTTTAACGAGATTGACAAATTGCTTCGTACAATAAACTCCAATGTGTAAAGTTCCACGAGCTTTTGGCTATTCAATAAATAAAACTTGTAAAGAAAGTTATTAATTACCTATATTTATTGGAATAACAAATGTAAGGGAATTGATGATGAAGATTGGTGATGATTGACTTGCTTAGTCAAGGTAGTGGAATTCGGACTTTGATTTGCTACATTTTTTTATCTCGACGAGTTACTCAACGCCCATGCATACAATGTTATTTTTCCAACAAAAAGCACATGCTCAGCAAACTCTAAGCATGATTTATACATCTCAGCCTAAAGTCCATTCGCGTTAATAAACTAGTGAGTCATCGTTGTTTGCCAGCCTACTCATACCCGACCAATCAGGTCGCAAAAAAATCGAAAGACAAGTTACTAAAGAATAAATATTTAATAAAATCAATATGGTAAATAAATAAATACAAAAACGTTTTATTAATTGTTTAAATGGGCTACTATTAGGTCCTTACATATGAAAATGGCGTTAGGCTAGGAATTCCAAATTCAAATTTATTTCAAATGTAGCCTTGTGTATTTGTGTTTGCAATTTAGTGATGCCTTGAATATGAGTTCCACCGTGGCACCAACGCTGCAAAAAAAGCTCAAAGGATCAATGATGTGTATGGCTACTGTTAAAGAATGGTACGTTTTTGGTTCCAACGTTTTCGTTCTGATAATTTAAGAACAAACCCCGTGGACGACCGGAGACCCTAGTTAACAATGAAGAATTAAAGGTGATCGTGGAAGCCGATCCATTGCAAACTAACGAGAGAATTTTGAATCGTAATGATACTTGTGATGAAAAATGGATCCTGTACGATAATCGGCAACGCCCATCATAGTGGTTAAACCCAGGAGAACCAGCTAAATCCTGTCCCAAGCGAAAATTGACTCAGAAAATGGTACTGGTGAATATTTGGTGGACCAGTGCTGGTGTCATTCACTAGAGCTTCTTAAGATCTGGCCAGACGATTATGGCAGATATGTATTGTCAACAATTGCAATCCACGATGAAAAAGTTCGCTATTCAACAACCGAGACTGTTCAATTGCTTTAGCCCAATGCTGCTTCAGGACAACGCTAGACCTCGCACTTTACGATAGACGGTTGCTAAATTGGAGGCCACATCTTCTTATCAAACATACCCCAGTGTTTGAAGACGAGAGTTTTCAACCAATGCGTTCTTCCAGTGCTGTCGTACGGAGCAGAAATGTGGACACTGACAGTGGGTCTCTTCCACAAATTTAAGGTCGCTCAACGGGCTATGGAGAGAGCTATGCTTGGTATTTCTTTGATGGATAAAGTCAGTAACTAGGAAATCCGTCGGAGAACCAAAGTTACCGATATAGCCTTCAAAATGAGCAAGCTGAAGTGACAATGCGCTGGACATGTCTGTCGTAGAACCTATGAACGATAGAGACGAGACGAGACGCAGAGTGGGTCGACCCCCCGCTAGATGGACGGATGACCTAAGGAAGGTCGCTGGTGGGGGTTGGATGAGTGTGGCGGAAGATCGTGTGAAGTGGCGAGCCTTGGGGGAGGCCTATATCCAGCAGAGGAGAGACACAGGCTGATGATGATGAAATTAGAGGAGCTGCGATTGGAATGTATCCGACAACCACCATACTAGATTACCACTTTTTTCGCAATTTAGACAATTTCTGGTAACGAAATAAATTTATTTCCGATGTGGCAGTCCAAACCGCTTTCAAAGATTTTATTCTTTCTCGCTCGAACATTTTTTTCAGCAATGGAACTAATGAACTACCAATAAAATGGCGAAAGTATCTAGATAATAAAGGATCATACTTCGATTGGTTAAATAGATATGAGTATATTTATTGTTTTTTTTTCTTTCGCCTTTTTGCATTTAAAACGGATGCCCAGTGTAAACACACCTTTGCAGCATGGTGACTTACTATTTTCTTAAAGCGAATGGACTATAGCTTATTATTATAAGGATGCGTGTGTCATTTCACTATTTCAGTTCTCAGCACCGCCCCGCAGGAATCCGCTTCGTCGTCAGAAATATCGAAGCTCTGAGGTGATTCTGGCATCTTTGCATCATGCTTTGTTAGCTTAACTATATGTTGCCGTTTTAACAGTGTATTTAGTTATTCCATTACTTAAATTGTTGTTTTTAAACTAGCTAGTTATATTCATAAAGTAGAAAAAAGTATAAACTAGAGTAACATAAAAAAATTCATTTGTTAAGATGGTTTTACACTTTTGCATCCCTCTCGCTCTCACAATCCAATATTTTCAAAGATTTTCCAATTTTAAGTGTACTTTCGAGAAATGTCTATCAACTTACTAGGAAATAAGTTTATGGACATTTTGGTCATATTTTCACTTATTTAAACCTAATTTTAGACAGAGACAAATAGCTAAAAACATTTATAATTTTCGTATATAATTTAAGTATCTAATATATATTAACTAAATCTCATTTATATTAACCGTACTATATAATAATATATATAATATTATATAGTATGGTAAATATAAATGTACTTTATTTTTGCATACAGGATACACCATCGAAGATATCTTCTAGTTTAGATCTGACTGAGGACTCCAAGAAGCCAACAGTCAAGATCAACAAACTGAAAACCATTAGTAACCAAATTCGGTAAGAAAAAAATACAATCTATTTCATCGTCCCAGCTTCTAGAACACAGAGTCCTATACCTCCATTGTTGGAGATGAACCTTCAAAAAATTTCTCGATAATTTTGGCCTACACTCGCCACGCCTGCCGCGCTGGCCAGACGGGTTGGCGCGAGGGTCTGATGTCAATTTATAATAACAATTAATTTTTTAAGCTGGTATCAGTGGAACCGGGACCGACGGCTTAGCGTGCTCTCCGTGGCACGGGAACGGTGGTGTTTTAAATCTATGAAAAATTGCAATTAAAAAAAGTGTATTTCTCATTGGTACATGCCGGGGGTTTTAACTGACCTTTGTAGGATTTTTAATGAAATCGTTCATATTTATTTGTATCTAAAAAATCTTACAATTTTAATTATAAAGTATCTAGAATGTAAACTGACACGGCCTCTTTACAGCCACGATCTTATTTAAGTAGTTTCTAAGTTAGTTAGTTTTACTTGCTTGTAGCATTAATGTTGTGCATAACATACATAAATATGGATTATTGCCTGTTTACGGTCCAACCATTATTACCAATTTGTTTAGTACATATGTTTTAATAATTGTATTGATTTTATTAGTTCTGACTGTATCCAAGTTGTTTTCCACATCCACAATCTACATCATTATTTGTTATTTTTTTTAAATAATATCGTTTAAATTAAAAATATGGTTTTAATTATTTAAGCTAATAATCCCAATAAATAATCATATTGAGTAGGTAAACCTTTATTTTATGGACAAATCTCTTTTTATTGTAATGTTGCCAAAACATAGTAAAAAATTAGCCTGTTTTTTTTTTTTAAACTACCTACGCTCTTGCCCATCTTGATGACGAATGGCCTGTTTTTCAAGAGAGAGCCCGATCAGAAGTGAGTTTATGCTTTAATGAAAACAATAAATGATAAATAATTTAAAATATTTTCAGTTTTTTAAGACGCCTGGAGAGAAGTTTAAAAATGAAGGAAAACCTATCCGCCGTGTCTGACGACGAGGGGGACGAGTCTTCCAGCGTGACGTCACCATTACTCGCAGACCGAAAGGACTTATCTAAAATACCAGCGCACGCCATTTCCGCCCCTATGCTAAGCGCGGCAAGGCCGAGAATAGCGCGCCAAAGACGCTACGATAGGTCTTTATGGGGCGAAGAAACAAGGACTTTAAACGCACTGTGTCATGATAATTCTGATTAAAAGATAATTTTTTTAATTAATATTATTAATAAATACATACGTAAAGCAAGTGAAATAAATCAATTAAAAAAAAAAAAGTTTCTTACGATGGTCATTATTGGACAAAGAAACAAACCAAACCAGTAATTAAATATTAAAACGATTAATTCAGCTGTATTTGTTTATTAATAATAATAAAATGTAAACAAGGAACTGCTTTGCAAGCCATTTTCGCCCCTCATCTAGGCGCCGCATGGCTGAAAATAGCCGGAACGTAGGCGAAAATGGTAAGGAATTTAAACAAAAAACACGTGAATTCAAGTTGAATAATAATACCAATGTAGGTATTAAAATGAATGTTCTCTTTTCAAAATCGTTAACGAAAAAGGGAGTTCATTTAACAATTTTTTTTTAAATTTGATAATTTTTCTAAAAAATATTTCTTAAAAAAGTGTTGTTTTAAAATGATATACAAAAATTCTAATCTATGTGATATAATCTAAATTTAAGAATGCGAAAATAATTATAGTGAATAATACTACACACGTGAGCAATAAAAATAGGTCGCCAACCAAAACTATACCTACGTCAAAACTTTGTGTAACAGTTAGCACTTGTAAGCCGAAACAGAAAAAAATATAATTATCGTTTATTACAGTCCCCTTTAGCTTAGCATTTCGTCGGTCCCCTTGCCAAATTCCATATGTGCATATATTTAGTTTTGTGTTAAGAGAATCCTTTTTGTGATATTTGAACTAGAAACAAACTTAACAAATGTCATATGTAATTTTGACCGCTAAGACAAACTCTCAGTTTATTTAAAAACACTTTATTTTTGTATTTAAAACCTTACAAAAATCACATTTGGAACTTGTCATTTGACAGCGACGACATCAAAACCGAAACAGTCAAAACTGCATCTACAGTTATTCGTAATAATTCAATTCAATACAATTCAATTTGTTTATTTTGCAAATAGGCATAGAAGAAAAAGAGATGCATTCTGCACTTTTACACGTCATTTTTTACAATATTGATATAATACAATATCATTTTATAGTACATATTGGTGTATCTGGAGCAGTACATGATAGCCATCATTTAGGAAGAGAAACAATAAAATAATAACAGATATAAAATAATAGACTAATATAGCACTTGACTAGTTAATTAGGCGTAAAATCGAAGATTAATTTGAAACTTTTGTGCATGACGCTAGACATTATCACTAGACATTATCATTATCTATAATAGACAAAAAATTAAGGAACGACCATTTGTCGAAGGTCATTTGTTGGTGACCCGATTTTATTGCTCGCAACTGTAGTTGGATGTCGTGTATTATGATTTTTCTCTGTTCCCTTTTGATGTAACCTGCTCGATGTCGGATGCTTATATCTTTGTAAATACTCTTTTATAGCAATAAATAAATATACGCGAACGAATTAATCATAAAAAAACTTTTGTATAGTCACACTTATATCTGTATTTAATTTAAAGGTAAGACTCCATACAAATTTTAGTCAAGTAAATCTAATTAAATAAAGATGTTTATTTATACGGCTCGAAGGACCAAGCTACACAGTGATAGCTTTTAATGCAATGAAATTTATTTTTAATGTCGTTTGTTGCTCCCATTTTTGATCCTCGCGGACCTACCGATTACCAATAATTAAATCAAATCAAATTACTTATTTGTTTTATCACAGGTAATCTAGTAGATAGATAGTGCCATGAATATTGTTAAAAATACATAAGGTTAAACAATTACGAAACACAAAAATAAATGTTAATACACAGTGAAAATCAGTAACAAATTCTGGTTGTAGTCAAATTTAAAAAAAAAAAGATGTCTAACATGAGTCATTTAAAAATTCTGCTAGATAAAAGTGATTCGTGCTCAGAATAAAAAATAATACACAAGCGTTAAAAATGCAAATTATGAAGCAATAGACATCGTAGCTTACCACGGAAACTAGATGGCGCTGTGTGACCTATCTGGAAATATTTAATTTAGGTTAATATTTATTTATTAGGACTTTGATTCCGCCAGTATTTACTTCAAAAAACTGTCACTTTGAGAGTTCTGAGCAATGGCTCGTGCTAAGCACTGGCGGAGCAACGACTATTAATCTGAACCTTATTGTCAGGATACCAACAAAAATTTTCATATAATTATTATTCTCTCTTTATATATTTTTTATTATTTATTCTAAATAAAATTATATACTATGGTTGCACCTGTAAAAGGGTTTTGTAAAACTTAAACTTAACTAATTACATTCATACAATCGTATAGTAAAAAAAAAGTATAAAAATAAAAAACAACTATAAAAATTCAATTAAATTATTTTCGAATATTTTGAATAATAGAACCCAATCTTGCTTGACAAAAGTTTTAATGGAGCGATTTTTATAGCCTTTTTTTCACTTTATTAAACTGCGCTGAATTTGCATCTGTCACATTTTCGCGTATTTGTAATTCTTTTTTTTTTGTTGCCAGATTAAAAATCTATTTACAATATACTCGTGTATATTTATAAAAAAAGACTTCTAAAGCTTTTTATATTATTATTAAACATTGTTATAACTATTAGGGGATATACATAAATTACGTCATACTTTGACGGGGGTCAACAACATGATAGTCGTGTTCATGTAGCTCGCTTCAAAGTGTTCTAAGCATGTATTTATGACGTCTTGTAATTAATTAATCAAACGTTGCAGTGAAATGTCTATATAGTTTCTAAACATTTGAAATAGAAAACAATAAGTCAGTAAATAGGGACAAGTACACTACTAATTGGAAATTAAATATTAATTTATTCAGCTTCATTTGTAAACCTCATTAAGCTTGAAATATGTCAGATTAACATCTAAATTGCCACTTGCTCTAGCACTTTTGACAGTGTTTCTCATAGGAAAAATATTTATCATAATGATATTTATTATTACCTTTATTTAAACATTACCTTTATTTAAACATTACCTTTATTTAAACATTATCTTTATTTAAACATTACCTTTTTATTATATGTTTTGGATACTCAACCCATATTTTATTGTCAAAGTGATCTTCACAGAAATGTCAATGAGATTTCAGTTTTTTAGCTGTTATATCTCGTCGTGCAAGATTAGTGGCCTTGTAAGGTTAGGTTACACAACACAAGATAATTAAATTACGTGTGAGATGTCAGTTTTTAACACCGGATGTTAATGTAGCTATTTTCTTCTGCTCGCCTAAGAAATAACTTTCTCTGCAACATTTGGGTACTTAGGAAGTAATTGTTATGTTTATGCTTGTGTGTGTCTCGAAAGTCATTGTTAGTGTTCAGGTTCTCATGGTGTGGCGTGTCCGGTGGTCGCCCCTTCCTTAGAAGGTCATTGCAGTGGTGGCACGTGTGTCGGGTCCCGGTCCGCACCCTAAGGGCCTGGTTGAGCGGGGGGATGGCTGGCACATGCGTTACGTCCGTGATCGGGTGCTGCTGTGGGGGCCTGGGACCGAGGCCGAACACGTTCAATTTATTGTTCTTAAATTAGCAGAGGTTTTTGCGTTTTGTCGACTTTCGGATTGCACACAGGCATGTAGTCTATCTTAATTCTCACTTGCCTGGTGGGTTACCGCTGTACCAGGTATTGTAATCTCATAGGCACTCATAACTAAATTTAAAAGGTTATTAATTGATCGTTGTGGTACAGTTCTGTTTTATTTTGTAAATCTTATATAGCTGAGTTTTCCTTGCAGATTCCTTTCTCAGTCAGATTAAACATTAACAGATCACTGGAATCTACTAAGCTGCTGGTATTCTGCTAACAGCTTACTTATTTGACCACTTTGCTGCTTAGTCTTCTACTAGCAGGAGTAGAATCATTCAAAATAATTAAATTAATGACGTTTCAATAATGCCTGTAATAGGTTTACGTGAATAAAGATATTTTGACTTTGACTTTGAATGCTACATTAACAGGCGCTTAATGCATTATGAAGTGAAGCACTCGCAGTTCCTACGTGACTATTCGTGTGACGCAATTTATGGATGGCCTCTTAATATTGCTCAAATGCCTATTTTACGAATCATTTTGGTGCACTATTGCTAATTGTAAATATTATATTTAAATTAAAATACTAACCGAAATACGAGAGAAAATTCACTTATTAAGGATTTATATAATAAGCTATCTAATAAATATAAATTAGTTGAATAAAGGCCCAAAATTTATTATTCATATATATATAAGTGGGAAAAACCATACTTGGATGGGAAGTTAAAGTAAATATTATTTAATTTTAAAATTAATGTAATGCAATAAATTTTATATTAAAATTGGGAAATGCTTTCTTTCTAAGAAAAAATAGCTATTTGTCATTTTAGGGTATCAATTGCCCTTCCATGTACGGTTATTTTTTTCACACCGTATAATAAACTATATCTATTATATCGCACACCTAGATCTAAACAACAACAAAGTATTTACAGTGTGCTGCAGAAGTTTTCTGTATAGATCTATGCTTATATTTTTTTTTTATTTGTTTGCGGCGAGCACGCGCATTTAAAATACTTTTAAATCACTTTTACTTGTCAGTAGGTAGTGAGATAATATAAGAATGATGTTTTTCGAGTTAACTCCCTTTAGTTCCAGGTGTGCGATATATAAAGTAATATTTATATTGAAAAGTACACGAAAATTGTTTAATTATGCAAAAAAATAATAATGTTATTTATTGTTGTTAAATTTGTCGCCACACTACATAATTAATAGTTAAAATATATTTTAGATTAATAAAAGTACAAAACATAAATTAAATATATGAAATAATGCTTCATTTTAAATATGCTCATAGTAATCTATCTATTTAATTTTATAGTGTTATACTTATACCTTCCAAAAGAGTAGTTCGATTCGTAGGGTTTCTTATTTTTAAATTTATTAGGGCCTATTTCACTAAAAACCTATTTAAAATAATGTTCAGTTTAGCATAACTTTTTTGTAGTTTTGAGAGCAAAATTTAATATCTCCCGTTCAAGACTCATTTAATGAATATTTATAGCTTATTTCTGCAGGTAAATAGTGTGCCTAGTTTCACAGACAGACAGTGGCGTCGTCCAGGCCCGCATGGCTAATGGGCCTGTGTTGGAGATAGGGAAATTGTCCCGTTTCTTTTTTTCGGCAGAATCTCAGCGAGCAATCACCCGCCGGTAACACATGCACTTTTGGTGCTGGGCCGTTCACGAACCGAGGGGGTCTAGGTTCAACTACTTCACCTTTCCCCGAGGTATACGTCTCTAGGAAGTGGTCTCCCATTGGGGAATCTATTATTGCAGGATGTTATTTATTGCAGCACCATCTTTTGGGGTGATGGATTCATCATTTCAGACTTCTCTTTCTAATTGGGCACCCTGAGCAAGTGCCTCCTGATTCCTGTCAGATTACTAACTAATAATCATAGATATTGACTTTAAAGATTTATAGGGGTGCCGCATTATCGTAATCTACCGAGGCACCCCACTAGTTTAACCTATTGACGTGACATGTTTAGCAGCCTATTTCAGTACAAAAGATTGATGCATTCATAGTTACCACATTTGAAGATAGATGGCGCTGATAGGAACGATGATTATATGTAGAGGGAAACCAACGGGCGACCACTTCCTTAGACAAGTGCTCCTGAGGAAGCAAGCAAGAAAGTAGTCGAACCTACACCTATTATGTTCCTGGGCCTATATACCAATACCATGGCCCAACACCAAAAGTCCCCATCCCCAACCCAGGCTTATTTTATATTCATCTGAGCTTGGACAACCCTATTGTTGTAATGTAGACAGAGTGCACACTAGTGCTGTTACACCAGTAACGATGCCCAGCACCAAAAGTGGATGAATTACCAGTGAAAATGGGGGAATGTCTATCCCAGGCCTATTAGCCATCTGGGCCTGGACCACCCCACTATCTGTATGTAGAAGAGATAAATCATTTAAAACGTGTAATCTTTAACTAGGTACACATACAAGTGTATTTTTATAACATACTTACGGCCAGTTGCGGAAAGGCTGATCATCAACTATTGGCTGAAATAACCAAAGTGACAAGCTTACTACCAATCACGTGGCGTATATCAAAATATTGATCTTAGATTATTTCAGTTGCCAATAAACTTGGTGAAATAGGTTCAACGTTGAATATTTTATATCTTAACATATTTTATTAGTTGTTAACAAATTATTTTTAAATTGTCATAGACAAATTTCCTGATAGTATATCCAAAGGTTGCAATAATTGTAGGTCTACTACAAAGTTTTGTAAGCCGACGCGCGCGCCTCGACTAGATGTGACGCCTAGATCAAATAAACGTGTCCCCTTCTCAAGCACACTAATAATAATAATAAACGTTTATTACATTTTCTACCACACAAAATTAATAAAACAACACCATTTCGTCCAGTTGCAAAAAAATGCTAATAATTTTGAAAACAGTTTAGACAAGTATAAAAAATAAAAAAAATAAAAATTAGATAATATAAAATCAAAAAACTACAGTATTTATAAAACTCATTGCATTAATCAAGTATGAATAAAAAAATAAAATAGTCATATTATATACCTATAGATTTATAAATTTAATAATAGGTATAAAATATATAAAAAAATAGATATGGTATAATATAAGATAATAATAGTATAATGCATGGCATGATAAATTAATTTAATAAATAATAAAACAAAAATAATATTGAGGCATAACATTTATACTTCTAAATAATAGATGTAACCAAGGAAGAAACTGATCCTTAGCTTAACCCGGAGAATTCTAGTCTGGGATCAGAGTTCCTCCAAAAGAATTATGTAAACTATTTTTGTGAACAAATAAACGTTTTTGTATTTTTTTTTTGTATTCGAATACTGATTAGTTACAATCTTGTAATGCGCGTGACACATGTAGTAGAGGCACGCGCGTCATCTTACAAAATCTTTATTCTAATATACGAATAATCCCTAGGATTCTATATCAATAATCCAAAATACTGTAGATTCTAGAATATAGAATATCCTAATTTTATCGCCCTAGATAATTTTCTGTCAATTGTAAAACACAGTTTGAATGTACGAGTAGGTACAGTCGACGAAATACGATTTATAGTTATCCACAGATATACCCCTATTTTATTAGTTAGGCGCAAACGTTATTAGTGTATTTCATTATTTACGTAAGAGGTTGCGCCATAATTACAAAATATTATTCAATTCTCAACTCTATAAGCGCTCGACCTTGACAGCGGCATTGCAAATATCAACTTTAATAGCGTGATATCTAGATAGTTAACGGATTACATTATATAACGTTTGCGCTTAATTAACAGAATAGGGCTACAGAAAACTTTCTCGCGCCCCTCTTTCTCCGCACACCGCGACAACAAGACCAGTGTAGCCAACCCTACAGTATTAACTGTAGATTTACATCTTGTTAGAAATCTTCTCAGTTTTAAGTTTAGACCACCAAATCTACAGTTTTTATTTAAAGTTATCCAAATGTGTGTGCTGCACAGTGAGAACGCTTGTTTTCGAACACTAATGTTGCAAGGTACTTTACACACAAAATCTAAAATTAAAAATTGCTTTGAGTTGAATGCGAATAATGACAATTATAAGAAATTAAATAAAAATATGTATGATTCATAAACAAAGATCAAATGGAAAATCAAGAAGATTTGCAAATTAAAAAGATAGTAGCTGATGATAATATCTAACATACTTGATATATATTAAGATGATTGTTGAACCTATTATGTTTTATTTCTAAGTTTGTTTATTTCGTTAAATTGATTAAAAGTTTGATGATCACACTTTTTTTTTGTTTATTCCCCATATTTGTTTTATTTTTACCACCATTAAATAATACAAAACAGTAGATTTACCGTCATTAAATTATTATTTACAGTTTTTTTAAAGCATGTAACTGTAACTAATTAAACTACATAGAGTTTTAGCCCAGGATGGGGTTGGCAACACTGACCAGGACGCCCGCTCCCGCGCCTAATCAGTTATCAACTTGTATTATGTTCCTAGGTTATTAAGAAACCGCGAGCCGAGCGCAAGTCTGCATCGCTCTTATAAGCGTCCCGCGAAATACCAGTAAATTGTATTAGTACTAAGACGCAGTGAATAAAAACATCATACCAGAACATTGTTTACTTCACGACCACCACCCCTATAACGTGTTATTGACGCCAGCGTCCAGACAGACCAGTAGCCCTATTCTGTTACTTAAGCGCAAATTAAACTTTTTAAACTTTCGCGCATATTCATAATAGTTTTTTTTTAAATTTTAACGGGTCTTTACGCGATTTACCTTAGAGACATATTTCTCCCGACGTTTCAGCCAAGTTACATCTACCGCCCAGTATGTACGAGACTACACCGCATAGCTTCAGTCGACCCGTGACCACGGCCAATGCAACTTGGCTGAAACGTCGGGAGAAATATGCCTCTAAGGTAAATCGCGTAAAGACCCGTTAAAATTATAAAAAACTATTAAGCGCAAATGTTATTTAATTAAATCCGTTAATTATTTAGTTTTATTTAATTATTTTAGTTGACAGAGTTACAGAGTTGAGAATTGAATAATATGTTGTAATTATGACGCAACCTCTAGCGTAAATAACAAAATCCACCAATAACGTTTGCGTCTAAGCAGGAATAGGGCTACAGCGCTAATAACTGTTATAAATTGGCGATACTTGGGGCTGTTATATAGTTTATTTGCAGTTCCCATTCGGCATCACATACAGCTTACAAATGTTACAATTGTTTTAAAATAAATGATACATTAAGAGAGAGCTATGTTTGGGATTTCTCTGAAGGATAAATTCCGAAACATAGACATACGTCAGAGAACGAAAGGTACTGAAATTGTATTGTTGAATCTCACAAATGTTTGCGTAAAGGGCACATGTACATAATATGTTTTGGTCTATAAAATGTAATAATACCTAATTATTTATGAAAATATTTAAAACACGTGTTGTCTTTTAAAAACTTTTTGCGCTTGGACTCCATGGGCCCAGAGTTTCTGCAGCAAATGGCACGGCACAAATATGTAATCCCCTTATTTTCCGCCGCGGTCCCCGCTTTATGCGCTGTCCCCCTTAATGTTCTCATATTTAAATAGTCATTGATTTTTCCAAAAACCTATATTGATGAATATGTTATAGAAAATCAATGATATAAATTAAATAATAGTAAAAACCATTTTCAAAAGCATGTTATATTTTCGTCTTTTTGGTAACGACACAACAAAATACACAGGTAAAAACTCATAAGTAGGTATAGTTATTCTCAACATATGTGCTATTTTTGCAAGTCATGACCAATTTATAATATCTACGATCACATAACAATAAAAACAAATATTAAACTGTGTTTTATAATCGACTTACGGCCGGGTGCAAGAATATTGATTATCTTTTTACATATTTACCTAGGCACGTCATTGGCCGAAATAACCAAAGTGGCAAGCAATCACGTGGCGTATATCAAATTGCTGATCAGAGATTATTTTAATCAACTTTTCTGCAACTGGCCGTTAATGTTAAAAATGTTAATTTAATAATTGAAAATTAAAGCAATTATTTTGCCTTTCCTTGTGTTTAGTATTTATGTATATTTAGGTCCCTTCCCACAGTGCCTATAGCTAAACCTTAGATTTCACACAATGTATTAGGTGTTACAGAAACGATTATTTAACGCTATTTATACATTAACTATAAAAAAATCTATTATTAATCTTGATTCGATTTCCAAAAAATCATAAATAATGATAATTAAGAATTTGAATAAATAAGATTTCATTTGTTTTGTAATTATCTAAGTACTTCGATAATAAAAATAGAAAATCATTTAAGGTCGGTAACTCTGATCTTCTGTAAGATTTAAATATTCCTTAAATGGTAATGTGACAAAGTTATGAAATAGTTTTTGGAACACCTTATACATAAATATATAACATTGTTTTGTGATTGTTTTAAAGACTGAATATATGTGAATCAAGCTATGTGTGTTTGCCATTTAAATATATATATACCTATACTTATCTTCTAATATATTACTATCAGGTTTTGGCCCATCATTTTCTGTTCGAACTATACTATTTTCATAAATACTATAGAAATACAAATTAACTAAATTTCAAATATTAATAAATAAAGTGCACTTCGTATTATTTTAATCATGTTTTTTTGTTATTTTAATGTATATAAATATTATCTAAACCTCACGCTAGACTAAATTATAGTATAAAAAATAATAGGGTAAGATACCCAATTTTTGACACCCCACCAATTATGGACACTCCATTATATTTCGTGAAAATTTAAAATTCTGAATGTAGTGTTGCTAACAAACAAATAAAAATTGGTAATGTTTTAAAATAATGTGAAGTTAGGGATGTTTTCAATGTAAATTTTGTACTATTATTAATTGGGTAAATCTCATATTATTTAAATATGCTGTAATAAAGTGTTAAAATGACATTTGAAAGCTGGTAACATTTAAGATCTAAAATAACCTAAGTGAATTGCACGGACATGTCAAGTCTCAAGTCTTTTGTTTTTTAAATTATTGTGAATATTGGTTTTCCCGCGCTGTGAACCATTTACTCAACGTGTTTGGACGATATTGTCGCGAACTACTACATGAAAAGCATCAAATTGTGCAACGGTTCGAATTTGAAGTGTCAATAATTGTGTATCTTACGGTGTGTATAAAATAAATAGGTATTGGAAATAATGGCCTGTTCATTGAGACTGATTTTCTAAATCTTAACTCTTAAAATATGAGACGCTTTGTTGTTATTTTCATCGGGTTCTCGAAGTTTTGTCTAACTTATTTAATAGCTCAACCTGAAAAGACAAAAGAGGCTGGGCAATATTTGGGTAAAATGGATCAGCATTGCAATTTATTTAATTAGGATCACCAATAGAGTTCACATTAAATCTAATTATATTAATAGAAGAATTAATAGAAGGTAAAAAAAAACATAATCGATAGGTACCCCAGTAATTGACCACAACATGTCAAACTTTTTAAACTTTCGCGCACATTCATAATAGTTTTTATAATTTTAACGGGTCTTTACGCGATTTACATTAGAGACATATTTCTCCCGAAGTTTCAACACACAGCACAACATTTCAACCTACATTTTCTTATGATAAATTATAAGGTTATTTTTTTTTTATAATATTTAAAAATAAATTAAGAACAAAACCATTTTTTTAAATTTAAAGAATAATAAATAAAAGCTATGACTAAAAGTAATACGATATAAGCATATTATACAATACATCATCATTACAGCCCCTAGGACACAGCGTCCTAGACCTCCACTTTTGGGCCTTCCAGAAATATATCTGGAGAATTTGACATAGAAAAACTTTGTACTCCAAGGTACCGGATACAATTCCTGGGCGAAAAACATAATTTATTAAATTTTTGATATTTCTTACATACGCTAGAGACATCCACAATCTTGCCACTTGTTATGATGGTCCTAGTAAAGTTGGATAAATGTAAATCCGCACCAAGCGTGGTTTCTGCCTTCCTCGCAAGGGACACGGTCGTGATGATTCTTTACGTTTTTAGTTAATAAGTTTGAAATTTCGAGAATCCGTTCTTTTATAATTTATATAAAAAATCTAATGACACATCGAACTGCGTCAAAACAAATATTACTATTCAAAAACTTTGTGTTATTGTCACCTAATTTTGGTGACATTATTAAAAACTTAGCTCAAATAATATTATTTTATATTTATTTGTTGTGTACTGTTATTTAATTTACAATCATAATGATTTCTGAATTATAATAAAAAATAAGAATCTACTTATTTTTAAAAATGTATTCAGATATCGTTAAAAAGTTCGCGTAGTAAGACTTCACGTATTTACATATTTATTTGAAGGAACAGAGAAAATAACGAACAAATAATTTTTAAAAAGGATAATACTCGTACTTAATATAGATAAAATTAAATATAAAATGTTCTCTAGAAACGTCCAATCAGAAATAGCCCCAAAGGAGGCTGGCAACATTTCTCCTGTGTATAACAACCCTATGTTTGACTTGTCGCTAAAAGCGTTCATTATTTTTTTTATTTGACTTGGCGTTTGTCTATGGTTTTCATACAAAATACGGTAAAAAAAGCAAGCTTTGCTTTATATGCTTTCAAGTCGAACATAGTACAAGGCTAATTCGTTGGCAGAAATAATTGCTAATAAATAAATATTTATGAAGAAAAAAAAAACATTATTTATATTTTTTTGTCTTCAAGTACCAGATATAAACCGCATTAACAACACGTGCTAACCAACTGCGAGTACATAAACCGTTTCATTTAATAAATTACTTTATTAGCTTTGATTTAACGGCTTTAACGCTTTTGCACCCCTCTCGCATTCAATATTTTCAAAGATTTTTCAAGTTCAACTGTACATCTATTAACTTTCTAGAAAATAAAATTACGGATATTTTAGAGATATATTAATCATAGAATTAAATAATATACAACATAGTCAACATAGAAAAATATAAATAGCTAAGTCGTTATATATTTTTGGTATTTTGCTGTCTAAAGTTTGTATATATGATAGTGAATATATGTTCAAAATGTCCGAAATTCCATTACCTTCAAAGTTGTTAGACTACAAAAAGACTTGATTTTTTTTTAATTTGGCGAGAGTGAAAGGGATGCAAAAACGTTTAACCCCCTTAATGGAGCAGTTTTGGTCATACATACATAAAAGTTAATCTACGCGAACTTAAATCAATAATAATCAGTAAAGTTTAAAAACTTCTATAATAAAATTTGTAAGGCTAGATCTATAAAGCGTGCTTGGAGTTTGCTTTAGACGAACACATCGCAAGTTATTACCGACTTTCTGACTTAATTGTCAACTTAAATCGTACAGGGAATTGCAAACCAAAGTTTTGCGTTTTGTCGGAATTCGGGTTGCACACAGTCAAGTAGCCTGTCTTAATTCTGGCATACATGGGCCGTGTGGTGCTTTGGTCCTTTAAAGCGGTTAGGCATTAAGCCAATCCAAATAGCCATATTCGCACAAAACGAAGTAAAGTTACTACTACGCTACGTGAACGCTTCATCTGTTCTCTTTGTCTTTGTCTGTGGTATCATTAAAAATATTAAATATAATAAATAATAAAACTGATATTAGATAATAAAAGAATGGTAATAAAATAGAAACAAAAATAATGGAGTTCTTCGCGGAATTTTTCAATTTCATATGTCGAGTGCAAGTTTTGTTTTGTAAATTACTTTTTTGTGGATATTGTTAGTCAAAAGTGGTGTTGTTTTGTTTAATAATATGCTACAGTGTGAATAATTATGGAAAACGATAAATTGAACTTTATATATGGGGCACAAGTTACAGTTTTTTTTGCGTTTGCGGCCTGTCAATGCAAAGCCAAAATACTGTAAGAAAAAGCGGTACCACTGTACCGGTGTTGTATTATCATAGGTAATGACTCATCGGCGATTTTGAAAATTTAATTTCGTTTTATTTTGTAAATCTGCTATAGCTGAGTTTTCCTTGCAGATTCCTTTCTCAGTCAGATTAAACATTTACCGGTTACAGGAATCTGCTAAGCTGCTGGTCTTCTGCTAACAGCTTATCTACTCGTTGATCCCCTTTGCTGCTTAGTCTTTCACTAGCAGGAGTAAATATAAGCTTAAAGTAGACTACAGCTTCCGCATCTTCATTATATTATGACCAAAGTGGCCATTGTGTATGGTGACCACCTTCTGATGAAGGCTAACTGCTGAATTGGTTGTGATTGGCTGATCACCCACCGCCACACACGCGCAATTATCCCACCACTTTCGTCGAGCGCTTATATATATATATCCTTTTTTTTTTTTTAATTGTCTTTAAAGGATATTGTACAGAATACATCAGTCCTAAACACGTAATTTATTTACATAATATATGTTCATAACGGAGTTCATAACCGAGTTGGGGATCATCAAATTCCAGATGCTGCAGAATTTGATGCTTTACTTGGAGTCACTCGCGGCATTATAGCCCAAACACGTCGGGTAAAATATGGGAGTTGACAGCGCGGGAAAACCGCAAAAAATAAACTGCAACTTATGCCCCATATTTGAAGTCCAATTTATCGTTTTCCATAATTATTCACATTGCAGCACATTATTAAACAAAACAACACCACTTTTGACCAATAATATCCACAGCAAATTAATTTACAAAACAAAAACTTGCACTTTTGACATTTTTGTGCAAAAATGGCGGGAATAACCTGGCTTATAATCCATGTATATCTATACAATTTAATTTACGGTTGTATAAGCAAATCACAAGAACGCTTCATCTATCTCGGCCCAAGGGCCGGAATATCAAAGTTGCACATACAAACATCATGCAAGTTTATTGCTCGGAAACAAGAAAGTTGAATCTAACCTTCGCTTTTATTAGATCAAACTTGTTGCAAGTAAAATTGAAGTTTGTGATCAATTACCGGCCCTTTACCTATATCTTTTTTATACCAAACTTAACTCATGCAGGCGTTCCTTTGCTGTAGTTTAAAGCCATTGTTAAATAATTAAATTAAGAATTTTTAACGGTTTTGCATCCGTCTCGCTCGCACAATCCAATATTTTCATTGTGTATATATTACTAATAGGAAATAAGGAACAATAATTAAAAAAAAAAAAAAAAAACTAACTTTTTAAAACATTACTAATTAAAATACAATTAATTTAAAAAAATATATTATATTAATTTTTATTATGTTTTTTCTTCATTTTAGTTTTTAGTTGTATTTTTATTTATTAATTAGGTTTATTTTTATTATTAGTCATTTTGTTTTTATTAATTAATAAAAACAAAATGACTAATAATAAAAATAAACCTAATTAATAAATAAAAATACAACTAAAAACTAAAATGAAGAAAAAACATAATAAAAATTAATATAATATATTTTTTTAAATTAATTGTATTTTAATTCAGTATTTTATATTATCAGCGTGCATTAAAGTTTATAACAAGCTACCTGATGAACTGAAATTGTTACCTGAAATGTCATTTAGACGAAAACTAAAAGACTATTTACTGTCACATGTATTTTATTCAATAAACGAATACTTAAATGTTTAAAACATATTCATATTATGTTAATTATTATTGTATTGATCTTCTTTTTTTTGTTTTGTATATTATTGTATAATGATATTTTGATATTTGTACACCATACTATGATGGAATTTGTTGAGAAAATATTTTGTAAACACTATTGTAACACAAATTCTAAAGCATTTTTTTTTTTCTTTCATAATTTTTTTTAAAATCTGACCGTACTATTAAGAAATATAGTCTATCAACTTACTAGGAAATAAAATTACGCACATTTTAGTCATATATTTCTTATATAATTGTTTTAGTAAACAGGCGTAAATTCTTATAAGTGTTTTTGCTATTATTGTCTGTCAAAAAAAGTGAATATACCCAATATAGCTTAAATTGTTATGCATTGGCAACAAATATATTTAATAAGCTTCCAGCTACTATAAGGGAGCTGCCACTAAAACTGTGTAAATTAAGAGTCAAACAAAATGCTGGTTAATAAATGTTTTTATTCGACAAAAGATACCTAGATACTAAGCTCGACAAAGTCATGTGACTAAATAAATATTTGTATGTTAGAAATAGCGAAGCATGTGCTATAATTACATATATATAACAATTTACATTCCTGTACCTACCATGTTTCTGACATTTTTTTTTTTATTTAAAAAAAAATGAAAAATGCCCGGTATTTTATTTCCTATAAAGTTACATTTATCAAAGTTTAGTCAGACTTAAAATATGTTTGAAAGTTTGGGAGTTCTCAATAGTAAAACTGCTTGTTCGCTTGTTAGTTGATGAATATTTAATGTCAAAAATGAAACTATGATTGGGAAGTAGTAGGTTGAACCAGTGTGGTACCCCCACTACTTCCCAGGTCATTCAACTTAGCCTACATAATAGTGGGTCGGTCCCGTATGATATCCCCACCAAATCGTCATCGAACCCATAACCCTTGTGGTGAAATTTCCGTTATATCTACCGCCACAAAACTATTGGATTGTGCGAGCGAAACGGTTGCAAAAGCATTAACCATCTTAAGTAACTACTTAGATAATATTAGCATTTCTTAAGCAATATAAGTTTATACGAAATGTGGTCTTCTTCGGGTTAATATTGTTAATCTGTGATTGAAATTGTAACAAGCTCAATTAACAACAGCATACGTTACAAAAAATATACTTGTATGGCTGGGCTGTACTATATCGAAGTATCTGTAATTCTGTAATAGTGACAACTTACATACGTTACAAAAAATATACTTGTATGGCTGGGATGTACTATATCGAAGTATCTGTAATTCTGTAATAGTGACAACTTACATACGTTACAAAAAATATACTTGTATGGCTGGGCTGTACTATATCGAAGTATCTGTAATTCTGTAATAGTGACAACTTACATACGTTACAAAAAATATACTTGTATGGCTGGGATGTACTATATCGAAGTATCTGTAATTCTGTAATAGTGACAACTTACATACGTTACAAAAAAAATACTTGTATGGCTGGGCTGTACTATATCGAAGTATCTGTAATTCTGTAAAAGTGACAACTTACATACGTTACAAAAAATATACTTGTATGGCTGGGCTGTACTATATCGAAGTATCTGTAATTCTGTAATAGTGACAACTTACATACGTTACAAAAAATATACTTGTATGGCTGGGCTGTACTATATCGAAGTATCTGTAATTCTGTAATAGTGACAACTTACATACGTTACAAAAAATATACTTGTATGGCTGGGCTGTACTATATCGAAGTATCTGTAATTCTGTAATAGTGACAACTTACATACGTTACAAAAAATATACTTGTATGGCTGGGCTGTACTATATCGAAGTATCTGTAATTCTGTAATAGTGACAACTTACATACGAGGTCTGTTCAAAAAGTATTGCAAATGTTAACTAAATAAATAAAAAAATATTTCCAGACAGGTCACACAGCGCCATCTAGTTTCCGTGGTAAGCTACGAGGCTTGTGTTACGGAAACTAGATGGTTGATAAACTACATATTATACTTTTTTTTTTGAAATATATACATATTATACATATAAACACCCAGACCGAGACAAATTATACAATGTACAATTTGCCCCCGGTGGGAATCGAACCTACGACCTCCCGAGTTCAATTGCAACAAAATGTCTCTGTAATGATTAAAGTTTAAAATGGCGTCGAATGTACGAGTTTATTTTGGCTACACAGCTTCGTTTTGGTACAACCCAGTTCACTGCAATTCGAATACCTACATAAACTCGTATTTATTGTAACGTATGCATATTGTATGGGACGATTGAAGCTAGATTGTTAAACCATAAATGTAGGCGATAGGCAAGTTATATAAGTGCACCTTTTTTAGGTTAAAACTTTTTATTGACGACGAATGCTCTTTAAATTTATGTGGATATTTTTAACTATATGCCACGTGGTTATATAAGCCCTCTTTTGTGGTCCATAGACTTTCTTTAATTACATAGAATCGTCGCTAATTCTACGTCAATGGTTATTACTTGTTAAACTTTGCATCTTTCGCTCGCAAAATATTTTCAAATCTGTGCTTTCTTTATTAAATTTAGTCATTATTCTTATTTATTTATTTTATTTTAAATTCTTTATTGCACCAAAACTTAAAATTAGGTACATAGGCGAGTTTAATGCCTGTCAGGCATTCTCTGACAACTAACCTTTGGGATGGTGAGAGATTATGGGCAGGGTGCAACAATCCAATAATATTAGTCTAATTTATAAATACACTACATACCAAGAAATTATATAAACTACATGCAAGTATTATAAACATATATATACATATATATACACATATACAAATTGACATACACAAACATATTGCGTGCCAAATATTTAATGTGTACTAGATGTAGTGTGCTCCTGCTTATCAAGAAACAAGTTAGTGACCAATTGTTTAAAAACATTGACAGATGGTGCCCGTCTAATGGCCAGTGGTAGTAGTATCTGCTAGAGGAGTGGGATGGGATTTTGAGTTGATGAGAGTTAGAAAATAAAATTACAATCACTTTACAGATATATTAATATATTACCTACTGGTATGCCATGAAATTTGTCTTCTTCATCGATTTGTTTTAGTAAACTATGTTTCTCTTTCTAAAGCATGTATATAAAAGTGACAAGTATGCTTACTTAAATAATAAATTCTAAATCATGTTAATTTGTATGCTTAAATTCTATTTACATTATTTGTTCAATTCAATTAAATTGTACCTCTGGAAGACCCTGAATCCCGCAACGCAGGTGCTTTTTTATAAAACATCTTACTCGGGATTCAGAGCGCCATAAAATGCATGTTATGTTCTTTTACTTCGAATAAATTTATATTAAAAAAAATAAATACGTCTAAAAAAACAGCATTTTTCGAAAAATCTAATTATCTATGTACGTTTTTAAAACTCTAACTTGAAAAATCATTGAAACGCTTTGGAGTGTGAGAGCGAGAGAGATGCTATAGGTACCTTGACGGTAAATTTTCTCTTCTATAATCTCTTTCTTAAATAGTCTAGCGACGATTTGTCTCACTATACCTACGTTTTATCATTAAATATTGTCATGTTTACTAATTAATATTAATTAGTTATTGAGGGCATACGCGGGAAAAACTCCTCCGTTTGACAGCTTAAAATTAATGTTGCCATCTTAAAATAACTAAAATGATATAGTAAAAGAATAAATTAAAATGAGAAAATGAAACACAAAATTTGTGTAGATTAAATATATCCACAAAAATATATGAGAGAGATGCTTTGAAATGATTATCACTTAAGTTATATCTATTGTAAATAACATTTTACACAAATACCTATTGTTAAGGTGTATATTCATTACAATTAAAATCTTATTCACAAATGTAAAATATGAAAATAAACATTTTGCTTGTTATATATGTCGTTTTTATTTTCTTTATTACACTAACTAGCTCTAGCAATGTAAATCTCCGTTACTTTACGATAAACCACCGAGCTATCAAAAAAAAGGGGCCTTTTCACATGCAATGTCCGACTTGACGCTATAAACGCTTTGACAGGTTCAATCAACGTTTTCTTTAAAACGAAATTCAGTAAAAAAACCTTTTAGTGCACCAAGTTGAACACGGCGATAAACAGTGCACTATACTCGTAAACACAGTTTCCGCGCTCTGACCGTCTTTGCAGTATTGGCTTAAACTTTTTAAACTTTCGCGCACATTCATAATAGTTTTTTTTTATAATTTTAACGGGTCTTTACGAGATTTACCTTAGAGACATATTTCTCCCGACGTTTCAGCTAAGTTGCATTGGCCGTGGTCACGGGTTGACTGAAGCTATGCGGTGTAGTCTCGTACATACTGGGCGGCAGATGTAAACCTACCCACTTATCACTTTTAAAAGTTTTTAGAAATTACGACACTTACAATATCCTTGGCGACACCGGGCGATTTTTCACGGCGTCGAAACCTATTGATTACTGGATTCCACGATGAAGATAGCTTATAACCCCCCTCTCGATTGAAATTTTTGTATTTCTTTATTTCGATCGCTTCACGTACGTATTCTAGGGTAATAGTGACGATGGGTGGAAAGTATCTTTGGGTCATGCAGCTCAATCCAATGGTTTGTGCCACTAACCATTAGGTGTTCTGCTATTGCTGACTTGTTTAATTGGCAGTTTTTTACAGCTGCTATATGTTGTATGTATATGTGACCACGGCCAATGCAACTTAGCTGAAACGTCGGGAGAAATATGTCTCTAAGGTAAATCTCGTAAAGACCCGTTAAAATTATAAAAAAAAACTATAGGTATGTATTGGCTTGTATGACATGTGCAGGACCGGGCGCGACCCAATCGTAGCAACTTGGGCCCCTAGCACCAGTTGTTGTACTGGATAGTGTCGTAAAAAGGTCTCGTAGGTCTCGCAGTGAATGAAACGGACTGAGTTCGTAACGTCCAGCAAGGCTTCTAGTTGATCGTAGCAGAGTAACGTCGATGTAATAGCTTGAGAGTAACAGAGCAAAACGGCCTAGGCGGGAATGCCATTCGACTCCTAACCAGGGAGTGGAAATCACATCACTAACTTTTTATCACGATAGATTGTACCTATTATATTTGTCAGTTGCATAGAAACTTGTATTTTTATTAAAAAATGTATTAGTTTCTGGATATTATGCCGAAGTGAGCAGCTTTTAAGTGTACAAATCGAGATTTCTAAGCGAAATCAAAGATACGGTGATCTCAAAAGTGCCGTTCTTAATTCGTCTTGTAAGGTAGATAACGTCAATTTAAAATTGATTTATCTGTTATAAAAATAAAAAAATCTACAAAATCATTGTAAAAAATGATGCGATATAGGTGTAAAACATGGTGGTACCTACTATTGCCGCTAGCGACATCTACAAAAAGCTTTGCCTGATACACTCCATCGTAAATGATTTATATGGAAAGTAGCTGGTAGGGAAAACTAACTTCTTATCTATGGTTTGAACATAGTTGTCATTCATTCAATTCTTATACGTATACATTCAATTAATTTAATTCATTCAACAAGTCGTCGGTTGTAGTCAACAGGCGAACCTAAAATTAAAAATAATTTAAATGCATGTGTAAGTTCTTAGTACCATATGGTAAAACAGTATTCTATTCGAATTCGATGTTTGAGCCCGTAACCAATTAACTGCGCGCGTTTATATAAAAAAATATTGTGTTCGACTTGTTGCTTTAAGTGCTTTTTTTCAATTTCGCTTTGAAAGTCGTCGTGGCGTTTGTCTATGGTTTTCGTACAAAATTCAATAAAAAAGCAAGTTTTGCTTTTAAGTCGAACATTGGGCAGGTACTTATTGACAACAATGGCCGACATGTTAAATGAATTGAAGCAATTAAATAATTAAATGTACAAATGAACATTAAATTTAGTACTAGGTCACTTTCTATGAGAACCAAAATTTGTCAATTTTGTTCTGGTGCTAGCTGTTTCACATGAACACGGTTAAGGAGTGGTCACACTTTTTGTTTTATTCGTGTTTTAGGCCAAGTTGTAATTGCTTCTTCTAAGTTGTCACCCCCTGGGTTAGCTAACAGGAAATAAAATAAAAAACATCAAATATAAATTACATTTCGTTTTTATTTTATAAATTATCTTAATTTTAATCACACGTTATCACATTTTGTGAAGGAAATAAAATGACTTAAGTACTCGTATTTAGCTAGGTCGTTGGGCATGTCAATGTCAAAATTTGACAATGTGTTACAAAAATTACGTATTTCTGATCCAAATACTAAAGCTGTAAAAAAAGATGTAATTGTTACGATTAAAGTTACAAAGCCCCCGTCAGGACAATACCATTTGATATATATTTAAATGCTAAAACAGCAGGCAGAGGTATAATTGGCTTAAATCCACTAAACAGAAAAAAACAGTATTTTTGAGTATTTAAAGCGATGGTTTAAAGGGAACCGGTGAAATATTTTAACTGTTTTTTTTTTTTCTGTTTGTGCATCATAAGAGTGCAAGGGCCTAAACACATAACAGCGTTACATTTTTATATGATTCCTGAATGTTTCTGGACGTGTCCCTGGCATGAATGAAGCGTATTTATATCATCATATTCATCAGCCTGTGTCTCGGCTGGATGTATGAATCCCCCAAGGCTCGCCACTGGACGCGGTCTTTTGCAACCCTCATCCAACCCCCACCAGCGCCTTCTTCAGGCCATCTTTCCATCTGGCGTGGGGTCGTCCCATACGTAGTCTCCACTCTAGAACACGTTTGCCCCATCGGTCGTCGGTACTTCAGCAAATGTGTCTGGTCCATTGCCACTTCAGCTTGCTAATTTCGAATGCTAAGTCAGTTATACATATAAATATAGAGAAATACATATAAATAGCTCTCGCCAAAGCGACCTTGGATTTGTGGAGCACACCCACTGGCAGTGTACACGTCTCTGCTTCGTACGAAATTACGCACTGGTTGAAAGCTTTTGTCTTCAAACATTGTGCTATGGACGATGAGAGGAAGTGCCAAATTTTGCCGAATGTAGCCCATCCTAGTTGAATGCATCCTAGAAGTTGACAGCACTTCTTAGCTGAAGTTGGCAGCGCCTAGCTGAATAGTCTGTCCAAGGTAGACGTATTCCTGCACAACATTCGGAGTGATATTTACCAAGCACATACTTTTTTTTTGCTTGACATGATCATTGCACATGACCTTAGTCTTGTGCAGGTTCATCCGAGACCAACATGCTGGGAAGCCACGTTTGAGCTGTTTATCATTCTGCTAAGATCCTTGAGCGAGCTGGCCATGATGACTATGTTATCCGCGAATCGGAGGTGTTAGTATTTATGCCGCAGTAAAGCCAGTCGAGAATTTTAAAAACATCTACCAACACATCCGTGAACAGCTTCAGGGATATGACATCCCCCTGTTGACAATACAGCTTATGCACGTTTGGGAACGACTTTAAGCGTGCTTAGGTTACTATTATAGGGGATTGTGGAGTTTTATTCGTGACAAAACGCGGTTATGTGTTTAGGCCCTAACTCATTCTTACTATATTAAAAAACTAGGTATGTAAACTAAATTGCTAAGCTCTGCATTCTTTACGCTCTTACACCAACAACTTCAATGATGTTTTAAGTTTAAGTGTACTTTCAAGGATTTTAGTCTGACAGGTTTCTAGGGAATAAAATTACTGTCATTTTAGACATATTTTCACTTTCATCTACGTGCTATTTCATATATATGCTACCTGCATAATGTTGACAGAGAAAAATAGCAAAAACATTCCAGTCTCTTCAAACAGTTAAAATTGTTGACCCCTTATATTATATTTACGAAACAGTACTGTTTGTTACAACACCCTGAACTATTTATTAAAATCTCAACAAATAAGTATAACACTAGGTACGCTCAGCTCAATGTATTTTTTGAATAAATTATTTTTAATAAAATTTCACATATATATATATATATATAACTCGGAGGTACCGGGTTCGATTCCTGGTCGGGACACAAAAATAATTATTAAGGTAAATAAATACATTTAATTTATTTGTGATATTTTTCGAGTTCGGTACGCTGAAGACATCGACGAGCTTGCCACTTGTCATGATTGGCCTATAGTAAAGTTGGCTAAATGTGAATCCGCTTATTTATAAGCGTGGTTTCTGACCACCCCGAAAGGGAAACGGTCGTGATGATACTTTACTTTTAATTAAATTTCTGAAATCACGCTCTTTTTGACAACAACTCTTACAACATGGCAATAAAGTTGTACAATAAAATATCTACTATATTTTGAAGAATTGCCAATATTGATTGTGCGAGTTCTGCCCGTATTCTACAAATGACATTTTAAATACAAAAATAAAATGAAATATTTACATTGTATAGCTATTTGGATTTAAGTTTAGACATTAATTATATAAATTCTTTAACATAAGTAGGGTGTACTGTATTCGTATATGGTGCTGACATCAAGTCATACCTACATTGCATGCCAAAGCTCAGTCAGACATTTTTACAAAGCCTGATATATATAAATGTTAATATGAATTTATTATTGTTGTAACATATGAGGTTTAGATGTCTGAGAAGAAATTATTCTGCAATAAATAATAAGAAATTTGATGTATAACGATTTTTCTCTATATTACTAAAAAAACAAATCTATTATTAATAGTATATCGATAAAATGTCCTTAATTTTATTTCCTAGAAAGCTGATTGACTACATTTCTCAAAAGTGAACTCGGACTTGAAAAATCTTTGAAAATGTCATAATGTGCGAGCGAGAGGGATGCAAACCTTAATTATATTAAAATAATTACAAAAATAAATACCTAATTATTGGTAACATTTATCACACAATTTGTACAATTATAAAATAATATCATAAGTAGAGTAGTGAATCGAGAATCACACCTTTAACTCTTCTTATAAAAAATACGCGCTTTAAAAGGAACAACATATCATTCTCCCTGCACCATTTGCTAACCGTGTTTAGGTCGCGTTGAAACAAGGAGCAATCATGCTCACTCGAGATCGCACGATATATCTTTAGATCGTCTGATTCACGTCTTTGATAAATAGCATAAATAACAGAGGTCCGAGAATCAACCCTTGAGGGACACCCAAGGCAGCAACAAAAGGGACGTAATCCTAACACACGGATCACTAACCAATTGAGATCTATTTTCACAATAGGAGGGAATCCGGCGATGAAGGTTGCCATGTATGTCCATCATTGCCGCCTTCCTCAGCCCACCCACTCGATCGAAAGCCTTGGAAAAATCAGTGTAGATTGAGTCTAATTGCGTCCCACTTTCAAAGACGTTACATATGAATTGGGTATAGGTTTAGGCTTCAAATTTACATAGAAAATTCAATCTCTCTTTTATCACTATCGCATTGATATAAAACAAAAATGAGAAAACACATTTATATCTCGGTTCAAGATTCTGATGACCTAAAACATGCCATCATGTATCCCAATCGGCACTAGAACAGCTAGAAAAATGGCAAAATTCCTTAAAACCAACCGCCAATCATCTGGCACTGCGTATGGCAAAATGATACTAGTTAACCTTCGAATTTCATGGGACGTACACACGAAAATATATGACGTCAGCACCAAATTAAGGACTGGAGCACTGGGAATTAGGACTAGGACTCCGTGAGTGTCCGCCGCCAACCAAATGTGTGACTGGCTAGCGAATAGTTCCAGCGTTATTGTACCGAACCACGCAAACATGCTTGAATGTCGAGTCCTTAAGGCTCCAGAGACATTTCTCAACAAGATATAACTGACAATTGGGAGAAAGGCTACGTAACTATGAATTTCGTTGCAGTCGAATATATTTGTACAGAAAAAGGTAAACGTTATGTAACTCCCGATGCCTATAAAGCCTAGTAAAGTGACAGTTAAGGCCAAGCCTGGGGTAAATAAGTTGCTATGGTTGGTGTCCTCTAGGAGGTTATATCGCTGGGCAAAAAGGTACGCTATGGAAAATATT
This sequence comes from Tinea semifulvella, assembly GCA_910589645.1. NCBI lineage: Eukaryota > Metazoa > Arthropoda > Insecta > Lepidoptera > Tineidae > Tinea > Tinea semifulvella. Next base: position 1,555,056 of record OU342615.1, on the reverse strand, counting down.
ATTCCGCATGCCATGGAGTATCTGGAAAGAAGAGAAATAAATGTGAGAAAGAAAAATTATTCCGCATCCGAACCACACGCACAAGTCAAACTTCTAGAATGTTTCGCACGCTGAATATGTGGAATGCTCTCCCAACCCAATGCAATATTTCCCAATTCTCAAAAAGCACCTTGATAGACTGTTTGTAGATAATTTTGTAATGTGTTTTGTAATTCATCAACATGTCAACATCTTCGACAAATTTTATAATCAAATTTGGTTATTTTAGTTGTAAAGGTGCTTCGGTTTTTTTTTTGTTTCTATGGTCAATGGAATCATCATACATACAGCTACTAGAACACAGCGTCCTGGATATGGGCATTCCAGAACATCTGGAGAATTTGGCGGTTCTAATTATTTGTAAAATTTATTATAAATAGACATGACAGAAATAGAAGAGAGAATTGTGCGTTCTGTTGTAGTAAAAACTACCTAGTCGTACACTTTGTTTACATTTGGTATCGCTTCTTGTTGCAATTCCTTTTGCTTAGAAAAATAGTTTGAAAATTTTCAACGTGTATTTTCTTATAAAATAATCTATTCAGTTGCATGATTTTTGTTGGATCTCCTTCACCTGGTGAGTGCAAGTATTTTATTACTATTTTGATTTACCTGTCTTGCTTCCATTGTAGCCACCATTGATGTATGTCGTCGTCCGTGTTGACGAAGAGAGCCTTCCATGGACGAGTGACGAATATCTTTTGGAAGAACACCTCGGATATATACAGAACCGTCACTATGGCCAGAAATCCGATCACTTTTAGGGCTATGTAGAGGTACTGGTAAGGTTTACTGTCCGCAGTATGGGAGGACGATGGCGATAGATGCGGAGGTAGCGCAAAAATTACGTACATCTAAAGAAAATTATATTTAACGATTAATAGTCGTGTTTTTTTTTTTAAAAAAAAGGTCTTAGCTTACATTATTAAGTCCTACTAGTGATGAGCTATATTTATTGATATTGGTCAAATATCGAAATTGAGGAATAAAAAAATCGATAATCACAAGCGGAGCCAGAGAGGTAATGCCTAGGTTGTACCGCTTCCTTGAAATACTGAAAAGTTCGGTTCGAACACCGGCATGTACCAATAATAAATACACTTTTCTTATGTACGTTTGTCATTTATTTACAACACCATCGTTCCCGTGCCTCGGACGTTAAGCCGTTGGTCCCGGTTCCACTAATACCAACTTGTGGAATCGTTAATAAATTGACATCAGACCCTTGCAAACCAGTCTTGCAAGAAATTACTGGAAGACCCATCTCCAACAGTGGAGGTCTAGCACTCTGTGTTGTAGGGGATTTATGATACCTAACATTAAAAATTATTTTATTTGTCAATTTATAGAAATCTATAATAATGGCAAAGATGATGACTGATGTTATTAAATATTGGTACAATACAAAAATTAAAATATAAAAGAATCGCTTAAAAAAATAATATGGAAACATACTCACCATAGTATACCAGAATGATACCAGCGGAATGAAACTGTAAAACTGATACGGCCTGTTCATAGTCAAACACAAAACTACCGTCAGAAAGTTTAGTCTAAAAATGACTCTAAAATATCTGACTAGGCTGGTGTCCCCAGTTTTCCAGATGTAGTGAAAGTGTCCGTATCCAGTGAGGAATAAATACGCGCTGACCAAAGCCCGAACTAGCATGTAGATTGGCAACACTTTATTGGCTCCTGTCATCTGGTATACTAAAATAACCAGTTGCATCCATCCCTTCCATTCGTCTGTTTGTTCACGGTGAAGCACTCTAAAATAAAAATCTCAATTACTATTCCAGCACGATGCATTTTCAATTAATATTCTGGCACGAAACAAACTCAATTAATATTCTGGCACGAAATAATCTCAATTAATATTCTGATATGAAACAATCTCAAATAATATTCTGGCACAATCTCAATTAATATTCCAGCACGATGCATTCTCAATTAATATTCCGGCACGATGCATTCTTAATAAATATTCCGGCATTATGCATCCTCAATTAATATTCCAGCTAGATGCATCCTTAATTAATATCCTGTCACGATGCATTCTCAAATAATATTCCAACTAATATTTACAACTTACCGACTAGATTTAGATCCTTCAGTAAAAAACAGTCCGAGCACAAAAACATAACCCACAGGCAACCAAAAACTCCATTCGCTATAATATTTATTCTCTTTCATGAAGAAATTCGTTCTATCGCAAAGGTAGAAGTAACACATGATCATGCCCAGCTTGGCGATAGCATCGATAGGAGATGGGGGAACATCGATAGGTGCGCTAGATTGGTTTAGTAGGCTATAACCTCCCATAGTTTTACGAATGGTTTGAGACCACCTCCATAGCATTTTAGTTATTGCTATTATCCCGCTGTGAAAAAAGAAAATAATACAAATAAAAAACAGGCAATTCAACTTTTATAAAAAGTTATTTAAAAATCTAACACATAACAGTAAATAGTCCTACAAGTATTCAATTAAAATTTATGCAATCTAGTTACCAATTATGTTTAGCTTAGAAATAATATTGATAGGTAATAGTGCAGGATCGATAGGCGATAGATTAGTAGATACTAAGGCGATGGGTTGACATCAATAGGCGATGGGTTAGCATCGTTAGACGATGTGTTAGCATCGATAGACTATGTTTTAGCAGCGATAGACGATGTGATAGCATCGATAGCCGATGTGTCAGCCTCGATAGACGATGTGTTAGCGGCGATAGACGATGTGATAGCATCGATAGGCGCTGTGTTAGCATCGATAGGGGACGTTTTGATTTCGATGGGCTTTTTTGGTAAATTTCTTGTTGTACAGACACAGGCTTATAATGATGGTCATTAATATTAATAATATATACCAGGCACAGAACATGGCGAAGGTGACGACTTGCAGACGGGTGTATGGTTCTGGCGCGGCACAACACGAGCCGTCGTTAAAGTTCATGTGGTCGTTACAGTACATATTTAGCAGAATTTGGGCATCGTGTCTGAAAACAAGGTTATAAAGAATGAAGAGATTTTTTTTAAAATTATCAATACAATAAATACAATACAAGTATGCGCATTAACTGTTAAAGAATTAAATAATAGTGTTCATAAAAAAAGTTTTACCTCAACGCAGTTTCGCTGAGACTTAATCCACCATCAGTGGACAAAGCTCCACTGGCCACCAACCGAGGAGCGCTCCAGAGATTAACTGAACTGTACGTTAAAATCTATAACCAAAAATATTTCATCTTTTCTTTTTACTAGATTTCATATGCAACCTAGAACACAGAGCCCCAGACCTCTACTACAGAAGATGAGCCATCGAGAACATATTTCTGGAAAATTTGGTCTAATCCAGTCAGACAGGTTAGCGAGGAATACATAACTAAAAAATACGTATGTAATATAATGTATGAGGTTTGCAAAAGACCACATGCAGTGGTGAGCCTTGGACGAGACCTACATCCGGCAGTGGAGACACAGGCTGATGAAGATGATGGGTTTATTTATTTGTTTATTATTTGGAAAATTTACAGCCATTGCAATTAAATATTACAATTTCCACTGTTAAAATTTAAAAAGTAACTTAACTTAAATAAACTAGTTCTGTGTACAACTTTTGTGACAATAATTATTATTATTGATTAATAGGCTCGCAGCGCATTGCTGATATGTCTATATCAAGCACTATTGTAAAGTTTATAAAATAGTCAGTTATCACCATAGTATATATCTATTGTCACTAGCCACTTGTCCAGTTTGTTTTTGAAAGTGTTTACAGTTGGGGACTTCAATATGTCTTCTGGTATTTTGTTCCACATTTTTACAAGGTGATATTTCACATTTGAATTGTTGGATTTTCTCGTCAACTTCATTCCGTAATCACGACGGGGAAATATCATTGTGTTAAACTTAAACATGTTGGCTAGGTGAGGGGTAATTAGGTAATTAAAAGATTTACGAGGGGCGTTCAAAATATTCTCGGTATGTGGATAAAAACAAACAAGTACGAAAAGTTTGATATTTTTATTTTTCAATATACTCCCCCCCTATGTTCATACACTTATAAGATCGATCAATTATTTTTTTTAATCCCTCATAAAAATATTTTTTATCTTTGGTGTAAAAATGCTCCTCCACGGCCGTCTTCAACGCTTCATCGTCAGAAAATTTATTTCCACGCAGATCCTTTTTAAGATTGGGAAACAAAAAGAAGTCGCTTGGGGCTAAGTCCGGACTATAGGGTGGATGAGTAACAGTTTCAAACCCACATTCAACAATAGCTGCCTTGGCAATATGAGCAGTATGGACAGGGGCGTTGTCATGCAGAAGCAGAACACCTTTGGTTAACTTTCCTCGCCTCTTTTCTTTGATCGCATCTCTTAATTGACGTATAACGTTAGCGTAGTACTGCCCTGTGATATTTACACCTTTTTCTTTATAATCGATAAGCAAAACTCCTTCACAATCCCAAAATATTGTGGCCATGACCTTGCCAGCTGACGGGATTACCTTGAACTTCTTGGGATGAGCTGAACCCTTAATGTGCCACTGCATGGACTCCTGTTTGCTCTCTGGGTCATAATGATGAACCCAGGTTTCATCTCCAGTAACTATTTTTTGCAGCACCTCATCGGGATTTTCACCACACAGGTCGATAAAATCTGAACAGCAAGCCACACGCATATCCTTTTGAAGAAGCGTCAGCATTCGCGGAACCCATCTTGCACTTACTTTTGACATATTAAGATGGTCATGTATAATGTCATGTACGGTACCAATAGAGAGATTGGTTACTTGAGCTATAGATTTTACCTTCACTCGGCCGTCTTCATAATATAAGTTTTTCCACTTTATCAATATTTTCTTGTGAGGTAGCCACTACAGGCCGGCCAGGTCTAGGGTCATCTTCAATACTCTCCCTTCCACGCTTAAATTCGCTTGACCATTTTTGAATAGTAGATAAAGAAGGAGCAGACTCACGGTAAACACAATCCATTTCCTCTTTTATGGTTTTTTGATTTTTACCCTGTTTTGTCAAGAATTTTATGACGGATCGGTGCTCTAATTTCGTTAAAATTGTTAATTCGCTCATGGTGTTCATGTTTGTTCGGCAATTGCAGAAAAACAAAAGAACATCTCGGTTCCAATTTTACTTTTTTTTAATGTCAATGGATGAATCTTAGCGGCCAGTAACAAATATATATATAAAAGAGGTTGTAACGTATCAATACCGAGAATATTTTGAACGCCCCTCGTATATTCAGAAAATCCAAAATTTAAATTTATATCTATGTATGCTTTGAGAAACTAGAAACCAACCTCTATAGCAGCAGAGTTGTACGAATCGATATCGTTGTTTGTAATATTCTTATAATCATTGCTTAATTTTCCATCGTCTATCGCTTCCACAAGTTTCCAAAGGACCTGAAACGAGCATCAGGTTAACCCATACTATCCCACTTCTGATAAGGGGTCATAAATTTAACCGTTACAAAAATAATCTCATTGTTTGGAATTTACATCAAGTAGAAAAATATTATGTTCTTACAGAATAAATGATCAGGAATGGATTCAAGAGGTACGAGAGGAATTGCAGGAAAATCTTTGCATCACTTACTGAAAGAATTGAGCCTAAGAAGGTCTGCAGGAGATACATTTTAAAACTTCCTTCTGTAAACGATTCTATAAATTTCTAGGCCCTCTATTATATAATAAAACCAATAAAATATGTAAAATATATTATTATTATGTAAAGTTTACAAACATTAAATTATAATGATCTGGAAAATCTTTTGTGTGTAGTTGAATAATAATGTGTATTTTGGAATGAGTAAATAGACAAATGTCTTATTGTAATAATAGTATATTGGAAAATATATTAGGTTTGGATAAAAGCATTTATGTATAAATTCATGGAAGACACTGACTCCTGAAACACATACAAATAGTTCGGGAGTCAGAAGATGCTAAAATTGTATACAAAGCATTGATCAATTTAACTGTTCCAAATGTATATTGTAAAGTTTTTTTAAAACAATAATGTTTATTATTATTATTTATGAAACAAGCTTTTAAGACGATATTATCGGGACCATATAGTATTTCTTAACCAGCCCATAGTCGGTTACAAACCCGAAACACTGATCTTCTTTTCTCTTCTCCACACACGATGCAACATAACGTGTCTCCTCTTTCTTCTAAGTTTTTCTTGACTTGACTTTACGGTACTTCACCTAAATTTTGACTTTACGACAGTTCACTTTGACTTTACCTGATTTTGCCGAGTTCAGATTATCACCATCGTCGCGAATTCACGTCATATAATAAATTTGAAATTTATCTAAGTTCATCTTTATCTGAGTCCACCTGTACTATATCTGACTTTTCCTAGAGTGAAGATCATTAATGGGCTGCACAGTTTGTGTCAATTTTATCTTGAGTTTTTCCAGCACCACATCCGACGTGATTCTCATTAAATCCAAACCTATACTGGCCACTGTAAGCGATAAGGAAGACAAGGATTGCTGTACTGAACCTGAACTGTACTCAACCTTAGTTCACCTATACTTAACCTATGTTCACCTGTACTTTACCTGACTTTTTCTGGAGTTGAGATCATCTATGGGCTGCACGAGTTGCGTTAGGTTTCTTTTGAGTTGATCCAGCACCAGGTCCGAGGTGTTCCTGCTTCTCATCAGATCTAAACCTACACTGGCCACTATAAGAGATGGGGGAGACGATGATTTCTGCCTAAAATAAGGGTTAAAAACTGTATATTACATACAGAAGAAGATCAAAGGAAGGAAAATCAAATATATATGTACGCTTAATACATAATAATATAATAATGTTTATTAAGTAACCAAGATATTCTTATGTTAACAGAATTGCACAGCGACATGTGGACCCAGGATCTTTTTGTTATGTTAATGTTTGTGTGTGTCTCGAAGGTTGTTGTCAGTGTTCAAGTTCTCATGTTGTGGCGTGTCCGGTGGTCATCCCTTTCTTAGAAGGTAATTTTTTGGGCTAAATAAGTATTTTGGAGTGACAATTTTATCATTATTTACGTGATGTTTTTTTAGCATTTTTACCCAATAATCTGATCAAATTTGTTAAAAAAATTTACCAGTCCAGGTGAAATTTGATCATACCTTCTATGTTCTGGAAGGCACATCTCTGTGATGATGACTTAAAAAAATATCTTACCAAGCTCTGAACTGGTCAACCATACTTTTGGACACTTCTGTTGCGGAAATAAATTTAACAGACAACCTCAGTTTATTGTCTATATATGTGAAATTGCCTATTTCTTCCAGGTTAGAGTAAGTTGACTCGGTCCTAATTTTTAATATTCCTGTAAACAAAATAAAAGTATCATCACAACCATATCCCTTTCGGGGTGGTCAGAAACCATGCTTATAAAGAAGCGGATTCACATTTAGCCAACTTTACTAAAGGCCATTTTTTTTTTTTTTTTTTTTTTACATCAGGAAATCCCTACCGGATACCCCCCCCCCGAGTCGGGGGACAGGGGGGAGGTTATGTCGGGCTCGCACCGACTAAAACCTGATGGTGTTCCTCGAGACGCCTTGTGTTGATGGCGGACGGCGGGGAGCAATATGCAAACGACCACCGCCCGCCGGCGTCGCCCGCTAGTGTGCGGGCGCCTTCATGGCGAGGAGGGAGAGAGAGAGCGAGTCTCCTCCCTCGCCTTCGGAGAGGCGCGCGGGAACAACCGCGCGCGCCGTCTCGTGAGGCCCTATGTGAGCGATGTCACCCCCGTGACACCGCTCGGGCCCCTTAGGTGGGCAGGAGGGCAGCGTACTGCCGCCTCCTGCGCTGTCTTCTCCTCTGGCGGAAGGGAGGGGCGTCATGACAAATGGCAAGCTCGTCGATGTCTCTAGTGTACCAAACTCGAGATATATCACAAATAAATTAAATATTAATTAAATTTATTTAAATTAATAAATATTATTGTGTTCTGACAAGGAATCAAACCCGGTACCTCCAAATCTAAATCCACAGACTTAACGGCTAGACCATGGAGGCAGTTAAATTATCATCACAATTGTATTTGTACTGGGATGGTCAGAAAGCAATGAAACGGAATAACATTTAGCCAACTTTATTATAGGCCCATCATGACAATTGGCTAGCTCATTGGTGCCTCTAAGGTACCAAACTCGAGAAATATCACAAATAAATTATTGCGTCTCGATAAGGAATCAAATTCGTAATCTAAATCCACTCACTTAACTGCTGCACCACTGAGGCAGTCTTAAACAAACAAACAAATTAATTACCTATAAAATATTCATACATTTGTTGCAACCTTGCATCTCCTATGAATACGAATGTGTTATGATTGCCCCAAAAAGCTAAGTAACGTAGACATCGGCGAGCATCTCTGAAACAAGTTTTATCCTTTTTAATTAGTTTACTTAGCATATAGTATAGACAGAAACTGTGCTGTTCCCGCGCTTTTACACATACAATGTACATGTCTTGTTTATTTTTTATACTGGGCACGAGATTGCACCAGCCTCATGGTAACTGGTTAATGTTGCCCAAAGCAAGACGAAGACATGGCCAATCTTGCTCTTGCATCAGAACAGCCAGTCTTGGTCTTGTGCAAGAGTCTAGCTAAAGTTTGAATCAAATTATATAGTTTCTAATTGTACCTTGTGAGATTCTGGTGTATGCATAAGCTGAGTTTAGTTCTTTTTATTCCGCAACAACACTTTCCATCCACTGTTATTCCCTCTCTCTGCCAACACTGTTAAATCACAATATCTCATTCCGCATTCTGGTTTTTTTATATTAAAAGGAGCTAATAAAAGAATCTTACGTCTTAGAGTATCTATGCAGCATACATCCATAGGGCTGCCATTCATGATCACCTTTGTACCGACCCGCTGATAGCAACCAGGTGCAAGAATCTGGGCCTGTAATAATAAAAAAAAACTAATGTAATAAAGTATCATCACAACCGTATCCTGAGATGGTCATAAACCATCTTCTTTAAGAAGTGGATTCACATTTACCCAACTTTACTATAGGCCTATCATGACAAGTGGCAAGTTGTTGATGTCTCTAGTGTGCCAAACTCAAGAAATACCACATATAAATTGAATAAATTATTGTATCCCTCGCCAACCTGTCTAGCCAGCGTGCATAGTCCAAATTCTCCAGAAATATCTGGAAGGCCCATCAACAACAGTGGAGGTCTAGGACTCTGTGTTCTAGGGGCTATGATACGAATAATAATTGAGACATAATTTAAACCAGGATTTAAATCTAAATCCACAGACGAGTTTAATCACAAATAAGAGAATAAGAAAAAGTCATATGACCAAAGACTTACTTAAATATCTAAAACTGACTCTTTGCTGATCAGAGTCTTAGAGATTGTAGAATAAGTGGATATATAATTGCAACATTTAAAATTCTAACAGGCAAGTATAACTAGCCAAAATGTTTAGATTTAACACATTATTTCCCCGTCATCACTATAGTATAAAATTGATGAGAAAATCCAGCAATACAAATGTAATATCACTTCATAAATAACAGTTGTAAATATGTGAAACAAAATACTAGAAGACATATTGAAGTCCTCAACTGGAAACACTTTTAAAAACAAACTGGACAAGTGGCTAGTGACAATAGAAATAGACTAAGGCAATTAACTGTCAATTTTATAAACTTTACACCATTGCTTGATATAGGCATATCAAGCTCAGCATATTCAGCTCACCTATTAATCAATAATAATAATAAATAGAAAAAAATGTATGTGACATTTTTGTTTACATTTGGGTAATTTTAACATGACACATATTCTAGCTATGTTAGTATTATCTATTAAAGAGTAACATTTAGATAAACACAAACTTTTAAACTTAAATATATCTTTTAATCTCCTTAATTTAATAAAATATAATTATACTAATATAATCAAAATAGGTTGACTCTGGTATAAAATTGGTAGTAGGAAACAAATAAGATTTTTTTGGAAAAAATTTGAAAGCCATAAGAATTTTAGAACAATAGTAGAATAGAAGTATATCTTTAAAATTATTAGAACTGCAAAACCATTAATTTATGTAGTTTTAAAGCAAAAAGATATAACATACCATAACGCAAGTGCAGGATCCCATGGTATCCAATAAATCCTATCACAAGTACTAATGCCGCCAGTTTAGCATTTTCCACGTTGAGCTGATCTATAAACCATTCTGCTGTAGACTTTTTAGGCACTGAATTAACCATTGCAATCGTATTAATTTGAATAAAACCTGAAGAGCCGCTTAAAGTTTCGACATTGATTTAACAAGTTGTGATAATACAAAAATGTATTATCTATTTTTTTATCACGTGTTAAATTATTATCATATTTAAAAAATTAACATATATTCTGAAGTATCCGCTACTTTTTATCCTGAAATAAAATTATAAAAGCTTTTAAAACTTCAAAACACTGATAAAGAAATCAATTTCGAACATACCAATGAGTATAATCCAGCCATTTGAAAAGGTAGTCGTTCATTTAAGCTTAATTTCCTGAAGTTGATCTTTTTAGTGCACTAGCGTAACCGCGTCAAGTATTTATGATAATTTGACATTTTCGATCAAAATGGTCTAGATTCCAGCACCTAAATTTTAAATGCAGTTTTTGCGTTATATATCATACATACATATCTTCACGCCAAATCCCTTGCGGGGTAGGCAGAGACAATTGAGGCCACTTGACACGATCACGACATACCTCTTTCGCTTCTTCGACATTCATCAACCTCTTCATACATGCCCTTTTATTTTGGTGGCTTTTTAATGCACCTTCAGCTATTGTTTTATTTACTTGATCGTGATAGGTAAGTCTTGGTCTGCCAGGGCCTCTTTTACCCACAACTTTCGCATTATATATCTGGTTCGTCAATCTCTCTTCACTCATTCTTTCAACATGTCCGAACCATCGGAGCATACCTTTCCTTATTTTTGTCCCTATGCTTTCTTTAATACCTACCCTTTTGCGTATTTCGTCATTACGTATGCGGTCCGTCAAAGTGACGCCGCATATCCGACGCAAAGACCTCATTTCTACTGCATTAACTCTACTCTCATGCGTATTCTGACATATCCACGTTTCGCTTCCATACATAAGTGTTGGTACCAGCATGGCATTGTGTATGGCGAGTCGAGCTTTGTCACTGACATTTCGGCTGGCCATTAGTGACCCCAGGGCACCGTTAACACTATTATTTATTTTATATCAATAGTATTTTTTAAATATTTTATTATATATATATCAATATAAAAAGAAAAATGTTTATAAAGGTAATTTTTATTATTTTTTAATAATTATGATTAACTTTTTGATTTAAGATTTTTTTTGTAGTAACATTTCGAAATTGGAATTACAATGGCTACTATGACCCCGTCAGAAGTGAGTAAAAATAATTAATTTCCTATTCCTACGAATTGGTATAAAATATTTTACGCTGCCTCAAAGATGCGCCTTCATCGGGGCTTTGATAAAATAATGGCGTTTAAGCGTATTCGTCGCTCTAAAACGGGTAAATCACTGTGACAGATAATATTAGATTAACAATAATAAATTACTTTATTTATAATTAATATACCTTTATCTGTTCATTATTACAACTGCCTTCGTGATCCTGCCGTTATGAAACTGCCTCTGTAACCTTGTAATTAAGATCGTAGATTTATAATCTTAGGTGTTAAGTTCGACAATATGGTTGAGAATTAAAGCAATATCTTTTTTAAAAATCTTAGCAATGATTTACTACTAAGTGCTACAGTGCTGGTGTCGGGTCCGTTGTGTCCCACACACAAGAGGGAAGAAGAATAGTAATATATGATAGGGATCGTAATTTTTTTTGTGTAATAACACTCCCATACACCATCCTGCTCCTATCTACCCAATCAAATGCGTATAAAACAATATGTAATTCTTACGGCCGGTTGCAAAAGGATGACTAAAATAATCCATGATCAATATTTTATATATACCATCACTTTGGTTATTTCAAAATATGATGTGCCCCATAGCCCTACATTAAACATGTCAAAAGATAATTGGCATTCCATGGATTCACCGTGTGAGTGTCAGGTGATTGTGAGCGGGGAAGAGATGGTGAAGAACAGTGTCTCAAGCTTGTTAATTATGGGCTGGTTTAAGAAGGAGGCCCCCCTCTTTGTGGTGTGCAATAAGATGCTCGGCATCCACCATTCTGCTCCTCTCCCCCAGGTTATTTGCGTAATTATATTACAGTTTACACATTTTTCTTTCAGAGAAGACTGCAAAAAGAACTTATGAGTTTGGTGAAAGAACCACCTCCAGGAGTGACGGTAGATGTCGACCAAGCCACACAAAATCTAACTCTGTAAGAAACTGTTACACTGATAACCAATGATACTTAAAATCTAGATATGTTGAACAAAAGATACTTTTCTTAATTTAACTTGCTTTTACTTTAGCAACATATTTTATTGATACAGGTTGAATTTTTCAACGCACCTTCAAAGCTAAATCGGAAACAACATGGATTTGCAAATAATGCTCAAGGGAGTCTTGGGGCGGATTTTAATAAAAACTAATACTGAATCTTTAGATTTTTGAAACATTATTTCTTCTGAAACCGAACTGGTATATTTGCAAAAAAAAACACAGTATTATTGCACCAGCTGATAGTGTTGCTTATAAAGATCAAATGGTAGCTACAAATGACAAATTAAAGGAAAGAATAAATAAAGGAACTGTACAATATTTTTTTATAAAATAAAATGTGCATATCATCCACCGAAAATAACTTTGAGAATGGGAAAAACTGACCCCAGCCACTTAATATAATCAACCTGTATATTAACCCTTTATTTGCTATTATACCTTTCCATTGGTTAAATCATATAGCACATATTGATGTGTTTACATGAAATAAAATTTAATAATTAACTTTTACTAACTTTCCACTGTTACAGATGGGCCTTCCAGAATTCTGAGAATTTGGCCTAATAATAGTTTATTTCATAATAAAAATCCTATGAACATGTTTTTATCTATTGGATACCCACACTCGCAAGGCCAGTATTGTGGGGTTTCACTTATACTAAATTTAAAAATTACAAAACTTACATAATTTAAATCATAGAAAATAATATATATTTTTTGACATATCTTTTTTTTTGTTATCATTGGTTAGAGTGATTACCATGTTTGCATTAGTAATTGTATGTTTGGCCTTAAATAACTTTCTTTTATAGGTGCTCCAAATTTATTCCAATTTATCATCCAACCTTGTGTTTCTAATTAAAGTTTTATTTAAAAAAAACTTGAATTAGGTGTCATTTATTAATAAATTCATTAACAAAGATTATAATTTTTTTCCTTGATGTTACCTTGCATTAGTTGATGTTGCATTGCTTTTATTTCATTACCAAATTTTAGTTATTTATCTATATTATACTTTTAGAGCAGCCATGGCTTAATTGGTCATTGCATTCATATGATTGCTTCAGTCATTAATGGTACCTATAACTAAACTTACTGTTCTGTGAAAATCAAATATTCCAAAAGACCACAACACTAAGATAATATCAGGAACAAGTTCAAGACTCAGCTATACACAGTGGAGGTTGGTGCGAGAGGAGTTCCAGCAAAATCTTTGCACCACTTACTAAAAGAATTGGGCCTAAGCAGGTCTGCAGTCAATACATTTATGGAAAGAGATTCCAAGACAGCATTAACAGAATCATACAGTATTTGGTTGGGTAGGGAGAGGAGTAAAATGGTTGATGGTGAGCGTCTTGTTGCGCAATAAATAAAAAACCAGGTTTGTAAACCAGCCTATTGTCGGTCGCAAGCTCAAGACATCATTCTACTCATCTCTTACCCACACACAATGGACCCGGAACCCGCACTGTGAATACATGGAATGCTTAAAAATTTGCCTTTCTTCAACAATAAATAAATGATCTTTAAAATATTTTTTCATAAAACTACTTGTATTAATCCTTACTGGAAACAATAACTTTGAAAATGGGAATAATGAGAAAAACTGACGCCAGCCACTGAGAACCGACAACAGTCTCTACCGCCATGTCGGTCTAATGTGAAAAGGCTAATAGCAACCGTTTACCCTAACACAGTTTTAACTCCCCCGCAGTGTTAAGTTATATAAGAGTTGATGATTACTTATCACAGCTCCTAGAACACCGAGTCCTTGACCTCTACTATTGGAGATGGGTCTTCCAGAATTTTCTAAAGAGTTTGACCTATTCACACCACACTGTCCAGGCGGGTTGGTAAGGTTCTGATGTCAATTAGTGAAACTGGGACTGCTTAACGCACTTCAACGTTAATTTCTTATTTTTTACTTCAATATTTAATTTCAGATGGACAGTTCATATGTCAGGCGTTCCTGGCACATTATATGAGGGAGAACAATTTTTATTGCAATTTAAATTTACACATAAATATCCATTTGACTCTCCTGAGGTAAGTATACATTGGACATAAGCCTGAGGTACTATTCTTCTCCTGTCTTCCTCACACATAATTGATGGTCCACTGTGAATCCATGAAATGCTAATAAATTTGCCTCCTAGTTCTATTTATATAGATATTATCTATATTTGGTCTAGCAGTTAAATCCGTGGATTTAGATGCGGAGGGGCCAGGTTCGACTCCTGGCCGCGACACAATAATTTATTTGTGATATTTCTGGGGTTTGGTACCCACACTTGTCATGATGGGCCAATAGTAAAGTTGGCTAAATGTGAATCCGCTTCTTTAAAAGCGTGGTTTCTGACCACCACAAAAGGTATACGATGATACTTTACTCTTCTCTCTAACTGCCTTTGTGGTCTAGCAGTTAAGTTTTTGGATTTAGACACACAGTTTGGACAAAATAATTTATGTGTGATATTTCTTAAGTTTGGTACGCTAGAGACATCGACAAGCTAAAGTAAAGTTGGCTAGATGTGAAACTGCTTATAAAAAAATACAAACGCTTGTTTCTGACTACTCCGTAAGAGCAACAGTTGTGATGTTACTTTACTTTTTGTTCTCTCTAGTATGGTGTTTAAAAAGTTGAAACCCACGTCAATTTGATACGGTCCAAGAAAAAATTAACTAGCCCTTGTTTAGTGAATCATTTCTTAGCATTTTTATTAATCACACGCCTAGTTATATAAATACAATACATTGTTCTATTTGCATACACATTAACACCTTGTATCCAGGAAACTCGCTTAACTATGCTAATCAATTGACAGCTAACAAAAAAGTATTTTTTTTAAATTATAATAGATCTTTTTGAAGATTGTAAAAAACGGGTCTTTAAGAGATTTGCTTTGAAGAGACACATGTTTATGTGTCCAAAGAAAATCGCGTAGAAACCCGTTATTTATTAAAAAAATACATATAAATGGGTAAAGCCTCTCACAGACAAACATGGTCTGAGACTCGATCCAGGTGCCTTGTATATTCTGGATTGCAATGGATTGACACTCCCAGTATCGATCCTATTCATCATCATCATCACAGCCTCCAGAACATAGAGTCCTAGACCTCCACTGTTGGAGAGTTGGGCCTACACTCGCCACGCTGGCCAGACAGGTTGGCAAGGGCCTGATAACAATTTTAATGATAATTCCACAAGTTGGTGTCAGCAGAACCGGGATCAACGGCTTAACATGCTCTCCTCCAAGAAATGGTACATAAGAAAAGTAAATACACTCATTGGAACATGCCGGTGAGGTTTGATTTGACCTTTGTAGGATTTTAAGATCACTTTCTTACAACCGAGCCACAACTGCTTTTTTGCATTACTCAATTGTAATGTTTTTTTTATAATTTCAGGTAACATTTATAGGTAATAATATCCCAATCCACCCGCATGTGTATTCCAATGGGCATATCTGTCTATCTATATTAACAGACGACTGGTCCCCTGCTCTGTCAGTACAGTCTGTCTGCCTGTCCATCGTGTCCATGCTCAGTAGCTGTAAGGAGAAGGTAACATCATTGTTTATTTATTCTTCTGGTATTATTGACCTGAATCCTGAGTCATGACCACCTCCATGGATCATTTTGTTCCGGATGATGCCGTGTTGCAGCCTGCTTACATTAATTTATGACTTAAAGAGAGTCCTAGACGTCCACTGTTGGAAATGAGCCACCCTGGCGAAGGTCTGATGTCAATCTATGGAATTACAATTTATTAACGATTCCACAAGTTGATATTAGTAGAACTGGTTTAACATGCTCTCCGAGGCACGGCGATAGTGGTGTTGTAAATCTACAACATAAGAAACGTACCAATACATGCGGGGGGTTCGAACGGATCTTTGAGGATTTTAAGGAAAGCTTAATAGTGAGTACGTGTACATTAATGCTACCATTTCCATTCGGTTTCACCGTTTCTCACCATTTTGTCTTACATTTTTCCTCTCCGCCCTTTTTTCCGATGTGCTATACAAAAGAGTTTTCAAATTGCCACAGGAAATCAAATACCAAGAGTCATCCGGTTGCTTTTTCCAGTCTGAAAATATTTTTATTTTATTTTAAAACCTTATTGCACTATGTACAAAGGCGGACTTAATGCTGCTAGGCATTCTCTGACAGCCAAACTTAGGACATTTAGACAGGATAGGTGGTAGATGCAATTAAAAATAGGCACCTTACGCCTTGAATATTTGGTTTTCAATTATTTTAACAAACTTCTCATTATTTATTTACAGAAGCGGCCGCCGGATAATTCATTTTATGTCAAAACATGCAATAAAAATCCTAAAAAGACTAAATGGTGGTACCATGGTAAGTTTAATAATAATTAAATTATTTATAGAAATGTACCGTTAAGACTACAAACCCAAAAGAACTGATTACAGACAATATTCAAAATGGAGGGTAGATACAAAACTACACGCAGGAATAAAATAAAATTGAATTATTTTTTTTATAAATCAACTATGGAACTTAATATTTTTGACCTTCGTTATCTTTAAATCAACTATGGAACTTAATATTGTTTGACCTTCGTTAACTCTATAAATCAACTATGGAACTTAATATCTTTTGACCTTCGTTATCTCTATAAATCAACTATGGAACTTAGTAACTTTTGACCTTCGTTATCTCTATAAATCAACTATGGAACTTAATATTTTTTGACCTTTGTTATCTCTATAAATCAACTATGGAACTTAATATTTTTTGACCTTCGTTATCTCTATAAATCGACTATGGAACTTAATATTTTTTGACCTTTGTTATCTCTATAAATCAACTATGAAACTTAATATCTTTTGACTTTCGTTATCTCTATAAATCAACTATGGAAATTAATATTTTTTTACCTTCGTTATCTCTATAAATCAACTACGGAACTTAATATTTTTTTACCTTTGTTATCTCTATAAATCAACTATGGAACTTAATATCTTTTGACCTTCGTTATCTCTATAAATCAACTATAGAACTTAGTAACTTTTGACCTTCGTTATCTCTATAAATCAACTATGGAACTTAATATTTTTTGACATTTGTTATCTCTATAAATCAACTATGGAACTTAATATTTTTTGACCTTCGTTATCTCTATAAATCAACTATAGAACTTAATATTTTTTTGACCTTCGTTATCTCTATAAATCAACTATATAACTTAATTTTTTTTGACCTTCGTTATCTCTATAAATCAACTATGGAACTTAATATTTTTTGACCTTCGTTATCTTTAAATCAACTATGGAACTGAATATGCGTTCTCCCCGTAAAGTCTTATGGAGCAGAGACGTAGACACTGACAGTGGGTCTGGTCGACAAATTCAAAGTCGTTCAGCGAGCTATGGAGAGAGTTATTCTTGGTATTTCTCTGATAGAATTAATTCGCAACGTTGATATTCGTCAGTCTTATAGTTACTGACATAACATTCAAAATTAGCAAGCCGAAGTGACAGTGGGCCGGACATTTCAAAGTCAATGTATATTTATTCACGCTATTACAGGCGATTGTGACACGTCATAA
The DNA here is from genome assembly GCA_910589645.1 of Tinea semifulvella. Lineage (NCBI taxonomy): Eukaryota > Metazoa > Arthropoda > Insecta > Lepidoptera > Tineidae > Tinea > Tinea semifulvella. Next base: position 1,536,962 of record OU342615.1, on the reverse strand, counting down.
TTTTGATTATTTAGAATGATTCTACTCCTGTTAGTGGTAGACTAAACAGCAAAGTGGTCCAAGGAGTAGCAGAAGACTATAATAAAATTACAGTGTAAACTCTATATAACGATACTGAAGGGACTGTGCATTTTATGGCGTTATAGAGAGTTGTCGTTAAATGGAGAGAAGAAAAATCAGAATTGGAAGACAAGCTAAACCAACCAAAGCCAATTGATTTCGACGCTTTAGGGAGTTTGTCGTTAAATCGAGTGACGTTACATGGAGTTCACACTGTATATTAATTTCCAATAATTTTTAGTGTAAAGTATCATCACAACCGTTTCCCTTTCGGAGTGGTCAGAAACCACGCTATAAATAAGCGGATTCACATTTAGCCAACTTTACTATAGGCCAATCATGACAAGTGGCAATCTCGTCGATGTCTCCAGCGTACCAAACTCGAGAAATATCACAAATAAATTAAATATTAGTTAAATGAATTAATTTACATTAATAATTATTTTTGTGTCCCGACCAGTATGCCTAGTGTGACAGTGAAGTTTCGTAAACGCAACTATAGTAGTAGAGTTTTTTTACTGAATTTTCGATTTTCATTGCCTGTTATTATAGCCAAACTTGCAATAACACGCAATGTAAAATAAAAAAACGTAACTACAGCAGTTACGTTTTCTGAAACTTGCATTTTACACTAAGCACACTGGAGTCGAACCCGGTACCTCCAAGTCTAAATCCACGGACGTAGCCGCTAGACCACGGCTTTTTGGTGGCTTTATGTAATGTATTTTATGACAAGCCGTGTATAATTTTTTATAGGAAAACCTAACCTATTTTTTTTTTTTTCAGATGATTCAGTGTAAATGTTTTTTTTTACTAAAATCAGGGACAAATCAAATGTTTGTAAATAAAATAAGTGATTTTGTGAGTGATGTGACGATTAGTGAAATACATATAAATTGAGACAGTTTTTTATAATATTTTATACACAAAATGTACATTTAGTCAGAATTTCAGGTGACATTCGTTTATTACGTAACACAATTTCTGACTGAGATCTTTTTCAGTGCAGTGCTCACAAGAAAAAATAAGATATGGTGGACCCCTTTCCCCTCCTAAATTGTCTTACGTAATATGAATAGCCCCTAATTACCAGTTTCATTTCATGATTAATTAATTTATAAAATCGACATATTTTTTTTTTAATACTAAGGCCTTTAGGCTTTAGGCCTAACGGTTTTTGTATTTAATTTATTATTTTATTAGTTTTTTTTAATAGGGTAAAAAGCTTTTGCGTCTCTCTCGTTCGCACAATCCAATATTTTCTAAGATTATTCAAGTCTGAATGTACTTAAATTACGGACATTTTCGACATATGTATTTTTACTTTCATATATCTTAGACAGAGAAAAATTGCAAAAACTAACAAAAAAATATATTAAAATATCCGTTTTTTTTTTCTAGAAAGCTAATATGTAGAATACTGGACGGTTGCAAGAAGGATGATTAAAACAATATTCGTCTTCTTCTTTCTTCTTTTTTTAACTAGTAAAACTAGTAATGGCAAACGCCACTAAGGCATTTGTGCCAACATCACATTTGTATTGATTAATAAATTGCGTATAGGTACTGGATAAGGGTTTGAATGGACACAATGAATCACAAACACTAAAACAGAAAATGGAGTGGTTAATATGATATGTCACAACACAATACATTGATTTGTTAGTACTTGGGCCAAGATATAGACAACATACATTTAGGGTGTGATTACATTGTAAGTACACAGATTCCTGTAGCCAGGGCCACTCTCTGATCAAAATTGTAATAAACGCCACGTTATTGGTAGTTAGCTTGTCACTGATTATTTCAGCCAATTACGTGCTTCATAGCCATAAGTGAAAAATGTCAAAAGATAATAAGCCAGGGCCCTATTTAACCATGCCGTCAGGTGCGACTACTGTCAAGAAAAAATCACTATCGTCACTACTACTTTCACGGACAGCCATTTTGAAAATACGCGTATGTTAACCACATAGGAGTAGCCAACTTCAGCAGAGAAGCCGATATACGCATTCAGCTAGGATGGGCAGCATTTGGGAAGCTACGTCACATCTTCCTATCGAATATACCAGTGTTTGAAGACTAAAGTTTTTAACCAGTGCGTTCTTCCAGTAATGTCGTATGGTGCAGAAACGTGGACACTGACGGTAGGCCTGGTCCACAAGTTCAAGGTCACTCAGCGAGCTATGGAGAGAGCTATGATCGGGATTTCTCCAAAAGATAAAGTCAGAAACGTTGACATCCGTCAAAGAACCAAAGTTACCGATATAGCTTTCAAAATTAGTAAGCTGAAGTGGCAATGGGCTGGACACATCTGCCGCAGAACCGATGAACGATGGAGTAGACGGGTTCTGGAGTGGAGACCACGAACTGGAAGATGCAGAGTGAAACGACCCTCCGCCAGATGACCTGAGAAAGGTCGCTGGTGGGGGATGGATAAGGGTGGTAGAATATCGTGTGAAATGGCGAGCCTTAGGGGAGGCCTACATATGTCGACTAGGAAAAATAATTATTGTTTCAAAAAATATTGTCATTAAATTTAGATACCTACATACAATTGTAACAAAATTCTGTTGCTTAACAATGTCACTCGACATTATGTCACTGACAATTGTGGTGAAATAGGGGCCTGGCCGTACATTTCTCAAACGTACCCTCATATGTCACCTGTCGCATGTTATTCGACATATGTGACTGACTGACAATTGTGGTGAAATAGGGGCCTAGCCGTACATTTCTCAAACGTACCCTCATATGTCACCTGTCGCATGTTATTCGACATATGTGACTGACTGACAATTGTGGTGAAATAGGGGCCTAGCCGTACATTTCTCAAACGTACCCTCATATGTCACCTGTCGCATGTTATTCGGCATATGTGACTGACTGACAATTGTCGTGAAATAGGGGCCTAGCCGTACATTTCTCAAACGTACCCTCATATGTCACCTGTCGCATGTTATTCGACATATGTGACTGACTGACAATTGTGGTGAAATAGGGGCCTGGCCGTACATTTCTCAAAAGTGAGTGGACTTGAATAATCTTTTACAAATGCTGTATTGTGCGAGCGAAAGGGATGCAAAAATTTAAATAATTGTCTGTTTATATGTATTTGCTATTAAATTTTGTTGTGTATATAAGTTTTGTTTAGTTATGAAATATGGATTCCAATCTTAATTCCCTGAAGCTGCTTTTCTAGCTAAGATGTGCGAGAGAGACGTTAACTCAAAGAAAACGGATTTTTTATAATGACCATTTTACAGAAAATAAAAAAACTATATTTTTATTTATTTATACATATTTATTTATATATGTATATGAAAAATGATTCGTGAAAAAAGTATATAGCTTAAAGCCTTGTACAAAAACAACATCAAATTCTATAAAACAGTATTAAATTCTATAAACCAACATTAAATTCTATAAAGCTACATTAAATTCTATAAAACAATATCAAATTCTATAAAGCAACATTAAACTCTATAAATCAACATTAAATACTATAAAACAGTATCGAATTCTATAAACTAACATATTTTCCTCCACCAGTAATGTGCGAATTTCCGCGAATAATATTTCATCCATCTCTGTTAGAAAGGCAGCTAGATTTTGGAACGAAAACTAATGAACCTATTATGTGGATATTTTATCAGCTAAAAGATTGCTGTATACAAACGTTCACTGTTATTAGGTTTCTCCCGAAGCAATTCTAGTTTTGAATATTTGAACCAGTCGAAAAAATACTAACAAAATGTCAATTTACAATATCTATTATACAAAATTATATAACAAATTATTGGTCATGGGAAATTTTAGATAATATTTTACTAAATATCTGCCTATAAATGCCTCTTTTATCTACCGGTAAACATTGTAGATTTACACGCAGGGAAGTACCTGTTTCGATTGCTGGGGCAACAGTTTCGACATTTAATACCGATCGCCATCTTAGCGAATTCGGTCGGTAAATTATAGAAATAAAGTTGCCACTTAAAAAAACTTATTGGTCAATTTCATTAATTCCAAAAACAGTAATATTACAGCAATAAAAACTTAGGCACCAGAAGCAAATGCCAAAATGTCGGCCGGCTGCTGTCAAACGGTAAACAGTATAAAGCCGAAAATATAAAAAAAAACTGGTCAATAAAACAATATTTTTGATTTTATCTTTTTTTTTTACTCATTTTGGTGTGCATTTTTCTAATATGGCAACACAGCTACCTGCATTTACCAATTTTGTTTATACACGTATGTTTATGTTTTGACGGTCACTAAAATATTTTTAGCTTTATTTTTGGTCAAGTTTAAAAAAAGTTAGCTATTTTTTGCAGTGTACTATCGTTCCGTAGTTTTTTTTTTACACCTTGCTCCTACCTGATGGTAAGTGGCGCGCAATGTTCATGAAGGTTAGCAACTGAAATCAGACACTCATGACTAACATCAGTCACTAACACTGTGTCGACTTGACTAGATGCCTTTTCACACTTCGCTTGAAGGACTCTAGGTTATAGGAAAGTGGAAACACAGAGGCTGGAAGAGCATTCCACATCTTTACTGTGCGACAGGTAATTTATAGGTACGCGAAGGGATGGTGAGTACGGTATGTGGGTGCATATTCTGACCTGTGCGTGTGGTTCGGTTGCGGAATGGAGAGAAAGGAATTAGGTTATAGAGCTCTTCAGAGCACTCATCCATAGTATAGTCAGTAGAACATGCTCAGTTGTTTTTTTTGGTTGGGCTCCAAGAATATATAATAAACTGCCAGATACACTTAAGGATTTGCCATTACATAGGTTTAAAATACATTTTAAAACGATATTATTGGATAAATTCTACTACACGATCGAAGAATTCCTAAATGACAAGGCAATTATATAAAAATTTGGTTGGACATTAATTTTTTAATGTATATTATGTAGGTATTTTAGTTAGAAATAGGTCAGACTATTTGCACGGGCAGTGCATAGGAGTAATTTTGAAAGAGAAAATCTTTTAAATTCGTTTGAAAAATAATTTGTTTGACATATTTTTATTTTGTTTTTTGTCTGTTTATTAATAAAATGTATTGACCTAAATTTATTTTATTTTTATTTTATATAATGATGACTAGACTTACTATATAAGAATATATTTTAAATAAAAACAAATTTAGCATGCCACAACAATGGCTAAATGTGCAGAGCCAACTTACTAACCATGACCGCCTCCGTGGTCTAGTGGTAACAAACGTTGCCGTAAACTCGGGAGGTCGTGGGTTCGATTCCCACCGGGGGCAAGTTGTACATTGTATAATTTGTCTCGGTCTGGGTGTCTATATGTATAATATGTATATATTTACAAAAAAAAAAGTATAATATGTAGTTTATCAACCATCTAGTTTCCGTAACACAAGCCTCGTCGCTTACCACGGAAATTAGATGGCGCTGTGTGACCTGTCTGGAAATATTTATTTATATATTTATTTATTTATATTACCGTATGTACCACATTTAAAGCAAATAAACGAATTTGAATTTGATACCGCAATAGGTTCGCTAAAATTTGTTGCCGCATGTGAATGCGTCGGAGATAAACTCAATGTTTGTCATTTTTATTTTTTGTACCTCTTTGCAAATGTAGGCCAAAGTGATATTTTATAAATAATCATCTAAAATTTCTCGTTACATCAGGGGACTTAACAAATAGCAAAAACACAGTTTTACTTACAACTATTAGTTTTAAACTTAAGTATATAGTTTTTAGAACTTCGTACCGTCTGACAGTCAATGAATGTCATTATTAATAATAATAATACTCACACAAAACAAATCACAATTTTTCGACGTTATTATTTATTTATTTTTGTTTGTTCTGTTCTCCCGATGGATCATGAATGAGGTGATAGGGAAGGCAAAGGATCTAGCCCATACAGCCAAGTCTGACGTAATATATCTTTCTTTTTCATGAGTTAATGAGGCCATCATCAAATTCAAGATGCTGCAGAATTTAATGCTTTTCTTGGAGTCACTCGCGGCATTATAGCACAAACGTCGTGTAAAATATGGGAGTCCACAGCGCGGGAAAGCCACAAAAAATAAACTGCAACTTATGCCCCATATTCAAAGTCCAATTTATCGTTTTCCATAACTAATTACATTGTAGCACATTATTAAACAAAACAACACCACTTTTAACTAACAATATTCACAGTAAATTAATTTACAAAACAAAAACTTGCACTTGTTATCTCCGCGGAAAATGGCGCTAAGGACTCGCTTGTTTTTTTTTTTAAATTAATTTGGTTATTTGTCATTTATTCTTTATTATATAAATAAGCTAAATATACATTTCTAAACGCACGCATAAATACTTGACAACCAACATTGTTGGACAGGTACGAAACCCCGAACATTTTGTATGTGTAAATGTTTATACTTTTGTTTTTTCGCCAATTTTCCAATATATTTAATTTGGAACTGACACTACGGTCAAAAATATACCTATAAATACTGTCATCTATATCTTATATAATCTGTGCATTTGACAGCTGGAAGTAAAGTTAAAAATAGAGCCGATACGACAGCTTTATTTTTAAGGTCAGCCGTAAGCTAAACCAAATAGAACACTATTTAAGAAACTGGTCTATGCGCACTATTTAAATTCACCATAAGCTTAATACACTTTGCTATATTTATTTCTCTCATTATAGTCATCATATAGTAGGTAGGTATATTATATTTATGTACATTCATAGAACGTATGTATGTAGTTTTATTTGTATGTATTTGTGTATGTATTAGTCATGGCAACATTGGTCGCTCTCTTCTTACCCCTCTGATGCCTATTATTATTCCATTTATCACTCACATCATAAATTTTTCTCTTTCCTCTGGTTCCTTCCCTGAGTTATGGAAGAATAGTTACATAGTACCAATCCCTAAAAAATCTGTTCCAAAGGCCTTCTCTGATCTTCGGCCTATCTCTATCCTTCCCTTTCTTTCCAAGGTCCTTGAACGGGTAGTCCATCGACAGTTTTCTTCTTTCTTACATCTTAATAACCTTCTCAATCCCTTTCAATCTGGCTTTCGTCCGTCCCATAGCACCACCACAGCTCTCGTGAAAATCACTGATGATATCCGATCTGCTATGGACGATCGAAAGCTCACTCTCCTCACTCTCCTTGACTTTAGTAATGCGTTTAATTGTGTAGACCATGAAATCCTTGCGGCAGTGCTCCAATCTCTTAATATCTCGCCAACTGTACAGCTTTGGTTCAATTCTTATCTTCGCGGGCGCCAACAACGCATTCGTCTGGATGATGTTTTCTCTAAATGGAGTCCAGTGACAGCAGGTGTCCCGCAGGGTGGCGTATTATCTCCTCTACTCTTCTCAATTTTTATAAACACCTTGACTCTCTCTATTCAATTCTGTTCCTACCATTTGTATGCAGATGACTTGCAGCTTTACTTGAACTTTGATAGCAGCGGCATTCATGATGCTTTTATTAAAATGAACAAGGACTTGGATGCGATACGGGTCCACTCTCAAAACCTCGGCCTTCTTGTTAATCCACTAAAAACGCAGGTACTTATTCTGGGCACAAAACAAGCAGTGGGCAGATTGGATCCTGGGGCTCTCCCGTCATTACATTTTAATAACGTGTCACTCCCTCTGTGCGATAGTGTTAAAAACTTAGGTCTCCACATTACCAGCGACCTGTCTTGGAACGTGCATGTAGCTGAAATTAGCAAAAAGATCTTCGGATCCATGCACTCACTAAAGCGTTTTCAAAACTTTATACCGCGCTCAGCAAAGCTAACGTTAGTTACGTCCCTATTACTCCCTATTATTGACTACGCAGATATCTGTTATCCCGATCTCACCGAGGAGCTACTGAATAAACTCGATCGTCTTCTCAACTTATGCATACGCTATGTATTTAGCCTGCGTAAGTATGATCATGTTTCTCAATTTCGTATTCAATTAAAGTGGCTTAATATCCGTTTTCGCAGATCTTTACACATCCTTACGTTCTTGTTCGGCATTCTAAATAATCCTAATACACCTTCCTACTTGAGCGATCGTTTCAAATATCTGTGCGACTCTCACTCTCGTTCTCTTCGTTCTTCGCACAACAACCAACTCTCAATTCCTCTTCATTCCTCCAGCAGATATTCAGATTCACTAACTGTTTCTGCAGCCCGTCAATGGAACAGGTTGCCTTTATTTATCCGACAGGCACCGTCTCTAAATATATTTAAAAAACTCTTAATTTCTCACCTTCTTAAAAAACAAAATGCATCTTAATCTCCTTTCTTTAACATATAGGTATTATTATTTATTTATTTATTTATTTTAAATATGCACGTATTTTATTTATTATTTATACACAGTATATATTTGTTATCCTCTTAGATGTTTAAACCATATACTTACCTACGTACCCATATATATATTTATTGATTTTACTTGTTATAATATTTTGATCTTTTTGCTTAATTTTTCTTACTCTGCACCCATAATATTCTTCTCTCACTCTCCCAAAGGTTAGCTGGTAGAAAATACCTTTATGGTATTAAGCTCGCCTATGTACATGTTTTTATATTTTATATTTTGTGTGCAATAAAGAATTTTATTATTATTATTATTATTATTATTAGTATGTAAATAAGTATTTATTCACTAGTATATATTGAAGTCTAATATTTTCTATTAGTTTTGATAGCACCTGCCTTATCTTGTCGTAACTGCTTTAGATGTCCCAAAGGTTTGACCAGTATAGAATGTCTATCTGCATTAGGTCCGCCTTTGTACTTTGTGCAATAAAGTTTATAATAAATAAGTTGGTACATTAGACGCTATTTTAAATTTCAATCGTCTCAATGGGGTGTATCACTAACTTTTTATCACGATAGATGGCGCATGATAGATGGTACCTAATATAGAAGAGAGAAGACAAATTTATAAGCATCCCATGGATTCACCGTGCGGGTGCCGGGTCCATCATGTGTGGGTAAGAGATGAGAAGAATGGTGTCTCGGGCTTGCGACCGACAATTGGCTGGTTTAAGAGAAGGAGGCCTCCTTTTTTTTCTATTGCGCGATAATACGCTCACCATCCACCATTCTACTTCTCTCCCTACCCAACCAAATCCTGTATGATTCCGTTAATGCCGTCTTGGAAGCTCGTTCCATAAATGTATTGACGGCTGTCAGTTGCATAGAAAACTTGTATTTATATTACGAAATTTATTATTTTCTGGATATTATGCCGAAGTGAGCAGCTTTTAAGGGTACAAATCGAGATTTCTAAGCGAAATCAAAGATATGGTGATCTCAAAATTGCCGTTCTAATAATAAAACCTTTTTTTGTTTTTAAAGACGGTTTTTGCTTTCCTAATTAGTCTTTTAGGGTGTTAAGTTAAAATTCATTTATCTGTTATAAAAATAAAAAACTACAAAAACATTTGAAAAATGATCCGTCATAGGTTTTTTTTTTTTTTTTTTTTTTATACTAGCACGACATGTGACCTTGGGCCCACCTGATGGTAAGTGGCGCGCAAGGTCCATGAATGTTAGCAACTGAAGTCAGATACTCGTAACTGCCATCAGTCCCTAACACTATGCCGGCTTGACTAGATGCTTTTTCACACTTCGCTTGAAGGACTCCAAATTATAGGAAAGTGGAAACACAGAGGCTGGAAGAGCATTCCACATCTTTATCGTACGACAGATGTATGAGTCCCCAAATTTATATGTACGCGAAGGGATGGTGACTACGGTATGTGGGTGCATATTCTGACCTGTGCGTGTGGTTCGGTTGCGGAATGGAGAGGGAGGGATTAGGTTATAGAGTTCTTCGGAGCACTCACCATAGTATAGCCGGTAGAACACGCTCAGAGAAGCCACTAGGTACCAGTGCCGCTAGCGACATCTACAAAAAGCTTTGCCTGATACACCCCATTACAAAGTAATTTTCGTTTGACAGCTGGATGGAAATGTTTTGGAGGAGCAATTGACGAAATGTCTTAAAATACGGTCGTAAATTATTTTGCTATTTGTTGGATCCCTAAAAATTTTGTATTAGTGCTAAATATTTAAGGTACTATTAAGTAGGGTAATAGGAATATTTAAATTTATTATTTATTTTGTGCTGATGGCCTGTCGTACCGCCGTATTCTGAAACAATGCCAGAAAACAAAATTGCTGTAATATATATTAAATATTTATGAAATAGTTCGACTGCCTTGAACCACGGAATTCTAAACCTGAGCGCTCCCTTTCTCTAGTTAGAGAGAGCGGTGAACTTAATTGAGCGCTCAGCAGCCCATTATGTCACTTAAGCGCAAACGTTATATAATGGAATCCGTTAATTATTTATATATCACGCTATTAAAGTTTATATTTGCACGGCTTATAGAGTTGAGAATTGAATAATAATTTGTAATGACGCAAGCTCTGATGTAAATAATGATATCCACTAATATCGTTTGGGCTTAAATAACAGGGCTCTTTAACTATAAAGGAACTTTTTTTTTTATTCCGATGTTTATTGTGGTCTATATAGCCAAATTTGTAATAACATTTAACTATGCAGTTACGTTTCCCACAACTTGCATACCACACTAAGTACTGGTCCAAAATGAATAATTTACCGTAAGCACGCTTCGTAGTTCTATAAGGTCACATTCCTAATGAGACTTCGTATTGTGTTTTTTTTTATTTAAAAAAACTGTAACATCAATGGGGTGTATCACTAACTTTTTATCACGATAGATGGCGCATGATAGATGGTACCTAATATAACTGTCAGTTACATAGAAAACTTGTATTTTTATTACGAAATTAATTATTTTCTGGATATTATGCCGAAGTGAGCAGCTTTTAAGTGTACAAATCGAGATTTCCAAGCAAAAGCAAAGATATGGTGATCTCAAAATTGCCGTTCTATTAATTCAACCTTTTTTTATTTTAAATACGGTGTTCGCTTACTTAATTCGTCTTTTAAGTTAGGTAACGTTAAGTTAAATTACATTTTTCTGTTATAAAAATGTAAAACCACAAATAAATTTAAAAAATGATTAGTCATAGGTGTAAACAAGGTACCAGTGCCGCTAGCGACATCTACAAAAAGCTTTGCCTGATACACCCCATTATTGGAAAAGAGAAACATGCTTAATTTATATAAAATATAGTTATTATTACAATAACGGTGGTGTTTTATTTATTATCCGAAGATTATCCCTGTGTGTGACTTGACGCTTAAAAGCGCATTTTTTCCCCTTGAAAATCGTTCGACTTGGCGTTGCTCTATAATTTTTCATATAATTTAAGCAAACTTCGGTAAAAAAAACGTTGAACTTTGCTTTCAAGTAAAAAATACTTTTTTATCTCTAAGTAAGAACTGTAAGAACGTTCCACGATTGTTTGTTAACATATATTGTAAAACCTTACTTTGCTAATAAATCATTTGAATTCTAAAATTAAAAATAAATTTAAAATATCAAACGCGGCATCCGTGGTCCAAACGCTCAAATAGCCCTTTTTTACAGAATTTTGCATTGCAGCGAATTTAAATGCTATTAGAACACCTGTCAAAGCAATGATCAGTTAAAAAGAAAGCGCGGTTTAAGTAGCTAGTCGAACACAATACGACACAAAAGATTGTTGACTAGTGATACCCCAATATCCCTAGTTGACTTTGAAAATCAAATAGAGCAGGAGCTGGCTGAGGAACAACTGAAGCGCCTTATTCACCACCCATCTTGCTGTACAGTGTACAGTCCGCCAAGGTCGATGTGCCGCAGCCATCGATATATATAGATAGGCCCTCACTGATATAAAAACATTCTCGAAAAACCAATCGAAGTCATGTAGCTGCACCAACAATCGCGAGCGACGCAAAGCAAGCGTCGAGAGCGAATAATATTAATATTTATATGACCGCCTCCGTGGTCTAGTGGTAACAAACGTTGCCGTAAACTCGGGAGGTCGTGGGTTCGATTCCCACCGGGGGCAAGTTGTACATTGTATAATTTGTCTCGGTCTGGGTGTTTATATGTATAATATGTATATATTTACAAAAAAAAAAAGTATAATATGTAGTTTATCAACCATCTAGTTTCCGTAACACAAGCCTCGCAGCTTACCACGGAAATTAGATGGCGCTGTGTGATTGTCTGGAAATATTTATTTATTTATATATTTTATTTATTTATATCGAGTGAAAATAGTCTTTTTGTATGCATATTAACAGAATTTTCATAAAATATAATTTCTTGAGAATTGGCCCCCAAAGTTGGTAGGTACATGTGGCAAGCTGCACGTTTTTAGGGTGCGTTTTATATTAAATAGGCCTATCTATATACATCGATGGCCGCAGCCTTAAGTCTGTTACTTAAGCGCAAAGGTTATATAATGGAATCCGTTGACTATATAATTATATATATCACGCTATTAAAGTTGATATTTGCACGGCCGCTGTCAAGGTCAACTTATAGAGTTGAGAATTGAATAATATTTTGTAATTATGACGCAATCTCTGACGTAAATAATGAAATCCACTTATAACGCCCAGACAGTGGGGTCGTCCAGGCCCGGATGCCTAATGGGCCTGAGTTGGGGATGGGGACAGTCCCCCGTTTTCCCCGGCAGGATCTCAGCGGGTAATTACCCGCCGGTAATTCATGCACGTTTAGTGCTGGGCGCCGTTACTAGTATAACAGCGCCCGTGTGGCTCACGAACCCAGGGGGCTAAATTCGACTGCTTCAGCTCTCCTCCTCATACGTCTACTCAGGCCAACGACAAACTCCTCAATAGTAGGCATCTCCAAATCTCGAGCTAAGACGGAATTACGTACGAACCATGGCGCTCGGGAAACTACTCTGAGCGATATGTTCTGCTGACTTTGGGTCTTGGCCAGAAGGTGGTGCCAGGCTGGCGCAGCATAGGTGAGACGAGAACGGATGAACATCTTGTAGATCCGGACCTTCAACCTGAGCGGCAAGCTGGAAATCATAACAGGACGTAACATGGCTCGGGCCGCCTTTGCCTAACTAATAGCGCTTACCACTAAGAAACAGAATAGGAGTGTTGGGCACTATCAGGCGTCACATATAGGGGAGAGGGAATGGCGGTAAAAATGGCGTCGAATGCACTGACGACTGACCTTCAAAATAACTCATCTTCTTCTTCTTCTTACGGTGCCATCTCCTATCGGAGGTCGGCTATCATTAAGGCGATTTTGATTTTGTTGGCCGCTGTCCGGAACAAGGATCTGGTGCTCATCCCGAACCACTCCCTGAGGTTCTTGAGCCAGGAAGTGCGTCTTCTCCCCGGTCTTCTGGAGCCTTGTATCTTGCCTTGCATGACGAGCTGCAGCAAGCTATACTTTTTATTGCGCATGATGTGTCCCAAATACTCCAACTTCCTTCGCTTTACCATTTTCAATAGTTCAACGCCTTTGTTCATTCTCTGCAAGACAGTTTCGTTTCTTACTCTGTCCTTCCATGATATCTTCAACATTCTCCTGTATATCCACATTTCAAAAGCTTCTAACTTTTTCGACATTGTGTTTGTCAGGGTCCATGATTCGACACCATACAGGAGAATGGAAAATATGTAGCATCGGACGAGTCGGCATCTTGTAGGAAGTTTAAGATTGCGATTGCAGAGAAGGTGGCTCATTTTAACAAAGGCGTTTCTAGCTTGTTCTATGCGGCATTTTATTTCGGTACTGTGATCTGCTTCTTCATTCACAATGGAGCCTAGATATTTGTATGATTTAACTCTATCGAGCGGTTGGTCTTTAATGTAAAGCGCAGCAGTATTGTCGACATTTGTCCGTCCGACGACCATGAACTTAGTTTTCTTTATGTTCATGTTTAAACCATAGTTGGCGCTTACATTATCCACTCTATTTAGCAGAATCTGTAAATCGCTTAAGGTATCTGCCAGAAGAATTGTGTCATCTGCATATCGGATGTTATTAAGAGGTCTCCCATTGACAACAATTCCTATGCTAGTGTCTTCAAGAGCTTCAGAGAATATCTCTTCAGCATAAATATTAAACAGCAGTGGAGATAGTATGCAGCCCTGTCTTACTCCACGACTTATAACGACATCCTCTGTCACTTCATGTTCAACACGCACATTTGCTGTTTGCTGCCAGTACAAGTTTTTAATAAATGTGACGTCCTTGGAATCCAAGCCAATCCTGTCAAGAATGTGTATAAGTTTGTCATGTTGTATACGATCAAAAGCCTTCTCATAGTCAATGAAACATATGTACACGCACTGATTTATATCCCAACTACGTTGCATGAGCACCTGATAAGTAAACAGCGCGTCTCTGGTACCAAAACCATTCCAAAAACCAAATTGAGTGTCAGTGATGTTGTTCTCACATTTTAAATATATTCTCTTATGAATCACTTTTAGGAATATTTTAAGTACATGACTCATTAACGAAATGGTTCGGTAATCACTGCATCTCTTTGCGTTATTGATCTTTGGTAGGGCAATGAAAGTTGAGCGTAGCCAATCCTGAGGGATGATCCCTTTGTCATAAATATCGTTAAACAGTTTCTCCATGATGTCTAGATTATCGTATTCTATTAGTTTTAGAACTTCGTTAGGTACTCCGTCTGAACCCAATGCTTTCCCGTCTTTAGCAGATTTAATTGCATGTTGTATTTCGGTTTTCGTAATTGGTGGGCCTTGCGCATGCGTTGTTGCAATGTTCTTGCTTCGTACATCATAAAACAACTCTTCAATGTAATCTTTCCAGATCTTCAACTTCTCCTGTACATTCATGGCATACTTTCCGTCTTTGTCTAACAGATTAAGGGCTGGCTTTCTCTTTCTATCATTCACAATTTCTGATATTTTCTTGTACATATTAAAAGCGTCATGTTTGGCGTGCAACTTTTCGACTTCAGCGCATCTGTCATTTACCCAAACTTCCCTGGCCTCAATACATTTTCTCTTAATGTCTTTGTGTATCTCTCTGTATTTCCCCAAATCAATACTTTTTACCTTCCTTCTTTCATTCATCATGTCTAGGATTTCATCAGTTATCCATTCCTTTGTCTTTTTGGTTTGTACTGGTATTAAAATATCGTTAGCTACAGTAGTGATAACATTTTTAAATTGTGCCCATATACATTCTGGTGATTCATTTCCTAGACCTTGTTGTTGCAATTGATGAATATTGTTATTTAGTTTGTAAAAAAGTTTATTTTTTGTCTCTTTATCTTTTAGTTTCGAGACATCAATGTTATTTACTTTTCGCTTAATTTTCAATTTCTTGAATTTAGTTGAAACTGTTGCAACAACAGGATTATGATCAGAACTTACGTCTGCTCCAGGGTATGTCTTTACAGCTTTGATACTGTTTCGGAACCGCTTGTTCACCAAAATGTAATCTATCTGGTTTCTGACAATGTTTGTTAAAGTATCACTAGGAGATTTCCACGTATAGAGACGTCGTGGTGGTAGTTTGAAGAATGTGTTTGTGACCACTAGTTGATTTTCCTGACAAAATTGCAAAAGACGCTCACCTCTATCATTCCGCATACCTAGACCAAAATTTCCAACAATACCAAAGGCACTGCCTTTACCGATTTTGGCATTAAAATCGCCCATAATGATGTTACAATCGTGTTTCTTGGTTTTTTCGAGGACTGTATTTATGTCATCATAGAAGCTTTCTATGTGGCTATCATCTTTGTCGGAGGTTATTGATGTTGGGCTGAGCTCTTAACTGAAGAAGCATTACTCTATCTGATACTGGGAGAAAGTTGATTACGCTACCCTTTAGATGTTTCTGTATCATGACCGCTGTGCCATTTCTGTGGTCCTTATCATTATTCCCGCTAAAATATGTGACAGTATCATTTGTCTCCTCTATTCCGCTACCCTTCCATCTTGCCTCGCTTATACCCAATACGTCAATATTGAGCCTCTGCATCTCTCTTTCAACGTTTTTGTACTTTTCGCATCTGTACATGCTTCTAACATTCCATGTCGCAATCTTTACAGCTGAGCCGGAGATTCTTAGCACCCTCTGGTCACTTAAGACCTGCCGGGAACTGAGGGCCTTGTTTTTGTTTTTCTCAGCCATATTGATTTTCCTGGGAAGTTGTAAAGCGGTGGTTTTCCCTTTGCCTTCCGCATCGCTGTTTGCCTCCTCAGGAGGTGGCAATAATAACCATCGACTGTACCAATCTCCATGATCTCCACTCTTAGGTCTACTGGTTGTGCAGCTGCCCACTCCCAGGGAAGTGCTTATTTAATGGCGGCACTGACTCGCCATGACACAAGGTTGTCATAGGACATTGAAACCTTTTGATAAGAAATCCTTTCCACCAGACTCCCTGCTTCATCCTGGTAACCTTGCCGCTGATTGGTCGGGGACTGCTTACTCATTATATTCGCAGCTAACCATTCTACTAATGGTCGAATCACTATCCGCCACCTGTGACCCCGGTGGTAGCCTACAGCTCAGCGCCACCTACATACAACTCATACATTTTTCAATTTGGGTGCAAACCAGGCTTAGAATATTATTTACGAGTGCATCGATAATAGAAGTTTAAATTGGTTTTCACATAAAGCTCCTCACAACGTATATATTGTATGTAGTATATAGTAGTCAATATATTGTGTAATATATGTATTATTGTGTGCATATTTGTATGTATGTGTATTTATTTTAATATCTATTGTAAGATTAAATTAATTTTAATATTAACGTTTCTTACAATTGTTTGCACCTAGGCTCATGACTGTAATGTTCTGTATTATCCCAAAGGTTGGTTGCTAGAGAATGCCTAGCGGCATTAAGCCCGCCTCGTGTACATACATAGTGCAATAAAGTTTTAAATAAATAAAGCTGAATGAATGTCCAGTAGGGGTAAATAATAAAACGCAAATAAAAATTAAATATTTTTTATTTACACAAATTTAATTTACAACCTTTCCTGCGATTTGTACTAATTTATTAATTTACTACAATATAAAAATATACCTAATACCTACCCAGTTTTTTAAAGGATGAATAATATTGAATGTAACTTTTTGGCTATATAAGGCACGTGATTGGCTAAAATAACAAAGTGACAAACCAACTACCAATTAGGGAGGGTATGGATATAAAATTTCGGATTTGGTTACGGATATGAATTTATTTCGGATCATTCGTAAATTTCGGCTACTAATATGAAATTATTTCGGATCATCCATTAGTTTATATTACGGATATGAAATTATTTCGCTATATCCGTTAGTTTCGGTTACAGATATGAATTTATTTCGGATCATTCGTTAGTTTAGGCAACTAATATGAAATTATTTCGGATCATCCGTTAGTTTATTTTACGGATATTAGATAAAAGTAATTTTGAGAATACACCCAAAATTACTGACTAAATAATAAACAATACAGGGGACGGCTGCTAGTGTTCACAGTCTCATTTGGACTTCGCCTAAAATCCGCCCCTATTCGAAATTTCTATATTTGTGGTCGGTGATATTGTTGTTTTTATGACTATTAGTTTCGGTTACGGTTACGAAGCTCTATAACATTCCTGCTACCAATCATCTTATTCATCCTTTAAGACACTGGGGGCCATTTTATTAAATTTTATTTGTAAAATTTGTTGAAGAACTAACGATTAACCTTTACATAAAAATAGAGTTTTTTTAACAAGTCACAGCCAAATATTACTTTAAGGCCGCGTTCGTTTTAAGAAATGTTAGCATGAAAATACCACTTTTTTAGCGAAGTAGGTAATTAGATACAAAAATATTAAAATAAAATTGACTAAAAAACTAATTATAAAGAAAACTAAAACTAAAAATACCTATGAAATTAAAACTATTCTACAAAATAAACTAAGGGCTTACCACCAGGGAGGGTACCTAAAACGCTCGCCGAATTATAATGGAAATATTCTGTTTTAGGTAGTTATGGCATTTGGGATCGCCACACTCTTGGAAAATTCGTTTACCCAGCTCTTTTATGAATTTGTGGGTATCAAGAGAATATACTCCCATTGTTTCAACCCCAAATGCCACAAAGTTTTAATTTTTTTAATGCTATTGTATTTGATGTGCTTTCTAAATTCGGCTGTATGAGCAGCCGAACCGGCCTTTTTTGATGTAGAGGAAATGTGGCAAGCGGCAAAGGTATCCACACAGGTGGCATCCCAAACAAGACATCTTTAATTGTTGTTTTTATGACTATTAGCTTCGGTTACGGTCAATCCCTTTTTTAGCACAAGTCGTTCGTTTAATGAAAATTCTAACATTTGATGCTAATTTCGTATGTCAGTACAGTGTTGAAAGGAGGGTTATTGATGTTACTTTTTGACAGATGTCATTAACATATAAAATGGTTTGTTTACCATTTTTATATACTTTACAGTTTTCTATTATATTTGTTAAAAAGGTATTTTAAACGATTTTGTATAATAAATTCAAAAACCATAATAATAGCATGTGTGTTGGATGCCATGGTATGATAAAACATGAACGAAAACACTTGTCAAAAAGTAGCCTCACCGCTCGTTTTATTTAAGAAATGTTAGCATTGTTAAAAAGTGTGCTATTTCTTAACAAAAACGACATTTCGCGCTGGTTTATGAAGTTGCTACGAGATGTTGGAAATGCTATACAACGAACGCGGCCCAAGTGTTTTTCAATCCCACCACCCGGACAGGGAGCCGTCCGAAACTTAATTCATTTATCGCTATTTAAGCCTTTATTCAAGATTCAACGCAAAAATTCAACTCCCTGTATGAGCAACGCTTTAAGGTCATAGCCGAGAGGTTCATCACTCCACCACAGCTTGCGAATATAATATATCCATCATTACAGCCCCTAGACCTCCACTGCTGGAGATAGGCCTTCCAAAACTGGACAATTTGGCCTACACTCGCCACGCTGGCCAGATGGCTTGGCGAAGATATGATGTCAATGTTTATGACAATTCCTCAAGTTGGTATTAGTGAAACCGGGACCGACGGCTTAAGGTGCTCTCCTCCTCACGGGAACGGTGGTGTTGTAAATCTATGCCTGCATTACGTAAGAAAAGTGTATTTCTCATTGGTACATGTCGGGTGGGTTGTAATAAGCTATGACCTTAGAAGGCCTTGAATCCCCCTCGCTCGCAAAATCCTATATTTTCAAAGATATTTAAAGTTTAGAAATATACTCTATCAACTAGGAAATAAAATTACAGACATAGCTATTATCAAATATTCCAGAAGACCACAACATGAAGTCGCACAAATATCATGATCTCACAGAAATGGGTTCAAGACTCAGCTTTAGCAGCAAATTGGTGCGAGAGGAATTACGGCAAAACCTTTGCATCACTTACTGAAAGAATTGCGCCTAAGCAGGTCTACCGTCAATGCATTTAGCATTAATGGTGCAGAATGGTGGCGGTCTTGTTGCGCAAAATAAAAAAGAGACCTTTGTAAACCAGCCTATTGTCGGTCGCAAGCCCGAGACACCATTCTTTTCATCTCTTACACACGATGGCCTCGCACGCACCCACCCGCACGGTGAATCAATGAACATTTCATTGATTTTTTTTTCATATATTTGTTTTAGTATTTTTCTCGGTCTAAAATTAGGTTCTGTAACGGGTACGTGTAGGTTACGGAGTTTTATTTGAAATTTAATAAATAATAGTATTGTCATTAAAACGACTGTCATTGTTGTATTAATGACAATACTATTCATTGTCGTATTATTGACAATACTATTCATTGTCGTATTATTGACAATACTATTCATTGTCGTATTATTGACAATATTATTCATTGTCGTATTATTTACAATACTATTCATTGTCGTATTATTGACAATACTATTCATTGCCGTATTATTTACAATACTATTCATTGTCGTATTATTGACAATACTATTCATTGTCGTATTATTGACAATACTATTCATTGTCGTATTATTGACAATACTATTCATTGTCGTATTATTGACAATACTATTCATTGTCGTATTATTGACAATACTATTCTTTATTAATATTCAAATAAAACTCCGTAACCTATATGTACCCGTTACAGTACCCATATGAAAGTGAAAATGTGTTCCAAATTACCGTAATTTTATTTCTTAGAAAGAAGACAGACTATATTTTTCAAACGTGAGCATGAGACTAGAAATATCTTTAATATTGGATTGTGAGAGGGAAAGACATGCAAAAGCGTTAAGCCCACTTAAATGTCGGTAACGTCGCTCACTTAAGTGGGTTCAGACAGATATTTGTATGGGTAACATGAGACGGTGTACGGATCCGTGATTAATAAAGCTAGGGCTGTTAAACGTGAAATAGATGAAATTTATTTGAAAAACGGAAAAAATAAATGCTATATTATTAAATATATTTTTATAAAGTAATTCAGAAGACGAGCTAACATTGCCAAAGAAAACTGAAAAATATTGTATGTACATCTAAATAAAAACTGAAATAACTTAAAATGTAAATGCTGTCATATCCAATATAAATAACATCATAATGATTAGTAATAACAATTTCTATAATGCAATTTAGAAGGAGTGCTATAACATTGCTGAAGAAAACTGAAAAATATTGTATGTACATCTAAATAAAAACTAAAATAACTTAACATGTAAATGCTGTCATATCCAATATAAATAACATCATAATAAATAGTAATAACAATTTCTATAATGCAATAACATTGCTGAAGAAAACTGAAAAATATTGTATGTACATCTAAATAAAAACTGAAATAACTTAACATGTAAATGCTGTCATATCCAATATAAATAACAATTTCTATAATGCAATTTAGAAGAAGTGCTACAACATTGCTGAAGAAAACTGAAAAATATTGTATGTACATCTAAATAAAATATGAAATAACAAAATAACTTAAAATGTAAATGCTGTCATATCCAATATAAATAACATCATAATAAATAGTAATAACAATTTCTATAATGCAATTTAAAAGAAGTGCTATAACATTGCCAAAGAAAACTGAAAAATATTGTATGTACATCTAAATAAAATATGAAATAACAAAATAACTTC
Organism: Tinea semifulvella; assembly: GCA_910589645.1. Classification (NCBI taxonomy): domain Eukaryota; kingdom Metazoa; phylum Arthropoda; class Insecta; order Lepidoptera; family Tineidae; genus Tinea; species Tinea semifulvella. The sequence goes on along the minus strand of OU342615.1, from coordinate 1,515,829 downwards.
AAATGTAAATGCTGTCATATCCAATATAAATAACATCATAATAAATAGTAATAACAATTTCTATAATGCAATTTAAAAGAAGTGCTATAACATTGCCAAAGAAAACTGAAAAATATTGTATGTACATCTAAATAAAATATGAAATAACAAAATAACTTCAAATGTAAATGCTGTCATATCCAATATAAATAACATCATAATAAATAGTAATAACAATTTCTATAATGCAATTTAAAAGAAGTGCTATAACATTGCCAAAGAAAACTGAAAAATATTGTATGTACATCTAAATAAAAACTGAAATAACTTACAATGTAAACGCTGTCATGTCCAATATAAATAACATCATAATAAGTAAAATTTGTACAATTTAATTCAGAAGTAGGGCTATAACATTGCCAAAGAAAACTGAAGAATATTCTAAATTAAATAAAAATAACTAAAACATTAGCATGTCCAATATTAATTACATCATAATGAATACTGTTAACGATTTATATAATGCAATTTAGAAGGAGCGCTATAACATTGCCAAAGAAAACTGAAAAATATTGTATAGTAAAACCAAAATAACTAAAAACTTAAAATAAAAACACTGTTATGTCCAATATTAACATCATCATAATAACAAAATCTGTATTATGCTATTTAATAGGCAAGCTGTAACACTGCCAAAGAATTGATAAAAAATAAATTATAATTTAGTTTGGAAATTAAAATTACTTGCAATAATTTCGGATAGGACATCTTTAAAGGACATTTTTTTATTTATAGTTTAGTTTATTTTTAATTTTATTATTTAGGTAGCTATTAATTTATATTTATTGTATATTAATTTACTTTGAATAAACCCTTTAAAATTAAAAACTAAAAAAAAAAACAACTATCACGTCAATTTTAAGGTCTGTTTTAGCTTGTCCAAATAAAAGTCATGATTGTGCAATGTTGCTAAAATTCCTTCTTCAACTTTGACACCGTTAAATGGTGAATAATCTATACTTGCACCTTTTAAAGTCGTCAAATTTCCATTAAGAGTGGATAATATAGCATTTCCTGCACAAATATCCCATTTTTTTATAGCTGTTGTATGTAAATACACATCATACGTCCCATTCACTACAGTCACAACTTTGTACCCCGCACCAGCTGCTGGGGTTATAATAGATCCCTCTCCAAATGCAGATTTTGCTTGAGTTGTGACTAGACCGGGATGCGAACGGGATACCACGACTCGAGGGTTTAGCTTGTTCTCTTCTTTCTGGAATATAAAAATAATTTAAGAAGTTTAATACAAGTTGGTAGCAGAAAAACATAATCAGAAGACAAATTTCTAAGCATTCCATGGATTCACCGTGCGGGTGCTGGATCCATCATGTGTGGGTAAGAGATGATGTAATCTTTAAAATTATCACGAATTTAGATCATGTATGTTTAATCCTTGCATTTATTCTACACTAGCTGTTTTACTCGGCTTTGTCATTAATTTTGTCACGGATTATTTTGATTTTGCTATCTCCTAATGTATTTATTTAATTAGCATTGTTTAAAGGGAAAAAATAAACAGAATAAAATGCTCAAGCCAACTAACGTATTTAAAACGATAATCTTATTATATAATTGTCTGCTTCCAACACTTGCCTGACTTGTTAAGGGATTTGGGAGATCAACAGCTAGCTGGTTAGGGTGATTTTCCAGTCTAGTCTTGTATCTGGTGTTGCAGAAGGTAATTTCATGCTTTATAGTATTGATAGCCACGTGCAACTCAGTTATTTTAATGACCGTAGTACATTTCCATTTAAAAAGAAAAATATCGTGTTTTCGCTGAATTAACATTGAATTGGAATTAATATGAATCTAATTTTAAAATACTCACATAATGAATATTAGGTATGTTAGTGGAGGCACGTTTGCTAAGCCAACCCCAGTAGGTGCGTGCTGGGAAGGGGTAGTGCACCACCCCTATGACAGGTACCCCTCTAATGGCCACACACACCATTGTTGTCACATACTGGTAGAGACCTTCTGAAATATATATTGTATTATTAATGATATATAGCTCCTGGATGAAATACAATAAATTATTTGTGATATTTCTCAAGAATGGTATGCTAAAGACATCAATGAGCTTGCTATTTGTCATGATGGCCCTATAGTAAAGTTGATGTGAAATAAAATTCAAAAAGCTGACAGGCAACTATGACTGCCCCCACCTAGCTGATCCTTTACAAACATTTATCTTAAAAATTTGGCTTAGCTAGGGTCTGTTTTTATTTAAAACCTAGGACGAAAACGAAATTCAGATAGAATAAATAAAAATGTTGCACACAATTAAATTATATCAGTTTTTATAATTTAATTACCAGGAATGGGTGTGACTGTTACACAGTGAATGTTTGTAAAAGAGGATTTTTAGCAAAATATACTAAAAAATTGGCCCAGCCGTAGCCATTTATCAAAACAGTATTGTTAAGAGAAACCAGACCTGAACAGTCACAAATTAATATTTCTCTATGTTTTTAACAATTTCTTGTCATAATAAAATAATGTAAATTAAAATTTACCTGTATATTCCTGTGTTGCATCCAGAGGGTCGATCCATAATGTTATATCTTCAGCTCGGACATATTCATCCGGGATGCCATCTATTATTCTATGGCCCACCGGAGACACTTCCAAATCTACAGGCTCCTGCTTCTCGCAGTCATGATCCTTACTGTGCTCCTCAGAAATCACAATAACATTAGAAAACGTATTCTTCAAGCTTGTATACATCGCGCAGTGCGAAGCTAAATCCGCGTCGGTCACAGGGTCGTTAGCCCCTTCCTTAGTCTCTCCCTTGCTTTTAATATTTAACTCATGTTTCTTCCCCTCGCTAACCTTCACTCCGCCACGTTCAGCAGCGTAAATACTAGCCCTCAACAACAGTTTTAGGTTGACTAAATCATCTTTCTGTGGATATCCATCCCCGCCCGAACGCCAATAAATTATAACGAATAATATAAATGCTAGTGTGAAACATGCAAACTTATTTACCCGTAAAGTGCCACTGAAATTCATTTTAGCTGTATTTAAATAATTATTATAAATAGAAAAAAAACAGTAAAACAAAACTGAAAATCATGTTGAAGTTATACTTTTTAATAAGTTTTCAGCCACAGATTATGTAGTTTTCTGCCTAAAATTGTGGATGAAGAGTTAAAATCAAGACCATAAAAATTATAAAAAATAAAACAGTATTGCTATGTTTAAAAAAATAAGCCTAGCCACCACACAAATTTAGCCTATGTTTATGAAGATGAAAAACAAAAATCTAGACTAAATAAATTAAAAAAACAAAATGTGTTACTAGGGTAAATAAACATTTTTTGTGGTAGTTTTTAAACTACTATTTTTTATCATAAACCCACAGAGTACTTTTTATTATAAACCTTTGCCTTATTCATAGATAATACTAAATCTATGGATAATACTGCATATTGAAATAATTATCTGTGGTTTTTTGACAGTTTAATAGCCTGGCCATAATTTTCCCATATAATCTGTGGCTCTGGCTGGGTGTGTTTTCGTCGAATTTTTCAGCTTTTATCCAGTGGTAATAGTTTTTTAAAAAACTATTTTAATTGTAGAAATAATCATTTGATGTAGGTGTTGAACACCTCGGTCAAATAAAATGATATTAGTTGATATTTATGAGATGGTAAGTTGCAACAATATTATTTTTCGTAGTATTATTCATGGGTTATATCAATTAACATTAATTTCTTTTATAGGCCAGTTACTGGACACTGGCCATCATCCTCCAAGTGGTATTGGGAGCGACGTACTTTCTTTGGTCTAAGCAGAGAGCCCGAAAGCCGGCAGATCCGTTAATGAATGCGAACCGCCAGGTTTGGAAGCCTTTGCCGCTGATTGAGGATAATGTTGCGGTCGAAGAGCCTTTGTTGATGGGGAAAATTGATGAGAATACGTTAAACGTTGGTGCTACGAGCTTTTTGTGCTTTGATAAGGAGAAATCTGTTATGGACAGTGCTTTGAAGAGCTTGCAGAAGTATGGTGTCGGTTCTTGTGGGCCGAGAGGGTTTTACGGTACTATAGATGTGCATCTGGAGTTGGAAGAGAGATTGGCCAAGTTCCTGGAGGTTGAGGAGACCTGTGTTTACTCATATGGGTTCTCGACTATAGCCAGTGCCATACCGTCTTATGCTAAGCGAGGAGATATCCTTTTTATGTAAGTTTTTATTAAAATTCAATATATGTCATGTGACACTGGGCCCACCTAATGTTAAGCTAAGTATGCGAGGTACCTATATGATTAAGATTTTTTATTTTGTATTCTGTTAATTGTCAGTACCTGGCCTATCATCCATTCCTGTGACGTGACTTATGGGTCATCTTGTAATAATATAATCATAAAATTACAAATATTGTACAATACAGTTGACTATTATATAAATGTAAAAAATATGTGTTTTTTGGTTTATTTAAAAAAAATAATTATATAATAATGAAATAAGTACATTATTATAGATTTTAGAATGTTACTTTAAAAACACTAGTCAGCATGAGTGACAGTTCTTATTTATTTATTTATTTACTATAGGTACCAAACAGATCACAATCTATACAAATCACATTTTACAGCAATTTCTTAAGTCCTAGATTGCAATCCAAAAGCAGTGTACACAGCATGCTTATTGTGATTTAGCCATGACATTGTCATTTCAATTAAATTATTTAATTTCAGTGAAATATGTCAAAAATAATAATAAAAAATTGGTATGTCAAAGAAAAATAATAAGGTAGCAAATCAATAATAATAATAAAAAAAAAGCAATGAAAATTTAAAATAGAAATAATAATGTCAATTAAAATAATAAAACAATCATAAATATATAAACAAATAAAATACAAAACTTATGCTGTGTTTGACTTGAAAGCAAAGTGCACTTTTTCTTACTATTTTTTTTGCTTTAAGATAATAAATATGCTACTAAAATAACTTTCAAAGCAATTAAAGTTGCTTCCAAGTTAAACATAGCATATATACTATTATGTAGCATCATTCGGCAGCCATTTGCAATTGTAGCATTTCCGAGCGAAAGTTAAAAAGTAGATTATTATTATTTTTATAGATCCTATAAAGAAGGAATTTGTAAGTACATGTATAAACATTTTTTTTTAAAAAACGAAGTTAAATAATTTATTTATCAAAAACATAGGTAGTTTGAGTATATTTAGTATAATGGAAATTTTATATTATAAGTTATGCTCCATAAAGTTGGTGGATTTAGTTTGAATTCGAATGGATAAACTCTTGTATCCTGTAATGGGATTGGCGGTACATGAAAAATTTATAGCAAATGCTTTTAAGCTTATGTGTACAAACATAAGAGTTTGTATAAACTAAACAAAATGTATTATTTTCTAGTGATGAAGGAGTATGGTTTGCTATACAAAAAGGCATTGAAGCAGCTCGGAGCACCGTCAAGTACTTTAAACACAACAACATGAACCATTTGGAAGAAGTGCTCTCACTGGCCTTAAAGAACAAAGAAATTGGCCCCAAACGGAGAGCCTTTCTTATTGTCGAAGCCGTGTACTTGAACTCGGGTGAAATGTGCCCCCTTGTAAGGCTTGTGGAGTTGGCTAAGAAATACAAAATTCGGATTATTTTAGATGAAAGCCTAAGTATTGGGGTAAGATAATTTTCTTCATTACCATTCAAACAACACGAGAGTTCTAGACCTCCACTGTTGGCCTTCCAGAACTTGTTTCTGGAGATTTTGGCTATGCTGGCCAAAGAGGTTGACAAGGGTCCCATGTCAATTATAATGATGGTATTAGAATTGAAAGCCTTGGTAAAGAAGAAGACAATTTTTTTAAGCATTCCATGGATTCACCCTGCGGGTGCTGTTTCCGTCTTCTGTGGAAAGGAGAGATGAGACGAATGGTGTCTCGGGCTTGTGACTAACAATAAGTTAGTTTACCTAGGAGGCCTCCTTTTTTATTTTATTGCGCAAGAAGACTGTCACCGTCGGCCAGTCTACTCCTCTCTTACCCCAACCAAATACTGCACGATTCTGTTAATGTCGATTTTGAAGCTTGTTCCATAAATTTCCTGTAGACCTGCTACGTCCAATTCTTTCATTAAGTGGCACGAAGATTTTGCTGGTATTCCTCTCACACCAACTTCCACTGTGTGAGTCTTAAACCCTTTCCTGGTCATTTATTCTGTGAGATCATTATATTTGTTCGATATTACACTCTTTTCAAATATTTGATTCCCACATAATATCATTGGCTAATTGGTCAATTAGAATAAGCGTAAAAGCGAATTAAAAAGACGTAGGTAAATAGACGTAGGGTCACATGGTCTTGTGACGATACATAAAACCTGTTTTTTTTTTAAATATACTAGCATGATTGGAAGTGGTGAGCAAGGTCGAAGAATGTTAGCATCCGAAATCACACTCTACTAGAGTATTATTTGAAATTACTTGCACATAAATTAGCACTAAATTACCCAAATTATAGGATTCTCAACCCAGTTTGCTTATTACAAATTAACATCACTTTACGCTTGTCTAAAATACATGGAAAAGCGGCCTTCAGTGATCTGTTATCCACCTAAAATACTATTTACATTATAAAATACGTTAACAAAAGCAATGGTGATGATGTGAAGGCTATTGTCTTTATTTTGTTTAAATAATACAACCTGTCATATTTTTTTATTTTTTTTGTCATGGATTTTGTAACTAACAAGTGAGCCTAGTTGCTTTGAATAAACGTATTTTATTATTATTATATATCATACACCACTGCTCTAGATACACCAATATGTACAATATATATCAATATTGTAAAAATTGACGTGTAAAAGTGCAGAATACATGTAGAGCTTCCAAGACGGCATTAACGGAATCATACAGTATTTGGTTGGGTAGGGAGTGGAGTAGAATGGTGGATGGTAAAGAGAGGCCTCCTTTTCTTAAACCAGCCTATTGTCGGTCGCAAGCCCGTGACACTATTGTTCTCATCTTTACCCACACACGATGAACCCGGCACCCGCATGGTGAATCCATGGAATACTTAGAAATTTGTCTTCCTTTTTGTCCTATGCCTACTTGCAAAATAAACGAATTAAATTAAATATCTGGTTCGTCAATCTCTCTTATCTCATACTTTAGAAAGAAAGAAAGAAATACGTTTATTCATCGCAATACAGATACAATTTACACAATTAAGATTAGGATATGCAGCACAACGCGCCCCGACAGGCACCCAACAGTACTCCAGGATATAGCCGCGCATAGGATATGGGGTGGCACGGACCATGAATTAATATTAAAATATAGAATTGGCCGCCCCCACATCCACTGCCACATCCCGAGCACCACCAGGCAACCATCGAGGCGCGCTGCACTACAATTCACACCGTAATTCCTGCAGCGATGAACGGACTCTAAGCTCAGCATGTGTCGCGAGTCACATAGTTGTATCCGCGACGCTGTTCTTCCGCTAGTACCCAATAAAATAAAATATATATTTTTAAATAAATAATAAATAACAAATATATACTTAGATATAACCATACGAATACTTATCTACATAAAACATAAATACAAATTGAAATATACAATACACACAGTAAAATTAGTACATTTCACCCAAAAATGCATTTAAATTATATAAAACAAGGAAGATAAATAAATAAAATAAAATACTCACCTTTTCTTTTGCGTATTCCATCATTACGTATGCGGTCCGTCAATGTGACGCCGCATATCCCATAACTCTACTCTCATGCCTATTCTGACATATCCACGTCTCGCTTCTATATATAAGTGTTGGTACCAGAATGGCATTGTTATACGGCAAAATTATAAAATTCCAACCATTTTACACCTCTCCCTCCTCTATTGGAAGTCACTCGTTTTACAGCACAGTCCACAGTCCTTTGTTATACAGCACAACTCATGCAGGAGACAGGGTGCACCATAACAACCCAACATTATTTTGTGTTAATAAACAATTTGTCTTTTCAGGTTTTGGGTAAAAATGGTCGTGGTTTGACAGAACATTTGGGTGTCGAGCGTGAAGACATAGATCTCATAGTGGGGTCTCTGGAACACTCGTTTGCTACCATCGGAGGGTTCTGTGCCGGAACACACTTCTTTGTGGAACACCAGAGGCTCTCTGGACTAGGTATGTACCACCGCCATTCTATAGTGTCCCCAACAAGGGCGCCTGTTTAAATTTAAAGAAAAAAAATATCTTGGGCCTTAGTTTATTTAGCATGTTAAGCCGTCGGTACCGGTTCCACTAATATCAACTTGTGGAATTGTTAATAAATTGACAGTAAAATAATATATCAGATATTTGCCAACCCGGCTGGCCAGCATGGCAAGTGTAGGCCAAATTTTCCATATATGTATATGTTCTGGAAGGCCCATCTCCAACAATGGAGGCCTAGGACGGTGTGTTCCAAGGGCTGTAATAAATAAATGATAAATTATGACCGGACCAGGAATTGAACACGGACTTAACTGCTAGACCACAAAGGCAATTTAAAAACTCTAACTTTAAACTTGATAAAATAATTTTGTAGGTTATTGCTTCAGTGCATCTCTTCCCCCCATGTTGACCCAAGCCGCCATCTCTGGCCTAGATATTTTAGAACAAAACCCCACCATCTTGGATGAACTGGGAAACAACTCCTGCAAACTACATGAGTAAGTTATATAATAAAAAGTAAATAATCATCACAACCATTTCGGGGTGGTCAGAAACCATGCTTACAAAGAAGCGGATTCACATTTAGCCAACTTTACTATATGCCAATCATGACAAGTGGCAAGCACGTCGATGTATCCAGCGTATCAAACTTGAGATATATCACAAATATTTATTTAAATTTATAAATATTATTGTGTCCCGACCAGGAATCAAACCCGGTACCTCAGAATCTAAATCCAAGACTTAACCGCTGGACCGCGGAGGCATTTACAATAAGTTATATAACAATTTAAATTGTTCTACAGATTCTTCAATACTGAAGTGTATGGATACACTTTACTGGGTTTATCGGTGGATAAACCCAGTAAAGTGTAGTCCACCTACCACTTATTTGTTGTTCTCGTTGAAAGTATGTACCATTTGCAATGATGTCAAATGCCAATATTTAATTTCAAGGAGAACTAATATTGTAAGCTTGCCATAGTGATTTTTATATAAAAATAACACCGCTTGAAACAAGTCATCTTTTTTTTTTTTAATCATTCATCATCATCAGCCTGTGTCTCTCCACTGCTGGATGTAGGCCTCCCCCAAGGCTCTTCAGACTTCACACGATCTTCTGCCACCCTCATCCAACCCCCACCAGCGATCTTCCTCGGGTCATCTGTCTGACGGGGGGGCGTCCCACTCTGCATCTTCCAGTCATGGTCTCCACTCCAGAACCCGTCTACTCCATCGTTCATCGGTTCTGCGGCATATGTGTCCAGCCCATTGCCACTTCAGCTTGCTAATATTATTTTTTTACATATATTCATTACAGCCCCTAAAACACAGCGTCCTAGACCTCCACTGTTGGAGATGGGCCTTCGAGAACATATATCAGGAATTTGGTCTACACTCGCTGATCTGATGTCAATTTTCAATGACATTTTTTTGAACGATTCAACAAGTTGATATTAGTAGAACCGGGACCGACGACTTAACATGCTCTTCTCACATGGGAACAGTGGTGTTGTAAATCTATGACTGCAGTATGTAATAAAAGTGTATTTCTCATTGGTACATGCCAAGGGGGGGTTTGAACCGACCTTTGTAGGATTTAAGGAACGCATTTTCCAACCGAGCCACCTCCAAACTTTGTCTTTTAAATGTCTTTAAATTGATGTTGATGTAATTTTTTTATTTCTTTCCAGAGCACTGTCCCAACTGAAGCATTTCAGATTAGGCGGCGCAGAATTATCACCAATTAAGCACATTTACCTCAAAAACGACTTAACTGACCGTCTTAAGCACACTTACTTACGAAATATTACCACTTACTGCTTACAAAATGGCGTCGCTTTGTCTTTGGCTTCATATTTAAGGGATGTGGAGAAGAATTGTCCAGAACCGTCGCTGAGGATTGCTTCCAGCAGAAAGTTGGACGAAAATAGTATTGCTCTAGTTTGCAAGTTGTTGGATGAAGCGTACGAAAAAGTTGGACCAAAACCAGAGTTGGTCGCATTGTAAATGGAGGTCAGTCATCTTGGATAGGGATTTGGGCTAAATTGTATTCACAGTTATATATGTTTTTTAAGATAAATTATTCTAACAAGGTTACAATTTAAGTGGAAAAATCCCTTTATTTTATATAGTTCAGATATGCAATATTTTTAAATGTTATAACAGCTCTAGTTCTAAAAGTATACTGGGTGACTTTGCTGTGTCTTAAGTTAGACTAACTCTGACTATAGTCATACTATACTTTATATGGTCTTACGTTAGACTAAAACGTGATTCTATTGATAGAAAAAAAAACAACATTTCCTAAGAAACCAAAAATAACATTTAACAAAAATAAATAACATTTTTGAAAGAAAGACTTTTTTTTTATCATTTCCGACATATGGTTTCTTAGGAAAAGTTGTTTGTTTCTATCAATAGAATCACATATTAATCTAACGTAAGACCATATAAAGTATAGTATACCCGTATAGTATGACAATAGTCAGAGTTTTAAACAAATGGTACAAAAAATAACCATACGAAAACTACATATATTTTTTCCAAATAACTTAGTTGCACAGTAATATACCACGTGATTTTGTATGGTCTTACTCTAGAGTCGGGATCGATATGTTATTCTAAAAAAAATAGTAACTTCCCACATATAGTTTCTTAGTAAAAGTTGTTTGTTTCTATCAATAGAATAACATAGTAGTAGTCTATACTAAGACTATACTAAGTCAACCCGTATAGTAAAAATAACATCAGCCTTTATATATCATTGCACAAGTAGTACAAAATAGCTCAAAATGGATGATGACAAGCAAAGCTCAAAATAAATTAACGTAACGAAAAAGTCACAAATATTGTAACTATATTCATCGGATCTTGACACAAAATGTAAGCAAACAAACCAATGGTTAACAAAACTTTAACAAATTACGAAAATGTAAAGAAAGAAAGAAATATTTATTTGTGATTGTATGTATAATAATGTATGTATAATATATTTTTACCTGCAACAATCTACCTTAGGAGGCGTACAAATAGTAATTTGAGTCCTTACACTAATTAACAATTATTCTAAAACTACGGCTAAAACAAACAATTTATTTACATACATTAATTAATTATATAGGTTCATTACATATGTCAATCTTATATAATATAAATGAATGTCAAATGCACTGTTGCTCTAGGTTCTTTTTTTTATAAGCCAAAGTTAGACATAACAAAAAGAAAGCAACAGACAAAAGTATAAACAAAGACTACAATTTCAAGAGGGAAATAACTAATTAATGGAGAGACTAGTACTCAACGAGGAACGTTTTGTCACGACGATGGCAATAAAAGTTAGAAAACAAATCAAACCCCTACGATGGCAATAAAAGTTAGAAAACAAATCAAACAACGACGATGGCAATAAAAGTTAGAAAACAAATCAAACAACGACGATGCCAATAAAAGTAGAAAACAAATCAAACCCCTACGATGGCAATAAAAGTTAGAAAACAAATCAAACAACGACGATGCCAATAAAAGTAGAAAACAAATCAAACCCCTACGATGGCAATAAAAGTTAGAAAACAAATCAAACAACGACGATGCCAATAAAAGTTTGAAAACAAATCAAACAACGACGATGCCAATAAAAGTAGAAAACAAATCAAACCCCTACGATGGCAATAAAAGTTAGAAAACAAATCAAACAACGACGATGCCAATAAAAGTTAGAAAACAAATCAAACAACGACGATGCCAATAAAAGTTAGAAAACAAATCAAACAACGACGATGCCAATAAAAGTTAGAAAACAAATCAAACAACGACGATGCCAATAAAAGTAGAAAACAAATCAAACAACGACGATGCCAATAAAAGTTAGAAAACAAATCAAACAACGACGATGCCAATAAAAGTTAGAAAACAAATCAAACAACGACGATGCCAATAAAAGTCAGAAAACAAATCAAGTCACGACTTTGAAATTAAAGGAAGGCTGCAAAATTACACGAACATTTTCGACCATGGACAATTTGCTTTGATTGCACTACCCGGAAAAAGAAAGCATCGCATTAAAATCGGTGACGTCATACGCTGTCAAACCCGCGTCCTTGTCTTTGGTTATTCGACGTCATCAAAAACTCAAAGCGCTTGGAAAAGCTCCCCGAACGCCTGTCAAAGCGAAACTCATAAAAAAAAAAGCTAAGTCAAAAACACAGAGGAGATTGTAGGTAAAGATGGTGGATATAACCCTACTAAATATAAAACAATATATTTCTACAACTCAACCCGTCTGGCGAGTGTAGGTCAAATTCTCTAATAATTAGACCAAAGTTTTGTAATATGACCCTACTAAATATAAAACAATATATTTCTACAACTCAACCCGTCTGGCCAGTGTGGCGAGTGTAGGCCAAATTCTCTAATAATTAGACCGAAGTTTTGTAATATAACCCCACTAAATATAAAAAAATATAATTCTACAACTCAACCCGTCTGGCCAGTGTGGCGAGTGTAGGCCAAATTCTCTAATAATTAGACCGAAGTTTTGTAATATAACCCCACTAAATATAAAAAAATATATTTCTACAACTCAACCCGTCTGGCCAGTGTGGCGAGTGTAGGCCAAATTCTCTAATAATTAGACCGAAGTTTTGTAATATAACCCCACTAAATATAAAAAAATATATTTCTACAACTCAACCCGTCTGACCAGTGTGGCGAGTGTAGGTCAAATTCTCTAATAATTAGACCGAAGTTTTGTAATATAACCCTACTAAATTAAAAATATATATTTCTACAACTCAACCCGTCTGACCAGTGTGGCGAGTGTAGGTCAAATTCTCTAATAATTAGACCGAAGTTTTGTAATATAACCCTACTAAATTAAAAATATATATTTCTACAACTCAACCCGTCTGACCAGTGTGGCGAGTGTAGGTCAAATTCTCTAATAATTAGACCGAAGTTTTGTAATATAACCCTACTAAATTAAAAAAAAATATTTCTACAACTCAACCCGTCTGACCAGTGTGGCGAGTGTAGGTCAAATTCTCTAATAATTAGACCGAAGTTTTGTAATATAACCCTACTAAATTAAAAAAAAATATTTCTACAACTCAACCCGTCTGACCAGTGTGGCGAGTGTAGGTCAAATTCTCTAATAATTAGACCGAAGTTTTGTAATATAACCCTACTAAATTAAAAATATATATTTCTACAACTCAACCCGTCTGACCAGTGTGGCGAGTGTAGGTCAAATTCTCTAATAATTAGACCGAAGTTTTGTAATATAACCCTACTAAATTAAAAATATATATTTCTACAACTCAACCCGTCTGACCAGTGTGGCGAGTGTAGGTCAAATTCTCTAATAATTAGACCGAAGTTTTGTAATATAACCCTACAAAATTAAAAATATATATTTCTACAACTCAACCCGTCTGACCAGTGTGGCGAGTGTAGGTCAAATTCTCTAATAATTAGACCGAAGTTTTGTAATATAACCCTACAAAATTAAAAATATATATTTCTACAACTCAACCCGTCTGACCAGTGTGGCGAGTGTAGGTCAAATTCTCTAATAATTAGACCGAAGTTTTGTAATATAACGCTACTAAATATAAAACAATATATTTCTACAACTCAACCCGTCTGGCCAGTGTGGCGAGTGTAGGCCAAATTCTCTATTAATTAGACCAAAGTTCTGTAAAGTAACAACAAAAAACCAACAGATTTTTTGGTAACGTTCTAAATACATAATGGATGATGCCGTATAAATATACTATTTCGTTACGTATATTTATTTTGATAATTATTTGTTATTCAAATTCAGAATGTTTTTAATACACAAATTGTATATTAATTTTAAGTGTAAATTAAATAATATTTTTTTTAATAAACATAATGTGTATTTCATTTTAAACTTACATTTTATTAGTGCTAGCAACACAATTAGGTGATACCATTGTTATAATATTTTATCGAATAATTCGTTATTACTAATTAAATATAATGTAGACAAAGTTATTTATTTGAATAAAATTAATACTAAGGATAGGGATATAAGTCCCCGTCTGCGTGGAATGGTGGCGAGAACGCTGGCTGCATTTCCCCGCTGAATTGCAATACTGATTCTTTGGGCGAAGAAAGAGCCAGCCCTCTTGTCACCGAAGGAGACGACAAGACGCGGTGTTATGTCTTTTAAAAACGTTTTTGACCTTGGTTCATGGGCCCAGAGTTTCTACAGCTAGTAAGATTACATACTTGCGCCGCTTGCCGGACTCCGCATTTTCCGGCGCAGCACCCCTTTATGCGATGTCCCCCTAAAAGGTGACGCGGCGAGGGTGTCGATGCAGGTGGCGTCTCACACCAGAGCACGTCCTCGTTCCCAGGGGACCAACGTCATACCATCAGGCATCTTGCCATCATCCCGGATAACTCCAGAAGAGCTGGAACCTCGATGGTGGCTAGAGCCCTTTAATGTTAATAAATAAAATATTATTATTACATATCGCCATGATAAATATTAATGTTTTATTTAAATAATTGTATTCGTAATGTATCTACAAGTTTATAACTTAAGGCTGGTAAATCACCACTTCCTTAGTGGATTCCACTACTTAAGTGGTCATACAAATTTATGTATTTAAAAGAGATTACCCAAAACAAGGCACCAACTTTTTTGCAACGTGCGTCAACTTAATACAATTCAATAGTCATAACAATAAATTGTGTTTTTTTTTAATTTAATTACAACATCTCTTTTACCCCAGCATTAAAATAGAATTTAATTAAATAGTCAATTGGTTTAAATTTTTGTTTTTTTTTCATTCTCTTCCCCCGATATGGATGATGAATGAGGTGATAGGGAAGGCAAAGGGTCTAGCCCATACAGCCAAGTCTGACGTAATATATCTTTCTTTATCATAAGTTAATGTTAACGTGTAAAATATGGGAGTTGACAGCGCGGGACAACCGCTAAAATAAACTGCAACTTGTGCCCCATATTTAAAGTCCTATTTATCGTTTTCCATAATTATTCACATTGTAGCACATTATTAAACAAAACAACACCACTTTTGACCAATAATATCCACAGTAAATTAATTTACTTAAAAGTTGCACTTGACATGTCCACGCAAAATGGCGCGAAGAACTCTTAAAATTTATGCATGAAATAATTACAAAGCACTATTTATACGATTAGGTTCTTTATTATGATCAGGTACTTTATTATAGATAAAACACTGGATTTTAAAGTGTTCATAATTCTTCAATTATATCGGCGGGATTGATACTATATAATTATCAATGTAAAAAAAGATTTTGTCTATTGTCGTTATGCTAGGGTCAAATAAATAAAATTAATTACAGATTATGAAAACACAATATATTAACTGTCAAATAAAAAATAAATCATTACGGCACGAGAACATTTTATTGGGCCCATTTCTCTAAACAAAAGTGACATTCTCATTTTACATTTTTGTGTATTTAATGCATATTTGTTACTTTTATAAATAAAAACATTCATGTCGCCATTTTGTTGTGTTATATTAGGTGACAAATATTTAAATTCTATTAATAATTATTGCTTAATTAAATAAATGTGTTTGCCTTACTTATACGACTTTTATTTTATTCCTAATTTATCCCCCCCCCCCCCCCGCATGTACCAATGAGGAATACACTTCTTACTTACTGCAGTCATAAACTTACAACACCACCGTTAAGCCGTCGGTCCCGGTTCAACTAAATCCAACTTGTGGAATCCTTAATAAATTGTCAATAAAAATCAGATCCTCGCCAACCCGTCTGGCCAGCGTGGCGAGTGTACTATATGTTCTGGAAAGCCCATCTCCAGCAGTGGAGATAGCTGTTTCCATAAAATAAGAGAGCCTTTAAAATACCTTTTTGGTGGCTTGTTTACGTTACAGAATTACGAAAGATCGTCGTCGTTTGTTATTCTGGAATAAGTTCGTTGCTCAATCGACAATATCCAACATTTCTCTTGAATTCTGTGTCGTCTGAAGAGTGGATAGGTTTTCTTAGTTCTGTGAGTCGTCGGTCTGTGTCCAAGGCTTGGTTTTTGCGATCCAGATCCTTGGAGAGACGAGCGTGGTGGTTGTACATGCCGTGGTAAGTGGATCTGAAGAGAAGAGATAGTTAATAAGGACCGGTAACTGATCCTTCCTTATTAGTGACATTCGTTCACTTAAATTGCCGCGTTCGCATACAAAATTCTGTATTTAAGCAAATGCCACCTAGGAATAGGATTCAGTTACTGGCTCTTAAACTGATAACAAAAAAAATATTATCCTTCCTGATTTTTTTTATTCCTAAAGTGTTTTAATTCTCGAGCTGTAGTGATAATGTCCAATGCGATATAATTACGTGTAGGTAGATGGTCGAATGAAACAGTTTTTGTTCTATGGATTTTGACAGATATTATTATGTCGAATGGGACACTTATCTCTTCCTATGTTCGACTTGAAGGTGTAAACGCTTTTTTTGAGCGTTCAAGTAGCGTATTAATTCACTTTTTTTATTTTTTATTCAGTAAAAAAAGCGTTTAGGGTTATGGTCATTATTTCTGTAACAGGTTAATTTTGTTTTACATTTTAATGAATTTAAAATCACTTAAACATATTTTGTAATTGTTTTCGATTCCTATGGTTTTGTCATGAAGACGTTTGAATGATCAAGCAAGATTATTTTTTTTTGTTTTTTATGTCAAAATAGTTTTTTTTATTTTATTTGTTTATAAGCAGTAAAATAAAGTAGTGTTGATCAGTGCAGGTAGTATTGATTGTAAAGGATAGGAAAGTGGCTTACAGAGCCTCTTCGAGTTTTTTCTCCAACATGGATTTGGAAAGGTTGACTCTTTCATACTCCTCGGTCAACCCTCGCAGCACCTGGTCGGTCACTCTCTCCAACGTTGGTCTGAAGGTTCTGGTCTCCAGTCTAGTTTCAACCAACTTTCCCGGGTTCACCTTATCCCATACTGCTGCTCGGAGTGACTGAATTTCTCTGTCAACTTTCTGCATGTTCTCTTCTAGCTATAAAAGATTTAGAATTACTTATAGATATTCTTTGCTTGGATTTCCCCACACAATAGTCAAATTTAAAGTTACTGGCCTGGTGTTTAAGTACAATGGGGTGTATCAGGCAAAGCTTTTTGTAGATGTCGCTAGCGGCAATGGTACCTTGTTTACACCTATGACGCATCATATTTTAAATGTTTTTGTAGTTTTTGTATTTTTATAACAAAAACATAAATTTAAACTTAATGATACCTACCTTAAAAGAAGAATTAAGAAAGTGAACACCGTCTTTTAAAAGAAAAAAGGTTGAATTATTAGAACGGCAATTTTGAGATCACCATATCTTTGATTTTGCTTGGAAATCTTGATTTGTACACTACAAAGCTGCTCACTTAGGCATAATATCCAGAATGAATTAAATTTCGTAATAAAAATACTATTTTTCTATGCAACTGACAGCTATATTAGGTACCATCTATCATGCGCCATCTACCGCGATAAAAAGTTAGTGACCCCATTCGAAGCGTGGTTTTTTATTGATTTTGTTTGAAGCGAATGGAAACGCTACTAGAAAACATGTCAAAGCAAAATTCAGTATTAAAAAGCGCGCTTTGAGCAGCAGCTAATCGAACACACTAAGAATCAGCCTATTTATTTCACACTTTTGCCGTGTTTGACTTGAAAGCAAAGCAAAGCGTTCAACCCTTTTTTTACAAAATTTTGCTTAAAATGTATAAAAACCACAGGGCAACACCAAGTCGAACGACTTTGAAAGCGTAATAAAGTAGAAAAAAAAACGCTTAAAGTGACAAGTCAAACACAGGGATAGAATAGGTGTATCACTAACTTTTTATCACGATAGATGGCACATGATAGATGGTACCTAATTTAACTGTCAGTTGCATAGAAATCCTGTATTTTTATTACGAAATTTATTATTTTCCGGATATTAGGTATGCCGAAGTGCTTTTAAGTGTACAAATCGAGATTTCCAAGCGAAATGAAAGATATGGTGATGTCAAAATTGCCGTTCTATTAATTCAATCTTTTTTTTCTTTTTAAACACTGTGCTCGCTTTTTTAATTCGTCTTTTAAGGTAAGTAACGTTAAGTTAAATACATTTATTTGTTATAAAAAAAAAACTACAAAAACATATTTAAAAAATGCGTCATAGGTGTAAACAAGGTACCATTGCCTAGCGGACATAGACATCTACATAGTCTGTGATCTACATATAGCTTTGTCTGATACACCCACAGATTATATAGGATACTACGTGGATACACCCCATTGACATTTGGAACCACGGGCTCGTGCTTAAGTCCGACTATGCATGCTAGTCTCAAAAAATTACGACCATTTTCGGAATTAATAGGAGGTACTTGCCTTTTTTTTCTGCCATTCCATTTCATTTCTCCCCCTCTGTATATCGAAGACCCGTCTCCTCATCATCATCTCGAGCGCCTGGCTCTGTGCGTACATCTGGTTTCTTGCGTTCTCTCGACTCTTGAACATTTTCTCACGAAGTTCCTTAGACTCTGCCATTAACTGTTCTGATATTTTGATCGTGTTCTGGATGCAATCCACGTAACTTTGTTCTGACATAGATCTGGAACGAAGATTATAAAGGCTATACACCTCACAGCTGTGTAAGATCAGGGGGGTAATTCTTGAGCTATATCTAAAGATAATGTCAAATGTTATATATATTATTTCTTCTTGCATTATGGACTTACCGTATGCCATGTAAAGTGTATAAATAAATAATTATTTAAAAAAGGAAATGTCTGTCGCCGGGTCGGTTAGATATAGATTTTTTTCAAAGGCTGTGCATTCGGTGTTTTGGTCTAGATGATTGTTAGATATTTAATAAGTTCTCTTACTCTGCAGGAATCCTAGTTGGGTCGACCTTATAGGATATTCCAGAACTCTCTCTATCCAAATCCTTGACGTGGTATTCCAAAGTCAGCGTCTCGTCCTTGTTCCGTATCTCCCGCTCCAATCTACAGAATATATTGGTCAACTCCTGAATTTTCTCCCAACCCATGTGGCAGACGTCTGTGAGAACACGTTTGTGATTTTCTATAAGATGCAGCTCCTAAGAGTAGAACATAAATAAAATTATTTTGTACGGTCAAGGAACTTAATTCCCCACCCATTTCGCTAAAAAAGTCGTCAGTTAGCAATGGCATCATACTTTGGCAGAAATAATATATTTATTTATGTTAGGAAAACTTACAGCATCTATCTCATTACAGCCCCTAGAACACAGCGCCCTAAAACTTCACCATTGCAGATGGGCCTTCCAGTACATATATATGGGAGAATTTGGCCTACACTCGCCACGCTGGCCAGACGGGTGGCGAGGTTTTGTTGTCATTTTTTTAATGACAATTTATTAACGTTTCCACAAGTTGATATTAGTAGAACCGGGACCGACGGCTTAACATGCTCTCCGCATTTATTTACAAAAATAAATGATAAATGTACTTAAGAAAAATATATTTCTCATTGGTACATGCCAGGGTTCGAACCGACCTTATTAGGATGTTTTTAATTTTCAAGGAAAGCGTTTTTACAACCGAATCAAAATTAATTTTAAAATGAACGTCGAACACAACCATAACTGTCAATAGTGTCATAGACTGATTAATTCTAAAACTATTATCCTTCTGCCTCATATCTTGCGAGGCTACATATCGTGAACATGCGACATGTGTGAATGTGGATTGGACGTGGAGGATTTGAATCATATATTTTTTTCTTGCCCTTTATATGACCGCTCCTTATTCATATCCTCTCTTATTTCACTCCGAGTTCCATTTCCTACTAATATTTCATCCCTACTTGTATATAATAAGCGAAGTAAATTCATATATAATATCATTGGTTCATTCATTGTAGATAATAATATTAAAATATAAATATAACTAAGTATCCTTATTGTATATTCTTCATTATTTAGTAGTCTTAGTCTCTTATTTTTGTATTAATTCAATATTATTATACTTATAAATATTTACTTCTTTGATCCTATTCCAATTTTTTTCGAATCCCTTTTATTTAACCCGTCTTTCCCTAACTTTGACACTGGCAAATTGTTACTAATGCCAAAACGCAAAAAAAAAATATATATTATCCTAGCTTTATAACTCTTCTTCTTCTTTTTTGGGAACTAGTAATGGCAATCGCCACTAAGGCATTTGTGCCAACATCACGTATGTATAGATTCATTAAAAAAAATAAGAAAGTGGTTATTTAAAGGATTTTAGCTTTTATCTGGATGCGATGAATGAAACACGAAACGGTTTGGTTAGTATAATACATCACAACACAGTACATTGAGGTATTAGTAAACGGCACAGTGTACAGACAACATACATTGTGAGTTGATAGGCGTACTTTTTAATAGCTTTATGGCTTTATAACTCATACCATTTGTCTTATCTTGGAAAGGAGTCCTTCGCGCCATTTTTCGCGGAGATGTCAAGTGCAAGTTTTTGTTTTGTAAATTAATTTACTGTGGATATTGTTAATTAAAAGTGGTGTTGTTTTGTTTAATAATGTGCTACAATGTGAATAATTATGGAAAACGATAAATTGGACTTTAAATATGGGGAACAAGTTGCAGTTTTATTTTTTGCGGTTTTCCCGCGCTCTCAACTCCCATATTTTACCCGACGTGTTTGAGCTATAGTGCCGCGAGTGACTCCAAGAAAAGCATCAAATTCTGCAGCATCTGGAATTTAATGATGACCTCATTAACTCATGAATAAGAAAGATATATTACGTCAGACTTGGCTGTATGGGCTAGACCCTTTGCCTTCCCTATCATCTCATTCATCATCCATCGGGAGAAGAGAACCAAAAAAAAAAGAGAACAAAAAAAATAATGTTTTATCTTGTTATAATATCAGGGTCAAATAGCTGGTATTAGGTATATAAAAGACCCTCATCATCCACCATTCTGCTCCTCTCCTTACCCAAACAAATACTGTATGATTCCCCCTGTGTTTGACTTGTCCCTTTCGTCGACTTAGCATTGCTCTGTGGTGTTCATACAATTTAAGAGACATTCGTTAAAAAAAAGGTTAAGTTCAAGTTAAACACAGCATTCGTTAATGCTGTCTTAGAAGCTCGTTTCATAAATGTATTTATTTATTACAAAAACCATAGCTCATTACAGAAATAAATACATGGGTATACCTTATAAGTAACACATTGGCCATACATGACTTTACTTTATATAAATAGTACATACATACATATCTTCACGCCAAATCCCTTGCTGGGTAGGCAGAGACAATTGAGCGCCACTTGTCACGGTCACGACATACCTCTTTCGCCTCTTCAACATTCATCAACCTCTTCATACATGCCCTTTTGTTTCGATGGCTTTTCAACGCACCTTCAGCTATTGTTTTATTAATTTGGTCGTAATATGTGAGTCTAGGTCTGCCAGGTAAATAGTACATATTAGTGGAAATGAAACTAAACTAAAACTAGAAGTCTATCTAAACTAAGCAAGTCTCAAAGACGGGAGACTTAGGCCCAAATGTATATAAAATAACAAAGGTACTTTCCTTATTAAGTTCCTCTCCCAGTTGATCTCTGGTCAATTCCTGAGGTACCCTCTGATCCCTATTAGCGAGACACTGGGATACCACCATGAGAGGCACCTGGAGGGACTCTAGATGAAGTTCAGTGCTGTTCTTCTCCTCTTCAAGAGCGCGGGTCTCATCTCTAACCTTTTCTCGGTAGAATCTCTGCTTTTCCCTCCATGATTCCACTTCAAATATTCTGATAGATAGTACAATAAACAAAAACACATTTAAATGTACATGGGCGAACGAATAATTTATTTGTGATATTTCTCGAGTTTGGTACGCTGGAGACATCGACGAGCTTGTCTATAGTAAAGTTGGCTAAATGTGAATCCGCTTATTTATAAGTGTGGTTTCTGACCACCCCGAAAGGGAAACGGTCGTGATGATACTTTACTTTACTTATACACTATTATATAAGTATATAATAACACAAGTACGTATAATACATAATAAATATATGTATGTATATAAATTACATACGATATTATACCTATTTACAGAATGGATGGGATATCTCTAGAGGACATTTTTTATTTATAGTTTAGTTTATTTTTAATTTTATTATTTAGGTAGCTTTTATATTGTAATTATTTTATACTGGTTGTATATTACTTCGAATAGAAAAATTTACAGAATTTATGTCGACTTGTCTAGCTTTAAGTGTGAAGTTGATAAGGCAGATATAAAAAAATAAAAATAACGTTTAATAATTTCTCCAATTTTAAACAAAAAAAATATATTTTAACTCTTATTAAATGTTTCAAAGTTGCTTTCGCAACCACCTACTTCCGCTTGAAATGCCGCATTCGACTTGAAAGCAAAGTTTGCTTTTTTTACCGAATTTTGTATGAAATCCATAAACAAACGCCAAGTCGAAAGACTTTTAAAGTGAATAAAATTTCGAACATAGGGTTAATGCGTCGCCAGATAACACATCTCATTTTCTGATGAATATGGAGTTATCGACTGCCCCCAGTTGTTAAGTATGGTAAAGTTTTTTCTATTTATTTTATTTCTATTCTCAATGAACCTGCGACACCGAAATACCTCAAGGACAAATTTTGCTATCTTTCCTCATTTCATAACAGATCTCTCCGTTCGTCCCATAATTCTGTTCTGTCTATCCCTTCTCATCACTCTGGCTTTCAGTCTAACTCTTTTGCAGTAGTGGCCGCAAATCTGTGGAACAATTTGCCGGTAGAAATTCGTCAAGTGCCAAACAGATCACTTTTCAAAAAGATGCTATACTCACATTATTTAAACAGTTCCTCACAGTGTAAGTAGGTTTTATATGTAGTGTATAATATATATATATATATATAGTATGTAGTATATGTAGTATTGTGTACATATTAGTATGTATCTGTCTATATAGATATAAACTTAGATTTAACTTGAATTACCTTTTAATCTATTTAATGGTTGCACCTACCTCACAACACAAATCGTTTCATTGTCCCAAAGGTTGTTTGCTAGAGAATGCCTAGCGGCATTAAGCCCGCCTCTTGTACATAGTGCAATAAAGTTTTTAAATAAAAAAATAAATAAAGTAGCAATTAGACTCTTATTAGACTCCATTTGCTGACACTGAATTACAAACAAAATTTGTTTCTGCCGAGGGCCTGATACAGTTTTAACGAGGTGTGTTCTTACGAGTCACTTGCGACATTGGCATACCTATTTACAACCAAACATAATTCGTTTAGACGTCAGTTGTAAGGGCGGTTTTGCGATGTTCTCAATGGGGTGTATCACTAACTTTTTATCACGATAGATGGCGCATGATAGATGGTACCTAATATATCTGTCAGTTGCATAGAAAACTTGTATTTTTATTTCGATATTTATTATTTTCTGGATATTATGCTGAAGTGAGCAGCTTTTAAGTGTACAAATCGAGATTTCTAAGCGAAATCCAAGAAATGGTGATCTCAAAATTGCCGTTCTATTAATAAAACCTTTTTTCTTTTAAAAGACTGTGTGCGCATTCTTAATTCGTATTTTAAGATAGGTAACGTTAATTTTAAATACATTTTTCTGTTATAAAAATAAAAAACTACAAAAACATAAAAAAAATATGCGATATAGGTGTAAAACAAGGTACCATTGCCGCTAGCGACATCTACAAAAAGCTTTGCCTGATACACCCCATTGTTCCATATGACAACCTCATTTATCTTCCATTATTTCTAGGCGTTATTTTCATTACACTTAACGGCATTACAGTAGTATTAAGACATATAAAACTCTTAGCTTACCTATCCCGTAGCAGTTGATTATTCACGCAATTATCCCATCTCGTAGTCACTCCAGTCTCATGCCTAAGTTGGTTAGCCCTCTGCCTGAGGTCATAAGATTCAAAACGACGGAGTCTAGCTTCATTTTGTAACCGTTGGATGTTTCGAGTCCAATCCAAAACAGATAGATGAGGATGGGTCTTCTCAAATATTGGGACTGACGAATCCATTTCTTTTTGACTAAATACTTTTAAATAACTGCTTATTGATTTAATAAAGGATAGCAACCTAAATATATGAAAGGACCTACCTATAGGAATCTGATAGGATGTACAGTCAAAGTCAAAGGTATCTTAATCCCTTATAATAAGAAAAAGGGTCATAGGTACTTAAAAACGTAATTAAGCTAGTGCTGATTTAACTGACTATACCTAGGGTTGTACCAAAACGAAGTCTCTCCAATTGGTAACGATTGAAGTTAAAAATGGCGTCGATTGTACCAGCTGACGGCTGACCTTTAAAAAAAAGATTTTTTGCCACTATTTTTATTTTTAATCGATAGATTTATAGACTTTATTTTACTCAGTTATAGATATTTTAGGTCACGGTTTGTGGTGGTAATATACCTATCTTTTTTATCCAACCCATCTAGCCAGTGATGAGTGTAGGCCAAATTCACGAGATACCTATCCTATATATGTTCTGAAATGCTATTTTCAAACAGAGAGGTCGAGGGGCTGTGGTGATAATGATCGTTGTTTGAGATATATTTTAAGGTTGCCACAAGTAAACAAAAGTGCCAGTAGAAAATGACGTGAAGTCGTAAACTTTATCATCTTCAAAAAATAATCAATCATCAACTCGAATGGCCCGGAAGTGCGTATTCCGTATTTAAAAAATAGTAGAATTTTATTTTTAAAAACTACCATTAGGCATAATATTTTTAATTCTAGCAACACTTTATTTTTAACAAACAAAATAATGGCCGCTGGCTTTTTGAGGACGCTGTGATAATTTGTTTTATCAATATAGAAATCTAGTGACTTGTTTAGGACACAGTATAGTTAATTTGATTGTATTTAAAAAAACCGACTGAAATAATGTAAGTGGATTTTGTATTATATTATAGAAAGTTTTGAATAATGGAAGTCTGGAAGTTCGATAATTCAGGTTGTTATTTGTTTTTTTATTATAGGTTTGATGATAGACGTAGCGGTGGACGCGGGGGACGTGGTCGTGGGGGTTCTAGGGGAGGAGGAAGATCAGGAGATAGATTTGGGGGTGGCAGAGGAGGAGGTCGCGGTGGCGGTGGTCGTGGCGGCCGGGACGATTACCGTTCGATGAAAAACGATCAGCCCGGTCAAAATCTTCGTAAAGTTCGTTGGGACAATATAGAATTGACGCCGTTTCAAAAGAACTTCTATATTCCCCATCCGAATACTCAATCGCGTACGCAAGCCGAAATTGAAGCTTACCGGAGTCAGAATGCTATCACGGTTGTCAAGGGGCATGATGTACCAGCGCCTGCGATGTATTTTGATGAAGGCGGATTTCCTGATTATGCTATGAGAGAGATTTTAAAGCAGGGTTTTGCTCAGCCGACTCCTATTCAAGCCCAAGGCTGGCCGATTGCTTTGTCTGGGAGAAACTTAGTGGGTATAGCCCAAACCGGGTCGGGGAAAACTTTAGCATACATCCTGCCTGCTATAGTCCATATTATCAACCAGCCAATGTTATTACGAGATCAAGGCCCTATTGTACTGGTTTTGGCTCCAACAAGAGAGTTGGCACAACAAATCCAACAGGTAAGATTTTTTTGTTTGGTTTTTTTTTTGTATGGAAATCAGCCCTTCAGTTGGAAGACATTGTTTTTAGGAATAAAAGTCATATTTGTATTGATTTTTTAGAGATTTGCAATGGTGCGTGGAAAATATTAAGGGGTTTATAAAATTGTTAGCTATTATACATTTGGTTAGCAACACAGATTACGTTTTAAATTATATGGTCAACCTACAAATGTTTGGCTTGCAAAAAATAAAAATTGGGCAACCTTTGGCCTGTAAACAATCTTAATATTTTGATGCAATAATAGCTGACTGACTAGCCATTTTGGCTATACAAAAATATTAATATTATGCTAACCTTTTTTATTTATATGTTCAGGCACTGGATTTAAGTCCTTCAGCCTTTTAAAGAGAGTAAATGGAATATTTATTCATATATTATTATGGCACTGGAAACTAGTCCGTCTGCCAAATGATTAATTAAGTTTTTTTATTATGCCAGAATTTGCTTGCCATGAAAGGAATAGAAGGTGAAGTAAAGGAAGAAAATGGACTCCCACAGATTGTAAAAATTAAACCCTTTTTTATTAGTAAAAGTTTAGATTTCATTCGGTTAGGCTATCAAAATGGAATACATAGAAAAGTAGCAAATTTTTTTGATTATTAGTTCCAACCACCTTTTTAGGTTGTATTCTAATTTTCAAATTATTTTTATGTGAATATTCTCCAAAAGAGTTATAGTAATTTTTAATTTTGGAACTAATGGATTATGTTTGTGCCGTGGTTGCTTGTACAGACCTAAATTGAAATCATTATTATAAGAACCAAATTTCTAAATAGACAAGATAAAAAGAGACAGATACATTATGCATTCTTGTAAGGCAGAGAACCTAGTCTTCTCTTTGTTTACATTAAATCACTTCTGATTGGGATTTCTTTAGATAGATTATATTGTAATTATAGATTTTGGATAAGTTATTTAAAATTCTTTATTGTATAGATTGCTTATTCTAATTACAGTTGTGATTGACATGATGATGCAATCTGCCTATATAATGCATACAATATGCTTATGTCAATAGATATTTATTTACAATATATATTTATATATAGTTAACACATAGATTTAGTATATATATAGATTGGCAATAGAATGATTAGGGCGAGACCAAAAATGAAAAACACCGGTGTGCGTGAAATGCGCATGTGTGCGAAACGGATAGTGATGTTCGCGACTGCCTTGACTTAGATTATCGATAAAGATTGCAACGTTTTCGTGTTGTCTGATTTGACACAGATCTAGTTACATATAAAGTTAATGTTTGTTTGAGGTAATAAAAATTTAACTACAAAACATGTTAGATTTTTTATTTTTTAAAAAGTAACAGCTTATTAGGTACATTAAACATATAAACAAAATAGCAATAGTGGAACACAAGCTAATATAGGTAAAAAAAAACATCTATAACTTGTGCATGCCATTTTTCCATTTAACCAAAAATTTTCCGAGAAAATCTAAAAAAATGTATTCATTCGTTTTTTATATCTACAATTTTTTTTTTACATTTAGTGAAAATAACATTACTTCGGGAAAATTTGCCAGGAAATGCGAAAAACTGATTAAATTAATTTGGAAACCTAATGTTTAATATTTGAAAAAATATTTTTTTGCAAACCCCAAATTTCAAAGATTTCTAATCACATATTTTGGTAATGTAACATTTTAATTTACATTATTTAAGGATTTCAACGTTAAATTTTCAATTAAACAATGAAAATTTATACAATAATTGAAAAATATAGTTTTTTCAGTTGCGTTTCCTAGCAAATATTCTTCTATGTTTATTTATTTACACCATCTAAAAGTAAACGATTCTATGAAAAATAAAACCACTGTAGGTATATAAAAAAAGGTCAAAGTCAAAATATCTTTATTCACGTAAACCTATTAAAGACATTTGTGACACGTCATTATTTAAATTATTTTAAATGATTCAACTCCTGCTAGTGGAAGACTAAGCAGCAAAGCAGATTCCAGTGACCTGTTAATGTCTGACTGAGAAAGGAATATGCAAGGAAAACTCAGCTATAGCAGATTTACAAATTAAAACAAATACAGAACTACACAACAACATAAAATAGATATCCTTTACTCCAAGATTGTCCTATAGGACAATCTTACTAACCCTACCAGGTAAGGCAAAACTGAAATAAATTACTTGCCCAAGCCCCTTGGGCAACCCGAAAGACGACAAAACGCAAAACGTCTGCTAATTTAAGAACAATAAATTGAACGTGTTCGGCAGAGGTCCCAGGCCCCCACAGCAGCACCCGATCACGGACGTAACGCATGTGCCAGCCATCCCCCCGCTCAACCAGGCCCTTAGGGACGGACCAGGACCCGACACACGTGCCACCACTGCAGTGACCTTCTAAGAAAGGTTTTTGCCATTTATTCTTTACTAAAATATTTTGGGGAAATCTGAAACATTATAAAGTTTAAATTATTTTATAAAAATATTTATAATTTAGTTCAATTAATAGGAGTTGCGCCATTTAGCTACGAAACTCCAAAAATTAAAAAGTAAAATATATAAAAAACATTTTTAAGAATTTAACGAAAATTAATAAGGCTGTATAGGCATAATCCATAGATTATGCATGCTATGCTGCATACAAGGCACAATACCTTTGCCATTTAGCGACATATCGATAACATGTTATCGATATGTGTCAATCTCTACATAAGTGAGGTTAGAAATAGTAGAAATTCACGTATTTGATATTATCTTAAATTGAATTCCTATGCATTCAGAGTATTAATGTAATAAAAGACGTTTATTTTTCCTATCTGTTTGTGTATAAAACCTTAGTGGCAGATCTAAAACATTGTATTTAGACACCTAAATATTTTAATCGTACTTACGTGTTAAATGAATAATTATGCGGGTTTTCTTTCTTAGATGAGTTACATCCAGGTACTACACAAGTAACCATGACTAATTACGTCTATTAACCTCAAATTTACACTATAAAACCTTAGATTATTACAAATATAAGCGGAATTTGTTTTGTTTACAATTACGCCAGCCGCTACAAGTCGCGAACGTGTCTGTGAATGGTCCTGTCTATCTGTCTCGCTCTAACATACGCAATACTGTGCTCTTTCTCTTTTGCATTGCCAATCTAAGTATCCTATATCTATTAGTTAACATTTAATATTGTTCTTGTCAATTTATTGGAATACAATGTTAATGCCACTATTTGCACGCCTAAAATTATTGAGTAAAAATGGTTGTCAATAAAAGTTATCTTTAACTCAATAGTAAAACGTTTTATAGGTAACTCTCGTATCTCTCTGGGAATTTTATTATATACTCAAAAATATAAATATATTTATTATATATTATATTGTCTGCCTAGATAAAATAAAATATTTTAAGTAAGTCTTGGTTTAAGCGGTTTTTATATGAATATCACCATGGCAAACTTACCTTTTTACTTGAGAAGTCATTTGACATCATTGCAAATAGTACATACTTTTAACAATTTCACAAAATTTCAAAGTACTAATTTTTTTGAAAATATTAGATTGTGTGAGCGAGAGGAAAGCAAAAACTTTAGACCCGCCTAAAAAGATATTAATAAATGTATTTTTTTAATTACAGTTGTTAAAAAAAGTAAAGTATCATCACAACCGTTTCCCTTCTGAGGTGATCAGAAACCACTCATTTTAAATAAGTGGATTCACATTTAGCCAACTTTACTGCCGGCCAATCATGACAAGTGGCAAGCTCGTCGATGTCTCCAGCGTACCAAACTCGAGAAATATCACAAATAAATTAAATTTACATTCATAAATACTTTTGTGTCCCGACCAGGAATCGAACTCGGTACCTCAGAGTCTAAATCCACAGACTTAACGGCTAGTCCACAGAAGCAGTTATATTATTATAATTTCTTAATTATTATTATATTAATATGTAATTATTTGTGATATATCCTGAGTTTGGTACGCTAAGGACATTGGCGAGCTTGACACTTGTCATAATTGGCCTATAGTAAAGTTTGCTAAATGTGAATTTGCTTTTTTATAAAAATGATGCTGACCATCCTGGAAGAATAACGGTTATGATGATACTTTATAATTTATTTTATTTTAAAACAATATAGAGCATAACAGTAAAGCCCAATTTATTATGCAATCTTATAAACATAAGGTATAATTTGTTGACTTATTTTTCTATGTATTTCAATTTGGTTGAGTTAGGCTATGTTCGCAAACCTAGTTGTCCTACACACGTTGGGCTGATTATATTATATGGCGGAGTAGTGTAAAGTTAAGTTTTTAATTATACTCCTAAGGTTTTTGAACGTAACCATTTCATTGTAGAAGCACTTATATAATTCAGCTATTCAGCACCATTTTTTTTGCATAAAGTCAATAGTATTTTTCATATAGTTCATTGTAGTTAGTTTCATTGTTCATTATATGTATTCCACCATTATCCCAGGTATTTTCAGTAGTGATGGGCCGAATGTTACTGGACTGCACCGAATTCGAACTTCGATAGTTTTTTCGACAAAATAATTTAGTACAAATTTATATCTAAACAGTTTATTTATGCACCCGCATATTATCTTTGCTCACTCTTCCAAAGCCTAACTAGTAGAAAATGCCTAAGGTATTAAGCTCGCTTGTACATTTATTTTTGCAATAAAGAATTTAAACAAGACACTAGATAATAGAGTGTAATTTCGTTATATATCCCAGATATTACATTATGTTATAACTGCCTCCGTGGTCTAGCGGTTAAGTCCGTGGATTAAGACTCGAAGGTACCGGGTTCGATTCCTGGTCGGGACCCAAAAATATTTATTAATGTAAATAAATACATTTAATTTATTTGTGATATTTCTTGAGTTTGGTACGCTAGAGACATCAACGAGCTTGCCACTTGTCATGATTGGCCTATAGTAAAGTTGGCTAAATGTGAATTCGCTTATTTATAAGCGTGGTTTCTGACCACCCCGAAAGGGAAATGGTTGTGATGATACTTTACTTTTTTTTTACTTTTATATCCCAGATAACAGTGATTTATTTATTTATTTAAAACTTTATTGCACTTTGTACAAGGGGCGGGCTTAATGCCGCTAGACATTCTCTGACAGCCAACCTTAGGGACAGATAAAGCATTTAAAGTGAAGGGTAGGTGCAAGTAAAAAATATATTATAACTAAACGATCACATACACACTATAATACATACAAACATAGAGGCCTAGACCTCCACTGCTAGAGATGGGCCTTCCAGAACATATATCTGGAGAATTTGGCCTAAACTCACCAAGCTGGCCAGACGGGTTAGCGAGGGTCTGATATCAAGTTATTAACAACTCCACAAATTGTGATGGGATGTAAATGTCTAAAATTAATACGCTGTAAATGAGAGAAGTAGAATGGTGGATGGGTGAGCGTATTATCGCGCAATAAAAAAAAAAAGGAGGCTTCCTTTTCTTAAACCTGCCTATTGTCGGTCGCAAGCCCGAGACACCATTCTTCTTATCTCTTACCCACACACGATGGACCCGGCACCCGCGCGGTGAATCCATGGAATGCTTAAAAATTTGTCTTCTTCAATGGCGTCGAATGTATTAGTTTTATTTTAAAGGTCAGCCGACGAAAGGGTGACGCTATTTTTAACTTTAATTGTTTCAAAAACAGACACTTCTTGGTATGTCCTAGCCTTTTACAAATGTACGTACCTAAGTGTATTTGTCATTGGTAAATGGTGTTCAAACCGCAACGTTTTTGGATTTAAAAGCTTTCTTACACAACCTCACCTGGTCACTCTTTATTTAATTTATATGTCATGTTTATGTGTGCACAAAGATGTTTGTTAGTTATGTAGCTTTTGATGTCATGTAGTTTAGTTATACAGGGTGGCCCAAAAATTTATTAAACAGAACTATATTGCAAATAAAAGGGTGTAACGATTTTGCAACCGCTCGCACAGTGCAATATTTCTGAGATTTTAAAAGTTCGAATGTACTTTGAGATATAGGAAATAAAATTACGGACATTATGGACTCTTTACATATACAGTGTAAACTGCATGCAACGTCACTCGATTTAACGACAAACTTTGGTTGGTTTAGCTTGTCTTCCAATTCTGATTTTTCTTCTCTCCATTTAACGACAACTCTCTATAACGCTATAAAATGCACAGTCCCTTCAGTGTCGTTACATAGCATTTATTACGATTTAGGTACCTCTATTTTACTTTATTTTTTTATTCTTAGTGTATCACCGTACATTCCCATCGGAATTTGGTTAAGTCAATATAATTTAAACAAAATTGTACACAATATACATTTAACGTTAAAATATCTGTCTTGCCTGGAGAGTGAAATGTGAAGACAAGGAGCAGAAGAGAGCACTAAAAACAAATATAAATATTTTTATATCCAAACAAATATTAATAATTATATATCCAAAATACCTGTAATTTTATTCCCTACATTTTGTTAGACTTGAAAAAACCTTTGGTAATACTGGATTGTGCGAGCTAGAGGTATGAAAAATCGCTAAACTCTTTTAATATGAGAATATCCTTACTATGAAAATTGCAATTTGCAAGCTCAAAATTTAAAACAATTCATAATACTTTTTAGTATTTAAAGAAATGATCTTTTGCTTCTTTGAATTCTTATATATTTAGGTTTAGTTAAAAAAAATTGGTTCATTCTGTATATGTATATAATTTTAGTACCAATTACCTAAAATTACAGGGTTGCTACAACTTATTAATTTATTATTTTAGGTTGCCAATGATTTTGGTCAGAATGTGCAAGTGCGGAACACGTGCGTGTTTGGAGGAGCTCCCAAGGGGCCCCAGGGGAGGTGTTTGGAGAGGGGAGTGGAAATTGTCATCGCCACACCAGGAAGGCTTATCGATTTCTTGGAAAAAGGTAGGATATACACATTTTTTAGCTACAATTTAACATCAGAACGACAAAGACTTCCTGAAAAATTTAGAAAATACATTGTAGGCAACTCTTTTAACTTTAGAAAAACAATGATTCCTGGAAAATGTAGGAAATACATTGTTGCCTACTATTAGCAACTCTTTTAACTTTAGAAAGACGATGATTCCTGGAAAATGTAGGAAATACATTGTTGCCCACTTTTAGCAACTCTTTTAACTTTAGAAAGTCGATGATTCCTGGAAAATGTAGGAAATACATTGTTGGCCACTTTTAGCAACTCTTTTAACTTTAAAAGACAATGATTCCTGGAAAATGTAGGAAATACATTGTTGCCCACTTTTAGCAACTCTTCTTTAGAAAGACACTGATTCCTGGAAAATGTAGGAAATACATTGTTGCCCACTTTTAGCAACTCTTCTTTAGAAAGACACTGATTCCTGGAAAATGTAGGAAATACATTGTTGCCCACTTTTAGCAACTCTTTTAACTTTAGAAAGTCGATGATTCCTGGAAAATGTAGGAAATACATTGTTGGCCACTTTTAGCAACTCTTTTAACTTTAAAAGGACAATGATTCCTGGAAAATGTAGGAAATACATTGTTGCCCACTTTTAGCAACTCTTCTTTAGAAAGACACTGATTCCTGGAAAATGTAGGAAATACATTGTTGCCCACTTTTAGCAACTCTTTTAACTTTAAAAGACAATGATTCCTGAAAAATGTAGGAAATACATTGTTGCCCACTTTTAGCAACTCTTCTTTAGAAAGACACTGATTCCTGGAAAATGTAGGAAATACATTGTTGCCCACTTTTAGCAACTCTTTAACTTTAGAAAGACAGATTCCTGGAAAATGTAGGAAATACATTGTTGCCCACTTTTAGCAACTCTTTTAACTTTAAAAGACAATGATTCCTGAAAAATGTAGGAAATACATTGTTGCCCACTTTTAGCAACTCTTCTTTAGAAAGACACTGATTCCTGGAAAATGTAGGAAATACATTGTTGCCCACTTTTAGCAACTCTTTTAACTTTAGAAAGACAATGATTCCTGGAAAATGTAGGAAATACATTGTTGCCCACTTTTAGCAACTCTTTTAACTTTAGAAAGACAATGATTCCGGGAAAATGTAGGAATTACACATTCCGCCAATTTTTCTGGTATAAGGCTAAACCCTCGGCAACCCGTCTGGCCAGTATGGCCAATTTTCCAAAATTCTCCAGTAATTTCTGGAAAGCCCACCTCCAACCGTGGAGAGTCCTAGACCTATGTTCTAGGGGCTGTGTTGATGATAAGGCCAAAATCTTCTACGTGATATTGCGGAGCGAGAAGACTTGGTCAGTACATCCTCTTCCAGGCCTCCCTCTAAAGCCTTGTGCCTCCCAAGAAGACCTGGAGGCATTTCGTAAGAATCATGCCATACATCTTGCTTGCCAAACAGATTAAATTAATCGCTGGTAGTTCTTACAGTCCAACATAGATCCTTTACCTTTGGATAAAGATTCAATGACTGATTGCTGCCAGTCCTCTGATACTCTTCCCTACAAATAGTACAATAAAACACCATAATTAAATGTAATTTTGTTTATAGGAACCACCAATCTCCGTCGCTGCACATACTTGGTGCTGGACGAGGCAGACCGGATGCTGGACATGGGCTTCGAGCCACAGATACGGAAGATAATAGAACAGATCAGGCCAGATCGACAGGTAGATTATAATTTACAGGATCATTGTATTGTCACGTTATGCGTGACATTGAAATGAAATAAATAATTTAAACAATGGAAGAGAAGGTGAAGAACGAGGCGTCACGGGGATCCTGGGCAGCGGGGTTGTCTTCTCAAGCTGGGTCCCAGCTCTATAGTCCTACTGGTAAAAAACTTCAAGCTCAGGGGGTGACAATATCTTATTTGCTTAACACAAAGCACAGTTAAAAGGGTTTATTTAACTTTGGATGATTTTTGCATTCCTTCCGCCCTGAAGTGGCGCACACTAATGTACGATTGGTCTTCCCCGTTGCAGAAATTCCACCTAAATGCTTTTCAAATGTCCCTCCCGGACCAGAGTAATCTAGTAAGGTGGGGGAAAGCTACGGAATAGAACTGTACATTGTGTGGTGCTGCTATAGGAACTGCTAGACACACACTTGTAGGGTGCGTTGGTCTTCTAGAAAAGGGCTATTACTCACGCCGACATGACAAAGTCCTTGGTGTTATCCGTGAAGCAGTAAGTGTTTCTGTTGCAAGGGAGAGAGAAAGGGACCGACTACAAATAAAACTTTGACCACATTTGTAAAGGAAGGGCAAAGCACGAAAACTAAATGCAAGCCCACCTCGATCCTTGGCGCCGCATCAGACTGGAAAATTATCATGGATACATTTGAACACCCAGAGGATCCCAGATGAACTAGCTGTATCAGCCTATAGGCCAGACATCTTAGTGTTTTCTCGGAACATGAAATAAGTTATCCTTATTGAACTTACCGTTCCGTGGGAATCAAATATTCCAGAAGACCTTAACATGAAGTTGAACAAATATTATAATCTCACAGAAGAAATGATCAGACTTTACGCAGTGGAAGTTGGTGCGAGAGGAGTTCCAGCAAAATCGCAAGCTTAAGACTCCATTCTTTTCATCACTTACCCACCAACGAAGGACCCGGCACCCGCACGGTGAATCCATGAAATTCGTCTTCTCTTTTTTCATATACGTAATTCTAGACAAAGATAACGATTTTCTTCTATTTTATTGAAACTAATATATAATTAATATATATATAAATTTCCCTTAATTTTATTTCCTAGAAAGTTGATGAATGTGAATGTATTCTACTCGTTCATTTCTCAAAGTAAACAACTCTGACTGGAAAAATCTATTAACATATTAGATGGTGCGTGCGAGAGGGATGCAAAACGCCCTAAGGTTTTGGTTGTGAATGAAAAGCATATAATGTAACACATTTGTTTCATATTTGATATTTTTTATTTGACCGCCTCCGTGGTCTAGTGGTAACAAACGTTGCCGTGAACTCGGGAGGTCGTGGGTTCGATTCCCCGGGGCAAGTTGTACATTGTATAATTTGTCTCGGTCTGGGTGTTTATATGTATATATTTACAAAAAAAAAAGTATAATATGTAGTTTATCAACCATCTAGTTTCCGTAACACAAGCCTCGTAGCTTATGGTAAGCCATGGAAACTAGATGGCGCTGTGTGACCTGTCTGGAAATATTTATTATTATTATTATTTGCTTTTATTTGTTAAGCTAGTTTTATTCATACAAATTTAGAAATTAATTAATTAATTAATAATTTGTATTAATCAACTGACCAAAATCTCGCATACGAGTATTATCTTATGCCAACTAAATTCATGACATTTTATTTACTACATAAATGAATTTATATAGTATAAATTAGAATTTAATTTAGTTAGTATAAATTAGTGTGCCAGAAATGGCGAAGTATTTGAGCTATTTAAAAACTATGTACCTATTTACCAAATTCAATACAAATAAATATTAATTCATAATTTCATATCCATTCCAGGTACTCATGTGGTCTGCCACTTGGCCCAAAGAGGTCCGGAATTTAGCCGAAGAATTTCTCCAAGACTACATCCAGATCAATATTGGGTCCCTTTCTTTAGCGGCAAACCACAATATCCTCCAAATCGTCGACGTCTGCCAGGATTGGGAGAAAAACCAGAAACTCATCACCCTCCTAACTGAGATCTCAGCAGAACAACACACTAAAACTATCATCTTTGCCGAAACTAAACGGAAGGTTAGTTTTACAGATATATATATTGTAAGATAATATTTAGAATTGTACAACAGACAACTTGCGTCGTGTGTTAAATTAGAACTAAGATGTGAGGTTGTTGGCCTTTTGGCCTGGTAGTGTAACCGAGTTTGGTAAGATGGCGCTGGGGAACACAAAAAGGGGTTCACACAGGTGGGCGTCAGAAAAAGAGGCGGTATTATTATGGTGGTGATCGCATGATCGTATCGTAACGGAAAGTTAATTTAAAAATATATATATTTCTTCACCATGGTCTATGAGCTGTGATGAATTGATAAGATAAAAAAATGTAAAGTATCATCACGACCGTTTCCCTTTCGGGGTGGTCAGAAACCACGCTTATTAATAAGCGGATTCACATTTAGCCAACTTTACTATAGGCCAATCACGACAAGTGGCAAGCTCGTCGATGTCTCCAGCGTACCAAAGGAGAGAAATAAATTAAATGTATTTATTTGCAATAATAAATATTTTTGTGTCCCGACCAGGAATCGAACCCGATACCTCCAAGTCTAAATCCACGGACTTAACCGCTAGACCACGGATAAAGTTAAAAAATATTTATACTACAGCTCTACTATAATATATTCATAAATATAAATAAAACAATAGCTGAAGGTGTATTGAAAAGCCATTGAAACAAAAGGGCATGTATGAAGAGGTTGATGAATGTCAAAGAAGCGAAAGAGATATCATATATGTCGTGCAAGTTGCTGAATTGTCTTTGCCTACCCCGCAAGGGATTTGGCGTGAAGATATCGTCATGATCGTAGAACATTGACGGATCTGCTATATTTAAAAATTTTATGGCGGCCAATCAACTGTTATTTTGTCATTTCTTTTTTAAGTTAATACTAGTCTCATAATAAGTGCAAACCTTCTAGATTTCATTTTGGAACCCTTTCTAACATTTGCACTATAAATTACAGACCACAAACAATATAAAACTATATATGATATCAGATTTTTTTAACCAAGTTATAATAATTCCTAGCAAATAGCTATCGAAATAATGAAAATTATGGGTATTTTTTTTAATTCGACACTGTTCTACGATCATGACGATATGTTTGTATGACTACTATGGCTTGAAGGACCATTTAGTAACAATTAACCAGTATCGTTACAGCCTCTAGAACACAGCATTCCAGACCTCCACTGTTGGAGATGGGACTTCCAGAACATATATGTGGAGAATTTAGCCTACACTCGCCACGCTGGCCAGACGTGTTGGCGAGGATCTAATGTCAATTTTTAATGACTATGGCCGCGTTCGTTTTAAGAAATGTTAGCATGAAAATACCACTTTTTAGCACAAGTCGTTCGTTTAATGAAAATTCTAACATTTGATGCTAATTTCGTATGTCAATACCGTGTTGAAAGGAGGGTTATTGATGTTACTTTTTGACAGATGTCATTTAACATAAAAAATGGTTTGTAAACAAACCATTGTTGTATACTTTATAGTTTATATTATATTTGTTTAAAATGTATTTTAAACGATTTTATGTAATAAATTCAAAGACCATAATAAATTGTCAATTGATTTGTTATTATTTGTTAGTTGTCATACTTGTCAAAAAGAAGCCGCTAAGAAATGTTAGCATTGTTAAAAAAAGTGGAATTTCTTAACAAAAACGACATATTACGCTGGTTTATGAAGTTGCTAGGAAATGTTGGAAATGCTATAAAACGAACGCGGCCTAATTTATTAACGATTTCACAAGTTGGTGTTAGTGGAACCGGGAACGACGGCTTAATGTGCTCTCCTCACACGGGAACATTGGTGTTGTAAATCTATGACAAATGTCCGTAAGAAAAGTGTATTTCTCATTGGTACATGCCGGGTGGGTTTGAACCCAGAAGAATTTATTAGCATATCTTTCCCGTAGGTTGACGAAATAACTAAGACGATTAACCGAGAGGGTTGGCGGGCGCTCGCCATACACGGGGACAAGAATCAGCAGGACAGAGACTACGTCCTCAACCAGTTCCGACGGGCTCCACAAGCCGTACTCGTCGCCACGGACGTCGCCGCCAGGGGACTTGGTAACACATTGTGGGGGGGACACGACACACATACACAATCATACTGACTCATACATTCAGGGACATAAGAAATGTCACACTTACATCCTCGTGCTCGTCGCTGCCACAAGACTTGGTAACACTGGGACAATAATCACAGGGTAACACTCGACACACCAAATACACACACATTGAGACACGGCACTGAGCTTGTGCTGCGACACGTCACATATCACATACACAATCATACTTAGGAACATGACACAATGCAGCACTGACTCATATTTAGGGACATGAGAAATGTCACACACACACGAAGACTCGGAAATAAATATACTGGGACATGAAACACACACGACAACTCGGACATAAAATATAATGGGACATGAAACACACACGACGACTCGGACATAAAATATAATGGGACATGAAACTCACACGACAACTCGGACATTAAATATAATGGGACATGAAACACACACGACGACTCGGACATAAAATATAATGGGACATGAAACTCACACGACAACTCGGACATAAAATATAATGGGACATGAAACACACACGACGACTCGGACATAAAATATAATGGGACATGAAACTCACACGACAACTCGGACATAAAATATAATGGGACATGAAACACACACGACGACTCGGACATAAAATATAATGGGACATGAAACTCACACGACAACTCGGACATAAAATATAATGGGACATGAAACACACACGACGACTCGGACATAAAATATAATGGGACATGAAACACACACGACAACTCGGACATAAAATATAATGGGACATGAAACACACACGACAACTCGGACATAAAATATAATGGGACATGAAACACACACGACGACTCGGACATAAAATATAATGGGACATGAAACTCACACGACAACTCGGACATAAAATATAATGGGACATGAAACACACACGACGACTCGGACATAAAATATAATGGGACATGAAACTCACACGACAACTCGGACATAAAATATAATGGGACATGAAACACACACGACGACTCGGACATAAAATATAATGGGACATGAAACACACACGACGACTCGGACATAAAATACACTGGGACATGAAACACACACCACCTATTATTATTGTTTTTTTTTTTTGTTATTTGTATTTGCTTCTGTCGGTAAATATGTAATATTTTAATTATGTGATAGGTGTACACCTACAGAATGTTAAAGATGACGGACACGACGCAATTACAATTTATTGAAAACAAAACCTTAATCCCAAAGAAAGTAAACATTTAAGCAAATATAAATAAAAAAATCTGAGCAAGAGGTCTTGCTGCCATATCTGTGGTCTTGTTCTTGGGCAACACTAACTGTGACGTGTCATTGTATCGCAATGCCAATGTCACAACGCTGGGACATGACTAGTTGTGTGCTGGATTATTCAAAAAGTAAAACATTAGCGTATTTAATTTTTGTAATATGAAATTTTATAAAATGTCTGATTATTCGTTACTCAACTACGGACCTATATAAAGATACACAAGTTCTATCTGTCCGACAAATGTTCATTGCTAAGGCTGTACAGAAATATATTAAATGCAATAAAATAATACAATAAGAGAACATGCCTACTAGATGTACCTACATCCAAAAAAGCGTTACATAGCTCCTATCTTGTAATTGGCCCCAGAGCCATAAATAAGTATATCCAAGATCTAGGAGGTGACAAGATAGAAACATTATTACATAGACAACTCTTCACTAGGTTCAAAAAATGGCTCAGTCAGAGGGATTACACGGAAACTGAAAACCTTCTAGCTGTCGTTAGGTAGTCTGGCCTCTTCACCGATCCACGCTGATATAGACACCATACACACAACTACATATACACTCACACCTACATACCCACACAGAACAATTTTGGTGGGTATTTGTTTGTGCTGTTGTTTAATAATAAAATAAATTGTATTTTCTGTCGACCGGACAAAACAAAATGGTATGCTACGACCTGCGGCACGGTTGCTACCAGTGCAGGTCATTGAGCATATAAAAATGTAATAGATTTAAGTTAATTGGATCAATAAACGATTTTTATTTATTATTAAAAATTA
Organism: Tinea semifulvella; assembly: GCA_910589645.1. NCBI lineage: Eukaryota > Metazoa > Arthropoda > Insecta > Lepidoptera > Tineidae > Tinea > Tinea semifulvella. The sequence continues at coordinate 1,475,005 of OU342615.1, read as the reverse complement.
ACAGTATAGCTATTTATATAGGTACATAATGACACTTAAAATATCCGCCAAAACGTAACGCACATATAGACTCAACAGACAAGAATCAGCATTGTTTTGAAGTGATAGGACGTCGCAGTGTGTGTCACTACACATTTGAGACATGCGACATGACACTTACACATTGGGACATATTACACAAACAGGAACGAGTGAACAAAAAACACACTAATTCACTTCAATAAATTTATAGGTAAAAAAATACCGTAAATATTTTAGTTTAAAAAAGAAGTAGATTTAATGTCAATTACAACATGATACAATTTTTATCAAAAAGCATTTAAATCTATAAAAAAAAGATATTCTATCCTCGAAATTCTGGAGTCCTTCATTTAGTCAAGCCGGCATAGTGTTAGGGACCGATATCAGTCATGAGTGTCTGATTTCAGTTGCTAACATTCATGGATTTCGGGCGTCACTTAGCCAAGGGTGCAAGGTCACATGTCGTGCTAGTATAAAAAAAACCTTGTAAATAAAAAATCGGCAAGATAAGTTAATAAGACCACTGTAGTTGCCCAAAAGTAGAGTATCTTATGTTTCTGCCTATACAGAGTGTAGCTCGGGCTAAGTAGATGCCGCATCATTAAACTTTCCTATTAACTATTGTAAATCAGTATGAAATTTAGCAATTTTAATAAAAAAAAGTAGAGCTACTAAATTATCAAAACTATACATCTTAAAATTTCGCGGTGAAGTCATAATAGTTTTTTCTTTAAATAATTTTACGGATCTTTTTTGATTTACCTTAGAAGACTTCTCCCGACTGTTTAAAACTGCCAAACAACAAACAAGTCAGCTAATACGAGGCGATTTTATATGGTCTAACGATATTCTATTGATAGAAACATTTTTTAGTCTAACCACTTTGTATGGGAAAGCCAAAAGCCAGTTAGCGTCGACAGAGAGAAAAAAGGACAATAATAATAATAATATATTCAATTTAATATATAATTACAATCCATTTTTGTTAGTATACCTATCACTATGTTAGTAACAATGGCTTACATTAAAGTTAGTAAATTAAAATTTTATGTTAGTGCCTTATTTATACACGTGTCAATTTGTGTGAATCTTAATAAAGTGACACTGTATTGGACAGTCCACATAATGACTCGGTTACTTATCTGTCTCTCTCACACTCTCCCCGCGCGTCTCCCTTTCATAGGGACCGTCCATTAATCACCTGATGTTTTTTTAAGCATTTTTCAACCCCCCCCCCCCCCCCCCCCCCTTGATGATACGTAGCTTTAAGACTAAAGTTATTTAAATAAGCATCTTGTAAGTCAGTTCTTAGCACTGTGCTTTGTTGAAGATCAGCGTCGGTTTCATCAACCCACTCTGCATTCAATCATAGGACGGCAGTCAAGTTTACACTACACGCCGCTTTTCGGTTTAGAAATCGCGCATTTGACGAAAAAATAAATACACGTGATATTTTACTACAACCCCCTCCCCCGTTGTGATATTTCGTGAATTTTGCTGAACCCCCCCTTCGAGCCTCACGTGATTAATGGCCCCTAACGTTTCACATGCGTTCATTTTAATAAATGTCTATTATTTATTATATTTGCCATAAATTTGCTTTATGTTTTAAAACTATTAATGTAAATATATAATCTTATTTTCATGAATATAAATATTATTTTATTTATTTATTTTTAAAACTTCATTGTAAAAAAAATACAAAAGGCGAACGTAATGCCGCTATAAATGTAGTTAATATAATTTTAAATGCGCCGCGGACAATATTTACTTAGTTGCAACATTGGTGACTTTTAAGATAGTGGAAAACGTTATTTTGACGTGTATTTGGCTATGATTGGCTAAATATGGCTAAAAGTATTATTTTATTTTTACTTATGCAGGATACATACAGATCTTAAAAAAATTAATAGTTACACAATCCAGAAAAGTTCTCCTAGCATACCAATTAGGATTCTTATTTTGCCAATTTAATGTCAATGTTAGTTGTCACCAAAATTTTCATTGTAGTTTCAAGCATGATCTTAGCACAAAGGAGTTGAAGTATTTTCTTCCAGTATATCTGATACCAAATAGCAGTTTGGATGTATTCCTTTTCCTACTATAATTTAAGTTTATTTCACTTAAAGATTCTATCGCGTCGCGATTTCTGAAATCTTGACCGAAACGTCGCCGCGTCGGGAGAAGTATGTCTCTAAGGTAAATCGATTAAAGAACTGTTGAATTATAAAAACTTTTTCCGAACGTGGCTTTGGATATAACTGATACGCAATAGTTACTGGCAGGTTGTAATATTTATATTGAAGCTGCTGACTAATTTGTATGTGAAATTGTATATTTACAGGTTGAGCAGGAGAAATAATTTAGGTCGTTTTAGGTAGAAAAATTAAGGATTTTAAAATGTTTAATTAATATTATAAACAAGCAATATTTCGTTAGTTCCGATTATGTCGTATTTATTATAAAAATAATTTTACGAGACTCAAAAAATATACATTATAAAAACTATATTAAAAATAACTTTTTGTTTTTTACATTTCTACCAATTCAATATAGACTACCTTTTTTTTTCGTAGGACGATTTTTGACAGACCCCCCCTATGTAAGAAAAAATAAGAATAGGCCTACTTCCTATCCCCTGATAATATTATTATAAATTAATATTTGAATTATAACATTTGGTTTTGTTTAAAATTCTTTAAAATAAACGGGTTAAAATAATATTATGTAATGTTTTAAAAGATTTTGATCAGTGTAGGGGCTCAGTACATGATCGACCCTGCCCCCCCCCCCTCCAAATTGTCTTACGTCATAAATGACTATAACATACATTTTAAATTCCTTAATATTTCTAATTGTAAAATGTTTAGTTACGCTCTGTATTAATATAAATATAATTCGTACCCTGTATCTGGTTGGGTTGCGATGATGGTGGTGATTTTTCCCACCGAAACGTAAAAAGCAGGCAAAACAAAAGATTACACTGAGCGAACACAGATGCGAGATAGATTATGTTCCTTTACCACGCTGTTCGTACTGCAACCGTTATAGACTTAAATGTATTGTTTTTTGTAGAAAAACTCACAGGTAAGTAAGACTAAAAAAAGTAAGTCACAAAAACAACCTAAAACTGTACCTTTGACGTCTCATTAGTAGTAACTACACTTAATAATTGAAGAAAAAAATTTTAAAAACTGAAAATCAGTTAACTTTAAATATGCTTACGAATTTGTAAATTCTGTACATTCAAGGTTTTTGCAAGTTAAAATAAGAAACAATATAAATATGAGTGAAAAATACTTTGTCAGGAAGTACCTTTGACTTCTCATGAGGGAAACTTAATAATTGAAAAAAATAAATAAATTTAAACACCAGTTTACTTTAAATATGCTTACAAAGTTGTAAAATCTGCATTTTCAACAAAAATAAGAATGAATGAAATGTATTTAGTTTTTAATACAGTACAAAACAGAATAAACTATAATGCACTAATAACAATATCATATATAATAATAATAAATTACTATAACCAATACTAAAGTATTGTAGTAAAGGTGAAATACTAAATGCTCTTCAAAGTAAACTTTGTGAATGAAAACTATTGGTAATAATAGTAATCAGTATGAACAGCCGGTAGGGACGGACTCGCACTGCACCCGGGGTGTTGGTTGGAAAGAGGAATGTCAGGGGCGTAGTGGAGGAATGTAATCGGATTTATTGGGTGGATAATACTGACTCTTGGATATCGATAAATAATCTTATAACTTTATTAATCATATTTTACTATCATGATTACCATCAAATATTAAGGGCCATATATCTTAAAAACTAACAATCGTATGTGTATAAATATCACTTCGCAAGTTGCAACCCTTTTCAGCACCTCGGAATTATAAAAGGTTGTCTCTTTAAGTTATATATATATATATATTTATCATTTACGGAACTTAATAATACAGCAAAACTAATCTTAATAGAAGTATATAAATTTTAAAGATTCCTCCACCCAGTATCCGAATATCAAATCCGTATTACACATAGTTCCAGTATTCACGACATTTTAGGCTCAGGATACAACGCTGTGAATATTGGAACACCACCATACGCAACCATTTCTTAGGCAAAATGGCCTCTAATTTTAAATCATGCTTCACAATGTTCGCGTTTCAATTAATATTAGGTAAAAGATTGTGACATATACCACTAAAATATCTAGATTGGTCATGAACAATTAGATATGTCATCCGTTCATCTTTGGAATTTATATTTAATATTACATTTTATAGTAGACGAGCTTAATGTCTAACAAATAACCCTTACGAGGTTATTAGTATAATTAATAAAATTGCAATTGTTAATGTTGACATTATTAGAAAAAGTAATAATAATATCTGATATATTTTTGTATTTTCTAATATCTATAACATTTATTATCAAATTTGATAGCACATCACATCAGCTCAATGTGCCGATCTTTATTTCATTTATGTAAGATAGTCTTAGGTGGCCCAAAATTAAGCTGAGATAGGCTGTCGTGGCTGGCACACCATCGCCTTCCCCGGAAAATACAACATAACTATTATGTAAAATTTTAGCGACTGGATGACATTCATTAAATGTTTATAAAATCCTTCTAGCTATTAAGTCAAATGTCTATTGTATCTTTTAAATTAAATTTACATCGTGAGCTAGATTAAAATATAGGTATTGACGTAACATTTGTCAGTAAACGCGAACATAAAGTGGGCATAACAATAAATTTCCATGACCGACTTGGCATTATTAATCTCGGTTTCCTTTCAGAGGCTCATGCCGGCGTTTCCATGCAGCCTCACAATAAATTTAGTCGGCGAGATGAAATATGCTTGGTTTTATGTCATGAGAGATTTTAAGGCCTTCGCTATCTCTTTACCTCGAAACACTCCGGCGCACTAAAGGGCAATACAGTTGATTTACAGCGCTCCCCATTGGTCGGCGAGACAAGAACATAAGGTAACAAGTATTCACGGCTTGAGGGTGTAACTTTCGATTTGGGCAAGGCTTTTGATAAAGTAAACACCAAAAAAATATATTTTAAATGTTTTATATCATTTTATGAATTTTAAATTATTGGTTTATTTTTTATGTACTTTTATAGTAATAATTTAACTTTTATTTATTTTTATTAGGGTATGATATCAGGTAAGTTTTTATTTTTCATATGTTTAGTTATAAGATCGTCTTTTAGAGTTTATCCAAATCTATAATAATATCTTATTGAAGGTAATTTATGAGAACCTTGGCTTTACTAGCGTTTTATATAGTAGTTTATTAAAATTATTTATTATAGGTACTTATAATATATTTCTTATTGAAGTGTTTAGCCGAAAAATATTTAATATTGTGTGCGCGCAAAACATTATAATGATTTGTTCTGTTTGTCATTTTCAAATAGCTTTTTTAAAGATGCGATAAGATAAGAAGATTATATTTTTGTTTTGGTGTACCACAGGGAGGTATTTTGGGTCCAATCGAAAGTTACACCTTTATCTGTGTGTTGTTTTATCGCTAGTTTCCCAAAGGATGAATAAACTATAAAACGTTTATTTGCATTGTCTAGCCCTGCGTTCTTAATCAACAACTGGATACAGATTTTTATTATATAAAACTTGCTTAATTCAGCCAATCAACTGCTTTGATTATAATAAAAAAATTAAACATTGGAATTATTAATCCTTTGAGAAACTTGGGGTTAATGGTTTCTTTTTGCAGTTTTTTGTTGGTTAATTGTTTGTTTTTCTAAGCTGTTTCTCTGATATAGATGTGGAGGACGTGAAGTTTGTGATAAACTATGATTACCCGAACAATTCCGAGGACTACGTGCACCGGATTGGTCGCACGGGCCGATCTCAGAACACCGGCACCGCCTACACTCTCTTCACTCCTAACAATGCTCCTAAGGTATGATATTAAATGTCGTATAATAGTTTTGCTAGGACTTAACTAGACACTGAACTTTTTGGGTGTAATTTGTTAATATAAAATCTATTTTTTTAAATGTTATCATTAAGCGACTTACATTTTAGTTTTTCCGTGGCCAGGATATTTTGGTCATAATTTGTAATTATACAAAATGTGTATGTTTTAGGCCAAAGATCTGATGTCAGTACTGCAGGAAGCCAACCAGGTGGTAAACCCCAAGTTACTGGAGCTGGCGCAGTGCGGGGGAGGTTTCGGCAGGGGAAAGTTTGGTGGTCAGTATTTATATTTGTTGTCTTATTATTAATAGGGTAGCCAACAGTGGTTAGTACACATGTATTTGTGCTTAAAACTAAATCGGAAGTCAGATGTTGTATCTATAATAGGCGATATTACATTACCACAGTAGCCTATATGGCCTACAAATCAATCAAATCAAAATAATTTATTTCCGTATGGTTAGCACGTAACACTTGGATATTGTCAATACATACAAGCCAATAAATAAATATAAAAAATATATATATATTACCATTGACCATGGCTGGACCGAACCTAACATCAATACAATAATTATAACTAAAACATTGTTGCCATAAACGAGGAATTTGTTTTTACTTACAGCTAGATACTTAATATTAAATTCGTGGCTGTAAAAAGGCCATGTCAGCTTACAATCTAAAAATAATAATATTGATGTCCATAAATTGCATAAATTTAAAAGGATGCAACATTGGCCGTAACGAGTAAACAATTAACTCCGTGATTATTACTATTTTAAATTAGTTAATACTATCGAACTAGTTCTAGGAAGACTTTGTAACGACATCTAATTATTTTGATTTAATAATGACATTAAAAAACCAATTACAATCCTTATTACATTGTAACTTTATTATTTGTTCACCCACTTATAAATTTAATAACCACTCATCGCTATTTAATGGAAGGGTTGAAATGTTCAATAATATGCTATATTCGACTTTTTTAACACAAAAAAATGTTTATGTATTTGACTCCAACTATTCTCTAAGCTATGACACAACTATGTTTGATAGGAAATCAGGAAAGTTAAATAACGCAGGATTAAAACACTCCATGCAACAGTTAAAAATATTTATAGATAGGATCTCGGCATCCCATTGTCGCCATTATACTTTGGAGCCATGTACGACGAATATACCTGTGATTGTTAATGCAAACAATAAAATTAATTTTTTTCGCCACTAATAATATAAAATTATTACACCAAAATATAGCTGGTCTAATCAATAAAACCAACCAATTGACGGTTTGTCTTGAGGAACTGTTCAGTAACAATAAAGATGTGGATGTTATATGTGTTACAGAACACTTTATGTTACAAGAAGATACTCCACGCCTACTACTTCCAAATTTTAAAATAGCAAGTAGTTTTTCAAGAAAATCTACCAGAAGAGGGGGCTCGTGTATACTAGTCAAATATGGACATGATTTCTTAGACATACATTGGATTAAAAAAATATCAGTTGAAAATTGCATTGAAATTAGTGCTATCGAACTAACTACCTTAAAAATTATAATAGTGTGCATCTACAGAGTGCCCAACAGTAACTTTGACATTTTTATGGACAAATTAGAAAATATTTTACATAACTTATACCTTAAATCTAAAAAAAAAATCATTATATGTGGTGATTTTAATATAAATATACTGAATAGAAATAAGATGACAAATGATTTTGAATATTTACTGTATAATTATAATTTTAATTTGAAAATTAGGGAACCTACCAGAATTAGTAGTGGATCGTGTATCGATAACTTTGCATCAAATTTTTATGGTTGCAAAGGTCAAGTGGTGGAATTCGCACTATCCGACCATACAGCACAACTTTTGACATGCCCGGCAAAACGACACATATTAATAAATAACTGGAAAGTAATGAAACGTGATTATAGTAAGGAAAATTTAATAAAATTTAACGATTGTTTGTCCAGTCTTAGTTTTTCTGAATTATACACTTCTAATAATACAAATGAATCATTTAATATGTTTATGGATTTGTTTCTACTATTTTACAACTTATGTTTTCCATATTTTCTAAAATCTATTCAAGTAAAAAAAAGGCCTAAATGGGTATCTAAAGGTATTAAAAAATGTAGTAAGATAAAAAGAAAATATTTATTAAATTTTAGATCCTCACCAACCCTTGCAAATAAAGTAATATTTTTAAACTATGCCAAAAAGTTTAAAAAAATTATTAGGCTTACTCAAAAAGCTCAAAATAACCATTTTATTAAACACTCTGATAATAAGTGTAAAGCAACCTGGCAGGTTATCAATAACAATAAATTTAATTACCCCCGGGATTCAATTTCTAAAATTAATTACAATAACATTACGTTTACTAAACCTATTGACATTGCATCTAGTTTTAATAATTTTTTCATTGACCAAGTCGAGTGCAACTCGAAAACTAATTCTGACATTTTATCTAATAATAATATCAATTATTGCTTAAACTTGACATCAAATTTAACAAATTCAATCTTTTTAACCCCGACTACACCCTTAGATATAATTAAATGTTGCAAATCGCTTAAAATGACAAATAGTGTTGGTAGTGACGGAGTGTCAATTAAAATAATTAAACAGAACATAACAATACTTGCCAAACCAATCAGTTACTTAATTAATATTTCTCTGGACAGTGGTATATACCCTGAAAAGCTTAAATTATCCATTATTAAACCACTTTATAAGAAAGGCGAAAAGGAAGATATTAAAAATTATCGACCTGTAGCACTGTTACCGACTATCTCAAAAATTTATGAAAGAATTATTTATAACAAAATATACTCATTTTTTGAATTTCACAATATTCTTTGTGACAATCAAAAAGGTTTCCGAAAGGGAAGGACTATAAACATGGCAATATATGATTTATTGGAGATAACAATGAATAACATGGACAATAAAATACCTGTATGTGCCATATTTATGGATATGTCGAAGGCGTTCGATTTCGTGGATCACAATATTCTCCTCAAAAAACTATACAGATATGGAATCCGTGGTACACCTTTAAATTTGATAAAGTCCTATCTCAGTAACCGTAAACAACAAGTTGTTATTAATTCTATATCTAACAATTCCAGACTTGAAACTGCCTATATGTCAGATTTTAGAGTTGTCAAGTATGGGGTACCACAAGGAAGTATCCTGGGCCCTTTATTGTTCCTAGCGTACATTAATGATTTTCCCCAAATCATAAGTCATCCTATGGTATTATTTGCTGATGACAGTACAGCAGTCATTAAATGTGATGATAAGATTGCCTATAACCAGGAAATAAACAAAACTATGGAGACTATTGTAAACTGGCTTGGTAATAACAATCTAATTATAAACCTTGAAAAGACTAAAATTATTCATTTCCATCAAAGATTACCAATTCAAGACATAGTAGCTTCTTACGACGGTCACATAATAGAATCAGTCAAGCATACTAAATTTTTAGGTTTGACATTGGACAGAGGTTGTGATTGGAAGCAGCACATACAAACCGTGTGCCAAAAACTTAATCAATGTTCTTTTGCACTTAGAGAATTATCTAAAGTCTCAAGCGTTGAAACAAGCTTGTCTTGCTACCATGCATTTGTTGCTTCTACCCTTAGATATGGCATCATCTTTTGGGGTAATTCCACAAATAAGGACATGGTATTTAAAGCTCAAAAGCGATGCATCAGGGCAATGTGTGCCATGATCTCCACCGAAAGTTGTGTCCCAAAATTTAAGCACCTAAAATTACTAACCTTAACAAGCCTTTATATATATGAAGTATCAGTATTCGTTAAATGTCATATGGGCAAGTACTTTCATTTAAAACCTACGTCGACGAAAAATTATCTCCGACCACGTCCTATCTATCAAATAAGCGCGAAAATAAATAAGACCGCCTTACTTCAGAAAAGCTTATTGGGTATGGCTCCTAAAATTTATAATAAGTTACCTGACGATTTAAAAGATTTATCCCTTCCAATGTTTAAAAATAAATTAACTTTAATTTTAATTAAAAAATGTTATTATACCTTAGATCAGTTTTTTAATGACGAAACCATTTCAAATGTGTTAATAACTGTCAATATATAGATTGTATTGTCATTATTTTTAGAATAGTATTTTTGGACATTTCTCTTTTGCCTACATTTTGTGTTACATATTTAAGTTTTATATAAATTGTAAAATGCATGTTAAGTTGTTGTTATATTTGTTATTATTGTTAGAATTATAATTGTTAATTTAATGAATTCGTACACCACATGTGGTAGGTTTTTTGCATGCTCACCCTAACCTAACCTAATAACTATGTACCGAAAAACCACGAATAAATGATTTTGATTTGATTTGATTTGATTTGATAAATATTAATTCGTGGCTGTAAAAAAGCCGTGTCAGCTTACAACTACACAAGTATAAAACATAGTAATGTACATTATACAAAAACTAAATGTTAATTAAACAACTAAATGTCATTTAAAAAACTAAAACAATTGTATACTGAACTGCTGTTTGACCAAATTTGATCCTTGTAATTGTGTTCCTTGATTGTAGTTGCATCATGTTGCAGTTTTTACTTAGATTTACTCAGTTATTATTGTGATTGTGTTGTGTTTTGATTTTGGCTACTCCAAGGCCCAATTAATGGATACTGTAATTGCATGTGGTGGTTGCCTGTAATTGGTGCAGCATCTGGTTTCTGTCTTAGCTGTGAGATCTGGTTTCTGTCTTAGCTGTGAGTGAAAATCCATGTATAATTGTTGCTGACTGTTGGTGACCCTAATAAATAAATATAAATAAATTGTATTTTTTAAATTATTTTTTTTCTAGATATTGGGTTTCTAGAACGTATATCTGGAGAATTTAGCCTACACTCGCCACATGTAAATGCCACATGACAATTTATTACCGATTCCACAATTTGGTATTAGTTGAACCGGGACCGACGGTTTAACTGTGGCGTTGTAAATCTATGACTGCAGTACGTAAGAAAAGTGTATTTCTCATTGGTACATGTCGGGGGGGATATGAACCGACCTTTGTAGGATTTAGGGAACGCGTTCTTACAACCGAGCCACCTCCGCTCATATAGTCTATAATCTCTTTTAATGTTGTATTGTGCAAGCGAGAGGTGACAACAAGACTAGATGATCTTGTGGCCATGTTTGTAGTGAAGAATATTTGCAGGTCGCGGTCGGTACCGGGACGATGATGGCGGTCGGGGACGGGGACGCGGCAGGGGAGGGAGTCGGTTCAACGACAGGAGAGGGGGAGGTAACGTATCTATAGGTACTGTAACATTTGCCGTCACAGGATTATCCAGGCCGTTGGATCTAGTTGATTTTATTTGTTACGGAGAGGATTCTACGTATATATTTTAATTGTATAGAATTTTTATACTATATATTTTCAATATAATTTAACATTATCCCTGTGGAACAGCCTACCTGTTGCTGTCCGACAAGCACCAAGCAAGGTCACCTTTAGATAACTAGTTTTCACACATCTTATAAAGTCGCATTGAATCTCCTTATTATTTTATTTTTTGTTTGTTTTATGGTTATGTGTAGTTCATTTTAAATATGTGTTATTGTTAAACTTTTTAAACTTTCGCGCACATTCATAATAGATTTTTATAATTTTAACGGGTCTTTACGCGATTTACCTTAGAGACATATTTCTCCCGACGTCTCAGCCAAGTTGCATTGGCCGTGGTCACGGGTCGACTGGAGCTATGCGGTGTAGTCTCGTACATACTGGGCGGTAGATATAAACCTACCCACTTATCAATTTTAAAAGTTTTTAGAAATCACGACACACGACACTTACAGTATCCTTGGCGACACCGGGCGATTTTTCCCGGCCTCGAAACCTATTGATTACTGGATTCCACGATGAAGATAGCTTATAACCCCCCTCTCGATTGAAATTTTTGTGTTTCTTTATTTCGATCTCTTCACGTACTATTCTAGGGTAATAGTGACGATCGGTGGAAAGTATCTTTGGGTCATGCAGCTCAATCCAATGGTTTGTGCCACTATCCATTAGGTGTTCTGCTATTGCTGACTTGTTTAATTGGCAGTTTTTACAGCTGCTATATGTTCCTTGACCCTCTCGGCTATTGTGCGCTTAGTTTGGCCAATATATGAACTCCCACAGCTGGGATATTACTTATAAAAGTAGCTTCCAATTTTTAAATTTTAATTTGTGCTTAAATACTCTTTAAAAACAACTCAATTAAGCATATTTACTTGTATGGTAGTTTACAATATTTACTATTAAGTGACGTCACTCACGCTTACTAATGTTTTGAGTTAACGTTGTAATCACTAAAATAAAGAATGTATTTTATTAAAATATTATTTATTTAGTGGGTAACTGTAATAAGTTTATTTTGTGTAGGTCAGCAAGGCTCTCGTTGGGACAACAAGGAGTCTTCTCATGGCAGAGACTCCGGGTTCGGGCGACAGAACTACGGGAACTCTGGGTACAACAGCCAGAATAACTACCAAGCTCAGGTAAATAAGTTTTTTTATTATTATTTATTTTGTAAGTTTATACTTGCTGATTTGAAAGGTCAATAAAAAATATTATTTTTTCTTATCGTGATAAAATAGTTTTACCTTGTTTCCAGGATTCTAACTCATTTGGGCAGGCCCAGCATGCCCAGCAGCCCCAGCATGCCCAGCAGCCCCAGCAGTTCAATGTGCCTCCTCCCACCAGCTACTACAACATGTACCAGCCTCCAGCTTAGATGTAGCTACACCTAGCCTCAACACTGGTTATAATTTAGGCTGGCATTACAGTTGTTGCTTAATTGTAAGCAAGGGTTTTACTATAAACTAATTATTTTATAAAATTATTATACATTTTTTTCATTAGTTTTACTTTTGACATATTCTTAGACCCGCATTTAAAGACATTTCCTCAACGGATCCTCCACTCAACATTTCCTTCCAGCTGTCAAACGTACCTTTAAATTTCCTTGAAGCTTAACTATATTATTTGAAGTGTTTTTAAAGGACATTGTACAGAATACATCAGCCCAAAACACGTAATTTAATTACATAATATTTGTTCATAACAGAGTTAATGATCATCAAATTACAAGTGTTTCAGAATTTGATGCTTTTCATTGAGTAATTTACGTCAATATCGCCCAAACACGTAAGGTATACGGAAGTTCACAGCGCGGGAAAACCGCAAAAAAACAAAGTGTTACTTCTGCCCCATATACTCGTGTCAGATTAGAGTCAAATTTATCGTTTTCCATAATTATTCACAACGTAGCACATTATTCAACAAAATACCACTTTTGACTAACAATATCCACAGTAGACTAATTTACAAAACGAAAAACTTGGACTTGACATGTCCGTGCAAAATGGCACGAAGAACTCTCAGAATATTAAAACAACATTTCAATCAGAATTCGTTACAAATTTATAAATAATTTTAGTGATACATGAATATTAATAATATGAACGAGACAGACTTATGGATGTCAAAAGTGCTAGAGCGTATAGTAATTCTGTCAAGTGAACGCAAGCTTCAATGTTGCCAGTAAAAAAACTTATTTTAAATGGTAACATTCTTGCGTTTGGAGAGTTTACAACTAAGAATACCGATTTCTGAGGATCTCTTAAGGGAACCTGTTTGACAGCTGGAAGGAATTGTTGAATGGAACGAGTCGTTGAGGACACGTCTTAGAATACGGGTGTTAAAACGTAACGTAACCAAAATCATTTAGCTCACATTCAGGCGACCTCGAAAAGCGCGGGGAGTGCGGCGGTTTCTGCTGAGAACCTCAAGTTGCGCAAATATGCCAACCCTAAGTACAGGTTACAAATTTTCGCCGTTTGAGGTCGAGACGATGGGCCCATGGGGACACTCGGCCTCTAAGCGTCTTGCCAAGGAGTTGTCCAAATGGCTAACAGTAAACTGGAGACAGGAAAGCTGGCTAGCGTACCAAACTCGGGAAATATCACAATTAAATTAAATATTAATTTCTTTAAATTAATCTGTCACAAGGAATCGAACCCGGTACCTCCGAGTCTTAAACTGGTGGAAATAAATAAAATCTTTACAGAATGAATTCACAGTTAACTTTAACTAAGCAACAACTATAATTCCAGCCTCCATTAATAATTTATGCGTGTGGCTTAGAAAAATAATTTCTTTAGTTTTGGACAAAAAATATCATTATTGTGCTAAATGTCTGTCCAGATTTAAATTTAAATTACTAATTAGAATAATAAGTAGTGGTGTGCCGAATCGTTCATAATTTAAATCCGCGGATACGGATCAAAGCAATTGGGACTAATGTATTCTGTACATTACTCAAAACAAATAAATTTAAAAAAAAAACCTGTTCCGCCAATATGAAGGAAGTTTTCTACTCAGTTCTTGCTACAAACGCCAGTTGACGCTTTCGTTATGATGCCAAATTGCGTATTGCGTCAGCACGTGTTTTAAGTTTTGTTTATAGTTAAGATGGTTTAATTAAATATTTTCAACAATTTTTCAAGTGATTTTTGACATATTTTCACTGTCATATACCAAGATTTAGACATAAATATATCAAAAACATAAAGATTTTCCTTTTACTATAAACAAATATGTCCACAATGTCCGTAATTTAATTTCCTAGTAAGTTGATAAGACTACATTAAAAATATTGGATTGTGCGAGAGAGAGGAACGCAAAAGCGATAAACCATATTAAATAACCAGGATTTTAATTAACATTTTTTTTTAAATCTTTGTATCCGCGGATTCGGATATTCACCACATCACTAATAATACGGTATAAGATAATAGACAATGTGCAGTAAGGGTTTAAAAATATTCTTTACTTATTATAATTTTATGAGTATTTTTATACTATTACTGTCTTTTTAATATTAAGCGCGTCATATATCGAGCATACATTTTTGGCGCAAAAATATTTAATGTTTTTTTTATACAATTTTTCCTTTATGGGAAGGCAAAAGGCAGAGCCCATACAGCCATACATGTTTTTTTTCACTCGCCTCCCGAAAGGATGAATAAGATGACAGGAATGGAAAAGGAATGTATCCCGTACAGCCAAGCCTATCTATTTTTATGAGTAAATGTGGTTATCATCAAATTACAATATACATTATATACAATTACAGAATTCGCCCCATATATGCGAATTTAGAGCGCGGGAAAACCGTAAAAAAGTAACTGCAACTTGTCGCCCCATATTTAATGTCCAATTTATCGTTTTCCACAATTATTTACATTGTAGCACATTATTAAATCTACACCACTTTTGACTAACTATATCCACAGTAAAGGAATTTACAAAACAAAAAGTTGCACTACAAGTCCATGTAAAATGCTCAAAGGACTCCTTTTTTATATAGATGATAGGAAAGGCAAAGGGATCTAGCCCATACAGCCATGTATATCTTTATTTTTTATCAGGTTATTATCAAAATTCGAATGTTACAGAATTTGCTTCAAGCTTTTATTGAATTTACTCGTGATGCAAAAGCGCGGGAAAGTCGCATTTTTTTTTTTGTTTTTTTCTATGGATTAACTATTATTTGATATTAATAATTGACATTAACTTATTTTTTCTTGGACATTAATTCACTAAAATTGTGTGAATTTAGTTATACAGATTTTTATGCTCAGCTCTTATTAAAATTATATAGAAAACCTGAAACCCAAAATAAAATATGGTCTCAATTTAATTCGATTTAAAAGATAAATAAATTGGGCGCGTGGTTTGTGACTTACGATTTCTGTATGTTTGATTAAGATTGCGTTACAAAATTATATTCCTGACAGATCCTAGGTTGGGTTCCAGTATTTAATTATTTATCTTGTCTGATAAAGAAACTTTTTGGAACAAGCTACTTCAGTAAAGTTTTGGGAAAAGTAACGCAACTGAGATTTTTACAGCCTGGACACATATTTATTTAATTTTATAAGTATTATTTATATTATATTTTTAACCTGAAAAAATAAAATAATGCATTTTTTTTTTATTTGATAACACTTGCCATCGACGATTTATGCTATGTTCGACTTGCTTTTTTTTACTCAATTGTGTTTAAAATATATGAGCAACACCAAGTCGAACGACTTAAAGTCAAACATACCAAGTTAAAAAAACGATTATTTATAAATTGGGTCAATTTGCTTCTTCAGTTTTTTTTTTGTAGGAGCCAAGTTAGTTTTTTAATTTTTTTGTGGATTTTCATTAATTAACTACTAATAAAAGTCATCGGAATTGAAAATATATATATATATATTAAACTCAGAAAGTGGCCCAATTTCCCTCATTTTACGGTACCTAAGATATCTACATATACTGTCAGAAGTGCTAGAGCTAGTAGGTAGTGAATTTGTGACAGGTAAATATTTAATACTGAAATGCAATTCAATTATTTCTTCTGTCTACAATAGTGCAAACTAATTGTAACATTCCTGTTTTATTTCACATTATGTAACTTTGATGCAATATTTCTAATAAAAAATACGGTCTAATTATTGTGTTGTTTTTTTCTCATTTTCCATACCCAAAAGATTTTGCTATCAGACCCAAACAATTGGTTAGGCAGTCAAGTTCTTGGGTTATAACGGGGTGTATCACTAACTTTTTATCACGATAGATGGCGCATGATAGATGGTACCTAATAGAACTGTCAGTTGCATAGAAAACTTTTATTTTTATTAGGTATTTTATTATTTTCTGGTTATATTGCCGAAGTGAGCAGCTTTTAAGTGTACAAATCGAGATTTCCAAGCGGAATCAAAGATATGGTATTCTCAATAATGCCGTTCTATTAATTTAACATTTTTTCTTCTTAAATACGGTTTTCGCTTAATTCGTATTTAAGGTAGGCAACATTAAGTTAAAATACATATTTCTGTTATAAAAATAGAAAACTACAAAAACATTTAAAGAATGATGCGTTAAAGGTTTAGAACAAGGTACCATTGCCGCTAGCGACATCTACAAAAAGCTTTGCATGATACACCCCATAGCCAATATATACTCTGCAAGGATATATAAGATTAAAATAAAAATACAATTAACAATTACATTTTATTTTCTACAGATAAATTACAGTGCACTCAGATGAATCGATGCTAGTATTATAATTTACAAGTCAGAAAATTTATTTAGCAAATCATAGTTTTAATATGAGCAGTAACAGAATTATTGCCATTAAACAATTATTTAAAGACTTGAATAAAACAAATACTATTTTCTTTATTAATGAGCAGCCTGGGCTTGTTTCTCGGGGTTAACATAGTCGAGTTGCTCCTCGGGGTTGTGTGGCCAGAAGGAAGGTTTATTGAGGGAGTCGAGAGCCTCCTCCGGGTATGCGTCCTTGTAGTCCTCCATGGTCATCTCGTCAAACGGAAGAGTTGCCTTGGTCTCAGCAATTTCTTTTTCATATCTGAAAATGGTATAAAATGATTCATTTTCTCCTATTCGAAAAACATTTTATTCCTAAATAAGTGCAAGCAAACTGGGTTTTTTTCTGTATTAGACTTTTAGGATGAGCAGTTTATGATTTTAGAATATTGTATAAGGAATTAAGGAGAGCGATATGGTGGCTAGGTTGTACGAATCCTAAATATCCTAAAGAGGTGGGTTCAAACCCTGGCATGTAACAATAAGAAATACACTTTTCTTAAGTACATTTGTCATAGATAATACATTTTTATTTTATTGTGCAAGACGCTCACCATACACCTTTCCGCTTCTCTCCCTACCCTCCTCCTTATCTCTTACCCACACATGATGGACTCGCATGTGCATTCATGGTATGCTTAGCAATTTGTTTTCCTCACCACCATTGTGTGAGAAGAGTATGTTAAGCCGTCTGACCCTGTTTCACTAATACTAACTTGAGGAATCATGAATAAATTGTCATTAAAAATTGACATCAGACCCTCGCCAACCTGTCTGGCCAGCATGGTGAGTGTAAGCCCAAATTCTCCACAATTTTCTGTTATTCATAACTTACTTGGTAATGATAGAATTAGAATCAGCAACAAATTGGTCGATGGCCTTCTTAATCTCGGACCACTGAGCATCCACCTGAGCGGTCTGGGTATCCTGAGGGTACGGGATGCTCAAAGCCTCATATTGCTTTTGGAATGAATCCACCATCCCGGGGACTGGCACCACCTTCTTGTACAGGGCCCAGTCGATCTTTGGCGGCTCCGGAGGGTTAGCAAGTACTCTAAAATAACAATTACAAAAAAACAATTGCAGAATGTTGAATTGGGTTCCCCTCCAATACTGACATCAATACAGATAGATATATCAAACAAAAGAGCGACCCATTGTACCTGTACAGATTGCTAGGAATGCAGTAATCAAAGGAAAAAAAGGGCGTACACTATACAGTAGTAATTTAAATACTTATGTAATGTTTTAAAATATACAAGCTGAAGGACATTATTTACAATGAATGAATTATTTTAATTATTTATAAGATGTTAAATTGATCCTTTCTCCAGCACTTTTGACAGCCATGAGTGTCTCTTTACATTACATTTATATGACAGTATAAACATTTTCAATATATTATCTGAAGGAATCTTATTTAATATATTTCAATACTGAAAAACTATGTGTTTATTGTATACACTACACATACTGCTGGTATTTAACCATGTGAGTTCAGGATATTGAGCCACCTGACTTATCTTCCTCGGACTCGGTAAAAATCATTACTTTAGGAAAGTTCAGCATGTGTTGCTAAACTACTGATCTGCAGTCAGGCGATTGTGTCTCTCCATGAAAGATATTTCATAGAAATAAATCACCTACTGCTGCTGCTGCTGCTGTGTGCTGTCAAATACAAACCCTTAACAGTGAGTCTTATACACAAGTTCAAGGTTAAGTTATAGAGAGAGCTATGTCCGAAACGCTAACATCCGTCAGAGATTCAAAGTTACTGGCATAGCTTACAAAATTAGCAAGCGGCAATGGGTCTGGTCCATGTCTGTCGCAAAATTGACGAACCATGAAGATGGATAGCCTGTACAGATTTGTAGTGTTTAGCACTAAATATTCGATGTACATTGTCCGTGCTTGTCGTGTATGACAAAATGAAAAAGTTACAACAGTCAAGTTTTCCTAAATTTGCATGACACACTGAAGGTCGCTGGTGGGGGCTGGATCAGGGTGCCAGGAGATCGTGTACAATGGCGACCCTTGGGGCCTGCATCCAGTTGTGGAGGCAAAAATCCATAATTATGTAACCTTCCAAAACGTCAGATACTAACCTCCTAAGGTAACTGTCGGAACGTGTCTTAAACGACAACAAATGACCCCGCTGCTCTGCTGGCACCCTTTCGGCCAATGCAGACCAATTTATCGAGCTCTGTCCCAATCGTTTCGCCATTCTTAGGCGATTTTTGGATTTTTTCTAATTTGACACTTCGAAAACTCGAGCGAACTGCAACGACAAGACAGATTGACGATGTTTTTTTACGACTTGTTGGGAGTCTCTCGCGCCATTTTGCGCGGCCATGTCAAGTGCAAGTTTTTGTTTTGTAAATTAGTTTACTGTGGTTATTATTGGTCAAGAGTGGTGTTGTTTTGTTTAATAATGTGCTACAATGTGAATAATTATGGAAAACGATAAATTGGACTTTAAATATGGGGCACAAGTTGCAGTTTATTTTTTGCGGTTTTCCCGCGCTGTCAACTCCCATATTTTACCCGACGTGTTTGAGCAGTGGATGGTTCCGCGAGTGACTCCAAGAAAAGCATCAACTTCTACAGCATCTGGAATTTGATGATGACCTCATTAATTCATAAAAAAGAAAGATATATTACGTCAGACTTGGCTGTATGGGCTAGACCCTTTGCCTTCCCTATCATCTCATTCATCATCCATCGGGAGAAGAGAACCAAAAAAAAAAAAAAATTACGACTTGTTGCCAGGTAATAATATCAAATAACTACCATTTTACCAGTCTAGCTTCTCTATTGATTGGTGTTTGACTTCATAAATATAAATACGGAAATTTGACTTGAAAGCTAAGCAAATCTCGCTTTTATTTACATTTTTTTTCTTAAAGTGCATGTAAACGCAATTCGAACGACGTTCAGAGCAAAATAAAGTAAAAAAAGCGCTTACAGGGACAATTCGAACATGAGTAAAAAGTAAAAGTAAAGTATCATCACACTCAGTTTAAGTTCTTGCCTTTTGCACGGCCATGTCAAGTCTGTGGCGGCGCAATCTTGGTGGTGAGGTAGAGGAATGGAAGGAATACTAGAGTAAACTTTAAGAGTATAATAATAAACAAACAGAAATATAATAAACAACAATATGTGACAAGCAAAAGCTAAAATTCAAGTCTAAACAAATATGTCAACTTCAAACGTCTTAATTGATTTTGACAACTTATGTTTCATAATACTTTCCCTCAATTAAAAGTTCTTAGAAGCTAATCCCATCTTCACACAAAACTCCATAAACTTAGGTCTTGGCAAAGGCTTTGTCATAACGTCAGCTACTTGTGACACAGTGCCTATTCTTTCTAATTCTATGTCACCCTTCATAACAACTTCTCTAACGAAGAAGTGCCTTATACGAATGTGCTTCGTTCGTTTATGGAATTCTGGGTTGTGTGCCAGTCGCACAGCTGCTTCATTATCCACTTTAAGGCTTGGAGTATTGTCAACACCTGTAAGGTCAGCATAAATTCGTTTCAACCAAATTAGTTCCTTTGCTGCCTCGCTTGCGGCTACTATCTCTGCTTCTGTCGTGGATATCGCGACTGATGCCTGTCTCTGGCTTAACCATGACACAGCCCCCCCAGCATAGGAGCAAACAACGCCCGATGTAGAACGGCCTGTACTCTCACAACCTCCGTGATCTGCATCGCTGTATGCTTCTATCTGTTCAGAAGAATGATCCGACCTATATATTATGCCATGAGACATAGTTCCCTTTAAATAGCGCATTATGCATTTAACTTTAAGCCAATCTGTGTTGCTTGGATTCTCTAACTTTCTTGATACAACACCAACTGCATATGCTATGTCAGGTCTTGACCCAACCATTGTTTATAGCTAAAGAATTTCATGCACAAATTGTAAGCTCTATCTTCTGATTGACCATCAAACAATCTATGTAATTCTTGCCATACCTCATTTGCTGTCACAAAGCGCATCACCTTTTTCAGCGTGTCTTCTGTCATATTAGTTGTCAAAATAAGCAGAGCACAACTTTCAGCCTTCATATATTTTGCGACATCCAAATTATATGCTGCGATTTGTGCGTCTCCTGCTTCAGTTTGCATATTCGGTCTCCGCATTTTCCCTTCAGTTACGTCCATGGCATTTTCTGTGCCACGCAACATGATCGAAACCTTGTATTTCCATGTCGGCCAATTTGACTTGCCTTCAAGTAAACCAATCTGCAGTTTCGTAGTAAACCCTTCCATAATAGAATTTTGGTTCTATGCTTCGGACCTAAACCTCTGTCGGTAAACTGAACAAATTACCTGTGGCGTTAGCCTGCCTGGGCCCATAACCTGTGGCGGCGCAATCTTGGTGGTGAGGTAGAGGAATGGAAGGAATACTAGAGTAAACTTTAAGAGTATAATAATAAACAAACAAAAATATAATAAACAACAATATGTGACAAGCAAAAGCTAAAATTCAAGTCTAAACAAATATGTCAACTTCAAACGTCTTAATTGATTTGACAACTTATGTTTCATAATAAAGTCTTAATTGATTTGACAACTTATGTTTCATAATAAAGTCTTAATTGATTTGACAACTTATGTTTCATAATAAAGTCTTAATTGATTTGACAACTTATGTTTCATAATAAAGTCTTAATTGATTTGACAACTTATGTTTCATAATAAAGTCTTAATTGATTTGACAACTTATGTTTCATAATAAAGTCTTAATTGATTTGACAACTTATGTTTCATAATAAAGTCTTAATTGATTTGACAACTTATGTTTCATAATAAAGTCTTAATTGATTTGACAACTTATGTTTCATAATAAAGTCTTAATTGATTTGACAACTTATGTTTCATAATAAAGTCCAGGTTTTTTGTTTTGTAAATTAACTCCTCTAATGTGGATATTGATAAGTCTAAAGTGATGTTATTTTGTTTAATAATGTGCTACAATGTGAATAAATATGGGAAACGATAAATATGACTATTATGGGGAAGAAGTTGCAGTATATTTTTTGCGGTTTTCCCGCTCTGTGAACTGATGACCGCCTCCGTGGTCTAGTGGTAACAAACGTTGCCGTGAACTCGGGAGGTCGTGGGTTCGATTCCCACCGAGTTGTACATTGTATAATTTGTCTCGGTCTGGGTGTTCATATGTACCTATATATTTACAAAAAAATAAGTATAATATGTAGTTTATCAACCATCTAGTTTCCATAACACAAGCCTCGTAGCTTACCACGGAAATTAGATGGCGCTGTGACCTGTCTGGAAATATTTATTTATTAACTCCTATATACCCGACGTGTTTGGGCGATATTGACGCGATTTTCTCTACTAAAAGCAACAAATTTAAAAACTTGGAATTTGATGACCCCAACTCGGTTATGAATTACGTGTTTGGGACAGTGTATTCTGTACAATGTCCTTTTATCAAAGTGTTCTGATAAACTAATAACCTAATTTCATGGTGTTTTTCGATATTATAAATATATATTCTGTGAATTAAAATTTAAATAATTATTTCATTTTGCTTTAGGGTTTTCAAAAACCAAAAGTTTGTCAAAGTTTTGGGAAGGGGTAATTTTAATATAGTAAAGCAAGCAAGTTAGTAAAAGTATATTTCTATAATAATTAATAGTTAATTTATAATTAATATATATGAATTTACTTCGAATATATTTGATTTAATCTAAAAGATATTTTTAATAAATAAAAATCAGTATTATGGTAATCATTATTTATTTCCTTTGGTTTTGTAATATTTAGCACAATGACACTAACCTACTAGTAATGTTTACAAAAATGTACATTAAATATATTAATTTTAGGTATAAATAATATTCAAAATTCCAGGTAGGTTACTACCTGGTCTATTCGCCGAGAGTTGATAAATATTATGATAGCGACTGTCGCTTAATTATCGCTGTAACTGTATGACGGCCGACGCTTATCGTCGCTCATACTGACCCTGTGTTTGACTTGACGCTTAAAACTACTTTCGCTTTGAACATCGTTTGACTTGGCGTTGCTCTATGGTTTTCATACATTTTAAGCAAAATTCGGTAAAAAAACAATCTTTGCTTTGCTTCCAAGTCGAACATAGCATGAGCATCGTTGTGCGAGACACGAAGTTGTAGGCGAGCATAGACAAAAATCAAAGAGATGAAGTTTCATCGCACGCGCTAGCGTACGGAAGCCTATGGGGTGACCCCGTTAGGCTGCAGTTTGTCTCAGCGGGTAACAGCCGGTTTCTATTTTTACCCTGGCCTAAGGGTGGCCAAGGAAGGGGCTACGCCTCGGTTCTCAGGATCTCCCGGGGCGGGCGGCGGCCTTCCGGTGGCCGTGCGTGGAGCGAGATCACTTGTGTATAAGTGCCTTAATGTTTTTTTTAAAATAATTATCGGGCCGCAATTCGTAATGTAAGAACCCCTGATTTTTTATCAACTCTTAGCGAATGGACTAGGTTACAATAGTTAACCTAGTATAATGTGTTTTTTTTAAACTAATATTGACAATATTTGGCTATAATTGTGGTTATAAGATATACACGTTATTTAAGATACAAAGATACCCACAATTCTTATTTCGATAAATTTATAATTGGTTATCGCTAACGCGTCGCGAATCAATCATAAATCTACGCGTTTTACTTTTATGATGCATTTACGAAGAAAGACATATAACTAATACTTAGAATAATAAAGCATAAAACGATAATTTTATACAACTAAAATATCCTAGTTATTAGCACAAAGATTTGACCCTGAGACTGACATGGGCTATTCAGTTTCCGAACTGCTATGGCTCAGTAAAATATGCCTCACTCGTGCAAGTACTTGTTGAAAATAATCTAAAATATAATTGTCAGTTTTGATAGATGTCAATGTTGTAATGTCTCCCTCCTCCTCCTCCCTCCGCCGCCTCCGTGGTCTAGTGGTAACAAACGTTGCCGTGAACTCGGGAGGTCGTGGGTACGATTCCCACTGGGGGCAAGTTGTACATTGTATAATTTGTAATATATTTACAAAAAAAAAAAGTATAATATGTAGTTTATCAACCATCTAGTTTCCGTACCACAAGCTTCGCAACTTACCACGGAAACTAGATGGCGCTGTGTGACCTGTCTGGAAATATAAAAAGAAAAAATATAAAAATGTTTATTAACTGTCATTAAAAATTCCACTGCTAAAAATGTTTTACTCTGCGGGTTTTATTTCCATAATTAGGATATATTTCCTATAGTACTTCGTTTTTAAGCGTTATTATTCTAAGTACTAATACAGATTGTCTGTATTCGACTTCGGAATGTTCTTAGATATAAATGTTAATTACCTCTTACAAGACAATTAAATAATATATAATTGACTTTTTCAATCAGTCTTTGTTTAATTAAACAGCGCATATATAAACATATGAAGACAGGTTCGAAAATATAATTTAATTGTCCGACGAATGAGAATCTATCTCTATCCCTATGTTCGACTTGTCTATGGTTTTCATACAAAATTCAGTAAAAACACCATCTTTGCTTTATTTGCTTTCAAATCGAACATAGGGTATAGCTTTCGAAAGAAAATCAAAAGTCGTAAATTTTATTTCTGAACCTGATTTTCAAATTTTATCTTAAGTTTTTATTTATTGTAAAAAATAGCAAATCTTACATCAATTTATTTCACATACAATGAACTTATTTTTACATTCAAATTAAACATTCATGAGTCATTCCCGCGTTTTTAAACTGACACGTGTGCAAGTTTTTTTTTTGTTGACAAAATTGCTGTATTTCTGTTTATTAATGTGCTACAACGTGAATATTTATAGAAAACGATAAATTTGACTGTACCTAAGACAAAACCGAGTACCAAGTGTTGTAGAATTTAATGCTTTTATTGGAGTATATCGTGTCAATATCGCCCAAACACATCGGGCATATGGGAGTTCGTAGTGACCTATATTTGTGTCAAATTTATCGATTTCCTCAATTAATCAAATTGTAGCACATTATTAAATCAAATAACACTATAATTGACTAACAATATCCACAGTAAACTAATTAATAAAATTTGGTTTAGACATGTCCGTGCAAAATGGCGCGAAAAACGATCAATGAAAATTAATGAGTAACAATCTTTAGTAACTATTATGGTTCCTGAGAGCCTTTTTATCACGATAGATGACGCATGATAGATGGTACCTATTAAAACTGTGAGTTGCATAGAAAACTTGTATTTTTAATTTTTTTTTTAATTGTCTTTAAAGGACATTGTACTGAATACAGCAGTCGTAAACACGTAATTTATTTTCATAATATATGTTCATAACAGAGTATATAAACGAGTTGGGGATCATCAAATTCCAGATGCTGCAGAATTTGATGCTTTACTTGTAATCACTCGCGGCATTATAGCCCAAACACGTCGGGTAAAATATGGGAGTCCACAGCGCGGGAAAACCGCAAAAAATAAACTGCAACTTGTGCCCCATATTTAAAGTCCAATTTATCGTTTTCCATAATTATTTACATTGCAGCACATTATTAAACAAAACAACACCACTTTTGACCAATAATATCCACAGCAAATTAATTTACAAAACAAAAACTTGCACTTGACATGTCCACGCAAAATGGCGCGAAGAACTCCCTTGTATTTTTAATACGAAATTTATTTATTTCTTGATATTATTCCGGAGTGCAGCTTTTAAGTGTACAAGATGTCTAAGCGATCCCAACTTTTTTTTATTTTTAAAGAGAGTTATACCTATTCTGTTACTTAGCGCAAACGTTATATAATGGAATCCGTTAACTATACTCGTATATATATATATTAAGCTATTAAGGTTGATATTCGCACGGCCGCTGTCAAGGTCGAGCGCTTATAGAGTTGAGAATTGAATAATATTTTGTAATTATGATGCAATCTCCGACTTAAATAACGAAATTCACTAATAACGTTTGCGACCAAATAACAGAAAGTGCCGCTGTTATCTTTATTAATTTTAATTATTTTTTTTCTGATGTAAAAAAAAAAAACTACACTTCGTGTTAGGTGTAAACAAGGTACCATTGCTGCTGGCGACATCTACAAATAGATTTTCGTGATACACCTCTTCTCTCATTCTGAATTGTCTTATTAAAAATTACGAATAAGTGGTTTATATAAGTTGTTTTTCTTTAAAAATTAAAGTTGAATGCTGCAGGAATGCTTGTGTCTATATTATGACGGAATTATTGTTAAATTACGATCTAACTTTGGTACTCGTACATGATACAATTAACCTAAATACTATTAACAATATATACATTAATTAAATAGTTAATTCTAAAGCTGCAACCAAAGTTACGGTAGAGATTCTTCGACAATGATGCCAACCTCAACACAATCAACAAGGATATACAATCAACAAAGATATCCACGCGGCGAACGAGTGCCTTCACTCCGGAGCCACGACTCAGACTTAGACAGGACCCACAGTGAGATAGTGACGGTTTATAGGATTTTAGTCACACTCACTGTGATTCGGGCATGCGACCTCCCGCGGTGGCACTTTAGGCTGGGGTCGTATCGTTAGGCGATTTTACGATCTAAGTCTTTAAAAAAATTAAAAAAATATGAATTCGTTTTTGTATTCAGCTTCACTATCGTTTCTTTTCTATGACAGCTGTGACTTTTTTTATTAATATAAAAAATAGTGATTTTAAATGAAGTTCCATTTCCCAGTTATGGGTTCCACACAGAGGATACATACTTGCTTGGTTACTGCATTATTTTTAGACAAACAAGCATCGGGCTGACAATATATATTTAACAAATATATACTTTATATTATCCCTTTCAGCACGACAAAAAATATTTTGGATATTGATAACTTTGAGGTCCAAAATATCTTAGATAAATAGTGAAAAAAATCCTCCCTAGCGAATTCCACAAAATCCGCATATTCGTACGTCTTTTAATGTGCATCATCGTGCATTTGTTATCATAGTGGAAAGAAAAACATGTATGTTTTTTTCTTTACTAGTTCTAACAATTTAATACAGATAAGAATAATAGTGCTTTACTAAATAGCTCGATGAGTGCACGAAGTATTCGTATCGAGGCTGTCTTAGAGCGGCAAAATTAATTAATTAAAAATAAAAGAATTTGGCGACGACGCGGAGCCGGCTAGATATTTTTTTTGTATTAACGCACGCTTGGTATTGTCCGTGCTGTAAGGGATATCCCTTTCAGCACGACAAAATATATTTTAGATAATGAAAGGTTTATTAATATCTTTGAGATCCTTGAGGTCTAAAATATCTCGTATAAATAGTAAAAAAAATCCTCCCCTAGCGTTGTCCTTTTCTAATGTGCTAGCGCACTATCGTGCGTTGGGCAATCCAATGGAAAAATCCTAATAATTACGAAGTAGCTAGATGAGAGCAGGAACTACTCAGGCCATTTCGGAGCGGTAAAACAGAATTTGGCGAGAGGTCTAGATTATATTTTGTAATAACGCACGCTTGGTATCATCCGTGCTGAAAGGAATATGTATGTATTTCTTAGGATTTAGTGTATGTATTTATTAGTATGTAGTATATTGTTTATTATCTTATTATTTTATATCAGCACAACCCTTCATCTCCTCTCCCAAAGGTTAGATGTTAGAAAATGCCTTGTAGGCATTAATCTTCGCCTTTTAGCTGCGATCTAACGAGTGCACAATAGGGGATCCTGCATGTGGATACTTTTTAAAAGATTTTGACTTGCGTAAAACGAAACTATTTAATCCTTATACGCCCATGGGCAAATCTTATTGTACCCAATTTTTTACCACTGTACCATCGTCTAAAATACCTATTGTTATAAAGAAATAGTATATGAATTAAAAGATAGCTGTAGAATGGAAAAACGTAAAGCTAATGGAAACGAACAAAATGTCAAAGCGAAATTCAGTAATAAAACACATTTTAAGCAGTAATCGAACACACTGATAGAAAGTTTGAGAGATAAAAAAAAAACACAACTTTAGCCTTCGTGTATTTACGAACAAATTAAGTTATAACTTTGCCGGAATGTCATTTTTAATTGGATTCCTTTTATCGACATAATTTGGGGAATTGGACGACCCGACAGTACGACTGCCCCACGTGGTCCTTCGAGCCACAGGATTGTTTTTACAAAACTTTAATAAATTACCATACGCAGCTCTATATTGTCTATTGGTTGCGGCATAGATTAAAGGGTTTATGACGCTGCTAGCCCATGCTAAGATGGAAGCTATGACGTGTAGCCATGGAAAACGAATGCTGTCATCGGCTACGTTCATGATCATAAGGGGAAGGAAGCAAGCAAGGAAACACAAAAATATGGTCAACATTAATGTAGTTAGACGCGAGTCCTCTTCTTTTTCTCGCGCTGTTTGTCCACTAAGTTTGCTGAAAAGAAAAAAACAAAATTGAAAAAAAAATGGATGAAATTTTGAAGTGGGTCTTCTTTAAGGTCAAATCTTAAACTACAAGGAATAGGAAAAAAAAATCAAAAGAGTCTCGGGTTAAATTTTAATAAAAAAATAAATTTTAAATGTAGTATCATCACGCCCGACCCGGGGTGGTCAGAAACAACACTTTTTATTTTTTAAAGAAACGATTCACCAAGTGACAAGTTCGTCGATGTCTCTAATGTACCAACCTCGAGAAATATCACAAATAAACTATTGTATTCCGACCAGGAATCGAACCCGGTACCTCCGAGACCTATTAATTTAGATTCGAATAAGGAGAAAAAATGCATCCTCGCCAAGCCGTCTGGCCAGCGTGGCGAGTGTAGGCCAAATTCTCCAGATTCTGTAAAGCCCATCTCCAGCAGTGGAGGTCTAGGACGCTGTATTCTAGGGGGGCTGTAATGATGATGATGATGAAGGAGAAAAAAAACTAATAATTGTGTTAAGAAATTACATACCTTCTCCCTTCGAGTTTCCTCTTACTCTCTCTCACTCTCCAATAGATGCAGGAGTAAGAGACTATAATTACGACGCAGGGCAGAGCAAACCCGAACACGAACAGGTACTTCTTAGGTGAGCGACCCTCTTTGGGCAGTATAGTGCAAGAAAACGTATCAGGGTCTAATCCTAGTTGACCCCACATACCTAGAAGCGGTGGTACCTGTGACAAAAAAAAACGTCCATCATCAGCCTGCTGGATGTAGACCTTCCCTCAGGCCCTTATTTTTTTTAAAGATGGTGAATCGATAAATCATCAATGATGCGCCCCCTGCCTGAAGGGCCAACGGTGGGGGTCGCATGCCCGACTCATCTGTGAGGCCTCCTAAGGAGTCCCCAGGGCGCCTACGGACTAAAACCCTATAAACCGTCTCTGTCTCACTGTTGGCCCTGCGTGCCTTAACAACTAAGTCTGAGTCGTGGCTATGGAGTGAAGGCACTAGTTCGCCGCGTTCATGCAAGCATGCGAAGCAAAAGTCTACTCAACCTCCTCAGGTAGAGGTCTGCGGTGGAGCCATCGAGAGGAAATGGGGGATGAAGACAGCGGCGGCTGGATCGGCGACTGGAACGGTGGTGGTAGGGTCGGGGGGTCTTTAGGTTGGCGGCCAGGAGACTTGGCGGAGGCCTCAATCAGTACATTAAGCCTCGTCGAGAGCGGGTCATCAGTGTCGTGCAGGAGTTCTCTCAGACATCTCCTTTCCTTTGGACAAGTGTCCAGGGCCGGCAGTCTCGACAGATCGCGATCTTAGCGATTTCGGTCGGTAAACCATAAAAAAATGTTGCCACTAACAAAATCAAAAAGGTGATTTGGTCAATATCATTAGTTCCAAAGGACGGTAATATTTTAATATAATTAAAATTAACTCATTTTATGCCCTAATATGTGTATTATATCAATTGACAATCATATTTATTCCTTTGCAACACTAAAACTAAATGCCAAAATGTCAGCTGGCTTGTCACATGGTAACACTGTACGATAACTTTGCTGGCTGTCATATTTCGTCGCTAAATAGTTTGCGAAATTCGTTAATTTGACAGTAAGATTCGATATAATTCAGAATTTTTAATTTCTTTGTTCTCTTCTCCCGATGGATGATGAATGAGGTGATAGGGAAGGCAAAGGGTCTAGCCCATACAGCCAAGTCTGACGTAATATATCTTTGTTTTTCATGAGTTAATGAGGTCATCATCAAATTCCAGATGCTGCAGAATTTTATGCTTTTCTTGGAGTCACTCGAGGCATCATAGCTCAAACACGTCGGGTAAAATATGGGAGTTGACAGCGCGGGAAAACCGCAAAAAATAAACTGCAACTTGTGCCCCATATTTAAAGTCCAATTTATCGTTTTCCATAATTATTCACATTGTAGCACATTATTAAACAAAACAATACCACTTTTGACCAATAATATCCGAAGTAAATTTATTTACAAAACAAAAACTTGCACTTGACATGTCTACGCAAAATGGCGCGAAGTATTTTATTTTTTATGACTAAAGTTAGGCACTCACTATACATCCAAACGGACGCCGTTTTAATCAAACTATTCGAATAATTTAGCAGACTGTTGATTGATTATCGCATTCAGTTTGTAAGCTCTTAATATTAGCATTATATAAAAACCCTAAAATTTATTTTTTTATGTTTTTAAAAATTATGTTTATTTTTTTATTCAGTTAATGTTAGCACCGAGCACGGCCATCACATGAACCTTGTTTATATTTAAGTATTTATAAGTTGTTTTAGATTTATGTACTGAATATTTTATATTTATTTTATTATATAATTATTATTAATAGTAGGTAATAGTTCGATTCCCACCGGGGGCAAGTTCTACATTGTATAATTTGTCTCGGTCTGGGTGTTTATATGTATAATATGTATATATTTAAAAAAAAAAAGTATAATATGTAGTTTATCAACCATCTAGTTTCCGTAAAATAAGCCTCGTAGCTTACCACGGAAATTAGATGGCGTTGTGTGACCTGTTTGGAAAAATATCTGGAAATAAAATATTCAGGTTTTTTACAAGTGTTTGTCTTAACGTAACATACGCTAGAACTTAAGCACACACGTTAATATTAATGGATAAGTGCAGAGTGCAAGCCATTTAGTAGATTAATGAATAATTTATTGGTGTTATTTTAACAAGTCTTAAGTGCGCGTTAGTTGTTAACAGTTTTACGGTTCTCTTGGGATTAGTTCTAAAAAGCTCTCGGAAACTACAGACGGATTATAGTAAAATTTCTTCGTGATCGTAATTCTGAAATTGGGTGGTCCAACGTATTTGTTTTCTGATAATACGAGGGGCGTTCAAAATATTCTCGGTATTGATACGTTACAACCTCTTTTATATATATATTTGTTACTGGCCGCTAAGATTCATCCATTGACATTAAAAAAAAGTAAAATTGGAACCGAGATGTTCTTTTGTTTTTCTGCAATTGCCGAACAAACATGAACACCATGAGCGAATTAACAATTTTAACGAAATTAGAGCACCGATCCGTCATAAAATTCTTGACAAAACAGGGTAAAAATCAAAAAACCATAAAAGAGGAAATGGATTGTGTTTACCGTGAGTCTGCTCCTTCTTTATCTACTATTCAAAAATGGTCAAGCGAATTTAAGCGTGGAAGGGAGAGTATTGAAGATGACCCTAGACCTGGCCGGCCTGTAGTGGCTACCTCACAAGAAAATATTGATAAAGTGGAAAAACTTATATTGGAAGACGGCCGAGTGAAGGTAAAATCTATAGCTCAAGTAACCAATCTCTCTATTGGTACCGTACATGACATTATACATGTTCGAAATGTATTTGTTGACCGCAGCTTTAATTATTTTATATTATTTTTGAATGCACCTTGGCAGAATGAAAAATAGGGTCCTCGGCCTCGGTGCATTTAAAAAGGTATTACGTTGGCAAGTTTTTTTTGACACTTTGGCTTTGGTGGGGAAAAATAAATTCATGTGGAAGACGAGTTTTGAGGAAGTCAATACGAATTTAGTGCCGCGTGGTAGCCGCTTTTGGACTTGTGACCTAGGATTAACCATTCCCGGAGGAAAAGTGCTCATCCAGGTCATAACACTCGTTTTACTCATCACATACACCTACACACACTCAATTACACTGCTGGTTGAGCATAAACTGGTTGGATATGCGGTCATATCCCTGCCAAGGTGAGTATTATAGTTGTAATTAATAAGTTTTCTACATTCTGTAGGCAAACTCCCCTAGACCCGCGTTTCTTGCGGGCGTGGCGAGCGCAGGACCCTCTAGTCGGAAGCGGGTAGTAAAATTGCGCATCGCCAACATATGGTAGCAGAACGTGGTTAGGGTTACTTTAACCCCATCCATTAGAGGAAATATTTAATTAATTATAATCTACAGGTCATATTTTGTAATTTTTGTCTAAAATGACTTTTGTAGGTTATAATTCCGAAATTAGGCTAGTTTTAAGGTGGTTAGCCTCAGCAGGTTTGCTAGCAGAGCGACCAGATAAATTGGAGCCTTTTCTGGCTAGGGTGGAGAAGCTGGATGGATATGTGAAACGTCTAGAGAGTGCATACCAAAAGGCCCTAACTTGCATTCCGGAAGTAGATCCGGAAGACGTAGTAACTCAATTGAATGCTGATTTTGACCAGGCCTATGAACTGATTGATAAAATCGAAGGGGCAGCCTTTGCTCGCTCAGCACGAAGTCCCAGTAAAGAGGTACCGGTACCCAAATTTGCATTGGCAAATATGTCTAAATTGCCGACATTAAATCTTCCCGAGTTTGAAGGTAGACTGGAGGAATGGGTGGGCTTCTTTAATCTATTTTTGAGCCTTGTCGATGAACGGACCGACTTGTCACCGGCCCAAAAACTTTGTTATCTGTTATCGTGTTTGCGTGGAGAGGCCAGAGAACTTATACAGCACCTACCTCTTCACAATGAGAATTATGATGTGGCTCTTCACATTTTGAAATCCCGATACCAAAATGTACGACGGCTAACGGATACACATATTGCACAGATTTTAAACTTGCCCTGCGTGACTCGGGCTATGGACTTAAGGGTTGTTATATTAAACCCCCTTTTGGTAGCCACCAACTCACTTCGAAGGTTGGACCTCCCTATACAAGAGTGGTCTTATATGCTGGTGCATATAGTGCTTACCAAGATCCCTGTGGCTCTCCGAGAGCGATTTGAGCACAAGTTTGGCGGCAACTCCGCAACCTACTTGCCTACCTTTGCCGACCTCATAACCTTCCTAGAGGATGAGTGTCGGTACCAGGATAACACTGAACTGGTGTCTAGACCTGTAGCTACAGTGCAGCGAAGGATTACCCCTCCAGTCAACTCCCGACGGTCTGGAGCCCAGCCTCGTCATGTTCTGGCTGTGTCCTCCAGTGAGTGTGGTTACTGTGGGCGTACAGGGCACATCTTATCTACCTGTTTGTCCTTTGGGGAGCTGAGTGTAAACTCCCGGAGACATTTTGCTCGAACTCGGTCCCTTTGTTACGGCTGTTTGGGTACACATCTGTACAGGGATTGTCTGAACCAGAGACCATGTGAATTTTGTCGTGGGAAACATCTCCCATTATTGTGTGCTAATCGCTCTGGTGAGCGTACAGCCAATGCCGGCTCACCTGGTGCACGTGGTTCCCCCACGGGCGGGGGACGTCCTAATTTTGCTGCACCAGTGAATGCATCACCTCGCAGGCCTGGACGACCTCGCCGCCAAAGTAGAAGATCTACTGGATCCAGTAGTGGTTCAGCCGAACAGGTACCTTCTGGCTCTAACCCTGTGAGTAGAGACAGATATGTTCGCACTGGCACGTCTCCGGTCTCTGGGGATAGAGCCTCTACTAGAGATAGAGGCACTGCCAGGAATAGAGGCTCTACCAGGGGTAGAGTCTTATCCGCATAGGATATAGATAACTCTCCAACCTACCTCCAACACGCTTGTAGCAGACTGGAGACGGTTCTCCTACCTACAGCAGTTGTTGGTGTATATGATGAGTCTGGAGTTGCTCATCATGCTCGTGCCCTCTTGGACACCGGGTCCCAGGGGTGCATTATTTCCATAAACTTGGTAAATAGGTTGGGTTTGAGTATAGCTCCTAATTGTGAACCTGTGCGAGGCATTGGTGGTTTACAAGCACCTGGTGTTTTAGGTCACATCGGCTTCACCTTTGGCCGTAGTGATAACGTTGGTCCCCGGGTTTCCTTAAATGCTATTGTTATGACAAACATTTTAGACCGACAACCTGTTATTGACTTGTCCTTGTCAACTTTGCGGTTGACAAGACACTTAACTCTAGCGGACCCCAGATTTTATATTTCTGCACCAGTTGACCTGCTGCTGGGTGCTGACGTGCTGGGAAAATGTTTTGCTGGTGAACGCAAGGTCTTGCAACCTGGGGGTTTGGTTGCTTTCCGTTCCATATTTGGATTTGTAGTTATGGGGCCAGTACTCCAGGAACTTGATAGGCCATTTGCTCGTTCTGATTACCTGGGCCTGTCATTGAATGATGCAGTTCAGCAGTTTTGGCACATGGAGGAGCCACCTGCTGCATCTAGGCCTGATCCCCAGCACCACGACTGCGAGGTATTTTTTGTGGAGAACACCACACGTCTGCCGTGTGGTCGTTTCATGGTAAGGTTGCCATTCTTAACCGTTCGACCTCAATTGGGCTTGTCTCGAGCCATTGCTGAGAAGCGATTCCTTGCAATGGAACGACGGATGTCACGATGTGCTGATCTCCGCAGCAAGTACGTTGATTTCATGCGGGAGTACATCAACTTGGGGCATATGGCTATTTCTCAAGTTGACTTGCGCTCCGGGGAGCATTACTTTATTCCTCATCATGCTGTCTTCAAGGCTGATGATGAGAAGATCAGGGTGGTTTTTGATGGATCGGCTGCAACAACTTCGGGTACTTCATTAAATCAATGTTTGCATTCGGGCCCGAAGTTGCATTCCAATATCTGTGACGTTTTGACCAAATTTCGTCGACATCAGGTGGTCTTTGTCACTGACATCCGTATGATGTTCCGCCAGACATTGATACATCCAGAGGACCGGAAGTACCAACTCGTTCTGTGGAGAGAGGCTCCCACTGAACGTCTGATAACGTATGAGCTTAAAACTAATACGTATGGACTTAGATCTAGTCCATTTGTAGCAATTCGAGCATTATTAGAGCTAGCTAAACGTGAGCGATCGAAATATCCTCGTGCAGCCGCTATTTTGGAATCCGACATTTATGTTGATGATATTTTGACTGGCGCATCTAATCTGAAGGAGGCCCTTCAAGCTAAATGCGAACTTATTAGCTTATTGCAATCAGGAGGCTATGAGCTGCGGAAGTGGGTGTCGAATTTCCCAACTCTCCTTTCTGATCTTCCCACGGATCATTGTCAGGCAATTCATTCGTTTGAGAACGCTGATTCTCCCCACACGGTTGCGGTTCTCGGTATTCAGTACCAACCGACTCAGGATGTCTTTACTTATAACGTAGAGCTTTCACTTTTGCCAGTGTATAGCAAACGATCGGTATTATCTATCGTAGCTCGCATTTTCGATCCCAATGGCTGGGTTTGTCCGGTAGTATTTTGGGCAAAATGTTTTTTGCAAAGGCTTTGGTTGGCAGACCTGTCATGGGATGATTCCCTGACTGGTGACTTGGCTCAAGAGTGGGAATCGTTTGTTCTAACTATTGGTGACCTTGGCAAGGTCACATTGCCTCGACGACTGGCGCCCAGCGCACCCGTTCATGTTTCTTTGCATGGCTTTTGTGATGCGTCAGAATGTGGATATGCCGCAGTTGTTTATCTGCGAGTTGTTGACAGCCATCATGATGTGCATACCAGCTTGGTGATGGCCAAATCTAAAGTCGCGCCTATTCGGAAAAGAATAACCATTCCGAAGCTTGAGCTGTGTGGCGCCAACTTGCTTTGTCGGCTTTTAAATCACACATTTTCTTTATTAAAACCTTACTTTCGTGTGAATGAGGTGTTCGGCTGGTCCGACAGTATGATTATTTTAGCCTGGCTAAAGGCATCTGTCTATAATTTAGAAGTATTCGTTGCGAACCGAGTCTCACAAATACAAGACTCGGAAGTTTCCATTGTTTGGAGACATGTTCCTGGAGCAATTAATCCTGCGGATTGTGCATCGCGCGGCTGTGATGCCCCAGCGCTAGTTGGTCATCCACTTTGGTGGGGACCAGATTGGCTTAATCGTCTGCCATCGGTATGGCCTGATAATAATATTTGTCTTCCTGGGCTAACAGAATTGCCTGGACTACGCTGTCTTGCTGTTCAAGTTGATTCCGTTGATCACAACTTCCTCCTGAACCGTTACAGTTCCTTCGATAAGTTGATTGCTGTAACTTGTTGGATAAGGCGATTTATCTACAATTGTAGACACCAGTCATCCCGACTGATGACTTCAGTAGTTTCTACGGACGAACGAAAACAGGCGCTCTTCTACTGGGTGAAATTCATTCAGCTAGAAGAGTTTCGTCCGGTACTTGAGGCTCTGCAGTCTAACAAGCCTGTGGTTGGTGCCTTGCGCCGATTAAGCCCTTTCTTGGATGGAGAGGGACTTCTCAGGGTCGGCGGCCGTCTCCGGAACTCCTCCTTGCCATTTGGGGCACGACATCCTCTACTATTGCCCAGGCATGGGCATTTCTTGGAGATTTTGATCCGGGATCGACACACAAAAAATTCTCATGCAGGCTGCAATGCCTTGCTGGGTATCTTGCAACGAGAATTTTGGATCATTGGAGCCCGACGGGCTATTCGTTCGGTAATTTTTAAATGTATCCCTTGTTATCGGACAAGGGCGTGTACCATGCAGCCCAAAATGGGCGACTTGCCCAGCGATCGAGTTACAGAGGCCCGTCCATTCGCTGGATGTGCCACCGATTTTTGTGGCCCCTTCCATCTAAAAACTCATCACCTTCGGAATGCGAAGGTTGTCAAGGCCTGGGGCTGCGTATTTGTTTGCTTGGCGACAAAGGCTGTCCATCTCGAATTAGTCAGTTCTTTGTCTACCGAAGCCTTTATTGCAACTTTAACTCGGTTTGTTGCACGTCGCGGTTTACCTACTTTGATACGCTCAGATTGTGGTACCAACTTCATTGGTGCCAATAACCACTTGTCCGAAGTCTATAAATTCCTGACTGAAAGGGAGACTGACATCGGAGCCAAACTCTCTCAATTTGGAATCACTTGGCGTTTTAGTCCTCCAGCTTGTCCACACTGGGGCGGAATATTTGAAGCTGCGGTCAAATCGGCTAAATCACATTTGATGCGAGTTATTGGGGAAACGACCTTAACATTTGAGGAAATGGCCACAGTTCTTTGTAAAATTGAGTCTGTTCTGAACAGTAGACCATTATGTCCCGTTTCTGCGGACCCCAACGACCTGGAGGCGTTGACACCAGGCCACTTTCTTGTTGGTCAGCCACTTAATGCGCTGCCAGAATATCCTTGGCAGGATGTAAGTTCCAACCGGCTCTCCCGCTTTCAGTTATTACAGCAGTTGTCCCAGAACTTCTGGCGACGTTGGTCTTTGGAGTACCTACATATACTGCAGCAGCGGGTTAAGTGGACTGACCTCACTGATCCGCCTCGGATAGGCGACTTAGTTTTGTTGAAGGATGCAAACGCTTCACCGTTGTCTTGGCGTCGTGGACGCATATTAGCTTTGCACCCTGGTAGTGATGGCGTCCATCGCTTTGCTGAAGTTTTGACTGGAGGTTCTGTCTTGAAACGAGCTGTGGCCACTCTCTCCCGTCTCCCTCTTAACTAAATATTTTCTTTATAATTACTGTTTGCGGATCGCTTTCCCCGGTCCGGGGCTGGGGGGATGTTCGAAATGTATTTGTTGACCGCAGCTTTAATTATTTTATATTATTTTTGAATGCACCTTGGCAGAATGAAAAATAGGGTCCTCGGCCTCGGTGCATTTAAAAAGGTATTACGTTGGCAAGTTTTTTTTGACACTTTGGCTTTGTGGGGAAAAATAAATTCATGTGGAAGACGAGTTTTGAGGAAGTCAATACGAATTTAGTGCCGCGTGGTAGCCGCTTTTGGACTTGTGACCTAGGATTAACCATTCCCGGAGGAAAAGTGCTCATCCAGGTCATAACACTCGTTTTACTCATCACATACACCTACACACACTCAATTACACTGCTGGTTGAGCAT
Organism: Tinea semifulvella; assembly: GCA_910589645.1. Taxonomy (NCBI): domain Eukaryota; kingdom Metazoa; phylum Arthropoda; class Insecta; order Lepidoptera; family Tineidae; genus Tinea; species Tinea semifulvella. The sequence continues at coordinate 1,436,578 of OU342615.1, read as the reverse complement.
AAACTGGTTGGATATGCGGTCATATCCCTGCCAAGGTGAGTATTATAGTTGTAATTAATAAGTTTTCTACATTCTGTAGGCAAACTCCCCTAGACCCGCGTTTCTTGCGGGCGTGGCGAGCGCAGGACCCTCTAGTCGGAAGCGGGTAGTAAAATTGCGATCGCCAACAATACATGACCATCTTAATATGTCAAAAGTAAGTGCAAGATGGGTTCCGCGAATGCTGACGCTTCTTCAAAAGGATATGCGTGTGGCTTGCTGTTCAGATTTTATCGACCTGTGTGGTGAAAATCCCGATGAGGTGCTGCAAAAAATAGTTACTGGAGATGAAACCTGGGTTCATCATTATGACCCAGAGAGCAAACAGGAGTCCATGCAGTGGCACATTAAGGGTTCAGCTCATCCCAAGAAGTTCAAGGTAATCCCGTCAGCTGGCAAGGTCATGGCCACAATATTTTGGGATTGTGAAGGAGTTTTGCTTATCGATTATAAAGAAAAAGGTGTAAATATCACAGGGCAGTACTACGCTAACGTTATACGTCAATTAAGAGATGCGATCAAAGAAAAGAGGCGAGGAAAGTTAACCAAAGGTGTTCTGCTTCTGCATGACAACGCCCCTGTCCATACTGCTCATATTGCCAAGGCAGCTATTGTTGAATGTGGGTTTGAAACTGTTACTCATCCACCCTATAGTCCGGACTTAGCCCCAAGCGACTTCTTTTTGTTTCCCAATCTTAAAAAGGATCTGCGTGGAAATAAATTTTCTGACGATGAAGCGTTGAAGACGGCCGTGGAGGAGCATTTTTACACCAAAGATAAAAAATATTTTTATGAGGGATTAAAAAAAATAATTGATCGATCTTATAAGTGTATGAACATAGGGGGGGAGTATATTGAAAAATAAAAATATCAAACTTTTCGTACTTGTTTGTTTTTATCCACATACCGAGAATATTTTGAACGCCCCTCGTATATACGTATACACTAAGAAGTCCTGAATGACTGTTTTATCATTATTATAGCCAGTCTCATTGTTAGTACTTGTACGGAACCCGTATTTGGAGAAGCATCCCCCACAGAGAAACATCGTTAATACGAGAGGTCATCATTTATTTTGTATGGGTTTGAGCTAAATTGTATTTACAGTTATACATACATATTTGCATTTTTAGATAAATTATTCTTACAAGATTACAATTTAGGTAGAAAAAATCTTTATTTTATATAGCTTAGTTTTTTTTTTTAATATCCTCATAACAGCTCTAGTACTAAATGACTTAATCGATACGGAAACTACAACAAAAAAAAAAAATCATTTTTTACAATAGGTATTGTTTTTTTTTTTAATTAGTAAAAAATCGAAAAACATTTTATTAATGTGACTGTAACTTCTACAAATGGCATTATTATTGAGGTCTGTTTTTTTTGTGTTTTACTGGTAAATACTAGCGCTAACACATACAATTTCGATTTTTAATGTAAACTCCAAAGAATAATAAATAAAAATAAAAAACCGAAATTTCAATCCTTGTTCAACAAATCGTGCAAATTTAAATATGAGTGGTGTAAAAAAATGTACTACACGGTCAATGCCCATTATTTTAATAAGTCCATTTAGTAAAGTTTAAAAAAAATATATTTGACAATTTAATAAAAAATATGAATACACCTGATCCTCGCCAACCCGTCTGGCCAGCGTGGCCAAATTCTTCAGAATTATCGGGAAGGCCCATCTCCAACACTGGAGTTCTAGGGGCTGTGACGATGACACGATTTTACAAAATTATAAAAATAGCTATGTAATAGACCACAGGTCAGCATTGGGATATGAACCAGAGCGTACAGGCAATTAACAATAACCGTAATGTTAGCCTATTAGTGCATCACCAAAGAGGATGTGTATCAATTTGGTGCAATTAATACTAAGTGCAATGTACGCTTATAGTATCTAATACTACACCACATTGACTATATACATTAGGGACTCGGGCTAATTTTACAAGATATTGGTACCTAAAAGCGCCGTGGTGGCTCGGTTGTAAGAACGCATACCTTAAATCCTACAAAGGTCGGTTCAAACTCACCCGGCATGTACCAATGAGAAATACACTTTTCTTATGTACTGCAGTCATAGATTTACAACACCACCGTTCCTGTGCCTCGGAGAGCACGTTAAGCCGTCGGTCCCGGTTCCACTAATACCAACTTGTGGAATCGTTAATAAATTGTCATAAAAAAATTGACATATCCTCGCCAAGCCGTCTGGCCAGCGTGGCGAGTGTAGGCTAAAATCTCCAGTTCTGGAAGGCCCATCTCCAGCAGTGGAGGTCTAGGACGCTGTGTTCTAGGGGCTGTAATGAATTGGTCCCTAAGGCCCCAAGTCTTAAGAGCACAATCCAACATTTTCAAGTTCATTCAATCGTAAAGGAAAAAGTAAAGACCGTATCACCTATTTCAAATTCCTGCTAGCTATATTTAACAGTAGTTGAAAGGCTATTAGTTTAGCTAGCAGCGACACATTTGCCTTTAGTTTAGATATTATTTGTAAACAGCCTACCTACATCTTTTGTAGGATTATTTTTTTGTGAAACCCTATTAATAAGTATTTTTGATTAATAAACTGTTTGAATTTGAATTTTGAAATATCAGGGCCCCGATTCTAGCACCTTCGACATGCATGTCCGCTCGATTTGCTCGAATGAAAGTAACAGTTAACGGAGATCTGTCGCTTATTATTTGAATATTTCGAACCGACACGCGAGTCTAAAGCGCCAGAATTAGCCCTCATATTAATTTGTTTGTGATATTTCTAAAGTTTGGTGCGTTAGTCAAGCTTGCGACTGACTTGTCATTTTAAGAGCTTTTTTCACTTTATTTAAATTCGCTTTGAAATTCGTTCGACTTGGTCAACACCAATGGAGCAACCTCTATGGTTTTTATACAATTAAGTTTTCTTAGTAAATACTTTGACCGTTTCCCTTTCGGGGTGTTCAGAAACCACGCTTATAAATAAGCGGATTCACATTTAGCCAACTTTACTATATATATATAATATAATATAATATAATATCACAAATAAATTAAATATTATGTAAATAAATACATTTTAATTAATAAATATTTTTCGAGCTTGCCACTTGTCATGATTGGCCTAAAGTAAAGTTGGCTAAATGTGAATCCGCTTATTTATAAGCGTGGTTTCTGACCACCCTGTTGTATATTATAAAAATGTAATTGTCTGTCTTGACGTGGGCAAGAAATGTCAGTTAAATAAATAGACTCAACATGAAATAATATGTATTTTATTTATCACAATTACTAATATGGTGGCAGCGGTGGGATACATATTAGTAATTGTGATAAATAAAATACATATTATTTCATGTTGAGTCTATTTATTTAACTGACATTTCTTGCCCACGTCAAGACAGACAATTACATTTTTATAATATACAACATCTCCCTTTTTCAGTATTATGTACAATAAATAATTAAATTATTATATACCTAATTACATTAAATAATATTTCAAACATAAACAAAACTTAAGCATAAATCCCTATGCCTTTCCTAGATATTGATAATGATTTAGGTCTGCATATAAATTTAATAATATCGTCACTAATGTTTAGTGAGGCAAATTTAAAGAAAATTTCTGAATTTACTAAGAATGATGATGTTTTACAAAAACTTATATTTTATTATCGTAATGGTTGGCCTGAACATAGAAAAAACGCTCATGATTTAATAAAACCTTATTTTTCTATAAAAGATGATATACATGTTATAAATGATATGGTATTTAATTTAAATTCTTGTATAATTCCTCAACCTCTAAGAAAAGAAATGATAAAATTAGTACACGAGGGCCATCAAGGCATAAATAGTTGCAAAAGATTAGCTAGAGAGTCTATGTATTGGCCTAATATGAATAATGACATTGAAAATTTTGTAAACCAATGTGAAGTATGCTTAACATATGGTAGAAATAATAGCAAAGAACCTATAATACATCATGATTACAAGTTATTGCCTTGGAATAAGGTAGGCATTGATTTTTTTGAATTTAATAAGAAAATATATTTAATTGTAGTAGATTATTTCTCTAAATATTTGGAATTAGTTCTCTTAAATAATAAATATAATAGTAATATAGTAATAACACACTTAAAATCAATATTTGCTAGACACGGAATACCTAGTATTATGATATCAGATAATGGACCTCCATTTAATTCAATATTATTTAAAAAGTTTAGTGAAGAATGGGGTATTCAACATATCACATCTAGTCCATATCATAGCAAGTCTAATGGTTTAGTAGAGAGATCTATAGGTACAATTAAGAACATTTTAGTCAAATCCTTACAAGATAATACTGATCCTTATATTGCCTTATTAAATTATCGCAATACTCCTAAAAATCGGATTATTCTCCAGCTCAAATTAGTATGTCAAGATCTTTGCGAACTAGGTTACCTATAGTAGATACAAATTTAGAACCAAAACTATGTGATTACAAAAAAAATAAAACAACATATTGAATCTGAACAGCATAAAACTGAATTTTATTATAACCAGCATTCTAGAGAGTTATTACCCTTATTAGTTAATGATCATGTAATGTTTAAAAAAGATCCAAGATCTCATTGGTATCCAGGAATTGTTGTTGAAGTAGGTCCCGAACCTCGATCATACATTATTAAAGGCCCACACGGTATTTATCGTAGAAATAGGCAGTTCATCCGTAAAGTTTCCAATAGTATTTTTTCTGACCCTGTTGATGATAATTTTCATATAGCACCTGAACCCAATTGTAATATTGATTTTTATAATGAAGAAACCATAGAAAATTCAAATAATTGTAATATTTCACTGAATAACTCTAATTCTATAACCACTCCCATATCTCCGTTACCTTCTGCTGGTAGCAGAGCTCACTCACGCTATGGAAGAGTTTATAGACCGACAAATAGATATAATTCATAAATGTTTAGTTTTGATAAATAGTTTTAACATAATTTAAGTTTTCTTGGAAGAAATTTTTTTAGTTTGTTATGATAATATTGTTTTGACATATCGAAATGTAATTGTCAATATATATTTATTTTTTAAAGAGAGGAAAGGCATAGGGATTTATGCTTAAGTTTTGTTTATGTTTGAAATATTATTTAATGTAATTAGGTATATAATAATTTAATTATTTATTGTACATAATACTGAAAAAGGGAGATGTTGTATATTATAAAAATGTAATTGTCTGTCTTGACGTGGGCAAGAAATGTCAGTTAAATAAATAGACTCAACATGAAATAATATGTATTTTATTTATCACAATTACTAATACACCCCAGAAGGGAAACGGTCGTGATGACACTTTAAAAAACTAATTATAAATAAAACTAAACTAAAAATAACTATGAAATTAAAACTATTCCACAAAATAAACTAAGGACTTACCACCAGGGAGGGTACCTTAAACGCTCGCCGCATTTTCTCGTTGAATTATTATGGAAATATTTTGTTTTAGGTAGTTATGGCATTTGGGATCGCCACACTCTTGAAAAATTCGTTTACCCAGCTCTTTAATGAATTTGTGGGTATCAAAAGAATATATAATAATATCTGATTTGCCATAGTAAATGTATGGAAGGGCTTACCATTAATCCAAAAGACACAAGCCATATTAGTAGAAGTTGCACCCAAATTTTTGTAGTTGTGTAGATTTGGGAATACATGTCGTAGTATGCGATGAGAATATATCTGAAAAAAGAAGATAAAACACGTTAAATTAATCTAGAATGAAGAATCTATTGAGAAAAGAAAGAAGACAAATTTCTAAGCATTACATGGATTCACAGTACGGGTGCCGGGTCCATCGTGTGTGGGTAATAGATGAGAAGAATGGTGTCTCGCTTGCGACCGACAATAGGCTGGTTTAAGAAAAGGAGGCCTCCCTTTTTTTATTTTATTGCGCGATAATACGCTCACCATCCACCATTCTGCTCCTCTCCCTACCCAACCAAATACTGTATGATTCCGTTAATGCCGTCTTGGAAGCTCGTTCCATAAATGTATTGACGGCAGACCTGCTTAGGCCCAATTCTTTCAGTAAGTAATGCAAAGATTTTGCTGGAACTCCTCTCGCACCAGCTTCCACTGCGTAAAGCTGAGTCTTGAATCCGTTCCTGATCATTTCTTCTGTGAGATCATAATATTTATTCGACTTCATGTTGTGGTCTTTTAGAATATTTGATTCCCACGGAACGGTAAGTTCAATAAGGATAACTTTTTTCAAGTTCCTAGAAAACACTAAGATGTCTGGCCTATAGGCTGATACAGCTAGTTCATCTGGGATCTTATAATAGTGTTCAAATGTATCCATGAGAATTTTCCAGTCTGATGCGGCGCCAAGGATCGAGGTGGGCTTGCATTTAGTTTTCGTGCTTTGCACTTCCTTTACAAATGTGGTCAAAGTTTTATTTGTAGTCAGTCCCTTTCTGGCTCTTGCAATAGAAAGACTTACTGCTTCACGGATAACACCAAGGACTTTGTCATGTCGGCGTGAGTAATAGCCCTTTTCTAGAAGAGTAACGCACCCTACAAGTGTGTGTCTAGCAGTTCCTATGGCAGCACCACAAAATGTAGTTCTTTTCCGTAGCTTTTCCCCACCTTACCAGATTACTCTGGTCCGGGAGGGACATTTGAAAAGCGTTTAGGTAGAATTTTAGCAACGTTGGAGACCAATCGTACCTACATTAGTGTGCGCCACTTTAAAGCAAAAATCGCCCAAAGTTAGCCAGTCATTTAGAGTCGAAGCGAGTTTACTTGTACAAATCTTTTATCTTATATAGGGATTTGATGTAAATTGTTTTCACAATATGCATTTTTAGATAAATTATTCCAAGATTACAAGTAGAAAAAACCCTTTATTTTATACGGGGTGACTTTGCATGGTCTTACGTTAGAATAATAAGGTAATCTCAAATCCTGCCTACCATCAATTGCGTGCAGACTCACATGTTATGCTTACAAAAAAAAGGTTATTATAGACCAAGTCAACATATTCCGTGGGAAAAAATCCATTGTTTGCCTGTCTTCCGTTTAAGCACCATTGAGTTGTACTAAAGTGGTAGTTATATCCTTGTATTAAGGTACACTTGGTTTGGGTATGATGGCTTAAAGATAAGAGCTCTTTGCATACTGATCTTAAACATAGATTAAACTTCATTGTTTAAAATAATTCATTCATTCGTTACAGCCCCTAGAACACAGCGTCCTAGACCTCCACTGCTGGATATGGGCCTTCCAGAACATATGTATATCTGATCTACCAAGACTGGGGTTAGAAGACGAGAGTCTTCAACGAATGCTTCTTCCACGCGTAATATCGTACAGAGCAGAGACGTGGACACTGACAGCGGGTGTAATCTTGTATTAAGTTCCTTCGTCTAATCCCTCTGATAGATAGAATTCGAACGTTGATATTTGTCAGAGAACCAAAGTTACTGATATAGCTTTTAAAATTAGCAGAACCGACGACCGACGCGAATGGGGTAAATGGAGACTATACACGGGACGATGCAGAGTGGGACGAACCCCAGCCAGATCGACGGATAACCTGAAGAATGTGGGGGTTGGATGATAGTTGCAAAAGATCGCGTGCAGTGGCGAGCCTACCAGCAGTGGACAGATGCAGCCATCACGACCGTAATATCCTTGCAGTGGTCAGAAACGTTAGAATGATCCAGCATACCTTTAGCTGACTGTACGTATGTTTTTCGTGAAGTGTAGGTTTCGGCAAATTAATACAATATCGCAGTTATTAGAAAAGTGCTTTATTCAATTTCATTCAGTATTATGAATAATTGAATATGTAATGAAAGTTATTTCGTTTTCATGTATTAGGCAAGGATAATGATAGAATAGAATTAACGTATTTTAGCGACAATATTATTCTTACAAACTGCCTCCGTGGACTAGCGGTTAAGTCCGTGGATTTAGACTTGGAGGTACCGGGTTCGATTCCTGGTCGGGACACAAAAATATTTATTAATGTAAATTAAAATAGATTTAATTTATTTGTGATATTTCTTGAGTTTGGTTCGCTGGAAACATCGACGAGCTTGCCACTTCTCATGATTGCCTATAGTAAAGTTGACTAAATGTGAATCCGCTTATTCATAAGCGTGGTTTCTGACCAACCCGAAAGGGAAACGGTCGTGATAATACTTTACTTTATTTTCATTTTGTTTTTCTCAGAATAATCATACATATCATAGTTACAGTTAGTACATCTACCTTGGACAGACTATACAATTAGGCATAGCCAACTTCAGCAAAGAAGCCGACAGACGCATTCAGCTAGGATGGGCGGCATTCGGGAAGCTGCGCCACATCTTCCTATCAAACATACCCCAGTCTTTGAAGACGAGAGTTTTCAACCAGTGCGTTCTTCCAGTGCTGTCGTACGGAGCAGAAACGTGGACACTAACAGTGGGTCTGGTCCACAAATTTAAGGTCGCTTCATCGGGCTATGGAGAGAGCTATGCTCGGTATTTCTCTGATGGATAAAGTCCGTAACGAGGAAATCAGTCGGAGAACCAAAGTTACTGATATAGCCTTCAAAATTAGTAAGCTGAAGTGGCAATGGGCTGGACATGTCTGTCGTAGAACCGATGAACGATGGAGTAGACGAGTTCTAGAGTGGAGACCACGTACGGGAGGACGCAGAGTGGGTCGACCCCCCGCTAGATGGACGGATGACCTGAGGAAGGTGGGGGTTGGATGAGGGTGGCAGGAGATCGTGTGAAGTGGTGAGCCTTGGGGGAGGCCTATATCCAGCAGTGGAGACACAGGCTGATGATGATGATGATGATCATAGTTCCAACAGACATTCAGATTCATTTACCGTGTCATCAGCTCGCTAGTGGATCTTTTTAATTCTTTTACTACGTCTATAAGACGCGCGATGGCCGACGAGCACTTCAGGCGAATAGAGGTTGTTTAGGTAGTATGGCAGTATTGAATTGTACTATTTTATATGTTTTTTTTTATGTAAATTCTCATGTTTTATTATTATTTTTTGTTCAAGGTGTAACTATAAGTGGAAACTGTTAATTGGCTTTATTGTATCCAATCTTGAGCCTACTAGTGTAAACTAGCTGTAAGTTTTCCAAGCATAATAAATAAAATAAATAGAACAGCTTGCCTTTTTATTTATTATTTAATAATAATAATAATTAACTTTAAAAAATTGTTAATATTTATATACCTATCTCTTAGGTCGACTTTTGTAGCTCACAACCACCTGTTAGAACCTAAATAAATGTACCAAAAGTTAATAAATAAATTATTGAAATTATTGATTTTACTATTTAATATTATTAGGTAAACTTTTTAAACTTTCGCGCATATTCATAATAGTTTTTTTATAATTTTAACGGGTCTTTACGCGATTTACCTTAGAGACATATTTCTCCCGACGTTTCAGCCAAGTTGCATTGGCCGTGGTAACGGGTCGACTGAAGCTATGCGGTGTAGTGTCGTACATACTGGGCGGTAGATGTAAACCTACCCACTTATCACTTTTAAAGAAACACAAAAATTTCAATCGAGAGGGGGGTTATAAGCTATCTTCATCGTGGAATCCAGTAATCAATAGGTTACGACGCCGGAAAAAATCGCCCGGTGTCGCCAAGGATATTGTAAGTGTCGTGTGTCGTGATTTCTAAAAACTCTAAAAGTGATAAGTGGGTAGGTTTACATCTACCGCCCAGTATGTACGAGACTACACCGCATAGCTTCAGTCGACCCGTGACCACGGCCAATGCAACTTGGCTGAAACTTCGGGAGAAATATGTCTCTAAGGTAAATCGCGTAAAGACCCGTTAAAATTATAAAAAAAACTATTATTAGGTAAACCATACAGCACTTAACAAAAGCTTAGCACGACATTGTGACCTTGCGCCCACTGATGATAAGTGGCGTGCGAGGTCCATGGGGGACATCAGTCCCTAACACTATGTTGGCTTAACTGAGCATGACGGCAATTCGAGCCTGATCCCGAAACGTGTGGATACACTTTACTGGGTTTATCGGATTATCATTACCACCATCAGTCCGCCTAGTAGTCCTCTGTACCTAGGACCACCCCAAAGGTGAGAACAGTATTCCACGCATGATCTGATCTGCGCTTTGTACAGCAACAGTCTAATAGACCTTGTTCAATATTACGAGCTTTTTTGACTCTGTTTTGGTGATGGAATTTAGTTCCGGTGGTTAAGGTTCGAGTGTAATTCCACCCCGAGAATGCATATATAACACGCAATGCAAACGCAACGCAAATAATCATTTAAATAAAATATTGGACATAAACTTAACTACAAATACAAGACCTCGTTGTGGTGCAGTTCTGTATATGTTTTATTTTGTAAATATGATATAGCTGAGTTTTCCTTGCAGATTCCTTTCTCAGTCAGATTAAACATTAACAGGTCACTGGATAGTCTTCTGCTAACAGCTTACTTATTGGACCACTTTGCTGCTTAGTCTTCTACTAGCAGGAGTAGAATCATTCAAAATTATTAAATTAATGACGTTTTATAAATGCCTGTAATAGGTTTACGTGAATAAAGATATTTTGACTTTTGACCTAAAAATATTATTTCTATCCTATCCTCTGACATCTATCCTCTATATCCTAATGACTCTGATATATTTAGAAACTGGGAATATATTTGACATCACAAAATAAATCTAATACTTATGTAATCAGTGTTTTAGTCGAAGATGATGGTATAGCTGATATAATAATAATAAATAATAAATATTTCCAGACAGGTTACACAGCGCCATCTAGTTTCCGTGGTAAGCAACGAGGCTTGTGTTACGGAAACTAGATGGTTGATAAACTACATATTATACTTTTTTTTTGTAAATATATACATATTATACATATAAACACCCAGACCAAGACAAATTATACAATGTACAACTTGCCCCCGGTGGGAATCGAACCCACGACCTCCCGAGTACACGGCAACGTTTGTTACCACTAGACCACGGAGGCGGTCATATGATGGGTCCACCCATAGTATATAGTAGCTGCTGGTTATTTTATAATCTACATGATAATAAACTATGGAGGAAACTATGTATTGACAATATCCAAGTGTTGTTGTGACAAACAAAGGAAATAAATGATTTGATTTGATTTATATATAGTGTATTATTAACCTTTGATTAATTTTTTAAATTTCATCAACGTTTTTTATTTTGGATTTATTGTATTTAGAATTTATATTTATGTAAATTTTAGATTTAGTGTAATTGAGACCCCATAATACCGGCCCTCCTAGTGTGGGTCTACAATAGACATAGGATTTTATTGGAAATAAACGATTATTATTATTATTAATGTATAATGAAAATATAAAACCCAGTGTAGATTAGCCCGTGATTTTAAACATCTGTAGATTAGGTGCGAGTAGATACATCAAAAGCTCTAAAATCATGCGGTCGGTGCGCGCGCGCCGAAAATAAAGCTATAAAAATACCCATATATGAAAAATATTTAATGGGGTTTTTGCGCAATACATTGCTAAAGTACAAACGCAGGTTTAAAAAAATCTGGCCTTAATAGGCTGTCGACCTAATTTCAAACAAATACAGTTAATTATTAGGTCGCTATGCATTGCTTGTAATTAATGCAATTATATTCGTCCATCGTTGCATCCGTTAGATGTAGAAAAACTACACTCTTCGCACTGATTGCTGATTGCATACTAATTATATATCTAGTGATAAAAAATATATTACCATGCGATTTATTCGTTCGTTCGTCACACAACTCTGTCCTCTCCATTCCTTCACATCATTCTGGTTTCATGTTTTTTTTTTTTTTTTTTTTTTTATACTAGCACGACATGTGACCCTGCGCCCACCTGATGGTAAGTGGCGCGCAGGGTCCATGAATGTTAGCAACTGGAATCAGACCCTTATATCCGACATCAGTCCCTAACACTATGCCGGCTTGACTAGATGCCTTTTCACACTTCGCTTGAAGGACTCCAGGTTATAGGAAAGTGCAAACACAGAGGCTGGAAGAGCATTCCACATCTTTATTGTGCGACAGATGTATGAGTCACCAAATTTATAGGTACGCGAAGGGATAGTGACTACGGTATGTGGGTGCATATTCTGACCTGTGCGTGTGGTTCGGTTGCGGAATGGGGAGGAAGGAATTAGGTTATAGAGCTCTTCAGAGCACTCACCATAGTATAGCCGGTAGAAGACGCTCAGAGAAGCTACATCTCGGCGAAGCTGCAGGGATTCGAGAGTTCCAGATGTCTGACTCTTTCGCAATTGTTGCAGTAAATCTTTGGAACACTTTGCCGGACACTATTCGGCATCCAACAGAATAATATTCAAAATATTGGTATACTCACATTACTTAAACAGCTCCCTACAGCGTGTATAAGTGGATATTGTATGTAGTATATATGACCGCCTCCGTGGTCTAGTGGTAACAAACGTTGCCGTGAACTCGGGAGGTCGTGGGTTCGATTCCCACCGGGGGCAAGTTGTACATTGTATAATTTGTCTCGGTCTGGGTGTTTATATGTATATATTTACAACAAAAAAAAAGTATAATATGTAGTTTATCAACCATATAGTTTCCGTAACACAAGCCTCGTAGCTTACCACGGAAATTAGATGGCGCTCTGTGACCTGTCTGGAAATATTTATTATTTATTTATATATATATATATATATATATATATTATTAATAAATATAATTATTATTTAATAATGATCAGTCTTAAATACGTTTTCGCACCTACTCTTCGATCTAAATTATACTTTTTATTGTCCCAAAGGTTGGCTGTCAAAGAATGTCTAGCGGCATTAAGCCCGCCCCTTGTACATAGTGCAATAAAGTTTTAAATAAATAAAAAAAAAATGTTATACAGTTATTTTACATTTTAAGGACAAGGTACCAACACTGATGTATGGAAGCGATACGTGGATTCGTCAGAATACGCATGAGAGTAGGGTTAATGCAGTAGAAATGAGGTCGTTGCGTCGGATATGCGGCATCACTTTGGCGGACCGCATACGTAACGTCGAATTACGGAAAAGGGTTGGTACAAAAAAAAGCTTAGGGACAAAAATAAGGAAGGGCATGCTACGATGGTTCGGGCATGTTGAAAGGATGAGCGAAGAAAGATTGACGAACCAGGTATATAATGCGAAAGTTGTGGGTAAAAGAGGCCCTGGCAGATCGAGACTCACATATCACGATCAAATAGATAAAACACAAGCTGAAGATAAATTAAAAAGACTTAGTAACAAAAGGGCATGTATGAATGTCGACGAAGCGAAAGAGGTATGTCGTGATCGTGTCAAATGGCGCTCAATGGGGTGTATCACTAACTTTTTATCACGATAGATGGCGCATGATAGACGGTACCCGATATAACTGTCAGTTGCATATAAAACTTGTATTTTTATTACGAAATTTATTATTTTCTGGTTATATTGCCGAAGTGAGCAGCTTTTAATCAACAAATCGAGATTTCCAAGCGAAATCAAAAATATGGTGATCTCAAAATTGCCTTTCTATTAATTAAACCTTTTTTCTTTTTAAAGACAGTGTTCGCTTTCCTAATTCGTTTCTTAAGGTAGGTAACGTTATGTTAAAATATTTTTTTTTGTTATAAAATTAAAAAAACCACAATAACATTAAAAAAATTATCCGTCATAGCTGTAAACAACATCTACAAAAAGCTTTGCCTGATACACCCCATTGTCTCTACCTACCCCGCAAGGTATTTGGCGTGAAGATATGTATGTATGTGTATGCATAAGTACACATTTATAATATTAGTATAGATTAATAAATACCATTAAGTGTTACAGGTCAGTGGCCTACTAACAAGGCGATGTCTGTTTGTTTGTCTGTCGGCACGTCTGTGTAGTTTAGTGGACCGTGAAAAGAAATTCAATAATGTAAAATACACTGGTCATGTTTTGTGACATACATATCCATAAGGCGAGTTCATATAATTTATTTTATTTAAAAACTTATTTGCACTATCTACAAATGCGCACTTAATACCTAATACATACATAACAATATTAGATTTTTGTCATAGATTAACAACGAGCACGTTAATCCGCGCGTCAGTCCTGGTTCCACTAATACCAACTTGTGGAAACGGTAATAAATTGTCATTAAAAATAGACATCAGACTCACCAACCCGTCTGGCCAGCGTGGCAAGTGTAGGCCAAATTCTCCAGATATATGTTCTGGAAGGCCCATCTTTAACAGTGGAGGTCTAGGACGCTGTGTTCTAGGGGCTGTGATGAATATTAGATCATCATCAGCCTGTGTCTCTCCACTGCTGGATATAGGCCTCGATTTGCCTAGTGATTTGTGTAATGCAATGGCATTTTTTTTTTTTTTTTAAGTCATTACTCAAGTTTTTTCCATTTGAGCCCAATTCACTAACTTTTTATCACTATAGATGACGCATGATAGATGGTACCTAATATAACTGTCAGTTGCATAGAAATCTTGTATTTTTATTACGAAATTTATTATTTTTTGGATATTATGCCGAAGTGAGCAGCTTTTAAGGGTACAAATCGAGATTTCCAAGCGGAATCAAACATATGGCGATCTCAAAATTTCCGTTCAATTAATTTAACCTTTTTTCTTTTTAAGACGGTTTTCGCTTTCTTAGTTCGTCTTTTAAGGTAGGTAACGTTAAAATACATATTTCTGTTATAAAAATGAACTAGTCACAGAAATGAAAGAGGGATGTGCAGAAAAAGGACTCCGTTTGAATGCGAGAAAAACCAAGGTACTAGTGTTTGAAAGAAGAAGGATGACAACCGTGATGATAAAGATTGATGATGAAACTCTAGAACAAGTAAATGAAACTATATATCTGGGCAGTGTTTTCACTGCGGATGGGAAGTATGATAGGGATGTTGAAAGAAGAGTGAACGCGGGAAATAGTGTCAACGGTGCCCTGGGGTCACTGAGCGCCAGTCGGAATGTCAGTGACAAAGCTCGACTCGCCATACACAATGCCATGCTGGTACCAACACTGATATATGGAAGCGAGACGTGGATATGTCAGAATACGCATGAGAGTATAGTTAATGCAGTAGAAATGAGATCGTTGCGTCGGATATGCGGCGTCACTTTGACGGACCGCATACGCAATGACGAAATACGAAAAAGGGTAGGTATGAAAGAAAGCATAGGGACAAAAATAAGGAAAGGCATGCTTCGATGGTTCGGGCATGTTGAAAGGATGAATATGAACATGTAGGGAGTATTACAAATAGAGATGTAACCACTTGAAGTACTAAAACAGTCAATTAAATAGTATACGGGTATTTATTTACGTACAATGTGTTTGGAAATACAAATTAATATTAATAAAGAGATGTGATAATTTGTGTAAGGGATTTGGGGCGTTCACCTCTCATACAGTGACATAAATTGATGGTGCTTTAATTTCTAAATGAATAGTGTACAGTCGTTAAAGAAAGTAGTTTAGCGTATAGTTTAGTACAGTCAGATCAAAACCTCTCCGTGGTCTAGCGATTAAGTCCGTGGATTAAGACTCGAAGGTACCGGGTTCGATTCCTGGTCGGGACACAAAAATATTTATTATATATGCAATAAAGAATTTATCTATCTATCTATCTAAAGTATATACAACTGTATCCCTTACGGGGTGGTCAGAACCACGCTTATAAAGAAGCGGATTCACATTTAGCCAACTTTACTATAGGCCCATTATGACAATTGGCAATCTCGTCGTTGTTTCTAGCGTACCAAACTCTAGGAATATCACAAATAAATTATTGCGTCCCGACCAGAAATCGAACTCCGTACTTTAAAGATTTTTATCTTCAAACATTGTGTTTATACGAGTAAAGAAGCCTGGATCACTTGAAGGACATTTATATATCTCGTTTCTCTTTTTTTTTTTTTTATACGGAGCACGACATGTGACACCGCGCCCACCTGATGGTAAGCGGTACGCGAGGTCCAAGAATGGGAGCAACTGACGCCAGCCTCGGACGACCGACATCAGTCCCTACCACTATGCCGGCCTATAAAGATGCTTTTTCACACTTCGTTTGAAGGACTCCAGGTTATAGGAGTGGGGAAATACTGGGAGAGCATTCCACATCTTCAGCGTGCGACAGATGTAAGAGTCTCCAAATTTGTATGTACGCGTAGGGATAGTGGCTACGGTATGTGGATGCATATTTTGGCCTGTGCGAGTGGTCCGGTTGCGGAATAGAGAAGAAGGGATAAGGTCGTGGAGCTCTTCAGAACATTCACCGTAGTATAGCTTGTAGAATACGCTCAGGGAGGCCACATCTCGGCGAAGCTGCAGCGATTCGAGAGTTTTTTAGTAGTGAACCGATTTTGATAAGGTTTATTTTGAAATATAGGTATTAAACACCGATTAACAGTAATAGCGACTATGGAGAGAAGGGAGGCGGATTTGTTTTTGTTTAGAAAATAAGGGCAAACATCTGATAGTCTTTGTGGAAGACGTTGTGTTGTTTCTGACGTATCTTCTAACTAGTGCACCGATTTTTATGAGGTTTGTTTTAGAATAATAGGTATTAGAACGTACTTACCGATTAATAGTAATAGCGACCATGGAGAGAAGGGACACTGCTTCATTTCCGTAGAAAACGAAGGCAAACATCTGGCAGAGTCGCGGTCCCAATGCCCATTCTTCTCGGATGTATCTGTTTGCTGTTAAAGGCAGGTTGATGCTGCAGAATAGGAGGTCCGAGACGCAGAGCGAGAGGACAAACATGCTGGTCACGTGACCTCGCAGCTTCGGGTGCATCAGCAGAGCAATCGTTGTTACCGAATTACCTGTAATGATAAAAAATAGGTATCATTTAAAAAGCCAGAAGCTCTTTAACCAGTGCATCATCAGTCTCTGTCTCTTTACTGCTGGATGTAGGCCATCACCAAGGCTCGCTACTGCACGCAGTCTTATGTAACTGTCATCCAACCTCCGCCAGCGACCTTCTTCAGGTCATCCTTCCATCTGGCAAGTCATTCCACTCTACTTCGTCTTCACTTTAGAACCCGCGTGTAAGGAACACTGATGAAGAGGGGTTGTAAGAACACTTTCCTTAAAATCCCAAAGAGGTCGGTTCGAGCCCCGGCATGTACCAATAAGAAACACACTTTTTTTACGTACATTTGTCATAGATTTACAACATAGAGCAACAACTTATTTGTTATTTCCAATTCATCTACTACACGGCTAATAGATACTTTTGTCGCTCTCTCGACTACTACGATAAGGAATTCTCTCATCTTGACTTATTTAACTGTAAACTAAATTAAAATAATATAAAATTTCTAATGTGTAGCTGTTTATATATGTAGTATTAGTAATATATATATATTATAATAATTTAAATTTATTTCAACAAAATAACAATAATAACTAAAAAAAACATAAAACTAAATATATAAAATCATCTAACATTCATTCACATTCAATCATTCATTCGTTCCTTCAAACATACCTGCTCCATCCTCACAGCCTATCCATCTCACTCGCTTTCTGGTTCCTCTGATCCTTAAGCTTATAGCCCTTATTACAGAAATTTGTATTTTTGTTTTTGGCTTCTGCCATTTTTCAGAAAGCCGTGAAGTGGTCTTTTTGACAAAAGCCGCGTACTCAGCACCTAATGAGCCATCACACGAGATAACCAACGGCGTAAATGAAGCTCTGAGATCTTCTGCTGCCCTGTCGTATTTACGGTGTTTCTCGTGTGAATGGGTTTGGGAGATGCTTCCCCAGGTACGGGTTCCGTATGAGGTTGCGTCGGCATTAACAATGCGAACATCAAAAAACGCTTTCCTCGCTGGTTCCCATACTCCGTGAAGCATTAAGTCTCCCACAAGTGCGGGCTGACTAAAAGTTGCATCTCGCATAATTGGCTCAATTGTTCCAGTTCCCCAAGCAATATCCGCCCAACCCTTGCAATCGTCACGATGATGGTCGTGGCCCTGCTTCACCAGTCCGCCTTTTTTGCAGTTTAATGCATGGTTTAGATCAAAATTATGTTCACCACATCCATCACATTTTTCGGGCATTCTAGTCGGCTCTCGGCCATATCGGATAGCTAAGCCATCTCGAAATTGTGTTGCAGTTAGGTCAGTATTGTCGACTGCTGTGGGCAGAACTGTGAGCCATTGTGACGATCTTGTTTCTATTGCTCTTTTTACACTTGTTTGTGCTTTATAATCTGATAATTTTGATATAATTGTTTTACTTAAATCTGTTTCTCTTTGCAATTTATTTTTTCTTTCTTCATTCATAATACGTGTTGCATTAATTTGGTGTATTAGTAATATTGTTTCTGCTATATTATAACTTAGTAATCCAATTCAATTTTGATGTTAATCATTTTATTTTTTGCTTAATTGTTAATCTGCTGTGCTTATTTGTGTTTTCGTTTATTGTATTTTGTGTTAATTCTCGACACTCAAATCAAATTGTTTATTTATTCGAAGTTTTTCTTACAAGGACTTATAAATAACGTTGCTGTGCCAATGTCAGCAATTGTAAGCTCCCAGGAGAACATAATAAAACATGCAGCAGACAAATACAAACATGCGTTGAATATTTTTTGAAAATAACAAACCTAAATCTAATATATAGTATAAACATTTATATAATAAAATCAAAACTTATAATTACTAAATATGCTAGGGCATGTACTGCAGTAAGTAGGAGTGTCAGTGTACTAATGTTTGTGTGGACACTCAAGGTCTTGGCAAAATAAAAAATAAAAAATAAACACCACCGTTCCCGTGCCTCGTAGAGCACGTTAAGCCGCCGCCGGTCCCGGTTTCACTTATACCAACTTGTGGAATCGTTAATAAATTGTCATAAAAAAATTGACATCAGACCCTCGCCAACTCGTCTTGCCAGCGTGGCATTTTTGAGATACGAGTATATGTTCTGGAATGCTGGTTAATAAATGTTTTTATTCGACAAAAGAATACCTAGACACTAAGCACGACAAAGTCATGTGACTAAATAAATATTTGTATGCTAGAAATAGCGAAGCATGTGATATATTTACATCCCTGTACCTACCATGTTTCTGACAAATAAATTATTTCATTTCATTTCATTTCAAAGGGCCATCTCCAGCGTGGAGGTCTAGAAAGCTGTGCTCTAGAGGATCTAATGATGATGACGATACTAGCTACAGCGATATTTTATCAAAAAACAACCCAAATATAAACAATAACACCTGCGAGCCATTTCTGTCAATTGTCATAATAATCGAGGCGATTATTATAGATGGCACTTAGCGGAATTAAAGGCCACACCAAACTGAATGCGGAAATACAGTACTTTTTCATTAAAACAAAACGCGATATATTGTTCACTACTCTCATTACAGTCCCTAGAACACATGTCCTAGAGACCTCCACTGTTGGTGATAGGCCTTCCAGAACATATATCTGGAGAAATTTTCCTACATTCGCCACGCTGGCCAGACGGGTTGACGAGGATCTGATGTCAATTTTTAATGACAATTTATTAACGATTCCACAAGTTGGTTTTAGTGAAACCGGGCCCGACGCGGACGGTTTAACATGCTCTCCGATGCACAGGAACGGTGGTGTTGTAAATCAGTGACAAATGTACGAAAGAAAAGTGTATTTCTCATTGGTACATGCCGGGGGTGACGGGGTTGAACCTATTAGTATTGCTCTAACGGAAAATATATATTTATTTCTAATTGTAGTAGGGAAACCTTGAGAGACTTTAATATAATAAATATTTCCAGACAGGTCACACAGCGCCATCTAGTTTCCGTGGTAAGCTACGAGGCTTGTGTTACGGAAACTAGATGGTTGATAAACGGAGGCGGTCAAACTTTAGTTTCTGTCCGCAAACTACTATCTCGAGTAGTACTGGTTTACTTGAAATTTGGAATGGTCATAGAATTTGTTGACCAACATATATATATATGTATACTGTTCGCGCCGATGGCCAATAATTAAAAGTAATTCGACCAATTTTGGATGGTTAGGCGTTATTGTGATTTATCGGTGCATAAACAGACGTCCTAATTTGTTACCCCTACACCTTTGTCCTGTCTCTTTCTGTCCGCTTCCTTTCTACATTACCTATCCCGCTCACGCTGCGCTTGCGCACCTGAAAAGAAGAAATATATGACGGACCGCCGTGTGTGCGACGGCAGTCGTGGTCGCGCAGTCGTTGTTCTCGAGACGTCATAGAAGACGACGAAGAAATCGCCGCGATCGTTGCTATTATACTCGCATTAGAAAAACCCCGCAAAATTAGTGATATTTACAAGTGCTGGTGCCGAGGACATCAGGTGAGTTCCTTTACCAGTTTCCTCTCTTGTTTGTTGATTGCACCAATTGTCACAGTATCGTCTGTGAATTCTAAGTTGGCGATTACCGCAACCTCGCTTTTTTTTTATACAGTCCGCTAAACCCGCGCCATCATAAGTTGGTCACTTCGGCCGCATTGGTTCGTTTCGTTTTTAAATTAAAATAAGTAAAATCGCTAAAATGTCGTCAGATGCGAAATTAGAACTGAAGTTAAGAAAAGTAAACGCAAAATTGTCGGCTCATTTTAGCCAAATACAATCATGCTATGATTGTATCACTCGCGATGTGAAGGAAAATGAAGAATTGTCCAGTATATTTATGACTAAATCTTCGACTATCGATTTAATACGTTCCGAATTCGTTAATATGTTAGATGAAAAAGTTGAAATCGAATTAGCCCTCCATCCTGATAAGGAACCGAATTACAAAGCATTAAACTCGTTCCAAGATTTATTCTCGAAAATAAAATACACGGAAGCATGCATTCTCTCGTCACGTAACGAATCGAAATCGAATGTGGGTAAAACCCAAACCCTTGAACACCGTTCCAAACTACCTCGCCTAGAATTATGCTCGTTTAATGGTGAAATCGAAAATTGGCCTACGTTTTACGAAAACTTTAGGACGGTTATCCACGAAAATAAAAACTTGTCTGACGGCGAAAGAATTCAATACTTAGTCGGCAAGCTAACGGGAAAGGCACAGAATATCTGCCACGGGTTCCTACCTACAGCCGAGAACTATACAGTTCTGTGGACAACCCTCGTGGATAAATATAACGACAAAAGGCTTTTGGGGTCGACATACTTGGACCAATTGTTCAAATTGCCAAATGTCGGAAATGCGAATCCAACGAACCTAGAAAGTTATATTGATAGGTTTGCCTCGTTAATTTGTGCTTTAAAGCAGTTAAACCTAGATAGTTTATTGGATTTTGTTTTTATTTATATAGGTACGAAAAACCTGGACGTGGAAACGGTCAAATCATTTGAAATGTCGTTGTCGCATAAGAATGTATTTCCACCCGTGTCGCAATTTGTCGAGTTTATTAGAGAACAATCGCGAGTCTTGCTCCGCGCTAGTAGCTCTGTCAAACCATCGTCGTCGTATGGTCATAACAGACCTCCCAGATCAACGGTTACTAAGACTTTCGTGAATATCAGCCGTGGTTCATGTATTGTTTGCGATTCGAGCGACCACGTACAGCCTTATCAATGTAGCCAGTTTCTGGGTATGTCGCCTAAGGATAGATATAGATTCGTTAAAGCGAACAGATTATGTTTAAATTGTTTAAGTGGAAGACATGTTGCTCGGAGATGCAAATCACAAAATAAATGTCTTCAATGCTCCAGCGCCCATCACTCTCTGTTACACTTTGGAATGGATAACGCCAACTCGCTCTCGCCTGCGCCCGCGGCTGCCGTAGTCGAGCAGCCGTCGGTTGAGTCGATACAGTCTTCCATTGCCGCTTCTGGTAGCGGCGACCCTTCGTCGGTGTCTTTATGCGCGGTCAATGGATATCGTGACGAAATTAATTCTCATACGAAAACCGTTTTGCTTGGTACAGCTTTATGTAACGTGATGGATGCCGATGGGAATAAACAAACAATTCGTGTATTAGTAGACAGCGCGTCGCAAAGAGACATAATTTCAAGTGCTTGTTGTCATCATTTAAAACTGCAATTACGATCGCCGGAAATCACGCATATTGCCGGGGTTGGGGATGTTAGCAACCCCGTTTTAGGAACCACTTCCTTAACGATCCGTTCCCGATTTGATGATTCTATCCGTTTTACGATCCAACCGTTAGTAGTCGCGCGTATCACGAGCAAATTACCTAGCACGTCTGTTATGTTTTCTAGTTTAAATTATTTAAATAGCCTTCCACTTGCAGACTGTCGCTATTATAAACCCGCAGATATTGACATGATTGTTGGAGCTGAGGTATTCGCTCGAATACTACGCTCAAATACGATCTCTCGCGCGCCTGGCGAACCAGTCGCTATCGAAACTGTATTGGGATATTTGATTGTTGGAGAAGCTCCGGCAATGGACGTTCCTCGGGATAATATGAGTCACACCTTTTGTTCTACTGATATATCATTAGATATTAATAAATTTTTCGAATTGGAGGACGTTCCGGATGTCGCGCTCCCTCTCACCTCGGAGGAAAAGGAGTGTGAATCTATTTTTCGTGCCACCACCTCGCGTGACGCGAGTGGCCGCTATACGCTGACGCTTCCTTTTAAGCGTGACGCATCGATTTTGGGAGATTCCTTGCTCAACGCTACTCGCTCGTTTTACGCTTTGGAGCGTAAGTTTCAATCGAATCCGTCGTTTAAATTAGAGTACGACAACATCATTAGAGACTATTTGGAAAAAAAATATCTAACTCCGGTCGCACATACGAGGGAGGGGGATTTGCCACAGTATGTTATCCCTCACCACGCCGTAGCTCGCCGAGATAAAGCTACAACGAAACTGCGCGTAGTCCTGGACGCGAGTAGAAAAACTACTTCGGGATTTTCGTTAAATGATGTTTTACATACTGGCCCCAACCTGCAAAACAATTTGTTTAAAATATTGTTGAACTTTCGCCTTTTCCACGTTGCTTTTAGCGCTGACATTCGTCAAATGTACCTACGCATACTCATCGATGAAAAACACAGACGTTTTCAACGTTTGTTATACCGTTTTGATCCTAAGGAGCCGCTTCAGCTTTACGAATTGACGCGTGTACCTTTCGGTTTGTGCTGTAGTCCATACCTCGCTATGCGTACTGTTCGTCAACTTATTTCGGACGAACAGAACCGCTTTCCTGACGCCGCTGCGGTCGCTGCGAGAGACATCTACATGGACGATGTCGTCACGAGTTGTGTTAGTGTTGCTGACGGTACGAGACTTGCCAGTCAACTCATCGCGCTGTCGCTTGCGGGTGGGTTCGAATTGGTTAAGTTTTCTAGCAATTCTCCCGAGGTGATGGAATCGATTCCGGTAGCCCGTCGTCTAGCTGAGATCGTCGAGTTTAGCGAAGATAGTTATTTAAAGATATTGGGTTTACAATGGCTACCTTTCGAAGACGAGTTTACCTTCTCAATAAATGTACAATCGCGAGCTTGTACGAAACGCAATATCTTGTCGACCGTCGCCAGGCTTTGGGATATTATGGGGTTTGTCGCGCCAGTGACATTGTTGGCAAAATTAATAATTAAATCTTTGTGGAAAGATAATATCGACTGGGACGTCACGCCGCCACAGAGTGTCATCACATTGTGGAGACAGTTCGAGACTGAATTGCCGCAACTCAAGGGAATAAGGTTGCCTCGACACGTGGGTGTCAGGGATGGTTGTGTCGTTACTATTCTAGGATTTTCAGATGCGTCGGAGAGTGCATACGGAGGGGTAGTGTACCTGCACGTGTACGACCCGCGCGATAATAGCTTCGTAATTAATCTTGTTTGCGCTAAATCGAGGGTCGCACCTCTTCGTATTGTTTCTCTCGCTAGGTTAGAATTATGCGGTATTCTAATATTGTCCAAATTGATGCGCCTAGTTATCGACACATATTTGTCTCGCTGCAAAATAGACAATATATTTGCCTTCTCGGACAGTACGGTCGCTCTTGCATGGATCCATTCGCCGCCATCTCGTTGGCAAACTTTTGTCGCAAATCGTGTCACAAAGATTCAGGATAACGTCGACGCTGACGTTTTTTATCATATTCCGGGTAAGGAAAATCCTGCCGACTGTCTGTCGAGGGGGTTGACGCCGGCGCAGTTGCTTGATCATCCATTGTGGTTTCCGGGACCTCGATTTGCTCAGTCCCCGGTGGAAGAGTGGCCGGTTCACCGCTTTGATCCGAGCGTCGTTGTTGAAATCCCCGAAGGTAAATCGACTGTTCTGGTTGCTACAGAAAGACGTGAGTCACCATCGTTGTTGTATTCCCTCGCATCGCGTGCGTCTACCTGGTCAAAATTATTAAACATAATAATTTATGTTTTTCGCTTTGCTAGAAAACTACCGCGTAAGTTCGAAGTGTCACATTTGTTAATCGTTGAATTGGCGTTAATAAAAGAGTTGCAGCAGGTTTATTTCCCACAAGAATTTTTGAATGCTAAGGCAGGTCGCGCGTTATCACCAGCGTTTCGCAGGCTGAATGCTTTTTTAAACGGTGGTGTATTTCGAGTCGGGGGTCGTTTGACGAACGCCGCGTTGGATTATGACGGTCAACATCCTATTATACTCCCGAATCGTGGACATATGGTTGATTTAATAATTGATAGTTATCATCGCAAATACTTGCATACCGGGCCCCAATTGTTAATGTCTTTGTTGCGACAAAAATATTGGATCGTGTCGGCACGTAATATCGTTCGAAAGAGAGTGCGATTGTGCAATGTTTGTTATAGATGTAACCCCAGGCCCACTTTCCCTATGATGGCGGACCTGCCCGCATGCAGGGTGAGAGAAGCTAAGGCCTTCTGTCACACGGGGGTGGATTTTGCCGGGCCGCTTCACGTCGTCCCTTATCGTCGTCGTGGGGTGCACAGTATCAAGGCGTACGTTTGTATTTTCGTATGTCTCGTCACAAAGGCGGTGCATATCGAGTTAGCATCGGATTTAAGTACTGCTTGTTTCCTAAATGCATTTAAACGTTTCTTGTCACGTCGAGGCCCCGTTATGGTTATGTATTCGGATTGCGGAACAAATTTTATAGGTGCAAGGTCATATCTAGCCAGTATCTATAAGTTGGTGGATTCTAACGAGTACCGGGATAAGTTTGCCAGTGAGCTCCGCGAGCATCGTATAGAATGGAAGCTGAACCCTCCCTCGGCGCCACACTTCGGTGGAATTTGGGAAAGTAATGTTCGTAGCGTCAAGCTACATCTCGCAAAGGTTGTCGGCAACCAACTACTAACCTTCGAAGAGATGGGTACCGCTCTTACTGAAATCGAGGCCATATTGAATTCGCGACCTTTGTCTGTCTTGAGCTCTGACCCATCGGAGCCCCTTGCTCTCACGCCGGCACATTTTTTAACGCTGACACCGTTAAAGTCACTTCCCGTAGAGGTTTTACCTAAAGGCAGCGTGGATCTGCATTGTCGCAAGCGCGTAGTCGATCAACTCGTGCAGTCGTTCTGGACGCGCTGGAAAACCGAGTACCTTAACACGTTGCAACCTCGTAAGAAATGGACTAAATCTTGTGCGCCGATGCAGCAAGGTACTGTCGTTCTGCTAAAGTCGGATAATTGTGCGCCTCTTGCCTGGCCGCTTGGAATAATTGAGGATACGTTTCCTGGAAGAGATGGAGTGGTTCGCGTGGTCGACGTTCGGACTAAATCAGGAGTCTTTCGTCGTCCGGTGGTAAAGATTTGCCCTTTACCTACCCAATAGTTCGACTCGCTATCGTTCATATCGCTTTAGTTGTAATTTGTTTAATTTAGTTTAGTTAGTTTATTATTTAATTTCGTTTTATTTCGCATACGTGGGTAATGTAACTCGTTTCGTGAATTTGAAGGACTGGGTCGCTTCAAGCTGGGGGGAATGTTCGCGCCGATGGCCAATAATTAAAAGTAATTCGACCAATTTTGGATGGTTAGGCGTTATTGTGATTTATCGGTGCATAAACAGACGTCCTAATTTGTTACCCCTACACCTTTGTCCTGTCTCTTTCTGTCCGCTTCCTTTCTACATTACCTATCCCGCTCACGCTGCGCTTGCGCACCTGAAAAGAAGAAATATATGACGGACCGCCGTGTGTGCGACGGCAGTCGTGGTCGCGCAGTCGTTGTTCTCGAGACGTCATAGAAGACGACGAAGAAATCGCCGCGATCGTTGCTATTATACTCGCATTAGAAAAACCCCGCAAAATTAGTGATATTTACAAGTGCTGGTGCCGAGGACATCAGGTGAGTTCCTTTACCAGTTTCCTCTCTTGTTTGTTGATTGCACCAATTGTCACAGTATCGTCTGTGAATTCTAAGTTGGCGATTACCGCAACCTCGCTTTTTTTTTATACAGTCCGCTAAACCCGCGCCATCATATACAGAGGTTGTAATTGTAATCGGAACAGCAGGTAGTTTTGAAGATATTTCATAGGGGACATACAGTCATCTATGATTCGATATTTTTGCTCTGTACCCTAAAAACGACTGCCCCCATGGTCTAGCGGTTAAGTCTGTGGATTTTAGACTCGGAGGTACCGGGTTCGATTCCTGGTCGGGACACAAAAATATTTATTAATGTAAACAAATAGATTTAAGTAATATTTAATTTAATTGTAATATTTCTCGAGTTTGTACGCTGGAGACATCGACGAGCTTGCCACTTGTCATGATTGGCCTATAGTAAAGTTGGCTAAATGTGAATCCGCTTATTAGCGTGGTTTCTGACCTCCCCGCAAGGGAAACGGTCGTGATGATACTTTACTTTACTTTACCCTAAAAACGACGACGACGCAGTTAAAAATGACTAAAATAAGTAATAATATCGAGGCTTGCGAGACTCTTGCGCAAGCTAGGATTAGTCTTGGTTTCGATCAGTAGACTTGCTCTTGATCCTGCAAAAAATATATGTCTAGAGGCCTTAGCTAACCCACCTGGCCAGAGCGTCGCGAGTATAGGACAAATTATCCAGATATAATTTCTAGAAGGCCAGTCTACAGCAGTGGAAGTTTTCGTGTTCTAGGGACTATAATAATGAGAATCACTTTATCTGTCAAAGATTTAAATTTGTTTTTTTTTTTATAAATATTTTTGCTGACCGTACGAACCCGCCAGATGCAGAGCCGTTTTATTTGAAGGTGTAAAAATTTTTGACGGGTTTTCTGTGCGCGTCCGGTGTGGCCAGGCCTACATATCGGCACAAAACTACGCACGAATAAAGTGCTTTGGACAATTAGTTTTTTGTTACACCAAAAATTAATCCAATAACGTACTGTTACCAACCTCACGTGACCTCAATTCAATTAATAATAATAATAAGAGTTTATTTCCCAGATCGCTTTTACACAGTTAAATACAATCCAATTATTTAAACTAATATTAACAGTAAAAACTAAGAACTAAGTATATACTAGTAAAATATATTATATATATATTTATATAGAACAAATTATCACGGCCGTAATTATATGGTTCTAAACCAGTTTACTATTAGTTTTTAGTAACTAAAACGTCGTAATTAAACATATATTAATTTAATTTTAAAAAAACATACAATTGTACGAGCGAGAGGGAGGCAAAATGTTGGTTACGAGCGAGAGGGAGGCAAAATGTTGGTTTGTACGAGCGAGAGGGAGGCAAAATGTTGGTTCGTACGAGCGAGAGGGAGGCAAAATGTTGGTTTGTACGAGCGAGAGGGAGGCAAAATGTTGGTTTGTACGAGCGAGAGGGAGGCAAAATGTTGGTTCGTACGAGCGAGAGGGAGGCAAAATGTTGGTTTGTACGAGCGAGAGGGAGGCAAAATGTTGGTTTGTACGAGCGAGAGGGAGGCAAAATAAAAATAATTAAACCCTCTTAAGTCTTTATTTTTTTATACTAACACGACGTGTGACCTTGCGCCCACCTGATTGTAAGTGGCCCGCAAGGTCCATGAATGCAACTGGAATCAGACACTCATGACTGACATCAGTCCCTAACACTATGCCGGCTTGGCTGGGCATGACGGCGATTCTAGCCTGATCCCGAAACGTGTGGATACACTTTACTGCAGGGTTTATCGGCACGGAAGGTGGATACTTCCCCGCCCCGGCAGACTGGACAAATTACCACCATCACTCCGCCTACCACCTATTTAAATTAGCTAAACATTAAATTGTGTGTCATTATGCCGTCATGCCCAGTCAAGCCGGGTCACATGTCAAGTGGCAAGTGTAGCCCAAATTCTCCAGAAAATTCTGGAAGGCCCATCTCCAACAGTGGTGTTCTAGGTGCTGTGTGTACTGAAATCTTGGGTTTTCATGATTTTAATGACCCAGGGTAGTCCCTGTTATTATTATTCGTAAGTTGAGGAAAGCCTGGAGTTAGTAAACTCAACTGTTTATCCAGAATTATCTGTGTAATATTTATTTTGGCTACAAGTGCGTGCGTAATGTAAATAATTGATGATTCGTAGATACTTATTTGTAATAGATAATTATATTTACTTAATTTTAAATAGCTTTTAACCTAATTCAACAGGTACCTATTACATTTCACATTGGCAATCGAGTCAAAGTCAAAATATCTTTATTTACGTAAACCTATTACAGGCATTTGTGACACCTCATTATTTAAATTATTTTGAATGATTCTAGTAGTGAAAGACTGGTTTTTTTTTAAACTATTATTTATTTAATTTTTAATTAACCAATTTTGTTATTATTAAATTATTCCTTTGTAAAAATAATGGGGTGTATCAGGCAAAGCTTTTTGTAGATGTCGCTAGCGGCAATGGTACCTTGTTTTATACCAATGACGCATCATTTATTAAAATGTTTTTGTAGTTTTTTTTTTCATAACATAAAAAAATATTTTAAATAACGTTACCTACCTTTGAAATACGAATTAAGAAAGCGAACAGAACTTTAAAAAGAAATGTTTAATTAATAGAATTTTGAGATCACCATATCTTTGATTTCGCTTGTAAATCTCGATATGTACGCTTAAAAGTTGCTCACCTTGGCATAATATTCAGAAAATAATAAATTTCGTAATAAAAATACAGGTTTTTTATGCAACTGGCAGTTATAAAGGTACCATCTATCATGCGCCATCTATCGTGATAAAAAGTTAGTGATACATCCCATTGTTTCCTAATTTGGCAAATGCTCACTTACTCGTAAATGTAACATGTTATGTTCTTAATGCGCTGTAAAAGTGAATATATAAATAAATATATTGTAACAATCAAAGTTAAAAATGGCGTCGATCAATTATTATTATTAAATACTTTATTGCACTTTATTGTGCATTAAAAAGCCATCGGAACAAGTCGAGGAAGAGAAAGCAAGTGGCGCTCAATTGTCTCTGCCTAATCCAAAAGGGTCTCAGCAAGATATGTATGAGTAAATAAAATATCTGGGTAGAATTTGGTTAAAAATGTAACAGGGTCGCTGGATTCACCCCTAGGGATGTGTTAATTGTCCCCGATAACGGACCAGAGGGTGGATCGATGATAAATTACTCATGTCATAATGTCAACACATCGATTTCCAAATAGCGTGACCAAATTAAAGTTTCGCGAGGGGAGAAACTATGTACAAATTAAATTTAATTGTGGCTAAATTTTAGTTTCATGAATAATAAATATCCTTCGATTATATTACATTTAAAAAAACACTTTTTAAAATACCTATATACATAATTTTAGACAGAAAAAATTGCAAATACATTTTACATTTTTTCCAAGACCGGCTCAAATCTTCCCAACAATGGATCCCGACTGTTAAAGTCGGTATTAATAAAATATATAAAACTATTTCAATGGTGGCAACTGGCTTGTTTTTTTATTTTTAGTTTTATTTATAAAAGAGATTGCCCAAACCAGGCCCCAACTTTTTTGCAGCGTGTTTCAACTAAATACAATTCAATAGTCATAACAATTAATTGTATTTTTTTAAAATTAATTACATCTGTTTTAGCCCAGTATTTAATGTATGTATGAAATAGTTACAAAGCACTGTTTATACGATTAGGTTCTTTATTATGATCAGGTACTTTATTATAGATAAAACACTGGATTTCAAATCGGCGGGATCGAAACTATGTAATTATTAACGTTAAAAGTTTTTGTCTATTGTCGTTATGCTAGGGTAAAATAAATAAAAATAATTACGAGTTCTTCGCGCCATTTTGCGTGGACATGTCAAGTGCAAGTTTTTGTTTTGTAAATTAATTTGCTGTGGATATTATTGGTCAAAAATGGTGTTGTTTTGTTTAATAATGTGCTACAATGTGAATAATTATGGAAAACGATAAATTGGACTTTAAATATGGGGCACAAGTTGCAGTTTATTTTTTGCGGTTTTCCCGCGCTGTCAACTCCCATATTTTACCCGACATGTTTGAGCTATGGTGCCGCGAGTGACTCCAAGAAAAGCATCAAATTCTCCAGCATCTGGAATTTGATGATGACCTCACTAACTCATAAAAAAGAAAGATATATTACGTCAGACTTGGCTGTATGGGCTAGACCCTTTGCCTTTCCTATCACCTCATTCATCATCCATCAGGAGAAGAGAACAAACAATAAAAATAATTACAGATTATGAAAACACAATATATTAACTATGAAATAAAAAAGAAATCATTATGACACGAGAACATTTTATTGGGCCCATTTCTCTAAGAAAACAGGTATTTTTTTAAGCAGTATGTTTTTTTTTAAATAGTAAAAAATAACACAAGTCTTAGCAATTGCGAAATTATTACATACCTACTCAAAGTTTATGATTTACGCGAATTAATAGTTAACTAATCTAAATGACCTAGATGACGTTTCTTTATCTAACTATGACAGGAAGTCTGATGATACATCAGAAACAAAAAAAACTACATGAATGCAAAAAGACTTGAAATACAATGCCCGTTAAACTAAGAAATAATTGCGAGCTTTCCTATCTCCAGACTTTTCCGTTATGGGCTGGTGCCAAAACGATATTTTAAGTCAAATTAATCGTCAAAATGGTGAAAAACCGATTTTTCAGTATTCTCGCGTAAAATTAATTTAATTTTCATGAAATTCATTTTTTTATCTTAAAAAAGCATGATTTTTTTGCAGTTCAGAATACGACTATTTTAGGAGTTATGTACATTTTTCGAAAAAAAAAACACCCTTATTTTCCACGAACAATTGTCTTGATGTTTTTTTGTATTTCGAAGTTTTATAAGGGGTCATTTTAATTAATTTGAGGTTATGTCGAAAAGTGTTCTGTACAAAAGTTTTAGATTTTTTTGCCATCTACAACTTTTGTGTGTAACAATTTCCGCTAAGAGGTCACGTTTTGCCGTAAATCGCAGAAAACCGTTTTCAACCCCTAAATTACATCCCCATTTCACCATTTTGAATGTTTTCGTGTTTAAATATTTTTTTCCCTTAAAGTTGGAGCCTCAACAACATTTCCACCCAGTCCTTGCCTGCTATTTTTTTTTTTTTGGCCAGTCCCTTGACAAAGGGTCCCCATGGGCCCATCGTCTCGACGCCAAACGGCGCAAATTCGTAACCTGTACCGAGGTTGGCGTATTTGCGCAGCTTGAGGTTATTAACGTATTGATACGTTACAACCTCTTTTATATATATATTTGTTACTGGCCGTTAAGATTCATCCATTGACATTAAAAAAAAGTAAAATTGGAACCGAGATGTTCTTTTGTTTTTCTGCAATTGCCGAACAAACATGAACACCATGAGCGAATTAACAATTTTAACGAAATTAGAGCACCGATCCGTCATAAAATTCTTGACAAAACAGGGTAAAAATCAAAAAACCATAAAAGAGGAAATGGATTGTGTTTACCGTGAGTCTGCTCCTTCTTTATCTACTATTCAAAAATGGTCAAGCGAATTTAAGCGTGGAAGGGAGAGTATTGAAGATGACCCTAGACCTGGCCGGCCTGTAGTGGCTACCTCACAAGAAAATATTGATAAAGTGGAAAAACTTATATTGGAAGACGGCCGAGTGAAGGTAAAATCTATAGCTCAAGTAACCAATCTCTCTATTGGTACCGTACATGACATTATACATGACCATCTTAATATGTCAAAAGTAAGTGCAAGATGGGTTCCGCGAATGCTGACGCTTCTTCAAAAGGATATGCGTGTGGCTTGCTGTTCAGATTTTATCGACCTGTGTGGTGAAAATCCCGATGAGGTGCTGCAAAAAATAGTTACTGGAGATGAAACCTGGGTTCATCATTATGACCCAGAGAGCAAACAGGAGTCCATGCAGTGGCACATTAAGGGTTCAGCTCATCCCAAGAAGTTCAAGGTAATCCCGTCAGCTGGCAAGGTCATGGCCACAATATTTTGGGATTGTGAAGGAGTTTTGCTTATCGATTATAAAGAAAAAGGTGTAAATATCACAGGGCAGTACTACGCTAACGTTATACGTCAATTAAGAGATGCGATCAAAGAAAAGAGGCGAGGAAAGTTAACCAAAGGTGTTCTGCTTCTGCATGACAACGCCCCTGTCCATACTGCTCATATTGCCAAGGCAGCTATTGTTGAATGTGGGTTTGAAACTGTTACTCATCCACCCTATAGTCCGGACTTAGCCCCAAGCGACTTCTTTTTGTTTCCCAATCTTAAAAAGGATCTGCGTGGAAATAAATTTTCTGACGATGAAGCGTTGAAGACGGCCGTGGAGGAGCATTTTTACACCAAAGATAAAAAATATTTTTATGAGGGATTAAAAAAATAATTGATCGATCTTATAAGTGTATGAACATAGGGGGGGAGTATATTGAAAAATAAAAATATCAAACTTTTCGTACTTGTTTGTTTTTATCCACATACCGAGAATATTTTGAACGCCCCTCGTATGTTGATCTTTTTTATTAAGCATCGTTTAAGGTAGGGGTAGAGAGAGACAGATGCACCGACAATAGTTCGATTGTTTGTTGACGCAGCTGTTGGGAGCATGATACACGGTGCGCGCGCGCATGTCATCCCGTCACGAATTTGGGATTATATTGTATCTACACTCCTAAATAATATCAATTTTCTATTTTTAGTATTATATAATCAACTGCTTTCGTGGTCTAGCAGTTAAGTCCGTGGATTTAGACTCGGTTCGATTCCTCGGGACATAATAATTTATGTTTGACTTGCCTATAATACTAAAACGATTTTGATAAAATGACATTGACTTTGCCATCGCATTAAAACACAATGTATGTCACAAGTAATACATACTATATTAAATCAGATTGTTTAGTGCGATTGCCAAGTCAATCTTTGTATTTAAAATATAAAATATTTTAAATATTGATATGGTCACTAAAAGATGGTGTTAGGTTAGCTAATTATGTATTAACTTAAGACAGAAGGTCACTTAAGTAGGGACTAGCTTTTTAATAGCTCTATTAGTGCATACCCAAATGGATTTTTTTTTTTTTTTTTTTTAATTTATTTATTAAAAAAATCCAAAACAGCAATACATTTTGCATAGCAATACTATTAAAACACGCCAAACCAAAGGATTTCACCGTTTAAAATACATTTATAATCTAATCTACAAGTAAATTACATGTAATTTTGAATCGAATTTAACATTAAATTAAATACAAACATAAATAACAAATTATTAAACACAAACTGAAATAAAAATTACGTCCAAAAAATATATAATAATAATAATGAAACAAAACAAATAAAGAATCAAAATCTCACAAATTGCCATAAACACATCGAGTACTATGTGAAATAATATGAATGAGTGTGTAAAGTGTATGTATGTGAATGTAATACAATAAAATTATATATTTATCATCAATAAAAAAGATTTAATAGGAAATAAAATTAATTTTATTAATAAAAATAGATTTCACCTATTGTTGAATCTTTAAATATTTATTTTCTTTAAATAGTTTGTTATACAAGGCCAACAAAAACAAATATTTTTTTGGCTTCAGGTGTCATTGGTATTTATTATCATCATCATATTTCCCTTTTTAGAAATAAAAAAGTTATTTTTTAAAGATAAAAACATTATCCTAAAACTACGAGTATTATTTGATCTCACTCACACCCGAGAGACGGAATAGAAAGAGTAACAATGACATAAAACAACATTCGCGACCAAACGACCTTTCGCTACCTACTTGATTAGGCTCCTGTATGAGTGGCAATATTTTTAGGATAACTTCTCTGCACCGTAACTTAAGATTTTATTGCTGAATGATTAAAATAAAAAATACGTAGTTCTTTATATTTATTCTAGATTATAATATAAAAATATTTGCTCTTTAATAAATTACACATAGTATAGTTTGATAACATGCACAGAAAGCTTTTCAATGACTAAGTCAAACGAGTTTTGGGGCATTTGATGCTATCTTTGAACCCAGTATTATGGGCATGTAGGTAGAATATTAAGTTATTTTTTGTTTAGTATTATTATTCATATTTAGGTATGATAGCCAATGTTTATTTAGTTAGCCGTTTATTCACTACATTGTGTATTTGTGTGTTTATTGTTTATGATATTAATTCATCGCGCGGTTCATAGTAACGCGCCTGTACGAGGAATCATCTCGGGCATGGACGTTTTTATACAGACTGGAATAGTATATTCATTATCGTCGAACGGTGGCCCTAATTAGTAAAATAATTAGTTTCTTTAAAAACAAAAAAGGTCGTGGTTCTTATGTCTGTCCAGCGTGGCGAGTGTAGGCCAAATTCTCCAGATATATGTTCTCGAAAACCAATCTTCAACAGTGGAGGTCTAGGACGCTGTAACGAAAATCAATATATTTTATATTTCAGTGGCAAACATAGTTAAATTACCTTCGTAATGTATTTATTTTATGTTATGTAGAAGACTATTTTTTTTTGTTTATAAAATAATAATATAATTCTTTATTGAACATTTTTCACAAAAGTATTGTACAAGGGCAAAATGAATGCCATGGGTAGGCATAGAGCTACCGTGGTGCAGATAATAGAAGAAAAAAAAATATACGAATTCATAGATTTTATACCCGCTTATTACATATCAGTCACAAAGGTTAGTTGGTAAAAATGCATTTAGGGCATTAAACGCTATTTAAAGCTTACTGCCAAACTTTCTATACTAGCAGTCTGCGGATCAACTTTACGCAGGCTTACAGCAGGTGTACATTACAATAATAGCTTTATATTGTTGGGGCTACCACGCTACTGTAGTGCGGCGGCAATGTTTGCGCAGGCCCATATATTATAGGCCCATATTGGTTAACAGAGTGAGAACAAGCACTAACAGTATCCTGAAGATGATGCTTCGTGCGGCTGCTGGTCTGGCGGGAGTGAGGTACGTTCTGTCAGATTGGTGGGGGACGTACTTTTACTTGCATTTTTTGTACTAACATTAGCTGTAAGTATTTTGTAAATAACAAGTGCTAATAACCTAGTTGCTTTTAATTAACGTATATTATTATTATTAAGTTCGCCTACGAGTATGTACCGGCTTGTTTTGGTTTTGTACAATAAATAATTTATTATTATTATTACTTTAATATACGTCGATGTCCCGCGTTTGTTTACTTTCCACCATGACACATACGAGAAACAGAGCGTCATAAATACTTTTCTTTGTCATTTGTCCGCTATTGTGTTGCGATTTGCTGTCAAGGCTGAGATCAAAGCGTGCCTTCGGAACATATAGAGAATTTAGCCTACACTTCCCATGCTGGCCAACGGGTTGGCGAGGGTGTGCAGTCAATTTTAATGACAATTTATTAACGATTTCACAAGTTTGTATTAGAGTACCCGGACCGACGGCTTAACGTGCTCTCCGAGGCACGGGAATGGTGGTGTTGTAAAGATATGACAAATGTATGACATAAAAAAAGTGTATTACTCATTGGCACATGCCGGGCGGGTTTGAACCGACCTTTGTAGGATAACAATGTTGCATAGTAATACATATACAAAAACGTATGTCTCTAAGGTATCTTAGGTCCGGATTAATAGATGTTGCTTCGCCAGTGCCTAGCACGAGCCATTGCTCAGAACTATCAAAATGACAGATGTGTCTCTAAAAAACTGTCACTTTGAGACTGGCGGAGCAACGACTATTAATCGTTACATTAAGACTAATGCCAAATGGGGGGTATCACTAACTTTTTATCACGATATATAATATAACTGTCAGTTGCATAAAAATCTTGTAATTTTATTACGAAAATTTCAAAGATTTTTTTTATTATGTGTGTACATATCGAGATCTCCAAGCGAAATCTTTTTTTTTTTTTTTTTTTTTTTTTTTTTTATACTGGACTCGACATGTGACATCGCGCCCACCTGATGGTAAGCAGTACGCGAGGTCCAAGAATGGGAGCAACTGACGCCGGTCACTATGACCGACATCAGTCTCTACCACTATGCCGGCCTAACAAGATGCTTTTTCACACTTCGCTTGAAGGACTCCAGGTTATAAGAGTGGGGAAATACACTGGCTGGGAGAGCATTCCACATCTTCAGCGTGCGACAGATGTAAGAGTCTCCAAATTTATGAGTACGCGTAGGGATAGTGGGTAAGGTATGTGGATGCATATTTTGGCCTGTGCGTGTAGTTCGGTTGCGGAATAGAGAAGAAGGGATAAGGTTATGGAGCTCCTCAGAACACTCGCCGTGGTATAGCTTGTAGAACACGCTCAGAGAGGCAACGTCACGGCGAAGCTGCAGTGATTCGAGAGTTTTAGAGACTGTGGTGTCGTCCACTATCCGAATTGCCCGCCTCTGCAGGACATTGAGAGCATCTGTAAGATACTTAGCGGAGCCATCCCAGAGGTGAGAACAGTATTCCACGCATGACCTTATCTGAGCTTTATACAGCATAAGTCTTAGAGCAGGCGGGAAAAACCGCTTCACCTTGTTCAGTATCCCAAGTTTTTTCGATGCTGTTTTGGTAATGCTCTCAATGTAGTTTCTGTGGTTTAGATCTGAGCGTATTTCGACTCCGAGTATGTTAAAGCTGGGTTGAAGTTCCAGCACGGTGTTCTGAAGAATAGGAATAGGAGAGTAGGGAGACTTCTTGATATGGTGATATTCAAAGATATGGTGATCTCAAAATTGCCGTTCTATTAATTCAACCTTTTTTTCTTTTTAAAGACAATTTTCGATTTCTTAATTAGTCTTTTAAGGTAGGTAAGGTTAAGTTAAAATTCATTTTTTTGTTATAAAAATAAGAAACTACAAAAACATTAAATAATATGCGTCATAGGTATAAACAACCACCACGTACCATTGCCGCTAGCGACATCCACAAAAAGCTTTGCCTGATACACCCCATTGTGTAATCATAAAAAAAAACTTGAAAATTTACATCCACCCGTCTGATCATATCACAATCATCCGAAAACGTATCGTCTAAGATCTATTACGTCTGTCAAAAAATCCAAAAAATTGGGTATTCCGCCTAGCTTTTGACATTTCTGACAGACGTAATCGATCTTAGCCGATACGTTTTCGAACGATTGTGCACTCCGCCTCACCCCGCAGAGCGTGGCGAGTGTAGGCATGTAGACATATGTATGTCCTGGAATGCCCATCTCCAACAGTGGAGGTTTAGGATTCTGTGGTCCAGGGGCTGTGATAATGATACTCAACAGAAAAAAGATAGCTTGTTTATTTATAAAAATACACGCGTGCATTTAACTGCTACGGCACAAAAATATCAATTTACCACACAGTGCATCAGTCATAAAGCGGTCATGACCAAAACTGAGTCATAGCGTAGACCTACAATAACATAAAAATTCTAAGGAGCATGCCATTTATAATTTACTCTAACCTACGTTGGCCCTAAATTAAAGTTAATAAAACCTAATTCAATATTTTACCAGTTAAGCCAGCGGTTAAGACTTACGCAGTACCGAGTTCGATTCCTGATCGGAACACAATTATTTATTTGTGACATTTCTCGAGTCTGGTACGCTAGATACATCGACGAGAGTAAATCCGCTTCTTTGAAAATCGTGATGTTGTATTGTTACGTTTAAAAGAAAAATATTTTTTATTCTATATAACTAACATATTGCTTGCTGATAATATTTTATATTTTTTGTATTATATAAAACAAACATGTATTGACAATGTCGTGTAACCATACAGAAATAAATGATTTGATTTGATAACAAAATATCCGGAAATATTTCTCAACTTCTCCACTCAATTATTTGTTCCAGCGGGGTGAGGCGGTTTTAATTACGTCGCGATGGGCCTTTCTGATTTTTTCTGAATAAAAGTAAAGTATCATCACGACCGTTTCCCTTTCAGGGTGGTCAGAAACCACGCTTATAAATAAGCGAATTCACATTTAGCCAACTTTACTATAGGCCAATCATGACAAGTGGCAAGCTCGTCGATGTCTCCAGCGTACCAAACTCGAGAAATATCACAAATAAATTAAATATTCTTTAAATGTATTTATTTACATTAGGAAATATTTTTGTGTCTCGACCAGGAATCCTGGTACCTCCGAGTCTTAATCCACGGACTTAACCGCAAGACCACGGAGGCAGTTTGTCAGTTTTTTCTGAATATTTCGTTAGACCCTTGTATTTTAAACAGGACACGTATAATTGTCTATGTTGATCCCACAAGGATCACTATATTCTTATCTATACCAAGGATTTTATATTCCACCGGACATAAAGTCATGTTTGTATGGGACGCCTTCATTCGCCCATTAAAACCGTGTAATGGGAAAGTTGTTGGCGAGGGCCTGTTAATGTAACAATTTATCAGTGTGATAAAGTTACATGTGCTTTAATAAGTGCTACGATTATGTCGCATTTGAGTGTATGTAACAAAAATTAGCGGTTGTGAATCGCCACGTTCGCTGTTCGAAGCCCGATTTTTTTTTAATTCCTCAGACGGCTTGGGTCGTTACTAAAAATACCTACAGTGCACAGTAACTACAGACAAAATACTTTTTAATTAGAACTAGTCGTTGTATCAATGATATGATTGGTGATGACAATATTGACATTGATATTTTTGCTATGAAGCCTTCAAGCAGCGTCTACTTTCTTGTCAATTCTTCAACCCTCCATCTTCTGTACATTTTTAGGATTTGTTATTTTTGTTTCTTTTGTTATTTTTATATTTTTGTCAGTGTATTATTGTAATCAGTTGCTATATCGTCTGTCTGATATATTTAGAGAAAAATGATGTGCGTCAGTCAGTCGTCGTAGTCAGAATGTAGAGAAGTCCGAGTCAAAAACAAAATACAATCTATTAATGTCAATAAAATCTTCTGTTTAAACGTCGTTCTATGGTCATTGAGAAAGGAGGTCTAAAGTCTTAAAATAATAAAATCTGCGCCGCAACAGTTGCTATAGGCGAAAACTTTTAATGGGGTGTCAGGCAAAGCTTTTTGTAGATGTCGCTAGCGGCAATGGTACTTTGTTTACACTCATTTTTTAAATGTTTTTGTAGTTTTTTATTTTTTACATAAAAATGTATTTTAACTTAATGTTACCTATCTTAAAAGAGGAATTAGGATAGCGAATACCGTCTTTAATAAGAAAAAAGGTTTAATTAATAGAACGGCAATTTTGAGATCACCATATCTTTGAGTTCGCTTGGAAATCTCGATTTGTACACTTAAAAGCTGCTCACTTCGGCAATATATCCGGAAAATAATAAATTACGCAATAAAAATACAAGTTTTCTATACTGACAGTTCTATTAGGTACCATTTATCATGCGCCATCTATCGTGATAAAAAAATAGTGATACACCCCATTGGATCATTTTTTATTATATTATTCGTCTATATTGGTTATCTAGCTGTAAGTTTTCCTGTAATAAATACATAAATAATACTGTGACAACAATGTAACATCGCGCCCAACTGATAGTAAGCGGTACTTGATGGGTGCAACTAACAAACGACATCAGTTTCTACCACTATGCCGGCCTAACAAGATGCTTTTTCGCACTTCGCGTGAAGGACTCCAGGTTATTCTTATTGGTCGCTACTTGAGTGTCAGTGACACGCTTAACAAGGCATCGCTAATCCTCTCGACCTGCAACCTTCCTGGCGCACAAATTTAGGGGGTGATCCATTGCTGCTTTAACCTGCTCAGTCCACCTCTTTGGATACCTACCACACATCCTCTTGCCATCGACTTTTCGAAAAAAGTGAGAATACGCTGTCTTATTTCCAGTTCCTCCAGGATTCTGAACTCTGTCCATGATATTTTTTGACCGCCTCCGTGGTCTAGTGGTAACAAACGTTGCCGTGAACTCGGGAGGTCGTGGGTTCGATTCCCACCGGGGGCAAGTTGTACATTGTATAATTTGTCTCGGTCTGGGTGTTTATATGTATAATATGTATATATTTAAAAAAAAAAAAAAAGTATAATATGTAGTTTATCAACCATCTAGTTTCCGTAACACAAGCCTTGTAGCTTACCACGGAAACTAGATGGCGCTGTGTGACCTGTCTGGAAATATTTATAATATTTATTTATATATGCCTCATTCTCCGCCAACACCATATCTCTAGAGAATTAATCCGTTATATTTCTGTTTGGCGTAGGATCCGTACGTCTCTGCAGCATACAGTATAATAGAAAACACAAGAGCTCTGACCAGTCGGATTTTAGCTAACCCATCTGGCCAGCATGACGAGGTAGGCCTAATTCTTCAGTCTGTTCTGGAATGTCCATCTCCAATAGTGTGGTCTAGGACTGTGTAATGATCAAATATTGTAACGAAATAGTAAGTACTCATCGCGCGAAGAATTATAAACACTACACAATAAATAATCCAAAGTTATTATACAAGTCCATTATAGTAATTATAATAATTACAAATATATATTTTTTTTATTGTTGAGCTTTTATTTACACTTGCTTTATCTAAACTTCTTAGGCTCGTTTATTATTTTTTATTTTTTTTTGTGCTGTTAATTAATATTTTAATCAATAAATACTAACGAATTAAAGCGTGAATTAATTATGTGTTATCGTCTTGTCTAGGAAATTATATAAAAAAACATACCTACAACACCGATCACACTGAATATGCAAGCGCAGACCGCGGCCAAGATCGTCGCCTCCCGCGGGTAAATGGTGGCCAAGGTGCCGTTCTGGACATCCATAGCTATCAACACACTAAGCACATCACTAAAACTCCTTGAATTTCGAACTCGGCATCTTGAAACACGTCCGTCCCGTCCAAAGCCCACGAGTGTAATGACATCTGAAACAAACAAATGAACATTGGTTTCCATTCAAATTTATTTCCCGCCTTTTCCTGCTTTCGGCAGCGGCAGTTTATCACCAGAAATGTGCGAGAATGCGTAGCCATTTTTGGACCCCACATCTCTGGTAGATACCAGCCTAAAACACCGCCCTGGTAACATTTGGTAAGGATCGCTATCTTAGTAGTAGGTAAGTCATAAAAAAATCACACAAAATCAAATTTGGTCAATATATACATATGTATATTCAGGCGCGGTGGTGGCTCGGTTGTAAGAATGCGTTCCTTAAATTTTACCAAGGTCGGTTCAAACCCCCCCGGCATGTACCAATGAGAAATACACTTTTCTTACGCACTGCAGTCAAAGATTTACAACACCACCGTTCCAGTGTGAGGAAAGTTTAATTGTCATTAAAAATTTACATCAGATCCTCGCCAGGCCGTCTGACCAGCGTGGCGAGTGTAGGTCAAATTCTCCAGTTCTGGAAGGCCCGTCTCCAGCAGTGGAGGTCTAGGACGCTGTGTTCTAGGTTTTATGTCCTAATACTTGCATGTGCATTAATAAGAAAAAGAGATAATAAGTAAAAAAATAATTGGGTAATTAGGTAAGTAATTTTAATTCATATTTTACGTAAAAATTGCATATACATTTATTCGAAAAAAATATTTACAACATATAAAATAAAATTAATATTAAGGATAGGGATATAAGTCCCGTCCGCGTGGAATGGTGGCAAGAACGCTGGCTGCATTTCCCCGCTGAATTGGAATACTAATTCTCTGGGCGAAAGAGCCAGCCCTCTTGTCACCGGAGAAGACAACATGACGCGGTGTTATGTCTTTTAAATTTTTTTTTGCGCTTGGACTCCATGGGTCCAGAGTTTCTACAGCAAACGGCACAAATATGTAATCTTTTAATATACTTACATACTTACGCCGCTTGCTGGACTCCGCATTTTCCGCCGCGGCGCATAAAGCATGCGCTGTCCCCCTGAGATGCGACGCGGCGAGGGTGTCGACGCACGTGGCGTCCCGCATCTGAGCACGTCCCCGTTCCCAGGGGACTAACGTCGTACCATCGGGTCTCTTGCCATCATCTCGGATAACTCCAACAGGCTCTAGAAGAGCTGGAACCTCGATGGTGGCTAGAGCCCTTTTAATAGTATCGTTAAGGGAGCCGTGGCGGGAAAATCTGCCCGCACTTTTGGAACAGGAGAGCCCATGAACTCCAATAATTCAACAAGGCAATGCGGCGCGCGTTTTAGGTACCCTCCCTGGTGGTAAGGTTTGTAGGATTTAAGGGAAGCGTTCTTAGAAACCGATAAAATTATTTATTGCACACAACATATAAAAACTATTAAAAAACTGCCTCCGTGGCCTAGCGGTTAAGTCCGTGGATTTAGACTCGGAGGTACCGGGTTCGATCCCTGGTCGGGACACAAAAATATTTATTAATGTAAATATATACAGTATCATCATCATCACGACCGTTTCCCTTTCGGGGTAGTCAGAAACCAAGCTTAATTATTTATTGCACACATTATTTATTAAATTAAATATAAATTAAATATGTTTATTTACATTAATAAATATAATTGTGTCCCGACCAGGAATCGAACCCGGTACCTCCGAGTCTAAATCCACGGACTTAACCGCTAGACCACGGGGGTAGGCAATATATACATTTAATTAATATTTAATTTATTTGTGATATTTCTCGAGTTTGGTACGCTGGAGACATCGACGAGCTTGCCACTTGTCATGATTAGCTTATAGTAAAATTGGCTAAATGTGAATCTGCTTATTCATAAGCGTGGTTTCTGACCACCCCGAAAGTGAAACGGTCGTGATGATACTTTACCAACATATAAAAAATAATAACAAATACATAGGCAAGCATAATACCATGAAGGTATTCTCTACCAGCTAACCTTTGGACTCTTCCGTGCAAAAGAATATTATAGGTGAATAGGAAAAAATCCAAAAAGCAATAAGAGAAGTAAAAAACAATCATAAATAAGTGAAAGCCAATAGGACAGTGCTTGTTTACATAAAAATAAAAGGAATAAGAGGCCGGACCAAGAGTAATCCACCAGAATAGGTGATCAAGTATCATTCAAGGTGGTCTAATACGATAAGAACGCGACAAATTACAAAACAGTTAGCGATACTCATAGGTGTTACATGTTTTAAGCACGTGCCATTTATTTATTAATTTAAAAATTATTGCACATAGTACAAAGGCGGACTCAATGCCCGAAGACATTCTCTGACAGACAAACCTTGGGGACAAATTTAACCATATAAAGATAATAATAATATAATTAATGAAAATTAACAGTAAACTAATATATACTTACATCATATAACATATTATAATATCAATAAACTAAATACTAATACATACACATTATTATACATAAATATATACCTATATACTACTTACTAACGCTGTGCGGGGAGCCATTTAGAAAGTGTGAATACACCAGTTTTTTAAATAATGTCCTTGTAGTTGCTTGACGTATGTTGACAGGTAGATTATTCCACAAATTAGTAGCAACAACTACAAAAGAGTTAGAGACAAATGAAGAGTGATGAGAGGGGACAGATAAAAGGGAGTTGTGAGATGAACGAAGAGATTTGTCATGAAAAGAAGAGAGATAGGCGAAATTGTCCTTGAGGTATTTCGGTGTCGAAGGCTCATTCAAGACAGAAAAAAGGAGACACAGGGCTCGAAGATTTCTGCAACAACGAATAGGCAGCCACTTCAATTTACTATTTTAAAAGAACCGAAATAGTATTCTGCAAACATTAGCTATACTAAAACAACCAAAGAGTACAAATAAAAGACAGAGCGGACATTGGTTGTTATTTTTATACACCATCTAGTTTGTTGTCGTTCTCTTGCCGAAAAAGTGTTTTACGCATACAAACTTTTGAAATAGGTGGTAGGCGGACTGATGGTGGTAATTTACCCAGTCTGCCGGGGCGGGGAAGTATCCATCGTTCGTGCCGATAAACCCAGTAAAGTGTATCCACACGTTTCGGGATCAGGCTCGAATTGCCGTCATGTCCAGTCAAGCAGACATAGTGTTAGGGACTGATGTCAATCATGAGTCTCTGATTCTAGTTGCTAACATTTATGGACCTCGCACGCCACATCAGGTGGGCGCAAGGTCACATTTCGTGCTATTATTAAAAAAAAAAAAACACTTCTTTATTTATTTATTCATTCATTTCCACAGCACATTACAGAACATAAAGGTTAGTATATAATTGAGTTTATACATTGGCCAAATTAGGAAACATACTTTATTACTGATACTTAGGTGTCAAAGAAAAGGATAAAAAACAAGAAATACAACCAA
This sequence comes from Tinea semifulvella, assembly GCA_910589645.1. Lineage (NCBI taxonomy): Eukaryota > Metazoa > Arthropoda > Insecta > Lepidoptera > Tineidae > Tinea > Tinea semifulvella. The sequence goes on along the minus strand of OU342615.1, from coordinate 1,391,859 downwards.
AATATATAGAAATTCAATTTTTAAAAAAACAATAAAACAAATAAATTACAGATATCCAATATTGAATTAAATTAAATTAAAAAAAAAATATATTCAATTAATAATTAAATTAAAAAGATTTCGAATTTTTTTTTTTTTTTTTTTTCAAAATAATTGACTATTAATTTATTTCAACAAAATAACAATAATAACTAAAAAAAACATAAAACTAAATATATAAAATCATCTAACATTCATTCACATTCAATCATTCATTCGTTCCTTTAAACATACCTGCTCCATCCTCACATCCTATCCATCTCACTCGCTTTCTGGTTCCTCTGATCCTTAAGCTTATAGCCCTTATAACAGAAATTTGTATTTTTGTTTTTAGCCAGCCTGCAACTTGTGAGAATGGCTTCTGCCATTTTTCAGAAAGCCGTGAAGCGGTCTTTTTGATAAAAGCCGCGTACTCAGCACCGAATGAGCCATCACACGAGATAACCAACGGCGTAAATGAAGCTCTGAGATCTTCTGCTGCCCTGTCGTATTTACGGTGTTTCTCGTGTGAAATGGTTTGGGAGATGCTTCCCCAGGTACGGGTTCCGTATGAGGTTGCGTCGGCATTAACAATGCGAACATCAAAAAACGCTTTCCTCGCTGGTTCCCATACTCCGTGAAGCATTAAGTCTCCCACAAGTGCGGGCTGACTAATAGTTGCATCTCGCATAATTGGCTCAATTGTTCCAGTTCCCCAAGCAATATCCGCCCAACCCTTGCAATCGTCACGATGATGGTCGTGGCCCTGCTTCACCAGTCCGCCTTTTTTGCAGTTTAATGCATGGTTTAGATCAAAATTATGTTCACCACATCCATCACATTTTTCGGGCATTCTAGTCGGCTCTCGGCCATATCGGATAGCTAAGCCATCTCGAAATTGTGTTGCAGTTAGGTCAGTATTGTCGACTGCTGTGGGCAGAACTGTGAGCCATTGTGACGATCTTGTTTCTATTGCTCTTTTTACACTTCTTTGTGCTTTATCTGATAATTTTGATATAATTGTTTTCGAAATTAAATAATACTTGGCTGACCTAACTACAGGAAAGTGTACCCTAACAGTGAGTGAGATGTGATGTAGCCCTGTAGAATTGACAGCAGCACCGCGGACAGCATCAACAACCGGGATCTGCATCCGAAGTACAGTAGCATGCAGGTCGGCATATTGTCATATAAAATCAATTTGCAAGTGTACCTCGAACACGACCATAACCAGCAATGCACTGTCATAAACTACTTCCTAAATTGTCATGTCCCATATTGTTTACATTACATACAAACTTCACAGCCTATTTAAAGTCTTTGGGTCTAACAGTTCTTCTTCTTAGTCGCTACACTCTTGGCAGAGTTGTCGTGGTCGCACGCTTAACAAGCCGTCGCCACTCCTCTCGGACCTCGGCTTTCCTAGTGCACTCATGTAGGGGATGATCCATTGCAACCTTCACCTGATCGGTCCATCTCATCGGAGACCTACCACGCATCCTCTTGCCATCGACTTTCCCCTGGACTACCAAGCGCTCGATTGATGTTTCTCCACGCCGTGACACGTGTCCGAAGAAAGTGAGAATGCGTAATTGTACAGTCGAGGAAAGGCGCTGTCTGATCCCCAGTTCCTCCAGTATGGATTTGTTTGTTCGGAACTCCGTCCATGATATGCCCAGCATTCTCCGCCAACACCACATCTCTAGAGCATTAATTCGTTTTTTTCTGTTTCGCGTAGGGTCCACGTCTCCGCAGCATACAGAAAAATAGGGAACACAAGAGCTCTAACCAGCCGGATTTTAGTGGCTTTGGTAACGTTTCGGTTCGTCCATATCTTCTTCAGCTTGTCCATAGCAGATCTTGTAACTATAGTTACTATAATATAATTGTATGTATGTTTTATAATGATGGAATTCTTGTTACTCTGCTTTCCATAGTCATTGAAGTGTAAATATATGCTAATATACTCTTTGTCATTGCGTGACTTCAACTAAAGGGGTAGCCAGATAATGGTACCAATAGATAACATACTTACCTGGCATCCATGCGTGGGTGTGGAGATAATTGGAATTTACACGTAACTTAAATCTATATTTACAATCTTATCATTACATCTTACTTATATGAATAATTATTGCTATATATGTCCAACTCTTGTGCAGTTGTTGCCGCAAACTTGAACAAACGTTGGTCCCCTGGGAACGGAGACGTGCTCTGGTGTGGGACGCTACGTGCGCCGACACCCTCACCGCGTCGCATCTCAGGGAGACAGCGCATAAAGCGGGAGCCGCGGCGGAAAAAGCGGAATCCAGCAAGCGACGCAAGTATGTAAGTATATTAAAAGATTACATATTTGTGCCGTTTGCTGTAGTTTCGCTTTCTTCGTCCAGAGAATCAGTATTGCAATTCAGCGGGGAAATGCAGCCAGCGTTCTTGCCACCATTCTACGCGGACGGGACTTATATCCCTATCCTTAATATTAATTTTATTTTATATGTTGTAAATATTTTTTCGAATAAATGTATATTATTTTACTCTAAAAAATAAAATAAAAAATAAAGAAATAAAGAAACAAAATCTGGGATATGAAGATTACCTCACTAACTCATAAGCAAGATATATTACGTCAGACTTGGCTGTATGGGCTCTAGCCCTTTGCCTTCCCTACCACCTCATTTATCATTCATCGGGAGAAGAGAACACAAACAAGAAGATTTTTTTTTTATCTATTTGTGTGGCGGTTTATCTATTTGTGTGGCGCTAGATCTAGGTAAAGTTATCCATTAGTTCCGCGAATCTTACATAATTATTATCACTTATTACCGAATGGGGCGCGCGTTGAATACAGATTGATCGCTGATTAATAATGACCAACCGTTTAAGGAGAGATGTCAATTAGTTCTGTATTTGGCCCGCCTTTGTTATTGTGTCAGAATACCAGCGGAACCTCTTGACTCTATTTTAACATTATTTTTTTATGATATGTGATACCGATTCCACATTAGAAAAAAAGACTGTCTGTGCACGGACGCGGCATCTGATTAACCGGTCAGCTGCGGCATTCGTTCACTTCGTAACTTCTAAACATGCCACACACAAACCTACACTTTCACACCAACACTTACATTTACTCACGCACACGGGCACAATAATTAAATTTCATACTTGTATTCAATTGATCAATACCAATACTATTACCCAATTTCTAATTAAGTATTTTATTTTAAGTTTTAAATAAAAATATAATTTAATCTGCGCTTTTACATTAATAATATATATATATATAATGTAAAGCTTATTTTCTAAAAATTGCTGTTATTTGGAGCAGCATTACAAACCAAATAGACATAATACAATATTAATTACGGATATTATCTAACGTTATGGGTGTGCATATATTGCTTGGAATGGAGGTAATTGAGCACTCTACAAGCACAAGGAGGCCATGCCTTGCGAAGCCGCAGCAGTTCGAAAGTCTGCCAAAAGCTATGTCTACTGCAGTGCGCTTATATCTTGCGTCCTCTCTGACGAACTCCTAGCGCACAAGCTGATCCATCACCAGAGGGTTTGCGTGCTAAATTCTGAATGCTTTAGCAAAGAATCTGGCGGAAGATAAGATTAAAACATTATAATTTGACGACTAGATGTGGGAAATAAGCCGCTTGAATCTTATTGTGCCATACACTTGATGCAAGTTAAAATGCATATGAAAGCGCATTGAGCCGGGTTCGTCAACTAACATCATGTAGAGTTTGTAATAAGTGTTAACTCATGTTTCCTGTCAATGTCCAAGTAACAAGTAACTATAATAAAAAATGACATACCTACATTATAAAAAACAAAAGAGATTGCCTAAAACCAGGCCCCAACTTTTTTGCAGCGTGCTTCAACAAAATACAATTGAACAATCATAACAATTAATTATGTTTATTTTAAAATTTTATTATAACATCTCTTTTACCCCAGCATTAAAATATTATTTAATTAAATAGTCAATTGATTAAGATTTATGTATGAAAAAGTTACAAAACACTATTTATACGATTAGGTTTTTTATTATGATCAGGTACTTTATTACAGATAAAACACTGAATTTCAAATTGGCGGGATAAAAACTATGTAAGGTAAAAAAAAGTTTTTGCCAATTGTCGTTATGCTAGAATAAAAGAAAAAAAAAACTAATTACAGATTATGAAATCCCAATATATTAACTATAAAATAATAAATAAATCATTATGCCACGAGAACATTTTATGTGTGTGTTAATTTATGTACTATGTTTACATCTGAAAATCTGTTTTGGCCTTTTACCTGTTTGAAGACAAATTTCTAAGCATTCCATGGATTCACCGTGCGGGTGCCGGGTCCATCGTGTGTGGGTAAGAGATGAGAAGAATGGTGTCTCGGGCTTGCGATCGACAATTGGCTGGTTTAAGAAAAGGAGGCCTCCTTTTTTTCTATTGCGCGATAATACGCTCACCATCCACCATTCTACTTCTCTCCCTACCCAACCAAATACTGTATGATTCCGTTAATGCCGTCTTGGAAGCTCGTTCCATAAATGTATTGACGGCAGACCTGCTTAGGCCCAATTCTTTCAGTAAGTGATGCAAAGATTTTGCTGGAACTCCTCTTGCACCAACTTTCACTTTATTTGCTTAATTTTGATGTATTAGCTGTAAGATTTTCTTTCAAAATAAATAAATAAAATAAATTCTCTAAGAAAAATGGGCATTCTCATTTAATATATCTTTAATTTATATCTTATTTATTTATTATTATTTTAGGTTTAAGTTTCCTATTTAATTGTCATTTTTTATTATTAAGTAGTTTGTAATTTTATTGTATATGCTGCAAATCTTTATTGGAGAAAATTACAAGAAACAAATTTGACAGTGACACTCCGCTCGTAAATCGTTCGCAAATGTCAGTATCGAGTAGCTTCACTGGTGTCGTTAGAACCCTAGGCTGGGTTACAAAAACGAAGGCAGCTCTGGTGTGGACATAGCTATAGAATTCCCCGCGCATGGACCGGCTCCGATGTGCTCAGGCCAAAATCGCCATGTGACAGACAAATAAATCCGTCAAAAAATGAATAATTACAATTACATTAGTCATAAATTATTGTACATTGCTTCTTATCTATGAGTAAATGTAAATAGTTGACACAAGTATAACTACAATAAATCATATCTGTGACGTCATCGTTGTCGTACAGGTCACGCGATGAAAGAAGAGCATAAACCATTTCGACAACTATTTTACTTATGTGTGGAACGTGCTTACACTGTTTGTTTTAACAAAGCCTTCGCAATAATAGATTCGTCTCTATTGCATTTTCTTACGTCAAATCAATTTAAATGGTTTGTTAAAGTAATCTATGATTATTCTCATGCTTATAATAAAGTTGACTAAATGTGAACTGTTTAATTTTATTTGTATGTAGTTCGATACATATGCCACTACTACACACTTCATCATCAGCCTGTGTCACTCCACTGCTGGATATATGCCTCCCTCAAGGCTCACCACTTCGCACAATCTTCTGCCACACTTATCCATCCCCCACCAGCGACCTTTTTCAGATCATCCGTCCATCTGGCGGGGGTCGTCCCACTTCCAGTACGTGGTCTCCAGTCCAGAACACGTCTACTCCATCGTTCATAGGTTCTGATGTGTCCAGCCCATTACCACTTCAGCTTGCAAATTTTGAAAGCTATGTCGGTAACTTTGGTTCTATGACGGATGTTAACATTTCTGACTTTATGCTTTAGAGAAATCCCGAACATAGCTCTCTCCATAGCTCGCTGAGCGACCTTGAACTTGTGGACCAGACATACCGTCAGTGTCCACGTTTCTGCAGCATACGACATAACTGGAAGGTGCGTTCTTGAGGTTGAAAACTTTTGTCGTTGTAGAGCAAGCAAAAACAATGATTTCATTTGTTTTTTTAAATTTCCGCTTGTGGTTTTTCACACAGTGTTTGACACCACCGTAAAGCATTGGACCCGGCACCCGCACGGTGAATGGACCTAAGACCTCGAAATGTGGGAGGGAGTGACGCAGGGCACACACCTTAAGGAGTAAAGAGGGGTAACAATTAAGTTAATCGATCTATTTTCAGTTATCGCCGACACTCGACTACGGATATTACCCCCTCTAATTAGTTCGCACTCAATTATTTCAATAAAGCCACATAGGGTAACCGAGAGGAATGGATACGGTTTGTTAAGCGTGCAACCAGCATTTTTTCAGCACTGCTCCGTGGAACGGACTTCTTAGATTATTCCATAGAATTTTCGTTTGGTCTAAATCCACTTAAAGATATATATATATATATATATAAGATAAATTGATGTTTTTATTTTATACTAACACATGTTTCCCTGCAACCACCTGATTTAATTGGCGCGCAAGATACGTCAATGATAGGACCTGGAATCAGACACTTATAAGTGACATCAGTGCCCTAACACTGCCGGCTTGACTAGATGCTTTTTCAGACTTTGCTTGAAGGACTCCACAGAGGAAACAAAGAGGCTGGAAGAGCATTCCACATGATATAGATAATTACATTTGGATGGGTAGAGAGTAACTATTATAAATAGTTACGGTGACAATAATACCTAAATATAATAAAAGTGGTCATTGGGCATTGTCATAATTGGCTAGCGAAAAAATTTAATAGGTAGTAGGCGGACTAATAGTAGTAATTTCCCCAGTCTGCCGGGGCGGGGAAGTATTCACAGTTCGTGCCGATAAACCCAGTAAAGTGTATCCACACGTTTCGGGATCAGGCTCGAATTGCCGTAATGCCCAGTCAAGCCGACATAGTGTAAGGGACTGATGTCCCCCATGGACCTCGCACGCCACTTACCATCAGGTCGCAAGGTCACATGTCGTGCTAGTATAATAAAAAAATAAAAAATGATAACCACCTTCATCCAATCGGCATCTCCTTACCCAAATACAATGAATCCAGTGCATGAATTGCTAATCTTTATCGGCATTGTTTTGAAGTATTTCTGTATTCGAGGGTTGGAGTATAAATAGACGATGACCCCCGACCCTATTAGACGCTAAATTGTCAACTTGCCCTTCAGTCCACTGTTTACCGAGCTTTTGTTATTAATGCGGGGGTAAAAACCTATCAAATTCTATTCTATTACTTAAATTGATCCATTTTGTAACCCAAATACTTCCTTGTTTATGGTTAAAAAAGCAATTAATAGGACTTTATTATTGGGGTGATTTGCTGATTAGTCTTCTGCTATATTATTTTCACAGAAATAGATATTGAAACATAAATAAAACAACACTGAGTGGATTATTACAAAAAGAATGAGATGATATGAGGTAGAATAAGACAAAATAACAATAGAAATAGAACACTTATACAGATCGATTTAAGGCATTTGTAAAGTAGTCCTGACTCAAGCCACGCCGGGCAGCGGCTGGGGTAGTACATGATATGTCAATATGAGAGCAATGTTTATTAAAATAGTCAGATGCTCTCTAGATGAAAGCATTCTGCGTATAATTATTAGATACAAATGGGATGTAAAAGGTATCCCTGTGACCTGTTTTACAGAGTGTACTAAAAGGTATATTTCTAATATCTGGACAGTCGACCTTTCCACTTATGACTCCCATAAGACGTAAGACGTCGGTGAATTCCCGGCGTTTTACAAGAGGCAAGATATTGTGGCGTTTACACTTTTCGAAGTATCCTGTACGTTTCTGGCGCGTCCTGAAGGTAATGTACCTCAGAAACCGCCTCTGCAGCCTAACTGCAATCTGCACTATGTTTACAATCTAACGTTTGCGCTGAAGTAATGAATGAAATACGTCTGCAGACGGCTGTGTCGAAATGCAATACTTCTAAGACACACCACTTGAGTGTATTTTAAGATATTAATAGAGAAAGCAGAATTTATTTCAAACACTAGTATAAACGGGATATAATTCCGACCAATAAACTACATAAATTTGTAAATGTGATAACGAAAATATTTATTAAGATTAAAAAACACGACTTATTTAAAAAAACTGCCTCCGCGGTCTAGCGGTTAAGTCCGTGGATTGAAACTTGGAGGTACCGGGTACGATTCCTGGTCGGGACACCAGTACAGTCCCTAGAACACAGTGTCCTAGACCTCCACTGCTGGAGATGGGCCTTCCAGAACATATATCTGGAGAATTTGGCCTGGCCAGACGGCCGACCGAGGGGCACAATAATATTTATTAATTTAAATAAATTAATATTCAATTAATTTGTGATATTCCCGAGTTTGGTACGCTGGAGACTTCGACGAGTTTGCCACTTGTCATGATTGGCCTATAGTAAAGTTGGCTAAATGTGAATCCGCTTATTTATAAGCGTAATGTCTGACCACCACGAAAGGGAAACGGACGTGATGATACTTTACTTTACTTTTTTTTATTAAAAAAAAAAAACTAAATTAAAAATAAAACTATATATAAAAATATTCACCCATGACTTGATCATGTGGCAGTGTGTCAAGAATAATTACAGCATTCCCCCGCTGCACAGTGAGGCTGATTTGCTTCGCGAAAAGACTGCCAGCCCTCTTCACATACAGCGTTAACCAGACGCTTAAACAGTTCTTTAAAGAACTTCTTAGCGCTTGGCCCCCACGGTCCCATTGTCTCAAGACAATCACTTCGCCGTGACGTGGCCTCTCTGAGCGGGTTCTACAAGCTATACCACGGTGAGTGTTAAGACCATATGTCCTAACATCAGTTAACCGACCACGGAGAGGAGCCTCTCCGCGGTCGGATAATAGCTTTAAGTTTAAATATATTTTTGGTACCGCGGAGTCATTCGCGGTTCATAGCTCTGCGTCTACAGAAATAAAAGCATCAAACGAAATACAGTCCATCTTTCACATGATTCACCAGCCAGGGTACCGCGAGTCATCCTACAACGGGCCTTGGCCCCAACATGGTCCTTCGAGCCTTGGCCCCAACAGTGAGTGTTCTGAGGCGTTCCATAACCCTTATCCCTTCTTCTCTATTCCGCAACCGTAACACGCACAGGCACGCAAAATATGCATCCACATACCATACCCACTATCCCTACGCGTACTCATGAATTCGAAGACATTTGTTGCACGCTGAAGATGTGGAATGCTCTCACAGCCAGTGTGTTTCCCCACACCTATAACCTGGAGTCCTTCAAGCGAAGTGTGCAAAAGCATCTTGTTAGGCCGGCATAGTGGTAGAGATTGACCAGTCGTTAATGACTGGCGTCAGTTGTATTCTTGGACCTCGAGTACCGTTTACCATCAGGTGTGTTCAGGATATAAAAAAAAAAGGCACAAACATGTAGTCATTAGCAACAGACTCGTATTTGCGACATTTGGCCTTTTCAGCCGAGACCGCAGCCGCCCCAGTCCTGACAGATGCCCTGGACATGAGACCGAGCAAGGGACTCTTGGACCCGGCACCAAAGTCAATCCATCGGGTCTTTTACCATCACTGCGAGATATCCCAGTCACCCAATTATAAGTCACAGCACAAGTCCAACACCTGCACGGTTAATTCTTAAATCCAAGTTTATAGTTTCGTCCAATAGCTTTTTTTATTTCAACATTCTGCCCATCCCCTATCCCGCCACTTAGCGTGTCATCTAACAAAAACTTATCTAAATGGAAAAGTTAATACACTTGACCATCCATTGTTATTATTGTCATAATTAATTAATTTCTATCCGCTTATATAACGGTTATTTACATTTAAATATTTGTCTTTGTTTTAGGCCCGCAGCACACTAAAGATATGTATACGCCACAATGACGACTAGACTCGCGCCACAAAAAACTAACCTATTATTGCTATGTCCGACTTGAAAGCAATGCTTGCCTTTTTACCGAATTTTGTATGAAAACCATAGAACAACAAAGAAATAAAGTAACAAAAGGCGCTTTAAGCGACAAGTCAAATGTCTGCTACAATATATTTAATTCAAATTCAAATTTCTGTATTTGTTTGAGACACAGGTAATGTTATTTGACTAAATAACAAATGTGCACATTTTTATTAAATAAAAAACTTCATTAATCAGATTTATTTTGTGGCAAGTTTCAATATTATTTATTAGTTACAATATTTACTATTAAGTGACGTCACTCTCGCTGACTAATGGTTTAAAGTGACGTTCAATATCTCTAAAATAATGAATTTATTTTAATTTTTGTTAATTAAAACGAAAATCAGTGTGAAGTTAGACACTCTGAAACAATAAAAATTATAATAAAACAAAAAACTATAAAAAAAAAATATTTTATAGTCCAATTACCTAATCTCCAAACAATGTTGATAAATTAATGTGTTTGTTAAATTGTTGTTTATTTTTTACTGTTTGTCGTACCTTTTAGAAGTGAGCCTTTGGCTTAAAAATAGGATATTCTGATATATTTTTTAAATCCTATTATTTATTATTATTACAGCGCCTAAAACACAGCGTTCTAGACCTCCACTGTTGGAGATGGGCCTTCCAGAACATATAACTGGAGAATACGGCCTACACTCGCCACGCTGGCCAGACGGGTTGGCGAGGATATGATGTCAATTTTTAATGATAATTTATTAACGATTCCATAAGTTGGTATTAGTGGAACCGGGACCGACGGCTTAACGTGCTCTCCGAGGCACGGGAACGGTGGTGTTGTAAATCTATGACAAATGTACGTAAGAAAAGCAAATAAATAATACAATAAGTTTTGCAACCTGGGCCACAAAAGGCATTAGAAAAAGTAGGAACAATTTATACGATTTATATGATCAGAGGTCTTTTACATCTGATCCTAAATTCCATGAATATGTTAGAAGCTATTCAAAAATTTTCAAAAAGGTTTGTTCATCAGCCAAAGCTAATTATCTTGGCCTAAAAATTAAACAGTCAGAAAATAAATCTAAATGTGTATGGAATGTAATAAATACTGAAACAGGTAAAAAGGGGCATAATCAAAATGATCTAGCAATTAGGCAAAATGGTATAATGGTAACTGATAAAAATAAAGTTGCCAACATACTCGAATATTTTTTTACTAATATTCCTTTAGAAATTACAAATTGTATTAAATCATCAACTGGTACTTCTATTAATATTTTAAATCAGTATTTCAATAGACCAGATATTCCAGATTTTTATTTTAAGCATGTCTCATTTGAGGATATAATTAAGAACTTTAAAATGTTAAAAAATAAAAAGACTGAAGACTTGTGGGGCTTATCTGTTAAAGCAATAGACTCAATAATTCATACCATTGCACCCATCCTAGCTGATATATTTAATGGTTGTGTTGATAAGGGCATTTTCCCAGACCTTATGAAACATAGCAAGATAGCGCCAATATTTAAATCTGGTTGTAAGACGGACCCTAGCAATTATCGACCGGTGTCCGTATTACCTGCTTTGAGTAAAATTTTCGAAAAAATTATACTATCCCAGTTACTAAAACACTTTAATGAAAATAAAATATTGCATAATCAACAATTTGGGTTTACAAAAGGAAGAAACACAACAAATGCTGGTACTAAATTGATTGGAGAAATATTTGATGCCTGGGAAAACTCCGAGGATCTTATTGGGGTATTCTGTGACCTGTCAAAGGCATTCGATTGTGTAGATCATCAAACTCTGCTTGGTAAATTAGATTATTACGGTGTTCGTGGACAAGCTTCTAATCTAGTACAGTCCTACTTGTATAATAGAACACAATGTGTTAATAATAATGGCAGTGTCTCGAAAGGGTCTCTTGTTAGAATGGGTGTCCCGCAGGGCTCAATACTAGGTCCATTCCTTTTCCTAGCATATATCAATGACCTGCCCCACATGGTACAAGAAAATGCGGAAATAGTGTTGTTTGCTGACGACACTTCTCTTCTATTTAAAGTTAATAGGAAAGATAATATGTTGTTAACAGTAAATCGTACTCTGGCGATGGTCTCGGAATGGTTTACGGCTAATAATTTGGTTTTGAATTCTAATAAGACAAAATGCCTTAAGTTTTCATTACCTAACGTGCCAAAAATCGACTGCAGTGTTATGTTGGGCGGTTCTGCTCTTGAATTTGTTGAATCCACTGTATTCTTGGGCATCACAGTTGATCCCAAACTGCAGTGGGGAGCTCACATTAATACCTTATGCAATAGGTTGAGCTCAGCTGCATATGCTGTCAGAAAGATTAGGCAGCTGACTGATGTGGCAACAGCAAGACTAGTATACTTCGCCTACTTCCACAGCATTATGACTTATGGTCTCATAATGTGGGGCTCAGCGGCAGATTTAGACTCTATTTTTATTCTCCAGAAAAGAGCCATTCGAGCAATTTATGGCCTGAAATATCGAGACTCGCTCAGAAGCATATTTCCTGACATTGATATAATGACATTGCCTTCACAATATATATTTGAAAATATTCTATATGTAAGGAATAATTTAAAGTTATTTAAAAAAAATGGAGACATGCATTCTCGCAAATTAAGAAATGCTGACAAGCTTTATATTCCTAAATTTAGGCTTCAAAAAACAAATAAAAGTTTTGTGATTAATAGTATTAAACTATATAATAAATTACCAAAACCTGTAACAGAATTAGGGGAAACAAAATTTAAGAGTAGTATTAAGAAAATTCTAATTGCAAAAGCATATTATAAAATTAATGATTTTATTAATGACAAAGATGTGTGGAATATTGCCGCTCTGCAAAGATTAGAGAATTAGTTAATAGCACATTAGGTTCTTTTTTAATAAACTGTTTTTATTTTTGATTTATTTTACAGTTATGTAGAAATATTTTAAATGTAACAATTAGTTACTAATACATTATTGACTAATTAGTAAATACTGTTTATTGTGATACAGTAATATTTTTTATTACCTTATTATTATAATATAATTATTTTTTATGTAACATTTAGTTACTATTATGTATTTATTATTTTATTAACTAATATATAAGTTTGTTAACGGAATTGCACGGCAACATTTGGATACTTAGGAAGTAATTGTTATGTTTAGCTTGTGTGTGTCTCGAAGGTCATTCTTAGTGTTCAGGTTCTCATGGTGTGGCGTGTCCGGTGGTCGCCCCTTCCTTAGAAGGTCATTGCAGTGGTGGCACGTGTGTCGGGTCCCGGTCCGCACCCTAAGGGCCTGGTTGAGCGGGGGGATGGCTGGCACATGCGTTATGTCCGTGATCGGGTGCTGCTGTGGGGGCCTGGGACCTCTGCCGGACACGTTCAATTTATTGTTCTTAAATTAACAGAGGTTTTTGCGTTTTGTCGACTTTAGGGTTGCACATAGGCATGTAGTCTACCTTAATTCTGACTTGCCTGGTGGGTTACTGCTGTACCAGGTATTGTTTTCTCATAGGTACTGATAACTAAATTTAAAAGGTTATTAATTGATCGTTGTGGTGCAGTTCTGTATATGTTTTATTTTGTAAATCTGATATAGCTGAGTTTTCCTTGCAGATTCCTTTCTCAGTCAGATTAAACATTAACAGGTCACTGGAATTTGCTAAGCTGCTGGTCTTCTGCTAACAGCTTACTTATTGGACCACTTTGCTGCTTAGTCTTCTACTAGCAGGAGTAGAATCATTCAAAATAATTAAATTAATGACGTTTCATAAATGCCTGTAATAGGTTTACGTGAATAAAGATATTTTGACTTTGACTTTGACTTTGAAGTGTATTTCTCATTGGTACATACCGGGGAGGTTTGCACCGACCTTGGTAGGATTTAAGGAACGCGTTCTTACAACCGAGCCACCACCAGGCCTATTAAATACTATTAACAAGAAATAAGCTAAAACCAAATGCATCATAATAACATGTTGATGACGTAGGTACTGTTTACTCTCTTACCTGACTCACGAGTAATAGGTATTTCCCATCGAGTCGGTTCATTTGCTTTTATACGACCTGCAGACCTTTAAACATACTAGAAATGACATATTGTAGAACTACATGTTGTAGAATACATGCACCCCCATACCGTAGCTACTATTCTTACGGGTACATATAAATTTGGAGACTCTTACAAGTACATTTGTCTCACGGTGAAGTTGTGAAATGCTAGTGTTTCACCATTCCTTTAACCTGCAGCCCTATTCTGTTATTAAGTCGCAAACGTTATTAGTGGATTTCGTTAATCATGTCAGAGGTTGCGTCATAATTACAAAATATTATTCAATTCTCAACTCTATAAGCGCTCGACCTTGACAGCAGCCGTGCAAATATCAACTTTAATGGCGTGATATATACGGATTCCATTATATAACGTTTGCGCTTAGGTAACAGAATTAGGCTGCTGGAGTCCTTTAATATGTAATAGGCCGGCCAACTTGCCACTCTAATATCCCAGAACTACACGAACAGGCCAAAATATACAACACAGTATTTCTACTGCAGCCTGCAGCGGCTTACAGGCGCGTCCTATAATGTGTCCCCAGCTTTACAATCTTATGGCGGCACTACACGTTAGTAGGTTCTATAATGCAGATGGAAACACTGGACGAATTTGTGTGTCGTCTGACGGCTGGCATGTTCGCGCGGGCAAAGACGACAGATTTCCCACTCGTGAGAAATCACGCCCTCTGCACATTAAAATATTTAATTTAATTTATACAATCTTAAATACATTCATTAACATTTTCGAGGGGAATAACTATAGTTAACAAAAAATAAATTATTTATTAAAGTGTTAAAAATATGACAATCAATTTAATAAAATTATAAATATGCTAATAAATATTAAAATAAAATCAAAGGCTAAAAAAATATAATAGTTAAAGAAATATAGAACTTACAATAAATTAAAGATTTTTAATAAATAAAGGTAATAGACAATAGACATGCCACAAGATTTATAAAACGTCATTTAAGTATTGATTTGTACTATATAATATGTCTTGTCTTGTTAATAGTTACCCCATGCCCTGTTACGGAGAGCGAATGCAATCTCTGCCAGAAGGTAAATTGACGCAGATTCCCCACTCCACTTTTAGGTTTAATGGTTATTTAGTTAGTTTTCTTTCAGTTATCTGTGTTAAAAACCGACACCACACAAATCTAGCGCCAATGTGTGAACCAACACTGCATTATCTACCAAAGTGACTTCCCATGTACATGATAGCCAACATTAGCAAATATGTTGGCATAGTGTAGTGCCGCCATTGCAATCAGGTAGGATTACACTAAACTCATAGCGTAATATTAAAAAATGTTTGTCTATTAACGTATTCAAAACGCGAGTTTTGAAGACAGATAATGAACCCTAAATATGTCTACCACCTGCGTCTGTAGTTTTGGCGCCTTTTAATGCCCATAAACTAGATTTGGTTATCAGTTTGACAGATTAATTTTCGCGCCACTTCGAATTAACGACCATGGCAGAGGTTATCAACGTTTTATCTACGCAGGCGACCCTCAGGGCAGAATCTCCAAAGCTAATAATAACACAGCGAGCGTACTATTGCATGTTTCTGGGAGGTAGGAGTGTTTCCCCACTCCTATAACCTGGAGTCCTTCAAGCGAAGCAAGACTGATCCCGGTCGTTTAGTGACTGGCGTCAGTTGCTCCCATTCATGGACCTAGAGTACCGCTTACCATTACCACTGCGTAAACCTGAGTCTTGAACCCTTAATAATGATGATAATAATAATAAATTCTTTATTGTACAGAACCAAAAATAGTGTGGGTACATAGGCGAGCTTAATGCTATAAATGCATTTTCTACCAACTAACCTTTGTGAATGGGGAGTCATTATAAGCGGGTGCAGAAATAATATTGTGATCAACAGTAATGAAATATAAATACATACTAATTAAATATACATATCCTACATATTAAATAAATATATACATAAATAATAAATACATATCTAAGTACATAGTAGAAAGTTATGGAAAGTTATTCTGTTTATGGTGTAAAAAATTGTATAACTTGTCTTTAAATATTTTGAGAGATGGAGCTTGTCTGATTACCAAAGGTAGTCTGTTCCACTGGCGAGCTGCAGATACCGAAAAGGAGTTTGAATATCTGCTGGAAGAGTGGGGAGGGATACTACATAAATAGGGCTGCTGAATGAGCCATACTATGTCGATGTCAGTGTAAATAAATTACCGAGAATTAAAACAATAGTGGTAATTGTTTTGCAATAATTAGTTTCGCTTACACAACACCTTTCGAGCAAAGATGCTAACTTATTTAATTGTCTATTGGCCTACATTTAATATTCATTATCAGCCTGTGTCTGCCCAGTGCTGGAATTAGGCCTCCCCCAAAGCTACTGTCGCAATACTCATGCCCGGACTTTTATTTACAATTTTGCTAAAAAAGAAATAAAATTTAATTTTGGTATTTCTTTTTACAACTAGAATAGTATTTCATCACGATAGATGGCGCATGATAGATGGTACCTAATATAACTGTCAGTTGCATAGAAATCTTGGATTTTTATTACGATTATTTTTCTAGATATTATGTCGAAGTTTTGTAGCTTTTAAGTGTACAAATCGAGATTTCCAAGCAAAATCAAAGATCACTTAAACTTGCCGTTATATTAATTCAACCTTTTTTTTTTCACGTAATTAAAGTATTTTTGTATCACGGGTAAAATCGAAGGCAAGAGGCCCCGTGGCCGAACCCCGTTACGTTGGTCTGACAAGATCCGAACCATACTTAACACCCCAGTCCACAGTGCATGCCGCCGTGTGCAGACCCGGATGGCGCAGCATCGTCCGAGACAAAGTGATCCGTAGATCGACGATGATGACGACCCTCAGCATTGAGGAAAAACGACGCAAGAAGGGAGAATTATAATGAACTAAAAGATCACGGGTTTTTTCTGAATAATAGGAGGAACAATTTAATAAGAGTGTACTCACAGCCCCCCAACGGAAGTGCTACTGCAGGAGAGCACAAGTAGTCGACTCTCGACACCCAGCACCAAAAGTGGAAAATGTCCCCAACCCTGGACCCATTAGCCACCCGGGCCTGGACGACTGTTTGTCTGTCAAAAAAAAACTCGTCGAATTGCTCGATCGTTACTGAACGAATATTTGTTTCTTGGTTACTGCATTCAAGTGCAATCGTACCTACATATTTTGTAATGTACATGTTTAGTGTAAAAAATAGGGATAGAACCGAATGTTCGGCCGAAGTTCGTATTTAGCATAATCCACATTCGGCCCAACACTAATAAAAATTGATTAGCAAAATGCAATGGATTGCTTGGTTCTGTCAAAAGTTCATAATCTACAAATCTATCCCAAATCAAAAATAAGAATTTATTATTCTTCTCTTGTCGAAGAAGAACGTGTTTTTTACTTCTGTATGCATGCAGATGGGCATATTATAAAATCAATTTGTAAGTGCACACGAACACGATCAAAACAAGCAATGCACTGTCTTGGACTAATTAATTCTGAGACGATTGTCGTAGTTTTAATTCTATTGTTTTTACGCAGAATAATTTAAAAATCTGCTTTTACGCGAAGGGACTAAAAAACACAATTGAGAATAAAGTTTTTTTTTAGTAAAAGCGAATGACGCGTGCCATTGCTAGACGCACCTGTCTACAGTTTTTAGGCCCTTTACAGATAATTTCGTCTTCTGTTTCTGGTGTTTGACTTGAAAGCAAAGCTCGCTTTTTTCGGTTTTGCTTAAAGTGTATGAAAACCATAGCAACGCCAAGTCGAACCACTTTCAAAGCGAAAGGAAAAAAAGCGCTTAAATTCAATTCAATTCAATTCGTTTATTTTTGCAAGTAGGCATAGGACAAAAAGATATGTATTCTGCACTTGTACACGTCAATTTTTACAATATTGATATAAAACGATATAATTTTATAGTACATATTGGTGAATCTGGAGCAGTACATGATAACCATCATTTGAAAAGAGAAACAATAAAATAACAAAATTAAATCGCTCAAACACAGGTAATTTATAGGTAGGTATAAATTATATAATAATATATAAATTATATTATTTATCGTAGGTCTTCATCATTACAATCCCTAGAACACTTCTAGACCTCCACTGTTGGAAATGGGCCTTCCACAATTTTCTAGACAATTAGGCGTACACTCGCCGCGCTGGCCAGGATCTGATTTCAATTATTAATGACAATTTATTAACGATTCCACAAGTTGGTATTAGTGCAATGGGGATCGACTGGGCACGGGAAGGGGTTTAGTAAATCTATGACAAATGTGCGTAAGACATACATTTCTCATTGGTCATGCTGGGGTTTGAATCGAACTTTTTAGGATTATAAGGAAAGCGTTCTTACTAAACTAAATAATAAAGACTAAATAATAAAAATCTGTATATTAAGTAGACAATTAAAAACCAATAAAGGAAACTATCCAAAAAGCAAGTAACATATTTAAGACAAAGTTTTAAGTATAATAGTAAAAAAATATTACTCACCCAAGAATACAGTTATTAAAATTAACTCGTACAACAAAAATATTGGAATGAATTCAAAAAGTTTTTCACGTGTTAAACAGTTCTTATCAAACAACTAACACATCCACCCCCAAAGACGTTTGTTTTCCAACTGGCGCGCGAACGAACGAATCAACGAAGGGAACAAAAAAAATTGAACACACGCATGGAAATTTAAATTGGTGCAGCTGGGACTCTATGTTGCCAGCAATAGAATGTGTTATTTCCTTAAATAATATATGAGGTTCTTATGAGCTTGTAATAAAGTGCTAATTAGGTTAAACAAATCTACGTATAGTGCGTACAGAAAAGAAATGCCGAGATCTCCTACTAGCTTATTTAACTTATAACATGAAACTATTTAATTATCTTAAAAATTATACTAGTACATTAAATAAAAAATCATGTATTAATTTAATAAAGTACATAGCAAGGCAAATTATTTTTTACAATAGAAAAAATAACCACAAATATATAAAAAAACCGGGTAAAGGTGAGGTCGTGGTGACATCGGAATGACCCGCAGGCAGCTGTAACCAATACCTATTGTTACCATTGCGTAAAGGATGCGCTATTATGAACCGGAAACGAATTTCATTAGGGTTTTATTTAAATGAAGCGTGAATAATGGATGTTGAACCCTTGTATTATAAGTATACACAGTGATTTCTTTATTATGTTATAAATTAAACATACGTAGTAGTATACTTACCTATTCAAAATTAATAAGCATTCTATGCTATGTTCGACTTAGAAAGCAAAGCTTGCTCGAACGACATTCGAAGCGAAATAAAGTGTATAAATCGCCTAAAAATGACACAATGGTTTAACGACTACAAATGGCCTCCAAAATCTCCAGCTTCGGCAGATTATTTGTTAGAACATTTATAATTTCTTTCTTCTTCTTCTTTTTTTTTTAATTTCTTTTATAGCAATAAAATTCAAAATAATATACCTACATATCGTATTACGCTGCAAATATATTCCTTAAAATGTCCTTAAAATTAGGGAGTTTTTTTTTTTTATTGAATTCGCAAACGTTTTGTTATTACAAATCACCAAATAAAAATAATAAATTGACAACAAGTCACTGTGTAAACTAAACGCTTTGTTTTGCTACAACAAAAATGTCAGGCGCTTGTAGTGAAATAATTGACGATATTGAAGATTTAATATCTTCACAAGATATTACACCAAAGGAAAGATACTCCAGCAGAAAGACAGTAAACGTGCGAAGTAAAAAAAACAATAAATTTAGCGAAACCGAGCCGACTGAAAAAGTTATCTTGGAAAGTGTTGTGCCAGGTAAAATAACCTATACTATTGCTATTTTCAAGTTTTTACCAAATTTTACTATTATAACTGTTATTCGTACCAATTAAATAAGTATTTTAGTAATGTTTATTATCTTATAACACATTTTAAACATCATGGAATACATATAACCTAAAGTGCTAATGTAAACAAATATTCCGATTTCATCGGTAAAAGTGAAAATCCCAAGATTATTGTTTAATTGTGCAGAAAATAACTGAAAGTGGTTAAAAGAAATGTAATTGGGTAGAAAATAGATTGTATCTGGACATGTAAAGAGAGTATTAAGTATATTATATTTATTCACATCACATCACTCTTTTTACATACATACATATCTTCACGCCAGATCCCTTGCGGGGTAGGCAGAGACAATTGAGCGCCACTTGTCACGACCACGACATACCTCTTTCGCTTCGTTGACATTCATCAACCTCTTCATTACGAAGCCTTTTTTAATGAACCTTCAGCCAGTTTTTTATTTATTTGATTGTGATATCCGAGTCTAGGTCTGCCAGGGCCTCTTTTACCCACAACTTTCTTTAATAAAAAAATATACCATGAGTAAGTTGGTAATAAAAAACAAATTACTCATAATGATGATTGATTCAACGTAACAAAACGTCATTAGACGTCTAATATCTATTACTAAATACCTAATAACTGCAAAATAAAATACAGTATCAATAGATAACTTTATATTTAATATTAATTTAAATAGTGAAGACTACTAGACTATGACTTTGTGTTCTAGAAGTGAAGATAACATAGAATCTTGTTTTAGGTACTCAGGCAATCTATGTGAAGACATGGGGATGTGCTCACAACAGCTCGGACTCGGAGTACATGGCAGGGCAGCTGGCGGCCCAGGGGTATCCACTCACGCAGGACAAGTTTTCAGCCAAATTGTGGCTACTTAACTCTTGTACTGTCAAAAGTCCTGCTGAAGACCATTTTAGGTGAGTCTAGATCATTAGTTACAGTAATGTCCAGGAATGTTTCCACCTGGACCTGGGAGGCCTACAGGAGGAGACCTGTCACATTCCTACAGACTTTCAGAAGAGTCCTTGCAGCCAGGGGGAACTTCAGTCTGGGTGTAGCAACAATAGAGCACTCCATTAGCACATTTGCGGCCATCTCCTCTGCACAGTGGGCTATCTGTAAAGTTAGAGTTTATAGATTTTTGTTTATGGCACAGTGTCCTGTCATCACCACCATTGTGCAAAGCTTGGCTCTGTTTAGGCTTAAAAGACTCTGTGTAAGGTGCCTCTCAGGGTTGGGAAGAGGTAAATGTTAGCCTGCATGTCATGTCTCTATGTATGTCTCGTATGCACCATGCATATGCACCTATATCTGAAATATTTATTTGATAAAATTGGCAGTATTGTTCCTTGGAACCCTGAGACTGACATAGTTTAAATGATGTCATTATTGTATCATGACAATTTTCTCCACTGCCATTAAACTGTTTGTTTATTTATTTCGCCTTCACACCTATATTACAGCGGAGTGAGGCGGAGTGCACAATTGTATTAAAACATATTGTTTAAGATCTATTACATCTGTCAGATTTTTTTTGACAGACGATACGTTTTCGTATGATTGTGCAGTCCGCCTCACCCCGCTGAAGTAATTTTGATGAAAAGCATGATGTTAATAATAAAAAATTACTCAAAGGTATTGTCAAAACATCACTGGGTGGTCAGAAACCACACTTATTAAATCCTATCATGACAAGTGCAAAGCTAGTGTACCAGACAAATCATACCACAAATTATTGTGTCCCTACCAGTAATCAAACCCAGCTCCACGTCTATATCTACGAACTTAACTGCTAGACCATTGGATGCAGGAGACCAGTGCAACCAGTTATAATAGTATGTTATTTGTTTTTTTTTTTCAGAAATGAGATAGAATTGGGCCGATCTCTAGGTATATCTGTGGTGGTAGCTGGTTGTGTACCTCAAGGAGCTCCGCGAGCTACTTGGCTACAAGGACTTAGTGTTGTGGGGGTTCAGCAGATAGACAGGATTGTGGAGGTTGTGGAGGAAACTCTTAAAGGTGAGAAAACACTGAGAGAAGGTCCTGGCACCATAGTGATTTCATAAATTATAAACTCAGCTTTACACAGTAGCAATTGATGCGAGAGGAATTCCAGCGAAATCTCTGCATCACTTACTGATAGAATTGGGCCTAAGCAGGTCTGCCATCTTTACATTTATTGAACAAGCTTCAAAGACAACAATAATGGATTCATACGGTGTAAGGAGTGTAGCAGAATGGTGGATGGTAAGCATCTTATCGCGCAAGAAAAAGAGGAGGCCTCCTTCAAACCAGGCCATAGTCAGTCGGCCCGAGACACCATTCTTCTCTTCCCTCCCCCACACAATGGACACAACTCCCTCACGGATTATTCAAATAATTTGACCCATTTTTCTATCTTTTCGTGGTCTAGATACGTGGGTTTGATTTCTGGTAGGGAAACAATATTTTATTTGTAATATTTCTCCAGCTTGTTATGCTAGAGACATCAATAATCTTGTCACTTGTCATGATATACCTATAGTAAAGTTGGCTAAATGTAAATCCATTTCTTTAAAAATGTGGTTACTGACACCTGAGAGCGATACATATGGATTTTCCTCTTTCACCCACATATGTACATCCAGATTTGCTATTTGGAGATGAGATACAATGATTAAATGGCTCCTAACAAGGTACCTACTTAGTGTATGTATAGTATATATATAATTTATATATTGTTTATTGCTTAAAATGTGATTGTTTAGCTATAATATATTTAATTTTTACTTGCACCTGAATGGTTTTAAATGCTTTATCTGTCCCTAAGGTTGGCTGTGAGAGAATGTCTAGCGGCATTAAGCCCGTCCCTTGTACATAGTGCAATATTTTTTTAATAAATAAAATTTGCTAATTGCTCGATCAATCTAAATATCGACATTTGAGGCATTAACGGAATCATAAAGTATTTGGTTGAGGAGAGAAGCAGAATAGTGGATGGTAAGCGTCTTATCTTGTTGCGCAATAAGAAGGGAAGCCTCTTTTATAAACTAGCTTATAGTCAGTTGCAAGCCCAAGACACCTTCTTATCTCACTTTCCACTTTCTATGCACGGTGACGTCATGGAATGCTTAGAAAATTGTCTTCCAAAACCAGCCTTATAGATCTACAAAGAATATATTTTTGAAAATGTTGCTTATTTTAGGTCACATGGTGAGGTTATTTGGTCAGAAGAAGAATTCTGAAGGGAAGAAGGCAGGTGGAGCTTCTCTTCTTTTACCCAAAGTCAGGAAAAACCCGCTCATAGAAATTATATCTATTAACACAGGTAAATAATTATTTAATAAAAATACCAAACTTTACAATATGTATTGGTTGATAGGCAGAAATACACAACTAAGTGACAATAACGAAATCCTTCTCCAAAACCATTCTCAAATAATTTGGACATATGGTGTTCAGCTGTGGGGTACAGCTAGCAATAGTAACATTGACATCCTGGAGATATTTCAGAGCAAAACTCTCTTATGCCTAACATTCCTTTCTACATTAGAAACAAATATATTCATGAGGACCTACAAATAAAAACTATAAGTGACGAAATAACAAAATACAGTTGATACCCGCATCAACTTATGCATTCGCTATGTGTTTGGCTTGCGTAAGTATGATCATGTATCCCATTTTCGAACTCAGTTGAAATGGCTCAATCCTCTTCGCAGATCTGTCCATCTACTTGTCCATTTGTATGGTATCCTAAACAATCCTCGTGCACCTCCTTACCTCAAAACTCGATTTGTGTTCTTGTGCGATACGCACAACCTCCCTCTTCATTCTGCTTTCAACAATCAACTCAAAATCCCATCCCACTCCTCGAGCAGATATTCAGATTCCTTCACTGCCTGTGGAACAAACTACCACTGGCCATTAGACGGGCACCATCTGTCAATGTTTTTAAACAACTAGTCACTAACTTGTTTCTTGATAAGCAGGAGCACACTGCATCTAGTACACATTGAATATTTGGCACGCAATATGTTTATGTATGTTTATTTGTATATTATAATGTTCATAATACTTGCATGTAGTTTATGTAATTGCTTGGTATGTAGTGTATTTATAAATTAGACTAATATTAATAGATTGTTGCACCCTGCCCATAATCTCTCACCATCCCAAAGGTTAGTTGTCAGAGAATGCCTAACAGGCATTAAACTCGCCTATGTACCTAATTTTAAGTTGTGGTGCAATAAAGAATTTAAAATAAAATAAAAAACTCGCATCACATCCAAACTTGGTCTCCTCAGACCTGGAGATTTGTGGCAGCGTCACACATCGCAAGGAGTGTCCCTGGCCTTGGCGTCAGGTTTAGCAGAGACTGAGGAAGGAACCAATGGGTTCGTCTCCAATACTAACATCAATACAGATAGCAATACCAAACAGAAGGGTGGCCTATTGTACTTGTACAGATTGCCATGAATACAGTACTCAAATGAGAAAAAAAAGTAAAATATCATCACAACCATATACCAACAAACATTTAGCCAACTATACTATATCATGACAAGGGGCAAGCTCATTGATGATTGTAGCATAAATATTAATATTCACATCCCTCAATTCACATTCAAATACATAACGACTACGAAAGTAAATATTTTATTTAATAAATATTTTATTATTCAATGAATGTATACTTTTAATAACTTTAGTAATATAGCCATATCTTTGTTCATCTTCTCTTTGCGAAGAATAATGTGTTTTACACTTCCATAGTATGCACGTTGGGGAGTTGTGCGTTAAACAACAAAATCAACTTGAAAATGCACACAACCATAACTGGCAATATACTGCCATATATATCTAGCCCACTGTGTTTTTTTTTTTTTTTTTTAACGCACGCGCTAGCGTACGGAAGCCTATGGGGTGGCCCCGTTAGGCTGCAGTTTGTCTCAGCGGGCAACAACCCGCCGGTTTCTATTTTTACCCTGGCCTAAGGGTGGCCAAGGAAGGGGCTACGAAAGGTGTGGCCCCTTGTGAGCAGTGTCTATGTGGTAACAACGGCACGGGCTACGCCTCGGTCCTCAGGATCTCCCGGGGCAGGCGGCGGCCTTCCGGTGGCCGTGCGTGGAGAGGCGCGATTCCCCGAAGATGATCGAAGCGGCTGTGGTCGGCTCGATCGAACATGGACTTCGAGAGCCTGGCCACAAACTGCTCGATGGTCTCCATCTTCAGGTCGTCGTGGAGGACGGTGTTGCGCACGAACCAGGGGGCCCCGACGGTCGCGCGTAAGGAGATGTTCTGCTGGGCCTGTATCCTGGCTTTAATGGTTGGAGCCAGCAGGTGGTGCCACGCCGAAGCGGCATAGGTGAGGCGTGATCGGACGAAGGTCTTGTATATATTAACCTTTACCCGGGGTGGTAGCGACGAGTGCAGCAGTGGCCTCAACTGGGCCCGAGCGGCTTTCGCGCGGTTAATGGTGTGGCGTGCCATGGGGCCCATGCGAAGGCGGCGATCGATCACGCACCCCAAGTAGGTGACGGTGTCCGACCAGCTCACTCTTTTCCCACGAAGCAGCAGCGGGTCCGGCGGTCGGCGGGAGGACGTCAGAATGGCGGCGGTCTTTTCGACATTTGCCGACATTCGCCATCTGTCCAACCATGGCGGCAATAGGTCCAGCAACTTCTGCATCTTCCTTACGGCGTTTACGGCCTTTACTGCCGAGGTGAAGTACGCGCTGTCATCGGCGTATAGCGCTAAGACGACATCCTTCTCCCCCCTCCGCAGGTGTCCGGCGAGGGTGGGGATGTCGTCAGTGAAGGTGGCGTAGAGCGCTGGAGACAGACAGCTTCCTTGTGGGACGCCAGCTAAAATCGGTTTCTCTGCAGACGATGCTTCGTCCACCTGCACGAAGAATCGTCTTCCCTCCAGGAACGATGAAAGTACCCTGACTGCCATCGGTGGTAGACCAGCGTCGAGGAGCTTCGACAGGAGGCCGGCGTGCCACACTCGGTCGAACGCCTTCTCCATGTCAAGAAAGACGCCGACGGAGCACCGGTCCTTGTTCAGCTCCGACGCTAGGTAGTGCAGCACCCGCGTCAGCTGGAGTGTGGTGCTGTGCTCCGCACGGAATCCGAACTGTTCCCTTCTGGGAGTCAGTGGATCTCGGATCCGGCGGAGAAGCAGTCTCTCGAACAGCTTCGCGGGGTGCGGCAGTAAGGTGATGGGTCTATAGCTGGAGGGGAGTCGGCGGTCCTTTCCAGGCTTGGGCAGGGTGATGACCTTTCCAAGCTTCCAGGCGCTGGGGAAGTGGCCGGTGCGGAGAATACCGTTGCAGAGTTTTGTGTAGGCTACAAGGGCTCTGCGGGGCAGCTGGCTAAGTGCCACGTTAGAGATAGCGTCCGGTCCCGGGGCCTTTCTCGGGTGTAGACGTCTTGCGATGCGCTCAACTTCTGTCGGCGAGACGAAGTAGTGACCCGGCAGCGGATCCATCGCCTCCCGAAACAGGTCTCGGATTCTGCATTCGGTGCGCTCGTTAAAGGCCTCGTCGACTACCGGGAAGGGCCGAAACTGACCCTCCAGGTGAACCGCCAGGATGTCCGCCCGGTTCTGGGCGGCGTAGTGGCGCACTCCGGCGGCATCGACGAGGGGGTGTATGGGCAGCGGGGTGTTAGTGAGCCGCCTCGTAAGGCGGTACAGGGACGTATGACCTCCCTCTTCCTCTGTGATGTCCGACATTAGTTGCTCCCAGGACTGACCGCGGAAGGTCGCGACCTCCAGAGACACCTCCGCTGACAGCGCGTTGAGCTCACGTTTGGTCGTCGGGCAGCGGGAGTGCGTCCAGCGGCGGACGAGAGCGCGTTTCCTCTGTAGCATCTTCCTGATGTGTTGCGGGAGAGCCGCTCGTCGTCTGGAGTGGTCAGCGGGCTGAGAAGTAGTAGCGGCTGTTTGCGCGTCTCGGATGGCCTTCATCAGACGGTTTGTGGCATCCTCTACATCTTCCGGCGTCGAAATTAGGCCTGGGCGGTCATAGGCATCC
The DNA here is from genome assembly GCA_910589645.1 of Tinea semifulvella. Taxonomy (NCBI): domain Eukaryota; kingdom Metazoa; phylum Arthropoda; class Insecta; order Lepidoptera; family Tineidae; genus Tinea; species Tinea semifulvella. Next base: position 1,364,984 of record OU342615.1, on the reverse strand, counting down.
AGTGCGGCTCTGAAAGCCCCCCATTCGGTCTTTGTTCGTCCTCGAGCAAGCCTCGTATTCGCAGCCGACGTAACAATCACCAGGAGGGGGAGGTGCTCAGAGTTGGTATCGTATAGCACCTCCAGATGAATTGGCGATCTCAGGCCACGAGAGACGACAATGTCGAGTACGTCCGCGGAGTGGTCTGTGCAGGTGGGGACGTGCGTAGGTGTCTCCGGTCCAAGCACCTCGTACTCTAGCCTATCTGAAGCTCGGTATAGGGCCTCCCCAGCCTGGTTGGTGATACGGGAACCCCAGGCGGTATGCTTCGCGTTGAGGTCCCCGATGATAAGCGTGGGGGCTTTGGCGTCGAAGGCTCGTACTAGGTCCTGAACGTGCATCCCGCCTTTCGGCGGTCGGTAGGCCGCATACAGGCACAGCTCCCCGTCGGCGGACTGTGTAAAGGACGCATGGTGGAGACTGAGGTTCCTCCAGACTGCGAGGACTCTTCCGGAGGTCTGCAGGAATGTGACGGGTCTCCTGGCCGCACTGGAGGAGTGAGGATGGCTCCGCTGAAGGAGTAAAGGTCACTCACATTGCTCCGAAAGAGAATAAGTGCAGAAAAGCCACACATACTGCCATATACTTATTAATTCATCATTTTGCTTCTTGTAATACAAATAATGTGTCTTTTATTAATACCCAACGTAGACTTGACACTAAAAAAACTCCTCAACTGAATCTATTTTGCAGGTTGTCTAAACCAGTGTACATATTGCAAGACTAAGCACGCTCGAGGTGAGTTGGGGAGTTATCCTCCTTCCCAAATTGTGGAACGAGCTCGACAGTCCTTCCAGGAGGGAGTCTGCGAAATATGGCTCACTAGTGAAGATACAGGTAAGAGAATTAAATATAAAAATCCACAATTGTCCAGAAAATACATGTGTTGACACAAATAAGATGATACAATAGTCCAACGAGAGAGTGGTGTGGGCTCGGTTGAAAGAATGCATTCCTTAACACCATAAAAAGGTGGGTTCGAACCCCGGCATGTACCAATGAGAAACATAACATCTTCTTCTATTAGATAGATTTACAATATCACCGTTCCCGTGCCTCGGAGCACATTAAGGTTCCGGTTCCACTCATACCAACTTGTGGAATTGTTAATAAATTCTCCAGAAATTGTCTGAAAGGTTACCTCCATCAGTGGAGGTCTGGGAATCTGTCTTCTAAGGGCTGTAATGAATAGTCCAACAGTCCAAGCTTCTATCATCCCATAGTACAAATGATTCACTAAAAATTTTTTTAAGCAGTAGGTGTTAAGTTCTAGGTTGTTTAGCAAGCTATGCTTGATATTTCTCTGACGGATAAGTGTGAATAGACCATATTTTTTAAATAGAAATCTGGTGGTTACTTACCTTATGCTGAGAGGCAAATTGTTCCACCGGTGGCAACAACTACAACAAGAGAATTATGAGAGGAACAAAGGGATTTAACATGACACGTTGCAGGCAGACATTGATCTCAAAATTAGCAAGATGAAGTGGCAATGGGCCGGACACATCTGCCGCAGAACCGACAACCGATGGGGCGACGACTCCCTCGACAGACAGACTCGACGGATGAATTAAACAAGTTTGCTGGTGGGAGTTGGATGAGGGTTGCAAAAGACCTTGGACGAGGCCTACATCCAGTAGTGGAGAGACACAGCCTGATGATATTGTTCTTAAACCTTCAGCGGTGGAAGTCTGGGGCTGGAACGATGATGTTTATATATTTTTATTCCTTTAGGTGCATACGGTCGTGACATAGGCACATCTCTGCCAGAACTTCTCCGGTTGTTAGTGGAAGAGATTCCTCCGGGCTGCAGACTGAGACTAGGGATGACCAACCCGCCATACATACTGGACCACTTACCGGATATAGCCGACATCATGAAACATCCCAGAGTCTATAGGTAAGTGCTAAAAGTAAAAATGTAATATGACAATAAAGTATTCAAAAAGTGGGTAGTTGTGAATTTTCTAATTAGTTTCATTAAATTACATTCACTGTAATTTTTGTTATTATTTGTAGATTTCTCCACGTGCCGGTGCAGTCTGGCAGCGACCAGGTGTTGGCCGACATGAAGAGAGAGTACTCGAGGGCAGACTTCCAGCATGTCGTCAACTTCCTTCGGGAAAAGTAAGACGCATTTAGAAATCCTGCTACATCTGGAATTTGAACTTCATTAATTTATATAAAGAAAATTTTGCGTCAAGGATGGCTGAATGGACTAGAACCCTTTGCCTTTCCTATTATAGAAAAGAGGAAAGTTCTTCGCGCCATTTTGCGTTGACATGTCATGTGCAAGTTTTTGTTTTGTAAATTAATTTGCTGTGGATATTATTGGTCAAAAGTGGTGTTGTTTAATAATGTGCTACAATGTGAATAATTATTGAAAACGATAAATTGGAATTTAAATATGGGGCGCAAGTTGCAGTTTATTTTTTGCGGTTTTCCCGCGCTGTCAACTCTCATCCCGACGTGTTTGGGCTATAATGCCGCGAGTGACTCCAAGAAAAGCATCAAATTCTGCAGCATCTGGAATTTGATGATGACCTCATTAACTCATGAAAAATAAAGATATATTACGTCAGACTTGGCTGTATGGGCTAGACCCTTTGCCTTCCCTATCATCTCATTCATCATCCACGGGAGAAGAGAACCAAAAAAAAAACAAAAAAAAATAATGCACGGACTTATCATGAAATTAACAAGTAACTTGAGTATTTGTATTGTTAATTACTTTACTGTGCATATTGTTAGTCAAGAGTGGTGTTATTTTGTTTAATAATGTGTGAATAATTGTGGTTAACGATCAATTTGACACTAATATGGGGCTGCAAGTTACAGTTTATTTTTTGAGATTTTCCTGCTTCTGAACCATATACCCGACGTGTTTGCGCGATATTGACGCGAAATGAAAGAGTCAAAATCAAATTCCGCAACACTTAAAATCCAAATCAGTAATAAACAAATAATATGAATGATTTACGTCTAATTAACACTACTTAAAAAGTTTTTCTTTAAGTAAATATAAACCAAACCTAATAAAAAATAAACTATGAGTAAAAAATGTCCTCTGCATTCAGAGATCGTCCCAAGGAGACTGGCAACATTTCCCCTGTGTATAGCGAGGCTAATACGTTGGCAGAAATAATTACCAGCTTTCCTGTCTCCTGACCTTTCCGTTAGCCGTTTGGACAACTCCTTGGCCAGACGCTTGGCTGGGTGTCCCCATAGGGATATCAATAAAATCAGCTTGCGTTTAAAATTATAAATATTCAACCTAACACATGAATATTGTTTCAGAGTCCCCGGCATCACCATAGCAACGGACATAATCTGCGGTTTCCCCACAGAAACTGACGAGGATTTCGAGTACACAATGACTTTATGCCGTCAAAACTTATTCCCATCTCTCTTCATAAACCAGTTTTTCCCCCGACCAGGAACTCCGGCAGCAAACATGACTAAAGTTGACCCACAAGAGGTGAAAAAGCGTACGAAACAACTCTCAGAATTTTTCCGTTCGTACACTGTCTATGATCACAAAGTGGGCGAAACACAAGAAGTTTTAGTCACGGATATATCTCACGATAAACAATACTACGTCGGGCATAATGAATACTATGAACAGGTATAATAATCTTTTTAACACTCTTTACATTAAAGCCTTATTAACGCTCTATTTATTATAAACTTTGTAATACTCTAATCATTATAAACTTATTTACACTCTTAACATTATAAACTTTGTAATACTCTATTCATTATAAACTTATTAACACTCTATTTATTATAAACTTTGTAATACTCTAATCATTATAAACTTATTAACACTCTATTTATTATAAACTTTGTAATACTCTAATCATTATAAACTTATTAACACTCTTAACATTATAAACTTTGTAATACTCTAATCATTATAAACTTATTAACACTCTTAACATTATAAACCTTGTAATACTCTATTCATTATAAACTTATTAACACTCCTAACATTATAAACTTTATAATACTCTATTCATTATAAACTTATTAACACTCTTAACATTATAAACTTTGTAATACTCTATTCATTATAAACTTATTAACACTCTTAACATTATGAACTTTGTAATACTCTATTCATTATAAACTTATTAACACTCTAAACATTATAAACTTTGTAATACTCTATTCATTATAAACTTATTAACACTCTTAACATTATGATCTTTGTAATACTCTATTCATTATAAACTCTGTAATACTCTAATCATTATAAACTTATTAACACTCTTAACATTATAAACCTTGTAATACTCTATTCATTATAAACTTATTAACACTCCTAACATTATAAACTTTGTAATACTCTATTCATTATAAACTTATTAACACTCTTAACATTATAAACTTTGTAATACTCTATTCATTATAAACCTATTAACACTCTTAACATTATAAACTTTGTAATACTCTATTCATTATAAACTTATTAACACTCTTAACATTATGAACTTTGTAATACTCTAGTCATTATAAACTTATTAACACTCTTAACATTATAAACTTTGTATTACTCTAATCATTATAAACTTTGTAATACTCTAATCATTATAAACTTATTAATACTCTATTCATTATAAACTTATTAACACTCTTAACATTATAAACTTTGTAATACTCTATTCATTATAAACTTATTAACACTCTTAACATTATAAACTTATTAACACTCTTAACATTATAAACTTTGTAATACTCTATTCATTATAAACTTATTAACACTCTTAACATTATAAACTTTGTAATACTCTAATCATTATAAACTTATTAACACTCTTAACATTATAAACCTTGTAATACTCTATTCATTATAAACTTATTAACACTCCTAACATTATAAACTTTATAATACTCTATTCATTATAAACTTATTAACACTCTTAACATTATAAACTTTGTAATACTCTATTCATTATAAACTTATTAACACTCTTAACATTATAAACTTTGTAATACTCTATTCATTATAAACTTATTAACACTCTTAACATTATGAACTTTGTAATACTCTATTCATTATAAACTTATTAACACTCTAAACATTATAAACTTTGTAATACTCTATTCATTATAAACTTATTAACACTCTTAACATTATGATCTTTGTAATACTCTATTCATTATAAACTCTGTAATACTCTAATCATTATAAACTTATTAACACTCTTAACATTATAAACCTTGTAATACTCTATTCATTATAAACTTATTAACACTCCTAACATTATAAACTTTGTAATACTCTATTCATTATAAACTTATTAACACTCTTAACATTATAAACTTTGTAATACTCTATTCATTATAAACCTATTAACACTCTTAACATTATAAACTTTGTAATACTCTATTCATTATAAACTTATTAACACTCTTAACATTATGAACTTTGTAATACTCTATTGTTTATAAACCTATTAACACTCTTAACATTATAAACTTTGTAATACTCTATTCATTATAAACTTATTAACACTGTAAACATTATAAACTTTGTAATACTCTATTCATTATAAACTTATTAACACTCTTAACATTATGAACTTTGTAATACTCTATTCATTATAAACCTATTAACACTCTTAACATTATAAACTTTGTAATACTCTATTCATTGTAAACTTATTAACACTCTAAACATTATAAACTTTGTAATACTCTATTCATTATAAACTTATTAACACTCTTAACATTATGAACTTTGTAATACTCTATTCATTATAAAGTTATTAACACTCTAAACATTATAAACTTTGTAATACTATATTCATTATAAACTTATTAACACTCTTAACATTATAAACCTTGTAATACTCTATTCATTATAAACTTATTAACACTCTTAACATTATAAACCTTGTAATACTCTATTCATTATAAACCTAATAACACTCTTAACATTATAAACTTTGTAATACTCTATTCATTATAAACTTATTAACACTCTTAACATTATAAACTTTTTAACACTATTAACATATCATTACTCTCTTCTAATTGTTTAACATCTTACAGCTTCTCTTTTTCATACATTCTATAAGTTTAATTTTTCTAAGAATAAAAAAAAAAAAAAAAACTATGACAGCCGGTAAATATTAATTTCTACATTTTTTAATTATAAAATTAATTTTTTATCAAACAAAAGGAAACAGCAAAGCGTTTTGTCAAGCAAATTTTGAACTTAAAGAACCCAACTATCCTCAAAAGGAGGATCTTTGCGGAAAATTGCAAACGACTGGCACACGTGCTACGCCCACATCGCACTACCACTTATTTTATTTTTTCTTCTCTTTTTGAAAACTAGTAATTGCAATCGTCACTAAGACATTTATACCAACATCACGTTTGTATAGTATAATTAAAAAAAAAAAGGAAATATTTTATCTTTTATCTGGATGCGATGAATCAAACACTAAAATAGAAAACGGTTTGGTTAGTATGGTACGTCACAACACAGCACATTGAGGTGTTAGTAAACGGCACAGTATATATACCCCTCATTCCGAATTGTGCTCAGAGCGCTTAGAACGAATATGACACTGACCGTCGTTTCGAATCAAATATCGCGATTTGGATGCTCAGAGCGTGATATCAATCCGGAACGGTCTAAATCACATTTTCATTCATAAAATGTTAGTTTGGAAAATGTATGGAAAATAAATTGCGGATTCCACATCTTTGAGTATGAATACTAACAAACATACATCTCACGGTTTATTCATCTTTATATGTGTAAAGTTTAATATTATTAACTTATTTTGGTAATTTAAAATAACTTGCCGTGTTACAGATTTTTTTTTTCACTTCCTACTTAAATATTAATTATAGATTTGTTTAAGAAGTAATATAGAAACAGTATAAACGAAAAAAATAATAAATAATTTAAAAGAAAACCTAATATTAAATTAACTTGAAAATGGCGCGGGACATTATGACAAACAACTGACAGCGTTTAGAGCGATCTACCTCGATATCGTGAGCAGTCTAAGCGCGAGAAATGATGTCGTTTGTGACGTCACATAGCTTTGGCAAAACAGTTTAAGCGCGTCTCGGAACACCTTTAAGCGTGCTTAGGTTACCATTATCGTGTCTCGGATAGACAGACAACATACATTGTTAGATGATGGGCGTAACATGTTTCGGCTCCCAGGACCATAGCCCTGGCCACCGGGTCGAGGCCAGCTCTCTAGCGCCATTTTTTTAAGTTACTTTTGAGAAATGTGGTCTAAAGATGTTGGTTGGACTCTCACCAGGGCTTGGTATCGTCAGGGCGTCGTTGTAAGGGGCGTCGTCTGCCTCGTCAGTGTTGTCGTGTCGGTGTCGGGCGTCGGTGACGAGAGTCCAACCAACATTTTTTATTTAAACCCAAAGACGAACCCCAGTTCGTACTTTCTTAGATTTAATTTAAGACAGAGATATCAATGGGTTGTATCAGACAAAGCTTATTGTAGATGTCGCTAGCGGCACTGGTACCTTGTTTACACCTATGACGGATCATTTTTTAAATGTTTAATTTGACCTACCTTAAAAGACGTATTAAGAAAGCGAACACCGTCTTTAAAAAGAAAAAAGCGTTATATAAATGGAACGGAAATTTTAAGAATACCATATCTTGGAAATCTCGATTTGTACACTTAAAAGCTGCTCACTTCGGCATAATATCCAGAAAATAATAAAATTCGTAATAAAAATACAAGTTTTCTATGCAACTGACAGTTCTATTAGGTACCATCTATCATGCGCCATCTATCGTGATAAAAAGTTAGTGTCCATTTTACTAAAACAAATATATGACATATAGGATAGACTACATTCATGAAATGTCATTCTTGTAAAATGATTAAAAATATTGGAATGTGCGAGCGAGAGGGACCGATATAAAAGAAAAATGTAAAACACGATGTAAACAGATGCAAAGGCGTAAAACACGATGTAAACAGATGCAAAGGCGTAAAACCCGATGTAAACAAATGCAAAGGCGTAAAACACGATGTAAACAGATGTAAAGGCGTAAAACACGACGTAAACAGATGCAAAGGCGTAAAACACGATGTAAACAGATGCAAGAGCGTAAAAACCCTTTTAATATAAAATAATCCGAAAATAAGGTTCCTTATTTTAGAAAAATCTAATCTAATCATAATTGTTTCATTTCAGGTTTTAGTCCCAAAAATAGATAAATATATGGGAAAAATGTTTAAAGTTAAAATTACTGGAGCTACGAAATTCTCTATGTTTGGCGAACCCATAGACAAGCCGGTGATGCCAGGCCTTACGAGTCCGAAAAAAATTGGTGAAGTATCCGGTGTCTATGGTCAAGATGGCCGACAAAATGGCCGACGGATTTCTGTGCCAGTTCCGATTATATTCTTAGTTGCTGCGCTCGTTTTGAGATTGATCTGGTTTTTGTTTTAAAATTTTACTATAAGATAATATATTATTAAATATTTGTTATTTAATTGGATTTTTTAATTTTTCGATGTTCGATAACCTCTGAAACAACAAATAAACTATTAAATTGGGTATGTAAATCGGGTTCGATTCCGGTTTATAATGTAAACATTAACACACCAATGTATCATAGCTGTAAGTTACCCAAATATAAATCATCATCATCAGCCTGTGTCTCTCCACTGCTGGATATAGGCCTCCCCCAAGGCTCGCCAATTCACACGATCTCCTGCCACCCTCATCCAATTCTATGCTAGCGGGCTATGCTCGGTATTTCTCTGATGGATAAAGTCAGAAATCCGTCGGAGAACCAAAGTTACCGATATAGCCTTTAAAATTAGTAAGCTGAAGTGGCAATGGGCTGTACATGTCTATCGTAGAACCGATGAACGAAGGAGTAGACGAGTTCTAGAGGGGAGTGGGTCGACCCCCCGCTAGATGGACGGATGACCTAAGGTCGCTGGCGGGGGTTGGATGAGGGTGGCAAATATAAATAAATTTATAAAATATAAGTGTTATTTTATAATTAACACAGTGTTTGAAGACAAAAGTCTTCAACCAGTGCATCCTACCCGTAATGTCGTACGGAGCAGAGACGTGGACACTGACAGTGGGTCTGGTTCACAAATTCAAGGTTGCTCAGCGAGCTATGGAGAGAGCTATGCTTGGTATTTCTCTGATGGATAGAATTCGAAACGTTGAAATTCGTCAGAGAACCAAAGTTACTGACATAGCATTCAAAATTAGCAAGCTGAAGTGGCAATGGGCCGGACACATCTGACGACCGATGGGGCAAACGGGTTCTGGAGTAGAGACCACGTACGGGACGACGCAGAGTGGGACGACCCCCCGCCAGATGGACGGATGACCTGAGGAGGGTTGCTGGTGGGGGTTGGATGAGGATTGCAAAAGACCGCGTGCAGTGGCGAGCCTTGGGGGAGGCCTATATCCAGCAGTGGAGAGACACAGGCTGATGATGATGAAATTAAAGAGAAGGAAGACGAAATATCGTTCGAGTAGCTAGGTAGCGTTAATACACTGTAAACTAACTATTGTTTGTATTGGCTTAAAGCGTCCACGCTTAGAGGTAACGATTTTCCAAGTCAAACACAGCCTTATAAGAAAACTAAAATTATGACATTAAAATCGGACAACAAATTTTCGAGTTTTAGCGAGTATTACGCATGGCAAATGATTTTTATATACTTACATAGATTTTGGAATGCTATCTTACATAATTTAGTTGGAATAATCTTTGGAATGACGGTATTAGGCAAGCTCCAAATCCATTGATGTATATAGATAGGCCTATTTAATACAAAACGCACTCTAAAAACGGCTCGCCACGTATCCCTACCAACTTTGGGGGCCAATTTTCAAGCAATGAATGTCACATGCGATATTTGTCGGAAATTCAGTCACAATGCATGCTATAAAGACTAGTTTCACTCGATATAAATATTAATATATAAGCGCTCTCAAAGCTTGCTAGCTCGCGACTGTTGGTGCAGCTACATGACTTCGATTAGTTTTGCGGGAACGTTTTTATATCAGTGAGGGCCTATCTATATACATCGATGACCAAATCGAGTCATCTTCAAAAATATTTTTTACAAACTCTTTCTAACTAGATTGTCCCAAATTTGTCTCTTTTTCATGTCCTCACTATCCAGCAACATCATATTTAGAAAGAAAGAAAGAAATACGTTTATTCATCGCAATATAGATACAATTTACACAATTAAGATTAGGATATGCAGCACAACGGCAGGATATGGGGTGGCACGGACCATGAATTAATATTAAAATATGGAATTGGCCGCCCCCACATCCACTGTCACATCCCGAGCACCACCAGGCAACCATCGAGGCGCGCTGCACTACAATTCACACCGTAATTCCTGCAGCGATGAACGGGCCCTAAGCTCAGCATGTGTCGCGAGTCACAGAGTTGTATCCGCGACGCTGTTCTTCCGCTAGTACCCAATAAAATAAAATATATATTTTTAAATAAATAATAAATAACAAATATATACTTAGATATAACCATACGAATACTTATCTACATAAAACATAAATACAAATATACAAATTGAAATATACAATACACACAGTAAAATTAGTACATTTCACCCAAAAATGCATTTAAATTATATAAAACAAGGAAGATAAATAAATAAAATACTCAATTTGTTGAATATGACCACAATCAAAGCAAACACACATACACATATTTCACTTCCCTAATCATGTAAGTAGTTTTATTTTTATATTATGGTTTATTTATGATGTCATTTATGTATATATATTTATATTGCGTATTTATGTATTTGTATATGTATTAGTATGTAATATTGTTATGTAGGTATGTATTAATACTGTTAAGAATAACTTAATGATTGCACCTACCATCTATACTGTCTATATGTTCTAAAGGTTTGGCTGTCAGAGAATGGCATTAAGTCCGCCTTTGTACATAGTGCAATAAAGTTTTTAAATAAATAAATAATTTTAATTTTCTTTAGTACAACCTTCAGAATAACTGGTTTACAAGATGTCCGTGATCCCTTTACTGGATTACTTAAGACAAAAGCCGTGTTCACGGTTCGACACCCAGTATTCACACACCTTTAAATATAAACTTGGCGCTGTGTACAGCCGGCTTTATTTGAATTTAATTTTGCTTTGGCAAGTTGTATTTCATTAAATATATATTTTTAATAAAATAAAAATAAAATAACTTAGTACGGAAAAATAAGAAAATGGCGTCAACCTACACTCAAGCTAATGTAAAAAGGCAGAAACTACGAGACGCGAAAACTGTGGATACAGTGGATTATTTTCAAGGTAAATTTATTTAACTTTAAAAAAAAAAGCTGTGGCTCTTCTCTTTTTTTTAAATGCTAGTAAAACTAGTAATGGCAAACGCCACTAAGGCATTTGTGCCAACATCACGTTTGTATAGATTAATGGGGTGTATCACTAACTTTTTATCATGATAGATGGCGCATGATAGATGGTACCTAATATAACTGTCAGTTAAATAGAAAACTTGTATTTTTCTTACGAAATTTATTATTTTTTGGATATTATGCCGAAGTGAGCAACTTTTAAGTGTACAAATCGAGATTTCTAAGCGAAATCAAAGATATAGTAATCTCAAAATTGCCGTTCTATTAATAAAACCTTTTTTCTTTTTAAAGACGTGTGCGCTAACTTAATTCGTCTTTTAAGGTAGGTAACGTTAATTTCATAATACATTTTTCTGTTATAATAATAAAAAAACTACATACAACATTTTAAAATGATGCGAAATAGCTGTAAACAAGGTACCAGTGCCGCTAGCGACATCTACAAAAAGCTTTGCCTGATACACCCCATTTAAAAAGTAACTATCTTGTGACATTGTTTTGACTTTTAGCTTGGTGCGATGAATCACAAACGGCTCGGCATTACTTTTTCTATATAAATGCTGTTTGACTTGAAATCATGTAAAGCAAGGCTTGCTTTTTTATAGAATTTTGTATGACTGATGAAACCTTGGAACGAGTTTTAAAGCAAAATAAAGTCAAAAAAGCGCTTAAAGCGACAAGTTGAACATAAGGATTAGAATTTTATAGGTGGTAGGCATAGGTGATCGGGGTAATTTGTCCAGTCTGCTGGGTCGGGGAAGTATCCACCGTAAACCCAGTAAAGTGTATCCACACATTTCGGGATCAGGCTCGAATTGCCGTCCTCCAGCATAGTGTTAGGGACTGATGTTAGTCATGAGTGTCTGATTCCAGTTGCTAACATTCATGGATCTCGCTCCCCATTTACCATCAGGTGGGTGCAAGGTCACATGTCGCGCTAGTATATTAAAAAAAAAAAGCCCATTTTGGTGCAATTTAGTCGAATTTAATAAAAATATATCTTAAAAACCTTTATAGTCCGACACTGCTAGGTTAGGTTTGACTCGAGCCCTATTTACGACATGTCGCTTTAAGCGCTTTTTCACTTTTTTTTTCATTTTTCACTTTTGACCTCGTTGCATAAGATATTTATTTATTGCCGGTATTTGCAGGCATAGACAAGGTAGAGTATAACAGCATGGCGTCCACTAGCGACACCTTGGTGTATAAGTACTACAGTGCGAGTGAGAGGATCCACGGCCGCTGTATGGACGATTGGCTTAAACTGTCCATCTCGTTTACTGCATTCAAATATAATGGTATGTATATCTTGCAAACGATATATACGACTATGATTCAAATACGTATAGATAGAGCGATTTGTTACATCATTTTTACATCATCTAAAGTGCACAAATAAAAAAGACCTGTCTACTAATGTTATTAAATACTTTATTGCACTTAACTTAAAAGTATGTACAAAGGCGAACTTAAAGCCATTTCGGCTTTTTCTACCAGCTAACCTTTGGGAGAGTGAGACAGTATAATATGTGGGGTGCAATTCTAACCAATAAACTACATAAATAGTATGTATACATAGACTACATAAATGACCGCCTCCGTGGTCTAGTGGGAGGTTGTGGGTTCGATTCCCACCGGGGGCAAGTTGTACATTGTATAATTTGTCTTGGTCTGGGTGTTTATATTCCTAATATGTATATATTTACAATATATATATATATATATAATATGTAGTTTATCAACCATCTAGTTTCCGTAACAGAAGCCTCGTAGCTTACCACGGAAACTAGATGGCGCTGTGTGACCTGTCTGGAAATATTTATTATTTTATTTATATTTATACTCATCAATATATGCTTATTATAGTAGATATACATATATGAAGATAATATATTATTAGAAAGTAGAAATTTGTAGAGTTAAAATATATTGTTTAAAAAGAAAGTAGTTTTTTAAAGATGTGAATGGAAGGAGCTTGTCTGATGGTCAGTGGAAGTTTATTCCACTGGCGAGCAGACGATATATACGGTTAAGTTAAGCCATTTCTAAGTCCGTGGATTTAGACTCTGAGGTACCGGGTTCGATTCCTGATCGGGACACAATAATATTTATTAATTTAAATAAATAAATTTAATTAATATTTAATTTATTCGTGACATTTCTCGAGTTTGGTACGCTGAGACATCGACGAGCTTGTCACTTGTCATTATTGGCCTATAGTAAAGTTGGCTAAATGTGAATCCGCTTATTTATAAGCGTGGTTTCTGACCACCAAGGAAGGAAAACTGTTGTGATGATACTTTGCTTTTTTAGATTGAATACTCTTTAGAAATGCTTTATTGTGCGAGGGAGAAGCATGCACCAGCTCTTAATTCTTCTGTTTTCATGACATTTAGGTATGTTTAATTTTCTAGGTTCAGATAAGTTTGGTAAACCAACATATAACAGGAACTGGGATGACAGTTCCAATTCCGTAGACAACTACAAACGTCACGTAAAAGCGTTTTTCGACATGTGTCAGAAACTTGGCGTAAAGTACTGGACCGCTTTCGACACAGATCTGGTACCCGTGTCGGAAAATCTGGACGAATTTAAGAATAACATGGAGGAAATGGTGGAATTTATTCTGGAGAATTGTCAAAGATATCATTGTAAATTGCTTTGGATAGCTCCAGATCTACATTCGCATTCTCGGTAAGAATTATTAGAGTATTACACGTATTTTCAGGCAAAAATAAAGTAAAGTAATATATATATACACACATAGATATATGTATATATAAAAGTAAAGTATAGTATCATCACGACCGTTTACCTTTCGGGGTGGTCAGAAACCACGCTTATAAAGAAGCGGATTCACATTTAGCCAACTTTCATCATTACAGCCCCTAGAACACAGCGTCCTAGACCTCCACTGCTGGAGATGGGCCTTCCAGAACATATATCTGAAAATTTGGCCTACACTCGCCACGCTGGCCAGACATCTTGGCGAGGATATGATGTCAATTTTGAATGACAATTTATTAACGATTCCACAAGTTGGTATTAGTGGAACCGGGACCGACGGCTTAACGTGCTCTCCGAGGCACGGGAACGGTGGTGTTGTAAATCTATGACAAATGTACGTAAGAAAAGTATATTTCTCATTGGTACATGCCGGGTGGGTTTGAACCGACCTTTGTAGGATTTAAGGAACGCGTTCTTACAACCGAGCCACCACCGCGCCAACTTTACTATAGGCCAATCATGACAAGTGGCAAGCTCGGCGATGTCTCTCCAGCGTACCAAACTCGAGATATATCACAAATAAATTAAATATGAATTAAGATAATTTATTTAAATTAATAAATATTATTTTGTCCCGACCAGGAATTTGTACCCGGTACCTCCGAGTCTAAATTCACGGACTAAACAGCTAAACCACTATATATCCGTATATATATATATATATATATATACTTACCTTTCCGTTCTTCTCATAACAATGATCTTAAAATATCACCCCACACTTCTAGTAGATATTGAGATTCTTTCACCGTATCTGGTCCTCGCCAGTGGAACAAGCTCCTACTGACCATCAGTCAAGCTCCCTCCGCTCAAATCATCATTTTAACCATGTGTGTACTTATTTTTACTTAATTATATTGAAATATACTAGCTGACCCGGCGAACTTTGTACCGCCTGACAGTCAATCAATGTACCCTCGGTCGGTATGCTCCACAAATTAGCGCTGATGCGCGCCACCTATCGGACAACAGAAAAGAATGTCAGAAACCTTCGCCGATGTTCACACAACATATTTCTAAAGTTTCATCCCGATCAATAAATCAAAAATACTGCAAATACTAAAAGAAATATATAATGTTTTTTTTTTTTAAATGAACGCATCGTAACGTTATTTGGCTGTCATCTGTAGTGGAAACCTTTATACGAGAGGGGGGTCTTTCGCGCCATTTTGCGCGGACATGTCAAGTGCAAGTTTTTGTTTTGTAAATTAGTTTACTGTGGATATTGTTGGTCAAAAGTGGTGTTGTTTTGTTTAATAATGTTCTGCAATGTGAATAGTTATGGAAAACGATAAATTGGACTTTAAATATGGGGCACAAGTTGCAGTTTGTTTTTGCGGTTTTCTCGCGCTGTCAACTCCCATATTTTACCCGACGTGTTTGAGCTATGGTGCCGCGAGTGACTCCAAGAAAAGCATCAAATTCTGCAGCATCTGGAATTTGATGATGACCTCATTAACTCATGAAAAAGAAAGATATATTACGTCAGACTTGGCTGTATGGGCTAGACCCTTTGCCTTCCCTATCAACTCATTCATCATCCATCGGGAGAAGAGAACCATAAAAAAAAAATACTTTATACGAGAATACCAATTTTAATAGCGTTTTACACTGATAGTTCCGTTATTTAAGGGATTCCACTATATAACGTTGGCGCTTAAGTAACATAGGGCTAGAATTGAAGCCATCACCTCTGCGTTTAAATTTATAGTCAAATTTAGGAATATTATGTGTAATGAATAGGATATTGTTTTTTTAGTTATGCATCAGGTGCCGCGACCAATAATGACGCGTCCACCTTCGCCCAAGCAGCGGCACAAACCAAACAGACTATAGAAATGGGACAAAAACTAAACGCAGAAAACATCCTGTTATGGCCAATAAGAGAAAACTTCAACATATCACTTAAAACCGACATGCAAAGGGAAATTAAATTATTTGGGAAATTTCTCAAAATGGCGGCCGAGTTTAAGGTATGGTATAACCGCAGAGCTCAGCTATTTAAAAGGGTTTACCGCTTGTGTTTCCCTCTCGGTCGCACAATCCTATATTTTCAAAGATATTTTATGTTTGAGTGTACTTTTGATCAGATGTTGTCTATCAATTTTCTAGGAAATAAAATTAGGGACACTAGATATATTTTCACTTTTATATACTTAAATTTAGACAAAGAAAATAAGCAAACATATTTATAACAATATAAAACTGTACGGTTCTCCTCTGAAAAGAGTGAAGCAGTTTAGGTACCTGGGTCATGTCGTGACAGAAGGTCTGACTGACGATGCGGATATAGAAAGGGAGCGCAGGGCGTTGGCGGTCAGGAGCAACATGCTGGCCCGTAGGTTTGCTCGCTGTACGGTGCCAGTAAAGATCACGCTTTTTAAGGCATTTTGTCAATCATCGGCCTTATGGGTTTGCTACACGCAGAAGGCCTACAACACTCTGCGCGTGCAATATAATAACGCTTTTAGGATGCTGTTGGGACTCCCGAGATTCTGTAGTGCCTCCGGGATGTTTGCTGAGATACGCACGGATGGCTTCCCAGCCATCATGCGTAAGAAAGTATCATCCCTGATGGCGCGGGTATGCGGGGAGTACCAATAGCATCCTGAGGGTGGTTGCAGGCAGTGTGTCGGGGGGGGGCTATTGCGCAACACTGGACTGCAGTACTGGTGGGAAGTTAGGTTAGGTTTATTAATATGTTATATATAAGAATATGGATTTTTATCTGAAATAAAAATATTTGAATTGAATTGAATTGAATATTCCTCTACTTTACTAAAACAACCAAAATGTCCATAAATTTATTCCTACCCTATGTTCGACTTGTCGCTTTAAGCGCTTTTTTTACTTTATTTAGAGAAACGAAATAGAGAAAGAAAGGATTACGTAAGTCAACGTTAGCGCGATCGTCGACCTCTCGCTGCCTACTTGATTAGGCTCAGTATGAGTGGCGATATTTTTAGGATAACTTCTCTGCACCGTAACTTAAGATTTTATTACTGAATAATTAAAATAAAAAATACGTAATTCTTTATTTTTATTCTAGATTATAAAATAAAAATATTTACTCAGTAATAAATTCCACGCAAGTAAAAATCCATGTATTTATTGTTGCTAGCACTGTTACCCTTCGTTACGATACGCGATAATAGTAACCTAAGCACGCTTAAAGGTGTTCCGATACGCGCTTAAACTGTTTTGCCAAAGCTATGTGACGTCACAAATGACTTCATTTCTCGCGCTTAGACTGCTCACGATATCGAGGTACTCGTAGATCGCTCTGAGCGCTGTCAGTTGTTTGTCATAATGTCCCGCGCCATTTTCAAGTTAATTTAATATTAGGTTTTCTTTTAAATTATTTAATATTGTAATTAGTTTATACTGTTTCTATATTACTTCTTAAACAAATCTATAATTGATATTTAAGTAGAAAGTGAAAAAAAAAATGTCTGCAACACGGCAAGTTTTATTTTAAATTACCAAAATAAGTTAATAATATTAAACTTTACACATATAAAGATGAATTAACCGAGAGATGTATGTTTGTTATTATTCACACTCAAAGATGTGGAATCCGCAATTTATCTTCCATACATTAAAAAAAAATACTTACTGTTTATGAATGAAAATGTGATTAAGACCGTTAATGAGGGGTTAGTTACCCTAATAAATAAACTAAAACTATTGTTTTAATTTTGAAGGATAGAGTCGGGTTTCGCGGTCAAATGTTGATTTTGCCGCGCTTTTTTGATGGCTGTCAAAGTTACTACATGTGGGACGCGACTAGTTGTGTGTGTTTGTTGAAACAATTCCACCTGGAGAGAGGGTACAAGATTATAGTGGAGCCAGGACCACAAATGTATATCACACAGTTGTAAGTATAACTAACCTTTGCGGTCACAGAATTATCCTACGCCTGCGGTTGGATGTAATTGCTTTCATTTGGTACGAAGAGGATGCTACGGAACTCCCCTGCATTAAAAAGGCATAAAACTTTTTATATTTTATATTTTTGTGTACATAATGACAAATTTACAAAAACTAACCTACGCGGGACAGATTTACACGATTGACTTTAACCAGAATTATTATTTGAATCCTAACATGTATAAAAATACTGTCTCTGTCGACCTCTCGGCCCGAGCTCCCGATTCCCTCTTTCTTACCAAAACAAAATCCATCGACTATGTCATTGTCATGTTCATGGTCTTCCTCCGTGGTCTAGTGGTAACAAACGTTGCCATGAACTCGGGACGTCGTGGGTTCGATTCCCACCGGGGGCAAGTTGTACATTGTATAATTTGTCTCGGTCTGGGTGTTTATAATTATAATATGTATATATTTACAAAAAAAAAAAGTATAATATGTAGTTTATCAACCATCTAGTTTCCGTAACACAAGCCTCGTAGCTTACCACGGAAACTAGATGGCGCTGTGTGACCTGTCTGGAAATATTTATTATTATTTCATCATTCAACTCCGTAACCTACATGTACCCGTTACATTACCTACCCTCATTTTTTATATTTTTTGTATATATGTGTCTTTAAAGGACATTGTACAGAATACATCAGCCTTAAACACGTAATTTATTTACACAATATATATGAACCGAGTTGGGGATCATCAAATTCCAAGTGTTGCAGAATTTGATGCTTTTATGGAGTAATTCACGTCAATATCGCCCAAACACGACGTGTATACGGGAGTTCACAGCGCGGGAAAACCGCAAAAATTAAGTGTAACTTCTGCCCCATATACTCGTATAGTCAAATTTATCGTTTTCCATAATTATTTACAACGTAGCACATTATTAAACAAAATAACATCATTTTTGACTAACAATATTAACAGTAAACTAATTTACAAAACGATAAACTTGGACTTGACATGTCCGCGCAAAATGGCGCGAAGGACCCGTAAGTGTTTTTTTTTTGTTGGAACCTCCATAATGGATAATGAATGGGGCAATTGGTAAGGCAAAAGGTCTAGCTTATACAGCAAAGTTTGACGCAATATATATCTTTATTTTAATGAGTTAATGACGTTATCATCAAATTTCAGATGTTTAAGACTTTGATGCTATATACAGGGTTACAGGAAAAGTCGTGCTAGATCCGTTCAGGGCGTGGAGTACCCATCAGTTCTGACTTATTTCTCTATGAAACCTACCCTAAATTTAACCCTTTTCGAAATTTTCGACTTTTAATTTTTTTATTGAAAATTGCCGATTTTTGGGCTACTAAAATTTATTTTGTTTATTTTGTGTGCCTTATTATTATTATTATTGCATTTTTACATGTGTAATAAGATGCTTTAGGACGTCAATCATTAAAATAGTGCATAAGTTAATTGAATAGGCCGTAGTAGACAAGTGAAAGTTAAGAAATTACAAAAATAATTAGCAAGTTTTTTTTTCTCTAAGGGATATCTAAAAAAATATTATGGCAGTTGTTCGGCAGATGTATTTTAAAATATCTACGTATCATAAGCTATCTAACGAGGTATAACAATCTAGAATTTGTATTACATTTCGTGGCAAAAACTTAGTTTGATAGTATATAGTAGGTTAGGTCCGGACTTCTTGCTGGCCATGGCAACGGCCCACCTCGTCCTATCCATTTGTTCCTTTCCTTTCCTTTATGTAATTGAGGGTACAACCCATTTCAGCAAACTATTTTCACAGATACAACATGTTGGGCGGTGTTCAGATTAGAAATGGCAATAAGTTCGAGTTTGATCACAAAACCTTTACTCTCATCATGAAGAATATAGTCGATCAGGTAAAAAATAATTTTATGGTAAACTATCTGTTTGACCTGGCTTCGACATTTTTTTAAAAATAAACAAGAATTTTTTCTGACATGTCTAACAGGCATATTGGGTGAAATGAATTCGTTGTCAAAATAAAAATAAAAACTATTAGGTATATAAAAATGTAACAATTAAATTTTAGAAAGGCATCGATTGTATCAGTTTTATTTTGTAGGTCACAGCTAGTCACCTTAAATCGTTCTTTTTCATTATTGAAACGCAATTTACGTAGGTAAAACTTTACCAAAAAAGTTTAAACATGAAGTCGAATAAATACTATGATCTCACAGAAGAAATGATCAGGAACGGGTTCAAGACTCAGCTTTACGCAGTGGAAGTTGGTGCAAGAGGAGTTCCAGCAAAATCTTTGCATCACTTACTGAAAGAATTAGGCCTGAGCAGGTCTGCCGTCAAAACATTTATGGAACGAGCTTCCAAGACGGCATTAACGGAATCATACAGTATTTGGTTGGGTAGGGAGAGGAGCAGAATGGTGGATGGTGAGCGTATTATCGCGCAATAGAAAAAAAAGGAGGCCTCCTTTTCTTAAACCAGCCTATGTCGGTCGCCCGAGACCCCATTCTTCTCATCTCTTACCCACACACGATGGACGCGGCACCCGCACGGTGAATCCATGGAATGCTTAGAAATTTGTCTTCTTCTAGGGAACGCCATTTCATTCAGGTATATCTTTATATCTCTGTCCAAATCGAAGCAGCAGTGACGTCAGAGATTGTGTATTGACTTATGTCAAACATATAGACTTGCTTGCCAAGAGTCTGAGAACCGCTGCCTCTATGGTTTCAGAACAAATATTTACAAAACTTTTACAGGTACGTTATTATTTGTTAAGTTGTGAGTTAAGTGTGAGATTACACGGTGATATATGGATTGCACTTGTTTTAGCACCTAATCAACGTCTAGAGGTTACGTCCGTGGATTTAGACTCAGATGGTACAATTCCTGGTCGGGACACAATAATTTATTTGTGATATGTCACGAGTCGGTGGTGGCTCGGTTGTAAGAACGCGTTCCTTATATCCTACAAAGGTCGGTTCAAACCCCCCGGCGTGTACCAATGAGAAATGCACTATTCTTACGTACATTTGTCATAGATATACAACGCCACCGTTCCCGTGCCTCGGAGAGCACGTTAAGCCGTCGGTCCCGGTTCGAATAGTTAATAAATTGTCGTCGCCGTCTGGCCAGCGTGGCGAGTGTAGGCTAAATTCTCCAGATATATGTTCTGGAAGGCCCATCTCCAGCAGTGGAGGTCTAGGACGCTGTGTTCTAGGGGCTGTTATGATGAATGATGTCTTGAGTTTGGTACGCTAGTGATATCGACGAGCTTGCCAGTTGTCATGATGGGCCTATAGTAAATGTTGCTAAATGTAAACTCGTGGTACAAAAGCGTGGTTTCTGACCACCCCGTAAGGGATACGATCGTGATGATACTTTACTTTAAGTCACTGTTATGCAAAAGTTATTGTTCTCCTTTCGGCGACCATAGACGAACTTTTGAGGTAGAGGAAATGTGGCAAGCGTCAAAGATCCACACAGGTGGGATCCCAGACAAGACATCTTTACTGAATCCATGGTATAAAGATCCACACAGGTGGGATCCCAGACAAGACATCTTTACTGACTCCATGGTATAAAGATCCACGCAGGTGGGATCCCAGACAAGACATCTTTACTGACTCCATGGTATAAAGAGACATACAGGTGGGATCCCAGACAAGACATCTTTACTGACTCCATGGTATAAAGATCCACACAGGTGGCATCCCAGACACGACATCTTTACTGACTCCATGGTATAAAGATCCACACAGGTGGCATCCCAGACAAGACATCTTTACTGACTCCATGGTATAAAGAGACATACCTTTTACTATTAAAACGTGATAGACCTGCGGGGTGAGGCGGAGAGAGAAGGAGACCTCACCTACGGACTAAAACCCTATAAACCGTCTCTCTCTCACTGTTGACCCTGCGTGCCTTAACAGCTAAGTCTGAGTCGTGGTTACGGAGTGAAGGCACTCGTTCGCCGCGACCTCACCCCGATTATGTTTAATTTTTTTTTATTACCCCGACATGTACCCACCTGATGGCAAATAGCGCACAAAGTCCTTGAATGTTAGCAACTGGAATCAGACACTCATGACTAACATCAGTCCCTAACACTATGCCGGCTTGACTGGGTATGACGGCAATTCGAGCCTGATCCCGAAACGTGTGGATACACTTTACTGGGTTTATCGGCACGAACGGTGGATACTTTCCCGCCCCGGCAGACTGATTACCACCATCAGTCCGCCTTTTTTAAGGTCGGACGGGATTTTAGCGGACCATAAATTTATCTTTATAAAATAATTTAAGGCTTGGTGTCTAGAGAATCTGTCTGGGCGCGAATTAGAATTCCGAGAAGGTAATATTGTTTTACTAATTCCTAATTTTCAGCAACGTTACTCCTCATACTATAGCGGGTTTGGAGGTCGACTGCTCAATGGTGACGTCACTCTCGAGGAGTGCGACGAACATGTCAGGTATGTACGAACCACTCGCACAGGCCAAAATATGCATCCACATACCGTAGCCACTATCCCTACGCGTACATACAAATTTAGAGACTCTTACATCTGTCGCACACTGAAGATGTGGAATGCTCTCCCAGCCAGTGTGTTTCGAAAAAGCATCTTTATAGGCCGGCATAGTGGTAGGGACTGATGTCGGTCGTCTGAGGCTGGCGTCAGTTGCTCCCATTCTTGGACCTCGCGTACCGCTTGCCATCAGGTGGGCGCGGTGTCACATGTCGTGCTCAGTATAAATAATAATAATAATAATCTGTCTAAAATTAAGTATATAAAAGTGGAAGTACACTTAAGACAGTACAGTAGGTACACTTATACTGCTTCTGTGGTCTAGCGGTTAAGTCCGTGGATTTAGACTTGGAGGTACCGGGTTCGATTCCTGGTCGGGACACAATAATATTTATTATTTTAAATAAATAAATTTAATTTATTTGTGATATTTCTCGAGGTTGGTACGCTAGAGACATCGACGAGCTTGCCACTTGTCATGATTGGCCGGCAGTAAAGTTAGTTAAATGTGAATCCGCTTCTACAAGCAAGGTTTCTGACTATCCCGGCTTTTTACACTTAAAACAGTTTTGATTGTGTTAAATGTTGGATTGTGCGAGCGAGACGTATAACCCTCCTAATTCCCTAGTTTGACTAAAAAAAATACGTGTGGCACTCGGGGACTGCCGCGGTAAAGCTATTGCATAGCATTTTTTATCAACTTATGCATTTATAATTATGCAGTATTTTTTGTTTCTGGTTCATCTAGTCGCGGGCTCGAACTCACTCGTGGACGCCAAAAAGCACGCTGTCTCACCTAGCATTGTGTCTAAAAGAGATAGAATCAGTTATGAGCAGTTAGCAGCTAGTCTACACGCATACGTCTAGTCGCACGCACACAAACACCGTGCCGAAGTCTGCCGAACTGAAACGACGTTATAGACGATGCACGGCTTTCAACGCCCGCACCCAATGATGTTACCTCATTGCCCGCACCGCTGTAGCATTATCCTAGTAGAATAATTATTCCAGCGCATAAAAGTACTCAATATAGCCGAAATTGTTATGCAATGGCAACAAAGATATTTAATAAGCTTCCAGTTACTATAAGGGAGCTGCCACTAAAACTGTTCAAATTAAGAGTCAAACAAATGCTGGTTAATAAATGTTTTTATTCGACAAAAGATACCTAGACACTAAGCTCGACAAAGTCATGTGACTAAATAAATATTTGTATGCTAGAAATAGCGAAGCATGTGATATATTTACATCCCTGTACCTACCATGTTTCTGACAAATAAATTATTTCATTTCATTCATTAAAAAGACTTAAAGAATTCGGTGTGATGATACGTTTTACATTTTCAGAAAGTCAACAAACAGTCACCAATCGAACCAGCAGTCTTCGAAGTCAGAACACTGGGACATCGTGTTTCACAGATATTTAGATAATTGTGATCATATATAAATATTAAATCAGGATTTTTAAATTAATCTGTTTGTTATTTGAGGCATTTTTCTATCGGTTAAAATTTGGGAGAGTGAGCAAAGATATGCAGATGAACAAAATAAACTATTTGGATATACATTTGTACATAAACGATGTTCGAATTCGGTGCAGTCTAGTACAGAATGTTCGACCGAAGTTCGAATTCGGTGCATTCCAGTACCGAATGTTCGAATTCGGTGCAGTGTAGTACCGAATGTTCGGCCGAAGTTCGTAGTCCTCGCCAAGCCGTCTGGCCAGCGCCAGCGTGGCGAGTGTAGGCCAAATTCTCCAGATATATGGTCTGGAAGGCCCATCTCGAGCAGTGAAGGCCTAGGACGCTGCAATGATGATAGTACCAAATGATCGACCGAAGTTCGAATGCGATGCAGTCCAGTACTGAATGTTCGGCCAAGTTCGAATTCGGTGCAGTCCAGTACCGAATGTTCGGCCAAGTTCGAATTCGGTGCAGTCCAATACCGAATGATCGGCCGAAGTTCGTATTCGGCATATCACTAATTATTAATTTAACTAGTTATGCCATCTAAGTGGAACCGGTACCGACAGTTTAACGTGTTCTCCGAAGCACGGAAACAGTGGCGTTGTAAATCTATGACAAATGTTCGTAAAAAAAGTTTATTTCTTATTGGTACATGCCGGGGTTCAAACCATTTTTTTTAGAATTATAAGAAAAGCGTTCTTACAACGACCATGCTCTAATTCAGTCTTTCTCTAAGTGGGCGATAACGCCCCCTTGTAGGCGCGCTGGACGCCTAGAGGGGGGCGGTAAGGGGCTCAGCAAGAGGCGTTGTCATGGTTTAGGGGGAGTGACTTTCATTATCATTACAGCCCCTAGACCTCCACTGCTGGAGATGGGCCTTCCAGAACATATATCTGGAGAATTTGGCCTACACTGGCCACGCTGGCCAGACGGCTTGGCGAGTGGTGACTTTATATTTTAAAATTCACTAAAATTAAAACCTACCTATTACACAAAATCGATTATTTATTTAGTTTTATTCGGTCAAAGTGGGCGGTAGATGTAATAAGTTTGAGAACCTCTGCTCTAATTGTATGTATTTATTGTTTTGGAATTGAAATAAAACACAAATTAAGATATCATCAGTTCTTTTATTTTCATACATTTATTCATACAAACAAACAATAAATCTACTTCTAACGGTTAAACATAATATTTAATCTATATTTGCCATTGTTACATACAATATGGCGTCTGCTCTGGGTTGGCTGTCAACTTTAATTTACATTTGTACTGCGTGGAATTTATTAAACAGCAAATATTTTTAACTATACAAATATCGAATTTGACAGCTGGAAGGAAAAATTTAGTGGAGGATAGTGGAGGTGTTGGTGGAGTTCAGACATCCTAATTATAAATAAATTAACAGAGCCTTGCGGGACTCTTGCGCAAGACCAGTACCAAGATTAGGAGTACAAGAGCGAGACCAGCTGTTCTGATTCAAGACCAAGACTAGCTGTTCTGATGCAAAACCGAGACCAGCAGTTCTGATGCAAGACCTAGACCAGCAGTTCTGATGCAAGACCTAGACCAGCAGTTCTGATGCAAGACCTAGACCAGCAGTTCTGATGCAAGACCTAGACCAGCAGTTCTGATGCAAGACCTAGACCAGCAGTTCTGATGCAAGACCTAGACCAGCAGTTCTGATGCAAGACCTAGACCAGCAGTTCTGATGCAAGACCTAGACAAGCAGTTATGATGCAAGACCTAGACCAGCAGTTCTGATGCAAGACCTAGACCAGCAGTTCTGATGCAAGACCTAGACCAGCAGTTCTGATGCAAGACTTAGACCAGCAGTTCTGATGCAAGACCTAGACCAGCAGTTCTGATGCAAGACTTAGACCAGCAGTTCTGATACAAGACCAAGACATAGCTAGTGTTCTTGGTCTTGGTTCCGGCAACACTAATATCCATTTTAATCTCCATTAGTTATTAATGGTACTTAACGAGTTTTACTTTACAACCAACGATATTAAATGAAAATCAATATTTTTAAATATGTTTTTTTAATTGAATGCGGTCTGGTATTAAAAAAATATCTAATTACTCATCTATAATCTTAAAATAATATAAATACTAAAAAGATAAAGATATACATTGCGTATTTAAGTACAAATATTATTGTATATTAAATAATTTCTAAAAACTCAAAAATTATTACACTATGGCAGTAAAATTTGGAATAGTTAAGATGGTTTGACGCTTCTGCATTCCTCTCGCCCGCACACACCCAGATTCTAAAGTCTTATAATAAATGAACGCAGTTACGCAAAGAATCCAATCCACATTAACCTATAGGCTATTAAAGTTGGAATTTAGATTTATCACATGTCTATTTGACATATTTTAATACTTTTAAAACTTTAGCGTACATTCATTATAGGCGTTATAGAGAGTTGTCGTTAAATGGAGAGAAGAAAAATCAGAATCAGAAGACAAGATAAACCAACCAAAGCCGTATTTGTCGTTAAATTGAGTGACGTTACATGGAGTTTACACTGTATAAAAATAAATAAATATTTCCGGACAGGTCACACAGCGCCATCTAATTTCCGTGGTAAGCTACTAGGCTTGTGTTACGGAAACTAGATGGTTGATAAACTACATATTATACTTTTTTTTTGTAAATATATACATATTATACATATAAACACCCAGACCGAGACAAATTATACAATGTACAACTTGCCCCCGATGGGAATGGAACCCACGACCTCCCGAGTTCACGGCAACGTTTGTTACCACTAGACCACGGAGGCGGTAGTATGTCTAAAATGTAATTTTATTTCTTAGTAAGTTGATATGACGAAACGAAATGGAGGTAGTTAGAAAAAGGATTCATAACACATTAAGTTAATTTTAAGTTATAGGCCATTAAAGTCGGAATTCAGATTAGTACATAGTGGATACATCTATGGATAATATGTAATGAACGGTGTTTTATATGGATAGTTTTTGATATGGACGTAGTTATGCAAAAAGGATCCAATCTACAATTTTTCAGAAATTTTATTATTATTTTTAATCAGGTCCTGAGGATGATACTCGTATATCTCATAACAAACATGATCTAAATATAAAAATCGTTTTTGAAATATTTTAAATGTATTAAAATATGTTTTTTTATAATTTTAACGGGTCTTTACGCAATTTACCTTAGAGACATATTTGATATTAAATTTATGATATTAAATGATAAGTGGGTAGGTTTACATCTACCGCCCAGTATATACGAGACTACACCGCATAGCTCCAGTCGACCCGTGACCACGGCCAATGCAACTTGGCTGAAACGTCGGGAGAAATATGTCTCTAAGGTAAATCGCGTAAAGACCCGTTAAAATTATAAAAAAACATATTTTAATACATTTAAAATATGTCAAAAATGTTTTTTTTTTATTTGGATCGTGTTTGTTATGAGAGATATCATTCTCAGGACCTGATTAAATATAATAATAAAATTTCAGAAAAATTGTAGATTGGATCCTTTTTGCATAACTACGTCCATATCAAAAACTATCAATATAAAATACCGTTCATTACATATTCTAAATGTATTAAATGTTAGACTTATCCATTGATGTATCTACTTTGTACTTAAATTCCAACTTTAATGGCCTATAATTTAAAATTAACTTAATGTGTATTGAATCCTTTTTCTAACTACCTTCATTTCGTTTCGTCATATCAACTTACAAGAAAATCAAATTTCATTTTGGACATACAGTGTAAACTCGTCTAACGTCACTCGATTTAATGACAAACTCCCTAAAGTTGGTTGGTTTATCTTGTCTTCCAATTGTGATTTTTCTTCTTTCCATTTAACGACAACTCTCTATAACGCTATAAAATGCACAGTGTCGTTATATAGAGTTTACACTGTATTTCCACTTATGGTTTATTTAGTTTATTATATTAATAATATATTTAAAAATAAAATGTCTGTAATTTTATTTCATAGTTTTCCCAAAATGTACTCGCAAATCTAAAACACCTTTATGCTTCATGTGGTCAAGGTTATTAATTGATAGTTGTGGTGTAGTTCTGTATGTTTTATTTTGTAAATCTAAAATAGCTGAGTTTTCCTTGAAGATTCCTTTTTCAGTCAGATTAAACATTAACAGGTCACTGGAATCTGCTAAGCTGCTGGTCTTCTGCTAACAGCTTACTTATTGGACCACTTTGCTGTTTAGTCTTCTACTAGCAGGAGTAGAATCATTCACAATAATTAAATTAATGACGTTTCATAAATGCCTGTAATAGGTTTACGTGAACAAAGATATTTTGACTTTGACTTATAGACTAATATGTGATTCTATTGATAGAAACAATCAACTTTTCCTAAGAAACTATATTTTAGAAAAATGACATTTTTTTGGCTATTTTAAAATTAACAGTTTGTATGAAGAATCCAAAATGACTTGTCATTTCCGAAATATGGTTTCTTAGAATAAGTTGTTTGTTTCTATCAATAGAATAAAATAGAAGTCTAACGTAAAACCATACAAAGTTATGTTGAATTGTGCGAGCGAGATAGATACCAAAGCTAAACCCTCTTAACTAAAATAAAATATTTTATTGCGTTATTATTGTTTATTTTATTATTATTTAAAAAATAATAATTCCAAAAATACAAATAAGTTTATAAAAAACCCTATCAGCCAGTTTCTCGAACGTATTTTTGCCATATAATTATTACTTAAGTATGTAAGTTTACAACACCACCGTTCCCGTTGCCGAGGAAGGCACATTAAGTCCTGGTTCCACTAATACCAACTTGTGGCGAGTGTAGGCCAAATTCTCCAGATATATGTTCTGGAAGCCCCATCTCCAGCAGTGGAGGTCTCTAGGACGCTGGGCTGATGACTTAAGAAAAACTTAAAAGATAAATTTCTGCTAGCTATATTTAACAGTAGTTAAAAGGCTATTAGTTTAGCTAGCAGCGACACTTTTGCCTTTAGTTTAGATATTATTTGTAAACAGCCTACCTACATCTTTTGTAGGATTATTTAATTGTGAAACCCTAGTAACTACACACATCAAAAGTGTCTAGGGATCAACATATATTTTTGCAATAACTTTTCTCCTGATTGATATTCATTAAAATTTTCTTTAAGGATTGATCAAATAAAATGTTTTCGTTTGTCTACAGTAACGATAAACCAAGTCACCTTTGCATTAGTAAAAAAAATTGCCATTTTCCTAATAAAGGGATTTTTGACATTTGAACCACTAACATTAAAGTTCGAAAAAAAGACTGAAATAACAGTTTTTTTTTTAATTTTATTGGGTAACTTAAACAATTAATAATCCGTGTTTCTACCGCGAACACTAACAACACAAGAACATCGGTTTGGCATACTCAAAATGAGTTCATCCAAATCACGCTGTGGAATGGCCGCCCATGTTCGTTGCAACAACAAAAAAAGGTCTTCTTGCGACTGGATACCCTCCATATTCGGCAGAGCTCTTCTCTGAAGAATATCCCATGCATGCTCAATCGGGTTCAAGTCTGGCGACTGAGCAGGCCAGGGCAGGACATTGATGTTAGCTGCGGCGAGAGTCTGTCTTACAACTCTTGCGGTGTGCGGTCGTGCATTATCATGCATTAACTGAAATAAGGGACCGATATGCACTTGTAGAGGAACGATGACGTCTGATACAACCGTCTCAGCATAAATTTGAGCGTTGAGGTTTCCTCTGATCCAAATCAACTCAGTTCTTCCGCCGATCGAAATACCCGCCCATACCATGATGGTTCCACCACTATAAGGATGGACTTCCTGGCAGGATTTTAATCGCTGTTGGCGTCCAGGGGTTCTCCAGTGTCGTATACGTCTTGTATCCGGCCTCATACCAAAACGAGACTCATCAGAAAAGCACACGAAACGCCATTGTTCTTCTGTGTTCAAGAGCCCATTGATATCGAGTCCTACGATTGTGCATTGCTATAGGTGGTACCCGTAGCGGTCTTCGGGAATGAAGGTTCACTTCATGCAAGCGGTTTCTGACTGTTTGGTCGCTAATTAAGTTCCCTGAAGAGCGATGAAGGCTCACGGCTAACATCATGGCGGTTATTGTTGGAGTTCTTCGAGCTGTGATTTGAATGTATCGGTCTTGTCTCCGTGTGGTGCAGCGATACCGTCCTCCATGGCGCTCAGCCACGGTACCAGTGGTTCGGTAACGTGTCCAAAGTCGACTGATAACACTCTGACTTGTATTCAGAGCTAAAGCCACAGTACGTTGCCGGGAACCAGCTTCTATCATTCCCACGGCTCTGATCATTTCTTCCCTGCTTAAATGACGTCGCCGCTCCATAATAACGTTGGTTTTAATCAGTAGTAGGGAAACAGTAGCACTAATAATGTCTTCAATGCGTCTTATGTTTTTATAGGGAAAATATTGACAGCTGATTTTCATCTTTTACTCGAATTTGATTGACAGTTCCTGTTTTAAATTATGAAATGCACCAAAAAGGATCCATATAAATTTATAAAATCATAAATTTATTACAAAGCCACATCTCAATCACAAGAAATCCGCATAAACATGCTTGATCCCTAGACTTTTTTGATGTGTGTAGTATTTTTGATTAATAAACGTTTGGGCTGGCAGTTTTTTCTCCCAAAAATTAAGTATTATCATTCAAAGGGGAAATGCTGCTAGTGTATTGGGCACCATGCCACAAGACAGCAATTTGGAGGAGCTATTTTTTTGTAAGTATTTAATTTTTATTTTCTATATATTATTATTATTTTTCGTTTGCTTAATATTCATTGGACCGCACGACGCACTAACGTTTCTGTGCTCGAAGAGCTCAAACTTGCTAAGGTACAGAGACTTTCTGCCGTCTGCTTTATTCGAATTCTGCAATATTTTGGCCACATTGCTAGAAGAGGCGCCGACAATCTGGAAAAAACTCTTAGTAACGGGAAAGGTAGACGGTAAAAGAACAAGAGGAAGAAGCCCCAAACGATGGTCCAGTCAGGTGACTGAGCACCTAAACATCCCTGTACACCAAGCCATCCACTGCGCCGAGGACCGCAACCACTGGAAACGGCTAGAGGATGGACTGCGACGGAGTCACGATCCCCAACAGTGGGGTACCGACTAAGGAGGAGGATTATTATTTTTAGGTTAAATTTAGATTTTGTTGTAATATACTTTATTTAATATTGTAATTCTTTTATATTGTTTTAATACCTCTATTTTACTTAAACAAATATATTATTAATACTCATTAATAAACTATTTGAATTGAATTTGAATGATTTCTTAGCTAGGGAATAATTAAGTCGAGCTTCGAGAAACCGGCTATGTCCTGCATATTACTATGAAAATTTACATAATTTAATAATAATAATAATAATAAAATAAATATTATTTTGTTTTAAATAGGAACTGGCTGTCTTTGGCTGTGAATCTTCTACAATAGTAAAGACTAGAAAATGAATAATAAATATTTAAGTACGTTTTTAAATCACAATATATATATATATATATATATGTAAATTTTCATAATAACGTAGCTTAAAAATATCAATTTAGTTTAATAGTATATGCATTGATGGTAATTTAAACTGGGCAGCAAATTTTAGTTTTTTTAAAGTTTCCTTTCGGGGTGGTCAGAAACCACGCTTATGAATAAGCGGATTCACATTTAGCCAACTTTACTGTGGGCCAATCATGACAAGTGGCAAGCTCGTCGATGTCTCTAGCGTACCAAAGGAGAGAAATATCACAAATAAATTAAATATTAATTAAATGTATTTATTTACATTAATAAATATTTTTGTGTCCCGACCAGGAATCGAACCCGGTACCTCCGAGTCTAAATCCACGGACTTAACCGCTAGACCACGGAGGCAGTTTTTGTGTAGACAACGGTTAAGTTTGCTGCCCAGTTCAAAAAATCCATCCTATATAAACCCCACGGCTCATCCACTCAACATTTCCTTCCAGCTGTCAAACGAAAATTAATTCTCTGTAATTGAGACGATTAAAATATAAAATGTCGTCTAATGTACCAGCTTACGGCTGACGTTCAAATAAAACTGTCGGCTCGGCTTTATTTTTAACCTTAATTGTAACTATTTAACTTAATTTTCGTTGGAAGGAAATGTTGAGTATGAGAGAATACGGATGTAATAATCGCTTAAAACTAGTTATTAAAAAAAAAAAAATAAATAAATTAAATTAACTATAAAAACGTTTTTTAGTTTATTCTTCATCTATATTTTGATTTTTCTAAGAACGTTCCTATAAAAGCATTTTTTTTTTCTTCTAAAAAGTATCATCACGACTGTATCCCTACTGGGGTGGTCAGCAACCACGCGGGTTACTCTTACCACCATGTATTATATATGGGGGGGTTAAAAATGCTAAAAAACATCACGTGATAAGGAGGGGGCGGGGAATAAAAAAAAAGTCACGTGATTAGGAAGAGGGGGGTAAATATACTAAAAAAACATCACGTGATTAGGGTGGGGGGGGGGACTAAAAAAACATCACGTGATTAGGGTGGGGGGGACGGGACTAAAAAAACATCACATGATTAGGGAGGAAAAATATACTAAAAAAACATCACGTGATAAGGGGGGGGTAAATATGAAAAAAAAGTCACGTAATTAGGGGGGGGGGACTAAAAAAACATCACGTGATTGGGGGAGGATAAATATACTAAAAAAACATCACGTGATTAGGGGTGGTAAATATGCTAAAAAAATCACGTTATTGGGGGGAAGGGGTAAATATACTAAAAAAACATCACGTGATAGAAGAGGGGGGGGGGGGTAAATACGCTTAAAAACATCATGTGATTATTGGACGGCCTCTAAGGGTTATTTTGATAGTAAGCCAATTAATTTCTCAGTTCCCAAGTGTTTGAATGTTAAGAGCTATCTATCATAGGTCACTTTTACAACTTATATATTATATATGCAAAAAATTTGAGAAATATTACGATATTTAAACAACATTATAGGATCCCAGATAACCTAACTGTATCAGCCTATAGGCCAGACCAAACTTGAGACGTATCACAAATTAATTAAATTTATATGTTTTTTATACAGTGTGAACTCCATGTAACGTCACTCGATTTATATTTAGATAGAGTTTACACTGTAATTTGATTCTGTATTTTTGCAACAAATCTCATAATTTGTAATTTCTAAATATGGCATATGATAGTAGTAACTCTTAGGTTGAAGAACTTATCTACTCGTCGTCGGAGGGTTCAGTTCCGAAGTACCGATCTCCGAAGTTACCAATTCCGGGTAGCACGTAGAATTTCTCGTTTATTTCGGGGTCCAAAGCTGATGTTACTATTTTGACCTGCCAATAAAATAATATACATTAGATATGGTCAAAAATATACACTAGAACTGGCCAAGATTCAACATTAAAACTGGTCTAAAATATACATTAAAGCTGGTCAAGAATATACACTAGAACTGGCCAAGATTCAACATTAAAACTGGTCCAAAATATACATTAAAGCTGGTCAAGAATATACACTAGAACTGGCCAAGATTCAACATTAAAACTGGTCCAAAATATACATTAAAGCTGGTCAAGAATATACACTAGAACTGGCCAAGATTCAACATTAAAACTGGTCCAAAATATACATTAAAGCTGGTCAAGAATATACACTAGAACTGGCCAAGATTCAACATTAGAACTGGTCTAAAATATACATTAAAGCTGGTCAAGAATATACACTAGAACTGGCCAAGATTCAACATTAAAACTGGTCCAAAATATACATTAAAGCTGGTCAAGAATATACACTAGAACTGGCCAAGATTCAACATTAAAACTGGTCCAAAATATACATTAAAGCTGGTCAAGAATATACACTAGAACTGGCCAAGATTCAACATTAGAACTGGTCTAAAATATACATTAAAGCTGGTCAAGAATATACACTAGAACTGGCCAAGATTCAACATTAAAACTGGTCCAAAATATACATTAAAGCTGGTCAAGAATATACACTAGAACTGGCCAAGATTCAACATTAGAACTGGTCTAAAATATACATTAAAGCTGGTCAAGAATATACACTAGAACTGGCCAAGATTCAACATTAAAACTGGTCCAAAATATACATTAAAGCTGGTCAAGAATATACACTAGAACTGGCCAAGATTCAACATTAAAACTGGTCCAAAATATACATTAAAGCTGGTCAAGAATATACACTAGAACTGGCCAAGATTCAACATTAGAACTGGTCTAAAATATACATTAAAGCTGGTCAAGAATATACACTAGAACTGGCCAAGATTCAACATTAGAACTGGTCTAAAATATACATTAAAGCTGGTCAAGAATATACACTAGAACTGGCCAAGATTCAACATTAAAACTGGTCCAAAATATACATTAAAGCTGGTCAAGAATATACACTAGAACTGGCCAAGATTCAACATTAGAACTGGTCTAAAATAAACATTAAAGCTGGTCAAGAATATACACTAGAACTGGCCAAGATTCAACATTAAAACTGGTCCAAAATATACATTAAAGCTGGTCAAGAATATACACTAGAACTGGCCAAGATTCAACATTAAAACTGGTCCAAAATATACATTAAAGCTGGTCAAGAATATACACTAGAACTGGCCAAGATTCAACATTAGAACTGGTCTAAAATATACATTAAAGCTGGTCAAGAATATACACTAGAACTGGCCAAGATTCAACATTAAAACTGGTCCAAAATATACATTAAAGCTGGTCAAGAATATACACTAGAACTGGCCAAGATTCAACATTAAAACTGGTCCAAAATATACATTAAAGCTGGTCAAGAATATACACTAGAACTGGCCAAGATTCAACATTAAAACTGGTCCAAAATATACATTAAAGCTGGTCAAGAATATACACTAGAACTGGCCAAGATTCAACATTAAAACTGGTCCAAAATATACATTAAAGCTGGTCAAGAATATACACTAGAACTGGCCAAGATTCAACATTAAAACTGGTCCAAAATATACATTAAAGCAGGTCAAGAATATACACTAGAACTGGTCAAGATTCAACATTAAAACTGGTCCAAAATATACATTAAAGCTGGTCAAGAATATACACTAGAACTGGTCAAGATTCAACATTAAAACTGGTCCAAAATATACATTAAAGCTGGTCAAGAATATACACTAGAACTGGCCAAGATTCAACATTAAAACTGGTCCAAAATATACATTAAAGCTGGTCAAGAATATACACTAGAACTGGCCAAGATTCAACATTAAAACTGGTCCAAAATATACATTAAA
Source organism: Tinea semifulvella (assembly GCA_910589645.1). Taxonomy (NCBI): domain Eukaryota; kingdom Metazoa; phylum Arthropoda; class Insecta; order Lepidoptera; family Tineidae; genus Tinea; species Tinea semifulvella. The sequence goes on along the minus strand of OU342615.1, from coordinate 1,329,534 downwards.
GCTGGTCAAGAATATACACTAGAACTGGCCAAGATTCAACATTAAAACTGGTCCAAAATATACATTAAAGCTGGTCAAGAATATACACTAGAACTGGCCAAGATTCAACATTAAAACTGGTCCAAAATATACATTAAAGCAGGTCAAGAATATACACTAGAACTGGTCAAGATTCAACATTAAAACTGGTCCAAAATATACATTAAAGCTGGTCAAGAATATACACTAGAACTGGTCAAGATTCAACATTAAAACTGGTCCAAAATATACATTAAAGCTGGTCAAGAATATACACTAGAACTGGCCAAGATTCAACATTAAAACTGGTCCAAAATATACATTAAAGCTGGTCAAGAATATACACTAGAACTGGCCAAGATTCAACATTAAAACTGGTCCAAAATATACATTAAAGCTGGTCAAGAATATACACTAGAACTGGCCAAGATTCAACATTAAAACTGGTCCAAAATATACATTAAAGCTGGTCAAGAATATACACTAGAACTGGCCAAGATTCAACATTAAAACTGGTCCAAAATATACATTAAAGCTGGTCAAGAATATACACTAGAACTGGTCAAGAATATACACTAGAACTGGTCAAGAATATACACTAGAAGTGGTCAAGAATATACACTAGAACTGGTCAAGAATATACACTAGAAGTGGTCAAGAATATACACTAGAACTGGTCAAGAATATACACTAGAAGTGGTCAAGAATATACACTAGAACTGGTCAAGAATATACACTAGAAGTGGTCAAGAATCCATTAGCATTATTCTAATATTCACCTGAGGAAAAGCATAAGCAATGGAGTGTACGCCGATTTCCGCCATAAGTAGACTGACGAGGGAGATGTTATCCTCCGGCACGTCGTGATCCAGCAGTACTCTGATGGCCATCATGGCGGCCGCACCAGTCGCCACCGTGGCGTCCATCAGGATCACGCGGTAGTCCTTTATGTCCTTAGGGAGACGGAGATAGTAGAGCTAGTGAAGAAAGAAAGAGACAAACTTAGCAATCCATCATATAAAATAATATGCAACCCTATCAATATAATATAGAAGACACAAATCGACAATTGAAAAGCAATAGTTACTAGCATTAAAAATTTACTTCCAGCTGTCAAACGGGTTTCCTCAAGTGTACCTCGAAATCGGTATACCTACACCCGTATTTAAAGACGTGTCCTCAACGACTCCTTCACTCGACCTTTCCTTCCAGCTGTCAAACCAAAATGATGTCTTTGCAATTGTGATGATTAAAATTAAAAATAGCGTCGAATGTTAGCTTACGGATAACCTTCAAAATATAACTGGTACCATTGGCTCCATTTTTACCTTTAATCGTAATAACTCATACATACATACATATCTTCACGCCAAATCCCTTGCGGGGTAGGCAGAGACAATTGAGTGCCACTTGTCACGGTCACGACATACCTCTTTCGCTTCTTCGACATTCATACGAGGGGCGTTCAAAATATTCTCGGTATGTGGATAAAAACAAACACGTATGAAAAGTTTGATATTTTTATTTTTCAATATACTCCCCCCCTATGTTCATACACTTATAAGATCGATCAATTATTTTTTTTAATCCCTCATAAAAATATTTTTTATCTTTGGTGTAAAAATGCTCCTCCACGGCCGTCTTCAACGCTTCATCGTCAGAAAATTTATTTCCACGCAGATCCTTTTTAAGATTGGGAAACAAAAAGAAGTCGCTTGGGGCTAAGTCCGGACTATAGGGTGGATGAGTAACAGTTTCAAACCCACATTCAACAATAGCTGCCTTGGCAATATGAGCAGTATGGACAGGGGCGTTGTCATGCAGAAGCAGAACACCTTTGGTTAACTTTCCTCGCCTCTTTTCTTTGATCGCATCTCTTAATTGACGTATAACGTTAGCGTAGTACTGCCCTGTGATATTTACACCTTTTTCTTTATAATCGATAAGCAAAACTCCTTCACAATCCCAAAATATTGTGGCCATGACCTTGCCAGCTGACGGGATTACCTTGAACTTCTTGGGATGAGCTGAACCCTTAATGTGCCACTGCATGGACTCCTGTTTGCTCTCTGGGTCATAATGATGAACCCAGGTTTCATCTCCAGTAACTATTTTTTGCAGCACCTCATCGGGATTTTCACCACACAGGTCGATAAAATCTGAACAGCAAGCCACACGCATATCCTTTTGAAGAAGCGTCAGCATTCGCGGAACCCATCTTGCACTTACTTTTGACATATTAAGATGGTCATGTATAATGTCATGTACGGTACCAATAGAGAGATTGGTTACTTGAGCTATAGATTTTACCTTCACTCGGCCGTCTTCCAATATAAGTTTTTCCACTTTATCAATATTTTCTTGTGAGGTAGCCACTACAGGCCGGCCAGGTCTAGGGTCATCTTCAATACTCTCCCTTCCACGCTTAAATTCGCTTGACCATTTTTGAATAGTAGATAAAGAAGGAGCAGACTCACGGTAAACACAATCCATTTCCTCTTTTATGGTTTTTTGATTTTTACCCTGTTTTGTCAAGAATTTTATGACGGATCGGTGCTCTAATTTCGTTAAAATTGTTAATTCGCTCATGGTGTTCATGTTTGTTCGGCAATTGCAGAAAAACAAAAGAACATCTCGGTTCCAATTTTACTTTTTTTTAATGTCAATGGATGAATCTTAGCGGCCAGTAACAAATATATATATAAAAGAGGTTGTAACGTATCAATACCGAGAATATTTTGAACGCCCCTCGTACATGCCCTTTTGTTTCGATGGCTTTTTAATGCACCTTCAGCTATTGTTTTATTTATTTGATCGTGATATGTGAGTCTTGGTCTGCCAGGGCTTCTTTTACCCACAACTTTCGCATTATATATCTGGTTCGTCAATCTCTCTTCACTCATTCTTTCGACATGCCCGAACCATCGGAGCATGCCTTTCCTTATTTTTGTCCCTATGCTTTCTTTCATACCTACCCCTTAATAATTCATTATCATTACAGCCCCTAGAATACAGTACCCAAGACCTCCACTGCTGGAGATGGGCCTTCCAGAACATATATCTGGAGAATTTGGCCTACACTCGCCACGCTGGCCAGACGTGTTGGCGAGGATATGATGTCAATTTTTAATAACAATTTATTAACGATTCCACAAGTAGGTATTAGTGGAACCGGGACCGACGGCTTAACGTGCTCTCCTCACACGGGAACGGTGGTGTTGTTAATCTATGACAAATGTACGTAAGAAAAATGCATTGCTCATTGGTACATGCCGGGGGGGTTTGTACCGACCTTTGTAGGATTCAAGGAACGCGTTCTTACAACCGAGCCACAACCGCAACGTTTTAAAAAAAAAGTTTATTTGTCACGAAAAAACACAAGCAAAATAATAATAATAATACAACAAAACAAGATAGTGTGGTGACAAATAGGGAATCAGCTCAGCAATAAGCTGCAACACTCGGTCACAGCGCTGATTTTCAGCTGATCCCTCACAATTTTGACATTTACATTGTAGGTATTCCAATAAATTGACAAGAACAATATTAAATATAAACTATATACAAATAAATATTGTAAATAAATATCTATTGACATAAGCATATTGTATATATAATATGGGCAGATTGTATCATCATGACATGTACATACAACTGTAATTAGAATAAGCAATCTATACAATAAATAATTTTGAATTTGAATGACCTAAATATAAATAGTATAATAAATAAATATAACTACCAAAAATATTCTACAACGTATATAATAATGATTATTGTATCAAAATTAAAAAAGAAGCAATATTAATAAATACTTGTCCTTCAAATAAAAAAAAAATGAAAATGTTGAGTGGAGGAGCTGTCAAGGAAAAGTCTTAGAATATATGGGTGTTAGTTGTAATCTGTCCAAACCTCGAAATGCATAAATGTTACCATAAAATATTTTTGGTATAAGTTTTTTTCTGGCAACATTGAAGATTGCGTTCCCGTATTCTGAATATTATAGTTGTCCTGCTATTCGGGACGGAGACAAATACAACAAATCAAAAACCATGAAAATCAGTCCAGCTGTTCTCGATTTAACAAACCCGACTTTATTTTATACTCGTACGTTCTTCGCGCCATTTTGCGTGGACATGTCAAGTGCAAGTTTTTGTTTTGTAAATTAATTTACTGTGGATATTATTGGTCAAAAGTGGTGTTGTTTTGTTTAATAATGTGCTACAATGTAAATAATTATGGAAAACGATAAATTGTACTATAAATATGGGGCACAAGTTGCAGTTTTTTTTTTTGCGGTTTTCCCGCGCTCTCAACTCCCATATTTTATCCGACGTGTTTGAGCTATGGTGCCGCGAGTGACTCCAAGAAAAGCATCAAATTCTGCAGCATCTGGAATTTGATGATGACCTCATTAACTCATAAAAAAGAAAGATATATTACGTCAGACTTGGCTGTATGGGCTAGACCCTTTGCCTTCCCTATCATCTCATTCATCATCCATCGGGAGAAGGGTTATTTGTAATTTTGGAATGAAATCCAATTTAGAATTTGAATTTGAAATCCGATTTAAATGAGTTGAGAGTTTCTTCGCGCCATTTTGCACGGTCCAAGTTATTTGTGGTAAACGATTTTGACACTAATATAGTGCACAAGTTGTTTTTTTTTTTGGTTCGTTTATTTCTTGCGGTTTATCCGACCTGTGAACTCCCATGTACGAGTACTCGACGTGTTTGGGCGATATTGACGTCCGGCGAGGTGAAGAATCAAGGTTCTTGATGAAATCTATATTCTTGACAACGCACGTTACTAACACTATTGGTAAAGTTTTTGCTTCCCTGTAAAGCATTTTAATAACGATAAAAAAAAAAACACGACTATAAATTTGTAATTGCATTTATTTAACATGATTATTTTTTAACGAATGCAGCGACATGTGTTGGCGTTGAGGCAGAAGCCGTAGACGAATCCAAGACTGACGCAGAGGTTCTGGCAGAACTGGTTGGTACAGGCGCGGGCCTCGCCCATCGCAAACGGCACCGTCATCCCATACTCATCGGAGGCGGACGCCTCAGCCACTGAAACTTTAAAAACGGATTTAACCTATGGACCACGGAGACACAATAATAATGTAATTCTTTATTGCACACAAAATATATAAAATAATGTACATAGGCGAGCATAATACCGTATGGTATTCTCTACCAGCTAACCTTTGGGAGAGTGAGAAATTATTATAATGGATGCAGAGTACGAAATAAGAATAACGATAATAGTTAAAATCAATCATAAATATACCATAGTAAGTATAAATAACATACCAATATATAAATATGTCATACGATATAATAAATACTTAAATTAAATAAATACTAATATAATAATTATCTATGTCAAGATATGGAAATTAGATGTCATTTTGTTTTTTGAGAAAGTATGTAATTAATAAATGTTTGAATATATTTAAAGACGGAGCCTGTCTAATAGATAAAGGTAGCCTGTTCCATTGGCGGGCTGCAGTAACAGTAAGAGAATCTGAATATCTGCTGGAAGAGTGAAGAGGAATTGAGAGTTGATTGTTGTGAGTAGAGCGAAGGGAGCGGGAGTGCGAGTCACGCAGGTACTCGAAACGATCACTAAGATAAGGGGGCGTCTTGGGATTATTAAGAATGCCGTATAAAAAGGTAAGTATGTGTACAGATCTGCGAAAACGGATGTTAAGCCACTTTAATTGAATGCGAAATTGAGAGACGTGATCATACTTACGCAAGCCAAATACATAGCGAATGCATAAGTTGAGAAGACGATCGAGTTTATTCAGTAGCTCCTCGGTGAGATCGGGATAGCAGATATCTGCATAGTCAATAATGGGGAGTAATAAGGAAGTAACCAGCGTAAGCTTTGCTGAGCGCGGGATGAAATTCTGGAAGCGCTTAAGGTAATACTTGATAGCTCCATGATAAGTCAATAATAATAATAGTAGTTTATGAAACTGTTGCATAATAAGGGGTATTATACACGAGTGTTTTAATACCTAGTTATGTGCAGTTTCATACACTAATTTCTTAAACAAATTCGGGTTTCTGATGAAAAAGACTGCTTCATCCAACTGTGAAGTTTGTGGTGAAGTAGAAGATATAGAACACATCTTAAGGGATTGTGTCAGGAGCCAGGGCGAAAGGCAATACCTAATACATCATCTAAAACTGAATCCATATAATACGGGTGCCTTCAATTCGGTGCTAGCTGACCCTTGTTCCCAATCGGCTAGATTGGTATTTTTTTTTAAATATTTATAATAAGAATAGGCAGATGGAAAACTTATAATTGTTTGTTTATTCATGCTCAATTTGGGTAAAAGCCCCTAATAAAATATGAATAAAAAAAATAAAAAATACACTAATTTATCTACTCTCATACATTGGGATTGAACCTACTAAATAAAAGATAAAAGTTAAAAGAGTAAGAATTTTAAGCAAAAATAAAAAAAAAACACAAAATGCTATACAGCTGCTGTAAATGGCGCCAATTTTTTTTTTTTTTTTAAATGACCATAGTACAGAATACATAAGTCCTAAACAATGAAATAGCGCCAAAACCTAGCTTATGACCGCGCACGCGCTATGGCGGGTGCAAGTAAAAATTGGAATCAAAACTTTTTGTAATAGAACCTTTGACTTAAAAAAAATAAGTGTAATATAATATGTATGATTCTATTTTAAAAATGAAATATAACATTATTTTGTTAGAGAAAAAGTGTTATAATGTGATTCTATTTTTAAATTTCAGCAGTATGTTTATAAAGTATGTCAATATGAATTCGTTTTGAAGTTTGTAATTCGCATTTTACGATATGAGAGTAGATAAAATCCTTTATTGCACACAAAATAAAAAATAACTAACTAAAAATAAAAAAATAAAAATAAGTAACTATTATTAAAAAAATACCTGTAAAACCAAGTATTTATTTATATATTTTTATTTCAAAACTTTAATGCACAAAGTACAAAAGGCGGACTTAATGCCCGTAGACATTCTCTGACAGCCAAACCTTTGGGACTAATTAGAACAACTGTAGGTGCAAGGAAAGTATAAGTGACACATCAATTAGATATAAATACTTATATAATAAACTTACTTATATATAATCTACTTATAAATATACATATACTAATACATACACAATAATAAACATACATATAAAACTTACAAATTTTGTTAGGAGCTATTTAGAAAATGTGATAAGACCAGCTTTTTAAATGATGATCTGGTAGATGTCTGCCTTATGGTAATAGGTAGATTGTTCCACAGATTTGTAGCAACAACCGCAAAGGAATTCGAAACAAATCCGGAATGATGAGATGGAACGGAAAGAAGTGAGTTGTGAGAAGATCGGAGAGATTGATCATGAAAAGAAGAGAGATAAGCGAATTTGTCCTTGAGGTATTTCGGTGTCGCAGGCTCAATTAAAACAAAGTAAAGGAGACAAAGGACTCTTCAGATTCCTGCGACAGCGAATTGGCAGCCACTTCAACCTAGCACGATACTCGGAGATGTGGTCATATTTAATAATAATATAAATATTTCCAGACAGGTCACACAGCGCCATCTAGTTTCCGTGGTAAGCTACGAGGCTTGTGTTACGGAAACTAGATGGTTGATAAACTACATATTATACTTACTTTTTTTTTGTAAATATATACATATTATACATATAAACACCCAGACCGAGACAAATTATACAATGTACAACTTGCCCCCGGTGGGAATCGAACCCACTACCTCCCGAGTTCACGGCAACGTTTGTTACCACTAGACCACGGAGGCGGTCAAGGTCAGATGAACCGGATACAAGGTGTATATAAAAATAATAATGAAAAACTTACCATCATGTGGTGCAGCCAACACCGCCACCATCACCAGCGCCAGAGAAACAATAAAAAGGACGAACTTCATTTTAATCAGAGTAATTTAACAACTGAAGATTTCAGCAGCTCCTTATATACCGCACTGATACGTAAACACTTGAATAATCGCTTGCTCGGGGAGTCCTACGGTATCTGCCCTTCAAGAGCCACTCAAGTTTACAGGAAAAATAATTATAGATAATAAATCAACACATAGTTGATATCCGACTGAGCAAGTGACTTCGGACATTCGGGAAGTGCGCCACATCTTATCGGACATACCAGTGTTTGAAGAACCAATGCGTTCTTTTTCAAAGACAATATTTATGAAACGACATTAATTTAATTATTTTGAATGAAACTCCTGCTAGTAGAAGACTAAGCAGCAAAGTGGTCCAATAAGTAAGCTGTTAGCAGAAGACCAGCAGCTTAGCAGATTTCAGTGACCTGTTAATGTTTAATCTGACTGAGAAAGGAATCTGCAAGGAAAACTGAGCTATATCAGATTTACAAAATTAAACATATACACCTTACCATAATAACCTTTTAAATTTAGCTACGAGTACCTATGAGATTGCTCGCCAAGCCGTCTGGCCAGCGTGGCGAGTGTAGGCCAAATTCTCCAGGTGTTCTGGATTGGTTTTACATGTATTTTTTTAATAATAATAATTCTTTATTTATACAGTAAAAATAAGTTACTTATGATCAATAAATATTTTTGTGTCCCGACCAGGAATCGAACCCGGTACCTCCGAGTATAAATCCACGGACTTAACCGCTAGACCATGGAGGCAGTTTCTTTAGAATATATATCTGGAGAATTTGGCCTACACTTGCCACGCTGGCCAGACGGCTTGGCGACGATATGATGTATTTTTTTATGAAAATTTATTAACGATTCCACAAGTTGGTATTAGTAGAACCGGGACCGACGGCTTAACGTGCTCTCCTCGCACGGGTAGTGTTGTAAATCTATCTATGTAAGAAAAGTGTATTTAAACATTATTGACATTTATTTAATTTCATATTATTACGATTTTAAATTTAATTTGACTCGGCCACTGTACAGCCACGAAATTAATTAAATTTTATTATAATTAGACTATTAAATTTAATAATTAAATTATAATTATAAGTTGACAAAGCCTTTATACAGCCACGAAATAAATATTTTGAATTTGAATTGAATATTTCTCATTGGTACATGCCGGGGGGGTTTGAACCGACCTGTAAGGTACGCATTCTTACAACCGAGCCACCACCGCGCGAGCTACGCCAAGCAGTTTCTTTGATAGATAAAGTCCGAAACGTGGACATCCGCCAGAGAATCAAAGTTACCGACAAAGCCTTTAAAAAAATCATCATTTATCTTTTGGGATATGGGCTAAACTGTAAACAATTATACCACGTGTAATTCCAAAAAGAGTAATTATTTTTTTTAGGCTTCAGTATTATTATGTTACTTAAGCGCCAACGTTATATAGTGGCCTTAAATAAAAAAATGGTATTCTCGTATAAAGGTTTCCACTACAGATGGCAGCACAATAAAGCTACGATACGTTCATTAAAAAAAAACTATTTTATATTTATTTTAGTATTTGCCAGATTTGTTACCTAATGTGTGTTATAAAACTATGTTTAATATAAATATATAATCTTATTTATTTATCTTTAAGGAAAACTTACAGCTTCTAACAAATGATTACTTATATAAAAAACTAGATGCCAATTACAAGTTTCCACAAATATCTTAACTAAATAACTTACAAATAGAAGAAACATATAAAATTTGGAGAAGGCTTTTGATAGAGTTGTAAGAAAGAAGCTTTGGGACATATTGCCGGAGTATGGAGTGAATGACAAACTGCTACAAGCTATACAGTCCCTGTACAAGGGCTGCAAAGCTTGTGTGCGGGTGGAGGGGGGTATGTCGCCTTGCTTTGAATCCCAAATGGGCGTCAAACAGGGTTGTGTGCTTTCTCCTAGATTATTCACTCTATATCTCGACAAATGCCTAAAAAGAGTGAGAGAGAGTGACTGTGGGATAAAGATGAGTGATCTAGTGGTGAACTGCCTGCTTTATGCAGATGATGCTGTTCTTATGGCATCGTCCGAACAACAACTGCAATCACTAGTCACAAGAATGAAGGAGGGATGTGCAGAAAAAGGACTCCGTTTGAATGCGAGAAAAACTAAGGTACTAGTGTTTGAAAGAAGAAGGATGACAACCTTGACGATAAAGATTGATGATGAAACTCTAGAACAAGTAAATGAAATTATATATCTGGGCAGTGTTTTCACTGCGGATGGGAAGTACGATAGGGACGTTGAAAGTAGAGTGAACGCGGGAAATAGTGTTAACGGTGCCCTGGGGTCACTGATCGGCAGTCGAAATGTCAGTGACAAAGCTCGGCTCGCCATACACAATGCCATGTTGGTACCAACACTGATGTATGGAAGCGAGTCGTGGATACGTCAGAATACGCATGACAGTAGGGTTAATGCCGTAGAAATGAGGTCGCTGCGCCGGATATGCGGCGTCACATTGGCGGACCGCATACGTAACGTCGAAATACGGAAAAGGGTTGGTATAAAGGAAAGCATAGGGACAAAAATAAGAAAAGGCATGCTACGATGGTTCGGGCATGTTGAAAGAATGAGCAAAGAAAGATTGACGAACCAGATATATAATGCGAAAGTTGAGGGTGAAAGAGGCCCTGGCAGACCGAGACTCACATATCACGATCAAATAAATAAAACACTGACTGAAGGTGCATTAAAAAGCCTTCGTAACAAAAGGGCATGTATGAAGAGGTTGATGAACGTCGATGAAGCGAAAGAGGTATGTCGTGATCGTGTCAAGTGGCGCTCAATTGTCTCTGCCTACCCCGCAAGGGATCTGGCGTGAAGATGTGTATGTGTATGTATATAAATAATAATTTTAAACCACAATAATTTAGAAAAATAAAAATAATATAATATAAATAATATATGTGTGTTATACTGTAAAAAATGCTCTAGACATCGCCCGACCGACTAATTTAGGCGATGTACAGAACATGTCAATATCCATGACCTCAGCTAGGCGGTTGAGTTCTTTTGATGCTCTCGCTAAAAATGAGTTTTGACGGTAGTTGGTGCGGGCATATGGCACTACCAAAGGTCTATAAGCCCTTTGAGACCGGCTAGGTATACCAAATCCGAGTAATCCTAGGAGTTCACTGGAATCTATTTTCGATTGCGCAATTTTAAAGAAAAAAAGCTATGCTTCTACGTAGCTCCAAAGGGAGTATGTGATGTCTTCTACATCTACTGACAGTCAGTCAGGGTCAAACGTTTTGCATCTAAAGGAAAGATGACGCATAAAACGGCGTTGAATTGATTCAATCCTAGCTATATATACTGAGTACCTCGGGTTCCAGATCTGAGAGCCATATTCCAATATGCTTCTTACATAAGCACAATAAAGGATTTTTGACACCTTAACAGATTTGAGCTCCAAAGAGCAGCGGAGTATAAAACCAAGAGATTTGGAGGCTTTGGTTACTATTGATTCGATATGATTATCAAAAATTAGTTAGTTTCTTAGTTTAATTAATAGAAATGTTGTTAACTTTAATATAAATTCGCGGCGGACAATTTAAGTATTTAATTCACGTTTTCCCAATGATTTTGAAGTTGCAACACCATGGGTGACCTTTGATATAGTGGAAAACGCTATTTTGACGTAAGGTCGGATATGATCGGAGAAACTCGGGCTAAAAATGGTAGTAAAAAACAGAATTCACTATTTTTTTCACGTTTGCTACTAAGTAACAGAATAATAATAATATTTCCAGACAGGTCACACAGCGCCATCTAATTTCCGTGGTAAGCTACGAGGCTTGTGTTACGGAAACTAGATGGTTGATAAACTACATATTATACTTTTTTTTTTTGTAAATATATACATATTATACATATAAACACCCAGACCGAGACAAATTATACAATGTACCGGTGGGAATCGAACCACTAGACCACGGAGGCGGTCAGGGCTGCAGGTGTCATTGGTAGAATCATTATACGAAAATCAATACACTACATATGGTAAATAAGGCCGCGTCTGAAAATCCAGTGTTGTATATTGTTTATTTATTATTCTTAGAAAATTGGTCCTTCGAACCGGATTAATGTTAGGGGTCTTAGTGGACTTTTGAATTAAACTTGAGCGGACTGTAATTGTAGGATTAATCAGGGCTTAATTGATGTTTGAATGACTCTAGTGGCGTGTTTGCCTGTCCAACGACGACTGGTCGAACGCCCACGCAAAACAGTCGCGGTTACAATATCCGAACAGGTATATATTTATTTGTTTATATTGGACGTTTATTCATGTATATGTTATTGTATATAATAAGTACTATATGTTACATACATGGATTTGTGTTTTATATAGAAATAAATTAGTAATTATTTAATGTTAAGATTTACCTCTGGCTCGTCTGTGCTCTGGTTGGTCTGGATGAGTATCTTTCCAATGCGGATGTCCTTACAGACGTCGCAAACTGCTTGCTCCATAGTTTCTCCCGCTCTTAATATCGATACCCCGCAAATGCGTTCCACTGCACATTTTCTACCTATAGAAATGAAAAAAAAAATTAAGTATTCTTCTTCCCCATTTTACACACAAACGCTGTGTGCGTTAATTCTGTAAGTGTGTAATTCATTAGGTATGCTTCTCATATTTCTAAAAAAAAGATTGATTTTTTAAAGTTGTTCATTTTTAATATATGAAAAATACATAATAAAGAATCCAAAAGGTGCTGGACATTTTAACTGATTATCCTCACGATTTGACTTGCGTTTATTTATTATTTTTAGAGCTGTAGCAAACCGTATGTATTCGTGACTGAGTAACGGGTGCGCTCTCGAGTACCGAGTACCGAAACGTGACATACGAATATATTTCGTTACTCGCATTTTTTGTAGTAGGTGAGTTGATGCGTGTATTGAAACGTTTGCTGATCGTACGATTGGTTTACGCATGCGGGGGTTGCGAGCGCTTATTGGGTGAATTTAAAAACGTTCGTTATAAAGAACGATATTTGTTTGTTATTAGTACCTATGTTATAATTTGGAAATTAATCGTCCGTCCAAGTTTTTTACTGCTTTTGGTAGTTCAGGTTTTGTGTGTGTAGACAAAGTTTGAAAGATTTTTGTTGCTTAAATTTTATTGTCAATAAATAATTTTCGACACCTATTTGTTGCTTTTTCATTATAATTTAGGAGATTGCGACGCCGCAACGTCATACGTACCTACCATACGATACAACATACGACTCGATTCGTTGCGTTATGATGAGATATCAAAAGTAACGATACGATACGATAGTAACGAGTACTCATTGTTATAGTACCGAATACATACGGGTTTGATTTTTTTCGTTACTTTTACACCTCTAATTATTTTTAATTTAATTTGTTTCATTTAAATTTTATATGAAAAATCAACATTTGACCTTAACTAACTGTTTATTATTCATAGAAAATAATGCCTTTTTGGCAACATCGTGAAAAAAAAAACTATTATATATGTGTGTATAATAAATATGTATGCATATATCTGCGGTCTGGCACTGCTGGTTTATGTAAAACTTGGGTCCTAGCAGAATTCCCTGTGGTACGCCATATTCCATCATACAATAGTCGCTATGGTGATTGCCAAAAGAAGGCTTTGTTGTTGAGACCAAGTGTCACCCCGCAGACACAGATCCGCTGCATTTTAGGCAATAGTATGTGGACCGAGACAGTATCGAAGGCTTTCGCTAGATCAAGGAACACTGTTCACATGTCGTTTCGAGAAGTTATTGAATTAATCTTTATGTGTACTTAGTGTCTAGTGTATGTGTATTTATGTATTACGTATAATATAATACTGACCTTGGTAAGTAAATCCCTGCGGAGTTTCGACCGGCGTGTCTTTATAGGGCAGCAATGAGAGTGCAAACTCTATGACAAGTCTCATCAGTCGCTTCGAGTAGAATATGAACTCGTCTCGAGGTGTGTCCTTATTTCTTATGAATGTATGCAGACCTTGTACCTGGTAACAATGGGGTCGCTTTAGTTACGAGAATGTAAAATCCAATTTCGAAAATTTACATAATTTAAAAATTACGACTACTTTTCCAAAATATCATAATTTACTACACTGGGATTATCACCTTTTATTTTACCAAAAATGTGACATTGTAGAACATACAAAAAAATATTGTGTTATTTATTTTTTATATCATAAAGCTTGAAATATCGTCTGAACTGTTAATTGCTAACTTTTCAAGACAAAGAAATACTAATTATTTTTATAGATATAAGTTTTAGGTAAAAATGCCTCCGTGGTCTAGCGGTTAAGTCCGTAGATTTAGACTCGGAGGTATCGGGTTCGATTTCTGGTCGGGACACAATAATATTTATTAATATAAATATTTACATTTAATTAATATTTAATTTATTTGTGATATTTCTCGAGTTTGGTACGCTGGAGACATCGACGACCTTGCCACTTGTCATGATTGGCCATAGTAAAGTTGGCTAAATGTGAATCCGCTTTTTTATAAGCGTGGTTTCTGACCACCCCAAAAGGGAAACGGTTGTGATGATACTTTTTAAAATTGAGTGTATGCTGTTTTTATTTATGCCACAAAGAAAAAATGTGTATAATATGTCTTCTTTTAAAGTTGAGATAGGACTATTTGGCAGTTCACAAACGATATAGCCAAAATAAAATAATCTTAATGTTAAAGATATTTTTTTTAAAGTAGTGTAACAAAATGATTTGTATATAATACAGACAAAAGTATATACATACGAGGTGAATAAGGTAAGACAAAAAATATTGGGGAATTTTGTAATTACCTGTGGCGTATCTTTGAGTACAAACAAGGAGTCCGGCACGGGTTGTCCTACGTGAGCGACGGCTAACTTTTCCCGAACTTTAAAACCTCTCTGGAACAAAAACAACATGTTTACTAACCATTAAATTATACCTATTCATTAAAATAGTTTCAATATGGAATATTAATTTATCCCTTTCAGCACGGACTATGCCAAGCGTGCGTTATTACAAAACAAATCTAGCCGTGTCGCCAAATTCTGTTTGGCCGCTCTGAAACGTTCTCGATACGAGAAGTTCGTGCACTCATCTAGCTACTCGTAAGTTGTTTTTATTTCCATTGTATTACCCAACGCACAAAAGTGCCAAAGCACATTAGAAAACGACAACGCACGAATATGCGAAGGAGGTTTTGTAGAATTCCCTAGGGGAGGATTTTTTTTACTATTTATATGTGATATTTTAGATCTCAAGGATCTTAAAGTAAACCAATAACACCAATAAACCCTTCAATGTCTAAAATATTTATTGCCGTGCTGAAAGGGTTATATTCATCAATAGAACTCCAACTCTTTCCGTCAGCTGTTTGGACAACAAATGGCACCCAATTCGATTTTACCTCACTCATTTTTTTTATTTAGGAATGTAGTAGATGAATAGTTGAAAAATATATAATTCTCAATAAACACAACCTTCCTTAAAGAGAGGACGAACGGGAAAGAACTGCATGTGTTTAACAAATAGACATAGAAAATTCCAAAACAGTGTTACGAAATCTGAGCATAGACAGGGAGCTAATTCAAAATTAATTTATGATTTAGTCGTGACTACTGCTTAACCATTAAATGTTTTTAATATTACATTCTTTTTCAAAGATAAGTCTAGCCTGAGTGTACTTTTGCGAAATGTACTCAATCAGCTAGATTGAATGTTTAGAATTTCCTAGGAAATTACAGTAATTTTAGACACATTGCACTTTCATATAACTAAATATTATTACTTCGTGGTGTAGCGTTTAGCTGTAAACACTTTTAATAACGAACTGGTCAAGAGGCTAGTGAAAATAGACATAGACTATGGATATGTTTCGTGTTAAATAAATTCATTTAAATTCTAGGTGATGATCAAGTTTATTAAATAACGAAAATCAACATGGAGTATTATTTACATACATACACACTTATCACACACAAACATTATTACATTAATACACTTGACCTTATAAACATAAAAAAATAAAACAATACTTATGTAGCATGCCCTAGTTTATTTAGTTGTCAATTATATAATTCTTTATTACGAGTATTTATTTTTTATAGCTTAGTTTATATAATTTGTGCCTTTACATGTTAAAAGCTTATTTTTAGATTAGTTGTTTTCACATTTTACTTTATGTTAATTTAAAATTTTCTGCATGTTTCCATATTATTATACATATGTTCCCCTGGAAGACAGCGATTGCTGTCACACAGTGTCATATTAACATTGCCACATCGTTATTCATCATCACAGTCCGTAACGGTACAGAACAAAACGTCCTAGACATCCACTGTTGAAAATGGGCATTCCAGAACATATATCTGGAGAATTTGGCCTACACTCGCCACACTCTGGCCAGACGAGTTGGCAAGGATCTGATGTCATATTTTTTGTAAATGACTATTTATTTACGATCCCATCTGAGACACCACTGCGCCTACATTGGCATAGCAACATTTTAAATATAAGTTGATGTAAAAAAAATATTTTAAGAAAGTCTTGTTTGTAGCAGAGTTATTTTTCTATACTCGTAATCATTGCAAATGACACACACTTTCAACGTGAACGTGAACATTAAATAGGTGGTAGGCGGACTGATGGTGGTGATTTGCCCAGTCTGCTGGAGCGGGGAAGTATCTACCATCTTCAGTAAGGTGTATCCAGTCAAGCCGGCATAGTTAGGTACTGATGTCAGTCATGAGTGTCTGATTACAGTTGCTAACATTCATGGACCTCGCGCGCCACTTACCATCAAGTGTCGTGCTAATATTAAAAAAAATGTAAATAAAGACACTGGCTCCTGGACTACAAGGAAATGGATACAAGTACATCAAATAACATGATATAGGAATACATCATTAAAATCATACCACGACACTATTGTGTGTTAAGGTAAATCCATACTGCAGCGATATACAGATCAAATATACAAGTAGATAAAAATGGTGTCGCCATCGAGTAAGACGAAACACATTTTTTTTTTATATTCTAGCACCAACCTGATGGCAAGGTCCAACTGGTATCAGACACTCATGAGTGATATCATCAAGTGGGCGCAAGGTCGTGTTAGTATTTAAAAAAAAAAACAATTTGAAATCAGATTTTGTAACAAAATTATATATAGTTTCTGTGACACATGAATATTCATAATATAAAAGATAAAATATTCAATGTTGCCAGAAAAAAAACTCATCTCACCGGAAATATTTAAAAAGGTAACATTCGAACCATATATGTTAGTAACAATTTAACTTAGCACTATGTTAGTAGAAATACACATTAATCAAAATTTCAAACAATGTAAATATAAAAAATATTACATAAACGAGCTTGCCACTTAGTCATGATTCGCCTATAGTAAAGTTGGCTAAATGTGAATCCGCTTATTTATAAGCGTGGTCTCTGACCACCCCGAAAGAGAAACGGTCGTATGATACTTTTTTTTTTAAATATTGTTCAATTACATTGTGTGTGACATTAAGTCACAGCCGTACGACCCCAATAACATTGGGTAACGCAAATGCTGTACAGATTTATACGTTTTCAGTTTATGCCTTTCCAGGTTTGGACAACACACATGTATTCCAAGACGTTTTCCCAACAAATCCTCCACTCAATTATTCCTTCCAGCTGTCAAACGCTGAGATTATAAGGATATATGACAGTGTTCATAGGTAGATTTTTGAACGTAGTGTCAGTTCTAAATAAGAAACAGGCGTTTATAAACACAGTCTGAACATACCTTAAGCTGGGGGAAGAACCGTGGCGACAGTTCAAATTATTGTGTTTTAGCCTTAAACGCTATATAACGGAAACTGTGTGTTAACGTTATTGTTAGTGGTGTATGATTGTTGTTTTGTTTTGAAAACGATCCGAGGAAAGAAGAACGGATGATGAATAAAAGTAAAATTGCTGTATGTTTATAAGACAGTGTATTACTGTATATAAGACAGTGTATTGCTGTCTATAAGACAGTGTATTACTATTTATAAGACAGTGTATTACTGTATATAAGACAGTGTATTGCTGTCTATAAGACAGTGTATTACTATTTATAAGACAGTGTATTACTGTATATAGGACAGTGTATTACTGTCTATAAGACAGTGTATTCTTTATTCTTAGTGTATCACCGTACATTCCCACCGGAATTTGGTTAAGTCAATTAAACAAAATTGTACACAATATATATTTAACGTTAAAATATCTGTCTTGCCTGGAGAGTGCAATGTGAAGACAAGAAACAGAACTGGTAGTGTCATAGGAACATCAACACAATAACAAAAAATAAACAAAAATATATTTAATATAAATATCTACCTCATCATTATCTTCATTACAGCCCCTAGAACACAGCGTCCCAGACCTCCACTGCTGGAGATGGGCCTTCGAGAACATATATCTGGAGGATTTGGCCTACACTCGCCACGCTGGCCAGACGGCTTGGCGAGGAAATATCTACCTACCTTAGGTAAATAAATTAAGCTGTTGTTGCGGCTGTATATGGGCCTTGTCACCTTATACCGTATATAAGACAGTGTATTACTGTCTATAAGACAGTGTATTTCTGTCTATAAGACAGTGTATTACTGTATATAAGAGAGTGTATTTCTGCCTGTAATATATTAATATTCGAGTGATTTTTTAATGTATCTTTTGATTGATATTTTAGATTTTTAGGTGTTATCTTACCAGTTGCAGTAGCTTGTGTACATGTTGCACTATGAGGTGTATGGCGACGGCGTTGTCTCCTCCGCGCGGCACGATGATGTCTGCGTGTGTCATGGTGGGCGCGATGTAACGCACATAGGCGGGCTTCACGTGAGACATGTACTGTTTCAACACGCCTTCTAGCTCCCGTCCGCGTTGGACTATGTCTCTGTGGACAAACATATAGAATAGAATCTTAATTTTCTTTCAAAGTCAAAATATCTTTATTCACGTAAACCTATTACAGGCATTTCTGACACGTCATTATTTAAATTATGTAGAATGATTCTACTCCTGTTAGTGGAAGACTAAGCAGCGAAGTGGTCCAAGGAGTAAGCTTTTAGCAGAAGACTAACAGCTTAGCTAGCTTTTCTTAACTAATTTGTCAAGGACAGCATTCATCTTGTTTGGGGATTTAGGATAAATTGTATATATGCATTTTAAATAAATTATTTTTACAAATTTTAGAAAAAAAGAAAGTTCTCATCACGACCGTTTCCCTTTCGGGGTGGTCAGAAACCACGCTTATATAGCGAATTCACATTTAGCCAACTTTACTATAGGCCAATCATGACAAGTGGCAAGCTTGTCGATGTCTCCAGCGTACCAAACTCGAGAAATATCACAAATAAATTAATTGTATTTATTTAATATTTATATTTTAATATTTTTGTGTGCCGACCAGGGATCTAAATCCACGGTCTTAACCACTAGACCACGGAGGCAGTAGAAAAAAACCCTTTATTTTATATAGTTTGGGTGTAAAAAATGTAAAAAAATTGCATTATGACAGCTCCAGTACTAAATGAATTAAAATAGGTGGTAGGTGGACTGATGGTGGTAATTTTCCCAGTCTGCAGGGGCGGGGAAAGTATTCATCGTTCGTGCCGATAAACCCAGTTTTTGAAAAAAAAAAGTTATCCTTATTGAACTTACCGTTCCGTGGGAATCAAATATTCCAAAAGACCACAACATGAAGTCGAATAAATATTATGATCTCACAGAAGAAATGATCAGGAACGGGTTCAAGACTCAGCTTTACGCAGTGGAAGTTGGTGCGAGAGGAGTTCCAGCTAAATCTTTGCATCACTTACTGAAAGAATTGGGCCTAAGCAGGTCTGCCGTCAATACATTTATGGAACGAGCTTCCAAGACGGCATTAACGGAATCATACAGCATTTGGTTGGGTAGGGAGAGGAGCAGAATGGTGGATGGTGAGCGTATTATCGCGCAATAAAAAAAAAGGAGGCCTCCTTTTCTTAAACCAGCCTATTGTCGGTCGCAAGCCCGAGACACCATTCTTCTCATCTCCTACCCACACACGATGGACCCGGCACCCGCACGGTGAATCCATGGAATGCTTAGAAATTTGTCTTCTTTACCACCGTTCCCGTACCTCGGAAAGCACTTAAGCCTTCGGTCCCGGTTCCACTAATACTAACTTGTTCGTTAATAAATTGTCATTAAAAACATTGATATCATATTCTCGCCAAGTCGTCTGGCCAGCGTGGGGAGTGTAGGCCAAATTCTCCAGATATATGTTCTGGAAGGCCCATCTCCAGCAGTGGAGGTCTAGGGTCTGTACTGTTACTTGTTTTCTTATTAGTTTTATTAAAAAAGAGAAAAATGTATAATTTTATTTTAGAAGTTATATTTTTTATTTTGTAAATTTCATAGTTTTTTTTTTTTTTTTTGTTTTAACAGTATAAAGTTTTTAATTTATTCTTCTTTTTATATTGGTGAATGCTGTGACACCTAATTGGTACATATATTAGATAAGTTATAATTATACTATACTATATATACTATTATGTGTGTGATAATATATGTACTGCTAATGTGTGTACTAAATAAATAAATAAATATGTTTGATTATTAAATGAAATAAAAATATTACCTTCTAAGTCTTCGAGCCAGTCTGATATCGGCATCTGTATCCACAAAGACCTTCATGTCCAACATTTCTACCACTTTAGTGTTATAGAAGGCAAGGATACCTTCAAATATTATCACATTAGCTCCGTACATGGTTTTCTAGGAACAAAATTAAAATTATGTTTCCCTTTCGGGGTGGTCAGAAACCACGTTTATAAATAAGCGGATTCACATTTAGCCAACTTTACTATAGGCCAATCATGACAAGTGGCAAGCTCGTCGATATCTCCAGCGTACCAAACTCGAGAGATATCACAAATAAATTAAATGTATTTATTTACATTAATAAATATTTTTGTGTCACGACTAGGAATTGAACCCGGTACCTGCGAGTCTAAATCCATGGACTTAACCGCTAGACCACAGAGGCAGCTTTAATATTAAATATTTTTATATAATTACTGCCACACTATGACGTATACATCAAGAGAATCTATCTATCTATGAATCTACCATTATAATGATAATAATAAATTCTTTATTGTAAGTCAAAAGTCAAAGTCAAAATATCTTTATTCACGTAAACCTATTACAGGCATTAATGAAACGTCATTAATTTAATAATTTTGAATGATTCTACTCCTGCTAGTAGAAGACTAAGCAGCAAATGGTCCAATAAGTAAGCTGTTAGCAGAAGACCAGCAGCTTAGCAGATTCCAGTGACCTGTTAATGTTTAATCTGACTGAGAAAGGAATCTGCAAGGAAAACTCAGCTATAGCAGATTTACAAAATAAAACATATACAGAACTGCACCACAACGATCAATTAATAACCTTTTAAATTTAGTTATCAGTACCTATGAGATTACAATATCTGGTGCAGCAGTAACCCACCAGGCAAGTCAGAATTATTTATTTATTTATAAACTTTATTGCACAAAGTACAAAGGCGGACTTAATGCCCGAAGACATTCTCTGACAGCCAAACCTTAGGGACAAATTTGATCAAATGTAGGTGCCATTTTGCGTGGACATGTCAAGTGCAAGTTTTTGTTTTGTAAATTAATTTACTGTGGATATTGTTTTGTTTAATAATGTGCTACAATGTGAATAATTATGGAAAACGATAAATTGGACTTTAAATATGGGGCACAAGTTGCAGTTTATTTTTTGCGGTTTTCCCGCGCCGTGGACTCCCATATTTTACCCGACGTGTTTAAGCTATAATGCCGCATCAAATTCTGCAGCATCTGGAATCCGATGATGACCTCATTAACTCATAAAAAAGAAAGATATATTACGTCAGACTTAGCTGTATGGGCTAGACTCTTTGCCTTCCCTATCATCTCATTCATCATCCATCGGGAGAAGGGAACAAAAAAAAGCCGACAAAACGCAAAAACCTCTGCTAATTTAAGAACAATAAATTAAACGTGTCAATTCGTATGTCAATGTCAAATGCCAAGTTAGTAACTTTTTGCATACAAATTTAGTATCCGGCTAAATATTCACATACTTGCTACTTTTATTATTATTATTATTAGGTATATGCTGTAAAGCTTACAGTTCTATTTTCCCTGGAATGTGTGACGTAGTTATAGATGGGTACTTCGACCTTTTTCCCCTCCTTTAGTCTTTGCAGAACTGAAATGAGTAATTCCATATCGAAGGCGTCAGGATGGTCGAAATTATACTCATTGCGCATCGCGGCTTGATGCTGCTTCTCATTTAGAACCTATAACAAATAATAAAAGTAAAATAATAATAATAATAAATATTTCCAGACAGGTCACACAGCGCCATCTAGTTTCCGTGGTAAGCTACGAGGCTTGTGTTACGGAAACTAGATGGTTGATAAACTACATATTATACATATAAACACCCAGACCGAGACAAATTATACAATGTACAACTTGCCCCAGGTGGGAATCGAACCCACGACCTCCCGAGTTCACGGCAACGTTTGTTACCACTAGACCACGGAGGCGGTCAAGCTGATTCACATTTAGCCAACTTAACTATATGGCAAGGTGACAAGTGGCAAGCTCGAGAAATACTACAACTAAACTCAACTGCCACTAAAACTGATTAAGAGTCAAACAAATGCTGGTCAATAAATGTTTTTATTCGACAAAAGAAATACTAGACACTAAGCTTGACAAAGTCATGTGACTAAATAAATATTTGTATGCTAGAAATAGCGAAGCATGTGATATAATTACATCCCTGTACCTACCATGTTTCTGACAAATAAATTATTTCATTTCATTACAATTAAATTGCCATGTTCGGACCAAGGATTGAACCCGGTACCTCTGCATCTAAGTACATGGACATACTCGGATACTACTAAAATAGTAGCTTACCAATTCAAGCAATTATACATACAGAGATTTAGTTAATTGCCTGTAATATATTGCAGATCACATCCTGTTAATACTTAAGATACATTGATGTAACTAAGTTATAAGGCAATTTTTGTAAAGAAATAATAATAATAATTAGGCAGAAATAATCCTTGATATACGCCAACTCGTCTGGTCAGCGTGGCGAGGGTAGGCCAAATTCTCCAGAAACTTCTGGAAGGCCCATCTCCAACAGTGGAGGTCTGGGACTGTGTGTTCTAGGGGCTGTGATAAAGATGATTTCATGATATTGAGGAATGGACATGGGGTATAAATGGATATTTCCAAAAATATGAATAATTAAATAAGAGCGTTGGTGGATGTGTACCGTGTACCAATGAGAAATATACCTTTCTTACTCTTAGTTGTCATAAATTTATCAAAATATCAAATTCTAACCAGCTCCCAGGATAATACAATTACATCCCTTCCGGTCTCAGAGATGGAACTGAGACTTCTTCAAGAAATTCATGACAGGTGCCCAGACTGACAAAAGAGGCATTGGCTGGAAGAAAAAAGGGGTTATAAAATCCTTCCTCAGGAAAGATGAAAAGCATGAATACAGAGTACATGACTGG
This sequence comes from Tinea semifulvella, assembly GCA_910589645.1. Lineage (NCBI taxonomy): Eukaryota > Metazoa > Arthropoda > Insecta > Lepidoptera > Tineidae > Tinea > Tinea semifulvella. The sequence continues at coordinate 1,305,911 of OU342615.1, read as the reverse complement.
CTAACTTTGGGCGAGTACACTAATGTACGATAGGTCTCAAATGTCCTTCCCGGACCAGAGTAATCTGGTAAGTTGGAGAAAAGCTACGGAAAAGAACTGTACAATGTGTGGTGCTGCCATAGGAACTGCTAGACACACACTTGTAGGGTGCGTTACTCTTCTAGAAAAGGGCTATTACTCACGCCGACATGACAAAGTCCTAGGTGTTATCCGTGAAGCAGTAAGTCTTTCTATTGGAAAAGCCAAAAAGTGTCTGACTACAAATAAAATTTTGACCACATTTGTAAAGGAAGGGCAAAGCACAAAAACTAAATGCAAGCCCATCTGCATCCTTGGCGCTGCATCAGACTGAAAAATTCTCATGGATACATTTGAACATCATTATAGGATCCCAGATGAACTAGCTGTATCAGCCTATAGGCCAGACATGTTAGTGTTTTCTCGGAACTTGATAAAAGTTGAAGTTAACGTTCTGTAGGAATCAAATATTCTAGAAGACCACAACGAAAAATTATCTCATAAAAGTTGGTGCGAGAGGAGTTCCAGCAAAATCTTTGCTTTACTGAAAGAATTGGGCCTAATCAGGTCTGCAGGAGATACATTATGGAACGAGCTTCCAAGACAGCATTAACGGAATCATACAGTATTTGGTTTGGTAGGGAGAGGAGTGGATGGATGGATGGTGAGCGTCTTGTTGTGCAATAAAAAATGTAAACCAGCCTATTGTCGGTCGCAAGCTCGAGACACCATTCTTCTCATGTGGTGACTCCATGGTATGCTTAGAAATTTGTCGTCACCACCCTTCCTGCGTGCCTCAGGCCCCCCATACACGGACAGCTCGAGCAGTTAGCCAGTGATCAACATACACGGACAGCTCGAGCAGTTAGCCAGTGATCAACATACACGGACAGCTCGAGCAGTTAGCCAGTGATCAACATACACGGACAGCTCGAGCAGTTAGCCAGTGATCAACATACACGGACAGCTCGAGCAGTTAGCCAGTGATCAACATACACGGACAGCTCGAGCAGTTAGCCAGTGATCAACATACACGGACAGCTCGAGCATTTAGCCAGTGATCAACATACACGGACAGCTCGAGCTGTTAGCCAGTGATCAACATACACGGACAGCTATTGCAGTCATAGTCAACAGCTTGAAACTGCCATCGATAGCTGCTGGAGCAGTTAGCCAGTGATTAACATATACAGACAGCTCTTGCAGTCATAGTCAACAGCTTGAAACTGCCATCGATAGCTGCTGGAGCAGTTAGCCAGTGATTAACATATACAGACAGCTCTTGCAGTCATAGTCAACAGCTTGAAACTGCCATCGATAGCTGCTGGAGCAGTTAGCCAGTGATTAACATATACAGACAGCTCTTGCAGTCATAGTCAACAGCTTGAAACTGCCATCGATAGCTGCTGGAGCAGTTAGCCAGTGATTAACATATACAGACAGCTCTTGCAGTCATAGTCAACAGCTTGAAACTGCCATCGATAGCTGCTGGAGCAGTTAGCCAGTGATTAACATATACAGACAGCTCTTGCAGTCATAGTCAACAGCTTGAAACTGCCATCGATAGCTGCTGGAGCAGTTAGCCAGTGATTAACATATACAGACAGCTCTTGCAGTCATAGTCAACAGCTTGAAACTGCCATCGATAGCTGCTGGAGCAGTTAGCCAGTGATTAACATATACAGACAGCTCTTGCAGTCATAGTCAACAGCTTGAAACTGCCATCGATAGCTGCTGGAGCAGTTAGCCAGTGATTAACATATACAGACAGCTCTTGCAGTCATAGTCAACAGCTTGAAACTGCCATCGATAGCTGCTGGAGCAGTTAGCCAGTGATTAACATATACAGACAGCTCTTGCAGTCATAGTCAACAGCTTGAAACTGCCATCGATAGCTGCTCGGGCAGTTGATATTAACTGCTCAACACGCCACAATTTCATTTTATTTCAAATCTGTAGTAACATTTGAAGAAGAAGCACTACTGCTACTTTTGATTATACGGCGGCGGCGTCACAATCTACGTCGGCCATTTTGTTTAAAACAAATGAAAAGTCGGGTAAGCTCGTAATACCAACTTGTGGAATCGTTAATAAATTGACATCAGACAAAGTTTTCGAATAAATACCTTATAGAAGGAGTCCATACTGACGATGGTGACCCAAGGTATGTTGAGAGACTCTATAATTTTAGCGGCTACAGTAGTTTTTCCGGAGGCGCTTGCACCACAAATGCCTAAAACAATAGATAGATAGATAGATAAATTCTTTATTGCACAGAAAATAAAACATTTTACAGTACATAGGCGAGCTTAATGTCTAAAAACATTTTCTAACAGCTAACCTATAGAAGTGAGCAGGCATAGTGGGTGCATAACCACTAAAGTTGAATGAGAAAAAATAAAATAATAAAGCGATGGCACTTATCTGCCGATATATGAATAACTAATAATTATATTAACTACATACTATATAATAAATAAATAATATATATATTATTTGTACATTGTATATGTACATGTATATATATATGTATATATATATAAATGTACAAATAATACAAGCGGTTACGTCCGTGGATTTAGGCTCGGAGGTACCGGGTTCGATTCCTGGTCGGGACACAAAAATATATTTATTTCTGATATTTCTCGAGTTAGGTACGCTGGAGACATCGACGAGCTTGCCACTTGTCATGATTGGCCTATACTAAAGTTGGCTAAATGTGAATCCGCTTTATAAGCGTGGTTTTTGACCACCCCGAAAGGGAAACGGTCGTGATGATACTTTACTAAATAATACAATCTATAATACATACAATTATATACGGACTCTGTAAAGTTATGTATGTAGATTCGTTTTGCTTTTTGTGAAAGTGTTTGAGAAGCAAATTTTTTCATATTATACCTACTACAAAACAGCCCACACGACATACAAAAGGGGGCTTGACAAATGAAAAGTGCTGGAGCTACTAAATCAATTTTAACTGCCTCTGTGGTCTATAGTGTTGCCCAAACTGATATGGTTGGACTACCCTAGTCTTCGTCTTGGTCTTACACAAGCGTCTCGCAGTTTTTTTTCCGAATTTTGCTGTTTATTTTTTTTGGGGTTAGATTTTTGTTTTCAATAAATTTTAATTGCGTCGTGTCCGTAATTTTTAATATTTTATTGTTCCTAAGGAAAAAAAAATAACGTTTAGGTATTTGGAACTTGGGAGAGCTCATTTGCAAATAATTTTATTTTAGTATACCTAAATCCTACCTATACCTAATGCCTCGAGGTCTAGCGGTTAATTCCGTGGATTTGGACTTGGAGGGTTTGATCCGTGGTTGGGACACAATAATCTGTTTTAATTTATTTGTGATATTTCTCAAGTTTGATACCAAGACATCGGCGGAGATAGATTTCCTTAGTACATTTGGAAAACAAAATATATATTGAGTCAGAGCAAGAGTCTTGCAGAAGTCTTGCGAGACTCTTGCGGAAGACCAGGACCAAGATTAGGAGTGCAAGATCTTGCCACCTATTCTGATGCAAGCGCAACACCAAGACTGGCTAAGTCTTGGTGTTGCTTTGAGTAACACTAGTGGTCTGGCTGTTAAGTCTGTGGTTTTAGATGTGGAGGTACCGGGTTTGATTCTTGCTCGGGACACAATTTACATAATTTGTTTGTGATATTTCTCGAGTTTGGTATGCTAAAGACATTGACAAGCTTGCCACTTGTCATGTAGGGCATATGGTAAAGTTGACTAAATTTAAAAAGTGTGGTTTCTGACCACCCCGGAAGGAATGCGGTCGTAAGGTGACATGTAAAATGGGTTAAGCTTTGTACAAGTACACTCAAGTTTCTTTTTTTTTTACAGAGAGCGATGCAAAGCTAATTTTTTTTTCGTTGTTTTATTTTATATACTTAGTTCTTTGGTTTCACTGTTAATATTAGTTTTATTAATTGGATTGTATTTAACTTTGTAAAATCTCGAAACAGTTGTAGGATTTCGATTAGAAGATTTGAAATTGACAACATATTTTTTTTTCCAACTTGAAATTTTTTGAAGCCAGTACTTGAGTATAATGAATGAAAAATAGAAAAACTATCAAAGTAGACAATTATTAGGTAAAATGGGTACGTAGGGTTGATAATATTTTTGGCTTAGATAATTAATTATATTTTTACGGGGTATTGTGTAACACGTTGTATAGTAAAGTTGGATGGAAATAAAAAAAATGATGAAACTATACTATATACCTATAACGAAGGGGTCGACCTCCTGTCCCCCCGTACAGTTGTACCAAGGAGGTCGGCCAGCAGTGTATATGGTCCGCCGATTGGCATGAAGTATGCTCTCCGCAGTGGTCCGTTTGTTTGATTGAGTCATTGAGGTGGTGCGCACGCGGCGGGCGCGTGGTGATTTTAGAATGTTCGAACCTGAAATGAATAATCTGTTATTTGACCGGGTCTATCGTGTATAACGACCGATATATGTTGGTTGGCCTTGCCTTTTTATTGCGCAATAAGCCCACCATCCGCCATTCTGCTAAAATAATATATTTATATATAAAATAAGAAATAATAAGTATCTACGTTATGAAACATTAACGGTAAGTCTCCCAGTATAACCGATTTTAAAACGATATACTGTGTAAACTCTATGTATATAATAAAATAAATAAATAAATATTTCCAGAGAGGTCACACAGCGCTATCTAATTTCCGTGGTAAACTACGAGGCTTGTGTAACGGAAACTAGATGGTTGATAAACTACATATTAAACTTTTTTTTTGTAAATATATACATATTATACATATAAACACCCAGACCGAGACTAATTATACAATGTACAACTTGCCCCCGGTGGGAATCGAACCCAGAGTTCACGGCAACGTTTGTAGGGACTGTGCATTTTATGGCGTTATAGAGAGTTGTCGTTAAATGGACATAGGATCATTGTATGGAAGACAAGCTAAACCAACCAAAGCCTATTGATTTCGACGCTTTATTTTGTCGTTAAATCGAGTGACGTTACATGGAGTTTACACTGTATTATAACAATGAAAATGACACCTTTTAAATAGTGAAAAAAATATATGACTATAGAAGACCATTTTATTGGAATATGTGTGGTTGTCAAAGCATACCTATTAAATATATACTGCGTGGAATTTGTTAAATAGCAAATATTATTATATTATAATCTAGAACAAAAATAAAGAACTACGTATTTATTATTTTATTTATTTTGTCATAATATCTTAAGTTACGGCGCAGAGAAGTTTTCCTAAAAATAACGTCACTCATACTGAGCCTAATCAAGTAGGTAGCGAAAGGTCTACGATCGCGCGAACGTTGACTTACGTAATTCTTTCTCTCTCTATTTCGTCTATCGGCTGTGGGCGAGATCAATTAATAATAACACTCCCCAGGGTTTAGATATTTTATATATATATATATAATTTTCAGACGCAGCTATATTCACCATGCAGTAGTGTTTTGTTTTTCGGATAATGATTATTTAGTTTAAAAAGAAATGACAATATATATACATATATTATTATATGCAAGACACGATGGTCAGACCAGATTCGCACCACACTTCACACCCAAGTCCACGAGGCCCTGCACGCCGCCGTGAGCAGACCCGGATGGCGCAGCATCGTCCGGGACAAAGTGATCCGAGGAGGGGGCACGACCCTCAGCATCGAGGAAAACGACGCATGGAGAAGGATATTTTTTTTTTATATAACATAAGTTATCTTACCAGTAGACGGAGGTCTGTAGGAGCGCACATTGGGCACAGTGGTGGGGGAGGCGGGGGCACGATTGGTGTAGTCCTCGTCATCCAGAAACACTCCCTCTATATCCAAGGATAATTCCGCTGCATCGCTGGAAGAAATCAATATTTCTTTTTTATCAATTACAGACTACCATTGTTTATCAGACAGGCACCTATTTTAAACATATTTAATTATCTCCTATTTTCTTACTTTCTTAAAAAGAGAAATTATCTTATAATTTCTATGCATGACATGGATTATTATTATTATTAGTGTATGTATTTATATATATATATATATATTTATTTTCATTACTTCTTTTAATATTATTAATTGCCTTCGTGGTCTAGCGGTTAAGTCCGTAGATTTAGACTCGGAGGTACTGGGTTTGATTCCATTAAATTATTATTTAATTTATTTGTGACATTTGGTAAGCTAGAGACATCAATGAGATTGCCACTTGTCATGATTGGCCTATAGTAAAGTTGGCTAAATGTGAATCCGCTTCTTTATAGGCGTGGTTTCTGAACACCTTGAAAGATACATTACTTTTTTACTTCTTAATATGAGTTTCTTTAAATACCCAGAGGAACGTATAGCAATTTATGCATTTAGTTTAATATGTACTTTCTCCTTCTAACTCTGCACCCTACAATTTCTTATGTTGTACAAGGTATTAAGCTCGCCTATGTACTTTATTCTATTTTGTATATTTTAATGTACAATAAATATTTTTTTAATTTCATGAACGGATTCAGCTTTATTGTGGAAGTTGAAGTTAGAAAAATTCCGGCAAAATAGCTATATATATAAATGGAATGCTAAGAAATATAAGAAAGAGGCACTCTCTATGTCAGAATTTCATTATTTTTTTTGCCAAGTTGCCATTTAAATCAGTGTGTAAGCCAAATAAACAGAAAGACAGACAGAGAAAATAAATAAAAATTGAAATAGGTGGTAGGCAGACTGATGGTGGTAATTTGCCCACATCTGTCGGGGCAGGGAAGTATCCACCATTCATGCCGATAAACCCAGTAAAGTATATCCACATGTTTCGGGATGAGGCTCGAATTGCCGTCATCAAGCCAGTGTTAAGGACTGATATTAGTCATGACCTTACGCGCCACTTACTATCAGGAAGGAGCAAGGTCACATGTTGTACTAGCATAAAAGTAAGAAAAAAAATCACGACAATAACCCTTCTGGGATTGTCAAAAACCACAACCTTTTTGTTGTTGTTAAAGAATGTAACATGTATTACATGCGACCAAGGAATAAATATTGTTGGCTGCAATCGACATCCTTTGCCTTGCACATATTTAAGACGTCACCTGTCAGTGTAGATTTTGACACTTCACTTTCAAAACCAACTGCAATGTGCTGCTTCAATTTATAAGAAATATTTTACAATAATCATATACATATTAATAAAAGAAATAATTATATATATAAATTCATCCTACTGGATATTGTCGCCCCGTAGCTTGGGTAAGTATTGAATTGAAAATAGTACGGGTCACTTCATGACCACGTGCAGTAAAGTCATTTTTATTTGTGCACCACCGCTGCGTTCTCACCAACTACATGGTATCTTGTCTTGGTGAGGACTGGAGTGGTGGTGGATCTAGAGATGGAACGTAACGTGTGCTCCCCGTGCGTTCCAGGGTTTTTCCAGTAGGACTATAGAGCTGGGGCCCAGCTTGAGAAGATAACCCCGCTGCCCAGGATCCCCGTGACGCCACGTTGTCCGCTTGGGATCGGCAGCGCTCTCCGGGTCCCCATCTTCAGGCTCTTCGAGGGAAGGTACCCCTACGTACGGTCAACGGATGCATAAAGAGTGATAGGGCTAAGTTTTGGCTTACGACCCTCCCTTTATATAATTGTAGATTCCCATTGCTCTCTGTTAACTTCATTTTTTGTAATATATTAACTTCATTTGCTTAAATTCCTTTGTTTTATTTGAATGTCCCGCTTAACGTGACAAGAAGCTGGTTCACATCTAGCCAACTTAATTATAGGCCTAACACCACACTTTTCAGTATCATCACAACCACTCCCCTTCTTCATCCTTTATGGAGTGAGTGTGGATTCTGCCACACTTTTTGGAAGAAGTCTAGTTCACATTTAGCCAACTTCACTCCTTTAAGTCTCTAGCGTACCAAACTCGAAAAATATCACAGATAAATTATTGTGTCCCGATCAGGAATCAAACCTCCGAGTTTTTATGACAGGTTGTTTTTTGTAATTATCATTAAATTATCTAAACAGCGATATAGCCTATATCGTATATAACAGGTTTCCAAGAAACATTTATTAAAATTTAATAAAAATCGATTGCATGAACGACGGACAAACAGACAACCATACACCTTTTTTCACATTTATAATATTACCATTAATATCATGTGATATTGTAATTTGTCAATTTGTTATGACATTTAAATTAGCATACTGACTCATGACTGGTTAGTTTTAATATTTTCAAGGTCACTAGATTGTTTACATTTTTTGCTGCAAGTATTTATAAACTGGCGTTTAATCTGCAGGTTATTGGCTTTTGTATCAGTGTATAATTTTTGTTTACTTTTTTCATATTCAGATAGGACTAATAATAATTTAATGGCATGTCATATTTACAAAGAACATCATTCAAATCAATAATAATAGGTAAAGTTGATATTATACTATAAATGAGGCACTGAATGATGATAATATATTTGATAAATAAGAATTTAGTTATAGATTGATGACGCCTCTATACAGCCAAATTAATAAAATATATATACCTATTTATAAATATATTTTTTTTCTTATTTAGTTATAATGACAATGCCCTTGTGCCAGATTTCTATGTTTAATAATATTAGTTATTTTATATTAGATTATAGTAGTACCTTAGTAGTACTTGACATTTTAATATTAACATAGTTTCACATTCATCATCATCATCAGCCTGTACCTCTCCACTGCTGGATATAGGCCTCCCCCAAGGCTCGCCATTTTACACGATCTTCTGCCACCCTCATCCATCCCCCACCAGCGACCTTTCTCAGGTCATCTGTCCATCTGGCGGGGAGTCGTCCCACACTGCGTCTTCCAGTATGTGGTCTCCACTGCAGGACCCGTTTACTCCATCGTTCATCGCTTCTGCGACAGACGTGTCCAGCCCATTGCCACTTCAGCTTGCTAATTTTGAAAGCTATGTTGGTAACTTTGGTTCTCTGACGGATGTCAACGTTTCTGACTTTATCCTTCAGAGAAATCCCGAGCATAGCTCTCTCCATAGCTCGCTGAGCGACCTTGAATTTATGTATCAGACCCACCGTCAGCGTCCACGTCTCTGCTCCATACGACATTACTGGAAGAACACACTGGTTGAAAACTTTTGTCTTTAAACACTGTGGTATGTTTGATAGGAAGATGTGTGGCAACTTCCCGAATGCTGCCCATCCTTGCTGAATGCTTGGCTTCTTTACTGAAGTTAGCTATTCCTAATTGGATGGTCTGTCAGTTTCACATTATTAAGTAGTATTTAAATATTATTTTCTGTATTTGATTATTTAGTTACATTCAATATGGCTCTTCCATAATTGTATTGATAGTTTGGGCTGTTTCTGGTTTTTGTTGTGTTGTTTGGTATTAAGCTGTCTGACCAAGATTGTGTTATCTCGTTAACTGTAGGTAACTTATATTAGTTACAGAGTATTATATTTATTTGCTCGTGTAAATTGACTTAACCAAGTGTTCCAGACGGTCCCTGCAGTGATAATTAAATAATAAAAAAAAAACATCTTGTATTTGGGCTAAATGGTATTCACGGTTATATATACATTTTTTAGATAAATAATTCTAACAAGATTACAATTTAAGTAGAAAAACCCTTTAAATTATAGTTGTGGTGTGCAAGATGTTTTAAATATCATCATGATGTGTCTCTCTGCTGGATGTAGGCTCACCATTTCACACAATCTTTTGCCACCCTCATCCAGCCCCCACCAGCGACCTTTTTCATAGTATATAGTCGAAGTTTTAACAAGTGATACAAAAATTAACTGTCAGTGACAAATTCTTTCATTAGTAACAATAGCATTAGTCTTATCAATGAAAGTAGTGAAACTACATATTACATTTTTTTATTATTATTGTACACAGCACAAGTAGTACAAAAATAGCTCAAAATGGACTCATTTAAAATGCCTAGTCATATACGTTAATTATTTACTACAGTTTACTACAGTCAATACATTTATGGAACGAGCTTCCAAGACGGCATTAGCGGAATCATACAGTAGGGAGAGAAGTAGAATGGTGGATGGTGAGTGTATTATCGCACAATAGAAAAAAAAGGAGGCCTCCTTTTTCTTAAACCAGCCTATTGTTGGTCGCAAGCCCGAGACACCATTCTTCTCATCTCTTACCCACACACGATGGACCCGGCACCCGCACGGTGAATCCATGGAATGCTTAGAAATTTGTCTTCTATTATGTAAATTAACATTTACAGTAATATAACTTTTTTATTTTTATACCAGCACAACATGTGACCTTGCACCCACCTGATGGTAAGTGGTGCACGAGGTCTATGAATTTCCATTTAAATATTTTGCTAAATTTATCAATAAATCATATTGTAATTAAATAAATAAATAAATAAATAAATAAAATATATTATAGTTAGGCATTTGCTATTTGCTTAGGCGATAGTGTGCAACTTCTAGGCAATTTCGCAGTACGGCGTTTATTATTTAAATCTTGTTAAATACAGTATTAACCAAACCCTACGGGGGTTTACACTTAAATACTTAGAGACAAAATTGAAAATGTTGAAAGGGAGAAATGTTAAATGATCATTAGTTGTTTTATTACATGTGTACCATTTTTTATTGTAATAAATATTGTGTGATTTTAAAATCTAATTTTGTTATATTCCACCTGTGTCAAGGCACCCTGAGAGAATAAAAGACCCTTTCTGAAGCTGGTTGTAGCAGGTTTCCCTTTCCCAATCAGGAGAGGAAAATTGGGTACACAGTGAATACAATTTAGCCCAAATCCCTATAAGATTAATGATGTCCTTTACCTTTTCTAGGATGTACAATGATATAAGGGCCAATACTTGGGTATAAAACATCAAAAACAGAACATCAATAAAAACACACATGCACATAAACCACAACATGGCAAATAAACATTAAATAATAAAAACATCAACATGCCTTTTGAAAAACTAAAAAGCAGCGACACACGACCTAATTAAATAGTTAAATCTTACGGGCTGGCGAAAATTAACTTTCTCGTATCCATTTTGTGAAAAACACACTTTTCATCAAATATAATAACACTAGGGTTCACTGAAAACACGTGTTCTTCAGATTTCAGCACAAAACCAACTCAAGTCTATAAATAAACAGCCACGAAGACTTTAGGTTATAAATGTTAAATTAACACAAATCAACTGTCGCAGTTAATACACAATATATTTTCCGAAGTTTATCCTTAAACAGAGTGATGACGCTGATTCCACGAATATTCCTACTCCGTAAGCTTATTTATTTACAATTTACAACCTTTAAAACTATTAGGCGCACACGGTTACCTATCTGAACTAGCAGAACTAGGTGTCTCGAACTTATTCAGCTTTGCAGCCATCACGAGCGTAGAGATTGTTAAATAATTAAATAAACAAAGTGACTTCGAATTTCACACAACTTCTGAATTTCATTGAATTTACGGGAAATTGGGTTGAGTTGAAGTGAAGATCACAGACAAGGAACATAATACAAGATCACAGATTATGTGAAGATTGAAGACTCAGTTTGACGCAACCATGCGTAAACTAAACTTGCGTTCTGATATTTTAGTATACATTGCGTATATAAATAAACTAAGCACAAAATTTGTGCATAATAACACGCAATGTTCAATGAAAGTACAAATCTAGATTCAAAATCACGAGAACAAGAACTGTTAGCAGTCGGCATTTTGAGCAGCACTCAAATACCATGCTTATTTATTACTCTTTCTACTTTTAATACACACCGATTAAAGTTTACTATTTAATATTTGTATAAAATAATATTATATAAAACAAATTTCGTACTTACGGCATAATTAGCAACTTTGGAACGTGATTGAAAACTATTTATGAGAGAAGTTAGTAAGAAAGCAGTTTAGGTTCGGAGCACAGATTATATAGACATGTTCGGAGCGGATCTGTCAAAGCATTTTGTTATAAAATAAGTGTTTGACTTGTCGCTTTAAGCGCTTTTTTCACTTTATTTCGCTTTGAAAGTCGTTGCTCTATGGTTTTAATACACTTACAAAATTCTTTTTTTTTGCAATATTCAGTAACAAAAAGCTAACTTTAAACAAATAAAACAAAGCTTGCTCTTATACCAAATTTTGTATGAAAACCATAGAGAAACGCCAAGTCGAACTACTTTCGAAGCGAAATAAAGTAAAAAAAAAGCGCTTAAACTGACAAGCCATACACAGGGAGAATAACTACATCCCCCGTGTTTGGTTTGACGCTTTTAGCGCTTTTTTTACTATATTTTGCTTTAAAAATCGTTCAACTTGGCGTTGCTCTATGGTTTTCATACATTTTAAGCAAAATTCGGTAAAAAACTTTTAAGTCGAACATATCAATTGTGAACGCGCTAATAAAACGTTTCGTTTATACACTTACTATAATTTGAAGATATCATGAAAGGCCAAAGTAAGAATTGAATCAGTCTTGCAGAGGATGAACAAAGTCGTAGAACTACTTAAAATAGTAAAGCGAAGGAAGTTGGAGTACTTGGGACACATCATGCGCAATAAAAAGTATAGGTTGCTGCTGCTCGTCATTCGCACGACGTTTTGTTCTGGCTCAAGAACTTCAGGATAAGCTCGGGATAAGCAGTAAGCACCTGCTCCTTGTTCCGGACAGCGGCCTACAAAATTAAAACCGGCTTAATGATAGCTGACCTCCGATAGGGGATGGCACCTTAAGAAGAAAAAGACTATAAATTAAATGTTCTACTTGAAAGCAAAGCAAAACAAGGCTAGTTTTTTTTACTGAATTTTGTTTTAAATATACAATGCCAAGTCGAACGATTCCCAAAGCGAAATAAAGTGAAAAAAGAGACAAGTCAAACACAAGTACATTTATATAAAGTTTAAATATGTTTTCAAGAAGACTGCAATACATACATACACACATAATTATATAGCCATAGATAATAAATTTAAAAATATTGTTTAGTTATATTTTTTCGCTAGAACGAGAAAGACCTATGTGTTCGAGAAAGTCTAGGAAGTCATATTTTTACGACTACAATCACTTTAGAAGAAGTCAGAAACAACAGTAGGCAAGTGGGTTTATTCTATTTATTTACCTTCACTTAGTTAACTTAAACAATTAAGTTTTAATAAATAACTCAAACATACATACATATCTTCACGCCAAATCCCTTGCGGGGTAGGCAGAGACAATTGAGCGCCACTTGTCACGGCACGATATACCTCTTTCGCTTCTTCGACATTTGTTTCGATGGCTTTTCAACGCACCTTCAGCTATTGTTTTATTTATTTGGTCGTAATATGCGAGTCTTGGTCTGCCAGGGTCTCTTTTACCCACAACTTTCGCATTATATATCTGGTTAGTCAATCTCTCTTCGCTCATTCTTTCAACATGTCCGAACCATCGGAGCATGCCTTTTCTTATTTTTGTCCCTATGCTTTCTTTCATACCTACACTTTTGCGTATTTGGTCATACAATCAACGCTTATGCATTTTAGCTACAAAAATCCTTAAACATAAAATGACCGGTAATTAAATTAATCCTGGTGCTTGCGGGTGGGTGTGGGTGTACTGCTTGTTCTTTCTGAGAGTTTTTTTAGAGCAATAAGATATACTTAAGTGGAGTTTTAAAAACTGTTATCTGTACCATGAAAAAACCATTTTATTGTTTTAAACAATGTACCTATGTGTATTTTTTACTAAATAAAGTATTGTGAAATTTGTTCGTGAAACCCGATTTGACGTAAGAAAAACTTAAAGATAAGAGAAGTATAGTTTAAGTAAAGGGCGCGGTGATGGCTCGGTTGTAAGAACGCGTACCTTAAATCCTACAAAGGTCGATTCAAACCCCCCCGGCATGTACCAATGAGAAATACACTTTTCTTACGTACTGCAGTCATAGATTTACAACAATACCATTCCCGTGCCTCGGAGAGCACGTTAAGCCGTCGGTCCCGGTTTCACTAATACCAACTTGTGGAATCGTTAATAAATTGTCATAAAAAATTGACATCATATCCTCGCCAAGCCGTCTGGCCAGGGTGGCGAGTGTAGGCCATATTCTCCAGATATATGTTCTGGATGGCCCATCTCCAGCAGTGGAGGTCTAGGACGCTTTGTTCTAGGGGCTGTAATGATAAATAAAGTCGAGTAGAATAATCGCGCGCACTCGCTGATGTCAATCAAGGGTGAAGAAAGAGCCAGCCCTCTTGTTACCGGAGGAGACAAGACGCGGTGTTATGTCCTTTAAATATTTTTTTTGCGCTTGGAGCCATGGGCCATTCTTGCCAATCCATTTTTTTTTAATTTTAGTAGTATTTTTTTATTATCAATCACAAACATTTTAGGTATTGGTAACGCAGCCATTTTGGAAGCATTAAATTATCCAGAAGACTCTTAGTAATATTCCTTGTATTAGACTGATTGCGTACAAAATTGAAAAATCACTTTCAAACATGATCGTGTTTTTATTTAATGCCGCGCAACGTAGGGGGATGGTGAATCCCTCAATTTCGGCGGGCTTAACAGTAAGCCACTATGATGGACTGGTTAGGGCAGGTGGATTGGGACGTCTCACGTGATATACTAGGTAATGGCGCATGTTATTGTGGATTGAAACATTTTAATGTGAATTGAATTTTTATCTACTTACGTTTATACCATATACGAGTATAGACCATCATCCATTTGATAGACCATCATCCATTTGATAAGTCTAATGTTATTTTTACTACTTATATAGTACAAGCAATACATTTATTTGAAAAATAAAGATTTAATATTAATCAAGGCCTAGTAAAAAAACAAGTATGTCAGCAGACGCTGAAATTCTGCAGCATCTGGAATTTGGTGATCCCCAACTCTGTTATGAACATATATTATGCAAATAAATTACGTGTTTAGGACTGATGTATTCTGTACAATCCTTTAAAGAAAATAAAAAAAAAAACGCAGCGACTACGAAGGAACTGGAAACAAATCAAGGTGTGAGGGGACAGAAAGAAGCGAGTTGTGAGAGGAGCGAAGAGATTTGTCGTGGAAGGAAGAGAGATAGGCAAAGTTGTCCTTGAGGTATTTCGGTGTCGCAGGCTCATTCAGCACAGAAAATAGGAGACAAAGGGTTCTGAGATTCCTGCGACAAGATTATGTATGTATGTATGAAGGTTATGTATGAAATAAATAAATATATGAAATATATATATGTATGTTCGTTATATCTTCTTTAATTTGCGCGAACCCTCAACATACATAACATAAAAACGCGAACATACAATGTTCGTAATGTCCCGAAGGTTGACCAAGTAAGAATGTTTAGCGGCATTAGTACATAGTGCAAACTGTTTTAAATAAATAAATAAACGCTGTATAGCTAGTAGAAGACGAGAAAAAACTTCGCTGTTAAAATTCCTTTTAAAATTATGCATTTAAAAATGGAAGAATAAATTCGGCAGATGTTCTTTGTTGCTACAGACAGGGTTTCTTCTGCCCGAAGCGAAACACGCTTTTAGCATTATAACAATGACTTATATTTAATGACCGGCCCATTCAAATAAAAAGCACAGAACGAATATGGACGATGCTAGTAGCAACGAGAGCAACTGCAAGAGCAGATGCCGCCGCAATATCCGAGGTAGGGCACCTCTTGAAAGCCGCCACACCGATTACATATATCTATGTGTCGTGGCTTAGAAAAAGTTTATCACAACAGCGGAGTGCACAATCGTCCGAAAACGAATAGTCTAAGATCGATTACGTCTGTCAGAAATGTCGAAATCGTGGGCATTCCATCTAGTTTTCTGACGATTCGTTTTTGGACGATTAAAGCACTTCGCCTCTCCCCGCAGGATGTCCTTGACCACATACGCGGACAAGGACATCACGGAGCTGGTCTCGCAATGGTGTGACACGAATTTTAATGCC
Organism: Tinea semifulvella; assembly: GCA_910589645.1. Lineage (NCBI taxonomy): Eukaryota > Metazoa > Arthropoda > Insecta > Lepidoptera > Tineidae > Tinea > Tinea semifulvella. Next base: position 1,289,925 of record OU342615.1, on the reverse strand, counting down.
TATCGCATTATCCTGCGGTCGGACAAGTTAAAAATATTATTGAAAAAGATTTCTCGCTGTGTTATGTTTGTCGATACATATATTAATTTGCGCGGTGGTGGCTGCAGTGGGTGTATCACTAACTTTTTATCACGATAGATGGCGCATATAACTGTCAGTTGCATAGAAAACTTGTATTTTTATTACGAAATTTATTATTTTCTTGAATCACGAATGGTGGATGGTGAGCGTATTATCGCGCAATAGAAAAAAAAGGAGGCCTCCTTTTCTTAAACCAGCCTATTGTCGGTCGCAAGCCCGAGACACCATTCTTCTCATCTCTTACCCACACACGATGGACCCGGCACCCGCACGGTGAATCCATGGAATGCTTAGAAATTTGTCTTCTTTGTCTTCTCTCTATGTCAAAGTGAGCAGCTTTTAAGTGTACGAATCGAGATTCCCAAGCGAAATCAAAGATATGGTGATCTCAAAATTGCCGTTCTATTAATTCAACCTATTTTCTTTTTAAAGACGGTGTTCGCTTTCTTATTTCGTATTTTAAGGTAGGTAACGTTATACATTTTTCTGTTATAAAAATAAAAATCTACAAAAACATTTAAAAAATGATGAGTCAAAGGTGTAATCAAGGTACCAGTACTTTATGGAAAGTCCGGGTCAAGGATGCGTATCATTGAATCATAACAATTTTATAAAATAGAAACGGTACGAAAACTAAATATTCTAGGTATTATATTAAAAAGGAATTAGATACTTGACCAGCAGCCATATTCCATTACTTAAGTTAGTAAATTCTGTTATTTACTACCACTTTTAGCCCGAGATTCTCCGATCATATCCGACCTTACGTCAAAGCGTTTTCCACTATTTCAAAGGTCACCCATGGGGTTGCAACTTCAAAATCATTAAGAAAACGTGAATTTTTTTTTTTTTTTTTTTAATTCGTTTATTCAGATAAAAACTTAAACTATTTACATTTTTAAAATTATACGCCAAACTGCATAACAGTTTGTTGGCGAATAGTACACTCTTTTTTTACAGTTTTTTTATTTTTTTATTTTACACTATATTTTTAAAACACAAAGTTATTTACGATTAAATCACATTACTGTTGTATTTACCTAGCAAAAGCAACTTTAATTTACCTTTAAATTCTTTTTTTGTCATTTTTACAGTCATCAATGGGCATAATATTATTAAATATAATGGGAGTTAAAAACTTTCTAGTTCTTTTACCATAATAGTTGTTATATCGGTATTCATTGTATCTTGTCTTTTGTGAGAATCTAGTATTATAACCACATCCAGTATATACATTTTTGTAGGCACTATCTTCAAATTGCTCCAGGGCTATTAAAAAGTTCACTTTATCATGCACCGGAAGTATCTTGCAAATACCAAACAGCCTGTCATAGCTCTTACTACAGGCACTCTTGACCCTCGCATCCACCAATAACTTCATGATCCTTATTTGTAACTGTTTGATTTGGTCTAAATACGAAGGAAAAGTACAGCCATAAGAAGCAAGCCCATAACTAAGTATTGCGTCAGCCAGTGCATGATACAGCACATACAGTAAAGATCTGTTTACAATACCCTTCAGATAATAAAACCTACCTAGTGCTATCCTTAATTTATCACAAATAGTTGATTTATCACAAATAATTTATCACAAATAATTAAATACTTAAATTGTCCGCCGCGAATTTATATTAAATTAAACTTAGATTATATATGTACATTAAACATAGTTTTATAACATATTACATTAGATAATAAATCAAAAATATGGCAAATACTGAAAGAAATATATAATAGTTTTTTTTTAATGAACGCATCGTAACGTTATTTTGCTGTCATCTGTAGTGGAAACCTTTATACGAGAATACCAATTGGGTGGAGATTTCCAACTCCCTCTACGTGGTAGACCTCTAAGAGCCAGCTCCGTGAAGGGGCAGACCCTTTCTTTGAACTTCACGGAGCACTTACGTCTTCCAGCAGCAGCTGACAACGTCTCAGTGGAGTCGACCCCAGGGTTCCAGAAGAAGACCAGCTCTTCTGATGCTAAAACTCTTTTGACATAAAACTAATAATCCAAGTAAACAGTTCCGATCGATAAATACACTCGCGTGGCTATTCAGCAGACACTGCTGCACCACCGAAAATTGAGCACACGCGGTGTGACGTCACCGAAACACTACTTGTTGACGTCCGCCGCCGACCGAAGCTGAGGTGCGACTCTCCCCACCCATGGGTCACAGAACTGGCTTTAACACCAATTTGAATAGCGTTATACACTGATGGAGAGAGCTATGCTCGGGATTTCTCTGAAGGATAAAGTCAGAAACGTTGACATCCGTCAAAGAACCAAAGTGACCGACATAGCTTTCAAAATTAGCAAGCTGAAGTGGCAATGGGCTGGACACGTCTGTCGCAGAAGCGATGAACGATGGAGTAAACGGGTCCTGCAGTGGAGACCACGTACTGGAAGACGCAGTGTGGGACGACCCCCCGCCAGATGGACAGATGACCTGAGAAAGGGCGCTGGTGGGGGATGGATAAGGGTGGCAGAAGATCGTGTATAATGGCGAGCCTTGGGGGAGGCCTATATCCAGCAGTGGAGAGATACAGGCTGATGATGATATACACTGACAGTTCCGCTATTTAAGGGATTCCACTATATAACGTTGACGCTTAAGTAACAGAATAGGGCTACAGGGGCAGCAGTCTTGACATTTTGATAGCGAACGCTAACTTAAGGTGGCCATTAACAAGCCCTCCAAATCAAATCTCGTGGACACTTTGCAAACCTTGTTCATGATTATCGAAATTCTATATTGTTTTTCTAAACGACGACACTGCACCGCCTTGGATTACGTCTACGTCTACGTCAATTTAATTTATTTTGTGCGTCGCCGGCAGTGACGACGACAGCTTCATAATATAGTTGAAAATGGCATCGCGAACGCTGAATGAGAGATAATCATTAGATTGCTAAATAATTAGAATTAGAATATTAGAATAGACGTGCGCTATTCGAATAGCGTGCGTTTGAATGTATGGTCATAAAAATGTGGGAATCATATCGAATTTAACTGTCAAATTAGTGATTTTCGCGAACTACACACATCAAAAGTGTCTAGGGATCAACATATATTTTTGCAATAACTTTTCTCCTGATTGATATTCATTAAAATTTTCTTTAAGGATTGATCAAATAAAATGTTTTCGTTTGTCTACAGTAACGATAAACCAAGTCACCTTTGCATTAGTAAAAAAAATTGCCATTTTCCTAATAAAGGGATTTTTGACATTTGAACCACTAACATTAAAGTTCGAAAAAAAGACTGAAATAACAGTTTTATTTTTTATTTTATTGGGTAACTTAAACAATTAATAATCCGTGTTTCTACCGCGAACACTAACAACACAAGAACATCGGTTTGGCATACTCAAAATGAGTTCATCCAAATCACGCTGTGGAATGGCCGCCCATGTTCGTTGCAACAACAAAAAAAGGTCTTCTTGCGACTGGATACCCTCCATATTCGGCAGAGCTCTTCTCTGAAGAATATCCCATGCATGCTCAATCGGGTTCAAGTCTGGCGATTGAGCAGGCCAGGGCAGGACATTGATGTTAGCTGCGGCGAGAGTCTGTCTTACAACTCTTGCGGTGTGCGGTCGTGCATTATCATGCATTAACTGAAATAAGGGACCGATATGCACTTGTAGAGGAACGATGACGTCTGATACAACCGTCTCAGCATAAATTTGAGCGTTGAGGTTGCCTCTGATCCAAATCAACTCAGTTCTTCCGCCGATCGAAATACCCGCCCATACCATGATGGTTCCACCACTATAAGGATGGACTTCCTGGCAGGATTTTAATCGCTGTTGGCGTCCAGGGGTTCTCCAGTGTCGTATACGTCTTGTATCCGGCCTCATACCAAAACGAGACTCATCAGAAAAGCACACGAAACGCCATTGTTCTTCTGTCCAATTTCTGTGTTCAAGAGCCCATTGATATCGAGTCCTACGATTGTGCATTGCTATAGGTGGTACCCGTAGCGGTCTTCGGGAATGAAGGTTCACTTCATGCAAGCGGTTTCTGACTGTTTGGTCGCTAATTAAGTTCCCTGAAGAGCGATGAAGGCTCACGGCTAACATCATGGCGGTTATTGTTGGAGTTCTTCGAGCTGTGATTTGAATGTATCGGTCTTGTCTCCGTGTGGTGCAGCGATACCGTCCTCCATGGCGCTCAGCCACGGTACCAGTGGTTCGGTAACGTGTCCAAAGTCGACTGATAACACTCTGACTTGTATTCAGAGCTAAAGCCACAGTACGTTGCCGGGAACCAGCTTCTATCATTCCCACGGCTCTGATCATTTCTTCCCTGCTTAAATGACGTCGCCGCTCCATAATAACGTTGGTTTTAATCAGTAGTAGGGAAACAGTAGCACTAATAATGTCTTCAATGCATCTTATGTTTTTATAGGGAAAATATTGACAGCTGATTTTCATCTTTTACTCGAATTTGATTGACAGTTCCTGTTTTAAATTATGAAATGCACCAAAAAGGATCCATATAAATTTATAAAATCATAAATTTATTACAAAGCTACATCTCAATCACAAGAAATCCGCATAAACATGCTTGATCCCTAGACTTTTTTGATGTGTGTATTTAGCGACGAAATTTGACAGCCCGCAAAATTATCTAATATTATCAATACAGTTTGATGGCAGCTCGGCTGTTATTTTGGCATTTGCTTTTAGTGTTGCAAATGAATAAATAGTATTGTCCAATGATATACTACCCATATTAGGGCATACGATTTGTTAATATGCAACTGTCTGGGTTTTTAATGACATAAGTTCTCAATATTACCGTCCTTTGGCCATGATATTGACCAAATTTTTTTTTTTTTTACTAAACACGACATGTGAGATCGCTCTTACCTGATAGTAAACGGTATGCGAGGTCCAAGAATATGAGCAACTGACGACAGTCACCAACTATTAAGTCAATCAACTATTAGTACCGACCGAAATCGCTAAGATAGCGATCATTATCAAATGCCGAGACTGCCCACCCTGGCGTTGCCCGTGTTATCTCGTATAAGTAGTAAGGAATCCTTCAGGTGGCTGTTGAGTCAAATGTCATATTTATTTATTTATATAGTACACGCAGCAGTACATATCACACACATAAATAACAATTAAAACTTATTACTTTTGAAATTAAATTAACAAATTATAACAAAAATTTACATAACATAACAAAAATAAGACTTAAAAAATTACATATACATATTCGGTACTTTAGAAATGAAACAAAACACTTGTGCTGTGTGCTTGTGTAGAAGTGCTGGCCGCATTCCTCGTCACGCGGCTCTCAACAACATCATCCGAAGGGCTCTTGTCACTGCTGGTGTACCCGCAAACTTAGAACCATCTGGGATTGTGCGTAGCGATGGCAAGAGGCCCAACGGAATGACCGTTGGGCCGTGGAAACTTGGCAGGTCTCTCCATATCACATCCAGGCGACTTCTTCAGGCGCGGGAAATGCGGCGTCTTTTGCTAAAAACGTCAAGTTGCGCAAATACCGGTACCGGTTACGAATTTGGGCCGTTTGGGATCGAGGCGATGGGCTCTTGGGAAGGCTGGTGGAAAGGTCTGGAGACAGGAAGGCTGGCAATTATTTCTGCCAACGTTTTAGCGACTTGTTGTAATTCAAATGAACGTAATACAAGTGTATTTCTCATTAATATAATTTAGGTCAGAATCACGAGCTTTTTGGATTAAAAGGAAATAAATACTTTACATTACCTAGTTTTAATTTCCCTAAAAAACTTAAACCCATCTCGAAAGACCATTAATTCTGAAAAGAGTGGAGTGCTTAGCTGGTACAAATGAAAATTGTATTATTGTTAGAGACATAGGACTGTAATAAACAGTAGAAATTGTTTTTGTTTTTATTATTATTTTTTATACTAGCACAACATGTGACCTTGCGCCCATCTGATAAATTGCGCCCAGTAAAGTGTATTCACACGTTTCGGGATCAAGCTCGAATTACCGTCATGCTCAGTCAAGCCGGCATAGTGTTAGGGACTGGTGTCAGTCATGAGTGTCTGATTCCAGTCGCGCTTATCATCAGGCGGGCCCAAAGTCACATGTCGTCTTAGTATTAAAAAAATCTCATGACATACTAGGTACAATTTTATTATGTACATGGAACACCAGGCAAAGTCCATTGTTACCTATGCCTCGTTTGCACTAACGTGTAGCACTAACTACAGGCGATTTGTAAGTCGCACCTTTTATTTCTTTTTGTATTTTAATTTTTTGTTCTTTTCACGGTGCTTTTCAAAATCATTGGCGATATATTTGATTGTCTACATTCTTTAAAAAAAGTATACCTACAAAAAGTGTAACTACTAACACGATTTCTACTTGTTATTCCTGTTCTGCACCCGTCCCGCGCACCGTGATAATGACTGGACTGAATAATTGCTACTTTTATCTTTAATTAAATTAGCATTTTGGTAGCTTAGTATTGTCATTCGTCAGTTCAATTTATGTTCTTTTCATTTAATAGATATAGGTACTGGTTCAGATACTAGGAGCGGACTGTATATTTAATAATGAAGAAGCATTATGATAGCTCGGTGGTTTTATCCCATGTAATTTTATGTTGCTTACGAAACAAAAGGGCATGTATGAAGAGGTTGATGAATTAACGAGGACGGGCAAACAAATGTTCGGACTCAATATAAATACAATTTATGGAAACCTGCTACAAAACTTACCATTGTTTCTAAAAATAGTCACCAAATGTGTATTAAAATATTTAACGGTTTGCCTATAGAATTAAAACAATTGACATCAATAATTAAATTTAAGAAGCTGTTAAAAAAATGGTTAAAAGAACAAAGTTTTTATAGTATCCAAGAATTTTTACATTATAAGTGTTGACAAATATAATTTTAGTTGTAATTGACATGTACTATTATTTGCATACCATTATGGTAGGATACAGCTGAACTGTAAAATTGTATTATCCTATATCTACCTGTATTCTGTGCAATAAACGATTTTGAATTTGAATGTCGAAAAAGCGAAAGAGGAGGACTATGACAAGTGGCGCTCAATTGTCTCTGCCTAACCCGCTAGGGATTTGGCGTGAAGATGTATGTGCTTACGTTTAGGGCTATATCTGATTCACATCTAAGCTATGAGATGATGAATCTATTGAAATCAGTAGACAAAGGCATACGACTTGGGTGATTAAATATAGGTTACCACAGATCTGTTCATCAAACTATTTTCAGCTTCACTTTACACAAAACTTCAATTATTATTATTATATGTCATATGACTTTAGATGATGAAAATCACATTAATCAAAATTCAAATTAGGGCACAGCTCAGAAAGTGGAAAATAAAAAATAAAAAATAAAAAATTCGACGTGGGATAAAGATGAGTGATTTAGTGGTGAACTGCCTGCTTTATGCAGATGATGCTGTTCTCATGGCATCGTCCGAACAACAACTGCAATCACTAGTCACAGAAATGAAAGAGGGATGTGCAGAAAAAGGACTCCGTTTGAATGCGAGAAAAACCAAGGTAAGGTTTAAAAGAAGAAGGATGACAACCGTGACGATAAAGATTGATGATGAAACTCTAGAACAAGTAAATGAAATTATATATCTGGGCAGTGTTTTCACTGCGGATGGGAAGTACGATAGGGACGTTGAAAGAAGAGTGAACGCGGGAAATAGTGTCAACGGTACCCTGGGGTCACTGATCGCCAGTCGGAATGTCAGTGACAAAGCTCGACTCGCCATACATAATGCCATGCTGGTACCAACACTTATTTTGAATATATTTTTGAATCACTTTGACGGACCGCATACGTAATCACGAAATACGAAAAAGGGTAGGTATGAAAGAAAGCATAGGGACAAAAATAAGGAAAGGCATGCTTCGATGGTTCGGGCATGTTGAAAGGTTCATCCTCCTGAAGAGAGATTGACGAACCAGATATATAATGCGAAAGTTGTGGGTAAAAGAGGCCCTGGCAGACCTAGACTCACATATTACGACCAAATTAATAAAACAATAGCTGAAGGTACGTTGAAAAGCCATCGAAACAAAAGGGCATGTATGAAGAGGTTGGTCAATGTCGAAGAAGCGAAAGAGTTGACCGTGACAAGTGGCGCTCAATTGTCTTTGCCTAACCCGCAAGGGATTTGGCGAGAAGATATGTATGTATGTAAATTCGACGTACTGTATTGAGTGGGTACATCGAATAGGTATTTGAAATTCATCATTTCTTTTATCATTTTTCATTTTACAGTGATCATTTGGAATCTATAACGATTTAAAGTTAGTTAGCGTCCATTATCATTTTAAAATTTAATATAAGTAAAAATAATCAAATTTAATAACTAAAAAAAAACTAATAACAAAGAACTATAAATAAAAAATGTCCTCAAAATACTTATCAGAGATAGTCCCAAGAAGACTGGCAACATTTCCCCTTTGTATAGGACTTACGTTGGCAGATAATAATTGCTAGCCTTTCTGTATTAAAAAAAATATAAAGTCGAGTTTTCCTTGCAGATTCAGTTAAGCTACTGGTCTTCTGCTAACAGCTTACTCTTTGGACCACTTTGCTGCTTAGTCTTCTACTAGCAGAAGTAGAAACATTTAAAAATAATTTAAATAATGACCACCTGAAGATACACGGGCAATGCCGGGTCAAACAACTATAGTATGAAATATATAGTTAATGGGGTGTATCAGGCAAAGCTTTTTGTAGATGTCGCTAGCGGCACTGGTACCTTGTTCACACCTATGACGGATCATTTTTTAAATTTATTAGTAGTTTTACATTTTTATAACAGAAAAATGTATTTTAAGTTAACGTTACCTAACTTAAAAGACGAATTAAGTAAACGAACAACGTCTTTAAAATAAAAAAAAGGTTGAATTAATAGAACGGAGATCACCATATCTTTGCTTTTGCTTGGAAATCTCGATTTGTACTTAAAAGCTGCTCACTTCTGCATAATACCCAGAAAATAATAAATTTCGTAATAAAAATACAAGTTTTCTATGCAACTGACAGTTATTTTTTTATTTTCAGAAAAATCACAGCTTATAACTAGGACATAAAAATTACAATATTATAAATTATTAGATCTTAAGCCAGAAAGATTTTATATTATTTGTACATTTCATTCCTCAAACACAGTGGGTTAAAAAAAAAAAAAATATTAAACATTAGTAAAATAAAATTTATAAAAAAATTAAAATATTTACAAATAGCTATTTACAAGTAGCATAGGATTATTATGATATTAGTGAGTGAAAATCAGTTAATCATTATATTATATAGAAATAATATTATATTAGGATATATTAGGTACATCTATCATGCGCCATCTATCGTGATAAAAAGTTAGTGACACACCCCATTAGATAAAGAGACCATATTTAAAAAAATAAAATAAACTAAAGATAAAATGAGAACAGTTTATTTCCCGCCAAGTCGGATATTTGTCTGCAGTCCCGCGCCGAGACGTGAAAATAAATTGAAATTAAATCCGCGACATCTTCGACAGTTGCAAGATGGACCGCTTACAATCTCCTTCGCTTTCTCACAAAGAATCGTATTTCTTCACTTAATACCTTAGCTTAGCAGCCGAAGTATATTACTTTAGAAATAACTTTACTTGCAATAAATGATGAGGAGTGAACGGCAAGGCAAAATGACAGACATACTCTATTATATATATGTACATAGCTTTAGGGATACAAGGCGTGGTCAGATAGCCTTGATCCTTTTTTGAATTCCAAGTTACATAACTACTAAATCTAATCAAAATCGATCCAGTAGTTATGATCTGCGTTAAATATTTGTACCTACTTACTTATAAAATGTAAACTTGAACTTATTGACTTCAAATAAAGTTTTTTTTTTTTTTTTTGCTTTATTGGAACTTTAATTCGAAAAATACAAGTTGACAAATGCTGTGCTCAACTGTAAAAAGTTTATGTGCTGGATAAGTTTTCAAACTGTGTAATAATCTAATGTTAAGTATATATACTGTTGTTTGAGTCTTAATAAATAAATAAATAAAAGTTATTTTATTAATATTATTACTATGTTTAGAAGTAATGGCGGGACAAGCGGGCAGACAGCTGTGTAGTGGTCATACAATGACGTCACGTTGACAGCAACCGTTAAATTGTCAAAATAGTGAATTTCTTCATTTACTGTCTTCACTTTCTGACATTTTAAGGTACAAGTTTGTAGACTGCAAGCAGGCGACGTGTATCTGCATTCATAAATTGGAACTCGGCTGTAGGCGGCAAAAGCAGGCGATCTGTATCTGCAGTTATAAATGCAAACTCAGCCGCAGGTGTCATTCATTAATGCAAACTTGGCTGCAGTTGGCAGCAGCCGTCGTGTATCTACAACCATAAATTCGAACTCGGCTGTAGGCGGCAGTAGCAGGCGACGTGTATCTGCAGTCATAAATGCAAACTCAGCCGCAGATGTCGTGTATCTTCATTAATGCAAACTTGGCTTCAGTCGGCAGCAGCCGTCGTGTATCTACAACCATAAATTCGAACTCGGCTGTAGGCGGCAGTAGCAGGCGACGTGTATCTGCAGTCATAAATGCAAACTTGGCTACAGGCGTCGTGTATCTGCAGTCATAAATGCTAACTTGGCTACAGGCGTCGTGTATCTGCAGTCATAAATGCTAACTTGGCTACAGGCGTCGTGTATCTGCAGTCACAAATGCTAACTTGGCTACAGGCGTCGTGTATCTGCAGTCATAAATGCAAACTTGGCTACAGGCGTCGTGTATCTGCAGTCATAAATGCAAACTTGGCTACAGGCGTCGTGTATCTGCAGTCATAAATGCTAACTTGGCTTCAGGCGTCGTGTATCTGCAGTCATAAATGCTAACTTGGCTTCAGGCGTCGTGTATCTGCAGTCATAAATGCGAACTCGGCTGCAGGCGATGTGTATCTGCAGTCATAAATGCTAACTTGGCTACAGGCGTCGTGTATCTGCAGTCATAAATGCTAACTTGGCTACAGGCGTCGTGTATCTGCAGTCATAAATGCTAACTTGGCTACAGGCGTCGTGTATCTGCAGTCATAAATGCTAACTTGGCTACAGGCGTCGTGTATCTGCAGTCATAAATGCTAACTTGGCTACAGGCGTCGTGTATCTGCAGTCATAAATGCTAACTTGGCTACAGGCGTCGTGTATCTGCAGTCATAAATGCTAACTTGGCTACAGGCGTCGTGTATCTGCAGTCATAAATGCTAACTTGGCTACAGGCGTCGTGTATCTGCAGTGATAAATGCGAACTCGGCTGCAGGCGATGTGTATCTGCAGTCATATGCGGATACACGTCGCCTGCGTGCGAAGAAACTCATTTTGAACCGACTTCAATGAACGGAAAAAACTACTATGATGTCGCTTTACTATTCATGTCTTTCCATAGAAATACTTATCCGTATTATTAAATCGATCTTAAGAGTCTAGTCTCAACACACTCAAATATGACTTGTCTCTTTCTACCAAGTATCGTATCTACATAAAAATAATACTACTTTTTTTTTTTTTTTTGTAAGTTGGCATAGGACAATAAATATAATGTATTCTGCGCTTTTACATGTCAAAAAAATAATTAATATAACGAAAAGCTTATTTTCTGGGAAATAGCTTGTATTTGGAGCAGCACATTACAACCCAAATTATAATCTTAAAATTATAGCTGCTGTAAATAGGCATTGTCATGGCTACGAACCTTTTTAATACATCTACTTGGGCCTAAGAAATATATTTTGTTACTATAAGTGAAAAAGAAACGCACAAAATAAGCCTTTATATATTTTTTTATGTTTTTTTTACATAACTTGTAAAACATCCATTACGCGTCGAAGTAATCGCTTAACAAAAGGCACCCAATTTAAAAGCAATAAAAAAAGAGAAGTCTATTTAAACTTGGATTGCCAGCCTCCGAACTTTCCCCATAACATGTAAATGGGGTAAAGTTGAGACTAATTGCTGGCAACCCTGTCTCGCCAGGTTGGGTGGGATCACAGAACTATGAATAAACTAGAAATGACATAAAAGTGCTTCTGAAAATTGAATAACGTCCATATTTCTCAAAAATTGAAATATTGTTGGAGAACTAATAAATAAATAAACAGGTAACATAACAAAGATTTAATAAAAGATATTTATTTATTTAATACTTTTTTGCACAAAGACAAAGGCTTTAATGCCGCAACACATTTTATCATAGCCAGCCATTGGGACAACTTTAAACACATTTTCTGAAAAATAGCTGCAAAAATAAAGGAAAATAAAAAATAATATTTAATAACTAACTAGATGCATAAATATATAATATACTACGTACTAATACATACTTATAATCGTATAAACCTACATACATAATAATATACTTACTAACTTTATTGGGATAGAAAATGCGAATAGACCTTTTTTTTAAATAGCGTACGTTATCTGCCTGATGCTAAGAGACAAATTGTTCCACATATATAGATATACAGTCAATATGAGTCAAATAAGGCAGTGGAGATCTGTGGTAATGGACTTTTTATTTGCTGCAAAACCACTGTCACAAACATCGATATCAGCTAAATAAGAAATGGGTTTTTTAAAATAAGTATGTTATAACTACCTCCGTTGTCTAGCGGTCAAGTCCCTGGATTAGAAGCGGAGATGCCGGGTTTGATTCCTGGTCGGGATACAATAATTTCCGCCCGGCCAGCGTGGCGAGTATAGGCCGACATCTTCAGAAATTTCTGGAAGAGGCTGGAGGTAGCCCCTCCAACAGTGAAAGTCTAGAACTCTGTGTTGATCATCTATACATTAATAACTTATTTTTATAGAAAAATTGCTATTCTGGACATTTTCTAAGATCTATGGGTAGCATGTTAATTAAGAAAACTTTTCACAATAATGCACGGAATATTGAAATCTCATTGCAATTCGAAAATTCTTAAGATTTTAGACTGCTTATCCGGCAAAGATGTTCAAAGAAAATAAGCACCGCGCGAGGAAATTATACACCAATAGTAAGTATCAAATTTATCATGACGTAATAAAAATAATAAAAAAGTTAAAAAACCCGTCTTCGTAAAAAATGATCTTGAATTAAAAACTGAAATGAAATTAATAAAAACTTAAAACAAAAAACTGCCTCCGTGGTCTAGCGGTTAAATCCGTGGATTTAGACTCAGAGGTACCGGGTTCGATTCCTGGTGGGGACACAAAAATATTTATTAATGTAAATAAATGCATTTAATTAATATTGTGATATTTCTCGAGTTTGGTACGCTGGAGACATCGACGAGCTTGCCACTTGTCATGATTGTAGTAAAGTTGGCTAAATGTGAATCCATAAAATCTATAAAATCCGTAAATATATAAGCTTGGTTTCTGACATCCCCCGAAAGGGAAACGGTCGTGATGATGATACTTTTTACAAAATTCCAGCTAGGGTCACTTGTCAAGCTCAGTATTAAAGGAAAGTAAAATGCAAGATCATCGCTCAATACTTGTGCCGATATCCGTACACATCATAAAAAGTATTTGATTCGGTCATCATCTCAATAGAGGCTGCCTTTAACCGATTGATTACCCTCTTTAGGTGGATCCGAATCAAAATGGCAGAGTCGGCACACGTGACCCGAATTCTTCGCACAACTTAGTGTCATTACGGCACAAAATTGTGACCCGATATCTTATTATGTGACGTTTTATTATTGCTGTGTTCCCTTTATTATATTTATTCATTCATTTCAGCTCCTAAAACACAGCGTCCTAGACCTCTACTGTTGGAGATATATCTGGAGAATTTGGCCTACACTCATCACGCCTGGCCAGACTGGATCGCGAGGACCTATTATATACTTTCTATGGTCTTACGTTAGACTAATATGTAATTCTATTAATAGAAGCAAACAACCATATGTCAGAAATGACAAAATGGCTTCTCCTATACAAACTGTTAATTTTAAAATAGCGAATGTGTATGGAGAAGCCAAAAAATCATTTTCGAGATATGGTTTCTTGGGAAAAGTTGTTTGTTTCTATCAATAGAATCACATATTGACCCACATATACACTGACGAACGATGGAGCAAATAGGTTCTAGAGTGGACACCATGTACGGGAAGACGCAGAGTAGGACGACCGGGGGGTCGCCAGATCGACGGATGGCCTGAAGAAGGTCGCTGATGGAGGTTAGATGAGGGTGGCAAGAGATCGCGTTAAGTGGCCTACATCCAGCAATGGAGAGATACAGGCTGATGATGATGAAGATGGAAGGATGGCAATTGTTAACCAAACAGTAACACCAATGTGATAAAACATTTGGGACACACGAGCACTTTTGGGTTACAAAACACCAGCTAAGTTTAACCAACCCTTAAGGACTCTTATTTCGACCCTTTCAAAGGCAACTTCGGCCGAAATCGTTTTACATAAGAATGCAAAACTTTTCGGCCCAATGATTTGGATAATAGTGGATGTGAGTGGATTCAGGTGGATCACATCCGGGAACGTTAGGAAAAGCGTGAAATCGCTTCCGAAGACTTTGAGGCAGGTTTTCCACCAGAGTTTGAATCAATGAGCCAGAGCAGCGGCTGAAAATACGGAGTCCGGCACAAGTACTGTCAAGCAAAAAAGTGGTCTACCACCATTATTTAAGATTTCCTGAAATTTATTTTGGATACAAACGGTTATATAAAAATAAAGTACAAAATAAACAATTTAAAAGAAAACCTTAAAAGATAATTATGTAAGCATAGTATTTATAGAAACGAATTTAAACATTAAAATGGCAAAATAAACGAAAGCGAAAGACTTAAATGAAACTTATCCTAACCTTAAGATATTCTTACAAAGCAAATATAATATTCCGCGTGATTTTGTATGGTCTTACGTCAGTTAGTTATATTATTTGTCCATTTTTTTTAAGAAACCACATGTCAGAAGAGACAAATTTTTTTTTGGCTTCGCCATACTAACTGTTATTTCTGACTGTACCTACCTTATACTTTCAAAGCGGATTCTAATTTAGGCAATTACTATATTTATTTATTTAAGGACAACCAATAGTTGGTTACATTATTGCTTGCTTGTACTTGTACCACCTTTAAGTGCCACAACATGCACAAAATACAAGTGGTAGGTATTCCGGTCATAATTTATTATTATTTCAACAGATTTAAACCTGTCTCTGATTTTAATAGGATTTAATTTTCTGACTGTTAAAGTCGCTATGTTATAAAATATATAAAATTATTTTAATGGGGTGTATCACTAACTTTTAATCACGATAGATGGCGCATGATAGATGGTACCAAATAGAACTGTCAATTGCATAGAAATTTTGTATTATTATTACGAAATTTATTATTTTCTGGATATTATGACGATATGAGTGTAGAAATCGAGATTTCTAAGCGAAGCAAAGATATGGTTGATCTCAAAATTTCCGTTCTATTAATAAATTTTATTTTTATTTTTAAAGACTATGTGCGCTTTCTTAATTCGTCTTTTAAGGTAGGTAACGTTAATTTAAAATACATTATTCTGTTATAAAAATTAAAACTACAAAAACATTAAAAAAATGATACGACATAGGTGTAAAATAAGGTACCATTGCCGCTAGCGACATCTACAAAAAGCTTTGCCTGATACACTCCATTGCGGCTGAAGTTCGTTCTTAAAATCAACCGCAGCAAAACAAAAGTGATGATCGTCGACCGAGCCAACAATAACTGGCTATAAATTACAATGGCTAATATTACATTTATCTGGGAGCACTAATATCTAATAACGGTGGATGCAAGAATAAAATCAATCGTCGAATGACAGTTACAAGATCTACTATGGACAAGCTGAAGAAGATATGGAGGAACCGAAACGTTACCAAAGCCTGCTGGTTAGAGCTCTTGTGTTTCCTATTTTTCTGTATGCTGCTTTTCTGTAATTAATGCTCTAGAGATCCTTGCCAACCCGTCTGGCCAGCGTAGCGAGTGTAGGCCAAATTCTCCAGATATATGTTCTGGAAGGCCCATCTCCAACAGTGGAGGTCTAGGACATAATGTTCTAGGGGCTGTAATGATGAATGCTCTAGAGTGGTGTTGGCGGAGAATGTTGGGAATATCATGGACGAAGTTCTGAACTAACAAATCCATACTGGAGAAACTGGGTATCAGACAACGCCTTTCCTCGACTGTACAATCACGCATTCTCACTTTCTTCGGATACTGGTAGTCCAGACTTAGTCGATGGTAAGAGGATGCGTGGTAGGTCTCTAATGAGATGGACCGATCAGGTAAAGGTTGCAATGGATCGTTCCCCACATGAATGCACTAGAAAAGTTGTGGTCCGAGACGAGTGGCGACGGCTTGTTAAGCGTGCCACTAGGACTCAAATGGCGATCACGACCACTCTGCCAAGAGTGTAGCGAAGAAGCAAAATAAGTGAACGGTTATAATAGAGGATATAATAGAGAAACATGTCCTCAAGAGACGTCCTATCAGAGATAGTCCCAAGCAGATTGGCAAAATTTTTGTTTTATACTTCACGAATGATATAAGACGTTAATTGTGAAATTCAGGTGAAATAAATAACCTTAGAATAGGTAGCTAGTGCAGCTGGAGGCCAAGTCACAAGACAAAAAATCCTGGTTTGGGCTCCAACGTGCGATACAATTGGAAATATGTCGTGTCAATTTTGTACACATCAAGTAATTTAATATCTAAGTATTTCACTTGGGACTATCACTGAAGGGTCGTCTCTAGAGGACATTTTTTACTTATAGTTTATTTTTTATTAGGTTTAATTTATATTTATTTTAATTTTTACTTTTAAGTAGTTTTAATTTATATTGTAATTATTTTATACTGTTTGTATATTACTTCAATAAAGTATCTATGTTCTAAAAGTATTTCATTATTGTATTTATTATTGTAACTAATTCCTACTGTATATATTTTCGTTTTAGTTTCTTCCTAGACTCGTTTTTATATAACAGAATAATAAAGAAATGTGATATTCTGCACTCAACACTTAAAGAGGCACGGATTAGAGTTGCAAGGCTCCTACTAGACTGGAACTACTATGAAACTGAACAATTTATGAGACCTATCGCTTAGTATCCTCACTGAACACTTCACAGAATTAATTTATTAATTCACAACCCGTGGTTTTAATTATTGTATACTCCTATATATATAATAATATACGCCTATGTATGTAATTATTTATTTCGTATGATTTTTGCTACTTTTCTTTATCTCTTAGTTGGTAATCTTAGATTGGGACCCACATGTCAGGCTTAACTGCCTTGTGTGGGACCATCACCAAAATACTTTTGCAAATCCTGTAATAATGTTCCACGATTGTTGGTTAACATATATTGTAAAACCTTACATTGCTAATAAATCATTTGAATTTGAAATAAATAATAATTATTAAAAAATATAAAAAATCCCCTCTGAATAGCGAGGCTAATCCGTTGGCAGAAATAATTGCCAGCCTTCCTGTCTCTAGATTTCTATATTCCCGTATATAATAGGATGTTTTCCCCGCATTTCTGGTGGATAAATGGCGTTACGATTGATTGATATTGTGTTGTGTATGGACAGAGGTAATTCAAGCGTGTACGCGCGGGCATAATAAAAGTTTAAAGGTTTTAAAGTTAAATAAGGTAGCTATAAGTAAGTGATTTATTTATTTTGTTGCGTCATTATGTATTTATTTTATTTTATATATTTTTAATAATTTATTTATTCACGTTAGGAAAACTTACAGCTACTATACATACTTATATAAAATTAAAGATTAAACACAATTAAGGTAATAACAAGTTTTCACATATAGGTAAACACAATTACATATATAAAAAAAAAAATATAAAATTGGAGACAATAAAAAAAAAAACTAACAATGCTAAATAATCCAATAATATTATTGGATTATTAATTAATTTTGGGGAAAAACTCCGCTTGGCGACAGGTGACCCTTTAAGTAGACATTATTTTGCTCAAAGGGTCAGCCTCGCCGTTCAACGGGGGAACGCAGCGAGTGTCCTAATAGATTTAGCGGATTCACATTTAACCAACTTTACTATACGCTAATAATAACAAGTGGCAAGCTCGTCGATGTCTCCAGCGTATCAAACTCAAGAAATATCACAAATAAATTAAATAATATTTAAATGTATTTATTTTCATTGTGTCCCGACCAGGAATCGAACCCGTACCGGGTCTAAATCCACGGACTTAACTGCTACACCACGGAGGCAGTTAAACTATATAAGACAAACTATAGTAGACACCTAAATTATATTTATCAAGCCGAAAGTTAATAAATTAAGTAATGACAAATTATCTACCATAATTACTACCTACCCATTAAATTACGTAGAAACATGCTATACCATAATTAGGCAGGGCATAACAGTGACTTCATTTCACTGTTCTAAACAATAATACAAAGAAATCAAATAATGGGGTGACTTCGTATGGTCTTAGGTTAGACTAATATACGATTCTATTGTTAGAAAAAAAATAATTATTAAGATTACGTTATATCTATGCTATTTACATCAATACGCCAAAAATGTAAATGTAACTAAGTAGTTTCGCTAAAGCGGGGTAGTATTTAGTATATGTCTGCTGCCATAGAACACATTAGTGCGAATCAATCATTTGGACCGCGTGCGCCTGAAAGCAACTTGCCTGATGACTGACGCGACTGACAACAAATTGCCTTCACTAAATTGCCTTCACTAAATTGCTTTTAGCATAAGAAATAGCGGTATTTCTAAATAAAATATATTTCTACCCCTGTGGTTAGTCCGGGTTTAAATCCTGGTGGTTCAAATTATTGTGCCCCAATAAATTATTTATTTTTCTTTTGGTATGCTTGTCGAGCTTGTCACTTGTTAATTGGCTACAGAAATGTAATAATACTTAATCTTTAACCTTCCTCCTTGCGTCGTTATCCTCAATGCTGAGGGTCGTGACCCCCTCCACGGATCACTTTGTCTCGGACAATGCTGCGCCATCCGGGTCTGCACACGGCGGCATGCAGCGCATTGTGGACTGGGGTGTTCAGTGTGGTTCGGATCTGGTCAGACCAACGTATCGGGCTTCGGCCACGGGGCCTCTTGCCTTCGATTTTACCCGTGATCACCAGCTTTTCCAGATTGGCCGAACTTTTTCGTGCTATATGACCAAAATACTCAAGGACTCGCTGCAGGCAGATAGAAGAGAGCCTGGTAGTGACTTTGAGCTCCTTGAGTATTGATACATTGGTTCTCCGCGCTGTCCATGGAATGCGCAACATACGCCTCCAGCACCACATCTCAAAGGCGTCGACGCGGCTACGATCAGATGCTTTGAGGGTCCAGGTTTCGGCAGCATATAGGAATATGGAAAATACGAGGCTGCGGACGAGTCTTGTTTTGGTCCCAATAGTGATATTACGATATTGTGCCCCAATAAATTATTTATTTTTCTTTTGGTATGCTTGTCGAGTTTGTCACTTGTTAATTGGCTAAATGTAATAATACTTAATTTTTAATCTTAGTTGGTAGAAAATGGATTTTAAAGATAAATGATTACTAGGATGCATTAACGGCATACAATTTGCTTATGTAGGTTTATATACCTATTATTTCTTTAAATAATGTACAATAAAGAATTAAAAAAGAAAACTGTCTGCTTTCTGCAGGTCGTTCCTGGAGAAACAGAATAAAACACTATTTAAATAATTTAAGTTATAATGTATATTATGAACATGTATGAATGTTTATGTGTGTAGGTATAATGTGTAGTATATTATAATTAGTTAAGTAACTTATTAACTATGTTAATAAATTTTCTTATTTTTTTCATCCTGCCTATCACCTTACTCGATCTCCAAGGTTAGCTGGTAAAGAATGCCTATTGGCATTATATCTCGCCTTTGTACTATTATAAGTGCATTAAAGAATTTAAATTAAATTATTAAATAAGATCTTTGATAAATAAGTTGTCATTTAATCTCTATGTTGCCTCAAACAAGACCAAGATTTAGCGAGTCTTAATCTTGCATTAAAACGGGTCTTATCACAGCCCCTAGATTGATTTATTTATTTATACTTTATTGATTTACCAATAGGTGGACTTAAAGCTATATATCACCAGTCTACCTTTGGGCTCATTGATGAAATCATACTTGTAAAAATGGCTCGATTTGGAGCTTCCCTTATACCTAAAGGCATATCTGATCTCTACTATACCTACTAGTGCTTTGCTCATCAGCTGATAGATAGATAAATTCTTTATTGGACAATAAACAAAAACACATTTAAATGTACATAGGAGAACTTAATGTCTAGTGACATTTTCTACCAGCTTTGGGATAGTGAGCAATAATTGTGCATTAAATCACTAATTTAAAATCTAATGATGATGATCTTAATTCCACGATTCCACTCCCCATGTTTCCATTATACCTTTGTTTTGAAAACAATCGCGCATAACCCGTGAACAAAATAAGGCTAATTTGATGAAATGCGAAAAGCGGAATGAACTCGAGTCGACGTAAGTTGGGGGACGCGAACATTTTATGGAATTACCTACAGAAGAGGGGCTATTCCCTTAAATGTAGAAATACATTTACAGATCTATTACACATTAAATTTTAGTAAAATATTGTAAAAATATACTGACTTAAACCTGTATTCTTAGACGTATCCACAATAGCTGTTCCACGCAATTATTTCTTTTAGCTGTCAAACGAAGACACGTCACTACGCTCGAAGAATGGAACTGTCAAAGTTAAGGTACATAATAATAATAAATATTTATTGCACAAAGTTAAATAACTTAAAATTAAGCGCATAGGCAAGATTTATGCCTCAAGGCATCTTCTACCAGCTAACCTTTATTTTTAATTTTTTTTTTTAAATAACCGTTTATTCCATACCTTTGCAGCGGTGTCTTCTTCCTGTGTAACATTTTTCTTTAGCCACTTCTTCACATAACTGGTTTTATTTTGTGTATTGTTATATATATAATCCATAATGAATAATTTCTATATATACTTGTTGACTGCCTCCGTGGTCTAGCGGTCAAGTCCGTGGATTTAGACTTGGAGGTACCGGGTTCGAATCCTGGTCGGGGCACAAAAATATTTAATAATGTAAATAAAAATACATTTAATTAATATTTAATTTATTTGTGATATTTCCCGAGTTTGGTACGCTGGAGATATTTATTTATTTATTTAAACTTAATTGCACAAAGTACCTAATGCCGCTAGACATTCTATGACGGTCAAACCTTCGGGACAACGAGAGCAGTAAGTACATAAGGTAGGTGCAATACTAAATAAACTTCGACATCGACGAGCTTGCCACTTGTCATGATTGGCCTATAAGTTGGCTAAATGTGAATCCGCTTATTCATAAGCGTGGTTTCTGACCACCCCGAAAGGGAAACGGTCGTGATGATACTATATATACTTGTATAAGTATTAGAATATTATTATTAAGTATTATTAGTATGTATTTGTTGTTATGTCTACATATATATCTTACAAATTGTCATTTAATAATATTGCACCTCCTTACCATTGATACTGTCTAAATGTCCTAAAGGTTTGGCTGTCAGAGAATGTCTAACAACATTAAGTTCGCCTTTGTACAAAGTGCAATTAAGTTTTTAAATAAATAAATATAACCAATTACAGGCAGAGTGCCAAAAAATAAATAAATTTTAGATAATGAGAAATAATACTAGTACATCCCAACGTATGACGAGGTACGTTTTGTTTCAAGCGGCGTTATTTTTATATGACAAGCTTTGACAATAAGTGGTAGGCGGACTGATGGTGGTAATTTGTCTAGTCTGCTGGAGCGGGGAAGTAGCCAACGTTCGTGCCGATAAACCCAGTAAAGTGTACCCATTTTTTTTTGTCTTGAAAAGTTACTGTGACCGCACACTCTATGGTCAGCAATAAACATTTAGGACGAAATGCCAGTACACTTATGATATGTTTGCAAATAGTAGCTTGCTAAATTGGCAAGGCAATACGCAGGATCTGTTGCATAATCGATAAAGATGGGGCAAACGGGTCCAAAGTGGAGACCGTACGGGACGACGCAGACGCAGACAAGTGGATAAAAAAAGTCGTAACAATTCATAGATTTTTATTTTAGCCTTCGATTCAGATATTTTACGACCAAGAATTGACCCCTGTCGTTCTCTGTATTTATTTGACGAAGTTTGACAAACCTTATTATGACAGAATGTTCAGGAATTGATTTCAAATCTACTTAAATAGGTACCGTACTGGATGGATATTTGGGACGGTGCAGTAAGGGCCTAATTTTAAGTAAAAGTAAAGTATCATCATGACCGTTTCCCTTCAGCGGATTCACATTTAGCCAACTTTACTATAGGCCAATCATGACAAGTGGCAAGCTCGTCGATGTCTCCAGCGTACCAAGCTCGAGAAATATCACAAATAAATTAAATATTATGTAAATAAATACATTTACATTAATAAATATTTTTGTGTCCCGACCAGGAATCGAACCCGGTACATCCGAGTCTAAATACACGGATCTTAAGTGTTGTAAATTTATGATTAGATGAATAAGGAATGAGATGATAGGGAAGGTAAAGGATTCTAGCCCATACACATATGTCTGTCCTAATATATTTTTTCTTTTTTATGAGTTAAGCTATCATCAAATTCTAGATGTTGTAGAATTTAATACTTTCCTTGAAGTCACTCGCGGCATTATCGTCCAAACACGATCGCCAAAACACGTGTCCGGGAGGTACATGGAAGTTTCGGCGCGGGATAATAGCAAAAAACAAACTGAAACTTGTGCTAAATATTAAGTGTTATAATTTATCGATTTCCATAATCATTAACATTGTACTTACATTACGATGGGCCCATGGGGACACTCAGCCAAGCGTCTGGCCAAGGAGTTGTCCAAACGGCTAACGGAAAAGTCTGGAGACAGGAAGGCTGGCAATTAATTTTTTCCAACGTATTAGCTTAGCTATACAGAATGTTGCCAGTCTTCTTGGGACTATCACTGAAGGGTCGTCTCTAGAGAACATTTTTTACTTATAGTTTATTTTTTATTAGGTTTAGTTTATATTTATTTTAACTTTTACTTTTAAATAATTTTAATTTATATTGTAATTATATAAAAAAAAAACTTACATTATTAAACAAAATAATACCACTTTTGACTAACGATATCCACAGTAACGTAATTTACGAAGCAACCAAAATTATTAAATAATTTATGTTGTGTCGGTCTGACCAGTAGACAGAAAAAAGTAAAAAAAACAACGAGAATTAGGTTAGGTAATATTTTGTTTATTTGATGGGCGGCCATTTTGTGTATCTGTAAGACCGTTAAAAGAATATATTTTGTACAAGAATCCGTCCATGTCGCAGTCGTAAAACAAGAAATTGTTATAATAAAATTACTTTTATTTCGCCAACGTTGTGTTCATTCTAAAATAACGTTAAATATAAAAGAAAACTGCTAATAAAATCTTATTTCTTTTACTTTTAAGATTATTATATTTAGAACGCAATAGATTATTGAATTTAGAACGCAATAGATTTGTATGCAAAAAAAAAATGCGCCATTTCCATGTACTAGTAAAACTTTACCCCTCACAACCTATGCCTGTCACGATTAAAAAAATAATATTCAAAAAGCGAACGTGAAGGTTCTTTATTGTTAGGACAGCGGGTGCATTGTTCCTAGGTCTTTTGTGCAGCCACTACACTTTGCCTAAGGCTGAAACTTTAAGAGCCTTTGCCTGAGGGTGCTTTGTGAAAAAAAACGTTTGTCCCGTAGTAAACGTAGTAACCCCCGGAGCCATTATTATTGAAATGTGAATATTTTTTTAAGACATATGAGTTCTCTCCAAATTTTTGGCAAACTTAGACTATTTCAATATTATATCATTTTTATTCAATATATTTTTTATTGCGCAACTGTTAGAACCGAAGAACAAGACTAAGTGGCTTTAAAGGATATTGTACATTGTACAGAATACATCAGTCCTAAACACGTAATTTATTTACATAATATATGTTCATAATAGAGTTCATAACCGAGTTGGGGATCATCAAATTCCAAGTGTTGCAGAATTTGATTTGAGTAATTCACGTCAATATCGCCCAAACACGAAGGGTATACGGGAGTTCACAGCGCGGGAAAACCGCAAAAATTAAGTGTAACTTCTGCCCCATATACTCGTATAGTCAAATTTATCGTTTTCCATAATTATTCACAACATTATTAAATTTATATCAAACCCTTGCCAATCTGTCTGGTCAGCGCAGCAGTGCAGGCTCAAATACGTACTATAAAATATAAAAATATAAAAATAACGAACCCATTTTTCACCTTCAACTATGATCAAACAGAAAACCTAATAAACACTTGTAATACAAACTTTATATAGTAAATAAATAAAAACACAATTTATTCGAAGTAATATACAAACAATATAAAATAATTAAATTATGAAATAAAAATTAAAACTAAATTAGAAAACTCATTATAAATAAAAATACTCACCCATGATTTGTTCCTGTGGCAGTGTGCCAAGAACACTTGCAGCGTTCCCCCGCTGCACAGCAATGCTGATTTGCTGCGCGAGAAAACTGCCAGCCCTCTTGTCACATACAGCATTAACCAGGCGCTTAGACAACTCTTTAAAGAACTTCTTTGCACTTGGCCCCCACGGACCCATTGTCTCAAGACCAAAAGGCACAAACACGTAGTCGTTGCTAATCGACTCGTATTTGCGACTTTTGGCCTTTTCAGCAAAGTCCGCTGCAGCCCCGGCCCTGGCAGAGATGCCCTGGAGATGAGACCTAGCAAAGGTGTCGACGTAAGTAGCGTCCCACACCAATGCTCGTCCCATCGACTAAGGCACCAAGGTCAATCCATCGGGTCTTTTACCGTCACTGCGAGAGATCCCAGACGGTTCGAGAACCGATGGGATTCCGGCAGTATCCAAAGCCCGATGGATCACATTGTTAATAGAACCGTGGCGGAAACGACGACCGGCACTTTTGAGACAAGACAGGCCGTGGTGGCCAAGCTGATCAACGTTGCTGCCACAGGAACAAATATGGGGAACGCATAAATAAATGATTCAATAGAATAATAATAAAACATTCCTTATACAAAACCCTTAAGTACTTGGATAATATTTTTCCGAATATATTTTATTTTTTACATATATATATTTATTAATATTTATATATCGTAATATCATATTTAATTATTTATTATAAAAGGTATTATGTGTCTAAATATATTATATTTATCTATCTATTTATTATTCCACACAACACTGACACAATTCGTATAAAAAGAGCGAGGCACCCTGAGACACAGGCATCACGCTAAGTTCAGGGGCCTTCGTTAAATGTAAAAAAGTACTTTGAAAAATAAACGTTTATTTTATTTTATTTTTTATTTTTATAATCAAAGACTTAGTGGCTGTGCAGTTTGCTGTAGATACACTAGGCCCGTGGATATCAATCAATCGTCAAAACATTTATGTGTTATAGAGTTTAATTTGCTGAATAAAACCGTCATTAAGATAAAATCTAGAACCCTTTGCAGAGCGCCCGGCATAAATTGTATCCATTGTTCATTGAACGGTAGCTCTCTTATTTATATTATGTCAACCTGCAACGTGCTGCCAACTTACTACACGAAACAAAACCACTCTTGGCACAATAGGGTATTTGCTGAGACATTAAATCTTATATATAAAATTCTCGTGTCACAATGTTAGTTGCCATACTCCTCCGAAACGGATTTTTATCAAATTTTATATGCATATTCAGTAGGTCTGAAAATCGGCTACTATCTATTTTTCATACCCCTAAGTGATAAGGGTTTTCCACCCCTAACATTTTATTTTTGTTTTTTGGACAATATTTTAATTTTAATTTTTTTTATAATGTGCCATTAAAAAATACATACAACCCTAAATTTTCACCCTTCTAACATTAACCCCTATTTTTTAATAGTCATTTAAGTAATTTAATCATTTTCCATCCCGCTCGATAACTGATCAATTATCACTTGGAAAGTTATCCCCGCCAGTTGAGCCTAACATTTAATTGAAATTTATTACATGGTAACATTAGTATCAAGACAGTTTATTCCTGCTATAATTAGTGTTACCAGTGCTAGGTTTTTTAAATTTTCCGCGCTTTTTCTGGGACAACACTCATTTGCCGGTGTCACTTCCCAGTAAACAGCACGGAGTAGGGATGAGACCGAAGCCGGTCTCCTGTTTCTCTCACGATATATATAATTTTAAGGAATAAATTAAAAAAAAAATGTTTCATGTTTTGTTATTTTTATATTCGCTCATCGCTCACAGTGCATGGAGGCCTCTTTCACCCATATACCACATCCTTACATACTTACAATAAGTTAGTTATTCTTTTTCTACACTAGAAATTCCCTAGAAATAATTTATATGGCAAAACAACGCTTGCCGGATCAGCTAGTAGTATATAAAATTAACTTTAATTAAAAATTAAAAAGAAATAAATTAATAAACTATAAAACAAAAATAATTTGAATGCGAAACATAGCGACTGTTAAAAGTCGGGACCATAAACTTCTCTTTATAAAATCATTTAAGGCTTGGTGTCTAGAGAATCTGCCAGCGCTCTTTTGACAACTAAGCCCGTGTAGACCCATTTCATTAACTTGGGAACCACACCTGCATATGTGTGGTTGACAGATCTTTGAATCAAGGCGTAATGAAACTGCTATTCTTAAACTGTCCTTATTCATGAGTACCAAGCGGAGCTAATGGGATGGCGTGAAGCCATGCACCAGCTTCCTTCTGGGTAGATGCCAACAGACATATTGAGCTTTAGTTTCAAAATTTAAAATAATCTTCGGAAGAAATGAGTGTTAATCCTAAGAAAGAGATAGACTTAAATGAATGGTACCTGTAGGCGGACGGGGTGGTCGCGCGGGGGGAGAGTGGTTCGCGCCCGCGCATCTTTTTTATGTACCTACTATAAATATTTATTATTAAGCTTCGAGAGTAATTCGAACGAGTGCCTTCACTCCGTAGCCACGACTCAGACTTAGCTGTTAAGGCACACAAGGCCAACAGTGAGATAGAGACGGTTTATAGGGTTTTAGTCCGTAGGCGCCCTGGGGCTTCCTTAGGAAGCTTTACGGAGGAGTCGGGCATGCGACCCCCACCCGCGTTGTCCCTTCAGGGGCGTATCATTGATGATTTATCGATTCACCGTTTATAAAAAAAAAAAAATATCTAGAGTAATTGTCTCCGCCAACAAACTGTGGTTACAGTTTGGCGGGCTATTTAATAAGTTATATGTATTGGAAAGTAAATGATTGAAAAAATAATAATATATATATTATTATTTATAGTTATATAACTACCTATCTATAGTGATAAATGTGCAAAATATATATATATATATATATATATTAAAAATTAAGAGTATGACTTAACCGAATTCCGGTAGGAATGTATGGTGTTAAAACTAAACTAAACTAAACTACGAGTATTGTTTGAAATGAACGATTTTGAACAGCTACAACGGTGGAGGTCTAGGACACTGGTTCTAGGGACTGTAATGATGTGAAACGAACGGCCGGTTATAAAGACACTTTTGGCTATTGTTATATTTTATAAAAAAAAAAATGTTGGAGGTCTGCCTTTAGTGTGGGATGCCACTTGTGAACAACCCTGTCCTCAACGTCTAAGGACCCAGGCGCCGCAGCGTTACAAGAACCTCAAACGGCGGAAATACACCCAGCTAATTTGATTATGTCTTTTGTGCTGTTAGGAGTTGATACTCTCGGGCCGTGGGGACCAAGTGCAGAGGATATTTTTAAGTTGTGTTGTCAAAACAGCTCGACTACACCTCAAGAGACAAGAGGGCTGGGCAATATTTGGATCTAAGGATCAGCATTGCCATTCAGCGCGGCAATACTGCCAGTATCCTTGGCCTTTATAATTTTGTTATTTTATTGTTTCTCTTTTCAAATGATGGTTATCATATACTGCTCCAGATTCACCAATATGTACTATAAAATTATATCGTTTTATATCAATATTGTAAAAATTGACGTGTAAAAGTGCAGAATACATATCTTTTTGTCCTATGCCTACTTGCAAAAATAAACGAATTGAATTGAATTTTACCCATTAGTAGTGTTTTGGAGAAAGTTTTTTATTTACTGGTATATTAATTTATTTCATTCTATTCTTTCTTATTTTTTTTATATTAGTTCTCTTTTTAATTGTATATTTTATAAGTAGTTTTTAATTTATTTTATTCCTTCGAATAAATATGAATACAGAATGTTTTTTTTTTTTTGTTTATCTTCTCCCGATGGATGTGAATGAGATGATAGGAAAGGGTCTAGCCCATACAGCCAAGTCTGACGTAATATATCTTTCTTATTCATGAGTTAATGAGGTCATCATCAAATTCCAGATGCTGCAGAATTTGATGATTTTCTTGGAGTTACTCGCGGCACCATAGCTCAAACACGTCTCGGGTAAAATATGGGAGTTGACAGCGCGGGAAAACCGCAAAAAAAAACTGCAACTTGTGCCCCATATTCAAAGTACAATTTATCATTTTCCATAACTAATTACATTATAGCACATTATTAAACACAACACCACCACTTTTGACCAACAATATCCACAGTAAATTAATTTACAAAACAACAACTTGCACTTGACATCTCCGCGCAAAATGGCGCGAAGGACCCCAATACAGAATGAATTTAAATTGGTATAGAAAGAAATCGATTTGATTTAGTTAAGAGTGTGTAGGTACAACACGACACCGTGAGAAACATTTGGTGACCATCCACAACTCTGCACTAAATAAACTGCACTTCCTATTGTTCTTTTTAGTTCATAAACCCGTCGAACATCTCGGACACCACGGCCTTTGTTGCGCTAGAAGTTCTGGGCTCATTCCTCGTCATGCGCTCTCAACGACACATTCGAAGGGCTTTTGTCATCCGAGTTTGAGCACCTGCGATCCTAGAACCCTAGAGCGTTGGTAAATGACCGTTCTTCTTCTTCTTACGGTGCCATCTCCTATCGGAGGTCGGCTATCATTAAGGCGATTTTGATTTTGTTGGCCGCTGTCCGGAACAAGGATCTGGTGCTCATCCCGAACCACTCCCTGAGGTTCTTGAGCCAGGAAGTGCGTCTTCTCCCCGGTCTTCTGGAGCCTTGTATCTTGCCTTGCATGACGAGCTGCAGCAAGCTATACTTTTTATTGCGCATGATGTGTCCCAAATACTCCAACTTCCTTCGCTTTACCATTTTCAATAGTTCAACGCCTTTGTTCATTCTCTGCAAGACAGTTTCGTTTCTTACTCTGTCCTTCCATGATATCTTCAACATTCTCCTGTATATCCACATTTCAAAAGCTTCTAACTTTTTCCGTTCTAAATGACCGTTGGGCCGTGGAAACTTGGCAGGTCTCTGGTGTGGGATGCGACATGTGTAGATCCCCATCTCACATCCAGGCGACCTCGGATGCGTGCCACGGTTTCTGCTGAGAACCTCAAGCTCCGCAAATACGCCAACCCTGGTACAGGTTACGAGTTTGCGCCGCTTGCTTGCAATTATTTATTAGCCACCGTATAGCCTCGCTATACAGAGGGGAAATTTTATTTATTTATTTTATTTAAAAACTTTATTGCACAATGTACAAAAGGCGAAGCTTAATGCCGTTAGGCATTCTCTGACAGTCGACCTTGGGGACAAAGGAGATATCAAATAGAAATATGAGACGGTGCAAAAATAAGAGTTAAAAGAGAAAGTT
This sequence comes from Tinea semifulvella, assembly GCA_910589645.1. Taxonomy (NCBI): domain Eukaryota; kingdom Metazoa; phylum Arthropoda; class Insecta; order Lepidoptera; family Tineidae; genus Tinea; species Tinea semifulvella. The sequence continues at coordinate 1,259,929 of OU342615.1, read as the reverse complement.
TTTGCTAATACTTAACCTAATATCAAATACATATACTACTTAATATACATCATATATAAACCTACATATACTCATATATACATAATACATACATACACATATAACTACATAATAATTAGAATAAACTAAAAACACACATTAAAATAGATATATTTATATCTAATATTGCCACTCTTCTTGGGGCTATCTCTGATAGGATGTCTCTTGGATATTTTTTATTTAAAGTTTAATATATATTATTATACTAGAACGACATGTGACCTTGCGCCCACCTGATGGTAAGTGGGAAGCGAGATCCATGAACGGTGGATACTTCCCCGCCTCGGCAGACTGGACAAATGACCTATCTGTCTGCCTACCACCTACCTATCTGTCTGCCTACCACCTATATTTTATTAGGTTTTGTTTATGGTTATTTAATTTAATTTTAGAAGATTGTAATTGTTATTTTATATTTTGTAAATATAACAATTTTTGTATACAAAGATGTTTATTACATGAGTAAGTTTTTAATTACAATAAGGAAATAAAACATCGGTTATCGAATGTAATGAACCATTGTGAATCGATAAGAATACGTGTATTACTCACTATAATTACATTAAGCCGCATTGTGAAATATAATTCTTGCATTACACATTGAAAAGTGTTTATTTATGATTTGCAGTTGTCATAATTAATACTCGGTTTTGTATGTTCATTATAAATTATTTTGTAAAATTAAACATAAGATTAGTACAAAATACCAAAATAAATAATCATTCATCATCATTATAGATATATATATATATATATAGTAGAACACAGCGTCCTAGACATCCACTGCTGGAGATGGGCCTTCCAGAACTGGAGAATTTGGCCTACACTCGCCACACTGGCCAGACGGCTTGGCGAGGATATGAAATCAATTATTTGTCACAATTTATTAACGATTCCACAAGTTGGCATTAGTGGAACCAGGACCGACGGCTTAACGTGCTCTCCGAGGCACGGAAACGGTGGTGTTGCAATTCTATGACAAATCTACGTAAAAAAGGTGTATTTCTCATTGCTGGGTGGGTTTGAACCGACCTTTGTAGGATTTAAGGTTCGCGTTCTTACAATCAAGACACCACCGCGCCATTAAATTTAAAAGTCAAATTAAATTTATTTAGATAATTATAGAATGTATTTATTTTATTCGAAGTAATATACAAACAGTATAAAATAATTATAACATTAAATGGTTAAAAAGAAAACCTAACATTAAATAAATATATATATATATATATATATATATTAAATATTATTCTCAATGTCAATATTAAATGATCTCAATGTCCCAAAGGTTAACGGGCAGAGAATGCCTAGCGGCATTACGTTCGCCTTTTGTATTTTTTTACAATAAAGTTTTAAAATAAAATAAAATAAAAAAAAATATATATACTCGTACACTACAAATAAAACTAAAAATTTAAAATCTAAAATTATAACTTAGGCGTAGTGTGCCGAGGACACTAGCTGCGTACCCCAGTTGAACGGCGAGACTGACCCTTTAAGCAAAATATTCTCTACTTAAAGGGTCACCCGTCGCCAAGCGGAGTTTTTCCCCAAGCTCACGAGATATTTTTTTATAGAATTATATTTTATTTACCTTATGACAGCTTATGTCTTTAGATGCAATCTTGTTCCAAATTTGCAGAAAAACACAGTTCTAATCTACCTAAAATCGAATGTTTTCATCATAGTTCCATCGCCACGGCCTGACGCTAACACATTATTTTAGCCTTAGTCGGATAAACAACCAGTTCGCAACCATTGGTTGTTATTGTTAGGACTAATTTCTCAAATTAAACCAGTCTTCAATGTTGTATGATTTATTTCCATTTCCAATAATTATTTACAACCTTCACTATTTTAAAGGCGCGCAACGACCGACTCGTCTGCTGTGTTCTTGTAATCTGGCGCAATATGATTCGCGCCATTCATTAAAGCGACTCGTAACATCGTTATTGAACCAATCAGAAATCAGCACACGACTACGTTCGTACACAACGCCACCTACTTTACAAAACCATATTGCTAATCATTCTTAACTTATGTTTAAACACTGAGATAATAATGTTACAACTATGTTACATTAAAAGATAACATTATGCTGCATAAATATCCGTTGTCAGCCGATGTTTTACAGTTATAATTGGGTCATACCACCTACAAAATGTCATACACCTACGGATGTAAACCCTCTTATTAAAAATCGTGGTTTCAACGTTATAACAAAGGGACGACAGCGACATGACAATAATCATAAGGGTCGCCAGAGCTAATAAAATAAACGAGCTTGTTAACTTTTACGACAAATCCAGGTCTCCAGAACGACTCTTAACTTTTTAAGATCAAGGATGCTGTCTGTGCCAAATTTAAGTTAAAAAAAATACGTTAAAGCTTGGCTGAGATATGAAAAGCGTGAAAGGTGATAATTCTCGTCTTTTGCACGGATATGTCAAATTATTCGTTTAATAAATTACTTTACTATAGATATTCTTGGTCAAAAGTTGTGATATTTTGTATAATAACTCATTTAAAGAACCATATATTACGTCAGACTTGGTGGCTGTATGGGCTAGACCTTTTGCCTTCCCTATCACCTTATTCATCATCTATCGGGAGAAGAGACCACAACAAACGAAAAAGAAAGGCGAGTCTTTCGCGCCATTTTGCGCGGAGATGTCAAGTGCAAGTATTTGTTTTGTAAATTAATTTACCATGGATATTGTTGGTCAAAAGTGGCGTTGTTTTGTTTAATAATGTGCCACAATGTGATTAGTTATGATCGTTTTCCATATTTGATTAATGATAACCTCATCAACTTATAAAATGAAAGATATTTTACGTCAGACATGGCTGTATGGGCTAGAACCTTTGCCTTCCCTATAACCTCATTCATCATCCATTGGGAGAAGAGAACACAACAAACGAAAAAGAATAAAATATGACGCAATTTTATTCTTTAACATAATCGGTCCGGAGACTACTTTCAGCATTTTTTGATATTCCTCATAGTTTAGGAAGTAGCGTAGGCATTGAGCCCACTTAAAAAAATATGTATAGGGACTATATTTCATTAGGCAACCCATCACCATTGCTTTTGTAAGCATATTTTATTGTATAAAAAAATATTTCATTCGGATAACAAACTTTATACTGCGTGGAATTTATTAAAGAGCAAATGTTTTTACATTATAATCTAGAATTAAAATAAAGAACTACGTATTTTTTTATTTTAATCATTCAGCAATAAAATCTTAAGTTACGGTGCAGAGAAGTTATCCTAAAAATATCGCCAGTCATATTGAGCCTAATCAAGTAGGTAGCGAAAGGTCGACGTTGACTTGCGTAATTCTTTCGCTCTCTATTTCGTCTCTCGGCTGTGGACGAAATCAATTAAAAATAACACTCTCCAGCCTACGAGTATATGTATTTATCACGATTTATTCACCATGCAGTAGTGTTATATTTTTCGGACAGTAATTGACCTTTTTATTTAAAATAGAGGTTCTACTAATGACACCTGAAGCAAAATATTTGCTCTCTTGATAAATACACTCGGTATATTGTTTTTAGTATTGATTTGCTTTTGGACATACTCGTACATAAAAAAATGTTAAGTGTTATATTTGATAAAATATCTTGTCTCTTTTATTTTTATAAGAAAGTGTAATTTTTGTCGTCATTCATTGACTTACGAGTAGTTTATGAAGTATTTGTATGCCAGAGCCAGTTTTCTGCGAATACAATGCTAATAATACCTTATTGTAAAAATAACCTGCGAATAAATTTGAACCTAAAATTGAATCTGAATCTGAATCTAAATCTAAATCTTATCTTTTATTTTTTATTATTAATTTGAAATTGAATTTGAACCGGTGAAGATAAGGTATTTTATGGAGAAAACCTAATGCTTAAAGTTTAATTTTTATGAAGACGTTTTCCTTAACCGAATTGGCCAAAGCTAGTATTTTTTTGTAAGTATTGTTTGTAACACTATCTATAAAAATGTAATGGACGTTAAACTCGGTCATTAGAACACGATCAGCGAACGATTAACTATTAGAGTTTTCCTTTTGTCTAGTGGGTAGGGTTGATTCTATATTTCTTTTGGAAAATACACTTTTAATATCTAAACTTTTCGTATGTTTATCGATTTATATAAAAATTTTTTTTTTTTTTTTGGTACACACAGCCTCTCCTGCAGTAAGAGCACAGGTCGCATACGAAGGTACGCCAGCCTTAATGACGTCATTCGTCGGTCCCTTGTGTCTGTGGGTTCGCCAGCCATTTTAGAACCCAGTGGCATGGCCTGCAACTATACCAAGCGGCCCGATGAAATGACGCTGATACCATGGACGATATAGGATAAAGGTCTGCCTTTACTGTGGGAAGCCTTCTGTGTGGACACTCTGGCGCTTTCTCACCTGTCCTTGACGCCTAAGAACCCTGGTGCTACTACATTGCAGAGAACTTTAAGCGGCGGAAATACTAATACACCCAGGTTATTGGAAGTGGTGTTTTTGCGCAGTTTGGAGTTGAAACTCTCGGGCCGTGTGCACAGGAAATTTTCAAGGCGGTATTTGAGGTGCTGTGCTTGTAATGCAGCAACACCTGGGACCTTAGAGGTCAAGATCAGGTGGGAAGGCGCCAGGGTGTCCACACAGGTGGCATCCCATCCCAAAGCGTCACTCCATCGGGCCGCTTGCCATCGTCACGGGCCATGTGTTCTAAAATAGCTGGCGAACCCACAGACACAAGGGCCAGACGAATGACGTCATTGAGGCTGGCGTGCCTTGGGATGAGACCTGTGTTCTTGCTGCAGCAAAGGCCGTGGTGGTGAATGACTAAAATAATATCGGATTTCAAAATAAAGAAAGGACATCTATAAACATGGAATAAACAGTAGAACGCCACTGTATGAATATTATTATTGTATGAATAGTTTTGTCTGTTTGTTTTGCCGCTAGATCTTTCGCAGTGGAGAACTATTATTGCAATAGAATGTATTATAAAAAAAAACAATTTTGCCAACCCTAAGAATACCCTTTTCGCTTGGGATTTGGCACAGCAGTTTCGGCTAGTTGCCGCCGTGATTAATGGCGCGCGCGTCGATTTGCCGATCCCGAATGTTGGCAGATAAGCACCCTTGGGATTCGCAGTCCCCTTTCAACCCTTACAGTTTGACCCAAGTTTAACACTTTAGGACGGAGTTGTATTTTATTTATTAAGGCATCATCACTGTGTTAAATGTCTGTAACTGTGTTTATGTTTCCTTATTAGTTCTATTAAAAAAGATAAAAATATATAATTTTATTTTAGAAGTCATATTTTTATTTTGTATATTTGATAGTTTTTATTATTTTTTTTTGTTTTAACAGTAATAAGTTATTAATTTCTTCTTCTTTTTATATTGGTGAATGCTGTGACACCTAATTGGTACATATATTAGATAAGTTATTATACTATGTTATGTGTGTGATAATATATGTACTGCTGTGTGTACTAAATAAATAAATAACTGTTAAATTTATTATAATTTGACATTATTATTATTTTCCCGTTTATTTTCCACGGATTTAACGAACCGTAGTTTTAACATACCAATATGTATAAATAGGAACCTGTCAAGGCATAGCATATTACTGTGTATACTTTGGATTTCAATCTAGAACTTAAAAAACAGTATATTATTATTATATTTTTTTTATTCGTAGGAACAATTTTAAAATATTTAATAAGAAAACTTTAAGCTATATTACAATAAAAACTAAATGGAACATAAAAAGGATAAATATGTACTTATAAAAAAAGCTTCTCTATATAAATTTATTAAATTATAATAATTAACTGCTTACAATTTGTTAAACTATTGGCCCTAAAGGTCCTCTTTTATGTTTTCTTTTTAAATTATAGAACTTCATTTGTAATGACTGTTTGTGCCATAATAAAATAAAATAAAAATAAATAAATATGCGCTCCCGCCCCGCGCGCTCTCGCCTCGCCTTCTGCCTGCAGTCTTTCGTTCATTGTCTAATGAGGCTGCGTTCAAAAATTTAAAATAATCTTCGGGACAGATGAGTGTTTATCCTAAGAAAGAGATCTTAAATTAATGGCATCTGTAGGCGGACGGGGTGGTCGCGCGGGGGGAGAGTTGTTGGAGCCCGCGCATCTTTTTTATGTATTTAATATTAATATTAAACTTCGAGAGTAATTGTCTCCGCCAACAAACTGTGATTACAGTTTGGCGAGCTATTTAATAAGTTATATGTATTGAAAAGTAATAAAATATAGATTTTTATTTTCTTATATTATCCACGTAACATAAAATAATAAAAGAAAACAATAATTATAACAAAAAATATAATAAAATAATGAGATGAGTAACTTAAGTAACTAGGTATAATTTCATGATGATGCAAAATTGTATGTACGTACATATGTGATTAAGGTGACTTAAGTAAACTTAAGCGCACGCTCCCGAGCTGCTGTTTTTTTGCTTTTATGTATGCTTATTATTATGAATCATCATTACAACCCCTAGAACCTCCACTGCTGAGTTTGGCCTTTCAGAATATTTTTTTTGAGAATTTGGCCTACTCTCACCACACTGGCCAAAAAGGTTAGCGAAAAGCATATTAATACGTATATACGAGGTGACTTTGTATGGTCTTACGTACTAACATGTTATTCTATTGATAGATACAAACGACTTTTCCCAAGAAACCATGTGTCGGAAATGACACAAGAATTTGGCTTCTTCATTTAAACTGTTTTTTTTTTAAGTAGCAAATTTTATGGAGAGGCCAAAAACATTTTTGACATATGGTTTCTTAGGAAAAGTTGTTTGTTTCTATTAATAGAATCACATAGGACCCATTACATCACATAGATGCCCATTAATCACGTGATATTTCCTAAATATGTTTTAAAGAGCTGGGCACCATGAGACACAGGCATCACGCTTAGTTTAGGGGCTTTCATAAAATGTTAAATTGTACTTTGAGAAATAAACGTTTTTTTTTTTTTTTATATTTTTACCCCCCACCCAGAATCACGTTTTAGTACCTACAAAGAATCATTTCAGAATATTATCTTTAAATACAGGTATAAAGTATAACCAAGAAAATTAAGGACCATGATAAAAATGACAAAATGTCTTGACAGAAAGGTTCCAGGTTGTTTGTCGAAAAAATAAATATACGTAAAATTTTACTACACCCCTCCCCCCTTGTGATATTTTATGCTTTTGCCGAATCCCCTCCCCCCTTTCGTCCCCACGTGATTAATGTACAGCCCCAATTATTAGTCTAACATACAAAGTCACCCTTAACTTTTTTTTTAACGAATCTTTTATCGGATCGTAGAGATCCTTTTATTGAAACATAAATTACAAAGAACCAGATGGTAAGTAAAAACATATTTAATTAAAAAATATGGTCAAATTCTGTAGGTCAAACGGGTATTAGTCGTAATCTTGTCTTGTTAAACCCGAGTTAATCCTCCGCATTATTATAGTAGCGGTTAAAAAACATTAGGCGCTGATAATGGGATTATTGAACTGGTTTTTTTAAAGGACGCCCGAAATTAGAGAAATCTATTTTATTATTTGTGCACTATTTCTAAAAATATAAAGTAGTTAACAGCCGGTTTTTCGAAATATTACTTAATTATTTCCTAGCTAATGTGAATCATTTTCTTAAGTTTTTCTTAAGTTAAATCGGGTTTCAAGAACAAATGAGAATGCCCATTTTTCTTAAAGAAATGGGCATTATTGTAATTTCATAATCTATAATGAATTTTATTTATTTTACCCTAGCATAACGACAAAAACTTTTTTTTACCGTAATAATTACATAGTTTCTCACCTACCAATTTGAAATTCAGTGTTGTATCTGTAATAAAGTACCTGATCATAATAAAGAACCTAATCGTATTAATAGTGTTTTGTAACTATTTCATACATAAATCTTAACCAATTGACTATTTAATTAAATTATATTTTAATGCTGGGGTAAATCAGATGTTGACACTAAAATTAAAAATACACAATTAGAAGATACGATTATTAAATTATATTTTGTTGAGGCACGCTCCAAGAAAGTTGGGGCCTGGTTTTGGGCAATCCCTTTTCACAATAAGCATTACAGCCCCTAAAAACAGCCACCGGGACTTTTTTTTATACCGTTTGAGATGGACCGGAAGAATTTGGCCTAAACTCACCACGCTGGCCAGACGGGTTGGCGAGGATCTAATGTAATCTTTTTATGGTAGAGAAAACAGTTTTGAAAACTACTAAATTATATATTTGTGAAAATGACAGCTCCCTTCTTAATTATTTCCTAAGTATAGTAGATATGTTTGTGTAATGCATTTCTTGCAAGTCAATTAACTTTCTAAGAAATAAAATTACCTCTGAATAAAATTGCTTCACCTGATAATAAGCGGTACGCGATGTCCAAAAATGGGAGCAACTGACGATAGCCTCAGACGATCCCTACCTAATCATCAGTCCCTACCACTATGCCGGCCTATTAAGATGTATGTGTGTCTCGAGTAATAAATTTATTGATTAAACTTTATTCGAAGTAAATTAATATAAATTAAAAACTACCTGAATGATAAATTTAAAAATAAACTAAACTATAAATAAAAAATGTCGTCTAGAGACGTCCCATCCGAGATAGTCCCAAGGAGACTGGCAACATTTTCCCTCTGTATAGCGAGGCTAATACGTTGGCAGAAATAATTGCGGTTACCGGTACCAAGGTTGGTGTATTTGCGAAATTTGAGGTTCTCCGCAGAAAACGCCGCTCTCCCCGCGCACGAGGTCGCCTGGATGTGAGATGGAGCTAATGTGTTTACACACGTCGCATCCCACACCAGAGACCTACCAACTTTCCACGGCCCAACAGTCATTCCGTCGGGTCTCTTGCCATCGCTCCGCACAATCCCAGATGGTTCTAAGTTTGCGGGTACACCAGCAGTGTACAGAAGAGCCCTTCGGATGATGTCGTTGAGAACCGCGTGACGAGGAATGCGGCCAGCACTTCTAGCACAAGAAAGCCCGTGGTGTCCGAGATGATCGACTGGTTCTCCGCATCGACACTGGTGCGTGTGGATAGTCCGGGCTCCGAGACGAAGGCAAACCGCCATGGTCAGTGTATTTCGATCAAGGAGTGTGCCTGCAACCAAAGACCCGACTCTCTAGTGGAAATGGCAATGTATATCTCTGTGTAAATATCGGGAGTGTATTGCAAGTTGTGTTATTGCCGAATGATAGGAAATGCAATTTCTTTGGCCTGTTTGTTTTGGTCGCACGGAGCACAAATATCTGCGGGGTCATACGAGGCTCAATTGAAAATACACTAACCACGCGATTTTCAAAGTTGGGATTTTTTTCGAGTTCACAAAAAGACAGGAGGTATAAAAACAATAGATTTTTCATTAAGAGCGCTCCAACTTTGAAATGAAATAAAACGTGTTTTAGATCCCTCTCGTTCGCACAATACAGCATTTTTTAAAATTATTCATGTCTAAGTACTTTTGAAAAATGTACGGCCAGTTGCAGAAACGCTGATTATCTTTTGACATATTTAACGTATGGCGCAGTGGTGGCTCGATTCTAAGAACGCGTACCTTGAATCCTACTAAGGTCGGTTTAAACCCACCCGGCATGCACCAATGAGAAATACACTTTTCTTACGTACATTTGTTATAGATTTATAACACCGCCGTGCCTGTGCCTCGAAGAGCACGTTAAGCCGTCGTCAGTCCCAGTCCCACTAATGCCAACTTGTGAAATCGTTAATAAATTGTCATAAAAAATGATATCATATCCTCGCCAAGCCGTCTGGCAAGCGTGGCGAGTGTAGGCCAGTGGTGGTATAGGACGCTGTGTTCTAGGGGCTGTATTGAATAAAAAAAATAATGTATGGAATATAATCCCGCCGCCTCCACTCCACTGTAGGTGTATCCTGGTGGATATTTTGTAATGACATCTTCGAATAAATGGAGCTCAATTGCACGAAGGACCCGGTTGTCTCAAATTTCTTCATTAAACAACGGATTGTGGTCTCAGCAGGATGGCCATGAATGCCATAAATTGAACGCGACGCACGGAATGTTAGGAGAAGAGAGCACTGATTTGGATAATACATTATAACAATTTCTTCACGTTGTTGACTCGTTTCATGGGGAAATATGTATTCATGCCAAATATGACAGCTCTCGCTTTGAAATGAAATGAAATGAAATAATTTATTTGTCAGAAACATGGTAGGTTCAGGGGTGTAAATTATTATATGTAATTTATATTACATGTTTCGCTGTTTCAAGCATTTACATATTTATTTGGTCACATGACATTGTCGAGCTAAGGTATTCTTTTGTCGAATAAAAACTTTTATTAACCAGTATTTGTTGACTCTTAATTTAAACACATTTTGTGGCTGCTACCTTATAGTAATTGGAACCTTATGGCATTGCAATTCGAAATCAAACCAAACCAAACCAAACGAAATCAAATCAAACAAAACGAAACGAACCCAAACCAAATCAAATCAAACCATAACAATTGGCCGCAATGGGATGTCCAATTTCGCGCATCCCTATTCACAAACCTTTTATTTGACCAATATATATTTTTTATGGATACCCTACTACAATAGGGATGTCTGAAGGAGTCGTGTCCGATCTTTGTTATTGAACTTTCCCGCCAAAAGATCAATATCTTAAAAAAAAAAAGGTTTCATTACGGATGACCTTAAGTAGTGCCGCGTGCAGTGGCGAGACACAGGCTGATGATGAATCGTCAGAGACGTGGATACTGACGGTGGGTCTGGTCTACATAATTAAGAATGCCCAGCGAGCTATGCTTGATATTTCTCTGATGGATAGAATCAAAATTTTTGATATAGCTTTAGGGCCGGAAACACATCTGCCGCAGAACCGACAATCTATGGAGCAAACGGGTTCTAGAGTGCAACGTAGGGATACCACAGAGTGGGACGACCCTCCACCTGATGGACGAATCATCTAAAGAAAGTCGCGAGTAAGCGACCGCATGCAGTGACAAGCCTTGGAGGCTTACATCCAGCAATGTAAAGTCACAAATAGAATGAAATTAAATTAAATATTTTTTGCTTCTTAGTAACATGGTAGGACAGGGATGTAAATTATCACATGCTTCGCTATTTCTAGCATACAAATATTTATTTAGTCACATGACTTTGTCGAGCTTAGTGTCTAGATATTCTTTTGTCGAATAAAAACATTTATTAACCAGCATTTGTTTGATTCTTTTTTTTTTTTTTTGTACTTTGCCTACTATATTTATCTTTATTACCAGGTTTCACATTGAGACAGTCGGGTGTACATTACACCGTCCGCAGGCTCATGCCCAAGGGTAGAATTAGTCCTACACGACACTTCAATTTACACCCCCTAAGGAAAACACCCCTATTAAACATATTTTGAAAACCCAGCAGCCGCATTCCCGTCCTTTAAATGTTTTTAGTCAAAATAGAGTTTTTTCAAAGTATTTCGTTTAAATTTCAATCCAAATATTTTTATTTCAGATATAATCAATTTACAATGTACACCATTGGTACAAAACACCTATAAACATTTGGCTCAAAATCCAATCAGTGATCAACATCGCGCCCGGCTTCTGGCTTCAGTAGAAAAGGAATCCGGCTACTGGTTACACGCACTGCCTTCTGCGAACCTCGGAACACTGCTTGACGACGAAAGTTTCCGTATCGCCGTTGGTCTTAGGTTAGGGGCACCATTATATGTCTTACATAGATGTCCGTGTGGAAAGGAGGTCTACTGTCTTGGAGTTTATGGGCTCTCCTGTTCCAAAAGTGCGGGCAGATTTTCCCGCCACGGCTCCCTTAACGATATCATTAAAAGGGCTCTAGCCACCATCAAGGTTCCAGCTCTTCTAGAGCCTTTTGGAGTTATCCGAGACGATGGCAAGAGCCCGATGGTATGACGTTGGTCCCCTGGGAACGGGGACGTGCTCTGATGTGGGACGCCACGTGCGTCGCATCTCAGGGGGACAGCGCATCAAGCGGGAGCCGCGGCGGAAAATGCGGAGTCCAGCATGCGGCGCAAATATGTAAGTATATTAAAAGATTACATATTTATGCCGTTTGCTGTAGAAACTCTGGGCCCATGGAGTCCAAGTGCAAAAAAGTTTTTAAAAGACATAAGACCGCATCTTGTCGTCTCCTCCGGTGACAAGAGGGCTGGCTCTTTCTTCGCTCAAAGAATCAGTATTGCAATCAATTGCAATACTGATTCTGCGGGGAAATGCAGCCAGCGTTCTTGCCACAATTCCACGCGGACGGGACTTATATCCCTATCCTTAGTATTAATATTATTTTTATTTTATATTTTGTAAATATTTTTTTCGAATAAATGCTTTTGTTATTTACAATATATTTATTATTACATAATTAATTATAACTATCTATAAATAAACTTAACCTAACTTTCCACCAGTACTGCAGTCCAGTGTTGCGCAATAGGCCCCCCCACACTGCCCGCAACTACCCTCAGGATGCTATTGGGATTCCCGCATACCCGCGCCATCAGGGATGATATTTTCTTACGCATGATGGCGGGGAAGCCATCCGTGCGCATCTCAGCAAACATCCCAGAGGCACTACAGAATCTCGGGAGTCCCAACAGCATCCTGAAAGCGTTATGATATTGCACGCGCAGAGTGTTGTGGGCCTTCTGCGTGTAGCAAACCCATAGGCCGCTCGTGTAAAATGATTGACAAAATGCCTTAAAACGGGAGAGCAAACCTACGGGCCAGCATGTTGCTCCTGACCGCCAACGCCCTGCGCTGCCTTTCTATATCCGCATCGTCAGTCAGACCTTCTGTCACGACATGACCCAGGTACCTAAACTGCTTCACTCTTTTCAGAGGAGAACCGCACAGTTTTATAGGTGGCACATAACTGTAGTTTAATTTTTTAAAATTTAATTGAAAATACTCTCACTTAAGCTCAGGCAGCGTCCACTCTTACATGTTCCTCGCTGCAACACCAATTACAGACGTAACGCGTTCTTCAATAGAGCCAGTGAGTTCTTCAACATCATTGCAATTGCAAAATCAGCATTGATGTTGATATGTTTAATGACAGTACCATGTCTATTAGATGCACAATGACAAATGAGCACTTCAGGTAGGAAAGTGTATTCAGCTTATCCGTGTAGAGTACTATTAGATTATTTAGCATTCTTAGTTTAATTGTTTATTGTCTCCATTTTTCTATTTTTTTATATATGTAATTGTGTTTACTCTTTAATTTTATATATGTATAGTAGCTGTAAGTTTTCCTAACATAAATAAATAAAATGCTAACATTTCTTAAATAAAACGAGCGGTGACGTTACTTTTTGACAAGTATTTTCGTTCTGTGGTTCATGTTTTATCATACTCGTACCATGGCATCCAACACACATGATATTATTATGGTCTTTGAATTTATTACATAAAATCGTTTTAAATACCTTTTTAACAAATATAATAGAAAACTATAAAGTATATAACAATGTAAACAAATCAGTTTATATGTTATTTACATCTTACAAAAAGTAACATCAACATACGAAAATAGCATCAAATGTTAAGTAGGACATTGACGGTCAGTTTAGGCGTCAAACCAGACGTAAAAGTGTGGATTACATCCAAAATTTGATCGTGAGTGTCGAAACCCAACTCCAGGGTTTTAACTGACGACGCACCACGAATTTTTCCGTGACTCCGTCATCCCCATCCACATCCAACCAAACCTGCATCCAAACTGACCGTAAGTGTGTGATCTGCAATCCAATCGCGTCAGTTCGCTCGCAGCGCCCGCTATAATGGATTGTTTTCATAGTTACTATCGAAATTAATAAACTGATTAAAATGTAAAAAATATATATAAATGTCCCGCCAAAAAGAAGTTAAAACTTCCCGCCTATTTTTTTTCTCGACACTAATAGGTAGTACACGTCCTTCAAACAGTCGGCCGGTCGAAAACTGAAGAGCCGGTTTGACGCCAGTGAGTGGGAAATATAATTGGCATAAAACTGTGGATGTAAGCCACAGTTTTACGTCTGGTTTGACGCGAAAAACGGACCGTCAATGCCGAGCTTTAGAATTTTCATTAAACGAACGACTTGTGCTAAAAAAAGTGGTATTATCATGCTAACATTTCTTAAAATGAACGCGGCCTTATATAAAAATAACACTTAAACTTTGAAAATGTTGGAGTATGCGAGAGAGAGAGAGATTAAGTGTGAATGTAGTGCCTATACCTACAAAGTAAACAACAGAGTTAACATGACACGTGGGCGGTAGTCAGTTCGATTCCGGACGTCGACAATAATTACTAGACAACCTGAGGCACCTGTCATCCCACACCTACACACAATGCAAAACTAACTCGCAATAAATGTTCTCATTTTATTTTTAACCATCTAAAACCGACGCGCTATCTTAGTAACATTAGTACCGAGCCGTGGTCTGACAGACCACAGGGCATGTTCGTTGAAAGCTACGAGTATTAGCGGGGGTGACTCGGTTGTAAGAACCAAAAGGTATAGCAACTAATGGGGTGTATCACTAACTTTTTATCACGATAGATGGCGCATGATAGACGGTACCCAATAGAACTGTCAGTTGCATATAAAACTTTTATTTTTATTACGATTTTTTTTTTCTTGTTATATAGCCGAAGTGAGCAGCTTTTAAGTGTACAAATCGAGATTTCCAAGCGAAATCAAAAATATGGTGATCTCAAAATTGCCGTTCTATTAATTAAACCTGATAAATAATAATAATTAAATACGGTGTTCGCTAATTTTTTGTTAAAAAAAAACACAAAAACATTTAAAAAATGATCATTCATAGCTGTAAACAAGGTACCAGTGCCGCTAGCGACATCTACAAAAAGCTTTGCCTGATATACCCCATTGGGAAAAGCATTGCTACTCGCGCAAAAATCTCTCGTTCGCCCGAACACTAGCCAGGTGGATGGTAGAATACCTTAAGTGCCATACATGCGTATTATACGTATAGCTTCTATATAGGGATAGTATTATATTCGACATTATAATTTTTGAGCCCGCAACCAATGGGGTGTATCAGGCAAAGCTTTTTATAGATGTCGCTAGCGGCAATGGTACCTTGTTTTGCACCTATGTGGCATCATTTTAAAAATGTTTTTGTAGTATTAAATTTTTGATTTTTTCGCGAAATTTTCTGATTAGTTTTGAAAATTGTTGAAAAATTTTAAAAGTAACACGATATTCATTGACTGTCCGCGGTACGAAGTTCGCCGGGTCAACTAGTATACAATATAGACCAAAGTCCTGATTTTATTGGTTTTAACCTGTCATTGATGTCATCGTAGAATAAGGTGAAATTCTAAATAGCTTTTGTTCATTTTAACTCGGACATTGTTATTTTGTGGGTATCGGAAAGGGCCGGCGAAGGGAAGACACTCGTCCTCGGGGAAATCAACGTATGGAGTGCTGACATCACGTTATTTTTGTTTTATTGTCTTAAGGGGAGATCTGTTTGCTGACATCGATGTATAAATTTAGAAGCAGTGTTTTTTAAAATTTAAATGATAAAGGCCAATGAAAAAAAACGTTTTTTATACTACAAGTATATCTCACATTTCGATCTGTTTATTATTTATGTATTTATATCAAAGTAAGGAACAAATAACAGGTAATAAAAAAAAATGATTGAAAACTTAGACAAACAGGATGTCGGGTTTGCTAGCCTTAAAACAATGCACACAACATTCACTAAGAGAACCCTCAACATGATTTTCAAATACCTATTCGATGATACCTCACTCAATGTAGTTCGTCGATTTTTTTATTTTAATTTTCCACAATATGGCGTCTGGTTGTCGCCTTAAAGAAAAGAGATTGCCCAAAACCAGGCCCCAACTTTTATGCAGCGTGCCTCAACTAAATACAATTCAATAATCATAACAATTAATTGTGTTTTTTTAAAATATTATTACAACATCTCTTTTACCCCAGCATTAAAATATTATTTAATTAAATAGTCAATTGGTTAAAAATTATGTATGAAATAGTTACTAAACACTCAAGAAATATACACACAAATAAATTAAATACATTATTGTATTATATTATTAAAATTTATTGGAACGTAATTTAGATTAGTCCAGGGGGTGGTTCTCGGGCTGCAGAGATAATATTGCAAGCGATATGTCCATTAAAACATTATTATTTTTTTATTTAAAAACCTAGATACATCAATAATTTTGTCAGATCGATAAATGTCGAGTCATTCATGTCTATAGTTCGAGAATCGAGGCTGTTACAATAGTAAGCTGAACGTTAACTCTCTTGCTTCGTCACAATCCCTGCATCTAGAGTTTATTCATCGTTGGATCCCTTCGCTTATTTTGTTTGGGGAATTCCCTTATTATTATTTGTGATGCGTTTCTTATTGTTCCCTATTTATCTTCCGGGAATGTCCTGGGAGGAATCAATGTGTGAAAATGGAAAAGATGATGGCATTTTCGTATTCTTTAGATTCCTATTCTTCTGCGAAGTGTGAAAAAGGATCTAGTTAACCCGGTATAGTATTAGGACTGTTGTTAGTCATGTCTAATTGCAGTTTACTTACCATCAGATAGGCACATGCACATGCACAAGCACATGTTGTGCTAGATAAGAAAAGAAATAAATTAAAGCCGGACTTTTAATAAAAGTTCGGTTTTAGATAAAATAATATAATGCCGTCGTAGTGTAGCGGTTAAAGACCGTAGACGCAGAGGTACCGGGTTCGATTCCTGGTCAGTACACAATAATTTATTGGTGATTTTTCCCAAGTTGGTACGCTGGAAACATTAGATCTTATCACTTGTTATGATAGGCCTATAGTACAGTTGGCTAAGTGTAAATCTGTTTATTTAAAAAGCGTGGTGGTGGTCTGACCACCTTGGAAGTGATACGGTCGTGATTATACTTTATTTATATTATATTATATATATATTATTAAATGTATTTATTTAAATTAATAAATATTATTGTGTCCCGACCAGGAACCGAATCCGGTACCTCCTAGTACCATAAATTTGATGAATATTTAGTTATATTTCTCGAGTTTGTTACGCTAGAGACATCGAGTAAAGTTGGCTAAATGTGAATCCGCTTCTATATAAGCGTGGTTTCTGACCATCCCTCAAGGGATATGGTCGTGATGTTTCTTAGGAAAAGTTGATTGTTTCTATCAATAGAATAACATATTACTCTAAAGTAAGAGCATACAAAGTCAGCCTGTATGAAAAGGATAAATAAAACAACATTTTTCGTATTATTATTGTAGTTTTTATTTTAAAATAAACATAACCAATAACATTTATTACATCACAGGAAAAGGGTAAGTTCCAAACACAAACCACAATCATTCAATGTCCACAACACTATTCTGGAGGTATCAGTTATAAACCATGCGATAGTTCAACGTGTTTACAATGCAGTATTTTTTTAATTCCCGCGCTACAAGTTTAGGCCTGATTCAACAGAAATACGACTATATTTCTTTAAAAGAATAGAAATGTCGCTTCATATGCTACCTTGGAGCAACGCGGCCACGTTTGCTTTCTGTGTTGCTCGCAACAAAATCCCAAACTACATACTTCTACATAATTGTTATAGGTATTATTGACCTAGAAAAATGGTAGGTACAAACCTAGTGCCATCGTTATTGAATCCTATGTTCGACTTGTCACTGTAAGCGCTTATTTTCACTTTTTTCGACGACCAAAAACAAGGACGTGGGTTTCACAACGAATGACTGATTTTACTGCAAATGATTTTTATTTCCGTGTAGGACAAATAAAGCAAATTGTCCATGGTCAAAAATGTTTTAAAATTTTGCAGCATTCCTTTCTTTTTTATTTCATATTACCTTCTGCATCGTCGTGATTTAATGGTACAAATATCTGTTTTTTAATTGTTCTTATATCAGTTATATTAATTATTATATTTAATACTTTTTAGGACTTTGTTAATGATCATTTTGTTAATTATATAAATTATTATTAATAATTATTTTATAATTAACAAAATTATATAGAAGACGAAATATCGTTCGAGTAGCATTGGAACGTTGTAAACCTTTTTTTCGCTTTGATTTGCTTTATGCAACGAATGTTTGGATTGGCTTAAAGCGTCCTCGCTTTGAGGTAACGATTTTCCAAGTCAAACACGCTTGAAATTTAGGCCTTAAAAAAAAAACTTGTCTATGGTCATATGGTTGTCAGGTTCAGGTAGTAATCAAAAGGCGATTTTACTGAATTTTGCTTTGAAGCGAAATATAAACGCTACTAGAACACTTGTCTAAGCTAAATTCAATAAAAAATAAAGCGCGCTTTAAACATCAAGTCGAACATGAAGGTAGAAAATGCGTGTTGTGAACATCCAACAAAATATTAATGCTTAGAATATTATAATGCTACAGCCTATTTTGAAATTATTAACTTTTAAATACATTTTCATTAAATAATTTAATCCCAAAAATAAATAAATTACTGTTCAGTTAATAAATAAATAAAACATACAAATAGGTACATAGGCCGAAATTGTGCGTTATAAATGTATTATTTTATTCAATATAATTACGAATAAATTACCAACTATGGATGGCTCCACTATATCGCACACTGAGTAACTGTCAAATATGTTTATAAAAACTTCATCTAGCCAAAAATAGTTCTAGAAATCGCCTATTACATTAAAATATAGTAAGAGTGGTGTTTAAATGTTTTAGAAATAATAAAAAAACTGTTGGCAAAGTAGTTACTATTATCAAGGTATTCAAAACGGTGACTTATGCGTAAACATAAATTAAAATTAAAATAGACAAGCTTTTGCATTCGACTCGCTTGCACTATCGGAAATATTCAAAGATTTTTTAAATTAAGATTTCTGAGAAATGTAGTCTATTAACTTATTAGGAAATAAAAAAAAACGTAAAGTATCATCACGACCGTTTCCCTTTCGGGGTGGTCAGAAACCAAGCGTAAAGAAGCTGATTCACATTTAGCCAACTTTAATATAGCAAGCTCGTCGATATCTCCAGCGTGCCAAACTCTAGAAATATCACAAATAAATTAAATATTAATTAAATGTATTTAGGGATTAAAATTGCTGACATTTTTTTTTTTGCTATTTTTATCTGTCTAAAATAAGGTACCTATACGAAAATTAAAACTTTTTTTTTTATACTGAACACGACATGTGAAATCGCGCATACCTGATGGTAAGCAGTACGCGAGGTCCAAGAATGGGAGCAACTGACGCCGGTCACCACGACCGACATCAGTCTCTACCACTATGCCGGCCTAACAAGAAAAAACACTTCGCTTGAAGGACTCCAGGTTATAAGAGTGGGGAAACACACTGGCTAGGAGAGCATTCCACATCTTCAGCGTGCGACAGATGTAAGAGTCTCCAAATTTATGAGTACGCGTAGGGATAGTGGGTAAGGTATGTGGATGCATATTTTGGGCCTGTGCGTGTGGTTCGGTTGCGGAATAGAGAAGAAGGGATAAGGTTATGGAGCTCCTATGTCCAAAATATCGGTAATTGTATTTCCTACAAAGTTGATAGACCACATTTCTCAAAAGTACACTAAGACTTGGAACATCTTTAAAAATATTGGATTGTGCGAGCGAGATGGATGCAATAGGTGGTAGGCGGAATAATGGTGGTAATTTCCTCAGTCTGTTGGGGCAGGGAAGTATCCACCGTTCGGACCGATAAATCCAGTAAAGTGTATACACACGTTTCGGGATCAGGCTCGAATTGCCTTTATGCCCAGTCAAGCCGGCATAGGGACTGATGTCAGTCATGAGTGTCTGATTTCAGTTGCTAACATTTATGGACCATTAGGTGAGGGCAACGTCATAAGTCATGCTAGTTTAAAAAAAAAAATAACGGTAAACGATCGTCGTGAGTTTGGGTAAGTGTGGCATATAAATACGAGGGATGAACTTTAAATGATGACCAATTATTGTAGCGAGTTGAAACTTCCATGTAATTTTGTCGTAATTTTATGCAGTAATTCTAGGAGATGCTTGATAATATGGATTTGTACTAAGATCATTCCTAAACTACAATGAAAAATCGGTGATATTGATTTGTTCAGTGTTAGTGTTGCTAGGTTAAAAAAAAAAAAAAAAATATCAAAATGAATCATAATTGGAATGCTTGGAGAACTTATTTTTTGATTACTATTTTTATTTTACTATATATATGTATATTATTTAGCTGTGTTTGTTATATAGAAAGTGTTTTTAAGCTTATCCCTAATCTCCTTTAAAAAAAAATATTTTTTGCAAAATCTATGTTTAATATTTAAGTGGAAACTTTGCTGGATTGTGTAACTTTTAGAATTGTTGTAATAAATAAAATAAATACCACATATAGTCCTTGCCCAGTCACACAACTGTACCACCGTAGTTGGGAAAAGAACAGAAAAACAACTATATAATAATTGTTTAAGAGAGTGCATGTGTGACACTGCATGTGTGACACTGCATGCGTGACACTGCATGCGTGACACTGCACGCGTGACACTGCATGCGTGACACTGCATGCGTGACACTGCATGCGTGGCTAGTTCAGGAGTGTTTCCATACTTTAGAGGAATACTATTAGTATTCTAGGCAACACAAAGGCTTTTGTGAAGTAAATTACCAAAGAAGCAACGCTGAGTTCTTTAGTCACTTTACTTCTATGACAGTTGTTGTAAATGTTTGCATGCTTATGGCGAAATATGTGTTTTAATGTTAATAAGACCTTATTATGTTTGTTACCATGTTTCCTGAAAATTAAATATTTCATTCATTTCATCTACGGTTACAATTACTACTGTTTTATGAATTATAAGCAAAGTTTACACTTTCTCTATATCTACATTTACCCCAACTCACCTTATATTAAAAAAATCTATTTTGTGATTACCATATCTGCTATTGTCGTTAGTATGAAAAATATAAGAAATTAAACCACATGCAAATTTGACTTATTTCGAATTCGAGGTATTTGAACGTTGTGGTAGAACTATGACATTTTTTTTTGACGTAAACACAAAAATCAATATTACTTTTTTTTATAAAAATGGACGTTATAATTTTGGCTAGATAAATAGTAGGTAAACTATAATTATGACATTACAAACGGTTAACATCAAGTCAGACTATGGTTACTTACATTATAAAGAAGAACAATTTATTTGCGCCCGCCATTTTGAAAACCATCGATAAGATAGAAGTTCATATTGGCTTGGATTTCAACCATTGAATGAGCTGTTCTTTTACCCAGGTTCTGTTATTTCTAAGTAAATACAAGTTTGGTACGAAATAATAAAAATACAGAAACAGTTTTCCTTGCAGATTGCTTTCCCATTTATTGTAAATACATTCAACAAACAGGGTAAACCATTAACAGTTTACTAGAATCTGTCAAGCAGCTGGTATTCTGCTGCATAGTCTTTAATTAGCAGAAGAAGAATCAATTTTCTTTAATATTTAAACTGACGTGACTCTGGCATAAATGTTCATAAGGGAACGATTGCCATAAAAAAAATCATCATTCTTAATAATTTAAATATTGAGGTGTTACAAATGCCTGTAATAGGTTGACGTAAATAAATATATTTTGACTTTGACTTATTCAGCGTTAAATGTTAAGTTTTTATTTACCAATAGAACGAAAATCAGACAAAAAATAAAATGTCAAATATGAGGTATACGTAAATGAAAGACAAAAATGGCGCGCACAAATAATTTGTATTATTATACGAATCTAAAGATATGCATATCTAAAAACGGTTAATATATCAATTCTACAACTAAAATTATCTTTTTACAATATTAATAATTGAAGTAAGCGAAGTTTAATGCTATACTTTTTAACTATGATAGTGATTAATTGATATTTATAATAGTAAAGCTAATAATACTGTATTTGTTATTGATTAAAAGATACATCACAAACAAATAATCATTATGCAACATAGGCTGGTAATTTTTTTTTAAATTTATTTATGGACATGGTACAGAATACATAAGTCCTAAACAATTAGGCTGGTTAATCTGCCAAAGGATATTTTTTGTTGTGTTCTCTTCTACCGATGGTATATGAGTGAAGTGATAGGGAAGGCAAAGGGTCTAGCCCATACAGCCAAGTCTGACGTAATATATCTTTCTTTTTTATGAGTTAATGAGGTTATCATCAAATTCCAGATATTGTAGAATTTGATGCTTTTCTTGGAGTCACTCGCGGCATATTAGTGCAAACACGTCGGGTATAATATGGGAGTTCACACCGCGGGAATTTGACTAACCACTTTGACGAACAATATCCACAGTAAATTAATTTACAAAACAAAAACTTGCACTTGACATGTCCGCGCAAATAGGATTAATTTACTGTGGATATTGTTAGTTAAAGTGGTGTTGTTTTGTGCTACAATGTGAATGGAAAATGATAAATTGAACTTTAAATATGGGGCACAAGACGCAGTTTATTTTTAGCGGTGTTCCCGCACTGTGAGCCCCCATATTATACCCGACGTGTTTGGGGTATAATGCTTCGAGTAACTAATTAAATTCTGCAACATCTGGAATTTGATGATGACCTCATTAACTTAAGAAAAAAGATATACTACGTCACACTTGGCTGTATGGGCTACAACCTTTGCCTTTCCTATTATCTCATTTATCATCCATCGGGAAAAGAGAACACAAACAATAAATCAGGTCTCATTGGAATGCAATGCATTTTTAATCAATTACATAATTTCATAAATACAGAAAACTACATTTAACAATGGTAAATGAATATAAAAGAGCTAACACTTAAAAATCAGCATTATTCAATATTGTAGCAATAAAATGAAGAATATATGAAAAATTATGGCAAGAAATAGTTTTACAATATATTTGGATAAAACAACCTAACCGCTTACATTAATAAATTAAATAAATTTATACAGTCGGCCACACGCTAAATTAAAATGTATCGATATTACATGTTAATAACTAAACTAAAAATAAATAAATAAACACAATTAAACACAATTAAAAAAAAAAACACATGCAAGTAATATTCCCTTTTCAGTTAGATTAAATATTAATAGGTCACTGAGATCTGCTCATCTACTAGTCTTCTGCTAAAAGCTTCTTCTGCTTCTAGCAGTAGTAGAACCATTCAAAATAATTTAAATAATGATGTTTCACAAATGCATGTTAAAATATGTATACGTGAATAAAGATATTTTCATGGTTAAGCTTTTAGTTATTTACGGCTGAAGGACTTGTTTCCATTGCCTGAATACGATATTAAAAAAAAAAGAAGTACTTAGCGCCATTTTACACGGACATGTCAAATCCAAGTTTTTGTATTGTAAATTACTTTACTATGGATATTCAAAGTCAAAGTCAAAATATCTTTATTCACGTAAACCTATTGGCATTTTAAAATTGTTAGTCAAAAGGACACAAGTTGCAGATTATTTTTATTTTTGGGCGATTTTTTTATTGGCGTTTGGCCGACTGTACATTGGCTTAACAACAATAATTACTTAATACATGAGGTACATTAACACTTGTGACTATAATGGCGATGCAACATCCAAGATACACCTATCACTACTTATACAGGCACACTTCCGAACACCGCGACAAACCGACAAAAAGTGTCAAAATATTTTTTTAAACTGTATCCATGGCCTAGCACGGAATGCCTAAGATTTTGACATTACTGCCAGACGTAATCGATCTTAGGCGATTGTGCACTTCACTTCACCCCGCGGATCGAACAAAGCTTTATATTTAAATTATTTGTGACATTTCTCGAATCTGATAGATACCTAGGGATAGCTTGCTACATGTAATGAAAGGCCATTATAGTACAGTTGGCTGAATATGAGCCCTCTCTTTAAAAATAAGCGTAGTTGCTTATTACTTGAAATATCTTGCACTGGTTGCACTTAGCCAACTTTATTACATTTATCTAATCGGTGTCTCTTGCGTACTAGATTTTAGAAATGTCACAAAATAAATCTATCTTTGTGTTATGGTTAGACCACGGATGCCGTTTTTATTGTTTTTAATTAACATGAGAAATACCTGTGCCTTATCACGATTATCGAAAGGGTGCCATAAATAATATAAATTGTACTTAAACAAATATAAACACTGCACTTTTTATCATAAATTAACACTACGCGTAGATAAAAATGCATTTCATGGATTTTTACATCTCTCCTTTTTTATCCTGGAAATAGTAAATATTGGAGATTTGTTATACTGCTTTAATATGCAAGAAAAATGCGCGGTTCCCAAATAATATATCCACAAATAGTGTATAACTTAACGTGATAATAGAGTTGATTGGTTGATAATTTCCTTGATTTCTCGTTTTCCTTGCAAATCTTCGGTGCAAAAGCAGCTTTACTTAAAGTAAAGGAACACATGTCGCTGATTCTACGCCAAAACATGTATGTATTATGTTAGGTACTATCTATCATGCGCCATCTATCGTGATATAGAGGGCAGTTATACACCCCAAGTTGGCGATGTTGCTAGAGTGAATATCTAATAAATACCAAAAATAATACACATTCGAGTTTTTGGCATAGGGACAACGATATTGGTCTGAATGGTTATTTGACATAATTTTGTCCTAAAACATTATTTAAAACATCTGTCGCAGAGATATGAAAACTACCCAACTATAGTTTATATGAAAAATCTATTGTGTAACAATTATTATATGGCAGTGACAGTCAGTTCTGATTAAAATTAACATTATGATTAAAGCCTAATTACACCGGATGCGTTCACGTAGACGTATACGGACAACATTATGACGGACGTCACAACACCAGCGGAGTGAGGCAAAGTGCACAATCGTCCGAAATCGTATCGTCAAAGATCGATTGTCAGAAATGTTAATAGCTAGGCGGATTTTCCAATTTTTTTTTAAGTGTCTTTAAAGTACATTGTACAGAATACATCAGCCTTAAACACGTAATTTATTTATATAAATATGTTCATAACAGAGTTCATAACCGAGTTGGGGATCATCAAATTCCAAGTGTTGCAGAATTTGATGCTTTTCATGGAGTAATTCACGTCAATATCGTCCAAACACGAAGGGTATACGGGAGTTCACAGCGCGGGAAAACCGCAAAAAATAAAGTATAACTTCTGCCCCATATACTCGTATAGTCCAATTTAATGTTTTCCATAATTATTCACAACGTAGCACATTATTAAACAAAATAACACCAATTTTGACTAACAATATCCACAGTAAACTAATTTACAAAACGATAAACTTGGACTTGACATGTCCGTGCAAAATGGCGCGAAGAACTCCCCCAAAATTTTGACATATCTGACAGACATAATCGATCTTAAACGTCCGAAAACGTATCGGACGATTGTGCACACCGCCTCACCCCGCTGACGTGTACGCAAGTGGTTTGACGTCTTTTATAAAGTTCCCACATACAATAATAGGGAGGCCCTACGTCACGTTACGGACACAATATCGAACGCGTCCTTAAGCCGCTGTTGACAGTAGAGACCTATTTGTGTCAAACGGGTTCAAGGGAATTTATATTCTTAGTTGTGTAAACTCTTCAAACCTCGAAAGACATAAATGTTACTATTTTAAGGTTAATATATTTTAGGCCTCTATCTAGTAAGCGTCGCGAACTAATCATAAATCCATGTTGTAACTCTTGTCCTAAGAGAAACTTAAATGTGGTATTTCTATATTTAGTCGTTTATAGTGACAGTGCTAATATTTTTTTTTCTACAGAGAGCAATATACCAATTTAATAACAATTAACACATTTGCAAATAAAACTTTTTTGGGAACGTTGCCATTTACTATACAAGTTATTTACGATTTTGAAAATTGAATTTAATAAGACGCTATTCCATTATTGCGCATATTTTATGCGGATCAATCAACTGGCTTCCTTTTGGAAGAGGCATCACCCCAGATGTGTCCTGCACGACACCGATGATCCACTGACGACGAGGCTCAATCTTCTGATCAGTCCTCTGGCCGCCAACCTAAGGACAGTCGGAAGGCGACCCTCCCACCGTTCCATTCGCCGATCCCAGCCGCCGCTGTCTTCGTCCCTCATTTCTCCCTCGATGGCTCTACCGCAGACCCCAGACCGTAGACAGTAGGCGAACGAGTGCCTTCACCCCGTAGCCACGACTCAGACTTGCTGTTAAGGCACACAGGGCCAACAGTGAGAGAGAGACGGTTTATAGGGTTTTAGTCCGTAGGCGCCTTGGGGTCTCTTTATGAGGCCTCACAGTGAATAGGACATGCGACTTCTGCGAAATCCGCGTCTTTAAAAATAATGATAAAAAAACTAGACCGAATGAGCTTTAAGTACTACAAATGTCAGAAATTGCAGAAATTATTTTCCCATATATTTTGTACCAAAAAACGATTAAACAACTCAAAATATGAATTAGTCAGGAATAGCGCCTTTATTTACTGTATACTTGAGCTGAGATGCACCAAAATGAAGTGTGTGAAAAAATTACGTCGAATGTATCTGTTTTATTTTAAAGGTCAACTGGTACAATCGACGCCATTATTAACTTTAATCGTCACAATTACAGAGACTAAATTTTTGTGCAACTCAGGGTTAGGGTGAGCTCTATAAAGCGTCATTGGACTGTACTAGCATGCTTACATTAAATTACAATAACTAGAATGTAACAGAAAACATTATAAGTTTTTGCAAATCGTTGATTTTTCATTCCTGCCTTTTATTTAAGTCGGTTTGAGATACCCAAATTTGCAAATTTACTGTTTAATAAAGTCGTAAGAACGCTTTATAGATGTCAAGTATAATGTCAGTAATAAAATAATGTACTGGCAGCTGTAAAAACAAACGCATTGGCTTGTAAAATTTAAAAAAGCAACGTTCCAAATTCAAATTGACGCGCGCCTACCGTCATTACGCGGTATTTAGTCGCAGTCGATCGCGCGTCGTTGCAGACGACGGATGCGTCTGTGCCAGTCGTCGCGCCACTCCAGAACCAACGTACGTTCTCCTACGGCCAAACCAGGGGCTCCTGATTGTGCTCCTTCTTTTTCCACTCCCAGGATTAAATATTGTCTGCAAAAAAAGGTTTTTGTTCAATACAACTAATAAATTTAAGATTCTAGTATCTAATAAAGGCCTTGTCCTGATTAAACATTGTCCATAACAGTACTTCATGGTTGTACAATTTCGTATGAAGGTTTCTTAGATATTTATATAGTCATTATTATTTGTTTTTTATATTACCTTGCAGTTATGTTTGCTGTTAATGACCTGCCCATTAAGACAATGTGATGCAATTATTTGTTTTAAATTGTGCCTAATTTATAGATCTTCGGTTTGTGGTTTTTCTATCATATTTATATTATTACCCAGATTTTAAACTTTAAACTTAAATTTGGCTTGCAACAAGTTTGAAGTATCAGCCCGGTCAAACATACGTTTGGCTAGGCCGACAACAAACGCCTCTATAGGAATCTTCAATTATAGAATTTCTTACGAACCTCGGATTTTGTCACTGTTGTTTTGTCAAGAAAGTAATATGCTGGCGCAGTATAAGTAAGTCGGGAGCGGATAAACCTGAGTTTGTCACTTATTCTTATTTACTTAACTTATTTCGTCTACCGCCCACTTTGACCGAATGTAACTAATCGAAGTTGTGAAATAGGTAGGTTTTAATTCCAGTGAAATTTAAAATATAAATTCCGGGTTTATCTATCAACAACTTATACTTATTGATCGTAGACGTAGCTGTGAAGGGGCAGAGTTACCTTGCCCATTATTTGTAAATATAATAAATCGATTTATCTAAAACAGTACTCACTTATTGGTCTTGAGTTTGGGACACTTGCAGGCGAGATCTCTGGCGCGTACGAACAGGGGAATGGTTCCTCGACGCAGTCGACTCCGGGGCCCGCGCTTGTACACGGCCTGCACCGACAGTTGCCATCGGATCCACCCGCCCGCTGCGCCTGCGCTGGCCGCCTCGCGAGTTACCTTGCCCATTATGACTGGGGATAAAATAAATAAATTTTACGACGCATTATGTAATTAAATTAAATTAAATATATTTTATTTCAGGAATCTAGAAACCCATAATTAATTTATAACAATAATTCTTATTTTACTCTAAACTATAATCTAAATAAAGTTATAATTAACAATGTCAAACGACCTTATGTCAAAAATAGCTTTAATTATGTCGTTATCCGATTGTCTCAATCGGTCCACAAAAGAGGCGTACCGCTTGCGGAGTATGGCAAAAAAGTCGTCGACTGTGTTCTCAGCAAATATTCCAGACTCACTACACCTCCAGGGCAACTTTAGAATGCATCTAAATGCATTATTATATTGTACACGAAGCGTGTTAAAAGCACGCCTCGTGTACAATTTCCAGAGATGACTGGTGTAGAACGCCTGGCAGTATGCAACGTAATGAGCGGTAATGGCTCGAGTGCCCGGTTGTAAGAACGAAGTGGCTCGAGCCCCAGAATATCATCATCATCATCATCAGCCTGTGTCTCTCCACTGCTGGATATAGGCCTCCCCCAAGGCTCGCCACTTCACACGATCTCCTGCCACTCTCATCCAACCCCCACCAGCGACCTTCCTTAGGTCATCTGTCCATCTAGCGGGGGGTCGACCCACTCTGCGTCTTCCCGTACGTGGTGTCCACTCCAGAACTCGTCTACTCCATCGTTCATCGGTTCTACGACATACATGTCCAGCCCATTGCCACTTCAGCTTACTAATTTTGAAGGCTATATCGGTAACTTTGGTTCTCCGACGGATTTCCTCGTTTCTAACTTTATCCATCAAAGAAATACCAAGCATAGCTCTCTCCATAGCCCGCTGAGCGACCTTGAATTTGTGGACGAGACCCACTGTCTGTGTCCATGTTTCTGCTCCGTACGACAGCACTGGAAGAACGCACTGGTTGAAAACTCTCGTCTTCAGACACTGGGGTATGTTTGATAAGAAGATGTGGCGCAGTTTCCCGAATGCGGCCCATCCTAGCTGAATGCGTCTGTCGGCTTCTTTGCTGAAGTTGGCTACGAATGTACCAATGAGAAATACACTTTTCTTACGCACTTTGTTAAGGATTTACAACACCACGTTAAGCCGTCGGTCTTTCCATTAATACAAATTTGTTGATTTGTTAATAAATAATAAATTCTCATTAAAGATTGACTTCAGATTTTTCAATCCTTCTGGGCAGAGCGTGGCGAGTGTAGACCAAACAGTGGAGGTCTATGATTCTGTGTTCTAGAGGCTGTGATTTAAAATACGTCCCATCAGATATAGTCCCAAGGAGTATGGTTAAAAGTGACTTGATTAATTGTAATTTGTGACCGGTTGTCTGTGGTCATCAAATCGCACTTGGCTGGATTATAGCCACATCTTTTTATGAGAAATCCGCTCAGCTTTAGTTAAATGATAGATAGATAAATTCTTTATTGCACAAAAAAGTAACAAACATTCCAATGTACATTCTTCTTCTTCTTACGGTGCCATCTCCTATCGGAGGTCGGCTATCATTAAGGCGATTTTGATTTTGTTGGCCGCTATCCGGAACAAGGATCTGGCGCTCATCCCGAACCACTCCCTGAGGTTTTTGAGCCAGGAAGTGCGTCTTCACCCTGGTCTTCTGGAGCCTTATATCTTGCCTTGCATGACGAGCTGCAGCAATCTATACTTTTTATTGCGCATGATGTGTCCCAAGTACTCCAACTTCCTTGTACATAGGCGAACTTAATGTCTAGGCATTTTCTAACAGCTAATCTTTGGGAGGGTGAGAAATACATCATACATATTGTCATGTTATGCGGTCTTGTTTTGCTTTTCATGTAAGTGCTTGGTGAGCAAATTTTTTAAAATGTTGAGTGAAGGTGCCTTTCGTATAGCGAGGGGAAGTCTGTTCCACTGGCGAGCTGCAGATACAGTAAAAGAATGATTGTGTTAATGGACTTACCGTAGTCTCGGCTGCAGAACTTGTTGAGATTGAGGGTCCTTGCGCCGGCGCGGCACCGACCGCATTGATCCCCCCCTGCTGCACGTCAATTGAAACCTTACTCAATGCAGTTGACAAATATAAAATTTTAAAGCAAGACACTGTTTAAAAATATTATTTTATAAAGATTTGTCTGTTCTGCTGAGAACCTCAAGCTGCGCAAATACGCCAACCTCAGTACAGGTTACGAATTTGCGCCGTTTGGGGTCGAGACGATGGGCCCATGGGGACACTCAGCCAAGCGTCTGGCCAAGGAGTTGTCCAAACGGCTAACGGAAAAGTCTGGAGACAGGAAGGCTGGCAATTATTTCTGCCAACGTATTAGCTTAGCTATACAGAGGGAAAAAGTTGCCAGTCTTCTTGGGACTATCACTGAAGGGTCGTCTCTAGAGGACATTTTTTACTTATAGTTTATTTTTTATTAGGTTTAGTTTATATTTATTTTAATTTTCACTTTTAAGTAGTTTTAATTTATATTGTAATTATTTTATACTGTTTGTATATTACTTCAAAGAATAGTGAAAACAAAAATATGGCACTTAAAATAACAATATAATAAATTTAAGTAAGCAAGTCAAGAGACTGATAGGTCTTCTGAAACAGTAAACTAAACCCGAATCTTAAAATCTTAAATCCCGTTCTTCTTGCTTTTCTGAAACAGTAAACTAAACCCGAATTCTAAAAAAATATAAACATTGTACTGATGAAATTGTGAGGTAAACAAGCAAACTATCTGTAAAATAAATTAAAGATATTACACAAAAATACCACAAAAGAAAATATATAACAAAAAAGTAATTTATCATTCTGATATCCGCCGTTGATCAGAAAACAGTTGGAAACAACTTGGCAGAAAATGACGACGATTGTACTAGCTAAGGGGGGTGGCTTTAAGACGTTCGGTTCCGGTTCCAACTTGTGAAATTGACATCGGACCCTTGCCGATCCGTGTGACGGATTTGTGGCCAGATTCTTTACCACGGTAATGATTGTGACAATTTTTGTGGCCAAACCCGAAACGAGAGTCATCGCTCAGCCACCGTATTCGCCAGATTTGGCTCCATGTGACTTTTTACTGTGCAATTAAGGATTTATAGTATAACTATAGTTAGAGTTTTAAACAAATGGTACATTGCACAGTAATATATAGTAGAGGTAACATTAGTCCTATCAATGAAAGTAGCAAGACTACTATAATTTTTTATCATTCAAGTAGTACGAGAATAGCTAAAAATGTATGATGTCCTTTATCTTGCAGTGTTTTTTAATTATAAATAATAATAATAAATATTTTCAGACAGGTCACACAGCGCCATCTAATTTCCGTGGTAAGCTACAAGGCTTGTGTTACGGAAACTAGATGGTTGATAAACTACATATTATACTTTTTTTTTTGTAAATATATACATATTATACATATAAACACCCAGACCGAGACAAATTATACAATGTACAACTTGCCCCCGGTGGGAATCGAACCCACGACCTCCCGAGTTTACGGCAACGTTTGTTACCACTAGACCACGGAGGCGGTCAATTATCCTATAATTGGGGTAATTTTTTACACCTGGCAACATTTATTTTTAAATGTTAGCGTCAGTTTTTGAGTACATTTAATAGTTCATCCAGTGAAGCGTCATGAACCAATCATAAATATATCTAAATAAATCTACAATTAAAAATAAGCGCAAAAAATTAAAACACACTTATGCTCACGTTTTACTGTTAAAACTCGCAACCCTGTTCCGACAGAATGTTTCAAAGTATAAAACAAAGTTCTAACGATAACGGCTGGACCGATTTTTGTGAGCTTTGATTTGTTGATGTTGTCTCCACCCAAAACACCAGAATATCGAAGAAATCAGAAAAAAAAAATTGTAGTAAATTTATTTTGTCATATATTTTTAATGCTTTTTTTTGCTGCTTATTTGATGATATCTCAAGAACGGTATATCTTATTTCGTTTTTTTTTCGTATCTTGACTTTCTTTACAGTTATCTATGTGTCTATTGAATAACAGTTACCAGCTTACTACACAGGCGATGCCGGTTCAAACAGTTTGATAATACCTCTGGCCATAAATATTGTTAAAACGGGCATACACACTACGGTCCACCGGAGAGGTCTGCCTATGCAGGTATGCCTGCGCAGATAGTCCGGACCGTGTGTGAGAATAGAACTGTGCAGGTTTTTGAACATGATGCCAACCAAACAATGTTATCAATTTAATAATTTATTTATTATATTTAAATAATAATTGTAGCTTAGTGCTATAAATTAAATTAGGTAAGTATCTCACTTATATTAGGATACTTATTTTAGTTCAAACATTTTCTGTTCATTCCTTTAGGTCGACAATGCTGCCAACATTTTAATATTACAATTGAAAACCAGTGTTGCCAGAGTTAATTAAGTATGTGCCTAATAGAAAAGAAACGATGTTTTCCTTGTAACAATATTTATGGCCAAACTATGTCTATGTGTATATGAAGCTTATTGAGTTTTAAACAATATTACGAGTATATCAACTGTAATTGTTGGTGATATTGACAGTCCGTTAGTTCAAGAAACAGAATACGTATAAAATGTTGTCGTTTATTATAGTTTTATCAGTAAAATGTGAGCGTGCTTTTATGATGCGAGAGTGCAATGATTCACTTACTACTTACCGCGTGCCGGCGCCGCGCCCTCGCCCGCCTCCATGGCCTGCACCGCCTCCACCACGCGCGGGATACCTGATGGAGACACAATTATAATATAAATAAGTATTCACATACATTTAAAACAATCATGACAACAATTAGTCATTGTGAATCCCAAATAAAATAAAAATGTCACAATTACATTTGTGTTAATAAAAAACTAAAATATTAACAATAAAATTAAAAATAAACTATAACAAAAACACAAAACCTTATTTAAATATAAACCGTCTCCGCGCGGTATGGTGACAGGCAGGAACGCTGGCCGCATTTCCTCGCTAAATCGCTATACTAATTGCGAGGAAATAACCAGCCCTCGTTTCACCAGAGCTGACAATTACACGAGAGGTGATGTTTTTTAAAAATGTTTTAGCGGCTTCGGTTGCGACTTATGCTTTTAGCGCTGAGGTGTGACAAAGCCAAAAAGCATCCCCGTTCCCGCCCCCAGGGGAGCAGCGTCATACCATCAGGTCTCTTGCCATGGCTGGAACCTCAATGGCGAACCCGTTGTATGGTTTCATTTAGGGAGCCATGACGTGAAAATCGGCCAGAGCTTTTTACTCATAAAAGACCGTGGACTCCAAAGCGGTCTGGCGACCACACTTTTTACCACCTCAATTTAGTAATTTATAACGATTTTACTAAAACAAATTTATGAAGGTAAATTTCCAAGCATTCCATGGATTCAACAGGACCATCGTATGTGAGTAAGGGATGAGCAGAATGGTGTCTCGGGCTTGCGACCGACAATAGGCTGGTTTACAAAGGAGGCAACCTTTTATATTTTATTGCGCTACAAGACGCTCACCATTCATCATTCTACTCCTCTCTCCCTACCCGACCAAATAGTGTATGATTCCGTTAATGCCGTCTTGGAAGCTCTTTCAATAAATATATTGATAGCAGACCTGCTTAGGCCCAATTCTTTCAGTAAGTTTATATATCTCCAGAATGTCTGTAATTTAATTCCCTATATAGTAAGTTGATAGTCAAAAGGACTTGAAAAATCTTCTAAAATATTGAATTGTGCGAGCTTTGCACGCAGCCATCTATCTCTAAACATATTTACAATGAAGTGGACAGAAAGAATTGCCTTCTTGTCTGCCCTTTTCGTCCCCACGGGCTCATTATGTGGACCTCAAACGGCGCCAATTTGTAACCTGTACCGAGATGGGCGTATTTATCATTAAACAACATCGACTTACGTATACAGGGTGCAATGTGGCTCCTGGACTGCTGGAATCCTTTGGCACAGCGGTTGCAGGTGGTTCCGGTGACGCCGTCCTTGCAAGGACACTGACCACTCGTCTGGTTGCATGTCTTCCCACTCGCCCCCACTGGATGACAGTCGCATGCTAAAACAAATAACCAAATTTCAATAATCCACACACAATAGTCCACTCAAGTCTGATAGCTGTGGCGCTAGTGTAGCATTTTAAAATGATACCAATGGAATTATATTTTTTCCCCACATTCAACCAACATAATCCCTTTGATACAAAAAAAATATATTTTAATTAATTTATTTATTATTTATACTTAGGTTAATTTGTACTACATATTGAATACTATAATATATATCCATGAATTTAGATAAAACTATATTATATACATATATTTTAAATTTCACTTGCATAAGAAAAAAAAAATAATGAATTAAATTTAATTAAAATTCGTGGCTGAACTAATAATTAAAACTATAAAAAATAAAAATAGTTATTTAAATACATTCATTTTAACATTGGGATTTTAACAGCTAGTTGCAGAAAGAGTGATTATAATAATCTCTGATCAATATTTTAATATACGCCACGTGATTGGTAGTTAGCTTGTGACTTTAGTTGGACCAATGACATGCCTCAAAACCATACGCTAACGATCAAAACATAATCAGTCTTTCTGAAAATCAACTCTTAATACATTAAGATATAACCTATTTGATTGGCTTTATCCAAGGAATCAAACGTAGTCACGTCTTAAACTCGGCCCAAATTACTCGTCCCAAATTACTGATCCTAAACCAACTGGACCCTCGTAAAGACGTATCAGCAATCCGTAGTGATAACTCGATTACTCAACAGCGTCAATTCATCCATTCCAATTCTCAACGCTCCTAAATTTGCTGCTCAAGTCATAAGCTGAGCGGTTAGCGGAATGTGTTATGCAAAGAAATAGTTTATTACTTTTAATATAGACTTATCAATTATATTTTTCATAGACCTCCCTTTTGCGTACCGTCTAAGAAGTTGTTTTTATTTTAACATCCTAATCATTTTTAAAATATCGGTTAAGTAATGACCATTTCATTCCTGTCATTTTTTTAAATTTCTCTAAATAAAGTCTTTTACGTTTGGACAGGATTTATTCGGATCTTTTCCTTTACTGCTATTGATCGCCTTTTTGGTACGATTACTATGTGGACGAACAAGGGCCTAATTCTGGCGCTTTTGACTTGCGTGTCGGTTCGAAATATTGGAATGAAAAGCGACAGATCTCTATAGAAAACTGTCAGTTTCATTCGAGCAAATCTAGCGGACATGCATGTCGAAGGCGCGAGAATCGGGGCTCAGATCTTTTTCTGTCACAAACAGAGAACGTATTCAATTATACCTATCAATAACCCGGTACACAAACATTCGACTAAGACTAAACGAATGGAGATGGCTGTATACTTACTTCGTGTAATGCTATTTCAGCAATTCGGTTCTTTTCATCACCCCACTTTAAAATCACAAGAATATTAACAAAGATTGGCGCGATAATAAGAACACATTAAATATCAATATGAGAAAAGGTTCCAAATTCAAATGCGAATTTATTGTATTTTTTCATGTAACAGACTATGTATTTATGTTATTTATTAAAAAATATGTAGGCAGGTGAGGTGAGAAGTAATAGATATAATAATCAGATAGCCTTTAGAATTAATTTAAGTACCTATATAAAATTATATATATATATTTATATTTAGTTTATTATACTATACATGATGCCAAATAATTCTTCGTCTGAGTCTGATGCTTTTTTCTCCTGTATATCAACAAGTTCCGACGACGAGTCTGATGTCAGTCAGGCTTCTGTTCATCTGGTGGATGCATTGCACAATACCTTCTCGACTTTCCCCAAGAATCTAAATGTCTGCCACATAAATGCACAAAGCATTCCTGGACACTATCCGGATCTCCTTGCCACGTTCGGTAGCAACAACATACACGCTCTACTTGTCTCTGAAACATTTCTTAAGCCAACTCTTCCTTCTACGTACTACCCTCTTCCTGGTTTTATTCTTATCCGTAATGACCGAACTGGCAGGGGATGCGGTGGTGTCGCAATTTACCTCCGCTCCAATATTTCGTTTAAAATTCTCTCCCAATCTCCTTCTTCCTATTCTGGTTCGTCAGAACATATCTTCCTGGAGTTAAACTTAAATTCTGTAAAATTTCTACTTGGAGTCGTTTACGCTCCCCCTACTGTTGACTACTTTTCTACATTAGAACTACTGCTCGAGTCTTACATACCCTCATATGATCACAATTTGATCATGGGGGATTTCAACACTTGTTTACATAAAGATGACTCGCGCAGTAGGAAACTGAAATTTATTACTTCTTCTGTCAATGTATCCTTTCTTCCACTAAACACAACCTTTCATGTAAACGAATCCAGTAGCCTTCTTGACCTTATCCTTACCTCCAACCCTGACAGGA
The DNA here is from genome assembly GCA_910589645.1 of Tinea semifulvella. Classification (NCBI taxonomy): domain Eukaryota; kingdom Metazoa; phylum Arthropoda; class Insecta; order Lepidoptera; family Tineidae; genus Tinea; species Tinea semifulvella. The sequence continues at coordinate 1,223,326 of OU342615.1, read as the reverse complement.
TATCTACACATGGACAATACTTAGCACCTGGTTTTTCTCACCATGATTTGATTTATGCTTCGTACAAAGTAAAAACTCCCAAATTTAAGCCTAAAATTTATCTTCAGCGTAACTTTGCCAAAATGAATCAGGATTTGCTTCTGTCTGACGCTGCTGCCATGAACTGGAACACCGTAATATGTAAAGAAACTGTTGATAACATGGTATCAGAATTAAATAACTTAATAATAAAGCTGTTCAATAAGCATGCTCCTATACGCCCAGTACGTATGAAGAGACCCCCGGCCCCATGGTTGGACGACAAGATACGAAGAGCTATGAGGTGGAGGGACTCTTTAAAGAGGAAATACAGGAAGTCTCACAGTCAGGAACACTGGGATAAGTATAAACATGCTAGGAATCGGGTGAATCAGATGTGTAGGAACTCAAAACGCCAATTTGTTCACGAATCTATAAAATCTTGCACACCTCAAAACATTTGGTCATTTCTTCGAACTTTAGGTCTTGGTAAGGTAAAGGCTGATAGTATTATTTCTTCCTCAATGGACATCAACGGTCTAAACCGACACTTCTCTAGTCCCTCTTCTTCTATTAATAGTATTTCTAAAGCTGTCGCTATTTCTCAAATTGATGCTTTACCCCTATCTTCTAGTAATACTTTTCAGTTCGAACCAATGTCAAGCTGTGAAATTAAAAAGATTATTCTATCCATAACCAGTAAGGCTGTAGGAGATGATAATGTGGGCCGTGTTCTTCTGATTCCCATAATAAACATCATTATTCCCTTCATTACCTATATTATAAACTTTTCACTCTCTACTGGACAATTTCCCACAGTGTGGAAAAATGCCCACATAGTTCCAATCCCCAAAAATACTAACCCTACCGATTTTAGTCATTTTCGACCAATATCAATTCTTCCCTTTCTATCTAAAGTACTAGAACGTGTAGTTCATCGCCAGTTTGCTACATTTCTTTCCCACAATAAACTTTTAAATTCTTTTCAATCTGGCTTTCGACCTTCACATAGCACAACTACTGCTCTCACAAAAATTACTGATGACATCAGATTTTCTATTGACAATAAAAAGCTCACACTCCTTACGTTGTTAGACTTCAGTAACGCTTTTAATTGTGTAGATTCTCACGGCCTTATTGCGTTCTCTTAACATTTCACAGAATGTGGCATTATGGTTCGACTCTTATCTTCGCGGGCGCCAGCAACGCATCCGGTTAGATGATACGTACTCGAACTGGTGTCCGGTTACTGCTGGTGTCCCGCAAGGTGGCGTGTTATCTCCCTTGCTCTTCTCTGTTTTTATAAACATGATCACTCAGGTAATACATTTCAGTTCCTACCATCTGTACGCCGACGATGTCCAACTTTCGCTTCACTTCAAGATGGACGATATACAAAATGCTATTCTCAAAATGAATAAGGATCTTGAAGCTATTAAAATACAGTCACAAAATTTAGGTCTACTGGTAAACCCTTCGAAGACGCAGGTGATGATCGCTGGCTCGAGGCAAATGCTGTGCAAACTGGACCATATACCTTTTACCCCATTAATGTTTGACAATGTGTCACTTCCTTTTTGTCAGCATGTGAAAAACCTAGGACTTCACATAAGCAGTGATCTCTCCTGGAATCACCACGTCTCCGAAATTTGTAAGAAAGTTCATGGCAGCATGCATTCGTTGAAACGCTTACAATATTTTATTCCTTTTAAGGCAAAGTTAATGCTAGTCAGTTCGCTGCTTCTTCCCATAATAGACTATGCAGATATCTGCTATCCCGACGTCACTGAAGAGCTACTGAACAAACTCGATCGTCTGCTCAATTTATGCATCCGCTATGTATACGGCTTGCGTAAATATGATCATATCTCTCATTTTCGTAATCAGTTGAAATGGCTCAATATCCGCTTTCGAAGATCTACCCATCTCCTCGTGTCTCTGTATGGTATCCTGAACAACCCTCATGCGCCTGCATATCTTAAATCCCGTTTTGAATACATGTGTGATACTCACAACCTTCCACTTCGCTCTTTACATAACAACCAACTTAAAATCCCATCCCACTCCTCTAGCAGATATTCAGATTCGTATACTGTGTCTGCAGCCCGCCAGTGGAACAGGCTACCACTCGCTATTAGACACGCGCCGTCTGTCCACGTTTTTAAGCGCTTGGTCACTGCTTTATTTCTAGACAAACAGGAGTCGTCATCAGGCTAAAAATATATATTTGGCATAATATATATGTGTATATACGTTTATTTATAGGTATATGTGTAATTTATGTAACAGTGTAAGTATCTATTAGTATGTAATGTGTGTAGTATATTCTATATTGTTAAACTTGATATCAGCACTACCCTTAATCTCACACTCTCCCAAAGGTTAGATGTTAGAAAATGCCTTGTAGGCATTAATCTTCGCCTTTGTACACTTATTTTGTGCAATAAAGAATTTAATATTAATAATAATAATATTATACGACTATTATGTGTTAATTATGTATGTATTTGCTTACTTATTTATATAATTTATAATTTAGTACATTGCCACATTTTAATTTTGGTAGTTTAGTAAGGATATGGTAATCATGCGTAACTTTAGGGTCACCTTGTCAAATGTGCAGACGCATTACTTTGCTCTATCATTCAGATTTGTGATGATTTTGTTTGTTATAGAATATGTGCTCATATTACAATCAATACATTTGATTTGATTTTGAATTATATGTTGACAAGGAGTTTAGTGAAAATCAGCATTTTAGGAGAAATCTTGCAGCATACCCTGACCTAAACGCTTGTAAGCTCACTCAATTCTTGTTTTGTTTTTCTTAAATATAATCATCATGAGAGTCATATCAGATGTTCCGGGAAAGACGAGAATCTATAAAGAGGTGTAAGAGAAGCAACATTCGATGCACGTAACAACAGGTAGGGAGTCTGGAACCTTTGTTATAGGTTAATTAGTACGAGCGGGGGTGGCGGAGGCCGCGGAATATGTGATTAGGCTATCAGGTCGTGTGCCATAAATTGTGGAGCGTCGGGAGGTCTGGCGTGCAGAGGTGTCAAATTTCGCTCAAGTAGAAAATTTTACCTCTGCCCGTGCAAAAATCCCTTTGGCGAGACTACGAACGAAGTCGTCCAGTGTTTCCATCCGCAAGTCGAGAAGGTAATATTTCTTATATATGTATTTTATTAGCTGTTGTGTGTTAACAAATATTTGCTTTATTTTTAAATAAAAAAATATCTGTCTTGCTACCCGCTCCCTCTTATAACTTGGACAGTTAAGGTAACAACTAACACCGTAACTGGATCCTGACGAAAGGTCCGCCCAATCAACACAAAGCTAATTCGATTCTCGACCGATGTCCAATTATTCGAACCGTGAACTGAAGTCTCAATGGTCTCAGAGTTACCGACGACAATATTAACTGTATTTTTTCTTTATGTTTATAGTTAACGCAAGCGTTACTCAAAATAATAAAAAACTGCCTCTGTGGTCTAGCGTGTCCGTGGATTTAGACTCGGAGGTACCGGGTTCGATTCCTGGTCAGGACAAAATTCATTTTTTTCTGATATTTGACGAGTTTTTCCAGAATAATTACGGATTGCAACACGATAACTTTAATAATATGACCTTAATGAGAGCACGTAAAGCCTTCGGTCCCGGTTCCACTAATACCAACTTGTGGAATCGTTAATAAAATGTCATTAAAGATTGACATGAGATCCGTTTCCGCCCTCTTCAACCCGTCTGGCCAGTGGCGAGTGTAGGCCAAATTCTCCAGATATGGACTGATATCGGTCGTCAGTGGCTGACGTTAGTTGTCATATCCATATCTTGTTTAGTAAAAAAACCTTTTTTAAACTCAATCCACTTTAAAAACTTCTCTAACAAGTAATGTCTCCCAAAACTTGTTCGTATTCAACTAGAAATAAAAAGGGCAAAAACTTATTTGAATGCAAAAGTTTGCTGACTTTCAGAGGTTTGAAAGGCTTTTGGAGAAATAGCTGAAATAGAGAAATGGCATAGACAACAAACATAAAATAGGCAAGGACCTAACAAATACCTGATATCACAGAAATTATTCATCGTTTTTGATATTTAAATAAAAGTCATCAGAATTAATTCTGATGTTAGTCCCCTGGGAACGGGAACGTGCTCTGGTGTCACACACCAGTGCGTCGACACCCTCGCCGCGTCGCATCTCAGGGGGACAGCGCATAAAGCGGGATCCGCGGCGTAAAATGCGGAGTCCAGCAAGCGGCACAAGTATGTAAGTATACTTAAAGATTACATATTTATGCCGTTTGCTGTAGAAACTCTGGGCCCATGAAGTCCAAGTGCAAAAAAGTTTTTAAAAGACAACACCGCGTCTTGTCGTCTCCTCCGGTGACAAGAGGGCTGGCTCTTTCCTCGCCCAAAGAATCAGTATTGCAATTCAGCGGGGAAATGCAGCCAGCGTTCTTGCCACCATTCCACGCGGACGGGATTCATAAAAACGGCTACAATTGCAACTCATTTTTCTAACGAGATGGATCCACTTCACATGTTATAAATGACTTATTAGCTGCTCTTCACGAATTATAGACAGAATGATAAGTCGACCTAACTCCTGCTGATATTTTCACGTGGAGCTACTTAAAAAGTGAAGTCTACAACCCTTTACCGCCTAATTTGGATGCTACAAAAAATCACAGACAAAATTAAAGGTATTCCTAGGTCGATGCTCCAGCGTGTGAATAAGAATTTTAGTACAAGGTTAAACGATTTTTTTAAAGTAAAACATTTTTTTTTTCACATCAAATTTACAAACTGATCTTACTTAGTATTAAACAAAACTAACTGCAATTAATACTGTTGTCTTTTATTTAAATATCATAAACGAAAAACATTCTGAGACTATAATTTCAATAATAACAATACAAAAAAACCTAAATTACCGCCTTCTATAGTCTGAAGTAGGAATGGGATATAATTGTCGCATAACCAGATCCCCCGTCAGATGAAAAGGTGAATAAGGTAGCTGATGGGGGCTGGATGAGGGTAGCAGTGGAGAGATAGACAGTTGATGTTGATTATACTCTATGATAGTCTCTAATATATACAATAATAACACAATAATAATATATCTCGTCCGTCAACGTATTTAAAAACCTTCTAACCACATTATTTCTTGAGAAACAGAATGTATGTCTCTCGAATTAACGAAATTGTTCTATTTATTTATAGTGTATGTTTATGTATGTATGTGTATTGTTTTTTATATTGTGTACGTAGGTATATGTATTTTTGAGTGCTATAAATGCGTAATTATGTTTATTTTACTAATTTAAGTTATTTTAATATTTTTCTTCATCCTGCCCATCACCTTACATGATCCCCAAGGTTAGCTGGTGAAGAATGCCTTATGGCGTTATAGCTCGCCTATGTACTAGGTTCTTAAGTGCAATAAAGTATTTAAATAAAATAAATACAATAGATATTATAAATACAATAAATGATAGATAACTACTACATACACTACGAGTTTAGAACACAAAGACCAAACAGTGTTCCAAAGAACATATCGCGATGATGTTCCGAGAGGTTTGTGTGTAATTCTGTCACATCCAACACTTTACGCACCTTCAAAATATCACCCCGTCTTTCGCAAGGCCCAAAACGGGAGACTTAATCCTAAAGAAGTACTCCTGGAGTACTGTTATCACTGTGTAACTCAAAACCTAATGGTAAGCGCAGTAGGTACGTAAAGTGGCAAGTGACGCCAGCCATCAACGACCGACATCAATCACTACCACTATACTGCCCTAACAAGTGCCTAACTTTTTTCCAATTTCCTTAAAGGACCACATCTTCAGCGTACTACAGATATAAGAGTTTTTAAATTTATATGTACGTGGGGTGCATATTTGGTTGTTTCAAGTGTTTGCCCGCTGGGATCCTGCCGGGAAAAACATGGGAATATTCCAATCCCTATTCTATTCCGGCCTAGACGACTCAATTGTTGTAAAATACAACATATATTCGTCCACGGTAGACCACAAGTTTCTATTCCCCGGAGTGCCGTGCCCTCTGCCCGCGCCATTTCACACGGACTTTTATTGCCCCAACAAAACAACAGGACCAAATCGAAAACTATAAAAAACTACCAAATAGTGTTAGGCTATCGACAAGATTACTCCTGATTCAACCCACACAAAATTCAACCCGCCTTACAAGAAATTTAGGGTTGAATGTAGACTGAGATTTTTAAAGCGTTTTTGTACGTTCATCATCTTCATTAAACTGCCTCCGTGGTCTAGCGGTTAAGTCCGTGGACTTAGACTCGGAGGTACCAGGTTCGATTCCTGGTCGGGACACAATAATATTTATTAATGTAAATAAATACATTTAATTAATATTTAATTTATATGTAATATTTCTCGAGTTTGGTACGCTGGAGACATCGACGAGTTTGCCACTTGTCATGATTGGCCTATAGTAAAGTTGGCCAAAATTGAATCCGCTTATTTATAAGCTTGGTTTCTCACTACCCCGAAAGGGAAACGGATGATACTATACTTTTATCATCTTCATTACAGCACCTAATACACAGAGCCCTAGGCCTGTTTTAATAAATAAATCTTAAGATCGATATCAAACTTGGAATGAAGTTGTCTCTTTTTAAATGTTATATCAAAAAAGAATGAAATTCAAAACCCAACTTCCAGAACATATTGCTGGCGGATTGAACCTTCTATCGCCACGCAGGGCAAACGGATTTATACCCAGCGACTTTAAACTTGTGGACCAGACCCACCGTCAGTGTCCACGTCTCTGCTCCATAATATTAGCATTGATTACTTAAATTATACTGGTCACAACAAAGTTTTTTATTTCAAGTAAAATATAAATTAAATACTCCCTTAATAATAAAATTAAAAATAGACTAAACTATAAATAAAAAATGTCCTCGTTAGAGACGTCCCATCCAAAATAGTTCCAAGAGACTGGCAACATTTCCCCTCTGTATAGCGAGGCTAATACGTTGGCAGAAATAATTGCCAGCCTTACTGTCTCCAGACCTTTCCGTCAGCCGCTATGGGCCTATCGTCTCGACCCCAAACGGCGCAAATTCGTAACCTGTACTGAGGTTGGCGTATTTGCTCAACTTGAGGTTCTCAGCAGAAGCCGCCGCACTTCCCGCGCCTGTCGAGGTCGCCTGGACGTGAGATGGAGCTAATGTATCTAAACACTCCGCATCCCACACTTGCCAAGTTTCCACGGCCCAATGGTCATTCCGTCGGGTCACACATTTTATATAAGTAATATTTCTCAGGGTGAATTTCTTACGTATTAAATGGGAATAGATTTTCTTAAACAGGTGTAGAAGTTTTTATACACGCTATCTCTAAATGTAGTTTAGCAGAGGTTAGAGGGAATTGTTCTTTGTTTTCCACCGGGATTTGTAATAGTTGGGTACAATCAAAAAGTTAAAACATAAGATAGAATTATTATAAAAACAGACTTTGTGTCACCCGTAAGTTTAATATGAAATACTCAAACAATCAAGCAACATTTCTTTCTCCGTATCTCTATAATAAAATATTAAATATAATTCGTAAAATAATTTAAAAAAAAAACTTCAATGTTGTATGTGACAAGAGGGCTGGCAGTTTTCTCGCGCAGCAAATCAGCATTGCTGTGCAGCGGTGAAACGCTGCAAGTGTTCTTGGCACACTGCCACAGGAACAATCATGGGTGAGTATTTTTATTTATAATTAGTTTTCTAATTTAGTTTTAATTTTTATTTCATAATTTAATTCTTTTATATTGTTTGTATATTACTTCGAATAAATATTACCTTAATTAAATGTGAATATATATATATATATATATTGCATTGCATAAATTAATTTGTTATAGGATCCTGTATGCTTCATTGTATGCTTAGTGTGGGGACCATAACTAATTTCAATTTGGCAATTCTTCTGGTTTTTCAGAGTTCCGCTAATTATTTGGCTCTCTTTTATACGACTGTCACTTCATAAAAAACGAATAAAATATCTTCAACTATTATGTAAAAATATTCAATAACAAGCAAACATATATATATATATATAATATGTAAAAATCACCTCTTTGTGAGGAATTGAAATAAAATAAGCCTTAAGACAGATGTCGAATCGCTATTATCTCGTTATGAGTTGCACAACTTTGTGTAAAACAATCACTTACGTTTGCAGGCCTTCTTGTGTGCAATGGGTTTGGTGGAATCCCTGAAGTAGCCCTCACGGCAGTAGTGACAGTGCCTTCCCGCAGTGTAGTGCCGGCACTTGAGACAGACCCCGCCACTATCCCGGCCCGATAGCTTGTACAACTCCATGTTGAAACGACAGCGGCGAGCGTGGCCGTTGCAGTTGCATTCTGAAAATAAAAAACAGAAGGTGTTCAAGTCGTAATATTTCTATTTACATTTCATTACAGGTATTTGCGACACGTTATTATTTTAATTAATTATACGTCTGCTAGTGGAAGACTAAGCAGCAAAGTGGTCCAATAAGTAGGCTGCTCAGAAGACTACAGCATTAGCATTCCAGTGAACTGTTAATGTTTTATCTGACTGAGAAAGGAATTGGCAAGATAAACTCAGCTTTTTTTATCCTGATCCACTCTTCTAGTTAAAATACAACAATATAACTTTGATCACAACAAAATGAAATGAAATAATTTATTTGTCAGAAACATGGTAGGTACAGGGATGTAAATTATTATATGTAATTATATCACATGCTTCGCTATTTCTAGCATACAAATATTTACTTAGTCACATGACTTTGTCGAGCTTAGTGTCTAGGTATTCTTTTGTCGAATAAAAACATCTATTAACCGGCATTTGTTTGACTCTTAATTGAACAGTTTTAGTGGCAGCTCCCTTATAGTAACTGGAAGCTTATTAAATATCTTTGTTGCCATTGCATAACAATTTCGGCTATATTGAGTACTTTTATGCGCTGGAATAATTATTCTACTAGGATAACGTGTTTTAAAATTGCAATTATCGCCAAGAGCTTTAAAAAGTTCAGGGTGGCTTTTTACAAATAAACAGCATTCAAGTATATAGATATAAGGAACAGTCAGTAATTTTAGTTTTATAAATAAAGGACGACAGGAAGTCATAGGAGGTGTGTTACAAATAGCACGAATGCATTGTTTTAGTCCAATAAAGATTCTATTTATTTCTACTGCATTGATATGATGAATATGTAGAAGCTGTAGTATAGTTAAGCGTCTATAGCCCGATGATCGATTTTAAATGTGTGGTACAGACGCACTGTCAGTGTCAACAGTACTGGAAAACGCACTGGTTGAAAACTTTTGTCTTTAAATAATGGGACGTGTTTAATAAGAAGATATGGCGCAGCTTCCCAAATTACGACCATCCTAGATGAATCAAATCAAATCAAATTACATCAAAATAGTTTATTTTAATTGGTTCGCTTAAAACAACTTGGATACAATCAAAACAAATCAAATCAATACAATTATTAATAAAGTAAATAAGTAAATTAAAAAATATTATTACTACGTGAGAACAGGAACAAGATGAAAAACAGCGTCGTGATTGTACTGCTGCGCGACAACAGTTGACTCCTGATTCCTTTTGTGACATATTGTTCAAAATTGTAATATTATTATGTGAAAATCAATGGTTTTTTTTAAATAAATTTTATGTATTGCCCATTGAAACTTATGCCCCAGTTTCTCCGGTCCAGCATTAAAAAAAAACAGAGTCCTTCGCGCCATTTTGCGTAGACATGTCAAGTGCAAGTTTTTGTTTTGTAAATAAATTAACTGTGGATATTATTGGTCAAATGTGGTGTTGTTTTGTTTAATAATGTGCTACAATGTGAATAATTATGGAAAACGATACATTGGACTTTAAATATGGGGCACAAGTTGCTGTTTATTTTTTGCGGTTTTCCCGCGCTTGTCACTCCCATATTTTACCCGACGTGTTTGAGCTATAGTGCCGCGAGTGACTCCAAGACAAGCAAATTCTGCAGCATCTGGAATTTGATGATGACCTCATTAACTCATTAAAAAGAAAGATATATTACGTTAGACTTGGCTGTATGGGCTAGACCCTTTGCCTTCCCTATCATCTCATTTATCATCCATCGGGAGAAAGAACAAAAAAAAACATTTTTAGTCTAATTAGGAAATAATGTCTGAACAAGAACCAATACCAAGACTAGGGTAAGTCTTGCTAATAATAGGGTGGTCTTGCTCTTGATCTTGCAAAAAAATAGGTTAGTTCCAAGCATTGGGCAACAGTAGTTCCACACAGAGGATGCATACTCCAGCTGTGACCCGATGAGTGCACAACAGAGAATCCTGCAAGTGAACATTATATATTAACACGTGCATGTGCAAAGTTGGTCACTCGAGATGGAATTGCAGGCCAAGCTAATGCGACCTAGACCTCCACTGTTGATCAAAGGCCAGGACATATATCTGGAGCCTTTCAAAATATCAATTTATCGTAACTTCGTATCGTAAATTGTGACTAATTTCCGTGAAGTGCGCCGTCTGCGTCTCCGGCGAAGTGGCAAACGTTATTAGTGACGTGCTCGCTCACGTCTTCCCACTTAATTACCAACAGAGACGATAATTTCATTAATATTAAACCGTTGAACTATGTAACATGACCGGGCTATCCTACATAAAAAATAGTTACTAACGCGTCGGCTGCAGGGTGACAGAGAAAAATTGCAAACCGCTTCTGTGGTCTAGTGGTAACAAACGTTGCCGTGAACTCGGGAGGTCGTGAGTTTGATTCCCACCGGGGGTAAGTTGTACATTGTATAATTTGTCTCGGTCTTGGTGTTTATATGTATAATATGTATAAAATTACAAAAAAAAAAAAAAAGTATAGTATTTAGTTTATCAACCATCTAGTTTCCGTAACACAAGCCTCGTGCTTACCACGGAAACTAGATGGCGCTGTGTGACCTGTCTGGAAATATTTTTTTTATTTTATTTTATTTATTTAAACAGAAATATATGATTAATGTATTTCCAAAATGACCGCAATTTTATTCTCTAGCAAGTTAATTGACTACATTTCTCTAGACTAGAAAATATTGGATTGACTCCGTGTTGTGGTCTTTTGGAATATTTGATTCCCACGGAACGATAAGTTCAATAAGGATAACTTCTTTCAAGTTCCGAGAAAACACTAAGATGTCTGGCCTATAGGCTGATACAGCTAGTTCTAGATACTAGACACATATTTCCGAAGAATTTGTCCTTCTCTCGCCACATTGGCCAACCGGGTTGGCGACGAAATACTACATTTATTTTGGATCTATTGTATTTGGAATTTAATTTAATTTAATTTATAATTTTAATTTGAATTTATGTAAATTTTAGATTTAATGTAATTGAGACCCCACAATACCGGCCATCCTAGTGTGGGTCTCCAATAGAAAAACATGTACGAGTACATAGGATTTTATTGGAAATAAACGATTATTATCATTATGATTGAACCAATCTAAATTAAATTATCGTCACCCGGTCCTTGTATCTAGTCAACAAATGAAACTTATTTATATGGCAACATTATTGCTATATAATAAAGTGGGCTATGAGTTTGTTAAAAAACAGGATAAAATAAATAGTGACATCAATATTTGTATATTTGTATATTTCATCTATATAAAAATCGTTATATTTTGGTATGTCAATTAACAAATTTTAAAAAAATAACAACAATTCTATTAATACCATGCATCGTAGACAAAGGAGCATTATGAACACAATACAGTAGAAGGCATAAGACCACAAAGCTATACAACTATTTAAACGAATTTTCCGTCAAAGGCATGTCAATAAATTCTGACAGGTTATAAAAAGCATTGTTTTGGAAAAAGAGTTTCATTTTTTTATTAAATTCACTTGGTTGTAGTCTAGTTATAATCTCAGGTAGTTTATTGTATATTATATATTATTAGTATTTAGTTTAGTATTTATTATTGTAGTTTAGATAATATTGCATATTTATTACGTAATCATATTTCTCTAATTGCACCTACCTTACGTCTTTAATGTTCTACAGTGTCCCTATGGTTGGCTGTCAGAGAATGTCCAGCGACATTAAGTCCGCCCCTTGTATATATTGTGCAATAAACTTTTAATAAATAAATAAATAATAATAAAATGCTTTTTCTCACGATCGAAATGTCAAAAAGTTACAGTTGTGAGTGTGTAACAAAATTCTGCACGGAACCGATTGTTAGATTCTTACAATGACAGTCCTTTTTCACAAATTTTAGCAACATTGTGTGATATATAAAAAAATCTTGAACCCGTTTCTGATCATTTCTTCTGTGAGATCATAATATTTATTTGACTGCATGTTTTGGTCTTTTGGATTATTTGATTCCCACGGAACGGTAAGTTCAATAAGAATAACTATTTTTAAGTTCCGAGAAAACTCTAAGATGTCTGGCCTATGCCTACATACAGTTAGTTCATCTGGGATCCTATAATGATGTTCGAATGTACAAGTATCCATGAGAATTTTCCAGTCTGATGCGGCGCGACGGCAACAAAGATCGAGGTGAGCTTTCAATGAGTTTTCGTACTTTTCGATTACTTTACAAATTTGGTTAAAATTTTATTAGTAGTCATTCCTTTTTGGCTCTTGCAATGAAAATAATGGCGCGGTGATGGCTCGGTTGTAAGAACGCGTACCTTAAATCCTACAAATGTCGGTTCAAACCCACCCGGCATGTACCAATGATAAATACACTTTCCTTATGTACATTTGTCATAGATTTACAACACCACCGTTCCCGTGCCTCGGAAAGCATGTTAAGCCGTCGGTCCCGGTTCCACTAATGCCTACTTGTTGAATCGTTAGTAAATTGACATAAAAAAATGACATCATATCCTCGCCAAGCCGTCTGGCCAGCGTGGCGAGTGTAGGCCAAATTCTCCAGTTCTGGAATGCCCATCTCCAACAGTGAAGGTCTAGGGGCTGTAATTAATGAAAAATGTAAATGAAACAAATTTACTGGTTCACGGATGTGTTATCCGTATAACCAATGACTTTGTCATGTCGGCGCGAGTAATAAGCCCTTTTCTAGAAGAGTGACGAACCCTAGAAGCGTGTGTCTAGCAGTTCCTATGGCATAAAACTGGTATTCAAAACAAAAAATATTGTCTATTTTTTAAAGTAATTTGTCATGAATACAATTGGTATTCACACTTTTTAAAGATGCAATAAATATTAATAGTATAGTATAATAGTATATATTAATCCTATTAAATTAACTTTTATAATTATAGTATTATTATTATTTCTATGGTTGCACCTATAATTGTTCAAATTTGTCCTCAATGTTTGGCTGTCAATGAATGTCTTCGGGCATTAAGTCCGCCTTTGTACTTTGTGCAATGAAGTTTTTAAATTATTTTAAAGTTATTAAATGATAAATAAAAAAAAAATGTGTGTCAGAATTAATGTCTAGATAATAGAAGATATGTTTTTTTTTACTGACACTCATAACTGCCGTCAGTCCCTAACACTATGCCGGCTTGACTAGATGCTTTTTCACACTTCGCTTGAAGGACTCCAAGTTATAGGAAAGTGGAAACACAGAGGCTGGAAGAGCATTCCACATCTTTATCGTGCGACAGATGTATGTGTCCCCAAATTTATACGTACGCTAAGGGATGGTGACTACGGTGTGTGGGTGCATATTCTGACCTGTGCATGTAGTTCGGTTGCGGAATGGAGAGGGAGGGATTAGGTTATAGATCAATGTGTTTTTGCAATCTCTCTGGTTAATATAGTAAATTCCAGCATTGAAAGAACCATCAATGCATTTCTTATAGCGGCGTCTGTCTACCCATGGACCACCAGTGAACAACGAGTAAACACCGAACGCGGAGAAGGTGCTCATCGGGTGCTATGGAACTTTATCCTTAGAGTATATAACTTCATGGTTTTCCCAGTTATTAGGTAAGATTATGTTACGCGCGTGTACACGATTGTTCAGTTCCTGGAATTAATTACATCTACAGGTAAACACTCTCCACTATACCTAGCCTTAAATCCGCTGGGTACAGTTCAATTTTCAAAAGTTTGCAGGAGTATCTTAATAAGAGAAACTTTATTACATTTTATAATTATTCATCACGACCTTTGTCCCTCACGGGGTGGTCAGAAACCACGCTTATAAATAAGCTGATTCACATTTAGCCAACTTTACTATAGGCCAATCATGACAAGTTGCAAGCTTGTCGATGTCTCCAACGTATGAAACTCGAGAAATATCACAAATAAATTAAATGTATGTATTTATTTACCTCCGAGTCTAAATCCACGGACTTAACCGCTAGACCACGGAGGCATTATTAATATTTGTTGTTTTTAATAACCATTTTTGTAATTAATATCATGTAATACAGAATACAGAGGCGGAATTCAATTTTTTTAAGCTTAAACGTTATTAACATTGGAGGCGCAGTAGGTGAAGGTATAGTACGAATCGACGAATCAGCAAAATAATTGAAAGTCTGGTTTCAAGCAATGTTATTTTACAGTACATATATTATTACACACTTAACATAGTATAATTATAACTTATCCAATATATGTACCAATTAGGTGTCACAGCATTCACCAATATAAAAAGAAGAAATTAGAAACATATTACTGATAAAACAAAAAAATATATTTACAAAATAAAAATATGACTTCTAAAATAAAATTATACATTGTTTCTCTTTTTTAATAGAACTAATTTTATTTATTTATTTAAAACTTTTTGCACTTTGTACTATGAACCTAATTCCGCTAGACATTCTTACTCGGTCAACCTTAGGGACATTACGAACATTGTATGTGGGAGGTAAGTGCAAATATTTAAACAGGAAAATAGATAATTAAAATTCTACTAAATCTAAATCTAATACTAATATAAAACATAAATATATATATATATATAATAATACTAAATTCAAGTAAATAATAATACATACATACAATATTACTTACAGTTATAACCTTAATAAGGAAATATAAAAATTGCACTTAGGTACCTTAAAAAACGAAAACAAAACACTTGTTAAATAAATTATAAGCTACTGCCTCCGTGGTCTAGCGGTTAAGTCCGTGGATTTACACTCGGAGGTTCCGGGTTCGATTCCTGGTCGCGATACAAAAATTTTTATTAATGTAAATAAATTGTACATTTAATTAATATTTAATTTATTTGTGATATTTCTCGAGTTTGGTACGCTAAAGACATCGACGAGCTTGCCACTTGTCATGATTGGCCTATAGTAATGTTGGCTAAATGTGAATCCGCTTATTTATAAGTGTGGTTTCTGACCACCCCGAAAGGGAAACGGTCGTGATGATACTTTACTTTACTTCTACTCATACTCGCATATTGATGGTTTGAAATGTTCGAGAGAGTTCATTTATATAATAAAAATAATGACTTTACATTGATACAATTTTAAAATCATTTACATTTATCATACCATACATTCATTTAATCTCCAACTACGAAAATAACCTGCAAGTTTAGTTCTCATTTTTGCGGTACGTCCCGCGACGCACCCGTTTTTTTAAATATAAATATCACCATGGTAAACTTACAATATTAGTTCTCCGTGAAAATAGTGTTGAGGACAGATGCCAGTCATGAGCGTCTGATTTCAGTTGGTAACATTCATGGACCTTGCGCGCCACATACCGTCAGGTGGGCGCAGGCAATCCTATAAATGTCGGTTCAAACCCCGGTATGTACCAATGAGAAATACACTTCTTACGTACATTTGTCAGATTTACAACACCACCAGAGCACGTAAGCCGTCGGTCCCGTTCCCACTATTACCAACTTGTGAAATCGTAAATTAATTATAAAATTAAAATATTTTGTGTTAGTTTCTGCTGGGAAACTGGTGTGATCTGGCGTGAAGATGTATGTGTTTTTTAGTTCAATATTTTTGTATCTTCGATAAATTATTGTGTACCTCCACGTCTAAATCCACGGACTCAACCGATAGATTCAAATCGAATCAAAATCTTTATTTGCAATAAATGTGGTACAATATACATATATGTGACAATAAAATTTGGCTCAATACATTTAGCCATGGATACAGCATGCAAATTTATTGGTCAGACTTAGATTATATATACAAACTTATGCTATATATATATATATATATATCTTAGTATAATATTTATTATTATTTAACGTTCTTCTACAATACTTTTTGATTCTAAATATTCTTTCAAACTGTAAAAACATTTTATACATCGATTTTTTAAAATTCTTAATTTAAATAAATTTGTAGGTAGTTACACTTAGTGGGCGCTTATTAAATATTTTAATAGCCATTGTACCACAACTTTTGCTATGCGAATGGCTCCTTGTATGAGGCGGAACAATTTTACTTATAATTATCTTGTATTAAATTTACACTTATCTACTAGATTACGGAGGCAGTTAAAAAAAAATAACAAAAACCAGACACACATTAAAAAAACACCCTGTATATTGTTAATATTGCTAAGTAAACTAATATACGCTGGCTCATGCTCGAATGATTAATAGGCCGCCATCTTGTCAGAGGCGGATGTTAAAATCCTTACGTGCAATGAAAAATCACGCGTCAATTGAACTTACAGTACAATAACTAATGTAAGCAACTGTTTTGTGTGCATATAAGTAAGATTAATGGTGCTTATAGTTTTAATTAATCTTATTTCCTAAAAAGCTAATTCATTTTTTAATAAAAGTATCATCACGACCGTTTCCCTTTCGGGGTGGTCAGAAATCACGCTTATGAATAAGCGGATTCACATTTAGCCAACTTTACTATAGGCCAATCATGACAAGTGGCAAGCTCGTCGATGTCTCCAGCGTACCAAACTCGAGATATATCACAAATAAATTAAATGTATTTTTATTTACATTAATAAACATTTACGTGTCCCGACCAGGAATCGAACCCGGTACCTCTAAGTCTAAATACACAGACTTAACCGCTAGACCACGGAGCTAATGTTAACCTTATAGCTAGTTTTTTCAAGATTATACTTGTTAAAAAGAGTAAAGTTACATCACGACCGTATCACTTCCAAAGTAGTCAGAAACCGCGCTTTTTTTAACCATAATAGCGCAGTGGACCCTCGGCCATGCGCCTGGACTGAACTCCTTGTTCTCCAAACAGCTGACGGAGAAATCTGGAGACAGGAAAGCTGGCAATTATTTCTGACAACGTATAAATAATAGCCTTGCTATTTAGAGGGGAAATGTTGCCAGCCTTTTTAAGTCATTTCTAATGGGTCGTCTTTAGAAGACATTTTATTTTTAGATCGTATTTTTTATTATTAGGTTTATTTCCTATTGCATCATATCACATCACAGCCCCAGACCACAGAGTCCTAGACCTGTTGAAGGTCGGACTTCCAGATTTTTTTAAAGAATTTGGCCTACGCCAAATGTTAATGATTTCACAAGGTGGTATTAGTGGAACCCGGACCGATGGCTTAACGTGCTCTCCGGGGCACGGGAACGGTGGTGTTGTAAATCTAAGACAAATGTTCGAAAGAAAAGTGTATATCTCATTGGTACATGCCGGGGTTCAAACCGAGCTACTACAACTACTACTACTAGTTTATATTTAGTAAATAAATAGAGCGTTCGTGGCTGACTTGTAAAAACTCTTTCCTTAAAAATCTCCAATGGACGGACAACCCCCGGACAGCGCGGCAAGTGTATGCCAAATTCTCCAAATATATGTTCTGGAAGGCCAATCTACGAGTACAACAGTGTGTAATTTATTTATTTTTATACATAAAAAATACATGGTATTACAGTATATACTCCAATACACCATGCAAGGAGGAGTCAGAAACACTTAATATTATTCACAAACATTCATAAAAATTAAAGAAAAAGCCACAAACTTTATTAGGAATCAATTAAATACATTTTAATGTTGTCATCATTGATTAATCCTTCGTAGTAGCTGCCACAAAATTATGGAATGATCTTCCAGTAAACATAAGGCAGGCAAGTAACAGATTGTCGTTTAAAAAACTGGTCTATTCACACTTCATGAATAGCTCTAAACCACGTTAGTAAGTTGTATTTGTGTATGTTTATGTACAAGTTTGTGTATGTATTAGTATGTAGTATATTGATATTATAATACATATATAAGAATATATAAGTAGGTATATAATATTTTGAATTATCCTATAATTGTATAATACTGTTACTTTCATTGCACCTATATTTGTTCCTAAGGTTTGGCTGTCAGAGAATGTCTACGGGCATTAAGTCCGCCTTTGTGCTTTGTGCAATAAAGTTTTTAAATAAATAAATAAATTCTATATCTATAATTTGTTGCCAAAGACATGTAGTATACAAAGTTAAATTTAGAATTAATAAAAAATATATGTTATTTTATCGATTCTCAGAGAAGTAATAACATGCTTTGCTGATCTTGCAAAGATCGTCTGCTAAACTAATGAATCATATTGAAATTAAAATAAACATACCTATGAAAAAGGTTAACTTTAAACTGCTTCTTAAGTTTCTCCTGAGCTCTAGCTATGATTTATTACCAAGCTCCTGTCTCCCGTGTCTGACACACGTGTCTTAAAGACAAGGCAATAAGACACATTTTACAGTACAAGTGTTATAATATATTGGCAAATGGACGACTGTTCATACATCACTGGGGTAAGTTATCAATCACGGGCGAAGTCGGGACAATAAGTTAAGTGTTCTGCTAGAAGTACACTTGCAAGCAAAGTAAATGGGTGGGAATACTTCAAGCACTGCAAGCTGTTTTAAGTAGAGAGGCTTTTTTACACACATTTTATCGGATAGCACGGTCCTCCTGGTCCTCAAAAGCATTTTTTTTATACTATCACGACATGTTACCTTGCGCCCACCTGATGGTCCATACGCAAGGTCCATGAATGTTAGCAACTGGATTCAGACACTCCTGACTGATATCAATCCCTAACACAATGCCGGCTAGATTTGATATGACGGCAATTCGAGCCTGGTTCTGAAACCTGTGGTTACACTTTACACTGCTTTATCGGCACGAACGGTGGATACTTCGGCACCCCAGAAGACTGAGCGAATTATTACCATCATCCGCCTACCATCTATTTGTTGTTCTCGTAGAAAGTATGTGCCATTTACAATGATGACAAATGCCAATGCCAATTATTTTCAAAGAGAACTAATATTGCAAGCTTGCCATGGTGATATTTATATAAAAAGAACACCACACTTACAGAAACAAGACTTACCTTACTGCATTAACTCTGCCTGCCAGGACTGAAGGCAGTTTGCAGAGTTAACACAATCACAATACAGTGCCATAGTTGTTCACTGGGTAATGGCGGCTGATGAACTGACTGTTTTCATAAATGTATTGATGGCAAATCTGCTAAGCCCAATTCTTTCAGTAATTTCACCTAACATTTTTTTGTTCGTCTTACGTAAATACGTTGGAATTAGAGATGCGCCGAATATTCGTTTGATATATTCGGTTCGAGTATTTCTATTTTTTATTTATTTATTCGTGGGAAAATTTACAGCATCTTAAAGCCTCACAAATTTTCACTGTTAGCTATAATGAAAAAAAAAGAACCAACAAAATCAGTACAATAACAATGAGATATATATATTTGGCTACATGACATGGTATAGAACAATACAACATTTCTTATGTAAGATTTATGTTATATTATAAGTCAATGACAAACTATGAAGAATGTGTTGAATAAACCTAATAAAGCAATTAAACTTCAAATCAACGTTTATTTTAAAATCTTAAGGAAACATTTATTTTTAAAACTCAAAACAATATTTAATTTAAATCTTTAAATCAACATTTATTTATAAGTATAAACTAAAAATAATCATTTTTTTAAAACTTATATCAACATTTATTTTGAAACCGCAAATCAACATTTTTTTTTTATGAACACATGTAATGGGGTGTATCACTAACTTTTTATCACCGTAGATGGCGCATGATAGATGGTACCTAATAGAACTGTCAGTTGCATAGAAAACTTGTATTTTTATTGCGAAATTTATTATTTTCTGAATATATTGCGGAAGTGAGCAGCTTTTAAGTGTACAAATCGAGATTTCCAAGCGAAATCAAAGATATGGTGATAACAAAATTGCCGATTAAACCTTTTTTGTTTTTAAAGACGGTTTTCGCATTCCTAATTAGTCTTTTAAAGTTAAAATTCATTTTTCTGTTATAAAAATAAAAAACTACAAAAACATTTAAAAAATGATCTGTCATAGGTGTAAACAAGGTACCAGTGCCGCTAGCGACATCTACAAAAAGCTTTGCCTGATACACCCCATTGACAATAATAGACACTATAACAGAGATATATATAGAGACAGAGAGACACTATATAAATATTTTATGTTAGAACCTGTTTACGCGGCAAAACCATGAAATGGTAAACCGAATAATTCGGCCGAATATCCGGTTCGGTAAAGGTTAAACCGAATAGTATTAGGTATTCGGTTATTCGGTGAAACCACTATTCGGCGCATCTCTATTTAGAATGTTAAATTATATAAATTCGACACGATAGTATTGCTTTCGAGTGTAGTTTAAGTTAATAGTTTTCTGTACAAACTATGGTACGGGTTTTATTATTCAAGCTTAACAGGGTTTAACGCTATTGCACCCCTCTCGCTCGCACAATCCAATATTTTCAAAGATTTTCAAGTCTAAAAAAAAATGCCCAAAAGCAGGCCCCAACTTCTATGCAGCAGCGTGTCTCAACTAAATACAATTTACCCCAGCATTAAAATAATATTTAATTAAATAGTCAATTGGTTAAAATTTATATATGAAATAGTTACAAGGCTCTATTTATACGATTAGGTTCTTTATCAGGTACTTTATTATAGATAAAACATAGGATTTCAAAGCGTACAGAATTCTCCAATTATATCGGCGGAATAGATACTATATAAATTCAATGTCCTGCAGAGGCGGGCAATTCGGATAGTGGACGACACCACAGTGTCTAAAACTCTCGAATCACTGCAGCTTCGCCGTGACGTTGCCTCTCTGAACCTTATCCCTTCTTCTCTATACCGCAACCGAACCACACGCACAGGCCAAAATATGCATCCACATACCATACCCACTATCCCTACGAGTACTCATAAATTTGGAGACTCTTACATCTGTCTCTACATACTATTTAATAAATCGCACGCGCACGTTTGGCAACCCACTTTTTCTGCTTAGTTATCGCCTCGGCCACATTGGCGTTAGGCTCGGGCGTCACCAATTAGATCGCGTGACACACAAGATGACAGGGCGCGCGATATTTAAATTCTTTATTTATTTATTTATTTAAAAAAAAATCACAGCTTATTATATTAAACATATAAACAAAGTAGCAATAGTGGAACACAAGCCAAAGAGATTTTATATTATTTAGACAAAACAATTAAAACAGAAATGAGAGTAAAATATAGTAATTAGATTTAAATTAATAGTGCAATTGAACTGTGACTAGCAAAAGTAAAAGAAAGATAATAATAAATAAGTGAAAACCAATAGGTTAATGATTATTTACCTAAGACAAAATGAATGAATGAGAGGCAGGAGCAAAATTATACTATATATACGTGTATAGCAGTATTCGTATATTAGCAAGCGAAGTGTATTTGTATGTCCGGGATAAGAGTTGTCTTGATACTGCCTCCGGTGATTAGTTAGATGTATCAGAGTAGAACATGGCTAAAACGTTAATATAGACAAGTCATTTACAGTAATCTAAACAGGTATACAGGTTCATATCAACGGTTTGGAGAAGTAACGTAAATAGGAACACCAGGGTGGGGAGAATGATACAAGGACTGTTACGAAGCCCCGAGAATGGGCCTATAGTAAAGTTGGGTAAATGTGCATCGCTTCTTTAAAAAATTGCGTGGTTTCTGACTACCTTGGAAGGGATACGGTCGTGATGATAATATATACCCAATTTTAGACAGAGAAAATAGCGTAAACATTGAAAATGAATTTCCGCTATGTTACTAAAACACAAAGAGTGCACTATTGTTCACAGTGATATTAATATTTCTGGTGGCGGGTATAATTTTAATTACTTCTACTCTGTTGCTATATCCTACGTTCTTATGTTGCCTGTCTCTATCCTTTCTTTTCAAATAAATAAATAATATCTAAAACATAAAGTCAGTAACGTTGACATCCGTCAAAGAACCAAAGTTATTAATATAGCTTTTAAAATTAGCAAGCTGAAGTGGCAATTGTCTGGACACATCTGCCGCAGAACCGATGAACGATGGAGTAGACGGGTTCTGGGGTGGAGACCACGTACTGGAAGACGCAGAGTGGGACGACCCCCCGCCAGATGGACAGGTGACCTGAGGAAGGTCATCTTGTGAAGTGGCGAGACTTCGGGGAGGCCTACATCCAGCAGTGGAGAGACACAGGCTGATGATGATGAAATAAATAAATAAACAATGATTATTATATCAACAAAATGTCTGAATTTTTATTCTCTCATCATCTCAACTCATCACGGCCCCTAGAACACAGAGTCCAATCTACTCTGTTGGAGATGGGCCTTCCAGATTTTGTTGTTAGGTACTGATGTCAGTCATGAGTGTCTGATAAACTGGAATCATGAATAACATTCATGGACCTTGCGCCGCGACTTACCATCAGCTAAGGCCTTAGCGCAAGGTCACGTGTATATTTTATAGTATAGTATAGTAGCTTGTATACAAAAATATATATATATATTATGTTATCAAAAAGTTTGAACATCAATAAAATACTTTTGAAAAATAAATTGCTTGTTGTCTCTGCTTATGGACGAGCTTTTGGACAGATTGGCACTCGAGTTGGTCCGATCAAAGATGTAAAATTTTCATAGATACCGCAATTTACGAAAATAGGATAGCTTAATATAACCATTAATTATATGCTAAGGGCGGTGGTGCCTCGGTTGAAAGAACGCTTTACTTAAATAAAAAACTGAGAAATACATTATGCTGACATTTGTCATAGATTTACAACACCACCGTTCCCGTGCCTCGGAGAGAACGTTAATCAGCCAATCCCCGTTCCACAACTGGTGGAATCGATAATATGTCATTAAAAAAATACATCAGAGGCGGTTTGGCGAGGGGCTAACTCACCTATCCAATGTGGAGAGTGTAGGCCAAATTGTCCAGTCGTACAAAGCGTGTAAGACAGAGGATTCTGGGAGATTATTAATATTCTAGGTTATAAATTAAAAACAAAAATTTTACAATGTAAATGTAAACTATGCCGATCTGCATGGAGTGTAAAACACGACCTTCTTCGACAATAGAAACACGTGTCAGTTCATTTTCGTTTTTAAATGATTTTATAGTTTTCAGTTAAAACAAACGGGTTCTAGAGTGGAGACCACGTACGGGAAGACGCAGAGTGGGACGACCCCCCGCCAGATGGACAGATGACCTAAAGAAGGTCGCTGGTGGGGGTTGGATGAGGGTAGCGAAAGATCGCGTTAAGTGGCGAGCCTTAGGGGAGGCCTACATCCAGCAGTGGAGAGATACAGGCTGATGATGATGATGATGATGATGATGAGTTAAAATTCTAGAAGTTGTCATTAATAAATTGATCATCATATTTTTTGACGCCGAATGTAGTAGTTAAAAGCGATTCTATTGTTGACTAAGAAAAAATATATCTTACGACTAGAGATAGTAAATACAGCGTGGGAGTGCAAATTTGTCCTGTGTATGTGGATCGGTTTCGTAATAGAGAAGGGTTGAGGTTATTGATATTATTAATAAATTTTATTATCATTAGACATTCTATTATAATTATTTAAATTGTTAGTTGCTCCTTATACCTATAATTTAGGTTAAGCGACAGTACTTCTATGGCAGCAATGTTACTTCTTTCGGTCCATCCATAATTATTTTTTTAACATTTTTTTATTTGTAATGTTTTTTTATTTAATAATATTGTAAATTATTTAAAGAAATTGACAATATCCGAGTGTTACCTGTGAACGACATGGAAATAAATATCTTTAGACTTTATTTAATGCTAATATAGCATCTACTAAATTTCAAGATCATTGGTTCGATAATTGAAAAATAAACTATGATTGGTGGAAAATTTGGCGGGAAAAACGATGAGGGACAAGTTCTCTTTTTAAATTCCAACATCTGCGATTGGCATTGATTGATGACGCCATTATAATAAATTAGTTTTCATATTTCTCGGAGATTGTAAAAATAATTATCGAATATATTTATTATTATTATTCGATTATAATTCAACGAGGAAATGCGGCGAGCGTTTTAGGTATCCTCCCTGGTGGTAAGCCCTTAGTTTATTTTGTTGAATAGTTTTAATTTCATAGGTATTTTTAGTTTAGTTTTATTTATAATTAGTTTTTTAATCTATTTTATTTTAATATTTTTGTATCTACTTCGAATAAATATATTATACATTTTGTATATATCTAATAAAGGTCTAAGTCATTTTAGGCATTTATTCGCCTACCTGCTTCGAGATAAGTTAGGTACATTTTACCTTAGAGTTTTTGATATATATAAAATCTATATCATATTTCTTCTAACATCTTAGGTGTTTTCTTATTTTATTGTTTCATACAAGTAACAAGTTTTATAATAAAAGTCTAGTGCACTTGGATACTAGAGGTTCACGAGGACTTGTATTGCGGTAGACAACAAACTTGAGTTTTTATGAATAAAACATACGATTGAGCACGCGACGAGCTACCGGACTAACACGTGGGATAAGCGGAGCGGGTTGTAAAATCTCTCGGAGTAATTTTGTATGTAACTCCCATTTTAACGACTCCAGCAGCCCTATTCTGTTACTTAAGCGCAAAACGTTATATAATGGAATCCGTTAACTATATATATATAACTATATATACGCTATTAAAGTTGATATTTGCGCGGTCGATGTCGAGGTCGAGCGCTTATAGAGTTGAGAATTGTAATTATGACGAGAGCTCTGACTTAAATAGCGAAATCCACTAATAGCGTTTGTGACTAAGCAAACGGAATAGGCTGCAGCAAATGCTCGAGAATTTCACTTCGACTAGTATTTATCTATTGTGACCTTCGTAGACTATATTCTCATTAGACAATATATATATATATATTAATATAGATCCTTTTTTTTACACTATCGCGTGACCTTGCGCCCACCTGATAGTGGTGCGCGAAGTCTTTGAATATCAACTGGAATCAGACCCTCATGACTGACATCAGTCTCTAACACTATGACGGCTTGACTGGGCATGACGGCAATTCGAGCCTGATCCCGAAACGTGAGAATACACTAATGGGTTTATCGGCATGAACGGTGGTTCTTCCCCGCTCCGGCAGACTGGGAAAATTTCCACTATCAGTCCGCCTACCACCTATTAAATTAGCTGCCCTTCAGCGGTTTGTGATGTCTAATTGTAAAAAAATGTCTACTTTTATTATTTAGCCTTGCCACAGAACGCGCACTGATGTCTGATTGGTGGTCAAAACGCTATAAATGGTTATGATGCACAAGCCGGATATTAAAGAAAAATAATAATTACGTTTATTGCCATATCAATCAATATAAGAACAGTAACAAAACCTTTATTCGAAGGAAATAAGGTACAATGATTTAAAAAATTAAAAATATTAATTAAACTAAAAACTTACATCTTAAAATATAAATTACTATTAATAAAAATAAACCTAATTAATAAATAAAAATATAACTAAAATGAAGAAAACACAAAATAAAAACTATTATAAAAAAAAAAATTTGCTCCAAATCGCTGCCAATGGGCAAAGTGCCAAGAATACTGGCAGCATTGCCACGTTGAATGGCAATACTGAATATTTGGCCCAAATATTGCCCAGTCCTTTTGTCTCCCGAGGTGTTGACGAGCTGTTTCGACAACGCCTTGAAAATTTCGTGTGCACTTGGTCCCCACGGCCCGAGAGTTTCAACTCCAAACGGCGCAAAAACACATCTCCCAATAAGCAGAGTGTATTTCCGCCGTTTGAGATTCTCTGCTTGTAATGCAGCAACAACAGAACAGTTAATAGACAATAGGTATATGTTTATATTTTTATTGGTTAATATTCTTCTTATTAATTGTCTTTAACTGTTTTTTGGTTATAAAATCGTATATTATTATTAACGATTTTAACAGCTGTTGAAGAATTTTAACCGACTCTCACTTTTGTTTCATGCATATTGCTCACTCCTATTAGTTTTTCTTAACAGTTATCTGTTATTTAGCTCGTAATAAGATTTTAAATAATGAAATACCGAAGACTAACAAAACAGTGTTTACTTGGCACCTTTGACTATCTATGTAACTTTTTTTTTTTTTACTGAATAACGATATTATTATTATGCCGCAACACTTTTGACTCTTGACCTCTGTGCTAATCCCACGTTGTAAATATTATCTAGGGTAGAGGTAATCTGGTATCTCTGTATAAGTATTTTTTTATAAATTGCATTGCTTTTTATTGATTGACCCAATTGTTGGCAAAATCACTTTATCATGCGACATTAAATTCTGAATTTATGGCAAAAAACGTTAAACAGATAAATAATTAGCAAACAGGTGTTCAGCTATAACGAATAGGGTTTTATAAATAATAGAATCGCTTATCTTATCGCTCCGCTCAAGCTATGTAGCCACAACATAAAAATTCGTCGGAAATGCATTGATTCTGTGTGTACGTGCCCGATTATCCAATGCAAATAAATATTGCATGAGCTTCTCAGCGGGAATCGAATTCGTGTACCTTCAGTTGGTAATGCGAGGCTACATTTGTATCGAGCTTAAAGGTACTACAGAAATTAATCGTTTACTACTTTTCAAAAGACTATATATCTTTCGAAGTACATATAGCCAATAGCCGTTTGCTTATTCCTTAATTCCTATACTCCGCAATCCACATGCGCAATACTTCGTAGCTTAAAACCCTCCACTTAATTTTCCTTCCAGCTGTGAAACCGAGGGACGCCTCCGCAAGTCACTATGATCAAGGAATACAGCAGTTAAAACACAAGGTACATCGCGACGTACCTTGAAACCTCCTTGAAGATATGTTATTATGTTATTTTCGGATAATATTTATATTATTTAAACCTGAATTTGTTGTTTTTTTTATTACCATTATAGATATCGTTACAAAAAAAAATTAAAAATATTCGAGTCACATGAATATTCTTCATATGAAAGAGACAGACTTATGGGTGTCAAAAGTGCTAGAGGGTGTAGTAATTCTGACAAAGTAAATATTTAAAATACAGGAACGCAATCTTCAATGTTGCCAAATAAAAAAACTTATTATACTAGATATATTTAAAATGGTAATATGTAAAAAAAAATGGTAAAATGGCATAAAGCCTTTCGAGGTTTGGAGAGATTACAACTAATGCTATGTTCGACTTGAAAGTAAAGCAAAGCAGGAGTCTTTCGCGCCATTTTGCGCGGAGATGTCAATTGCAAGTTATTGTTTTGTAAATTAATTAACTGTGGATATTGTTGATCAAAACTGTGCTACAATGTGATTAGTTATGGATAACGATAAATTGGACTTTGAATATGGGGCACAAGTTGCAGTTTATTTTTTGCGGTTTTCCCGCGCTGTGGACTCCCATATTTTACACGACGTGTTTGGGCTATAATGCCGCGAATGACTCCGAGAAAGCATCAAATTCTGCAACATCTGGAATTTAATGATGACCTCATTAACTCATTAAAAAGAAAGATATATTATGTCAGACTTGGCTGTATGGGCTAGACCCTTTGCCTTCCCTATCACCTCATTCATCATACTTACCGATATTTGCTTAGATTGCATGAATACCATAGACGTCAAGTCGAACGACTTTCAAATGCTGTTCTCACCTTTGGGATGGTTCTGCCAAGTACCTTACTGTTGCTCTTAATGTCCTGCAGAGGCGATGCCACTACATCTGCAGCTGTAGAATCCCTGTAGCTTCGCCGAGAGTGACTTCTGTGAACACGTTCTACCGGCTTTACTATAGTGAGTGCATTGAAGAGCTATATAAGCTAACCCTTACTCTCCATTCCTTAACCGAACCACACGCACAGGTCAGAGTATGTATCCACCATCCCTTCGCGTCGTATAAATTTGGAGACTCATACATTTGTTTCACGATACAGATGTGGAATGCTCTTCCATCCTCTGTGTTTCCACTTTCCTATAACCTTCAAGCTAGGTGTGAAAAAGCCGGCATAGTGTTAGGGACTGATGTCATTTACGAGTGTCTGATTCCAGTTGCGCCTTGACTGCCTTGACCTTGCGCGCCACTTACCATAATGTACCATAGTTCTAGCAAATTTGGTGGCTAATCGGCCTAACTCGACCCTTTACGGACCTATAATTATATTTTTAAAATAATAAACAGTGAAACAAAATTTCTCTTTTTCTTTAAGATTTTCATTTCGTTTGAAGTCCACGGACACTTGTAAGTATACGTTTTAATGAGCCATTGTAAAATTGATCTTAATGCAGTTGAATAAGTAATAATAAAATAATACATAATTTGCGGTTAAACGTAGATAAGCAACAGATGTATGAGTCCTCAAATTTATACGTACGCGAAGGGACTGATTATAATATGGGATCATACCTGTGTGTGTGGTTCGGTTAAGGAATAGAGAGTAAGGTTTAGGTTATAGAGCTCTGACTATAGTATAGACGGTAGGACATGTTCAGAGAAGCCACATCTCGTCGCTACAGGGATTCGAGAGCTCCAGATATAGTGGCATCGGCTTTACAGGACATTGAGAGCATCTGCAAGGTACTGGTAAAGAAATCTATTCTGTGCTTTGTGAAACAGTCTGATTGAAGGCGACTGTTAGTTAAAGGATTTTTTGAGACTTTATTTAATGATTGCGCTTAAATAATTGTACACGAGGCGTTCTTTTAACCCGCTTCGTGTACAATACAATAATGCATTTAGATGCTTACTAAAGTTACCTTGTATGTGTAAGTGCGTCTGGTATGTTTGCTGAGAACAGAGTCGTCGACTTTTTTGCAATACTCCGCAAGCGGCACGTCTCTTCTGTGGACCGACTGAGACAGTCAGATAGCGCAATAATTTTAGCTATTTTTGACATAAGGTCGCACGACCTTATGAAATATAAATTTATTTAGATTATAGTAAAATTAGATTTTTTTGTCAGTGACAAAGCTCGGCTCGCCATACACAATGCCATGTTGGTACCAACACTGATGTATGGAAGCGAGACGTTGATAAGTCAGAATAAGCATGAGAGTAGGGTTAATGCAGTAGAAATGAGATCGTTACTTTGGATATGCGGCGTGGCGTCACTTTGTCGGACCGCATACGTAACGTCGAAATACGGAAAAGGGTATAAAAGAAAGTATAGGGACAAAATTAGAAAAGGCATGCTATGATGGTTCGGGCATGTTGAAAGAATGAGCGAAGAAAGATTAACGAACCAGATATATAATACGAAAGTTGTGGGTGAAAGAGGCCCTGGCAGACCGAGACTCACATATCACGATCAAATAAATAAAACACTGGCTGAAGGTGCACTAAAAAGCCTTCGTAACAAAAGGGCATGTATGAAAAGGTTATTGAATGTCGACGAAGCGAAAGAGGTATGTCGTGATCGTGTCAAGCGGCGCTTAATTGTCTCTGCCTACCCCGCAAGGGATCCGGCGTGATGTATGTATGTATGTATGTAGATTTTTTTAATATAAATTAATTATGGGTTTCTAAATGCCTTTATTAAGTTTTTATTTTTATTTAATCAACTGAATTTGGCTGCAATTTTTTTTTTTGTCGTGAATATCTTGGTCCAAAAATGTATCGTTTGACATTACATTTAATTATGGCCGTACCATCACAACAGACGCGCAGTGAGTACAAATTGTGTTACTCGAAGGCGTTAGCTCAAAGGAGATAATTATTTGGCAAAAAGTACTTTTGGATGGAGGAAACATATATTATCATTATTCTTTTGGCAACAGCTTGTATGTTCGCGGATGTTTGTTTATTAATATTTTAATCAGTAAGAAATATAGGTATCCATATTTATTTACGTCTGCTAATATCCACCGATCCAACTCGCCAGAACTCACTGGTGCATTAAACCTTGAAACATTATTATTATTATTATTAAAATACTTTATTGCACTTTAACTTAAAAGTATGTACAAAGGCGAACTTAAAGCCATTTCGGCTTTTTCTACCAGCTAACCTTTGGGAGAGTGAGACGGTATAAATATGTGGGGTGCAATTTTAACCTTATTTTAAATTTGTATAAACTACATAAATAGTATGAATACATAGACTACTTAAATACTTATTAATAATAAATATTTCCAGACAGGTCACACAGCGCCATCTAATTTCCGTGGTAAGCTACGAGGCCTGTGTTACGGAAACTAGATGGTTGATAAACTAAATATTATACTTTTTTTTTGTAAATATATACATATTATACATATAAACACCCAGACCGAGACAAATTATACAATGTACAACTTGCCCCCGGTGGGAATCGAACCCACGACCTCCCGAGTTCACGGCAACGTTTGTTACCACTAGACCACGGAGGCGGTCAATATATAGTAGAAATATTTAAATTTAAAATATACTGTTCTGCTTGTTTAAAAAGAAAGTAATAAGTTGTTTTTTAAAGATGTGAATTGAAGGAGCTTGTTCCACTGACGAGCAGCCGACACAGTAAATGAATCTGAATATCTGCTGGAAGTGTGGGGTGGGATTTTAAGTTGGTTATTATGAGAAGAACGAAGAGGGCGTTCGTGCAAATCACAAAGAAATTCAAAGTGTGTTTTAAGATATGATGGAGCTTTAGGGTTATAAATATTTTTTCATTTTCATTACAGCCCTAGAACAAAGCGTCCCAGACCTCCACTGCTGGAGATGGGCCTTCCAGAACTGGAGAATTTGGCCTACACTCGCCACGTTGGCCAGACGGCTTGGCGAGTGTAGGCCAAATTCATAAATCACAAAATTATAAATATATAATATTATTATATATTGTATAAAAAGTGAAGAACATTAGTTAGTCCTTACCTGGATTCGAAAATCAGCAACACTGGATCGTGGGAGGCTGAAATTAGAAGACGCATCGGTATGGACAAGAAATCCAGACTCGTTAGATCATTTACGAGTATATAATAATAACAAAACTTGAAACAAGACTTACTTAAATTACGGTCGTGATGGTACTTTAGTTATTGGTTTGTCGAGTAGGTGTTTATGATGTGGTTAAATTGAGCTATTATCTGAATGCTCCTTAACCTAGCTGCGGCTAGGTGGAGGCCTGCCAACTAGACCAACCAGACCAGTTGGAGAACTGCCAACTGCTATTGTTTGAGAGATCAACACTTTTATTAGTGCTTAGGCCATTACGATTATGCTTAGGCTATCTAGATGCTAATACCATAAAATCAAATTAGAGGAGATCCGTCGTTCCCTGTCAGCGGAACTGATCGGCGTCCTTCGCAAAATTTATTTGTGGGGTGCCCAAAACCTCATCATTATTAGCCTGTCTCTCCACTGATGGATTTCAATAGGTGGTAGGCGGACGGATGGTGGTAATTTGCCCAGTCTGCTGGGGCAGGGAAGTATTCGTTCGTGTCGATAAACCCAGTAAAGTGCATCCGCACGTTTCGGGATCAGGCTCGAATTGCCGTCATACTCAATCAAGCCGGCATAGTGTTATGCACCTTGCGCGCCACTTACCGTCAGGTGGGAGCAAGGTCACATGTCGTGCAAGTATTTTAAAAAAAAAAACTACTTTCTTTAGGTCTTTCATCTGGCGGGTCGTCTTCTCACCCTGGCTTGCGCTTGTTTCCGTACATGGTCTCCACTCCAGAGCCCATCTACTCCATCGTTCCGATGAAGACATGGTTCTGCGACAGACGTGTCCGTCAGTTCGCCAATTTTGAAGGCTATATCGTTAACCTTGTTTCTAACAGATTTCCACGGAATTTATCGATCAGAGAAATACTGAGCTAGCGCTCTGAACCACACCCACTGTGTCCACGTCTCTGCTCCGTACGACAGTACTCGAAGAACACTCTGGTCGAAAGCTTTCGTCTTCAAACATGTTTTATAAGATGTTACAGGTCCCGAATGCCAACCATCTTAGCTTAGAATGAATATGAAACTAATAGTCGTTCCAAATCAAATATCACGATTTGGATGCTCAGAGCGTGATATATTCGGAACGGTCTAAATCACATTTTCATTCTAAAATGTTTTTTTTAAATGTATGGAAGATAAATTGCGGATTCCACATCTTTAAGTATGAATACTAACAAACATACATCTCTCGGTTTATTCATCTTTATATGTATAAAGATTAATATTATTAACTTTTAAAATAACTTGCCGTGTTACAGACATTATTTTTTCACTTCCTACTTAAATATTAATTATAGATTTGATTTAAAAGTAATATACAAACAGTATAAACGAATTACAATATTAAATAATTTAAAAGAAAACCTAATATTAAATAAACTTGAAAATGGCGCGCGACATAATGACAAAAAACTGACAGGGCTCAGAGTGATCTACCCATAGACATAGGATCGTCGCGTCGTCGCTTTCTATATCTATGGATCTACCTCGATATCGTGAGCAGTCTAAGCGTGAGGAATGTCATTTGTGACGTTACATAGCTTTGGCAAAAAATTGCTTAGGTTACTATTATAGTGTAACGAGGGGTATAAGTGGAAACTGTTAATTGGCTTGTGACAAGTATAAAAAAGCTGTAAGTCCGTGGATTTAAACTCAGAGGTACCGGGTTCCATTCCTGGTCGGGACACAAAAATAAGTATTAATGTATTTTTTTTTAATTAATATTAAATTTATTTGTGATATTTCTCTTCTTTGGTACGCTGGAGACATCGACGAGCTTGCCACTTGTCATGATTGGATTATAGTAAAGTTGGCTAAATCGTCATGATCGTAGAACAGTGACGGATCTGCTATATTTAAAATTTTCATGGCGGACATTCAACTGTCTTTTCTACTGTTTTTTTTGTCACTTTTTAAGTCTCATAATAAGTGCAAACCTTCTAGATTTCATTTTGGAACCCTTTCTAATATTGGCACTATAAATTACAGACCACAAACAATATAAAACTATATATAAATATATATGCAAAATTATGGGTATTTTTTTAAATCCGACACTGTTCTACGATCATGACGAAATGTGAATCTGCATATTTATAAGCGTGGTTTTGACCACCCCGAAAGGGAAACGGTCGTAATGATACTTTATCCAAAAATAATAAATAAATAAATAAAACTGACAGTAAATTTTGGGGTTGTCCAAATTAAACGGTTGCGGTTTTTCTGACCTACATGAAGGTTGAAAGTTACCTGAAACAAAAGAAATTATTATTGTTAATAACAAATTTAATAGTACAACTGCTATAAAATTAAACAACAGCCTAATACGCCATCGCAGGAACCGTAGGATTCTCTGCATGTTGTACTCAGTATTATATGAGCCTAATACACCGGAATATTTAAAAGAGAAATTTAATTTTCTTGGTGCCACTCATGACAGAACTTTACGTTCTTCTTCTAACTCCACGCTTTCCTTCCCCACACATCACACCGCATTCGTTTCCAAGTCGTTTGCGGTGGTGGCTGTGCATCTTTGGAACCAGTTACCGGTGGACATCCGTCAAGCTCCAAATAGAACACTATTTAAGAAACTGGTCTATGCGCACTATTTAAATTTACCATAAGCTTAATACACTCTCTGCTATATTTATTTCTCTCATTATAGTCATTATATAGTAGGTATATTATATGTATGTATATTCATAGAACGTATGTATGTAGTTTTATTGTATGTATTTGTGTATG
Source organism: Tinea semifulvella (assembly GCA_910589645.1). Taxonomy (NCBI): domain Eukaryota; kingdom Metazoa; phylum Arthropoda; class Insecta; order Lepidoptera; family Tineidae; genus Tinea; species Tinea semifulvella. Next base: position 1,189,285 of record OU342615.1, on the reverse strand, counting down.
TATTAGTATATAAATAAGTATTTATTCACTAGTATATATTGAAGTCTAATATTTTTCTATTAGTTTTGATAGCACCTGCCTTATCTTGTAACTGCTTTAGTTGTCCCAAAGGTTTGACCAGTATAGAATGTCTAGCGGCATTATTATTAGGTCCGCCTTTGTACTTTGTGCAATAAAGTTTATAATAAATAATAAATAAATAAATAATAGTAGATGAACAAAGCCGAGAAAAACAGCTAAATATTAATAAACCTAAAATGTTAAAATGTAATTTGTGGTTAATAAATAAGCTTTATTACGTATTAGGTACTTTATTAGAAATCCAAAATTAAAGCTCAGAATAATTATTTTGTTGTCCATCGCCTTTATTAACCTTAACCTAACCTATAACCTTGTATTTATTATTTCATTGCAATAAGCGAAAGAAGCTGTCTGTTTGTGTCACTTTTACACATAGACATAGGATATTATTATTCTATATCTATGCTTTTACACCTATAAACACTTAAACGATTTTTTTTTAAACTTGGTATAAATGCCCCTTGAATTGAATATAGAAAATATATTCCTTAAGGCCTTGATGGACAAAACTATACGGTCAAAGCCGGTTGAAACAGCTAGCTTAGCATTTCATAAAACATAAAGCTACAAACAGCCAATAAATGAATAATATCTCGCATTCATATTTTAGTAGGATGAAATAGCGCTCCGCCTCTGCCTTCACGTTTGCCGTAAAAAAAAAACAATTTGGCGGTTTTTTCACAAAGTACAAAATGTAAAAGCTTTGTTTTTTCACTTCTTTTGTGTTTTTCTAAGGAGTTATTCTGATATAGCGATTTAAATATAATTTAACTTCTGTATTTGACATGTATCGTATATGTTTTTCTTTTTACAATGAATTTACTATTTGCTTATACACTTATAAATTTGAGTGATATTTAAAGTCCAATTTATCGTTTTTCATAATTATTAACATTGTAGCACATTAATAATAATAATTATTATTATTTATATAATAATAATAATGTAAAATAAAATAAACATTGTTATGTATAAAAATATGGATGAGATCTGAAAAAAAAAAACATTTTAATTGAATTCAATTAAACCAAAACAACACCACTTTTGACTAACAATATCCACAGTGACGTAATTTATCATTACAGCCCCTAGAACACAGCGTCCTAGACCTGCTGGAGATGGGCCTTCCAGAACATATATCTGGAGAATTTGGCCTACACTCGCCACGCTGGCCAGACGGCTTGGCGAGGAGAGGATTTACAAAACAAAAGCTTGCACTTGACATATCCGCGCAAAATGGGGCGAAGGACTCCTTCGTTTGTTTTTTCTGTTGTGTTCTCTGGATGATGAATGAGGTGATAGGGAAGGCAAAGGGTTTAGCCCATACAGCCAAGTCTGACGTAATATATCTTTCTTTTTTATGAGTTATTAAGGTTATCATCAAATTTCAGATGCTGGAGAATTTGATGCTTTTCTTGGAGTCACTCCACGTCGGGTAAAATATAGGAGTTAACATCGCGGGAAAACCGCAAAAAATAAACTGCAACTTGTGCTCCATATTTAAAGTCCAATTTATCGTTTTCCACAATTATTTACATTGTAGCACTAATTAATGATAATTAAAATTTAAACAAAATAACACCACTTTTGACCAATAATATCCACAGCAAATTAATTTACAAAACAAAAACTTGCACTTGACATGTCCACGCAAAATGGCGCGAAGAACTCTCTTGTTTTTTCTTCCCCTGATATATGATGAATGAGGTGATAGGAAAGGCAAAGGGTTTAGCGCATACTGCCAATTCTGACGTATTATTATTATAGTATTTCTTAAGAGTTAATGAGGTTATTGTCAAATTCCAGATGTTGTCATGGATATAATGAGAGAATAGAAAAAAATGTATAAGAACGATGACAATTTCAATCTAATCCCGATTCATTATTACTCTGAAATAGGCAGTTATGTTGTATTTTTGGCAGACTGTAGAAAATTAGGTTTATTTTGACGGAACATAAAAACATAATGAGTTTTATGAAGGTTGAACAAATACAAATGTGGAAGTCCCCCAGTCAGTGTGTTGTATACTTACTAATAATGTATAATGTTGTTTGTATACATGTACTTTTAAATTATTGTCAATTTACAGCTGCTACAATAATTATTATTAATTACTATTATTTATATATAATAATAATAATAATAAATATTTCCAGACTACATATTAAACTTGATAAACTACATATTCTACTTTTTTTATTTTATTAATATATACATATTATACATATAAACACCCAGACCGAGACAAATTATACAATGTACAACTTGCCCCGGTGGGAATCGAACCCACGACCTCCCGAGTTCACGGCAACGTTTGTTGCCACTAGACCACGGAGGCGGTCAAATAAAAGATATAAAGTTACCATCTATGCATGACATGTGAAAATTAATGCATGAGCAAAACCGAATCAAACTGATAGTACCAAATAATATTACAACACACCCTATAGCTATAAGCTTGTTAGGATGTTTTTTTTCTGCGATATTTGTATTGTAAAGCACGGGAGCACTGTCCAAGCCTGGGGCGGTGTCTGCATTCGATGTACTGCCCAAACACAAGCGATAAGCGAATCTGGTAGCGGTTACAAAAAAAAATATTAATATAATCAAGCAGCAAGAAATGAACCGAATTAGTCTCATCGTCATCATGTCTCTATGATGACCATATTACAGGCATTTGTAACACGTCATAATTTAAATTATTTAGAATGATTCTACTTCCGTTAGTGGAAGACTAAGCAGCGAAGTGGTCCAAGGGTCTGCCACATAATGTGCATTAGAGTATATCATAAAATTCCTAGAGAGATACAAGAGTTGCCTATAAAACGTTTTACTATTGAGTTAAAAAAACAATCTTATTGACAACTGTTTTTACTCAATAAAAGAATTTTTAACATGCAAATTTTGACATTAATATTGTATTTCAATAAATTAACAAGAACAATAAATATTGTAAATAAATATCTATTGACATAAGCATATTGTATGCCCATAATATGGGCAGATTACACCATCATGACATGTACATGCGACTGTAATTAGAATAAGCTATCTATACAATAAAGAAATTTGAATTTGAATACAAAGGATTAAGCTGTTAGCAGAAGACTAGCAGATTAGCAAATTCCAGTGACCTGTTAATGTTTAATCTGACTGAGAAAGGAATCTGCAAGGAAAACTCAGCTATAGCATATCTATGCCTATGTATCTCAACTGAAGGTTATAAATATAAGTTTTAATATTAAACACGCCATGTGACATCATGGTAAACGGAACGCGAGGTTCAAGTATGCGAGCAACTGACGCCAGTTAGTAACGACCGGCATCAGTCTCTACCAATATGCCTTATTTACACTTCGCTTGAAGGACTCCAAGTTATAGGAATGGGGAAACACACTGGCTGGGACATTCCATATCTTCAGCTTCTTAGATTATTATTTATTATTACAGCCCCTAGAACACAGCGTCCGAAACCTCCACTGCTGGAGATGGGCCTTCCAGAACATATATCTGGAGAATTTGGCTTATACTCGCCACGCTGGCAATACGGCTTGGCGAGTATGTGATGTCAATTTTTAGGATAATTTATTAACGATTCCACAAGCTCTCTGAGGCACGGGAACGGTGGTGTTGTAAATCTATGACAAATGTACGTAAGAAAAGTGTATTACTCATTGGTACATGCCGGGTGGGTTTGAACTGACCCTTGTAGGATTTAAGGAACGCGTTCTTACAACCGAGCCATCACCGCGCCATTGAAATGGGGATGCATATTATGGCCTATGCATGTGGTTTGTTTTCGAAACTCCCTCATTCGTTCGCCACTGAACGCCAGCGACGATCAGCCCGTCTAGTGGGGGGTCGCCCTTCTTTGTTTCGTCCTGTACGTGGTCTCCACCCTAGAATTCGTTTGCTCAATCGGTCGTCGGTTTTGTGCCAGATGTGTCCGGGACATTGATTGCTTGCTAACTATAATCGTAATAATTGTAATACTTAAGAGTCATTCTAAAATATAAACTATTAATAATTAATATAAAATAATCAAAAAAATCCTCGCCAAGCCATAACAATCAATGAATAAACAATTGTGGATAATAAAATAAAAAGGAAAGGCCTCTTTTTTAAACCAGTACTCTTTTTTAAGCATTCCACATCTTTAGTTTCTTAGATATAGGGGTATGCATCATAATAATATTTTTTTTTTATATATTAACATACGCCATTTGACATCTAGGTAAGCGGAACGCGAGGCAATGGGAGCAACTGAGGCCAGCCTGGGGTCCGCGGGTCTCAAGGGAAGCCAGTCCGCCGATTAAAATTTGGTTTAATTTCGTAGCGCAGTTGAGACGAAATCGTATTCGTATAGATTACCATGGACCCAATACAATACAGTAATGACCGGCATCATTCCACATCTTTAGCTTCTTAGATATGGGGATGCATATTATGGCCTATGCGTGTGGTTCGTTTGTGGAACTCCACTCAAAAGCAAGTCGAAAGCCCAACACCATTTTTTTCCTTTGTCTCTCTCACACGATGGACACGGCACCCGTACATTGAATCCATGGAATTCTATGTAATAACATCATGCATTTTTGACTATTTTTGTACTACTTGTGTGTACAATGATAAAAAAGTAGTTTTTATATTTTTATTAATAAAACTGTTGTTATTTTTACTATATATTACTGTGCAATTAAGTTATTTCGAAAATAAAATATATAGTTTTCGTATCAATCAAGTCCTTTACTAGTCCATTTTGCACACCTATACTATATAAAATAAAGGGTTTTTTCTCCTGAAATTGTAATGTTGTTAGAATAATTTATCTTAAAATGCATATGTTTACAATTTAGCCCAAATCCCCATCTCAGTGTACGCAATCGTTAGTTACTAATATCAGTTCCTATCCTTGGCACTCACGTCCCGCTTCCCATTCAAGGAGTCTGCCCACTACACCGTATCATACCATGACCGTAATAGGAACGTGTCCGGCAAAAAAATATTTGTATAGAAAAGCATGACACTACGTCCACTAGACCGTTCCGTCACCGACCCGTACCGTCGCGTGCCATGCACGGAGCGTTAATAATTGTCGGCGAGAATATTTTGCCGGTGCCGATACGCTCCGCGCATACACTCAATATTATACACAACGTCCAATATTCTCCTTTAGTTTTTCGTTCTTTTAGAGTATCGTGAATCCAGTAGCGTCGAGTGGTTTTTTGGTTCTCTTCTTCTTCCTCGTCCAATATTGTGGCAATCATTGCCAGTTGTCTAACAGTTAATCTTTTAATAGCCATACCTATTTTATTATTTTAAAACTTAAAAGCACTCCCCAGACGTCCAGGCATCACCGATACACATGCGAGAATGAAACGGCTGCCTATCAATTTTACGTCATGCAAATTACGGGTGGGCAACATACGGGTTGCATACGGACACCATACCGGCATCATACGCCGTCGATTCGTTTCAGTGGGCAAAGCAAGCCGTAGTCGCATTGAATCTTTACTATTTTCTTTATTGTTTGTTTTATGGTTATGTGTAGTTTATTTTAAATGTGTTATTGTTTTTACTGTGTAGTAATAATGTGTATGTTTATCAGCATATATATATATATACCATCGAGGAGGTCGACTGATCACATTCCATACACATAAAATAAACTACCTACAATATATGTATTAGGTTACGTCAAGTTAACTTATTCTCTTTATGTAATTATTTTTGCACCTACTCCTAGATTAATTTTTGATCTCTCTCTTGTCCCGAAGGTCGACTGTCAGAGAATGCCTAACGGCATTAAGCTTCGCCTTTTGTACTATTGTGCAATAAAGTTTTTAAATAAATAAAATATCGTATTGCCTTCCGTGCTTGATACGTTTATAGCACGGTCATGGTATGATACGGTGTAGTGGGCAGACTCCTTAAAGCGCGAGGTAAAATAGCACTCGCCCGCTATTTGCTCGTAATTAAGCCATCCGCTAACAATGTATTTGGCAGACAGTCGTTTCGATGTACATTAATTAGCATTCGTCTAACATCCCCCATCCCTACGTCTAAACCTTTGTTCACCAACTGTTTTAGATTATTAAAGTAAAGTATCATCACGACCGTTTCCCTTTCGGGGTGGTCAGAAACCACGCTTATAAGCGGATTCACATTTAGCCAACTTTACTATAGGCCAATCATGACAAGTGGCAAGCTCGTCGATGTCTCCAGCGCGGCAGCGTATCAAACTCGACAAATATCACAAATTAAATAGACTTGAAATAACTTTGAAATAATATAACATTTCTAATGAGTAGCTGTTTATATATGGAGTATTAGTAATATTGTTTCTGCTATGATATAACTTACTATCTTAATTCAATTTTGATGTTAATAATGTTATTTTTTGCTTAATTATTAATCTGCTGTCCTTAGTTGTGTTTTCGTTTATTGTATTTTGTGTAAATTCTCGGCACTCAAGGTCATGTTCGTAATATTATCTAAATGACTGTTTGCTGTCAAAATAAAATAAAAAATAAATAAAATAATGGATTGTGCAAACGAGAGGAATGCGAAGCGAAGTTTGTATTTCTGACTCTTACATTTAATTTGTCTCTCATTAAATTTTAAATAATATGCCGAATTTAAATATCTGGCAACTGTCAGATTTCGCAGGAACACGCAGCCTGTATGGACATCGGAAATGATGAAGCGAGGGCTAATGACTGCTTTTAATTACGAAGACCAAACGAATCGATCGTTCATACGATATCAATCGCAAGCCCCAGGCTGCGGCGGATAGCAAAACGCGGTTTCACTTTTTTTTTAAAGTACTAGCATGATAGCTCCCATCTGATAGTAAGTGGCGCGAGAGGTCAATGATGATGCCACTGGAATCAGACACTCGTGACTGACATCAGTCCCTAACACTATGCCGGTTTGATTGGGTATGATGGAAATTCTAGCCTGATCCCGAAACGTGTGGATACACTTTACTGGGTTTATCGACACGATATTTGATACTTCCCTGCCCCGGCAGACTGGGTAAATTACCAACATCAGTCCGCCTACCAACTACACACATCAAAAAAGTCTAGGGATCAAGCATGTTTATGCGGATTTCTTGTGATTGAGATGTGGCTTTGTAATAAATTTATGATTTTATAAATTTATATGGATCCTTTTTGGTGCATTTCATAATTTAAAACAGGAACTGTCAATCAAATTCGAGTAAAAGATGAAAATCAGCTGTCAATATTTTCCCTATAAAAACATAAGACGCATTGAAGACATTATTAGTGCTACTGTTTCCCTACTACTGATTAAAACCAACGTTATTATGGAGCGGCGACGTCATTTAAGCAGGGAAGAAATGATCAGAGCCGTGGGAATGATAGAAGCTGGTTCCCGGCAACGTACTGTGGCTTTAGCTCTGAATACAAGTCAGAGTGTTATCAGTCGACTTTGGACACGTTACCGAACCACTGGTACCGTGGCTGAGCGCCATGGAGGACGGTATCGCTGCACCACACGGAGACAAGACCGATACATTCAAATCACAGCTCGAAGAACTCCAACAATAACCGCCATGATGTTAGCCGTGAGCCTTCATCGCTCTTCAGGGAACTTAATTAGCGACCAAACAGTCAGAAACCGCTTGCATGAAGTGAACCTTCATTCCCGAAAACCGCTACGGGTACCACCTATAGCAATGCACAATCGTAGGACTCGATATCAATGGGCTCTTGAACACAGAAATTGGACAGAAGAACAATGGCGTTTCGTGTGCTTTTCTGATGAGTCTCGTTTTGGTATGAGGCCGGATACAAGACGTATACGACACTGGAGAACCCCTGGACGCCAACAGCGATTAAAATCCTGCCAGGAAGTCCATCCTTATAGTGGTGGAACCATCATGGTATGGGCGGGTATTTCGATCGGCGGAAGAACTGAGTTGATTTGGATCAGAGGCAACCTCAACGCTCAAATTTATGCTGAGACGGTTGTATCAGACGTCATCGTTCCTCTACAAGTGCATATCGGTCCCTTATTTCAGTTAATGCATGATAATGCACGACCGCACACCGCAAGAGTTGTAAGACAGACTCTCGCCGCAGCTAACATCAATGTCCTGCCCTGGCCTGCTCAGTCGCCAGACTTGAACCCGATTGAGCATGCATGGGATATTCTTCAGAGAAGAGCTCTGCCGAATATGGAGGGTATCCAGTCGCAAGAAGACCTTTTTTTGTTGTTGCAACGAACATGGGCGGCCATTCCACAGCGTGATTTGGATGAACTCATTTTGAGTATGCCAAACCGATGTTCTTGTGTTGTTAGTGTTCGCGGTAGAAACACGGATTATTAATTGTTTAAGTTACCCAATAAAATAAAAATAAAAAACTGTTATTTCAGTCTTTTTTTCGAACTTTAATGTTAGTGGTTCAAATGTCAAAAATCCCTTTATTAGGAAAATGGCAATTTTTTTTACTAATGCAAAGGTGACTTGGTTTATCGTTACTGTAGACAAACGAAAACATTTTATTTGATCAATCCTTAAAGAAAATTTTAATGAATATCAATCAGGAGAAAAGTTATTGCAAAAATATATGTTGATCCCTAGACACTTTTGATGTGTGTATTTGTTGTTCTCGTTGAAACTATGTGCCGTTTGCAATGATGTCAAATGGCATTTTTTTCTTTTAAACTAATATTGTAAGCTTGCCATGGTGATAATTTGTTTATTATCAATACCCTACAAACAGTACTAACACCTTACATACATTTGCACCTAAAGCTTAATCAAAAATCTGATGTGGCGCCTATAATAGGCGACCACCACATGCTATAAAACATAACAATTAAATAATAATCAAGTCATTTCAATCAAATAAGTGTGCAATAACAAAAATTAAAAAATACTATAATTAGGTACGTATAACTGTAATTATGTAAAAATGATTTTTTTATATAGAATTTGTATGTAGGTATATGTACATTATGTATTATAATATATATATAGGTAGGAATATTACATATATAGGTCTGTATTATTTCTTAGAATTAAGATAGTAAATATCTGACATTTTAAAATATTTTATAGTACCTACTCCTGTCACTGAATACTCTCTTATTGTCCTTAAGGTTAACAGGCAGAGAATGGCTAATGGCATTATGTTAGCCCTTTGGAATTCTGTGCAATAACATTTTAAAATAAATGAAATAAAAAAAATAAAAAAAAACTGTGAACATTAAATTAAATATATAAAAAACTGAATAATGTCAAGTTGGAAAAACTATATGAAAAAAATACTATACCTATAGCTAATAGCTTGATTCTTTTGACTTAGATCCATGTTGAATAAGTAAAAAATAAATAATTATTGTTTGGTTGGTTAAAAGTTTATATGTAAAAATAATCTTAGTTACAATGAACAGGATATAATTATTGTCGTGTTGATACAGCGTTGTGCCATCCGTGGGCAGAGGGCGGGATCCTGATTATGTAGTAATTAGTTTCTTGTTAAATTATCTACAGAACAGTTTGAAAATAAATTACGTCAGTACAGTCAGCATTAAAATAATCAATTAGACATACAAAGAATATTAATATTTCAGGTTTAGAATTTTTTGACCACGCTACATACATGTCATCATCATCATCATCAGCCTGTGTCTCTCCACTGCTGGATATAGGCCTCCCCCAAGGCTCGCCATTTTACACGACCTTCCTCAGGTCATCTGTCCATCTGGCGGGGGGTCGTCCCACACTGCGTCTTCCAGTACGTGGTCTCCACTGCAGGACCCGTTTACTCCATCGTGTAACTTTGGTTCTTTGACGGATGTCAACGTTTCTGACTTCATCCTTCAGAGAAATCCCGAGCATAGCTCTCTCCATAGCTCGCTGAGCGAACTTGAACTTTTGTATCAGACCCACCGTCAGTGTCCACGTCTCTGCTCCATACGACATTACTGGAAGAACACACTGGTTAAAAACTTTTGTCTTCTAACACTGTGGTATGTTCGATAGGAAGATGTGTCGCAACTTCCCGAATGCTGCCCATCCTAGCTGAATGCGTCTATCGGCTTCTTTACTGAAGTTGGATGTTCCTAATTGGATGGTCTGTCCAAGGTAGACGTATTTTTGTACAACTTCGATAGTGGCATTTCCCACGTAGATTGGTCTCGGTATGACATGGCCGTTGAACATGATTTTTGTCTTGTCCAAGTTCATACCGAGACCAACTCGCTGAGATGCCATATTTAAGCCGTTCAGCATTCCGCTAAGATCTTCCAGCGAGCTAGCCATTATGACTATGTCATCCGCGAATCGAAGGTGCGAGATATGTTCTCCAATGATTTTATGCCGCAGTCACACTATACATACATGTACATACATATATATACATACATACATATGGTGAAGGTGAAGTCACGGTCCTGATCAATTTAGGGTATAGTTAGGAGATGGAACGAGTGACGTGAGCATTCCTAAATGTACCTCTACTGGACACACTACTGGACTACTGCATTAACTTTCATGCGTATTCTGACATATCCACATCTCGCTTCCATATTGTTGCCATCATGGCATTGTATACAAATAAATTTAATTAATTATTGTGTCCCGACTCGAATCGAACCCGTCTAATTCCACGGACTTAAACGCTAGACCACGAACGCAGTTGTTTATAGGTATTAAATTATATTTCAGTTTTACTAAATATATATTTTTAAAACAGTTATTTAAAAGCAGTCCTATAACAAAATTCTTAAAATAATAATTGTATTTATTAACTGTTTTGTGCTGGTTAATACAGTTACATTCTATCGCTGTCCTTAGCTGTCAGGAACGCATTCTCTCAGCGGCCAGACCGTAACGTCTATAGATGTTGTTCAAAATAAAAAGGTGTAGCTTTTGAGACATTTTAAACAAATTAAAAGGATTAAATCGGTTTCTCCGTCAGCTTTCTCAGTTAAGTTCCCCTTCTTGTGACGGTTACTTAAGCATTACTTTTGGGGGAAATTGTGAGTTAACGCGTATGCAAAACTCTACTTCCGAGATCAGCGACAATACATTGAAGTAATGTACAATGATTACAAAATAAAATTAATAATTAAGCTAATAAAAATATGTAAACAAAATTAAAACTAAACTACATATATTAAAATATTCACCCACGACTTGATCATGTGACAGTGTGCCAAAAACACTTGCAGTATTCCCCCGCTGCACAGCGAAGCTGATTTCCTGCGCTAAAACTGCCAGCCCTCTTGTCACATACATCATTAACCAGCCGCTTAAAGAGTTCTTTAAAGAACATCTTAGCACTTGGCCCCCACGGTCGCATTGTCTCAAGGCACAAACACATTATCAACAGACTCATATTTGCAACATTTGGCCTTTTCAGCCAAGTCCGCAACCGCCCCAGTCCTGACAGATGTACCCTGGACATGAGTGACATGGAATCCTAATCACCTGACATATTATTAGTACGCACGTACACATAATTATTATGTATTTATATTAATATTATGTATGTTTTCTACTAGGTATTATTGTATTATAAATATATATATTGTATTTTATTTTTATTTATTTAGGCAACAACAATACACAAACAATATTACAAATAAACAAAATTGCCACTGTCGGCGCTTGTAAGATACTAGATTGATATAATAAATAATATTAACTGCTATTGCCGGCGCGTGACAAGTTGGAACATCTGTGTAATAAATTAATAACAATAAGAATTGAGAGCCAAAAATATTTATAAATAATTTAAGTTAAATAAAAATACAATGGAATAAAAAAACTGGATACATATGTATTTTAAATCTAGTTTTTACTATGTTATTTCCATTTTCACATTCTGTACCCATAATATTATGCTATCCGTCTCCCAAAGGTTAGCTGGTAGAGAATACCTTCATATACATATATACAACACTATATATTGTACATTTTGGGTGCAATAAATATTTTTATTATTATTCTCACTGTACCTTGCCGCGTTATGCAGAAGGGTACCCAAACAAAAATATAATTATTTATTCAGACCTGCGAGGATTTTCTTTCAGGCTAAATTCGACGCGCAATTTCACGAATCACCTTAGCAAATTACGAGATGCGCATTCCAAATTCAAAATTGGTGGGCGGGTGCAGCGAGGTGAGAACTAAAAGGGTGGTCACCCTAGTCTGCCGCGTTTACACTAAGGCCGTGTTTACTTCAAAGCAAAATTGAGTAAAAAAGCGCGCTTTGCTTATACAAGGTAAGTCTTTATTCAAGTAGTTAGTTGGTTACACTCCCAAAGGTTAACTAGTTTAAATTTGTTAAGTTTTTAAGTGCAATAAATAATTTATAAATAAATAGCTAAAGCTTACAATATTAATTCTCCTTGGAAGTAAAAATTGGCATTACACATCATTGCAAATGGCACATCCTTTCAACGAGAACATCAAATCGGTGGTAGGCGGACTGATGGTGTTAATTTTCCTAGTCTGCCGGGGAAGGGAGGTATCCACCGTTCGTGCCGGTAAAGTGTTTCGTGATCAGGTTCGAAATGCCGTCATGCCCAGTCAAGCCGGCATTGTGTTAAGGACTGATGTCATTATACATTAACAAAAGGCAAGCATCTACCAGATCATCATAAAAAAAAAAACAGTTCTACTCAAGTTTTATATATCGCCGGGTGAGAGCGAAAATGAACTAACAATAAGTGTATTTTTCATTGGTACATGACGGGTGGGTTTGACCGACCTTTGTAGGATTTAAGGTACGCGTTCTTACAACCGTGCCACCACGCCGCCAGTTACTATAAAGTGGCGAGTTCACTTGACTCGCGTCGCATGCCTACAGTAAACGGGGCTCAAAGGGTAATGCGGGGAAAGACGAAATAGGGAGAAAGGCGCGGGGTGATAATCAGTGCATTTTGCTTGCGGTTTTCGAAAGGATCACGCAGGTGCTGTGGGTTCCAAGTTGCTTCTTGAATAGCGATTAGACTAAGGATAGTTCAAGCGAAATTGTTTTAGATGATCGTAGCCAATACACAAGTACGATTCACGAGAGAACTTTGACATTTCAATGATAACAACAAAGAAAAACTTAATATATTTAACTAGAAATAAAACAATAATATTACGAACACTCAACGCAAGCCCACTTTTCTCCTTGGCGCATCAGAATGTAAAATTATAATAGATACCTACATTTAAAGTAATTTGAGAACCATTATAGGATCCGAGACGAACTTAAAAAAAGTTATTCTTACCGATCAATGGGAATCAAGTATTCCAAAAGACCACAAAGACGAACAAATATTATGATCTCACGGAAGATCAGAAACGGATTCAAGTCTCAGCTCAGCTCACCAGCCTCAGGGGAGGTTGGTGCGAGCGGAATTCCAGGAAAATCTTTGTAGTACTTAAAGAATTGGGCCTAAGCAGGTCTGTTATCAATACATTTATGGAACGAGCTTAAAGAAAACGGCATTAAAGGAATCATACAGTATTTGGTTGTGTTGCGAAGAGGAGCAGAATGGTGGAAGAAAAGCGTCTTGTTGCGCAATAAAAAAGAGACGTTTATAAACCAGCCTATTGTCGGTCGCAAGACCGAGACTTCCATCTGACATCTGTCGCATGCTGAAGACGTAGAATCTTCCAGCCAGTGTCCCCATTCCTATAACCTGGAGTCCTTTAAAACACAGTGTAAAAAAGCAAATCGATAGGCCGGCATAGTGGTAGAGTCTGATGTCTGACTGGCGTCAGTTGCTCTCATTCTTAGACCTCGCATGTTACCATCAGTTGAGCGCAATGTCACACTCAAATGTAAAAAAAAAATTCAATCATTAATTTTGAAGAATTCCTTTAATTAAAAATAACCCCAACAGGTACTTATAATAAGTTGCTAGAATTGGCTATACTTATGCAAAAACATAGAATTACTAAAATTCCAACCTTATAACAATGGTATAAGAGCCGTGTGTAACAGAAAGAGTGGCATTGTACAGCATTTGTATCATGTTACGTTTTGTAATTCACAACCGACGCTTAGTTAATTTAATTTGTTAATTTAACCCCCCGTTCACCCTTCCCTTAACCCTCCTGACCCTTCACGGCTGATCCAGTGTTGACTTAGATTATTTTTTAATAATTTATTAGTTAGTCCTATATAGCCTAGCTGAATTCGGTTCCAATGCCTTCACTTGCTTCCACTTTTAATTGCCTGCAAGATGCTCACCATACATTATTCAGATTCTCTCTCTAAAATGGAATAAAATAAAATAATTTATTTGTCAGAAACATGGTAGGTACAGATGTAAATACTTATATGTAATTATACCACATGCTTCGCTATTTCCAGCATACAAATATTTATTTAGTCACATGACTTTGTCGAGCTTAGTGTCTAGGTATTCTTTTGTCGAATAAAAACATTTATTAACCAGCATTTGTTTGACTCTTAATTTGAACAGTTTTAGTGGCAGCTCCCTTATAGTAACTGGAAGCTTATTAAATATCTTTGGTGCCATTGCATAACAATTTCGGCTATATTGGGTACTTTTATGCATATTTGGCTGAGGAGCTGTATGATTCTGATAATGCAGTCTTACGCCGCATTAACCTGCTTAGGTCCAATTCTTAATTCTTAAGTGGTGCAATGATTTTGCTGGGTTTGCTACGTAAAGCTGAGTCTTGAATCCGTTCTAAATCATTTTTTCTGTCAGATAATAATATTTGGATTCACTGTACGGGTGCCGGGTCTATCGTGTGTTAGCAAGAGATGAGAAGAATGGTTTCTCGGGCTTGCGACCGACAATAGGCTAGTTTGAAAAGGAGGCCTCCTTTTTTTTATTGCGCAACAAGACGCCCACTATCCACTATTCTACTTTTTTCCCTACCCAACCAAATCTGCATGATTCCATTAATGCCGTCTTGGATGGTCTTTCCATAAATGTTTCTCCTGCAGACTTACTCGGGCGAATTTTTTCAGTAAGTGGTGCATAGATTTTGCTGAAACTGGTTGAGGAGCTGTAATCTAAATAAAAAGTGTCTCATTGGTACATGCCGGTGTTGAACTGTGACTCGATTTATGGTTACCCCGGAAGTATATTTTATCATAATTACATATTTGAGTCTTAAAGTATTTTATAATATAAAAATGCCTTTGAGGGTAGTATTAATATTGACTCATTTTCCTTTGAACATTAAATAAACCTTATATGATATTTGAAGCTCGCAGAATTTTATATAATTCTCTTTGTTAATTAGCAATTTAAATTGAATACAAAATTTTCCAGAAACATAGAATAATAACATAGAAATGCGAAGTTCGCGCACGTTATTGAGACCAGCCCTATTCTGTTACTTAAGCGCAAACGTTATATAATGGAATCCGTTAACTATATATGAATATATCACGCTATTAAAGTTCATATTTGCACGGACGCTGCCAAGGTCGAGCGCTTATAGAGTTGAGAATTGAATAATATTTTGTAATTATACGCAAGCTTTGACGTAAATAACGAAATCCACTAATAACGTTTGCGACTAAAGTAATAGAATAGGGCTGCTGTAAAACTTAGCCAAAACCACGACAGGTCGTTGCGGTCATTGCATAACGCTGTACTTGCTAAACCATCTAATCACTCTAGTTTTATGTCCGACTCATTTGCAGTTGTTGCAGCAAATCTGTGGAACAACCCGCCCTAAGATATCCGACAAGCGCCCAACAGAATGCTATTTAAAAGAATGGTCTTCACAGACTTCTTGAATAGTTCCTAACAACTGTAAGTAATATTGTGTAAATTTTTGTATGTATGTATTATTATTAAATAAAATAAAACAGTTTTTATTTGTCACAAAAATAAGAGTTAATAAAAATGTAAAATATAGTTAAAAAATAAAACAAAAATATTATGACACAAGGGTCTATGGTTCAGAAAATGGTGTTGGAAGCAGGTTCCAACAACCTCTGTTATTATACCATAGCCGACATTTAAATTTAGTGGAACAGTAATATAAATAAAAGTTATAAAAAAAATGAAACAAAAATATTATGACACAAGGGTCTATGGTTCAGAAAATGGTGTTGGAAGCAGGTTCCAACAACCTCTGTTATTATACCATAGCCGACATTTAAATTTAGTGGAACAGTAATATAAATAAAAGTTATAAAAAAAATGAAACAAAAAT
Source organism: Tinea semifulvella (assembly GCA_910589645.1). Taxonomy (NCBI): domain Eukaryota; kingdom Metazoa; phylum Arthropoda; class Insecta; order Lepidoptera; family Tineidae; genus Tinea; species Tinea semifulvella. Next base: position 1,173,014 of record OU342615.1, on the reverse strand, counting down.
ATTATGACACAAGGGTCTATGGTTCAGAAAATGGTGTTGGAAGCAGGTTCCAACAACCTCTGTTATTATACCATAGCCGACATTTAAATTTAGTGGAACAGTAATATAAATAAAAGTTATAAAAAAAATGAAACAAAAATATTATGACACAAGGGTCTATGGTTCAGAAAATGGTGTTGGAAGCAGGTTCCAACAACCTCTGTTATTATACCATAGCCGACATTTAAATTTAGTGGAACAGTAATATAAATAAAAGTTATAAAAAAAATGAAACAAAAATATTATGACACAAGGGTCTATGGTTCAGAAAATGGTGTTGGAAGCAGGTTCCAACAACCTCTGTTATTATACCATAGCCGACATTTAAATTTAGTGGAACAGTAATATAAATAAAAGTTATAAAAAAAATGAAACAAAAATATTATGACACAAGGGTCTATGGTTCAGAAAATGGTGTTGGAAGCAGGTTCCAACAACCTCTGTTATTATACCATAGCCGACATTTAAATTTAGTGGAACAGTAATATAAATAAAAGTTATAAAAAAAATGAAACAAAAATATTATGACACAAGGGTCTATGGTTCAGAAAATGGTGTTGGAAGCAGGTTCCAACAACCTCTGTTATTATACCATAGCCGACATTTAAATTTAGTGGAACAGTAATATAAATAAAAGTTATAAAAAAAATGAAACAAAAATATTATGACACAAGGGTCTATGGTTCAGAAAATGGTGTTGGAAGCAGGTTCCAACAACCTCTGTTATTATACCATAGCCGACATTTAAATTTAGTGGAACAGTAATATAAATAAAAGTTATAAAAAAAATGAAACAAAAATATTATGACACAAGGGTCTATGGTTCAGAAAATGGTGTTGGAAGCAGGTTCCAACAACCTCTGTTATTATACCATAGCTGACATTTAAATTTAGTGGAACAGTAATATAAATAAAAGTTATAAAAAAAATGAAACAAAATTCATTAAAAATATAATTAAAATAAAACAAATAAAAAACCAAGAACATAAATAAAAAAACAGAAACCTAGACGGGAACTGCCCCAGCCTGCTTCACAAACAGTCATGCACACATTTTAGGGAAAGTGGGTAACGTTGTAACTATCGCGTCCCGAACGGGCGGTGGAATATCATTCCATATTTTGGCAGCGGCATGCCGGGCGCCTACTATTAATTTGTATTTAGTATTATTGTATATATTTATAATGATTTGTTTTATATTAGTATTGGATTTAGATTTAGTAGAATTTTAATTATTTCTATCCCTGTTAAAATATTTGCACCTACCCACATACAATGTACGTAATGTCCCTAAGGTCTACCGGAATTAGGTCCGCCTTTGTACATAGTGCATTTTTTTTTATATAAACAAAAAGGGCTAAGTTACTGATCCATTTTAGTATCAAGATTAAATCATCGTACTACGAGTATCAGCTCTAGGGATTTTTTTTTTATTATGATAGTCTTTGTGCAATATATAATGCATAGGAATAGTTATATATAGTTTTTATAATATAATATAGTAGCTAACAGACAGAAAGGCTGGCAATTATTTCTGCCACGCTCTCACTATACAGAGGAGAAATTTTGCCGGTCTTCTTGGACTATATCTAATGGGATGTCACTTGAGGAAAATTGTTATTTAAAGTTATTTTTTTATTAGGTTTAGTTATTTAATTTAAGTAGTTTGTAATTATTATTTTATTTGTGGCAAATCCTTTTTTTCGAATAATATACTAATTTAAATATAATAGCGTAACAAAATTCATTAAGCGAAATTCTAAATTGTCCCTTAAACGACCGTACTTGGGCCCAGGCCTCGCTGCCAATTAGGTTTGGAGGTTTGGAAACCCGCAAAATTTTAAGTGTAAACTGCCAGCATTTTAGTCGTCTGTACATAGTACTGTCAAGCTTTACGGGATATGCCAGAAATGCATCATGGACGCTAGTGTTTCTCTCGGTTTATTTCCGTCTACCTTGCCAGTAACAAAAAGTTTTTACAGGTCATCTCCTCCCTTTCTGCCAATGTGTCCGAAGTATTGGAGTATCCTACAAAGACATATGGTGGATAGCCTATTGTCGATATTTGGAGTTGTTTTAGAATCGACACGTTGGTTCGAAGCTCCGTCCATAAGATCCCCAGCATTTTTCGCCAACACCACATCTCGAAGGCGTCGATGTCCTTTAGGTTAGCGCTTTTTATGGTCCATGACTCAGCACCATATAGGATATAGAGAAAATCAGTCAAAATGAATCTGGATTTCGTTCTTATAGAGATTGTCCTGTCTGTACAAATTTTGTGTATCTGAGACATGGCGATCTTAGCTATTCCAATGCGTCTTCGAATTTTAGCCTCACACGATCCAGTATTGCTGATGCTAGAACCCAGGTATGTAAAGCCTTCTACTGTTTCCAGGTTTAATGTTCCAGTAAGTTCTAGCGTATTGGACCGATCAAATATTTTTTGACATGATAAATACCTACTATCAAATAATTCGAACGAAACCCAAATGGGCTCTGCAATTTCTGACCACTTCAATATTGAAATGCGGTCTGAGATACTTCAGCTGGATTTTTTCTAATTCAATTATTTGCGTTATGGGAAACGTTATTACCATTAAGTGGTACTTAAACCTCACTTAAAATACACTTAAATCGCTGACTAATGTTTGGAATTTAAATTCTATAAATCAAGTGATTTTGTAAGGATTAACGAAAGGCCATGACACACCAACAAAGGCATTTCCTAGAGGTGTTTTTAAATTTATTTGAACAGAGTACTACATGAGTGACTTCCTGATGGCAAGCGGAACCTGGAGTCCAAACTAACGTCTTTCTCTGTGGTGGCGTGGGTTTTGTGGATTGTATCTAGGTGCGGGATTGCAGTGATCTTCAAATTACATGTATAGACGATACTATGATAATCGGTGCAATCAACAAACAAGAAAGGAAACTGGTAAAGGGACTCACCTGATCTCCTCGGCACCAGGACTTATTAATTATTCCTAACACTTATTTTGCGGGTGATATCAATGATCGCGGCGATTTCTTCAGCGTCTTCTATGACGACTGTAGTACAACGTTTTTTTTTCGATTTGACGACTTCTCCTAATACGCTCCGCGGCCGGTTATATAGCCGCTGCCTCTCTTCAGTGCGCAAGCGCCGGCCTTTGGACTAGTGAGCGGGATGGGTAATATAGGAAGGAAGCGGCGAGAAAGAGACAGGACGTGGTATAGGGGTAACAAATTAGGACGTCTATTTATGCACTGACGAATTACAATAACGCCTAATCATCCAACCTAAATTGGTCGAATTATTTATTATTTTTCATTGAATTCTATGATGCTCGGACTAGCGTAAGCGGGATGGGTAATGTAAAAAGGAAGCGGCGAAAACGAGACAGGATAAGGTATAGAGGTAACAAATTAGGATGTCTGTTTATGTACTGACGAATCTCAATAACGCCAAACCTTTCAAAATTACTGCGAATGTGGGCAACTCCAGATCTCGGGCTATGACGGAATTACGTACGAACTACTGCACTCGGCAAATTATCTTGTGCGATATGTTCCGCTATATCTACATATCCGGTGTGGCTAGACCTTAAAGAAATAATTTACGGATCAGTGGACAGAACATTCATTACTGAGGGTTTCCTTTAATGGATTCTCAATGGCATCTCAAAGTTTTTTTGAAAGGGGCGCGTACACGTAGATTTTTGTAAAAATACGTAATTAATAATTTTGGTATTGAGAAAAGTTATTCTTTTTGAACTCACTGTTCTGTGGAAATCGAATATTTCAGAAGACCACAACATGAAGTCAATTATGATCTCACAGAAGAAATTATGAGGAACGGATTTGTTGCTTAAATGCTTAGTCATTGTTAATTGTGTTTAGGTAGGGTTACATATGTTATGTTATTGATTTTTATATTATAGGATTTATTTTTTATATTTTCTGTTTTAACTTCATTTATTTTATGTTTTCTATAGTTTTAATGTGTTTCAAAAGACGTTATATTAGACGTTATAGACGTTTAATCATCGTCACGAATCATCGTATTTCTTTTGGGGTGGTCAGACACCACGCTTATATTTATAAGCTAGACTAGATATTTATTTATAATAATTATACCATATCACTATTCCGATAACCTGGAGTCCTTCAAGCAAAGTGTGAAATAGCATCTAGATAGGCCGGCACATCTAGACCTATATGTTAGGGATTGATGTTAATGCTGGCGTCAGTTGCTCCAGTTTTTGGAACTCGCCATCAGGTGGGCGTGATGTCACATGTGTCACGTGGTCAGTATATAAAAAAGTGATAAATAAAAAGGCGCGAAATGAGCATGCTAATGGAGCGGCGCACGCTGTCCCGTAATTTTGCCTGTCATTGAGGTGATGAAAGTTAAATAAAAAATATAAAAAACCCGACTGCCTTAAAAAAATATTTTGTATTAAAAACTGAAAAGAAATTTTAAAAAATAAAAATAATTTAATAAAAATTAAAAAGAAAAAAAAAAGCTCAAGTCTTCAATCGCCAAAAAGTTACACAACCGGTTAACTACACCATTGAAATAATTTTATAATTTTGTTTATAAATTTTTCTTAAAACTGTTTTAATTTTTCTCATTGTTATAATATTTGTAACATTTATTTGAGTAATTAGGTAGGTATTAGTTTTATTAACTATAATTTTAATTATATTAAATTAATTAAATTTTAATAGAATTAATTTAATTAATAAATTAAACTGTTAGGTAGGTAAATAATTTGTTTATATAATGTATACTATCTATTGCATGCCTAGTTTTAAATTTATACTCAATGGTAATTATGAGCAGGCCGTCTTCTCCTTTATTTAAAATCACATTTACTCTGTTTCAGGTTTTTAATGGGTTAGATTTAATTAGTAACCTCAACATGATTTTAAAATACCTTTTAGATGATATTATAGATTCATTCACAATTCATTATAGTTCGTCGACTTTGATTTTTTTATTTTTCACAATATGGCGTCTGGTTGTCGCCTTAATACAATTTGATTAATGTCTTATCTTAAGTGACGCTCGCGTAATGAAAACGAATCGATTGACGTGAGAAACATAAAAATCGGTTAACGTGTTTGGTCTCAGTGTGCCACAAAGGAACAAACATACATACGTACATAGGCTCATAAACACATAACCCTTATTTAAATAAATAAATAAATAATAAATATTTCTAGACAGATCACACAGCGCCATCTAATTTCCGTGGTAAGCTACGAGGCTTGTGTTACGGAAACTAGATGGTTGATAAACTACATATTATACTTTTTTTTTGTAAATATATACATATTATACATATTAATACCCAGACCGAGACAAATTATACAATGTACAACTTGCCCCCGGTGGGAATCGAACCCACGACCTCCCGAGTTCACGGCAACGTTTGTTACCACTAGACCACGGAGGCGGTCAATCAATTTGCGTCGCCAGTCAGGTAAAAAGGGACATATCCATTGTTGTTAATTATTAAGAGTAAAATTTTATATCGTTCATTTAAGTCGTTAATCTACGACAGACGACAGACAAACTACGTTCGCATTTTACAATATTAATATGAGTTATAATAAATGCTGGGTATTTTAAGATGATTTTTCCCGCCAACTAATATGTAAGTGATAAATAAAAAGGCGCGAAATGAGCTCGTTAATGGAGCGACGCACGCGCAGCCGGTCCCGTAATTCTGCCTGTCATTTTAAACCGAGGTGGCGAAAGTTAAAAAGCTACATGTCCTTTAGATTATTTAAATAAATAAAAAAATGATTTTGAATATCTCCCTTTCAGCACGACAAAAAATGTTTTGGGTATTAAAATGTATTGATAACTTTAAAATACTTAAAATTCAGTGGTCAGAAACCACGCTTATAAATAAGCGGATTCACATTTAGCCAACTTTAGTATAAACCAATCATGACAAGTGGCAAGCTCGTCGATGTCTCCAGCGTACCAAACTCGGGAAATATCACAAATAAATTAAATATTAATTAAATGTATTTATTTACATTAAAAATATATTTTTTGTGTCCTGACCAGGAATCGAACCCGGTACCTCCGAGTCTAAATCCACGGACTTAACCGCTAGACCACGGAGGCTGTTCTTAAAATATAATTTCTAAAATATCAAATAAAAATAGTAAAAGAATTCTTCCACTAGCGAATTCCACAAAGCCACCTTTGCATATTTGTGCGTTGTTGTTTTCTAATGTGCGTTGGGTAATATCATGGAAATAAAAATCACTACTGTATGTTTTTATTCTTAAAAAAGGACTTGGACTAAAGACCAGCCTAATAATTTAATAAAGATAATCACTAAGTAGCTAGATGATTGCACGACCTATCCAGGCTGTTTCGGAGCGGAAAAACAGAATAATAAGAATAAATTAATTATTTATATTAGTAAGTAGGTATTTTATTGTAGGATTTATTTATTTATTTTAATACAAACACTTTAGATAATAGTTTATTTATTTTTTCATTAGCAACACGGTTCCTAAGTTGTAACGCTACATAATAATGCGATTAACTACCAGAACATTATTCAAAAAACTGGTGTTTTCACATTTTCTAAACAGCTCCACACAGCGTTAGTAATATAATAGTATGTACATATGTATTAATATTTAGTTTATCGATATTATAATATTTATCCATATAAAGTACGTATATATTTATTTATTTATAAAAGGGTAGCCAACAGTGCTAACATCACACGCTTATTTGTACTTAACACTAAATCAGAAGTTAATGATGCACCTATTATAGGCGACCACCACATTACCACAGTAGCTTTTATTGCCTATAAGAAATAACAAAATTATAAAATTTTCAATAAGTATACAATAACTAAATATTATTCGAAAAACTAATTCTGAAACAATTTTAAAAAATATATATATAATAAACATACAATTCCTTTTAGAAATAATAAAAAAAGTAACAAAAATAACTAAAATATTACCTACTTCAAGTAATAATTAGCTGTTAATTTAAATAGTTATTTATTTATCGTATTATCTTTATGATTGCACCTACATTTGATCAAATTTGTTCCCAAGGTTTGGCTGTCAGAGAATGTCTTCGGGCATTAAGTCCGCCTGTGTACTTTGTGCAATAAAGTTTATGAATAAATAAATGAAATAAACTTACGACCTTTCTTCATAAAGGTCCTGAGCAGAAGAGTCATTTGTCTACAATTTGCAGCAAATCCCTCCCAAGACCAATAATCTCTGTGATTCATTGCAATTGATACGCAAATAAAACTCGACGCGGGACCATATTTTGTGATAAAAGGTTTAATCATATATGAGTCATCATCACGAGCCTCTAGGACACAGTCCCAGAACTCCACTGCCTTTCAGAAAATTGTGGAAAATTTGGCCCACACTCGCCACGCTCTGGCCAAACGGGTTGACGAGGTTCTGATGTCATTTTCTAATGACAATTTATTAACGATAAGTTGGTATAAGTGGAACCAGGACCGACGGTATAACGTGCTCTTCGAAGCCCGGGAAACAGTGGTGTTGTAAATAAATAACATAATGTACGTACTCGTACATGCCAGGATTCGAACCTTTATTTTTTTTTTTTATGAAAGCTTTCTTACAACCGAGTCACCACCGCTCCAACATATGAGTACTTTCATCATATTTTCGATGGAATTCTCGCGAAGGTACCGGGTTCTTTAAAAAATATAATACTTGTAACAAATTTGTACCTAGAGATTACACCAGAATAATCTTCCCAAGGTGTGTAAGTGAATATTACAGCAGAAACTGCCACATAATGTGCATTAGAGTATATAATAAAATTCCTAGAGAGATACGAGAGTTACTCATGAAACTTTTTACTATTGCGTTAAAGAAAATTCTTATTGACAACTGTTTTTACTCAATAAAACATTTTTAGCATGCAAATTTTGACATTAACATTGTATTATAATAATTCCAATAAATTGACAATAATAATATTAAATATTAACTGTATATAAATAAATATAATAAATAAATATCTATTGACATAAGCATATTGTATGCATTGCATCATTATGACATGTACATACAACTGTAATTGGAACAAGCAATCTATACTCGTACAATAAAGAATTTGGAATTTGAATTCGTTTCTTGATAGAACACATTTTTTTTTTTTTTTCGTGTTTGATAATTACTCTAGAGACATCGACGAGCTCGCCGCTTGTCATGATGAGCCTATAGTATAGTTGGCTAAATGTCAATCCGCTCTTTAAAATCGTGGTTTCTGACCACCCCTAATTCAAAATAATTCAATTAATGACGTGTTATAAATGCCTGTAATAGGTTTACGTGAATAAAGATATCTGTCGCACGCTGCAGATGTTTAGTTGACACGGCCTATTTACAGCCACGATCTTATATTAAGTAATTATTAAGTTACAATTACCTTGCTTATGACAATAATGCTATTATAACACACATAAATCTGGATTATTACCTGTTACGGGCCAACCATGATTACCTAACTTATGTTTGTTTACATATTTTTTATGTTTTTGTTTTATATTATTTTAGTGCTGACAATATCCAAGTTGTTACAAGATAACTTAAGGAAATAAATAATTTGATTTGTCGAATCTTAATAGTCCGGTATAGTGGTAGAGACTGATGTCGGTCGTTAGTGGCTACCTACCTACTACCGCTTACTATAAAAAAAATGGCATGTGTGTGTGGTTCAGTTGCAAAATAGAGAAGAAGGGATGAGGTTATGCGTGGCTGTACGCGTACGGTTGTGTGATTCACGTCCACATAGTGTGTCCAAACCTTTATTCTTTTTTTAAATTCAAATGTGATAAATGGAACTTCAGTAGGTCACTGACCGACGTTCGCGGTGCATTATGAAGTGACGAAATTGGGTTAGGCTGAATAAACGATTCCTTTGCCTGCGACATCTTTTAAAATTAAATTTCACGGTGTCAATGGAGCGGAGAATTGTCACGGATATCGCTACTGGAACAAATGATCAGGAATGAACAGATCATTATGACATAGGTATTTAGTTTAAAGTCGTAATATCAGTGGCAAAAAACACACGCCCCTGTCACTGTTCCACCACCAGCCGATTACGATATAATATTATTTGTTCAAGATATGATGTTGCCATGTTAGCAAAACAAATAAATTGTCTCTTATACCATATTATAATAAGAATTACTGCCTCCGTGGTTAAGCGGTTAAGTCCGTGGATTTAGACTCGGAGGTACCGGGCTCGATTCCTGGTAGGGACACAAAATTATTTATTAAGTTAAAAAAAAGTATATATATTTATTTGTGATATTTCTCGAGTTTGGTACATATATATATAATATACAAATAAATTAAATAATAATTAATATATATATGTATGTTCATAATACTTGCATGTAGTTTATGTAATTGCTTGGTATGTAGTGTATTTACAAATTAGACTAATATTATTAGATTGTTGCACCCTGCACATAATCTCTCACCATCCCAAAGGTTAGTTGTCAGAAATGCCTAACAGGCATTAAACTCGCCTAACTAATTTTAAGTTTTGGTGCAATAAAGAATTTAAATAAAATAAAATTATTTTTTTCCTCTTCTTTCTCCCAACTTCCTCTCCATTAAAGACAATATTTAATAAATCTCGTAGTAAACTACCAAGAAAGGGCCGTCTACCTCAGAGTAACTTCACGGCATGTCAAGTGTAGCAGGGTAAACATTGAAATATTATCCCATAACTTAAACTGCCACCGTTGACTTGCATCTAAGAACCGGGTACTTTCTAACTAAGAAAATCACATTTAGCCAACTTTACAAAAGGCCAATCATGACAAGTGGCAAGCTCGTCAATGTCTCCAGCGTACCAAACTCGAGAAATATCACAAATTAATTAAATAATAATTATTTACATTATTAAGTATTTTTGTGTCCCGACCAGGAATCGAACCCGGTACTGTGCTTATTTTTTGTATTTTCTTATACAGTTACAGACCTTAAAACACAGCGTCCTAGACCTCCACTGATGGGTCTTCCAAAAGATATATCTAGAGAATTTGGGCTACACCTGCCACGGTGATCTGACGCTTATATGATGTCAATTTTTTAACGATTTCAAGTCGGTATTAGTGGAACCGGATCCAACACCTTTACGTTCTCTACGAGGCACGGGAATAGTTTTGTAGTAAATCTATATTAAATGTGCGTAGGAAAAGTGTATTTCTTATTGGTACAAATTGGATTAAAGGAAATAATATTTATAATAATATTTCCAGACAGGTCACACAGCGCCATCTAATTTCCGTGGTAAGCTACGAGGCTTGTGTTACGGAAACTAGATGGTTAATAAACTACATAATATACTTTTTTTTTTTTTTCTAAATATTTACATATTATACATATAAACACCCAGACCGAGACAATTTATACAATGTACAACTTGCCCCCGGTGGGAATCGAACCCACGACCTCCCGAGTTCACGGCAACGTTTGTTACCACTAGACCACGGAGGCGGTCAAAGGAAGATAGATAGATAAATTCTTTATTGCACAGAAAATAATACATTTTACAGTACATAGGCGAGCTTAATGTCTAAAAACATTTTCTAACAGGTAACCTTTGGGAGATGTGAGCAGGGATTGTAAGGTGCATAACCGCTAATATTTGAGATAAAGAGATTTAATGAGTTAAAATCTTGTAACTAAAAAAAATAACGATATAAATCAATAATATAAATGCATACAATACATAGATAACACATACTGTGTTCTTACAACCGAGCCACCACCGCTCAAAAAAAATATACCTAAAGAGATTGGAATTTTATAAAAAAACAAAATTTCGTTTAGTTCTTTATTTCATTCGCTTACAGGATAGTGGCGTGGTTACTTATATTAAGTCAATAGCAGGCACAGATTAGGGCTTATGAAGCCTGTGATTGATGGAAGGGGCTTCGCTGAGATTGTAGAGGGACCAACCTTTATTTATTGCGAATAATATCCTTCGGTCAGAACTTAAATAAACAAAACATTTATATTGCTACAATAGTTCAGTTCATAGTTCAAATGAGTACTTGGGACACATCATGCGCAATAAAAAGTATAGCTTGCTGCAGCTCGTCATGCAAGGCAAGATACAAGGCTCCAGAAGACCGGGAAGAAGACGCACTTCCTGGCTCAATAACCTCAGGGAGTGGTTCGGGATGAGCACCAGATCCTTGTTCCGGACAGCGGCCAACAAAGTCAAAATCGCCTTAAGAAGAAGAATAATTCAGTAACATCCTTGTTATAATTTGTAGGATTTTGTAGGATTTTGTAGGATTTTAACCGAGCCACCACCACTCTCGCTTTTTTGAAGTCGGTAAAAAAAAACATTTAATTATTGTCCGCCAGACTTTCCCAAAGTGTGTTGATCCTAAAAGAGTAAAACCTACATTTGTATGTGATTCACGTGCCTCCGATAATCTCAGTGATTGCGAAATATTGCACTAAACATTACTCCGAGCTCAAATTATACTTTGACAGATTTATCATATTTATTGCGTCAAATCGTTTAATAAACCATTTTTTTTAAACACCGATAGCATGGGTCACGGTTTGTGAGATTGTTTTTTTTTTAATATACTGGCCCACCTGATGGTAAGTGGCGCGCAATGTTTATGAATGTTAGCAACTGGAATCAGATACTAACGACTGATATCACTCCCTAACACTATGCCGGCTTGACTAGGATGACGGCTATTCGAGCCTAAACCTGCAACGTGTGGATACAAAACTTGGATACTTCTTCGTCCCGGCAGACTGCAATGGACAAATTATTAGTCCGCCTATCACCTATTTGTTGTATGTGCCATTTGCAATGATGTCAAATTTTGTGTCCCGACCAGGAATCGAACCCGGTACCTCCGAGTCTAAATCCACGAACTTTGCCGCTAGTATACGGAGGCAGTTCTTACTACTATTATATTATTATTGTTTTTGGGTTTATATATATATATATATATATATATATCACTGTATTTTGTTAAATATTTTGTCTGTTAATTGCCTGTACCTTAATAAATAAAAAAAATATTTAAAAAATGAGTCTTTTGTTCTAAGGGCTGTGATGATAAATTTAAATTCGGAGCCTATCTATAATATATTATTTTATAATACGAAAAACAAACATTTAATTTTAAAATACTGATTTTGAAATTACGTCATAATATGTATAATAATTTATGTTACACAAAATAAACCTTACCTAACTGTCGAGAAAATAAAATCATAAAATTCCATTCGAACCAAAGACATAGCATATAACAAGACGGGACAAGAAGGCAAATGGTATGATAATCAAAACTAGTCCAATCGTCACAAAATGAATTATGATGAATATGACCTTTAAATGTGGTTTAATTAATTTTATTTTTTAAATTTCCCAATAATTCATGTATTTTGTTTTTTAACCGACTGCGCGACGCAATGGACGGTTATGTGTACATTAGCCTATTTATGTATATTTGTTCCTTTGTGGCACACTGATACCAAACGCGTTGGCCGATTTTGGTAATTCTTTCGTCAATCGATACGTCTTAATACGGCAAGTGCCACTGAAGTACACATAACTATACTACATACAATATATATCGGCGTATATAAATTAAAAATATTATAGATATTATTTAGGTAATCACCAGTATCTCTAACACCGGTTCGGTGAAGGGGAAGTACGCCGAAGGATAGGCATGGCCAAAAATGCTATGAGACAGATGAAAGGAATATAGAAAGATCGTAATATCACTATTGGGACCAAAACAAGACTCGTCCGCAGCCTCGTATTTTCCATATTCCTATATGCTGCCGAAACCTGGACCCTCAAAGCATCTAATCGTAGCCGCGTAGACGCCTTTGAGATGTGGTGCTGGAGGCGTATGTTGCGCATTCCGTGGACAGCGCGGAGAACCAAAGTATCAATACTCAAGGAGCTCAAAGTCACTACCAGGCTCTCTTCTATCTGCCTGCAGCGAGTCTGAGTATTTTGGTCATATAGCACGAAAAAGTTCGGATAATCTGGAAAAGCTGGTGATCACGGGTAAAATCGAACGCAAGAGGCCCCGTGGCCGAAGCCCGATACGCTGGTCTGACCAGATCCGAACCATACCAGCCTGCATGCCGCCGTGTGCAGACCCGGATGGCGCAGCATCGTCCGAGACAAAGTGATCCTTGGAGGGCGTCACGATCCTCAGCATTGAGGAAAACGACGCAAGGATGGAGGATGACGATTTAGGTAATGTTTTGTTACATCTGGCAAAATATATTTGAATCTCGGCCTTAAAACTTTATATACGTCTTGTTGGCTAACCATTACCCGTGTATCCCCAATCTGAAGCATACGAGAGTTGCCCCGAGGGTGCCACAACCAGATCGTGGCCGGATAATTTGACCGAGCCCACCACCGGCGGCTAAATGTTCAGCAAACAAAGCCGGGTGATTGCTAGCCCTTCTGCAGATGATATGATTGCAAGAATTACTAGCAAGTGGATTAGAACTATTTATTTATGTATGCATTTATAAATATATATGTAACTATAATATATTATCATGAATGTTATTGCAGTTTTCATTTATATTTTTATGCTTTGTTAATTAATAATACTAAATGAATGTACTTCTTTAGAAATATTAATCTAAGTACTTATTTTAAATCAGATCAGGAACGTATTTAAGACTCAGCATTGGGAATTGGCGCAAGAGGAATTCCAGCAAAATCTTCTATGTAAAGAGGTTCCAAGACGATATTAACGGAATCATACAGTATTTGATTGGGTAGGGAGAGGAGCAGAATGGTGGATGGCGAGCGTGGACCACTGTGAACCACTGACAGTGGGTTTAATTCATAAATTCAAGATCGCTCACCGAGCTATGGAAATTCTAAAAGTTGATATTAGTCAGGGAACTAAAGTTACTGACTTAGCTTTTAAAATTAGTAAGCTGAAGTGGCGATGGACCGGATACATCTGCCGCAAAACCGACGAACGATGGGGCAAACGGGTTCTAGAGTGGAGAACACGTACGGGAAGACGCAGAGTGGGACGACCCCCCGCCAGATGAACAGATATATAGATAATTAAGTGGCGAGCCTTGGGGGAGGCCTACATCCAGCAGTACTGAGATACAGGCTGATGATGATGATATACCATTAGATACCATTCTTTTTATCTCTTTTTTCCACACACAATGGACCCGGCAACCGCACGGTGAATCCATCTTCGAAATTTGTCTTCAATTAATTATATTTAAATAATTATTGTTTTTACAATACACTTAAAATTTACCTAAATATTTTTTTTTTTATTTAAAAACTTTATTGCACAATGTACAAAAGGCGAAGCTTAATGCCGTTAGGCATTCTCTGACAGTCGACCTTGGGGACAAAGGAGATATCAAATAGAAATATGAGACGGTGCAAAAATAAGAGTTAAAAGAAATATTAAACACAACAACGACAATAAAAGGTGTCTAAAATATAATAGAATACATTTGCACATCTATATACCTACCAGGCATTTTTGTCATAAATAACATCATTAATCTTATAATAGGCATTTTTTTTATTTTATTCTAAATCTACAGGTATTAATCAATCAATATAGGAGACTTAGCCTCCCTGATGGTGTTTTACAAGTTCTACTACGGTGTGTGTTCTGGGTAACTACTATCCCTACGCGTACTCATAAATTTGGAGACTTACAATTGTAACACGCTGAAAATGTGCCCAGCTATTCTGTTACTTAACCGCAAACGTTATATAATGGAATCCGTTAACTATATATATATATCAAGCTATTAAAGTTCATATTTGCACGGACGCCTTCGAGGTCGAGTGCTTATAGAGTTGAGAATTGAATAATATTTTGTAATTATGACGCAACATCTGACGTTAATAACGTACTACAGTACCCCTATTCTGTTACTTAGTCGCAAACGTTATAAGTGGATTTCGTTATTTAAATATGAACTTTAATAGCGTGATATATATATGGTTAAAGGATTCCATTATATAACGTTTGCGACTAAGTAATAAAATAAGGCTACTGGAGTCCTTCAAGGGAAGTGCTAAAAAGCATATTGTTAGGCCAGCATAAAGGCTGATTTATTATTCTTATTTTAAGTTTTATATTTAACTGGTTTTTTTATTTTTTCTCATTTGCATGGATAGGTTTTTATTTTGCCTTTATCTTCCATATCGAATTGTATAAACCAATTGTTGGCTTTACTTAATATATAATATGTTTAAAGTTGTACTCTTTGTTAAGCTGTGGTTTATTGAAATAAAAAATAAATAAATATCTGTCGTTAGTGGCTGGTGTTATATGCTTCCATTCTTGGGCCTCGCATATCGCTTACCATGATGTCGTGTTCAGTTATAAAAATAAAATAAACTATATAACACAGTTCTCTATAGCTGAGTTCTTCGCGCCATTTTGCGTGGACATGTCAAGTGCAAGTTTTTGTTTTGTAAATTAATTTACTGTGGATATTATTGGTCAAAAGTGGTGTTGTTTTGTTTAATAATGTGCTACAATGTGAATAATTATGGAAAACGATAAATTGGACTTTAAATATGGGGCACAAGTTGCAGTTTATTTTTTGCGGATTTCCCGCGCTGTCAACTCCCATATTTTACCCGACGTGTTTGAGCTATGGTGCCGCGAGAGACTCCATGAAAAGCATCAAATTCTGCAGCATCTGGAATTTGATGATGACCTCATTAACTCATAAAAAAGAAAGATATATTACGTCAGACTTCGCTGTATGGGCTAGACCCTTTGCCTTCCCTATCACCTCAAACATCATCCATCGGGAGAAGAGAACCAAAAAAAAAAAAGTTCTCTATAGCTATTTCAGCGTTTTATAATATGATAATTTGTAATATTGATATATCAATATGGTAGAAGTGGGCCCTTCCTAATAACCCTTGTCAATTTTTTTTGCAGCAATCTTCTGCCTTATTACCTTGATGACAACTGGCAGCGACATACGTGATTTCAAAGTCGTCGAGACAAAAATAATATTCCCGTATTAAAAAAAGGCTCGCGCAAAAAGGCATCTGTGATACTCCAACCGATCAAAGATACAATCGAAGTTAGAATCCATTTCATCATTAATTGTGACCCTTATTTGCGGATCCAAGTGCCCGTACGTCCCATAATTTGAATAGAGTGCTACGAAGGCTCTGTTGTATTAAAGGTTTTGCAACAATGTGCATTTTAAGGGCAAGTTGTATATTGTATAATTTGTCTCGGTTTGGGTGTTTATATGTATAAAATGTATATATTTACAAAAATAAAGTATAATATGTAGTTTATCAACCATCTAGTTTCCGTAACACAAGCCTCGTAGCTTACCACGGAAACTAGATGGCGCTGTGTGACCTGTCTCGAAATATTTATTATTATTATTATTTATTATTTTAAAGCTCTTTTCAATAGGAACAATGGACAATAAAGTAAAAAAATACTTACCATAAAATAAAATAAAATATTTTTTATAATGTCATCCATATCTTGTATGGGGATTTAGAATGAATTCTATTCACAGTCATTCGGAATGACTTTCTATGCTCTTACTTTGGACTAATATGTTATTCTATTGATAGAAACAAACAACTTTTTCTAAGAAACCATATGTCGAAAGTACCAAAAAAAAATAGTTTCTCCATACAAATTGGCTATTTTTGAATGAACAGTTTGTATTGGGAAGCCAAAAGAAATTGTCACTTCCGATGCTGGCCAGACGGGTTGGCGAGTGTCTAATGTCAATTTTAATGACAATTTAAATTCTCAAGTTGGTATTAGTGGAACCGGGACTGACGGCGTTCTTACAACCAATCCATCACCGATCACACTAATGTTATGAAATTAAGTTTAAAATGAGACTGCCTACATGGTCTAGCAATTAAGGCTGTAATTATAGACCTTGTATGTAGGCCTTGGAACGCGCTCCTTACAAAAAGCGTGGTATTTGACCACCAGGATTGTCACAATACTTTACTTCTAAAATTTGATTTGTGATAAATTAAATAATTTGTTTGTACCATAATAGGTACTTTGAAAATATTATGGAACAATTATTAAAATAATCACCCTTTATTCCAGAGATCGGGTGTTTTGAGCTTGAGCACTGCTGCCTGAAACACAAGACCACTTTATTCAGGCACAGAAGTATCTTAATCTTTGTAACACACAATAAATTGTAACTTATCATAAGAGCCAAATAGTATTAGGTTTTATTGAAATAAACTATTATTATTATTAATAATTTCTCATCCAATTCAAGAATCACATTTGGAACCGAAATAATAGGTCACACGGGATCAAGACCGATCGGAAAAGAACCAAAAGGACGACATCGGCGACAGCACAACTCGATTCATTGTAAATTTTCTGTCTTGGCGGAACCAGGTTTATACTTTGTTTTGCTTTTGTCTTATGTTCCGGAATTTAAATAATATAGAAACGGTATTTTTTAGCTATACGAAAAGACTCCAAACTTACATAGTTCTCAGCATAAAACTATGTTTTTTTTAAACTTTATTGCACTTTTAATATGTATTAAGGCGAACTTAAACTTTTCTACCAGCTAGCTTTTGGGAGAGTGAGACAGTATATGTGGAGTGATATCAATTCTAACCAATAAACATAAATAGGTAAGTTTTTATTTATTCATTTATTTATTACGGTCGCCGGCAGTGCCAGCAACAATACATACAAAGATTTTCATTTACAACACTATGACAGAAACTAGATGCTGCAGCCAACCACCACATGCTATTACAGTATCTAAACTGAGAACTAAATTAAGAAACTAAACCAGCTCTTATGCTTAAAACCAGACCAGTAAGTGTAGTAATAAAGTTGGTAGGTAATTTCAAAAACAGAATGTTTTTTTTTTAGCGTAATTTTATGATCAAAAACTGGCACCTCCTTACGCGGCGATCGGAGTCGTTATAAAGAATTTAAAAAAAAAACATCTCAAGTATAATAACACGCCGGGATGTTTAATCTTGACCATTGATCTTATAGAGGGGGTTTAAATTATAAGAAGAAAATAAAATAGTACAAAATATTTAGAACAGATAAAAAAAAAATTAAAACTAACAATAAAATCAGGAATTGCTATAGATTTTATTTGTTTTAAATAAATGGAAGAGGTTGAGGTGAAATAAAAAATATTATTATTAATTCTGGGATAAAGCAATCAATACACACATACATATCCTCACGCCAGATCCCTGGCGGGGTAGGCAGTGACAATTGAGCGCCACTTCGATCACGACATATCTCTTTCGCTTCGCCGACATTCATCAACCTTTTCATACATGCCCTTTTGTTACGAAGGATTTTTAATGCACCTTCAGCCAGTGTTTTATCTATTTGATAGTGATATGTGAGTCTCGATCTGCCAGGGCCTCTTTTATCTACAACTTTCCAATCTTTCAACATGCCCAAACTATCGTAGCATGCCTTTCCTTATTTTTGTCCCAATGCGTTCTTTTATACCAACCCTTTTTCGTATTTGGGCGTTACGTATGCGGTCCGCCAAAGTGACGCCGTATATCCGACGCAATGACCTCATTTCTACTGCATTAACCCTACTCTCATACGTATTCTGACGCATCCACGTCTCGCT
Source organism: Tinea semifulvella (assembly GCA_910589645.1). Lineage (NCBI taxonomy): Eukaryota > Metazoa > Arthropoda > Insecta > Lepidoptera > Tineidae > Tinea > Tinea semifulvella. Next base: position 1,154,277 of record OU342615.1, on the reverse strand, counting down.
TCCATACATCAGTGTTGGTACCAACATGGCATTGTGTATGGCGAGCCGAGCTTTGTCACTGACATTTCGACTGCCGATTAGTAACCCCACTATGTTATTATGTGTAGTTAGCACTATTTCCCGCGTTCACTATTCTTTCAACATCCCTATCATACTTCCCATCCGTATCATACTGCCCAGATTAAAGCAATCAATGTTTCGTATTAAAATATAATATTTTTTATTTATTTATATATTTATCGCCATAGGATCCTATCGGAACACTCGGTTAAGTCAATTTTTCTAAATAATAATGCTAAACAAAATACTTGGCCAGATATGGTGATATAGTATGGCAAGGAACGGCCCCAATTTTCATTTTTTTTATTTATTAACTAAATAAAATTATGCTTTCTCGTCATTTAAAAATCTGTAATTGATAATGAGAACTTCAGCGTGCTACTTTTAAATTTTACCGCATCCTGTATATTATAAGAAGAAGATATATTTAAGATAAGGTGTGATAGTGGTGGGTTACGTAACATTACAATTTGTTAGGGAAAATTAAAACGACAAGGATTTAATAATATACTTCTGTCAGGGCTGGGGCTGTAGTGGACTCGGCTGAATTGGCCAAATGTCGCACACACGAGTCTGTTAATGTGCTGTGCTAAGGTCTTTAGAGAACTGTCTAAGCGGCTGGTAAAGCTGTATGTGACAAGAGGGCTGGCAGTTTTTTATCTCAGCCAATCAGCATAGCTGTGCAGAGAGGGAATGCAGCGTGTGTTATTGGCACACTGCCACATGTATATATGAATATTTATAGTTTAATTATATTAATAATTCTTTGTAAGTCGTCAAACCAAATATTGCCGGGACCAAGGAAATCTAATCTTTCCCAACAGAGCCGTAATGTCTCTTTATTGACGACAAATTGCACAAGAGTGCCGCGTTGGTATGGCACGAAGTAGGGCCCTCTATGATATGCGTTCTACTGATGCTCTTGGTCATATTTACACAGTTTATCCAAAGAATAATGAATGTTTCTATTTGCAGTTGGTGCTGGTAAATGTTTGTGGTAAAATTTAGTTCAGCTAATAAGTAACACGACAATTATTGTTTGTTATGCGGTACGAAGTTCGCCGGGTCAGATAGTTAAGTATATTTTTTAAATACAATTTGTTTTGTCATTATGTTTGCTACATTATATTGTGCATTAACGCACGAGTACATACAGACACACAGACAAAACGCCTTTCATATCTATACTTTTATGGATGTTCCTGCCTAAAGCGAGAAAACGTGAGAAATAATTTAGTATGGATAACGAACGCCTTTAAATGCCCGGTTTGATTTCGTTAATTGAATATAATTGAATAGCATCGCTTCTTTCAGTGTTTTTTTATTTTATTTAAGGCACAGAAACACGTGCCATTGGACCAAAACGATAATGGTTTATGGAGGTTTTTTTTTATATATTCCACTACAGTTAGGCTGATTTTTTTTATGTATCAACTATTTTGGACTACGATTTAGATACGTGGTTTTTATAGCGGTTAAGTCCGTGGATTTAGAGCGAAGGTACTGGGTTCGGTTCGATATTTGTGATATTTATCGAGTTTGGTACGCTAGCGACTAGATACATCGACTAGCTTGCCATCTGTCATGATGGGCCTATAGTAGAGTTGGCTAAACGTGAATCCGCTTTTTAACAAAGCGTGGCTTCTGACTACTCCGTAAGGGTCGTGATGATACTTAGAAAATTAAAATAAAATTTTGGTCACCACGGGCTGTCGTGCGGGTCGTATTTTTCTGTCATATCGCCATTAATGATCTCATTCGTAGGACGCTTGCAGTAGTCTCGATCGCATCTATTTTAGATATTTATCGAGCTTGGTACGCTAGCGGCTAGATACATCGACTAGCTTGCCATCTGTCATGATGGGCCTATAGTAGAGTTGGCTAAACGTAAATCCGCTTTTTACAAAGCGTGGCTTCTGACCACTCCGTAAGGGTCATGATGATACTTAGACAATTAAAATAAAATTTTGGTCACCACGGGCTGTCGTGCGGGTCGTATTTTCTGTCATATCGCCATTAATGATCTCATTCGTAGGACGCTTGCAGTAGTCTCGATCGCACTATTTTAGAACCAACCAATCTGAGTCGAGACGGAATGATGTTAGTAGTAGTGAGGGATTTTACATGCTGGGATTACCTAGCCCTTTCTTACCTTCAAGGCTCTTCTGTGAGAGCTGGTGCTGAAGCCGAACAAGTGCAGATCAGCATTTTTTTTTATAATGGACTATATAATTTTTAGACTCTTAACCATTTAATGCAACGACTTTTTATAGATATTTAACCGTTTAATGCAATGTCATTTATATACTCTTAACCGATTAATGCAACGTCTTTTATAGACTTATAACTATTATTACAACGTCTTTTATAGACTTATAACTATTATTACAACGTCTTTTATAGACTTATAACTATTATTACAACGTTTTTTATAGACATTTAACCGTTTAATGCAATATGAAACGATTTGCAATAGTTACTTATTTTCGACTTTTGCTGTAGATAAGATTGGCCCATGGGGATCCGTTCTATAAAGAAATTGTTCCAAGGCTCATTGACGTCTCTGGTGGCAATAGGGATGGCAGTCTTTTCTCTCAAAAATTAAGTATCCTAATTCAGAGGGGAAATGCTGCCAGTGTATTGGGCACCATGCCACAGGACAGCGATTTGGAAGAGCTATTGTTTTTAGTATTTAGTTTTATTTTTGTGTTTTGATTTAGTATTGCCCAATCTTGGTCTTGGTCTTGCAGTCCCAGTTGCAAGAAAGCAAGACCAAGGCCATGAACAAGACCACTGATATGGTTGCAAGTGCCCTAGGTCTTGCCCAAAAGTCTCGCAAGACTCTTGCTCAGCTTTTTTTTTTCTTAATTTTGCTTAAAATGTTTACTTTTTTGAGATGATAGTTTTTATTTTCAATAAATTATAAAATTGCATCGTGTCTGTCTATAAAGCATCATAACGACCGTATTCCTTGCGGAGTGGTCTTTTTAAAGAATCGGATTTACATTTAGCCAACTTTACTATAGGCCCTTCATAACAAGTGGCAAGTTGGCGATGTCCTAGCGTACCAAACTCAAGAAATATCACAAATAAATTATTGTGTCCCGACCACAGGAATCGCCTTACGCCTAAATCCGCTAGACCACGGAGGCAGTCTAGTGTAGTTTTTCGGAAATATGCTTGGGAAGGCCCATATCTAGCGGTGGAGGTATTGGACTCTATGTGTGTTCTAGGTCCTATGGTGATAAGCTTGCTAAAGTTAAGCTGATGTAAAGTCAACGGTATTATAAAAAAAAATGTGGTAAAAAGTAACCACGGAAGCGTAGAGAGACATTTTTAGTGCAATCATAAAACCACATACAAAATATTGAAAATGTCAATAAATAATACTGGCTTGTAAAATGTTGTTAAGACGGACGCAAACGTACAAGTTTAAGTTTTTCAATTTTAATTATTATTATTCATCTCATCATCATCACAGCCACTAGAACCCAAAGCCCTAGATCTCCACTCTTGGAGATGGGCCTTCCAGAACATACATCTGGAGAATTTAGCATACACTTGCCGCGCTTGGTTGGCGAGGATCTTATATCAGTTTATAATAAAAAAATACGATTCCACAAGTTGGTATTAGTGCCAAACGAGACACGGGAACGCTGGTAAATCTATTACAAATTTACATAAGAAAATTATTACTTATTGATACATGCTGGCGCTCGAACCGCTAACCATTTCTTTGTTTAATTGGAAAGCGATCTTACAATTAAGCCACCACCGCTTATATACTCGTAGGTATTTATTAAAATATTATTACAAAAGTATATAAAAATTACTGCCTCCGTGGTCTAGCGGTTAAGTCCGTGGATTTAGACTCGGAGGTACCGGGTTCGATTCCTGGTCGGGACACAAAAATATTAGTTAATGTATATAAATACATTTAATTAACATTTAATTTATTTGTGATATTTCTCGAGTTTGGTACGCTGGAGACATCGACGAGCTTGCCACTTGTCATGATTGGCCTATAGTAAAGTTGGCTAAATGTGAATCCGCTTATTTATAAGCGTGGTTTCTGACCACCCCGAAAGGGAAACGGTCGTGATGATACTTTACTATATAAAAATTATAAAACCAAATATATAAACTAATTCATCATTCGGTTCTTCCTTTCAACATGCCTGCACCATCCTCACAAGTTAGAGCCCTTATTATTGAAATTTTAATTTAACTTGTAAATACTTGCACAAAAAAAATACATAAACGGGCTTAATGGCCTTGCATTTTCTAACAACCAACTTTTAGGATTGTGAGAAACTATATGTACGTACAAATTTATTATGATAAACTACATACTAATAAATCATCATTTTATCACAGCCCCTAGAACACTGAGTTCTAGATTTCCACTCTTGGAGATGGGCCTTCCAGAATTTTCTGAAGAATTTGGCCTACACTCGCCACGATAGCCAGACCGGTTGGCGAGGGTCTATAATAATAGACAAAAGAATAAAAATATACTTAGGTACATATAACTAGAAAATACTAAAAGAACTCTGCACACAAATAAACAGTAAGTAAATCATATATTTTTTTAATATATATATATTTTTTTGTTCTAATAAAATTCATCAAGCAAGCAACACTGATCCGCAATCTTTACTGCTAATAATAAAAGTACTATGCTAATAATTTCTTGCACCAACAATATTTTACAAGCTATAACTGCCTTCGTAGTCTAGCGGTTAAGTCCGTAGATTTAGACTAGGAGGTACCGGGTTCGATTCCTTGTCGGGACACAGAAATATTTATTATTGTAAATAAATACATTTAATTAATATCTAATTTATTTGTGATATTTCTCGAGTTTGGTACGCTGGAGACATCGACGAGCTTGCCACTTGTCATGATTGGCCTATAGTAAAGTTGGCTAAATGTGATTCTGCTTATTTATAAGCGTGGTTTCTGACTACCTCAAAAAGGAAACGGTCGTGATAAAACTTTACTTTACTTCTATAACTGTCTGTAATAAAGTTGGCTAAATGTGAATCATCTTCTGTATAAGCGTGGTTTTTGACAACCCCGGATAGGAAACGGTCGTGATGTACTTTTTTTTTGTAATTTTAGTTTTTAAAGTGTAGTTACTACCACTACAATTCTGCGTCACACTTACTTGCGGCATCTACAGAGTCGATCGCTTGTAGTCTAACAATTTTAAGGTAAATCGCCAGCAATTCAAGCCTAAGGACCTTTAGTGTAGGGTATATGTTTTTCCAAAAATGCTCTATTATTTTTATTAATATGTGATGTGTGCGTCCGTCCTAACTAGGAATAGAGCGTGCCCGTTAAATGCGTTGTTTGCACAGCGACCGCGATACGAATAAACCAATATTATTGTGTGAAACCATGGACGTATGTTTAAAGGAGATGTCAGGCTTTTTCCGTTTTCATTCTTACGAATTATTTATCTTATATTAGGTATAATCATCACCATGAATTGCCGTGTGTGAGCTCGCATTTTCGCAAAAATAGCTCAATTGATTTAAATAATACCTTCTATTTGTTTTCTTAAAGAAATAATAATTACAGGTTACAGGAGTGGGGAAGCACATTGGCTGGACACGTGTGGAATGCCACATATTCAGCGTGAGATAGATGTAAGTCTCCAAATTTGTAGGTATAGTGGCTGCGGTATAATGTATTGTATTGTTTATTTATTATCCTTAGGAGCCTACAGGAACAATTGAATTCGTAAAATTTTCAGTTTTCTTATTTAATTTAAATCAATATAAAAATATAAATGGCCGAAATAGCTGGCTATTGTTAGCAAGGAACAAGCCTACTAATAAGGGCATAGTGCCTGAGAATAACAAACTTAATTCTAATAGTGGATAGCAGCTGTAAAGGGGCAATATCTTAATTAACCTACACTAAAATAAAGCTAAATATTAAATTTCTAATTAAATGTCAATAATGAATATGCAGCTGTAAAGAGGCTTTGTCGTGAGATAAAGATATTATTAATAATATGGATGCATATTTTGGCCTGTATCGATTGCGGAATAGAGAAGAAGCGATAAGGTTATGGAGCTCCTCACTCACCGTGGTATAGCCTTTAGAACACGCTCAGAGAGGCAACGTCTCAGCGAAGACTTTACACACTGTGGTGTCGTCCACCATCCGAATCGCCCGCCTCTACAGGACATTGAGAACATCTATACTTGATGGTCTTCCCTTATCTAAGAAGAAAGTGTTTAAATCTTCTGTAGCATGCAGGTCCGCATATTGTCAGTGAAAAAACAAAATCAATTCGAAAGTCCACGTCGAACACAGCCATAACATAACATAATATCGTCATAGACTAATTATCGGTACACATATCTGTACCGATTAGTTTAGCTGTAATTCTCATACCATTTGGCTTTTTGCCGCGTCTTATTATACCTACATATTTAATGTAAAACAAGCAGGTCCGTATGTATATATGTCTATAATAAAACCCCAGCGGTGATGACCAGCGTTTTGAATTAAATTGCCCATTGTCCGCACGTCCATGTCGATCGATATTAATACTTGAATTCTATACCAGGTCTTAAAGTTTTCAAGTGATGGACTAGATATCTCCGGGCTAAGGCTAGAACTTGAAGCCTCTTGAAAAACGTGCTTAAACTTCGGCTAGCATGACACCTAATCCCTTGTAGAAAGAAGCTAGCTCCATTGTCATATACGTATATACCACGTATGAAACAAGAACGTATCGTAACTTGATGACAGCGCGATTATGTCTTCTGACCAAATTATTAAAACAGGCAGCGTTGTTGATTGTTTTTAACTTTTTTTTAACACGCATGACGTACATTGTTTAATTATATATAATTATAATATATATATATTATATATATATATAATATAGATATATATATATTTCTTAAGTAAGAAACACATCTAACACATTTTATTTGTTGCAGATATATATATATATATTAAAACTGTATTGGTAAAGTACAAAGGCGGACTTAATGCCCGTATACATTTTCTGACAGCTAAACCTTGGGGACAAATTAGAACATTTATAGGTGCAATAAAATAAATATTAATAGTAGGATAAATTTAACAACATAATTATATATACTGTAATATCAATATACTAAATACTAATGTATACACAATAAGGAACTATTTACAAGTTTTTTGAACGAAGATCTGGTAGACGCCTGCCTTATGTTTACAGGGAGATTGTTCCATAAATTTGTAGCAACAACTGTAAAAGAATTTGAAACAAATCCAGAATGATGCAAGGGGACAAAACGAAGTGAGTTGTTAAAAGAACGAGGGGATTTCTTGGGAACCGAAGAAAGATAGGCAAATTTATCCTTGAGGTATATCGCGTCTCGTTTAGAACATAAACAAAAATAGACTACTTAAATAAAAATAATATAATTAATTGACTATTAAGTATAAAATAAAAATACTATAAATAAAAATGTCCTCAAGAGACGTCCCAAGATGACTGGTAACATTTCCACTCTGTATAGCGAGGCTATAATAGCTATATATATAGCTTGGCTGAAATAATTGCCAGCCAACCTGTACCCAGATATCTCCGTCAGCCGTTTGGACAACGCCTTGACCAGACGCTTGGTCCCATCGTCTCGACCCCAAACGTCGCAAACTCTACAAACCTGTACCGAGGTCGGAGTATTTGCGCAGCTTGAGGTTCTCAGCAGAAACCACTAACAGTTTAATTTTATTTATAATTATATTTAGATTATATGTGATATGTCACCAAGACCACAGAGGCATTTAAAAATATTCAATTTTATTAAATTTCAATAACAATTGCTTAGTGTAGAACTGCCTTTAGGAGCGTGCAGTAATCCATGATTGATGGTCGGGCGCTGAAAGGACAGTCGCCAAAAAACGTCCACTCGAATTAAAACGCAATTTTTCAAAGGTGATTAATTTCATTTTTATTTACATTTCCATTTGGCCGGCTTTTTTGCGGATCGCTTGTTAGTCATTTATTACAACGATACTTGATAATATAATTATTGGATATGATACGATAGATTCACAGAGCACGGAATTTACGCGTGCCGCCCAGCGCGCGGCGATTTTGTGCTCTGTGAATAGATCTAATCTTAGAATAAAAGATAAATAAAGATACTTTTCTTAAGGTGCACAAGCCTGATGTCAAACATGTCGATTTTGACACTACTTTTGTACTACGTCATCAAAGAAACGGCACATAAGGATAATAGAACATACGTCTAGACAGGCCGACAACAAACTAAAAAGAAGAAGTCCCCCTTCTCTTCTCCCCCCGCTCTTCAAGGCACCATGTTGGTATCTATACAGCCCAGCTTTACTTAATCACCGGAACTACATTGAGATCATCACCAAAACAGCTTCATAAAAGCTCTGAATACTGAACAAGGTAAAACGGTTTTTCCCGCCTTCAATCAAACTGTTGCTGTACAAAGCACAGATTAGATCATGCGTGGAATATTGTTCTTACCTTTTTTATACATACTTACAGTTGTTGGGATCTATTTAAGAAGTGCGTGAAGACCATCTTTTTAAACAATGTCTATTTGGCGCCTACAGATATCTAAGAGTAGGTCAAAGTTGTTCCACAGATTTGCGGCAACAACTGCTAATGAGTCGGACATAAAACTGGTTTGATGAGAGGGAATAGCAAGAATAGACTTATGCGATGACCGCAACAACCTGTCATGGAGAGATAAGCATATTTGTTCTTGAGGTATTTCGGTATTTCTATTTGTCTGTATAAATGAAAAGTGAAAAAAAAGGTGCGTTATAGGTTTCGTATTAGTTTATTTAAATTATTATTCACCATTCCTACGCATACTTATAAATTTGTGGACTCATGCATCTGTCGCACCATAAAGATGGGAAATGATAGATAAATAAATGATCTTTCAGCCTCTGTGTTTCCACTTTTCAATAACCTGGACTCCTTAAAGCAAAGTGTGAAAAAGTCAAGCCAGCATAGTATCATAGTATTAGGGACTAATGTCGTAAGTATCTGATTCCAGTTGCTATTATTTCACCTTGCGCGGGACATGACATCAAGGTGAGATGTCGTGCAAGTATAAAAAAATAAAAAGACCATCACATCAATGAGTAAGCAGCTAACAGAAGACCAGTAGTGAGCAGAGCAGTTATGATAAAGGAATTTGCAAAATAATTGATGAAAATATATGTCCATGGTAAATACTTGCGTGTTAATGAATTTACGAGAAGTTGTCTCTTTCAGTGTCCATCAGCCCATTGCAATTGTCAACAGATTGCCATCACAACCATATCAACAACTGCCTTATCAATTCTCCAACAATCAATTCGCCAAATGAATTTTAAGGATCAATACTGTCAAACTTCATTAAACAGGCCCAGGAATATAGGCGTGAATGCGAATTAAAGGATCTGGAGATGCCAACTATTGAGGAGTTTGTCGTCGGTCTGAATATCGCTTCGTCCCCAACAGTAGACCACTTCTTAGAGAGCTAAACTAGTCAAACCCAGACCCGTGAGTGAGTGTGACGTGAGCCACACGGGCGCTGTTATACCAGTAACGGTGCAGCACTAACAGTACATGAATTACCAGCGGGTGATTACCCTCTGAGATCCTGCCTAGCAGAACGGGGAAATGCCCCTATCCCCAACCCAACCCAGGCCCATTACGGCCTGGACAACAGCGTTGTCTGCGTCGAATTAAACAGACAATGTTTTCTGGATATGGCTGTGGAGTCACATGTCGTGGTCAAGTCATCTTCATATCATCACAGACCTTAGAACACAATTATTGTTGCACAATCTTGATATGTTAGCAATACTAAATTTTTTATAGGTGGTAGGTAGACTGAAGGTGGTAATTTGCCCAGTCTGCCGGGGCGGGGAAGTACCCACCATTCGTGCCGATAATTTGGGTTTATACCCAGTAAAATGTATCCACATGTTTCGGAATCAAGCCCGAATTGCCGTCATGCCCAGTCAAGCCGTCATAGTGTTAGCGACTGATGTCAGTCATGAGTGTCTGACTCCAATTGTTAACATTTATTTATTTATTTAAAACTTTATTGCACGAAGTACAAAGGCGGACTTAATGCCCGTTGACATTTTCTGACAGCCAAACGAAAGAAATATAAAAAAATTAGGAAGAAAAATTAACAGCTTAATTATACACTTACATATTTATTATATTATATATACTATAATATCAAGATTAATTGACCTCGCGCGCCACTTACTATCAGGTGGGCGCAAGATCACATGTCGTGCTAGTATAAAAAAGACAAAGACTAACTCTAGTGGTCTGCGCATTAATGTCTTGCAAGACTCATGATCAAATTTTGCCAAAAATGATTTTTTTCTTTGGTATTGGTTTATTTTATTACAATTGTAATGGGGTGTATCAGGCAAGGCTTTTTGTAGATGTCGCTAGCGGCAATGGTACCTTGTTATACACCTATGTCGCATCATTTTTTAAATGTTATTGTAGTTATTTAGTTTTATAACAGAATCAATATTTTAAATTAACGTTACCTACCTTAAAAGACGAATATAGAAAGCGAACACCGTCTTTAAAAAGAAAAAAGGAAATTAATACAACGGCAATTTTGAGATCGCCATATCTTTGATTTAGCTTGGAAATCTCGATTTGTACACTAAAAAGCTGCTCACTTCGGCATAATATTCAGAAAATAATAAATTTCGTAATAAAAATACAACTTTTCTAAGCAACTGTACCATCTATCATGTGCCATCTATCGTGATAAAAAGTTAGTGATACACCCCATTGCGTCGTGTATGTTTTAAAATATCTCCAAAACTATGGTTTTTTGTCGCTCTGACAAATTGATAAAGTCAACATCTAGACGCAACGTTGAGCATGTACCTGTATCACACATACCCAGCGTAAATTCTAGTAGCAAGCCTAAACAAGTAATCAAACATTGTAGAATCTAATTCAAGCGTTTGAAATGCTTTTGAAGTGACGTGGCGTGCTCTGATTGGCTGCTGTAATGCCGGCAGTCGATACGTGATCAAAGGCGGTTTTTTTGTTTGTTTGCTCGTTCTTCATACGATTTAGTCTCTGCTTTATTTTATTAACCCCCCCGTCCGACTCAAAAGGGATGTTTGATGTCTGTATGTCTTTTTTTACATACAAATACATAATCGCTTAATTATACACTTACATATTATACTGTTATATATACTATAAGTCAGTCAGTCAGTGGAGTCGTCCAGGTCCGGATGGCTAATGGGCCTGGGTTGGGGATGGGGACGGGAAAACCCGACAGGATCTCAGCGGGTAACCACCGGCTGGTAATTCATGCACTTTCGGTGCTGGGCGCCGTTACTAGTGTAACAGCGCCCGTGTGGCTCACGAACCCAGGGGGTCTAGGTTCGACTACTTCAGCTCTCCTCCAGAAGCACTTCTCTAGGAAGCGGTCTCCCGTTGGGGGGCCGAGCGCAAGATGGAGCGTATATACTATAATATCAAGATTAATTGACCTCGCGCGCCACTTACTATCAGGTGGGCGCTAGATCACATGTCGTGCTAGTATAAAAAAGACCAAGACTAACCCTAGTGGTCTTGCACATTATTGTCTCGCAAGACTCATGGTCAGACTTTTTTTACAAATTTTGCTTAAATGTTTTAAATAAATTTATCGCTTATTAATAATCATTTTTAACGTAACATTTAATAAAATAAATAAAAATAAATAAAAATGTTTATTTCTCTCATAAAATACATATGTAGGTACATTAAAAATATCAACAGTTACAATATGGTACAAACATACCTATTAGATATTGTACCCAAAAACAAAATGTATATTTTAAACAAATTAACTTACCGAGCATGAGAGCTGGTGCCTGAACGGGGTACCTAGAAGATACCTGTATCTCAGGTCACCAGTTAACACCCCTCGGACTAGCAAGTATTTACATTAATAATAAATAAAGAGTTATCTTATTTATGATTTTAACAGTAAGCTATAATATACAAAATAAAATAACAATTTACTCTACTTCACCACGACCATCATTTGCTCAGTCTCATGATAGCTTTGATGCTGGAGCCATTCAGCTACAGCTCTCTTGCAAAACCTTTTGTTTTTATATCTAATGGATAATGCCTTATTTGCTTTATTATAAATGTAATAACCAAGAAAGCCGATAAATCTTTTCGCAAAGCTAGATTTAAAAGACCTTGGCAGAAAAACATCTTTATTTCTTCTATCGACAGTATATGTCATGTGTATAGACTTATTTGATGATAACTTATGCATCTTCATAATAACGCTCATGAGAAAGAGTTGGCGAACTGTCAATACTTTACAACGTCTGTAAAGCTCAATTGTAGGAAATCTAAAAGGTAAAAAAGAACCTACCTTTAAAACTGCTCTTTGAGCTCTTTCAAGTTTGATCAGGGATGATTTACATGTGCCACCCCAAGAGCTGATGCAATAACTTATCAGCGATTGACACAGCGCGTAGTATACTGCTTTGATAAGTTTCGCGTCAGCAACATGTCTCAAATTTTTAAATACGAATATCAGCTTGCGGATTCTGCTTGATAGTAGATTTATATGTGGATAAAATGTTAGGCCTGAATCGATTACTACACCCAGATATTTGATCTCATTTGTTCTTTGCAGTGATGGACAAGAACAGTCATTAGTAGTGGTACAGGAGTGTGCCTTAATTGAGTACTGGGACATAGAACTAGACGACGGATTACGCATTGAGAATGTCATATACAAGGTTATATCAGTATTTAACGTAAGGATATTGTTACGAAGCCATGTAGTGACAAGGTTAAATCCATTTTGAGCGTGTCGATATACTTCCTCCCAAGAGTTTCCACTAAAAAGTAATGCAGTATCGTCTGCAAAGGATATAAGCCTACCATTGTAGAATTGTGTTTGACACAGGTCGTTAACATAGACAAGGAAGAGGGTAGGACCCAGGATACTTCCTTGGGGAACACCATAGGTAATAGGTAGATCATTACTTATATATTTGTCTATTTTAACAAACTGTATCCTATCTGAGAGGTAACTCCTAAAAAGCTGAAGTTGAACATCCCTAACCCCAAGCCTCTCGAGTTTATGAATCAGAATAGGGACAGAGACTGTGTCAAAAGCTTTTGCCAAGTCGATAAAGACGGAAAGGCATTTTTTTTTGTCATCTAACTTGTTTGCTATGTATTCTGTCAATTCCAGTACAGCATTATCGGTGGATCTACCACTACGGAAACCGTACTGATTAGACGAAAGTATATTATTAGATTCTAAGTATTTAATTAGTCTTATATTTATGATTTTTTCAAGAATTTTTGATAATGTTGGAAGGATAGATATTGGCCTATAGTTCCCGACACAGTCTCTGTCTCCGCTCTTATAAATAGGGCAAATTTGGGACCTTTTAAAAACCATAGGAAACACTCCACTACACAGCGAAAGATTACATACGTTCACAATAGGAGCTATCAGTGCAATGTATGCAGTGCATTTAGTTACTATTATGTATTTATATATCATGTATTAGAAGTAATGTACAACTATATTAGCTAAATTAAAAATAAAAGTAACAACTAAACTTAATAAATATTACCGCCTCCGTGGTCTAGTGGTAACAAACGTTGCCGTGAACTCGGGAGGTCGTGGGTTCGATTCCCACCGGGGGCAAGTTGTACATTGTATAATTTGTCTCGGTCTGGGTGTTTATATGTATATATTTACAAAAAAAAAGTATATTATGTAGTTTATCAACCATCTAGTTTCCGTAACACAAGCCTCGTAGCTTACCACGGAAATTAGATGGCGCTGTGTGACCTGTCTGGAAATATTTATTTATTCACCAATAACTTGATCAGATCATGTGGCAGTGTGCCAAGAACACTTGCAGCATTCCCCCGCTGCTCAGCTATGTTGAGTAACTAAATTTTGGTTGCTAACGGAAGAAGCCAAAAAGCAATATTTTTTTTCGATGCCTGAAATTTTATTTTATTTAAAAAACAATTCGGAATATCCACCCGCACCAGTGTCGGTGTAAAGAACCCGTCGGACACCATGGACTTTCTTGCACTAGAAGTGCTGGCCGCATTCCTCGTCAGACGGCTCTCAACAACATCATTCGAAGGGAATTTGTCACTGTTGAAGTACCCCGACCTTAGAACCCTCTGGGATTGCGCGGAGCGATGGCAAGAGACCGTTCTTCGGTGACCGTTGGGCCGTTGAAACTTGGCAGGTCTCTGGTGTGTGATGCGACATGTGTACACACAGCTCCATCTCACATCCAGGCGACCTCGTCAAGCGCGGTGGTTTCTGCTGAGAGCATCAAGCTTCGCAAATACCCAGCCCCAGCTCGATATAGCTTACGAATTTTCGCCGTTTGGGGTCGATACGATGGGCCCATGGGGACCCTCAGCAAAGCCAAACCCAAGCAGTTGTTAAAGTGGCTGACAGGAAAGCTGTCAATTATTTCCGCCAACGTATTAGCTATGCACCAGATATTTTGTAGCCATCTCTAACCTCGCTTAATTTAATCCGATAAATCATTACCATCATCATTACAGAGATTTTAAAATTAACTATTGAGGATAGGACTTCCAGAGCATATATCTGGAGAATTTCGCCTACAACGCCACGCTGCAGCTGGCCAGCTGGCTGGTTTATTGACCTATTTGCGTACATGTCGCACGGCATAAGTACGTAGTATGCAATTACCTACTACAACCGCAACGTCTCCAAGCTGATTTGTCTGTACTATTGTAAACTCATACTTTTTTATTACGTGAAGTCTAAGCTTTGTTATGAATGAAAAATAAACCAAAAAACTCGAAGGAATTTGGAAGGCGTCCTTATCGGGCCCATTAATCGATTGTACCTCGTGTCACGTCACTATCGGGCCCAAATCTCTTTATAAAACGCCGCCCCAGTGCTGTGACAAGTGTGACAACATTGTCGACAAAAATAAAATTACTTTCACACAACCCTTATCTGATTTTGGCAATGATTTACTTTTCGTGTTGATGTTATGGAATCATAATATCAATTATTTAGAAAATAAAAAACCCGACTGCGTAAAAAATATCTTGAATTAAAAACTGAAATGAAATAAATACAAACTAAAAAGAAAAAAACAAGCCCAAGGTTTCTGTCACCAAAAAGTTTGATAACCGCTTAAACTACACCATTGAAATAATTTTATATAATTTATTACCAAGCCACTTTAACAGTCATCATCATCATCATCAGCCTGTGTCTCTCCACTGCTAGATATAGGCCAAGGCTTGCTATTTTACACGATCTTCTGCCACCCTCATCCATCCCCTACCAGCGACCTTCCTCAGGTCATCTGTCCATCTGGTGGGGGGTCCTTCCACTCTGCGTCTTCCAGTACGTGGTCTCCATTGCAGGACCCGTTTACTCTATTGTTCATCCCTGTCATGTCCAGCCCATTGCCACTTCAACTAGCTAATTTTGAAAGCTATGTCGGTAACTTTGGATCTTTGACGGATGACTTTATCCTTCAGAGAAATCCCGAGCATAGCTCTCTCCATAGCTCGCTTACCGATCCTGAATTTATGTATCAGACCCACCGTCAGTGTCCACGTCTCTGCTTTATACGACATTACTGGAAGAACACACTGGTTGAAAACTTTTGTCTTCAAACATGCTTGACTTGTGGTATGTTCGATAGGAAGATGTGTCACAACTTCCTGAATGCTGCCCATCCTAGCTGAATGCGTCTGTCGGCTTCTTTACTAAAGTTGGCTATTCCTTATTGGATGGTCTATCCAAGGTAGACAACTTTTTATACAACTTATAGTGGCATTTCCCACGTAGATTTGTCTCGGTCATACTCGGTCAGGTTTAACAGTTAAAAACCGGGACAGGTTGAAATCTTCCCAGTTCCAAACAATGGGTCCCGAACAGTGGAGGTCTAGGGTATTCCAGGAGCTGCAATGATGAAATGATGATTGCATATTAAAGCATTATAATTTTTGGTAGATGACTCTATAGCGCATATTTAGGTCCAGCACCCATAATGCTTTACTATTTTTTGAATTATAACAGACGAATTAAACATGCCGTGTGACTTGTTGCTTTAAGCGCTTTTTTACTTTGTTCCGCGTTAAAAGTTGTTTGACTTGCAGCTTTCAAGTCAAACACTCACGGCATCTGACGTGACAAGCTCCGTACGCCGAAACTAGAAGTTGGTCTTGACGGAATGAAACAAACGAAGCGTTGGAAGTTGGAACTAGTTCCGGTAGTTTCTCTGTGGTAGCGCTCTGTGGAACTAGTTCGTTCGCGAACTATAACAAGCCTACTAGAAAAACAAACAATAATAATCTCGGAATGGTATAATTATATTCTCGTTTGTCATTTTCCAAACAATTTAACAAGATTGTCGTAATTGGATGGCATTATCCCGGTATTAGGAATACGGGCGTCTTCACACAAACTAGCGGTTTGATCGCCTCGATTTTTTTGGATCGCTGCGTGTCTTCTGCTAACAGTGTACTGGTTGGACCGGTTTACTACTAAGTCGTCCAATAGCAGTTTTACATAATAATAATAAATTTAATTCGAATATTTCTGTATTTAAAAAACTTTATTGCACAAAGTACCGAAGACATTCTCTGACAGCCAAACCTTAGCCACAAATTTGAACAATTATACGTGCAATCATAGAAATAATAATACTATAATTATAAATGTTAATTTAATATGATTAATATATACTTACATCATATATCTTCATATATATCATAATATCAATATATACTACTAAATACTAATAATACACATTATTATACATATATAATACTTACTTACGCTACTAGAATATATTAATATTTAAAAAACTACACCATAAATAAAAATATTCACCCATGATTCGATTATGTGGCAGTGTGCCAAGAACACTAGCAGCATTCCCCCGCAGCACCATTTTCACATACAGCATTAACCAGACGCTTAGACAGTTCTATAAAAAACTTCTTAACACTTGGCCCCACAGATCCAAAATCTCAAGACCAAACGGCACAAACACGTAGTCATTGCTAATAGCCTCGTATCGCGACGTTTGACCTTTTCAGCCGAGTCCGCTGCAGCCCCAGTCCTGACAGAATTGCCCTGCAGATGGAACAGAGTAAGGGTCGACCCACCAATGCTCGACGCAAAGGCACCAAGATTAATCCGTCACTGTGAGAAATCCCAGATGTTTTCTGAACCGATGGCATCCAGGCAATTCACTGTTACAGTTGCGCCTTTCAAAAATTTCTTGAGATTTTGATCTACACTCGATAATACATATATCATTCCGAAATTTTTATTTATAAAATATTTATTTTATTTTATTTATTTAAAACTTTATTGCTCATAAATATACAAAGGCGTGACATAATGTCGCTTGACATTCTCTGCCTGTCACCTTCGGGACAACGAGAACATTTATGTGAGGTAGGTGCAATATATCAATTAAAATTAAATATATTATAATTATTATTAATTTGTTATATTATATTGTTATTTCATATCTCATTGTTATTGTACTGATTTTGTTGGTTCTTTTTTTATTATTTTTTATTATAGCTAACAGTGAAAATTTGTAAGGCTTTGAGATTAGATATTTTTTGTATACATAATATTGCAAAGGCTGTAAATTGTCCCACGAATAAATAAATAAATTAAAATACATAGATTACATAGATGTCCGTGTGGAAAGGAGGTCGACTGTTTTGGAGGGCAGATTTTCCCGCCACGGCTCCCTTAACGATATCATTAAAAGGGCTCTAGCCACCATCGAGGTTCCAGCTCTTCTAGAGCCTGTTGGAGTTATCCGAGACGATGGCAAGAGACCCGATGGTATGACGTTGGTCCCCTGGGAACGGGGACGTGCTCTAGTGTGGGACGCCATGTGCGTCGACACCCTCGCCGCGTCTCGCATATCAGGGGGACAGCGCATAAAGCGGGAACCGCGGCGGAAAATGCGGAGTCCAGCAAGCGGCGCAAATATGTAAGTGTATTAAAAGATTAGTTTCAGAAAGGTTGATTATTATAATTAATACTCGATTATTTCAGCCAATGACGTGCCCTTATAGGCATACGTTAAACATATTCAGCTTTTCTGCAACCGGCCGTATGTGTCTGAAATAAATATTTTTTATTTTATTTTATTTAAAACGCAACTTTGTAACAATTTAAAACTTAATTTATTATAAAGTCAAGTAAAGTTATCTTGTAATCATAATTTAATTTAGATTCTGGAGGCAATAAATAGTAAATCAGGGGGCGATTTATTATCCCATATTCGATTCGGTGCAATGAATATACTGCTCCAGATACACCAATATGTACTATAAAATTATATTGTATTATATCAATAATAGGTGACCCGGCAAACGTTATTTTGCCATATAAATTATTTCTAGGGAATTTCTAGTGTAGAAAAAAAAATACTTACTTATTGTAAGTGTGTAAGGATGTGGTATATAAGTGAAAGAGGCATGGAGCGCTGTGAGCGATGGGCGAATATAAAAATAACAAAACACGAAACATTTTTTATTTTATTTATTATATTTATTCCTTAAAATTATAAATATCGTGAGAGAAACAGGAGACCGGCTTCGGTCTCATCCCTACTCCGTGCTGTTTACTGGGAAGTGACACCGGTATAGTCTGGCAAATGAGTGTTGACCCAGAAAAAGCGCGGAAAATTTAAAAAATCTAGCACTGGTAACACTAATTATAGCAGGAATAAACTGTCTTGATACTAATGTTACCATGTAATAAATTTCAATTAAATGTTAGGCTCAACTGGCGGGGATAACTTACCAAGTGATAATTGATCAGTTATCGAGCGGGATGGAAAATTATTAAATTACTAAAATGACTATTAAAAAATAGGGGTTGGTGATAGAAGGGTGAAAATTTAGGGTTGTATGTATTTTTTAATGGCACATTATAAAAAAAAAAAAAAAAAAAATTGTCCAAAAAATTAAAATTAAATGTTAGGGGTGGACAACCCTTATCACTTAGGGGTACGTCAGACTTGACTTGACTTGATTCATTCATCATCCACCGGGAGAAGAGAACACAGCAATAATAAATAAAAAAAATCAACAATATTTCTGTCTTTTATTATTATTTAATATTTTCAATCTCTTAAAAAAACACCCATTATAAACGGTATAAATTACGGTCGTGTTAAAATTATTTCCCAATATGTACAAATTTTATTTGCATTTATAGTTGTGGGTAAACTCATTACGTATGCATAATGTAATCACTCCCAAAATATTATTTGATCGACAAAAGCCGACTAAATCCACCGAAAAGGATAACTTTATTGTTCAATTTGGATCCTTAATTACAATACAATAGAGGCCATTGTATTGACCAGCAGTGTTGTACAGTCAACAAAATTAAATCATGACCACCTAACTTATTGTTTATTTAACTTTTTAAACTTTCGCGCACATTCATAATAGTTTTTTATAATTTTAACGGGTATTTACGCGATTTACCTTAGAGACATATTTCTCCCGACGTTTCAGCCAAATTGCATTGCAGTCGACCCGTGACCACGGCCAATGTAACTTGGTTGAATCGTCGGGAGAAATATGTCTCTAAGGTAAATCGCGTAAAGATCCGTTAAAATTATAACAACTATTTATATTGCTGTTTGCTAAATAAACTTTATTTATTCGCTATTTTATATATATATTATATATTATTTCCGTTCAGTGTGTTATGTCATCCGTTACGAGTATCCTTGGACAATATAATATATAACATACTATATAATAACATCGGCGGTTTCTGCAGAGAACCTCAAGCTGCGCAGATACGCCAATCTCGGTACTGGTGACGTTTGGGACCCAGACGATGGGACAATAGGGACCCTTAACCAAGCGTCTGGTCAAGTAGCAGTTTAGAGTAGTTAGTACAGACGGCTGACACAGAAATCTGGAGTCAGGAAGGCTGGCACTTATTTCTGCCTTGCTATACAGAGGGGAAGAATTGCCAGTCTTTTTGGAACTATCTCTGATGGGACGTCTTTTGAGAACCTTTTTTATTTATAGTTATTTATTTATTATTTAAAGTTTGTTTTGTTTGATTTTTTTTTTTAGTTTATAAAAAGTTGATTATATTTGTATAACAGATCGGTGGTACATACGGTAATATGGTTAGTAAGTTGGCTCTGCACATTTAGCCATTGTTGTGGCATGCAAAAATTGTTTTTATTTAAATATATTCTTATATAGTCATGATTATATAATTAAATTTAGGTCAGTACATTTTATTAATAAAGAGACAAAAAAATAAAATAAAAATATGTCAAACAAATTATTTTTCAAACGAATTCAAAAGATTTTCTCTTTCAATTTTTTTTCAATTTCAAACCACTTCTCATGATGGAACTATAGTAAAGTTGGCTAAGTCATTTTAAAAAATGTTGTGTACTTTTAACTATACGTTACACCAAAGATGATTTAGGTGGTCCAGTGTAGTTTTGGACTGACTGTACCGTACATATACTGATTGTAATTAGGCATTAAAATTTCTGGCAATTTGTAATTGCTGGAGCGTACGTGATGTGATGACGTTATGTTAATCATAGCAATAATACGTTTCCACATTGTTCTCATTTCTATTTATTACGTGCTTTTTTTGTGCTGAGACATGGACTATAAAGAGAACTGACCGAAAACGCATCGACGCCTTGGAGATGTGGTGTTGGCGGAAAATGGTGGGGATCTCATGGACGGAGCATCAAACCAACTGCAACGTGTCGATTCTAAAACAACTCCAAATATCGACTAGACTATCCACCATATGTCTTTCTAGGATACTCCAATACTTCAGACACATTGGCAGAACGGGAGAAGATAATGTAGAAAAACTCCTTAAGTAAGGCAAGGTGGAACTATGTAGGTAAACATATATACTAAATCATATATCTAAACAAATATCTCTAAAATCGTTCAAAAAACTCTCTATCTACACTTTTTATAGCTCCCAACAATGTTAATAAGTGTACATATGTATGTATATTTTTGTGTATATATTCGTATTTAGTATATTGATATTATAGTATATATAAAAGTATATTATGTAAGTATATATAATTATGTTGTTGAATCCTACTATTAATATTTCTTTTATTGCACCTATTAATGTTTAAATTTATTTTATTTTATTTATTTATCTTCCTTGTTTTCAAATTTACTTCTGTAAATAATTTAAATGCATTTTAGGGTGAAATGTACTAATTTTACTGTGTGTATTGTATATAAACGATTTCAATTTGTATTTATGTTTTATGTAGATAAATATTCGTATGGTTATATGTAAGTATATAGTTGTTATTTATTATTTATTTAAAAATATATATTTTATTTTATTGGGTACTAGCGGAAGAACAGCGTCGCGGATACAACTCTGTGACTCGCGACACATGCTGAGCTTAGAGCCCGTTCATCGCTGCAGGAATTACGGTGTGAATTGTAGTGCAGCGCGCCTCGATGGTTGCCTGGTGGTGCTCGGGATGTGGCAGTGGATGTGGGGGCGGCCAATTCCATATTTTAATATTAATTCATGGTCCGTGCCACCCCATATCCTATGCACGGCTATATTCTGGAGTACTGTTAGGTGCCTGTCGGGGCGCGTTGTGCTGTATATCTTAATATCTTAATTGTGTAAGTTGTATCTGTTTTGCGATGAATAAACGTATTTCTTTCTTTCTTTCTAATTTGTCCTTAAGGTTTGGCTGTCAGAGAATGTCTACGGGTATTAAGTCCGCCTTTGTACTTTGTGCAATTAAGTTTTTAAATAAATAAATAAAATGTCGGTGATTATATTTCCTATATAAATTGTAGACTACATTTCTTAAAAGTACACGACTTGTATCATTTTTTAAAATGCTTTAATACGAGCGGGATGCAAAAAAATATGTCAAACGCTCTTAAGAACCCCGTTTGTTTTTTCAACTATCGACGAACAGAGTACACAATCTTTTTGTTTGGGTTATTAATGATATGATTTATGGTTTTAGAGTGGTTTAGCGATCATGGGGAGAACTCTTCATATATCTGTCAATAAAGTCATTTAGAAAGAGCAGTGCAGGCATTAACCTCATTGGCAGGCATACGAGTACAATTGCCTATTTAGTAAAACTTTTGATATGTAGATATATTTAAAATATATATATAATATATTTAGTATAAGTAAGTAAAGTATCATCACGACCGTTTCCCTTTCGGGGTGGTCAGAAACCACGCTTATAAATAAGCGGATTCACATTTAGCCAACTATACTATAGGCCAATCATGACAAGTGGCAAGCTCGTCGATGTCTCCAGCGTACCAAAGGAGAGAAATATCACAAATAAATTAAATATTACATTATTAAATATTTTTGTGTCTAAATCCACGAACTTTATCGCTAGACTACGAAGGCAGTATGTATTTGCTGTTTACTTTATTGCACAAGCGAAGCCGGGTCAAATATATAGTATAAAATAAACAATTGTTTTTTATTAGGCGTCGAGGACAAGACGCAGCGCTTCAACAGCTGTCTGAATGCTGACAGATTTATTAACTATTGATTTTTTTAAAACCACACGCACGATTTAGTAATAATCTAAGAGCTTCACCGATCATCAACTTAACTGTGGATATTTAATATAATAGTGGTCACCAAAAAAAAACTTTAGGTGGCCGAAGGGTCAAATGTTGAATTTAGATCTTTATGTCATATATCACATATCTAAATCTGAATTTCACGGATCATTTCTGCCAAATATTATTAAAATCATTTCAGTAATATAGTCGTGAAGGCGAATTAAACAAATAGATAGATATATGGATGTGGGTCAAAATCATATCAAAATCGGTCAAGTATTATAGGCGTGAAAGACGGACAAATAGACATACTCGTAAACAATGATTCATTCATATTAGTATGAATATTGACAGGAAATTATTTTTCTGTAATTTCTAGCTATGCCACAGAGAAAAATTGCCCTACCTAGGCAATCTCTAGTTTCCGTGGTAAGCTACGAGGCTTGTGTTACGGAAACTAGATGGTTAATAAACTACATATTATACTTTTTTTTATTGTAAATATATACATATTATACATATAAACACCCAGACCGAGACAAATTATACAATGTACACACCGGGGGGTGGGAATCGAACCCACGACCTCCCGAGTTCACGGCAACGTTTGTTACCACTAGACCACGGAGGCGGTCAATTTTTTCATGCATATTAGTATGAATATAGACAGGAAATTATTTTTCTGTAATTTCTAGCTATGCCACAGAGAAAAATTGCCTTACCGAGAACGACATGTGATATTGACTGATGTTAGTCCTAATCTTTTTACAATAATATTAATGCCTGTTGTTGGCGCTCGTAACTATAACTCGCCTGCACAACGAGTGGGCATAATTAAGCATTCGTATTTGCAACAATCACAACACTAGCCAGTTGTCCTTATTGAAATATAGAGGTCGCTATACTGCCTATAAAAAGTTATATCTTTTATAGCATGGCCCATTCACCCCTTACACGGTCGTAAATCAATCGAATAAGTTTTCAAGTGGTCATATAGTGGGACCAAAGCGCGACGTTACAGGATATCAAAAGACGACGAAAAGCCGTAATGGATACGTTCTCGAATTTACGACAGGAACGCCGGGGATTGAATGTCCTTATAAAAAAATTAGGGCGCTTTTACATTGTGGAACGAACGTGTGGCGTAACGTTTGGTTATTCTGTTTCTAGATATAGCGTTATGAATATAATAAACTGTTTTGTTATTCAAAATTAAAAGATATCGATTTAAATAAGTGTTTACTGCTAATCTACGTCCAATTATAAGACATCATAAATGATTAGGACAATAGGTATAGGTAGATATATTTACTACTATCCATCAGATCGCTATTTAAAAAAATGTTCTATTCGCATTATTGGGATAAGAATCCCAATAAAGTTAGTAAGTATATTATTATGTATGTATGTAAGTTTATACGGGTATATAAATATGTAAAGTATCATCACGACCGGTTCCCTTTCGGGGTGGTCGGAAACCACGCTTATAAATAAGCGGATTCACATTTAGCCGACTTTACTATAGACCAATCATGACAAGTGGCAAGCTCGTCGATGTCTCCAGCGTACCAAACTCGAGAAATATCACAAATAAATTGTATATTAATTAAATGTATTTATTTACATTAATAATTTTTTTTGTGTTCCGACCAGGAACGTGTTTTCTGACCACCCCGAAAGGGAAACAGTCGTGATACTTTAACCCTGACGATGAGAGGAAATTTATTCCACTCACGATGATGATGATAATTATAGGAATGCTTCAAATACTACTTAACGAAGTTATTTGACATTTTATATATATATATATATCTATTTATTTATAGTTTATATATTATATAGTATGTATGTGTATTGTTTTTTTTATATTCTGTACGTATATATATTTTTCAGTGCTATAAATGCGTACTTACGTTTATTTTACTAATTAAAGTTATTTTCATCCTGCCCATCACCTTACATGATCCCCAAGGTTAGCTGGTGAAGAATGTCTTATGGCGTTATAGCTCGCCTATCTACTAGGTTTTAAAGTGCAATAAAGTATTTAAATAAATAAATACTTGTATATCTAGAAATTCGGGTATCGGAAGATCTCTGCAGTGCCAATAATGATATAGACATATTTGTATTGAGATAAAATGTTTTCGAACATTTCAAACCATCAATATACGAGTATGAGTATGAGCTTATAATTTATTTTACAAGTGTTTTGTTTTCGTTTTTTTAAGGTACCAAATTTGTGCAATTTGTATGTTTCCTTATTAGTTCTATTAAAAAAAAGAGAAAAATGTATAATTTTATTTTAGAAGTCATATTTTTATTTGTTAGTTTTTGTTAAATTATTATTTTTTGTTTTAACAGTAATATGTTTCTAATTTTCTTCTTCTTTTTATATTGGTGAATGCTGTGACACCTAATTGGTACATATATTAGATAAGTTATAATTATACTATGTTATGTGAGTGATTATATATGTACTGCTGTGTGTACTAAATAAATAAATGTGTGTGTTGCACGTGCAGTACGCGCGCAATTCGTAATAAGTGTATTCCATGTCTTTTCAGAAAAGACCCTGTAGAGTTTTTGTAATAGATTGTTATCTTTAAAAAGAGTCATTTTGTCCTCTATAAAGTAGCTATAACCCTTTAGGAGTATTTTTAAACCTTAAGCAAATAAGAAGCCACTTTTTTTCTGTCTTTTACTCAGCTGTGAATTATGTTACGGTTTTCTAAATACTATATAATATTAAACGCCTCCGTGGTGTAGCGGTTAAGTCCGCGGATTTAGACTCGGAGGTACCGGGTTCGATTCCTGGTCGGGACACAAAAAATATTTATTAATGTAAATAAATATATTTAATTAATATTTAATTTATTTGTGATATTTCTAGAGTTTGGTACGCTGGGGACATCGACGAGCTTGCCACTTGTCATGATTGGCCTATAGTAAAGTTGTCTAAATGTGAATCCGCTTATTTATAAGCGTGGTTTCTGACCACCCCGAAAGGGAAACGGTCGTGATGATACTTTACTTTTTTATTTTATTTTATTCATTTATTCATTTACTTATTCCACAGCTATCTTTTACAAATAAATATTTACATTCAAATGATTACCGAACACCTAGCCAATTACGAAATAACATTATTTTCACTAAACGTATAGCATGAACGGATTATTAACAATTATAAACTATTAAAAATAAACATAAGAATAAAAAATAAAGAGACAATATTAAAAAATTCCATCTACGCATCATTATGTATGTGTATGTATATGTGAATGTGTATTGACAGTGTAGGTGTGTGAAGGTCTGAAAGTGAGAATGAGTGAACATGTGTAGAATTCATTGCATTGTGCATATCTAATGTATTATTTACACAGAACTACACATCTATCTTGCTCAGAATCCTTTCTCTGAGTTGGTGTTTAGACAGACAGAAGGGGTCGATATCTGTAAACAATGTAATGTTACTAATTGTTTGAATAATAAAATTACTTAGTGCCTTTCATATTGACATATTTTATTTACATTTAAAATATTTAATAAATAACTAAAAACTAACTGCTCCGTGGTCTAGCGTTTAAGTCCGTGCATTTACACTCGGAGTTACCGGGTTCGATTCCTGTTCGGGTCACAAAAAATATTTTTTTTTAGCAAAATAGTTTATTTCCATTGGTTCTCTTAAAACAACTTGGATACAGTCAGAACTAATAAAATCAATACAATTATTAAAACATATGTACTAATCAAAGTGGTAATAATGGTTGGACCGTAAACAGGCAATAATCCATACTTATGTGTGTTAGGCACAACATTAATTACTGCTACAAGCAAGTAAAACTAACTAACTTAGAAACTACTTAAATAAGATCGTGGCTGTAAAGAGGCCATGTCAGTTTACATTCTAAATATTTAATAATTATGATGTACAGAAATTATATAAATATGTCAGACAATTTATAACTTTATAAAACAAAAAAGACATGTCATCTTATAATCTATTTAATAGTATAAATAAATACATTTAATATATTTCATTTATTTGTGATATTTCTCGAGTTTGGTACGCTGGAGACATCGACGAGCTTGCCACTTGTCATGATTGGCCTATAGTAAAGTTGGCTAAATGTGAATCCGCTTCTTTCTTTATAAGCGTGGCGTCTGTCCACTCCGAAAGGGAAAACGGTCGTGATGATACTTTACTTTTTTTTAATATCTAAAAGGTTAATTTAGAGGATAACATAGTCACACTCACGCTATGTTTGACTTCTCGCTTTAAGCGCTTTTCTCACATTCTTTCGCTTTATAAATCGATCGACTTGGCGTTGCTCTATGTTTTTCATACATTTTAGGCAAAATTCAGTAGAAAAAAGCGATTAACGTTGAAGCGTTTTGCTTTAAGTCGAACATAGCTTAAAACTACAAATTACACTCGCATCCACATTGTCACAACTATACATATACATTTTACATACACACCAATACTAATGTACACAGAAGATCTTAATGCTCCTATTATATTTAGCACCTGCCTCACATAACAAATGCTCTAAATTGTCCCTAAGGTTGACTAGTAAGAATGCCTAGCGGCATTAAGTCCGCCTGTGTACCTAGTGCATAAAGTTTTGAAATAAATAAATACATATTGGAAAAATATATAAATTGAAGCTTAAAAATTTTATTGCCAAATATTTCGCCTCTCTTTGGAGCGGCGTCATCAGTGACAGTGACTGAAGGTCTTTGTCATAAATTTTGAAAAAGTTATTTTATTTTTAGCAATGGTAAAGGCAATGCACTATACAGTTTTGTATTTATTTTTTAGAAAAATATCATCATCACCTAGCGCATCATGGAAAACATCATCAGCATGTTATGTCCATTGTTGGTTCGATATTAAGAACAATTTACAACAAAGGAACAGGTTAGGGTATTTATTATTTTCCCATTTTTTATTTTTAGTATGATTATTCATTTTTTGTTTCAGTATATTAATTTTATTTTTTGGGGGTACATATATACGAGTTTACTATATATTATTATTATTATTGATTCATTAATAGCTTTTTCATTTATTTCATTTCATTACAGCCTAGACCTCCACTGCTGGAGATGGGCCTTCCAGAACATAAATCTGGAGAATTTGGCCTACACTCGCCACGCTGGCCAGACGGCTTGACGAGGATATGATGTCAATTTTTTTATAACAATTTGTTAACGATTTCACAAGTGAAACCGGGACCGACGGCTTAACGTGCTCTCCGAGGCACGGGAACGGTGGTGTTGTAAATCTATGACTGCACAGTACCTACGTAAGAAAAGTGTATTTCTCATTGGTACATGCCAGGTGGGTTTAAACCGACCTTTGTAGGTTTTGCGGAACGCGTTCTTACAACCGAGCCTTTTAAATAGCTTTAGTTAAGAATGTATCATTTTAAACACTGTCGAGAATCTGTAAATAAATTAACTTACTTTTACAATTTTCTGTTTATTTTTTACTGCTTGATCATACCTGAAACAAAATAATAAATAATTTAATGAACGTAGTTTAAAAAACTAAGCTAATACGTTGGCAGAATTGGACGCAGTTACACAAAAAGGATCCAATACACAATTTTTCAGAAATTTCTTATAAATGAGCATGCCCATTTTTCTTAGATAAATAGGCCAAATAAAATGTGAGATAATGCTTTCTTTTTTATTTGATAGTTATTATCATTTTCATCATTACATCATTACAGCCCCTAGAACACAGCGTCCTAGACCTCCACTGCTGGAGATGGGCCTTCCAGAACATATGTCTGAAGAATTTGGCATACACTCGCCACGCTGGCCAGACGGCTTGGCGAGGAAATGATGTCAATTTTTAATGACAATTTATTAACGATTTCACAAGTTGGTATTAGTGGAAACGGGACCGACGGCTTAACGTGCTCTCCGAGGCACTACTATGACAAATGTACGTAAGAAAAGTGCATTTCTCATTGGTACATGCCGGGTGGGTTTGAACCGACCTTTGTAGGATTCAAGGAACGCATTCATACAACCGAGCCACCACCGCGCCTACGTTACTTACTTTTTTTACGTTGTTAATTATATAGATTCGATCCCGCCGAAGGATGAAATCCATTGGTTTTATGTATAATAAAGTACCTGATCATAATAAAGAACCTAATCGTATAAATAGTTACAAGTAACGGCGCTCAACACTAAAAGCGCATAAATTACCGGTTTGGTTACCCGGGGAAAACGGGGGAATGTCCCCATCCCCAACCCAGGCCCATTAGGCATCCGAGCCTATTCCCTGAGAATAACAAATTTAATTCTAATAGTGGATATCAGCTGTAATGTTATATGTTATACCTACACTAATAACGCTAAATATTAAAATGTCTAATAATTCAAATGTATTAATCATTATCACATCATCACTACGTAAATATTATAAAATAAAGTCCTCCGCTACGTCTGTCTGTCTGTTCGCGATAAACTCAAAAAATACTGCACCGATTTTCATGCTGTTTTCACAAATTTATAGAGTGGTTCCCGAGGAAGGTTTTAGTATATAATCTGTTAAGTTTTTGAATAATAATAATAATAAAGACGTTTATTCCTTAATTAATTAACATATACAGTTTGTTTATATAATCGACACAATTAATAATTTTAAATTAAAATATAAGCTAAATAATAATAATGTTTTTCTTTCTAATTAAGGAGAGCTTTACCCGACGAGGGGTCCTTAATTAGAAAGAAAAACCTAATTAGTTTTTGAATACATTAACGATATTTGTTGGAAGTGTCGGAAAAAAAATAAGCCGTCTGGGAGCTTTCAACGAAAACGCTGCCTAAACACTTTGAGATATAACAAAATAATGTATGGTGGAATTGTGTATCTTATATAGGTCTACAGAAAAGTACCCGTTGGCATATGTCTATCTCTTCAGGATAACATACTATATCCATTTTAATACTTGGAAAAATAGGCAATTATAAAGCGGTAATTGGAAAGCTATTTACACAAATACGTTATTAATCCTTATCATTTTAAATACGTTAGTTGGATTGAGAATTTCATGAAGTTTATTTAGTCCATTTACAGCATGCAAATTAAATGAATACCTTAGGAGATATAGCAAAATCAAAATAATGCCCAACGAATTTAATTTCGTGTCGCCGTTTACACGGGCAAAGCCGGGTAACATAGTTAATAATAAAAAAAAAATGAATAGATTAATTATGTTTTAAAATCCAGGTTCTGACATTAGGTCAAAGGTTCAACCCCAAAAAAGTCACGTAACAAAATACAGTAAATGCCGACAAATTTGTCAATTCGTATTAAAAGCGACAGCTGTCAAACCCGACACTAAATGACGCGTTGTCACACGTGTTTATTACGGGTGCCATGTTTTGACACGTGTCATAGTTAACCGTGTCGATGTATTTTTAACAATTTATTTGGTGTTACAATATTATTTCTTATTAGTACTTACCTATATGCTATTCAAGATAGCAAAAAATTATATGTAAACAAGAAAACAAGTGATTTTATTTTTATACTTAATACGACATGTGAAATCGCGTCCACCTGGCGGTAAGCGGTACGCGAGGTTCAAAAATGGAAGCATCTGACGACAGCCTCTACCACTATGCCAGCCTAACACGATGCTTTTCCCACTTTGCTTAAAGGACGCAAACGTAATTAGAGGATGTCGTTATTTACGATTGTCGTTAGTGGTTGCGTCATAATTACAAAATATTGTTCCATTCTCAACTCTATGAGCGCTCGACCTTGACAGCGGCCGTGCAAATATCAACTTTATTAGCATTATATATATATACCGCCTCCGTGGTATAGTGGTAACAAACGTTGCCGTCAACTCGGGAGGTCGTGGGTTTGATTCCCACCGGGGGCAAGTTGTACATTGTACAATTTGTCTCGGTCTGGGTGTTTATATGTATATATTTACAAAAAAAAGTATAATATGTAGTTTATCAACCATCTAGTTTCCGTAACACAAGCCTCGTAGCTTACCACGGAAACTAGATGGCGCTGTGTGACCTGTCTGAAAATATTTATTATTATTATTATATAGTTAACGGATTCCATTATATAACGTTTGCGCTTAAGTAACAGAATAGGGCTGCTGCATTCTGTTACTTAGTCGCAAACGGTATTAGTGGATTTCGATATTTACGTCAGATGTTGCGTCATAATTACAAAATATTATTTAATTCTTAACTCTATAAGCGCTCGACCTTGACAGCGGCCGTGCAAAAATCAACTTTAATAGCGTGATATATATGTATAGTTAACGGATTCTATTATATAACGTTAGAGCTGCAGGTTATACTGGGGAAACATACTGGCTGGGAAAGCATTCCACAGCTTCAGCGTGCGTCTCTCCATTTATGAGTACGCGTGGGGATAGTGGCTATGGTATTTGGATGCATATTTTGGCCTGTGAGTGTAGTTCGGTTACGGAATAGAGAAGAAGGGATAAGGTTATGGAGCTCCTCAGAACACTCACCGTTGGTATAGTTGTAGATTACGCTCAGATAGGAACGTCTGTACGAAGCTGCAGTGATTCCAGCGTTTTAGATACTGTGGTCACTATTCCAATATGCATTGAGAGCATTTGTAAGATTCTTAGCAGAACCATTTTAATAGATTTACCTTGTTCAGTATCCCGAGTTGTTTGGACGCTTTTTTGGTGATGCATACATCTCAATGTAGTTTCGTCGGTTAAGGTCGAGCGTATTTCGACCATACAAAACTAACTATTTTTTTTTTTTAATGTACTTTTGCCCTAATATTTGAGAATGAATAGAACTGTAAAAATGATTTAAAAAAATGATCTTAACCGTAAGATGGTAGACCATTATTTTGATCGACTGTGCATAATTTGTGGTCGGTTATGGCCATAAATTTGTGACATTTCTCGAGTTTTATTTAGAATAGCTGATATGATGAGGGTCCACCCATAGTAGCTACTAGCTATTTTTGAGTTATTTGTCCAAATAATTGTAGAATAAAAAAAAATATATTTATAATATCCCAGTTTGTGCTAACCAAAGGAAATAAATGATTATTATGTATGTATATGCTATTTATTTTCAAAAAAATCACAACTTATAAATGGACATAAAATTACAGTATTATAGATTATTAGATCTCAAGCCAAAAAGATTATATTTTTTATTATTATTTTTTAAGTTAGTTTACTCCTAAATTGTGGGTACGCTAAAGACATCGACGAGCTTGCCACTAGTCATAGTGGGCCTTAGCAAAGTTGGCTAAATGGGAACTCGCTCATTATAAAAGTGGTTTCTAACCACCACAGGGGACACGGTGGTGTTAATATAGTTTTTGTACTATTATTTGAATTTATTCGAAGGAATTAAAGTACAATTGATTTAAAAAAAAAAACTAATAACTTACATTTTAAAACATAAATGACTATTAAAAAAAAAAAACCTAATTAATAAATAAAAATACAACTAAAAACTAAAATGAAGAAAAAACAAAATATTTTTTTTATAAATTAGTTTTTGTTATATACAACTTTAAAGCGCTTAAAAAAACAAATTTGCCTACTGGCCTTAGTTAGGTCAGTCTCTCGAAATACGCCAAAATCACGTATCAAGAAACATAATGGATCCAAAACAATTTGCGTCGCCAAGAGCAAATTGAGACGATTATTCTTTTTGTGGTAACAATGAGTTATTAACTTTTTGCCAATACCTCGAGCCGTCATTACGCGGTGTAGTCGGCAGACCGTGTAATGTTGAATACGGTCAGGACAAAAATTCTAACAATTTTTATTTTTTAAGATATTTTTTTTATTTAAATACGGAATCGTCTAACGATACGTGTACAGGCTGAAGGGCCACCGCCTGCGAGGTGGTCACATGCCTGAATCACCGTTGAGGCCCAACGGAGACCTCCCCCTCATTCTGAATCGTGCTCAGAGCGCTTAGAACGAATATGACACTGACCTTAAATATCGCGATTTGGACTTCACATTTTAATTCATAAAATGTTAGTTTTTTTTTAATGTATGGAAGATAAATTGCGAAAATATGCATCTCTCGGTTTATTTATCTTTATATGTGTAAAGTTTAATATTATTAACTTATTTTGGTAATTTAAAATAACTTGCCGTGTTACAGACATTTTTTTTCACTTCCTACTTAAATAATTATTATAGATTTGTTTAAGAAGTAATATAGAAACAGTATAAACGAATTACATTAAATAATTTATTAAATAATTTAAAAGATAAAATATTAAATTAATTTGAAAATGGCGCGGGACATTATGACAAACAACTGACAGTGCTCAGAGCGATCTACCTCGATATCGTGAGCAGTCTAAGCGAAAGAAATGATGTCATTTGTGACGTCACATAGCTTTGGCAAAACAGTTTAGTATCGGAACACGTTTAAGCGTGCTTAGGTTACTATTATCGTGTCTCGGAACAATTACATTATTTAGTTAATTACATTAGTTAGTTACATTATTTTTTTGTCAACTACTTTGTTCCTCTTCTCTTGTGGAAGAAGAATGTGTTTTACACTTCCGTTGCAGGGCGGCATATTATCAGTGAAATAACAAAATCAATATGATAATCAATTCAAACAAAAATCTTTATATGCAATAAATATGGTACAATAAAATTTGGCTCAACACGTTTAGCGATGCAAAATCATTGGTTGAATGTTAATGCTGATCCTTTGGCCCAAATATTGCCCAGCCTTATTGTCTCCCGAGGTATTGACAAGTTGTTTTGACAACGCCTTGAAAATTTCATATGCACTTAATCCCCACGGCCCAAGAACGGCGCAAAAACAAATCTTCCATAAAGCTGGGTGTATTTCTGTCGTTTGAGGTTCTCTGCTTATAATGCAGCAGCACATGAGTCCTTAAACGTCAAGGAGAGATAGGAAGGCGCCAGGGTATTCACAGAGTGTAGCATCCCACACTAAAGGCAAACCTATCCTCCATGGTACCAGCGTCATTCCATCGGGCCGCTTCGTCTCGGGCCATGCCACTGGGTTCTAAGATGGCTGGCGAACTGACAAACATAAGGGTCCGACGAATGATGTTATTGAGGCTGGTGTGCTTTGGGATGCGACCTGTGCTCTTGCTGTTGAAAAGTCTGTGGTAGCCGAGTGCCCTGACGTTGTCTCCCGTTGGCAGCGATGTGGAACAGTGCAAGGAGCTCCTAGACGTAGGCTGGTTGTAGTGCGGAAACATTTATTGTCAAAAAGTGACTACGACAAAAGTCGAGCACGCTCTGCCATATTGGTTGTCGTATTTAAAAGTTGATCCCGTACCGAACAGAAAAGCGGCTAGTCCCACGCCGGTGCAGCGGCGCTGTGATGTAGTATTATTATATACATATTATTATATTTTTTTATATTTTTTTGCGAACAGTACCTATATCCTACAAAGGCGCGGTACGGACAAGCCTGTACGTTTTCATACCAACATCTCATACGTAATCGGCATACCATTTGACTTCTCTCCGGTTCAATTCACAATCGGTACAATTTGTCCAGAAAGAGAGTTAAACAAAATACAATTTTAAAAAATAAATAAATTGTAAGAACGAATATATTCATCATATTATACTAATATGGAATCATTTTACAAAAAAAAAACGTTAATTTGTCCCTGATCTAGCCATTAAATTGACAGCCGATAAAAAAGTTGTTTATGTAGTCCCAAAAGGTATCGATTCACGTTCTACGCGAGACGGTTTGACGACACAAAAAATACCCAAAAATCATTGTTGCCTTAAAGCTCCATTCATAAACTCTGGCGGAGTTCCGATTAAATTGTTCCTTTTTCGAATTCTTAGGGTTGTCAATGCAAGAATTTTATTTTATTTTATTTAATAACAATAATAGTATAATGACGTTTTATTTATTACATAGTATATTATATAAAACAATATAAATAAAAAAAAACCTATAAATAAAAAATGTCCTCAAAAGACGACCCATCAGAGATAGTCCCAAGAAAACTGGCAACATTTCCCCTCTGTATAACGGGGCTAATATGATGGCAAAAATAATTGCCAGTCTTCCTGTATCCAGATTTCTTTTCAGATTTTTTTACTTAAATATCCTACTTTCGTAGGTCGGTAGTTTCCCTTTTATTACTATGTCATGTATGGTCTAGCGGTTAAGTCCGTGGATTTAGACTCGGAGGTAGCGGGTTCGATTTCTGGTCGGAACATAATAATATTATTTATTAATTTAAATAACTAAATTAAATTTAATTGATATGTTTGGTACTCTAGTGACATCGACGAGCTTGCTACTTGTCATGATTGATCTATATAGTAAAGTTGGTTAAATGTAAATCAGCTTCTTTATAAACGTGGTTTCAGACCACATCCGGAAGGGAAACGAAAACGGTCGTGATACTATAGTGAACTTTTTTTTTCATAGTATAGTTTTTTTTTTAATTATTATTTTACCTTGTGCCAACCCTATTACAACTAAAAACAGTAACACAGAATTTAAAATTGAAATGCATTAACGGAAAGGTTGGACAAAAACGTCACTTTTGTTAATTTTTGTAATACTGTGGTACGGTCAGCAATACAAACGTGCTGTTTCATCAACACAATTATTATCAGGCTGAATCTTTCCACTGCTGGATGTAGTAGGCAAAGGTATCATAATATAAATAAAAGTTAATTTTAAAATAATAAAAAGCGACTACATCATAAATAAACTAAAAAGAAAAATTATAATTAATCAATAAATATTTTTTTTTTTAACAGTCGGTGTCTATTAAAAATCTGGACCGGCTCAAATCTTCCAAATAATGGGTGCCGACTGTTATAGCTAATATGTTTCGTCTCGGAGCCCGGACTGTCCACCCGCACCAGTTTCGATGCAGAGTCGATCATCTCGGACACCACGCGCTTTCTTGTGCAAGAAGTGCAGGTTCTTGTCACTGCTGGTGTACCCGCAATCTTAGAACCTTCTGTGATTGTGTGGAGCGATGGCAAGAGACCTGACAGAATGATTGTTGGGCCGTGGGAACTTGGCAGGTCTCTGGTGTAGAATGCGCCGCGTGTAGACACATGAGCTCCATCTCACATCCAGGCGACCTCGTTAGGCGCGGAAAGTGCGGCGTTTTCTGCTGAGAATCTCAAGTTACGCAATTACGCCAACTTTGGTACCGGTTCCGAATTCAGCAAGGCGCCTGGCCAAGCAGTTGTCAAAGCGGATGACGGAAAGATCTGGAGAGAGGAAGGCTGGCAAGTTATTTCTGCCAACGTATTAGCCTCGCTATACAGAGGGGAAATGTTGCCAGTCTCCTTGGGACTATCTCGGATGGGACGTCTCTAGAGGACATTTTTTATTTATAGTTTAGTTTAATTTTATTATTTAGATAGATTTTAATTTATATTTAATGTATATTAATTTACTTCAAATAAAATTTAAGACTATTGTTTCGCAATAAAATTTATTATTTCTTATATTGTTTTTTTTTTAATATATTATTGTCATAGTGTAAATCTAATCTACACCATCGTTCTTGAGAGGAGGAGAGCCGTCGGTATCGGTTCACTAATACCAACTTGTGTTAGCTGGCCAGCGTGGCGAGTGTAGGCTAAATTCTTCCTCTATATGTTTTGGAAGGCCTATCTCCAGCAGTGGAGGTCTAGGACTAGTTAAAATATATATATATATAGTGACACAATTTTTTAACACCGAAATTATATAATTTATTTATTTATAATACATTGAGCTAGGACAGGCTAACAGAACTGTTAGTAAGTGCACTGGTTTCTGTACTAGATAATTCTGTCAAGGCACAGAAACCAGTTCTGGGGGATGATAATGATTTTGAACTAATGACCGTTCTGTCGCCAGTACAATGTGTTTTTTTATATTGTGACATATTTATTAGACCCATGGTCGATATGTGGTCGCTAGTATCATCTTTGTCTCTCTCAGGGTGGTTGAAAGAGATAGGTTTAAAAATTAATAGTTGCAAGTCACAATGAAACTTTTTTTTTGGCGAATGGTTAAAGTTAACTGGAAGTAGTTATTGGTAGAAAAGTTTCCTTTAACTTGGATTTTGTTACTACAATCAAATATTATAATCCAAGGCTTATTGTCGCTGGTGACAATAGGGCTGGTAGTTGTATCTCTCAAAAATTAATTCTGGATTGCAGTAAAACGAAATCTTAGTCATTCTAATTATCAAAGCTAAAAATGGCGTTGAATTCACTAGCTGACAGATAACCTTCAAAATCTGGTACATTGGACGCTTGTAACTCTAATCGTTACAATAATTTATCGTCAGCCTGTGTCTGTACACTGCTGGATGTAGGGCTCCTCCAAGGCTTACCATTTCACACGATCCTTATCCACCCTCTCCAGCGCCCACCAGCGACCTTTTTAGGTCATTCGTCCATCTGGCGGGGGGTCTTCCCATCACGTACTGGGGAGACCACGTACCACAAGGAGGCCTTGTAGGTAAAAGAGGTAAGGCAGAGACTTACCTATCGCGATCAAATATAGTAATTAGATTTAAATTAATAGTGCAATTGAACTGTGACTAGCAAAAGTAAAAGAAAAATAACAATAATAACAAATAAGTGAAAACCAATAGGTTAATGATTATTTACCTAAAACAAAATAAATGAATGAGAGGCAGGAGCAAAATTATACTATATACACAAGTATAGCAGTATTCGTATATTAGCAAGCGAAGTGGATTTGCAAAGTCAGTCCGGGATAAGAGTTGTCTTGGTACTGCCTCCGGTGATTAGTTAGTTTTTTCCACACACAGTGTGCTTTTGAACGATTTTGGAGTTTTGGCGTGGAGTGTCATGGAGTTGAAGGCTCGTCTAGGCCCAGCTTTAGAATATGGGTGTAGGACTAGGGACTATGAAGATGAAGTCAAGACCATATTTATGAGCTCTACACAGCCGTGTTTAACTCCAGACGAGATATCCACCAGTCGTACACAACAAACCCAGATACCATAAAAGGCGTATGTTTATATTAAAATTATAATTTACTTCCTCACATGTTAGGTTAGGTTAGGTATAGTCCGATTAGTTTTATAGAATATTTATTTATTCGGCATTCTAACGGGTTTTCATTAAGCGCTTCCTATCTTTAAATTTAAATATAACAAAATACCATGATTTTTTTTATTCCTTTGAAACAGATTGTGGCAGATTTCTATGTTTAATAATATTATTTGACATATTTTAGTGTTGTATACAATATATATATATTTATATTAGATTATAGTAGCACCTTGTAGTACTTGACATTTTTATTTTAACATAGTTTGACATTATTAGTATTTAAATTTTATTTTCTGTAATTGATTATTTAGCATTCAATATGGCTCTTCCATAATTGTATTGATAGTTTGGGCTGTTTCTGGTCTTCGTCGTGTTGTTTCGTATTAAGCTGTCTGACCATGATTCTGTTATCTCGTTTACTGTAGGTAACTAATATTAGTTACAGAGTATTATAAATTGACTTAACCAAGTGTTCCAGACGGTCCCTACGGTGATAAATAAATGAAATGAAATGAAATGAAACACCTACTGATGCCATTATGTGTGGAATATAACATCGCTCAAATATCCGCCACAGCTTCTCTGGATGGAGCACATCCGAACTGTCCAATTTTCCATGACTCTGGCGCATAAATCAGGCTGAATTTGACCAATGGAATAGGTTATGTTGGCTTTGAGGAACGCTATTGTTTGTGGCTTATTCGCATACACCTGCGACTTAAGAAAACCCCTTAAGAAAAAGCCTAACGGGGTCAAATCTCGGTGGCCAGTTCACATCCCCTCCACGTGAGATGACCATGCCCTCAAATCGCTCATTTAGAATACCCAATGTGGCATGAGGTGTGTGGCACGTAGTGCCGTCTTGTTGAAACCACATGTTGTTGGTGTCTAGAGCATCTAATTCAGGCCAACAGACTGAATAAATGACAACTAATTAATCGGCTGCACGCTAGTGGAACAAGCTTCCATTGACCACCAAACATACTCCTTTAATCTGTTAATTGGTAATAATCCTCAGTTAATTGGTGTGCGTATTGATGATACTGCGCCACCCGTTTCTATCTTCAGTATCACGGACGCTAGTGTTGGTGGTTGACCGGATTTGATCGTACTAGCGTACCGGGCTACGGTCTCTCGGTCTCTTTCCTTATACCTTTCCAGTAAAAAGAGTTTTTTTATAGGTTATCTCCTCTCTTTCTAGTAATGTGTCAGAAGTGCTGGAGTATTCTATGAAGACATTTGGTGGTTAGCTTGGTAAATATTGCTTTGTATTTGACACGTTGGTTCGATGCTCTGTCCATGAGATTCTTAGTGTTTTCCGCCAACAGCTCCAAGTAGTCTGATGCGCATTCGGTCAGCGCTCTTTATGGTTCATCTCTCAGCACCATACAGGAATATAGAGAAAACCAGTGAGCGAACGTGTCTGGATTTCGTTCTTATAGAGATTGTCCTGTCCATCCAAATTTTGTGTAGCTGAGACATGTTAAAAATAAAATAAATAAGCAAAATTACGTGAAGTAGATGGACTACACCTATGTAGTCTAATCAAGTTGGTGTATAATAATAAAGTTTATTATGTTATAAATTTAGTTTATTTTGTAGTAACAACGCTGCGGACGGTTGTTGGGGAAATTTTCACGTGATTTCGAATTAGGGATGTGGTTATGAAACTAAACAGCGTTTTGCGATTAGCAATTTAAATATAAAAGAGCACATGCCACCATTCTTGCTGTCATTGTGGCCTTCATCTGATCAGTCAACCTCCTACCACGCATCCCACTACCCACACATCCTCCTGCTCCCCAAGATACAATATAATGGATTAATGGAGCAGAGTTCTGTATCTCTTGCTTGCTTACTTGTTTTGTTTTTTTAGTGTATCAATTATTGTACCTCAATTTTACTTTTTCTTTTATAAATGATTAATACTTTTACTTTACATCTTCTTGCTATGGACTCCGAAGCGCTAGATGAAAGTTACCAAGTAATACGTTGCACCTTTACAATTACAATAACGTCAGTGCAGATAATCACTAAATAAGTTAAGTATGATAAACATCTTATATAGAACAACAATCTATCGGAAACATGAGTAAAACTAAAAATTTCAGTTGAAGAAAGTTAAAGAAACGTAATCTAAAAGTTATTGTAATTTATAACTTTGTGTAGTTTTTTGGGCGACAAATAAAGTTTTTTATTCTTTCTTTCTCTAATTCTTAAGAAGAACACTTCGCATCCGTCTCGCTCGAAAACAACAAGATTTACAAATAATTTGCATACCTAAGTGTTGTTTTTAAAAAAAGTAGTCAATCAGCTATGTAGTAAATAAAATTACAAACATTTTAAAGATATATTATTAATGTTTATAGAGGAATTCCAGCAAAATCTTTGTACATCTTACTGAAAGAATTGGGCCTAAGCAGGTCTGCCGTCAATACATTTATGGAACGAGCTTCCAAGACTGAATGATACAGTATTTGGTTGGGTAGGGAGAGGAGCAGAATGGTGAATGATGAGCGTGTTTGGCATCCTTTGTAAACCAGTCTATTGTCGGTCGCATGCCCGAGACACCATTCTTCTTATCTCTATTTTCTACACACGATGGATTTAGTACCCGCATCGTAAATCCTTTTTGTTCAAGTAAAATAAAGAAGAATTGTTATAAAGGCTTTTGCCATATTACTCTGTCTAAAATTTGGTATGCAAAAGTGAAAATACATATATGTAAAATGACAGTAATATAATTTTATAGAAAACTGATTAACTATATTTATCAAAATACACTACGGATAGCGAGAATAATAGAAGCTTAACAACCCTCTTATGATATGTCTAAACAAAGTGTAAAAATAGACACTTCGTAGGTTCGTATATACGAAACTATATTAAGTCGTAATATAGCGGTTACCTACTTATTGACATGTGACAGAAAGGTCCCGGGCTTAATTTCCGGTCCAAGATGCAAAACATCCGTCCTTTTCGCTACCTTAGAATGACATTAAATCATTTCAACGAACACTTGTAACATGGATAGTTATTTTTACATTATCAAAAAGATAAAAATGTAAATAATAATTATAAAATAAATTCTAGGCGGAATGCCCAAGCTTATGACATTTTGAACAGACGTAATCGATCTTAGACGATACGTTTTCGGATGATTGTGCAATCCGCCTCACCCCGTTGATCATTCTGTTAATTGTCAAAATTATTTCTTTATTTACTGTCAGTTTTTTCGTCAGACTAGCATAACCGACTAGGAATAAATCTAACTACGAATTAACGTCATGTCCAACTATTATTAAAAATCAGTTCAGTAATATAGGCATGAAGGTAAATTAATAGCCTGTGTCAGTCTCTGGCTTCTTTGAACAATTCTGCTAAATTATTTATTAAATTGGTTCACTAAGGTGCTGAGATGTCTGTCTCTACATCTCTGCGACTATGACCGTTGAGTTATAGGGTCAGCACACTAAACCTATCCAACAGCGACATGTCCGAGTTGGATGTTGTTTTTTAAATGCTCAACTGGAATTATTGCAGAATAAATGTCAATGGTGAATACATCTCATACCTCCGATTCGCGGATAATATAGTAATCATGGCCAGCTCGCTCAAGGATCTTAGCAGAACGTTGAACGGCTTAAACGTAACTTCCCAGCAGGTTGGCCTCAAAATGAACCTAAACAAGACTAAGGTCATGTTCAATGAACTTGGCTTCAACCAGTGTCCTCCCCATGATATCGTACTTAACCGCTAGACCATGCTAGAATCCGAAACGTTGATATTCGTCAGAGAACGAAAGTTACTGACATAGCTTTCAAACTTAGCAACCTGAAGTGGCAATGGGTCGGACACATCTGCCGCAGTTCTAGATTGGAGTTCACGTACGGGACGACCCCCTAACAGATGGACGGATGACCATGATGATGATGAAGTTTGCTGGTGGGGATTGGATGAGGGTTGCAAAAGACCGCGTGCAGTGGCGAGCTGCACAGGCTGATGATGAGGATGATGACTAATAGACATGAAGGCGAGTTAAACATATACTCGTATGTATATTTTAATATGGATTTTTGCTTAAAAAACCTAATTTTGCTAAAAAGGTTTGTTTCCGCTCTCCGCTACTCTAATGCGAAATGATCCAGCCTTATCGTTATTTGTTGAACGCGTCAACGGTTTTTGATATATTTAGATTATTAAACACACATAAAGCTTTTGTTTCGACTGGTTTTATAGAGCCGTGCGTATTCAGAATATAGGTAGTGATAAACTGGATTGTAATTGAATGAATTCAATCGAGTAACAACACTGGTTGAGAGGACAGCCCTAGTCTATGGGGACTGTCAAACTTAAGGTAGAGTCGGGACGACTACTCAGTCCGAAAGCAGTGGCGCTTGTGTAGCATTCTAAAATGATGCAATGGTATGTATTTTTTTAACCGACTGCGGACAAGGATATATGTTTGTCAGCCTATGTATATGTATTTATGTATGTATAAATGTTAGTTCTTTTGTGGCACACTGGAGACCAAACGCGTTGGCCGATTTTGATAATTCTCACGTGAATTGAACTTTTATTAAAAACTGAAAAGAAATAAAAAAAACTAAAAAAAAAAACAAGCCGTCGCCAAAAAGTTTGCCATTATAATAAATATGTATCAGTACAGCCCCTAGAACACAGCGTCCTAGACCTCCACTGCTGGAGATGGGCCTTCCAGAACGTAAATCTAGAGAATTTGGCCTACACTCGCCACGCTGGCCAGACGGCTTGGCGAGGATTATGATGTCAATTTTTAATGACAATTTATTAACGATTTCACAAGATGGTTTTAGTAGAACCGGGACCGACGGCTTAACGTGCTCTCCGGGGCACAGGAACGGTGGTGTTGTAAATCTATGACAAATGTACATAAGAAAAGTGATTTCTCATTGGTACATGCCGGGTGGGTTCGAACCGATCTTTGTAGGATTTAAGGTACGCGTTCTTATAACCGAGCCACCACCGCGTCATTTTTTTACTATTTGAAATATTTTTTCTTATCAAATATATTATGGTGATAAATAAAAAATAAAAATTTGTACGCAAAAAGTTCAATGCATTCTTTTTTCGCAAATTAATTTAGACAATTTGCAACACTTTACATTTAAACGGATATGCCTTTTTGTTTGCCATATCAAATTACGTTAAGTTAGTGCTAAGTTGAGCGTGAACGATAAATTCATACTTTTTTCTTATTTTGTTAGCTTGACGAAGGTTCGACGTCATTTTTGGTAACAGTATTTATAATATGGCCG
This sequence comes from Tinea semifulvella, assembly GCA_910589645.1. Taxonomy (NCBI): domain Eukaryota; kingdom Metazoa; phylum Arthropoda; class Insecta; order Lepidoptera; family Tineidae; genus Tinea; species Tinea semifulvella. Next base: position 1,111,180 of record OU342615.1, on the reverse strand, counting down.
CTACGTTATTTAATATGCTGCAGAATCATCATGAAACTAAAATGTTTAAAATAAATTTATTTGATCTGGCAAACAAGGGCAACGCAAGCAAACACACAAAGAAGACCAAAAGATTTATTTGTGAACTTTGTTCTTAAATATCTGTATGTCATTATGTCCTCACCTTATATGTTTTTGTGATTAGTTATGTTTTTTCTTATTATATATTTTATTATAGTTCCTACTTAATTAAAAGACTGTGTTACTGATAGTCAATGAACCTAAGATGACTATAAACAATTGAGCCTGATTATAATGCCATTAAATAAATAAATATGATTGAAAGACAAAACACCCTGTCATTTTGTCCGTACTTCCCTTATACCTTTAGTACCAATAGCTTAAATAACTTTTATTCAAAATCCCTTAAATTTAATGCTTTTAAATCAGATGGCAAATTTTAATTGCCATACAGTAACAATTTTTCGAGTAAATCTCCAAGCGTTAAGATGGGGTACATAGATTGTCTTTGTATGTAAAGGATACTTTAAAATTAAATTTATTATTATTATTATTATATTTATAGTGCGTAATAACAGATGGATACTACTGTTGGGTTAAATTCTTATTATTATTTTTAATACTAGCACGATATGTGACCTTGCGTTCACACTCATGACTGACATCAGTCCCTAACACTATGTCGGCTTGACTGGGCATCGAGCCTGATCTCGAAACGTGTGGATATACTCTACAGGATACTCGGTGCACGGTCAATCCGTGGAATTCTTAGAAATTTATCTTTTGTCTTCTCTTATTATATTATTATATGTAGTGTATGTATTAATGTTATGTAATGTATGTACCTAATGTATTAATAAAACGTTATGTGTATGTATTATTAATATTTAGTTTATTATAGTATTTATTATTGTAGTTTAGATAATATTGCATATTTATTACGTAATCATATTTCTCTAATTGGACCTACCTTACGTCTTTAATGTTCTACAGTGTCCCTACGGTTGGCTGTCAGAGAATGTCTAGCGACATTAAGTCCGCCCCTTGTATATATTGTGCAATAAAGTTTTAATAAATAAATAAATAAAATTATTACTGCCTTCGTGGTCTAGCGGTAAAGTCCGTGGATTTAGACTCGAAGGTACCGGGTTAGATTCCTGGTTGGGACACAAAAATATTTATTAATGTAAATGAATACATTTAATTAACATTTAATTTATTTGTGATATTTCTTGAGTTTGGTACGCTGGAGACATCGACGAGCTTGCCACTTGTCATGATTGGCCTATAGTAAAGTTGGCTAAATGTGAATCCGCTTATTCTGTCTTCTCTTATAATTCATTCATACTTAAGGTTAAACAATCAGGTGAAGGTGCAGCATGAATGTACCAATCAGCTGCGACTACGAACTAGTAGACTATTCCGTATTGCAATAAGTATAAGCTGCTAGCAGATAACCAGCAACTTAGCATGTCGTGCTTAAAAAATATGTTTTCCTACAATTTCTACAGGTCTGAGGTGAAAGAATGTGGAAGACTGACAATCAGTAGACTCAGGTAGTAAATGTCACATATTTTGCTGAATTTAAAGAGGTACCACGGAGATAGCGGCGCGACAACGATCGTTAAATACACCAACACATCTATTCTTGAATATAATAAACGACGAAATCAATTCGAACTTTACAATACGTTAGCTTAGAGATTTAAGGTGGCCATTGACGAGCCTTCTAAATGGAGTGGTCGCATTCCATAATTTGTGGTCTAGTGCTTAAGTCCTTGGATTTAGATCAGTCTTTCTTAAAGTGGGCGATAACGCCCCCTTGTGGGCGCTTGACGACTACAGGGGGGCGGTAAGGGGTCTGTCTGAGCGTGGGTGGCGTTGTATTGGCTTAGGGGGGCGTCTTTATATTTTAAAATTCACTGAAATTAAAACCTACCTATTACACAACATCGATTATTTAGTTAAATTCGGTCAAAGTGGGCAAAACGAAATAAGTTTGAGAATCTCTGATTTAGACTCAGAGGTACAGGGTTCGATTCTCTCGAGTTTGGTACGCTCGAGACATCAACGAGCTTGCTACTTGTTATGATGGGCCATTAGTAAAGTTGGCTAAATTTAAATCCAAATAATAAAAAACGTGCTTTCTGACTACCCAGGAACGGATACGGTCGTGATGATACTTGACATCAATCATCATTACAGTCCCTAGAACACATAGTCCTAGACCTCCACTGTTGGAGATTTTTTTATTTTTTTTATATACGACATGTGCCACCGCGCCCACCTGATGATAAGCGGTACGCGAGGTCCAAGAATGGGAGCAACGGACGCCAGCCTCTGATGGGCTATCCTGATGATATTTCTGGAGAATTTGGCCTACACTCGCTATGCCTGGCCAGACTAGTTGGCGAGGGTTAATTATATTAGTAGGCATTTGAGTATTTTTTTTTATGAAAGCTCAATCCAATCGAAAAAAGATCATAAATCGATTTGCTCAAGAATAACACGCGACGAAACTCATGAAGCATTTTTTCGAATACACTTACACGGGAAAATATGCCGTAAATACTTAAGTTAAAGGTGAGAATGGTGTGATAGTTAAAAATGACAACAAAACGAAGAGTGATAACGGGTGTTAATTTATAGTTTTATTTGAACTTCTTAAAGCTTTATTTTGAATGTTAATTTTTGCTTTGGTCCAGATTATTGGGGAGTAAAACAATTATTAGAAAAACTGTCAATAAAATAAAAGAAAGTTCATGGGCTCTCCTGTTTCAAAAGTGCGGGCAGATTTTCCCGCCACGGCTCTCTTAACGATACTATTAAAAGGGCTCTAGCCACCATCGAGGTTCCAGCTCTTCTAGAGCCTGTTGGAGTCGGTGCAAGTATGTAAGTATATTAAAAGATTACATATTTGTGCCGTTTGCTGTAGAAACTCTGGGACCATGGAGTCCAAGCGCAAAAAAGTTTTTAAAAGACATAACACCGCGTCTTGTTGTCTCCTCCGGTGACAAGAGGGCTGGCTCTTTCTTCGCCGAGAGAATCAGTATTGCAATTCAGCGGGGAAATGCAGCCATCGTTCTTGCCACCATTCCACGCGGACGGGACTTATATCCTTAGTATTAATATTAATTTTATTTTATATGTTGTAATTTTTTTTTATTTACTATATTTAATTTATTTGTGATATTTCCCGAGTTTGGTACGCTGCACTGGAGACAAAGACGAGCTTGCCACTTGTTGTAAAGTTGGCTACTATACTGTTCTCACCTTTGGGATGGTTCCGCCAAGTACCTCGAGGCGAGCTGTTCGAATTGTGGACGATGCCACTACATCTGGAACTCTCGAATCCCTGCAGCTTCGCCGAGATGTGGCTTCTCTAAGCGTGTTCTACCGGCTATACTATGGTGAGTGCTCCGAAGAACTCAATAACCTAATCCCTCCCTCTCCATTCCGCAACCGAACTACACGCACAGGTCAGAATATGCACCCACATACCGTAGTCACCATCCCTTCGCGTACGTATAAATTTGGGGACTCATACATCTGTCGTACGATAAAGATGTGGAATGCACTTCCAGCCTCTGTGTTTCCACTTTCCTATAACTTGGAGTCCTTCAAGCGAAGTGTAAAAAAGCATCTAGTCAAGCCGGCATAGTGTTAGGGACTGATGGCAGTTACGAGTATCTGACTTCAGTTGCTAACATTCATGGACCTTGCGCGCCACTTACCACCAGGTGGGCCCAAGGTCACATGTCGTGCTAGTATAAAAATAAAAAAATATATGAATCCGATTCTTTATAAGCGTGGTTTCTGAGCACCCCGAAAGGGAAACGGTCGTGATGATGATTATACTTATTAGAAAATTGCGTATTAATAAAAATGGTATCTTTAACAGTAGTTCTCAAATAGCTGTCATAATTGTTAGAGGGAGAGAGACAAATTGCATGTAATTTTGATATTCGAAGCCAAATTTAGTTAACTAGAAGTTACTGTTACCATAAAGTGGTGATAACTTCATTAAATAAGACTTTTGGTCGTAACGAGCACCGAACCCCAGACCCTCGTGTCCACCACCCATCAAACTAATTGGCCTAACTAATTAATTTATGACCGTCTTTATGATGTTCAACGTTTGATATCGTATTTATGATGTTTAACGCATGTGCATACCTCTCGCCCGCACAATCCAATATTTTCAAAGATTTTTCAACTCTTAGTGGACTTTTGGGAAATATAGTCTATAAAATATCTATAAAAAAACGGGTGCGTCGCGGGATTTACCGCAAAAGTGAGAACTGCAGGTTATTGATTTCGTAGTTGGTAGGAATATGGAGATTAAATGAATGCATGGTATGATAAATGTAAATGATTTTAAAATTGTATAAATGTAATGTATCTCTTCCCCTTCCCCGCCTCGCTGTTTCCCCTTAAGCGCTGTACGTCCAACGAAATAGGTTCCCAACCAATCGCGCGCAATTAAGTCCTCACTTTAAAAAGAGTACTTTTACTAAATTTTGGCTTACAATAAATTACATTTAGCGTGCTATTAAACATTATCATAATATTAGTAATATATATATATATATATATTTAATAATAATTAAAAAATAACAAACTAGTTAATTATGGCCCATGGAGTCCAAGCGCAAAAAAGTTTTAAAAAGACACCGCGTCTTGTCGTCTCCTCCGGTGACAAGAGGTCTGGTTATTCCCTCAGCCCAGAGAATCAGCATAGCGATACGATTTATATTTAAATTTGGTTTTGTAATTTTTTGTTTTATATTATAATTATTTTTTATTTTAAGTAGTTTTAGTCCAAATTAAAACTTAAGAATATAATGTCAAGTTTTTAAATAATTTATTATGTGCTAAAAATATTTGTATCTACAGCAGATAGCAAAGGTTAACTTCAGCAAAAGTTTACGCATATTTTAGTCAGCTCAGTGAACTAAATTGAACGCGGTCAGGGAAGCGATAAATATCGGATGTCGGCCACTGATGCGAGCCGACTTCTCACTTCTATTCACTTCACCCAGCACAAAATCTTATCCTGTAGGTACCAATATATAAACTACTCATACTCGTATACCGCGTGTTATTATCAAAAGGGAAAATATTTTTTTTAGGCTTGAGGTGTCATTAGTAGAACCTCTATTTAAGATAAAAAATAGTGACCATTTTTAAAGACAAAATCGTTACCATTTTGTGCCGTTTGCCGTAGAGACGATGGGCCCTTGGTCTGAGGACGCTAAACCGTTAATACGCGACATAAGCGTTGCCATCCGAGCGTCAACAGGTGATCCTTTGAGTAGGGAATATCTTATTCAGAGGATCAGTGTTACCATCCAACAAGGTAACGTCGCCGGAATCCTCGGAACATTGGGTTCATCTTCTCCTGGATTCGATGACATGTAGATTATAATCAAGATATTTGTAAGTATTTAGTTTTTATATTAATTAGGTTTATCTTTTAGTTTATTTAATTTAAGGTTTTGTTTAGTTTATTTTTAATTTACAAATAAAAGACAAAATTCACTTTTCCGAAAAACTGTGAAAATAGCGATATCCATCGTGATAAAAACCTAAAGTCTGGGGGTGTTATTATTAATTGATTTCCCCCACAGCCGAGAGACGAAATAGAGAGAGAGAAAGAATTACGAAGTCAACGTTCGCGCGATCGTTGACCTCTCGCTACCTACCTGATTAGGCTCACTATGCGTGGCGATATTTTTAGGATAACTTCACTCTACAGTAACTTAATTTTTTATTACTGAATAATAAAAATAAAAATATGTAGTTCTCTATTATTTATTCTAGATTATAATTTAAAAATATTTGCTCTTTAACAAATTCCAATCTTTCTTCGCTCATCCTTTCAACATGCCTGAACCATCGTAGCATGCCTTTCCTTATTTTTGTCCCTATGCTTTATTTCATACCTACCCTTGTATTTCGACGTTGCGTATGCGGTCCGCCAAAGTGACGCCGCATAACCGACGCACAGACCTCATTTCTACTGCATTAACTCTACTCTCATGCGTATACTGACATATCCACTTCTCGCTTTCATACATAAGTTTTGGTACTAACATGGCATTATGTATGGCGAGCCGAGCTTTATCCCTGACATCATCATCAACTGCCGCTCAGAGATCCCAGGGCACGTTAACACTATTTTCCGCGTTCACTCTTATTTCAACATCCCTATCAGGTGATGACAATTGACAACGCCTACCACCTAGGTAGGCGGACTGATAGTGGTAATTTGCCCAGTCTGTCGGGGCGGGGAAGTATCCACCGTTCGTGCCAATAAGCTCAGTAAAGTGTATCCACATGTTTCGGGATCAGGCTCGAATTGCCATCATGCCAGTAAGTGAAGCCGGCATAGTATTAGAGACTGATGTCAGTCATGAGCGCGCCATATGGGGGACAAGGTCACATATTGTGATAGTATAAAATAAAATAGAAATGTACGAATTAAAAGTGTATTATTTTTAGTAATAAACGTCGGTGTTCTAATAAAATTACCTTTATTCCACAGAAATATCCGTCTCTATCCCGCGTCCGTCCCGCAGATTCACCGATGTGATTTGACCTTAAGGACAACCCTAGCGAACTATTTTAATAAAATCTCGTATAGATCCCTTCGTCAAACAAGTGACAACTTTAATCAAATTCATCGCAAATACAAACATATAAATACTGTTATTTGACTATACAATGACCGGGCATTTTCCAACGCATGATATTACTGCCTCCGAGGTCTAACGGTTAAGTCCGTGGATTTAGACTCGGAGGTACCGAGTTCGATTCCTGGTTGGGACATAAACATATTCTTTAAAGTAATAAAATACATTTAATTAATATTTAATTTATTTGTGGTATTTCTCGAGTGTGGTACGCTGGAGACATCGCCGAGCTTGCCACTTGTCATGATTGGCCTATATTAAAGTTGGCTAAATGTGTTCCGCTTATTTGTAAGCGTGGTTTCTGACAAATTAATTGTTACTGTTAAGTATCTATATTAATATCTAGTTCTACTGATTTATCGTTTATTAACACCCTATAATCTCACTTATCACTATCATAAAGCTGTAAGAGAATGGCTACGGCGGCGCGGGCGACATTAACAGTAACTGAGTTCAAGAAAGTGGTAAAGATGTACTTAAAAAATAGGGAGGAATAAAAAATTATATATTATATTGTACTTATATTTATATAATGTAAGAATATAACTTTGTATATTCATTATTGTTTAGTTTAAAAAAAAATAAAAAATCTATAATTTATTTACTTTTTAATACATATAACTTATTAAATAGCTCGCAAACTGTAACCACAGTTTGTTGGCGGAGACAATTACTCTTGTTGGATTCTCACAACAATCCTGACAATTTTCCCTATCCACAAATCATTCCAATTTCCGAACGCGCAATACAAAAAAGTTACGCACCAAAAAAGTGGGTAGCATACCGCGCAGCAGAAAAAAGTCGCCTGTCTGTTCGCCTCCCGTGCAGAGTGCGTGCATCGATAAAAATATTGCTATCAACGAAAATTAATTAAGAAATCATTCTACAATATAAAGAAACAGTGTTTAAGTGTGAAAGAAGACTAAATTTGGTGAGTCCCATCATTTTCCTTCATTTTTTCCAGTTGTGAGAACAAAACCCATTTTTTCCTCACGTAAAAAGAAGACGCAAGTGTACATTCCCGAAATTTGTTAGTTAGGAGCCAATACTCCACCGCTAATATGACGCAACAACTCTTGAAGCTTAATATTAAATAATAAATATTTATAGTAGGTACATAAAAAAGATGCGCGGGCGCGAACCACTCTCCCCCCGCGCAAACCACTCTCCCCCCGCGCGAACAACCCATCCGTCTCTTTCTTAGGAATAACACTCATTTCTTCTTAGGATGTTGATGATTTTGTTTAGTTTATATTTAGTAGATATTATAAATGTATATTGTTTTGTAAGACACCTCCTTACGCATTGGCTTAAGCTGTAATGTTAGGAGTATGTAATTTTTGTAATTATGTGCAATAAAGTATTGTATGATTATTATTATTAGTTGTATTTTTCCAGAATAAAATAAATAGGTAAATATTACAACCCTAATTGCTTAAGCTCAATTTTTTCAGTGGCGCAAAGCTTTTGCTTGACTTCCTTTCGCACCAACTTTTACTGCGTTAATATCAGCCTTGTACCCGTTCCTTTACATCAGTCAAAGAAGTACGGTATAATATATGCGAAGCTTGTATCGAAGCCCTAATTTAAAGCGGGTGCCTCTAACGAATTGACATTTTCGGAAACAGTCACAAGTGTCTGTTCGTAACGTAATGGCGTGTTCACACGAAATGAGACACAAATAATTAAATATAATGAAACACGGAGTGTTTGCAAATTTAATTGGACATAAAAATAGTAGTTAGTCCGTTAAGTTAGACGTGGAGGTACCGGGTTCGTTTCTTGTACTTTATTTAATTAATTTGTGTTATTTCTTGAGTTTCATGCCATTCCGAGACCAATTTGCGTGGGCAACGCCTCTCTCGAAGTTGTGCAAAAATACGTCTACCTTGGCCAGACTATCCAACTAGGCCTAGCCAACTTCAGCAAGGAAGCTGACAGGCGCATTCAACTAGGATGGGCTCCATTCGAGAAGTTACGCCACATCCTGCTATCAAACATACCACAGTGTTTGAAAACGAAAGTTTTTAACCAATGCGTTCTTCCAGTATTGTCGTACGGAGCAGAAACGTGGACACTGACAGTGGGTCTGGTCCACAAGCTTAAGGTCGCTCAGCGAGCTATGGAGAGAGCTATGATCGGTAATTCTCTGATGGATAGAGTCCGAAACGTAGACATCCGTCAGAAAACCAAAGTTACCGACATAGCCTTCAAAATTAGTAAGTTGAAGTAAGTTGTCGCAGAACCGATGACTGATGGAATAGACGAGTTCGGAGTGGAGACCACGTACAGGAAAACGCAAAGTGGGAAGACCCCCCGCCAGATGGACGGATGACCAGAAAAAGGTCGCTGGTGGGGGCTGGATGAGGGTGGCAAAAGATCGTGTGAAATGGCGAGCCTTGGGGGAGGCCTACATCCAGCAGTGGAGAGACATAGGCTGATGATGGTGATGAACTTGTCATGATGGGCCTATGTATAAATATTAATTCACTTCTTTAAAATTGTGGTTTCTGAGCACCCCGAAAGGGGTACGGTCCTGATGATGATACTTTTTAGAAAATAAAATGCGTATTTGTAAATCAATAATATCCGCCATATTAAGCTGACAATACTGTATCAATACCTACATGTAAGTTTTTGGACATATTAGTTAGTTTACTAACAGAACTGTAAATTAAACTAACAGTTATGCAAATAAAGAATATTTGATCTCTTATCTCTTTTACCATACCGACCCAACCAAGCCGAGATGTCATGTCCGAAACACTATTCTCTTCTAGGTATAAACATCTCTTCTCTAAACACCAGCACCCGCACTGTGAATCCATGGAGTGTTGAAAGACTTGTCTCCTTTAATATTGTAGTCGTGTAAACGCACCATTAGATTGGTGTATACCTTTTGTTCGCGCGTGTACACATCTTGCTGTTGACCGAAACTTTGATGAACTTCCTTCCTGTATGTTAAATGCAAATAACAACAGCATAATTGCAAACAAAAGTGTTTACAATTATAGGTACTTATATAAAAAAGCGATGGGCAATGGGCATGGCGTTCGTGCTGATAAACCCAGTAAAGTGTATCCACACGTGCGGGGGAGATTTCCCGTGGTAGATGAGTGGACTGTATATGGTTTGGGGGGAGTTTGATGACGAGCCAGCTCCGTGAAGTCCAAAGAAAGGGGCACTTCCAGCAGTAGCTGACAACGTCTCAGTGGAGTCGACCCCAGGGTTCCCGAAGAAGACCAGCTCTTCTGATGCTAAAACTCTTTTCACATAAAACTAATAATCCAAGTAACAGTTCCGATCGATAAATACACTCGCGTGGCTATTCAGCAGAATTTGAAATTTGTGTTTCGGTGTCGTCACACCGCGTATGCTCAATTTTCGGTGTGTCCGCCGCCGACCGAGGCTGATGTGCGACTATCCCCACCGATGGGTCACAGAACTGGTTTTAACATCACGTTTCGTGACCAGGGTCGAATTGCCGTTATGCCCTGTCAAGCCGGCAGGGCATTAGGGACTGATGTCAGTCATGAGTGTCTGATTCCAGATGCCAACATTCATAGACCTCGCGCGCCATTTACCATTAGGTCGGGAGCTAGGTCACATGTCGTGCTAGTATTTTATTTAATGCCAAACAGGTTGTAATACATAAGATAAAACAAATACGCACAATATTTAAGCATATCACACTTACATCACCATACACACACAAACACGTACACACTAACACAACCCATAGGTACACTAACATAACACACATGCACTCGCGCATCCATAACCATTTACTGTATTTTGTCCTCTTACGAGTAGCTTTATTGTTGTGTACACGCTTATTGTTATGAATATTGGCTTATGTTTTTGTTTGTATTCTTTATATTATTATTTTTAGTTTTAGTTTAGTTTAGTTTTATTTCCACAAATAAGTACTATTTATATAAAGTAAAGCCATGTATGGCCAATGTGTTATAAGGTATACCTATGTATTTATTTCTGTAATGAGCTGTGGTTTTTGTAATAAATAAATAAATAAATAAATAAGTATAAAAATAATAAAATGTCGAATGAGATCGTGTTTTACACTTCTATTGTACGAGGTCCGTGACAACGTGAACAAAACCATAACCAGCAATGTACCGTCATAGACTAATTAATTCTCTGACGAATGGTCCCGCATTGATTCACATACTCTTTGGCTTTTTATCCTGTCTTCTTACACATTCATTCTTTGCTTCAAATAGACGGCCGTAACTGCTTAACCACGACGGCAGTAACAGTAAATTAAGTGGGCCAGTTAAAAATGCATTATTCTAACAAGCAAACAAAATAGACTAGTTATAACGTTTTATAAACAATAAATTTAAATTAACTGTTGTCTATTTGTAAAATATTGCCAATTAGTTAAGACAGTGTGGTTGCGACAGTACGCCTAAAGCACATAACTTAATAATTCTATGTTAGATTTTCCTATTGTAACATCGTAAATTGTAAATTAATTAATCCTTGATTAATGGTGGACTGATTTTTTTAATACTATCACGACATGTGACTATGGTAAGTGACGTGCAAGCTGCATGAATGATAGCAACTGAAATCAGACACTCATGACTGATATCAGTCTCTAACACTATGCCGGCTTGACTAAATGCTTTTTCACACTTCGCTTAAAGGTCTCCAGGTTATAGGAAAGTGGAAACACAGAGGCTGGAAAAGCATTCCACATGTTTATTGGCGACAGATGTATGAGTCCAGTAATTTATACGTACGCGAAGGAATTGTGACTACGGTTTGTGGGTGCATATTCTGACCTGTACGTGTGGTTCGGTTGCGGAATAGAGATGAAGGGATTAAGTTATAGAGCTCTCCCGAGCGCTCACCATAGTATAGACACGCTCAGAGAAGGCACATCTCGGCGAAGCTGCAGGGGTTCGAGAGTTTCAGATATAGTGGCATCGTCCACAATTCGAACAGCTCGCCTCTGTAGGACATTGAGAGCATCTGTGACGTACTTGGCAAAACCATCCCAAAGGTGTGAACAGTACGCATGATCGGAGCTGTGCTTTGTACAGCAACAGTCTGAATAAAGGCGGGAAAAACCGCTTCACCACGCTATTTTGGTGATGCTCTGAATATTGTTCCTCTAGAGAGGACCCTTCAGGGATAGATCCAAGTAAACTGGCAACATTGCCCCTTTCTAATACATTGTCAGAAATAATTGCCAGCTTTCCTGTAACCAGACTCAATGTTAATGTTAACTAAATGGATAAGAGTATCAACAGATAGTTTTCTAAGCCAGCTTAAGCTACAGTGCCGAGTTAGACAATTATTTTCATATATGTACCATCATTTTACGTTTACGGCACTCCATCTAGAGTATATTAGTCTAAGCCCTAATCTAACATATCCTAGGGCCGTGGAAAGTATTAAAATTGTTACTTTCAACAAGCCAAAGCGATGAGATCTGTATACTTAATAAATTATATAATAATGTATGCAATTATGACCTTCTTTACTTTAGCAATAACGGTCACTATCCTTTGAGGAGGAAAACATAATCCTTCGGGCGTTTCTTGATAGGTTCTTAGTTGCTAAAAGTCTAGCCTAGACGTTAACGTGACGTAGACCGTACCACTGAGTATAGCGTTTCACTATCCCTACTTCATAAACACAATTCCTTCTCTTTTGGCCTTTACATCATATCGTATTAAAAGTATCATCACGACCGTATCCCTTCTGGGATAGTTACTAACCACACTTTTTTATTAAAGAAGCGGATTCTCGTTTAGGTTTACTATTGGTTACTGACCATCCTGGAATGGAAACGGTCGTGATAATGATATTGGCTTATCATGACGAGTGGCAAGCTCGTCGATGTCTCTAGCGTACCAAATTTCGAGAAATGTCACAAATAATTAATTTATTTAATAATATAATTAAAAACTACTTAAAGAGTGAAAAATTAAATATAAACTAAATCTAATAAAAAATAAACTATAAGAAAATAATGTCCTAGAGATGACCCTTCAGGGATAGTCCCAAGGAGGCTGGCAACATTTCCCCTTTGTATAGCGAGGCTAATACGTTGGCAAAAATAATTGCCAGCTTTCCTGTCTCCTGTCTTTTCCGTTAGCCGTTTGGACAACTAATCTTGGCCTTGGTCTTGCGTAAGAGTCTCGCAAGACTTCTGCAAGACTCTTACTCTGACTCAATATATATTTTATTTTCCAATTGTACTAAGGAAATCTCTCTCCGCCGATGTCTTGGTATCAAACTTGAGAAATACTTATCACAAATAAATTAAACAGATTATTGTGTCCCGACCACGGATCAAACCCTCCAAGTCCAAATCCACGGAATTAACCGCTAGACCTCGGTGGCATTAGGTATAGGTAGGATTTAGGTATACTAAAATAAAATTATTTGCAAACGAGCTCTCCCAAGTTCCAAATACCTAAACGTATTTTTTTTCCTTAGGAACAAAAAAATATTAATTACGGACACGACGTTATTAAATTTTATTAAAAACAAAAACCTAACCCCAAAAAAAGTGAACACTTTAGCAAAATTTGGAGAAAAAATCTGTGCAAGAGTCTTGCAAAATTCTTGTGCAAGACCATATCAGTAGTCTTGTTCTTGATCTTGGTCTTGCTTTTTTGCAAGACCAAGACTGCAAGACCAAGACCAAGATTGGCCTACACTACGGGCCCATCGTCTTGCCCCCAAATGGTGCAAATTCGTAACCTATACCGAGGTTGGCGTATTTGCGCAGCTTGAGGTTCTCAATTTATTAAATTATTGTGAGACACAAGGAATCGAACCCGGTACGTTCGCGTCTAAATCCACGGACTTAACCGCTAGACCAAGGAGGCATTTAGATGTATAATGTACTTAACAAGACGCCTACGACATATTTAATTCCAATAAATTTTGAACACGTAATAAATAACTATAATTAACATTGTTACAAGTGAAAGTTCGAGATATAACCTTTTGTTTCTTTGTACAAAAAGACTTTTAAAGGCTCAGCCTCCATCTTTTATTATGTCGAATCTTTAACATATTTCTATAAACCATTCTGTGAATCATTTTATAATGTCTGTCTTGGAGTTCATGTTCCAAAAGTGCGGGCAGATTTTCCCGGCACGGCTCCCTTAACGTTACTATTAAAAGGGCTCTAGCCACCATCGAGGTTCCAGCTCTTCTGGAGTGCAGGACTTATCCGACATGATGGCAAGAGACCCGATGGATGACGTTGGTTCTCTGGGAACAAGGACGTGCTCTGGTTTGGGACGCCACCTGCGTCGACACCCTCGCCGCGTCACTGTAAAAACTCTGGTCTAAGCGCAAAAATGTTTTTAAAAGACATAACACCGGTCTTGTCGTGACAAGAGGGCTGGCTCTTTCTTCGCCCAAAGAATCAGTATTGCAATTCAGTGGGGAAATGCAGCCAGCGTTCTTGCCACCATTCCACGCGGACGGGACTTATATTCCTATCTCTAGTATTAATATTTATATATTATTATATATATATATGTATATTGGGTAAATATTTCTTTCGATTAAATAACTTTAATTTCTGAAATCACGCATAAATATTTGACAACCAACATTGTTTGACAGGTACGAAGCCCTCGAACATTTTGTGTGGGAAAATGTTTCTTCTTTTACTTAATTTTTCGTTAATTTTCCAATGTTATTAATAGTAATTCTGCTATTCGGGACGGTGACAAATCCAACAAATCAAAAACCATGAAAATCGGTCCAGCCGTTCTCGAGTTATCAGTGTTCTAAGTCGGGTTTTGTTTTGTTTAGGATATTTCTCGAGTTTGGTACGCTAGAGACATCACCTAGCTTGCCTCTTGTCAAGATTGGTCAATAGTAAAGTTGGCTAAATAAATAATAATAATAAATATTTCCAGACAGGTCACACAGCGCCATCTAATTTCCGTGGTAAGCTACGAGGCTTGTGTTACGGAAACTAGATGGTTGATAAACTTCATATTATACATTTTTTTATTTTTTTTTGTATATATATACATATTATACATATAAACACCCAGACCGATACAAATTATACAATGTACAACTTGCTCCCGGTGGGAATCGAACCCACGACCTCCCGAGGTCATGGCAACGTTTGTTACCACTAGACCATGGAGGCGGTCAAATGTGAATCTGCTTCTTTAAAAGCGTGGTTTCTGACCACCACGATAGAGTCGTGATGAAAATTTCATTTTTTCATTCAAGAGATCCATACTAATATTATAAATGAGTAGGAAGCTTTGTCTGAAAGTATGTATGTTTGTCTCTGATAAACAACTGAACCGATATTTGGCAAAGTATCGTCGTTTGAAGCCTAAGCCCGTGTTCACGTACTGTTAAAATGGCGTTTTCTTTTAAATTCCTATTTGCACAGAAACTAAAAAATACATAGGCATAGGTACATAATAAATAATTTTGCTATTTTTTTTTTAATTGAAACGCTACTTGATTGTTTATATTACTTTAGTTGTTTGTTTTCTTATGATATTTGTTTTACATTATTTTCTCTATACTGTCTCCATATTTTTTTAATGCATGATAATCACGAATGCCTTTGTAATGCCTGAATTACAGACCTGTAGCCTTATTCTGTTACTTAGTCGCAAACGATTATTAGTGGATTTCATTATTTACGTCAGAGATTGCGTCATAATTACAACATATTATTCAATTCTCAACTCTATAAGCACCTGATCCTGACAGTGGCTGTGCAAATATCAACTTTAATAGCGTAACATATATATAGTTAACGGATTCCACTATATAACGTTTGCGCTTAAGTAACAGAATAGGCCTACTGGATCATAGTACAGGGATCCCCTGTATTAATGGTTGATGTATTTAGGTTTTTATTCAATAAACGTTTTTATTGATATTATTACTTGAACGCCTGTCAAAGCGAAATACAGTAAAAGAGCGTGCTTAAAGCATCAAGTTGAACTCGGAATAAGTTGCCTATATACCTAACGGGAGACCACTTCCTAGAGAAGTACTCCTGGAGGAGAGCTGAAGCAGTGAAACCTAGCCCCCTGGGTTCGCAAGCCACACGGGCGCCTAGCAATAAACGTGCATGAATAACCCGCTGGTTACCGCTGAGATCCTGCCGGGGAAAACAGGGGAATGTCCCCATCCCCAACCCAGGCCCATTAGGCATCCGGGCCTGGACGACCCCACTGTCTGTCTGTCCTATCTATAAGTCTCGCCTTCATGCGTATAAATAGTGAACCGATTTTGTTAATATTTGGCAAAAATGTTATTTTATTCCAGGTATGGACATAGGGAATATGGTCGTATGGGCTTATGCCCACCCAAAGGTCAAAACCAGATTTGAACAAGTATCATTAAAAATATTGTTTTTGTTTTTTGATTGGCTGCAAGCTCTTTTGCCTAGAAGCGGGTGCGTTCATAAATTTAAGATAACAGCCGATGAGGGATGAGTTATTATAGGGAGAAGACATTATCTAAACTAAGATGAACAAATATAGAATTGTCCAGGCAACAATTTTAAATAAAATGAAATATTTTATTTGCTAAATAAAAAACACATGGTTACAAATACTAGTATGGTCTAACTTTTTATACACAACTCACATGTTTCGCCAGTGACGGCATACAAAATTTAATAAAACTATTATAAAAAATAAATTACAAATTCAGAAACATTGGTACAGTCTATCTATATATATATATATATATATATATATATATATATATATATATAAATAAATGTCTGTGTGTATGCATGTTCCCTATGCAGTTCAAAACTACTTGACCGATCGGGATGAAACTTTGGGAATATGTTGTGTGACCATCGGCTAAGGTTTCAGATATAGTACTACTGTTGTCCGATATTTGTGGAGCATAACGACCGAGGGTACCAAGCCGGAGTCTAAAACTCCCTAGGGCTCTTATTATATACATATATAGTTACTAAGTCGTTGCTCTAAAGACTCCTCTTTTTAATCGACGTTAATCGACCTCTCATGACATTCATTGACTATCCGGCGGTAAGAAGTTCGCCGGGTCAGCTAGTAAATTATAAATAATAATTGGTCCAATATTACAGTATTCGATCACGTCACGATCGTTTCCCTTTCGGGGTTTCAAGTTTTCTTTCAATCCACGTCTCAACTACTGGACCGTTTTAATAAAATCTATATGATCATCTGTCTACGGCATGTGACCCCACAGTCTTTATCTGTATGATTGTATCATTTGCTTTCACGTCTAAACTACTGAACGGATTTTAATCAAAAAATGACAAAGACGTTCCTTGCAGAGACGAACATAGGCTAAGATTACACGGACGGATTACATGTAATGTTTAATATTAACTACTACAGGCAAAGCCGGGCACAGAACGCTAGGCTACACAACTTCAGCGCAACAATTAGGGCATGTATCGATTGTGGCAGGTCACCGGCCGATAAATAATGCTTAGTTAATAGTACGCCAGAGCCTTCGATAAGGCTGACCATGGTCGTTGTTAACCAACAATATCATTATTCATTCTAAACTAATTCATCTTAATTCTTACTTGCCTGGTGGGTTACTGCTGTACCAGGTATTGTAATCTCATAGGTACTGATAACTAAATTTTAAAGGTTATTAAATATAATTTTTTTTTATAAATATTTCTAGACAGGTCACACAGCGCCATCTAATTTCCGTGATAAGCTACGAGGCTTGTGTTACGGGAACTAGATGGTTGATAAAAAACATATTATCCTTTTTTTTTGTAAATATATACATATTATACATATAAACACCCAGACTGAGACAAATTATACAATGTACAACTTGCCCCCGGTGGGAATCGAACCCACGACCTCCCGAGTTCACGGCAACGTTTGTTACCACTAGACCACGGAGGCGGTAATTGATCGTTGTGGTGCAGTTCTGTATATGTTTTGTTATGTTAATCTGAGTTTTCCTTGCAGATTCATTTCTCAGTCAGATTAAACATTAACAGGTCACTGGAATCTGCTAAGCTGCTGGTCTTCTGCTAACAGCTTACTTATTGGACCACTTTGCTGCTTAGTCTTCTACTAGCAGGAGTAGAATCATTCAAAATAATTAAATTAATGATGTTTCATTAATGCCTGTAATAGGTTTACGTGAATAAAGATATTTTGACTTTGACTTTGAAAACTTGAAAAGTAGTGGTGGCTCGGTTGTATGAACGTCGATTGTGATTTTTCTCGAGTTTGTTACGCTGGAGACATAATAGATGAGCTGTCCACTTTTTATGATGGGCCTATAAAACTAGAGATTGCAAATCCTGCCCGGCCGGGCCCGGTGCCCTTTTAGACATCCATAGGTACGAAAACTGCGGCACGGAAGCCCCAACTTGTAGAAAACTGGCATGGCAAGCGCTGCGAACCGCGATGTTGCCGTTCTGACGCGCCAATGGCCGCTCTCCATTCCTCTCGCGCACCTCTTACCCATATAGTTATTGCTCTTAAGAATTTGTTTTGTTTTTACTAAAGCTACCAAAGTTTATCTATCTAAGTTGTTAAGACAAGTTTAGTACATTAGGCTGCGTTATTAGTTTATTATTCTAATACTACGTTTTCAAATAGTTACATTAGTATTAGTAATTAACTTTAAGCAAGCAGGTCTTTCTCTTTACTGTGTATAGTATTAGTAATTAAATTATGGGCGACTTCTAAAATAATTTGACTACTTTCCAAACTTTTTCTCGAAATCCTCTAAATCCAGGCATTTCATCAGCGCGTGGAGGATCATTTCTATCCTAAACTTAATTACTGAATACTAATGCTTGCTTAAACTTAATTAGTAACACTAATGTTACTATTCCGTTCATAAGTTAAACTAATCAATTCTGTATTAAAAACTCGTAATTTTGAGACTGATTAAGACTGATTATTGTTGATTTGCTGGTTTGAAAAAAATATTATTCCCTAACCTTGAATCATTGTATTTTTCCTCCATTTACTTAAAGCAAATTTTCATAAAATACTTCAAGGGTTTCATCCTAACACATACCGGGTTGCAATCTCTACATAAAATTAACTAGTAAAGTGGTTTCTGACCTCCCCGGAAAGGATAGGGCACGACAGTATGATACTATAATAATCAAAATGTTAATAATTAAAAAATAAATGTAACATTAAATAAATAAAAATCAAAAAACTACCTACTACACTACAAATAAAACTAAAAAAAATCAAAAACTAAAATTATAACTCCGTGGTCTAGCAGTTAAGTCCGTGAATTCAGACTCGGAGGTACCGAGTTCGATTCCTGGTCGGGACACAATAATGTTTGTTAATTTAAATAAATTTATTTATATTTTCTATAGTAAAGTTGGCTAAATGTGAATGCCGTGTTAAATTTATAACCGTGGTTTCTGACCATCCCGAAAGGGAAACGGTCGTGATGATACTTGTAACCGCTGCGTTCCCCCGTTAAACGGCAAGGATGACCCTTTGAGCAAAACATTCTCTACTTAAAGGGTCACCCGACGCGACGCCAAGAGGTGTTTTTCTCCAAGTATTTTATACTATTAATTATTATGACGTAGCTAACTTCAGCAAAGAAGCGGACAGACGCATTCATCTAGGATGGGCGGCATTCGGGAAGCTGCGCCACATCTCCTTATCAAACATACCCCAGTGTTTGAAGACTAGAGTTTTCAACCAGTGCGTTCTTCCAGTACTTTCGTAGGGAGCAGAAACGTGGACACTGACAGTGGGTCTCGTCCACACATTTAAGGTCGCTCAGCGGGCTATGGAGAGAGCTATGCTTGGTATTTGATGCATAAAGTCAGAAACGAAGAAATTCGTCGGAGAACCAAAGTAACCCCCCCCCCCCCCGCTAGATGGACGGACTTAAGGAAGGTCGCTGGTGAGGGTTGGATGAGAGTGGCAGGTGGCAGGAGATCGTGTGAAGTGGCGAGCCTTGGGGGAGGCCTATATCCAGCAGTGGCGAGACAGGCTGATGATGATGAATTATTTAATGTAATTTTTTATCAGTGTATAATCTAAGCTCTGCTTCGCTTAGATTATAAGAAAAGTAAAAAAAATAAGAAGTATTATCACGACCGTTTCCCTTTCGGGGTGGTCAGAAACCACGCTTATGAATAAGCGGATTCACATTTAGCCAACTTTACTATAGGCCAATCATGACAAGTGGCAAGCTCGTCGATGTCTCCAGCGTACCAAACTCGAGAAATATCACAAATAAATTAAATATTAATTGAATGTATTTTTATTTATATTAATAAATATTTTTGTGTCCCGACCAGGAATCGAACCCGGTATTAGTTTGGTATAAATAAATATGTATGCTGCAACTTACAAGTAAAAGCTCTTGATAAATAATGAATTGCTCATTGTGCATTGAAATGAACACAATGGCGTGCACTTGATCAAAATACCGAGTTACAGTCGATAAAACAATTAATAATGCCTTACTCTTGACGTCAGTGTCAAAAACATAAAAGAGTCCGTAGATTTCGACTTGGAGGTACCGGGTTCGATTCCTGGTCGGGACACAAAAATATTAATTATTGTCATCATTCATCACAGCGCCAACTGTGCTATATTAGATAGGAATTCGTAACTTCCCTAATGCCCATCTATCAAGAATTTGTAGTGGCTTAGAAATTTGTGTTCATAACGAATTGTGTCGGAATCGATTTCATAAATAATGTCCGCTCATCAAAGCAAATAAGAATGATGATTATTTTATTAGTGTTGCACATACTCGTAGTGTGAGCTTTTTATTGTATGTCTCGATCTAATTGAGATGTATTGCGAACTACATTGACTGATATTTATTTAATAATTTGACCAGCCGGCCCAGTTTAGCATAGTTTACGTCAAAGAGGATATTTTTAATACTAGCACGAAATGTGTCTTGCGCCCACCTGATGGTAAGTTTGACGGGAATCGCAAAATCGCCTGACGATACGACCCTAGCCTGAAGGGCCACTGCGGGAGGTCGCATGCCTGAATTACCGTGAGACCTTCTAAGGAGACACCAAGCCGCCAACGGACTAAAACCCTATAAACTGCTTTTCTTTAACTCTTGGCCCTGTGTGCCTTAACAGCTAAGTCTGAGTCGTGGCTACAGAGTAAAGGCACTCGTTCGCCGTGTTGATGCAAGCATGCGAAGCAAAGTCTTGTAGGAGCCTTACGCACCTCAGCCTCAAGATATTTTATAAAAAAGATTGGTAAAATAAAAAAATAAAAACTTTGACAATTAATATACGTCAGTGAAAAATTAAAATAACACGTTTTTAATTTGTAGAGTTATATTATAAACCTAATAAATAACAGTAATAATTAGCCAAAAGAGCAACAGTCTACTCAACATCAGCAGACCCAACCTGAGGGGTAGGGGTCTGCGGTGAAGCCATCGAAGGGGAAAGTCGACAGCGGCGGCTGGACGGCGACTGGGACTGTGGGAGGGTCGGGGGGTCCTTAGGTTGGCGCCCAGACGACTTGGCGGACGCTCAGTAGATTGAGCTTCGTCGTGAGTGGGTCCCGAAACGTGTGGATACACTTTCCTGGGTTTATCGGCACGAATGGTGAATGGGCCCTGCCATAAAGTATCCACCGTTCGTGCCGATAAACCCAGGAAAGTGAATCTAAATGAAAACATCTAACTAAATAGTAACGCGTCATAATAAATCATTATTTGTGGCATAATCTTGCGTAATTTTCCGTCACGAACGGACAGAAATGTGCCGTCATAACACAGAGTGAACGGTTCTCTAAAAATAAATCTTTTGTTTTGTCTACTCTGTAAGGGCATGAATGCAATAACACAACAAACCGTCATGTCTGTTTCAGTGCTTAACCCCCGTCACATTTTTAAAATAATATTAGGTTGGCGAAACGGAAAACTGAAATGAGACAAAGAGACAGGAAGACTGAAATGAAATAATTTATTTGTCGTCAGAAACATGGTAGGTACGGGGATGTAAATTGTTATATGTAATTATAATTTCGCTACGCTATTCCTAGCAAATATTTATTTAGTCACATGTTTGCATTTGCGTAGTATAAATATTTATACAAAAAAAATATATGTAAAATACACATATTATAGTGTCGTCAGCTGCCATTGTTTTTGAGGTTGTATGGGGCCATGGATGTGTGGTGAATTTAACTTAATTTAAATAAATTAAGTACGTATTATACCCACAAATTCATAAAAGAGCTGGGTAAATGAATTTTCCAAAAGTGTGGCGATCTTAAATGCCACAACTACCTAAAACAGAATATGTCCATAATAATTCAACGAGGAAATGCGGCGAGCGTTTTAGGTACCCTCCCTGGTGGTAAGTCCTTAGTTTATTTTGTAGAATAGTTTTAATTTCATACGTATTTTTAGTTTTATTTATAATTAGTTTTTTAATCAATTTTATTTTAATATTTATGTATCTAAGTAATATAATATTCGAATAAATCTTTTATATATAAAAAAAAAAACAGTAGGTATTTGTATGTGTTATCTATGTATTGTATGTATTTATATTATAGATTTAACATCGTTCTTTTTTATATATAAGTTTTTAACTTAATAAATCTTATCTCAAATATTAGCGGTTATGCACCTTACTATCCCTGCTCACATCTCCCAAAGGTTAGCTGTTAGAAAATGATTTTAGACATTAAGCTCGCCTATGTACAGTTCTCCCAAAGTGATAATGCGCATAGAAATCTTCGTCACTGTTCGGCAACGGTCGTATTCCCCGAGCGTCGGAAGACGATATGTATATAGAGTGGTTAAGTGCATTTTCTTCATGCATAATTTAGTAGAATTATGTGTAATAAACTAATAAAAACTAATAAATAAACTAATAAATTAATAAACTATTTAAAGTTGAATAAGATAATTAAAGTTGAAATTAAATTTACCTTTGAAAACAAAACCAAGAACGGTGTGTAATATCAGCTCTATATAATTCCACTCAGAGAGAACACATGCAGTCACCGACCGCCCGAATTGTTTTCGATTGTGTACACATGATATTGACTTCTATTTCTTTCGAACAAGGTGCAAAATGCAAGTGCAATGTTTAGGCTCTTACGATTCAATGATTCGGGTGTTTTCGGAAATACGACAATTAGCGAAGATCTGTATGTGCATTATTAATTTGGGAATACTGTACTGTAAAATGTATTATTTTCTGTGCAATAAAGAATTTATCTATCTATCTTTAGAACAAAATAGTATTTCAACATCTCATAATAATAATAATAATAAAATTCTTTATTGCACACAAAATATAAAAACATGTACATAGGCGAGCATAATACCATAAAGGTATTCTCTACCAGCTAACCTTTGGGAGAGTGAGAGAAGAATATTATGGGTGCAGAGTAAGAAAAATTAACCAAAAAGATCAAAATATTATAATAAGTAAAATCAATAAATATATATATATGGGTACGTAGGTAAGTATATGGTTTAAACATCTAAGAGGATAACAAATATATACTGTGTATAAATAATAAATAAAATACGTGCATATTTGAAATATGAATACCTATATGTTAAAGAAAGGAGATTAAGATGCATTTTGTTTTTTAAGAAGGTGAGAAATTAAGAGTTTTTTAAATATATTTAGAGAAGGTGCATGTCGGATAAATAAAGGCAGCCTGATCCATTGACGGGCTGCAGAAACAGTTAGTGAATCTGAATATCTGCTGGAGGAGTGAAGTATACCTAAAGTAAATCACGTAAAGTCGTGTTACAATCTATTAAATATATTTTATTGATAATAATAAATAAATAAATAATCATTTATTGTCACATAAAAACATTACACAGTCTTATTATATTGAACAAATGTGACAAAAGGAATCAGGTGTCAGCTGTTGTCGTGCATTTGTACAAGTACACATGCACGACGCTGTTTTTCAACCTGTTCCCGTACTCACGTAGTGATTATAATTTTAAAATGACATGGTTTATATATATAAATAAAAAACTAACAAAACTATACAAAACCATACAAAAAAGCTAGGTAAACATTGCAGTGCATGGCAGAGTAGATGAATGAGGCTCGCTTCGTTAAAAATATTATAATTGTTACAGGCCCTTTAATTATGTATTTTCTAGGGCTAATAATTAAACCAAATAATATAAAAACCAAAAAAAATCAAATAAAAACTAATAAATGTATAAATTAACATTAATAATAAACATATTAATGAATAAATAAAACAACATTATATTAAAGTAAAATAATAGGAAAAAAAAGAAAAAATAGGGAGTTCTTCGCGCCATTTTTCGTGGACATGTCAAGTGCAAGTTTTTGTTTTCTAAATAAATTTGCTGTCGATATTATTGGTCAAAAGTGGTGTTGTTTTGTTTTATAATGTGCTACAATGTGAATTATTATGGAAAACGATAAATTGGACTATAAATATGGGGCGTGTTTCGCATCATCTCACAGCTAGTGAGAAAGTCAGGGATAGTGTATATGGCATGTAATAAGGCTACACATGAATACATCATAGTATGACCTGTTATGTTTGATTTTTTTACTATAAACCCCGGCGATGAGAGATTTACGAGCAGTGGCGGCGGCAATTATAACTTGTGAACAGATTCGGTGTGTGGCATGCGATTAAGGGGTGCCATACATGAGTACAGCTCAAAATAATTATTCTAACGAAATAATAAGGGCCGGTAACTGAATCCTTCCTTAGTGTCAATTCTTCATTTAATTAAAGCCGTGATCATATACTTTTTTTTTGTATTTATGGAAAGATATGCGACTAAAAAAGGAGTCAGTTAGAAAAAAATTAATAGAACGGCAGGCACCAAGAAAGAAGGTATAAAAATGTAAGTGCTGCGGCTATTTTTTTAAACTATTATTGTGATTTAATTAATTACCCGTCTGGCCAGTGTGGAGAGTGTAGAAAGGCGCATTGCAACAATTTCAACAGTGAAGGTTTAGAACTCTGTGTTGTAGAGGCTATGATAATTGTGATTTAAAAATATTTGAAGCTATTATTGTGTGTTAACATTACTATATACTTTCATATTGAACTAATAGTATGTAACTGTTATTATATATTGTATGTAATTGTATATTTATAATAATGCACCCCGCAATTTAATAGGTGGCAGGCGGACTGATGGTGGTAATAAACCTGGGTTTAAAGTGTATCCACACGTTTCGGGATTAGGCTCGAATTGGCGTCATACCCAGTCTAGCCGGCATAGTATTAGGGACTGATGTTAGTCATGAGTGTCTGCTAACATTCATCAGGTGGGCGCTAGGTCACATGTCGTTCTAGTATAAAATTAAAAATACCTCTACTACATTCCCAAACTTATTAACAAATTAAATTAAATATTATAAATACCTACTAATATTTTATTGAAAGTTAGCTTGTCGCTTTGGTTATTTCAGCTAATGACGCATGCGTTAAACATGTTAAAAGATTATGTTGCCTTTCTGCAACCGGCCATAAGTGTGAATGACGGCCCTAAATGTGAAGACGTTTTTGGTCGATCCAATTTGTAAGTTCGTCGAAAGGGATGAATGTTCGCGACGACATGAACATTTATCAAAACGATTTGTCGCGACATCTTTTTTTCCAAGTATTTTTTTATTTTTATAAAGATCTCAAGTGGACGAGATTTGACTTGACACCACAATTTTTTTACGAATAATATTTACTAGCTATTTGACCCGGATTTGCTCGTCTACTGAAGTAATAGAATGGATCATGAGTCAAATTTCTAAGCATTTGCGACAGACCATAGGCTAGTTTACTAAGGAGGCCTGCTAAATTTTCATTTTTTTTTAATTTCTTCTCCCGATGGAAGATGAATGAGGTGATAGGGAAGGCAAAGGGTCTAGCCCATACAGCCAAGTCTGACGTAATATATCTTTCTTTGTTATAAGTTGCTTCATTAACATCAAATTTCAGATGTTGCAGAATTTGATGCTTTTCTTGGAGTCACTCGCGGCATTATCATCGACCGCCTCCGTGGTCTAGTGGTAACAAACGTTGCCGTGAACTCGGGAGGTCGTGGATTCGATTCCCACCGGGGGCAAGTTGTACATTGTATAATTTGTCTCGGTCTGGGTGTTTATATGTAATATGTATATATTTACAACAAAAAGAAAAGTATAATATGTAGTTTATCAACCATCTAGTTTCCGTAACACAAGCCTCGTAGTTACCACGGAAATTAGATGCCGCTGTGTGACCTGTCTGGAAATATTTATTTATTATAGCCCAATCGTCGAGTATAATAGTATGTTCACAGTGCGGGAAACCCGCATAAAATAAACTGCAACTTGTGCCCCATATTTATAGTCCAATTTATCGTTTTCCATAATAATTCACATTGTAGCACATTATAAAACAAAACAATACCACTTTTGACTAACAATATCCACAGTAAATTAATATACAAAATAAACACTTGTACTTGACAATTCCGCGCAAAATGGCGCGAAGGACTCGATAACCTTTTTTTTTTCATTTCATCAAGACGCTCACCATCTACCATTCTGCTCCTCTCCCCACCCAACTAAACACTGTATAAATTTGTTAATGCCATCTTGGAAGCTCGTTCCATAAATGTATAGACGGCAGACAGTTAGAAGCTTGCTAGTGCCGTAAAAAAATATAACAAACATTTAGTACAAAAGTTCTGGGCAATATTTGGCCCAAAGGATCAGCATTGCCATTCAACGTGGCAATGCTGCCAGTATCCTTGGCACTTTGCTCATTTGGAGCATTTTTTAAATTTATAATATTTTTTTTTTTTTTTTTTTTTTAATTTTAGTTTTTAGTTGTATTTTTATTTATTAGGTAGGTTTATTTTTATTATAGAATTCATAGATCAAGTTTGTCTGCTTCATTATGACATATAATAATAATAATTTATAAAATAAAAAAACTCGACTGCGTAAAAAGATAATTTTCATTATAAACTGAAAAGATTTATTAAAACTAAAAAGAAAAAACAAGCTTATACCACAACATAACCCTTCCTTGCGTCGCACAGTCGGGTATAAAAAAACAGACAACACCTAGTAGGTATTTGGTAGGAACTATAAACAAACAGGCGCCTATTAGAAGCGAGATTCGAATTTCAAAACTCAAATTGGTATAATAACTGGCCAATTATTGAAAACTACACTATAATGGAGCAGCAACGTTGAGTAATATATTTTGAAATATAAATCCGTAATTTAAACAACTTTTAGAAGACAAATTTCTAAGCATTACATGGATTCACAATTCACTTGGTCCATCGTGTGTGGGAAAGAGATGAGAAGAATGGTGTCTCGGGCTTGCGACCGACAATAGGCTGGTTTAAGAAAAGGAGGCCTCCCTTTTTTATTTTATTGCGTGATAATACGCTCACCATCCACCATTCAACTTCTCTCCCTACCCAACCAAATACTGTATGATTCCGTTAATGTCGTCTTAGAAGCTCGTTCCATAAATGTATTGAAGGTAGGCCCAATTTGTCTTAAAGCCGAATTTGCGTTCTTTAGCTGCAGACTTTCTATAGAAATACTAACGAGTAAATATACGAGTAATTGTCAAAAGAACAAACATTATTTTTGGCTTCCAAGTGTCATTGGTAGAACCTCTATTAAAAATTAAAAAGGTGACCTAAAAAAAAAAAAAAATTATCCGAAAAACAAAACACTACTGCATGGTAAATAAAGTCGCGTCTGAAAATCGCGGCATCCATCGTAATAAATACCTAAAGGCTGGGGAGTGTTATTATTAATTGATCTCGCCCACAGCCGAGAGACGAAATAGAAAGAGAAATAATTACGTAAGTCGATAATCGCGCCATCTTCGACCTCTGATTTGTTGATCTTTATTAGGTTCAGTATGAGTGGCGATATTTTTAGGAAAACTTCTCTGCACCGTAACTTAAGATTTTATTACTGAATAATTAAATTAATAAATACATCGTTATTTATTTTTATTTTAGATTATAATATTAAAATATTTGCTCTTTAATAAATTCCACGTAGTATATAAATATTGTAAGACGTTTCCTCAACGCGTTTATAGCGATTCAGCGAGTAAATGCGATTTATATTTAAATTAGGTTTAATAAGCAGGTATTTTATTTTTATTTTTTTAGTTTTTTTTATTATTATTTTTATTTTATTTTTTTTAGTTTTATTTATTTTTGTGTTTTAGTTTTATTTATTTTTTAGTTTTAGTAATATTTTTGTTTTATTTTTATTTTAGTTTTGTTTTATTTTAGTTTTGTATTAGTTTTATTATTTAGTTTTTATTTTTTTATATCATAATTAATTTTTCTATTAGCTCTTAATTTAATAAAATATGTTACAGTTGAACAGTTTGACAGTTCTATTGCAAGAGCCAGAAAGGGATTGACTACTGGCACTATATTACACGGATAACAACCATATATCCACTTTTTTTAAAACTTAACGTCTGCGCAAGAAACAGAATCGGTCCTCAGGCCTTCATTTTAGTTATCTTGATCCCTTATCAATATGTAAGTGGTTAGTTTTGTCAATCGTTAATGACTTTAATCGATCGACATTAACATAGATTATAATCGACAATACTTTTTATTGACACTCGTCTTAAGGTGGGTTTAGACCAAAACGAACAAATCTATAGCCAGAACATGACATTTGGTTGAATGTGGGGAAAAAAATTCATTGGTACCATTTTTAAAACCTATACAAGAGTTTGAGAGTTCTGTTTCTCAGCAGCTGAGGCTGAGCTGGAAGGAACATCAATGATCAAAATTTCTTCGTTATACAGTGAGATGGGATTTTTTATTTTGTATTAGTGCCATCATGCATTCATTGGTTTTTTCGTCTTATATTCGTTAACTTTATAACCTACGTTAATCGTCAATGTTTTGTATAGCCGCATAATTGAGAATTTATCTAAATAAGCTCATCCATTACTGGCGGCACGTCGGCTCGGCTCAAAGGGCTGGCGTCTCGAGCCTATTATGTAAATGTGATGAAATAGACACAGGTCAAGTGCCAGCGAAGATCCGGTCAAAAAAACCTAATACGTAATGAATACGCCGCGAAAACACAGAGGAGTTACGGCTTCGGCACACCGAATGCGTCATTTTGTACGCTGAAAAAAATTACGTTAGTTTCTTTAATACTAGTACGACTTGTTGGTAATGGTAACTGGTGCTCAAGGTCCAGAATATTAGCAACTGGAATCAGTGCTCATGACTGACATCAGTTCCTAATCCCCGGTTTGACTGGGCATGATGGCAATTCGAGCCTGATCCTGAAACGTGTAGATACACTCGTGTGGGTTTATCGGCACGAAAGGTGGACCTTCCTGCCCCGGCAGACTGCAAATTACCTCTATCAGTCCGCCTACCACCAATCACCTATTTGTTAATAGTATTTGCAATGATGTCAAATGCCTATTTTTACTTTCAAGAAGAACTAATATTGTATTTAATATTATAATACAATTAACATAAATACATTATCACAGCCCCTAGAACGCCTAGTCCTAGAACTTCACTGTTGGAGATGGGCCTACACTCGCCACGCTGGCCAGACGGGTTGGCAAGGGTCCGATGTCAATTTTATAATGACATTTAATTAACGATTCCACAAGTTATTATTAGTGGAACCGGGATCGACGGCTTAAGGATGATTCACGCTACACCGTGTCGCGACCGGGCAGTGCCTTTGTATTTGTGCCGGGTGTATTTTATTGTTTTATTTCGTCCGAAATGGCTTTCTAAATAATATTTTTGTATTTGTTATCTAAATACTTAGGATAGCTCATGTCGTAAATCACATGGTACTTGCGTTCTAATAATTAATAATCTTCCATTTTACTGTTGAGCTGCTCACCACACTAAGATTTGACGTTGACTGCTCTGCGGGCGCCCGGGCGCATATGTTCCATGTTACTACGTGTCGGGGCCGGACCGTGCCGGAGCCGGGAGACAATACTCTCAATAATACTCTCCCTACCAAATATTTTTTTATTATATGTATTTTTATCTATCGAACTGAAGAAGTTCCATTTTGGTACGCAGAATAGAAGTCTGGGTCTGTGAACACTTCTTCTTTCTTGATTATTTAAAATAATTAGAATTAGTTTTGTGATTAGTTTTATATTTATTATTTATCTTTATTCATACCTAAAAATATACGAGTATACATTACTGACAAGGCCATTTTACAGCTGTATAATTTAATATTAATGTATTTTTTAATTAATTTTTTCCTTTGTATTTTTCCTTGCCTTATACTTGTAGCACTCTCCTGGCAGGACAAATGTGTTTTTCTTTACATATTCTTTCATACTTTATTGTTTTTGTACTTCTGTTTGCAACCTTAGACTTAGCCGAATTTCGGTGGGAATGTAAATAAAGAATAAAGAAAGAAATTCTTCAATTCATTTCAAAGGAGCGACGCGGCGACGTAAGGAAACTGGAAATTGTCAGCTCCGATGCTTACAACTCGGAAGTAAAACTTTACGTTTCAGAGTTTTTGCATGCTAGAGCTACTGCATGTATATTGAAAACTTGTATTCTATAAATTCAATTGATTAAGCTACACCAGCCAAGTATTCCAAACAACTTAATTTGTTGGAATACTTTATCAAAATGTCCGCCATCGCGGCTGCTACAAATTTATAACCGACTTTTATCACCTTTGCTCATTATGAACGTAAATATGTCAACGCTAAATAAAAACTTATTTTTCTTATACGGTTCCGTAGTTATGTAAATACCGTTGCAATTCCAGTCTTTTATCATTACAGCCCCTGGAACATGGAGAACTCAACCATTTCTTCCAGCTGTCAAACGGGTTCTCTTACAGGTCTCTAAGCCTTACAGCTAGTTTCTCGAATGTATTTTTTGTACTTAAGTAAAAATTAACAGGTTAAAATAATTATTTTAATTAATAATTAAATTAATTAAAAAAATAATTAAAAATTATTATAAATATATATATATATTTATAATAATTTTTATTTTGTTTTTTCTTTATTTTAGATTTTAGTTGTATTTTTATTTATTAAGTAGGTTTATTTTTATTAATAGTAATTTATGTTTTGTTATTTATGTTAAATGTAAGTTTTTAGTTTAATTAATAATTTAGTTTTTTTTTAATCATTGTACCTTACTTCCTTCGAATAAAGACTTCCCATTAAGATGGGAACTGTCATTTACACAAATGTATGGGAAGTTGTCAATTTTACGTTTCACAAAGCAATAACAAATAATTAGATAATTTTTGACAACTGTTTCCTTAAGTAGCCGAAGAATTTATTAACTTATTTTTTTCCTTCTTACCGACATAGCTACAGTTCTCCCAAAGTGATAATGCGCATAGAAATCTTCGTCACTGTTCGGCAACGGTCGTATTCCCCGAGCGTCGGAAGACGATATGTATATAGAGTGGTTAAGTGCATTTTCTTCATGCATAATTTAGTAGAATTATGTGTAATAAACTAATAAAAACTAATAAATAAACTAATAAATTAATAAACTATTTAAAGTTGAATAAGATAATTAAAGTTGAAATTAAATTCACCTTTGAAAACAAACCAAGAACGGTGTGTAATATCAGCTCTATATAATTCCACTCAGAGAGAACACATGCAGTCACCGACCGCCCGAATTGTTTTCGATTGTGTACACATGATATTGACTTCTATTTCTTTCGAACAAGGTGCAAAATGCAAGTGCAATGTTTAGGCTCTTACGATTCAATGATTCGGGTGTTTCCGGGAATACGACAATTAGCGAAGATCTGTATGTGCATTATTAATTTGGGAATACTGTACGTGAATATATATTCAGTAAGCACGGGTGTTTATTATTTTCACAGTAAATGTAACGTAAGTAACACGACCAGTTTAAATTGGCTCAACAAAGATACAAAAACCGAATTACTGCGAAAATATTACGTTATAATAATATTAATTGTTTAAAATCTCAAGGCAATTATAAAACCTACTATAAAAATTTGTGAACACTAAATGGTCGAATTATAACAATGAATGTCAAATATAAGATTTTTAACGAACCTGTTTCCCGTTTCGTTTGACGCCAAAAGCACTACAATATGATTATATTTTTAAAATATTATATTCGGCGACATATATGCATCATACATACAAATGTATCATAAAATAATCCACATTTTATTATTTTTAACAATAATATATGTGTATTTTTTACTAAATAGGTATAATTTTTTCCTTTTTTGTCACCAAAAACAGAATGTCATAAATATAACTTTAAATGTTGTGAGATTTGTTCGTGAAACCCGAGGTTCGAGAAATCGGTTGTTTGAGTCTAAGGCATAAATGTTACCATTTTAAATAATTGTGTTTTTTTTCTAGCATCATTGGAGATTACTCCTTTGTACATAGTGCAATTTAGTTTTAAAATAAATAAAAATCTTCCTAAGGTTTAAAATATTAATTATTTTTTCTATCTTTATATATGAAAGTTTTGATAAGCAGACGATAAAATATTAAAGCTATAAATAAAAGGTAATTCCGAGTTTCCCTCGCATCTCTAAAGTTATTTGTTGCTAAACTTTCTTCACTCGATTGTTATGTTAAACGATTATTTTACAACCGATTCTCGAATCGAATACTATATTTATTTACAACTTTGTTATTCGTTTATCCCCGATTTGGTAACTGTATTTTTATTATATTATTCGAATCGTATATTAACTTTTTTTTTTGTTTATTATTTGTTAATATTCCTCGCCAAGCCGTCTGGCCAGTGTGGCGAGTGTAGGCTAAATTCTCCAGATATATGTTCTGGAAGGCCCATCTTCAACAGTGGAGGTCTAGGGCGCTCTGCTTTGCAGAACTAACATACTATTAATATTTACTATTACCATGTTCTATGCAAATAAATAATTTCGTTTCGTTTCGTTTCATTTCGTTTCGTTTAATTTCATTTCATTTCTGTTCTAGGGGCTGTAATGTATGTAATAGTGCAGCGAAAGTCTGTTTGCTTAACCACAATTGATAAATTATCAAAATAGTAGAATCGTTTATTTACTCAGTTTTTTAGTTGTAAATACGCGAGGTTAGCGAGCTAACTTTAAAATTAACAACAAAAATATATATTGCGTTGTACAAAAATGCGTTTTCCCCGTAATGTCGTATGGAGCAAAGACGTGGACACTCACAGTAGATCTGGTCCACAAGTGTAAGGTCGCTCAGCAAACTATGGAGAGAGCTATGGTTGGTATTTCTCTGATGGATAAAATTCTAAACGTTGATATTCGTCAGAGAATCAATGTTATAGCTTTTAAAATTAGTAAGCTCAAGTGGCAATATATATGTATAACTGCCTCCGTGGTCTAGCGGTTAAGTCCGTGGATTTAGAATCGGAGGTACCGGGTTCCTGGTCGGGACACAATAATATTTATTAATTTAAATAAATAGGTACATTTAATTATTATTTAAATTATTTGTGATATTTTAAATGGTAAAAAGGTTCTTGTTCTGTCGTTTGATGTGTTTAGCATTCAGTTTGCGTTGTGGACTGCATTCGAGTTGCGTTCTGAAGGATATCATCGCGCGTGTCATCTCTTGTCAGATTTTGTGTAGAGGCACCATAAACTATGGTAATAAAATAATAGATTCATCACAGCCCGTAAAACCATCAATGTATATAGCTCTTGTTTATTTTTTCCATTTCCTGTCGGGTTACAACCATAGTTTTTAGTTTTCAAAGTCAAAATATCTTTATCCACGTAAACCTATTACATACGTTTATGAAACGTCATTAATTCAATTATTTTGAATGATTGTACTCCTGCTGGTAGAAGACTAAGCAGCAAAGTGGTCCAATAAGTAAGCTGTTAGCAGAAGACCAGCAGCTTAGCAGATTCCAGTGACCTGTTAATGTTTAATCTGACTGAGAAAGGAATCTGCAAGGAAAACTCAGCTATATCAGATTTACAAAATAAAACATAATATACAGAACTGCACCACAACGATCAATTAATAACCTTTTAAACTTAGTTATCAGTACCT
Source organism: Tinea semifulvella (assembly GCA_910589645.1). Taxonomy (NCBI): domain Eukaryota; kingdom Metazoa; phylum Arthropoda; class Insecta; order Lepidoptera; family Tineidae; genus Tinea; species Tinea semifulvella. The sequence goes on along the minus strand of OU342615.1, from coordinate 1,077,417 downwards.
ATGAGATTACAATACCTGGTACAGAAGTAACCCACCAGGCAAGCCAGAATTAAGATAGACTACATGTCCATGTGCAACCCGAAAGTCGACAAAACGCAAAAACCTCTGCTAATTTAAGAACAATAAATGGAACGTGTTCGGCAGAGATTCCAGGCCCCCACAGCATTGATTGTAGCAAATACTGTAACCAATTATTTACAAGGTGGGGAAATGTTGTGGAACAAGTAGATAAATTACTATATTTATATTTAAATCGCTAGAAGTCTCTAAGACATAACAAGACCACAAAACCGGCAATGCACTGTCATAGACTAATTAGTCCAGTACTAGCTTTGATTCTTATTCCATTTGTCTCCTTGTCACATCTTCTTTTATTTAATGTCTTTAAGTTTGGTGAGGGATGGTAAGACACATTGAGATAATCATCATCATCAGCCTGTGTCTCTCCACTGCTGGATATAGGCCTCCAAGGCTCGCCACTGCACGCGGTCTTTTGCAACCCTCATCCAACCCCCACCAGCGACCCTCCTTAGGTCATCCGTCCATCTGGTGGGGGGTCGTCCCACTCTGCGTCGTCCCGTACGTGGTCTCCACTCCAAAACCCGTTTGCCCCATCGATTGTCGGTTCTGCGGCAGATGTGTCCGGCCCATTGCCACTTCAGCTTGCTAAACTATCGAGATAATATGCGATAATAATCCCTGGGGGATAATTTGCCAAGCAGTGAAGAGATACTGGCTGATTGTCGGTGTCCCAAAATATGTGTTACAAATGCTGACCCTATTCCTAAGGAGTCGTGGGTGGCTGGTTTGACAAGCTCGCTGTTAATGGTCCATAAAACCACGACCAGAACGAAAACCGTTATCTAAACATAGATTATTTTGCATGCTTTCTGTATACCTAACTTCACAAATGATATTAAAAAGACAAGTTTATGGTCCGCTAAAATCCCGTCCGTCCTTGAACCATCAGGTCTATCACGTATTAATGGTAAACGGTCGTATGGTATTTCTCTTGTACCATGGAGTGAGGGAAGATATCTTGTTTGGGAAGCCACCTGTGGATACCTTTGCCGCTTGCCACACCTTTCCTCTACAACAAAAAAGGCCGGAATTCAAAAGCACATAAAATATAATAGCATTAAACAAAGTTATAACTTTGTGGCATTTGGGGTTTAAATATTCTCTTGATACGCACAAATACTTAAAAGAGCTGGGTAAACGAATTTTCCAAGAGTGTGGCGACCCCAAATGCCATAACTGCCTGAATATTTGCCTTATAATTCAACGAGGAAAAGCGGCGAGTGTTTTAAGCTTGGTAAGTCCTTAGTTTATTTTGTAAAATAGTTTTAATTTTATAGGTATTTCTCGTTTAGTTTTATTTATAATTTGTTTTTAATCTATTTTATTTTAATATTTTTGTATATACTTCGAATATTTTTTAAAATCATGAAAATTATCTAATCAAATAAAAAAATAATCCCTTGGTAGGTATTGAAATACCGGCCAGTTTAACCTTAAATAAATATAAATATTAAATATTTCCAGACAGGTCACACAGCGCCATCTAGTTTCCGTGGTAAGCTACGAGGCTTGTGTTACGGAAACTAGATGGTTGATAAACTACATATTATATATTTTTTTTTGTAAATATATACATATTATACAAATAAACACCCAGACCGAGACAAATTATACAATGTACAACTTGCCCCCGGTGGGGATCGAACCCACGACCTCCCGAGTTCACGGCAACGTTTGTTACCACTACACCACGGAGGCGGTCTAAACCAACTCACCATGTTTAGTAAAAGTTTAACAGCAGTAAATCACTTAGAACATCAGATAGCTTAAAATCTAAATATTTTATAACATTTAAATGTATTACACCTCCGATTTGAGGATGACATAGTCATTATGGGCAGTTCGCTCAAGGGCCATAGCGGACCAGCAGGTTGCTCTCGGAATGAACTTGGACGTAAGTCAATAGGTGCAAATAACTTCAGCAAAGAAGCCGACAGACGCATTCAGCTAGGATGGGCGGCATTCGGGAAACTCCGGCACATCCTCTCATCGTCTATACCACAATGTTTGAAGACGAAGGTCTTTAACCAGTGCGTCCTCCCGGTAATGTCGTACGGAGCAGAGACGTGGACACTGACAGTGGGCCCATAAATTTAAGGTTGCTCAGCAAGCTATGGAAAGAGCTATAAATTCATTAAAATAAAAAATAAACATTTACTTCAGACATTTGTCCATAGTGTTTAGTAACAATCCAATGACTTAAAACTATGTTAGTAACAATACTAAATAATAATAATAAATCTTAGACCCATGTCAGCTGCTCGGCAAACTTTGGTCAAGTGTCAGTATAATTGCCAGACATCCGTATATGTATATATAGTCTATGTAAATAATAATAATAATAAATATTTCCAGACAGGTCACACAGCGCCATCTAATTTCCGTGGTAAGCTGCGAGGCTTGTGTTACGGAAACTAGACGGTTGATAAACTACATATTATACTTTTTTTTTTGTAAATATATACATATAAACACCCAGACCGAGACAAATTATACAATGTACAACTTGCCCCCGATGGGAATCGAACCCACGACCTTCCGAGTGAACTCACTGCAACGTTTGTTACACTGGACCATGGAGGCGGTCGAGTATACATACTATTTATGTAGTTTATTCAAATTTAAAATAAGGCTAAAATTGCACCGCACATTTTATACCGTCTCACTCTCCCAAAGGTAGAAAAAGCCGAAATGGCTTTAAGTTCGCCTTTGTACATACTTTTAAGTTAAAGTGCAATAATGTATTTCCCTGCAAAAATACAAATAACAATTCATATTTGACTATGGGCTTTAATCCACTGTTGCACATAGCGGGAGTCAACCATATCAGCAATAACATTCAGGAGGCTGTCGGTACTGGAACGCAACCTGCAGAGCATCGCTGCATACCTCTTCCATAGGATGGAAGCCATCCACATGACCATCAGCAAACATGCCCTGCAGGAGCGCGGCAGCCCCAACATCACCCTGAATGCATTGTTATACTATAAGGTGACACGGCCATTTTACAACCACGAATATTAATTGACATTAATGCTATTAGAATATAAGATGACACGGCCCTTTTACAGCTATGAATTTATGTTTAATTGACATTATTAATATTATTTAGATTATAAGATGACAAGTCTTTTTTTTTAATATTATTATTTTTTGTTTTATAAAATTAATTATCTGACATATGTATATAATTTCTGTACATCATAATTATTAAGTATTTAGAATGTAAACTGACACGGCCTCTTTACAGCCACGATCTTATTTAAGTAGTTTCTAAGTTAGTTTTACTTGCTTGTAGCAGTAATTAATGTTGTGCCTAACATACATAAATATGGATTATTGCCTGTTTACGGTCCAACTATTATTACCACTTTGATTAGTACATATGTTTTAATAATTGTATTGATTTTATTAGTTCTGACTGTATCCAAGTTGTTTTAAGCGAACCAAAGGAAATAAACTATTTTGATTTTGATTTTTTGATACTGGACTCACAGGGCGCTTAATGATTTTTGGGTGTAGCGAGCCTATAGGGAGGGTGCATGTGTTGGTATTTCTCTAATGGATAGAATTTGAAACGTTAATATTGGTCAGAGAACGAAGGTTACTGACATAGCTGATATTTTGGTATCCGAACAGTTTTGGCGCTAATTAAATATTTAAAACTGAACGTTGGCGTAATTTGAATTTGTTAGATAGTACATTATGCTATGCATGTTGCACCAATGCTCATAACTGGTGCCGGCTGAGATTTACAGTTTATAGTCAAAGGTGTTTCTATTTTGGTTCATCTACAACTGGCCGCGGACACGTGCAGCACCGTACGACATTTTACGACAATGTTCCATTTATAATGTACGACACGGTGACTTAATATAAACGACTGGGCAATTTATTTTAAATAAATCATTTCTATTTTCGCATAACCTTGCTATACCTACCTGCTAATACAACTATGGCGACTGAATATGAACACATGAATTTACCTGAACTAAATTGCAAAAATATTTGTATAACTTTCCCATCTGCTATTTTGATGCTTTTAATCTGTAGCCGGAGGAAATATTAAGCCATATTAAGGCGACTAAACTATTTATGAAGTATATGTACAAGTAATGTACAAGCATATGTGTACTGTGATGTCAAGATATAATATTAATATTTGATATTATTTGGGTTATTTTTTGTTCTATTTCTTTAATATTATTTTTTGTGTCTTATTTCTTCATTATTATTTTTTGTGTAATATTTATGTTAAATATAAGTTTAGTTTTTAAAATATATTTTTTTATTCCAGACATGGCGAAATGTGTCAAGCCAAAACTTACCAACCACCTGTATTTTCATACCATATTTCATACAAATAAATATTTTCATTTCCTTTCATATTATTTTTTTTTTCTCGCTCAAGAAACATACAAATATTTATTTTATTAAGACAGAAAACATAAAACTGAAAATTATTCTAAAATACTAAATTAAAAATAAAACTAAAATCTAAACTATATTTAAAAATATTAACCCATGACTTGATCATGTGGCAGTATGCCAAGAACACTCGCAGCATTCCCCCGCTGCATAGCGATGCTGATTTGCCGCGCGAAAAAACTGCCAGCGTTAACCAGCCGCTTAGACAGTTCAGTTTCTTAGTTTATTCATTTGATCTTGCCTCTTTTTCCTAATTTTATTCTTTTGTTAATAAAAAAAAAAAATGCCTGCTTGAACTCATTATTGTTTTTTGGCCTATTTATCATTTTGTTTATTATTATTATTTATATTTGTTTTAGTTCTAATATTATAATCAACTGTTTTAATTGTGTCTATGTAATTTCTTGCTTAGTCCGTGCTAAGGTGGTCACCTGGTATATACAGAGTTTTCGAAAAAAAGTCTGTTTTTATTTTAAACAACCTCTATAAATCAAAAGAGGTGTGTTGCCACCAGGTTTTTTTTTTGAATTTTTTTATTGTTATCGTTTTAATCAAAGTATTCGATAGACGTGCGTCCAATTATGCTTTTAGCAGACTGTTGATCGTTCATCACATCTTCATAAAGATTATAAAGCTGACGTCGTCATTGGTGCGGCGCAATGCAAAATAAACTGAATGGACGTGGACGTAATCGAAATATCGTAATAACATTATAATTAAAACTATATAACAATTTCAAACCATCAAACACTTCAAACCATCAAACACTTCAAACCATCAAACATGTCAAACCATATTACAACACATTTATATTAGGTAAAAGAAAAGAAAAAACAACAGGAATTCGGAGAAAGAATTTGTCTGTTGAAAGACTCGAATGGCCACCTTAAATCTTTATAAAATATCGAGACTGCTGCCCCTGGTATAGTTTTGAAACATAAAACTTTTATATTATTAGTATTAATGTGAAAACTGCCTCCGTGGTCTAGCGGTTAAGTCCGTGGATTAAGACTCGGAGGTACCGGGTTCGATTCCTGGTCGCGACACAAAAATATTTATTAATGTAAATAAATACATTTAATTAATATTTAATTTATTTGTGATATTTCTCGAGTTTGGTAAGCTGGAACATTGACGAGCTTGCCACTTGTCATGATTGGCCTATAGTAATGTTGGCTAAATGTGAATCTGCTTATTTATAAGCGTGGTTTCTGACCACCCCGAAAGGGTAACGGTCGTGTTGATACTGTACTTACTTCTAAGAATGCTAGCTGGTGGATAGTTTTAGATAAAAATAAAAACTATAAAAATATATTTATTTTCGGTCCAGCCTTGTCGCGCCCATACTATCCAGTGGAAAAGCGCCTTTTATAAGTAATTCATTTCGTTTAGGGAAAATTCAGTTTTTACATGAAAATATTACTTTATAATTAATTTATAAAGTTCGCTACATTAACCAGGCCGAGGATAAATTACGAGTGTTCGCTTTGTTTGTTTTTTTTTTTAAACAAAATTTTACTACATATTTTGTAGGAATACGTAATAGTCTAGCTATACAGAAATTTGACTTGGTGGTCCGAGGATTTAGGCTCCGGGTCCGATTCCTGGTCGGGAGACAATAAATTATTTAATTTATTTGTAAATATAAAATAGGTTTATTCGAAGTAAAGTACTGTAGCGACTGAGATCGTTAGTGGCCAAGGATGAACGTTTTTGGCTGCAATCGAAATCCTTTGCCTCGCACCATTTTTTAAGAAAACAACTGTCAGACTTAACGTGGTGTAAATCTATCTAATCTATGACGGCAGTACGTAAGAAAAGTGTATTTCTCATTGGTACATGCCGGGTGGATTAGGATTTAAGGTACGCGTTCTTACAACCGAGCCACCACCGCGCCAGTCGTAATGATACTTTACTTCTATTATTATTATTAGTGTTATGTATTACAACTCAATCGGAAGCCTTACGTCACGTCAACATGTAATGCGTAAGCTGTACGTGGTACGATCGTGATATTTGAAAACGCCAAATGGTAGCTTATATTAATGCAGGGGCACGTACCAAAAGGCCTATACAAACTAAACTACAGTGCAGGATCGAGCTAAATTATTATTACTTAGATGTTGTGTGTTCGTCGGAGTTTTGAAATAGTCTATGAATTATAGTTATAGTGGTTTTTTGTTTTGTCTCATTAAAGTTTTTATTACGCAACTCGGGTTTTTTTTTTAAATTAGTAAAGTAAAGTAAAAAATCATCACGACCGTTTCCCTTTCGGGGTGGTCAGAAACCACGCTTATAAATTAGCGGATTCACATTTAGCCAACTTTACTATAGGCCAATCATGACAAGTGGCAAGCTCGGCGATGTCTCCAGCGTACCAAACTCGAGAAATATCACAAATAAATTAAATATTAATAAATGTTTTTGTGTCCCGACCAGGAATCGAACCCGGTACCTCCGAGTCTAAATCCACGGACTTAACCGCTAGACCACGAAGGCAGTTTTTTTTAATTAGCTTTATTTTATTTTATACATTTTAGTTATCGTTGTCTGTGTAAGATGGTAAATTTCGCAATCTTGTCATTTATGCATGATCATGTATTTTATTTTCGCATTGAGTTAAAATCGCTCAGTATCCGTTTTCCCAGTATCTGTTCATGTCCTGCAGTCCTGTTCGTTATATAATAGAATCCGTTAACTATATATATATTTCACACTATTAAAGTTGATATTACAAAACTCGGGAAATATCACAAATAATTAAATATTAAAGTTATTTATTTATTTATTTTAATAAATTTTATTGTGTCCCGACCAGGAATCGAACCCGGTACTTCTGAGTCTAAATATTAAACGATATATTCATTAATTTAGATAAATTTATTTGTGGTTTATCTAGAGTTTGGTACGCTAGAGACATCGACGACGACGATGCCATTTGTCATGATGGGCCTAAAGTAAAGTTGGCTCTGATCACCCCAAAAGAGATGCCATGATGATACTTCACTTTTTTTTGTCTTAAAACAATTCCACCACAAACTCTTCTTAAACAAAATTTGAAATAATTCATGATAGTTTTAATAGCTTGTAAACATGTTTTTTTATAGTTTTGAGGCACTTAGTTGCCAGTAATTGATAGTTGGCGTGTTTCCCAGACATAAGCACGAACCTACAATATTTACTTGCCTAATGCAATGCTTAATGCTGTATTTAATTTCTAAGTACCATCTCCATTCTAATACGACTTTAGCTTAAATATTGTTGAACATTATTCACGACACTATTTCATTACATTTTTTGTCGGCTTTCGGGTTGCACACAGGCAAGTCCTAATTCTGACATACCTGGTGGGGTACCACTGTACCAGGTATTGTAATCTCATAACTCAGGTGAATTATAAAGATATTTTATTCACATTTATTTATTGTTGTTGTGTAATTCTGTATTTTTTTCATTTGTAAATCTGCTATAGCTGAGTTTTCCTTGCAAATTTATTTCTCAGTCAGATTAAACATTAACAGGTCACTGGAATTTGCTAAGCTGTTAGTCTTCTGCTAACAGCTTACTCCTTGGACCACTTCGCTGCTCATTCTTCCACTAACAGGAGTAGAATCATTCTAAATAATTTAAATTATGACGTGTCATAAATGCCTGTAATAGGTTTACGTGAATAAAGATATTTTGACTTTGACAATGATTTTATTGCGCATCATTTTTTGTTAATATTTTTGACTTGTATACATACGAATAATAGTGGCTGTAGATAATACACTGTTATTACGAATTTTTCGCGTATATTTTTCAAAATGTACGTCAATACTATTTTCTGAAAATATAATGCACCAGGGCGGAAGTCTCGACAGATCCTAGCAATTTCGATCATAAAAAATGTTGCCACTTACAAAATAAAAAAACGGATTGGGTCAATATCATTAGTTCCAAAGGACGGTAATATTTTAATATGAGAACTTATTTCATTAAAAACTCATGTATTTCTTCGCTTCTAACATAACACTCTCTAGGCAAGATACAGTTAATTAAATTACAATATGTATTGTAGACATTTATCTAACTTAACCAAATTCCGGTGGAAACGTTCCGTAACAAATAAAGAATAAAATCAATTAAAATCGAAGTTAACTTAGTTTATAGTAAATAAATACATTTAATTTATATTTAATTTATTTGTGATATTTCTCGAGTTTGGTACGCTGCACTGGAGACATCGACGAGCTTGCCAATTGTCATGATTAGCCCTATAGTAAAATTGGCTAAATGTGAATCCGCTTATTTATACCACGTTTATAAATAAGCGGATTCACATTTGGTCAACTTTACTATAGGCCAACCATGACAAGTGACAAGCTCGTCGATGTCTCTAGCGTACCAAACTCGACAAATATGAATTGAATGTATTTACACATACACATACATACATACATATCTTCACGCCAGATCCCTTGCGGGGTAGGCAGAGACAATTGAGCGCCATTTGACACGATCACGACATACTTCTTTCGCTTCGTCAACATTCATTAACCTCTTCATACATGCCCTTTGGTTACGAAGACTTTTTGACTTTTGAATGTATTTAATGGACACAAAAATATTTATTTACATAAATAAATATTTTTGTGTCCCGACCAGGAATCGAACCCGGACTTCTAAATCCACGGACTTACCGCTAGACCACGGAGGCAGTATCTCTTACATACACAATAATTATTTTATTTAATGACATCTGCTTAATATAACGGATAATGTTAACACCCATATGTTCGTCAAATTACCTAAATAAATCCAAAGACTAATGGCTGTATTTGTTATTAAATACACACAATAGGCACAATGGCAAACAGAAACGACACAATCATCTGTCACGCCTCGTGGGTCTACCCACAACGTGCGAAAAACAAAAGCAACTGTCTCGTCACTTCATAACGGTCGCCAACATAGCGATTTAATGACGAGCATGACAGACCAAATCACGTGGTCATTGTTTTATAAACGACGCCACAGTCTTGGATTACGTCTACGTCCATTCAGTTTATTTTATTATTATTCATTATGATTATTTTGCGTCGTGCCGACAGCCAGTGACGACGACAGCTTTATAATCTTGTTGAAAATGGCATCGCGAACGCTGAATGCTATTATCGATTAACAGTCTGCTAAATAATTGGACTCACGTCTATTCGAATAGTTTAATCAAACGGGGCGTCCGTTTGGATGTATAGTGACATATTTAGTCATAAAAATGAAGGAATCGTATCGAATTAATCTGTCAAATTTTCGCAAACTATTTAAAGACGAATTTTAACAGCCCGCATTGTTATCGAATAATATTAATACAGCTTTATCGTGTGACAGCAGCCAACTGCAATTTTAGCGTTTGTTTGCAAAGGAATAAGCATTATTGTCTATTGAAATAATACACATTTATTTTATTAAAATGAGTTAATATGAAACTGTCTGAGTTTTTAATTACATAAGTTCTCATAATAAAATATTACTATTCTTTGTAACTAATGATATTGACGATCTCAGATTTTTTATTTTCTAAGTGGCAAAATTTTTATGACTTACCTACCGAAATCACCAAGTTGTGACTGCCGGCCCTGGATAGCTGAGGGCCCTAGCAAATTTTCGCATCGATACAGGATTGGACATTATTATTTTTAACTTTTTTCATGTACAATATGCCGTCTTGCTACGGAAGTGAAAACACGTGTTCTCATTCGAATGTAAATGGATGTAAGTAAAAAATAACTGACACATGCTTTTTTGGCACTGTTATAATTTTTTGTTGTTCACAGCATGATTTTAGATAGAAATAATAAAAAAAGGAGCTGTGATTTAAAAAAAATATAGAAATTAAATCAATGCATAAAACAGACCGCAGGCGGTGTTATTTAATTTAAATAAAAGTAATTATATTTAAAGAAAAATGATGTGAGTCGGTCAGTCGTCGTAGTCAGAATGTGAAAAGAAGTCCGAGTCAAAAACTAAATACAAACTATTAATGTCAATAAAATCTTCTCATTTAAACGTCCCTCTATGTCATTGAGAAAGGAGGTCTAATGTCTTAAAATAATAAAATCTGCGCCGCAACAGTAATAATTACATTAATTAGATTAAATATATTTTTATTTATTAAACTTGTATTAATTTAAGAAAAACATAAAATATTTTTATTTATATTTCAATTAGGTTTTATTAGTTTGATACATTTTTAGGTTTTCTTCCTATACTGTAATTTAAAAAATATTTTTAAATATAAAATATAAAAACTTTTGTCCATGACATTTTTTCCACCTACAGATATCCAGTGTTATTTTAGTACCTTAGCATAGAATTGTATTTTTTAAATAGAAGTAAAGCAATAAAAAATGGGAAAATGTGTATTCGTGAGTTCGGAGTATCTCCAGAACTGAATTAAGTCAAAGAACACATAACTTTGCTCCAATAAGCTTAAAATTCAATTTGTATTGATCCTGTGTTGGTTCGTGGCAGTGGAAACAAATTGCAATTATTTTTATTCATTCACATTTATTTGCTCGTAAAACTTTTCTTTGTGTCGTAGAGTTGCCAGACTGGTTGATTGATTTTATTTTAGCAGGTTAATAAAAATCAATGGGAAGAAGAAAACAAATTTCTAGGCATTCCATGGATTCAAGTGCGGGTGCCGAGACCATCGTGTGTGGGAAGGAGAGATGAGAAGATTTTTTTCTCGGGCTTGCGACCAACCAAATACTGTATGATTCCGTTAGTGCCGTATTGGAAACTCGTTCCACAAATGTATTGTAAGCAGACCTACTTTCTTTTAATTTATAAGTGTCTACGCTGTAAATATCTCCGTGGTCTAGTGGTAACAAACGTTGCCGTGAACTCGGGAGGTATAGGTTGAAAAAGTGTAAGTACTTGTACTGCTGCACGACAACAGCTGACACCTGATTCTTTTTGTCACATATTGTTCGAAATTGTAAAACTATGTGATACTGTTTTCATTCATTCATTTATTACAGCCCCTAGAACACACCGTCCTAGACCTCCACTGCTGGAGATCAGATAGGCCTTCCAGAACTGGATAATTTGGCCTAGACTCGCCACGCTGGCCAGACGGCGAGGATGTGATGTCATTTTTTTATGACAATTTATGATCGATTCCACAAGTTGGCATTAGAGGAACCGGGACCGACGGCTTAACGTGCTCTTCGAGGCACGGGAACGGTGGTGTTGTAAATCTATGACAAATGTACGTAAGAAAAGTGTAGTTACGCCTCTGCTTCATAGTTCAAATATTAGTTTGAAAATTTTGCTCCAGCTGGCATCGCTATATTTGGGGGATAATTTTCAAGATGATTGAACATAATTAGCCATTTGTTGGATCATTGTTGGTGGAGGCGGCTTTAGTATGCGATAGTCAGGGCTTACCGAACTAATTTATATAAATACTTGCCTATTGTATTGTACATTTGGACCAGGGGCTTATTTTGTTTGCGAATTTTATCGGCCAACAGCAAAAACCAAAGTTACAGACAAGCTTTCAAAATTTGATATACGATAAATAGGACACAATACCTTTCCTTAAAAAATAAAAGGTAAATTTGAACTCTGGCATGTACTAATAAGAAATGCTTTTTATACGTATATTGGGCATAGATTTACTACAACGACGCATCCATGCCTAGGAGAACACGTTAAGCCGTGTCGGGCCCGAAATCGTTAATGAATTGTCATTAAAATTGACATGAAATCCTCGCCAACCCGCCTGGCCAGCGTGGCAAGTGTAGGCCAAATTCTCCAGAAACATGTTCTGCCCTTCGGCCCATCTCCAACAGTGGAGGTCTAGGTGTCTGTGTTCTAAGGGATGTCACAAGTTGCAGTTCATTTGTTGCGGTTTACCCGCGCTGTAAAGCCCCGACGTGTTTGGGTGAAAATGTCGCGGGTGACTCCAAAAAGAGCATTAAATTCTGTAACATAAAAAAATGATGATATCAATAACTCATTAAAAATATATTACGTCGACATGGCTGTATGGACTGGACTCCTTTGCCTTTCCTCATAGAAGGGAAAAATAAGAGAGTTTTTTGCACCATTTTGCACGGACATGTCAAGTGCAAGTTTTTGTTTTGTAAATTACTTTACTGTGGATATTGTTAGTCAAAAGTAGTGTTGGTTTGTTTAATATTCTGCTACAATGTGAATAATTATGGAAAACGTTAAATTGGACTTTAAATATAGGGCACAATGATCCGTTTATTTTTTGAGGTTTTCCCGCGCTGAGAACTCCCATATTTCACCCGACGTGTTTGGGCTATAATGCCACGAGTGACTCCAAGAAAAGCATCAAATTCTGCAACATCTGAAATTTGATGATAAACTCATAAGACAGAAAAATATATTAAGTCAGACTTGGCCTTTGCGTTCCCTATCACCTCATTCATCATCCATCGGGAGAAGTGAACACAAGAAAAAAAACAAAAGCGCGTGAGCTACCTTAATTTTATTTTATAATTCAGGTGAAATAAATAACTGTAGAATACTAGGGTAGCTAGTGCAGCTGGAGCCCAAGACACAAGACGAAAATTCCTGGTTTGGGCTCCAACGTGCAATACAATTGGAAATATGTAGCGTCAATTTTGTTCACATCATGTAATTTATTATATAAATATTTCACTATTATATTTATTATTGTAACTAATTTCTACTGTATAAATAAAGAATTATTATTATTAAATTATTATATATGTAATGGGGAAGTACGTTTTATTGATCTTAGCAAACTCGGCTGGCGTATTCAATAAATCTATTACGGCCGAAAGAAAAATCGAGAAAAAACTCCGTCTTATTTGCCGAGTCGTTAACAGTCATGTCTATGGTAGCTTGGCTCACTGACAACTTTGATTCTAGGTAGCCTTTTTATATAGGTAATCCCACAGAACAGATCAATCAAATAGAAAACCTAAGTGGGAGGATCTTCGGTAGCAAAACGCGGGATTCGTTTGTGATGCATATAAAGTTGAAATTGCAATGCATAAATAAAAATACCCCTTAGGTATTTCAGCACACTTTTTTCATACGCTCGCTGCCTTCAAAAATACCTATGCTTAGAATAATTACGAAGAGATAAAAAAAAATGCCATTATTAATATGTTATATTTCTTTTGTTTTTCCGTAGTTTTTGCATCAGTTAATTGCACAAAAACCATCATAAACAAATAAAAAAATCCGAGAGCTGTTAGTACGATGATCTGACCTTGAAGCTAAAACGGGTTTTTCAGTATCTTAAAATAAAACAATCAGTTTTTATTTGTCACAAAAATATAGTTAAAAATAAAAACACTGATATATGATAAAAAGGTCTATGGTTCAGAGCATGGTGTTGGAAGCAGGTTCCAACAACCTCTGTTATTATACTATAGCCGACATTTCAATTTAGTTTTTAATCTTAGCCGTATTGATCAAGTTTTACTGGCTTCACTTATCGTACATGTACTTGGTTTCTGTGCGTTATTATTATTCGACCATTATCATTACAGCCCCTACACGATGTCTCGAACTGGAGATGGGTCTTCCTTCATATATATAGAGAATTTGGCCTACACTCGCCACGCTGGCCAGACGGGGATATTCGACCATATTGTGCTTTAAATTATTAAACGCGCGGTGGTGACTCGGTTGTAAGTAAGCGGTTCAAACCCCCCCCCCCCCCCCCCCCCGGCATGTACCAATGAGAAATACACTTTTCTTACGTACATTTGTCATAGATTTACAACATCACCGTTCCCGTGCCTCGGAGAGCACGTTAAGCCGTCGATCCCGGTTCCACTTGTGGAATCGTTAATAAATTGTCATTAAAAACATTGATATCATATCCTCGCCAAGCCGTCTGGCCAGCGTGGCGAGTGTAGGCCGAATTCTACTGATATATGTTCTGGAAAGCCCATCTCCAACAGTGGAGGTCTAGGACACTGTGTTCTAGGGACTGTACTGATACTGAAATATGTTACAAGACAATAAATTCTCATACTAATCGAGTGTTATGCTATTTCTACTGATTTTTCAGACTTCTTTAATCCTATCCGCAAATACTTACTCTTTTTATTAGAGAGATTGTTTTTATTCTTTAAAGTAGGTGCTTTGTTTTAAGTTTTTAAACTAATATTATTAAAAAATAAATTTATGTACTCGTTTATAAATAGTTTATATCGTAGCGATAGACATTTACTTGTTATTCACCAAAAACAACACAATTCCTTTTTATCCACAAATACTAAAAGAACGTTATGTTGTCAAGTTAAGCGGGACATTAAAATGTAACAAAGAAACAAAGGAAGTTAATATATTAAGTAAGATGAAGTTAACAGAAAGAGAGCAATGAGTTTAAAATTATATAAGGGAGGGTCGTAAGCCAAAACTTAGCCCTACTCTTTATGCATCCGTTGACCGTACGTAGGGGTACCTTCCCTCGGAGAGCCTCAAGACAGAGAGCGCTGCCGATCCCAAGCGGACAACGAGGCGTCACGGGGATCCTGGGCAGCGGGGTTGTGTTCTCAAGCTGGGTCCCAGCTCTATAGTCGTACTGAAAAAACCCTGGAACGCACGGGGAGCACACGTTACGTTCCATCTCTAGATCCACCACCACTCCAGTCCTCACATTGATATCGGCACTACCCTTAATCTCACACTCTCCCAAAGGTTAGATGTTAGAAAATGCCTTGTAGGCATTAATCTTCGCCTTTGTACACTTATTTTGTGCAATAAAGAATTTAATAATAATAATGAAGTGTAGAAGGGTAGGGTCATCTTGTGGGTAGACAATGATTGATTTAAATCGAAGTTAAGTATTTAAAAGAAGAATATGAATTAGGCTGCACCTTGCTTGCAGTCTGATTTTAAAAAGTCTTGTATGTCAAAATCTACACTGACAGGTGACGTCCTAAATAAATGCAAGGCAAAGGATGTCGATTGCAGCCAACAATATTTATTCCTTGGCCGCATGTAATACAATCGTTACAATGTTTTGGCCTACTTATCGATTTATTACCTAGTTTATGGTTTTAAAACTTACACTGATCTTAATGTTACAGATTTTTGGTAAAGATTAGAATAATAATGCATATAAAAATAGTTTGATACAACAAAACTGTGAATTTTGAGTGGTGGCCAATGCAAGACTTATTCTTAACCTTGGTCTTGCAAGACTCTTTCTCCGACTGAAAATATATATTTATTCCTAATTATCTATTTATCACTCGCCTACTACGAGTATCTCGAGAACTACTGGTCGGATTTACCTGAAATTTGGAATGGTTATAGATCTTGTTCACCAACATGTATTCGAAAATATATACAAAGGATGTAACAAAAACCCTATATACTTGAATAACGCTTTTTTAATATGAACAATTTTGTCAGAGGGAAAAAAAGTCTGTAACTTTGTAAAATTGTAAAAGCAAAACCTAATTTCAAAAACTTAGCCTCCGTGGTCTAGCGGTTAAGTCCGTGGATTTAGACTCGGAGGTACCGGGTTCGATTCCTGGTCAGGACACAAAAATATTTATTAATGTAAACATTTAATTAATATTGAATTTATTTGTGATATTTCCCGAGTTTGGTACGCTGGAGACATCGACGAGCTTGCCACTTGTCATGATTGGGCTATAGTAAAGTTGGCTAAATGTGAATCCGCTTATTTATAAGCGTGGTTTTTGACCACCCCGAAAGGGAAACGGTCGTGATGATACTTTACTAATTTCAAAAAAGGCATTTTTTTTGTAAAATATATACGGAAAAAATCTAAGCAAGAGTACATATCGGTGGTCATGGTCTTGTTTTCTTTCCATACATAAACTATTTATAACATAACCGTGTGACATTGTACGTTCGAAATATGTTACACTATTGTTGTTGTTTAGTAATAGAGCCGTATATTAAAGTATAAGAAAACCAAAATAATATTTTTTCGGTTGCAGCCCAAACAAAAAAATGCTGACATGATAGTAAGTTATGTAGTTTTATCAACGTAAGCTAGTTAGGTAAATTTCTCCATTTTAGCATGCACCATTCCATTCTTATCTCCACCCCACGTTGGGTATTTGGCAAAATATCAACTCAAAATAACAAAGCTGGTTACCCTTACACGCCAAACATTCCCTTATTGCTACCGAGCGTAAGGGCGTAAACTGTATAAATAATTTATAAATACAACTGTGATTCACAAAAGCTAATGGCTAAGGGTGTTTTGAGTAAAATTTATTTGCTACTTATACACAGAGTACCTTGTCACAATATCTATCGAATTTACGTTTCCTGACTTTATGGTTATTTTACATTTCTAGGATTGACCTGTTGTTTTGTAAAAGTAAATCGCATTGCTCAAAGAAGTAGTGTTAAAACAATGCAAAATTGGATGGATGAATTGGACTTAGTTTCCGCTCAATTCCAAAATTTAAAATAAAATGATTTCTTTTAAAGAATTCTTTTTTTTTGTCAAGTAATATCTTATATTTCTATGCTATATTTCTATTCTATATTTTAATCTACGATGATGTTTAATAACATTAATACAAACTTAATATTTAACAGAAATGACATCATAATTCTACGATTGTATCGTCCCGTAACTATAGCTATAATCGTATCATCCGAATCGAATCGTGGGTGAAGCGAATGATTTGTATTCGAAATAATTCGAATACATTCGAGTATCGAATGCTTGCAACTCGATATATATCACGATCAGAGTCTTAATAAAGGCTTCGGCACACTGACAGTTTAGTAAAGCGTACTGCAGTACAAATTTATTCCTGATCTAGGAAATAATATTACGGACATTTTAGACATATTTTTACTTTCTCATTTTAGACAGGGAAAAATAGCAATAATAAAATAAAAAAAATACTTTATTTTACTAAAAACAAATCTATGATTAATATATGTATCTCTATAAATTTAAGCCAATGTCAACCTTATGATTAGATTATTTATATTAATAATCTCTGAACAAACTACCATCTCGCGGCGCTGCCTCGAACTTCTTCCTGAATGGTTAGATAAGTGGAGTAGAGGATTAAAAAACACAAGCTGCCATCCTCAAAGTAGAAAGGCGAATGACAACTTTCTCTTCTTTCTACTTCAGTATGGCGGTGGCGTATGTGTATGAATGGCGAAAGGATACCGTGGGTCTCAAAGGTCATGTATCTAGGGATAAACAGACACCTCAGACCGAGCCAAACTTCGTCCAAAGTCACATCCACATTGGCTCTAAGCAACAAGTTGTGCATCTACAAAGCATATATCCGCTCTCGTCTCACATACGTGGCTCCGGCATGGTACGCCCTAATGTCCAAGACCCATAGAGGTCGGCTGCAAGCGCAACAAAACTTAGCGCTGCGCACCATAGTCGGCACAACGCGATAAGTGAGAAATGATGTCATCTTCCGCGATATGCGGATATAAAAACGGAAACACTGGACAAATTTATGCGTCGTCTGGCCGAAGGAATTATCGCACGGGCAGAGAGGTCAAATTTCCCACTCGTGAGAAACTTAGCACCTCTGCACGCCAGACCTCCCGAGACGCTCCACGACGCATGGCGCGCGATTTGATAGCCTGATCACGTTGACATTCTGCGAACTCGCTGCACCCGCTCGTATTAAATATAACGTATAATAATAAAGGTTCCACACGCCCTGCCCATTGTCACGTGCAGCGAATGCTACTTCTGTTAGGAGGCCAACACCTCGTTACAGATTTCCGTCTCCCCTGGAAGGGAAGGAGGGGGTCTGATGATGATGATGACAGCTTGTCAAGATCTGTAATACAGTGTCATAGGGGCGGTGTGTCCAGGCCTTCATTATTGAATGAAATGGTATTCATTTCAACATAATGTCGGACGTGTGGACTATATTGTCCGCTTGTAATATGGGATTATGATATTTCTTTGCCCTCTATTGGAGAAAGCATTACAACTATTTTAATAATAATATTATATCATACTTGTGTAGGGGAAACAACAATACGAGGCAAACTAATATTGTGAAATAGCAGAATGTAATATTATAAACGTGAAAGTCTGTGATGATGTACGAATGTTTGTTGCTCTGTCGCGCTAAACTTTTAAACGGATTTTGATGAATCTTTGCAGTATAAAATTGCACATATACCTAGATAGTTAATCCCAAAGGTATTGGTTTGTTTCAGAGATTATTAATAAAAAGAATCTAATCATAAGGTTAACATTGGCTTCAATTTTTCGCGATGGTGGCTCGGTTGCAAGATTTTTTTCTTTAAAAAATCCGAAAAAGGTTTGTTCGAACCTCGTCGTGTGGTTGAGAAAGTTGGCAATGAGAAATACACTTTTCTTACGGACATTAATTGTCATAGATTTACAACATCACCATTGCTGTGTATCTGAGAGCACGTTAAGCCGTCGTTCCCTCTTTACCAACTTGTGAAATCGCTAATAAGTTGTCATTAAAAAAATAACATCAGAACCTCGCTAAACCTCGCCAAACCGGAAATGGGTTATACATATTAGCGATGCCCAAAAACAAACAAACCAACTAGGTCAAATGTAAGATAGAGCGCGCATATAATAACGCCATCTATGATCGACTAGAGTTTTTTTTTGCCCAACGCAAACTGCATGCAATGCCTTAGCACATTAAAGACAGACAGTGGGGTCGTCCAGGCCCGGATGGCTAATAGGCCTGGGTTGGGGATGGGGACATTCCCCTTTTTTCCCCGGTAGGATCTTAGCGGGTAATTCATGTACTTTAGTGCTGAGCGCCGTTACTAGTATAACAGCGTTCGAGCTGCTCACGAACCCAGGGGCTAGATTCGACTGCTTCAGCTCTACTCCAGGAGCACCTCTCTAGTAAGTGGTCTCCCGTTGGGGGGCCGAGCGAAAGACGGAGCGATATTCTGAAGATGCTTGAAGTGGCCTTTGTTGGCCCGATAGATCTAGTCAGGCCGACTACAAATTGCTCAATATTATGCATCTCCAGATCTCGAGTTATTACGGAATTACTTACAAACCATGGAGTCCATGACCATCAGGACACGTCTAAGCATCCCGACCATAAAAGAAACCACCTGGAAGGTTCACGACGGAAATCTGGCTGTCATGCTGGATTGTCCTGGTACAAAACAGGATCTTGATAGCCAAGTTCGTGCCTTCCAAAATACTGTCTATGACTACTTCAGTGAGCACTATCCACCAACGACCACTCATGCTCACACCAATAAGGAAAACACTTTTAAGCTGAAATTGAGGCGAAAGAAGAGGGAGCTAAGAAAGAGACTTAGATGCGCCAAAAACATTGGAGATAAACAGCAGTGCCATCAAGTGGCTAGAGCACTTAGGTCAATTCTCAAATTGATCCAAGGAATATCGCTCCAAATTAAAGATCACTCCAATCAATACAATAGAGCCAGACACGAAGTCCTCTTTGACAAAAACCCCTTCGTCTATGCCAGAAAGATATTCAGCGAAAAAAGTGGTGTACTATTGCTGACCAGAGATCAAATATATAAATATTACAAAGAGACATACACAGAAATACAAAAAGAGGAACAATATCTGGACCCACCCTCGCCTCGACCCGTCAGACCTTTAGAGGACTTCCGATGCCTTCCACCAAGCATGGAAGAAATGGAGGAACAAATCAAAAGAAAAAGTTCCAAATCGGCACCAGGCCCAGATGGCATTCCGTACATTGTATATAAAAAATGTCCTCACACCCGTAAGCATTTATATAATATATATCGAAAAATCTGGTCTACTAATCAAGTTCCAAAGGCATTTGGCGAGGCAGTCTTCGTTCTCATACCAAAGAAAACTGAGGTAAATGATCCCAAAGATGCAAGACCGATCGCTTTGACGAATACAATGTCCAAAATCTTCTTCTCCATAGTACAAGCAAGAATGTCCCGATTTATGATCAAGAACGAGTACTTCTCACGCCAGCACCAGAAAGGTTTTTTGCCGGGAGTTTCTGGCTGCTTAGAACACAACACCTTACTCGCTGAGTGTTTGAAGGATGCCCGGAAACAGGAGCGGCAACTAAGCGTCTGTTGGATCGACTTGGAAAACGCATTTGGGTCGGTGCAACATGAATTGCTGCAAACTGCGCTAAAATGGTATAACTTTCCAACACTAATCAGAGATATAATTGCCAATTATTACAAGAACTTGAGATTTGTCGTAACAAACAAGGACGGCTACACAGACACACTAAAATACAATGTGGGCCTGTTCCAAGGCTGCTGCCTATCACCTGTAGCTTTTAATATAATTATCAATATCCTAATCGACAAACTTAAATCTCGTGAGAAGAAGTGTGGATATAGATTCAAACAAAACAACATCTATACGGAATCCGTCTTAGCTTTTGCAGACGACTTGGCGGTGCTAACAAGAAATCCCAAGCAATGCCAGGGCTTGCTGAAAATAGTGGATGATTTCTGCTCATGGACAAAGGGAATGAGAACGAAACCATCAAAATGCTTCAGCCTATGTCTGGCTAGGCGAAACACTACATTTACGTCTTATGATCCTGGACTGAGTATTGCAGGGCAGAGAATAGCTCCGGTAAATGAAACCATGCCCTTTAAATTTCTTGGCAGAAGGATAAATTTTCAGGGAAAAACACCATCCCTAGAAGTAGTTGTAAAACAATTCACTGACGACATGAATAGGGTTACTCAACAGCCTATAAGCAATGTCAAAAAAGCTTGGATATATGACAACTACTTAGCATCTCGCCTCACTTGGCCTTTCCTAGTATATGATTTCAACAAAAGCCTACTATCAAGTCTGGACGCGGACGTCATAAGAACATTGAAGTCTTGGCTTGGATTAGCCCAGGGTGCTGACTCCTCAACATTCTTTAGAGGACGGAGAAACTTCGGAATGGATCTGAAAAGACCATCTGAATTATACAAACATCTACGTATAAGCAAATATCAAATTCTAACCAGCTCCCAGGATAATACAATTTCATCCCTTCCAAGAGACCCTCTGGTCTCAGATATGGAACCGAGACTACTATTCTTCAAGAAATTCATGACAGGTGCCCAGACTGACAAAAGAGGCATTGGCTGGAAGAAAAAAGAAAGTGACAAAGAGGTTATAAAATCCTTTCTCAGGAAAGATGAAGAGCATGAATACAGAGTGCACGCGATGACTCTAGAAGTTCAAAATGACTGGCTAACTTTGGGCGATTTTTGCATCCCTCCAGCCCTAAAGTGGCGCACACTAATGTACGATTGGTCTCCGGCGTTGCTAAAGTTCTACCTAAACGCTTTTCAAATGTCCCTCCCGGACCAGAGTAATCTGGTAAGGTGGGGAAAAGCTACGGAAAAGAACTGTACATTGTGTGGTGCTGCCATAGGAACTGCTAGACACACACTTGTAGGGTGCGTTACTCTCCTAGAAAAGGGCTATTACTCACGCCGACATGACAAAGTCCTAGGTGTTATCCGTGAAGCAGTAAGTCTTTCTATTGCAAGAGCCAGAAAGGGACTGACTACAAATAAAACTTTGACCACATTTGTAAAGGAAGGGCAAAGCACGAAAACTAAATGCAAGCCCACCTCGATCCTTGGCGCCGCATCAGACTGGAAAATTCTCATGGATACATTTGAACACCATTATAGGATCCCAGATGAACTAGCTGTATCAGCCTATAGGCCAGACATCTTAGTGTTTTCTCGGAACTTGAAAAAAGTTATCCTTATTGAACTTACCGTTCCGTGGGAATCAAATATTCCAAAAGACCACAACATGAAGTCGAATAAATATTATGATCTCACAGAAGAAATGATCAGGAACGGGTTCAAGACTCAGCTTTACGCAGTGGAAGTTGGTGCAAGAGGAGTTCCAGCAAAATCTTTGCATCACTTACTGAAAGAATTGGGCCTAAGCAGGTCTGCCGTCAATACATTTATGGAACGAGCTTCCAAGACGGCATTAACGGAATCATACAGTATTTGGTTGGGTAGGGAGAGAAGTAGAATGGTGGATGGTGAGCGTATTATCGCGCAATAGAAAAAAAGGAGGCCTCCTTTTCTTAAACCAGCCAATTGTCGGTCGCAAGCCCGAGACACCATTCTTCTCATCTCTTACCCACACACGATGGACCCGGCACCCGCACGGTGAATCCATGGAATGCTTAGAAATTTGTCTTCTCTCTTCCCGGGAGACCACTCTGAGCGATATGTTCTGCTGACTTTGGATCTTGTCCCTATTGGTCTTGGCCAGAACGCGCAGCATAGGTGAGTCAGGAACGGATGAACATCTTGTAGATCCGAACCTTCAACCTGAGCGGCAAGCTGGAATACATAACAGGGCCATAGAGCGGCGACTATAGTAGCGCCATCTATGATTGACTAGAGTTTTTTTTTGTCTAATTGTCAACTGAGCAATTATTGGAGCCGATGTCAACCTTATGATTAGTGTATTTAAGGCTATAATTGTATGCATCTGTAATTGTGTAGGGACTAATGAACTATTCCTTAATGACAACTTCTAGAATGTTCCGTGTATAATAAAATAAACTGACACGAGGTTCTATTGTCAAAAGAATGTGTATCATGGAGGACGGCATATTGTCCATAAAACAAAATAATCAATTTTATATTATTATACACAATTCATTCTGTCCGATTGGTCTAGCTTTGATTCTCATACCGTTTCATGTCTTGCCCTGTCTTTTGTTAATTCGTTACGTAGTTACCTACATTAATGTTAAGCTTTGAACATATTTTTTCTTTATTTATTTTTTCGAATCCTTTTGAAACGCTGTATTTATATCCAAGTAAAATAGAATCAGTGAAATAGTTGCGAGGACGCGATAATCTGGATCAGTCGTCGGTTCCCACGTCTCGCGCCTTCTCTCCGAAATAAATTCATTTTTAGATGTTAAAGTATTAAAAAGGATATCTTATCGGATTATTTGCTATTTCTTAAAGTACTTAGTAATTTATTTATTTTTATACTGAGCACAACATGACATCGCGCCTAACTGATGGTAAACTGTACCAAGAATGGAAGCAACTGAACTAGTAGCTGACGACCGACATCAGTCATCAGGACCTGGTTGAGCGGGGGGATGGCTGGCACATGCGTTACGTCTGTGGTCAGGTGCTGCTGTGGGGGCTTGAGACCTCTGCCGAACACGTTCAATTTATTGTTCTTAAATTAGCAGAAGTTTTTGCGTTTTGTGGACTTTCGGGTTGCACATAGGCATGTAGTCTATCTTAATTCTGACTTGCCTGGTGGGTTACTGCTGTACCAGGTATTGTAATCTCATAGGTACTCATAACTAAATTTAAAAGGTTATTAATTGATCGTTGTGGTGCAGTTCTGTATATGTTTTATTTTGTAAATCTGATATAGCTGAGTTTTCCTTGCAGATTCCTTTCTCAGTCAGATTAAACATTAACAGGTCACTGGAATCTGCTAAGCTGCTGGTCTTCTGCTAACAGCTTACTTATTGGACCACTTTGCTGCTTAGTCTTCTACTAGCAGGAGTAGAAGCATTCAAAATAATTAAATTAATGACGTTTTAATGCCTGTAATAGGTTTACGTGAATAAAGATATTTTAAAGATGCTGTTTACTCGAGAGCGCGACGCAATTAAGCGTTATGTGTAAATCAGCCTTTGTATGTATGTATGTATGTTCCTTTTTGGCACACTGGAGACTGGTGTCAGTGGAGGTCTAGGAAGCCGTGTTTTAAGGGCTAATGACTATAAGCCCATCATGTCAAGTGGCAAGCTTATCGATGTCTCTAATGTACCAAACTAGAGAAAAATCACAAATAAATTTCTGCATCCTGACCAGGAATTGAACCCGATACCTCTGCGTCTCAATCCATAAACTGATACGCTAGACTATGGTGGCAGCGTTAAATAAGCGATTGCAATTAAATATTTACTTCTAAATACGTAAGTTATAAATTGCTTGGACCGATTGGCAGTAGCATTATTTTGTGCTGTTATATCTCGGGCTGTTTTCAGAGCTTTCATTTAATCTAATTTAATTCTTGATCAATGCCTACATATAGTGGAGGTTGATATGATGTTAAGATCTTCAACGCTTGCCATAGCAAAAAAAAATATATATATTCGCATAATGTAATTTTTCAGAAGCTTGGTTAAGATAGCATTTCTATCGATAAAACCGACAGTAAATTAAAAAGGAACAAACTAGGGCCACTTAAAGATTAGCACAGATATTTATTTAGAGAAGAAAGCTTCGTTATTTTTTTTAATTGGTCCATCTTCCTGCGATTAATTAACTCTATAAAGTAACTTAAGCTGTAAAACATGAAAAACCGTATAGACGACAAAACGATGATATTTAGCATGCCACCTGCAAATAAATGCGACTGTTTTTTTTTAATAAGTTCAAAGCTTAAACCTTTGCATACAAAAAAAAATGGCAATAATAAATGCAACTCATTCCATTTTTGAATGGGTATTTTATTTGTACACATTTGTAAAGGAAAGTTACAATGAAGAAATGTCTACGTTAAAATACCTTTTTTACATCATGGCCGCAAAGCCATAGCTCAGTGCCCGATAATATTTATGACGACTGGCAGTTTATTTATTACTTTTATCTCACACGTTTTTATTTGTAAACGATAGTTAACATACAGGATGTTGGATTACACAGTCAAATATGTATTAAGTACCGCAATAAAAATGAAACCGAAATTTGTCAATGGCTTGTTCTTAGTTTCCACTCTCTCTGGTTCAGTTCATAAACTTTTTTGGCGATTTTGCCTTGGGCATGTTTTTTCTTTTCATTTTTTATTTAAAGTAAATTTTTACTCAGTTTGGTTCCTTGATTATTTTTTTTTTGTTTTTTTTTTTACGCTGTCGTGCTTTTTTGATCAACCTGTACATCAAAGCATCTAGGTGATAAAATTTTATTGAGCTATTAATTGACGAAGGAAGGTGTTTGTGTGGTGCGAGGTTGGCATTCTTTTGGTACTTCTAATCTAGAACAAATGGCAGTAAACTTCGCTATGCCGGCATCTAGATTATGAATTTCAAATCGTCTATTGCAAAGAATTACAGGCGGTGAGCGGTGGTACCTCTTCGTACGCTTTCCTTAACATCCTAAATAGGTGGATTCGAACCAATGAGAAATAAATCTTTACGTTCTTCTTATAACTCTCTTCTTTCTGTTCCCTCACATCATTCTGGATTTGTCTCCAACTCCTTCGTAGTAGCTGCCACAAAATTATGGAATGATCTTCCAGTAAACATAAGGCAGGCAAGTAACAGATTGTCATTTAAAAAACTGGTATATTCACACTATTCAAGCTCTAAACTACGTTAGTAAGTTGTATTTGTGTATGTTTATGTACAATTTTGTGTATGTATTAATTAGTATTTAGTATATTAATATTA
Source organism: Tinea semifulvella (assembly GCA_910589645.1). Taxonomy (NCBI): domain Eukaryota; kingdom Metazoa; phylum Arthropoda; class Insecta; order Lepidoptera; family Tineidae; genus Tinea; species Tinea semifulvella. Next base: position 1,051,474 of record OU342615.1, on the reverse strand, counting down.
TAATACATATATAAGAATATATAAGTAGGTATATAATATTTGTTGAATTATCCTATAATTGTATAATACTGTTACTTTCATTGCACCTATATTTGTTCAAATTTGTCCCTAAGGTTTGGCTGTCAGAGAATGTCTACGGGCATTAAGTCCGCCTTTGTGCAATAAAGTTTTTAAATAAATAAATAAATACACTTATCCAAGTTATAGGAATGAGTAAACACTGGCAGGGACACCATTCCATATTGATAGGTGCGACAGATGTAAGACTCTCCCAATGTATATGTACGCGTAGGGATAGTGGCTACGGTATGTGGATGCATATTTTTCCTAGCGTGTGGTTTGGTTGCGGAACAGGGTAGAATTTGGGCTACACTCGCCACGCTGCACTGGCCAGACGGGTTGGCAAAGGTCTAATGACAATTTATTGACGATTGCATAAGTTGTTATTAGTGGAACCGGAACCGCGGGTTTAACAACACCATTTTGTTGACTGAGGAGGACTCACTGATCGGTGGTGAAGAAGATAAATTTCTAAGCATTCCATGGATTCACCGTGCGGGTGCCGGGTCCATCGTGTGCGGGTAAGAGATGAGAAGAATGGTGTCTCGGGCTTGCGACCGACAATAGGCTGGTTTAAGAAAATTTCCTTCTCCTTTTTTTTTTATTGCGCGATAATACGCTCACCATCCACCATTCTACTTCTCTCCCTACCCAACCAAATACTGTATGATTCCGTTAATGCCGTCTTGAAAGCTCTCCTGCAGACGTGCTTAGGCCCAATTCTTTCAGTAAGTGATGCAAAGATTTTGCTGGAACTCCTCTCGCACCAACTTCCACTGCGTAAAGCTGAGTCTTGAACCCGTTCCTGATCATTTCTTCTGTAAGATCATAATATGTATTCGACTTTATGTTGTGGTCTTTTGGAATATTTGATTCCCACGGAACGGTAAGTTCAATAAGGATAACCTTTTTCAAGTTCCGAGAAAACACTAAGATGTCTGGCTGTAATATGTAAAACTGTGACAAATGTACGAAAAGTGTATTTCTTATTGATACATGTCGGGGTTGGAACCGACCTATTTAGGATTTTAAGGAATGCGTTCTTACATCAATCCACCACTGCTCGATTATTTAATTAAACATTATTATCCTCGCCAACCCATCTTGTCAGTGTGGCGAGTGTAGGCCTAAATTTCCAGAATTTTCTGGAAGGCCCATCTTCAACTGTGGAGATAATAATTATTAATAATAATAAAATCATTTATTGTCACAAAAAGTATACAGATGTACAATAGGTGAACAACATAGGTGACGTGTTTGTGATACCTACACGAGGTTGCCCTGTAGTGCGGTATATCGGTGCTCTTCCGTGTTATAATGTTACAACAATAAATTATGTATGTCCTCTCTATGTGTTCGTGATATATGTGTGAGTGTGTGTGAGAGGGTGTGTATAAGATTTATATATGTATAATAACCATTTAAAAACTGTGCTCCTCAAATAGCAGATGTCACAGCGAAATTAGTCAAAAAAGTAAAACAAATTAAAAATTACGTAGCCCTTTATATAATTACTTTTAAAAAACATTCCGTATCATCATATGACTGAGTGTAAAGCCAGTCAGTGACTATTTTGCAGCAGTTAAACTTTAAGTGCGAGTATTATGAATGAATCCTGTTAACCTTATTGTATAAATAAAACCCGTAAAAACAAAAAAACCTTCGGGTAAACGTAAGGTGAAACGATCGTGTATCACAAACAATGTCGTGACGCCTTCTATTTTCCTCAATTTTTGTATCATACTTTAACGTACAGTGCTTCCTAAGAACAGTTTGCAGTACAAAGAGCTGTCGTACGGTGAGTACCTCGCAAGACTGATACAGCTGGAAAGTTGGATATCGAAAGGGTCTAAAAGTGCTAACCTTGAGTACTGCCCTTTGAGCTACTTCAAGTGGCTTAAGTATCGTCTTCGGGGCACCACCCCATACTGTAATGCCATATGACAGAAGAGATTTGCAAAGTGCATTATAGACCAGAGAACTGCTGGTTCAGCTGGTTCAGATATAGGACTCTTGAGTTCTAGGGGCTGTAATGATGATTTATTACGCAAACCATATTTTAATCTAGTTTATCCTACTATAAATTAATTATACCTAATCATAGGTTTCTTTTTCATTCGATGTAAGTGATAGGTGGGCGAAGCCGCGGGCAATACCAACTCTAGGTAGATACAGGTCACGCAGGAAAGATGAGCTTTAAGCAGTCTCTTCGTTCTTCACACTACAACCAACTTTCTATCCCTCTTCACTCTTCTAGCTGATATTCAGTTTCTCTCACCGTGCCAGCAGCTCGTCAATGGAACAGGCTACCATTGTTTATCAGACATGTACCGTCTTTGATTAGATATTCAAAAAACTTCTTCTCTCTTAAAAAGCAAAATGAATCCTAATCATCTAACATATTATTAGTACCTATTTATGTATATATAATTATTTATGTATTTATCTTAATTATTATTTATCTGTTAGGTATTATAGTATTATAAATGTATATATTGTATTTATTTACATATTTTAACTCTGGTTTTACTATATTATTTCTATTTTCACACTCTGCACCCTTAATATTAATCTCTCACTCTCCCAAAGGTTAGCTGGTAGAGAATACCTTCATGGTATTATGCTTGCCTATATACAACACTTTATATTGTATATTTTGTGTGCAAAAAAAGTCAAATATATAGTTATGCATCATCATCAGACACACAGACACACAGGCCTCTCAGCAACCGGTCTTTTGCAACCCTCATCCATCCCCCACCAGCGATCCGTCCTCAATCTCTGCGTCGTCCCATACGTGGTCTCCACTCTAGAATCCGTTTGCCATTGTCACTTTAGCTTGCTAATTTAGAAAGCTATGTCAATAACTTTGGTTCTCTGACGAATATTAACGTTTCAAATTATATTCATAAGAGAAACACCAAGTATAAAAGCGCTCTCTTAATCTTGTTGACCAGACCCACTGTCAGTGTCCACATCTCTGCTTGGTTGAAGACTTTTGTCTTCAGACATTGTGGTATGGACGATTTGACGGAGATTCGCGAATGCTGCCCATTCTAACTAATTAATCTGTCCTGTAGTTAGTTAACTGTTAGTAATTAACTGCCACGGAGGTCTAGCGGTTAAGACCGTGGATTAAGACTCGGAGATACCGGGTTCGATTCCTGGTCAGGACACAAAAATATATTTATTAATGTAAATAAATACATTAATTAATAATTACTTGCCACTTGCCATGATTGGCCTATAGTAAAGTTGGCTAAATGTGAATCCGCTTATATATAAGCGTGGTTCGACCACCCTGAAAGGGAAACGGTCGTAATGATACTTTACTTCTAGGTAGACGTATTCTCGCAGAGCTTCGAGAGTGGCGTTTCCCAGGCAGATTGGTCTCGGCTTGACATGGTCATTGAACATGACTTTCTGCTTGTCGAAGTTCATCCGGGGCCAACCCGCTGGAAAGCCACATTTAAGCCGTTTAGCATTCCGCTAAGATCGTTGAATGAGCTGGCCATGATGGCTATGTCATCCGCGAATTGGAGGTGTGATAAACGAATATGTATCTTTATTCACATGAACCTATTACAGGCATTTGTGAGACGTCATTATTTTAATTATTTTGAATGATTCTAATCCTGCTAGTGGAAGACTAAGTGGTCCAAAGAGTAGGCTGTTAGCTTGTTATTACGTAAACCTACATTTGTTCTTGAGGGAAGACAACACAGAAGCTTCTTTATAGGACGACGTGGAATATTGATAACAAAAGCAAACCAACGTTATTGCTATCTCTTTCTTGTAATTATACCATGCGAGCTAGAGAGAGATGAATCTAGTTATCGCGGCAGCTTCATTAGGTCAAATAGTGTATGCACGTTTCACACATAAATAATTTGTAAATGTGTTATTCTGCTCACCTTTCGTCTCACAACCTGTACCATATGTTTACAACCCACATTAGGAAAATTATCTAAAAAGCATCTCCGACCATAAATATAGTGCATCCTTGAGCAGTCACCAATGATTTGTAAATATATGATAATGTGGGTGCACTTCTGACTTTAGAAACTAACAGTCAATTTGTCTTTTTATCCGAGTGATTTATTTATTTATTATTAGGTGTGTAAACAGATTCCAGTCAGTTGCAAATTTGAGTTCGTTTAATTTATACATGGACTAGACTGGAATCCAAGCAGCACACACAACATGCAAATTATAATAATTATTATTAAAATTAGAAAACAAATTACACAAATTAAATTCAATCATAATTACAATTCAACAATATCAATTAAATAATTCCTTACACAAATACAATTTTCAACAAAATATACATGCACAACAATACAGGTAACATAATAATAATTTAATGTTTTGTTTATGGAAGTTGGGGGGCAATCCACAAACAAAATTCATCAAAATATCTCTCAAAATAAAAAGCATTCAAAAACACGGCTTTATATAGTATAGTATAGTATAGTATAGTATAGTATAGTATAGTATAGTATAGTATAGTATAGTATAGTATAGTATAGTATAGTATAGTATAGTATAGTATAGTATAATATATATCTTTTGTCGTCATAGCATCATCTCTCTGGAACGATCTTCCGGTCTCCATCCGACATGCCACAACTAGACTACCCTTTAAGAGACAAATTTATTATATATTATATTAGTTTTATTGAGCCAAAATAAGACTTCAACATAAAATTAAACATGTTGTTTTACTTTTATTTGTTTTATACAATATATCGCGTGTATTACATTGTGTAGTTTAATTAGTGTGTATTTATTATATTGTTTGTAGGGATATGTATGTTTATTATAATTTTATAGGTATATTACATATGTAGGTATATATTATTTCTTAGAATTAAGACAATAACTAATGTACATTTTTCAATAATTTTTATTTTTTATATTTTGTGCACCTACTGACGACATTATGTTAGCCCTTTGTACTTATGTGCAATAAAGTTGTTAAATAAAAAATATGATGGTATGATATTTCATTTAAAAAAGAGGACAACGAGGAACAGAACGAAACGGAAACGGGAAAGAGTTACGACAAGTACGACTGAATAGGTTCGCGCAACGAACACAGTTTTGGGTCCAAATATAAAAACTGTTCTTTCGTTGCTGATAACAAAACAGTTCCTAATTTAAACGGTTAGTCTTCGTAACGCCCACCACTAGTCCTGGACATATTAACAACGATATAATTTTTTTTTTTTAGTAATGTCGCGGTTTTCGGAACGCCACTTGGTCGGTGCTTGGGAAATGCGTGGGAGTGGCGTTTATCTTCTATTGTACTTTGTTTCTGTGACGAATGGTTAAGAAAATAAGTGATAGCTGACTCGCATCTGAATTACTGATAATGCTGTTTCTTGAATTTAAATTCTTAACGACGCAATTTATTTTAGTTATTGCAAAATAACAATTTTTATATGACGCGTGTTTGGAATTTGCCTAGCATCAAAAGAACTCAACCGCCTAGCTGAGGTCATGGATATTGACATGTTCTGTACATCGCCTAAATTAGTTGGTCGGGCGATGTCTAGAGCATTTTCTACAGTATAACACACATTATATTATTTATATTATATTATTTTTATTTTTCTAAATTATTGTGGTTTAATATTATCATTTATATGTTTCTTCTATTTATAAGTTTTTTAGCTGTATAAGATATTTGTGGAAACTTGTAATTGGCATCTAGTTTTTTATATAAGTAATCATTTGTTAGAAGCTGTAAGTTTTCCTTAAAGAAAAATAAATAAATATCATCACCATAACTATGTGTTACACATAGTTCTAGACTTCCACTGTTGGCGATCGGTCGTTCAGATATTTCTGGAGAATTTGGCTTACACTCGCCACGCTGGCCAGACCGGTTGGAAAGGGTCTGATTTTAATTTTTTATGACAATTTATTAACGAGTTCACAACAAGTATAATTGGAACCGGGACTATGATAAATGTACGTTAGAAAAGTGTATTATACATGCCGGGCTTCGAATCCACCTTTTTGGGGTATTAAAAGAGGCTAAGGCGTTCTTACAACCAAGTCAACACCGGTCCTTAAATCAGTTACTTTATTTATGCTGCATTAGGCTACGACAATAAATATAATTGTATTTAGTGATTTTGCATGTCAAAAAAAAAAATCATTTTTTTGGTTTTTATTTTAATTTTAAACTTGTTAGTTTTTTTTTATTAGATTAGTTATATTTTAGTTTATGTTAAATTTTGACCTCATTAGTTTTAGTTTAATTTAATTGACATATTTAGCCACATATTGTAAACGAATTGTTAACATACTCGTAGTTTAAATCCAATAAAAGTATCATCACGACCGTTTCCCTTCCGGGGTGGTCAGAAACCACGATTATACATATATAAGCGGATTCACATTTAGCCAACTTTACTATAGGCCATGACAAGCGGCAAGCTCGTCGAAGTCTCCAGCGTACCAAACTCCAGAAATATCACAAATAAATTAAATGTATTTATTTACATTAATAAATATGTTTGTGTCCTGACCAGGAATCGAACCCGGTACCTCCGAGTCTAAATCCAAGGACTTAACCGCTAGACCACGGAGGCAGTTTAAATCCAATATTGGCCCCATTTAAAGTGTGCCCTACCCTGTACTGTGTTGCTGTGGATTTTTGTTGAATAAATAAATAAAATAAAAATAAATTATTAAAACATAGACAAAAACATCTTATTGTATTTTTATTTTATGACTCTTGTCTATTATTAATATCGAAAAATATTTGCCATTTAATTTTGTTTTTTTTTTTTATTTCGAAGAAAGTAATGTAAGTACGTAAGTAAAGTAAGGTACGATAATTTAAAAAATCTCTAAACCATTTTTTTTACTACAAATAAAAAAAAAATTGTTAGCGATAGCTACGCAAAAGAAAATAAAACTTCAAAATTCAAAATTATGACGGGTGTCTAATTGGTTTTGACAATTATTGATATTAGGATTATTTGTTAAAGTTATGTAATTATTTTATTAAAATCATTTATTTACAAATATACGCAGTCTCATTCATTTAAATTAAAACAAAAACCTATTTAAATAGGAGTATAAAGTGTCCGCGCGGCATAAGTCAAGAACGCTGGCCGCATTTCCGCGCTATGCTGATTCTCTGAGCAAGGGAAGAACCAGCCCTCTTGTCACCACAGCACACAATCAGACGAGGTTTTAAAAAATGTTTTAGCGCTTGAACTCCACTGGCCTAAAGTCTCTACAGCAAACGGTACATAGTCTTTAATTATTATTGTCCGCCTCCGTGGTCTAGTGGTAACAAACGTTGCCGTGAAATCGGGAGGTCGTGGGTTCGATTCCCACCGGGGGCAAGTTGTACATTGTATAATTTGTCTCGGTCTGGGTGTTTATATGTATAATATATTTACAAAAAAAAAAAGTATAATATGTAGTTTATCAACCATCTAGTTTCCGTAACACAAGCCTTGTAGCTTACCACGGAAACTAGATGGCGCTGTGTGACCTGTCTGAAAATATTTATTTAAATATTTATTTATTATTATAGATACGTATTTGCGCCGCTTGCCAGACTCTGCGCTTTCAGTTGCGGCTCCCACTTCAGTGCTGTTCCCCTGAGGTGTGACAGAAAAGCTACAGTTTTGCGAGTTTTAAGCAATGTCTTACCCCATATCTACATTTACTCCAACTCATCTTACAATATATAATCTCTAAATTATAGCTGCTGTATCCCAGCTATATTTGTGTACGATTTATTATATGCCCTAACCTATGTAAGAACCAAATATAGTTGACTGTTTTTTCGAAGTAAAAATATAAATTAACATAAAACATTGTTTAAAAAGATGGTTTTCTTCTTAAATAGATCCCAACCAACCAAAGCCAATTGATTTCGACGCTTTATGGAGTTTGTTGTTAAATCGAGTGACGTTACATGGAGTTTACACTGTAAATAAATTTAGTCGGCTAAACTTGAATTTGTCGGTGTAATTCTACTATTTTGACGATCTGACATTTACGATTAAAGAAATAGAATTCCGCTGTAGAGATACAGTTAAGATTTTGACTTAATTTTACTAAAATGTATTTATATATTTATTGATATCAACGCCCCGTATTGCGGCCCCTGTGTTCGCCTGTAGATACTTTATACATTAAATTGAGCCGGCATAAACCATTAGTATGGGCTTCATATCAAAACAAATGCCAAGTACCGTTATCAGTACCAAATATTGATAACAATATTGATAGCTTTATCACCACTTGGTAAATTAACCAAAGTCTGTAGAGTACTTTGGGATATAAAATGCAGGTAGATTTAAAAATATATATATTATACAGTTCTGCTCGCGTAGCATGAGCTCCCTTGTTTTTTATCTAACCTAGTAATTTTGCTAATATCTTAATTACTCACCTTTGCATTCGTTGGCGTCTCTGGCGGTGGCGCGTCCCCACGGTCGGTCGAAGTGGAATGGCTTGCACCTCTCGCAGTCCCGACCAGCCGTGTTGTGGCGACACTCGCACGTCAGCTGCACCACGCCGATCGTCGCCGACCCCGTGGTCTTCATCGGCACGCACCGCGACCCGTGCCCATTACACTTGCACCGCCCGCCCACAGCGAAGTCCGAAACCGCGTAATGCTGCGTCCCAGCAACCGCCACTGACGACGCATCCTCAGACATATGCAGGCGGTTAAAGAACACGCGAACATCCGTCGCCGTCACCCAATCCTGCAGCACCGGCGAGACGTCAAAGTTCGGTGCGCTTGGACGACCCTCCAAAGTACTAAACGCCAATCTAGCCCCGTTCGAACTATCTCCCAGTCTGTGCGAATCCGAACACCGAGCTTCCTGCTCATTAGCAGCCGTCACCGTAGCTTTATTAGGTCTTCCGTACACCCGCCGGCACTGACTCGAGTAAAACTGAAAAGGCTGCCATGTCGCCCCGTAATCAGCGCTCTTGTAAATTGCTACGGAATCCGGTCGAGCCGCTTTCGGACAAAACTGCAGACTGACGTAGGTCAACTCGTACTTCTTTCCGAGGGATAGAGTCAAGGAAACGTTGTCTGGAGGCGAGTCGGAGGTGGTCTGGGGAAGCGCTGCGGAGCGCCAGCAGGTGACGTCGTGGGGGTTGTTGAGATCGGTGAGATGTGCCGGAGGTTGGTTGCGGTCGGGGCGGCTCGCGTCGCACACCGTGCAGGAGGAGTCCCCGGGCGGGTCGCATAGGCGCTCGGGTCCTCGGAGGCCGCAGGTGGAGGAGGCCACGACGGGCGCTCCGAAGGCGGCGTTGACGAAGTCGGGGATGCAGCGGCGGGGGCGGCCGTCGTCGTGGCAGGGATCGGCGGAGGCGGTGGCGGCCGCGGCGGCCAGCAGCACGCCGCACACGCTCAGCCAGGCGCCCGGCATGATCACTACACTCGCGTAAGTTTTTCGGTCGGTCGCGTCGCGGCTCGATACGTTCGTCCCTCGCGACTGTCGGCGGAGAACTGAAGAGCTGCGCCGCCCGCCGCTCGCCGAAAGCTTTTCACGGAGCTTTTGAGATCCGCGGGGCGCGCTTCGATGCACGCACCGCCCGTACTGTGGCTAATTGTAGTTCTTAGTTGTTTTGTCGACTCGGCCTTGAAGATAAGCTACCTATACCTACTGGGTAATTTTGTAACTCATCTATTATAAATCGATAGATTTTAAAAGCTCCAATTCAATAAAAAGTTTGTACAACAATTGGTTGAGTCAAATTTTGTCACACTCAGGTTACAAAAGATTTTATGTCACAAGTTAATTTAATATAAAGTTAAAAGTTTTCTAATAGTCACCATACCATCAAACTTTTCATGATATTTCAAACCAATCTATTGCGTCTTACGTCTTCTAAGAATGTATAATGAAATGATAAATAACGGTCAGCAATAAGCAATGTATCGGTCAAAGCTCACAATAAAGGCATTATGTTAAGAAGCTGTCACATTAGCACGATGAACGGTGAGTGATGAGCTTAAAGTTTAGCACCCCGTCACATGTGACGTGTTTAGTCCCAGGTGTTGTCAGGAAATGAGTTATTACCCACACATGAAGAGGGTTAATTATCTTCCTCTGTTTACGTAAGGGTACATATTCTTTACCTTATATAAAACCTAGCTATATTATTTATTGATATGTTTATTTTTATATATTTTTTAGGTAAGTTTATATATAAAAAAAAAACTATTAAAAAATGACCTCTAGATGCGACTTATCCCAAGAAGACTGGTAATATTTCCCCTCTGTATAGCGAGGCTCATACATCATACGTTGTCAGAAATAATTTGCCAGCCTTCCTGTCTCCAGACTTTTCTGTCAGCGGTTCGGACAACTCTTTGGCCGGAGCTTGGCCCCATGGACCCATTGTCTCAATCCTTAACGGCGCAAATACGCAACCACGGTGTAGGTTGAGCTTGAGGTCCTCAGTAGAAACCTCCGCACTTCACGCGCTGGACGAAGTTGCCTGGATGTATTATTAGATTGGAAGATGCCACCCAGAAAGATAACCACACCAGAGATGTATAAGGAGTTGTCAAAGCGGCTGACAAAAAGGTCTGGAGACAGGAAGGCTGGCAATTATTTCTGCCAACGTATTAGCCTCGCTATAAAGAGGGGAAATGTTGCCAGTCTCCTTGGGACTATCTCGGATGAGACGTCTCTGGAGGACATTTTTTATTTATAGTTTAGTTTATTTTTAATTTTATTATTTAGGTAGCTTTTAATTTATATTTAATGTACTAATTAACTTCGTTTATTCAATTTAAGGTTTTGTTTAACATAAACATTTATTTAAAAAAAAAAGTAATTTCACATAGAGATGTATTAGTTTATTATTTTTGTGTTGTTTAACTTTGATACAATAATAGGTTTTTTTTTCAAATATTATTTTTAACATATAAAAAAAAAACTAAACCTACTTACAAAACCTAATTTAAATATAAATCGTATCCACACGGCATGGTGGCAAGAACGCTGGCCGCATTTCCTCGCTGAATCGCTATCCTTATTCTATTGTCCCCAGAGTAGACTATTAGAGAAGTGATGGATTTTAAAAGTGTTTTAGCGCTTGGACCCCACGGGCCTAAAGTCTACAGCAAACGGCACAGCAGTCTTTGATTATAGATACGTATTTACGCCCTGCTTGCCAGATTCTGCGCTTTCGGCTGCGGCTTCCGCTTTTAGCGCTGGTCCCCTAAATCAAATTATTTATTTCCTTTGGTTATCTTGTAACAACTTAGACATTGTCAGCACTAAAATAATATAAAACAAAAACATAAAAAATATATAAACAAACATAAGTTAGGTAATCATGGCTGGACCGTAACAGGTAATAATCCATATTTGTGTGTATAGATAGCATTATTGTCCATAAACAAGGCAATTGTAACTTAATAACTACTTAATATAAGATATTGGCTGTAAATAGGCCGTGTCAACTAAATATAAATTCGTGGCCGTAAAAGGGCCGAGTCAACTAAATTTAAATTCGTGGCTGTAAAAAGGTCGTGTCAACTAATAGACATAAAATAATAAGGTGTGACAAAGCCAAAGTATCGACACAAATGACTTTTTAAGTAGATATATATATATTTAAATAACTTTTTTTCTGCTTTTTGCTTAAATTATTAATTTGTTATTTGTACGGATGGACTAATCCTGATATACGTGAACAGTCCCAACCTGTGTGTTCTCGCCTTGCATATATATATATTGTATACATATAACCGTACTTCAGGTTTTAGCTGTAACATATATGGATTAACCAAATTATGTAATTATATATTTGTAATGCTGTTTGATCATAACCGTACGTGACGTGCTTCATGAGTCTTAAGGAAATTACCAACTAAATCTGTAAATTTAATTATCAAACGAGGCGTTACCCTGGAGTAGGGTTAAATCTTATGTAATATTAGATTCTGCCGACACATGACAAAACACGATATTATCTTGAAACAAAATAACTATAAAAAGCAAATCAATTTAATAAGCTATCAAGCGCTTGGTAGGGCGGCGGACTTGTGTGTCCTGCCAGAGCCTCCCGCTCGAACCCTCCTGCGCTGTGGTGGCGACCTCCATCTGACCGTCAGTCACATCCACCAAGTTATCCTCGTCGCTGCTGCTGCAGCCGGCCGGTGCGCGTGCAGACGCGGCCACGCTCTTTGTCTCCTTGTGTTTCTCGTTCTGGGTTTTTTTTTTCTAGATTTCATTTGATTCCCACGAGTAAAAACTTTATTTATTGACTCAAGTGCCGAGTCCAGCTAACGACAGGTCTACCTCCCTGCCCTAGAAACCCCCTCGCGGCTGCACAACACGCTTGGGGCTGAGGGATCCAATCCAATCAAATTCAATCCAATACAATCCAATCCAGTCCATTCCAATCCAATCCAATCCAATCCAATCCAATCCAATCCAATCCAATCCAATTCAATCCATATAAAATGATATTTTGTAGATATATTAATCATAGATTTGTCTTAATAAAGTACAAATTTCTGTTTTAAAAAAGTCATTTTAAATAAATATTCTTGCTATTTTTATAGTAAAGTATCATCACGTTTCCCTTTAGGGGTGGTCAGAAACCACGCTTATAAATAAGCGGAATCACATTTAGCCAATTTTACTATAGGCCAATCATGACAAGTGGCAAGCTCGGCGATGTCTCCAGCGTACCAAACTCGAGAAATATCACAAATAAATTAAATAATAATTAAATGTATTTATTTATATTAATAAATAAATAAATTAAATAATAATTAAATGTATTTATTTATATTAATAAATAATTTTGTGTCCCGACCAGGAATCGAACCCGGTACCTCCGAGTCTAAATCCATGGACTTAACCGCTAGACCACGGAGACAGACTATTTTTATGTCTAAAATTAGGTATATAAAAGTAGGAATTTGTCCAAAAAGTCTGTAATTTTATTTCCTAGAAAGATTTTTAACATTTCTCAAAAATACAGTGAAGATGTTCAACCTTTTTAACATATATTAGACAAAAAAGAAATATTATTTTTAGGTTACAGTAGAACCAACTACAGCTTCCATAACACTGTGTACTCGTATATCCTTAATAAATAAGGTGGTAATGATACTTGATCGATAAAGTTGGCCGTAACTCGTGGCAGAATGTGGCTGGCCGGCATAGCGTTGCTAGACAAAAAGCTCGAACAGTCTGGCGCGAAGGACAAATACCACGTAATAGTTGTCATTACCTAAGTACAGCATCAGACATAGGGAACTAAAAATCAGAGACTAAAAAGGCATAAAATTTTCGTTTTTGAAAGGTTTAGTACTTTAAATAATAATTACAAGGCAGAAATATCGTTGAAATGATTTTTTTTATTATTATTTGGTGGATAATTATATAAATATGTATGTATTATTATTTATATGTACCTATGTATTCTATTTATATATAATGATAGTATGTAGTCTATTTAGTGTATACTTACCTACTGATTAGTATATAGTTTTGTATATAGTATATTAGATTTAGTATTTAACTTTTAATTGATTTGTTTTATTCACAGACGTAAATACTCCTATTATATTTAGCACCTGCCTCACATAACAAATGCTCTAAATTGTCCCTAAGGTTGACTAGTAAGAATGCCTAGTTAAGTCCGCCTGTGTACCTAATGCATAAAGCTTTGAAATAAATAATTTAATGGAATTTAATTTTTAATTATGATCTGCCGCAGCTACAAGTTACATAGTCCATTCGATCTGTCCAATTTTTTACTACCTACTTTTTCCAACAAAACTGGCCGTATGGCTTGAATATTGGCTTCTAATGCTTTAAGAGTATTTTCTTTTATACTAGCACGACATGTGACCTTGCGCCCACCTGATGGTAAGTGACGCGCAAGGTCCATGAATATTAGCAATTGGAATCAGACTATCGCATGACGGCAATTCGAGCCTGATCCCGAAACGTGTAGATATACTTTACTGGGTTTGTTGGCACGAACGGTGGATACATTCTTGCCCCGGCAGACTGGGCAAATTACCACCATCAGTCCGCCTACTGGTTTGTCGGCATAAACCAATGACTTAACATAGCCATATAAAAAGTAATTGAGAGGCGTTAAGTCGCATGTTCAGCGAGCCATGGAAAGAGCTATGCTTGGTATATCTCTAATGGATAGAATTCGAAACGTTGATATTCGTCAGAGAATGAAAGTTACATAGCTTCTAAAATTAGCAAGCTGAAGTGGCAATGGGCCGGATACATCTGCCGCAGAACCAACGAACGATGGGCAAACGGGTTCTAGAGTGGAGACCACGTACGGGAAGACGCAGAGTGGAACGACCCCCCGCCAGATAGACAGATGACCTAAAGAAGGTCGCTGGTGGGGGTTGGATGACCACTTCTGGAAAACGTAAACGATGGTAACGTAGGTAATTCTTGCACGAGCTGTATTTTATAGGCACGTAAGCCAAGATTCTTACGTAAAATTCTCCACGTAGTCGCCTTCGACTTTGCCCTTACAAAGACTTAACGAACCGACATTTCGGCGTCTTCTCAACTCTTCGCTCTACAGCAGCAATATTCTCTTCGGTACGCATATTTCTTTGTCTTGTTTATGGTTGAATCGAGAAGAATTGAAAACGATCAATAATTGCTCGAATTACTAGCTCACTAGGCCGATTATGTTAACCGTAAAATGAATATCGCGAATAGATTTAAAAAAAAAAAAAGTAAAGTTCAACAATATGGACACGTTGTTCTGGGGTTAAATGATTAATGATGAATTGCCAAACATAACTGATCAGAAATGTCAAAAGTTAACATTCTCAACTGTCAAACTATAGACAAAAATCATCATCTCACGCGGCTTAAAAACACCCATTACTTGACCTGCAAAGAGAATAAGTCAAACAAATCTAGTGTTACTGCTTCCGTGGTCTAACGGTTAAGTCCGTGGATTTAGACTCGGAGGTACCGGGTTCGATTCCTGATCGAGACACAAAAATATTTATTAATGTGAATAAATACATTTAATTAATATGCTTATATTAGGGCTTTTGTCACTGCTGGTGTACCCGCGATCCTAGAACCCTCTGGGATTGCGCGGAGCGATGGCAAAAGACCCGACGTCATGACCGTTGGACCGTGGAAACTTGGAAGGTCCCTGGTGTGGGATGCAACATGTGTAGACACATTAGCCCCATCACACATCCAGGCGACCTCGTCAAGCGCGGGAAGTGCGGCGGTTTCTGCTGAGAACCTCAAGCTGCGCAAATACGCCAACCTCAGTACAGGTTACGAATTTGCGCCGTACAGGGTCAAGACGATGGGACCATGGGGAAACTCAGCCAAGCGTCTGGCCAAGGAGTTGTCCAAACGGCTAACGGAAAAGTCTGGAGACAGGAGAGCTGGCAATTATTTCTGCCAGCGTATTAGCTTAGCTATACAGAGGGGAAATGTTGCCAGTCTTCTTGGGACTATCACTGAAGGGTGGTCTCTAGAGGACATTTTTTACTTATACATAGTTTATTTTTTATTAGGTTTAGTTTATATTTATTTTCACTTTTAAGTAGTTTTAATTTATATTGTAATTATTTTATACTGTTTGTATATTACTTCATTAATATTTAATTTATTTGTGATATTTTCCCCGCCAAGCCGTCTGGCCAGCGTGGCGAGTGTAGACCAAATTCTCCAGATATATATTCTGGAAGGCCCATCTCCAGCAGTGGAGGTCTAGCCGTGTTCTAGGGGCTGTAATGATGATAATGAAGATTTCCCGAGTTTGGTACGCTGGAGACATCGACGAGCTTACCACTTGTCATGATTGGCCTATAGTAAAGTTGGCTAAATGTGAATCCGCTTATTTATAACCGTGGTTTCTGACCACCCCGAAAGGGAAACGGTCGTGGTGATACTTTTTTAAATCTAGTGTTGCCCAATCTTCGTCTTGGTCAAGTCGTGCAAAAGAGCAAGACCAAGAGTGCAAAATGGCGCGAAGGTACTTCAAAATGTTTTTTTAATAGTACAAGCCGGGGTTCGAACTGCGACTTTTTTCCTAATAAGGAAAGCATTCATACAACCGAGTCACCAACAACTTTTCACGGCATCCGCACGGTGAATACCATATCCATCCAAAAAACGACAAGGACTGCTTTTAAATAAATAAAAAATTAAACATTTTATTAATTTCTCTGTAGACTGTACTAATATGTAGTTGGGTAGGGTCAGAAAAAGTGCGCTGGCGACTTTGCCCGTTTAGACGACAATTACTTACGCCTGAGAAAGACCGCTGTTTTTGCTCCCATTACCTTATTAATACGTGCTTTTAAAACATTGCCAGGATTGATTGATTTGTTTTTTGCTAGCAGGTTGAACCGACGTTGCCTGTGAAATAAGGTTTAGTTAGTCGTATAGCCGCATGTCCTGCATAGATACTTTATGTTCATCCCAGCAGCTGTATTCAATGACTTACGAGTCTTCTTAGTCGCTACACCCTTGGCATGAAAAAAAAAGGTTAGGACTATATATATAGTTTTATAAATTTGTTACTACCATAATGAATATTGTTATTCTAAATAAATAATAATTATTATTATTATTTATTTAATAATAAATATAATTATTATTATTTTATATTGGACAACATCGCATTTTGCTATCTGTTTAAGTTCTGGCCAGTTATCGTTGGCACGGTCTACAATCATTACCTTTGTCTTGCTGTGGTTAATTTTAAGGGCGAACTGACGGTTTCCGTTTTTTGCAACAGCTCTTCCATGTGACCTACTTGTTGCAAATAATGTGGTGTCGTCCGCATATCGCAAATTTTAGACTTACGAGTAATCTTTGGTTGCAGGCTTTTCCCTCAGCATCGGTTGGCACACTCCTTGACCGAAATACACTGACCATGGCGGTGTGCCTTCGTCTCGGAGCCCGGACTGTCCACCCGCACCAGTGTCGATGCGGAGAACCAGTTGATCATCTCGGACACCACGGGCTTTCTTGTGCTAGAAGTGCTGGCCGCATTCCTCGTCACGCGGCTCTTAACGACATCATCCGAACGGCTCTTGTCACTGCTGGTGTACCCGCAATCTTAGAACCATCTGGGATTGTGCGGAGCGATGGCAAGAGACCCGACGGAATGACTGTTGGGCCGTGGAAACTTGGCAGATCTCTGGTGTGGGATGCGACGTGTGTAGACACATTAGCTCCAACTCACATCCAGGCGACCTCGTCAGGTGCGGGGAGAGCGGCTTTTTCTGCGGAGAACCTCAAATTGCGCAAATATGCCAACCTTGGTTCCGGTTACGAGTTTGCGCCGTTTGGGGTCGAGACGATGGGCCCATGGGGATCGTCAGCGAGGCGCTTGGCCAAGGAGTTGTCAAAGCGGCTGACAGAAAGGTCTGGAGACAGGAAGGCTGGCAATTATTTCTGCCAACGTATTAGCCTCGCTATACAGAGGGGAAATGTTGCCAGTCTCCTTGGGACTATCTCGGATGGAACGTCTCTAGAGGACATTTTTTATTTATAGTTTAGTTTATTTTTATTTTTATTATTTAGGTAGCTTTTATATTATAATTATTTTATACTGGTTGTATATTACTTCGAGTAAGAGGGTTTATCGCATTTGCATTTCTCTCGCTCGCACAATTTTAAAGACATTTTAAAAGTATTTTGTGTATGAGAGTTCTTCGCGCCATTTTGCGTGGACATGTCAAGTGCAAGTTTTACTGTGAATATTGTTGGTCAAAAGTGGTGTTGTTTTGTTTAATAATGTTCTTAAATGTGAATAGTTATGGAAAACGATAAATTGTACTTTGAATATGGGGCACGCTGTAAACTCCCCGACGTGTTTGGGCTATAATGCCGCGAGTGACTCCAAGAAAAGCATCAAATTCTGCAGCATTAATTTGGAATTATCATAAAAAATCATAAAAAAAGAAAGTTACATTACGTCAGACTTGGCTGTATGGGCTAGACCCTTTGCCTTCCCTATTACCTCATTTTTTTTTTTTTTTTAATTGTCTTTAAAGGACATTGTACAGAATACATCAGTCCTAAACACGTAATTTATTTGCATAATATATGTTCATAACAGAGTTCATAACCGAGTTGGGGATCATCAAATTCCAGATGCTGCAGAATTTGATGCTTTACTTGAAGTCACTCGCGGCATTATAGCCCAAACACGTCGAGTAAAATATGGGAGTCCACAGCGCGGGAAAACCGCATAAAATAACTTGTGCCCCATATTTAAAGTCCAATTTATGGTTTTCCATAATTATTCACATTGTAGCACATTATTAAACAAAATAACACCACTTTCGACCAATAATATCCACAGTAAATTAATTTACAAAACAATAACTTGCACTTGACATCTCCGCTCAAAATGGCGCGAAAGACTCCCTATCACCTCATTCATCATCCATCGGGAGAAGAAACAAAAAAAAAAGTATTTTGTGTATTATTGATCCTTTTCCGATACTTTCTTGAATTGAGTACTATTTCTAAATTATAGTTGATAGAAAATTCTTAAAATGTACTTGAAAAACCTTGAAATTGAATTGTGCGAGCGAGAAAGATGCAAAAGTGTCAAACTTTCTTAAATGGGCAAAATAGCCAGTAGAAATTAAGTATGATACTTTATATACCTATAAATATAAAAGACTGCTCCCCAGTCTGTGCGTCTGTCTGTGCAATAAGAGAAATGCTAACGAGTTCTCGTGAAAGGTCGGTCGACTAAACTAATTTACTACGTAACGTGAGAAAAACTTTTGCGTTATTATGCGACTAAATAGAGATATGAATTTTTAAAAAACCTATTTTAAACCGAGTCATTAATATTTAACAAGACAGGGGAAATGAACAAATGGTATGACAAAGCTAGACCAATCGGTACAGAATAAATTTATTTTTGTTTTTGTTTCACGGACAATATGCCTACCTGCGTGCTACTGAAGTGTAAAACACGTTATTTTTCGACAAAGAAACTCGTGTCAGTTTATTTTCGTAAGTAAATGTTGGATTAACTATTTTTAACGTTTTCAAATAAATAAAATATATAATCATTTTTTACTTTCCAATAACTTATTACATAGCCTGCCAAACTGTAACCACAGTATGTTGGCGGAGACAATTACTCTCGAAGCTTAATATTAAATAATAAATATTTATAGTAGGTACATAAAAAAGATGCGCTGGCGCGAACCACTCTCCCCCCGCGCGAACCACTCTCTTCCCGCGCGAACAACCCGTCCGCGCTTCTAGCGCCGATTCTAGAACATTTAGAAATAGTTTCGCTGCTAATCATCATGTATGGGGTAGTCAGAAACCACGCTTATAAAGAAGAGGATTCATATTTAGCCAACTTTACTATAGGCCAATCATGACAAGTGGCAAGCTCGTCGATGTCTAGCGTACCAAACTCGAGAATATCACAAACCTGGTACCTTTGAGTCTAAATCCGCGGACTTAATCGCTAGACCACGGAGTCAGTAGTAGATTGACAAGTAATAGTATATTTTATTTTACGTTATTTAGTCGTATAATAAATTGGAAAAGTGGAACGGTTACGTAGTATGTCGCCAGCAGTAAGTTACTCGAGTGTGAATCTACTAATGATGTCATATTATGTTAGTTACGTTCTATTACCAGGCTTTATTTGCAGATCGTACTTTTTATTCATTTTCCTTTTCATATAAACTTGCTAACTCTATATGAAATATATAGATACATGTATACATATAGGATTTTTTGATCTGTAGAATATGACATTTAGATTACTTTGATAACATACATAAGTTTTTTATATTTTTTATTTAGTTTTTAAGTGACAACGCCTTTTTACAGCTGCTTATCTTACATAATGTAATATTTAATAATAATAATAATAAATATTTCCAGACAGGTCACACAGCGCCATCTAGTTTCCGTGGTAAGCTACGAGGTTTGTGTCACGGAAACTACATATTATACTTTTTTTTTTGTAAATATATACATATTATACATATAAACACCCAGACCGAGACAAATTATACAATGTACAACTTGCCCCCGGTGGGAATCGAACCCACGACCTCCCGAGTTCACGGCAACGTTTGTTACCACTAGACCACGGAGGCGGTTTATTAATATATTTTGTGACATTTACCGACATCTAATTTAATAACGTAGGTTTTTAAGTAACTGGCAACGCTCTTTTACAGCAGCATCTACATTTAGGGAGTGTATCATTTACATAGTTTTAATTAGGTAATGACGATGGCTGTTCTTTGCACTAATAAATTCTCATAACGAAACAAATGTATGTTTAAGTGTATATTCAATGCATTGCACTGATAAATTGTGATTGGGGGTCGGTTTCAAAATCATCTCCCTTTCTCATACTGCAATATGATTAAGAAACCACCTCCTAACCTTACCATTGGAATGGTTGTAAAAATAGCAAGATGCATGCTCAAATTTTTGAGATGAAGTCCAGATCTTAGTTAGTTGTATGTATCTGTTTATATTTTGGTATGACTGCATCTTGTTATGAGCATCTAATAAATAAATAATGGTCGATCTTTTGCTATCCTTCCATATGTAAACTGTTAATTATATAACGGACAAAACCAAGTGTACGTTATGTATCTTATGGTGAATAAATGAATTGAATTGAATATTACACTTTTAACAAAGGTACAGTACTGTAACTGTACTGATTATACGTTTGTACACGATTATGAACGGTTTCTGCCTTGGATAAGCCGTCTATCCCGGTTCCACTAATACCAACCTCATGACAGCCCCTAGACCAAAACTTGTTGTTAATAATTTGTCATAGAAATTGACATCATGTCCTGGCCAACGTAGCCAGTATAGACCAAATATTGCAGAAATATGTTTTGGAAAGCCCATATCCAAGTGGAGGTCTAGGACTCTAGGGGATGTGATGTGTTAACTCTGAAATAAGAACATAATTACCTAATCTCATGTTTTTAAATTTATAATATATAATTATAAAATAATACAAAAAAAAAAGATATTTTTCTCGATTATCACTAACAATATCTGAGGTACAATTTTAGTCTGCGTTTTTTCGACAATAAATGGATCCTTTAACATCTGTCGCTTACTGTTTTTTTTACAAGATGTGGAAAATAGTAAAACAACAATTTATTCACAAAACCTTAAATTAAATAAACTATATTACTGTAAAATCTAAATTTAACCTAAAAAAATAATAATAATAATAATACATAGAAAATTAAATTAAATACTTACAAAAAAAATAGCTCCTTCAAATCGCTGTTTGTGGCATGGTGCCCAATACACTAGCAGCATTTCCCCTTTGAATTATAATACTAAATTTTTGGGAGAAAAAACTGCCAGCCCTATTGACGTATCTGGTGACAGTCAATGAGCCTTGGAAATTTTTTTTATAAAACGCTAATTAAAGTATCATCACGAACGTATTCTTTACAGGGTAGTCAGAAACCACGCTTTTCTAAGTTCACATTTAGCCAAATTTACTATAGGCCTATGATGACAAGTAGCAAGCTCGTCATTGTCTCTAGCGTACCAAACTTGAGAAATATCACAAATAGATTAATATGTCCCTACCAGGAATCGAATCTGGAACCTCTGAGTCCAAATCCCCGGACATAACCACTAGACCACGGAGGCAGTTATCCAATAAGAAAGCTAAGAAAAAAATTAAAAGAAAAAACCTAATAAACAAAAGTTAAAAAATGTCCTATAGAGACATTCAAAAAGATTTTTTCGAAATGACGAAATCAACACACACAAGTTGCGCAAATGCGCCAACCATGGTACCGGTTACGAATTTACGAAGTTTGGTCCATGGGGACCTTCACCAAGGCGCCTGGCCAAGTAGATGTCAAAGCGGCTGACGGAAAAGTCTGGAGACAGGAAGGCTGGCAATCATTTCTGCCAACGTATTAGCCTCGCTATACAGAGGGGAAATGTTCTTCTTGGAACTATCTCGGATGGAACGTCTCTAGAGGACTTTTTTAATTTAATTTAGTTTATTTTAAATTTCATTATTTAGGTAACTTTTAATTTATATTCACAACAAAAAACACTTATTGTATAAGCCAGTTCTGTGACCCATTGGTGGGGATAGTCGCACATCAGCCGCGGTCGGCGGCGGACGTCAACAATATGTGTTTCGGTGACGTCACACAGCGTATGCTCAATTTTCGGTGTCGGAACTGTTACTTGGATTATTAGTTTTATGTGAAAAGAGTTTTAGCATCAGAAGAGCTGGTCTTCTTCTGAAACCCTGGGGTCGACTCCACTGAGACGTTGTCAGCTGCTGCTGGAAGAGGTAAGTGCTTCTGCCACTTTCTTTGTACTTCACGGAGCTGGCTCGTCATCAAACCCCCCATACCATATACAGTCCACTCATCTACCACTGGTGAGGGATTGGAAATCTCTCTCTCCCCCCCCCCCCACTTATGTTACTCTGTAATACGAAGCGCGTCAAACATTACCGATTCCACCCGAACATTATCAAAAAAATTATTGTCTGCATTTTTCTAACAGTCGGCCAAACTCATAGTAGATAGATACACGGACAAAGTAAGAAAGGATTAAATTAATATTATTATTGATCAAAGTCAGAATACATCCACGTAAAGCCGATAGACACATTCAGCTAGGATAGGCAGGATTCGGGAAGTTGCGCCACATCTTCTTATCGGACATACCACAGTGTTTGAAGACGAAAGCTTTCTAACAATACGTTTTACAAATTTTGTCGTATAGAGTAGAGATGTGGACACTGACAGTGGGTCTGGTCCACAAGTTTAAGGTCGCTCAGCTATGCTTGGTATTTCTTTGATGGTTTATCCACAACGTGAACATCCGTCAGAGAACCAAAGTTACTAACATAGCCTTCAAAATTAGTAAGCCGAAGTGTCAATGGGCCGGACGGACACGTCTGTCAAAGAACCGATGCCCGTTGGAGTAGACGGGTTTTTGAGTGGAGACCACGTACGGAAAACGCAGATTGAACGGATGACTTGAAAAATGTCACTAGTGGGGACTGCATGAGGGTGGCATCAGATTGTGTAAAATGGCGAGCCTAGGCCTACATCCAGCAGTGGACAGACACAGGCTGATGATCATAAAACTTATTACAGGCATTTGTGACACGTCATTATTTAAATTATTTAAAGAAAGAAGTAAGCTGTTAGCAGAAGTCCAGGAGCTTAACAAGGTCAAACATATTAATGGAAAACGCACAGCCAAAGAAAGTTAGCGTCCGATCAAAAAGCACACTGTTGCAAAGCGTCAACCGTTTATTTTTAGCTTGTTATGATCCTATTCTTGAACTTCCTATTATTATCTGATGCATCTATAACTATTCGTATTATACCTAAACGGATTGGACACAATCCAAAACGAGAAAACAGTTCTTAGCCAGTAGACCTACTAAATACAAATACTGAGAAAAATGTATATGAACTGTCTCTATCACACTTGTTAGATGACACGGCCCTTTTACAGCTATGAATTTATGTTTAATTGACATATCATTATTATTATTTAGATTATGAGATGACACGTCTTTTTTTTATTTATTATTATTATTATTTGTTTTATAAAATAAATTATCTCACATATGTATATAATTTCTGTACATCATAATTATTAAGCATTTAGAATGTAAACTGACACGGCCTCTACAGCCACGATCTTATTTAAGTAGTTTCTAAGTTAGTTAGTTTTACTTGCTTGTAGCAATAATGTTGTGCCTAACATACATAAATTTAGATTATTGCCTGTTTACGGTCCAACCATTATTACCACTTGGATTAGTACATATGTCAAATCAAAATCAAAATCAAAATAATTTATTTGCTAGAAAACATAGTTAAATTGCAAGATCTTATAGCTATAAAATGCGCTTCACATGTTTCACCTCAATGGCATGCAAATATTGGGCAATTACAATATGAGAAAAGTCAGACTGCAAAATAGGTACATTGAAGCTACGCTCGGACTATATACACTTTAGCATTAGTTATTGCTTAGATATTCTTAAATTGTATAAAAATATTTTTTTATTAAATAATTGTACAGATCCTTTTTGAAACGGTTAATCGGTAATACCTTGATATTTTCTGGTAAGGAGTTTAATTAACATTGCATGACTGTGTCTAGAACACATTGTTGTTTTGCAAAAAGGTAATAACAAACGATTTGGATATCTTGTATTAAAAGTACAAACCTGATGATTTTTTGTAAACAAGTTGTAATTAAGCTTTACAAATTTGCAACATTCGAATATATATATACCTACTAGTGTCAAAATGTTGAGTTTCGTAAACAGGGGTCTGCACGACTCAATGGAACTTACACCAAACATGTTTTAATAATTGTATTGATTTTATTAGTTCTGACTGTATCCAAGTTGTTTAACAAGACATTCTAATCGCAGCTGCTTTTATTTAGTGACCGTCTATCGTGAAGTGTGAGGTCTAGCGTTGTCCCGAAGCCGCAGTGGGCTAGAGTTATTGACCAGTCTCGGTTGTTGAATAGTTAGCTTTTTCATCATGGTTTGCAATTGTTCTCAATTCTTCATTGACTGAGAAAGGAATCTGCAAGGAAAACTCAGCTATATTAGATTTACAAAATAAAACATATACAGAATTACACCATAACGATCAAATAATAACCTTTTAAATTTGAGTACCCATGAGATTACAATACCTGGTACAGCGGTGCCCTACCAGGCAAATACTTTTGGTTAGTCTTCGTTACTAACATCACACTCGTACCTATTCTAGACTTTTCCAAGATCTGTGGAAGACCCACCCTTCGAGTCACGTTTCAACCCCGTCGAAGTGACATTTAGCCGTTTTTTATTAACTCTATCCACCCACCTCGCAAGCCACTTATACAGGAATTTGCTGATGCGTCCAATAACATAGGGGTGGAAACAACCCTTTTATTTATAGCATATATTCGCATCTATTATCCAGATCCGATATTTCATATCTATAATAAGCCTAGAACATAATCCATTCCTGCGGGGTGAGGCGGAGTGCACAATCGTCCGAACACGTATCGTCTAAGATCGATTACGTCTATCAGAAATGTCTAAAGCTAGGCGGAATAATAATAATAAAATGTTTATTTCTCTCATAAAATAGGTACATATGTAGGTACATTAAAAATATCAACAGTGAAAATATGGTACATGGTACCTATTAGATATTGTATCCAAAACAAAATATATATTTAAAACAAATTAACTTACCGAGCATGAGAACTGGTGCCTGAAGGGGGTACCTAGAAGATACCTGTATCTCAGGTCACCAGTTAACACCCCTCGGACTAGCAAGTATGTTTATCTTAAGCATTGATAATAAATAAACAGTTTTATTTATAATATTAACAGTTAACTATAATATAGAAAATGAAATAACAATTCACTCTACTTCACTACGACTATCATTTGCTCAGTCTCATGATAGCTTTGATGCTGGAGCCATTCAGCTACAGCTCTCTTTGTTTTTATATCTAATGGATAATGCCTTATTTGCTTTATTATAAATGTAATAACCAATATGTAATACCAATAATGGCCAAGACTTGCTAAGAACGATATCTGGAAAATGTTATTCAAAACTATAAAGAAAGAATATTATTGGCGTTAAACTTTGTCGTGGTTTACGTTATTCAAAGGTGCAATATCACAAATAAATTAAATAAATTATTGTGGTACACAATAAACTAACCTAGCCTAACAAGGGAATCAAACTGCTACATCCAAGTCTAAATCTATGGACTTAACCTCTAGACCATGGAATTAGTGATCAAATAAAAATATCCTGTATTATTACACTGCTGATATTGTCGCTTATAAGCTTAGAGCAACGCGGCTATAAGCATCGATCAAGAATAAGCTAGCCCATCGTTCTGAGACACGATAATAGTAACCTAATAAAGGTGTTCCGATACGTGTATAAACTGTTTTGCCAAAGCTATGTGACGTCACAAATGACATTATTCCTCGCGCTTAGACTGCTCACGATTTTATCGTTCCAATACGCGATAATAGTAACCTAAGCACGCTTAAAGGTGTTCCGATACGCGCTTAAACTGTTTTGCCAAAGCTGTGTGACGCCACAAACGACATCATTTCTCGCGCTTAGACTGCTCACGATATCGAGGTAGATCGCTCTGAGCGCTGTCAGTTTTTTGTCATTATGTCGCGCGCCATTTTCAAGTTTATTTAATGTTAGGTTTTCCTTTAAATTATTTAATATTGTAATTTGTTTATACTGTTTATATATTACTTCTAAAACAAATCTATAATTAATATATAAGTAGGAAGTGAAAAAATAACGTCTGTAACACGGCAAGTTATTTTAAAAGACCAAAATAAGTTAATAATATTAAACTTTACACATATAAAGATGAATAAACCGATGTTATAAATGAAAATATGATTTAGACCGTTCCGAATCGATATCACGCTCTGAGCATCGAAATCGTAATATTTGATTCGGAACGACTGTTAGTACCATATTCATTCTAAGCGCTCTGAGCTTGATTCGGAACGAGAGGTAGATTATAGGTGATGGCTCTGAAAACGCCGGAAGAAATATTAGCACAAAATAATCGTGTGCTGTTATTCACGACAGTGCGTTTCATTTACGGCCAACGTGAGGACGTGTTAAAATGCCACAGTGGGCGTTTAAAAACTGCAAAAAAAAACACGACAAGTCTCACTTTATTACGAGACATATTATTATTAATGTTTAAATAATAATTTAGGTTTATTTTGTAATAAATATTTTATTTATTTATTTAAATACTTTATTGCACTTAAAAACCTAGTAGATAGCTATAACACCATAAAGCATTCTTCACCAGCTAACCTTGGCGATCATGTAAGGTGATGGGCAGGATGAAAAAAATGTTTAATAGCAATTATGTTATTTTATTTTAGACCGATCGCTTTGTGTATTATTGTTTGTCGTATAATAATGAGTGAAAGAGATAGCATGTACGTAGAGATCCGCTTGCCAGTTTCAAGCAGTAATTTTGTATGTGATTATTATTTTTTTATTATTAATCTACTTGAACTCTCAAAAGTAGATTATAAAGGTCAATTTTTAGGATGTAAACGTTAAACTCAAGGAAACTGCAGGAATCGAACCCTATTGTCAAAATCTTTGGCTAGAATAAAATATAATTTAGTTTTAAGCTTCAAAAAATCGGCCCAGCGACTCCTTTTAGGAAGTTGTCTCACGAGACCCGATTCTGAAGATGCTTCGTATCATCTTTTTGTGTGACCAGGAATCGAACCTGGTCTACGGTTCAATTAAACGCTAGAGTAGAATATCTGCTTAAGTATAAGCTTAAGTCCCATTAATCCTGATGTAGCAATGGCTTAAGTTGATCAAAGCCGTCTCGGAAATCGAACACAAGTGCCTACTAGTGGTGCTTCAACAATCAAGTACAAGAGGTCTTGTTGATTTGACATCTGATACTCCTTTGACGAATGCCTACAATATTGCTATACTTTCAAATATACTTCGCATGTCTTTAAAAGTAAAGTACCATCACAACCGTTGCCCTTTCGGGGTGGTCAGAAAAGTGGCAAGCTCGTCGATGTCTCCAGCGTAACAAACTCGAGAAATATCACAAATAAATAAAATGTATTTGTTTACAATAACAAATATTTTTCTGTCCCGACCAGGAATCGAACCTGAAAATAAAATCTTCCTCTCCGGTCTACTATAAACAACCAGCTTAAGATCCCTTC
Source organism: Tinea semifulvella (assembly GCA_910589645.1). NCBI lineage: Eukaryota > Metazoa > Arthropoda > Insecta > Lepidoptera > Tineidae > Tinea > Tinea semifulvella. Next base: position 1,023,610 of record OU342615.1, on the reverse strand, counting down.
TCACACTTCCAGCAGATATTCTGATTCTTTCACAGTGCCAGCAGCTCGTCAATGACACAGGCTACCAGACTGGCACCGTCTTTAAACACATATATACAAAAAACAACTGCTTCCGTGGTCTAGCGGTTATGTCAGTGGATTTAGACTCGGAGGTACCTGGTTCGATTTCTGGTCGGGACACAAAAAATATTTATTAATTTATATAAACCCGGAATTTATATAAAAGAAGTTCCCGGCTACTTGGCAAAGTTAACTTAAATAATATTGACTCTGTCAGATGTGACAGCGTCCCTATTGCGTACAGTAGCGAAGTAAAAAACCTAGGCATTCAACTGGATTCTAACCTAAGCTGGGTAGCACAGGTTAACAATATTAGTCGTAAAATTTTCTTTTCACTGCACTCTCTCAATCTCAATTTTCTGCCATTGAAAGCTAAAATTACCCTAGTCCAAAGCCTCCTTCTTCCTATCCTTGACTATGGTGACGTATGTAGTGTCGATCTCTCAGAGGTGTTGCTCAACAAGATGGACCGGTTACTTAATGCTTGTCCGGTTCATATATTGTTTACGCAAATATGATCACATCTCTGAGTATCGCACTAAGTTAAAGTGGCTGCCAATTCGTTGTCGCAGAAAACTTAGGGTCCTTTGTCTTCTTTATTCAGTTTTAAACGAGCCTGCGACACCGGAATACCTCAAGGACAAGTTTGCCTTTCTCTCATCATTTCACGACAAATCTCTTCGTTCCTCCCACAACTCTCTTCTTGCCGTCCCTTCCCATATTTCTAGTTTTGTTTCAAATTCATTCGTAGTTGTTGCCACAAATCTGTGGAATAATCTACCACAAAATATAAGACAAGCTTCTACTAGATTTGCATTCAAGAGAATGGTTTATTCTTATTTCTTATCTCAACGGTTGTAAGTATATTATTAGTATATTATCTATGTATATATAATTAATATTTAAGTATTATTGTTTATGTATAAATTTGTATGTAGTTATAAAATATAATTCATAATTTCTATTTTAATATGTGTACACCTATTTTTCATTTAAGTGTTTAAAGTTGTCCCAATGGTTGGCTATGATAGAATGTCTCGCGGCATTAAAGCCCGCCTTTGTCTTTGTACATTAAAGTGTTAAATAAATAAATACTTTTAATCAATATTTAATTTATTTGTGATATTTGTCGAGTTTGGTACGCTGGAGACATCGACGAGCTTGCCACTTGTCATGATTGGCCTATAGTAAAGTTGGCTAAATGTGAATCCGCTTATTTATAAGCGTGGTTTCTGACCACCCCGAAAAGGAAACGGTCGTGATGATATGACTTTACTTTTTTTAGTAACAAAAAACTCTCTCTCTCTTACTTCCTTTAAAAAGCAAAACGAATCCTAATAAAAAAGATTATACGATAATTTTATTAATAAAATAGGCCAGCGTTGATTTGTGTGACTGTACTTTGCAATGTGAACCTATGTACATGCCCAATTCGTGGTTACTGACCACCGCCCAAACACGACCAAAGGCATACCAGCTCTATTCACTGAATTGAAACAATCAAATTTCCAGCAGAATAAACTCAAATACCTTTATACAAGGGATTAAGCAATAAACTAATTAAACAATGCAAATAACTTAAACAGGGTTTAACGAGTTAGCATCCATCTCGCTCGCACAATCCAATATTTTCAAGTCTGAGTGTATTTTTGAAAACCGCTTACTTCAAATCAAATCAAATAATCATAACAATTGTGGTTTTTAAAAAAAAATATTACAACATCTGTTTTACCCCAGCATTAAAATATAATTTAACTAAATAGTCTATTGGTTAAAATTGATGTATAAAATAGTTACAAAGCACTATTTATACGATTAGGTTCTTTATTATGACCAGGTATTTTATTATAGATAAAACAAATGAAAAAAGGTAAAATAAATCAAATTAATTACAGATTATGAAAACACAATATATTAACTATCAAATAAAAAGGAAATCATTATGGCACGAGAACATTTTATTGGGTCCATTTCTCTAAGAAAAATGGTCATTCTCATTTGTCGCTACGACGACACTAGAATTATGCGAAGGGATCGAGTGAAGACTCGACAGAAGAGAAGACAGACTATGCAATTAGGCGTAGCCAACTTCAGCAAAAAAGCAGCCGACAGACGTATTTAGCTAGCATGGGCGGCATTCGGAAAGCTGCGCCACATCTTCCTATCAAACATACCTCAGTGTTTCAAGACGAGAGTTTTCAACCAGTGCGTTCTTTCAGTGCTGTCGTACGGAGCAAAAACGTGGACACTAACAGTGGGTCTGGTCCACAAATTTAAGGTCGCTCAGCGAGCTATGGAGAGAGCTATGCTTGGAAACGAGGAAATCCGTCGGAGAACCAAAGTTACCGATATAGCCTTTAAAATTAGTAAGCTGAAGTGGCAATGGGCTGGACATGTCTGTCATAGAACCAATAAACGATGGAGTAGACGGGTTCTAAAGTGGAGACCACGTACGGGAAGACGCAAAGTGGGTCGACCCCCCGCTAGATGGACGGATGACCTGAGGAAGGTCGCTGGTGGAGGTTGGATAAGGGTGGCAGGAGATCGTGAGAAGTAGCGAGCCTTGGGCCTATATCCAGTAGTGGAGAGACACAGGCTGATGATGATCGAGAGAAGAGAGTTGTAAGAGGAACGAAGAGATTTATCATGGAACGAAGAGATTTATCATGGACCGAAGAGATTTATCATGGAACGAAGAGAGATAGGCTAGTTCTTGAGGTATTTCGGTTGTACGAGCGAGAGAGATGCATAGGCGTTAAACCCCTTTACATGTTTTTAACACGCAAGACCATAGATCGCGACGATCCTATGTCTATGCGCAAGACGGACATTTTTGAATTATTATTATTTACAATTTCGGCGCGTATATGAGCGTAGACGAATTACTATGATTTTAGGCGCTAACATCTGGTTTGGGTGTCTGTGGTACTGATAAGTACCTACATAGCTAAAAATATGAGGTAATTGATTTATCAGGTGCTCCGCAGTCACACTTCCTGCTCTCAATTTAGACAAAAACACGATCAAAAACTTACCAACTTCACCATAGATTAAATAATATGTTCGATTGTAGATAGAGACAGGACAGGATGTATTTTTATATTTTTATCTAGCTCGGCTCACCATACACAATGCTATGTTGGTACCAACACTTATGTATGGAAGCAAGACGTGGATATGTCAGAATATGCATGAGAGTAGGGTTAATGCAGTAGAAATGAGGTCGCTGCGTCGGTTATGCGGTGTTGTACTTTGGCGGATCACATACGTAACGTCGAAATACGAAAAATGGTAGGTATAAAAGAAAGCATAGGCACAAAAATAAGGAAAAGCATGCTACGATGGTTCGGGCATGTTGAAATGATGAGCGAAGAAAGATTGACGAACCAGGTATATTATGCGAAAGTTCACACATATCACGATCAAATAAATAAAACACTAGCTGAAGAAGAATTAAAAAGCCTTCGTAACAAAAGGGCATGTATGAAGACGTTGATGAATGTCGACGAAACAAAAGAGGTATGTCGTGATCGTGTCAAGTATATCTGCCTACCCCGTAAGATATGAGATGAAGATGTACCCCGTAAGATGAAGATATGTATGTATCTAGGTACATTTAACTTGGTAAAATTGGTCTGGGCCACAAGTTTAAGGTCACTCAGCGAGCTATGGAGAGAGCTATGCTTGGTATTTCGTAGTATGGTTAGGTTAGGGTGTTATTGTTAATTTAAGATTTATTTTTTTATTTTCCTTTTAGTTTTAGGTCTTGTTAGGTTAACTTAATTTAATTTTATATAATTTCTTTTTTTTTCTATATTTTTATTGTATATTAAAAGACGTTATGATTAATGCATGCTGTAATGGTCGGTAATGAAAAGGGCAATAACCATGTGTTAGTTCTAGTAATATTATAAATATGATTGTACCTTTTGTTGACTGTTCCTTAAATAAATAATATGATACGTAATTCGAAACATTTTTCTTTTTCAGTCAATTCGTCAGAGAACCAAAATTACTTACATTGCTTTTAAAACTAGCAAGCTGAAGTGGTAATGAGCCGGACACTTCTACTGGTACTAGAATGAAGTCCACGTACGAACGACGCAGAGTGGGACGACCAACTCTTCGTTTCTGGCGAGATGGACGGATGACCTAGAAGGTCGCTGGTAGGGGATGAATAAGTAGATCTAGCATGCACAAACTTCGTTATCGAATTAAAAATCTTTATTATCATTACCATTACAGCCCCTAGAACACAGCGTCCTAGACCTTCCACTGCTGGAGATGGGCCTTCCAGAACTTATATCTGGAGAATTCGGCCTACACTAGCCACGCTGGCCAGACGGCTTGGCGAGGATATGATGTCATTTTTTAATGACAATTTATTAACGATTCCACGAGTTGGTATCAGTGGAACCAGGACCGACGGCTTAACGTGCTCTCCGAGGCACGGGAACGGTGGTGATGTAAATCTATGACGAATGTACGTAAGAAAAGTGGATTTCTCATTGGTACATGCCGGGTGGGTTTGAACCGACCTTTGTATGATTTAAGGAACGCGTTCTTAAAACCGAGCCACCACCGCGCCACCGAATTAAAAATATTAAGTGTTAATGATCAATCTGACTGAAAGAGAAAGAAATCTACAGTAAAAAATACGAAATATCAGATTTATTTTGTAACAAATACAGAACAGAAAATATATAAAAATCTTTAAAATATTAAAATAAAATAGATTAAAAACTAATCCTGTCCATTTATTTAATAAGTCTACTCAAAATGTCCAAAAAGAATCATAGAATGACTTCGCTTATCGAGACCACCCGCGCGCCGTCAAGACGTGTTGATCGACTCATGACTTCGCATTCAACTCACCTCGGTAATCAACGGTTTTTATTGCTCTTAATTATATTTAGATTGCCGATTGTTGGCCCATGTTTTATTATTTAAAACTAGCCACACACGGGGTTAGTACTGGCCAGAGCAGACGTAAATATTACTCTCTCTCGGTATTTTCTGGAGAATTTGGCCTACACTCGCCACGCTTGGCGGATTGGCGAGGTTCTGATGTCTACTAAAGTAGCTAACAAAAAAACCGCATATAAATAAAAATATAAGGTACGGCTTATTATTTTGGGGCAATGCAGTGAAAATAAATAGAATCTTTATTGGACAAAAACAATGCATTCGTGCTATTTGTAACACATCTCCTATGACTTCCTGTCGTCCATTATTTATAAAACTAAAATTACTGACTGTTCCTTCTATCTATATAGGTACTTGAATGCTGTTTATTTGTAAAAACTTTTGGGGATAATTGCGTTTTAAAACGCGTTATCCTAGTAGAATAATTCAGCGCATAAAAGTACTCAATATAGCCGAAATTGTTGTGTAATGGCAACAAAGATATTTAATAAGCTTCCAGTTACTATAAGGGAGCTACCACTGAAACAATTCAAATTAAGAGTCAAACAAATAAATCATCATCATCATCATCAGCCTGTGTCTCTCCACTGCTGGATGTAGGCCTCCCCCAATGCTCGCCACTTTAAAACGATCTTCTGCCACCCTCATCCATCCCCCACCAGCGATCTTTCTCAGGTCATCTGTCCATCTGACGGGGGGTCGTCCCACTCTGCGTCTTCCAGTACGTGGTCTCCACTCCAGAACCCGTCTACTCCATCGTTCATCGGTTCTGCGGTATATGTGTCCAGCCCATTGCCACTTGCTAATTTTAAAAGCTATATCGGTAACTTTGGTTCTTTGACGGATGTCAACGTTTCTGACTTTATCTTTTAGTGAAATCACGAGCATAGCTCTCTCCATAGCTCGCTGAGCGACCTTGAACTTGTGGACCAGACCTACCGTCAGTTTTCACGTTTCTGCACCATACGACATTACTGGAAGAACGCACTGGTTGAAAACTTTTGTCTTCAAACACTGTGGTATGTTAGATGTGGCGTAGCTTCCCGAATGCTGCCCATCCTAGCTGAATGCGTCTATCGGCTTCTTTGCTGAAGTTGGCTACTCCTGATTGGACTGTCCAAGATAGACGTATTTTTGCAAATAAATGCTGGTTAATAAATGTTTTTATTCGACAAAAGAATACCTACACACTAAGCTCGACAGTCATGTGACTAAATAAATATTTGTATGCTAGAAATAGCGAAGCATGTGATATAATTACATATAATAATTTACATCCCTGTACCTACCATGTTTCTGACAAATAAATTATTTCATTTCATTTCATAAATTATTTCATTTCAATTTCTACGCTACATTAGATTGTTGAAAAATATATTCTCCTAACTGGGATTCGAAACGGTTATTTTGAAGAAAAAAAACTCCCTTGTAATCAGCTTATAATAATCAAATTGTGGAAAATAACTCCAAATGGCAATCTAAATTAAAATTTATTTTTTTAGGAAAATATTTTTAAGCCCTGTGAAGGATCTGAAAGGTATTAGATTAACGTAAGTCGTCTCGTCTAGGAGCTAATTGGGTTAGTCTCAAGCAGCTAGCTCCTGCACTACGCCCCACCTTGTTCAACTAACGAAGTTAATCCTCTCTTCTATAATGTAGACTAGGAGGTAAATTACAAGCACTATTGTGCCGGGTACCGGGTTTTTGTAAAATTATACTTAAAATTTGTAAAGTAGTCCGTAGTAATTTAATGTATGCAATAATATAATTTAGTGATATTTTAATCATAGATTTGTTTAGGTAAAATAGAAGAATATAAATGTTATTGGTCGTCATTATTCTCTGTCTAAAGTTAGGAAGGAAGTGAATACGAGTAAGTATATATCCATTATTATATCCGTAATTTTATTTCCTATAGACAAAAATCGTTTAAAATACATTTTAAACAAATATACAATAATGTAAAAAAAAAATAGGTACCTATTTGTTGAAGTCTTCTATTTTAGAATTATTAAAATGTATTTTATAATAAAATTAAAAATAAACTAAACAAAACCTTAAATTAAATAAACTAAAAGATAAACCTAATTAATATAAGAACTAAATACTTACAATCTTGATTATAATCTCTACATGTCATCGAATCCAGGAGAAGATGAAACCAATGTTCCGAGGACTCTGATCCTCTGAATAAGATATTCCCTACTCAAAGGATCACCTGTTGACGCTCGGATGGCAACGCTTATGTCGCGTATTAACGATTTAGCTTCCTCAGACCAAGGGCCCATCGTCTCTACGGCAAACGGCACAAAATGGTAACGATTTGCCAATAGACTATATTTCTCAAAAGTTAACTAAGAGTTAACCCTTTTAAAATATTGAATTGTGCACCCGCAATCTTAGAACCGTCTGGGATTGTGCGAAGCTCTCGTTCTGTCTGTGGGTACGAGACCATGACATGTCAGGACCGCAAACCAGGCCGAAGACTGTCTCGCCATCTTCGGTCCTACGACTCTGTCACTTACCGTATATAAAAATATAACTAATATTATTTTTTTTTTTCTAAAATGCTCTAGTTGTCTAGCATTAATTTATTTAAATACTTTATTGCACAAAAACTTAAAATTAGTGTACATAGGCGAGTTTAATGCCGGTTAGGTTCGACCGTAGATTCAGACGAGGGTTCGATTCCTGGTCGGGACATATTAATTTATTTGTGATATTTCTCGAGTCTGGTACGCCAGACATATCGACGAGCTTACCACTTGTCATGATGAGGAGATGAGTAGTAAGTTGGCTATATGTTTGTTTCTGGTGAAAACCTTAAGCTGCGCAAATACGCCAACCTCGGTACCGCTTACGAATTTGCGCCAAGTGTCTGGCCAAGGAGTTGTCCAAACGACTGACGAAGAAATCTGGAGACAGGAAGGCTAGCAATTACTTTTGCCAACGTATTAGCCTCGCTATACAGAGGGGAAATGTTGCCAGTCTTTTTGGGACTATCTCTGATGGTTCGTCTCTAGAAACCATTTATTATTTAGGTTTTTTTTTATTTAGAGGTATATATATTTTTAAAAGTAGTTTATAATAGAAGTAGTAAATTATTATTCTATAATAAATTATAATATCCATACCGTGCTTATTATTTTGTCCAAATCGTTTAACAGACGCTGCCGTTACTTACACCCCCTCGGGTCGCCACGGGACGCAAAATCTAATTTACTGAGAAAACTTTTACATTAATTAGCAGTCTACGCAATAATCTTAAATCATAACCTTGACTCAAGTGATGCTACGATAAATTAGATTTTAAAACTATAGATCTTCCTGTCATCATACGGCAAGCAACTCCTAGGTCATCTTTTAAAAAACTGGTGTATTCACACTTCTTAAATAGCTCCTGACAGCGTTAGTAAGTAGTATATATGTATGTTTTTGTATAATAATGTGTATTATTAGTATGTAGTATATTGATATTATGATATATATGATGTAAGTATATATTAATCCTATTAAATTAACTTTTATAATTATAGTATTATTATTATTTCTATGATTGCACCTATAATTGTTCAAATTTGTCCCTAAGGTTTGGCTGTCAGAGAATGTCTTCGGGCATTAAGTCCGCCTTTGTACTTTGTGCAATAAAGTTTTTTAAATAAATAATTTTTTGTCATTAAAAAGATTATCATCGTCATCATGACAGCCCCAAGACCTAGACCTTAGAATCTTAGACCTCCACTATACAATATAATAATTAATATAACCGATATACTCGTAAGATATTTGTACAATTAAAAAGCAAAGAAATCACGACGATATTATTCAAATTAAAAAAACCCGAAAATGTATTAAATATAACAATAATATTAAACAATATAATAAAAAAACGGGTGCGTCGCGGGACGTAAGTGAAAACTAAACTTGCAGGAATACATAATTATTTTCGTAGTTGGTAAGAATATCTTCCCCTTCCCCGCTGCACTGTTTCGAGAGGAAGAAAAAAAGAGAAAGAAGAAGTGGGAGAGAGCGAGAGAGGCGGCGGTTATACGCACGCGCCTATCCGCTCCTCTTCCCCTTCGGGTACGGACGTACGTTCAACGAAATAGGTCCCCAACCAAGCGCGCGCAATAAAGTTCTCACTTTAATGTTTACAATAGAAAAATAGGACAAAGCACGACGATGGTAATATCAAATAGAAAAGAAAGGAATGCTAAAAAAATTTACAGAATTTTTGACCATGTACAATTTGCATTGATTGTACCGCTCGGAAATAAAAAAGCATTAGCATTAAAATCATCATTTCGTTATTCGACGTCATCAAAAACACAAAGCGGCTGTCAGAGCGAAATAAAGTGAAAAAAGCGCTTAGTGACAAGTCGAACATAGGGCTTATATAAGTTGACTGACTGTAGTAGTTATACTCGTAAATATCTGTTCTCGTAATAAAATCTGTTCGGAATCCAGTCCGCGCCGTCACCCCTCGCCTCTTCGTAATTTAATTTTTAATATACCGACGACATTCCGAACTAGAGGCAACATGTTAGAAAAAAAACTAAGACAAAAGTATTATTTTATTTAGTACCTACTCGTATATTATCATCGCCATCATAATCGTCTGTGTCTGGTGGTCTTCCCTTCCTTGGAAGGTCATTGCAGTGTTAGCACGTGTGTCGGATCCCGCTCCGCACCCTTAGTGCCTGATAGAGCGGGGAGATGGCTTGCACATGCATTACGTCCGTAATCAAGTGCTGCTAAGGGAGCCTGGGACCGAGGCCGAACTCGTAAAATTTATTGTTTTTAAATTGACAGAGGTTTTTGCGTTTTGTCGGCTTTCGGATTGCACATGGGCAAGTAGTCTTAATTCTGACATGCCTGGTAGGGCACTACAGTACGTAGTTAAATTTAAATTATTGTTGTGTAATTCTGTACATATTTTATTTTATAAATCTGATATAGCTAAGTTTCCTTTGCAGATTCCTTTCTCTGTCAGATTAAACATTAACAGGTCACTGGAATATGCTAATCTGCTGGTCTTTTGCTAAAAGCTTACTCTTTTGACCACTTTGGTGCTTAGTTTTCCACTAGAGACGAGAACCATTCAAAATAATCTAATTAATGACGTGTCATAAATGCCTGTCATAGGTTTACATGAATAAAGTTAATTTGACTTTGACTTAGCCTTAGCCACTGCTGGACATGTTTATGTCAGTTATTTTAAATTCAACTCTTTTAAGGCTCACCACTGCACGCGATCTTTGCAACCGTCGTATAACCGTTGTATCAGCGTTCTTTTTTAGATCATCAGTCTATCTGGCGGGGTTATGTCCCACTAGCGTCAAGCCGTAGTCTCCACTCTAGAACTCGTTTGCCCCATTGGTCGTCAGTTCTGCGGTAAACGTGTCCGGCCTATTGCCACTTCAGCTTGGTAATTTTAAAAGTTATGTTAATAACTTTGGTCCTCTGACAAATATCAACGTTATTTTATATAAAAGATTAATACGAAGCATAGTTCGGTTGAGCGACCTTAAACTTGAACGTGGACACTAACAGTGGATCTGTTAGTGTCTGTCTCTGCTCCATACAACATTACATGAAGACTTTTGTCTTCAGACATTGTGGTATGAACGATGAGAGGATGTGCTGGAGTTTCCTGAATGCCGCTCATCCTAGCTGAATGCGTCTGTCGGCTTCTTTGCTGAAGTTGGCTGCGCCTAACTGAATGGTCTGTTCTAGGTAGACTTATTCTCAAACATTTTCGAAAGTGGCGTTTCCCACATGACGATGAACGGAAGAGAAACGGTCGTGATGATACTTCTAACAAAAAAAATTAAAACATTTTACCATAACAACACAACAACTTTTTCTCTTCATAATATTTTATTTCAGAAAACTTGGTCACCTTAGTCGAAAGTTTTGCGGAATCATTCCGGGAGGGTAGAAGAATAATATTGTTTACTTGAGACGCGGCTTTTCCGGGATCGTGACCGGGATCAGAGGTTCCGGGAACAACACCCCTCCATCTCATTCCAGGCCAATTTAGACGACATATTTTTGATAAGTATTCAATATTTTTTCTACTTAAATTATCTTGTTACTATAAAAGCATATATAACTGTGAACACTATTTACCCCAAATCCCCAAATAAGATGTCCTTTACAACAACAATTTGTGCAATCGTTTTATCGTTAGAAATTGACAGAAGAAAGTTAATTTAAAAAAAAAACATTTAGGTGTGTCCTCATTTGTAACACTAAACAAAATAATTAAAAGTAGATAGTTTTTACAACGAACTAACAAATGACAGCGCTCACGACTTGTGCCGTTTAGAGAAACACGTACTACTGAAGTTGCGTTTTGAAATATTCAGTTAGGTTTCCTTTCCTCTCCTGGTCATTACCTGAACCCATACTCCTAACGTACGAAACACAATGTTATAATTCGGATTAAATTCAAATACAGAAAAAATACACTTTCACTGAATATTCTGTATGTATAATTTTGTTATTTTTAATATTTTATTGTTTCTCTTCCCAAATGATGGTTATCATGTACTGCTCCAGATACACCATATATATATACTATAAAATAATCAATATTGTAAAAATTGACGTGTAAAAGTGAAGAATACATCTCTTTTTATCCTATGCCTACTTGCAAAATAAACGAATTGAATTGAAGAGCTAGTAAACAATCTGGATCGCCCTCTCAACTTATGCATTCGCTGTGTACTTGGCTTGCGTGAGATGCAGGTTTCGCAGATCTTGTCTTCCTATACTCTGATCATTATAACTTAAACACCTTCGTATTTAAAAACACAAAATATCTTCGCAATTCGCACGACGCCGTCTCACTGACCATCAGATAAGCTACATCCATTCTCTTTAAACCACCTTTTTTTCCAAATAATTAAATAATTAAATATAAATATTTCCAGACAGGTCACACAGCGCCATCTAGTTTCCGTGGTAAGCTACGAGGCTTGTGTTACGGAAACTAGATGGTTGATAAAGTACATATTATCCTTTTTTTATATACATATTATACATATAAACACCCAGACCGAGACAAATTATACAATGTACAACTTGCCCCCGGTGGGAATCGAACCCACGACCTCCCGAGTTCACGGCAACGTTTGTTACCACTAGACCACGGAGGCGGTCATAATATATTGATAATAGAATCTATTAATCAATAATCTTATATCATTCATTCATCATTACAGCCCCTAGAACACAGCGTCCTAGACCTCCACTGCTGGAGATGGGCTTTCCAGAACATATATCTGGAGAATTTGGCCTACACTCGCTACGTTAGCCAGACGGCTTGGCGAGGATATGATGTCAATTTTTAATGACAATTTATTAACGATTCCACAAGTTGGTATTAGTGGAACTAGGGCCGACGGCTTAACATGCTATCCAAGGCACGGGAACGATGGTGTTGTAAAGCTATGACAAATATCGGGACAAAAATTTTATAAACATATTTGAGATATTTCTTGAGTTTAGTATACGCTAGAGTAAAGTTGACTAAATGTGTACTCGCTTCTATAAAAGCTTGTTTTTTGACCACTTCGATAAGGACATGGTCGTGATGATAATAGATTATTTATTCTGCAAATAAAGTTATCTTTCTTTATTTATTTTTTAAATAGGCACTGTTCAGAGCACACTCCCAGACGTCTGGGCAGATAGTATTCTGCCCACGTCCAAACCACGCATTTTACTATCCATTTCGTAGCAAAATGGTTCTTATTATCAGAGAATAAGATGTAGGCCCAATAGGCTGAAGTATGGGCTCACTACTGCCGTACGCGATAAGACTGAATTTCTTGAAAATTTTAACAATTACTTAAATAAAGTATCATCACGACTATAATTTAAAGAAACCTTCTTAAGCATTGGAAAGTATAATGTAATATATAATGTATTACATTATAATGTTACAGGTCTCCCTGGGACTGTCCCTGAAGGGTCGTCTCTAGAGGACATTTTTTATTTATGGTTTATATTTAAGTAATTATATTTTTTTAGTTTATTTTATATTAAGTTTAGTTTATATTTATTTATTTTTTTTACTTTTTAAGTAGTTTTTAATTAATATATAATTAAACAATAGTATTTTCTACTAAATAAATATTTGTATGCTAGAAATAGCGAAGCTTGTGATATAATTACATATAACAATTTACATCCCTGTACCTACCATGATTCTGACAAATAAATTATTTCATTTCAACTTTTAAAAAAATATATGACCTGTAAAACTGTGAACGAACTGTGGTTAGCTGATCGGTGAAGGCCGTTGTAGAAACTCTATAGCGTATACCACTACATCCTTACGTCCTCCAGGTTACTTGGAATTAAATACATAGTATGTTTCTTACCATATATTAAACAACGTAAAGATATTCTACAATTTAACAATTTTCATGACTTACAAAAATATTAGGTGATATTGACATCTAATAACAACCTTCAAATTTCTTCTTTTAAAAGATTGTACATTCTCACAGCCGTTCTTACTACAGATCCTGTAGCAGTATTTCTAACACAATTACTTTAGTTTGGCAAGTAGAATGGAGAATATCACCAAAGTTAGTGCAGGCGACACTTCATCTGCACACATGCTGCTGATGGGCTGCGGTCTCGCATCTCCTTCCGTACAATATATATACTCGTAGCTTGATCGATCTTATTATATTAGGTAGGTTTATCGTTTAATTTTATATTATTAAAAACTACTTAAAAACTAAAAAAATAATTAAATATAAACTAAACTTAATATAAAATAAACTATTATTTTTTAAGGTTCTCTCTAGAAAGGACCCCTTAGGATAGTCTCAATAGGAGTGGCAGCATTTTACCCTCTGTACAACTAGGCTAATAAGTTTTCAGAAATAATTGCCAGCTTTCCTGTTAGCAGAAACCGCAGCACTTCCCGCGCTTGACGAGGTCGTCTGGATGTGTGATGGGGCTAATTTGTCTACACTTGTCTCATCCAACACCTGCCAAGCTTCCACGGCCCAACAGTCATTCAGGTCTCTTGCCATCGCTCCGCGTAATCCCAGAGGGTTCTAGGAACGCGAGTACTCCAGCAGTGACAAGAGCAGTGATGATGTCGTTGACGTTGAGAACCGCTTTGCGAACAATTCGGCCAGCACTTTTAGCACAAGAAAGCTGATTGTATCCAAGATGCTTGACGGGTTCTTTACACCGAGACTGGTGCGGGTGGACAGTCCGGGGCTCGAGACGAAGGCACACAATAAACTCACAAAAGGTAGGTTAGGTTATATACTCGTAAATTGGAACCATTTAATTGAAAATGCTATTTTTTATCTAACGTCATGGTAAATGTAGATATGGGAAAAGTGTAAACATGCATACATACATATCTTCACGCCAAATTTCTTGCGGGGTACTTTTCAAAAACGTATAAACGGGTATACACACATTATTTAAACAGTTCCTCACAGTGTACAGTGTACACTAGGTATTATATGTAGTGTATATAATATAGTATATAATAGTAATATATGAATAATTAATAAAATTTTGTGTATATATTATATTGTATTGTTAATATTTTATTTATGTAGGTTATATGTATGTATTAGTATGTAATTATTAATAAGTATGTATATGTTATCTGCATTAAAACTCTTCAAGTTTATTTAGTATTGCACCTACCTTATGTACTTACTGCTCTCGTTACCCCAAAGGTTTGACCGTCATAGAATGTCTAGCGGCATTTGTAAGTTTTAATAAATAAATAAAATAAAAAATGTCATAGATTTACAACACCACCATTCCCGTAAGAAGTAGAGCAAGCTAAGCCGTCGTTCCCGGTTCCACTTGTTGTTCCAGTACCAACTTGTGGAATCGTGACAGCTGGAAGAAATAATTGAAGTAGCCTTTGAGGAAACATCTAAGCATACGGCTATAAGAATCTGTATTACTGATTTTTTTATTGTAATTTAAAAATATCAAGTACAATAGTACCTTAGCAAATACTAGGTCAAACACTAAAGCTATACACATTATAGATAGATAGATATCTTTATTGCACAGAAAATAATACATTTTACAGTACATAGGCAACCTAAATGTATAGATAACATTTTTATTGTAAATCCGCTAACGAAATCCAATAAATCCGGTGTCAGGCGATGTGATAGGAGATTGTGGTGTCGAACCGGCTTACTTCTGGTCCTCAGCCGCGATTACGATGTTCAATCTACGGACATGGATAAAACCCTTTCCTATCTAATCCTCCAATATATATTTATCTGTCCTTTAAACATTGAGCTGTCAAGCGGAGGGACGCCTCACTACGTTCGAGGAATATTTTTTTTTTGTACTAGCACGGCAATCAGGTTGCAGGTCCATAAATATTAGCAACTGGTATCAGACGCTCAGTCATATCAGTACCTAACACTATGCCGGCTTGACTGGGCATGACGGTAATTCTAGCCTGATCCCGAAACGTATGAATACACTTTACTGGGTTAATCGGCACGTACGGTGGATACTTCCCCGCCTCGGCAGACTGGGCATTTTTTTTTTCCAGTAAGGTCGCACAGCGCCCTCTAATTTCCGTGGTAAGCTACGAGGCTTGTGTTACGGAAACTAGATGGTAATAAACTACATATTATACTTTTTTTTTTGTAAATAAACAAATTATACATATAAACACCAAGACCGAGACAAATTATACAATGTACAACTTGCCCCCGGTGGGAATCGAACCCACGACCTCCCGAGTTTCACGGCAACGTTTGTTACCACTAGACCACGGAGGCGGTCAAATTACCACATCAGTCCGCCTACCACCTATAAAAATCTTATTATTAAATAGTTAAATTAGAGAGTGAAAATTTAATAATTGTATAATATTAATCCTCTAGATATATGTTCTGGAAGGCCCATCTCCAGCAGTGGAGGTCTAGGACGCTGTGTTCTAGGGGCTGTAATGAATGAATAATATTATTAAAGAGACTTATAGATGTTTAAATCTGCTAGAGCGTGTAGTAAATCTGTCAAAATTATTTTTTAGAATACGGGAACGCAATCTTCAATGTTGCCAGAAAAAAAATGTCTTACTGGAAATATTTAAAATGGTGGTAACATTTATGTCTTTCGAGGTTTGGTGAGTTTACAACTTACACCCGTATTAGACGTTTCCTCAACGCCTCCTCCACTCAACATTGCCTTCCAGCTGTCAAACGATAATTAAGTTTTTGTAATAGTTATGATGAAAGTTAAAAATAGAGCCGATCGATAGTTTTATTTTGAAGGTCAGTCGTAAGTTGGTACATTAGAAGTTATTTTAAATTTTAGTCGTCTCAATTACAAAGACTTAATTTTCGTTTGACAGCTGGAAGGAAATGTTGAGTGGAGGAGCTTTTGAGGTGATCTCTTAGAATACCGATTTTGAGAATCCATTGAGGGAAAGTGTTACGTGTACCAGATTGTATGTAGATTAACACAAACACACAATGTGTATTAAAGATATAAAACCAGGGGTTTATTAAAAACGCGTCTCTATATTTCGCAACTTGTAGATGTATTTGATTGTACATTTTTTTGAGAATAGAGAGGAGTGAGTCGGTGCGTGAAAACCCCGGCCATCTCAATAATGCGATACATCCCTAACATTTAATTAACACAAATACCTCCCCTATTCTTGTGCAAGACCATATCGACCTTTAAAGTCAAACTTGAGTCTAAGATGTTTTCTCAACGACTTCTTAACTCAACCATTCCTTCCAGCTCTCAAACGGGTTCCTCAAGGGATCCTTAAAATCAGTATTCATAGTTGTAAACTGTCTAAACATCAAAAGGCATATTTTCATTACAGCCCCTAGAACACATCGTCCTAGACCTTTACTGTTGGAGATAGGCCTTCCAGAACAAATTCAAATTAAAATAATTTTATTTCAGATATACTTAATCCATATTTTTATATTTAACATATTCATATTATTTTACATTATATTTATTATTATATAATTAATTATAATTATTATTATCTTCCTAATTATCTATAAATAAACTTAACCTAACTTTCCACCAGTACTGCAGTCCAGTGTTGCGCAAAAGACCCCCCCACACTGCCTGCAACCACCCTCAGGATGCTATTGGGATTCCCGCATACCCGCGCCATCAGGGATGATACTTTCTTACGCATGATGACGGAGATGCCATCTGTGCTCATCTCAGCGAACATCCCGGAGGCAATACAGAATCTCGAGAGTCCCATTAGCATCCTAAAAGCTTTATTATATTAAACGCGAAGAGTGTTGTAGGCCTTCTGCGTGTAGCAAACCCATAGGCCGCTCGTGTAAAATGATTGACTTAATGCCTTAAAAAGCGTGATCTTTACTGGCACCGTACAGCGAGCAAACCTACGGGCCAGCATGTTGCTCCTGACCGCCAACGCCCTGCGCTCCCTTTCTATATCCGCATCGTCAGTCAGACACTCATATATTTGGATAATTTGGTCTACACTTGCCACGCGTTGGCCTGACGGCTTGGCGAGGACCTTTGTAGGATTTTGAGGATAACTTTTTTACAACCGAACTACCACCATTCCTTACAAAAGTATATAAAATTCAAATTCATAACTAAACTCAATAGGTATATACTCGAAAAATAATGTATCATACAATGTATCCTTCAAACACACCTGCTCTATCCTCACATCCTCACCATCGCTTTCTCTTACAGCTTTATTGTTGAAATTTGTATTTTAGTTTTTAGCCAGTTCGCAACTTGTTAGCATACTATATATACATATATTCACGCTAGATCCCTTGCGGGGTAGGCAAAAACAATTGAGCGCGATCATACGACACCTCTTTCGCTTTGTCGACATTCATCAACCTCTTCATACATGGCCTTTTGATACGAAGGCTTTATAATGCACCTTCAGCCAGTGTTTTATTTATTTGGTTGTGATATGTCACTCTCGGTGTGCCAGGGCCTCTTATACCCACAACTTCCGCAATATATATCCTGATTCGTCAATCTTTCTTTGCTCATGCTTTCAACATGCCCGAACCATCGTACGTAGCATACCTTTCCTTATTTTTATCCCTATGCTTTCTTTCATACCTACCCTTTCCCGTATTACGACGGCTTCTTAGCTTTAGTCATTCTTCAGATTTTGATGACATATACATATCTTCACGCCAAATCCCTTGCGGCGTAGGCAGAGACAATTGAGCGCCACTTGTTACGGTCACGACATACCTCTTCCGCTTCTTCGACATTTATCAACCTCTTCATACATGCCCATTTGTTTCGATGGCTTTTCAACGCACCTTCAGCTATTGTTTTATTAATTTGGTTGTAATATGTGAGTCTAGGTCTGCCAGGGCCTCTTTTACCCACAACTTTCGCATTATATATCTGGTTCGTCAATCTCTCTTCATTCATCCTTTCAACATGCCCGAACCATCGTAGCATGCCTTTCCTTATTTTGATGAGCGGTATTAATTATTATATTATTAGCGGTAAGCTTTACCAACACGTCGTATTAGAAGCTCTGAGATCTTCACATTGTTTCTCGCATTCACGCGATTCGGAAGATGCTTGAGTGTAGAAATCATATTATTTACAATAAAGTCAGAAGGCGCGGTGGTGGCTCGGTTGTAAGAACGCGTTCCTTATATCCTACAAAGGTCGGTTCAAACCCACCCGGCATGTACCAATGAGAAATACACTTTTCTTACGTACATTTGTCAAAGATTTACAACACCACCGTTCCCGTGCCTCGGAGAGCACGTTAAGCTGCCGGTTCCACTAATACCAACTTGTGGCATCTTTAATAAATTGTCATTAAAAAATTGACATCATATCCTCGCGAAGCCGTCTGGCCAGCGTGGAGTGGCAAGAGTGGAGTTCTAGGACGCTGTGTTCTGGGGCTGTAATAAAAGTCAATTAAATTATAATAATCCGCATATCGAACTGTCAGTGTTACCTACTCGTATGTTACAAATCTAATTTATGTCGAAGGCAATTTTCCAGTTCAGGAATAGGTCTTCCCCCTCGCATTCCATTACTTCTCTCCCTCTCTTCTCCCTTCGCTCCCCTTTTAGTAAATCCAATGAATACCTTTAAGTAACTTTTTCACACATTTCGATATAATTTAATCTTACAAGTCTGCTTACTGGAAATACACTTTTCTTGCGTACATTTGTTACAGATTATAACACAACCGTTACCGTAAGGAGAATATCACGTTAACCCGTCGGTCCCGCTTCAACTAATACCAACTTGTTGGATAGTAAGAAATTGTGTTGATGTGTATTTTAAAATTACAGCAGAAACTGCCACATAATGTGCATTAGAGTATATAATAAAATTCCTAGAGAGATACGAGAGTTACCCATAAAACGTTTTACTATTGAGTTACAGAAATTTTTTACTCAATAAAATATTTTTTAGCATGTAAATTTTGACATTAACATTGTATTCCAATAAATTGACAAGAACAATATTAAATATAAACTATTATTTATCTATTTAAAACTTTATTGCACATAAATATACAAAGGCGTGACATAATGTCGCTTGACATTCTCTGCCTGTCAGACCTTCGGGACAACAAGAACATTCATGTGAGGTAGGTGCAATATATCAATTAAAATTAAATATATTAAAAATATACGTCTATAGAATATTATTTATTGCTTATAATAAATATTTAATAATAAAATTACATACGAATTCATACATACATACATATATAAACTACATAAATAAATAAATAAATATTTCCAGACAGGTCACACAGCGCCATCTAGTTTCCGTGGTAAGCTACGAGGCTTGTGTTACGGAAACTAGATGGTTGATAAACTACATATTATACATATAAACACCCAGACCGAGACAAATTATACAATGTACAACTTGCCCCCGGTGGGAATCGAACCCACGACCTCCCGAGTTCACGGCAACGTTTGTTACCACTAGACCACGGAGGCGGTTATATATAAGTTATACTATTTATATACTACATAAACATAAATTAGGTACTACGTACTATATACAAATAAATATTGTAAATAAATATCTATTGACATAAGCATATTGTATGCCCATAATATAGGCAGGTTGCATCATCATGATATTTTTTTTTTTTTTTTATATCGAGACAGGTCACACAGCGCCATCTAGTTTCCGTGGTAAGCTACGAGGCTTACATGTACATACAACTGTAATTAGAATAAGCAATCTATACAATAAAGAATTTTGAAATTTGAATTACTATGAAGAAGCCGACTGCAATGTTTTATGTAATAGAAAAAAACAATGTTTTCCTTGTAACAATAATTATAGCAAGACTAACCCTTCGTTCCGATACGCGATAATAATAACCTAAGCACGCTTAAAGGTGTTCCGAGACACGCTAACTGTTTTGCCAAAGCTATGTGACGTCACAAATGACATCATTTCTCGCGCTTAGACTGCTCACGATATCGAGGTAGATCGCTCTGAGCGCTGTCAGTTTTTTGTCATAATGTCCCGCGCCATTTTCAAGTTAATTTAATATTAGGTTTTCTTTCAAATTATTTAATATTGGAATTCGTTTATACTGTCTCTATATTATTTCTTAAACAAATCTATAAATATTATTTAAGTAGGAAGTGAAAAAAAAATGTCTGTAACACGGCAAGTTATTTTAAATTACCAAAATAAGTTAATAATATTAAACTTTACACATATAAAGATGAATAAACCGAGAGATGTATGTTTGTTATTATTGATACTCAAAGATGTCGATCCGCAATTTATCTTGCATACATTTAAAAAAAAACTTACATTTTATGAATGAAAATGTGATTTAGACCGTTCCGAATTGATATCACGCTCTGAGCATCCAAATCGCGACATTTGATTCGGAACGGGGCGACGGTCAGTGTCATATTCGTTCTAAGCGCTCTGAGCGCGATTCGGAATGTGGAGTATATAGGTACGTACAAATGCGAGTATTAGAAGAAAGAATTGAATTTACAACGCATCGTTTTTATTAAACAAACTGTTACAGCCAGTAATATATAACAGAACCCTTCGCTAAACAGAGTGGCACGCGCCGCTTACTTAAATAATTAAAATAAATAAATTAAGATGAACGATAAACAGCTTATCTGGCGCCCTTCCTTTAATGAAACTTGTCTTAAATGCTGTTAATATTTCAACCGGATTGGCTTTTCATTCAAATATACAGGGTGCGCCAGAGAAACTTACTTATTTGAAAGGTCATTAAAAACAAAAGTACTTCAGTTATTGTTTTAATTTTTATTTTATTTTAGAATACAATATCCCAATTTTTTTTTATACAGACTTAAAAATGACATCGGATTGATTGACCAGGGTTTTCAAATAACCCCATAAAAGAACAAGACTTATCTCTCTCAGAGGCGATCTCACATGGCCGGCTCGCTCTCCAGATTTGGCTTCATGCGATTTCTTTTTATGGGGTTATTTGAAATCCCTGGTTTATGTCGATCGGCCACGGACAATAGCTCACCTTAAAAACAACATTCGCGACGCCATTGCCAGCATACCGATTGATATGCTGCAAAGAGTGTACACTAACTTCAGAAATCGACTTAATCAGTGTATGCGCAATGGGGGTCGCCATTTAACCGATGTAATTTTCAAGTCTATATAAAAAAAATATTGGGATATTGTATTCTAAAATAAAATAAAAATTAAAACAATAACTGAAGTACTTTTGTTTTTAATGACCTTTCAAATAAGTAAGTTTCTCTGGCGCACCCTGTACGTTAGGTGAACAAATATTCCACTTATAAACACATATTTATTTAAGAATGTTTGTTGCTCTTTTATACAAAAATTACTGTACGTATCCTCTCCAGGTGGGGGAACTGAACAAAGAATACAGTCCCATGACGGTTTGTCCTCGGAGGGATCATCGCTGACTATCTCGTCAATCGGTGTGTCGCGGGCGGTAGGCCTGTGAAAGCCATTTTGTGTGGACGGACACCCTGGAGACTATAGATATGACCTCCAGGTTTTCCTAGCGCTACTGATCCAGATAGTTGTGTTGACTTGTTCATATAATTCTATTATTTTTGTTTAGATTATACTGTTTGTATCTGTAAGTACTTGCGATATTCATTTTTGTTGTTTTCTGTGGTTTACTGTTTTGTCATGCCTATATATTTTTTTAAATTGTTTACCTACTTAGTTTTTGTGTTTTTAGTAAACGATGTTACCTACCTTTTGAATGCAATGCTGGTCTGTAAGTAACATGTTCACTAAACTAATAAGATACCTTCTAGATTGTATATTGTATAAGATTTTGTAAACATGTTGTTGACATGCTTAATTAAATAAATAAATAGTCCTGCACAGGGTGGAACTCCTGCGTGCACTTTGGCATGAACTTCATGCCTTTGCCTGCAGCCCTCGTGTTGGGAGGAAACCCAAGACGCTGGTGCAGCACCTTAAAGTGAACCGTCCACTGGGGTAGGGTATCCACAAGAATAGGTGGTATTTCTTTCCCGTCGGTGGCCACTGTGGTAGCTTGAGCGACAGGGGAGACCGGCCGGAGGAGGCACTTTCGTAATCAGAATAGGTCTAGTGCCCACGTGCGTTCCGGGCCAAAACCGTACTCACACAAGATCTGGGTAACGTAAGTAAGAGAAATGCCCAGACTTTTACGTTAGGTCAATTTACAGAAGCAATATTTGTGGTCCCAAGAGGTGGGTGCAATAATTCATTTCGGCACGACGTTTATGGCACACGTACCAACTTCATAATAAAACATACTTGCTGAAATTACGTTCCGCCATCCGGACGATATGTGTGTGGAAAATTATGACACTTGTTATTTTTATGTTGGCTACGTTTTATTGTGTACAGTCAACATCACAAGCTTACGGTATTATACGTGTACCGTATGGCATTCATTATGACAAAATTATAATAATTAAATAACGTTTATTGGATCATAATCAAATGATTTCAGTTCGTAAGCACCGACTTATAGAAAAACTTTTTTTAAAATTATTTTTAACACAATAAAACTTTTATTTAATGACTATCACAAATGCCAGTAATAGGTTTACGTGAATAAAGATATTATGAATATGGCTTTGCCTGCAAAGAGTCCTATATTTTAGTCATTCATATAGCCCGAAAAAGGTCCGGCAATCTGAACATAACGGGCAAAATTCAAGACAAGAGAACCCATGGCCGGAGACCGACACGCCTGGTCTGAAATTAAAGACATTACTATAGGTAGGTACTTTAAAAGGTTTTGAAAAAGCTAGGCTGCCGCTGAGAAATAATGAAAACCAAAAACCATCGTTTTATATTAGCATACATTTACGTAATTGGTCTATCTTATCTCTGGTATAAAAGTCTCCCTTCTCGTCTGTAATTAATATTACGAATGACCTAATCAAAAAGGCCGGGCCTAATCATAAATATATTTAGGATTGGCAGCTAAAAAGTTTTAAACCTATTTATTGTATTCAAAATTAATAAAAAAATTGTTTTTTATTTATTTAATAATTCGTGGGAAAATTTACAGCCTTTACAATGTTATGTATACAAAAAATATCTAATCTTAAAGCCTTACAATGTTTCACTGTTAGCTATAATGAAAAAAAAAATAAGCAAAGAAATCAGTACAATAACAATGAGATATGAAATAACAATTGCATTTGTATACTGATCCCGTTTTACAACTTAAGAATCATACAATAACTATCATACAATTATACAATTTTAATGTAGTTCCCTCTATTTCAATACTCTCACTCATAATTATTAAACCCGGTCAAATAATTATTCGCTGTCTTTGCCTTTGAAATGTTTGTTTACGGCCGCCTTATTTTCATCGTCACTTGAAAATCTCCCATCTCGTTCTTTTTCAAATCCGTAATAAGGAAATAGTCGTTAGGAGTAAGGTCTAGCTAGACTGTAGGGTGGGTGGAACATTCTAGAAATTGACATTTGGAAATTTTTTTTCGTTATTTGGGTTTTAGTTTCGCTATTCGATTATAGATGGCGCTTTTATAAATGAACACTATTACTATGTTTGAGTTGTCGCTTTAAGCGTTTTTTTTTTTTATTTCGTTTTAAAAGTAGTTAGACTTGGCGTTGCTCTATCGAGCTTTTTTTCAAGTTGAACACAACATATAAAGCCTTAAAACACTAATCATAGCATTAAGATTGGCTCCAATTATTGCTCAGTCGACCATTACACAAAAAAGTTTCTTTAACTTATTAATTATAATTTATAATTAATTAACTCTTGGGAATAATTGCTATTTTAAAACGCGTTATCCTAGTAGAATAATTATTCCAGCTCATAAAAGTACTCAATATAGCCGAAATTGTTATGCAATGGCGACAAAGATATTTAATAAGCTTCCAGTTACTATAAGGGAGCTGCCACTAAAACTGTTCAAATTAAGAGTCAAACAAATGCTGGTTAATAAATGTTTTTATTCGACAAAAGAATACCTAGACACTAAGCTCGACAAAGTCATGTGACTAAATATTTGTATGCTACAAATAGCGAATCATGTGATATAATTACATATAATAATTTACATCCCTGTACCTACCATGTTTCTGACAAATAAATTATTTCATTTCATTTCATTTCATTTCATTTCATTTCATTTTTATAATCCGAAAAGGACAGCCATAAGGTTTATTAATGCCATGCCAACCCCGTTCGTTCTCCAGATATATGTTTTGGAAGGCACATCTCCAACAGTGGATGTCTAGGACGCTGTGTTCTAGGGGCTGAAACAAGATCATTGTATAGGATAACTAACGACTAATAAACTCATAAAGAAAAAGAAATGTTAACATAAAGGGTCAATTAAAAGTTACCACAAATAGACTACAAAAATATAGAAAAAGTAAAGTATCATCACAACCGTTTCCCTTTCAGGGTGGTCAGTATCCACGCTTATAAAGAAGCGGATTCACAATTAGCCAACTTTACTATAGGCCAAGTTGCAAGGCAAGCTCGTCGATGTCTCCAGCGTACCAAACTCGGGAAATATCACAAATAAATTAAATATTAATTAAATGTATTTATTTACATTAATAAATATTTTTGTGTCCCGACCAGAAATCGAACCCGGTACCTCCGTCTACCGAGTCTAAATCCACAGACTTAACCGCTAGACCACGGAGACAGTCGAATTAAGATTAATAGAATTAAGTTAAATAAAGTATTTGTAAAAAATAAACAAATATAAAAACTAAAAAGGTAATTAAAACGAGTGCCTCCAAACACATTGCTAAGGCATATGGCCAGTACAAAAAGATCTCGTCAAGTAGCTACGAGCAATCGATGGCTTCACGGTAAATAAATCAAGCTCTGAACAGTTACCATTAAAGTAATTACATGGCCTATTAAGATATATTACGTCAGACTTGGCTGTATGGGCTAGACCCTTTGCCTTCCCTATTATCTCATTCATCATCCATCGGGCGAATAGAACAAAAAAACAAAAAAATAAAAGAGTTCTTCGCGCCATTTTGCGTGGACATGTCAAGTGTAAGTTTTTGTTTTGTAAATTAATTTACTGTGGATATTATTGACCAAAAGTGGTGTTGTTTTGTTTAATAATGTGCTGCAATATGAATAATTATGGAAAACGATAAATTGGACTTTAAATATGGGGCACAAGTTGCAGTTTATTTTTTTGCGGTTTTCCCGCGCTGTCAACTCCCATATTTTACACGACGTGTTTGAGCTATGGTGCCGCGAGTGACTCCAAGAAAAGCATCATATTCTGCAGCATCCGGAATTTGACTATGACCTCATTAACTCATAAAAAGAAAGATATATTACGTCAGACTTGGCTGTACCCTTTGCCTTCCCTATCACCTCATTCATCATCCATCGGGAGAAGAGAACCAAAAAAAAACAAAAATAAAGAAGAAACAAATATATCTTACTACAAATATAGCTCGGCATTTTAATTTTGGTGATCCAATAAGTTCTACTGAAATCTTGCATTAAGTCAAAGATTACAAGGGACCGGCTGTATCATTGAAATTCTAATTTCTTCTAGGTAATAACAAAAATCTCCTGAATAAATTTGAAGTTTTATCTAAATTAATGTTCCAACATTATTATTAATTGTGTTTTTACAAAGTATTATTGCAAGTTGTAAGCAATTTTATGGGCGACATGCTTGTGTCTCTCACACTTAGCTGCTTTTCTCTCACACACGATGTACTGCTACCCGAACGGTGAATCCATAGATTACTAAAAACGAGGTTAAATATTAGATAGAGTGAGCATAATGTTTGTTACATAATTTAACTCCGTACAATCGTACTCCGTGGATTTGGACTCGGAGGTACCGAGTTCGATTCCTGGTCGGGACACAATAATTTAATTAGTTTATTGGTGACATTTCTCGAGTTTGGTAAGCTAGCAACATCGACG
Source organism: Tinea semifulvella (assembly GCA_910589645.1). NCBI lineage: Eukaryota > Metazoa > Arthropoda > Insecta > Lepidoptera > Tineidae > Tinea > Tinea semifulvella. The sequence goes on along the minus strand of OU342615.1, from coordinate 997,155 downwards.
AGCACCTATAGTAAAGTTGGCTAAATAAAATGTGAATCTTTCTAGTCTAAATCCACGAGCTTAACCGCTTGACCACGGAGGCAGTTATATATTTTTATTATTAATTAAATCTACGGCCTCTGAGCATTTTATACAGAACACAGTGACGGATTTATCATAAGGCCCGGTAACCCCGGGCCTAGGGCGACCAGTTTTAGGGGCGGCCATTGGTGTTAAAAAAAGATTATTATAGTGTATTTATGACGGGCACTGCATGGTGCAATCACCGCATCGTATAACAATAATATTCCTTAAATCGCTTACGTACATTTTATGTATAAAATATAAATAATTATGTAACATATGGTACCTATATAATCTAATTAGATATCCGAATATTTATCTCGTAATTAAGTGTTAAAAGTTGATAACACTCGTGTATAAATAAATAAATATTTCTAGACAGGTCACACAGCGCCATCTAATTTCCGTGGTAAGCTACGAGGCTTGTGTTACGGAAACTAGATGGTTTATAAACTACATATTATACTTTTTTTTTTGTAAATATATACATATTATACATATAAACACCCAGACCGAGACAAATTATACAATGTACAACTTGTCCCCGGTGGGAATCAAACCCACGACCTCCCGAGTTCAAGGCAACGTTTGTTACCACTAGACCACGGAGGCGGTCATAGTTTGGCGGTGTATAGTTTTTTATATTACATACATAAGTTTTTTATATTTTTTATTTAGTTTTTAAGTGACAACGCCCTTTTACAGCTGCTTATCTTACATAGTGTAAGTAATATTTATTAATATATTTTGTGACATTTACTGACATCTAATTTAATATTTTTTACTTAGTATAGTAACTGACAAAGCTCTTTATTCATAGCATAGCAGCATCTACATTTAGGGAGTATAAATTTACATAGTTTTAATTTGGTAATGACGATGGCTGCTCTTTGCACTAATGGTCGATCTTTCGCTATCCTTCCATGATATGTAAACTGTTAATTGTATAACTGACAAAACCAAGTGTACGTTATGTATCTTATGATGAATAAATGAATTGAATTGAATAAAAGTTATCACAACCAAGTGTTGGCATACAATTTGGCAGAGTACGTTAGAACAAATAACTAGTTGTACCAACTTGAAGCGAATATAGCTACGCAAAAGAAAATAAAGCATCAAAATTTTTTTTTTTTTTTGGTTCTCTTCTCCCGATGGTTGATGAATGAGATGATAGGGAAGGCAAAGGGTCTAGCCCATACAGCCAAGTCTGACGTAATATATCTTTCTTTTTAATGAGTTAATGAGGTTATCATCAAATTCCAGATGCTGCAGAATTTGATGCTTTTCTTGGAGTTTTCGCGGCACCATAGCTCAAACACGTCGGGTCAAAAATATGGGAGTTGACAGCGCGGGAAAACCGCAAAAAATAAACTGCAACTTGTGCCCCATATTTAAAGTCCAATTATCGTTTTCCATAATTATTCACATTGTAGCACATTATTAAACAAAACAACACCACTTTTGACCAATAATATCCACAGTAAATTAATTTACAAAACAAAAACTTGCACTTGACATGTTCACGCAAAATGGCGCGAAGAACTCTTTTCAAAATTCAAAATTATGACGGGTGTCAAATTGGTTTTGACAATTATTGATATAGGATTCTTTGTTAAAGTTATGTTATTATTTAATTAAAAAATATTTATTTACAAATATCCGCAGTATCATTTATTTAAAAGCTAACACGTTTTAAACTTAAGTAACTTATTCTTGCGAAATAAAACATTTCATTTCTAAATCGATTTATTTATTTTATTTTATTATGGCACAAACAGTCATTACAAATGAAGTTATATAATTTAAAAATAAAACATAAAAGAAGACCTTTAGGGCCAATACTTAAACATATTGTAAGTTGGCAATAAAATAAATTCATTATGTAATCAATAAAATATGCAAATGCCTGAAAAAGCCAAGTGGAAACTTAAAATGCTGAGCATTTGCAATTATTCTTGGCAATTAGATGCAGTTGATGTAAATCTGGCGGATATCCAACCTGGAGCTTTTGGCGGGAAAACTAGGCCAGCCAGCGAAGCCTGCCAAGATCATAGTCGTAGATCTATAAACAAGGTCAAATTGTTAAACCTATATGAGTAGAAGGCTGTTATTTGTAGTTGCAAATCTAGAAAATAAAATAAAATAGCTTCTGCCATCCTATAAAGGCGGTGTTCAACTTCATGCTTTGGTACTTTAAACCAATCCAAACAGCTGTTCATCTTACACAAAGCGAAGTACAGTGTTACAATGCTACGTGAACTAAATTGTATCTGTCTTCTTTTTTGTAAAGTATTATTTAGCAATCGATTTGAAAGCCGGTAGGGACATTTTTATAAACAATAGTGGGGCGCCCCCTCCCTTTTTCTCCGATTCCGTCCATTTTAGGTTATGAGGTACTAGGTATACAACAAACCTATACCAAAAGTCATCCGGAAACTTTTATCAGACTGAAATTACGCACAATTGCCTTACTTATAGGTACGTTCGTAGTCCGTAATTTTATTTCCTATAAAGTTAATAAGACTTTTCTCAAAGTGCACTCAGAAAATCTTTAATACTGTGCGAGCGAGAGGGAAGACCAGGCTATAAACCCTCTTAAATAATCATGAGGTTGACCAGAAAGTTGCTGTTTTGGCGAACGTACGCTATTTGTCCAACCACGCAGAGAGAAGATCCAGGAGGTCCTGCTTCTTATCAGCAGCCTCATAATGTCTTGGAGAAGAGCTGAAGGCACTGTCGTCCGCAAACTGTTTAAGCATGACGACTCTGAAGTCCTGGCAAAGGACAGGTAGGATCTCTCCTTTTCCAGGACTTCATAGAGGGTTGACCATACGCCGCTACAACTACACTGGCTCATCTATTGCTTAGTAGAATTATTATTATTTAAAACTGATCTATTATCAACTAGGTATATCTATATAAAATGAAATGAAATGAAATATTGATTTGCAGGAAACATGGTAACAAACAATATTAGGTCTTATTAATATTGAATGGGTCACATATTTCGCCATAAGCATGCAAAAATCTACAACAACTGTTATAGAAGTAAAGTTACTAAAAAACTCAGCGTTGCTTCTTTAGTAATTTTACTTCACAAAAACATTGTGTTGCTTAAAATAAACATAGTATTCCTCCAACATTCCTGAACTAGCCACGCATGCAGTACTCTGCAGAATCTTTTATAAGGCATCTCTGTCCATACCTTTGGCAATAATTTTGCTAGTGGACGTTGGGGTTAACATACATCTCATATGAGAAATCCAACCCATGATCTCATATTGTTTGATCTCGTTGCATCTATTAATACCGTCTAAAAGTCATTACTAAAGGTTTGGCTGAGAGTTTTTTTCATTCATTACAACCCCTAGAATACCACTGCTGGAGATGGGTCTTTCAGAACATATATCTAGAGAATTTGGCCTACACTCGCCACGCTGACCAGAAGGCTTGGCGAGGATAGGATGTCATTTTTTTATAACAATTTATTAACGATTCCACAAGTTGGTATTAGTGGAACCGGGACCGACGGCTGAATGTGCTCTCTGAGGTACGGGAACAGTGGTGTTGTAAATCTATGACTGCAGTACGTAAGAAAAGTGTATTTCTCATTGGTACATGCCGGGTGGGTTTGAACCGACCTTTGTAGGATTTAAGGAACGCGGCATTAAGCCCACCTTTGCACATAGTGCAATTAAGTTTTTAAATGAAGTCTTCGTCCTTGCCTCTTTGTTTTAATCGAAAGTGTAGCGTAGAAAAATTAATCGAAGGTGAAGCGTAGGAAAATTTATCGAAGGTGTAGCGTAGGAAAATTAATCGAAGGTGTAGCGTAGGAAAATTAATCGAAGGTGTAGCGTAGGAAAATTAATCGAAGGTGTAGCGTAGGAAAATTAATCGAAGGTGTAGCGTAGGAAAATTTATCGAAGGTGTAGCGTAGGAAAATTAATCGAAGGTTTAGCGTAGGAAAATTAAAAACTTTTCAACCTAACTAATATTTTAATAAGTTTACATTAGTAAATGTCACATAATATCAATTAAGTGTTCGGCCTATTTGAGGAACTGTTGTAGGGACAAAAAATATGGATTTTTTGCAATAATTAAACATTCGTAATATTTAAACATACCTTTATTAAACATTCAGATTAACATAATTTATTGTTCTTACACGATTGTTGTAATTTTAACACATATTAGAGTAACAGTTAAAAATGTTAAATTCTTAAAGAAAATTAGAAGATACGGCACGTGCTATATTGTTCACTACAAAATTTGGAACAGATATGACAACCACACGCAAAGTAACACCTACAGCTGTGTTAAAACTTTATCTAGCATTAGGTTTTGTAGTAAAAAGTGAGATGTCTATATGTCAATATAATGCATAACCATTGTAGATTATTCACTGCAATTAATAATCTACAATGGCTATGCAGTTTTTAATTAGCTGCATCACCGATGTCGTTAACAAATGATATAGTATTTGTCACAGCTAGACAGAATGCATAGATCTTCATAGACCGCATGCGTGTGGCGTCCTTACGGCTTGATAGATAGCTAGCTTACTACTGACTTGCTTGCTCAAGTGCGTCAGTTAGACGAGTTTGCTCGTCCACCCGTGATGACTTCGTACCGTATCTTCCCCTTTATTTTAATCTAAGGTTACAAAACTATACATAAAGAACAATGGCAAGCGCCCATACCTACATGAATTTACCTAACCTAAATTTACAACGTCTTTACATCAAATGAACGAGATGATAGGGAAGGCAAAGGGTCTAGCCCATACAGCCAAGTCTGACTTAATATATCTTTTTTTTTAATGAGTTAATGAGGTCATCATCAAAATCCAGATGCTGCAGAATTTGATGCTTTTCTTGGAGTCACTCGCGGCACCATAGCTCAAACACGTCGGGTAAAATATGGGAGTTGACAGCGCGGGAAAACTAATAAACTGCAACTTGTGCCCCATATTGAAAGTACAATTTATCGTTTTCAATAATTATTTACATTGTAGCACATTATTAAACAAAACAACACAACTTTTGACCAATAATATCCACAGTAATTTACAAAACAAAAACTTACACTTGACATGTCCACGCAAAATGGCGCGAAGAACTCTTTTCTTTACTTTAAATAAAAAAGGCATTTGTTATTAGTGCCGAAATGAGGCAAAAATAACAAATGTTATACTTGCTTAATAAAAAAAAAGTAAAATTCTTCTGAGGCTCTTCGAGATAATATTATGAAAATCATTACCGATTAACGAGACAAAGGTTATTTAATTTATCAGATAATATCGCCATTGTTCTTTATTTATAAGTCTACAGAAAAACAAAAATCTGACAAAGAAAAATATCAAACAACTGAGACATATTTTTGGTCATCTTTGGGCACAACTGGGAATTACCTTTCAAAGCCTCGAACAACCGCCAGTTACCGAAAAGATTATTTAATTGGCAAATATAAGAATGTCACAAGCTAACCAATCATGTCACGTGTTAAACGTTAAATCAATTGCCTTCCGATATACAGACCCCTCGTTCCGAGACACGATAATAGTAACCTAAGCACGCTTAAAGGTGTTCCGAGACGTGTAGAAACTGTTTTGCCAAAGCTATGTGACGTCACAAATAACATTATTCCTCGCGTTTAGACTGCTCACGATATCGAAGTAGATCGCTCTGAGCGCTGTCAGTTTTTTGTCATTATGTCCCGCGCCATTTTCAAGTTTATTTAATATTAGGTTTTATTTTATATTATTTAATATTTTAATTTGTTTATACTGTTTGTATATTTCTTCTAAAACAAATCTATAATTAATATTTAGGAAGTGAAAAAAAAATGTCTGTAACACGGCAAGTTATTTTAAAAGACCAAAATAAGTTAATAATATTAAACTTTACACATATAAGGATGAATAAACCGAGAAATGTATGTTTGTTGGTATTCTGAACTCAAAGATGTGGAATCCGCAATTTAACTTCTATACATTTAAAAAAAAAAATAACATTTTATGAATGAAAATGTGCTTTAGACCATTCCGAATTGATATCACGCTCTGAGCATCCAAATCGCGATATTTGATTCGGAACGACGCGGCGACGGTCAGTGTCATATTCGTTCAAAGCGCTCTGAGCACGATTCGGAATGGAGAAGATGCTGAAGATTATGACGTCATATTACATAGGTACCTATTAACATTCTCAAATCAGCAATCCTTTTGTAAACCGCGGTTCTATATCTCTATAACAATAATTACTAAAATACAAACACAATATCAAAAATGTTATTTAGACAACTTTATTAAAACTATACAAACTATCAAAAATATGTCAAAAACTTTTTTATAATAAAATACGCTGATAAATTATTTAAATGTTGAAGTAATTGGCCAAAACTGTTCCAAACTAAATTAATAGAAACCTAATTAAATGTTGGAAGAAACTAAACTGCTTGAAGCTATTTAGGTGTTGAAGTAATTGGCCAGAACTATTCCAAACTAAAGTAATAGAAACAAATTTGTTTCAAACAATTTAGATGTTAAAGTAACTGAAAAAAAAACAGTTCGAAACTATTTAGGTGTTCAAGTAATTTTAAAAACAAAATCTAAACTGAACTAATTAAAACAAAATTATTCCTAACTACTTAAATTAACTATTAAAGTAAATATTAAAGCAACTGAAACAAAACTGTTTGATACCTTATAGATGGAGAAGTAATTGAAACAAAACTGTTTGAAACTATTTAAGTGTTGAAGTAATTGAAACAAAACTGTTTGAAACCATTTAAGTGTTGAAGTAACCAAGTCAAAACTGTTCCAAACTGAAGTAATGGAAACAGAACTGTTCCAATCTGAAGTAATTGAAACAAAACTGTTCCAAACTGAAGTAATTGAAACAAAACTGTTCCAAACTTTTAATTTATTAATGTGAAATAAATAGTAACAAAATTTATTTAACTGTTTTATTGTATGAGCAGAGGATAAATCTTTGCTTTTACACAGATCCGACATAATTCTATAGATCTTTAAATCTAGTATTTAGAACTAAGCCTAGTAGATCTTCTTAACACTCTGGGAGTGTCTGCGAGTTGTTTACTTCTAGAAGAGTCCATTATGTTAGCGTCCATGTCTTCTAACGAACAACGACGCGAAGACGTTGTTCTTGGAGTTCTCTTCCCAAAACTCGAATCTGCATTTTGTCTTTTAAGCGAGGGCCTTTTCGGGGATTGGTTTTCTTTTTCTACAGGGTTGGGAAGTTGGTTGCTGTCGTCTTCGGTAAATAGTACTGATTTTAAGGACTTTTTGTTGGTTTTTTTAACACTTGGTTTAGTTTTTAGGATGCTCCGAGCGGGGGTCGCGTCCAGGTCCACCTCGAACGGCTGCGGCGGGGTCATCTGGTGGAAAAGTATGCTTTTAGCACTATTTAGATAACATAAAGCATATTATAAACAGGATTTAACGATTTTCCATCTCTCGCTTGCACAAAAAAAGTAAAGTATCATCACGACCGTTTCCCTTTCGGGGTGGTCAGAAACCACGCTTATAAATAAGCGGATTCACATTTAGCCAACTTTACTGTAGGCCAATCATGACAAGTGGCAAGCTCGTCGATGTCTCCAGCGTACCAAAGGAGATTTTATATTTACATAAATAAATATTTTTGTGTCCCGACCAGGAATCGAACCTAGTACCTCCAAGTCTAAATCACCACGGAGGCAGTTCGCTCGCACAATATACTATTTTCAAAGTTTTTTTTATTCTATTGTTCTTATTTTGCACCCGGATTCGTCTACCACACTACCAAAGGTTAGTTAGTATAAAATGCCGCGGCATTAAGTTCGCCCTTACAGTACGAATGGTGGATTCTTCCCCGCCCCGGCAGACTGGGCAAATTGCTCGTACCACCACCAGTCCGCCTACCACCTATTTGTTGTTCTCGTTGAAAGTGTGTGCCATTTGCAATAATGTCAAATGCCAATTTATACTTTCAAAGAGAACTAATATTGTAAGCTTGCCATCTTGATTTTTATTTATAAAAATAACACCTCTTGAAACAAGACTTACATAAGTATAACTTGGAAAAAAGGGTAATAAATTCTATCTCTATCAATTTACTAGGAACATCGATGCCTATAGATAGGCATATTCAATACAAAAAGCAATCTAAAATCGGTCCGTTTGCCAAGTGTTCCTACCAACTTAGGGGGCTAATTCTCAAGAAATGATAATGTCACATGCGATATTTATCTGAAATTAACTACTAATTTCACTCGAACTGGACTAGTTTCACTCGATATAAATATTAATATTAAGCGATCTCGACACATGCTAGCTGACTGTTGGTGCTCTGCCTCTCATTCATTCATTTTGTTTTAGGTAAATAATCATTAACCTATTGGTTTTCACTTATTTATTATTATTATTATTTGTCTTTGACTTTTGCTAGTCACAGTTCAATTGCACTATTAATTTAAATCTAATTACTATATTTTACTCTTATTTCTGTTTTAATTGTTTTGTCTAAATAATATAAAATCTCTTTGGCTTGTGTTCCACTATTGCTACTTTGTTTACATGTTTAATATAAGCTGTGATTTAAAAAAAAAAAAAAATACATGACTTCGATTAGTTTTGCGGGAACGTTTTTATATCAGTAAGTGCTTATCTATATAAAATAATAAATAAATAAATAAATATTTCCAGACAGGTCACACAGCGCCATCTAATTTCCATGATAAGCTACGAGGCTTGTGTTACGGAAACAAGATGGTTGATAAACTACATATTATACTTTTTTTTTTTTTTTTTTTTCAAATATATACATATTATACATATAAACACCCAGACCGAGACAAATTATACAATGTACAACTTGCCCCCGGTGGACCGGTGGTATACATCGACGACTAGGAGTTAAAATTACTAATACTTTTTAAGTATTATATAAATTATATAAAAAAAGTAAATTATCATCACGACCGTTTCCCTTTCGGGGTGGTCAGAAACCACGCTTTCACGGATTCACATTTAGCCAACTTTGGTACTAAGTATTATATGTGCAATAAATTTACCTGCAGCGGGGTGATCCCTTCGATGGCCACATTCTTGCTTATTATAGAAGCTCGCATTATGGCAAAACCGTTCTGGAAAATTATATTAAACTGATTTATAATGGGTATTATTAAAATGGTTTATAAAAAGCAGAAAATTAAAATTGGTCAGCCAAATTGGTTAGTTGGTCAGGAAATTAAAAAAGGGTTTGCATCCCTATCGTTCGCACACTCCAAAATTATTAAGTTTTTAACTCTGAAATCAGTATTTATACCCTATTTATTCCAAAAGACCACAACATAAAGTCGAATTAATATAATGATCTCACAGAAGAAATGATCAGGAACGGGTTCAAGACTCGGCTTTACGCAGTGGAAGTTGGTGCAAGAGGAGTTCCAGCAAAATCTTTGCATCACTTACTGAAAGAATTGGGCCTAAGTAGGTCTGCAGGAGATACATTTATGGAACGAGCTTCCAAGACGGCATTAACGGAATCATACAGGATTTGGTTGGGGAGGGAGAGGAGCAGAATGGTGGATGGTGAGCGTATTATTGCGCAATAAAATTAAAAAGGGAGGCCTCCTTTTCTTAAACCAGCCTATTGTAGGTCGCAAGCCCGAGACACCATTCTTCTCATCTGTGGGTACACACGATGGGCCCGGCACCCGCACGGTGAATCCACGGAATGCTTAGAAATTTGTCTTCCTTTAATTAGGTTCACCAACAGAGTTCATTTCATTCATTCATTACAGCCCCTAGAACACAGCGACCTAGATCTCCACTGTTGGAGATGGGCCTTTCAGAACTGAATCTGGAGAATTTGACCTACACTCGCCACGCTGGCCTTACGACCAGGCGGGCTGTCATTTTGAATGACAATTTATTAACGATTAATGTAACCGGGACCGACGGTTTAACGTGCTCTCAGAGGGACGGGAACGATGGTGTTGTATATCCATGATAAATGTGGATTTCTCATTGCTACATGCCGGGGAGGTTTGAACCGTCCTTTGTAGGATTTAAGGAACGCGTTCTTACAAACGAGCCACCACCGCGCCATTACGTAACAGAGTACACATCAAATCTAATGACATTAATTGAAGCAAACAGTTAAAAAAAAATAAGCGAACACATCGCCAAAACTAGGTGGAAGGAAAGAGAATGAGAGGTCCACCACCAACACTCCATGATGCTGTGCCGCCGAAGACAGGAACGGGTGGCCTGCTATCATTAACACGAACACCAATTCTTCGGGAGGTCACAACCCTCAGCAATGAGGAAACAAGACAAGACAAGTGGCGGGTCCGGGTCCATCGTGTGTGGGTAAGAGATGAGAAGAATGGTGTCTCGGGCTTGCGACCGACAATAGGCTGGTTTAAGAAAAGGAGGCCTTTCTTTTTTTATTTTATTGCGCGATAATACTCTCACCATCCTCCATTCCACTCCTCTCCCTCCCCAACCAAATACTGTATGATTCCGTTAATGCCGTCTTGGAAGCTCGTTCCATAAATGTATTAACGGCAGTTCCACTAGTTCCAGGCGTAATTTCTTCGTACCATATCTTTGTTTATTTACCTTTTTAGCGCTGGCCCTCTTAGCTTCACTGGAGACTACTGTCTTCAAAAGAGAAATATTGTTATTGGGTGTCGAAGGGAACAGCGGGGACTCCAATAATGACTAAAAAAAATTATCATAGTAAATTCTTACACATCGTTTAATAAGACAACATAATAATTTTAGTTAAAGCATCATAACGACCGTTTCCCTTTCCAAGCCTTTTCAACCACGCCTATAAAGAAGCGGATTCACATTCAGCCAACTTTACTATACTGCAACCGTGGTCTAGCGGTTAAGTCCGTGGATTTAGACTCGGGAGCTACCGGGTTCGATTCCTGGTCGGAAGACAAAAATATGTAAATAAATACATTTTGAATAATATTCAATTTATTTGTGATATTTCTCTCCTTTGGTACGCTGGAGACATCGACGAGCTTGCCACTTGTCATGATTGGCCGGCAGTAAAGTTGGCTAAATGTGAATCCGCTTCTTTATAGGCGTGGTTTCTGACCACCCAGAAAGGGAAACGGTCGTGATGGTACTTTACTTTTTACTATAAGTCCATCATTTATTTATTTATTTATTTAAAAACTTTATTGCACAAAGTACAAAGGCGGACTTAATGCCCGAAGACATTCTCTGACAGCCAAACCTTAGGGACAAATTTGAACAATTTTAGGTGCAATCATAGAAATAATAATAATACTATAATTATAAATGTTAATTTAATAGGATTGATATATACTTACATCATATATCTTCATATATATCATAATATCAATATACTACATACTAATAATACACATTATTATACCTAAACATACATATATACTACTTACTAACGCTGTCAGGAGCTATTTAAGAAGTGTGAATACACCAGTTTTTTAAAAGATGACCTGGTAGTTGCTTGCCGTATGATGACAGGAAGATCGTTCCATAAATTAGTAGCAACTACTACGAAAGAGTTGGAGACAAATGCAGTGTGATGTGAGGGAACAGATAGAAGGGAGTTGTAAGAAGAGCGAAGAGATATGTCATGGAAAGAAGAGAGATAGGCGAAATTGTCCTTAAGGTATTTCGGTGTCGCAGGCTCATTCAAAACCGAGAACAGGAGACAGAGAACTCTAAGATTTCTGCGACAACGAATTGGTAGCCACTTTAACTTAGCACGATATTCAGATATGTGGTCATATTTACGTAAACAATATATGAACCGGATACATGCGTTCAGTAACCGGTCCATCTTATTGAGTAACATCTCTGACATATCAATGCTACACACGTCACCATAGTCGAGGAGAGGAAGGAGGAGGCTTTGAACAAGGGTAATTTTAGCTTTTAACGGCAGAAAATTTTTAAGTTTATTGAGAGAGTGCAGAGAAGCAAAAATTTTACCACTCGTTTTGGTCACCTGAGTTGTCCAGCTCAGATTTGAATCTAGATAAACACCTAGATTCTTTACCTCGCTGGAATAAGCAATTGGGACGCTGTCAAACAGAACAGGGTCAATGCTGTTAAAATCTACTTTATTTAATGTTCGGGAGCTCCCCACTATAATTGATTGACACTTGCTCGGATTGACAACGACCCCAAAGCGTTTTGACCAAGAGAGTATACTACAAAGATCTGAATTAAGCCAAGCTATTGCACTATTGACTGTGTTAACATCTGACCGCACATAAAGCTGCAAATCGTCCGCGTACAGGTGGTAGTCGCAATGAAAAAGAGAGGTAATGGCAGTAATAAAGAGTGAAAATAACAAAGGAGAAAGGATGCCACCCTGCGGGACACCCGTATCTAGGTTACACCAATCCGATGACACCTGATCGACTCTAACTTGCTGTTGACGATTGTGAAGATATTGAGTAAACCACGCTATGGCCTCAGGCGATAAACTTAGACGAGAAAGGGTAGCGATTAGCAAATCAGGATCAACTGTGTTGAAAGCGTTCGTAAAGTCAATCAGTACAAGAACTGTGACTTTAGTTTCCTCCATGCCTTTTCTGATGTCTTCAGTTACTTTAAGTAAAGCTGAAGTTGTGCTATGACCAGGACGAAAACCGGATTGATAAGGATTTAGAAGGGTATTAACATTAAGGAAAAGTGAGAACTGCTTGTGAACAATGGACTCCAGGACCTTGGATAGGAAAGGTAATATTGAGATAGGGCGAAAATGGGTAGGTAGTGTAGGTAAAGGTGTTTTAGGAAGTGGGATAATGAAAGCTTTGCGCCATAAGAAAGGAAATTGTCCGGATGTGATGGAGAAATTAATGATATGTGAAATTACGGGTAGGAGTAGGTCAATAATTGGAGTGATCATAGCACGACTGATAGAATCACATCCTATTGCTTTCGAAGTAATGGAATTAATCGTCTTAAGAATCACATCACCAGAAACCACGGCTATGGAAAACGGTTCAACGTCTTGTACCGGCAGCGCGTCTATCTCTGCTAAAGTACTTAACTTTATGTCACTATCGAGAATTGGAGCCGAGGAAAAGTGAGTATTAAGCTGATCAGGTGTCACGGTGCCAAGGTTGACCTGACTGCGGCAACGACCCAGACCTAACGAATTAAAGAATTGCCATATTTTGGAAGAAGATTTGTTGGAAATATTGTCAATGAAGTGGTGACGTTTGGCAATCCTACAAACCTGATTGCAGCGATTTCTAGCAACCCTATACGCGGTCAAATCATCATCACAGCGGCTACGCCTATATTTACGGTACGCACGATCTCGTTTCCTCATGGCAATTCGAACATCCTCCGTGATCCACGGCGCAGGTGCCCGCTTTAATCGTGTGGCTCGAAGTGGGGCGTGTACGTCATATAGTTTAAGCAGCTCATGGTTAAATTTATCGACCATGTTATCGATATTCTTTGTTGTAAACAACTCACTCCATTCTATGCGACCAGCGTCTTCACGCAGCTTGTCGACATTTATACGTGAGTAATGACGCATTTCTACTGTAGGCGGGCGATACCTGGGTGGTTTCACTTTATATGATACATAAACGAGATCGTGGTGGGAAAAAGGAGCAGGGAGAAGACCATGACTGGCAACGATATCAGGGCGTGAAGTAAGAATAAGGTCCAGGAGAGTATCAGTTGAAGCTAAATGGTGAGTTGGCCCAGATGGCAGAAGAGACAAGTTAACAGAGGTGATGATGTTCCGAAGTTTAGACGCCCGTGATTTGCCAGCCAGACGATCATCTAGGAGACAGGTGTTGAAATCGCCCATGATGACGTGATGAGTATAAAGTGGTACTACCTCCTCAAGAACGCTTTCCAAGTCAGAAAAATAGTTAATAGAGGGAGGGCAGTACACAACACCAAGCAATACTCGTGAACCCTTCACTTCCACCTCAATAAATAGATATTCTGCCGATGCTGAGTACAGGCTAGGTGAGGAGGAAATTATCTTATATTGTAGATCAGCACGCAGGTAGATGGCTACACCACCTCCACGCGCACCTGTGCGGTCGTTGCGGATCATGATGCAGCCTGGAAGAGAATATGAGGTAGACGGTAAGGATGGTTTAAGCCAAGACTCGGAGACAAGAATAGCATCTATTAAACCTGGAGATGAGAAAGAAGAAAGTAGATCTGTGTAGTGCGCTGGTACACTTTGTGCATTTATATGGCACACGTTAAAATTATTTTTTAATAGGGTAAGCTCAGTGTTCAATAAGATGTCTAAGCCCGCATCCGCGTCCTGGTACGAGTCGGAAGATGTAGAACTGATGGAGTAGAAAGAGTCATCGTTTTCACTAGAAGAGTCCATACAACGTTATAATGTAAGTATAATAATAAATATAAATAATGATACTTAAATATATAAATATTTATACTAGTTTATATTATAAAAATAAGATAGGATTTTACTACATGTCCCGCCAGCTGGAAGTTAACAAAAAGCATATTATTACACAGTACCTAGTAGTAAAGATCCTGCACAAAATCCCCTGCATCGTCATTTATTAAATAAAACATTATATCTATAATCAACACTAAATCCTCCGGTTATGTATAAAAAAAACACATAATTTACTGATACCCGATGCAGAAGGCGCAGGACAGCTCGTTATTGGTGCACTGATACTTTGGTTTACAAAGTTATAAGAAATTAAACCTATATTTAAACATTTTAAATTTAAGGGACGTTAAACAAATATATTTAAAAAAAAATACAACAAAATATGTGGGACTTTAAACTGACTGACACGGCAGATAATAATCGTGTCACGACTATAATAATTAAAAAAGAAGAGTCAGCAAGCTCAGTGAAGAGTATCATTCATCAATCAAGAGCTAAAACTAAATAATTCACAGTGTTCACAGATTATTTACCTATATAGAGTTAATCCTGTATTATGTTTCCTGTAATTATTAGTCCGTGTAAATATCAATTTGTTCAATGCGTAATGTCTTTTCTTTATAGTTTCGAATAAACAGTATGTAATATCACTCACTGCACAGTAACAACACAGGATCATCTATACTCCATTATACCTAAATTCAGTGCAAGTCTATTTGTCCTGGGATTACCAAACACGATATAATCAAAATAAACACCAAGTGCTGAGAAAAAGTGCAGAAACAAGCTGTATTGTGAACTACTTCAAACCGATTACTTAATACCTAACTGAAAAAATAAATTGAGTACTAAAATATGTAATTACAGTGTGATATTCTTTTACTTTTGTTTTCTATCCTTGACCCTATATATGTACTAACATACTTTTAAGTTACTAACATATGTGGCCAGCGTCTGAATTAAATTATTAATTATTGTTGTTCTCAATTAATTTACATGTTATAATCTCCTGTAATCAGTCTGAAGAAAACAAGGCACAAATATGGCAACCCCAAGTCTGATTTAGCCAAACAAATTAGAACTATTAACTAGAGTAATACTAAATAGAGATACAATTAAGTTACTATATTTATTCTGTATTTTAATGTTAGTATTGAAAGACAAAACACCCCGGAGCAGTATTAAGCTTGACCAATTCAACCCTACAAATAAAATATTATTCAAAATAAAACCAAGTAACTAAAAACTATCCTAACCAAAACATCAGTACACAGTAAACCATCGATGACTCATTAGGCTGTTCCGAGGTTGGGTCTGATAAGCCACCAGCTGCATCACAGCAAAACCAAGAATATTATCGCCGGGCTGCTCTCTTTGGCCGCTCCCTGGCTTCATGTTGATCTGTGTCCGCTAAAGATGTTGGAGCTGGGTCTGTTATCTTGACAACTGATGATAATGCAGCAAGGTCAGCCTGGAGTAGAACTTTTCGCCTCGATCCATCAGGAAGCTTAACTATTACAGTCCCGTCTTGGGTCCAGCAGTTCCGCACACCAAAGAGCTTCCGAGCCTCAATAAAAAGCAGTTGCCGGCTTCTAGTCAAAAACTCAGAACAACTGTAAGGAGAATCTTTCAATTTCGTCTTATTGCTCCAGACCTGCTGACGCAGCCTACGGTCCCAGAACCTAACAACAACAGACCGGTTGCCATCCTTCCTTGCTCCAAGACGATAGCATGCACGGAACACTTGTGGGCACATCTCTGTAATGCCAAGGTTGTCCTGCAGAATCTCAGCAACAATTTGGGACACATCCTCCCCCTGCCGCTCCGGGACTCCCTTCAACAGCAAGCAGTCGTCACGACACCTGGTTTCTAAGTGCTCCAGTGAGATCTGCATTTGAGAAATCTGGTGTCTCAGCATTGAAAACATCTCCATCGTAAAACTTTTAAACTCCTGGTATTCCTGTGCCAGTGTTTCTACCTTGTTAGTTGTAGGCTTTTCCTTGACAGCAGCGAGTTGAATCTCAAACTGGGCCATCCTGTTAGTCAATTTTTCTTCTATAAATTTTTGTGTTTGTTCCACATTACTAGAGGCGGCCATTATAGATTATAATAGAAAAACCTTGAGCTAAAAGACCTGTGTAGAAGCGTTGAAAAATGTCCAGTGGCAGAGTGCAGCAAAAACCTTTATAATTTCACTTTTGCATGTCCATATAGACTAAATAATATATATACGTATTAAATAAACTTAGGTTAACAAAACTACTAACTATAATTCGAAATAAACTGATTATAAACACTATTTTTAGAATTAATTAAATGCTTTGCAATATTTACGTGTTTACTCTTACACCTACCCTCGAAAAAAAAAAAAATGACAAGTGGCAAGCTTGTTGATGTCTCCAGCGTACCAAAGGAGAGAAATATGGCAAATAAATTAAATATTAATTAATTACGCATCTAATTCTGTTGTGAGCAGAATAACAAAATACAATAAATTGTTTACAGACCCCTTCTGTCTGTCTAAATTTCCGCTTTTTTTTAAAGTATCAAAATGGATATAGTATGTTATCCTTAAGCGATAGACATATGCCATCGTGAACTTTTCTGTAGACCTATATAAGATACACAATTCCACCGTACATTATTTTGTTACATATTTAAGGGTTTGGGCAGTGTTATCGGTGAAAGCTCCCAGACGGCTTATTAACGACACAAAAACTTAACAAATTATATACCAAAATCTTCCTTGAACCACTCTATACATTGGTAAAAATAGCATGAAAATCATAGTTTTTAAGTTTATCGTGAACAGACAAACAGACAGACGCGGCGGAGATCTTTTTTGTTTTATAATATGTAGTGATTTTTGGCCAATATATTTTCCCCAAGTTTTTAAAATGTAACATACCTTATTAGCACTAGCTTTCTTGGCTTCATTGGATACAACTGCCTTCAACAGGGAGTTGTTTTTGGGTGTGCTCGGCAATAGCGGGGACTTGATAGGAGATTTAATGTTGAAGAAACCTCCTTCAAATGTCTTCGAATCTTGCACTTCATGCTTCTGAGCTTTACGAGCCGCTAGAGTAAAAAAGAAATAAATTTAATTGGTGCCGCATTACTGGAAAATTCTCATTATCCCAGATGAACTAGCTGAATCAGCCTATAGGCCAGATATCTTAAGTATTCTCTCTCGGAACTTGAAAAAAATATTCTAATTTAACTTACCGTTCCGTGGGAATCAAATATTCCAAAAGACCACAACATGAAGTCGAACAAATATTATGATCTCACAGAAGAAATATTCACAAACGGGTTTAAGACTCAGCTTTACGCAGTGGAAGTTGATGTGAGAGAAGTACCAGCTAAATTTATTTACTGAATGAAATGGGCCTAAGCAAGTTCGTTAATACATTTATAGAAAGAGTTTCCAAGATGGCATTAACGGAATCACACAGTATTTGGTTGGGTACGGAGAGGAAAGGAATGATGAATAGTGACCATCTTGTTGCACAATAAAGAGGTAACAGAAGACAAATTTCCAAGCATTGTGTGTGGGTAAGACATCAGAAGAATAGTGTCTCGGGCTTGCAACTGACAGTAGCCTGGTTTAAAAAGAAGGCATTTGGCTTCATTGTCCAGCGGTTAAGTCTGTGGATTTAGACTCGGCGGTACCTCCAGTTCGATTCTTGATAGGGACACATTATTTTTTTTGTTATATTGGTATGCTAGATACATCAACGAACTTGCCACTCATACTGGGCCTATACTAAAGTTGAATCCGCTTCTTTAAAAAAAGAAAGAGAGTGTGGTTTCTGTCTACCCCGCAAGGGATATGGTCGTAATTATACTTACTTCCATAATTTCAACTCCGTCAGACCCACCTTAGGCCCAATTCTTTCAGTAAGTAATGCAAAGACTTTGCTGGAATTTCTCTCGCATCAACTTCCACTGTGTAAAGTTGAGTCTTGAACCTGATTATTTCTTCTGTTAGATCATAATATTTGTTGTTTGGTGGTGATTTGGAATATTTGATTCCCACGGAAAGTAAATTCAACAAGAATAACTTTCCTACCTGCAATCATGTCCCGTATCCTGCTGGTGGCAGCCGGCCGAATGACTTTTTTGGTTGGTGCAGTGCGTTTCCTGACGGGAAGGGCTTCAACTTTCTCCTGCCAGCCACCTGCTCGTAAAGTATCCAGGGAATTGAACTTCATGTCTACGTCTTCAATCTGGAAGAGAGGACAAAATTCTTTAGTGTGCCACAAAGGAACAAACACATTTTTTTATATATTTTTTTTTACTAGCACGACATGTGACATTGCGCCCACCTGATGGCAAGTGGCGCGCATGGTCCATGAATGTTAGCAATTGGAATCAGACCCTCATGTCCAACATCAGTCCCTAACACTATGCTGGCTTGACTAGATGCCTTTTCTCACTTTGCTTGAAGGACTCCAGGTTATAGGAAAGTGGAAACACAGAGGCTGGAAGCGAATTCCACGTGTTTATTGTGCGACAGATGTATGAGTCCCCAAATTTATAGGTACGCGAAGGGATATATATATATATATATATATATATATATATACGAGTATGATACTTTCACTTTAATATCTTTAGTATGTGTTTTATTTTATTTATTTATTTCATGAATCCTGTATATATTTAATTATATAAATATGTATATATAATTTTTGTTTATTCTGTTACACCGGAATTCGGTTAAGTCAATAGTTATTGTTGTGCACAATTTATAGTGTACACATTGAAATATACATTGAGTTGTCCTGCCTGGAGAGTGTTGTGGAACTATAGGCAAGGAACAGAACTGGAGGTTAATGTACACAAAACTAAATGCAAATTCTTAAATAAAAATAAAATTAAATACTAGTTGCAGCTGTAAAAGAGGCTTGTAAAACTAAAAATATTGTATTATTAGATATGTATAACATGTATTGTATATGTAGTATTAGTATGTATTGTTTATTTAATATTTACTTGGCACTCTGCCTGTCACATGTTTTCAAAACTCCCAAAGGTTAGGTGGTGGATAATGCCTCACGGCATAAAGCTCGCCTGTGCACATTCATTTTAAGTTATTTTAGGTTTTGTGCAATAAAGTATTTTTATTATCATATTATTATTATGGTGACTACGGTATGTGGGTGCATATTCTGACCTGTGCATGTGGTACATGGATAGGCTAATAAACATATAACTTTGTTGCATTGCGCAGTCGGGTAAAAAGGGTTTAATTTTTGTTCAATTACCATCCACTATCCAACTACCCAACCAAATGCTGTATGATGCCACTAATGCTGTGAAGACAAGAAGACAAATTTCTAAGCATTCCATGGATTCACAGTGCGGGTGCCGGGTCTATTGTGTGTGGGTAAGAGATGAGAAGAATGGTGTCTCGGGCTTGCGACCGACAATAAGCTGGTTAAAGAAAAGGAGGCCTCCCTTTTTTATTTTATTGCGCGATAATACGCTCACCATCCATCCACCATTCTACTACTCCTCTCCCTACCCAACCAAATGCTGTATGATTCCGTTAATGCAGTCTTGGAAGCTCGTTCCATAAATGTATCTCCTGCAGACCTGCTTAGGCCCAATTCTTTCAGTAAGTGATGCAAAGATTTTGCTGCAACTCCTTCCGAAAAACGTACTGACTGTTGTGAAAAGGTTCTTTAAATAATACTAAAACGGAAGGTTTTTAGTTTACGCAATACGTTAAAAGTTCGTAGAAATTTGGCCAAAGTTGAAAAAGTAAATAAAAGTGGTCAGTTTTGCAACACTGACGACAGACCCGTTTAAACCCATTTCAGTAAGTGGTGCAAATATTTTGCTAGAATTTAAAAACTTAATTAATATTTTATGTCTTCTGCTAACAGTTTACTCTTTGGAATGTTTCGCTGCTTAGTCTTCCACTAGGAGAATCATTTAAAATAATTTAAATAATCATGTGTCATAAATAAGATATGACTTTGACTAACTGCCACTTCTGTTTTAGAATATTTTTTTATGCCAATTAAAGTGCTTTCAATATTTTTTGATGCCAATTAAAGTGCTTTCAATATTTTTTGATGCCAATTAAAGTGCTTTCAATATTTTTTGATGCCAATTAAAGTGCTTTCAATATTTTTTGATGCCAATTAAAGTGCTTTCAATATTTTTTGATGCTAATTAAAGTGCTTTCAATATTTTTTGATGCCAATTAAAGTGCTTTCAATATTTTTTGATGCTAATTAAAGTGCTTTCAATATTTTTTGATGCCAATTAAAGTGCTTTCAATATTTTTTGATGCTAATTAAAGTGCTTTCAATATTTTTTGATGCCAATTAAAGTGCTTTCAATATTTTTTGATGCCAAAAAATGTGCTTTCAATATTTTTTTATGCTAAATAATGTGCTTTCAAAATTTTTTGATGCCAATTAATGTGCTTTAAAAATCACCTACACCCCACTACAATCCTGCATCATACATGTGATACTACAATCCTGCATCATACATGTGATACTACAGAGTCAATTGCTTGTAATTGTTTAAGTCTGGTATAATACCTGTATGAAGACGAGGTCCCAGAAGCCGGTGAGGTCGGCCCCCGTCACCAGAGGGCTGTGCGGGTCGGGGAAGGCACATCGCTCCACTAAAGATCCAAATTGCTGCAGTTTTTGGGACATTAACAGACGAGCCAGACCCACTGCGGCCAGGATTTGTTCCTGGAATTATAATATGATTAGTTATGGATTTAAAATGAATCTGTCATCACAACCGTATCCCTTACGATGTGGTCAGTAACCACGCTTTTATAAGGAGCGAGTTCACATTTAGCCTACTTTACTATAGCCAAGCCGAAACTCGTAGATGTTTCTAGCATACCAAACTCAAGAAATGTCACAAATAAATTATTGTATCCTGACCAGGAATCAAACCCAGTGGACTAGACAGCGGAGGTAGTCATGATCACTCTATAAGTATGCATATTTAAAACATAATGGATATTTTTTAGATTATTTGCTCTGATGATGGTGGGATCTTACCCTTATCCTTTCTGGTAGTGTTTCTAATAGTATAGTGTCCCAGAAGAGACACCGTTCTGTGATCCGACTTATTTCAGAAGCCAACTGCCTTCTGTACTGCTCAACTGTCTGACCATCGCTCATGTCTTCTGCCAGTAAACCTGCAATAACAATTTAAATTTAAAATTACATCAAAGCTTCGCTAACCTGTCTTCCTTAGAACACAGCCTTTAGATCATTGTCTCGAAGAAGCTGTTTTAGAATAGAATTATTTTTTAAAAATCTAATGATGCAGTTATAGTTTATATCAAAATCGGCCACCGAGACTTCTTTGAGAATATTTTACTATCACAAATAAATAAAATATTAATTGAATTTCATTTTTTTTATTTTTTTTTATTTTTTTTTATTTATTGTTTTGAAGATACACAAAAATACATCAACAATATTATATAGCCCTCCACAAAAACCTTTAAGGTTTATCTGGGTACGGCGAGTCACTCACAATCTGTATGAGAAATAATTCTGCTATTGACTCATGTAAAACTTTTTAAACTTATATTTATATTTGTTATTATCAATGTATGTTCTTTGGAGCTCGGCGGGCATATCATTTAGATATGCTGAGGTTACATAATTCAGCATTCTTGTACCATAAACATTATTTGCCCCTGGAAGTTTAAACTGTTTTACGTAATTGAGAATCCTTAAATTACCCGACGCTTGTGTTTCGTTAGTTTTTGTGAGATATTAATTTCAGTGAGAATGGTATATTTAATTTTTTCGTGTATACTAAGTACGTTGTACGTTTAATAAATATCTTCAACCAGGAATCTAACCCGGTACCTCCGAGTCTAAATCCACAGACTCGGAGGCTAGACCACGAAGGCAAAGATTTTAAATATTCAGTAAAAACTCACCTTCCTTCAGCTTGTGTACATTTTCCTTACGAGCTTCATCTTTACCTCTGGACCTTGTGATTTTGGGACTGCTGTAATTGTGCACTTCTTCTGGAGTCTTAGGTGACCTAAGTTTGTTTTCTTGAAGTGATTCACTTTTGGGAACTGGAGACTTCACCGCTTCAAATTCTATACTTGAATCTGAATCTGTGCTTGACATTCTTATATTTTTAACAATTGGAGTATCTTTAAATTTCCTTCCAATTTTCTTATTTTCTGGAGTATTTACTATAACCATATTTTTAACAGCCTTAGCTAGTTTTTTAGCATCAGATTCTGCTTTTTTAATAGATGTTGCTCTTTTGACATCTAATTTAACTGTTAAAGGTGCTGGTTTAGTATTAGCAGCTGTACTCTTTTTAGTATTTACTTTAGATGTTTTAGTGTCAACAACATTTGTTTTAGTATATTTGCTTCTTAAATTTCTCTCTGTGACAGGTTTAATATTTTTTTGGTTTGTTATTTTAATGTTATTATTAGTTTTAGTATTAACTTCAACTGTTTTCTTAGTTACATTTGTTTTGCTAACTTTTTTTAAATCATTAACTTCAATATTTTTTTCCTTTGAATCCATCTTCGTCTTGATTTTTGAGTCTTTCTTTGGCGTTCCATTAATATTAGCATCGAATTTAGTTGACCCAAATGTAAAGAGGGTTTGGGTTTTTTTCTTATTATTGTTAAACATTTTGAGTTCTTCTGAGTATTTGATTTGTATTGATCGTGAGTTAGTTTGTGATCGTGTGACTCGAACATTTTTGTTTTTTATTGGAGGCAACTCAAAATTGACTGGGGCATGATACACACCAACTAAGAATGGCTTCACTGACTTTGATGCTTGGATTTTCTTGTTTTTATCCTTTTCCTCCTTCCACCTAAGATAAATAATTTACTAGATTACTAAATTAAAATTAAATCCTTTCTTAAAATAAAAGTATGAACCTTACAGCTAGTTTTAAAATCTTTAGACATGTTTAATATATGCCTATGAGACACTTCAGTGGCTGAAATAACCAAAGTGAAAAGCTAAGTACCAAGCACATAGCATATATTGAAATATTGATCATAGATTATTTTAATCATCCTTCCTGCGGCCGATAGTGAAGTTAACGGTTGGCAAATTCACCTTTCTATTAATAAACTAATGTACTTAATTATTATTTGCTGATATAAACTAAATTCTAATTACTTGAGAAGCTGCATTTTTCTTTTATATAGCTTCAACTCTGCCTGAGTAGGTTGGTTACAGCTTGGGCTCTCACTTATTGAAATGTTCCTTCCGCAGTCATATGCTTTCAACAGATTGGTTCTCCGAGACTCAAGCTGCTTCTCCACTCGTCTTTCCACCTAAAATTAAGTTTTTAATGTAACAAGATACAAAACAAGGAAAAACAAAGAAAGATGAGCATTAATCTTTGCATGGCAGAGGAGACAATTCATGGAGTGCTCCAGTGTGGCCACATGCCAGGTGAAATCCTTTAAGGGTATGTAGACTCTTTCTGATTTCTGCAGAAACATGATAGGTCTCCTGCGCTTCCTGTAGGAGAAAGCTGAACCAAGGTCACATATTGGTCCCCCAGAGACAATCACAATTATACCTAACCTGGGTAGCAGGTTCCATAGAGTCAGAAAGGAACTAATGGGTAGATGTGAAATGATGGTTGGGCGAAGATAAAACTATCAGACAAAAGGGTGGCCAGGAGTGAACAAATCTTAACAACTCAACACCTTACTTTTTTAAACTCTTTAAATCATGAATTTGTAAAGATAAAAAATGATTTTTATATATTTTAATACAAGTATCATCATGACAATAACCCTTCCGGGGTAGTCAGAAACAGGCTGCACATGCTTCGCAGTTATTGGGCTGAAACTTAAAAATGTAATTTAATTTAAAGTAGAAGATTGGACTTTCTGGTATACTTACACCACCGGCAACACTGGTCAAATATTTAGGCTTGGCTTTGTGATTCTTTTCTCCCTTAACAAGGTTGGAAGTGACAACCATTACCTTGTACACCTTCTCTGAAATACAGACAAACTCATACTATGAAATATGAAAGAAGCTTCATCTGTCTCTCTGTCTCATTTTTATGCCTTATCGAGGTTATTCTGGCAGAACCAGATAAGGCATAATATTAGCACATTATCTTATATCTGACCCATCTTATCACTCTTCACTTGTGTCAAACTCTTTTGAAGTTGTTGCTACCAAGCTGTTGGATTTGTGTCCAACCTTCATCATATTGTGTAACATGGCATAGTTATTTAATGAAACAATTATTTATTTATATTAACCAAGAATAGCCTAATAATTCTATGGCCAAGTTGCGAATGTTTAGTAACAAACATAAAGTTTGTTAATCGTTTTTTTTCGTAATACCTATTTAAATATTTTCCTGTCGGACAACTTAAAATGAAAATACTTGAAAATATTAAAAAGTTACTCACCCATATCGCTTTAAATAATACACCTGAAATCAAATTATAAAAACTAAACCAAAAAGTATATTAATTAATTATCTTCCGCGTCCATCGTGCACTTATTAAAATAAAATAAAAATAACTGCCCAAAATGCCAAACAATCAACGTTCAATTTTCGAATATTTTCTGCGTTTGGCTCACACTTCACAGACTATTATGTTCGACTTCGTTCTGCATGGTTCTGCAAATTGCTCCGTTTTTTGAGAAATATTGTCTATGTCATAATTGATCCATAAAAATCCAATAGCATGAAAAATTGGATAAAAGCTGAAATTAAGCTCCCCTTTTTTTAAATTGATTTTTGCTCATCATCATGATTATTGATTTATTTTTATATAACATACCATAACTCGTATCATCAATTTTTCATTTAGTTCTAGTTAGTGTATGATGACGTGTGTTGTATAGATCTCTCCGAAGAATTATTAAACAAAATGGAACGTCTACACAACGCAAGTATTCCATATTTTTTTTTGTCCTAAGAAATACGACCACATTACAACTTCTCGAAACTCTCGAGTTTTGTGCATGTTGTATTCCATACTTACATACATACATATCTTCACGCCAGATCCCTTGCGGGGTAGGCAGAGACAATTGAGCGCCATTTGACACGATCACGACATACCTCTTTCGCTTCGTCGACATTCATTAACCTCTTCATACATGCCCTTTGGTTACGAAGACTTTTTAATGCACCTTCAGTCAGTGTTTTATTTATTTGATCGTGATATGTGAGTCTCGGTCTGCCAGGGCCTCTTTTACCCACAACTTTCGCATTATATATCTGGTTCGTCAATCTTTCATCGCTCATCCTTTCAACATGCCCGAACCATCGTAGCATGCTTTTCCTTATTTTTGTCCCTATGCTTTCCTTCATACCAACCCTTTTCCGTATTTCGACGTTACGTATGCGGTCCGCCAAAGTGACGCCACATATCCGCCGCAACGACCGCATTTCTACTGCATTAACCCTACTCTCATGCGTATTCTGACATATCCACGTTTCGCTTCCATACATCAGTGTTGGTACCAACATGGCATTGTGTATGGCGAGCCGAGCTTTGTCACTGACATTTCGACTGCCGATCAGTGACCCCAGGGCACCGTTAACACTATTTCCCGCGTTCACTCTTCTTTCAACGTCCTTATCGTACTTCCCATCCGCAGTGAAAACACTGCCCAGATATATAATTTCATTTACTTGTTCTAGAGTTTCATCATCAATCTTTATCGTCACGGTTGTCATCCTTCTTCTTTCAAACACTAGTACCTTGGTTTTTCTCGCATTCAAATACTTCTATATTAAAATGCTAATTAAAATCCGCTAAGCTCCGAATAGAGTGCCACACTGAGTCGAACGCCTTCTCCATGTCAAGAAAGACGTCGACGGGGCACCGGTCCTTGTTCAGCTCCGACGCCAGGTAGTGCAGCACCCGAGTCAGCTGGAGTGTGGAGCTGTGCTCCCCACGGAATCCGATCTGTTCCCTTCTGGGAGTCAGTGGATCTCGGATCCGGCGGAGAACCAGTCTCTCGAACAGCTTCGTGGAATGCAGTAGCAAGGTGATGGGTCTATAGTTGGAGGGGAGTCCAGGAGTGAAAGGGGTTCTTTCCAGGTTTGGGCAGGGTGATGACCTTTCCAAGCTTCCAGGCCCTGGGGAAATGGCCGGTGCGAAGAATACCGTTGCAGAGCTTTGTGTGGAACTACACACCTTGTGTGGAACACCACCACAGTAATATTTATACTTTATTCAAATTTGTTATATTAACGTCCGTTCCAAAGTACAATGGGGTGTATCAGGCAAAGCTTTTTGTAGATGTCGCTAGCGGCAATGGTACCTTATTTTGCACCCATATCGCATATTTTTTAAAATGTTTTTGTAGTTTTAATTTTTATAATAGAATAATGTATTTTAAATTTACGTTACCTACCTTAAAAAACGAATTAGGAAAGCGCACACCGTCTTTAAAAAGAAAAAAGCTTTTATTAATAGAACGGCAATTTTGAGATCACCATATCTTTGATTTCGCTTAGAAATCTCGATTTGTACACTTAAAAGCTGCTCACTTCAACATAATATACAGAAAATAATAAACGTAATAAAAATACAAGTTTTCTATGACAGTTATATTAGGTACCATCTATCATGCGCCATCTACCGTGATAAAAAGTTAGTGATACACCCCAATTGGCCATAGACAAATGTGTTTTTTTTTTCCAATTCTAGCAATACCGAAATGTATTTCCGGCTGTCAGCTGATAGAAAAATTGGTTGGCTTTCGTTCGAAGACCCATTTCGATTTTCGCAAAGAAAACGTCAGGCACCATTCAACATGGGCTTGAAATATGCTATTAAAAGCTAGTTTTAGCTAAACTTATTGCTCTAATTGTAGTGTTATTGTTATATTAGTTTCAGTTTACATATACGTTGTGTAACTTATTCGAAAATGGATACGTTTATAGTTGGATACCATGGCGTTTGTTGATTGTTAAAATATTTCGTTTGGTTATTAATTTTCTTTATATTTAATGTCCGCTTTTCGTTCGTAGTACTCTTTTTGTTTTTATTTACGTGTCGTTTATCATCATGGTGAAGGAGAAACCCAATTCAATACGGATTTACGACGACGAGGGGTTTCGACGTCGTGCTGCCTGCATTTGTGTACGATCTGACGCTGAAACTGAGGTTAGTTTGTGATCTACTTTCTTTATTTACTGCTTTACACGAATATTACTTTAAAAAAAAGTGATAAAACTCATGTAAAAACATTCTATATGTAATCTTGAATTTGTGTTGTTTACATTCCTTTAGCCTAACATCTAGTTTTTGTCGTTTTACTTATTATTTGTAAAATATCTATTACGGTAATTTCAATTGACAAAAATACTAAATCAAATTTATTAGTATTGCCATACTCCAAAGTCTTCCACTCTTTCAAATGAGTTATTTAAAAGTTTGATATCAAAAAAAATTGTATCCTAAATTAAATTTTTGCACACAAGGTTTTTTCTTTATCCACTAAAATCATGTATTGCCTTTTACTTCAAATAAGATTTCCATAATATACCTACTATAAAATATAATAGTAAAATTTATAAACTGTACCCATATACTTTTTGCCGATGACCTAAAAATTCTGAAGGTTCTTTTTTTTACCTTAATGTGCAAATATGCTCCTGTGTTTTATTCACACGGATGTCCAGCCGACTGCAGGCTATCTTCCCAAAGACACTTGTCTTATTACACAATTAAAAAGGGGTGCCTTCTTTTAAAACTAGCCTGTGTCTGTCACAAGTCTGAGCCACTGTTCTGCAGTTTCTGTTTGAAGAGCCCACACACAATGGATCTAACACCCACACTGAATCAATGGAATACTAATAATTTTCTCTAGTCCATGTTATAATTATTTATAAGGGGTTATTAATCCTAATCAACTTTCCAACTCCAATTTATTGAGATAGAAGAGAAGTTTCCATAAATGTATCTCCTGCAGACCTGCTTAGGCCCAATTCTTTCTGTAAGTGGTGCAAAGATAATAATGACCTCATTATGTCCGGAGTTTCATTTGGTTATAATTATGTAATAATGGTGCAAGAGGAATTCTAGCAAAATCTTTGCACCACTTACTGAAAGAATTGGGCCTAAGTAGGAACAAGCTTCCAAGAAGGCAAAAACATAATCATAAAGGATTTGTTTGGGTAGGAAGAGAAGCAGAATGGTTGATGGTGAGCTTCTTGTTGCCTAATAAAATAAACAGCCTATGGTTAGTCTTAACCCCAATACACCATTCTTCTCATCTCTTTCCCTCACCCAATGGACCCGGCACCCGCTTGGTAAATCCATGGAATGCTTAGGAACTTGTTTTTGAAACCAGCCTGTAGTCAGTTGTAAGCCTGAGACACCAATCTTCTCTTCTTTCATTCCCACTTACGATAGATGCAGCACCTACACATTAAATCCATGGAATGCTTGGATATTTCTTCTTTTTTATTTACATACATACATACATATCTTCACGCCAGATCCCTTGCGGGGTAGGCAGAGACAATTGAGCGCCATTTGACACGATCACGACATACTTCTTTCGCTTCGTCGACATTCATTAACCTGTTCATACATGCCCTTTGGTTACGAAGACTTTTTAATGCACCTTCAGTCAGTGTTTTATTTATTTGATCGTGATATGTGAGTCTCGGTCTGCCAGGGCCTCTTTTACCTACAACTTTCGCATTATATATCTGGTTCGTCAATCTTTCATCGCTCATCCTTTCAACATGCCCGAACCATCGTAGCATGCCTTTCCTTATTTTTGTCCCTATGCTTTCCTTCATACCAACCCTTTTCCGTATTTCGACGTTACGTATGCGGTCCGCCAAAGTGACGCCACATATCCGCCGCAACGACCGCATTTCTACTGCATTAACCCTACTCTCATGCGTATTCTGACGTATCCACGTCTCGCTTCCATACATCAGTGTTGGTACCAACATGGCATTGTGTATGGCGAGCCGAGCTTTGTCACTGACATTTCGACTGCCGATCAGTGACCCCAGGGCACCGTTAACACTATTTCCCGCGTTCACTCTTCTTTCAACGTCCCTATCGTACTTCCCATCCACAGTGAAAACACTGCCCAGATATATAATTTCATTTACTTGTTCTAGAGTTTCATCATCAATCTTTATCGTCACGGTTGTCATCCTTCTTCTTTCAAACACTAGTACCTTGGTTTTTCTCGCATTTAAACGGAGTCCTTTTTCTGCACATCCCTCCTTCATTCTTGTGACTAGTGATTGCAGTTGTTGTTCGGACGATGCCATAAGAACAGCATCATCTGCATAAAGCAGGCAGTTCACCACTAGATCACTCATCTTTATCCCACAGTCACTCTCTCTCACTCTTTTTAGGCATTTGTCGAGATATAGAGTAAATAATCTAGGAGAAAGCACACAACCCTGTTTGACGCCCATTTGGGATTCAAAGCAAGGCGACATACCTCCCTCCACCCGCACACAAGCTTTGCAGCCCTTGTACAGGGACTGTATAGCTTGTAGCAGTTTGTCATTCACTCCATACTCCGGCAATATGTCCCAAAGCTTCTTTCTTACAACTCTATCAAAAGCCTTTTCCAAATCCACAAAAGCACAGAAAACCTTCTGGTTTAAGGCCAAAAACTTCTCTGTGATATTGCGGAGCGAAAAGACTTGGTCAGTGCATCCTCTTCCAGGTCTAAAGCCTCCTTGTGCCTCCCATAAAAGACCTTCAGTCTTCTCTTGCAAGCGTTTCGTGAGAATCTTGCTATACATCTTGCTCGCCAAACTGATCAAACTAATGGCTCGGTAGTTGGCACAGTCCAATCTAGATCCCTTACCTTTGTATAAAGGAACGATGACTGATTGTCGCCAGTCCTCCGGTACTCTTCCCTCCTGCCAGCAAATTGCTTATTTACATGTAGTGCCTTTTGGCTTCATACCTTGGACTTTTATCTTAACCTTAAAGGCAAGACAAATAGACTAAAGAAAAAAGCCACTACTAGCTTATTAATGTTGTCTCAGGTCCTTCTGGTATCATCTTCCCGTCGTCCTGACAACTGGATTGTGCCGGGCGGTGGAGTGGAGCCTGAGGAAGCTGCGGCTGTCACTGCAGCCAGAGAGGTGCTGGAGGAGGCCGGCGTCTTGGGGGACCTCGGCCGCTGTCTCGGAGTCTTCGAGGTAATAATAACACTGGTTGACACCAATTTTTTTCTCATTATGTTATTGAGTATTACTGGGACTTCGATTTGGAAATAAATACACCAGACTCTTGCTAATTTAATAATATTGATAATAATAAAACATTAATTTTATTTTTAACATTAAACTGTAAACACTTTTAAAAACAAACTGGACAAGTGGCTAGTGACAATAGATATATACTATGGTGATAACTGTCAATTTTATAAACTTTACACCAGTGCTTGATATAGGCATATCAGCAATGCGCTGCGAACCTATTAATCATTAATAATAATTCTTCAAATATACTTAGACATGCCTAATGTCTAGGCATTTTCTAACAGCTTACATTTGGGCCTATATATTTATGTTTCATCCGAGGTAAAAATTAGGTTTGTCGAATGTAAAATATGCTTTATTGTTGTAGAACCGTGAGCACAAGCACCGCACAGAGGTGTACGTGATGCGTGTGACCCAGGAGTTGGCGGAGTGGGAGGACTCCCGCCTGCTGGGTCGGCGACGTCAGTGGTTCTCTCTGGACGATGCGCTGGCGCAGCTCGCCCTGCACAAGCCCATTCAGCGACACTATATACAACAACTGCGCCGCTCCAAGCAAAAACACGCCGACAGCTAATCGCCAATGACACGTGATTTTTATTTTCTTCGCTCTTCACGATTTTGGGCGGTAATGGTATCAATTGATTTGTTCGATTGATTACACAAAATGTTTCGTTATGGAGTTATAGTGTCTTCCAATAATGAACAAAAAGTGCTGAGTGGTATAGTTAAATACAATATTGATTATGAACAGACTTTGGCTTGTGAATTTGTTCAGCCGAATTTTGAATAACCAATCCCCGTTGTCGGCGCTCGCAACTGTATTTAAGCAGCCCACAAATCAAATCCAGCTACCAACAAAACTTAGTAACTTTTTTATTATGGACCATGTTTATGAATATCTGTCGTTAATAACTGATTTCAGTCGCTAATTTTTGGTAGAACCAAATGTCCTAATTTTCTTTAGGTGAATGGTATAATTTGTTTTAAAACCATTTCAACCTATCACGGTAAATAAATGAAACAATGACTAAAGGTGTATTATATATTATAACAGCCTTCCAAAACAAAATGCCCGTACAATTCAATAATCATAACAATTAATTGTGTTTTTTTAAATTTGATTACAACATCTGTTTTACCCCAGCATTAAAATATAATTTAATGAAATAGTCAATTGGTTAAAATTGATGTATAAAATAGTTACAAAGCACTATTTATACGATTAGGTTTTTTATTATGATCAGGTACTTTATTATAGACAAAACACTGGATTTCAAATCGGCGGGATTAACGTAAAAAAAGTTTTTGTCAATTGTGGTTATGCAATATATTAATAAAATCATAATGGCACAAACACATATTTTTTGGGCCCATTTAAGGACAAGAAACAGAACTAGAGGGCAGTAAAGTGTCAACTAGAGGGTAGTAAAGTATCATTCCAGGAAAGTAAAATAACAACACTGGTCGACACCACTTTTTTTCTCATTAGCTATTGAATATTACTGGGACTTTGATTAGGAAATAAATAGAACTAATAGGTGTTATTAGCTTCAAGGCCACCTAATTCTATAAACAATAAATAAATTAATTACAAAATCATGGTTGGTAAAAGAAAAAAATATTACTATTGTAAGAATCATATTACTATTACCGCCCAAAATACCAAAAAAAACTCGAGATTCATGTGACTTGCCATTTAATATTACTTAAATCATAATTTGGGCAAGAAAATGTGTTTTTATAAATAATAATTCATAAAGGTTTTCTTAGATTGCGGTTATAATATGTTAACATCACTCCTCATTTATTAGGGCAGACATCATTATTAGGCACGGGAACGGTGGTGTTGTCTATTACAAATGTGTATTTCTCATTGGTACATGCCGAGCCACCACCGTACATTAAAAATACTCCTTATTAATTAAATATAATAATATCCTCGCCTACCCGTCTGACCATCTCGTGGCGAGTGTAGGCCAAAGTCTCCAGATAGTTCTGGAAGGCCCATCTCCAAAAGTGGAGGTCTTGCGGCTGTAATGATGATGATGATGATTAAATATACTGCGTGCAATTTATTAAAGAGCAAATATTTTTATAATATAATCTAGAATAAAAATAAAGAACTACGTATTTTTTTTTTTAATTGTTCAGTAATTAAATCTTAAGTTACGGTGCAGAGAAGTTATCCTAAAAATATCGCCACTCATACTGAGCCTAATCAAGTAGGTAGCGAGAGGTCGACGATCCCGCGAACGTTGACTTACATAATTCTTTCTCAAGACGGGTTGAGAAGAAAAATCGTATGAGAAATATTATTAATTAGTCTATATATGTCTCTAACAAAGTTGTTTGGCATTTTGGATATCTACTTATTTATACTGTATGTTTATGTATATATGTATTATATTGTATGCAAATGTATTGATTTTATATTGTCTATGTATATGACGTTTTTTGAGTGCTATAAGTGCGTAATTTTGTTTATTGCAGTAATTTAAGTTACTTTCATATTTTTCTTCATCCTGCCCATCCATGCAATAAAGTATTTAAATAAATATAAAGGTACATTGCCGGTAATGGTTGTATTTGAATTGCACTTTCTAATTAATTTTGTATAATATGCCGAAGTAAAAAAAAATATGAGTAAATAACAAACAAAACCACTATATTGTATATCTATATATTGAATAAATAAATAAATAATATCTTTGAATAAGATTCTTTAATGATTTCATTATCAAGTAAAAGCTGGACATTGATTTCTTTGATTTGCTTCGAAATGTTGAATCGGTCCATGGCGGGCATCAATGTCACTTTTGTTTTAGAAACTTGTGTTGTACATATTCTTGTGTAAGCGTAAAATGGGGGGAATAGGGAGATAAAAGAGATTTTCTTCCCGACCTGGCCAAGCATTTTATTTAAAGTAATTATATATAATTAAAATGAAAGCTAGCATTTTTTTTAAATCTGACAACACTTACTCTGTGTTTAACTTGACGATTTAAGCTTTTTTCAGTTCGTTCGACATGGTTTTCATACATTTTAAGCAAAATTTGGTAAAAAAAGTGTTGAACTCTGCTTTGCTATCAAGTCGTTAACAGCATTAGTCTGCCTGTCATTGAGAAATAAAATCGATCATTTGTGAATTTGGTCAGAAAAAAGCTGAATTTTTTTCTTAATGCTATGTTTAGCTTGAAAGTGTTTTTGGACAGAATAAGCTATAATGTTACTTTTATTCATTTATTTATAATTCTAACTAAACTAGTATTCTCATATGTTGACCCCAAATACAATGTGAATTGGGCCAAGCTGGTTGTTTCATTTTGTTGTGGATATTTATTAATTTAATAAATATAAAATGTATCGGAATTAGAAAATTAACCTAACGGAACCATTTTAATCTCATTTTGATAACCAAACGTTGAATATTAATGTTAAACTAAGAAATTGACCTGCAGCCCTATTCTGTTACTTAGTCGCAAACGTTATTAGTGGATTTCCTTCCCCCCAGTTTACGGTAGCCATGTTTTTTCTTTCCTAATTTGTAAAAACTTTTATTTATTTACCTAAAAACTTGTACAATGGCGGACGGCTGTTAGACATTCTCTGACAGCCAAACATTAACTTATATTAGACGTTTCCTTATCGCTTATCCACTCAATTATTCTTTTCAAGGAACACCTCAGCATATACCTAATATATGTGAAGTAAATTGTCAAATTCATTAAAATTATAACTCGTTCCAAAATCATAAATAAGTTTCATGATACATAATATGAAAGAGACTTTTGGATGACAAAAGTGCTAGAGCGTGTAGTAAATTCTAACAGAAGAAATATTTTGAAAATGGGAACGCTTTAATGTTGCCAGTAAAAAACTTATCTTACCAGAAATATTTAAAATGGTAACATTCATGTCTTTCGAGGTTACAACTAACAATACCGATTTCGAGGATACCTTAAGGTAACCCGTTTGGAATTGTTGAGTGGAGGAGCCGTTGACCATCTTAGAATGAGGCGTTAGAATGATTTTATAGTTCTTAGGTAAATTTATTGTTTAATATCTAAATTTGTTTTTTTTTTTAAATAATTAAGTAATATTTTATAACCGCAGTGTGGGACAAGCTTATTTCAAGACATTAAGAATTTCAATTGTTTAAGCCCAGTGAAGTCAAATCGATTAATCGTCTGTGAACTAGCAATTAGTCCTAACTGTTAATTGATAACATCAAGATAAAAAATATATCATTATAGAGATAACTTATAAGTAAATATAAAAATAAAACACTTTTAAAATATTATAATCTTTATTTACATAATGTTGGTGGTTGTCATTTTTTTAATACTAGCTAGACATGTGATGCCCATGCCCACTTGATGGTAAGTGGCGCGAGAGGTTCATGTTAGCAACTGGAATCATGACTGACATCAGTCTTCTATACTACTCCCTTGTGTAGTTGTTTTATTGAGTCATTTTTATTTTAGGTTAATTACCACATGCACGATTTAACGCGTGTGTTGACAGGAGAGCAAATAGTTATTTTAGGCTTCAGGTGTCATTAGTAAAATCTTTATTTAAAATAAAAAATGACACCTTAAAAAAAACATTCTGAAAAACATAACACCATAGCATATATCATATACCACCGCCTCCGTGGTCTAGTGGTAACAAACGTTGCCGTGAACTCGGGAGGTCGTGGGTTCGATTCCCACCGGGGGCAAGTTGTACATTGTATAATTTGTCTCGGTCTGGGTGTTTATATGTATAATATGTATATATTTACAAAAAAAAAAGTATAATATGTAGTTTATCAACCATCTAGTTTCCGTAACACAAGTAGCTTACCACGGAAATTAGATGGCGCTGTGTGACCTGTCTGGAAATATTTATTATTTATTATTATTTATGGTTGGTTGGGTTTAATAGGTGGTAGGCGGACTGATGGTGGTAATTTGCCCAGGCTGTCGGGGCGGGGAAGTATCCACCGTTCGTGCCCATAAACCCAGTAAAGTGTATCCACACGTTTCGGGATCAGGCTCGACTTGCCGTCATGCCCAGTCAAGCCGGCATAGTGTTGGGGACTGATGTCAGTCATGAGTGTCTGATTCCAGTTGCTAACATTCATGAACATTGCGCGCCACTTACCATCAGTATAAGAGAAAAGAAAAAAGTGGCGAATAAGCCGCGTCTGAAAATCGCAATAGATACCTAAAGACTGGGGAGTGTTATTATTAATTGCTCTCGTCCACAGCCCAGAGATTAAATTAGAAAAGAAAGAATTACGTAAGTCAACGTTCGCATCGTTGACCTCTCGCTAGCTAGGTACTTGATGACTCTATGAGTGGCGATATTTTTAGGAAAACTTCTCTGCACCGTAACTTATTATTTTATTTATGAATAATAATTTAAAAAAATACGTAGGTCTTTATTTTTGTTCTAGATTACAATATAATAATATTTGCTCCTTAACAAATTCCACGCAGTATACCTATATTTGCCAGTTCACAGATGATATAGAACTAGTCTTGTTTTTTCGAGCTTATTTTTATATTATATTTATTGTATAATTTTAATTTTTCGTATAACCCAGATTTTTTACTGTAAATTCATAAAATAGTTGCCACTTACAAAATCTAAAATCTGATCTGGTCAGTAATGGGGTGTATCGGGCGAAGCTTTTTGTAGATGTCGCTAGCGGCACTGGTACCTTGTTTAGAGCTATGACGGATCATTTTTTAAATGTTTTTGTTTTTTTTTTATAACGAAAAATAATAATTTTAACATAACGTTACCAACCTTAAAATACGAATTAGGAAAGCGAACACCGTCTTTAAAAGGAAAAAAGGTTTAATTAATAGAACGGCAATTTTGAGATCACCATATTTTTGATTTCGCTTGGTAATCTCGATTTGTACACTTAAAAGCTGCTCACTTCGGTAATATATCCAGAAAATAATAAATTTCGTAACAAAAATACAAGTTTTCTATGCAACTGACAGTTCTATTAGGTACTATCTATCGTGAAGTTAGTGACACATCCCATTTAAGCAAAGGTAATAAAACAAGTTTTGTATTCAAGTCGAACGTTAATATTAACCGACTTGAAGTTCTAAGAGTGTTTTTTTACTTAACTTCTCTTTAAAGTAAATGAAAATGCTGCTCGAACGCTATTCAAAGCGAAATATGGTAAAAAAGCGCGCCCCAAGGTAGATTTATCATTAAATAAATGCTGTGTTTGACTTGAAAGCAAAGCTTGATTTTTATAGGGAAAGAATAATAAATGTGTACTTATTGCGACTATGCCAACATTGTAAATTATTTGCATAATAAATAAAATAATTAAAAAATCTGGGTTATATCTTAGCCTACAATTAAATCGACCATCCTCAAAAGGGTTTGTGGTTGTGAGAATTTTTACTAACAATGATGCTTCCACATTGTTTAAAAATGTGACATTTCACGAGGCTGGTGCGATCGATGAGCTTGCCACTTGTCATCATGGGCCTATAGTAAAGTTGGCTAAATGTAAATCCGCTTATTTATAAGCGTTGTTTTTGACGACCCCGAAAGGGAAACGGTCGTGATGATACTTTACTTTTTTGACAAGCTAACTAGCAATCACATGGCGTGTATAAAAAAATAAATTCTTCCTGCAACTGGCCGATAATCTAACAAAGATTAAATAATTTAGACGCTGTTAAAAAATAATTTATTTGGAGCTTAAAATGGCAAGTCCCATTGGACAAAAACTCTAAACAATCTTCACTAATGTACTCTTAATTTTCTACGTATAATATTTTTTTATATAAATAAAAGAAACCTGAATAAATGTGTATTCTATTTTAGCGTTACAACTAAAAGACAAACTATTTTTATTTCTTTCTTTATTTAAGACGACGTGCTGTTTTATTATACCTGGATGAGTTTTTAGTAATAAATTTTATATTGAATCTTTTCTAGAGCTGGTTTTATTACAAATTGTCTTGTCCCCCCTCCCCCCCCCCCCATAATTTATAATTTGCCCACAGACTGAATTTGCCCAGCTGCCGGGGCGAGGAAGTAATGTCAAAATCTATACTGACAGGTGGCGTCTTAAATATGTGCAAGGCAAAGGATGTCGGTTGCAGCCAACAATATTTATTTCATGGCTGCATCTGGTGCAATCGTTACAACCGATCGTGCCAATAAACCCAGTAAAGTGTACCCAGGATCAGTCTCGAATTGCCGTCATGCCAAGTTAGCCGGCATGGTGTTAGGGACTTATCTCAGTCTTGAGTGTCTGATTCCAGTTGCTAACATTCATGGACCTTGCACGCCACTTACCACCAGGTGTGCGCAAAGTCACATGTCACCGCCAAAATCGTCTCTTAAAATTATAAGTGAAAACGCCACTTCACGTTCGTCACTATATGAACATGGTCATCCCTACATGAACACTATTGTCACTATTGCAGTGTTTGACTTGAAAGCAAAGCAAGGCGCGGTTTTTACTGAATAACGCTACCCGAATAACTTATAAGCGAAATAAAGTAAAAAAAGCGCTTACAGTGTCAAGTCCAACATGGAGTATGAACACGATGTCACTATATGAACACGATTGTCACTATATGAACACAGTCGACATTTTATGGACACTGTTGTCACTATCACCCTCATTCCGAATCGTGCTCAGAGCGCTTAGAACGAATATGACACTGACTGTCGTTACGAATCAAATATCGCGATTTGAATGCTCAGAGCGTGATATCAATTCTGAACGGTCTAAATCACATTTCCATTCATAAAATGATAGTTTTTTTTTAAATGTATGGAAGATAAATTGCGGATTCCACATATTTGAGTAGGAGTACTAACAAATATAGATCTCTCGGTTTATTCATCTTTATATGTGTAAAGTTTAATATTATTAACTTATTTTGGTATTTTAAAATAACTTGCCGTGTTACAGACATATTTTTCCAATTCCTACTTAAATATTAATTATAGATTTGTTTAAGAAGTAATATAGAAACAGTATAAACGAATTACAATATTAAATGATTTAAAAGAAAACCTAATTTAAATAAACTTGAAAATGGCGCGCGACATAATGACATAAAACTGACAGCGCTCAGAGCGATCTACCTCACACATAGATATATAATACGCGACGATCCTATGTCTATGACCTCACATAGCTTTGGCAAAACAGTTTATACGAGTCTCGGAACACCTTTAAGCGTGCTTAGGTTACTATTATCGTCACGGAACGAGGGGTATATAAACACAGTCGCCATTTTATGGACACTTGTCACTATATGAACACGGCATCACTATATCCTAGTGATGGCGGCTACAAAGAGCCACACACTAAGCAACGCATTGGGATAGGAATATATCTCGGCCGCCACTGCAAACTCAATGCCTGGTGAGCTAACTATGTGGACTCCTGTACTCTTCACCCGACTTATCGCAGACTTTACACTCGTGAAGGGAAAGTTTAATGGAATTCCGTACACCTGAAAAAAAAACTTTTAATTTAGCGTTGCCATCTCCAAATGAATAACCAGTTCTGTAGCCCTATCTGTTACTTAGTCGCAAACATTGTTAGTGAATTTCGTTATTTTCGTTAGAGCTTGCGTCATACCGTTTGCTTATTGTTTCTTACACATCGAGTAATTCTAGATATTCTTTTATCGAATAAAAACATTTATTAACCAGCATTTGTTTGACTCTTAATTTAAACCGTTTTAGTGGCATAGAAATTAAAAATAATCGCCTATTGCCATTTTTGCAAGTCATGATTCAAGTACAAATAATAAATATAAATATTTCCACACAGCGCCATCTAGTTTCCGTGGTAAGCTACGAGGCTTGTGTTACGGAAACTAGATGGTTGATAAACTACATATTATACTTTTATTTTTTTGTAAATATATACATATATCCCCGTTGGGAATCGACCCCACGACCTTCGACGAGTTCACGGCAACGTTTGTTACCACTAGACCACGGAGGCGGTCACAAACTTATTACCTTATAAGTTACCATAAGTTGTTTCAACCGCTGACCGAGACCCGGCTTCAATTCCGAAGGGTTAAAACTCCAGTATTCACATTGTGGTAACATTTCTCGAAGTAACGTGCTGCAATACCTATAATAGTTTATTTAATAAATATTTATTCATATGGTATAGTTTTAGGTAAATTCATAATTCGTGTTGTCAAGACAAGTTAAACACAGGGTTTTAAAAAAGCGCTTAGAGCGCCAACTCCACAGAGCAAAGACGCGCGCCGCACGGCGATTCTGTGCTCTGTGGCCAACTCAAACATGAGGCCCTGTGTTTGACTTGTGGCTTTAAGCGCTTTTTCACTTAATTTTAAAACACATTTTAAAAATTGACAAATAGCCTATTGTAACAATTAAAGTTAAAAATGGCGTCGTATGTACCAGCTAACGACTGAACTTCAAAATAAATACGTCGCAACCCCACATTTTATTTATCTCAAGTTAAAACCACCAACTAAGATAAACAGTGTAGTCATTACCTGTTCCAAATAGTTTTGGCATGCGGACGCCATTTTTGTATTTTGGCTTTTATTTTTGCCTCCAATTTCAGTTTCAAATCCTCGACTTCTGCAGGTGACATGTATATCTTCGCGTCACCTATTGGAGGCAATTTCATTGTAAATATTGTCTTGTCAAATACCTAGAAATACATTCCTCATCATGGCCACTGCTGGATTAATTAAGTACGCGTCCCGGTTCCGCATCGCACGCTACGAACGGATCCGTTTGTTCTAGTTATAAATAAGCGGATTCACATTTAGCCAACTTTACTAATAGGCCAATCATGACAAGTGGTCAGCTCGTCGATGTCTTCGATGTACCAAATTCGAGAAATATCACAAATAAATTAAATATTAATTAAATGTATTTATTTACATTAATAAATATTTCCACGGACGTAACCGCTAGACCACGCAGGAAGTAATAAAATTTTAAAGTAGGTTTTATTTAAATTTTGTTTAATTTTAATTTTATTTTTTATTTGCAGTAACAATTTAGTTTATAGCTTTAATTCAAATTCCTTTATATTAAAAATAGCCATAGTAACAAGCACTTTTATACTTCAACAAAATATTATTTTTATTTTTTACAAAATTTCGCTTTAAATAAAAATGCAATTCGAACGTCTTTCAAAGCAAAATAAAGTAAAGAAAAAAGCGTTTACTTAAAAAACGTCAGGAGTTCTTCGCGCTATTTTGCGTGGACATGTCAAGTGCAAGTATTTGATTTGTAAATTAATTTACTGTGGATATTATTGGTCAAAAGTGATGTTGTTTTGTTTAATAATGTGCTACAATGTGAATAATTATAGAAAACGATAAATTAGACTTTAAATATGGGGCACAAGTTGCAGTTTATTTTTTGCGGTTTTCCCGCGCTGTCAACTCCCATATTTTACCCGAAGTGTTTGAGCAGTGGATGGTTCCGCGAGTGACTCCAAGAAAAGCATCAAATTCTGCAGCATCTGGAATTTGATGATGACCTCATTAATTCATGAAAAAGAAAGATATATTACGTCAGACTTGGCTGTATGGGCTAGACCCTTTGCCTTCCCTATCATCTCATTCATCATCCATCGGGAGAAGAGAACCAAAAAAAATATTAAAAAACGTCAAGTCAAACATGGCTATAATATTCTTACTTGTCTCCAGTTGGATGATTTTGTGAAGTCAAACGACACGCTTTCACATTCCTGAGACGGCTGAATGTTTACCCATATCTGAAACAATAAATGCCGAATGTAAAAAATACTCATACTGCCTCCTGCCGTAGTCTAGCGGTTAAGTCCGGGGGATTCCTGGTCGGTACACAATAACATTTATTAAATGAACAAATTAAATTAATATTTTAATTGAGCATTGGTGGCTCGGTTGTAAGAACGCTATCCTTAAAACAAAAAACCCCCGCGGCATGTACCAATGACAAATACACTTTTCTTACGTACATTTGTCATAGATTTATAACACCACAGTTTTTTTCAGTTAAGCCGTCGGTCCCGATTCCACTAATACCACGTTGTGGAGTCGTTAATAAATTGCCATTAAAAATTGACATCAGATCCTCACCAATCTTCCTGGCCAGCGTAGCGAAGGTAGGCCAATTTCGAATACTGGCGAAGGTACATTAAAAAGCTTTCGTAACAAAACTGCATGTATGAAGAGGTTGATGAATGTCGACGAAGCTCAATTGTCTCTGCCTACACTGCAAGGGATCTGGCTTGTGTATGCATGTATGGTGTAGAAAATAAGTTTAAAAACGTGTTTGGTTTGAGCTTAGTTTTGATGGTGTTGCTAGATTATAAATATTGTATTGTCTAAATAGGCGCGGTGGTGGCTCGGTAAAACACGTTCCTTAAATCTTATAAAGGTCGGTTCAAAGCTACACGGCATGTATCAATGAGAAATATACTTTTCTTACGTACTGCAGTCATAGATTTACAACACCACCGTTCCCGTGCCTTGGAGAGCACGTTAAGCTGTCGGTCCCGGTTCCACTAATACCAACTTAAGAATACGTTAATAAATTGTCATTAAAAAAAAGTGACGTCATAGCCGTCTGGCCAGCGTGGCGAGTGTAAGCCAAATTCTCCAGATATATATGTTCTGGAAGGCCAATCTCCAGCAGTGGAGGTCTAGAACGTTGCGTTCTAGGGGCTGTAATGATAAAAAAAAATATTGTCTAAGCTATTTATGACTTATGTTTTGGCGCGAATTTCAGGAACCTTAATAATAAGTATCGCATTTTCAAGTATAACAAAGCATTTCAATAGAATACTTACGTTTTCCTCGTCAAATACGTAGTGAACAGTTTTTAGTGGACAACTGGCATCGCGCAATTCGAAGCGATCTCCACTTGTGGCGTCGAAAATAAACCAAGAGCATTCATTGTCGTCGTTTCTTACAAACAATCGATTTCTGGATTTCTCATAAATATATTCGTTAATCAAAAGTATTTTATTCAGTTTAACTTGGTATTTAACTAGGACAAAGTAGGTTAGGCCTCTTGGGTGACCTAAGCCGACTACCACCCAAGTTTTTACGCCTAGATATAGAAAATAGCTGGCAAGCAATAATGCATGATCGATTGGAGATCCGTGTAAGATATTTAGTAGTTCCTGAAATGAAAAATTATAATGCGACATTCTCTTCCCTTTGCGACATTATAATTGAGTTTGGTGCAAATACAGAAATAATAATAAAAAATATAATAATATTTTTAAATAATAAAAAAGTATCATCACGACCGTTTCCTTTCGGACAAGTGGCAAGCTCGTCGATGTCTCCAGCATTTAAATAATAATTAAATGTATGTATTTATTAGTCAATATTTTTGTGTCCCGACCAGGAATCGAACCCGGTACCTCTGAGTCTAAATCGATTAACCGCTAGACCCGGAGGCAGTAATAATAAAAACTAAAAAATCATAGACAATTATTATAAGTACCCCAGAGCATT
Source organism: Tinea semifulvella (assembly GCA_910589645.1). Taxonomy (NCBI): domain Eukaryota; kingdom Metazoa; phylum Arthropoda; class Insecta; order Lepidoptera; family Tineidae; genus Tinea; species Tinea semifulvella. The sequence continues at coordinate 953,918 of OU342615.1, read as the reverse complement.
TTTTTAGGCTTCAGGTGTCATTGGTAGAACTTCTTTTTGAAATAAAAAGGGCAACTTTTTCAAAGATTAAAATCATTATCCGAAAAAGAAAATACTACTGTATGGTGAATAAGGCTGCGTCTGAAAATCACGATATCCATCGTGATAAATACCGAAAGGCTGGGGAGTTATACGGCCGGTTGCAGAAAGGTTGATTATCTTTTGACATGTTTCACGTATGCCTATGAAGCACGTCATTGCCTTAAATACAAGAAGAACTAAATCTCGGTCGCTATTTGTCATACCACGTGCCAAAACGAATGCGGGCAAACGGGCGCCACTCGCCAGAATGTGTCGCGTCCACGACGACAGACTTGCCTCGGTGGACATGTTCACACAAAGCTGCAGCAGTTACAAGGCCAATATCACTAGGGTGCTTATTGATGATCAGCAAGATTGTTGATTGAATGGTTTATTAGTGCAACTGGTAAAAAAAATATATATACGATAATTAGGTCCGTGTTGTACTTAAACCATCAAACTATCTTCCTATATGTTCTTAGTGAGAAATATCAAAGGAAGTGATTCGAATGTAACTTAGGATTTTTGTTTTTGTATCTTTTGCATGTATCATTTCTGTTTTTGTTTTCTCCGAATAAATAAATCCTTGGAATATATCAAAATGTTGAACATAGATTATTTTAACCATGCCTTCTGCAACCGGCCGTTGCATGTCTTACTAATTGATCTCGCTGACAGCCTAGATACGCAATAGAGAGAGAAAGAGTTACGTAAGTCAACGTTCGCGGGATCGTCGACCTTTCGCTACCTATGTACTTGATTGGGCTCAGTATGAGTGGCGATATTTTTAAGATAACTTCTCTGCTCCGTAACTTAAGATTTTATTACTAAACATAATATAAAAATATTTTTATTTAACTATAAATAAAATTGGAGTATGATTTAACATATATGTATAATATTCTATGTCGAGTTTATTGAGAAGATACAATCGGCGATTAGCATTGCGTATAAGCATTTGACATTGTGGATTTCTACGTGCTAACTAAGGTTTTATTTTAATTTTTAATTTAATGACGGTTACGAAGTTCGCCGGGTCAGCTAGTACTTCATAAAATAGCTGTAACCAGTTATTGGCTGCGATATAAAGCAATATAGAGAAATATCCCTAGAAAATTATATTAATTGAAAACAGAAAAAATAAACTAATTAACATATAAATAATTGATTTTGGACCACTGAATTATGCCTACTCGTAGATTTTTCTGGCCTACGATGTTATTAGTTAAAACTTAAACATACACATTACTACAATGGAGTGTATCAGGCAAAGCTTTTTGTACATGTCGCTAGCGGCAATGGTACCTTATTTTACACCTATATCGCATCATTTTTTAATGTTATTGTAGTTTATTATTTTTATAACAGAAAAATGTATTTTAAATTAACGCTACCTACCTTAAAAGAAGAATTAAGAAAGCGCACACCGTCTTTAAAAAGAAAAAATATTTTATTAATAGAACGGCAATTTTGAGATCACCATATCTTTGATTTCGCTTAGAAATCTCGATTTGTACACTTAAAAGTTGCTCACTTCGGCATAATATCCAGAAAATAATACATTTCGTACTAAAAATACAAGTTTTCTATGCAGTATATACAGTTATATTAGGTACCATCTATCATGCGCCATCTATCATGATAAAAAGTTAGTGATACACCCCATTTGTTACCGTTGAGCAAATTAATTTATTTTTTCTTACCATCCCTGATAAAGTGATGTGACACTGTTCATTGATTTCATAACAAGGTATCAGCGACACGTACCTCGCGTTCCCAGATACTAACTTGCTCATTTCATCGCTTTTGCCCACTCTATCATATCCGCTATACAAGGAATCTTTCTCAAGAGACCGAGGAGTGGAGTCATTATTTCTTCTTGATTCAAAACTTTTCGTAGACGAGCTTTTAGAAAAGCCAGAACTCTTAGACATCGCTGAATCAATTCTAGATTTGAAATTCTTTGGAAAGCATTCGCAATTCGGTGGAATTATAGGCTGAAGAAACTGTGTCACGCATTTATTCATTCCACCACTGTCCAATAAGGTTAACGACAATTTTCTTAAAGGAAAATCAGCTTCATAGGTCGTTATAAAGTTATTTAAATGTTTTAGGATGAAATCGTTTCCAGGTATCGGTAGCTTGTGCGATATCCAGGCTGAATGTGTGAGACTCGTAGTTATTTGCAGTGATAAGATGGCAATACCCTTTTTCATGAGCCGGTTTACGTTAGGTATGCCGGTTTCAGACTTTGTTGTGCTTTCGTAGCCCAGAAAGAGAGGAGGTGTTTTTATTGTAAAAGTTCCTTGAAGCTGAAAAATTATAAAATACATATAATTATGAAATCTTTTGATATTACGAGTAATTATGTCATTATTATTATCTATTTGCTCCAGGGGAGTGGAAACCACAGATTATTAGAACAAGCTATTGACAAGACAGTAGGTAAATTTTATGTTCATTAATTTATTCAATCAGTTCGTTCAATTCACAGATTATATAGACATAGTTCAATTCATTCAACATGTCGGCCATTGTTGTTAACATGCGAAGTATACAATCTTAGTAAAAAAAATTAATTTTAATGTATTGTGTAACTTTTAGTACCTGCGGGGTAAGGCGGAGTGTACAATCGTCCGTAAACGTATCGTCTAAGATCGACAACGTCTGTCAGAAATGACAAAAGCTTGGGTATTCCCATAGATATAGAATAACCATGAAGTTAGAAACTCCCTGAGAATAACCGACGACGAGACGATCCTATGTCTATGGGGTATTCCGGCTAGGTTTTGACATTTCTGACAGACGTTGTCGATCTTAGACTATACGTTTAATACAATTGTGCACTCCGCCTCCACCCGCTGCCGATGTATCGTATAGTAAGTAAACTATTAACAAAATACACAATATTTTAAATTTTCACTCGCAGTTAAATGGTTTCTTGCTCAAAAATTTATATTTCGGATATAATATAGAAGCTATACCTATAGAGATTGTACCATAACGTTAGTGTTCGGGTGAGCGAGTTTTTTTGCGAGTTTTTTACGTGAGATTCTAATTTTTTTTTCCAATTACTTTACTAACAAAGGCTCTTTACAGCTCCATTTTGCTTATTTTAAATACGGAGATTATAAACGTAAAAGTAAAGTATCATCACGACCGTTTCCCTTTCGGGGTGGTCAGAAACCACGCTTATAAATAATCGGATTCACATTTAGCCAACTTTACTATAGGCCAATCATGACAAGTGGCAAGCTCGTCGATGTCTCGCAGCGTACCAAACTCGAGAAATATCACAAATAAATTAAATATTAATTAAATGTATTTATATACATTAATTAATATTTTTGTGTCCCGAACAGGAATCGAACCCGGTACCTCCGAGTCTAAATTATAAACGTGACATTTCAATTATTAGACATTTAATATTTAGCTGTATTTTAGTGTAGGTAAACTCGTAAATGACAATGTCCGTTTACAGGCACTAATATAATTAAGTTATTATTAGACTGTTCCTTGCTAACAACAGCCAGCTATTTCAGCCAGTTATATAATGATTAATATTGATATCAAATAATAAAAATGAAAATTTAACAAATCCAAGTGTCCATAATAATAAATATACAATAGTCATGACGATTATTATAAAGATTCTTAAAGACACACCTGTCCCATAGTAAGTACGGCATGTAGAGGTATGCTCAGGGAACCCAACCATCTATTATAACATCTGTAGTGAATGGTTTTACTGTGAAGAGATGCATCGTCATAATCCTGGTTGATATTAATTTTCACTTCATCAAACACATTTACTTCGATTGACGACGATCCGGCTCTGAGAACAAAGATATAAATTAAAATATTTTTAAATTTGGAATGTTACGAATTTCCTTGTCTACCGTCGTCATACAGATAGTTTTGTAGTTACTAGTTACTCTTATTATGTACAAGTACATGCTGTGTTTAACGCAACAAACATAAAAAAATAAGCGTCAGTATTCCAGCGTCCAGCACCCTATACAGACGTAATTCATACCTGATCAGAGCATGCAACACATACAACGAGCTCACAATTAACTATGTCACCCATATTTTCTTTTCAAGTGTTAAGATGGTGAGGCATGTAAATAAACAATCGTTTTTTAAAGAAAATGATTTTGATTGATTCTCAATTACTTATTGTTTTTGTTTGTAGATTTGTTGATACAAATATTCATTAGTAGTTTATTGTGTAGTGTTTATATTAAAAGGAACATGTAAGAATCGAAATATCACGCTCAGGTCCAAGCTTAATCCGCAGTTTCAATTTCTTTATGCCGATGAAACATGGACTCTCAAAGTCGGTGATCGTAGCCGCGTCGATGCCTTCGAGATGTGGTGCTGGGGGCGTACGCTACGCATACCTTGGACAGCGTGAATAATAAATGTGTCATACTCAAGGAACTCAAAATATCTATTAGGCTGTCTTCCATAAAACGAGCTCTTGAGTATAGAGTCTGTAGAGACAAAGAGAGTAAAGGCTTGTTTTCACAGAAAAAGTCGAAAGCAAAAGACGACGTGGCCGAAGCCCCATCGCTGCTCTGGCCGGATGCGCATCACCCTAAACACCCACTTGGGTACGATGTTCTATATGCAGCCGTAAACAGACCCAGACAGAGTATCGTACAAGACAAAGTGATCCGTGGAGGTGGTCAAGGAGGAGATGTCTATAAAAAAGTGGTAGGATCTTATTATACTATGGTATTCAAAATATGTAAGAGATTTATCAAACAAAAAAAAATCATGAACTCGTACTTAGCTTTAAGGCGTAGGGTTTGATTCCAGGTGGGATGACACCCAATAGCCGTCACACTTTGACTCCACTCTTCAAGACAGTTGACGCGCACAAATGGTCTTAAAGGTCTCACTTTAAATCCTGTAATAATTATTTTAGATCAGTGTATTTTTTTTAACCTTTACTGTCTCCATGGTCCAGACCAGACTTTCTCAAAGTGGGCGATAACGCCGCCTAGAAAGGGGCTCAGAAAGAAATCGGAGGCATGGTTAAGAGGGCGACTTTAATATTTTTAAATTCACTGAAATTAAAACCTACCTATTACACAACTTCGATTATTTAGTTTTATTCGGCTAAAGTGGGCGGTAGACGAAATAAGTAAATAAGAAAGAATATCTGGTCTAGACGTTAAGTAAATTCGAGAATTTACGAGGAGTTACCGAATCGATTTCTAGTCGTCAACACAAAAAATACATTACACGTTATTACTTTACGCTAAAGTATCGACATAGATAAGACCTCCTATAGTAAAGTTGGGTAAATGTGACCCCGAGTGAAAATTATACATCACCTACCAGCAATATGTTCATCGTCGTCATCATCATTGGCCACATCTTCAGCTATAACTGGTGCAGTTCTATCAGGAAGGTTGACAGCTCTCAGCACAGTTATATACAAATCTATTTCTTTATTATTGCCATTCTGCCATTGTTTTAAACCAGGTGGAAATACAGATTTGTCCAGTTTTACTTCTCTCTTAAATATACTCCTAGAAATACCATTATTATGTTTTAGAAAAACACTATTTTATCGAGGTTTTTTAGTGAATGAATAACATTATTTTATTATAGTTTAATTGAAAAATATTTTAAAAATGTTTGTCTTAATTATTTAATCTTTATACGCCCATGGGAATAACATACTGTACTTAATTTACAACTATTGTACCATTGTATAAAAAACCTATTGTTATAAAGTACGAGTAATATATGAATTTGAATTTATTATTACTAGAAGTATTAAAGATATGTATAATATTTCATAATATTTTAACTTTGTAAAGATTAAGCAGTTTGCCAATTACAAGCTGGTTTAATTTGGTGATGCAGTTGAGATGAATCAGAGTTCGTATAGATTACCAAGAAACCAATTAAGTTAAATAATTACCTTAGACTTAAATCACTAAAATCACAAACGATGTCCTTGTAACTATTCTTCAAAAGATTATTATTTAGATTTTTTAACACGTTTTTATTAATATTTTGTACATATTTCACACCTATATGTCGATGAATTTCCAAAGGGTTCATATCTCCGTGTTTATCCTTATTTAAATATTGTCCCAATTCACTGTGTTCTAGGCTTTGTAACAAGTTCAATTGTTCTGTTGATATCTGGCTCGAATTTATGGGAATTAATTGATTTTCCATGTCGGAAAATTCTCCAATGTTCCGTTGCTTCAAAAGTTTCAATCTGGCTATATCAAATGAGTTCTCGTCTATATTAAATTTATCTTCGTTGAAACATATTTTGTCAATTTCAATATTTTTAAGTGCATCTATTAAAATCTCATTTTCACTAATGTCTTGATTGTACACTGTTTCTATTAACTCTTTTAACATTTGACTGTTTCCATTATTAGAAAGTAATAAGTTGATTTTTTTATTCACATCAAAATATGTTTTTAGAATCTCTGGATCTCTATCTAGTGTTTCTTTATTCCAACCAACTTTGTTATCCAATTCACATGTTGTTATAACCATTTCTTTAAATATATTAGAACTTTTTAATCGAACACCATTAGCCTGGGCGATAGTTTTTATCGTATTGCCAGACCCAATCATTTTCGAATTACATTCAATATTATCATCAACTTGAAAAATTAATTTACTGTCGCTAGCATTTACAATATTTTTATTGATGTCTAATATCTTAATATTGTGTATAAAGTGATTAACCTCATTTTCGTACAATTTAAAAGTTAACATCTCATTATTTGGCATAATTTGAATTAAAACACTATCGGAAATAATAATTTCGCTTGCTTCTAGTTTATATTCGTCTGTCTGACATACAAAGTTATCATCTACGTACATTTTTAATAAAAGCTTTTTTTCTTGATTATGTTTATTGCTCTTCTTTTTTAGTTTCACTTTATTTTTATTTTCAACTAATTTAATATCTATTCTTTCCTTTTTAATCATATTTTCTACCGATTTGTACACTTTTTCTTTAATATCATCTTCATTAATAAAATGTTTTGGTTTGTTAAACTTTTTTTTACCACTATCTTCTTTATATTTCTGTTGTTTGTATTCAATATACTTGCTTACATATTCATATTCAATTTTATCGAGTACATCTGAGAGTTCAGTATTAAATAATTTGTTCCATTCTTCTTCGTATTGGTACTCGTCTACAGCAATTATGTTTATTTCTAAATCATAAACACTTTTTCTTATTTTACTTTTGAGCCTAACCATTTCTATATCAGACCATAAGGATTCCATTTTGTGAAGTATAACTTTTTCTTCCTTCATAATCTCTAGTAGTTTATCTTTTAAAGATATGATACTGTGTACATATTTTCTGTAATTAGGGTCGAATTTTACGTCTTCTTTTTTAGTAATTATTTTCAATAGTTCTTCCTTAAAACTATCCTTAGTATCTCTGTTTATTGTTATTTCTTTAGAGACATTATTCAAATTATTTTTTATAGTTACATATTCTATGTAGGTATCTTGTAGTTTTTCAACTAAAAGTTCCTCTAAAGATAATGCGTAGTGAGATTTAAACCTAAGCTTATAGATTTGAACATTTAGGAATTTAACCCCATCTTCTTGTATTTCATCATAAGTATTAAGAAGTTCATTAAATTTGGTAGCTGGCATGTATTGAACAGCTAACGAGTAATCTGCTGAAATATTTTCAAGAATTTGTGGAAATTGTGGGCATAGATTTGGTGCCTGTATGCTATTCCTAAAATCAAAAAGTATTAGAAAATTTACTGCCGATGAGTAGGTTTAACTGTTTAAATTTAAAATAAATTATTCATATGTCATCATTTCTTACCCAATCTCTGCGTCCCAGTGACGATAATGTTTTTTTATTCTATAAGAGTCTACTCGAATATAAATATTAGATTCTTTAAACAAGTCTGGAGTAGTGATCACATTCTCTTCAATAGCATTGTCTATTAAAGCTAATTCTGAATGTATAATGTCCATCAATGTATTATTTTTCTTTTTCGAAACTTTTTTAGTTTTTTTCTTTTTTGTGTCATCTTTAGCGTCGGGTACGTTGTAGTTTGTGAAAAAAGCATGTTCTTTAGACTGCTTGTTGTGGAACTTGGGCGATTCAAGATCTAACGTTTTTTGGACTAATAGTTCTTCATATTCTTCGTCGTCGTCATTTTCATCATTCTCCCTCGTTACTTCATTAAAAGTACGTAATTCGAAGCTTTCTGCCATCACAGACTATTACATATTTTAAGATTAAATACACGAATACAAACAAAGGTGGCAAGTGTCTTATTTTGGATTATTTTGTTTATTATGTTCAAGGAACATAATGTTCGTTGGTTTTGAATCAAAAGAAATGTTTTGTGTTTGAATTTGGTTTGAATTTTACGCCTTCGTTGTTATGACAACCATAATGCGGCCAAAAGTTATAATGCTATGTTCGACTTGAAAGCGAAGCAAAGCTCACTTTTACCGAATTTTGCTTTAAATGTATGAAACCTATAGAACAACGCCAAGTCGAACGACTTTCAAAGCGAAATAAGCGCTTAATGCGACAAGTCAGACACAGAGTCCATGTATATTTTTATAATTTTAGCCTTAAAAATTTTAAAATAAAATCTGTCAATGTCAAACAAAAATTATCGTCGATTTATTTGTTTACTTTTTGTATCATATTTTTGTTTATTTCGAGTAAAATTAAGGCGAAAATGAATACATTTTCATTAAACGATAGCAGTGAGTACTACCTACAATTATCACAGCAGCCAGTAAGATTTGAGCCATCCAGTTCTGTTACAAACATATTTTTCGACGACACCAATGGGCAGGTAAGTTTATCAATTTATATTCTACTGATTACTAGACATATTTTCTCTAAAAATAATTAATTATTATAATTGTATTTAGCCTTAAGTGTTGGATAACCTTAATACAAGCTACCAGTCCCAAAAACTTGTTAAAATTGAATTAAAAACCAAAGTATTAAGCATTAAAAAAAACCCTTTTACGTTATTGAGTTTTCTTGTTACTCACACATTAAACATACAATTTTAACATGTAATTAAATACAATATAGGTTGATAAGAATAATGTTTTTTGCTATTCATTGCAGCCCCTAGAACACAGCGTTCTAGACCTCCACTGCTGGAGATGGGCCTTCTAGAACTGGAGAATTTGGCCTACACTCGCCACGCTGTCCAGATGGCTTGGCGAGGATATGATGTAATTTTTTATGACAATTTATTAACAATTCCACAAGTTGGCATTAGTGGAACCGGGACCGGGACGGGTTAGGCATGGGAACAGTGGTGTTGTAAATCTATGACACATGTACGTAAAAAAAGTATATTTCTCATTGGTAAATGCTGAGTGGGTTTGAACCGACTTTTGTAGGATTTAAGGTTCTTACAACCGAGCCACCACCGCATGATTTTGCTATTAAACTAGTTTTTTTTTTTATCTCAGGTGGTAACAGTACGCTCAGGAGGTGTGACAGGTGTCACTGTGAATGGGATGGATCCTGACACACGCACCTCCTTTGCAATGGAAGACAAAGGACCCATCTCTTCTATAAAATTCTCCCCGGACCAAAGCATATTGGCTATTCAGAGAAATATAGACAATCAGAATGCAACTGTTGAGTTTATTAACTTCAAAGATAAAGCTCCAACGAATATGGAGTACCAACACACCAGTAAGTAAAGAATCTTAAATTCTGTGACATACTTCTGCTGTACTATTGTAAAATGCAGTAATAAATATTTTAAAATAAGACAAACATGTTTTTTTTTTCTACTAACAATTTATTTATTAATAATTAAAACTACTTAAAAGTCAAAAAAATTGTCATGTTTTAAATAACTTATAGTAAAATGGATTAAATCAGTATGTATTTTGTTTGAGTAGGTTATGTATTAAAACCAGATTTGGTTCTATACTTACTGCATTTTATAAATAGCACGGCACCATTATCCCCTAGCTTTTCAGTAACTTAATTTCTTACACTTGCCAAAATATACACTTACCATAATGTAGCTACTATCATAATGGATTTATTAAAATTTAGAGACTCTTTCAATTAAATTCTTCATAAACACATTTCAAATGTTCCATTCGGACCATAATTAACTGGTTAGGTGTGAAAAAGTAACAGAAACATACATTGTGTGGTTTTTCCATAGGAACTGCTAGACACATACGGTGCACTACTTGAATAGAAAAGAGTAATTACTTGGGCCAACAGAAGACAATTTTTTTTCTTACCCACACACAATGAACCCGGAACCCGCATGGTGAATCCATGGAATGCTTAGAAATTAGTCCTCTTTCTCTCGCTCCTGATGTTTAAAAAGTTTAATAACCCTTTTTTGCGTCGCGCAGTGTGGTATATAGAAAGATGTCCTACTGAGACTGGCACCATTTTCTTTCTGTATAGCGAAGCTAATATGTTGGCAGAGATCATCATTCTTCGAATTTTTCCGTAAATCGTTTCGACTAAATCTTTATTATAGTGTATTATATCTGTTTGTAGGTAAGTGGAAGAATGCAAGAATTCTCAGTTTTGTTTGGCCAAGAAATAATAAGATTGCCTTTGTCACGGACCATGGAATTGAGTTGCTAAAAGTTTTACCAGAAAAGAAGATGTTAAAGAGCTTAAAAAATGTCTCTTTCAGGTAATTAAAAAAATATATATAAATAAAAAATTAGTTGCGGTCACATCGACATCGTCGCTGCTTTGTCAATACCACCGCTGGCTCATTCACATCATACTTGCCACTCTCCGAACTCGGGAACGGTGGTGTTGTAAATCTATTGATATATAATCTATATCTATTTCTGATGTTCTAAGTGAAGTATTTCTCATTGATAAATGCCAATGTTCGAACAGCGAATCTTTTTGGATCTTAACAATTTGGCCTATTCGCCAGACACAGACTGATGATAATAGACTTTCTAATGTTTTTCAGTGCTGCCTGGTTTTCATGGTGTTCCCAGAGTAAGATAGTGTTGCTAGCAGGAAACAATGGCAGTCTTCTGCAACCTTTCTCATTAAACAACTCCACCATCTCCAAACTAGCGAAACTTGACTGTAAGTTTATATGCATTAACAGAATCATACAGTATTTGGTTGGGTAGGGAAAGGAGCAGAATGGTAGATGGTAAGCGCCTTGTTGTGCAATAAAAAAGAAAGCCTCCTTTGTTTACTAACCACAGCTTATTAACTATTGTCATTATATTTATATTATTTTCTTTTAAATTGTTGATTTTTAAATTTATTTTATTTGGTATTAGCTCTTCATGCTTGCGTTTATGTAGTTAAATAATGAACATGATCTTTCATTTGACACTTATTTAAGGAAATCGGTTTAGTAGTTATCTAGAAATATAGCTTAATAGAAAAGGCCGGCCGCCATCTTTGCTTCGTCACAGCTTTTTCCTACATACACTTGTCCGACTTGAAAGGAAAGCAAAGGCCGCTTTTTTACCGAATTTTGTTTAAATTGCATGAAAACCTTTCAAAGCGAAATAAAGTAAAAAAAACCGCTTAATCGTCAAGTCAAACACCGCACTTTACTTTAGTCTGTATAGTGGAGTTAATTTTTTATTTTTTGGTTTAGGCAAAGGGTCTAGCCCATAGAGCCAAGTCTGACGTAATATATCTTTCTTTTTCATGAGTTAATGAGGTCATCATCAAATTCCAGATGCTGCAGAATTTTATGCTTTTCTTGGAGTCACTCGCGGCACCATAGCTCAAACACGTCGGGTAAAATATGGGAGTTGACAGCGCGGGAAAACCGCAAAAAATAAACTGCAACTTGTGCCCCATATTTAAAGTCCAATTTATCGTTTTCCATAATTATTCTACATTGTAGCAGATTATTAAATAAAACAACACCACTTTTGACCCATAATATTTACAGTAAATTAATTTACAAAACAAAAACTCGGTTTTTTTTTTATAAATGGGGTTGTACTATCCCTGTGTTTAACTTGTCGCTTTAAGCGGTTTTTTATATATATATGAGGATCAATAATTTTATTGATTGAACTTTTTTTTTTTTTTTAATTGATGTCGGTTGTTGCATTTTTGTTATCCGTAGTGGATTCCCCGCCAAAACCTATAGCCGAGCGTGACGTGTCTCTCCTGCGCGTGTGCGACACCACGTGGTGTGCGCTGATCCGTCACACCAGCAGTACCGCGCCGGCCGAGCTGCTGCTGTGTGCGAGCGGGACGGGGCGGGACGAGCGCCGGGTACTCAGGACCGGACTCGTCGGCAGGTTCGCTGTCAATGTCGTCGATCATCTCATTGTTGTTCATCATCAGGTAATTTCCCGGTCTACCAGTTAAGAGGTGGAGGGGACACAATAATTTGATTGTGATATTTTATTTTACTTACAGCTTAGGTAACTATTGACCTTATATATTTTTTAATTTTATTTTTTAAATTGCCTCCGTGGTCTAGCGGTTAAGTCCGTGGATTTAGACTTGGAGGTACCGGGTTCGATTCCTGGTCGGGACACAAAAATATTTATTAATGGGAATAAATACATTTAATTTATTTATTTCTCGAGTTTGGTACGCTAGAGACATCGACGAGCTTGCCACTTGTTATGATGGGCCTATAGTAAAGTTGACTAAAACCCGCTCCTTATATCGTATATATTTAATTCGAGTAAAATTGAGATCGCATTTATGGCTTAAAACGTAAAATTAATATTTAGATATTAAAATTTAATATTATATAATTTTTCAATAACTTTAATGTATTTTGAAAGACGTTATGATTAATGCATGCTGTAATGGTCTGTAATAAAAAGGGCAATAACCATGTGTTAGTTTTAGTAATATTATAAATATGATTGTACCTTTTGTTGACTGTTCCTTGAATAAATAAATAAATACAGTTGTGTGTTTGGAGCACAAATGTATATTACCAATAAAATTTAAAAAAATATAAATGATACTATGGAAGGTTTTTATTTTTTATTTATTTAGGTTTACAAGATTTAAAAATATACACGAGTATATTCAGAATATTTTAGGATTAAGTGAAAAATGGTCTATACAAAAGTTAGGTATATATATAATTATCTACAACTTTTATATTGAACTTTTTTTTATAGAAGTCTCGCTGGAACTCATAAAAAACTATTTCACCCTATCGGATATATACTCGTATATTATATATATATTATATTATATATATATATATTATATATATTCATTTTAATAATTGGAATTGGAAAGTCTTATCACAGTGGTTGAACCCGGCTAAATCCTGTCCCAAGCGAAAGTTGACTCAGAAAAAAAAACTAGTGAATGTTTGGTGGTGTTTGGTGGACCAGTGCTTCTTAAGTTAATCTGTAACAATTGAAACCATAATGGAAACGCTCGCTATTCAACAATCGAGACTGGCCTATTTCTCTAGCCCGCTGCTGCTTCAGGACAACGCTAAACCGCACACTCCACGACAGTTGGCTAAATGTGAATCCGCTTATTCATAAGCGTGGTTTCTGACCACCCCGAAAGGGAAACGGTCGTGATGATACTACTACAATGTAACACGTTTCAGGCGAGTCAAACATCTCAACTGTTTGATATAATGGAGACCGGTAAAGTAGAGAATGGAGTGAAGGTGCACCTCCCCATAGTACAGGCGAGGGGACTCCGGCCCTGCGCTGTTGATGACCAAAACTATCCACTCTGTATCCTTTTTATTGTTGTATTTACAAACAACTATACAGCTTTAATTTATAAGTTAAAGGACATGGGGCACTTTAGTATGGAAACCATACCCACGGCGGACACGAACAAAATATAGCATAATGTGTTGGTATATGACTCTGCTTTACTATGAACTTAGTCGCATTATTGTGGGTTACGGGAATCTTGTAAAAAAATAAGAAATATATTGATATAAAAATCAACAAGATTCCGACATTTTGTAGCATTCTTGTCAGATAACAATTTCTAAAAGCACTATTAAACAGTATAACTATGTGGGGTACAATTCTAACCAATAAACTACATTTATAACTAGTATTTATACATAAACTACATAAATGATGACGTATTGTTGTCGTTATTTAGAGGGTTTGTAATGCTACATAAGAGTGTACCTATTATTTACACTATTGATAGGAAGGTAAACTAAACCAAGTCAAGTAATTTTGACGTTTTAGGGTGTTTGTCGTTAAATCGTGTGGTGCTAAATGAAGTTTACACTGTATGCCATCAGAGAAAAACATTCGCTTAGTTGTGTATTTTTTATTTTAATAAAATAATCATAACTTTATTCTCCCATCGATTAAAAAAATATATATATACATATAATAAAAGGCCACATTATTTTCTTTAATTTAAAACCATTTTGGTTAATGTCCGCCACTTTTCGCTAAGCGGGTCATATTTGCCCAGTGACCTTTGTGGTCATAGACATCACAGAGGCGTGTTCGATTTGGGGAATTGTCACTTCATACGCTGACGCTTTAAGCCAATCAAAAAAGTCGTTCGACTTGCATAAAGCAAAGTAATTTATTTATTTATTCGTGGAAAAATTTACAGCCTTTACAATATTATGTATACAAAAAATATCTAATCTTGAAGCCTTACAAATTTTCACTGTAATTACTGCTTTGGCAAAGGGTCTTGCTCATACAGCCAAATCTGACGTAAGACGTCCTTTCTTAGGAGTTAATCATCAAAATCCAGTTTTTTTTTATACTAGCACGTCATGTGACCTGATGGTAAGTGGGGAGCGAGATCCATGAATGTTAGCAACTGGAATCAGACACTGACATTAGTCCCTAACACTATGCCGGCTTGACTGGATATTGCAGAAATTTGATGCTTTTCTTAGAGTTATTACAAACAGTCGTAAACTTAGGACTCGAGTTGCTAATTGAAAAAAAAAAACTATTATCTAGTGTTTGTATAAATCCTACAATAAAATACCTACTTATTAAGATAAATAATAATAAATTAATAAAATACAATTCTAAATATAATATTACGACGCCAAATAATATAATATAATATTCATTCAAAATAATAATAATATATATATAATATAAAATTATTGAATAATTATTATACATCATTATTATTATTTGACATAAGACAATGTTTTTGATAAGTACAACGCCCCTTTACAGCTGCATCCAACCTTAGTTTATATAATCAATGTACGACTATATAGTAGCAGACTGTTCCTTGTTTTCTCGTATCCGGCTATTTTTCTGTGTCATTGTATTAATTACATTGCATATAAAAAATGGTGAACTTTGACAAATCCAAGTGTTCCCAGAAATAAGGTTCCTACAGATAATTAATAAACAATTCCGGGCTGTGCAATAATACTCGTAGGCTAATTACAGATTCAGTTCTAAAACTCTATTGAACCCCTACTCTAGTCTGTCGCAACCCCTACGCGACAACAGTTTTATTCCTCCGTTTGGAGGAGTCATTGAGGATACGTCTAACAATACGGGTGTTAAACTTAAAAAATATTTGAAAATGTAGGAATTTGGAAAAAAAAAATCCTCAACAAAGAAATAAAATAAATAAATATTTCCAGACAGGTCACACAGCGCCATCTAGTTTCCGTGGTAAGCTATGAAGCTTGTGTTACGGAAACTAGATGGTTGATAAACTACATATTATACTTTTTTTTTTGTAAATATATACATATTATACAAATAAACACCCAGATCGAGACAAATTATACAATGTACAATTTGCCCCCGGTGGGAATCGAACCCACGACCTCCCGAGTCCACGGCAACGTTTGTTACCACAGAGGCGATCAATAGTTCGTAAAACTCTGTCTACTTATTGTTCCTTATCGAGTTGATCAGACTCTGGGCACTGGAAGGTCCAGCAGCCGGACTACATTATAGATGTGAGACTGGGCTGTCTCTGGAAGGTGGGGTTCTGTCCCCGAGGACTGGCACACGACGTGCCTAAACAAGACGTAAGTATTAGTTACTAAGATAATCAATGACGTTTAGAATTTAGGTAACTATTTGGTTATAAGGCACGTGATAAGCTTCAAATTTGAAAAGAGATTGCCCAAAACCAGGCTCCAACTTTTTTGCAGTGTGCCTCAACTAAATACAATTCAATAATCATAACAATTAATTGTGTGTTTTTTTTTTTAATTTAATTACAACATCTCTTTTACCCCAGCATTAAAGTATAATTTAATTAAATAGTCAATTGGTTAAAATTTATGTACCTATTAAAAAAGTACTATTTATACGGTTAGGTTCTTTATTATGACCAGGTCCTTTATTATAGGTAAAAAACACTGGATTTAAAATCTGCGCGGGCGGGAATAAAACTATGTAATCACCATAGCTGGGCATTAACTCGTTAATCCGTTAATCGTTAATTAACGAAGTTAACATTTTGATTAACGGGTTAACTTTTAAAAATGTTATCGGACACGTTAACTTCCGTTAATATTCAGAAGTCCGTTAATCGTTTATCCAATGCCACTATTCACCGCACGGCACCGCGGTGTGGCGCTAAAAACATGTTCAGACAAGTATGAAACGACAAGTGCCGGGCGCGGCGGCGCGTGAGACAAAAACAAAACTAGATATATTTTGCCGGCACGTGCGAGTAAGAAAACTGCGAAGTACTAGCGCCAGTGCTTAGAGTGACGAATGTTGTGTTTGTTGTTATTATAAATTACTGTCAGTGATAATTTGCGTGTTAATAAAGAAGAGTGCAGTGTAATTAGTTAGATAGAAAAGTGTACTGTGCAGTGTAGTAATTAAAACTATATCATGGAAGACTTGGATTCGGATTTCAGCGGTCCTGATGAGATTCCTTGGCCACATTTGACTGAGTATTTGGAATTTGTATCCAGATCGGGCCAGCAAATACTTTTTGCTTGTAAGCGTTGCTTGCCGAAAGACACCAAAATAAAAGTTCATTATCAAGCCTGAATAATTTGAAACAACATGTAAGAAGGGTACATGAGTCACAATACGTACAGTATGAAGAGATTGTTAAGGCGGGCTCTAACCGAGGCACAAAAAAGAGAACTCATTCTGACAATATTATTTATTGACCTGTTAACTTCCAGAACCTAAACCACTATAAGTTTTATAAGTTCACTTACGCAACGATATAAAAATGCAATTTTACACATATTAACGATTAACTTTAACTTCCGTTAATTCTTCCGAAATGTAACGCTTTAACGTTTAACGAAGCTAACTTTTTTTGTAACGGATTAACGAAGTTAACTATTTGATTAACGGTGCCCAGCTATGGTAATCACTAACGTAAAAAAAAGTTTTTGTCATTTGTCGTTATGCTAGGATAAAATAAATAAAACTAATTACAGATTATAAAAACACAATATATTAACAATCAAATAAAAAAGACATCATTATGGCAACGGTCGTGATGATACTTTACTATACTTTCAAAAACAGTTCTCGATAAATATTTATTAAATTTAATATATAAACTTGTTTTATTTAATGTTGTTTTTATTTTGTTAATCTTTCATTATTAAGCTGATTTTATATAACTTCTCTTATTTATTATTTTTCATCATTCACATTTTTATTTTATATAATTATATTTGATCCTAAAGGGGAAAATGGGGAAATGTCTTCAACCCAGGCCCATTCATCATCAGGAGCTGGACGTGTCCACTGTCTGTCTATAACTTATAGATACATGGAGAAGCTATTAATAAATTATTTCTCAGATATCAAAGATAGTCGCAGTATTATTAAGAAGAAATGATGGAAAGGAAACTATATATAAAATCCTCAACCAGCTGGTCTCCGAAGCAGCGACGTACCTCGTCGAATTATCCAGCGTTTTCGACGAAATTAATGCAGTTTACAGGTAAATAATTCATTGTCAACCCTGCAACCGTTACAAATTACATCATCCATTGTCTGCCTCCGTGGTCTAGCGGTTAAGTCTGTGGATTTAGACTCGGAGGTACCGGGTTCGATTCCTGGTCGGGACACAAAAATATTTATTTATTTAAAATTTATTTGTGATATTTTTCGAGTTTGGCACGCTGGAGACATCGACGAGCTTGCCTCTTGTCATGATTGGCCTATAGTAAAGTTGGCTAAATGTGAATCCGCTTATTTATAAGCGTGATTTCTGACCACATCGGAGAGGGAAACAGTCGTAATGATACTTTTATTATCCATTTTGGGATTTTTTTATACTATTTGTGTGTTTCTAGACAAAATCCAAGTTATTTTTAGTGGACTGCATGAATCTAAGGAAAAAGCTAGTTGCATTAATAACATAGGCTAACAAGTTGGAAAATTGGAACTTGCAAGCCTTCCAGAACATATATCTGGAGAATTTGGAATCACAGGTCCCCATACAAGATGACTGCCCTTAACTGATTTTTTATTTATTTATTTAGTTACAGATTCAACAGCGCTTAAAACTAAACCTAGTCTACAAAATTCTTAACTAAAGCCAATTAATGAATCAATAATAATAATAATAATAAAATAATTAAATTAAATCCAACTCAAATTAGAAAAAGTAACAAGTGTACCCATATTAGTATCCACGACCAGAGTAATACCCAAAACATTACATGACAGCCTTAAAACTATTAACGTAGACCAGCACACATACAGACAATTGCAAAAAGCTACAATCCTCAATACTTGCCGTATAGTTAGGAAGTGGAGTTAAAGATAATTTGTGAACCCATTCATGGCCTTATTTATTGTGTAAAATTTGATAATATTGTATTTTTGGTTATGCTGTTGGAGTTCCAGATAAATAAATAAATAAAGAAGCATGATGCTCACTTGGCCGAGGCCCGTGAACGTCATTAGATTAACCGGTTAAATACCGAGATTCTTTAAGAATACACATTACATAATAATAATAAATAGTGAGCGATACAAAAAATAATAATTGTGAAACAAAAAAAAACTCTAATCTGTTCTCCTGTGTGCTAAGGCATTAGTATTGGTGTGAGTGTAGTTGTGACAGTGTAGATGTGAGTGTAGCCCCTCATTCCGAATCGCGCTCAGAGCGCTTAGAACGAATATGACACTTACCGTGTCGTTCCGAATCAAATATCGCGATTTGGATGCTCAGAGCGTGATATCAATTCGGAACGGTCTAAATCACATTTTCATTCATAAAATGTTAGTTTTTTTTTAAATGTATGGAAGATAAATTGCGGATTCCACATCTTTAAGTATGAATACTAACAAATATACATCTCTCGGTTTATTCATCTTTATATGTGTAAAGTTTAATATTATTAAATTATTTTGGTCTTTTAAAATAACTTGCCGTGTTACAGACATTTTTTTTTTCACTTCCTACTTAAATATTAATTATAGATTTGTTTTAGAAGTAATATACAAACAGTATAAACGAATTACAATATAAAATAATTTAAAAGAAAACCTAATATTAAATTAATTTGAAAATGGCGCGGGACATTGTGACAAAAAACTGACAGCGCTCAGAGCGATCTACCTCGATATCGTGAGCAGTCTAAGCGCGAGAAATGATGTCATTTGTGACGTCACATAGCTTTGGCAAAACAGTTTAAGCGCGTCTCGGAACACCTTTAAGCGTGCTTAGGTTACTATTATCGCGTATCGGAACGAAGGGTAGATGTAAATGTAATATTAAATTTGAGTGCGACTATGGAATCCTCTGAATAAAACTTTCAGTTATTTCTGTTTTAAAAGATTTTAAAGTAGTTTTTTTTATAATTGCGTTTTAGTTATTCAAAACCTACAACTAGATACCCTGTTCGCTTTAAGGGAAAACGTTAGATTGAATACTGTAAATTGTAAAAGCATTGTCTTGTAGAAAATGGGCAGATTACGAGGTGGCTAAGAACACCGGTCAGACCGGACAGAGTGAGCTGTCACGTCCCGCGCCGGACTTCCGCGTGGTCGTGTCCCAGAACGACATGTTCTTCCACGTTCTGCAACTGCACGCAGATCACACACTTATTGTACAGGTATTTTTTTTATATACTACCGCATTACAAAAAAAAAGTATAATATGTAGTTTATTAACCATCTAGTTTCCGTAACACAAGCCTCGTAGCTTACCACGGAAACTAGATGGCGCTGTGTGACCTGTCTGGAAATATTTATTATTATTATTATATTATAAAAAATGTTAGCAACAGCCAACAGTCAAGACTGACATAAAATCTTTGCAGCACTTATTGAAAGAATTGGGCCTAAGCAGGTCTGCAGGAGATACATTTATGGAACGAGCTTCCAAGACGGCATTAACGGAATCATACAGTATTTGGTTGGGGAGGGCACAATAAAATAAAAAAGGAAGGCCTCCTTTTCTTAAACCAGCCTATTGTCGGTCGCAAGCCCGAGACACCATTCTTCTCATCTCTTACCCACACACGATGGACCCGGCACCCGCACGGTGAATTCATGGAATGCTTAGAAATTTTTCTTCTTCTCTGTATTAAGTTAGCTTATGTTTAGGTATTAAAGTTACCGCTAATTTCCTTACATTTATATACCTACATATATGTATATATATGGAAACATATTAATTTTAGTTTAGAAGATAATATTATTTAATTTTGACATAATTATACCATATACCTCCGGGTTCGATTCCTGGTCGGGACCCAAAAATATATATATATTTAATTTATTTGTGATATTTCTCTCCTTGTCATGATTGGCCTATAGTAAAGTTGGCTAAATGTGAATCCGCTTATTTATAAACGTGGTTTCTGACAACCCCGAAAGGTATACGGTCGTGATGAAACTTTTTTTTGTATTTGTTTTATCTTATTTAAAAAATCTTTAAAAATATTGAATTGTGCGACCGAGAGGAGTGCAAACGGTGGTTAAACTCTGTTAAGATAAAATAATATTGGATGTAGTATTATGTATTTTTGGATGTAGTTTAGTATGTAAGTATATCCTTTTATCTAGAGCCTAATTATTTCCATATTTATCATATTTATATTACGTGTTGCACCTACCTTACACCT
This sequence comes from Tinea semifulvella, assembly GCA_910589645.1. Lineage (NCBI taxonomy): Eukaryota > Metazoa > Arthropoda > Insecta > Lepidoptera > Tineidae > Tinea > Tinea semifulvella. Next base: position 932,829 of record OU342615.1, on the reverse strand, counting down.
TAAACTTTCTTTTTTTTTTTTTTTAATTGTCTTTAAAGGACATTGTACAGAGTACATCAGTCCGAAACACGTAATTTATTTACATAATATATGTTCATAACAGAGTTGGGGATCATCAAATTCCAAGTGTTGCAGAATTTGATGTATTTCTTGGAGTCACTCGCGGCATTATAGCCCAAACACGTCGGGTAAAATACGGGAGTTCACAGCGCGGGAAAACCGCAAAAAATAAAGTGTAACTTGTGCCCCATATTTAAAGTCCAATTTATCGTTTTCCATAATTATTCACAAGTTAGCAGATTATTAAACAAAATAACACCACTTTTGACTAACAATGTCCACAGTAAACTAATTTACAAAACGAAAAACTTGGACTTGACATGTCCGCGCAAAATGGCGCGAAGAACTGTTGAACTTTCTACATTATCCTAAAAGTTGGCTGTCAGAGAATGCCTAGCGGCATTAAGCCCGCCCCCTTGTACATAGTGCAATAAAGATTTAAATAAACAAATCATCATCAGTACAGCCCCTAGAACACAGCGTCCTAGACCTCCACTGCTGGAGATGGGCCTTCCAGAACATATCTGGAGAATTTGGCCTACACTCGCCACGCTGGCCAGACGGCTTGGCGAGGATATGATGTCAACCTTTAATGACAATTTATTAACGATTTCATAAGTTGGTATTAGTGGAACCGGGACCGACGGCTTAACGTGCTCTCCGAGGCACGGGAACGGTGGTGTTGTAAATCTATGACGAATGTACGTAAGAAAAGTGCATTTCTCATGCCGGGTGGGTTTGAACCGACCTTTGTAGGATTTAAGGAACGCGTTCTTACAACCAAGCCACCACCGCGCATAAACAAATAATAAAGGTTATTCAAGAAATGTCCAAGATTGCTAAATGTTTTTTTTTGTATCTGAAGGTAATAACGGCGTACATTGCTTCGTTATGTAAGCTGGATATGACAGTACGGCACTCTATAGCAGAAATGTGCGCCACAACGCTTGTTAAACGTGGACAATGTAATAGGTGAGTTATTTTGTAAGAACGTTTATTTATTTATTTTGTTACTATTCTTTTTTTTTTTGTTCTCCGATCTCGATGGATGATGAATGAGGTGATAGGAAAGTCAAATTCCAGATGCTGCAGAATTTGATGCTTTTCTTGCAGTCACTCGCGGCATTATAGCCCAAACACGTCGGGTAAAATATGGGAGTCAGCGCGGGAAAACCGCAAAAAATAAACTGCAACTTGTGCCCCATATTTCAAATCCAATTTAGCGTTTTTCATAATTATTCACATTGTAGCACATTATTAAACAAAACAACACCACTTTTGACCAATAATATCCACAGTAAATTTATTTACAAAACATTTACGGTCTAATAATATGGGGAAACTCTGTTGATATAGGTAAGGTACTTATAGCACAAAAAAAAAGTATTAGAGCCATTTGTGGAGCTGGCCCACTAGACTCATGTAGACCTCTGTTTAGAAAATTAAATCTACTCACTCACAGTCACGGGTATGTACATTCTCGAAATATGTATATTTGTTGTTAAAAACCCTGACTACTTCAAAAAGAGTGTTAGAAACCAAAATTTACGTCAGATAAATGAAACAATGTTAGTAATGCCAGTATGTAAAAGTGAACTGTTTAGAAGGAACTGTTACTATATGTCGATTAAAATATTTAACAATATCTTAACAGAAATAAAACAAGTACCAGTAAAAATGTTTAAAAAGGAACTGTATAAATGGCTGGCTATAATATTGGCAAGTTCTTCGTAAGGAATAATAACTAAAAGAATTTGTATGACATATTTTATTTTATTTTTTGTTTGTTATTATTAACATAAAATTATTGTATGTATTGACCTAAATTATGTAATGATGACTTTTCATTACAGCCCCTAGAACACAGCGTTCTAGACATCCACTGCTGGAGATGGGCCTTCCAGAACTGGAGAATTTGGCCTACACTCGCCACGCTGGCCAGACGGCTTGGCGAGGATATGATGTCAATTATTTATGACAATTAATTAACGATTCCACAAGTTGGCATTGGTGGAACCGGGACCGACGCTTAACGTACTCTCCGAGGCACAATGATGACTTAATGATAAACTAAACAATGGCTAAATGTGCAGAGCCAACTTACTAACCATATTACCGTATGTACCACATTTAAAGCAAATAAACGAATTTGAATTTGAATAACTTGCACTTGACATGTTCACGCAAAATGGCGCGAAGAACCCTTGTTCCTATTCTATTTGGATAGTTGATGAGAATGCAAAGCAAAGGGATCTGGATCATACAGCCAAGTCTGACGTAATATATATTGCTTTTAATGAGCAATTTGTTATTGTAATCTATCTATTTTACCCGGCTTTGCCTGTGTAAACAGCAACACAAATTAATTTCGTTGTGCATTGTTTTGATTTTGCGATATCTAAGGTGTTTATTTAATTTGCGTGGTGTAAAGGAAAAAAATATCTTCATAAAATGTTCAAGCCAACTAACGTAATTAAAATATTAAGAATTATTTTTATTTTTTCTTTTTTTATACTAGCACGACATGTAACCTTGTGCCCACCTGATGGTAAGTGGGGAGCGAGATCCATGAATGTTAGCAACTGGAATCAGACACTCATGACTGACATCAGTCCCTAACACTATGCCGGCTTGACTGGATATGACGGCAATTCGAGCCTGATCCCGAAATGTGTGGATACACTTTACTGGGTTTTTCAGCACGAACGGTGGATACTTCCCCGCCCCGGCAGACTGGAAAAAATACCACTATCAGTCTGCCTACCACCTAATAGATTTGTGTAAATAGCTTTCCAATTGCCTATTTTTTCAAGTATTAAAATGGATATAGTATGTTATCCTTAAGCGATAGACATATAACATCGTGGTCTTTTCTGTAGACCTATATAAGATACACAATTCCACCGTACATTATTTTGTTACATCTTTAAGGGTTTGGGCAGTGGTTTCGTTGAAAGCTCCCTGCGGGGTGAGGCGGAGTATACAATCGTCTAAGATTATGTTTGTTAGAAATAATAATAATATAATATTGATAATAATAATAAAAATCGTTTATTTACTTAAAATACTAGTACAGTTTTTTAGAAATTGGCCACTGGTGCCCAAACTAATTTAATCTGAATCTCAGGCACCAGTTCCATTACACAAATAAGTATAATATATATAAATAAATATTTTTTTCTTACTTTTTACTATTAACAATTTCAAATTGAATTATGTACCTACTATTTTAATATTTGTAACAATGTCAAAATCTTGGGCATTCCGCCTAGCTTTAGACATTTCTGATAGACGTAATCGATCTTAGACGATACGTTTTCGGACGATTGTGCACTCCGCCTCATCCCGCAGACGGCATATTTGTTTTCGACACCTCAAAAAAATATCGTTAATGTAAAAAAAAAAACCTTTTTCGAGAACCACTCTATCCATTGATGAAAACAGCATGAAAATCGGTGCAATAATTTATGAGTTTATTGCGAACAGACAGACAGACAGTCGCGGCGTAGGACTTTGGTTTTTTATAATATGTATCACTTAATTGTTGATGTAGACTTCGTCAGTGTATCCGCCATGGATGTCTGGGAGACAGTCGGGCCCTGGCCTGTCTGCTGCTGTCCCTGTGTAACGTGGACCCCTCCGCCGCGCAGCTCGCCACCGACATGCTCTGGAGACTCGGAGCCTACGACGAGATCGTGGAGGTAATCTTATTCTATTTATTAATTAATATACAATTGATTTTTTTCTTGACTATGACTTATATTATTTATCATAATATTATTTATTTATTATATTCTAATTTGTATATGTAAACTGTACATTTAGTGCTCCTTCCGATTAAGTAAATGGTACTGTATATCTCTGCGACCCGTGACTCACCCAACATAAGGCATCAGCTGAAAATCAGCGCTGCAGCCTCGGCTGTAGCATATGCTGAGCTGACCACCTATTTATCGCCACACCTGTTTGTATGTTTCGGTATATAGAATAGGCTTACATTTAAATTTATTCCTTGCATATTTTAATTTTTTTGTAACCATTCTAATTGTTGTGATAAATAAAGTATTTTCTTTCTTTCTTTCTTTCTTTTCATCACACAGAGTCCTACACCTTCACCCACCATAATTTTAACGGTTCTTTACGCGATTTTTCTTTAAGACATATTTCTCCCGACTTTTTAGCCAAGTCACCAGTCGACTCTAGGAAAATAATTAGAGATGAAACGGATATCCGGTAACTATCCGATATCCGGCCTATCCGGCTTTATTTTTACTATTTTGGAGATTTCAACGCTAGAAGTAGGAGAAACCCCTATGATCTTATTGTAGATATAAATCCTAAAAAAACTAAATGTGTATACGAAATTATAATAAATTACCTAACAAATTAAAATTTTTGGGAAAAAATGTTTTTAAAAATCAATTAATAATTTGGTTAAAAGAACATATGTTTTATAATTTAAAAGAATATTTTGACAACTGTTTAAGTTTAAGTTTAAGCTGACAATATTTTAAGAATACCTACATGTAAGTTTTTGGACATATTTTATTTAAAATTTATATTAATGTTTGATATATTTGCTCACTAGTTTACTATAAGACCTATAAATTAGACTAACCTTTATGCAAATAAAGAATTTTTATCTTTATCTTATCCGGCCGGATACGGATAGTAACTCAGTATCCGGTCGGATGTCGGATAGTAACTCAGTATCCGGTCGGTTACCGGATAGTAACTCAGTATCCGGTCGGATACCGGATAGTAACTCAATATCCGGTCGGATACCGGATAGTAACTCAGTATCCGGTCGGATGCCGGATAGTTATATTCAAAACATTCTCATTATTTTATACGAGGAAAATGATACCACACTACGTTATGGACACAGTTTATTTTAATAATCACTCGACAAAAAAAATTATTTTATTAATTAGCTTAATATTCAAAATTAACAAGTGGCAAATTATGGTGAATGAATACCAAATTATGGTGAATGAATACCAAATTATGGTGAATGAATACCAAATTATGGTGAATGAATACCAAATTATGGTGAATGAATACCAAATTATGGTGAATGAATAACAAATTATGGTGAATGAATACCAAATTATGGTGAATGAATACCAAATTATGGTGAATGAATACCAAATTATGGTGAATGAATACCAAATTATGGTGAATGAATACCAACTTATGGTGAATGAATACCAAATTTTCTGCATTTGTTGGTAATAATAATTTCAAATCAAACTGGTCGCGTCATGTAATATTCGGTTGCTGGATATCCGGTGCTCCGGCTTCGTAGCTTGCCGAATATTCGGTAACCGGTATCCGGCCAAACCACTATCCGTTTCATCTCCTAAAATAATACTAAAGAAGTGTATCTCAAAAAAGAAGAAGAATGTGCCAGTTTGAGCGGCGCTTTAGTATCCCAGCGAACGAAAATTCTCATTGTTCTGTAATTGATTTTTTTTACTATTTGTTAATTAGAGCATCCTTATTAATTTCGATAGTCACTATGAAAAAAATCAATAAAAGTTTGCCACTATTTATACGATATTCTCAAATTTGGTACGCTGTAGACATCGACGAGATTGCCGCTTGTCATGATTGGCCGGCAGTAAAGTTGGCTAAATGTGAATCCGCTTGTTTATAAGCGAGGCTTCTGACCACCCCGAAAGGGAAACGGTCGTGATTATATTTTTTTATAAAATTATTCATAATTTGTCATTCCTTAAAATCAAAATAACCTTGGATCAAACTATAGTGAAAACAAAAAAAAACTAATGTTTAGTAAAATTTTACCTTAGGGAAACAAATTGCAATAAAGTAAAGTATAATCGGTGGTGACTCGGTTGAAAGAACGCGTTCCTTAAATCCTACAAAGATCGGTTCAAACCCCCCCGACATGTACCAATGAAAAATACACTTTTCTTAAGTACATTTGTCAAAGATTTACAACACCATCGTTCCCGTGCCGGTTCCACTAATACCAACTTGTAGAATAGTTTGAAAATTGTCATAAAAATTGACATCAAATCCTCGCCAAGCCGTCTGGCCAGCAGCGTGGCGAGTGTAGGCCAAATTCTCCAGATATGTTCTGGAAGGCCCATCTCCAGCAGTGGAGATCTAGGACGCTGTGTTCTAGGGGCTGTAATGATGATACGATTAGGTTCTTTAAACGAAACCGTTTTCCAAAGAACGAAAACTAGTTGCGGAAACGGTTGCAGCTGGTTTTAAGTCGGTGCACAATTACTAATGGATGGCTGTTAAAAATAATATTCAAAAAATCGAGTAATATGGTTGCGGTTGATATACATAGGTTAATAATGTTATTGTTTTTAATTGTTTCGATGTGTTTAGGTGCTATTGAGTTGGCAGCAGCCGATAGCGGCGCTGGGAGTGTGCGGCGCTCGCGCGGCTCTCTCTCCCCGGAAGCTCCTCTCCGCCGCCACCTCCCCCGAGCAGGCGCACGCCCTCACCAGGCTGCTGCTCAGGAGGGGATACTCTCTAGGTACTGGGACACTAACACTCAACGTTCAGAAACACTAACACTCAACGTTCAGAAACACTATAACACTCAATGTTCAGAAACACTAACACTCAACGTTCAGAAACACCAAATGCACCAAAATAAAGTATTTCTATATGTAACTATTAAAGTTAAAAATGACGCCGAATATATATATATATATAATTTTGAAGGTCAGCTGTGACAATCGACGCCATTTCAAACTATAATCATTACATTATAATTACAGAGACTACGTTTTGGTTTAACTCAGGCTAACACTGAAAGTTCAGGTTTACTAACACTGAATGTTCAGGAACCCTAACACTGTATGTTCCAGAACACTAATTGAATGTTCAGGAACATTAACACTCAACCTTTTGAAATATTGAAACTGAGCATATATGAGCATTAAGAATACTTCCACTAATCATACTAACCCTAAGGGCCTGTAACTGAATCCTTCCTTAGTGGTATCCGTTCACTTAAATACAGAAATTTATATAGTAACGCGGCCACTTCAATTTATGATGATGTGTCACAAATGCCTGTAATAAAGATATATAAACTTTAAAGCAAGCTATATCAATCTGTAAAAAAGTATGTTTTTTTTTGGAATAATATCTATAGGTGTTAGTAACATAGTGTTTGCTAATTTGATATTAGTTTAAAAAAAATATATATATATATTTGCCTTGCCCTCCAAAAAGCACTGGGCTAGTGTCCATGTATGTTCACTAGCTATTATAGGCCGTTATCTTTTGCCTTAAATGTGACGCTCAAAGATAATTAAATTCCTATGGTATCTGAAATATGCTCACAAACAGCTTTATCATAGTAATAACCTTTCACCTTTGCAAGATAAATGTTTTTGTTTGGTCTGGACATTTATAAAGCGCACTCATTCTTCTCGTTGTTTTATTAAATTAAGAGAGTTATACGCTTGAGAATGTGGTCTATAAAACTTTTTAGGAAAAAAAATTACGGACATTTTACCCCGCGTTTGTTTTATAGCACTTCCAACATCTCGTAGCAGCAACACCCGAATCTCTAAAATCGAAATTATACAGGATAATTATTTTATTTCGTTTTAGGTGAACAAAGTGATGCGTATGCGCAGCAATATAAGAAAATAATGTCCGAATAAATTAGCGAGTTTTGCGTCGTGCGCGACATTAAGGCATTCTCAGAATACATTCGCAAGGCGCAAAAGATCTCTTGGAGCTGTCAGCAATATATGTATAAGTAGTAAAAATATATTTTATGATTATTAAATATTGTAAGTTATCTTTAAGAAATATATATTATTGTTAACAAATAAATATATTTACTGTTAAATTATTAGAGCTTGTTTTATTTTAAATATTTATCAGTCATCCGTTCTGACAAGTTGAGTGGACAATTATTACCTACATCCTATACCTTTACCACTTATTGTAATTCCAGTTGTCTGATGAATATGAAGAACGTAGGTAAATAATATTTTGGATTAAACAAATTCAAACCTATTTTTTTTTCAAATTTTCATGGATCATTTAATTTGTTTTGGTTTTTGCGCCATTTGTAGGGCGCGCGTGCGATCGGATTTGCCTTTGCCCAGGCTAACAGAACATTTCCTTTTTTACCTTGTGCTATATTCGACTTGAAAGCATATAAAGCAAAAAAAAATTGTATTAAAACCATAGACAAACGCCAAGTCGAACAACTTTCAATGCGAAAAAAGCGCTTAAAGCGATAAGTCGAACATGTGTATACTCTTTGCCCAATGTTCGACTTGTCACTGTAAGTTCTTTTACTTTATTTCGCTTTGAAAGTAGTGCGAATTTTTATTTATTTTTAAGAAAAATCACAGCCCCTATCGTTACACATATTAACAGTTTAGTATTAGTAGAACATGGGCCAAGAATATTTTATATATTACTTGCATATTTATTAGTGAATTTTGCTTAAAGCGAATGAAAGCGCTACTCGAACGAAAAGTAAAAAAAACAAGTCAACTATAACATGCAGTTTAACAAACAAATAATTACACGAAGCCACAGACTATAAAGAGTACATTTGTAAACACGCTTGCCAAAATCACAGGCGAAATTCTCTAGAAATATAGTAGTGGAGTTCTAAGACGAGATGTTCCCTATGTTGAACTTGTCCCTTTAAGCGCTTTTTTTTTTTTTCACTTTAATTCGCTTTGAAAGCTAATTTGGCGAACGAACAGACTTGGCGTTTGTCTATGGTTTTCATGGTACAAAATTCGGTAAAGTTAAGTAACAGCAAGCTTTGCTTTATTTGCTTTCAAGTCGAACATAGCAGTTGTAATGAATGTCAATCAAGACTTATGGTAGAGCTTGCTCAGGGATGAATGATAGACGATAAAGTTCAATACCAAACTATTTTAATGAGTTTCACAACTTCACAATTACAACAAATAAACAAAAAATAATATTAAACGTTACGAATGGCGCGCGCGCGTGCTGTCGTCGGCGATGTACCGCGCCGGAAGTCGACCACGCGCAACTCTTGGCGGCAATATACGATTTACTACATACTCCCCCTCTAGTTCAGGAGAACGCCCTCGCTCCTGGACTAGATCCTGCCCCTTAGCTCCAACAGTGCGGGTAGGGCGGCCGCGATTTCTCTTGGGTATGACGGGTCTAGGTGGGGTATCATGGCTACCGATATAGGGTGTAAGATCTTGTACGTGATACTTACCGAGAAGATTGCCAGGCTGTTCGATGTCTGAAATCTCGTAAGTTGTGGGACTGACCTTTTTAGCCACACGATAAGGACCATCGCGTCGTGGCACAAACTTAGAGGTTAGTTCCTTAGAACTTTTGCTAAGAACGTGGGATTTAAGGAGTACTAAATCATTTACCTGAAATGATACTGCCGGACGGCGCGAAATATCTGCGTACTCCTTGTTCTTATCCTGCTGGAGCTCCACGCGCTCGCGAACAGCTGACAAGGAATTTAAAAACTTCCCAAGGTAAGGAGTTATTTGTGGTACAAAATTTTCTTTTAATTGTATGGCACGAAGGTCATGTGTGATCTCCCTCATCTCTCTGGCGAAAGTTAAGTAAGCTGGTGACATACCTGTTGTGCGACATTTTGCACTATTTAATGCGAAACGAATCACCGAAAGCTTCTTTGGCCATGAGGTGTGATCTTCTTCCACGAGTTGTGCGAGTAAAGCTTTGACATCGCGGTTCTTTCGCTCCGCAGGGTTAGCTTGTGGGTGGTAAAGAGGAACAAAATTTTGCTTTACCTTTAAAATGGACATACACTGCCGCATAACTGCCGACACAAACTGTACCCCATTGTCCGATACAATCCTGCGGGGTAAACCGTAACGCATAAAATATTCCTCAATGAGAATATGGGCACAAGCTTCTGCTTCTTTAAGCGCGTATAGCTCTATCCACCTGGTAGCAGTGTCTTCGACAAGGAAAATCCAACGCTCCCCCTGGTCTCCCTCTGGTAATGGACCGAAGAGGTCTATGGCTAGCACCTCATTTCGCTGATTCATCACCGGTGTTTGGAGAAGACCTGGTGGCTTAGCGTTTGTGGCCTTGTAGCGTTGGCAGTGGATGCAGGCTTTTACATAGTCAGCGACTATCCTCCGCATCCCCGTGAAATAATATAGCTGACTAACCTTTTGGTATGTTCTATCAACTCCTGGATGACCTGCTGTAGGAGAGTCATGGAGTTCCTTTAAAATTTCTGGTACTAGAGCAGTAGGTATAACTAGTTGAGGAGATTCACTTTCAGAATCTGGGTTATACCTGAATATGACTCCCTGGTCCATAACGTAACCGCGCTCTAACCATCTTTGAGCAGCGAGTTCATCAGGACATTCAAGTTCTTTTATGATTTTGGCCACTTCCGGGTCAGAGATTTGATCCTGACGTACCTGAGTAGGTGATTTTCTTGGCAGGTCGCAGATGACTGAGCAAACGCCGCAGGAGCCGCGGTCGTCACTCGAACATATAGGTCTGCTGAGCGTATCTGCTACAACATTTGCCTTCCCGGGTGTGTATTGGAACTGAATGTCAAACTCTTGAAGTTTGAGAGCCCAACGAACTAACCTGCCTGCTGGTGATTTTAATGATAGCAACCAGCGGAGGGGTTGATGGTCACTGCCGATAACAACTGGCTGGCCGTCTAGGTAGGGTCGAAACCGCTCAACCGCCCACACCACAGCAAGAGCTTCCCTCTCTGTGGTGGAATAGTTCCGCTCTGCTGCGTTGAGGAGACGACTGGCATATTCGATTGGCCTTTCCTGATTGCCCTCCCCCTGTAATAAAACTGCGCCAAGGGCGTAGTTGCTTGCGTCTGTACGCAGAATAAAGGGTAGGCCAAAATCAGCCTGAACCAGTACTGGAGCCGTTGTTAATAAATGTTTTAGCTCCGTAAAAGCATTTCTTTGCTCTGATGTCCAAATCCAGATTTGGCTTTTCTTAGTCAAACGTGTCAATGGCTCGGCAATTTTGGAAAAGTTTGGTATAAACTTTCTGAACCATGAGCACGTTTGTAAGAAAGTTCTGAGATGTTTTAAATTACTCGGCTCTTTCATTTCTACCACAGCACTTACCTTTTCAGGGTCAGTGGAAATACCGTCTTGAGTTATGACGTGGCCAAGGTACCTTACATTGTCCCTGGCAAAAACACATTTCTCCCTATTTATGTGGAGATTGTACTCGTCCAGCCGCGAGAATACTGCTTCTAGGTCTTGCAGGTGCTGCTGGAATCCCTCAGATATAATCAGGAGATCATCTAGATAAGCAAGTATAGTTACTTTTTGTAAAGCGGAGCATGAACGGAGACGGTCGATAAGGCGTTGAAAGGTCGCCGGCGCGTTCTTTAATCCGAACGGCATTCTTTTAAAGCGGTAGGTTCCCAAAGGACAAACGAAGGCGGTTTTATCCCTATCCTCATCTTTGACACCTACCTGCCAATAAGAAGAACGAAGGTCCAGAGAACTCATATAACAGTTCTTCTTGGTACCTTGGAGCAGATCATCGATGCGAGGCATCGGATAGGAATCTGACTTCGTGATCGAGTTAAGACGCCTGTAGTCTACACAAAAGCGAATACCACCCTTGGCCTTGGGCACCAGCAGAGCAGGAGAGCTCCAAGCAGATTCGCATTCTTCGATCACGCCATCTTGTAACATTTTATCAATTTCATTTTTCATCAGCTGTTTCTTCGAGGGGTTTAGACGATAAGGAGGTACCGATATAGGAGAGTGCTCACCTGTTTCAATCCTATGCTCAGCATAGGGTGTGGGGCCTCCCCCTGCTTTAAAACTGCGGTCATGCCTAAAGAGGGTTGCAGCTAGTGCTTGGCGCTGAGCTGGACTTAAATGCGCGCCCTCGTCGTCTCGAAGAACGTCTGTAGTAGCGCAAACAGCAGAACACGAGGCACGTTCAAAACACAATTCGTATGTAATAGAATTATCATTACCAAAGAACCATGATTTCTTATTAAAATCAATAACAACACCAGCTTTAGTAATGAAATCGATGCCCAATAATGTTTCATTGTTTGTAGAATCAGGAAAAATTAAGAAAGGAATAGATATTACCTTGTGTATCAGCTTGACTTTTAAGTCAGTAGTAAAGACCGCCATCTCCCGGACGATGCCGTCGGCGAGTTTGATATCTCTTGTTGACGGAGTAAGGGGGTGGCCTTTACGTAGAAGGAGAGCATATAGAGTATGACCAGCAATGCAATGCCTAGCTGCCGTGTCAATAAGCGCGGTACCGTTAACACCTAAAATCTCAATTTTAAAAATTGGACGTAAGTCGATGTGTATGACGGGCTTAACATGATGACTAACGCGCGGTACATCGTCTCCACTACAAATACACAAGTTATTTAATACATTTTTATCATTTATATACTTATTCTCAATTTTCGGAAAATTGCAGCTACTACATTTTGAAAAAGTTTCATTTTGCTGAATTTTCAGAAAATTGTGGTTACTATAATTTGCAAAGTTATCGTAAGAGTTTAAATTACGTAAATTATAATCGTTAAAATATAAATTCTCGTAATACTTATTATTAGTACCTAAGCACCTATGTGATAAAGAAGAATAATGATTCATGCAACGTGCATTAACATTCTCTACACATTTTGTGTTAAAAGAAAGATCGATATTATCACGTAAACATGCGTCCTTATGAGGAAAGCACTGCCTTAAGCACACAGTTTTGTTAGGCATGTTGCATGTATCTGTACTACAAACTATCTTATTACTAACACAAGGTATATATTTACATTTATTACTATCGTTCAAATTATAATTTGACAAAAAACTTTGATTTAAATTAAGGTCAATGTCCTTTTGAGCAGGCAAAACACTGTAAAAACTTTCTTTATAGTTATCACTATCACACACGTACGCAGGAGAGTTAGTAAAAACACGGGATTCACCTCGATTTGCTAACTTACGACACTGGTCTCTGAGATGTCCATAACTCTTGCAGTACGAGCACACGGGACGCTGCTTCTTGCTGAAGTCTCGCTGATGCGACGGCATCGCTGGCGGCCTAGCCGCGGCGTCGGAGTCCCGTAGAGTGGTGGTAATCGGGCGTGCGAGCGCAGAGGCCGGCGGCGGAGGCGCCGGTCGAAGCTGCGCGACGGTGGAAGCGCGACCTTGAGTTACCGTCAACTGGTCGCGACGTGCACGTTCCGGCAAAGTGACCTTGTCGCCTTCACCGATCGAGTCCTCGATGTTACGAGCTCGACAAAGTAATTCTGTGAACGTGATGAACTCTTCTCTGCGTAGTCGTTTCTTGATTCTTATATTGAGAAGGGCATAAGCCATGTCTAATTGCGCCCTGTCGGATACATCATCCCGAGGAATTTTTGCCATCATGGCACGAAAACGGGCCAAAAATACGTCCGTGTTTTCTGCACCCTGGGGTGAGGAGAAGATATCGAGGTAAACGCGATGAGGCGGTCGTCGATCACCAAAGGCACTTATTAGGTTATCCTTGACCTGGTGCCAGGAAGAGAAGGTGTGCTTTAGACCTTGCCACCACGTGGCTGCTTCATCTGTAACTAGCATTGCTAGACCGCGAATGATATTTGCGTCTGATACAACGACGCAGTCGCAGTAGCTCTCCACTGCGTCGATGAAAGCTTCGACCGATTCGGTCGAGCGGCCGCTGAATGTTGCTTTGCAGCGAGCCAGGGTACCTTGACCAGGATCTAAAAATGTCGAGGACCGGGGTGATGGCCTTTCCCGCTGGCTCATCAGCGTCTCCATCAACTCCTTGAGGGCGCTGGTCTGCGAATTCTGCAGGGAAGCCATGAGTGAGGCAACATGCTCCTGTGTGTATGTTCTATCACCCGGTGATGAGGCGACATCTGCGTAACGGTCTTGATGAACGGGGGGAAAGTTTGGAAGGTGGTCACCCCCGTCGTCGTCACGAATTGTGCTCCTAGTATTAGGCATTTTAATGTTAATCACTGAACAGTTAGGTACGAGTTTATTTTTGCACACGACTTTTTTCGGTTTTATGGCGCGAACTCCCGAGTAGACGCCATTATGCACGGAGTCGAAAAAAAAACACAAAACCAAAAGTTAAAAAGCGCGAAAATGTTGTGAGCGTCCTTGAAACAAACACTCACACGTTGTACACCGATTTATTTATTGTAAACGTCCTTAAAATTACACTTAACACTGGGACGCCGTTTTATTGTAAGCGTCCTTGAAACCCCATTAACACGTTGGGACGCCAATTTATGGTAGAGCTTGCTCAGGGATGAATGATAGACGATAAAGTTCAATACCAAACTATTTTAATGAGTTTCACAACTTCACAATTACAACAAATAAACAAAAAATAATATTAAACGTTACGAATGGCGCGCGCGCGTGCTGTCGTCGGCGATGTACCGCGCCGGAAGTCGACCACGCGCAACTCTTGGCGGCAATATACGATTTACTACAGACTTCAAAATAATGAAACAATGTAATAATACGAAAATAGACTTTATTTGTGCTTATAAAACCAGAGCCACAACAAACATAACTTTACAATCTTTAACTTTAACATCTACTGCAGGATTAGCACATGCTGGTTTACTTTTTTCATTTTTTGTTTATGTATTAAACAAATACCTCTCCATAGTTGTATTTGTGCTGCAGTATACAATAATATTGTTGGTGACAAGTGTTGGCCAATTTATTTAAATGGACCTTGTTAGTATAAATATAATAAATAAATATTTCCAGACAGGTCACACAGCGCCATCTAATTTCCGTGGTAAGCAACGAGGCTTGTGTTACGGAAACTAGATGGTTGATAAACTACATATTATACTTTTTTTTTTTTGTAAATATATACATATTATACATATAAACACCCAGACCGAGACAAATTATACAATGTACAACTTGCCCCCGGTGGGAATCGAACCCACGACCTCCCGAGTTCACGGCAACGTTTGTTACCACTAGACCACGGAGGCGGTCATTAGTATTGAACAGTGTGTTGTATCAGATAAGCACAACTACCTGACTATAAAGTATTACATTTGTAAAGGATCTTCTTGACCAAAATTGAGATTTTTGACTTGCCACCAGCAATATGTAATATATATATATATATACTTTGTATCATTCAAGCATGACAACTCCTCTAATAGACTGTCCCGTATGCATCAAATGGAAGGCTTCATTGATGTCGGCCAGCAGCATTTTGTGTGTCACAAAGTCATCCAGAGGCAACTTTTTGTTTAAGTATTCATCCACCAGCTTCGGCACGCTATCTCTACTCTTGTAGCCTCCAAAAGCAGTTCCTTTCCATGTTCTACCTGTGACCAGCTGAAATGGTCTCGTACTAATCTCTTCCCCAGCACCCGCCACTCCAATAATAACAGACTGTCCCCAACCCTTGTGACAAGCCTCCAGCGCTGCCCTCATCGTATTAACATTCCCGATACACTCAAATGTATAATCCAACCCTCCATCTGTCAACCCTACCAAAACTTCCTGAATGGGCTTCTGATGATCCTTAGGGTTAATAAACTCAGTCACTCCAAACTTTTTAGCAATCAAAAACTTGTCAGGGTTGATATCCACTCCGATGATCCGACTAGCTCCAGCAGCCTGACAGCCGAGTGCTACAGCAAGACCAACAGCTCCCAAACCAAATATAGCACAAGTTGAACCTTTCTCTACCTTGGCCGTGTTAAGAGCTGCACCATACCCGGTAGGAACCCCACAGCCTAATAAGCAGACTTTATCTAATGGAGCAGCTTCAGCCACCTTACACAGAGAGATCTCAGAAACTACAGTGTACTCGCTAAAAGTGGAGCATCCCATGAAGTGGAACAGCTCCTTACCCTTGCAGCGGAATCGTTTTGTTCCATCAGGCATCACGCCTTGTCCCTGAGTCAAGCGAACTTTCTGACACAAGTTGGTTTTAGGATTGAGACAAAACTTGCAAGTCTTACATTGTGGCACATAGAGGGGCACGATGTGGTCTCCTGGCTTCACACTCGTGACTCCTTCACCGACGCTCTCCACGATTCCTCCTCCTTCATGCCCAAGAATAACCGGAAATACCCCTTCAGGATCTTTCCCGGAAAGTGTAAACGAATCGGTGTGACACACGCCGGTCGCAACAATCTTCACTCGTACTTCACCAGCTTTGGGCGGATCAACTTCGATTTCTTCCAGAGATAGCGGCTTACCGGCCTCCCAAGCAACTGCCGCACGGCATTTGATAACTTTTCCAGCTGTAGACATTTTGTTAGCACCTATCTTGGTCTTGTAGTATTGAACAAGGTACCTATTGTATCAGATAAGCGCCACAGATTATACGTACGTAGTATTTCCAATTAGTTACTATACTCTTTGGTAGTATGTAGTATCCACAGTCCCTATCTCTGTGGTAGTATCTATATACTAGTAGGTAGTCTGTGGATTATATAGTTATATAATAATGTGCACAGACCAAATAGCTAATATAATGCGAAATTACCAAAAACGGATGAGTTTAAAATATGCACTCGAACAAGTTGCGAATGCGGTTGTAAACGAAATCACAGATTATATAGAACGAAATAAAAAAACGTTCGGAATCGCAGAATTTACAAAATATTTGTATATTACTAAAATATAACTAATAATAAGTAAATATTTATTTAGGTTTTTTACTATTAATAACTTATAATAAAAAAGGCCTAAAGTTTCGAAATTTCTTTTTTTTTATGTTAAACATTATTTTATCGTTTTTTAAACGTTCTATGTTCTGTCAAAACTATAGAGCATGCTTTCAGCAGTGTGCATAGGTATTTGAAAAATATATAATATTGTACTGTAAGTAACTTATAGGTATGGCAAAATTAAAGAGTTATCATGTGTTATGTCCTCTGATTGATCAAAATAGTTTCCTCGGTATATCTGCAGATAAAGACAAGGAAAATGTAATAATAACTTTGGGACGGAATGTTGTCAACACTTACAGAGTAAGTTTTCTTCTCTATCGAATTAATAAAACAGTTAAGATATATATAATTAAAATTAGCAAGAAGTTTGAGATTACCAAATGATATCAATACAGGTTCATTTTTATTTAAAGTTAAGGTTATAATGATATTTTTTGTAGCTTTCAGATCAAAAACAAATAACAGGATGGACTTCCAAGGACCATATAACGGCAGTGGTAGTCTACGACGAGCAATACGAGAGCTACGTCGGGGTATTCAATAATAATGTCATTAAAATGTGGAAGGATAACACCGAAAATATAGAAAAGTTAAAAAAATATAAGGTAAATTATTATTACATAAAAATGATTAGGGTGGTCTACTAATCATTGGACACTATCCCTTCATTCCCAAGACACGATAATAGTAACTTAGGTTACTAAAGCAAGCAAGCTTAAAGGTGTTCCGAGGGGTGCTTAAACTGTTTTCGCCAAAGCTATGTGACGTCACAAATGACATCATACCTCGCGCTTAGACTGCTCACAATATCGAGGTAGATCGCTCTGAGCGCTGTCAGTTGTTTGTCATAATGTCCCGTGCCATTTTCAAGTTAATATTAGGTTTTCTTTTAAATTATTTAATATTGTAATTTGTTTATACTGTTTCTATATTGCTTTTTAAACAAATCTATAATTAATATTTAAGTAGGAAGTGAAAAAAAAATGTCTGTAACACGGCAAGTTATTTTAAATTACCAAAATAAGTTAATAATATTCAACTTTACACATATAAAAATGAATAAACAGAGAGATGTATATTTGTTAGTATTCATACTCAAAGATGTGGAATCTGCAATTTATCTTCTATACATTTAAAAAAAAACTAACATATCATGAATGAAAATGTGATTTAGACCGTTCCGAATTGATATTACGCTCTGAGCATCCAAACCTGAAATAGACGGTCCAGAAGTATTGCTGAGGGCTGACAACTGTTTCGATAAAGAATTTGTAACTTCTGATTATTGTCAGTTAGAAGCACAACCTATGTTTATATCTGGAAATAATAACCTGAAAATCTGTTGAGTATTCCATAACCAATAATGAAGGAAACAGCCATTTGTCATTACATCAGCTAAGTACAGAGCCATAGTTTAAGAACAAAACCTAAATAAATAATTAATTAAAGGTAAACGAAGATAAAAATATGGCCAGAAAAGAATCTAAACAAAAGATGACCATTATATATTACAAAAAATAAAAAGAAAGCAAGAGGAAAGATTATTATTATTATTATTATTAATTAATAGGCTCGCAGCGCATTGCTGATATGCCTATATCAAGCACTGGTGTAGAGTTCATTAAATTGTCAGTTATCACCATAGTCTATTTCGATTGTCACTAGCCACTTGTCCAGTTTGTTTTTAAAAGTGTTTACAGTTGAGGACTTTAGTATGTCTTCTGGTATTTTGTTCCACATATTTACAACTCTGTTATTCATGAAGTGATATCCTATATTTGTATTGCTGGATTTTCTCATTAGCTTCATTCCGTGGTCACGACGGGGAAATATCATTGTGTTAAACCTAAACATTTTGGCTAGGTGGGGGCAGTTATACCTTCCTGTTAGAATTTTAAATGTCTCAATTATATCTCCCCTCATTCTGCGATCCCTGAGACTTGTAAGCTTCAAATATTTAAGCCTCTGTTCATATGACTTCTTCCTCAAGCAGTGTGGAAGTTTAGTTGCCCGCCTCTGTACTCTTTCAAGAATTTCTATATCTTTCTTGAAGTATGGATTCCATACTTGAAAACCATATTCCAATAATGGTCTTATGTATGTTTTATATAATTTTATAAATGTGTTGGGGTTAACTTGCTGGAAGGATCTCCTAATTGCTTAAAGAACTGAGTTGGCTCGCTTTACAATCCTATCTATATGTTCAGCCCATTTTAGATTGGCAGTCACTGTTACACCAAGATCTTTTTGGGTCTGGACTGGCGTAATGGGAACATCACCAACTTTATATTCAATCTTTGGATACAAGAATTTTCAATATGTTTGAAAGACATCTAAACATTTGACATGTGTTTGGCGATATTCCATGTGAAATGTGTACCAGCTAAGCATCAGGAGCATGTACCTTAAGATATAACAGTATTTATATGCCATAATTGTTACAAGGAAGTTAACAAGGATTTAGATGAACTTAGCACAAAAATTAACAGTAAAGATAATAATAATAATGAGGCTTTATATAACATAAAAATACCTTTTAAAAGATTTTAAATTTACCTACGAATTTTAATATTTGTTAAATAAGACTGATAAGGTATCTAAACTAAATGTTACCAAATTATAAAGAAGATGCAATAACGATGTGTATTTGTATTATGTTTATGTTCAATTTTTTCATGAGATAGCTAAATTATACGTTTATAAGAAATAACACAAATTAAAATGTTAAATTTATTTATTTTACAATAAATAGGGATATTAAATTACTGTCCATTAACAGATTTGCTCTGTCCAATATTAGAATTTCTGTCCAACAACTATATTTTTTTTGCGAAACCTTATTTAATGACAATCCTTTAAAATTGCACATTTTTTTAAATTTTAAAATTATGATAGTGGTGATATTATACAAATAAAATATCATATAACCAACTATATAACTTTAAAACCGGATTTATAAACTCAATATTGCCTATAGTAAAGTTGGCTAAATGTGAATTTGCTTATTTATAAGCATGGTGTCTGACCACCCCGAAAGGGAAAACGGTTGTGATGATACTTATTTTTAATATTGCTAGTCGGCGCCGCTTAAGTGTCCAATGATTGAAAGTTTACCCTACTTTTACAAAAAAATAACTTTGCAATTCCTGGTTTTTCCAACCATAGCATAACAAGCTGTATAAAAGCTGTATTTGAATTAATTTTTGTACTTAAGCTGCATACTGATGTTGTACAAGGGCATGAGCCTTTGTTAGTGTAAAATAGGGCCCACATTATAAGGCTTTATGCATTAGTAGAGCTGTATAGTGGTTTTAAAAAAAAAGGAACTTTACAAAATATGTTAATTGATGTAAGGAGAAACTATAACACTTTCTTTACTGCTTTCGTGGCAATTTCGTGTGTATAGGTACAATGGGCCATCTATAGTACGAGGGGCGTTCAAAATATTCTCGGTATGTGGATAAAAACAAACAAGTACGAAAAGTTTGATATTTTTATTTTTCAATATACTCCCCCCCTATGTTCATACACTTATAAGATCGATCAATTATTTTTTTTAATCCCTCATAAAAATATTTTTTATCTTTGGTGTAAAAATGCTCCTCCACGGCCGTCTTCAACGCTTCATCGTCAGAAAATTTATTTCCACGCAGATCCTTTTTAAGATTGGGAAACAAAAAGAAGTCGCTTGGGGCTAAGTCCGGACTATAGGGTGGATGAGTAACAGTTTCAAACCCACATTCAACAATAGCTGCCTTGGCAATATGAGCAGTATGGACAGGGGCGTTGTCATGCAGAAGCAGAACACCTTTGGTTAACTTTCCTCGCCTCTTTTCTTTGATCGCATCTCTTAATTGACGTATAACGTTAGCGTAGTACTGCCCTGTGATATTTACACCTTTTTCTTTATAATCGATAAGCAAAACTCCTTCACAATCCCAAAATATTGTGGCCATGACCTTGCCAGCTGACGGGATTACCTTGAACTTCTTGGGATGAGCTGAACCCTTAATGTGCCACTGCATGAACTCCTGTTTGCTCTCTGGGTCATAATGATGAACCCAGGTTTCATCTCCAGTAACTATTTTTTGCAGCACCTCATCGGGATTTTCACCACACAGGTCGATAAAATCTGAACAGCAAGCCACACGCATATCCTTTTGAAGAAGCGTAAGCATTCGCGGAACCCATCTTGCACTTACTTTTGACATATTAAGATGGTCATGTATAATGTCATGTACGGTACCAATAGAGAGATTGGTTACTTGAGCTATAGATTTTACCTTCACTCGGCCGTCTTCCAATATAAGTTTTTCCACTTTATCAATATTTTCTTGTGAGGTAGCCACTACAGGCCGGCCAGGTCTAGGGTCATCTTCAATACTCTCCCTTCCACGCTTAAATTCGCTTGACCATTTTTGAATAGTAGATAAAGAAGGAGCAGACTCACGGTAAACACAATCCATTTCCTCTTTTATGGTTTTTTGATTTTTACCCTGTTTTGTCAAGAATTTTATGACGGATCGGTGCTCTAATTTCGTTAAAATTGTTAATTCGCTCATGGTGTTCATGTTTGTTCGGCAATTGCAGAAAAACAAAAGAACATCTCGGTTCCAATTTTACTTTTTTTTAATGTCAATAGATGAATCTTAGCGGCCAGTAACAAATATATATATAAAAGAGGTTGTAACGTATCAATACCGAGAATATTTTGAACGCCCCTCGTATATCATATCTCTTATATTGATGTCAGTATTGGAGGGGAACCCATTGGTTCCTTCCTCAGTCGCACACTCTTTTGTTCGAGCCTACAGTGTGTGATGCTGCCGGATCCTCTCAGGTCTGAGGCAAGCACATTCAGGTGTGATGCGAGTCTCAGTTGATACCCATAGCTGTATGTTTATGAGGCCATAATACTAAATAATATCTTATTAAGATAAAAGTTTTAAATAGTAGTTTTAAGAGAATTACAGGTTTGAAAAATATAAAATTAAACTACAACTTCTTTTCATATAATTAAGTCGAATATGATTAGCCCAGAAGCTTACATTTGTGAAGCAGCTTTCTATTGCAAGAGCCAGAATAAGGACTGACTACAATTTTTTTAACCACATTTAGTAAAGAGCATAATACGAAACATTTATGCAAATCTGATTTGGCGCTAAGTCTGAGGTAGAAAGTTTCCATGGATACATTCAGTGGCGGATTTGCAGTCTCGGCCGCCGTAGGCCCTAAGCCATCAGACAACCCTTTCCCAGCATCCACCATATAGAGTACATAATGAATTTACTTTATTGACAACTTTTATCTAAATCATAGAAATGAAATGTTTTATATTGTTACAACTTGTTATTTGCTCCAATATACTCTGCCAATTTGGCATACTTGGTTATGTGTTATCAACTTTTAACACTTAATTACGAGTTAAATATTCTAATAAGATTATATACATACGAGGGGCGTTCAAAATATTCTCGGTATGTGGATAAAAACAAACAAGTACGAAAAGTTTATATTTTATTTTTCAATATACTCCCCCCCTATGTTCATACACTTATAAGATCGATCAATTATTTTTTTTAATCCCTCATAAAAATATTTTTTATCTTTGGTGTAAAAATGCTCCTCCACGGCCGTCTTCAACGCTTCATCGTCAGAAAATTTATTTCCACGCAGATCCTTTTTAAGATTGGGAAACAAAAAGAAGTCGCTTGGGGCTAAGTCCGGACTATAGGGTGGATGAGTAACAGTTTCAAACCCACATTCAACAATAGCTGCCTTGGCAATATGAGCAGTATGGACAGGGGCGTTGTCATGCAGAAGCAGAACACCTTTGGTTAACTTTCCTCGCCTCTTTTCTTTGATCGCATCTCTTAATTGACGTATAACGTTAGCGTAGTACTGCCCTGTGATATTTACACCTTTTTCTTTATAATCGATAAGCAAAACTCCTTCACAATCCCAAAATATTGTGGCCATGACCTTGCCAGCTGACGGGATTACCTTGAACTTCTTGGGATGAGCTGAACCCTTAATGTGCCACTGCATGGACTCCTGTTTGCTCTCTGGGTCATA
The DNA here is from genome assembly GCA_910589645.1 of Tinea semifulvella. Classification (NCBI taxonomy): domain Eukaryota; kingdom Metazoa; phylum Arthropoda; class Insecta; order Lepidoptera; family Tineidae; genus Tinea; species Tinea semifulvella. Next base: position 909,995 of record OU342615.1, on the reverse strand, counting down.
ATGATGAACCCAGGTTTCATCTCCAGTAACTATTTTTTGCAGCACCTCATCGGGATTTTCACCACACAGGTCGATAAAATCTGAACAGCAAGCCACACGCATATCCTTTTGAAGAAGCGTCAGCATTCGCGGAACCCATCTTGCACTTACTTTTGACATATTAAGATGGTCATGTATAATGTCATGTACGGTACCAATAGAGAGATTGGTTACTTGAGCTATAGATTTTACCTTCACTCGGCCGTCTTCCAATATAAGTTTTTCCACTTTATCAATATTTTCTTGTGAGGTAGCCACTACAGGCCGGCCAGGTCTAGGGTCATCTTCAATACTCTCCCTTCCACGCTTAAATTCGCTTGACCATTTTTGAATAGTAGATAAAGAAGGAGCAGACTCACGGTAAACACAATCCATTTCCTCTTTTATGGTTTTTTGATTTTTACCCTGTTTTGTCAAGAATTTTATGACGGATCGGTGCTCTAATTTCGTTAAAATTGTTAATTCGCTCATGGTGTTCATGTTTGTTCGGCAATTGCAGAAAAACAAAAGAACATCTCGGTTCCAATTTTACTTTTTTTTAATGTCAATGGATGAATCTTAGCGGCCAGTAACTAATATATATATATAAAAGAGGTTGTAACGTATCAATACCGAGAATATTTTGAACGCCCCTCGTATGTTACATAATTGTCTATATTTTATACGATTTTTTCTATATTACGAAAGTGATTTAAGAAAGATTATTGTTATATGATGTGGTATAAATTGCACTATGTAGTTCAGCCATACGCCATAATAAGTTTTTGGACACGATTGGCCGCCTTTTAAATCTGGCCTCCCTAGGCCCGGGCTGAACATCATTATAGGATAGATAAACTAGCTGTATGTCTGTAGGCCAGATATCTTAGTTTGGAAACTGTTGATATTTGTGGAAAATTCCCAGTCTTTATATTTATATTTACATTGACTATGTCTGTGGCTCCTCTCTCAATAATTACCAACAAAAATACTGTTTGACTGACTTGACTATTATTCCTTTATTACAGTTCCCGTTAACAATACTAAAAGTATTATCAAGATACAAGAAATCATCTCTCATAGTACTAACAAATGGCAACTGCGTATCTCTTCCGTACGGCATCGACAACCGGAAGAGTCTTGATGGCACAGCCCTTCTAAGCCCTACCGATATCATCGTAGAAGCCCAGTACTACAGCATTAACAATGTAGAATACATCTGCTACATTATTAAAAACGAAAACAATCAGTATGAACTAGCGACATGCCCCATAAGAAAGGAAATTGGTGATTTACAAAGAGCTAAATTTTGTAAATTCAGTATTTCCAATGATAAGGATTCAGAGGCTCATGTCGTTGGGAAACTAATCTGCTGTAGATCTATTAATTGTGTCTACATATTGTGTAAGTATGCCTTTTCATCATCGTCCTCATCCCAGCCCCTAGAACACAGAGTCCTAGACCTCTACTGTTGGATGATTTCAGATTTTGTATTTTGTGGTGTTGTAAATTTTAAGTGTATTTCTCACTGGTACATGCATTAACTACTATAATAATGTATACTCACACAATTGTTAAATTATGAAAACAGTGTATTTCTTTATTCACTGTAATTTTCTTTGTTAGAAATGTTGACTTTAGCAAACAATACTGGGCAAGTCAATTTTTCACAGGTGTGTTAAAACTGTTTATCTAATTAACTAACTAATTAATTAAGCAACAATATTTAACGATACATCAAAATTACAGAATATACAAAATTTAATAATGGTTGAAGTTAACATGCAAAAATACATAGCGAAATTATATTATAAATGTTGGATAACACATGAATAACAGAGTGTGACTACCAGGAGATAAATTAAAATCTCCAACTGCAAACACTTTTAAAAACAAACTGGACAATTTTGTGACTCAGTACATATACGCATAGAGGCTACAAGTACCTATCTGCCGAAACTGTACCTGGTTGTACTAACAACTCAAAAACTAAAATTACCTACCTAAAAAATACTTATCTAATTAATAAGGTAATAATTCGTAAGGTAAAATTATAAAATCTCTAACATATAAACTGGGAGAGTAATCTTCCCTCTCATCCCTTCTCACACACATAGACACACAAACTCGCACATGCAGACAACACACTCACTACTATACTTCACATGCTATATCTGTAACCTCTTTTTCTAAATTGTATGTTCTGGATATTGGAAGACTCTGTTACAGCACAACTCGTGCAGGAGACAAAGTTCACCATAGCAAACCAATATTAGTTTTTGTTAATAAAAAATTATAATAAAAATATGGTGAAAATTTTATAAACTTTACACCAGTATTTATATGAAATGGGCTATTACATGATAACATTTTTATTTCTAGTGTTGTTATTTAATATAGTAATTCTTTATAGATGTCCAAAAAGTGGAAAAAGAATTTGTTTACACTACCAGCTAAAATTTCTTTCGCTTTTTCAGGGAGTGATTCAAAGCTGACCTCCTATGATTTGGTGAAGAGGAAATGGACAACTATTGGCAATGTTCCATGGCTGTCCACTGCAACAGGGACTTCCCTTGCCTGGATGGGAGACCGACATCTCATTCTCTTTGGCTCTCACACCAACGGAGAAGGCGCAGTGATCGTCGCCTATAATGTCTCTCTAGGCATTGGATCGTACAAATATCCTATGAAAATATATGTAAACAATGCTAAAGTTTACTGTTTTAGTGGTAGAATTTTACTTGAGTCAGGAAATCATATTGGTATGATGCAGTATACAGTTCAACCCAATAGAAATTTGTCTACACTTTTAGGCTCTCACGAAATCACAGCAGATAGTAAAACAGAAATGATGGACTGGGGATTAGGAGATATCACTGTGTCCGTAAGTGATGATGTTAAGCAGTTGCTTAACCTCGGAATAACAGAAAGAGCTATATGTGCCAAAGTAATTCCACCATTATTAGAAAAAACTAACATTGAGGACCTCCAAAAAGCTCTGCGTCAATTTGTTGATATTCCGGAAAATATTATAGTTATGCTTTTGGAATATATTGCAGTTAAAATCGTTGTTGAAGAGCCTAAGACGGATAGAGATTATGTTACCGCGTTTAGACTAAAGAAAAATAAACAAAAGCTACTATTGTTAAATACAATATTAGAAATTCCGTTCAGTGATGCATTAATGATTCCTCTTCTAAGAGAAGGTGTGTCAATTTCCAATGTTGTTCTTATTATGAACTTCATATCATATTCTTTGGTTAGTCTGGATGGTAAATTTGGTGTTGACAATGAGAGTAAGCTATTTGATTGGTGCGTGCTGCTGTTGGATGCATTCTACCAACAGTTTGTCATGAGTAAATGGGAAGCTGTGACGTGTGCTTTAGCAAGCCTTAGGGAGGTTGTTGGTATTCTGCTAAATCAACTAGATTTAGTGTCCAGTGTATTGCCACTTCTTGACAAAGTCCTTAGAAACAAACGTCTGGACGATGACACTGGTGATCTTACATACACTATTGAGTTAATAAATATATAAACAAATTGTGTTTTTAATTTCTTCTAAACCATCTATGCAAATGGAAGGAATAAATTTTTTCATTCACATTCTTTTTAATTCACAGTGCGGGTGCCGGGTCGGTCGTGTGTGGGAAAGAGAGATCAGAAAAGTGTCTCGGGCTTGCCACCGACAATATATCCACCATTCTGCTCCTCTCCCTACCCAACCAAATACTGTATGATTCCGTTAATGCAGTCTTGGAAGCTCTTTCCATTAATGTATCTCCTGCAGACTTGTTAAGGCCCAATTATTTCTACATATTACTATATAATCTGTGATTCTTTCAGTAAGTGGTGCAAACATTTTGCTGGAATTTCTCTTGCACCAATTTCCACTGCGTAAAGCTGAGTCTTGAACCCTATCCAGATCATTTCTTCTGTGGAATCCTAATATTTGTTCAAGCCTATACAATAACTAAAAACGTGCTGCTTCCCATCATTAGTCTTCAGGTAGAGATGCGAATCGACCAATTCAGTTGGGAGGTGCAGTACGAATCAACCAATCAGTGGCTACGGACTATAGACTTTTGCGATTTAGATTATTTTCGTGGGTGCTATCTACGAATATAGATCTAGACATAACATTTTACTATAAAAGTAAAGTATCATCACGACCGTTTCCCTTTAGGGGTGGTCAGAAACCACGCTTATAAGTAAGCGGATTCACATTTAGCCAACTTTACTATAGGCCAATCATGACAAATGGCAAGCTTGTCGATTTCTCCAGCGTACCAAACTCGAGAAATATCACAAATAAATTAAATATTAATTAAATGTATTTGTTTACATTAATAAATATTTTTGTGTCCCGACCAGGAATCGAACCCGGTACCTCCGGAGGCAGTTTTTACTAAAGTACGCAATTATTTTTAGGAAATTTATATTCTTCCTAAAAATGATCTATGATAGACCAACGAGGCCAAATATAAGACGGTTTAGTTGCCCGAACTATCTTATATTTGACCGGCAATGACTTAGATTTGGATGACTCAAAAATGATAAGGAAAAATTACAGTCAATTGCTCTCATTCTTGGACCTCGCGTACTACTTACCACCGGGTGGGTGCAATGTCACATGTTGTGCTCAGTAAACTTTACTATAGGCCCATTTGACCAGTAACCAACCTGAGAAAAATCATAATTTTGCCACAATCAGGAATCATACCCGGTACCTCCACATCTAAATCCAGACTTAACTCTCCAACAATCCTTTATGGTTTGTCGAGATATAATCATCATCACAGCCCTGTTGGAGATGGGCCTTTCAGAAAATTCTGGAGAATTCGGCCTACATTCGCCAAGCTGGCTAGCCAGGTTGGCGATGTTCTGATGTCACTTTTCTTATGACAATTTTTTAATTGGACTAAGTGGAACCGGGACCGAGATGGGTTAATGTGCTCTCCGAAGCACCTTTTAAGAAAAGCGTTGACAACCGAGCCATCACTAGATATAATGATGTAAAAAAAACAACTTCTATATCACAGAACTTCTCTGTGCTAGATAGAATAATAAATTCAAAAATTTGTCTACATACACAATTTTAATATTAAAATAAAAAAAATAATAACTTTATTCGAAGTCAAAGAGTTCAAGTTTACATTTTATAAGTAAGTAGGTATAAAACAAATGCAATCTTAGTGAGTGAAGGGGGAAGTAAATTAAAATTTCAGTATATTCTATAGTTTTTTTATTAGCAGCTCTAGCAAACTGAACAACCATGGGCTTATCCTTAAGAATATATCCATTTGTTTCATTCAAAGCTGCTTCAGCTATACTGACCGAGGGAAATGTCACAAACGCTTGCTCCTTCATTCTCCCTTCCTGCATCACTCTTACGTCAAAACCTATCTGCTCTATTTCAGACAACTCTTCCACGTAGCGCCGGTATATTTGTTTTACATCCTGTTCTGTGACAGATTTGGCCAGGTTTTTAATATACAATCTCATGGAAGGTGGTCCAGGATGATAGTTCTTGAATACAGGCAATACTTTCATGTCTCTGTATGACAGTCTATTTTTTATAAGGTGTCTTTTAGTAATAGACGGTTTTTCTACTTCTGTGGATGGGTCTTCTAAACATTCATCAGGTTTATCTTCTTTCTGGAACAGTCCAATTTCACCCACAACTTGTGCTGTGTCAGTTTGCTTGCTAAGAGCATCTTGGGCTACAACTAGAGATATTTTCTTTGGCTCCAACACTGTGACTTCTTCAAACACTTGCTCTTGATGAGCTTTCTTCTTAGCTTTGGGTAATGTGGCCATGGAGAGGACGGCTGCAGCACGCTTCCTAGTTTGAGGCAACAAGTGCTTTCTCTTGACAATAGGAACGGCAACATTCTGAACATTTCTGTCTGTCTCATCACTAGATATCTCGGACTCAGCTTCACTTCCTGGCTGTGGTATCGTAGAACATATTTCACTCATGAACATCTCCTTAAACATTACCTCAGCTTCGAAATTGTCCACGAATGGGTTCTCCAAACACATTCTATTCATTATATGAATTACTTGAGTGTAAAAGGGTTTATGTTTAATCATTGCATTAACAATGTTTATGAAGACTTTCATATGCGGCTCAGGATATTTATACTTCAAGTGAGGTGGAGGAGGTTGTCGAAAGTCTACTGATGGGCTCCATGCGTTCAGGTTCGCTAGAAAGTCCTTTATATGTTTAGAAATTGCTGGATTTTCATTCTCCTTTTTCGCAAGTGGACTTGGCTCATTATCTTCAGAATATTCCACTACTAACCGTCTGTTAGCTATCTTTAATTGGTGCAGTCGTGATAGAGAAGATTTTGCTTGCTCTGGGGTGGAAAAAGCAGCAAATAAATAGTTACGCTTAGTTTTAGTCTCCCATACATTATTTGCGCCGAAGTATTTCAATAATTGTTCTTTCTCTGAAAATCTTAAACCATCAGGGAGATGTCTTATGATTAATACGTTGGACATTGTATATAAATAAAAAGGTAAACCCTTAACAGCACATATTACGCGTAAAATGATATTTTATGTATAAAAATATAAAACAAACAAAAAACAAAGTACTATGATTTGTTTTAAAATAAATTATTAGGGCGATGATAATTAGTCCTTCTGCCTAAAATAACATTACATTTATTGTGTGTGACTTGTCGCTTTAAGCGCAATTTTTTTCTATAAAAGTCGTTCGACTTGGCGTTTCTCTATGGATTTCATAGAAAACTCGGTAAAAAAGTTCAGTGAGCAATACAGAAAAAAGTAAATATTAAAGTTTTAACAGCTTACCATACCTGTGTGCTTAGTGTAACATGCAAGTTTCGGAAAACGTAACTGCTGTAGTTACGTTTTTTTATTTTACATTGCTTGTTATTGCAAGTTTGGCTATAATAACAGGCAATGAACATCGAAAATTCAGTAAAAAAACTCTCTATTATAGTTGCGTTTACGAAATTTCACTGTCACACTAGGCATACTGCAGTTTTTGAAAGGATAATGAAATTGATGCGTGTTTAATATTTGGTTATAAGGCTGACAAGAAAACTACCAATCACGTGCTGTACAACAAAATGGATTATAGTTTCACTAAATTCTCTCACAATCAACTTTTCTTTCCGCAAGTAATTTGTTTTTTATATCAAATCTATGCGGTTGTATGAAAGTTTTTCGGGGATACAGAAAGAAGTGGTAACTTGGTTGCTCGTGGGCGCCACTCTCTCCCTCTACGTTTGCTAATAGATTAAAATTAAAATACGCGGCAAACAAATATATAATTGCTATGTTCGACTTGAAAGCAAAGCAAAGTGTTCAACGCTCTTTTTTACCGAATTTTGCTTAAAATGTATGAAAACCATATCGCAATGCCAAGTCGAACATCTTTAAAAACCTAATAAAGTAAAAAAAAAAGCACTTAAAGCGACAAGTCAAACATAGGGAATGTGGCAACGCATTTATTGTAAATTTTGGCTGCAAGACAAAACTCCTAAGCTGTTTGAAAACAAAATTACGTCAATAAATTAGAAAATTGTGAGAAGTTCTTCGCGCCATTTTGCGTGGACATGTCAAGTGCAAGTTTTTGTTTTGTAAATTAATTTGCTGTGTGTTTGGTTACGCACTAAACTCGCGAAATTAAATTACTGATTTTCTTAACGCACACTTTATTTAGCACACACACATATACAATTAAACTACACAGGTAAACAACTTAACAACTTAACAACAACATGAGGATAAATATTCACAGTAGTCTATTGACGTTCACGCCGAACCAGTGTACGTTCTTAAACTATCCTAACGCCATCTAGTATCAATTGTGTGAACTACTGGAATTCCGATAATCTTTATTTCTAAGTATATGTGATTGTACATGCCGCGGCCCAAGGACGAATGGTCCTTCAAACTAAACAAAAGTAAATATAACACAAAATATCATAACAATAACAAATAACGTGGTTTATGTAACCTGAGGAAGTGGACAAATCTTAGTAACAGGTCTTTTGAAAAGCCTGTCCCTCATTTTCAAAGTGACAACGCGTGTCAATCCATCTTTACCTGGATGTTTAGTTACAATACGTCCCAAAAGCCATTTACCAGGAGGTAATCTTTCATCGACGACTAAAACAACACTACCTACGTCAGGTTCCGGCATTTTAGCAGGCCAACGATAACGTTGGTTCAAGCAAGTAAGATATTCGAAGCTCCAACGCTTCCAAAGATCTTGTATCATACGTTGGATTAATTTCCAACGTGTCAAATGAGATCCAGATAGGTTCTCCTCTGCAACAATAGTGGGGATTTCTCCAATCAAGAAATGTCCAGGAGTTAAAGGTAAGTCGTCTGATGGTGAAGTACTAATGGGGGTTAGTGGTCGAGAGTTGACGCAAGCTTCAACTTGACATAATAGTGTAGTGTATTCTTCAAAGGTAAGTAAAGTTGATCCAATAACTCTTTTCAAGTGTGATTTAACTGACTTCACGCCAGCTTCCCATAAACCACCGAAATTAGGTGAGCCAGGAGGAATAAAATGCCAAGAAGTTTTATCATTGGCAAGTAATTCAGAAATTTCGTTAACTAATTCAGATTTACGGTTTTTAAACATAAAATCGAGTTCTTTAGCAGCTCCAACGAAGTTTGTGCCGCAGTCACTCCAAAGTTCACTGCAGTGACCACGTCTGGATGTGAATCTCCTAAAAGCAGCCAGAAAGGCTTGTGCAGACAGATCGCTAACTAGCTCCAGGTGAATGGCCTTTGATGACATGCAAACAAATAAACAAATGTAAGCCTTACTTGTTCTTTGGCATCTACCTGGATACAGTTTCAATGTTACAGGACCTGCATAATCCACACCACTCCGATTAAAGGCTCGAATGGGCGTCACACGACTAACAGGTAAGTTACCCATTCTCTGATTGATAGGTGCAGCTGTTTGGCGAAAACATCTTAAACAGGTACGTATAACTTTCTTAATTAGGTTCTTAGCACCGATAATCCAGTACTTACGGCGCACAAGATTCAAGGTAAGTTGAGGACCACCATGTAAAGCTACAATGGTATGTATATCTTCTATAATTAATTGTGACAAGTGACATTTGTGTGCTAATATTATCGGATTCTTACTTTCGGTATTAATATTAGCATTACAAAGCCGTCCTCCAACACGTAATACAAATTTATCATCGAGGTAAGGATTCAAAGTGTATAATTTACTTGATTTACTGATAGTGCGATCCTTAGTTAAACATGTGATTTCTTCAGAGAAGTAAATCATCTGTGACATTTTTATACAAACTGTCAAAGCATTAGTAAGTTCGTTGGAAGTTAAATACTTCGGTAAGGTTTCTTTGTTTAATTTTGTAAATCTGTAACAATAAGCTACAATTCGAACCAACTTACTAAGTTTAGAATATTTATTAAGAAATGAAATATGCCAATCGTCATTATCCTTAGCAAAGTGAACATTAAGTTTCATCTCTAATTCCGTAGAATCAACATCGTGTGAGACGCGTGGTATATTTCCGTTCTGTCGTAAAAATAGTGGTCCGTTCCACCACAATTCATGATTTCTCAAATCATCTGGGCTTAATCCACGCGAAGCGCAGTCCGCTGGATTATCATGAGATCTAATGTGTTGAAACTGATCACATTGTAAAACATTTAAAATTTCAGATGTGCGGTTAGCAACAAATGTTTTCCAAGTATTTGGATGCTTACGCAACCAACATAGCACAATAGTGGAATCAGTCCAAGCATAAATGCTTCGATCATCAATCTTTAAACTTAATTTTACATTTTTAATTAGTTGTGACAATAATAGTGCTCCACAGAGCTCAAGTCGTGGCAGCGAAACTTGTTTTACTGGTGCAACACGAGTTTTAGCGACAAGCATATAAGCTTTACTGTCCCCACTATTGCCTACAAGTCTTAAATAAACAACAGCGGCGTACGCAACAGTCGATGCGTCGCAAAAACCATGCAACTCAATATCATTGTGTGTGGATAAACCTATCCATCGTGGTAATTCTATAGTCTTCATTTCTTCAAGTTGTGAACGATAATCCGACCATTCTTGGTGTAATTCTTCTGGAAGCTCATCTTTCCAATCTAATCCTAGAAGCCACAATTTCTGTAGAAATATCTTAGCAATAATAACTGTCGGTCCCAACCATCCAAGAGGGTCAAAAATCTTCGCGATATCTGACAACACAGTTGTCTTAGTGTAATTGCCATTAGAAGGCTGAACATCTAGCCTGAGCTCAAAAGCATCCTTAATTGGGTTCCAGCGTATTCCTAACGCCTTTATAGAATCCATCCTAATAGTGACTGCCTGATCAATAAGAGTATTATTGGTAGGAATCTCTTCTAATAAAACATGACTGTTAGACGACCACTTGTGTAACTCTAGTCCTGCCTTGTTCAAAAGGTCAGTGAGTTGATTCTTGAGTACGATAGCTTCACTCTCAGTCGTGGTTCCGCTTAAAAGATCGTCCATATAGAAGTCTGTTTGTAATACAGCACATGCTTTTGGATAATTTGCTTTCTCGTCATTCGCCAGTTGCTTCATAGTGCGAATCGCAAGATATGGGGCACAAGACGTACCGTAAGTGACAGTTCGCAAACGATATTCCTTGATAGTGTCTTCCGGGTTTGTCCGCCAAAGTATTCGTTGATAGTTTGTATCTTCTGGCGCAACTAATATTTGTCGATACATCTGTTTCACATCTGCTACCATGCATATCTTATGTTGTCTCCATCTAGTTATCAAATCACAAATGTCTTGCTGTAGTGAAGGTCCAATCAAAAGTTCCTCGTTAAGGGCAGTACCAGTTGTAGGTTTGGCAGAGCCATCGAAAACCACTCTCAACTTGGTTGTAACACTGGATTCTCTCAATATAGCATGATGAGGTAGATAATAAACTTGTTTAGAATTCTCCTCAGTAGGTAGAATTTCTTCCATATGTCCTTTCGACAAATACTCTTCCATGAATTTCGTGTATAGTGTTTTAAATTCAGGTTTGTGTATAAATTTTCGTTCCATTTGTGTAAGGCGTTTGATTGCAATCAATCGTGTATTTCCTAGCCTTTCTTCAAAATCTTCTTTAAATGGTAGACGTACAACATATCTTCCATCTTGGTTACGATAATGCGTCTGTTCAAAATAGTGTTCGCATTCTCGTTCTGAGTCAGTCATCGGTATCTTGTCATGTGTAAATTCTTCAAGTTCCCAAAAACGCTGTAATTGTTGTGATAGTAATTGGGTGTGCAAGACCGTGATTCTTGTATTTTGCTCGTTAGTGTCGCAGCCAGCTTGTCCTGAGATTAGCCAACCGAGTCGTGAATTCTGAGCAATCAATTGGTTGTGTTTGTGTAATCCTTGTAATATAATCTGTGCGTGTACTTCTGCCCCTAGTAAAACGTCTATTTGTGATGGCTTGTGTAAATCTGGATCTGCTAAATTCAGAGTTTCTAGAGTGGGCCATTCGGTGATGTCGAATCGATGTGAAGGCAATAAAGTCGTGAGAGATTTCAATATATATGCGTTAATCAGTAATTTATCATTGTGTGTTATGGACTGTATGTGAAATTGAACCAGTGATTTTGTAGTAATTATACCATTGTCTATGCCAGTGATTTTGCCTAGTACTTTTGTTCTTTTCAGGCCTAGTAATTGAGCAGCTGATTCCGTAATAAATGATCCTTGAGACCCTTGGTCTACAAGAGCTCTCAATATGTAAATAGATCCATTAGCAGCTTGTACTTGTATTTTTGCTGTAGCAAGAATAACCTGATTATTTATTTGAGTCTTCATTGTAGTGATAGGTACAGTTTCTAAAGTTGTAACATCAGTAGATGTCGTAGCTTGTTCTTCACCAGAAACAATGGGTTTGTGTGGCATAATACTTGCCTCGTGCAATAATGTATGATGTCGTTTGTGGCACTTGCGACACGATGTTCGCTGACGACAATTTTGTCGTGTATGCCCTTTAGTAAGACAATTATAACATATGCCCTTGTTTGTAACAAATTCTCTTCTTTGACTGATATCTATTTCGGCAAAACTTTTGCAATGACTCAAATAATGTGGCTGTGTACAATAAGTACATGATGTATTTATTTCTGTGGCAAACGATTTAATATTTGTTGGTTTTCTGTGGTTTTGTTTTGATGTAGTCAAATGTGATTTAGGTTGAGCGATTGTAGCGCTCTGAACCATTTCTAGGGCTCTAAACCGACCTTCAATGAAACTAGAAAGTCTCGAAAAAGAGGGTAGCTCGTGAGTTGAACCGAGTGATTGCTCCCAATCTTTTAGTGAATCGGCATCGAGTTTCGACGCAACAATGTGTATCACCAGAGGATCCCATCCATCAATATTAATATCCTGTGATTTTAGTGAACTAAGGCATTCGTTGGTATGATCAAGAAGTTCCTTTAAGTATTTAGCGTTCTCTGTAACAATCCTTTTTTGGTTAAGGAAACGTCTTAGTATTGTTCCAATAATTATTCTTGGGTTGTTATATCTTTGGTCTAGGGTCTGCCATGCTACCTCATAATTAGTGCCTATGAGCGTAACGTGCTTAATCAATTGTTCGGCTTCTCCTGACAAAGATGTCTTTAAATAGTGAAACTTTTCTATATTCGTGAGATGTGTATCTTTATGTATAATTGATGAAAATAATTCTTTAAAACTTGTCCAATCTTTGTATTCTCCAGTAAACTTAGGTATTTGTATAGGGGGTAATTTTGTATAACTTTTTGTTCCATCTTGAGTGAATTGTGTAATATTTGAGCTTGTATTATTATCGGAATGTAGTAAAAGACTTTCTTTTATTGTAGTTTTAAATTCTAAGTATAAATCTTCTGTTTGATCATAATGATTTTCTGTATAATATTTATTAGTCTTTTGTTCTGAAATCGGTACTAATTTTCGTATTTCTTCGTGTTTATTTATGTAATTATTCCAATAACCTTCTAATAATTCAAGTCTAGTCTCCAAATAAGGTAATGTGTATCTAGTTTTACTAGTTTTCTTGTAGTTAGATTCTAAACGCACGATTTGATTGTAAATAGAAATCTGTCCATCAATTAATAGTCCCGCCATCGTAGTTTATCAATTAAACCACTTAGCAACAACTAACATAGTCCACAAGTAACTTTAACACTCGTAAATGTCCCCGTTTAATCACTAATTTAATATAGTTCAAGAATTTTCATTTTTATTTTTTGCAAATTTTTGAGGGTACTTTGATAAATACTTTTTATTGTTCAATTATTCAAGTCTTTAAATTTTAATCACTTACTAATGATTTTTACTCACTGTTTTTAAATCTGGCTTCGAAGATGACCAAATGTTTGGTTACGCACTAAACTCGCGAAATTAAATTACTGATTTTCTTAACGCACACTTTATTTAGCACACACACATATACAATTAAACTACACAGGTAAACAACTTAACAACTTAACAACAACATGAGGATAAATATTCACAGTAGTCTATTGACGTTCACGCCGAACCAGTGTACGTTCTTAAACTATCCTAACGCCATCTAGTATCAATTGTGTGAACTACTGGAATTCCGATAATCTTTATTTCTAAGTATATGTGATTGTACACTGTGGATATTATTGGTCAAAAGTGGTGTTGTTTTGTTTAATAATGTGCTACAATGTGAATAATTATGGAAAACGATAAATTGGACTTTAAATATGGGGCACAAGTTGCAGTTTATTTTTTGCGGTTTTCCCGCGCTGTCAACTCCCATATTTTACCCGACGTGTTTGAGCAGTGGATGGTTTCGCGAGTGACTCCAAGAAAAGCATCAAATTCTGCAGCATCTGGAATTTGATGATGACCTCATTAACTCATTAAAAAGAAAGATATATTACGTCAGACTTGGCTGTATGGGCTAGACCCTTTGCCTTCCTTATCACCTCATTCATCATCCATCGGGAGAAGAGAACCAAAAAAAAAAAAAAAATTAGAAAATTGTTTACATTATTTCGTCGAGCCGAAATCAGCGATAAAAGTAAAAGTAAGAGTTATTGCATAGTTGTAATAGCAGAAATATTTCGAATACTATAAAATACAATAGTAATGACGAAGGATATAAAGAGAAAAGTCGTTAAGGTGGTAGTTTTGGGGGATATTGGGAGAAGCCCACGTATGCAATACCATTCGCTTTCTCTTGCCAATAGCGGGCTGGACGTTAACATTATCGGGTATTTAGACTCCACACCAATGTCGGAAATTCTCCAACACCCAAATATAGTGATAACAAAGCTACAACCGTTCGTTGTTGATCATGGACCTAAACTTTTACAATACGTGTTAAAAACCATTTGGCAGTCTATTAGTTTGTTTTTGACTTTAATTATAAGTGGAAAATGTGATTACTTGATGTGCCAAAACCCTCCAGCAATACCTACGTTGCCTGTGTGCAGATTATATTGCCTGATCTCGAGAAGTAAGTTTATCATAGATTGGCACAACTATGCCTATACTATAATGGGCCTGACGATGTCTGCTGAGCACCCCATGTTGAAACTGGCCACGAAGATGGAAAAGTATTTTGGCCAGTCTTCTGATAACAATCTGTGTGTTACTTATGCCATGAAAAATGATTTGCTGCAATATTGGAATGTTAAGTAAGGTTTCAATCAATTAAATTGTAATTCTACCTAACAGAGCTCTGCTTTCTTCTCCATTGTTTCTTTATAGCTTCATAGATAGGTAATTTTAAGCATAACTAAGCCAAGTTTAGAGGGTTGCTGTTAGGCATACTAGAGTGGTGGTGGCTCATTTGTAAAAATGCTTTGAGTAATTCCTACAATAGTCGGTTCACACCCCCCTGGCATGTACCAAAGACAAATTTCTAAGCATTCTATGCATTTACCTTAAGAGTGCTTGGTCCATTGTGTGTGGGTAAGAGATAGGAAGAATGGTGTCTTTGCAACCAACAATAGGCTGGTTTAAAAAGGAGGCCCCCTTTTTTATTTTATTGTGCAACAATACTCTCACCATCCACCATACGACTCTTCTGCCTACCCAACCAAATACAAATATATAAATAATAAGAAATACACTTTTCTTACATACATTTGTACTAAATTTACAACACTATTGTGCCTGTGCTTCAAAGATAATGTTAAGCTGTCAGTCCCGGTTCCACTAATACCAACATCTGGAATTGTCATAAAAAATTACTTTACATCCTTGCCAGTCTGTCCGGCCAGCACAGCAAGTGTAGGCCAAATTTATCGAGTTATATATCCTGGAAGACCCATCTCCAACAGTGGAGGTCTAGGAGGCAGAGTTCTAGGGGCTGTAATGAATAAATAAATACAATATATACAAATAATACCTAATGCTCCGGAGTGATTGCATCAGTTGATAGCATGAATATTGGCCTATTAGGGTGTATAATTTAGCTTGTAATAAATTAAGACTTATTAACTAAAATTTACCTTTACAGGGCAACAGTTTTATACGACAGGCCACCAAAACTGTTTAAATCTTTGTCGATCCAGGAGAAACATGACTGGTACGTTAAGATGAGTCAAGAATTCCCAGAGTTTGCTTCTCCGGGTAAAGACAGATTGAACTTGCAGGCCGGAGACAGTGCGGAGGATAAGACTGTGTTTAGTTGTAGAGTGGACGGTCAGGTGGAGTTGAGAGGAGATAGACCCGGACTACTTATGAGCAGCACTAGCTGGACTCCAGATGAAGACTTTAGTGTGCTTTTTGAAGCTTTGCAAGGTTAATTTCATATTGTTTATTGTAATCAAACTCTTAATTCAATCTAGCTAAGCACTACTTTAAATCAAATCATTAATTCATCCTTAAATATAGTTACAAACATTACTTATAAGATAAGTATTTTTTATATAAGAGATATACCCTTTTCTAGGTTCTCTACTCCCGTTCTGGAATATCATACGAAGACATATGGGGGATAGCCTAGTCAATATTTATGAAGTTAAATGAATTCTAAAGTAAAAATCTGACTGAATATTTACAAAATATAAAAAAGATAAAATAATAATATACAAACTAACCTAAATAAAAATAATCAAATTAAATAACTATAAACACTAAACCTAATAAATAAATAAAAACATATAAATAAAATATGTCCCCATGAGACGACCCATCGGAGATAATCACACGAAGACTGGCAACATTTCCCTTCTGTATAGCGACGCTAATACGTTGGCAAAAATAATTGCCAGCCTTTCTGACTCCATATTTCTCCGTCAGCCGCTTCAACAACTCCTTGCCCAGACGCTTCAACAACTCCTTGCCCAGACGCTTCAACAACTCCTTGCCCAGACGCTTCAACAACTCCTTGCCAAGACGCTTGGCTGAGGATCAAATCAAATCAAATCATTTATTCATCCTTAAGTATAGGTACATACATATTACAATTGGTATTCAGTAGTTTGTTAGTTCAGCTATACTTTACTGTTAAGGGCATACAGATATATTTATTTAAATGCCAAAGTCAAAATTATTGATCCCCATGGTCCCATTGTCTCGACCCCAAACGGTGCAAACTCGTAACCTCTCACTTATGTTGTTATCTCATTCTTTTCAGCGTACGAAATATCAACCTCAAAACTGCCTAAGCTACTAGTCGTAATAACTGGCAAGGGACCTTTAAAGTCACATTACAGTGAACAGATACGGTTACGGAGATGGAAGAAGATTGAGGTTCTGATGCCGTGGCTGGAGTCTCGGGACTACCCTCTGATGGTTGGCAGTGCGGACCTGGGAGTCTGTTTGCACACCAGCTCGTCGGGCCTGGACCTACCCATGAAGGTGGTGGACATGTTTGGGGCTGGGTTGCCTGTCTGTGCACACGACTATCAGTGGTAAGGTCTTATCAACCCATAACAATCCATACCAGTTAATCTAGACCAGATGGATGGTCTATTAATCCCATGATTTTAACTAACTAAACTAACATCCGCATTCTAAGATGTTTCCTCAACAAATTGGTATTCTTAGTTGTAAACTGCACGCCCCCCACAGCCTGACATAATTATGCATATCATCATAAAATCGTCCATTTTCAATACCATTCTACTTTTTTTTATTCATTGTTAATCTCGCAATCCGTCATAAACTTTTAGTGGATGAATTGAGTAGTATTGCATGTGGATCATATTCCCCTTAATTCCAAATTCTCCAGATATATGTTCTGGAAGTCTCATCTCCAACAGTGGAGGTCCAGGGACTGTAACTATTGTGAATGATTTAAATAAAAGCTTAAATATAGATTAGTATGTAATTATAAATAATAATAAATAAAATGTTTTTTTTTTTATTTTCCAGTCTAGACGAGTTGGTGGACAACGGAACCAATGGCTTTGTGTTCAAGAACAGTGAGGAGTTATCCAAACAGATCATAGAATGGTTCCATGGTTTCCCCAACAATAGTAAACAAAACAAAATACAAGAAAAAATGAGAGAAGAATTAGGAAAATTCCAAGAATCGCGGTGGGAAGACAATTGGGAACTGCGGGCTAAGAAATTCTTTGAATCATGATAATTAATTAATTAATTTTGCATCATTTCCACTTGTCTCTTGTGACTTAACTACTAGACCACGAGTGATGCTAGACTATATTTTTTTTTGTGTAAATATTATAATAAAATATGTTATATGTTGAGTTAAATTATGGTAAAACTATAGTTATTTTTTTAATTTTTGTGTAGGCTTTGAGCCTGTTTTGTCCAAAACCATTTTTATGATACCTAAGTAAGTACAAAATGCAGAGCCGGCTGAAGGACAGTGGGGCTAAATCTTCCCTTACATTTTTATCTAACGTAATATTTAAAGATTAAATTGAAAAAATATATATGAGCCGATTTCGCCTTTTACCTCTGTTTTTGTACATAGGTATCATAAAAGAAGTCCAATACCAAGTTTTCATAGTGCCCTAAATACCTACTCAAAAATGCTAAACAGTTTGGGACTAGAAGTATTTTGAGACCAAATATAAGAATAATTAATTTGAAAAACATATTTTGAATAAAGAATTTGTTGAAATTGTTGTTTTATTTCTAAGCAATATTATCTAAGGCTAAGTTAATAGCTGTCGCTAAGCAAGATTTTTAATTTAATTACAAATTATGATAAAAACATATTTTGTATATGCATTTGCTTAAGTAAGGACATCATTCATCTCGTATGGGGATTGAGTTTAAATTGTATTCAGTTATATATACATCTTTAGATATGAAGAAATAAAGGCTGAATAACAATAAAATTTTGATAATAAATTATAGTAAGAAACATTAGTTTAATTTTTGGTTGTGTTACAATCAATAAGCATTTTTAAAATTTAATTCATATGTTTTACTAAGTAGTTTAGTCTTTTTTAAATCATTGTACGTTACTACATTCAAAACTTTAGGCAGTCTTCGTTCTCATACCAAAGAAAACTGAGGTAAATGATCCCAAAGATGCAAGACCGATCGCTTTGACAAATACAATGTCCAAAATCTTTTTCTCCATAGTACAAGCAAGAATGTCCCGATTTATGATCAAGAACGAGTACTTCTCACGCCAGCACCAGAAAGGTTTTTTGCCGGGAGTTTCTGGCTGCTTAGAACACAACACCTTACTCGCTGAGTGTTTGAAGGATGCCAGGAAACAGGAGCGGCAACTAAGCGTTTGTTGGATCGACTTGGAAAACGCATTTGGGTCGGTGCAACATGAATTGCTGCAAACTGCGCTAAAATGGTATAACTTTCCAACACTAATCAGAGATATAATTGCCAATTATTACAAGAACTTGAGATTTGTCGTAACAAACAAGGACGGCTACACAGACACACTAAAATACAATGTGGGCCTGTTCCAAGGCTGCTGCCTATCACCTGTAGCTTTTAATATAATTATCAATATCCTAATCGACAAACTTAAATCTCGTGAGAAGAAGTGGGGATATAGATTCAAACAAAACAACATCTATACGGAATCCGTCTTAGCTTTTGCAGACGACTTGGCGGTGCTAACAAGAAATCCCAAGCAATGCCAGGGCTTGCTGAAAATAGTGGATGATTTCTGCTCATGGACAAAGGGAATGAGAACGAAACCATCAAAATGCTTCAGCCTATGTCTGGCTAGGCGAAACACTACATTTACGTCTTATGATCCTGGACTGAGTATAGCAGGGCAGAGAATAGCTCCGGTAAATGAAACCATGCCCTTTAAATTTCTTGGCAGAAGGATCAATTTTCAGGGAAAAACACCATCCCTAAAAGTAGTTTTAAAACAATTCACTGACGACATGAATAGGGTTACTCAACAGCCTATAAGCAATGTCAAAAAAGCTTGGATATATGACAACTACTTAGCATCTCGCCTCACTTGGCCTTTCCTAGTATATGATTTTAACAAAAGCCTACTATCAAGTCTGGACGCGGACGTCATAAGAACATTGAATTAGCCCAGGGTGCTGACTCCTCAACATTCTTTAGAGGACGGAGAAACTTCGGAATGGATCTGAAAAGACCATCTGAATTATACAAACATCTACGTATAAGCAAATATCAAATTCTAACCAGCTCCCAGGATAATACAATTTCATCCCTTCCAAGAGACCCTCTCTCAGATATGGAACCGAGACTACTATTCTTCAAGAAATTCATGACAGGTGCCCAGACTGACAAAAGAGGCATTGGCTGGAAGAAAAAAGAAAGTGACAAAGAGGTTATAAAATCCTTCCTCAGGAAAGATGAAGAGCATAAATACAGAGTGCACGCGATGACTCTAGAAGTTCAAAATGACTGGCTAACTTTGGGCGATTTTTGCATCCCTCCAGCCCTAAAGTGGCGCACTCTAATGTACGATTGGTCTCCGGCTCCTCGGCCTCCCGGACCAGAGTAATCTGGTGAGGTGGGGAAAAGCTACGGAAAAGAACTGTACATTGTGTGGTGCTGCCTTAGGAACTGCTAGACACACACTTGTAGGGTGCGTTACTCTTCTAGAAAAGGGCTATTACTCACGCCGACATGACAAAGTCCTAGGTGTTATCCGTGAAGCAGTAAGTCTTTCTATTGCAAGAGCCAGAAAGGGACTGACTACAAATAAAACTTTGACCACATTTGTAAAGGAAGGGCAAAGCACGAAAACTAAATGCAAGCCCACCTCGATCCTTGGCGCCGCATCAGACTGGAAAATTCTCATGGATACATTTGAACACCATTATAGGATCCCAGATGAACTAGCTGTATCAGCCTATAGGCCAGACATCTTAGTGTTTTCTCGGAACTTGAAAAAAGTTATCCTTATTGAACTTACCGTTCCGTGGGAATCAAATATTCCAAAAGACCACAACATGAAGTCGAATAAATATTATGATCTCACAGAAGAAATGATCAGGAACGGGTTCAAGACTCAGTTTTACGCAGTGGAAGTTGGTGCAAGAGGAGTTCCAGCAAAATCTTTGCATCACTTACTGAAAGAATTGGGCCTAAGCAGGTCTGCCGTCAATACATTTATGGAACGAGCTTCCAAGACGGCATTAACGGAATCATACAGTATTTGGTTGGGTAGGGAGAGAAGTAGAATGGTGGATGGTGAGCGTATTATCGCGCAATAGAAAAAAAAAAAGGAGGCCTCCTTTTCTTAAACCAGCCTATTGTCGGTCGCAAGCCCGAGACACCATTCTTCTCATCTCTTACCCACACACGATGGACCCGGCACCCGCACGGTGAATCCATGGAATGCTTAGAAATTTGTCTTCAATAAAATACAGAATTAGTACATTTTTGACAAAATTTAATTGTCAACCTTCTGTCATAGAAGAGACTATCGGCCAGTTGCAGGTTGCAAGAACGCCATCCTTTATCTGTAGAAAAGGCTAATAATCTTTGGACATGGCGTACCCATTTCAAAATATTGGTCAAAGATTATTGTAATGATCCTCTGTGCAACTGGCTGTACAATTTAAATATAAACATGCATCATTTACTTTTTCCACATTTTCCTGATCTTGCAAATCCCAAGATAAAGATTTATTTGCAACATTACTAGGTATAATCTTAAATTGTAACTCAGCAGGAAATAGAGTATCATCATAACGACCATTTCCCTCACGTGGTGGTCAGAAACTATGCTTATAAGCAGATTCACATTTAGCCAACTTTACTACAGGCCTTCAATCAAGTGGCAAGCTCGTTGATGTCTCCAGCGTACCAAACTCAAGGAATTTCACAATTAAATTAAATTTATTTATTTACATTATTAAATATTTTTGTGTCCCGACCAGGAATCAAACCCTCCGAGTCTTAAATCCACAGACTTAACTGCTAGACCATGGAGGCAGTTGGAGGAAATAAAAAAGTAGGTAAATGACTGAATTTTAAAATAGAAACAAAACGCAATTCATAGTTGAAAAATGAAGATTATTATCTACTAATTTTACATGTCAGCGCTAGTACCTACTAAAGGGCCTGATTGATACGAGAACAATTTTCATTTTTTATCATTGTACACAGCACAAGTAATACCAGTCCTAAATGGATGATGTAATTTAGGTCTTATAAAAATAAAACAAATAAATTAAAAACAATATTTGTATTTTTATCTTAAAATTAGACTTAAACTAATAGTTTTTCTATATCTAATTGTAGTCCTTGTATCTGGGGCTTCAGTTGAGACCCTTCGTTGATGGTTATGGAACACGCTATGATGGGGCGGGACACACCGCATGCTCGGCCTAAGGCCTGCTTTGACCGCACAAAGATATATGGCACATTCTTATCTTCACACAACAACGGAATATGTAATACAATTTCTAGTGGCTCTGCGTCGGCCGCCATAACTATGAACTCCGATAAACCACGATTTAATGTCTTCACTGCCTCATTGGCACCTTTTCTCAACTGTTTATAATTGGCAGCTTGTTGGACAAGATTGAGAATCTTCGCTGTTAAGGGAGCGTCCGCGAGGGGATACGCCTTGGGATTAGTTGCCGCTTCGTCAGCCTGAAAAACAACGTGCAAGCTTAAACATAACCTAAAAAAATATGTTGTAAGGAAGTCAAAAGTGTATAAGTACAAATTAAAAAAATATATAACACATTAATTGTAGTCAAATCAATAATTTACTGTTAAAATCTCAAAAAGAAAAGTAAACACGTGCTAAACTTACCATGTTTGTTTTGATTTTATTTATAATAAAAAAAACCTCTCAGCGAGTACTTCGCTTCACTGAGGAACTTTTCAGTATTGAAGTCAATTTGGAAGTAGAATAAAATTTCAACCGTGATAAACAGAGAAATTATGTTCAATTGTGAAATTAAACGAACGACACGCGCTGCCGCAAAAACAACCACGCGAGATTGACAGTACTTTTTTTAATAAATCAATCAAAGGTAAAGGAAATAAATAATTATATGGGAAGACGGAGAGCCTGTCCCTTCAACCTAAGTTTTTAAGAGCTTGGGAAATCCTATTGCCATGTTCGACTTGAAAGCAATTAAAAGCTTGCTTTTATTACTGAATGCTGTATGAAAACCAAAGAGAAACGCCAAGGCGAACGACTTTCTAGGTGAAATAAAGCGCTTAAAGCGACAAGTCAAACACAGGGTATGGAAGAAATAAATACAAAAAGATATTAAGGAAGAGATTTATTACAACTGGATTAAAATCCTAATACCTATACAATATTTTATTCACTTATTGCAGAAGATACTGTCCATATATAGTAATTTCATAATTATAACCCTTTACCTGATGTTTATTTGCCTAGGTAATATTAAATTATCAAAGTTATTTAATACCTATCCATATATTTATATAAGTCAGCACTTTAGTTAGCCATGTGTTTATTTCTTAGGGATAATTATTATTCAATGAGGTCAATTTAATGTCTCTGTATTTATTGAACAGGATACAGAATTTAATATTTAGTCGCACTTTAAATTCATGTTAAACATCTATACATATGTACGTACATGCATATTTGTTTCATCTAACATTGGTATGACGCTGGTCCCTTGGGAACGGAGACGTGCTCTGGTGTGAGACACCACGTACGTCGACACCCTCGCCGCGTCGCATCTCAGGGGGACAGCGCATAAAGCGGGAGCCGCGGCGGAAAATGCGGAGTCCAGCAAGCGGCGCAAATATGTAAGTATATTAAAAGATTACATATTTATGCCGTTTGCTGTAGAAACTCTGGGCCCATGGAGTCCAAGTGCAAAAATGTTTTTAAAAGACATAACACCGCGTCTTGTCGTCTCCTCCGGTGGCTAAAATGCAGTCAGCGTTCTTGCCACCATTCCACGCGGACGGGACTTATATCCCTATCCTTAGTATTAATATTTATTTTATTGTATTTTTTGTAAATATATTTTTCGAATAAATGTTTAGTAAACAAATCTATAATTAATATTTAAGTAGGAAGTAAATAAAAATGTCTGTAACACGGCAAGTTATTTTAAAAGACCATAATAAGTAAATCCAACATTTAGACCATTATATATATTGCATTACATAATTGTAAATATTCCTGATACCTAGGTTTATAAATATTCATCCTAAGAGACAGATTTAAGGCTATCAAAAATATTGGAATGCAATGTAAGGTTTCTAAATGCGAATTCGAAAATAGCAACTTTTGTCTACTAAGTAATATACTAATTTGTTTCTTATATCAAGTATGTAAGTGCCCGCACATGCGGCTTTATTGCCCTTTTTACCGTTTTTCGAAGAGACAAAGACATAACAGTTGCTGGGAAATCATCAACTCTCAACATCTATTATTCTGCTCATATTTTATAATAAAATAATGAAAGCTGCTTTTTTATCATTGTGCTTATTCTCAAGTAAGAGATGTTGCATGCAATATACATTGTCATCATCTCCACTGGAAGGCCTTCCAGAACAAATATAGGAAGTATTTGGCCTACACTTGCCATGCTGGCCAAACGGGTTGTGTTGTGATACAATAGGGTAGTTGACAATTTTGATTTATTATTATTATTTTCTCAAAGTATCTAAAACTACACTGATTTTCTTTTCAATTAACGAAATAATTTATAGTAAAGTATCATCACGACCGTCAGAAACTACGCTTATAAAGATATTGAACATTACCTCAAAACATTAGTCAGCGTAAGTGACGTCACTTAATAGTATATATTGTAAAAATAAATCTGCATAATTAAGTTGTTTTTTCCGAGTATTTTAGCACAAAGTACAAGCAAGATGAATAAATTGGAACCAAAAAATAGTTCCAATTTGTAAAGGATGATATCTATTATGATTGCAACGGTTTTTTGCAACGAACAGCCGAATTCCGAAACGTTAAAGCGATAATGTAATGCAATAATGCTAAATAATGTAATGAATGGTTACAGTGTTATTAACCTATTATACCTAATAACTTTACTATTATTTTACATATAATTGGAGGCTTTATTATAGTTATATAATTAGTAATTTTTGTGAGAAAATCTGAAGTTGTTGCTAGTGTCATAAATTAGTTTATTGACTTTTACGTGACGTCATGCGGCAGCCATTTGCAACTGCAGCGTTACCGAGCACAAATTTAAACACAATATCTAATAGGTTTTCAATAGTAACAATTTAAAACACATTTTGAAAAATTGACAAATGCTACTACTGTGCAAGATTGTCTAGATGATTGAATGAATAACATTAATTTCTCACCTTGACATTAATCCTATTTGACAATTAAATTAATTTAGTTTGACTGTAAATATATAAAAATGTTTGCATGTCTACATTTATAACCATAGTACCAACATATAAAAATCTATAAATATATGATTGTTGGATATTTTCCTGGCAATCACATCTATGGTTAAAAAGCAGTATTATTCGGCACCCCTAGTGTGACTTGAAAGTTTTAAAAACTACTGCTGTAGGTTTCCTTTATTCATAACTACAATGTCACACAAGGCTTCCAGTTTTATTTGACTGGAAATGTTTGTTCCAGTGTATATCATGTATTTTTCCTCTGCATACCGCCATTGGAGAGGAAGGCCAAGTGCCCTTTGGGGCATCTGTTGGCATAATGTCCCTTTGTTCCACACTTGTAGCAGGTGACCTCTTCCAGGGGCTTTTGAACTCCCCGCTGCGGTCGGGGGCCCTGGTTCTCTGCCCCGCTTGAGTCTGTGGACTTCACATTATATCCCATGGCTCGGAATTTGGCATCGTCCTGTTTCTGCGCTGCGTCTCTTTGCTAAAACAATAAAAATAGTTTTATTTTACCAAAACAAAATTGGGGTTGTCATGATCTTAATAAAACATTACAATATTTTTTAAAAAAATTCTGTTTTGCAAAACATAAGATTTGAGGTTACTCTTTTACTTAGCAAGTCTTAGGGATAGGGGATAAAAGGGTGGTTCCCATTTAGCAGGTATTAATTTTGCAGGCAATACATAATGATATTGGCTGGCAATGGTAACAATTATGAGTATACTTAATTAAATATTTATTTCCTTTATTTAAGTAGTTTGTAATTATTATTTGTAATATAAAATAATTATGATATTATTACATCAAATTGTATGTGTATTGGTGGCAGATTGTATAAATTGTAAATTCATACTATTCACAAGCCGGCATAGTGTTGACTAATGTCAGCCATAAGGCTCTGATTCCAGTTGGCAACATTCATGGACCTCGCTTGCCACTTACCATCAAGTGAGAACAAAGTCACATGTACATTTACTACATTTGAGATAAAAATGGCCACAAATGATACCTCTTGATTCATTTTGGGGCACATGGAAGCTTTATGTCCTTGTTCTGAGCAGTTGTGGCAGGTAGGTAGTCTCTTGTTTTCCTTAACCATCTCCACAGGCGCCGGCAACTCGAACCGAGGGTGCATGTACTTGCAGCCCGGGCCCGAGGGACACAACCCAGATAAGTAGTTGAGACACAACACTCGACGGACGTGTCGGTGACGACAGTGAGGGCCGTGACGACAGAAACCTCTGTCATACCTGGAAATAAATTATTGTAGTTTGTGTGATAGATATTTCCACAGAAATTGTGATGAAATTTGTAGTGGAACTACCGGGAGTCCGCCCTTGGTTGCTAGCATGCTGCGTCTCTCTACACCAGTTTGTAATACCAGACATCCCGATCTATACATTATTTTTAACTCACTTACTTATGCGTCTAACTATCTGAGGAAAAGTACTAATATTGTGAGGAGCTTTTCAGGTAGTGTAGATATACGAGTTAACAAAAACGGCTATTATGCTGCGAGTAACTCTAAGAAAAGCAACAAATTCGGCAACATATGGAATTTGATGATAACCTTATTAACTCATAAGAAAAAAGATATGTTACGTCAGACTTGGCTGTATGGGCTAGACCTTTTGCCTCCTGTATCACCTCATTCATAATCAATTAGGAGAAGAGAACACAAACAATAAAAAACAAAAAACATACCTACAATTAATATAAGTAACAATTATTATGTATTGTATTGCTATTAATAATAATGCTCCCCTCAATCCTCTACCACACTCCCAAAGAATGCTTTATATAGCTGTTATAAAATGCCATAAAGCATTAAGTTCACCCTTGTACATTACTTTTAGGTTTTTTGTGCAATAAAAAGTTTATAAATTATAAAATAATTATCTGATACTGACCAAGGACAATCCTTAATTTTGCTCTCAGGGTCTATATGGAGAAATGGACATTCTTTGTTGTGACACGCATTAAACCGAGCATAAAAGTAACATTCTGGCATTTTGGACATATCATATTCGTGTAGGAATTCACATTGGTCTCCTTTCTTGCACAGACCTCGGAGCCAGTGCTTACAAACCACAGTACGGTCTCCTCGCACATGTCGGAATGGACATTGGGGTCCCTTGTCACAACCTCCTTGGAATGAAAAGAATTCACATACTGCTGATGTTGATTCTGGAAATTAAATTTATTATATTAAACATACAAATACAAAACTATTTTAGGTTGGGTCAAGTTAGAGTATTTTTATTGTAAAGATTGCAATGCAAGATGCCCTCATAATATTAGTTATTCAAAGTGGATATTTAAGAGGTAAATATTGGTGTAATTAACTGGATCCACGTTACTTACTGTCCATGCCGGGAAATGGAAGCGGTAGAGCTCCATATTGTTCTTCAAGAGCGAAGTCTATATCAAATTTTAAATTATCTACACTCGCTACTAATACTTCCATCTTAACGTATTGATATTTTACATTAAAAACGACCAAGATTCCAAGAAAATAATAAAATACGAAGATTTATCACTATCTCAGTGATAAAAATTGTTTTTACTTTTTGTCACAGACCAGCTAACCTTTTTGTTTTTTAAGTTAAAGTCACAGATTATTTACTTAAGTTCCGAGACGCGATAATAGTAACCTAAGCGCGCTTAGGTGTTCCGATACGCGCTTAAACTTTTTTGCCAAAGCTATGTGACGTCACAAATGAGATCATTCCTCGCGCTAGACTGTTCACGGAGGTAGATCGCTCTGAGCGCAGTCACTTATTTGTCATAATGTCCCGCGCCATTTTCAAGTTAATTTAATATTAGGTTTATTAGGTTAATTTATATTTAATGTACTATAATTAACTTCGAATAAAATTTATCATTATTTTATAGTATATTAGGTTTTCTTTTAAATTGTTTAATATTGTAATTCGTTTATACTGTTTCTATATTACTTCTTAAACAAATCTAATATTAATATTTAAGTAGGAAGTGAAAAAAAAATGTCTGTAAGTTATTTTAAATTACCAAAATAAGGTAATAATATTAAACTTTACACATATAACAATGAATAAACCGAGAGATGTTTGTTTGTTATTATTCATACTCAAAGATGTGGAATCCGCAATTTATCTACAATACATTTTATAAAAACTAACTTTTTAAGATTTTTTATTTTATTTTTTATTTTCAACGCACGCGCTAGCGTACGGAAGCCTATGGGGTGGCCCCGTTAGGCTGCAGTTTGTCTCAGCGGGCAACAACCCGCCGGTTTCTATTTTTACCCTGGCCTAAGGGTGGCCAAGGAAGGGGCTACGAAAGGTGTGGCCCCTTGTGAGCAGTGTCTATGTGGTAACAACGGCACGGGCTACGCCTCGGTCCTCAGGATCTCCCGGGGCAGGCGGCGGCCTTCCGGTGGCCGTGCGTGGAGAGGCGCGATTCCCCGAAGATGATCGAAGCGGCTGTGGTCGGCTCGATCGAACATGGACTTCGAGAGCCTGGCCACAAACTGCTCGATGGTCTCCATCTTCAGGTCGTCGTGGAGGACGGTGTTGCGCACGAACCAGGGGGCCCCGACGGTCGCGCGTAAGGAGATGTTCTGCTGGGCCTGTATCCTGGCCTTAATGGTTGGAGCCAGCAGGTGGTGCCACGCCGGAGCGGCATAGGTGAGGCGTGATTGGACGAAGGTCTTGTATATATTAACCTTTACCCGGGGTGGTAGCGACGAGTGCAGCAGTGGCCTCAACTGGGCCCGAGCGGCTTTCGCGCGGTTAATGGTGTGGCGTGCCATGGGGCCCATGCGAAGGCGGCGATCGATCACGCACCCCAAGTAGGTGACGGTGTCCGACCAGCTCACTCTTTTCCCACGAAGCAGCAGCGGGCCCGGCGGTCGGCGGGAGGACGTCAGAATGGCGGCGGTCTTTTCGACATTTGCCGACATTCGCCATCTGTCCAACCATGGCGGCAATAGGTCCAGCAACTTCTGCATCTTCCTTGCGGCGTTTACGGCCTTTACTGCCGAGGTGAAGTACGCGCTGTCATCGGCGTATAGCGCTAAGACGACATCCTTCTCCCCCCTCCGCAGGTGTCCGGCGAGGGTGGGGATGTCGTCAGTGAAGGTGGCGTAGAGCGCTGGAGACAGACAGCTTCCTTGTGGGACGCCAGCTAAAATGGGTTTCTCTGCAGACGATGCTTCGTCCACCTGCACGAAGAATCGTCTTCCCTCCAGGAACGATGAAAGTACCCTGACTGCCATCGGTGGTAGACCAGCGTCGAGGAGCTTCGACAGGAGGCCGGCGTGCCACACTCGGTCGAACGCCTTCTCCATGTCAAGAAAGACGCCGACGGAGCACCGGTCCTTGTTCAGCTCCGACGCTAGGTAGTGCAGCACCCGTGTCAGCTGGAGTGCGGAGTCAGTGGATCTCGGATCCGGCGGAGAAGCAGTCTCTCGAACAGCTTCGCGGGGTGCGGCAGTAAGGTGATGGGTCTATAGCTGGAGGGGAGTCGGCGGTCCTTTCCAGGCTTGGGCAGGGTGATGACCTTTCCAAGCTTCCAGGCGCTGGGGAAGTGGCCGGTGCGGAGAATACCGTTGCAGAGTTTTGTGTAGGCTACAAGGGCTCTGCGGGGCAGCTGGCTAAGTGCCACGTTAGAGATAGCGTCCGGTCCCGGGGCCTTTCTCGGGTGTAGACGTCTTACGATGCGCTCAACTTCTGTCGGCGAGACGAAGTAGTGACCCGGCAGCGGATCCATCTCCTCCCGAAACAGGTCCCGGATTCTGCAATCGGTGCGCTCGTTAAAGGCCTCGTCGACTACCGGGAAGGGCCGAAACTGACCCTCCAGGTGAACCGCAAGGATGTCCGCCCGGTTCTGGGCGGCGTAGTGGCGCACTCCGGCGGCATCGACGAGGGGGTGTATGGGCAGCGGGGTGTTAGTGAGCCGCCTCGTAAGGCGGTACAGGGACGTATGACCTCCCTCTTCCTCTGTGATGTCCGACATTAGTTGCTCCCAGGACTGACCGCGAAAGGTCGCGACCTCCAGAGACACCTCCGCTGACAGCGCGTTGAGCTCACGTTTGGTCGTCGGGCAGCGGGAGTGCGTCCAGCGGCGGACGAGAGCGCGTTTCCTCTGTAGCATCTTCCTGATGTGTTGCGGGAGAGCCGCTCGTCGTCTGGAGTGGTCAGCGGGCTGAGAAGTAGTAGCGGCTGTTTGCGCGTCTCGGATGGCCTTCATCAGACGGTTTGTGGCATCCTCTACATCTTCCGGCGTCGAAATTAGGCCTGGGCGGTCATAGGCATCCAGTGCGGCTCTGAAAGCACCGCATTCGGTCTTTGTTCGTCCTCGAGCAAGCCTCGTATTCGCAGCCGACGCAACAATCACCAGGAGGGGGAGGTGCTCAGAGTTGGTATCGTATAGCACCTCCAGATGAATTGGCGATCTCAGGCCACGAGAGACGACAATGTCGAGTACGTCCGCGGAGTGGTCTGTGCAGGTGGGGACGTGCGTAGGTGTCTCCGGTCCAAGCACCTCGTACTCTAGCCTATCTGAAGCATGAAAATGTGATTTAGACCGTTCCGAATGGGGTGTATCACTAACTTTTTATCACGATAGATGGCGCATGATAGACGGTACCCAATAGAACTGTCAGTTGCATATAAAACTTGTATTTTTATTACGAAATTTATTATTTTATAGTTATATGGCCGAAGTGAGCAGCTTTTAAGTATACAAATCGAGATTTCTAAGCGATATCAAAAATATGATATAAAATATCTCAAAATTGCCGGTTTATTATTTAAACCTTTTTTGTTTTTAAAGACGGTGTTCGCTTTCCTAATTCGTATTTTAAGGTAGGTAAGGTTAAGTTAAATTTTATTTTTTTATAAAAATTAAAAAAAAAAAAAAACATTTGAAAAATGATCCGTCATAGCTGTAAACAAGGTACCAGTGCCGCTAGCGACATCTACAAAAAGCTTTGCCTGATACACCCCATTGATATCACGTTCTGAGCATCCAAATAGCGATATTTGATTCTTTCTTCTTTTTTTAAAAACTAGAAAACTAGTACTGGCAATCGCCACTAAGGCATTTGTGCCAACATCACGTTTGTATGATTTTATAAAAAAAAAAATGTTTATGTTTAATTATTATATAAATTAACTGGACACGGTGAATCACCAACACTAAAACAGAAAAAATGGGGGGGGGGTTTAGTTAGTGGGAATGGCACGTCACAACATAACAGTTTATTAATACTGGGGACTATACACAAAATATAATTACATTGTAACATAGTGAGTTACACACGAAATCACGCTTGACCATACGGAGACACCGCGCTGCAAACAGGGACGAAGCGACGGTTTCGCTGAGCCACACCCCCCCCCAGCCCTCATGCATAATGAGAAAACTACTTTCTCGGTCTGCATGGAGACGAGAAAGGGGACATGAACCTGCAAACCGGAATGAGGTCTGTCTCCTCCCCGTCAACAGAGATATGCCCGAGTTGTAAATTTAAAGGTTGATATCATTTAAGTTAAGGAATTTGGTAAGAATAGCAAAGATAATGGGATTAAGAGAGTGGAGAAGTGAGGTGATAGAGGTAGGAAAGGGTACAATTTTGTAGAGGGAGGATAATAGGATAGTTCTGTCATAGAGTGGGCAGGAGAAGAAAATGTGGTTTACATTTCCCTCATCCAACCCACACTCACATATTGATAAGTCCCTGATTGAGTTTGGCAAGAAATACAGTGGAACAACAATGACCTAATCTTAGGCGGCAGATAGTACTTGTGTCTTTTTTGCTTAATTTAATTTGGGTGAACCATGGCTTGGTGGGGATTGAGGGCTGAATCATGAAGAAGTATGACCCTTTTGATTTGCTGCTTCTAGGCCATTGCCGACGGTCAGTTCTCTTCTCCCGATGGATGATGAATGACGTGATAGGGAAGGCAAAGGGTCTAGCCCATACAGCCAGGAACGACGGCCAGTGTCATATTCGTTCTAAGCGCTCTGAGCGCGATTCGGAAAGTCTGTGATTCGGAATGAGCGGAGCATTTCTATTGTACTATATCTACTACTTGTCATACTTGTCAAAAAGTAGCCTCACCGCTCGTTTTTTTTAAGAAATCTTAGCATTGTTAAAAAAAAGTGGTATTTCTTAACAAAAACGACATTTCATGCTGGTTTATGAAGTTGCTACGAAATGTTGGAAATGCTATAAAACGAACGCGGTATCGAATCTCGAATCCATAAGTTTTACTTTTTTATAATATCACACGATAAACACGAATTTTGATTGTGTCTGCAGGACTTGTATCCATTGCCATTGGCAAAAAAAACGTTTCGTGTTTAAAATTAGCTATATAGTCTGTGTGTTTAAAATACTTTTATTTCTGAAAAATTGATTCTATCTTACGATATAATCTGTGAATTTATTAAACTATAATAATGTCTATATCAGATTTAAAACATGCATTACGGAAATACGAATTTCCGCAAAGTGCAAGAGAAGCTTTAATAAAAATCGGTAAGTTTCAAATTTTATTCGCAATATCAACATACTGTCAGCAAAACAAAAGTAAATATTAATTTCAGAGCAAATACTTGCTGGTAGAAATGCGCCGTCTCCCAAACAGTTGGATGGTGTGATGGAGATTATATCAGAATTTATATTCTGTGAGACAGACCGAAGAGGTGGTCGCAGAAGCGGCTCGTTGAACCCACTTCAAGAACTGCAACTTATTGATGTCATTTGTGAATATCTTTCTGGCAGTATCAATGAAACCGCGAAGAATACTATATTCTTGTCTTTGTTTGGAGGCATTGAAAGCCAGAGGAGATTAAAAATATTGAGTATTTTGGCCAGCATGGCCATGTCTGCCTGCAGCACTCCAGTAAGTATACATTACATATTATTTAGTTAGAGCATATGTGAAATTGTCTGACCTAAGAGGCAACACAATTAATGAAAAATTGGAACAGAAGACATTTTTAGCAATCTATGGATTTACAGTGTGGGGAAGATAAAATGGGGATGGGTGTGGTTACCCCTTGGGCGGGTAGGGGGTGCGGAGACTAATAGTTTTTGAGTTAATAATATTTTAAAAAAATGAAGTTATGTTCAGATTTGTGAGTGGAGAGAATGAATGATTCTGTACCCAACTTAACCTAACCTAGCAGTGTCGGATCAGACATAAAGGATTTCTTGATATGACCTAATCAAGTCTAACCTAACAACATAGCAGTGTCGGGTCAGACATAAAAGTTTCTGAGTTATTTTTTATGAAATAAAGTAATTACTAGTTATAAAAGAAGTAGACAAATTTCTAAGCATTCCATAGATTCACCGTGTGGGTGCCGGGTCCATTGTGTGTGGGTAAGAGATGAGAAGAATGGTATCTCGGGTTTGCGACCGACAATAGGCTGGTTTAAGAAAAGGAGGCCTCCCCTTTTTTATTTTATTGTGCGATAATACACTCACAATCCACCATTCTACTCCTCTTCCTACTCAACCAAATACTGTATGATTCCGATAATGCCGTCTTGGAAGCTTGTCCCATAGTTTTTTTTTTTTTTTGTTTTTTTTTTTTTTTTTTTGTTTGTTAATCTTGCAATCAGTCATAAACTTTAAGCAGATGATTTGAGTAGTATGACATGTAGATCATATTCCCCATTGGGAATATCTCCTTATTTGCTCAGCAGCTAGAATCTTGCTGGCTGTCTGTCCCATAGTAATAATATGTATTTCAAGTGTTCATATCTTAATATTTTCAGATGTTGCTAGCAGTAGGTGTCTGGCTCCAGCAGATGGGGTGTTCTTCCCCCCAATCCCTGCAGCTGGTGGAGAACATCATACGAGACCACTTTCACCTGACCTCCAACCCTAAGTCCCTTAAGTGGTTGCCCACCTCGGCCCCGCAGTTTGTGGCCAACTTCATCACAACAATCACAGAGCTCTATGTCAGAGAAGTCAATGGAAATATTAAGATGCCTCCCAAAAATCTACTGGAAATCATCACTTCTTGGGTTTGTATGATGTTTATAATTCCCAAGCCTTAGCAATCTTATTATTTTCTTTAGCATCAACATGTTAAAACTGTATAAATTACTTAGGTGTACGGTACTCCAACCCTGTGCTTATCTGCTCTGCTGCCAGCCGCCTTACCTTCTGGAGCTATTCCTATGGCGGCTGTCTCTCCTGTTGCCGGACTGATCTCTTGGTGTGCCCTTGCACCTTTGTATATACAGGAAGGTAGGTACCATGTCATAGCTGACCAACCAGTTTATAAATAATTGTCCCAAAACATTCAAAAATAAAATTAACACTATTAAATGTTAAAATTAAATGAACAGGAACGGATTCAAGACTTTGTTTTTCAGCAAAATCTTTTACAGGAGATACATTTATGCTTCCAAGAAGGCATTAGCACAATAGAATTGTACAGTATTTGGTTGAGTAGGAAGAGGAGCTGAATGGTGACATGTGACCTTGCACCCACCTGATGGTAAGTGGCAAATGCTGAGGGAATCAGATACTCATGCTGACATATGTTGGCTTGACTGGGCATGATGGCAATTTGAGCCTGATTCCGAAACATGTAAATACACTTTACTGAGTTTTTAGCACAAACAATGGATGCCCCGGCAGGCTGGACAATTTACCACCACCAGTCCTACCACCTATTTAATTCGCAACAAAAAGTAAACCAGCCTATAGTCGGTTGCAAGCCCAACACATCCTCTCTCTTTCTGACACACAATGGACCCAGAACTCACATGTTGAATCCATAGAATCTCAAGTAAATTGTCTTCTCTATTCACAAGTCAGTTATTCTTTAACAGAAGCAGAACCCCCGGAGCCACCATCACCTCCAAAGAGGATCAAGCTGGAGTCAGATCACAACATGATGTCAACCACCAAGTGTGTCAACAAGCCATTAACGGAAGCTCAGCTCTATGAAAAGCTACAGGTATAACAAAATTCAATAACAACTTTATTGTTGATGGCGTAGGGTTCAGTAAACTATATCGAAGCTCGTGCATCAAAAGACAAGAATGGAAAACTGGTAACTGGCACGGTGGTAGTTCGGTTGTAAGGCATTTGTGCCAACATCATGTTAGTATGATTTATTAAAAAATGTTTATGTATAAATATTATATAATTAACAGGACACGGTAAATCGGTGACGTCATTGTCTGTGAAAACCGCGTCATTGACTTTGGTTATTTCACATTTTTGTCATGAAAAAGGAACTCAAACGCATGTCAAAGCAAAATTCAGTAAAAATACGAAAAAGCAGCGCCAATTCGAACACGGGGATAATAAAAAATGATTCACTCAATAATGGATATTTTCAGGTAGGAGTATTGCTCTGCTTACGTGCTGGGAAGACCGCAGTAGTAAATGCACAGCATTTGCTTGGTATCCTCCCCCCTGTGCACCAGGCTGCTCACCAATTGCTTAGCAAAGGGGTCAGCTTAGCCACACATGCACAATTACAGGTACGAATATTCTTGTAAATATTATAGTTTACGTTTTTTAGTCGAATTATTGAACACCATGAAGTCAAATAAATATTATGATCTCACAGAAGAAATGAACAGAAACTGGTTCAAGACTTAGCTTTACGCAGTGGAAGTTGGTGCGAGAGAAGTTCCAGCAAAATCTTTACACCACTTACTGAAAGAAATGGGCCTAAGCAGGTCTGCCGTCAATTCATTTATGGAAAAAGCTTCCAAGAAGGCATTAACGGAATCATACGGTATGTGGTTGGGTAGAGAGAGGAGTGGAATAGTGGATGGTGAGTGTATTATCAAACCAGCCTATTGTCGGTTGCACGCTCAAGAAACGATTCTCATCTCTTACCCACACACAATGGACCCGGCACCCGCACGGTGAATCCATAGAATGCTTAGAAATTCCTGGTTGGGACACAATCATTTATTTTGTTTATTTGTGATAGTTCATTTAAACTTCCTATTTCCTGCCTGCCAAGGTTAGCTGGTAAAGAATGCTTACTGGCATTATACATCGCCTCTATACTATTTTTGAAGTGCATTAAAGAATTTAAATAAATAAATATTTCTCAAATTTGGTACACTAAAAACATCGACGAGCTCGCCACTTGTCATGAAGGCAAGGCCTAAATGTAAACCCACAATTCATGATGATACATTTTTTAAAAAATAATATTTTTTTCAGGAATGTCTAGACCGGCTCGGTCAGTCGGTCCAGGTGGCTCTGGCCAGCGGCTGTATCTACGGTAACCTAAGCAACCTGTTCTCCTCCCTCAATTCTCTGCCAGAGAACAGACTACTCCGAATCATCATCAAAACACACCAGCAGACCATATGACATCTAATGCAAGATCAACACACTCATATGGTTCACCAACAGATTGTCTTCGACTTCCACTGCTGATGACAGGAGCATGTAGAGTGGAAGCGTTGATGAAGTGAAATGTAAAAACGTTTTTTATTGTGTATTAATTATTTGTATGAGAACAATTGGATTTATCAAAGTGAATATTTGCCTACATATGCATGTAATTATATAAGCTAGGATTTTACATGAGAGAGAGATCTGTCCGAACAACTACTTTTTTTTTTCTTTTTATACTGAGCATGACAGCTGATGGTAAGCGATACGCGAGGTCCAAGGATGGATGCCAGCCTCAGACGACCGACATCAGTCTCATCTACCACTATGCCGGCCTATAAAGTTCGCATCAGACTGTAAAATTCTCATGGACACATTTGAACATCAGCATCGAAGGTGCTACAGCAAATAGGATTTCGAGTTCCGACGAGGTTTCAGTATATGCTGCTATTTAAGGAGCCGGTGACGCGCACAGTAGCACTCGAGACTTCGCCGTTGCTAAAATCGCTCAGCATTATAAATGGGTTGTCACTGAAATTTCCCCTGTTTGACTTATTTGCTTGCAGGTAGACTGAGTTTAAAAAAGTGGCCAAATTTTTTTTTAGGATTTAATAATAATAATAAAATCATTTATTGCACACAAAATATAAAAAGATATACATAGGCAAGCATAATACCATAAAGGTATTCTCTAGGTATTATTATAGTAAGGATTAATAATATTATTGTTACTGCGAATTATTTAGGTATTTTTATATGTTTATAGGTATGTTTATTGTATTAACCATATATGAAGAACACTAACGAATTGGCGTAGGCTGTTATGTTAGGTTTATGTGTTTGTAAATAAATAAATAATAAATCATTATAGGATCCCAGATAATCTAGCTGTATCAGCCTATAGGCCAGACATCTTAGTATTTTCTCGGAACTTGAAAAAAGTTATCCTTATTGAACTTATTGTTCCCGTACAGAGAGGAAGACAAATTTCTAAGCATTCCATGGATTCACCGTGCGGGTGCCGGGTCCATCGTGTGTGGGTAAGAGATGAGAAGAATGGTGTCTCGGGCTTGCGACCGACAATTGGCTGGTTTAAGAAAAGGAGGCCTCCTTTTTTTCTATTGCGCGATAATACGCTCACCATCCACATACATACATATTCGACCGCCTCCGTAGTCTAGTGGTAACAAACGTTGCCGTGAACTCGGGAGGTCGTGGGTTTGATTCCCACCGGGGGCAAGTTGTACATTGTATAATTTGTCTCGGTCTGGGTGTTTATATATATAATATGTATATATTTACAAAAAAAAAGTATAATATGTAGTTTATTAACCATCTAGTTTCCGTAACACAAGCTTCATAGCTTACCACGGAAATTAGATGGCGCTGTGTGACCTGTCTGGAAATATTTATTTATTTAAATAAATAATTTTCACGAGAAATCCCTTGCGGGGTAGGCAGAGACAATTGAGCGCCACTTGTCACGATTACGACATACGTCTTTCGCTTCTTCGACATTCATCAACCTTCTCATACATGCCCGTTTGTTTCGATGGCTTTTTAATGCACCTTCAGCTATTATTTTCTTTATTTGATCGTGATAGGTAAGTCTTGGTCTGCCAGGGCCTCTTTTACCCACAACTTTCGCATTATGTATCTGGTTCGTCAATCTGTCTTCTTGGTATAATTTAATTTAAATGCATACACAACTGTGAAAACAATTTAGCCCAAATCCCTATACAAGATGAATGATGAACCATTGCACAATGTGGTGTATCAGGCGAAGGTTCTTGTAGATGTCGCTATCGGCACTGGTACCTTGTTTTACACCTATATCGCATCATTTTTTAAATGTTTGTAGTTTTTTATTTTTATAACAGAAAAATGTATTTTAAATTAACGTTACCTACCTTAAACAACTAATTAAGAAAGCGCACACCGTCTTTAAAAAGAAAAAATGTTTTATTAATAGAACGGCAATTTTTAGATTTACATATCTTTGATTTCGCTTAGAAATCTCGATTTGCACACTTAAAAGCATAATATCAAAAAAATAATAAATTTCGTAGTAAAAATACAAGTTTTCTATGCAACTGACAGTTATATTAGGTACCATCTATCATGCGCCATCTATCGTGATAAAAAGTTAGTGATACATCCCATTATAGGTGCAATCATAGAAATGAGATACACCTTAGTTTTAAAAGTTAGACGTCACATAATGGCTTTGTGTGCTCTAACATTCTATTGATATAAACAACTTTTTATAAATGACAAAAAATTTGCTTCCCCATACAAATTGGCTATTTTATTTATTTATACAATTTCACAGCATTGTTGACTTTCTTATATAAACAACTAAACTTATATCTAAACACAGCCATTTATTAACGAAACTTAACTAAGTTTAGTATTAAAGTTTGTATGGTAAAGTATGTAAGTGGACCCAAAATAAAATGTCACTTCAGACATATATATTAGGAAGAGTTGTTTTAATATATTCCAGTATTAAAATATTCAATCTGTAAGAATTACTATCACATGATAGCAGTAAGTCTATCTCTTAGGATAAATATTTAAATATAAGGAATATAGAAATTGTGATAGGTCAAAATAAAAAAGGTATAAAATTGAATTTGTATTTATTAAAAATATTTACAAAACTATGGGTACGAGTACTTCATTTTATTTACCAACCCTTAGTAGCAATAACATTTTTGTTCCATGCAATGTGAAAAGTTAAAGCCATGGTATAGCAAATCATTTCTGAATACAGCTATTACTTGCATGTGGTTGATGTGCACAATAACATGCCCACCATCCACAATTCTGCTCCTTTCTCCACCCAAACAAATATTGTATGATTCTGCTAATCTCGTCCTGGAAGGTGGCATCTCTCTTTTATCCTAAGATAAACATTTATGCATTTCAGAATAATGGCTAAAAAGGTTTAAACCTTCTGGTGTGTTTGATTTGAGCAATTTTCTTCTTGTCTTCTTCAAACTTCTCTCTGAGAGATACAATGTGCTTCATCTTTGACTCTCGGATCTGGAATGTGTAGAAGTTCTTCAACTCTTTTCGTTTCTTTCCCTTCTCTTCTTTGGCCAGGATTTTGTTTTCCACTTTCTCGCTTCGGGCAAAGCTTTTTACCTTTCCCCCCTTAGTGACTGTCATCCACCCTTCCTCATCAGCTTGCTCCAGCTTCTTCTCGTTTTCTTCGGCAAGCCGTGTCTCCTCATCATGTTTCTTCATAAACTCATCAATCTGCTCCTTCAGAACTTTAGGACAAATTATACTAGAATTGTATTCCTCAATCCACTTTGCCATACCACACTTAATAACATGCTTCTCGCTGTTTAAGGGCAGTAACCTTTTTAATTGTAAGGCTTTATCGAGATCGGAAACTTTTTCAAACACAATAAATGCCAATTTAAAACCCAGTTCGAGTTTATCTTCAATAAATTTTGCTGTTTTCACATCTTCGGTATTGGGGGTTTGTGAGAATATGATATGCTGAATGTTGCCAATTTTACTAAACGCGTTGCAGAGGCCCGGCTTGCCCGCATATGGAGGGACATTTAATACTAAAAGAGTCCTCCCAGAAGGCTTGCCCTCGCTGTGCTCTCTTACCGAATGCTCCTTAATGTAGACTACGTGTGGATGAACAGCCTCCTTATTTAGTTTTAGCTCCAATACTACAAGAATCAAAAAAGGAAAACAATAGTTAAACAGTTTTGGTTTTTTTATTATTTTAGTAATGTAACTATACCTTTAAAGTCTCTTCCACGCTTATTAGGTTTCATTTTACAGCAATATTTATTTTATATGTAAGAGAGCAAAAATGTAAACATACAAAGTATAAACGAGATAATTTGAGGTTATCTCACAGTACGTTCGGAAATAATCAAAGCGTTTTGGCATTGGTTAACGTTGATGTTGGAAAGCGTTGTCAAAGAAGGGTCATCATGTTCGACTTGGAGCTATAAGCGCTTTTTACTTACCGATACCGTTACCGATACGTATTTCATTCGGATAACCGATAGTTGAAGGTCGCTCTTAGACGTTTCTTAGGCCGTATGTGGCGTTGAGATTAGTTTAACGGGGCCGTTTTGTATACAAAACTTCAATTGGTTAACGGTCTTTGAGATTGTTCATTTTTCTCATCTACTCTTCATAGTCTGTGTTCACATCTCACTCACGCGAACAGCTGGCTGGGATCGAAAAAAGTAAACAGCTTTCCGAACGTTGCTCCAAAGGATACGTTCGGGGCATTATTAGCAAGGCATTCGTTTATTTTTGCATCAACAAAACTTAACAATTTACAGAACCTATTTTATGCATTTCCATATGTAAAATCTTTCTAAAGTAACTCTTTAAGAAGAACAGTTAGTTGCAAAGAGTACATAGTAATTAATTGGGTTCGTTGCATTTGCATTTAGTTATAATTTCATAACAATGTCAAAATAAAAAATAATCTAGCACTGCTGTAATTTCGAACGTATCTACCAAGATAGTGAATGAGGTTTTGTTGGTTGAGCAAATAACGTTTGTTTTGTTATATTTTCTCATATATTTTGCGGCAATGTGCGGTTATAATGGACTAATGAAAACAAATCCGTGTAATGCTGTCCTCCACCGGAAGTAGTAGGCCTAGAAACCCGAGGAACAGCGACAACGTCGAAAGTTTCGAGCTAGACGAAATCGGTCACGAAAACACTGCGGAAGATAAGGTCAGAGGTTATGTCGCCTCCTACGGCAGGTTCCGTCCCCGCGGCCGGGTCACGGAGTTCCGGACCTCTCGCGGGCGCGGTGCTCCGCGGGGCCGCGCCGGGTTCTCCGCGCGAGGGGACGACGGCTACCAGTATCACGAACCGCTAGCTCACGCGGACGGCTGGTCGGTCGGCCCCAACATGTTTATAAACCTGCCGGAGGATCCGCGCATCTCCAAGTTGCTGCGGCGTCTGTGCGCCGAGACAGACATAGAGAAGTCTCTGCTCATCTGCACCAAACTGCAGGACGCTGTTATGTTACCCGAGAACTGCAGGTACATAAGACGGTCTTATGAGATCCTAGTGGAATCGCTGCTGGATGTGCTGTATGGAGCGCTGGGGCCCGAGAGCAAGGAGAGTGCAGCAGTGGTGCTCGGCAGGATCGGCTATGTCATGGGACCTGATTTTCCCAAACATCTGGACTGGCTTGTATCCAATTATGCAGCCAACAATAATTCCATTAAGCACTTAATAACTCTATCTTTAGTGGAAACTTTCCAACTGGACTTTCAGACCCCTAACCTTAGCGAGCATGCCCCTGCAGTGATGGCGCGGCTGCAGGTCATCATAGAGGGCACCAACTCTGAAGAAGTATTCATGGAGGCTATCAATGCAATGATAATTCTGTCAAATTCTTATCCTGAGAATTTTGCCAATCACTTTGTGGATACTGTTGATATATTGGTAGGATGGCATGTAGACACTAAACCTAAAGTAAAGCAGTTTACTCTGAACTCATTATATAAACTGAGTCGGCACTGGCAAGCAGATATAGATTTTTCAATTACATTGCTCAATCACTTTATAGAAGACATGATTTTGTATTCCAACAATGTGGATACTGAGGACTGCAGTTCTCTGGAAGACAGCATGCAGAAGGTGACATCATTTTTAAATGTATTTAATACAGTTGTCCAAAGTTTGGGCTCACTTTTATGCCCCACTGTCTCCCAGGCTGTGACTTGGCCTTTCCTAAGTGATTCCTTGACAAAAGTTCTTCAAGTTATGACAAAAACACTAAAAAAAGATACAGATACTGATCTATTATTGGCAGGAAACGAAAGCATTTCATTATTGCTTGAATATCTAAAATCCAAAACCTCATCATGTGCAATACAACTTTACACACTAATATCTATGGAGCTTTCAGGATTTCTAAATATACAAGATAAAGTAAGTCTTAGTATAATTAACTTGATTGCCAAAACAATCAAAGAAATTTCAGGAAATTTACCTATTGAATTTATTATTCAGATAATTGGTGTTGATTCATTGTTAAGACCACTACGTTATTCCAAGAACTCATTAATCTTACAAGCTGTCATGTCAGTTTACAGTAATCTCCTAAACTTAAAGAACATTCCGCTGCTTCAAGAGACATATAAATATGTTCTATCTGACATGCAGAGTTCCTTTGCTCATGTTGCTGATGATATAGACATTATTAAAGCAGAGTATGTTGAAGAAGTTCCAGCAGAAGAGGCAGAGAAAAATATTATATTTTATTTACAATGTCTAACAGAGCTTGCAAATGCTAGTAACTCTATTATAGGTATGTGGGCCTTACAACCCAGCATACTTGACCTTCTTGCTGTTAAAATGTGTCCTGATAAAAATGAGCTTATAACACAATATCCGGCACTTCAATATGCAATAATGTATTTACTTTACTCTCATTGTAAGAAAAATAATCATTTTGTAGCATCAAGTGATCTGGTTAGCAACACACAAAAAAGAGCAAGTGATATTTTTGGACTGTCAAATCTAAACCTGGGAGAGGTGACAGGTTCTAGTCCAACTTCTGGTCATCTTGCAGTGATACTTAAGCTATTAAGTGTTGTCATAGAAAAAGATCTTTATAATGAAACATTGATCATGTTACTCAATTGGATTTCCGATATTTTAGGACAGCTTGAACAATATTTTCCTATAATCAGTATGTCAAATGAATTTTTGCTCTTAGTTAAAAACATGTTGGCTTTGGGGAAGACCTTTGAAGACAATGTTATTACTCTGGTATTAAAGAATTCCATACTATTGCTTAAAAATAGAAATTTAATTTGGAATAACATGCTGCTAAAGAGCATTGCATCTCTTTGCCTCCTTCATATTGACAACATGAGTAAAACAGTCCACAGTATTTGCCTTGAAGTTCTGTTTGATTTGCCATGGGATATAGTACAGAGAGAATTAGACAGGCAGCTCATTACTATGTTTTTAAGCCGAAAAGTAACATTTAAACTCCTTAGTAATGATGCTAAAATAAAATCTTTTAAAAAGTACCTTGTGAAAGGTTCAAGCAACATTCTCCCCAGCCAGCACTTTAAAACTCTTGCCAACTATTTATTGCAAACTAATATCGACAACAGTACTTCTTTACAAAATGTGTTTTTAACAAATTGGCCATTGCACTCCCAGGATTTGGCAGACAACAATACTTTGTTCTTTAGACAATGTGCTATGACTTTTTCGTCTATTTTGATCGGATGGATTTTGTCAGAACTTGCACAAAGTTGTGTATTACAGAAACTACGAACTCCTTTGGGTAAACCGCAAGAAACATTTATGAAAATTGAAGGAGCTCT
This sequence comes from Tinea semifulvella, assembly GCA_910589645.1. NCBI lineage: Eukaryota > Metazoa > Arthropoda > Insecta > Lepidoptera > Tineidae > Tinea > Tinea semifulvella. The sequence continues at coordinate 866,473 of OU342615.1, read as the reverse complement.
AAAAGGGATGGCTCGAGAAATATCTTCACAAGAAACAAAATATGTAGCAACTGAACAGTATTTGCTTTGGAAAATTGTTGAGACAGAACAGTTAAGAAGTCGTTGGTTGACAGAGTTTATGATCTTTTTGGAAAAATACATTTATAATGCCGCTGAAGGAACTGCTGTAGTCCTATCAGGTTCATCAAAACCTGTGAGAACTTTTTTTCATACCAATTGGCCTACTTGTCGAGAGTGGCTTTCCCGGGTTCGTCCTGCAGCATTAGCTGTCAGTTTATATGCTGGACATTACGGAGCGTCCATCTATCATGCACAATTGATTTTACAATTCGCGGCTCGTTCTAGTACAAATATGGACATAGAAGCTGTAATGATAAGTGTAGCAAGAGCTATTATCAAATTACAGGAGCCAGAAGTATTGCATGGATTTTATATTTGGGTCAAGAAGACCTTTGACAAGAATTTTCAGTGGCTCAAATCTGCAGCAGAACAAGCTAATTCTAAATACGAGATATCAGCAGATTTTTATAAAAAAGTTAAGGGAACTCTTGTTCCAAATAATGAAAATAAAAAAGACAGGGAGGAAACACCTATAGAAAACAGCAAAGTTGTTAAGTTTCTTGATGAACAAATATTTGATTGCTATAAACATATTCAAAGTTGGGAAAAACTGCAGGAATGGATAGATAGTGATCTGCAGGACAAGTGCAGTAAGCAATGGCAAGCTTATACGTCATTACACAGGTTTGACCAAAACTTGGAACTCGGTGATGAATTATCAAACTGGGAAATACTTGATCATAAAGCAAATGAAGTTAGTAAGAGTAGTTATTCTTATCAAGGAATGATAAACAATATAGAATCAACATTACTAGGTACCGCAATTCAAATGTATCACTCGGAAAATATTGATATTTATGACAATGTGCTCAATGAAAGTGAATCATTATTGAATACCAGTATGATCGAGTTTACGCGAACGAATGCCGTACACTTTATGAAGGATTTGGCTGTTCTGAAATTAGCCAATCATGGACTTAAAGATATGATCATTGCGGGTAGAGGCATAGAAAACCCATTTAAGCCAACTTCTACGAAAGAACACAAATTTGGTACAAATTTGGAAAACTTGTGCAGAATGCTTTGGTGGAATCAATATTTTACGAAGGTAAATACGACAAATGAAAACATTTACTATGTTGAATGCTTAAGACTAGATGTAATTAAAAGTGCGCGGAAAAGCTTTAATCTTTCGATGGCCAAGAGGGAGCTGTTTAAGCATTTTCAAAGCAATGCAAGTTTGCAAATGTATTTGGGAAATGTTACTTGTGTAAAAGAAATAAGCGAACTTTTAACAATGTCTATGAATACGTATGATTTGGATATATGGAGCCTTAATAATGCAAGAGCGCTCGTTGAGCTGTGCAAGTTGACTTACGGCTTAGACGAGACCAAGAATAAAGCTATAAACCTTTGTGCAAGCGTGTCCTTAGGTTTCTCCCAGAGATTGGCTATGGGTGAACAAAGTTATGAATTTAGAGAAAAGGGCACTAGAATGTTACTCACCCTTTCAAAATGGGTACAAAATGAAAACGAAACTATTTTGATAAACAACTTAGAATCTCCCTTGACCAAGCTAATAACAGCATTACCTGAGATAGGACTCGTTGACAATAACATTTCAGAGAATGTCATACCTCTATGTGATTCCGCAGTTGGGAAGCTTCTACAGTTCAGCGTCAATCAATGTCCAGGACTTGCTAAGGCATGGTATAATTTTGCGGCTTGGTGCTTTAGGTGGGGCCGAAAAATGGTCAAGTACAGTTCTACTACGGGCGAACAGCTAACCGATAAGGATAAAATGCAAATCAAAAGCGTTATGATAGGTTGTTCACCACAAGATTTTAATTCCGTTTGCGAAATTTTATCTAAAACAAAAGCCACTTATGACGATGAAGATATTGATTGGAGTGAAATTAATACCTCGGAAATGATCGAAAGTCAATTACGTACTGTACCATCTTTAAGCAATGCTTATCCAGATCACCTTGCACTTCTTGTTGATATTTGGAGACAGGCGCAAAAGAGAGTATTTTCTTATTTTGAACTATCAGCTGATGCCTATTTCAAGTTTCTACAGTTAATTTGCGCCGCTGACAACATCAATCACAGCGGAGAATATGCCGTTGTCAGCGCAACTTTAAGACTTTTGCGTCTTATCGTTAAGCACGCTATGGAGCTTCAGACTGTTCTGGAATCAGGATTAGCCAACACGCCAACTCAGCCTTGGAAAGTTATTATTCCCCAGTTATTTTCTAGATTAAATCACCCCGAGACTTATGTGAGAAAATGCGTGTCTGATTTACTGTGCAGGCTCGCCGAAGACACTCCACATTTAATTACTTTCCCAGCAGTGGTAGGGGCAGTGGAAAATGAAACAAACGACATCATTGAATTTAATGCAGCTAGAACCTTCTTATCAAATGACGTGGAAAGTGTTGGTCAAGATCTCGATTTAGATGAAAGCGGAAGTGACAAATTAATTAACAATGAATTAAATTCATGTTTCTTGGACATGGTTGAGACCTTATCTAAACAAGCACCAAAAACAATTCAGCAAGTAAAATTGCTAGTTAAAGAACTACAAAGAATTAACTTACTATGGGACGAGTTGTGGCTTGGTACAATAGTACAACACCATACAGATTTTAACAAGCGGCTAGTTCAATTAGAATCCGAAATTACAAAAGTAAGGAACAACGCCAATTTAACAACTGAAGATAAAGAATATTTAATTAAAGAAAAACATCGGATAATATTTGAACCAATAGTCAATGTGCTCGAACAACTAAATCAAATTACATCAGCAAATCCTGAAACTCCGCATGAAGTTTCTTTTCAAAACAAATTTCAACCTATGATTGATGAAGTGATTAATAAATTGAAACACCCTACCAACCCTAGCAAGCCACAAGAGTCTTGGGCTCCTCTTAAGCAGTTACAAATTAAATTTACCCAAAAAATCAATAGACGTACTGCATATGTTTTAAAAATGTCAGATATAAGTCCTGTGCTAGCTGATCTTAGAGATACAGTAATTACAATGCCAGGTGTTCATACTAATCAAAGAACAGTAAGAATTACTATCAAATCAGTGGAAAATAACGTTTCGATATTACCAACTAAAACGAGACCAAAGAAATTAGTGTTTTGTGGATCAGATGGAAGATCATACATTTATCTTTTTAAAGGTTTGGAAGATCTACATTTAGATGAGAGAATTATGCAGTTGCTTTCGATAGTAAATACCATGATGGCGAGAGACACTGAAAATGATGCCAACCAGACTTACCGAGCTCGGCATTATTCTGTGATACCTCTAGGACCGCGTTCAGGACTGATTAGTTGGGTGGATAACGTCACACCACTTTTTGCACTCTACAAAAGGTGGCAAAATCGTGAAGCTGCCAAATTATCAGCTAAAACTAACAAAACTGTGAACGTGTTGCGCCCATCTGAATTGTTTTATAACAAACTATATCCCCTGCTGGATGCGGCTGGAATATCTACCGATAATCGAAAGGATTGGCCAGTGTCGATACTCAAACGGGTTTTACAAGAGTTGGAAGCGGAAACTCCTAAAGATTTGCTGTGGAGAGAATTATGGTGCGGCAGTGTTTCGCCTGAACAGTGGTGGAGGACGATTCGTCGCTACAGTTACTCTATGGCCGTAATGAGCACCATTGGCTATATCATTGGGCTCGGAGACCGACATCTGGACAATGTGCTAGTGGACTTAACGTCTGGTGAAGTCGTCCATATTGACTATAACGTGTGCTTCGAAAAAGGCAAGACCTTACGTGTTCCAGAGAAGGTGCCTTTTAGGATGACTCCGAACTTGGTGACGGCGCTCGGCGTGACCGGTGTTGAGGTGAGTTATATTTGTTTTATTATTATTTTTTTCTCTTGAACGACATTTGAACATAGTTCATGTAAACTTGAACGTGTAATACAAACGGACAACGCCATCTACATGCTTGTACTGGAAATATTTCACTATGTTAAGTATAAGTGTAGCCTAGCTTGTTGTTAGCTAGCTCGGCATCCTATTTAAATAATTCATCCAGAAACCACTAGGTGGCGCTGTATAATTTTTTAAAAACTTATAGGAATATACATAAACTTTTACTTGTCACGGTAGATTTCTGCCTCAAACATTTATAAATATTGGGTATTGGATTAATGCCCAAGTTAAGTCAATCTTTGTTTACAATAGATCAAATTATTATTTTATATATGTTCGATTTGGTAATAGGAATTATAGAAATAGATATTCGTTATAGAGTCGTTATTATTTTGTGCCAATATAAGATTGCTTACTATGTTTCTAGACCCAAACTTAGCGTTTAGACGTATACAAAAAAAAACTTAGGTAATAACGCCATCTACAATCCACTTAAAAAGCTATTAGCATTTTAATTGGATTATCTTTAAATTCTACAAATATAACGAACGAGTCTGTCCATATTTTAAATATTGGCGAATAAAAGTTACTAAACATAAACCATAAGCTACTATGTATGAAACACTGTATCTATACCATTTTGTTGTTACTTTCCTGTAAAATTTTCTTTTAGCCGTCTTTGTCAGTATTTGGTTGGGTAGGGAGAGGAGCAGAATGGTGCATGCGTCTTGTTGCGCAATAAAATAAAAAAAGGGCCTCCTTTGTAAACCAGCCTATGGTCGGTCGCAAGCCCGAGCACCATTCTTTTCATCTCTCTTTCCCAAAACACTATGGACTCGGTAGCCCCGCTGTGAATCTTATGAATGGAATGCTTAGACATTTGTCTTCTATATACTACGTGTAACCAGTGACGGAGGATCTGTGGCAACTTATTTTAAATACATTTTAGCATTTATGACACAAATAAAATCCTAATGGTACAATGATAAATTTAATATTTATTGGGTATTGTCAAAGTACTCTATTCTTCTTTAGTCGTTAAATTAAAGGTTGTGAGTTCGTTTACAGAAATCAACTACAATATTTTGTAAAACAATAAAAATAATAGTAAATTAGTCCTTTAAATGGCCTTGTTGCTTTTGTTACCTACCATTTTTATGTTTGCTACTTTTTTCATCGCGATGCAAAGTTTTTGCTTAAAGTAAATGCCAAGGTTTTTAAGACTTACCTTACTAAGTCGAATAAAACAATAAAATTTGGTTTGTAATACTTTTATATTACATCGAACAATTTCTCTAATTACAATTAATTATAATACATTAAACATCAATTAATAATTTGATAAAATCGTCATGATCGTAGAACAGTGTCAGATTTAAAAAAATACCCATAATTTTGCATATATATTTATATATAGTTTTATATTGTTTGTGGTCTGTAATTTATAGTGCAAATATTAGAAAGGGTTCCAAAATGAAATCTAGAAGGTTTGCACTTATTATGAGACTTAAAAAGTGACAAAAAAACAGTCGAAATGAAAATGAAAATTTTAAATATAGCAGATCCGTCACTGTTCTACGATCATGACGAAATATGTTTACAATAAGTTTTGGTGGCAGGAAACAGAATAAAATATGTAATAAAAATTTAACAATAAAGCTTACAAACTTGAGCTTGAGAATAGAAACAGGTACCTAAGTCGTGATCGGAAAGGGGTACCTAGAGAATTATCAATAACACTAACGTTTAAATACTACAAGCGTTTTACATTTCCCATAGAGAATGTCTCTGTAAGAGTTCGACATTATTTACACTGCGTCAGGAGTCCTCGCAGGTCTGTGTACTGGCGTGGGACCGTCAGGAGCATAGGAAGGGTTCGCGTCTCCTTTCTCCCCGTCGCTGTATCCCGCGTTCTCTATGATCCTGCACCGAGCGGTATCTGTTTCCTTCTCGACGTACAACAACCTGGCGGGTCTGCCTCCGAGACTTGTCAAGCTGTTGGGAGGAATGACCGCGGTCCTGGTGATGGATCCCTCTCGTAGAGCCACGGAGCCACGTTTCCTCTCGGGAGCTGGCGAACCTCGGTACTCTGAAGTGTCGGGCCGTTTACATCGAAGTAATTTAACGAATGCTGCTCGGAAGCCCGCATTTTTCCACGCGTATATCATGGGATTTATTCCCGAGTTGGTCATGGCGAGGGATGAGGTCAGTCGATATGCTATAGGGCTCTGAAGCGGGATCACGGGCAGGGTCCTGGCGAAGGATACCACCACGAAAGGCATCCAGCATATGGAGAACGAGCCCAGCACTAGCAGCACCACCTGAAACGTTACATATGATGAACTTGTTAGTTTATTGTTATCTCTAATTTTAAAGTCCCTAAACCACAAATAATAGATGACCCTTCCAAATAAGTTTGTAAAATATGACATGTAGAGTCAGTGAGCAATCAAGACGAGTGTTAAACCAACGTCCTTTAGAATCTGTGCACCGGACAAGATCTGCATATATAACGAGAGATGCAATAGAGAACGAGGCTGACATTTTAAATATACAAATAACATAAGATGACGCTATTATTATACTTATTGATATGTTTTGATATTAAGAACAGATTTCTATTATTGTTCCACTGTTGGAGATGTGCCTTCCTCAAATTTCTGACTACACTCGCCACGCGCGCTGCCGCGCTGGCCAGAGGGGTTGGCGAGTGTCTGATTTCAATGTTAATGACAATTTATTAACGATTTCACGGTGGTTTTGTAAATCTATGACAAATGTACGTAAGAAAAGTGTATTACTCTTTGGTACATGCCGTGGTTAACCGACCTTTCTAGGATTCCAAGGAAAGCGTTCTAACAAACGAGCTACCACTGCCTATCAGGTTTCTATAGATATTCGCAATTATAACGTAACAACAAACATGCTTGGGATTCTAAGGAGATTCCATATAGAAAAAGCGTAAATTATCATCAGTCTCATTAACTGGTTACCTGTATACTCTTCCAGTCGTTAGCGCCCGAGGGACAGCAAGTATTGGCTCTCATTCGGCGTGCGTGACAGGTGGCTTCGCGCCAAATCCGCCAGTACAGGATGAACATCACCACCCACACCAACGAGAACATAGGTGCTAGGATACTCGTCGTATACCCTTTTGGGATCACCTGGAATCAAATGGTTTAACATTACTTTAATGTATAAACTTTATAATTTGCTAAGAAGTATGGCCACCTTAATACGGTTATGTAAAAAGGTCTTAACTAAATTGATACCAAAACTGATGAGACTCTTCTTAATATTTGGCAAAACTACAAATCGCATGGGTTATTTATAGCGACGATGGTTAGATCTAAACATATTTCCCTCGTTCATTCCAATTCCTCTTCAATTTTATTGTAAACTTGTCGCCAAGTTACTCTTGGATGTCTCGAAATTTACTAACATCTTCCGGTAGAAACGCCAGGTGTGTAGCTTGCATGTATTTAGATATGCTTTACGGCTCATATACGTTCCGTTCTTAATAACGAAGGTCGCTTACATCTTTTGTTTATACTCGTATTTAAGGTTAGATAGTAAAAGTTAGATTCTATGTAAAATACATACCATATGCATCTCACAAGGAAGACCTTCACGCCATTCGTTCCAAAACAAAGGTATCAAACTGACGCAAACTGCGATTGACCAGGAGGCACTCATCAAAAGCCTGGTCACTAGCTTGGTCAGGTACCGACTGTAATGGAGTGGATGCACGATGGCTATGTATCTGAAAAAAAAAATGTTTTTAAAGTTATTTTCACAAAAACTAAACATTAATTACTGTATTTTAGTAATAAAGTATTAACTCACCTATCTACAGCTATGGCAATGATATTGAACATTGAAGCTAGACATGCCAATATGATCAGTATAAATCTGAGCAAACAAGACCACTTGAGTTGCCCAAAGTCATCATCCAAATAGAACACTAAGTGGTACGGCAACGTCAATCCCACCATCAGATCTGATATAGCCAGGTTAAGTACGAATTGATTGGATACGAGGGACGACAGTCTTCGGCTGAGGGTCACGGCAAGGATGGTAAGCGTGTTGCCGCTCACGATCAACACCATGAGCGTTCCATCTATGATGCTCCAAGCCCAGTAGTTGTAGAGATCTTTAGTGTCCACCTCCGTGGCGAAGGTGGAGTTCCAAGGGTAGCTGGTGTTGTATTCCCCGCCGTCCATACCATCGCTGGTGGAGGAGGCCACCCCCCACGCGTTGTTCGTCGTCCTGGCTTACACTTCTACCCCTGTATATCGCACTGTCTCCATTTTGTCACACCATTCAATAGTCTTTACGGCACGTATACACATATCGTTGTGATATTACCTGCAACAAATAATAAGATTAATAACCAATTAATTAAAAAAAGTCTAGATATGTATTCAATTTGAAACCTCGAACGTCATTGGTTATGCCATGATACTGTGTAACCGTACTGGCCTTGATGGCTGCTGCAACAGATGTATCGCTGCTCAGAGCAAAGTGAGTTTACAGAACGCGAGCTACGTGGCCGGAATGTAGGGGTGCACTGCTGAATGCACAGAGGCGTGTACAAATTGCGCTCTAGGTACACAAATTGTGTATGCAGGAGCGCTCCATCTTTACAAATTGTCGGAGGGTTGCTTTCTAGTTGAGAGAGAAAGTTTTGCTTCTAGTGGTGCCAGATTACATAAACAGCCGGAATAATGAGGCGTGGTTTTCAGAAAATACAGCCTAGACGTTTGGAATATAATGTGTATTTGTACTTGTTGGACCTTTACATAAGTATGTACTTAGTTACTAATTTAAATTTTATCAGATCTAAATGCTTATTCATTTCTAAAGTGACCAAGTATACAAATAAAATGGTCACACTCCTGACGGGGTCACTCCTGACGGGGTTCCGTAATGTGTCTGGTATCTGTAAGTCTCCTCCGAATCACATTAGCAAGTTTTTCGTTCGGAAATGCGTTAGTCCGGCGGCGCCATTACATCTCCTGAATTATTAATGATGAAGAGACAGACTAGCGATGTCTATATTGCTATCGATTCTTCTAACTCTCATATAAAGAAGTTATTTTGAGCGGGAAGGTCATGCTTTATATATACCTGTTGATGACAGATTTTGATTTGGGGAAGTGCAGCTGTTTACGATTCATGTATGAACAGTATCGGAATTTAAAGTTCATGCTGTATCAATACTTATTTAACAACAGTATAGTTGACGTAAATAAACGTTACATTTTGGTCATCGCAATTAGTGTTGCCCAATCTTGGTCTTGGTTGGAGTCTCGCAAGACTCTTGCTCTGACTTAAAATATATGAGACTCTAGATCACACTACTGGTCTGATCTACTTATAATGTGGAATAGTTATAGATCTTGTTCACCAACATGTAGTCAAAAATTTATACAAAGGTTGTAACAAAAACCCTATATATTACATGATGTTATATTCATCAATACGAAAGAAAATAAAAAGAGAAAAAAAAAGCACATATTCATCGTAAATTACAGGTTTACACATATGCATTACAACAAGCCCCGACAATACCCAGGCTTTGACAGCCTCGATAAGATCCGTAAACGATGAATCTAAAAAGACCATTATGGCAATAATTAGGAATTCGCCGCCTCCACACAGAGGCCAACATCAGGCACATTTCAAAGATATACACAACACAGTTACAATAATAAAAAAAAATAAGTCTGACAAAAGAGTCTTGCAAGACTTGCATTAAAGCTAGACCAGGGCCAAGACTGCATGACCAAGACCAAGATAGGGCAACGCTAATCGCAATATTAAAAATTAAATAATTTAGCACCGAATTATTCATCCTCTCAGTTTTAGTGCAGATTTATATCCAGTATACTAATTAAGTATTAATTAACACAGGGTCTGACAATGTTACTTATAATTGGTCCATTTCGGAGCAGACTGTGACATCTCATCTGAAATTCAAATATGCGTAAGATCAAAGACTTAATAGAGTCCATTAATTTCGATTTACATTGAGACTTATGTTAGTGATGCCATGAAGAACAAATTAAGCTTGTAAAAGTAAACAATTATCATCTTAGTCGCTATATACTCTCGGGAGAGTGGTAGTGTTGGTCATGTCAGCATTAGTGGCACGCTTAACAAGTCGTCGCTACTTCTTGCATATTGCAGCTTTCTTGGTGCAGCTTACTGGCTTTTCGGTTTGCAGCTTTAATCTGGTCAGTCCACATTATAAAAGACCTATCACGCATCCTCTTGCCATCAACTTTCTCGTAAACTAAATGCCCGAAGAAAGTGACATTGCGTTTAATTTCCAGATTTAAAACTGCTAAAATGCGAATTGAGAGTGTAACGTGTAAGTGTAAAAATACGAACGAATAAGTGATCACTTAAATCAGCAAGAGCTTGAAGGTTTTGCAGGCTTGGTCTTATATTGATTTGGCCTAAATTCTGGTAGCATTCGGTTGGCCAGTTATTTATAGATGTTTATGAGCTGTTTTATAACGTATTACCCTGTTATATAGGAGATTAAGATCGAGTCCTTGATCTCAATGGGATTTTGTCAGAATTTAGTAAAAACTTTTCAAACCATTCACGACCGTAATTCCTTGCGGAGTGTAATAATGCTTTTGATATATCGGCTTCACATTTAGCCAACTTTGCTATAAACTCATCATGATCAGTGGCAAGCTCGTCGGAGTCTCTATAGTGTACCAGACTCGAAAAATATCCCAATAAAATAAATTATTTTTGTATTCTTGACGAGGAATCGCAAGCGGTGCCCCTGCGTCTAAATCTACAATCTTAACCACTAAACCTAGGAGGGAGTAGTTTTATGTTTCTTAATAAGAATTTTTTTGTTAGGTATTGGTTCATGGTAATCTATACGAATACGGATTCGTCTCAACTGCGCCACCAAATTAAACCACCTTTTAATTGGCGAAAAACCCTTTGAGACCCGCGGACCCCAAGTTTATTGCAATATAGGATTGTCCAGTAAGAGTATAACAAAAAAATTGCAGGCTGTGTTCATCGAAGTTTTTATCAATAAAATCATTCGCGTCGATAAAGTCTGCTCCATTTGTTGACTTACTAACGATATGTTTTGGAAATCGCACAAATATTGTTTTGTCTTGTCTTCGGGTTCGCGATATTATTGAAATCTTACGTCCTAACGGAGACATATTGGACCATTTTTCACGTTTCTTTTGTATTTCGGAGACACTTTTATCTATCATATCTTAGTGTTAATGTGTTTTCTTTCATGCTATATTTCTTTTTCACGCGTTGGAGTAAAGGAAGCTATCCTTTCCGGGTTGGTCATAAACCAAGAGTTGCTTACGATGTCTCTAGTCTTTAGCCAGGATAACCCAAAGAACTCCTGCCCTAGACTTGGTTTAATATTATATTTATCATCATTACGTCGCCATGAAGTGATACTCATAGCTGAATTTAAAAGGTTATTTATTTATTGTTGTTGTGTTATTCTATATTTGTTTTATTTTGTAAATCTGATATAGCTGAGTTTTCCTTGCAGATTCCTTTCTCAGTTAGATTAAACATTAACAGGTCACTGGAAACTGCTAAGCTGCTGGATATATACTAACAGCTTACTTTTTAGACCAATTTGCTGCTTAGTCTTCCACAAGCACGAGTAAATTTATTAATATTAATATAATTAATGACGTTTCACAAATACGTTAACGTGATAAAGCTATTTTACTTTGATACTAAGTAGATAATCGCGGATTTATGCAAGTACGAAGGTGCTAAAAAAGGTTGCAGTAATTCATTTGGTAGGATACACATATATTTAACACAGTTTGTTTAAGTTCTCCCAATTTGCAAAGGCAGTAAATATGACCAAGTTTAAATGACTGATCGTTTTGCAAATGAAGGTGGAATGTTAGAGAAGTCACTTGATCAATATTCACGACCTAAGCTCGAGAGGTGGTATCCTAGGCTATTCGATCATCCGACATCGACACGTCACAAGGACAACCGACAGTGTTACCTAATTTACCTATTACGACATTGTCCATAAACATTTATACATCGCATTGACGATACGGTTTTGTTAATCGACCATTTAATTTTTAAAACAATCTCTATTCCCATTCCATTGTATCTTCCTACATGGTCTACCGGTTAAAGACTGTAGATTTTGACGCGGTTCGATTCCTGGTTGAGAACGCAAAAAAATATATATTTGGGTATTAGTGACATTTGTAGTAGAGTTTGATACGCTTGAGACATCGACGAGATAGTAAAGTTGGCTTAATGTAAACCCGCTCCTTTAAGATGAATGGATGGCAAGCGGTGGGCGGATGGTGAGGTCTAAGAGTGAGTGCAACTGACGCCAGCCACTGATGACTGACCTCAGTCCCTACTACTACTACAAGATGCTTTTTATTCACATTTTGCTTGTAGGACTCCTGGTTATAAGAATGGGAAAACACACTGGCTGGGAGAGCATTCCAGATCTTCAGCGTGCGACAAATTTGTCTCCAAAAATGTATCAAAATACCAAACAAACACAGAAATTACCTTGTAATTTTAAACTACTTCGTTTCAACGCTATTTTTAAATGTAAGGTTGACAAAAATATTTTTTCCTGATATTCAATTTCCGTGTGCATTTCCTTAACTATCTAGTTCACCCTATTACGAGAACAAATATGTTCGCTTCCTATATTTAACGTATTGTCGAAAATACGACTCATTAATACCGACCTTCAGATTTAGTTAAGCAGATGTTAGGGTACGTTTACATTGTCGAACTGTATGCTGAAACTTGAGAGTACTTAAAACGGTCACGAATTCCCTAAAAACAACTATATTTTTCGTTTCAAATGAAATGAGAGGTAATCTGAAGACTTACTTCGACGTCACTCTGACTGGTAAAGACAGTAAAATTAATAATAATGAAACGAGAAATTCAAATGTTAGTAATGGTAGGAGTGAAATAAAAATGGCAGACACCACTGTCGTTATGATTTGTGATTACGAATTGATACGGGTAAGAATAATTTATAATGCTAATGCGTCATTAAGAACTCTAATCTACTTAAAAATATGCTTGAAGATGCAGTGAAGAGTCTACGAAACTACTGCGATGTATAAAAAGACTGATGAATGTTAAAGAAGCGAAATAAGTTGTAATAATAATTTTCAAAAAAACTAAATAAAAATATTGTGCAAAGAAATTGGCGACGCAAGATGTACTGCAAAACGTTTGACAGATCTAATAAAGTCTTCATACTTGTATTTTGTGTCGAAACTTGTGAAGTACAATCTGAAATTGCCATTGCCAACTCAGTTTGAATATGCCCTTAATAAATGTGTCGCTGAGCTGATCACATGTTTTGGACACAAAATCTATATAGAGATCGCAAGGTCTTATTGATAAAGCACATTAATCCACAAGGTTTCACAGCTTTTATAATTTTAAGTCTATAATTTAGTATTAAAAAAAATTGTCTTGACTGTAATCCCTTCCGGGGTGGTCAGAAACTAGTCTTTTTAAAGAGAGAGCCAATTAAGCCAACTTTGCTGTATGTCCATAATGACAAACGGCAAGCTCGTCGATGTATATAGCGTACTAGACTCGAGAAATGTCCCAATCAATTAAATTATTATCTCAACCAGTAATCGAACTTGGTACCTCTGCGTCAATATCTACGGTCTTAACCAAGGTGGCAGTCTTAACAATAAGTACATACATACATATCTTCACGCCAAATCCCTTGCGGTGTGAGCAGAGACAATTGAGCGCCACTTGTCACGATCACGACATACCTCTTTCGCTTCTTTGACAAACATCAACCTCTTCATACATGCCCTTTTGTTTTGGTGACTTTTTAATGCACCTTCAGCTATCGTTTTCTTTATTTGATCGCGATATATGAGTCTTGGTCTGCCAGGGCCTCTTACCCACAACTTTCGCATTATATATCTGGTTCATCATTCTCTTTTCGCTCATCCTTTCAACATGCCTGAACCATTGGAGCATACCTTTCCTTTATTTTTGTCCCTATGCTTTCTTTTACACCTACCCTTTTGCGTATTTCGTCATTACGTATGCGGTCCGTCAAAGTTACGCCGCATATCTGACGCAAAGACCTCATTTCTACTGCATTAACTCTACTTTTATTAACAATAAAATGACTAAAAATATACTTATACATGTTTTTTTAAACCAGTTCATTCTAATTGGATTGGTATTACCAAATAACGAGAATTTGAATTAGGAATTTTGTGCGATTTTAAAAGTCTGTGGCTAAATTGGTTTGCTTTGGAATTGTTGTTAAAGTACGCAAAAGTCGTTTAATCGTCGGAAGGTATTTGAACGTAATTTAAGGGAAATGAAGCCTCCATCGAACGGAACCAGTCTCTCAATTAACGTTAACTCGTCGTTTCATTTTAATTCGTATAGTCTGCAATCATTTTACGGATGTTCGTTTTGATTGTTTCTGCTGTTAGCTGACTTTCATCATTATCATCATTACAGCCCCTCGAATACAGCGTCCTAGACTTCCACTGCTGGAGATGGGCCTTCCAGAACATATATCTGGAGCATTTGGCCTACACTCGCCACGCTGCTGGCCAGACGGCTTGGCGAGGATAGGATGTAATTTTTTAAAGAGAATTTATAAACGATTCCACAAGTTAGTATTAGTGGAACCGTCATTAACGTGCTCTCCGAGGCACGGGAACGGTGGTGACGAATGTACGTAAGAAAAATGTATTTCTCATAGGTACATGCCGGGGGTTTGAACCGACCTTTCTAGGATTCGAGGAACGCGTTCTTACAACCAAGCCACCACCGCGCCTAGCTGACTTTACATAACTATTATCACAGTATATAAGTACAGTAAGTTTTATTTCCTGAGCAGGATCAGATAAATTACCTACTAAATCTTTAGACATTGATGCCATTGCTGTAAGTTCTCTACTGTTTATTGGAGTAGTGATAATATCTATTCTAATCATTATCATTATAGTGTGAGTTAATTTAAAGTATAATTTTAACAACATAATTAATTTCATCTTCATCACGCTAGATTCAGTCGGTAAGTTCAGTCCACATTTATTTTCTTTGCCTCCTAGTTAAGTACAGTAGAAATTGAACGTAAAACTTATAAAAAGAGCTGTGAAATGACTTTTCGATTGGTCGTAAAGATTTTATGCGTCATGAAGGGGCATCAAAAACAACAGCATAAAACTACCTGATAGAGATAGCCGGGGAAGTTTTAATAGCCAAAGTAAATCGGCTTAAACGATTAATGGGACCTAGCTTGCGTATATGGCTTAAATACTATTTCCGAAATCCTTTGTTTGTCGATGACTTTCAATTCAGCATTCACTAAAGTTCAAATCAATATGTAAATCTGTATAGGACAAATATTTTCAATTATTTGGATTTTTTAAATAATTAACGATAGTATTAATACTTATAGGAAGTAGCATCCACAACACTTGCAATGTGATATAGAATAAAATCAAGACTCGTTTGTGTAATTACTCTAATAATGTTCCTAGGAAGTATTATTAAACGAGTATTACCAAATTCGAGTATTAAAAAATCACATATACTGGATAGATCGGTCCATACAACAATGGATATTTATGGAAGGTCAGTTTTAATGTCAAAGTATTGGAGCATAAAGTATGTAGAAGTTCTTACCACTTAAATTTGTATTAGCCAAAGTCAGAGTCAAGGTATAGTAAATACAATTGTTAATGCATAAATTAATAACCTCTGTGATCTTGCCGCTTGTAATAAATAAAGAAAACCAACATTCTTCAGCTTTGGAAGTTCTACACATTATACATACATATACTATCTCTTTCTAAACTCATGAGTGATATCAAGATTTCCTTTATTAGAAACATTGGTCATCATTATCCGTTATTACATTACGTATGGTCATTTAATCTTTCAAATTTTCGGTGCGTCCTATAATGATGTGCGGCGAAGATTACTATTTCTTCCTAGTAATTTATTGTCATAATTGTCTGTATTTTATCCATTGTTTAATTATAATTCGTGTTGTTGAGACGACGACGCTGATTGTCACAAGAGCGGTATCCTAAATCCCAATTGCTGTAATGACCTTTGTTAGTCGTGGTTATGCAATGAGACCGCGTGAGGTCTCCGATCTCGTGTCGCACGCTATCCCATATTTTGGGCCACTCTAGACGTCTTCGGTACTGCTTAACCCAACAAACTCCACTGTTATTTTTCTATTGTTTTCTTTAATTTGTTTTGTTTTTTATTATTCATTGCTTTCGTTATTCTTTCGTTTTATACACATAATCAACATATGTTTAATATTTATTTACTATATGCGCCAGTTAAAATATAATCTGTCATTACAAGTCACATACTTTATTGTTGGTAGATTAAAAGAAAATGTTTTTGAAATAACCGATGCTATTCTAATTTCGGTTAGTATCAATGTGTCTTTGTGTGACTTAAGTTACTTCGTGATGAAATACCACGTCAAAGTATTAGTCACAGTTCCTATATAAAGCTTTAGCTCGAACTTATTGCTCGGTTTAACTTGGTTATGACGAACAGGTACTAACCCTCATAAGAAGTGGTTGACGTCAAAAGTATAGATTGATATCTGGTCTATGTTTTGGTAAGCAGATTTTAGATTTGCGTGTACTTCTCAGATGCTAAGATTTGCATGCACTGAATATATTTGTTATCACGCAATTTACATTCGTTCCCGATTTATTGGAGTATATTGAATAGTCTGCTGTTGACAGCCTGCATATAGAACAATATACGAGGGGCGTTCAAAATATTCTCGGTATGTGGATAAAAACAAACAAGTACGAAAAGTTTGATATTTTTATTTTTCAATATACTCCCCCCCTATGTTCATACACTTATAAGATCGATCAATTATTTTTTTTAATCCCTCATAAAAATATTTTTTATCTTTGGTGTAAAAATGCTCCTCCACGGCCGTCTTCAACGCTTCATCGTCAGAAAATTTATTTCCACGCAGATCCTTTTTAAGATTGGGAAACAAAAAGAAGTCGCTTGGGGCTAAGTCCGGACTATAGGGTGGATGAGTAACAGTTTCAAACCCACATTCAACAATAGCTGCCTTGGCAATATGAGCAGTATGGACAGGGGCGTTGTCATGCAGAAGCAGAACACCTTTGGTTAACTTTCCTCGCCTCTTTTCTTTGATCGCATCTCTTAATTGACGTATAACGTTAGCGTAGTACTGCCCTGTGATATTTACACCTTTTTCTTTATAATCGATAAGCAAAACTCCTTCACAATCCCAAAATATTGTGGCCATGACCTTGCCAGCTGACGGGATTACCTTGAACTTCTTGGGATGAGCTGAACCCTTAATGTGCCACTGCATGGACTCCTGTTTGCTCTCTGGGTCATAATGATGAACCCAGGTTTCATCTCCAGTAACTATTTTTTGCAGCACCTCATCGGGATTTTCACCACACAGGTCGATAAAATCTGAACAGCAAGCCACACGCATATCCTTTTGAAGAAGCGTCAGCATTCGCGGAACCCATCTTGCACTTACTTTTGACATATTAAGATGGTCATGTATAATGTCATGTACGGTACCAATAGAGAGATTGGTTACTTGAGCTATAGATTTTACCTTCACTCGGCCGTCTTCCAATATAAGTTTTTCCACTTTATCAATATTTTCTTGTGAGGTAGCCACTACAGGCCGGCCAGGTCTAGGGTCATCTTCAATACTCTCCCTTCCACGCTTAAATTCGCTTGACCATTTTTGAATAGTAGATAAAGAAGGAGCAGACTCACGGTAAACACAATCCATTTCCTCTTTTATGGTTTTTTGATTTTTACCCTGTTTTGTCAAGAATTTTATGACGGATCGGTGCTCTAATTTCGTTAAAATTGTTAATTCGCTCATGGTGTTCATGTTTGTTCGGCAATTGCAGAAAAACAAAAGAACATCTCGGTTCCAATTTTACTTTTTTTTAATGTCAATGGATGAATCTTAGCGGCCAGTAACAAATATATATATAAAAGAGGTTGTAACGTATCAATACCGAGAATATTTTGAACGCCCCTCGTAGATGTGACCGTGGAAACTGCTGCATTGAGACGTAGTACTCAAGCGTACCTACTACATATTAGTTAATGTACATATTTAGAAAATAACTATATAAACTTAATTTTCAGGCTAACAACACTGGATCGTCAAATCATTGTTCACATTTTGCCTCAGTGTTAAATGAAAACATAAATTAGGAACATTTGAAATTTGTATCAAGGGACAGATGTCTTGGTGTTTTGGTTAGGTAGACAACTACTTCCTGAGATGTAATGGCAAACTCCTACATGTAGTACAAGTTACCAATTGAAAAATATGGGCGTCTGGAATGAACGTTTATGGAACGCAATTTGTTTGGGTTCGAGAATCTTCCTAAATCTTTGTTATTGACGGTAAATCTCCGAGCTTCGACATCTATTCTTGTGCATCGTTTATTCCAGTTTCCTCCGAGGATGCGCTGAACGAGAATTGAAATGTATCTTGTCTGCAAGTTAAACTTGTAAAACTGTTTCGTCTATTCTAACGCTATATAGTAGCTGTCAAGGTCAAAGTCAAAATATCTTAATTTACGTAAACCGATTACAGACATTTGTGACTCATCATTATTTAAATTATTTTAAATGATTCTACTCCTGCTAGTGCAAAACTAAGCAGCAAAGTGGCCCAAACGATATGCTGTTATCAGAAGATTGGCAGATTCCAGTGACCTATTAATTTTTAATCTGACTGAGAACGTAATCTGGAAGGGAAAACTCAGCTTATTAGATTTATAATACAAAACAAATACATACAGAATGACACATCAACGATGAATAAAGATTTTTTAAATCCTAGACAATGGAACATCAGTATGCCAGTTTTACAGTGAGGTTTTGGTAACAAAAATACAGTAGCTGAGTTTTTTACTAAATTTATAGCAAAACTTGCAATAACACACAATGTAAAGATAATAAACGCAAATCTCATCTCATTAATCTACTGTCTAATTATCTAGTCGATTATGAATTTAAAGCAAATAAATTGTAATATAATTTATTTTAATAAGAGTATTCCTTTGCGATTGTTGCTACAAATCTGTGGAACAATCTGCCTATTAACATAAGGCAGGCTTCTACCAGATCATCATTTAAAAAACTGGTCTACTTACATTTTCTAAATAGCTCCAAACAAAATTTGTAAGTTGTTTATATGTATGTTTATTATTGTGTATGTATTAGTATATTATATATTTATAAGTACATTATACATAAGTAAGTTTATTATCTAAGTATTTTTATCTAATTGTTGTGTTTGTTATACTTTAATTGCACCTACAGTTGTTCTAATTAGTCCCAAAGGTTTGGCTGTCCGAAAATGTCTACGGGCATTAAGTCCGCCTTTTGTACTTTGTGCATTAAAGTTTTGAAATAAATAAAGATTATATGTGTGTAAATATAAAAAATACCGCATTTGAGGAACTTTTAAATTTTCATTTAGATTAATTAATAGTTCTTAGGGAATTTAATATCTATATACAATAGTCAACATACTGGTTCAGACTAATAAAAAACTGTGAAATAAGGTTCATGCACTTCTTCGAATTAAAAACATCTGGTAGATAAGTTTTAGTAGTTGTAAAAAGCTTGTAGAGCGACAATACCATCAGACAACTTGTTAACTACATAACGTTTCCTAGTTGTAGTCACGTTCGTTGCTCCTCCCCCGCGTTAGACGTTGGCCATGGCTCATAAGCGTACAGCGGAAACCATTTACTGTTATTTTTTTCCAAGAAAGTATTAGTTTTATTATTGTGATTAGCTCTAGCAGCACTTGTTTCTGAGTTCTATGTTTATTATCAGCTGGCCAGTACTTGTGAATGCTTTCTTTTAACGGCCTTAGTGTAGTTATCATCATAGCTTATCACTGTTTGATTTCTTCCTTTTTTCTTGGTTTCTTATTTATCAAGTTATTGTTTCAGACATTTAATAACTTATTTATAATTGTATAGTATATTATGTAATTTAGTTTATTTCGTGTAGATTTAACCAATAATATTGACGATGGCTGTTCTTTGCTACTAATGGTCATTCTTTTAATATGCTGTCATGATTGGTAAACTAATAATTGTATAACTGACAAAACCAAGTGCATTTAATTAATTTATCTTGTGGTAAATAAATTTAATTGAATTTATGAAACACATTCATCACAGTGTCCTGGAACACAGAGTCCTAGAACTCCACTGTTGGAGATGGGTTTCCGAACTTTCTGGAGAATTTAGCCTACCATCGCCACGCTGGCCAGACAAGTTGGCGAGGGTTAAGGGTTAGGAAACACATTAATGGCATATAAATATATACCAATAAGACCACGGCAAATGCAACTTGGCTGACGTTTCGGGAGAAATTATGAATGTGCGCTAAAGTTTAAAAACTTATTCTTAATAAATTCAAATTAAAATAATTTATTTGTTTTTAAAATTATAAACAACAGATATGGGTTATAAAGGTGCACCAGTGCTCTGCCCATAGGGCGTACAGATATTAGTAATTGTGGATAGCATTTTATTTTAATGCGTTCTCGTAAACAAAATTGAGATACAATAAAAAATCTAAATGACAATATTATTCATATCTAGATTTTAATAATAATAAATTGTATGTGAACTGAATTTAACTGTTTATTTCCAATAAAATAAAATATCATAACCTACACAAAGCCGTAAGCTAAAGCCAGAACAGACGGGTTGATCTGCGGGACGAGTTAAGTCTCCTATGCAGTATTATATATTCCTAGTACCTAACCCTTCCCTTCCCTCTCTGTCTAATTTAAGAACAGGAGCTTGGACTTTAAAAATATATAGAATACCTATTTCACATGCATATTGTACTTGTATTACATACAATAAACCTAAGAGTACAATTCTGTTAACATTTAACAAGGTTTTTATTGAGAGAAGCTACACAGCCGCTCCTCTTTCTCTCGTGTCCTACCCTCGCTTCAATAAGGGGTTGTATGTACCCACGTGCACAAGTATTACTGTTTGTAGCTCCCTGTTCACATTAGGGTCGACCGACACTTTTACATTAACTTTCGTCCCTTACCATCAGATGGTTGTTTCTATAGAAATACTTAAACTAGCAATTTGGCTGACTTTAAACTGGTATGACAGACACTTTTGACTTGTTTGACATTACATATACCTATTAAGGTATATAGAGTTTTTTTTTATTGACTTCGTTGTATAATTTTGAACTTACAGACTTATACTGCCAAGCGAACCATTTTCAAAGCGAAATAAAGTAAAAAAAGCTCTTAAAGAAGCTCTTAAACATAGAGTAAATGTTTTTCCTATTTTTCTGTCTAAAATTAGGTATAAGAAAGTGAAAATATATAAGTCGACGTAATCCTTTCCATCACGAGCTGGTGGTGCTTCTAAACCAATGTGAACAAACTCCAAGCTGTCGTGAAGAGCTTATTGGCAATCTTGTGTGCCAGTTATAAGGCTTTTGGTGTTTGGCATTGCTTTGTTAGGATTTAGAAAATTGATCTATTGGCACACATGTCTTCACACAAACATGTTCGGGTTTTATTCACTAGTATTATTTCTTTATCTTACAACCTTATTCCACTATGTTACAAAGGCGGACAGCCAAACACTTAGACAGGATAGGTGGTAGTGAAATTAAATTTTAATAATTTAGAAGTAAATCCACCCTCTCGCTCGCACACTCACAATTTTTAAGATTTTTCAACTCTGAGTACTGTAACGGGTACATGTAGGTTACGTAGTTTTATTTGAATTTGAATTTTGTTTTAAATTCGCATGGTTGTAGTCTATTTATCTCTTTATTGCACATTTAATATTCGAATAACATTTTGTTGGTTTATTTATATAATACATACAATATCGATTCCAAGTTCTATGAAATAATAAATCGATAATCGAATAGATTTACACTACCGACCGCTATTGTGAGCTGTCAAAATTATCATCCTATATTAGACAAGGTATAGTTACAATCTGTTGTATAATGCTAATTTTAAAGGCAAACTTTGCTTAAATGTTTTTCTCTAACTGGTTTTTTGTCTTATTTATTGGAAAAGCACCCTTCCTGTAACCGTAATACATACACGTGTCATTATTGTTGTTAAATTTAGCATAATGACGCGAGTTATTTCCATTTAAATTCCAGCCATCTGTGTCCTTTGATGGCGTAATTAATTGTATCCATACATTCTAATGGATTCGGTTTATTACTAATTATCGGGCCTAAACCAATTATTACAAAAATTCATCAGCAAAATCAGAGCGGAGGTTCTGTATTGTGGCTTTGTAATTAACTAATAATGCGAAATAAAAGTTGCATTGTTGACATCTTACAAGTTAACTTTTATTTTGCAATTATATTTACGAGTATAAGAAGTGCGGTGATGCCTCGGTTGTAAGAAAGATTTTCTTAAAATCCTAATAAGGTGGGTTCAAAACCCGGCATGAACCAATGAGAAAAACTTTTCTTACTTATATTAATATTACGTACATAGATTTCCAGCAAAATCTTTGCACCACTTACTGAAAGATTTGGGCCTAAGCAGGTCTGCAGGAGATACATTTATGGAAAGAGCTTCCACGACGGCATTAACGAAATCGTACAGTATTTGGTTGGGTAGGGCGAGGAGTAGAGTGGTGGGATGTCATGTCGTGGAGTTCTAGAACTTTTTATGTTTTAGGTGCTGTGATATTATGACATTTATTCGAAAGAACAAAATTAAAATTAAATACTAAACAAATAAATGATTAAAAACTATTTAATAGGAATAAAAATAAATGATCTAAACCTAATGAAATTTTTTAACTACATGTAAATAAATAATGTCTTCTAAAGACGCCCCATCAGAGACAGAGTGAAGATATATATAGTCACCCAGTGACTTTGTATGATCTTACGACTAATATGTGATTCTATTGATAGTAGCAAACAACATTCTATAAAAACTGTCGGAAATGTCATTTTAACAAGTTAACTTAAGATCGAAACAGGAAGGTACACATCTTAATATTACGAGAAACAGCTTAATCAAATATTGCTATCCGGTATACGTTTTCAATATTTTCCTTAATACAATTAAAATCATAACGAAGGAAAACTCTCATTGGTTTCCAAAATATTTCCTTTTCCTTATTTACTTTTGTGCTTGAGGACCTTTGTGTTGTCTTTTGTTTCTGCCATTTTTCGACACAATCGGAAATCGGAATAAAGACCCTTTCAAATGTTGCATGATTTGGCGAATTTGTTATTGCAAATGGTGGCTCAAGATTGTTGTATACGCAAAGATTAGAACAATATTACAGTTTAGTCATGTAAAATTTTATCGACTCAAAGATATCTAAAAAGGAAATAAATAAATAAACTCGAGCATTTGATCTCACTTAAAATCGTTGAAGACAGATGGTCTCAAAATCTCGAAAAAAAAAAACACTTAACATCTAAAATTTTATTCAATTATGATGATAATAAAGTCATTTTCTTATCTTTCTATAAAAACGAGGTATGATTTCGTTGTGACAATAAATTATGTAATCACTAGATTTTACCTAGTTAAGTTTCCAACAGTAAACCAAGTAACGCATTGTTATGATATAGTCCTTAATGGAAAAACGACGACATCAAATAGTACCGTGTTTAAAGAACAATCGAAAAAATCTGGGTCAAAAAGGAAGCCCTGATTGAATGTTTATACTGTATAACAATTATTGACTCTTGGCGATTTTGTTATGAAACATTCTACAATTATATCACGATAAAAGACGATTGGATATTATCCAAAATACTTGTTAATGTACACAGTGGAAATTGGTAGGAAAGGTATGCCAACAAAATCTTTGCATCACTTACTAAAAGAATTGGACCTAAGGAGGTCTGCCTTCAATTCATTTATGAACGAACAAACGAGCTTTCAAGACGGAATGATGCATTATTTGGTTGGGTAAGAGCAGAATGGTGGATGGATCGACTTGTTGCGCAATAAAATACGAGGAGGTCTCCTTAGTGAACCAGTCTATAGTCGGTCGCGAGTCCGGTACACCATTCTTCTCCTCTTTCCCATACACGATGGACCCGGTACTTGCATGGCAATTCCATGGAATGTTTGTAAATGTGTCTTCTTCTAACACATTCACAGTAATAATAATAATAATAAATTCTTTATTGCACACAAAATATACAAAATAAAAATATGTACACAGGCGAGCATAATACCGTGAAGGTATTCTCTACCAGCTAACCTTGGGGAGAGTGATAGATTTATATGATGGGTGTCTGAGATTTTTTAAGTAAATGTAAATATATTAGAATTAAATAATTAAGTACATAAAAATATAAATACTTTATTTAATACATATTACATAAATTCGACATACACAAATACTTATATACCTAAATACAATCTATATAATGCTTATATAAATAAATATAATAAATACTAATATTTCAAGATATCAAGATTAGAATTCATTTTGTTTTTTAAGGAAGTGTAAAAATAATAGTTTTTTAAATATATTTAAAGACGAAGCCTGTCTGATAAATAGAGGTAGTCTGTTCCATTGACGAGCTGCAGACATGGTAAGAGAATCTGAATATATGCTGGAAGAATGAAGAGGTATAGAAAGTTGGTTGTTGTGCGAAAAACGAAGAGAACAGTTTAGAAATAAAAATGTAGATATTTGTCTCCGCTGAAGTTGTAAATATGAACTAAATCAATTCACTCAGCCAACACAGCTAGGGAATTTCTATACTTTTCAAATTAATTATTTTAAGTGGAGTTTTAAAACAACAAGATACTACTAAGACTTAATAAGATTATTTTATAAAAGAGCGCTTAAAAGCGAAGGATGAAGTCAATAGCTTGTGCCCTTTAAGGCATAGGCCTGAATTAAGTCTAACGGCTTATGTAAGAGCATCTGATACTTATGTAACGCTGTCTGCTGAAAATTTTCATCGGGATTTAGTTGAAAAGGATATTAAATTGCTTCGAATTTCTATAAATAACATTCTAGAGATTTTAATAATGTTTTGGTATTTCTCTCCTATTTATTGAGGGAAATTTTGCTTTACTGACTTTTCTATTTAGATTTCAAATTAATAAACCAACTTCGGTAAATTCTTGAAACATGTTAAGGTCCTATCTTTAGCAGTAAAGGTGTAGGACTCTCATGTTCTAGACGCTGTAACTGAGTGATACAATTAAAGTTGGCTTATTACTTCTATAATCTAGTATTTTGCCCTTTAAGTCTCTTGCTATAACTAAAAAAAATACTCCAAACGTAAATTCATAAATGTTCTTATGAGGCATTTAAAGTACCAAATTCTTTTTTGTTTGTTTTTTTATGCTACCTGATTGGTCTCTACCTACTCTTGTGGGTATATAAACTTGTCAGTTTAATGGGTTGTCATTAAACGGTGACTATTCTGTTTTGTTATAGATTAGCGGCTTATCTGTTTATCGGCCGTTACTTATGTGTACTCCTGATAGCTGCCCATTCATATTATTATTAATTTTCTCACTTCAATTGTTTTGTTATGGCTTCTCTTAATGCATCCATTCTACTACGTGTGTCTAGCCGTGTTCATTTCTTTTGGTGCTATCAGTGTAAAGTATCATTACGACTGTTTCCCTTTCGGGGTTGTCAGAAACCATGCTTATAAATTAGCAGATTCACATTTAGCCAACTTTACTATAGGCCAATCATGACAAGTGGCAAGCTCGTCGATTACTTCAGTGTACCAAATTCAAGAAGTAAAGTAAATTAAAAATCGTTTAATGAAGCAAAAGTAAATTGAGTTACAAAATTTGGTACAGGAAAAAAATAATCAAAACAAGTAAGCAAGAAAGAGTTACAGAACTCTGCTCCCCAAACCATTATGTTGTATCTTGGGGAGCAGTCTCCGCTACAATTTTAGTTGATACTCGTACTAAAACATTCAGCGCTATTAGCAGTTCGAGAAATCCTAAATCCACGGACTTTAACCGCTAGACCACGGAGGCAGTGCTATTAGTGGTTGCCTATTTTTTATTTATTTATAGTGTTGTAGTATGTAAATTATTATTATGTGTGTTTAAGTATTTATTTTTATTTGTAATGCACTTGCGATCTTCTACCACACTCCAAAAGGTTAGCTAGTATAAAATGCCGAGAGGTATTAAGTTCGCCCTTGTACATAATTGTTAAGTTATTTAGTACAATTAATAATTTATAAATAATTAAATATATATTTTTTATTTTAAAACTTTATTCCACTAAGTATAAAGAGTGACTTAATGTCCGTTGAAATTCTCTGACACCCAAACCTTAGTAACAAATTTGAACAAATATGGGTGGAATAAAAATAAAAGTAACAATAATATGCAATTATAGTATAATTTAACAAATATTATATACCTACTTATATGCCTTTCTATATGTATTATAATATCATCATACTAAATACTAAAATGTACACAATAATATACTTACATAAATATAACCTACTAACGTGGTTTAGAGCTATTCATAATGTGTGAATATATCAGTTTTTTAAATGACAATCTGTTAGTTTGTAGCGCCTACAAAGAAATCGGAGACAAATCCAGAATGTTGTGACGAAAAAGAAGAGAGTTGTAAGAGGAACGTAAAGATTTATCGTGGAAAGAAGAGAGATAGGTAAAATTTGATAAAATTATTAGGCAGTGGTGGCTCAGTTGTAAGAACGCGTTCCTTAACTCCTACAAAGGTCGGTTCAAAGCCACCCGGCATGTACCAATGAGAAATACACTTTTCTTACAAACTCATAGATTTACAATACCACAGTTCCCGTGCCTCGGAGAGCACGTTAAGCCGTCGGTCCCGGTTTCACTAATACCAACTTGTGGAATTGTTAATAAATTGTCATAAAAAATGACATCATATCCTCGCCAAGCCGTCTGGCCAGCGTGGCGAGTGTAGGCCAAATTCTCCAAATATATGTTCCGGAAGGCCCATCTCCTGCAGTGGAGGTCTAGGACGGCTGTAATGATGATGATAATGATGAGGTAAAATTGAAGTTAGTAGAACAATTTATATTTTCTTCAACTGTTTTTTTTTTCAAACAGAAGATATCCTTCTCCAGTTCTTTTCGGCGGGCTTTTTTTTTGTACCATCTGACATTTTAATATCCTTGTAGATTCATAATTAATGCTACACTTTAATTAAAGAAAGCAATTATAACGCGAAGGTCAGTTTACAAACTTCTCACTAGTTTCCTTTGTCTATTGTTAAAGTCTCACTACTCACTCAGCTTTTACGAAGTTTTTAAAAAGAAAAAAAATAATCCTTTGAATTCACACTTGAATCCAATTCAATTAATTTTTTTGCAAGTATGCATAGACGTCACACGGACACGTCAAATTTTTACAATTTATTTATTTATTTATATATTTATCGCCATAGGATCCTATCGGAACACTCGGTTAAGTCAATTTTTCTTAATAACAACGCTAAACAAAATACCTGGCCAGATATGGTGATACAGTATGGCAAGGAACAGCCCCTATTTCCATTATTAAGCCCCAATTTCCATTATTGATATAATACAATATCATTTTATAGTTCATTCTGGTATATCTGGAGCAGTACATAAAATATTATTGAAAAATAATAATCTTTGTTGTGAATAAACGAAATAAAAGCAATACAAACTGAATTTATAAAAATAAAGTATCATCACGACCGTATTCCTTGCGGGGTGGTCAGAAACCACGCTTATAAATAAGCGGATTCACATTTAGCCAACCTTACTATGGGCCGAAAGTGGCAAGCTCGTCGATGTCTCTAGCGTACCAAACTCAAGAAATATTACAAATAAAATTGAATATTAATCTTATTTATTTATTTAAATTAATAAATATTATTGTGTCCCAACCAGGAATCGAACCTGGTACCTCCGAGTCTAAATCCACGGACTTAACAGTTCTTACTGCATTAAACTAATTCTTAAAATAACTAACTTCTAAACTTAAAATACCTTCTAAACTGAATAAAATAATATTAAATCGAAATTGTATGAGCTAAAATTTAAAGCGTTAAAATATTATGAATGTTTATACTAATAACAGTTTCCATTACCTATATTTAATGGAATAAATAAATATTATACGTCAAATTATTACCTAAAATATATAAATGGCTAAAATATTAGAAATAACACCTACCAAAATAATGAGTGCATCCGAAATACGTCGAGTCACAGCACTGAATTCACTTTCACTTCAATTTGGCACTTGTCGAAGTTTCCCTCGAGCGACTGGCACAGGGGATGGGGTGAGGGAGGCGTGTGCCGCGGTCGACAGGCGGAGGTTGACTGCCGCGTGCCTCTCGCGATATGAACCGAGTTATGCAGGATATGAACCAACTAGCCAACTTAAAAATCTAGCACCTGACATTGTGAAAAATCTGACCCTGTATACTTGACTTGTATATATTTGTGTCTATAATTAATTAACCACAGCCTCTAGAACACAAAAGTTTCATTGTTGGAGATGGCCTTCCAGAAATTTCTGGAAAATTTAGACTACACTTGCCACGCTGGCCTGACGGTTTGGCGAGGGTCTAATGTAAATTGTAAACGATTCCAAATGTTGGTATTAGTGGAACTGGGACCGACGGCTTAAAATGCTCTCCGAGGCACGGGAATTGGTGGTATTGTAAATCTATGACAAGTGTACGTAAGAAAAGTGTATTTCTTATATTATGCTGTACCTTTTTAGGATTTTAACGAAAGTGTTCTTACCACCGAACCACCAACGCATTATAATTAATTCATTCGCCAATAAACTTTTTAAGAAAATACATAATTAAGCTTAGCTGAAGTTTAAACCAACCAACTCCTGGTTTCTGAATAAATAAAATAAAATAACGATCGTTAAACTTTAAGTTTATCACGTTTCATAATTTAAAGGTTAGTTGTCAGAGAATGACTAATTAATTTAAAATATAAATTAAACTCGCCTATGTACCTATTTTAAAATTTTTGTGCAATAAAGAATTTAAAACAAATAAAATACTATATATTTATATACATACATGAATACTTCTTACACTTGACATAACTACTATTAAACAGAGCTAATCGATTATTATATTCCAAATTATTTTTTACCCATTTTTCTATGACTGTTAAGCATAATACTGTCCAGTTGAAAACTCATGGTCTCATCTTAGGCACATTGATCGGTGACAAAGGTCATGGTTAAACCTTTTTTGATTCTATTTGGACTTTGTTTTGATGATTTAAAAATAAACTTTTTTGGACACTTATGACTAATTGATTTTTTTCCCAGGTTTGACCTTGAAATGTGCTGACCAGAAAACTTAAAATTATTTAACTACAAGTCAAATATGCAGGTACTTCAAATCCTGTCGAAATGTGACACTATTTTAAGTATCTTATTTTGACACTTTCAAGAGCTTACCGCATAATAACCTTAAAATTATCCTTCTTAATAATAATAATAATAAAATTATGTACATACGCGAGCATAATACCATGAAGGTATTTACTACCAGTTAGCCTTTAGGAGAGTGATAGAATAATATGATGGGTGCAGAATTAAGTGAATACATAAAAATTAAAACACTTTATTTTAAATGTGGTCGTCACTTGAGTGTCAGTGGCACGCTTAACAAACCACTAGGGGGTGATCCATAGATGCTTTGACCTAGTCAATACACATAAACCTTCTTGTTTTAAAGAGTGTTGCATTTGACCAAGGCCGTAAAAATTGTAGCCAGGGATGTGCAAGCCGAGGGGTACTCGCCCGAGGAAACCAATTATATTATTTTCTCATCCTTATTTTATATTATTTTTTTATACTAGCACGACCTTACGCCCACCTGATGGTAAGTGGCGCGCGGAGTTCATGAATGTTAACAACTGGAATCACACTCATGACTGACATCAGTCCCCAACTCTATGCCGGCTTGACTGGGCATGACGGCAATTCGAACCTGATCCCCAAGTTTGTCTATACACTTTACTGAGTTGGTAAATCCTTCCCCGCCCCGGCAGACGAGGCAAATTACCAACATCAATCTACCTAACACCTATTAATGCTCAGTGCAGCTCTGGTGAAAAACACTACAAACAAACAAAAAAGCTAGAAAAACGTACAGAGATAACGCCGGCGAGAATGTGTATATGACTTGTGAGAGGCAGTCCACTGTACTACCGCATAATAGAATCTAAAAAGATTCCGCGGAGCATCCCAGCATTGCTCATCATCATAAATACCGTTTAAAGCTTACGCCACTAACACTCAGCTCCCTCGCTATCTCTGCTGGAACAAATTCTTCATAGTTACACCATATAAAACACAAAACGGTTGCACTGATGTTATACGAGTATTCATTGATTTCTTTGATTTCTATCTGCACCGAATAGCAGAATAACTAATAAAATAACGGATATCTCACGACAAAAAAATATGTATGATAATTTTCCAAATCGGATACCCTCGTCACTCTCACGTGCGAAGCTAGCAAATAATAAAAAAAACTATACTTAATATGTTTGTATGTTAAAAACTGCACGACAGACAACTCTTGCGAGGATTTCTGTTAATGAGTTTAATTACACTAGAGAGCATCAACTGGTGAACCTTTTTGGGAAAGGTCCTACCCACAGATCATGCATCCTAAAGATTACGCATATGTGGCATCTCGTATTTCCCATGCTGCCAGCGTTATGTCGTACAAAATCATAAGCACGACTTTTTACATATTTTGCTATACCTTTTATTATTAGGTGTAAAATTCATCCACAGGATTTTGTGAACGTTTATATTAATAAGTATGTAGTTATACTCGTAGCCTATAGGGTAGCCTCTTGCCAACATTTAATATTTGATCTTTACATGTAGAGTGTAGAGGTACACTCTGAAAAGCACCTTGTTGTATGCCTTGTTCAGTTTTATTTCAAAAGTACGTGTACACTAGCTAATTAAATTTGTATGTTGTTTTCTTTGTTTCATTCGTGTTGGTATTAACTTTTTATAATTTTAAATACAAAGTGACGTTTTGTTTAGTATTAAATTTGCAATAATCAATTTAAAAAAAAACGCTTTAAATGGAATAGTTTAATATTTCTTATTTTTGGTTTTACACACACGTTATCGATGTTTAGTGAAATCCAAAAAAGGTTTATAGCTACTTATATACAAAGAAAAATATCTTACAGACGGCAATCTTGGTTTACATTGTAAAATTATTGTTACGAAACATACTGTCGTCTTGTAGGACTACAGCATGGATAATGACTGGCTAGCCAGCTAAACTACTGGATTGATCTCTAGATTTACGCGATGAGATGCTCAAACAGCCTCTGGAGTTAACCGAAGTATTTATTTTGTTGTGGTGTAACAATGTATTTGTTTTATTTTGTAAATCTTTCAGCTGAGTTTTCCTTGCAGAATCCTTTCACAGTCAGATTAAACATTAACAGGTCATTGGAATCAACTAAATTGCTTTTCTTCTGTTAACAGCTTATTCTTTCACTAGCAAGAGCAGAATCATTCAAAATAATTTAAATAATGACTTGTCATAGGTTTATAGATGAATTAAGATATTTTTTCATGACTTAAAGACAAAGTAATTCAGAATTGAGATTGATAAAATTCATTCAGAAAATGAATTCTGTTGGGTACACAAACACATGCTTTCAATTATCAAATATTGCTATTTTACTTAGAACAAAAATAACTAATCAATCCTGATAACATTCATTTATAATAGTTTTTGATTTTACAGCAACATTTTGATGGCTATCTAGTGAAGAGCGCTTTTATATTTTGATGCAGGATCTATGAGCATTGTTTATCTATGACTTTACTCGTCGAAAGGTCCTTAATTCCAACCAGTATCCAGTTCTAATCATTACAAAGGGACAAACTGACCCTAGAATATTATTTCTACTAATTGGTCTTGGATTTCCTGCATGTAATAGGGGAACCCTTAACCAATGTTGTATATTTTTTGTAAAACCTTACTTTACTTAACTTTATTGTCTCTAGGAATTCTCTAGCAACCAACATTTGTTAAGTAAAGTTGAAAAAAAAAATAGTCTCCATCCAAAAATACTTTTCGGGGCAAATGAGATTTTTATAGAGACTTTAAATATGTCAAAGACTTGCGCTGTGGGTAGCTCGGTTGTAAGAACGCTTATAAAATCCTACAAAGGTCGGTTCAA
The DNA here is from genome assembly GCA_910589645.1 of Tinea semifulvella. Classification (NCBI taxonomy): domain Eukaryota; kingdom Metazoa; phylum Arthropoda; class Insecta; order Lepidoptera; family Tineidae; genus Tinea; species Tinea semifulvella. The sequence continues at coordinate 834,177 of OU342615.1, read as the reverse complement.
AACCCCCGGCATGTACTAATGAGAAATACACTTTTCTTACGTACATTTGTGATTGTGTTGTCGGTCCCGGTTCCACCAATACCAATAAAATAAATAAAATAAAATCGTTAAATAATTGTTATTAAACTTTATCATCAGATCCTCGCCAAAACCGTCTGGTCAACGTGGCGAGTGTAGGCCAAATTCTCCGATATATTATTGTTATTATTAAAATCTTTATTGCACAAAATAAGTGTACAAAGGCGAAGATTAATGCCTACAAGGCATTTCCTAACATCTAACCTTTGGGAGAGTGAGATTAAGGGTAGTGCCGATATCAAGTTTAACAATATCTAATATACAATAACATACTAATAGATACTTACACTATTAAATAGATTACACATATACTAACTAAATAAACGCATATATACATAGATATTATGCCAAATATAAATTTTTAGCCTGATGACGATATTTTTAAAAATAAAGCAGTGATCAAGCGCTTAAAAACGTGGACAGACGGCGCGTGTCTAATAGCGAGTGGTAGCTTGTTCACTGGCGGGCTGCAGACTCAGTATACGAATCTGAATATCTGCTAGAGAAGTGGGATGGGATTTAAAGTTGGTTGTTATGTGAACAAAGATAAGTGAAGAGAGATTGACGAACCAGATATATAATGCGAAAGTTGTGCGTAAAAGATGCCCTGGCAACCAAGACTCACCTACCACGATCAAATAAATAAAAAAATAGCTGAAGGTGCATTAAAAAGCCATCGAAACAAAAAGGCATGTATGAAGAGGGTGATGAGTGTCGAAGAAGCGAAAGAGGTATTTCGAGATCGTGACAATTGGCGCTCAATTGTCTCTGCCTATCCCGCAAGAGATTTGGCGTGAAGATATGTATGTATGTATTTTATGTGAAGAACGAAGTGGAAGGTTGTGAGTATCATACATGTATTCAAAACGAGATTTAAGGTACAGAGATAGAAGTCCTGTATCCAAGAGTGGAGGTCTAAGACGCTGTGTTCTTGGAGCTGGGATGATGATGAATGAACCTAAACTAGTCGTATATTTGTTATCTGTGCCCCCGTGCTGGGGATCGAGACATTTAGCGAGCGTGTCCCCGTAATGAGTGTGACAGGATAAGCTGGCATTGATTACCGGATGATAACCCGCTGCTATCTCAATAATGCGTTTACCTAGCAGCGTGGTTTTATTAAATATCAGCTCATTATACTCTGATACACGGGACCCGACTTGAAATGATTTAGGTATTTTTTTCATTACAGCCCCTAGTACACAGAGTTATAGACTTCCACTGTTAAAGATGGGCAGGGACACGCTGGCCAGAACAGGGGTACTAAAATTAGTTATTTAACTAATTAATTATAAGAAAATAAATAATACAAGAAGACAAGAGAAGACAAATTTCTAAGCATTCCATGGATTCACCGTGCGGGTGCCGGGTCCATCGTGTGTGGGTAGGAGATGAGAAGAATGGTGTCTCGGGCTTGCGAACGACAATAGGCTGGTTTAAGAAAAGGAGGCCTTCTTTTTTTTTTTATTGCGCGATAATACGCTCACCATCCACCATTCTACTTCTCTCCCTACCCAACCAAATACTGTATGATTCGTTAATGCCGTCTTGGAAGCTCGTTCCATAAATGTATTGAAGGCAGACCTGTTTAGGCGCAATTCTTTCAGTAAGTAATGCAAAGATTTTGCTGGAACTGCTCTTGCAACTCCTCTTGCACCAACTTCCACTGCGTAAAGCTGAGTCTTGAACCCGTTCCTGATCATTTCTTCTGTGAGATCATAATATTAGATAATATTAAATAATATAAATATTAACTAAAAAAGTAAAGTATTATCATGACCATTTCCCGTTCGGGGTGGTCAGAAACCGCGCTTATAAATAAGCGGTTTCAAATTTAGCCAACTTTACTATAGGCCAATCATGACAAGTGGCAAGCTCGTCGATGTCTCCGGCGTACCAAACTCGAAAAATATCACGTATAAATTAAATAATAATTAAATGTATTTATTTAATACATTTTTTTTATTGTGTCCCGACCAGAAATCAAACCCGGTACCTCCGAGTCTAAATCCATAGACTTAATCGCTAGACCACGGAAGCAGTTAATAAATATTAACTGATAATAATAAAAATACGCATCAAGGAGGTTTCAAATTACGCCGTGTTAAGCTTAAGTTTGACAGTTCAATTTTTCGATCGTAGTGTCGTGCTGAGGCGACCCTCGTTTGACAGCTGGAAGGAATAATTTAGATATTATATAGAAGCCGTCGAGATAACGTCTAAGAATACGAATGGTAGACCAATCGACGAGTTGATAACTCACGACGTTTCCCGGTTTCACATAATTAATTTCATATAAGCAACCATATGCTATGCCTAAGCTTTCATTAAACTTGCTATGGAGAAAGTTTGAGGCATCTGTGTACGGCTGGCTGCCTGCCACACTTGGGAACCTGGACCCTCGCCAGCCACGAGCCGAACTGCAATCAAAGTCAAGGCCATGACATTATACTTCACTAAACACGTTAAAAAATATGCGTTACGTTTTGGGGTAACACACGAGGGGATGTTTTAGCGAGCTTATTGAAGTATTAATTTATTAATAAATTCTTTATTGCACTTAAAAACTTAACAGTTAAGTACAAGGGCGAACTTAATGCCTTTCGGCATTTTATACTAAACTTTGGGAGTGTGGTAGACGATTGCAATAAAAACAAATACTTAAACATACATAACAATAATTTACATACTAATACACAAAATACCAATAAAAAATAAATAATAATAATAATATATACATTTAACTAAATTTATGTAAGAAATACATAACAAAATAAAGGAAAAAATACGTGTAATTTACACAACATATAAAAAGAGACAGAAATAGATGTCAGGTAGTCGGATTATATTGTTTATTTACGAAATGGGCAATGAGGAGATTTTTAAATATATTTATTGACGGCGCCCGTGACCAGAGGAAGTTTGTTCCACTCACGAGCAGCGGAGACTGTGAAAGAATGTGAATATCTGCTGGAAGTGTGAGGAGGGATCTTGAGTTGATTGTTTTCAGTAGACCGAAGAGGATCTCATTTTTTTCATACAAATTTAATTAATCTCAATGTCTGGCTAAGAATTAGTACTTGGCTGAATTATTTAAGTTAAGACTTAACCATACGTCTATAAGTCGTATCGTAATAAAATAAATATATGTATAAACAACATTCATTAAACTGGTGATGCTTGAGGAGCTGCGGAACCTCGCCAATCACGAGCCGAACTGGAACCAAATTTAAAGCTATGAAATTGTAATCATCTCACTAAACATATTAAAAATGTGCGTCACCACAAGTTTTTTAAATAGATTTTATAGCTCTTTTCTAAAACGCTTTGGTAAAGAATAAAGCTCTAGCAATGGTCCAGCCAAATGACTGACCTATTAACATCACCGTGAATCACGCTAATTCGACCATGTTTTTTCGCTTAGGCATTGTCTGAGTACTGCGTCATTTCAGACACAAATCGCTGTAGCTTCACTAAGACGTGGCCTACCTGAGCGTGTTCTACAGGCTATACTACTGTACATGTAGAGCTCCATAAACTTATCCTTCTTCTGTATTCCGCAACCCAATGACATACACAAGCCAAAGTATGCACCCTTATACCGTAGCCACTATCTCTACGCGTACATAGGAGATTCTTACATCTATCGCACACTTAAGATGTGAAATGCTCTCCCAGCCCCTGGCACTTTAAGCTACGTGTGAAAAAACACCTCTATAGGCCTGCATAATGGTCGAAACAAATGTAAGTCGCTGGCGTCAGTTGCTTCCATTCTTAAACCTCGCGTACCAATTACTATCAGGCGGGAGCGTTGGCGCATGTCATGGTCAGTATAAAAAAACTTTATTCGCAAAGCCATTTTAAAAGTTATTTTATTTATTTATTTTTATATTTGGGTAACTTAGAGCTATGATACATTTATATGTTAATGTTCAAATTACAATAAAGCCAATTAACAGTTTCCACATTTAGGATTAAAAACTTCTGCGCACTGCAGAAACTATAAATTATCAAGTTATACAGAAAAATAAAAAGTGCAACTTTAACATGATGAAATAAAATAAAAAACAAAAATGTTTACAAGTATACATTGTAACACCCTGTGTTAAAATGTATTGTTTTTGTTACAGGTATGTTCGCTGTCTTTTTTCGTTGTGGGTAGCTGATAAATATTTCAAGTATGTAATTTAAATATTCATACTATGTACAGGTCATTCGTCAATTAACGATAGTTTAAATTTTATGGGTTTTTTAACGAATTATTTGTCTAATAATTTTATTTTATTGTGTACTTGCTCCATACTAGGTTTTATCGTTGGTTTTATCTAGGTTGTGTCGTTGTACGTTTTTTGAAATAACAAAACTTAACCGTTATTCGTTTTCAAACAACGTTATAAAAACTATTCACGTTTAACGTTTTATTTGATTATCTAACTTTTGCATACCTCACAAAGGGATGATTATACGTTAACGTCACTTCCGTGCTAATTTCTCACTCGCACTCTGGCGAATGTGCAATGCAGTTCTTCCCCAAATCCTTCGTACGCAACAAAATTCTTCGCAGCCTTTCCGTTGCGAGATCGCTATCAATTACTACGAAGCTATTTCAAGTAGAGTGTTATGTAAAGTAGAAAGATTTATGTTGCTAGAAAACATAGTTAAAATCTTAGTAGATAGTTTAACAACTATGTATGTTACATAGCGTCCATCTCTAAAGTTTATATTAGTAAAACCGGGACCGATAGCTAAACCTGTTCTACTTTCGAAAGTGGTGGTATTGTAAATCTATGATAAATGTATGTAAGAAAAGTGAAGGACAGTCTTGTCATTATTAATTCCATGAACAATGCCAAATACCGCTGCGTTTCCAATTAATTCCGTCAAAAGAATTCCTTTTGAGTATTTTTCGTGTGACCGCGAATAGTAAGGCATTTTGTTCTATGTCGGAAGTTGGTATAGCAACCGGAAGAGCGATGGTGGCGCCGACCTCAACAAAATCACTACCATGGGTCGTGTTTATCGGACATTTAAAAGGCTGGAACATTGATATATAACCGCTCTTTTTCTCAAAATATGAATTATTATTAAAAACTCTTTATTTCTCAAAAAACTTAAAAGTAATGTGGCGAACTTATTATAACAGCAAATCGTAAAATGACGTGAAATCGTATAAATAGTGTTTTGTAATTATTTCATACATAAATCTTAATCAATTAACTATTTAAATAATACTTTAAGTTGGGGTAAAAAAGATATAATAATTAAATAAAAAAAAAACAATTAATTGTTATGATTATTCAATTGTATTTTCTTGAGGCACGCTGCAAAAAAGTTGGGGCCTGGTTTTGGGCAATCTGTTTTACATAAGACCCTCGCCAATCCGTCTGGCCAGCGTGATGATTTTAGGCCAAATTGTCCAGAAATTAGAGATCTAGGATATAGTGTTCCAGGGGCTGTGATGAGGATGATGAACCTTCAGTAGGTATACGAGTAATAATCGCTACTCGAATCAAACTCCACAATTTTTTCGTATATTTTATTTGTAATTTGTAGTTAGCTTGTTGCTTGTCCCTATCCTTGTTTTAGCTGTAAGTTACCCAAATAAAAACATTATACATGGTACAGACCCTTAATACTCGTCTGGCACGCAGCCAAAACTACCCGCAATGTCAATGGCAAACCCCCATTGCGTATAAATTGGGTTTAGTCTAAAAATATACCAGAATATATACCTAAATTAAGCTCGTGTGGGCTAATTTTGGCTCACACTGTAGTAACGTCGATTACGTATCTTACTATCAAATAGCTATCTAACATTTACATCTAAGTAATCTATTACATATGTAGGTCATCAAAATGAAAAAAATATTTACTGTGAGATGCACTTAAGAGAAATACACTTTTCTTACGTACTTGTACAATTATCATAGATTTACTTGAAAGTTATTCTAATTTAACTTCCCGTTCCGTGGAAATTAAATATTCCAAAAGACCACAACATGAAGTCGAACAAATATTATGATCTCACAGAAGAAATGATAAGGAAACAAACGAGAGGAGTTCTTGAGAGGAGAACTTGGCCTAAGCAGCCGTCAATACATTTATTGTTATCAGAGCTTCCAAGACGGCATTAACGGAATTATACAGTATTTGGTTGGGTAGGGAAAGGAGTAGAATGGTGGATGGTGAGCGTCTTGTTGCGCAATCAAATAAAAAAGGAAGCCTCCTTTGTAAACCTGGCTATTGTCGGTCGTAATCCCGAGTCACTTCTTCTTTTTTACCCACACACGATGGACCCGGCATCCACACGGTGAATACGTGGAATGCTTAGAAGTTTGTCTTCTATCACGGTTCCCTTCGGAGAGCACGTTAAGTGATTTGTGGAATCGTTAATAAATTGACATTAACCCTCGCCAACCCGTCTGGCAAGCAAGCGTGGCAAGTGTATGCTGCCAGTCAAATTGTAATAATAATAATAATAAATTGTTTATTATCAGGCAACAGATGGCCCATAGATAAATACATTACAACTAAAATACATATAAAAATATCATTAACTTAAAATAATAAAATTAATTAATCTAAAGCTTCCGTATCTTCATCTTCTTGTGGTCATAGAAGTACCCATCAGGTACTGTATCCACCTTTTGAGGAGTACTAGAAGCTTCAGTGGACGGTGCCGGCGTCCCTGCTGGGGGTGGTGCAGAGGGAGTAGGTTCTGCACTGGGCCCAGGAACATCGTTGGTTCTACGTGAAGCAAATCCACGAATGTATTTGCGGTACACAACATCGAGCGGCCAGTATTCCTTCTTCAGGAATATTTTGAGGTGCTCTGACCGCACACGAATCCTAAAAGCCTTGAATCCGGTGTCATTCCAATTACGTTACGTAATTAATGTACGACTATGTTATAGTCCTTGTTACTATGTCTACTCGAAGGTACTTCACATGAAGTAGTTAAAGTAGAGTAGTGGCAAAGTTGAACAAATCCCAAATAAATGCCGAGTAGTTGTCAAGTTTGTTGCTAATACGTGTAAAGTATGGGTCGGGGACGTTCGGAATTCTCCTACACTTTTAATGTACTTTCGTTGTCGTGGTTTCTGCTCCCAACACGGGGATTACAGGCATTTTTTTTATTGTGCAGGTAACTTTTACACCTACTTTATACGTTTTCTTTTGTCCCTAAAGTAGACAGTTTAATGAATCATGTAGGTTCGTTTTGTATAATTATATACTGATACCTACCTTCGTAGTCTAGCGGTTAAGTGAATGTAGACACGGGGGAACCGGGACACAATAATTGGACGTAGTTACGCAAACAGGATCGTGGATATTAGGTAAATGAAGTTGTAGCTTTGATTAGTCCAACATTTAATACATTTAGAAGATGTCAAAAACGGTATTTTAATGATGATTGGCATTTATAATTCAATTTCTGAAAAATTGCGGTTTGGATCCTTTTTGTGCGATTTATTTGTAATATACATATATACACTAGAGACTTAAACTTTCGCGCACATTCATAATAGATTTTTATAATTTTAACGGGTCTTTACGCGATTTACCTTAGAGATTTACCTTATTTCATATATTGACCAAACTAAGCGCACAATAGCCGAGAGGGTCAAGGAACATATAGCAGCTGTAAAAAACTGCCAATTAAACAAGTTAGCAATAGCAGAACACCTAATGGATAGTGGCACAAACCATTGGATTGAGCTGCATGACCCAAAGATACTTTCCACCGATCGTCACTATTACCCTAGAATAGTACGAGACTACACCGCATTGCATCAGTCGACCCGTGACCACGGCCAATGCAATTTGGCTGAAACGTCGGGAGAAATATGTCTCTAAGGTAAATCGCGTAAAGACCCGTTAAAATTATAAAAATCTACACGAGAGACAACGACGAGCTTGCCATAGGGCCTATAGTAAAGTTGGCTAAATCGAACCGTTAGTACAATAACGTATATACGAGGGGCGTTCAAAATATTCTCGGTATTGATACGTTACAACCTCTTTTATATATATATTTGTTACTGGCCGCTAAGATTCATCCATTGACATTAAAAAAAAGTAAAATTGGAACCGAGATGTTCTTTTGTTTTTCTGCAATTGCCGAACAAACATGAACACCATGAGCGAATTAACAATTTTAACGAAATTAGAGCACCGATCCGTCATAAAATTCTTGACAAAACAGGGTAAAAATCAAAAAACCATAAAAGAGGAAATGGATTGTGTTTACCGTGAGTCTGCTCCTTCTTTATCTACTATTCAAAAATGGTCAAGCGAATTTAAGCGTGGAAGGGAGAGTATTGAAGATGACCCTAGACCTGGCCGGCCTGTAGTGGCTACCTCACAAGAAAATATTGATAAAGTGGAAAAACTTATATTGGAAGACGGCCGAGTGAAGGTAAAATCTATAGCTCAAGTAACCAATCTCTCTATTGGTACCGTACATGACATTATACATGACCATCTTAATATGTCAAAAGTAAGTGCAAGATGGGTTCCGCGAATGCTGACGCTTCTTAAAAAGGATATGCGTGTGGCTTGCTGTTCAGATTTTATCGACCTGTGTGGTGAAAATCCCGATGAGGTGCTGCAAAAAATAGTTACTGGAGATGAAACCTGGGTTCATCATTATGACCCAGAGAGCAAACAGGAGTCCATGCAGTGGCACATTAAGGGTTCAGCTCATCCCAAGAAGTTCAAGGTAATCCCGTCAGCTGGCAAGGTCATGGCCACAATATTTTGGGATTGTGAAGGAGTTTTGCTTATCGATTATAAAGAAAAAGGTGTAAATATCACAGGGCAGTACTACGCTAACGTTATACGTCAATTAAGAGATGCGATCAAAGAAAAGAGGCGAGGAAAGTTAACCAAAGGTGTTCTGCTTCTGCATGACAACGCCCCTGTCCATACTGCTCATATTGCCAAGGCAGCTATTGTTGAATGTGGGTTTGAAACTGTTACTCATCCACCCTATAGTCCGGACTTAGCCCCAAGCGACTTCTTTTTGTTTCCCAATCTTAAAAAGGATCTGCGTGGAAATAAATTTTCTGACGATGAAGCGTTGAAGACGGCCGTGGAGGAGCATTTTTACACCAAAGATAAAAAATATTTTTATGAGGGATTAAAAAAAATAATTGATCGATGTTATAAGTGTATGAACATAGGGGGGGAGTATATTGAAAAATAAAAATATCAAACTTTTCGTACTTGTTTGTTTTTATCCACATACCGAGAATATTTTGAACGCCCCTCGTACTATATACAATACAAGGGCAAAATACGAAAAAAAATTTTTTGGGAAATTGCATTTAAAGATTCTTACATTCCAGTTTATTTAACGAATACTTATCATTTAAGTTGAAAATGTGAAATTCTACAGATTTGTTCTTTGATAACTATATATTATATTATAAATAGCAATAAAAAATATATAAGATATTTTTAGGTAGATTTAGTTTTTTTGACTTGTGCCTTGTAGGAAATGTAAATCGGTGGTTTCTGACGCGCGCCGTGATGATACTTTACTTTTAATATACTCATAATTAAAGGGAAGTAAGGACAAAAGAGTTTTGTTTTCTACACATAAAAGTTGATATTAATCCTTCTGATAGCTTGAGTTGACTTGAACTTGTAGAGAAGCCAAGATCATTGAATTAAAGCATAATAAAAAAGCTTTTATAATCTCGTAGCACATTCGCGAGCTCAAGGGCACATTTTATTTTGACGCAGCAACACTGATCTCCGCAAATTCCTAATCTTTATTACACCTTAATAAAAACCAAATGGAAAGGGCCAGGTAGCAATAATAACTTTATTACATTCCTTCGAAAAACATGGATGTTTCACACCTGGGCTGTCCAACTTTAAAACCTAAAAACCCCGATACTCACGCAATAGATATGATGTCGAATGAGATATTTATCGATAAAAAATATGGCGGATATCGAATGATCGTATATTTTTATTTTCACATTTTATTGTTATTTTCAGTAGAGATGCTTAAATTTGACAAAGAGTCGAGTGATTTGTGAATTGGCACCCTGGTTAGTAAGTAGTGTTGCCCAAAGCAAGACCAAGACCTATACCGGGTTCGATTCCTGGTCGGGACACAAAAAAAATATATTAATGTAAATAAATACTTTTAATTAATATTTAATTTATTTGTGATATTGTGAGTTTGGTACGCTGCGCTGGAGACATCGACGAGCTTGCCACTTGTCATGATTGGCCTATAGTAAAGTTGGCTATATGTGAATCCGCTTATTTATAAGCGTGGTTTCTGACCACCCCGAAAGGGAAATGGTCGTGATGATACTTTACTTTACTTTTTTCTTAAGGAACACAAAACAATTACAGTGACTTCGTATTGGTATTACCACCAAGTTTTTTTTTCTGTTACTGTGTTTTTAAATTAGTGCCCGACTTTACATAGATAGGAGAATTTAATGTGGTAATCCTTTTGAAAGGAATATTTTAGTAGTTTTACCGTGAAGCGGATGAATGTGGCAGTGTAGGATATTTTAACACCTTCTGTATATTACTATGTACTGTAACCTGCCTTTGCAGCTACAAGATTATCCATCGCCTGCGGTTGGATGTAGTTGTTTTAATTGTTACGGAGAGGATTATACGGAACTCCTTTTCTTATTGAAAATGCATAAAACTTTTTTATACTTTATATTTTTGATATTACTAATACAAATGTAGAAAAAGTAAACGCTTTCCTAACGTATTACGCAGTAGACTTTAACTGTAATTATTATTTAATCCTAACATTTTAAAAAATACTCGCTCTGTCGACCTCTCGGTCCCAGCTCCCCGTCTTCTTTTTTTTCCTCTCCTAAACAAAAACCTATCAACTATGTCATTGTCGTATTAATGACAATACTATTATTTATTAAAATGCAAATAAAACTCCGTAACCTACATGTACCCGTTACAGAACCTACATACCCGTTTCTTAGATTGTATACAACTTACAGATCTTATACATTTTTATTGTATGCTCAATTTGTTTATTTTTTATTTTTTCAGTCTTTATTGACCTTAGTTAGGTGCTATAAATCCTGTAGTATTCTGTAGTATCCAATACCTTATGGCTAAATATAGGCAGAAAAACAGAGGATTTATATTAAAAATAGCTTTGAAATTAATAATTCCAGTCCAAGATCATAATTATTATTAACTATTAGCATGTTTCAAATTAACATTTATTCGAAAAAAATATTTATAAAATATTAAATAAAATTAATACTAAGGATAGGGATATAAGTCCCGTTCGCGTGGAATGGTGGCAAGAACGCTGGCTGCATTGCAATACTAATTATTTGGGCGAAGAAAGAGCTTGTTATGTATTAGCATGTTATGTATTAGCATGTTATGTATATTTCAACTTTGTGTGATTTCTCCTCCCAAGGTAAATTTTACGGTGGAAAGACACAGTCTGATAATAATAATGATTGTTGCAGTTGGCATTTAAATTGTAGTAGAATTTATTCGCCTGTGCCCTGGGTGGTGGTGACCCTAGGTGGTGGGGCCGCCATGCATCGGTCTTGGCAAAAGCAGCCTGGTAGTGATTGCATTACGGGGAAAGAGGTCCGCGTATCTATTCCGCCACCTCAATCCCAGGCTTGTAAAGCAGCTCGTTGATAGTGTATTCGTTACTCAGCTGCTCCTGAAGGAGGTGGGGGGACTAAATACGTCGCCTTCAATCTGTTTCTCCGTGGCGGTATCTCCTTTATGTGGTTGGGTAGCAGCGTGCCCGCCATTTGCGTGGCATTTAGATAAACAGAGGGGTATAATATGAAAGTTATAATTAATTATATTTTCATAAACTTGGGGAGTTTGTGGTTGTAACGGTTCTGCGGGATTGTTTTTCGTTTATCTATTCTAGGCCTGTCTAAAATCTTAAAAGTCCTATATAAATCGCTATAAGTTGAAGTTCCTCAAACGAAATATTGAAAATAGCTATTGTTAACGAGAATTTATCACGTTTAAGTGAAGAAATGACACTAGGGAAGGATTTAGCTAATGGCATGAATAATAATAATAATATTTTTTTTATTGCACATAAAAAAATACAAAATAAAATAAAGTACATAGCCGAGCTTAATACCTTGTAGGTTGTAGTCACCCTTCGCTAAGCGGAGTTTTTCCCCAAGCTCACGAGACAACTCGGACCACGGACCCATCGTTTCGACTGCATAAAGTGGTGACTTATTTAATTTTTATTTCATTTCATCATCATTACAGCCCCTAGAACACAGCGTCCTAGACCTCCACTGCTGGAGATGGGCCTTCCAGAACATATATCTGGAGAACTTGGCCTACACTCGCCACGCTGGCCAGACGGCTTGGCGAGGACATGACGTCAATTTTTTATGACAATTTATTAACGATTCCACATGTTGGTATTTGGTTGGTGGTGTTGGAAATCTATGACAAATGTACGTAGAAAAATGTATTTCTCATTGGTACATGCCGTGTGGGTTTCAACCGACCTTCGTAGGATTTAGGGAACGCGTTCTTACAACCGAGCCACCACCACGTTTTTATTTCATTTAATTTAGTTTTTAGTAAAAATTTTGTTTTATATTATTTTATAGTCACTAATTGAGCCGCAGCTACTTATTTGATTCCTAGACCTCCACTGCTGAAGATGGGCCTTCTGGAACATATTTCTGGAGAATTTGACAATCTCTCCTTATTCCATTCTTCCAAGTGTTGTTATTTGGAGATTATTTATATTATGATATAAGGTAAAGAAGTAGTCGTACTATAAGTTGGTTAGTGTTGTTTATGTGATCTCTCTTGTTTCTTTTAATCCAGTCCACTTAGTTCTATCACCGACCATTATTCGTCAAACGAAATTATGTCAAACACCGTACTGAACCATGAGCCTGTGGTGTGAGAATTTTCCATCATTCCCAATGATATTAATTAATGGATTAGATAGACTTGTATGTATAATTGTGTATTGTATATATAGTTTATGTGTGTAGTATATTATAATTAGTTAGGTAACTTAACTTTTCATCCTATTACCTTTGCACTACTCGATCCCCAAGGTTAGCTGGTAAAGAATGTCTACTGGCATTATAGCTCGCCTCTGTACAATTTTAAGTGCATTAAAGAATTTAATAAATAAATAAATAATAGATGTAGTATCACTGTAGTAACACTGTGTGTTCATACGAGTACTATTTCTATCTCATCGTTAACGACATTAGTGATGAAACTGTGGGTATTACTTTGAGTAGTTGCCTGTCGGTTCCTCATTTTGTAGTGAACAATATAGTGTGTTCGCGCCTGATCCAGAATCCAGCTAAATGCAAAGGCCCGGACCAAACGCGAACAAAGGCCGTCAAATGGACTGCATTTGTTTTTTTTTATGAAAGCAAAACAGCTGGTAACAAGCAATCCGGACACAGATGGACGATATCGGAAACAGAATAGAATGGGTCACTTATAAATAAAAGTACGCCACGTACCTTTTCACAGCTTCATGATCACCTACCTACCTTGGCCAGGATATTCGCCAAACTCAATCACTTCACGATTATTAGTTATTTGTTATCACAGCTGTCCGCGGAGAACACAACGGCACGTCTTCCAGAAGAGCGGGATCACGGTAGATAAAGAACACTACTTTCTGCAAGTCCACAAGTGGGTACTTCTCGTTGCGAATTAAATTGATAAACATTCAAGTATTGCAAATTTGAAGTAACGTGGCGCCATCTAGTAGTGGCATACTTGGTTATTGGAAATGGATAGAATTTTGGATTGCTCTTAATTAACCGATTCAACTATATAAGTTAATTATTGGCGTAAACATAGTGCATTGGATCAGAATTGAATGCGCGTGAGTTGGCGTTTGGGCTAGGTTGTCAGACGAGACGAGATCTGATAAATTACATACTTGTATAATTAAATGGCACCTATTAATATTAATATTTAAATTTTGTACTTGGTGCATTATCTATATCGTTGTAAGATCATTGGTTATTCCCTAATATGGTATAATTTTCGTGTGTGTATGTAGTAAAGGTCATGTTTACTTTGTTTCATAGTTTCTCGTCTAATAGCAATTTAACGAGTTTTTATTTTCCTTCCGGAATCGACTCCCTGCGGTACTCCCGACCTAATTGTTATTAGCTTGGTCCGGGTTTACTTAAAATCAGTGTAAGTAACTACATCAATTTCTCGAAACTGGTAAAACAGCACAGTAATATACTCGTAGCTCAGTTAAGAAAACAAAATGTTTTCCAATTTTTATATCCAGTCTGAGTTGATGGGGGAATATTAAAAAAAAAAACATCATCATCATCACGACCGTTCTTTCCGGGGTGGGCAGAAACCACGCTTATAAATGAGCGGATTCACACTTTACTATAGACCAACCATGACAAGTGGCAAGCTCTTCGATGTCTAGCGTACCAAACCCGAGAAATATTACAAATAAATTAAATATTAATTTATTTTATTTATTTCAATTAATAAATATAATTGTGTCCCGTCCAGGAATCGAACCCGGTCTAAATCCATGGACTTAATTGCTATACTACGGAGACAGTTAATATATATATATATTTTTCCTTTTTGCGAAATATTTCCTCTTCAGTGCATTTCTCGCCACATATGCCATCAGAGCGGTAGTGACTCGGTTGTAAGAAATTATTAAAATCCTAAAAAGGTGGGTCGAACCCTCCCTTCCCCCGTAAACAATGAGTAATACACTTTTCTTACGTACATTTGTTATTGAATTACAGCACCACCGTTCCGTGACTCGGAGAGCACGTTTAGCCATCGATCCCGGTTACACTAATATCAATTTGCAGAATCATTAATAAATTATCATTAAAATTGACATCAGATCCTCGCTAGTGTGGCGAGTTTAGGTCAAATTCTCCAGATATATGTTCTTAAAGACCCATCTACAAAAAAAAATCTAGAGGTGGAATTCTTTTAAAAGTCTTGTTAATAACATTATACTGCGTGGAATGTATTAAAGAGCAAATATTTTTAAATTATAATTTAGAATAAAAATAAGGAACTACGTATTTTTTATTTTAATCATTCAGTAATAAAACCTTAAGTTACGGTGCAGAGAAGTTATCCTAAAAATATCGAAAATCAAAATCAATCATTTATTTATTAACTTTTGGTACATTTATTTAGGTTCTAACAGGTGGTTGTGAGCTACAAAAGTCGACCATCTCTTAGTATATAAATATTACAATTTTTTGAAGTTAATTATTATTATTATTCTTAGATCGCCACTCATACAGAGCCTAATCAAGATCAACAAATCAGGGGTCAAAGATCGCGCGAATGTAATTCTTTCTCGCTCTATTTTGTCTCTCGGCTGTGGGCAAGATCAATTAATAATAACACTCTCCAGCCTATAGGTATTTATCACGATGGATATTGTGATTTTCAAAAGCGGCCTTATTCACCATGCAGTAGTGTTTTGTTTTCAGATAATGATTTTTATCTTTAAAAAGAAGGCTTATGTTTTATTTCAAATAAAGGTTCTAACAATGACACCTGAAACCTAAAAAAAATATTTGCTCTTTTGAAATTACACGGGGTATAAAAGTGCTGCCTCCGTGGTCTAGCGGTTAAGTCCGTGGATTTAGAGTCGGAGGTACCGGGTTCGATTCCTAGTCAAGACACAAAAATATTTATCAATGTAAATAAATACATTTAATTTATTTGTGATATTCCTCGAGATTGGTACGCTGGAGCTTGCCACTTGTCATGATTCGCTTATAGTAAAGTTGACTAAATGTGAATCCGCTTACTTATAAGCGTGGTTTCTGACCACCCTGAAAGGGAAACGGTCGTGATGATACTTTACTTTTTTATAATAGTCCTGTAAATTTCAGCGTGATCGGTTTTAAACTTAAAGAATAATTAGCAATAATTTTTTTTTTCTTAATTTTAAATTGCGCGACGAATTTGTCACAATCAAATCAATCTAGAAAATTCAAACAGTTTTCAAATTGAAATATATTTATTGCAGGTTTTTTACAACAAGGTCTTATTGGCATTGAGTTTTAAAAAACCGGCTTCGGGATGCAAATATTTTCGATGAATAGCTTGTTATTTTAACCAAGATACTAATAACTCCTAATTTAAAATGAAAAAACATATTTCTGAGACGATATGGTCTACAATTTTAGTTCTAAATGGGAAATAATTTTGAATAATTACGAACGAAATTTATAAAATAATATTCTCAATATTGTTTTATCAAAATATCATACGTATCACAATAATTATGATTTTAATTGATTGATCATGCCTCGGCTCTATGTCCAATTATTTTTGTGTGTTTGGCTTTTAGCAGTTTGTCAATTTTGAATGCGATTGCGTGTTTATTCCGCCTTTGATAAACGAGTATCGATTTCAGCCCAATGAGTTTCATATCGCTTCTGGCTAACTTGTGTTTTTGACACTTTTAAATGTCAGATGCTATTTGTATCTTTAACAAAGTTTATTTGTTTTCTGTTTCGATTATCGCAATATGAAACTATGAAGTATAAATATTAAGGTGCTTGTCTTCTTCGTGTTATTTTTTTTCTCAGTGCAAGGTTCTTCGGATCACTTTGTCACGGCTGCATCACGTTTAACTGCGAATATAGGGAGGACGTGTATTCCGGATTTGATCAAGCCAAAGTGTTGAGTTTCAGCTATGTGGACTCTAGACTTCAATCTTGCCCGTAATCACTCCTTCTTAGTCGGTATCAGAGGATGGGGATCGTAACTGCGTCGCAGTAGCATCTCATATATCAGCAGGTTCTAGTCCTCGGCGTAGTGGATGGCCTGGTTCACAGGGATGTTCAGTTAGTCAGTCACCTGACTGCACCATCGCTTGGGTTTTTTTTATTGGCTACCTTGCCCGTAAATAGAAGTTTTTAGAGCTTATACTCACCTCTTGTACTGCGGCCAAAGTATTGCAGAATTCGGGCAAAGCAAACGGTAGAGAGTTTCTGCTCCCCGGTAAACTTAAGCACTTCGAGCACAGAAATGTTAGTATGTCGTGCGGTCCAAGAGATTCTGAAACAAGGCCACATTTTAAAAGCATCAATTCTCGCTCTAGCTTATATTTATTTATTTATAGGCATCAAGTGCGCGTTTATCTAAGATCTATTTAATTTTTAATTGACATATTGCACCTACCTCATATAAATGTTCTCGTTGTCCCGAAGGTCTGACAGGCAGAGAATGTCAAGCGACATCATGACATGCCTTTGTATATTTTGTGCAGTAAAGTTTCAAATAATTTTTTTCGACCATGATCACATGACTTTGCAAATTGTTAGCTCTTTTTTAGGAATATAGTCTTGGCATGGCAGAGGAGTTTTCCAAACGACCTCTGAGAGCGCCCTCTGTTGTGCAAGAAACAAAGCATCGTGTTAAAATCGCTCCATTGTCTGAAATATGGAATCTATCGCAAGTGCACCTTTCTCAACGTTCATATCAATCATCGGCCGCTCACAACAAAGAATCCACACATTTCTCCACAAGCACAAGTAATGCGGAGTGATCAGATGTAATCGCCCGATATGGTGATGGAGGCTATTTGTAATAATTTGAGCTAAACTTCAAACTATTCTTGTAGCAACCAATGTCGATTCGATTTACATATTTCAATTCCATGCTTGTTGGTGCCAGATCCATCGTGTGTGAAAAGAGAGATGAGAAGAATGGTCTCTCGGACTTGCGAACGACCTAGGCTGGTTTACCTTCCATTCTACTTCCCTCCCTTCCCAACCTAATACTGTATGATTCCGTTAATGCCGTCCTCGAAGCTCGTTTCATAAATGTATTGACTGCAGATTGCTAAGGCCCAATTTAAGTGGTGCAAAGGGTCTTTTGGAATATTTGATTCCCACGGAACGGTAAGTTCAATAAGGATAACTTTTTTCAAGTTCCGAGAAAACCTAAGATGTCTGGCCTATAGGCTGATACAGCTTTTGTGCAGGTTCACGGGCGGTATCTAAGTCCTATTGCTTTGGGAGGCAACCAACTAAAGGCGCAACGGCGCATTATGACGGCAGAACTGGACGACACCCTTCACAAAATCTATTTGTGGGATGGCCAAAATATGTCCAGTTCAACAAGACCCAGGCATGGGCGCTGGCGGCCAAGAAGTCCCCCTTCTCTCCTCCCTTCTAGCCTCTGTGCTTCCACTTTTCTATAACCTGGAGGAGACCTTCAAGCGAAGTGTAAAAAAGCATCTAGTCAAGCCGGCATAGTGTTAGGGACTGATGTCAGTTATGAATGTCGGATTTGAGTTGCTAACATTCATGGACCTTGCTCGCCACTTACCATCAGGTGCCTACCGCAAAGTCACATGTCGTGCAAGTTAAAAAAAAGAACTATATTGATGTTCAAGTGTATCCTTGAGAATTTTTCTGTCTGATGGGGGGGCCAACGATCGAGGTAGCTTTTAAGTTTTTTTAGTTTGCCCTACCTTTACAAATGTGTTAAAAAGTGTTGAAGCTTGCACCCCTCCAGCCGATCGTTCTCTACTACACATAAGGCTTTATCTTAAACCTCATTTGTTTCAAGATCGTATAAGAATATGACCTCTGCACAGAGGTCACAGTTGAACAAACCCCCGCCGGTATCAGATCCTAACATAAATAATAAGGCTTTAAAAACACTTATACTTGTTCTTTTAGCATTATATATTTCTTTTTTTTAATAACTGCGCTCAACGCTTGATATACGAGTTTCATAAAATTTTACGTTCGATAAATTCGTTAATAGTTGTGCTATTTGCATTAAAAACGGCGCGGTTTCATGTATAACTAATATTTAAAATGTGATAAAATCTTTGACTGTTTGTATGCATGTGTGTTTGTTTTTCTTTCACGCCTATAGAACTGTATGGATTTATATGAAATCTTAATACAAAGTCGAGTTTGTTAGAACACTTATAACTCGAGAACGGCTGGACCGATTTTCATGGTTTTTGATTTGTTGAATTTGTCTCCGTCCCGAATAGTAGAATAACTATACGAAAAAATAAAATAAAAGAAAAAACATTTTCCCATTCAAAATGTTCGTGGGTTTCGTACCTGCCAAACAATGTTTGTTGTCAAATATTTATGCGTTGCGTTCAGTTATATCAAGCTCCTTAAATATAGAACAAATGACAAATAACCAAATGATTAACTAACCTTAATTTAAAAAAAAAATACTGTCAAATCAATTGGTCTCATTTTTACGTCGCGAAATTGTGATTTGTTTAGAAAATTGTTTTGTGTGAGTATTATTATTAAATCGATTGATATAGTTGATTTTTGTAAGTTTATACGTATTTTTTTAAATGTATTTTTTTGGTGTTACTATCTTAATAAAGTACTGAACATAATATATTATATTCATTGTATTTCTGCCATAGAATAATAAATTTAGTTCAGCTAATAAGTAACACGACATTCATTGACAGTTAGGCGGTTCGAAGTTTGCCAGGACAGCTAGTTTTGTATAAAATATAACTTATTCTTTCGTTTATTCACAAACTTAAAGCGAGGCAAGTTTTACTGAGCCATAACGGTTCAGTCAACAACCCGTATCAGTCTCAACTACTCTCAACATCACAAACTGTCGTTGTGTGCTCTAATATATTAGCCTACTTACACTTTGCACTATATACGAGTATTACTGTGCAATTAAGTTATTTGGAAAATAAAATATATAGTTTTCATTCTTTAGTAGGAAATAAAGTATAAAAAACGCTCACAGGCAGCGCCAAGTCGAACATGGAATACGTGACGTCATCCGGGAGCCATTTGCAATTGCAGCGTTTTAGAGCAAAAATTCAAACACGATTTTTAAAAGTAGATTTTAACGCGATTTAGACCCAATAAAAATCTAAAGTAAATTTCTATATTAAATACTAACAATGTAAAACACTTTGGAAAAATTTACAAGTAGCATCATTATCATTACAGCCCCTAGAACACAGCGTCCTAGACCTCCACTGCTGGAGATGGGCCTTCAAGAACATATATCTGGAGAAATTGGCCTACACTTGCCACGCTGACCAGACGGCTTGGCGAGGATATGATGTCCATTTATTATGACAATTTATTAACAATTCCACAAGTTGGTATTAGTGAAACCGGGACCGTCGGCTTAACGTGCCCTCCTTCTCACGGGAACGGTGGTGTTGTAAATATTTGACAAATGTACGTAAGAAAAGTGTATTTCTCATTGGTACATGCCGGGTGGGTTTGAACCGACCTTTGTAGGATTTAAGGAACGCGTTCTTACAACCGAGCCACCACCGCGCCTGATACAAGTAGCATATTACTCGCTAATCACGTTACATAATAAATAAATAAAACAAAATTTAATTCAGGAAATTTGTATTTTAAGGAAAAAAGCGAAATAAATGCTTAATAAGTTAATTAGCTGAAACGGAGATGTAATTACTTATTCAATTACTGGTAATTAGAGACTTGGATAGCATTAATATTGTTGCTGTGGTAGATTTTTTTTTGTTTTAGTACTACGTAGGAATGTAAAAACTTTATTTATTTATTTATAATTTTACATCACATAACAGCCTCTAGAACACACACTCTTAGGTCCGAATTAATAGTCGCTTCTAACACGCGAGCTAAGCCAAAGGCGTGCTTCCGACTGTCAAAGTGACAGTGTTTACTATAATAGTCCGATCTATGGCCGCCGACTTGTGCTTAAGCACGAGCTTCGCTTAGAATTAGTCATGGATTTCACTATTAGACCTCCACTGTTGTAAGAAGTATCATCACGATGGGTGTGGTCACCTTTCGGGGTGGTCAGAAACCACGCTTATAAATAAGCAGATTCACATTTAGCCAACTTTACTATAGGCCCATCATGACAAGTTGCAAGCTAGTCGATGTCTCCAGCGTACCAAACTCGTGAAATATCACATATAAATTAAATATTAACCGACTAGGAATCGAACCCAGTACCTCCGAGTCTTAATCTACGGACTTAACCGCTAGACCATGGAGGCAGATAATTATTATTAATTTTCCATTTTTATTTTATATTTAGGTATGTATGTATTTATTTGTTTATTTAGGATGTTTATCTATGTATATTGTATTGCATATAATAAGTACTATATGTTTGTGTTTTGTATAGTAATAAATAATTTCAACTATCAATTTTCTTCGTAACCTTCTGCACCCGCTTATTACAGTTCTCAGTCACAAAGGTTAGTTGGTAGATAATGCATTTACGGCATTAAGCTCGCCTATGTACCTGCACTTGTTTTGGTTTTGTACAATAAATAATTTATTATTATTATTATTATTACTTAATTAAAATTAGGTAACACCATCAATTTTCATACATAAGACCATCTAAATAATACATTGCTTTAGATGATGAATTTTAGTTTAATAAACACAAAATGTCACATACATTACGCGGTGGTCGGTATTGTAGAGCCTTTGAATTTCCTTCATGCGTTAGTAAAATCGTCGACAGGCGGCCAGCTGAAAGGCTGTCAAAATGTAAAACTCTACCTTTGTCCCGACAACACCAACGTTCTGCATATTAACTCGTTAGGTTTATGTTTTTTAATGTCCAATGCTTTTTTAAATTACATATTTAGGCCGTATTTCAATAAATAAATTACTTCGAAATTAAATGTAATTTTAAAACTTTCTTTTATTTATTTATTCGTGGGAAAATTTACAGCCTTTACAATATTATGTATACAAAAATATATGTCATCTTAAAGCCTTACAATTTTTTACTGTTAGCTATAATGAAAAAAAAAAGAACCAATAAAATCAGTACAATAACAATGAGATATGAAATAACAATTGCATTTGTATACTAATCCCGTTTCACAACTTAAGAATCATACAAAATAATAAAAGTAATTAAGTGTAACAACAAGTATTAGTAACAATTAGTAGGTACTCAAAAGACACTTTACAAATTTTGAAAAGAAATATAAATTAAACATAAGTAATAGAAAAATATATAAAATAAAAAAACTAAAACAACTGGGCAGTGTTTTCACTGCGGATGGGAAGTACGATAGGGACGTTGAAAGAAGAGTGAACGCGGGAAATAGTGTTAACGGTGCCCTGGGGTCACTGATCGGCAGTCGAAATGTCAGTGACAAAGCTCGGCTCGCCATACACAATGCCATGTTGGTACCAACACTGATGTATGGAAGCGAGACGTGGATACGTCAGAATACGCATGAGAGTAGGGTTAATGCAGTAGAAATGCGGTCGTTGCGGCGGATATGTGGCGTCACTTTGGCGGACCGCATACGTAACGTCGAAATACGGAAAAGGGTTGGTATGAAGGAAAGCATAGGGACAAAAATAAGGAAAGGCATGCTACGATGGTTCGGGCATGTTGAAAGGATGAGCGATGAAAGATTGACGAACCAGATATATAATGCGAAAGTTGTGGGTAAAAGAGGCCCTGGCAGACCGAGACTCACATATCACGATCAAATAAATAAAACACTGACTGAAGGTGCATTAAAAAGTCTTCGTAACCAAAGGGCATGTATGAAGAGGTTAATGAATGTCGACGAAGCGAAAGAAGTATGTCGTGATCGTGTCAAATGGCGCTCAATTGTCTCTGCCTACCCCGCAAGGGATCTGGCGTGAAGATATGTATGTATGTATGTAAAACAAGGTTCAAATAAATAATTTAAAATAATAATAATGTAATATTTTGACATTTAATGGACATGCATCAATAATATGCTCATCACTTACTCTGTAGTCAATAAACGTGTTCTATAGAAACGTCCCATCAGTGATAATAGCAGCACCTCCAGGGGAAACTTCTGTATTTAGAGGGCCTCAGCTATTTTTTATATTTGTTTGGAATTAAGGTTTTTGTTTTTAATAAATTGTAATTGCATGGTGATGGTCATTTTTAATATTTTGAAGGATAAGAAAATACCCTTAATAATTTGAAATATAAGGTATTTAGATACAAAGCACACCGTGCCCAAAAATACTAAATCTCGTTATGCGTTTAGTTACAAGTTTAGTTAAATTACGAGTAAATCAGACCAGAGTCTGGCCGGCAAGTATTTCTTGACGTTTGGACGCAAGCAAGAAAATCGTACCAAGGCGCGATGTCACAATACGACTCGTGATACCATTTTCATACAAAACGTCAAAAAACCATAGACAAAACAATAAAATCGTTCACGCAAATATTGTTTGGTTAACTTTGAACTTGTAATAGGTCGCAAACTGTCATTAGTGTCATCTTATACAAATGTCTACGCAATCTTGTTGACGGTCATCGTACGCTCATTGTTTGTGTAACTCGTTATCGACCGTCAGTAGTCGTTTGCGGACAGATACAAGATTTCATTAGTACAATTGAAAAAATTGTATATATATTGAGTCCGAGCAAGAGTGAGACTCTTGCGAAGACCAAGATTAGTAGTGCAATACCAAGACCGAGACCAAGACCACCTACTCTGATGCAAGACCAACACTGGCTAAGTCCTGGGCACCGATTCGCGCGCTTTTGGCATGCATGTCCGCTCGATTTGCTCGAATGAAACTGACAGTATTCTATGGAGATCTGTCGCTTTTCATTCGAATATTTCGAACCGACACGTAAGTCGACACGTAAGGGGCCCTTGGTACTGTTTTGGGATACAAGCTAACTAGCAGTATAGTTGTTTAATCTGGTTGTATATAGTATAAATTAAGGAGAAAAATAATAATAATTGGAGTAAAAGGAGCATGTTCGCAGCTGCTGATAAAGTTGAGAGTTCAATAGTTGGTCACGTCCGCTGAGAGCAAGGCTTGTTTACTTCAAGGCAACTCCTATGTTAGGGCTGCATTACATCAACAATTAACTGACGACAATATTTTGTTCAAATTGATTGACCCATACAATGGTTAAATACTTCAATTAGATTTCTGATAATGTCTCTTAAAATACTGGAGTATCCAATGAATAAAGTTTTGTCAGCTTTCGGGTTGCACATGGGCAAGGTCTGTCTTAAATTTATAATAATAATATAATAATAATAATTCATTTATTTCGGATTCGATCCATATATGTTAGTAACAATTTAACTTAGAACTATGGTAGTAGAAATACACATTAATCAAAAATTCAAACAATGTAAATATAAAAATTATTGTTTTATCCCAGTTACAACTCCAATTCAGCGCTTAACAAAAGCGCTGTCAAAACGCGACGATATCATCTTCAAAATGCCGTTGTCACTACCTCTTCCTCTATGCAGTATCGACGCTGCCTTTCTGCGGATGATAGCCGGAAATCCATCCACACGAGCCTCCGCAAAAATGCCCATTGCACTGCTGCGTCGAGGCATCAGCATTCTGAAGATATTACTAAATTGGATAAATTTGACGTGCCTGAAAGGAACTGCTGTACTAGGTATTATTATGGCTACTCATAGCTAAATTTAAAATGTTTATGTTTTATTTTTATTAATCTGAGGTTTCCTTGCAGGTTCCTTTCTCAGTGAAATATAAAATTAACAGGTCACTGAAATGGTCTACTGCTAACAGCTTACACTTTGGACCACTTTGCTGCTTAGTCTTCCACTAGCAGGAGTAGAATCATTCTAAATAATGTAATTAATGACGTTTCATAAATGCCTGTTTACGTGAATAAACATATTTTGACTTTTACTTTGTCAGACATATTATGGTCTTTGTTTAGTAGATACTCTCAGTCACAAAGGTTAGTCGGTAGAAAATGCATTTACGACATTAGGCTTTCAAACATTTTCAACATGGCATTGTGTATGTCGAGCCGAGCTTTATCACTGACATTTCGACTGCCGATCAGTGACCCCAGGGCACCGTTAACACTATTTCCCGCGTTCACTCTTTTTTCAACCTCCCTATTTTACTTCAATTCGCAGTGAAAACATTGCCCAGATATATAATTTAATTTAAATAATGACGTGTCGCAAATGCCTGTAATAGGTTTAAGTGAATAAAGATATTTTGACTTTGACTTGACCCCTAATCTCACACTCTCCCAAAGGTTCGATGTTAGAAAATGCCTTGTACGAGTAGACATTAATCTTTGCCTTTGTACACTTATTTTGTGCAATAAAGAATATAATAAATATAATCATGTTTGCTTAGGTCTTAAAGTTAATAAAACCCATTGTATACATGGTGCACACACGGGCTAACATAAACGGGATGAAATTGAATTAGAGTTGTGTAGCTGCGGAGGGTAGTTATAAAAATTTCATACCCTCGTGAGTTTAGACTGCGATCAAAGGGCCTGTTCGTTTCATATTCACGCGAGCTCCAAATTGGATTGTTACGCAAAGACATTGTACTGTTTTGGACATATTTTTAGCTATTTATAGCTTTAATTGTCTGCCTGTGTTGTACAGGTTTAATAAGTTTTCGCTTTACTCTCTATAAATAAATCTATCATGGAATTTTTGCAAATTATTTATTATAAATTTAGTTTCAGTATATACTTTTTTTAGTTAGACAAGGCCCTTTTACAGCTGCATTCAACTTTAGTTTATATAACCACTATATATATAGTAGCGGTGTTACTTGTAGAGATGGGCGCTATGTAACATGGGTAGTTACAAAACTATCTTATTCTTATTCTTTATTTGTCACTCAACGTTCACACCGTAATTTGGTTAAGTCCATGGTTACATCAATTTTTACATTACATATAATAATATTACGTGTTATGTTAGAAGTTATTAATAAAGTCATGTTTTAATTTCTGCAATACTTATGGCTTGAATTAGGATGTATTCCTTAATAAAATGTTGTAAATACACTTACTCCATGATAGAAATAACCGGTTTTAGACTAAACACGCGATAATAACAATTCGAAATTAAAGTGAGTTTATTCTCGAAATTAACACTTTGTTTTTATTTATTGGTCACACTTTAACAATAACTTCTTTATAAAACACATTAAAGTATTTTTAATAATATTTAGAACTGGAGCTTATTTGTTTTTGACAGCTTAGACAACTGATGATTCGATCCAGACAGCTGATGATTCGATCCTGACAGCTGATGACTCGATCGAGAGAGATAATCGATCGATATATCCACTGAGGTTTACAACGATTCCTCGTTTTCTAGCAAAATAAAATGTATTACTTTTTATAACACTACTTAAAATAGCTTCGTAGCGATTAGTAGCGGTCTCGTAGCGGACAGACGGCGAAGCATTGCATTGCATACGAATGAAATGAATTGGTTAAGGCATACATTCGCCCGAGTGCCAGTAAGTTGCACGGAAGTGACCTTGACGTGTAGTTTTAAATAATATTCATCCTATAGTTGCATCAAGTAATGTAACGAAATAAAATAGTCTAATATTTGTTTTAAACTCGCGACGTACTTGAAGTACATAGTAATTAAAAGTAGATAGTTTTCACAACGTTGTTTGAAAACAGATAACGGTTACGTTGTGTTATTTCAAAAACCCATAACGATAATTCTATTTACTTTTGGCCAGCTATGTTTCTGTATCATGTTATTAATTACATTGCATAGGTAGGTAAAAGTGTAAACTGTAAACATTATTATTGCTGGTTTATTCATACTTTTAGGTGATATGTAAAAAAAATATCATCATGACCGTTTCCCTTTAGGGGTGGTCAGAAACGACTAAAGAAGCGGAATATTTAGCCAACTTTACTATAGGCCAATCATGACAAGTGGCAAGCTTGTCGATGTCCCTAGCGTTCCAAACTCGGAGAAATATCACATATTTATATAAATAAAGGAATTTCTTTTATAATTATTAATATTTGTATTTTCTATGATTATCTGTTTAAATATATGACCAAGGTTTGGCTTATTAACAAGTTGCTAGAATTACATAAGTAGGTGGTGCTCGCTAAACTGTTAACTAACACAATTCCTTCAAAAAATAAACCTGAACTATAACTATAAACTAACAAATAACATAAAATATAAAAACTAAAACAATATTAATCTCAAAAAGATAAATAATAAAGTTAAAAAAAAAGTATCATACGGAGTTCTTCACGCTATTTTGCGCGGACAAGTCAAGTGCAAGTTTTTGTTTTCTAAATTACTTTACTGTGGATATTGTTAGTCAAAAACGTTTCTTAGTCAAAAGTGTCGTTTTGTTTAATGAAATGAATGAAAAATGAAAAATCCTTTATTGAACAATATACACTGGAATGAAACATATTGATTTAGCAAATAACAGTACAGCAACAATTATATGTGTAAAACAAAATATAAAGTACTAAGATCCCTGAACTAGGTCCATCCTGGCAACAATTTTTATATTATACAAACCTATGGTAAGATAAGAAATGATATGATATTATATAATATGATATAATTAATAGATGATATTATACTAGGTAAATAAACTAGGTATTTTTTTTTATGAAAGTTGATGTAATGTAATTCAAAAATAGTCATTTAATAGACAAACAAACAACAACCACTGATGCTACAATGTGAATAATTATGGAAAACAATAAATTGGGCACAAGTTGCAATATTTTTTTTGCGGTTTTCCCGCGCCGTGAACTCCCATAATATATCCCAAGTGTTTGGGCTATAATGCCGCGAGTGACAAAAGGAAAAGCATCAAATTCTGCAACGTCTGGAAGTTTTTAAGGTATAGGCTTAATCTGTGACACGCGCATATTTTTTTTTTTTTTTTTTTTTGCTTAACTTATTTTAATATAATTTATAAGTTTAAACTCTTTAAAATAGTATTTTAAGGATATATACAGACATAAATAAGTGACTAAATTGTTATTGACTTAATAATTGGACTTTAAATGGTGTAATTATGTGAGAAATTGTTTAGTTAAAATTAATAACGTGAATTTGTGAACGGTATTTTGTCATCGCGTATCGTGACTTCTCTGTCACACTTGGACTCGAGCGCATAATCTGCCTCGCTTACACACCGCTTCAAACCTCAACACCTGTTTTTCATTGTCATTTTATGAATATTGTTTACAAGATGAACTGTTTAGCGTGCTGTAACCCAGTTGCTAATGATATTTACTTAATAAAATGCGCCTTATGTAAAGGTATGTATCATTGTCAATGTCTGGGAATGACGAATGAGTACTACACTGAGCACATAAATGAGCTGAAGGGAACTTGGAATTGTCCTCAATGTGAGAGAGTTACTCGTCGTAGAAATAATGATACACCAACTCGTAAGCTCTTTGAACATTCCGCTGCCCTCGAGACTACCACTACTATGACCAATAACATGTCGTGCGATGACTTTCCCAACACCTCGGCTATTAACCTGTGTGAGACAATTAACCCCCTGAACCATCAGACTCAGGATAATTCCACAATGACGGGACCGCATTTATTTAAGATGCTGCAACAGATTAGCTTGGATATCAATTCGCTTCGCACTGAAAACAAAAATCAGCTGGATAGTTTTAGGACTGAACTACTTATCTCTATTGATGCTAAGTTTAAAAGCTACGATGATAAGGTTAACAAGTTGGCGACTAGGGTGAATCATTGCACAAATGAAATCTCTAATATCATAAACTCACACACGGACTTGCAGCAGTCATGCAGCTTCCTATCTACTCAGCATGATGAAATAAAGAAAAAAGTGACCATGGCTCAATCGGACATCAAGTATGTTGAAAATGAACTTACCACATTTAAAAATAGGGATAAGACTGTAGACGAACTCACAGCTAAATTAAATGAATTGGAACAGAAAGCAAGGTCTGACAATATTGAAATCTTTGGTATTCCCGAGCACAAGACCGAAGACTTACACAATTTAGTTCTATCTTTGGCTCACAGGCTGGATGTTCCAATTACCAGCAGTGATATTACATTTGCAGTGCGCGTTCAACCCAAATCCAAAATTAACCACCTACCCAAACCCATCATAGCTAAGATGAGCTCCACTCTTAACAGAGATAAAATGATTAGTGCTATTAGAAAAAAAAAGGCACTTTCGTCGGAGGATCTGGGAATCAAGGGAAAGTCCTGTCAGATATATGTAAATGAACATTTAACCCCTGCTAATAAACAGATTTTTAATTCAGCAAAGAGGGCATGTAAAGATATGGGGTTTCGTTATATATGGGTGAGAAATGGAAGAATTCATGTACGGCGGGACGATACTTCACCAGTAATGGACATCAGGACCCCGTCGGATCTGGCCAAAATAAATATGAACATTTAGAATTAATTAGTTTTAGTTTATTTTTAAGAAATTTATTTAGTTATCATTATAAGAATTACTATCACTATATTGTATGCATATATTATTGTAAAATCTTACTTTCTACAATTATATTATATAGATTATTAATGTTATATAAGTTCAGTATTCAATTAGCACTAACCACATCACTACTTTTTATTACACATACTTACTTCCTTAACCTTACAATGTACACCAACTCATATATACATATACATAATTTAATTATTCAGTTCACTTACATAATTACATATAATTTAGTTTATCGCCTTACTTTCATACTTACCACTACTTTACCTATACCACATTGTTATACCTATATATATTTGCCGTTTAATTTAACCCAGACTTTAGAATACATCTCTTTTCATTATATTTATTATGTACTTGCCATCAAATTTAAAAATATTAATGATTATTATAAACCAGATCTCACATTCCTAATTAGTATTGATAATCCTTTGACACCTAATATTGATAACAATATATGCCACTGCTATTATGTTTTATTTAAAAATAATATAATTATTTTACCAAAATGTATGAATTAAGTATTTATCTCCAGAATACACGCAGTGTGCGCGGCAAAACACTTGACTTTAGAATGGGACTGTTGAGAAATAATTATGACATTTTGGCTATTACTGAAACATGGTTTAATGATGGAATTTTTGATTCAGAGATATCGGATGATCGATATGAGGTGTACAGATGTGACAGAGATGTGTCGTCCACCGGGAGTGCTCGTGGCGGCGGAGTGATGCTGCTTGCCCACCGGAGCCTTGCCGCACGCAGACTGGACCCTCCCCCTGCGACCCCCAATGCTGCATTTTTTGACGCGGTGCATATCACTGTACCGGCTCGGTCAATCTCGTCGCAACATGATTTACATGTTATTTGTATTTATTTGCCAGGCTCTCGCTTGTACAATTCTGACCCTGCTTTGGATGATGTTATTCGCTATTTGAGTGAGTTGTATAATTTGTTTCCCGAGGACCTATTTATGATTGTTGGGGATTTCAATATGCCATGCGTGAAATGGGAATATCTTGGACCCGAATATGTACTTTCCCCGACTGGTAATCTATCAGGTGATTCTATCTCCCATTTCACTGCCTTTTTGGATGAAGCTCAGCTAAATCAATATAATCATATTGCTAATGGAAACGGCCGTTTTCTTGACCTAGTCTTTGCAAACACACACGTGAACGCCCTTAGGGAGTCCTCACCTATTTTGGCGGAGGATATGCCACATCACCCGGCTTTATCCCTGAAGCTTACTGACCTACATTTTAAACCTATTTGTCAGCCACCAAGCCGAATGTATGCTTACCGTAAGGGTAACTTTGAAGAGATGACAAAATTTTTATTTAACGTGGATTGGTCAGGAGAAGTAGCCGGCCTGACCTTGGATGAAGAGGTTGCCTTTCTTAGTGCGAAAATAAATGAAGCTACTCTAAATTTTACACCTAGTTATACTACTTCATCCGAACGCTATCCCTTATGGTATTCAAAAAGCTTGATAAATATAATTAAGGAGAAAATAAAGTATCACCGTAAATGGAAAAAACACCACAATCCTCGCGATTATGACACTTTTGCATTACTTAGGGATAGGCAAAAGAGGGTTCAAAAGCAGTGCTGGGCACGGTATATTGATCATACAGAATTGGCTATAAAAAATAATCCCCGGGCATTCTGGAGGTATGCAAAGAACCTTAAGGGCACTGGCGCGATACCTCATCAGATGAAATACGGCACTCGCACCCTAACTAACACTGCAGATATCTGTGACGGTTTTTTGGAATATTTTCAGTCTGTGTATTCGGGGTCAGGTTCGCAGGTGTCAGTGTTGCATGCTGATTCGATTTCTCATCATAGTACCCTAATTAGTGGCATCGACATAAATCAGAACCTCGTGTTAAAGTATTTACAAAAAACTAATGTTAACAAGGGTCCTGGTAGTGATGGGATCCCGCCAATTGTAGCCAGAAACTGTGCCAAGGCTATAGCAATACCTCTTTATAAAATATATACAAGGTCCTTAACAGAGGGTAGGTTTCCTTCGAAATGGAAGGAAGCTATGGTTGTTCCTGTCCATAAGGGTGGTCCTAAAACTGATGTAGGGAAGTATAGGCCAGTTTCTATCCTTCCGGTCTTTAGCAAATTGTTCGAAAAAATTGTGTATGATCAGCTTTACCCCTCTGTTCAGCATGTCATTCCCTATAGCCAACATGGTTTCATGCGTCGTCGTGGGGTTGTTACAAATCTATCTGTTTTTGTCACTGATGTCGTCAATGTGATGCAGAATGGAACCCAGGTTGATGCAATTTATACCGATTACGCGAAGTGTTTTGACAGGTTGAATCACAACATTTTGGTTTCTAAGTTGGATCATATCGGTATTCATGGTGACCTGTTGCGCTGGCTGGACTCCTATTTAAGAAATCGCTCCCAGGCCGTTAAAATAGGGATTTCTTGCTCTCAATTTGTTTCTATACCATCTGGTGTCCCACAGGGGTCTCATCTGGGACCACTGCTCTTCAACCTTTATGTTCACGATATATTCAAGTGTTTCCTGCATTCTAGTTTCTCTATGTATGCAGATGATCAAAAGATATACTTACCGATCGCAAACCATAATGACTGCTTGAGACTACAGCAGGATCTCGATAGACTGTCTCAATACTGTTATCTTAACGCCTTGGATCTTAATGTATCCAAATGTCAAATTATCACATACACTCGTAAATCAAATGTTATCAAATACAAATATACTCTTAACGGGTCTATGCTGACCAGAGTGGAAAGGGTCAGGGACTTGGGTGTACTGCTCGACTCAAAGATGACTTTATCTGACCACTATGAACATATAGTTGGTAAAGCATACAAAATGCTTGGTTTCCTTATAAGGATAACAAAACCATTTAAATGTGGAGCATCAATTAAGGCCATCTACTGTGCGTACGTCAGGAGTATCCTGGAGTTCGCTTCCCCAGTCTGGTCACCGCAATACAAAGTTTATATTGGTAAGATTGAAGGTATACAAAATAAATTTGTACGTCTTTTAAAACGTAGGGGTTTGGATACTGTGCGTGATCGTCGCGGCATGGAGCTTCAGAAGAGCTTCATGTCTCTCAGTAACCGACGTGTGATAGCTGACATGATGTTACTCTATGACGTGGTGAACGGTGTGGTTGACAGCCCTCAGCTGCTTGATAAAGTTAGGCTCAATGTTCCAAATACTCGTTTGAGACGGCGCCCCATCATGTTCAGTGTCCCACGTAGTCGAAGCAATTATGCACGGAATTGTGTCACGCACAGGTTTGCTGAAACTTATAACAAAAGGTTTATTGATATTGATATTTTCTTGCACAGCAGAACCCTTTTTAAGAAATTGTTATTGGATTGCTTGGGGGGCGAGGACAGGGGGTCAGATAGGGAACTTGAACTTGAATAATGCAAATGGTGTCATTCCTTCCTCTTTCTTTTTTTTCCTTTTTCTTATTTATTATTATGTCCTATTAATTCTTTTTATTTTATTTTTATTGATGATAAATATATAATGATAATGTAATACATTCACATACACACACATACACACTATACACTTTACACACTCATTCATATTATTTCACATAGTACTTGATGTGTTTATGGCAATTTGTGACATTTTGATTATTTATTAATTTTGTTTCATTATTATTATTATATATTTTTTGGACGTAATTTTTATTTCAGTTTATGTTTAATAATTTGTTATTTATGTTTGTATTTAATTTAATGTTAAATTCGATTCAAAATGTAATTTACTTGTAGATCAGATTATAAATGTATTTTAAACCGTGAAATCCTTTGGTTTGGCATGTAACATTTTAATTGTATTGCTTTGTAAAATGTATTGCTGTTTTGGATTTTCTTAATAAATAAATAAAATAAAAATAAAAATAAATTTTTTCAAATTCTTTATTTGCTTAAAAATATGGTACAATGTACTAGATGATATATAATATTAAGATCAGCATATTTTTACTGTCTCCAGCATGCATTTTTTTGTATATACATACATATATATAATACTATTGATGAGGCCACTGGCAAAACGTTTTGTTAGAATGTGTCGTGCAGCTGTCGGAGATATTATAAATGGATCTAAATCATTATTTACTTTGTACAATAAAATTTTAAAAATATAAAAATGTTTGGACTTTATGATCCATCTGTCTAAAATCATTCTTATACAAGAAAGTTCTTGCACTTTTAGAATTTAAAAACCATCTATTGTACACATAATTTATAGGAGACTAATATCGAGTGACGTCACGCGAGGGTGACCAGTCTGCATGCAAATTGGTGAACATCATTTACATTTTAATTGCCACTTGAGTGAGTTATGTGGCTATACTAATGCTGTCGTGGTTACACTATGTTTGTATTGTGACACTTTTATCTATCCTCAACAATGTACTGCTAAACGAAATCTCCCGAAAAATATATTCTAGGTCAAGCCAAAATCTAGAACAACGTAGGCCTAGTGCAGTGAATTTGCTAACTGGATATAAATGCTGGTCATATTTATTTATTTAAATTCTTGAATGCACTTTAAAAATAGTACAGATGCGAGCTATGATGTTTAATGAGCTCAGTGTCGATATCGATATCTTCAATACTATTACGGCGATGATTAGGCGGGTGATGGCAGGTGAGCACTTCGAGGCATTAGAATAGTTTTATGTTTTCAAGTTTATGTATGCCTATGTGTATGTGTATATATGTATGTTTATTTCTGTTGTAGTTATTCTGTTGTATTGACGTAATGCTTGTTCCTTCGTAATTCTTGTACTCTTGTATTTATTCTTATTTTTAAATTTATTTTCATTATGTTCTTTGCTTACTTCTATTGTATCTGTCAGCGAACTCTTATTATTGGCTTTATCGTATTACTATTTTCTCCTATATATGTATAAATTAGCTGTAAGAATTCCTAAATAAATAAACAATGCCAGTAGGTATTCTTTACTAGCTATCCTTTGGGATCGAGTAAGGTAATAGGCAGGATAAAAAAATAAAAAATCATACAGTTAGCAAGTTACCTAACTAATTATTTATTTATTTATTAAGGAAAACAATTGACATTTATTCACAAGTATAGATACAAAAATAGAAACAGAAAGTCATTTACAAGTTTTCACTAGTAGTGTTAGAATAATACATATTATGCACGAAAGCATCTACATACATCACTTCATGCAATAAACTAATAACTGTACAATAAGTTTTTGTGTTATTATCGTTTAAAGAACCTTAAGTTAAACGCATTTCTCACCACTATCACCTTGTCATGAAAGATAACAAGTATAATAATATACTACACATTATACCTATATACATAAACTATACTGTCACTTTTCATTCGAATATATCGAACCAACATTTAAGTCGAAAGCGCCATAATTATATTATTTTAATTGAGAACACAGTTCATTTATTTGTGACTTTATCGAATTTGGTGCGTTAGAGACATTGGCTGCTTATTAAAAAAACGTAATGTCAGGGAATGTCAAGGGATTACGTTCGTAATGATACTTTTACTTTTTTTTTGTATTGAAACGAAATTAGGTTGTTCAGCTTTTTCATTCCTTTCCCATTTTTTGTTATTTTTAGTCTGTTTATTTTTTGCTACAAAAGTAACTAAAAATATATAAATAGCTGCCTCCGTGGTCTAGCGGTTAAGTCCGTGGATTTAGACTCGGGAGGTACCGGGTTCGATTCCTGGTCGGGACACAATAAATTATTTAATTTATTTGTGATATTTTTCAAGTTTCGTACGGTAGAAACATCATCATAGCTTGCCACTTGTCATGATGGGCATATAGTAAAATCCACGAATTACGGTTTGAACTGCTTGACCATCCACCTTACTTACCTGATCTAGCCCCAAGCGACTTCTTTCTGTTCCCTCAGCTAAAAATTGCGCTCGGAGGACAGAGATTTTCGTCAAACGACGAGGCTATCACCTTCGTAAACAATTATTTTGCAGAGAAGAATGCCGAGTACTATTTGGACGGGTTAAAGAGATGGGAGCATCGCTGGAAGTGTGTAGAGTTACAAGGAGATTATGTAGAAAAATAAAAATATTGTTTTAGAAAAAATGTCTTGTATCTTTGTTAGGTCGGAATCTTTTCAGACCACCCTCGTATGTATGGCCAAAAGCAATACAAAACTAAAATCAATATTAAATAAAAACATCAAAATTAATATAAATAAAAAATAATTAGAGATGTCAAAATATACGCTTCAAATATTTCAAAGCAAAATAATATATAGTCTGGTCAAATAAAAAATCCTCTATTGCGTAATAGCATTTCTCCAATAGTGTAACCTTACTTAAATCTATTTCTAAACCTACCTCCAAAACAACGTCAACATAATA
This sequence comes from Tinea semifulvella, assembly GCA_910589645.1. NCBI lineage: Eukaryota > Metazoa > Arthropoda > Insecta > Lepidoptera > Tineidae > Tinea > Tinea semifulvella. The sequence continues at coordinate 798,402 of OU342615.1, read as the reverse complement.
AACAAGTGGCAGAAATAATTATACTAGTATTATGATGGATTTCCCGAGAAAGTTTAGGTTTATTGATGTGGGAATGAATAGGGCGGGCGGCTGGCCACACGCCAAGCTCAGTCAAGGGCGGCGTGCGTGCCCTACGGCTCAGACAACCTTCGACAACTGCTATACTGCTGCCAGATTGTTTCCGGTATTAACTTTAAGCGTTTCACTAAGTTTATACATACCAAATCAGTTAAATTAAAATAAATTTATTTCGTAAAATAGAACTATTTTTTTTGTATTGGTAAGTTTTCTTTTAGCTTTCGTGGTCTAGACGCAATAATTATTTTATTTGTTAGATTTAACGAGTCTGGTACGCTAGAGACATCGACGGGCTTGCCACTTGTCATGATGGATAGACATCATCATCAGCCTGTGTCTCTCCACTCCTCCAAGGCTCGCCACTTCACACGATATCCTGCCATTCTCATCCAACCCCCACCAGCGACCTTCTTCAGGTCATCCGTACATCTAGCGGTGGGTCGACCTACTCTGTGTCTTCCTGTACGTGCTCTTCACTCTAGAACCCATCTACTTCATCGTTCATCGGTTCTACGACAGACATGTCCAGCCCATTGCCACTTCAGCTTACTAATTTTGAAGGCTATATCGGTAACTTTAGTTCTTCGACGGATTTCCTCGTAGTATTATGGATAGTAAAGTTGACTAAATGTGAATCAGTAAAAACTCCTACATGATGTGTATTAAAATATTTAATAAATTGCCTCACTATATATTGACCGCCTCCGTGGTCTAGTGGTAACAAACGTTGCCGTGAACTCGGGAGGTCGTGGGTTCGATTCCCACCGGGGGCAAGTTGTACATTGTATAATTTGTCTCGGTCTGGGTATATAAACACCCATTAAAAAAAAAAGTATAATATGTAGTTTATCAACCATCTAGTTTCCGTAACACAAGCCTCGTAGCTTACCACGGAAACTAGATGGCGCTGTGTGACCTGTCTGGAAATATTTATATTTATATACGAGTACATACATATGTAGTTAAGGATGAACCTTTCAATAAGTTTGACATAATAACAAAAGCTTGGTTGTTGGAGTCTTTTTACAGTGTGCGTGATTTTTCTTGACAAAATTATATTGCATGCTTTGACATTAATATTAATCTTATTGACATACACTTATTATGTTTTTTTTGTTATTTTTGGTTATTTGTATTTATTTGCTTCTATGTCTATAAATATGCAACATTTTATGTTTAATTAATGTGTATTATATTTAATAACGTGATACACCTTTGCAGGTTTTCGTAGTACTAATCTATAGCAATCACAACTACCAAATTTGTTCACCCAAATTCTTTACACGGATAAATATTTAATTTCATTTCATACACATACATACGGTCGTGAGATACTATACTTTTCTTTTTTTACCACTTTTATGCAAAATTTAAGCTTTCAAGACAGGTAGCATCATTAATTGTCTTTGGTTGAGAATGAAAATCTCCGGCTCCTTAATTTTCATCATCATCCACGGATGTTTACGGCTGTATGTAGGGCATCGTGGACTTGGGCATTTAGAGCGGCTTACAACTGGAACGCGAAAAAAGGTCTGGCAATTGTATCCTAAAGTTATTGTAAGTGTAGCTTCCTATTTGTCGGCGTCCTTGATAGTGTGATTGGCTATTTTGTAATAAATACGTTGTAATGACTCCTGTCCGGCGATTCCGGCATGTGTGCCGATGCTTCGGGATCCCTTTACTGTTATCATAACTTAATTAAGAAATGAAATGAAATCATTTATTTGTCAGAAACATGGTAGGTACAGGGATGTAAATTATTATATGTAATTATATCACATGCTTCGGTATTTCTAGCATACAAATATTTATTTAGTCACATGACTTTGTCGAGCTTAGTGTCTAGGTATTCTTTTGTCGACTAAAAACATTTATTAACCAGCATTTGTTTGACTCTTAATTTGAACAGTTTTAGTGCCAGCTCCCTTATAGTAACTGGAAGCTTATTAAATATCTTTGTTGCCATTGCATAACAATTTCGGCTATATTGGGTTCTTTTATGCGCTGGAATAATTATTCTTATAATCTTTAAAACACTAGCCAGGTTGTCTTTAGCTCTATGCATTGCTCGTTTTTTTAAACTGTTATACCGTAAAAAATAATGTAACAAACATTTTGTATGAAAATGCTCTATCTTATATTAAACCTCGATTCCCACCTTCCACTTTAATAATAATTATTAAAATCACACTTTTAAGCTTAATCCGGTTCATTGAAATCTCATTTAAATTTAACGAACAATCGACAAAGGGGACCGCAGTTAATCCGAACAGCCGTTGAATTATTGTCATTGTGTAGAATATTGGAATAAATTTCATTCTATAGTATCACTTCGTAGATAATCATTGATTCATTCGAAACATAACAAGTCAATAGCTCCTAAAATCGATAGCTGTATACAAAAGGTCTGAAACTTTCCTTGTCTTCTGTAAGTTGCTGGTCTTCTGCTATCAGTCTACTTATTGAACCGCTTTGCTACTTAGCTCTAACACTAGCAGGACTAGAGTCATCTAAACTAATATAAAGAGGAATGACTTAATTGTTTGTTTTTAATATATCCGCCCCAAGCTACTCAACTAATATTTAAAAAAATATTTATTTTTAGAAAGCTACATTCAGCGAGTAATATGGCTTAAGTATATTTAAAAAAGTAAATATATATCATCACGACCGTTTCCTTTTCAGGGAGGTCAGAAACCACGCTTATAAATAAGCGGATTCACATTTAGCCAACTTTACTATAGGCCAATCATGACAAGTGGCAAACTCGTCGATGTCTCCAGCCTACCAAACTCGGAAAATATCACAAATAAATTAAATATCTATCTATTTACATTAATAAATATTTTTGTGTCCCGACCAGGAATCGAACCCGGTACCTCTGAGTCTAAATCCACGGACTTAACCGTCAGACCACGGAGGCAGTTAATTTAAAATAAAATAACGTTTATTCGATTATAATCAAATAATTCAACCTATCTGGCCAGCGTGGCGAGGCCAAATTCTCCAGAAATATGTTCTGGAAGGTGAAGTCTTTAGCAGTGTAACTTTAGGACTCTGTGTTCTAGGGGCTGTGACTTGACAATCAATCTGTCATGGAGACGTCACAAACTCGTATATGAATCTACGAGCATGTACTAAAATAATTTATACCGATACCTATATAATATCTTGACTCTGCAAAGATTACGAGTGTAATTAGTTCTTTAATTTTCATTTTGTTGATAAGTTAATTTAGCATCCACCGAGCTCTTGTAGAGTTAATGTGATAAATCTGTGTCGACCGAGGTACAGTCCACAATGCAACACGCAATATCTCTTATTTCCTGGGAATAAGGATCAATTTCTTAGCGAAACGTATTCTACTCAGTGCCTCCACGTACGAAGTTGGTTCCCGACGCCCACCTCTCGAGAATTACTCCAGAAAACATTAAGTTTTAACTTTATTATCACATTTACACTGTTAGCTGCTCTAAAACATAATATATAGTTTTAAAGCCTTTTTATATCTAGTCACTAGAGTATAGTGTGTGGTTGACACGTGAATTGTATCATAATCAATAGAAAAGTGAAAATCGAGGTTCAAAAGACGTCCATATGTAACTAGTGTTCTGACAACTTAGATTCTGTTAAAATCATATATTTAGCTTTGTTTTTACCCGACTGCGCGACGCAAAGAAGGGTTGTGTGTTTATCAGCCTATTTATTTATTTAAATAATTTATTGCACTTTAAAACCTAGTACATAGGCGAGCTATAACACCATAAGGCATTCTTCACCAGCTAACCTTGGAGATCATGTAAGGTGATGGGCAGGATGAAGAAAAATATTAAAATAACTTAAATTAGTAAAATAAACACATTTATATCACTCACAAAATACATATACGTACACAATATAAAAAAACAATACACACATACATAAACATACACTATAAATAAATAGATATATATATATATATACCCGTATATTGTTGTGTACAATTTTGGTTAAATTATATTGACTTAACCAAATTCCGGTGGGAATGTACGGTGATACACTAAGAATAAAGAATAAAAAAAAAAGATTATACATGAAATGTCAAACAAGTACGTTAATTCGAGAGACATACATTCTGTTTCTCAAGAAATAATGTGGTTAGAAGGTTTTTATAAACGTTGACGGACGGTGCACGCCTTATAGCCAGGGGCAGCTTGCCTATGTATGTTGTGGCACACTGGAGACCAAACGCGTTTGCCGATTTTTATGACTCTCACGTCAATCGATTCGTCTTCATCAAGCGAGTGTTACTGAAGATATGACTTTAATTAAATTTCATAAGGGCGACAACCAGACGCCATGTTGTGGAAAATAAACAGTCGGGACCCATTATTGGGAAGATTTCAACCTGTCTCGGTTTTAATAGGTCCTCACTGTTAAAGGAGCTGTAATATCTCTTTTTTTATCTTTTTCAACGTAGGCTCTTTTTTTTAGAAGTACGCTGCCATATTATTTGCTGTGATTATTTTTAAACATATTTATTAATTGACTAATTTGCCATACGCTATCGAGCTTGCCACTTGCCATGATGGGCCTATAGTAAAGTTGGCTAAATGTGAACGCACTTCTTGTAAAAGCGTGGTTTTTAACCACCCGTCAAGGCATTCAAAAGATATTCAGTATTTCTGCCTTCGTAAGTATGGTAAATATGTTTTCATGGCATAAAATTGAAACTAAAACAACACTTTTTTGTTAGATACTCTGTATGATATCGTAACCGAGTTAGCGGACTCAATTATCAGGTGAATGAAAAATTGTTAGCCGTGGGGGGCAGCGGCCACCACGTCTGTGGATATCATTATGCAGGAAATCGCCAAATTAAACATTTGTTTCCAACTTCAGATCACCATCACCGACTGTCGATGTCCCCAGTGACCAATTGATATATTATGCATACGCTGTATATTTGGTCTGCGTAATAATGAAATGAAATAATTTACTTATCAGAAATATGGTAGGTACAGGGATGTAAATTATTATATGTAATTATATCACATGCTTCGCTATTTTCTAGCATACAAATATTTATTTAGTAACATGACTTTGTCGAGCTTAGTGTCTAGGTATTCTTTTGTCGAATAAAAACATTTATTAATCGGCATTTGTTTGACTCTTAATTTGAACAGTTTTAGTGGCAGCTTCCTTATAGTATGATGTCTCCCAATTTCGTAGCTATAGTGCCTTAGTATTCGTTTTCGCAGACATCAGCATGTTCTAACCACTCTCTTCGGCATCCTAAACATTGCTCCCCCCCGCCACACCTAAAACAACTTTCACAGTCAAATTGTTTATTAATCAACATTACTTATTACTATATAAGACACCAGGTTGAGAAAAAAGTTCAAGCCAGTTTTGCCGTTGAAAATAACATTATACAATAAACTAACTGTGATTATAGCTAGACTACAACCAAGTGAATTTAAAACAAAATTAAAACTCTATTTCCAAAATTATGCTTTTTATAAACTTTATAAACTGTAAGAATTTATTGACATGACTTTGACGTAAAAATCATTTAAATAGTTGTATACTTTTGTGGTCTTATGCCTTCTGCTGTATTCCTAATGCTCCTTGGTCTACGATGCATAATATTATTAGCGTTATTTGTTATTATTCTTAAATTTGTTAACTGACACCTAAATATAATGATTGTTATATAGGTGAAATATACAAATATGCTTATGGTTTCGTAATAGAGAAAAAGGGATAAGGTTATGGAACTGTTCAGAACGCACAAACAACATTCGAGCGTTTTAGACATAGCTTTATATTATTAAGGATAAATTGAATAATATTTTCTGCTTATTAAAGTCGACGGGTTTTTTGTGCTATTTTTAGCATAAACCTGTCCAATTGTCGATTGAACACGGTGGGATGCGCTTATTGCATTGTCTCCGTGTTGCTCCCTTTTTAGGTTACGATAAAAAATGTACTGAAATTGCTATAAATGAATGCTGAAAAATTTATTTGTTGTTGTTTAAAAGGTAAAATTATTTAATTTATACCTTCCATCCGTCCCCTCTCATAGCTCTTCTTTTGTGTCCATTTCTTTCGTAGTTATTGCAACTAATTTATGGAATAATCTACCTGTGAACATACCGCAAGCAGCTACTACAAACATATGCAAAAAACTAGTGTATTCACACGTTCTAAATGGCTCTTACTGTTGAAGTAGGCGGGAGTGGAGACCACGTTCGGGAAGACGCAGACTGTGATGACCCTCCGCCAAATAGTCGGATGACCTGAAAAAGGTCGCTGGTAGGGGCTGGATGAGGGTGGCGGAAGATCGTGTATAATGGCGAGCCTTGGGGAAGGCCTATATACAGCAGTGGATAGACACAGGCTGATAATGATGATGATTATATTGTCTAATTAAGCCTGTAATTGCACCTAACTTTCATTGTTTAATTGCTCTTGTTGTCCCGAAGGTTTGACTGTCATAGAATGCCTAGCGGCATTAAGTCCGCCTTTGTACTTTGTGCAATAAAGATTTAAATAAATAAATGATATATTCTCAGTCAAAGCAAAAATCTTGCGAAAACAATATTAAGAGTGCACGACCAAGACCGAGACCACCTGGTCTGATGCAAGTCCAAGACGTATTGATCTTGCTTTGGGCAACAATTCCAATAAAGCGTATTATGTAACTGCTCTAAAATAAATTACGGTCGTGAGTGTCCGTTATTAGTAAGTGTATGAAATTGTGGATGCGATAGTGTACTACACGATTATATTGTTTTTGAACAGTAATGCCCATCTACATATTCATCGCGGCTGCCCTCCGCCCTTCCGGCCTTGCGTCGCGTCGCCAGCTCCAGCTTATACGTGGTTATTCCTAACCGCCTTTTTTACACACAACACACACGATGGTAATTTGTCAACTACTTCAGTTTTGTGCAATTTAAATACAACGCCAAGAGTACAACCTACATATATTCTTAATTCTAAACGTGCCTCATTAGAAGCGCTTTCAAAATTAATTGCCTTTTTAGTGCAGCTAAATTATGTTTCTTTAAGGTGATCGTTCTAGTCGACTGGTTCCACACGAACTATGCGTGAGTGCGACTTAATATTTACACATTTAATTTTTAGTAAAAATTGAATTATTTACTTCGCTGATAATTATAATATATGTATCTATGCAAAATATATTTTACATAAGGTCCATGAATGCAACTGGAATAAGACACTCACGACTGACATCAGTCCCTAACACTATGCCGGCTTAACTGGGCATGACGGCAATTCGAGCCTGATCCCGAAATGTGTGGATACACTCTACAGGCTTTATCGGCACGAACGGTGGATACTTCCCCCTCCGGCAGACTGGACAAATTACCATCTATTTGATGTACATAGTAAATAGCTTTAGAGCTATCACCAGCGAATGGTTTTGCTTAAACCAAAAGACTACGCCCACTGGAGATATTCGTAATGCTGAATAGTAATTGCAAAAACAATAAACAAGGATTTTCCCTTTTTTTTTGTCAATGCTTGTGTTTGTAACTTTTATTTTACTTTACAAACACCTAACCTAACCTAACCTAACCTAACCTAACCTAGAACCAAAATAAGCATTTTTTTTGTTAAAATAAAACGGCATTGTTCGCAGTTTCCTTTCCAGACCTTCGTGTAGTTTTTGTGCATATATTTATTACCTTACAGTTATTCGCACTCAGCTTTTAAAAAAGGTACATAAATTGTTTTTTTTTAAACCAACGATGCACGTCTGACAGGACTACTCTTCAATTTATTTTAGACTATTCATCATCATCATTACAGCCCCTGGAATACAGAGTCCTAGAACTCCACTGTTAGAGATGAACCTTGCAGTAACTTCGGGAGAATTTAGCCTACACTCGCCACGCTGGCCAGACGGGTTGGCGAGGGTCTGATATCAATTTTTTATGACAATTTATTAACGATTCCACAAGTTTAACGTGCTCTTCGAGGCACGGGAATGGTGGTGTTGTAAATCTATGACAAATGTACGTAAGAAAAGTGTATTTCTCATTGGTACATGCCGGGGGGGTTTGAACTGAACCTTTGTAGGATTTAAGTTACGCGTTCTTACAACCGAGCCACCACCGCTCCTATATATAATAAATAATATAATTGTACAATTTTGGTGACATGAAGCTAGTTATTTTTGTATTTCAAACCAGATTCGTGTTTGCCGAGGGAGTTATGTTCCCATCATTTTATGGGAGAGATTCGACATGAAAATATTATTGCTATATCCTCAGTATGATCACGTTTTGACGACATTCATCCCCCACACTTTCAGCTTATTTAATACCTTAAAGCTATAGGCATAAGGGTCGTGTAGTTTAGTTGTTGTAACTGGTTGTTTGGTTGTGTACGCGAAAGGAATATTTTGTACATTTTGAATTTCATTGGGTAAGTGGTATTGAAGGGTGCAGGTTACAATTTGTTTTTGAATTAGTGACTGTATTTGTTGAGTTTTCTACATCAACATAGGTATATATAACATAGATATATATAAACGTTCGATATCTTATTCATCTTTTAACACTCGTATTCTTAGACATTTCCTCAACGGCTCCTCTACTCCACTCTACGTCTCGGCACGTCACCACGCTCGGAAGAATAGAATAGTCAAACTCAAGGTACGAGTACATCGCAACGTACCTTGAAACCTCCTTAAAGCGTGTTATGTATTTATTAAATAGGCACACCAATTAAATGTAGCATTAGAGTTTCTAAAAATAATGGATATAGTGTATAGACATTGCTAAAACTCAAAGCATGTGTACACAATATCAGCTGTGTTTAATAAACAATCACGTATAACGTGTTTTTTTAAAAGTGTTACAAAAGAAGAAAGAATAGAGACCAAAAGTAAAATGAATGAAAAAGTAAAGTATGATCACGACCGTTTTACGTAACGTAACAGATGGTTAAGGAAACGTCTTCAAATCAAAATACAAAAAAAACAATCATTTATTTATTAACTTTTGGTACATTTATTTAGGTTCTAACAGATGGTTGTGAGCTACAAAAGTCGACCTAAGAGATAGGTATATAAATATTAACAATTTTTTAAAGTTAATTATTATTAAATATAAAATGAGGTAACAAGAAACAAACAAAAATAAAGAAAAGAAAAAGTCAATTTAATGCATCTTCTAAGTACTCATCAAGATTATAATAAGTTAAAAAGTCAAAGTCAAAATATCTTTATTCACGTAAACATATGACAGGCATTTATGAAACGTCATTAATTTAATTATTTTGAACGATTCCACTCCTACTAGTAGAAGACTAAGCAGCAAAAGTGGTCCAATAAGTAAACGTTAGCAGAAGATCAGCAGCATAGCAGATTCCAGTGACCTGTTAATGTAAACATTAACATCTGACTGAGAAAGGAATCTGCAAGAAAACTCAGCTATATAGGTCTTAGAATAAGTACGGGTGTAAGAAATGGGGATTATATAATCAATTAAAGGTAATTTACGGATTGTTAGCGTCACTCACAATAGTTTTAAAAATATCAATGTCAAGATTAATTGCGTTTTTTTTTTAAGACGGTGTCTCGATAAATCATCAATGATACGCCCCCTGCCTTAAGGTCCAACGGTGGGGGTCGCATGCCCGACTCACCGGTAGGCCTCCTAAGGAGTCCCCAAGGCGCCTACGGACTAAAACCCTATAAACCGTCTCTCTCTTACTGTTGGCCCTGCGTGCCTTAACAGCTAAGTCTGAGTCGTGGCTACAAAGTGAAGGCATTCGTTCGCCGCGTAATTGTGTTCTGTTTTTTAATCTATGGTTTCTTTTTATTTTCAATAAATCAGACTTCGGTAATTTGTTATCAAGAGCGCGGTGTGTTTTTTAATACCTATGTTCTTGAAATTTTGTGTTATATTTCGACTCATTCGGCAGCTGGCTTCGTTACGGGTATTATTAAGCCTTATTTATTCTGGGTTCATTGAATCGTCAAATTTTAGAGTTCTGACATAATGTGACAGCTACGTGACGTCATCATGTGATATGTGTCATGTTTTGTTGTCCCCGTTCGTGTCGGGTTGATTATTAATAAAGTTAATTCCACGCTTCTGAGCAGCGAGGGATATTCACACTTAAACTAGATCACTGTTACACTGTTCTTGTTTTACAATTGTTTCATCTACATTTGGGTCATTCAAAACAAATTTTCAAGTGCTTTCGCTATTACCGCCATCTTAACCCAGTCGGACTTGAAACACTATTTATTATCATTAAATTTTATTTTATTTTATTCTAAAGCCACTAGAACTCCACTGCTGGAGATAGGCCTTCTTGAACAGTGACTGACTATTTGAACATCCCTCTACACCAGGCCATCATTTACGCCGACAACCGTAACCATTGAAGACGGCTGGTGGTCGCGATCAGTGGAGGACTAAGGAGGAGGTGTTCCGACTAGGGATCGAACCCAATACCTCTGCGTCTAAAAACACGGACTTAACCGCTAGACCGCAGTTATCTCTATAGTGGCAAACGGTCTTTATTCAGCTGTAAATTGAGACACGTTTAGTCCTTAAAATTGTGTGTGTAAAAATATTAAATTACCGGCTATATCAATGACCTCATTAACTGCTCTGGCTTTGACCTGACAAGGCTAAAAAATGTTAAAGGTTCCGCTTTCCAGAATAGAGCTTTTGTTCCAAAGTATAAACAATTCATATTGAAGGTTCGGCGTATAATGAATATGAATAATATATGAGACACATACATTAATATTGTTAGTATTTTGGGAACTTCATATTGTACTCGTTAAAATCATCTAAATTGTTAATATTTACATATTACATTTAGTATTCATTCCAATTGCGATAACATGTAATTGCAAATGAAAGTACTAGTAGTTACTCAAAAAGAATCCAATCCACATTATTTTTTTTTAACTTTGCGCCCCCCTTATGTTAAGCGCAAGGTCCATGAGTTTTAGCAACTGTAATCAGACACTCATAACTAAGTTCTGACCCTAACACTATGCTGGCTTGACTGAGCATGACAGCAATTCCGTCTGGCCAGCGTGGCGAGTGTAGGCAAAATTCTCCAGATATATGCCATTTTGTACCTTACTTTGAAAAAATATTTTTCATCAAACTTTTTGTGTGCTATTTTGAAGTTATAATGACTTATTATCTACGTTTTGCATTTGCATCAATACATTCGTCCATATAGCACGTCTAAATGCATATTGAAGTCCTCTACATGCAGTAGAAGTAGCTGAAACCACCCGAACTGTAAGAAATCGATTCCTCTTGACCCCGACTACTTTCGAAGGTTTCGCTCGAGCAAACTGCTTTCACGGATTCCAGATATTTTCAAATTTAGTTTGTATGGAGAACATATAATTATTTTAGTTCCTAGTGCGGGTAGGCGCAGGACAGCTTGGCGATTGACCCTTGGACATTTTGTACCCTAATTATATTGTTATTACTCAATAAACGGATTATTATTATTATTAAATACCTACTTTATACATAAGCATTAAATAATAGTAATAGATTGAACCAAGTGATGGTGGCTATGTTATAAGATCATTTCCACTTAAAATAAAAAAAAAAGGTGGCTGTCAAACAGATCTACCAATCGGAGTCTTTAAAATTGATCGCCGCTATTCGACGCCATTTTAAAATTTAATCGTTACAATAACTGAGATTACGTGTTGGTGCGACCCAGGCTTAGATTTACAACACCACCGTTCCCGTGCTTAAGCCTTTGATCCCGGTTTCACTAATACCAAATTGTCATCAAACTCTTAGCAGACCCTCGCTAACCCGTCAGGCCAGCGCAGCGTGGCGAGTGTAGGCCAACTTATTATTATTACCCTGTAATTCTGAAAGCCATTTTCAGCAGTTGAAGTTCTTGACTCTTTGTTCTAGGGCCTGTGATAATGATGATAAATAGGCTATGTTAGTAATAGAAATGACATACCCCCAGTTTTTCAAAACTTCCTTCCTACCTTGTAAATATATAGGCTTAAGCGCCGCGTGGAGAGTGTAGACCAAATTCTCTAGATATATGTTCTGGAAGGCTTATCTCCAACAGTGGAGGTCAAGAACGCAGTGTTCTAGGGGCTGTAATAAAAAATAAAATAAAATATATATCAGAAAATAAATTTTAAAATACATTTTGCAGTGTTATGTTTAGATTCTGTTGGAACGAATGCTTTAAGGATCTCCGATATTGCCTGCAAATGGCACGTTTCCGTTATTGATGAAATTCCACTGCACGTCTTTGGCACATGACGATGAATATTTAATGTACTCGATTTTATACATTGTCGATAGTGTCATCATCGACAACCTGTAATATCCTAGGGCTGGGTTTCTTGCCAGCCCGTCTGGCCAGCGTGGCGAAAGTAGACCAAGTTCTTAAGCAGTGGAGACTAGAATCGGTATCTTAACGAACCTAAAAGTTGGAATTTGTGGAACTGAAACACGGTAGCGACGAAGAAGACAAATTTATAAGCATTCCATGGATTACCGTGCGGGTGTCGTGTCAATCGTGTGTGGGAAAGAGGGATGTGAAGAATGGTGTCTTGGGCTTGCGACCGGCAATAGGCTGGTTTATAAAGAAGGCCTTTTTTTTTTATTGCGCAACAAGACGTTCACCATCCACCATTCCACTCCTCTTCCTACCCAACCAAATACTGTATGATTTCGTTAATGCCGTTTTGGAAGCTCGTTCCATAAATGTATCTCCTGCAGACCTGCTTAATTCTTTCAGTAAGTGGTGCAAAGATTTGTGAAAATAAATAAATGTCCTTAAGAAAATTGTATTACTATCTTTGGTACATGCCGGGGTTCGAACTCGCAAGGTCGCAACCTTATTATTGAAGGACAGCGTACGAGTACTAACAATTTTACCGCCACCACTCTTATCTTTGTGGCTTTCAAACAGGTTTTTAGTTATTTATTTTTAGAATACATTTTTCAAATTTAATTGTATATATTTTATTTTATATGATACCAATATACTGTTCGCAAAGATAATCTGAAGATATAATAATGTAAAGACCCAATTGAACTGATAAAACCCTCTATCCATTGTTCAATTTCAATTGTCTGACATCCTTTCAAACTACGCTTTCAGAAAGTTTTGTCTAGGTACGGATTTAAATGGTGCAGCAGCCTTATTCTGTTACTTAGTCGCAAACGTTATAGTGGATTTCGTTATTTACTTCAGAGTTTGCGTCATAATTACGAAATATTATTCAATTCTCAACTCTATAAGCGCTCTACGTTGACAGCAGCCGTGCAAATATTAATTTTATAGCTTCATATATGTATATATAGTTAACGAATTCCATTATATAACGTTTGCGCTTAAGTAACAGAATAGGAGATGTTCTAGATCGACATTCAAATTAGGCCCACAGACATCTCGAATTCTCAATATCATCAGCCTCTTTACTGCTGGATATATGCCTTCTAAAAAGCTCGTTATTTTATGCATCATCCTGCAATCCTCATCCAGATGTTTTTATCTCCTAAATATATATTTCATTCAAAAAAAAAAAAAACATATCGCCTCTGTGGTCTAGCGGTTAAATCCGTGGATTTAGAATCGGAGGTACCAGGTTAGATTTCTGGTCGAGACACAATAATATTTATTAATCTAAACAAAAAAAAAATAATAAAAAATTGTGATGTTACCCGAGTTTGGAAAGCTGTAGACATCAAAGAGCTTGTCCTATAGTAAAGTTGGCTAAATGTTAATCCGCTCCTTTATAAGCGTAGTTTCCGACCACCCCGAAAGGGAAGCAGTCGTGATGATACTTTATTTCATTTCATTTCAAACCAGCGACCTTCTTTAAGTCATCCGTCCATCTGGCGGCGGGTCGTTCCATTCTGCGTCTTCCTGTACGTGGTCTCTACAACCCTTGACTCACCAAACATAAAGCATCATCTCAAAATCAACGCATATGCATATTATGTACCTGTTGTATGTTTCGGTGTATACGCTAAATATTTTCTTTCTTTCTTTCAATTTCGTCTGCCCCATCGTTCGTCGGTTCTGCGGCAAAGACTAAATTATCATAAAAACTTCTGTCGCTGGCACCGGAACTGTACCATCCAAGGAGTCTGAGAAGAAAGAAGACAAATTTCTAAGCATTCCATGGATTCACCGTGCGGGTGCCGGGTCCATCGTGTGTGGGTAAGAGATGAGAAGAATGGTGTCTCGGGCTTGCGACCGACAATTGGCTGGTTTAAGAAAAGGAGGCCTCCTTTTTTTTTCTATTGCGCGATAATACGCTCACCATCCACCATTCTACTTCTCTCCCTACCCAACCAAATACTGTATGATTCCGTTAATGCCGTCTTGGAAGCTCGTTCCATAAATGTATTGACGGCAGACCTGCTTAGGCCCAATTCTTTCAGTAAGTGATGCAAAGATTTTGCTGGAACTCCTCTTGCACCAACTTCCACTGCGTAAAGCTGAGTCTTGAACCCGTTCCTGATCATTTCTTCTGTGAGATCATAATATTTATTCGACTTCATGTTGTGGTCTTTTGGAATATTTGATTCCCACGGAACGGTAAGTTCAATAAGGATAACTTTTTTCAAGTTCCGAGAAAACACTAAGATGTCTGGCCTGTAGGCTAGTTCATCTGGGATCCTATAATGGTGTTCAAATGTATCCATGAGAATTTTCCAGTCTGATGCGGCGCCAAGGATCGAGGTGGGCTTGCATTTAGTTTTCGTGCTTTGCCCTTCCTTTACAAATGTGGTCAAAGTTTTATTTGTAGTCAGTCCCTTTCTGGCTCTTGCAATAGAAAGACTTACTGCTTCACGGATAACACCTAGGACTTTGTCATGTCGGCGTGAGTAATAGCCCTTTTCTAGGAGAGTAACGCACCCTACAAGTGTGTGTCTAGCAGTTCCTATGGCAGCACCACACAATGTACAGTTCTTTTCCGTAGCTTTTCCCCACCTTACCAGATTACTCTGGTCCGGGAGGGACATTTGAAAAGCGTTTAGGTAGAACTTTAGCAACGCCGGAGACCAATCGTACATTAGTGTGCGCCACTTTAGGGCTGGAGGGATGCAAAAATCGCCCAAAGTTAGCCAGTCATTTTGAACTTCTAGAGTCATCGCGTGCACTCTGTATTCATGCTCTTCATCTTTCCTGAGGAAGGATTTTATAACCTCTTTGTCACTTTCTTTTTTCTTCCAGCCAATGCCTCTTTTGTCAGTCTGGGCACCTGTCATGAATTTCTTGAAGAATAGTAGTCTCGGTTCCATATCTGAGACCAGAGGGTCTCTTGGAAGGGATGAAATTGTATTATCCTGGGAGCTGGTTAGAATTTGATATTTGCTTATACGTAGATGTTTGTATAATTCAGATGGTCTTTTCAGATCCATTCCGAAGTTTCTCCGTCCTCTAAAGAATGTTGAGGAGTCAGCACCCTGGGCTAATCCAAGCCAAGACTTCAATGTTCTTATGACGTCCGCGTCCAGACTTGATAGTAGGCTTTTGTTGAAATCATATACTAGGAAAGGCCAAGTGAGGCGAGATGCTAAGTAGTTGTCATATATCCAAGCTTTTTTGACATTGCTTATAGGCTGTTGAGTAACCCTATTCATGTCGTCAGTGAATTGTTTTACAACTACTTCTAGGGATGGTGTTTTTCCCTGAAAATTTATCCTTCTGCCAAGAAATTTAAAGGGCATGGTTTCATTTACCGGAGCTATTCTCTGCCCTGCTATACTCAGTCCAGGATCATAAGACGTAAATGTAGTGTTTCGCCTAGCCAGACATAGGCTGAAGCATTTTGATGGTTTCGTTCTCATTCCCTTTGTCCATGAGCAGAAATCATCCACTATTTTCAGCAAGCCCTGGCATTGCTTGGGATTTCTTGTTATCACCGCCAAGTCGTCTGCAAAAGCTAAGACGGATTCCGTATAGATGTTGTTTTGTTTGAATCTATATCCCCACTTCTTCTCACGAGATTTAAGTTTGTCGATTAGGATATTGATAATTATATTAAAAGCTACAGGTGATAGGCAGCAGCCTTGGAACAGGCCCACATTGTATTTTAGTGTGTCTGTGTAGCCGTCCTTGTTTGTTACGACAAATCTCAAGTTCTTGTAATAATTGGCAATTATATCTCTGATTAGTGTTGGAAAGTTATACCATTTTAGCGCAGTTTGCAGCAATTCATGTTGCACCGACCCAAATGCGTTTTCCAAGTCGATCCAACAGACGCTTAGTTGCCGCTCCTGTTTCCTGGCATCCTTCAAACACTCAGCGAGTAAGGTGTTGTGTTCTAAGCAGCCAGAAACTCCCGGCAAAAAACCTTTCTGGTGCTGGCGTGAGAAGTACTCGTTTTTGATCATAAATCGGGACATTCTTGCTTGTACTATGGAGAAGAAGATTTTGGACATTGTGTTCGTCAAAGCGATCGGTCTTGCATCTTTGGGATCATTTACCTCAGTTTTCTTTGGTATGAGAACGAAGACTGCCTCGCCAAATGCCTTTGGAACTTGATTAGTAGACCAGATTTTTCGATATATATTATATAAATGCTTACGGGTGTGAGGACATTTTTTATATACAATGTACGGAATGCCATCTGGGCCTGGTGCCGATTTGGAACTTTTTCTTTTGATTTGTTCCTCCATTTCTTCCATGCTTGGTGGTAGGCATCGGAAGTCCTCTAAAGGTCTGACGGGTCGAGGCGAGGGTGGGTCCAGATATTGTTCCTCTTTTTGTATTTCTGTGTATGTCTCTTTGTAATATTTATATATTTGATCTCTGGTCAGCGACAGTACACCACTTTTTTCGCTGAATATCTTTCTGGCATAGACGAAGGGGTTGTTGTCAAAGAGGACTTCGTGTCTGGCTCTATTGTATTGATTGGAGTTATCTTTAATTTGGAGCGATATTCCTTGGATCAATTTGAGAATTGATCTAAGTGCTCTAGCCACTTGATGGCACTGCTGTTTATCTCCAATGTTTTTGGCGCATCTAAGTCTCTTTCTTAGCTCCCTCTTCTTTCGCCTCAATTTCAGCTTAAAAGTGTTTTCCTTATTGGTGTGAGCATGAGTGGTCGTTGGTGGATAGTGCTCACTGAAGTAGTCATAGACAGTATTTTGAAAGGCACGAACTTGGCTATCAAGATCCTGTTTTGTACCAGGACAATCCAGCATGACAGCCAGATTTCCGTCGTGAACCTTCCAGGTGGTTTCTTTTATGGTCGGGATGCTTAGACGTGTCCTGATGGTCATGGACTCCTGGTTGAATTCACATGGAGGTGTACCATGGGATATGTGAGGGGAAACTCTATCCGCAGTACTAGTCGAAGGTCTTACCATCTGTGCTTCTATCCCTTCATGTGTTTAAGTGTTTCTTGAACCAGGCTTGTCTTCTGTATATTTTTCCGCACGTTGGGCATTTCAAGTCCATATTATCGCCAGGGTCGTTGTTATTATCTACCAGTGGACAGTTCATCCTCCCCCCCTCTCGGACTGTCCCAGGGGTATTATTCTTTTTTGACTTTTTAGCGATATAATACGAGGGAATGGCTTGCTGGGCCTTAACCCTCGGCATTCTTTCTTGCTGTCAGCAGTCTCTCCCGCTGTCGGCTGTCTTTCAGCTAGTGTCCCCGTCTATCCGAGGTGTAATGTTTTTTGAAGACAAATTTCTAAGCATTCCATGGATTCACCGTGCGGGTGCCGGGTCCATCGTGTGTGGGTAAGAGATGAGAAGAATGGTGTCTCGGGCTTGCGACCGACAATTGGCTGGTTTAAGAAAAGGAGGCCTCCTTTTTTTTCTATTGCGCGATAATACGCTCACCATCCACCATTCTACTTCTCTCCCTACCCAACCAAATACTGTATGATTCCGTTAATGCCGTCTTGGAAGCTCGTTCCATAAATGTATTGACGGCAGACCTGCTTAGGCCCAATTCTTTCAGTAAGTGATGCAAAGATTTTGCTGGAACTCCTCTTGCACCAACTTCCACTGCGTAAAGCTGAGTCTTGAACCCGTTCCTGATCATTTCTTCTGTGAGATCATAATATTTATTCGACTTCATGTTGTGGTCTTTTGGAATATTTGATTCCCACGGAACGGTAAGTTCAATAAGGATAACTTTTTTCAAGTTCCGAGAAAACACTAAGATGTCTGGCCTATAGGCTGATACAGCTAGTTCATCTGGGATCCTATAATGGTGTTCAAATGTATCCATGAGAATTTTCCAGTCTGATGCGGCGCCAAGGATCGAGGTGGGCTTGCATTTAGTTTTCGTGCTTTGCCCTTCCTTTACAAATGTGGTCAAAGTTTTATTTGTAGTCAGTCCCTTTCTGGCTCTTGCAATAGAAAGACTTACTGCTTCACGGATAACACCTAGGACTTTGTCATGTCGGCGTGAGTAATAGCCCTTTTCTAGGAGAGTAACGCACCCTACAAGTGTGTGTCTAGCAGTTCCTATGGCAGCACCACACAATGTACAGTTCTTTTCCGTAGCTTTTCCCCACCTTACCAGATTACTCTGGTCCGGGAGGGACATTTGAAAAGCGTTTAGGTAGAACTTTAGCAACGCCGGAGACCAATCGTACATTAGTGTGCGCCACTTTAGGGCTGGAGGGATGCAAAAATCGCCCAAAGTTAGCCAGTCATTTTGAACTTCTAGAGTCATCGCGTGCACTCTGTATTCATGCTCTTCATCTTTCCTGAGGAAGGATTTTATAACCTCTTTGTCACTTTCTTTTTTCTTCCAGCCAATGCCTCTTTTGTCAGTCTGGGCACCTGTCATGAATTTCTTGAAGAATAGTAGTCTCGGTTCCATATCTGAGACCAGAGGGTCTCTTGGAAGGGATGAAATTGTATTATCCTGGGAGCTGGTTAGAATTTGATATTTGCTTATACGTAGATGTTTGTATAATTCAGATGGTCTTTTCAGATCCATTCCGAAGTTTCTCCGTCCTCTAAAGAATGTTGAGGAGTCAGCACCCTGGGCTAATCCAAGCCAAGACTTCAATGTTCTTATGACGTCCGCGTCCAGACTTGATAGTAGGCTTTTGTTGAAATCATATACTAGGAAAGGCCAAGTGAGGCGAGATGCTAAGTAGTTGTCATATATCCAAGCTTTTTTGACATTGCTTATAGGCTGTTGAGTAACCCTATTCATGTCGTCAGTGAATTGTTTTACAACTACTTCTAGGGATGGTGTTTTTCCCTGAAAATTTATCCTTCTGCCAAGAAATTTAAAGGGCATGGTTTCATTTACCGGAGCTATTCTCTGCCCTGCTATACTCAGTCCAGGATCATAAGACGTAAATGTAGTGTTTCGCCTAGCCAGACATAGGCTGAAGCATTTTGATGGTAGTAACTCCTCGCATTCAATGTAAATAATAATAGATTTTTGTCTTTCATACAACGCGCTTTGTAGTTTTTCATGAATTATGTATGATCTTTAGATATTTACTAGATTGCCTCTTGTGTTGTATGTACTTTCAAAGAAATAATAGAGTAAGTATATTTTACTATTAAACTGCCTCCGTGGTCTAGCGGGTTCGATTCCTGGTCGGGACACAATAAAATTTATAAATTTAAATAAATCAATTTAATTAATATTTAATTTATTTGTAATATTCTTGAGTTTGGTACGCTGGAGATATCGACGAGCTTGCCACTTGTCATGATTGGCCTATAGTAAAGTTGGCTAAATGTGAATTCGCTTCTTTATAAGCGTGGTTTCTGACCACCCTGAAAGGAAAACAGTCGTGATAACACTTTCTTTTAAGTATATATTATTTAACTACGTGGTCTCCACCTAGCATATTTTTGATTGTTACTTAACTTTATAGGTTCACCCGCTGGACTTATCTGTAGATTGTCGAACAAGGATGCGTTTAAGCGTGTTCATATAAGAAGACCCGGATATTTATCTACGCATAGCTTTATTTTGTTTTATTAGGTAAACCATACAGCACTTAACTTAATTAATAACAAAATAGTATCAATTTGCCTTTACAGGTTCACACAAGTAGCGTGCATTTAGTTTTTATATGGGTTTTCCAATAAGGACTTGTCAACTTTTTTTCAAAATAAAATACAAATCATTTGAGATATTTCAAAAACTTTATTATCGGGTACTATCAAAACATTTATGAATGGAACTCGACTTCGTTCATATGGCCACCGCGGGCACGTTTGCAGCGGTCGATCTGTTGGACCCAAATTTCGATGACTCGGCCCACACATTTCGGCCGAAACGGCTGTTATTTCGCGTTCAATGTTGGCTCTGAGCTCTTCCAACGTCGTCGGATTGTTGGTATAGACCAATGACTTGACGTAGCCCCAAAGAAAAAAGTCTAGAGGCTTTAAATCGGACGAACGAGGCGTTTAAAAGAGAAACGTTTTGCCGAGAGACAACACAAACTTACTTGCCTATTATATTTGTATCTAATAATATACTGTACTTACTATTAAATATATACCAGTAAACATATCTACAATATTACCTTAATATTTGCCTAAGTATCCTCGCACCGCTCAGTTTTCTCGCACTTTTTTTTCGTGACATACGTGAATAGGACAGCGAATTCGCAAGAACATGACAGGTTAGGAGAGTTTTGCACATCTTCAGCGTGCGCCAGATGTAGGAATCTCCAAATTTACATGTAGATAGTGGCTACGGCCTATTTTGGCCTGACGGTATTTCTAAGTCCAATTTTATTTATAAGAAAAAGCAATTAATCGCCAAGCTGAAGGTAAAGTACACATGTCTCGGTTGTGTTAATCTCGATATATCCCAAGAGTCTGCCGACTGTCCCAGATACCTACTAGGTATACGATTATATAGTAGGAACTTTATAAATACAGAATTAGCTAATGCTATTTATTACGTACGCTACTGTTACTGTGGTGGTACTTATTGCGGTGACGCTTGTAAGAACGATTTCCTTAACATCCTAAAGGATTCGGTTCGAGCCCCGGCATATACCAATGAGAAATTCACTTTTCTTACGTACATTTACTCGTGCCTCGGAGAGCATTTTAAGCCGTCTGTCCCGGTTCCACTAATACCAACTTGTAAATACCACTAATACTAACATCAGATCCTCTGGCCAGCGTAGCGAATGTAGTCTAAATTCTCTAGATCAGCGGTTCTCAAATTTTTTTTGATGACGGAACCCTTTTTAAAGCAAAATACTTGATGGAACCCTACAATAAAACAATAGTTTTTAAAAGTGTATTCTTTTATGTTTTGAAGTTAGAGTCGAAACTCGCTTGTTCACAACTATAGCGTCTAATTCAGAGGCGCCTTTTATCCAAGGGACTGCGCGCTCACAAGTATACGCGCGGCGGACGGAGACAAAACGTTCGACCAAAGTGAGGTGTTTTGATTTTTTTTTTCAAAATTCTTGCGGAACCCCTACAGGGGTATCGTGGAACCCTAGGGTTCTGCGATACTCACTTAGAGTATAGCTGCTCTAGATATACGAATAGTCTGGAAGGCCAACAGTGGAGGTCTAGGACTCTGTGTTCCAGGGGCTGTGATAACTTTATAGTGGTACTATATGTTGATTGACAAATGTTGGTACTACAGTGGTACATGTGCTCTAACAACTAAACCACCATCGCTTGGAGTAAATAAATATCAGATAATATTTCAGATTCGTTTGCATATAAAGGTTTATTAAAATAATAAATATGAAGTGGAAAATTTGGGTTCGTGAACAATTTATGTTCAAAAAGTGCATCGGACACATGTGTCGCCATAATTAATGAACAACAACAATTAATTTCCCAGCCCAGTAGATTAGTGCAGTTACTGGAGGTTTTTACCTCGGATTTGCTTTATTAGGTCAGCATTACGCATTGGGAGTTGATTTGAGAGTATTTTTTTTATTTATAAACTTTATTGTGGGATACAAAAGGCGTATGTAATGCCGTTTGGTCTTTTCTTAACATTAACCTTCGAGACAAGCAATCAGTTTAGGCATAACAAGATAAAAAAAACACAAATAAATTATTAGAACTACTTACAGTACTATATAAGTATTGGCTTAATTTAATATATAATATACATACAAGTAATAATACATAAACTAATTCCAGCAAAATCTCTTAAGCACTTACTAAAAGAATTTCGCCTAAGCAGGTTTGCCGTCGGATCATTTTTGAAACAAGCTCTTGAGACCGCATTAGCGGAATCATACAGTATTTGGAGTTGGAGAAAGGATCAGAATAATGGATGAGAGCGCAATCCAAGAGATTCTTCTTCTCTCTTCCTCATACACGTTTGACCCAGCAGCTTTACTGTAAATCCATGGATTGCAAAGGAAATTATCTTTGAACTGTAGACTAAAATCTGAGGTTAGCACGTTTTTACTGCTTCAGTAACTGGACTAGATCGCTGTTGCATAATGCGGATATTCCTCGGAGATGTCTTAGCCGTGATGAATAGTAATTAATTAAATTGTAGTTTAAGCGGGATTTGATTTGGCGTTTAGTACATTGACAAATTGGCGCTCGAGCGGGGACTTGCGGAGATGGCGCCCAGCTAGGGACATTATTGTTGTCTTGTTAGATTTAACGTAATTGCCTTCATTATTTTGGTATGGGCCTATATATTTATTACGTAACACAAATTAGAGGGTATGGGGTTTGATCATCTTAATTTTTTTTTACATCTTTTGTGTAAGAACTATCAAGACGCCTTCTCAAGTTGTAAGAAAAATTTAAGATTCCGGTTTTGAGCCCCTGGACTGATCAAAATCTTTAAGATTATTTTTAAAATTTTGTTATTGTAATAAACAATATAGTCGTACATATAATTAGACCTGGAGTACCAAAACTGAAGCTGTGAAAGATGATTTATCCTAATGCACCCCCTTACCTAAAAGATCGTTTCAAATTCCTATGTGACTCTCACAGCCTTTCACTTCGTTTTTCCCATAATAACCTACTTAAAATACCTCCCCACTCTTCCAGCAGATATTCAGATTCCTTTATAGTATCTGCAGCTCGCCAGTGGAACAGACTTCCTTTAATTATCAGACAGGCACCATCTCTTAAAATATTTAAATACTTATTTCACAAACAGAATAAGTCGCCATAACTCTCTTATTATATATGCGTATATGTATGTATTTTATATTTAGTTATATATTTATTTGTTTATGTAGGACATTTATTTATGTATAAGTTTTTATGTATTTCTGCTGCACCCGCTTATTACAGCTCTCAGTCACAAAGGTTAGTTGGTAGAAAATGCATTTACGGCATTAAGCTCGCCTATGTACCTGCACTTGTTTTGGTTTTGTACAATAAAGAATTTATTATTATTATTATTTAAATGAAAAAAAAAACTTTAAAACAAAGCCAAAGTTGATTATATGTGTATTTTTTTTTCCTTTAGACCCTTACGTAATAAATATTAAACAAGATGTAGAGGGGGGAGGGGTCGGCATATTCATATTTTTCTTACATAAGGGGGGAGGGGGCTAAAACTGCCAAAACTCGTCTTACGTAATAAATGAATGGTTATTATGCTGCTACGCGCGAAAACTATTATACCATAAAGCCTTGTTAATCTCCCCATGTTTGACAAGTACGGCCATAGCCTCGACCCCCTTCTCAGACTTCTCTATAATCCGGGTCAAGTGTCATAATTTTAATAAGAATACTCTCAAGATATTACTTGATTGCGGTCTATTAAGCTGGCTCCACATAAATTTATTAACATTTTATGGAATCACCGTGAATCCTTTGTGTGTGGGAAAGAGCGGAGAAGAATAAGCCCCCGGGTTTTTGACCGATAATAGGCCGTTTTTAAAAGAAGCTAATTTTTTATGGCCAAAGACATCCTCCACTATTATGATCCTTTATCTATCTAACCAAATGCTGTATTATTTGGCTAATGCCGTCTCCGAGGCTCGTTTCAAAAATGTATTTTTTTAATACTAACACGACATGTGACCTGGCGCTTATCCGATGGTAAGTGGCACGCGAGGTCCATGAATGTTAGCAACTGCAAGACACTCATGACTGTCCCTAACACTATTATACTAGGTTTATCGGCACGAACGGTGGATATTGTTGTTCTCGTTGAAAGTATGTGCCATTTGCAATGATGTCAAATGCCATTTTTTTCTTTCAAGAAGAACTAATATTGTAAGCTTGCCATGGTGATATTTATATAAAAATAACACTGCTTACTGTACTGGTAGCAGTCCTACTTATGTCAAATTCATTTAGTTAGTGGTTAAGAGATTTAACTGGAATTACGCTCCCAACAAGTTCCAATGCGTAATGCTGACCTACTAAAGAAAATCCGAGTTTAAAACCTCCAGTAACTGCAGTAATCTACTGGGCTGGGAAATTAATTGTTGTTGTTTATTACTTATTTATGACGACACTCACTGACGTGCATTAATGTGCTAGTGTGGACGCGGTCTTAACTGCTGTACATTGACACTATACACAGAAACGATACGCCATAGTGATATAGATGTGGACCCAGCTGTCAGTATGTCTCTTCTCTAGTTATAACTAGTATCAATTTGAATAGAATAAGCTTCGCTATTCATAAAATATTTCTTCGAATTTACGTAACATAAAAACTGGGGATGGTCACGATTCTTACAATATCTTACTATATATTCAAAGTTACTTAAACTTCTTTCAGGTTATTTTAACTGGTTTATATTTGCTGCCAATTCGTTGTCACAGACTTGTCTGTTTTAAACGAGCCTGCGATTTTGCCATCTCTCTTCTTGTCCCTTCACATCATTCTGGTTTTATCTTCAACTCCTTTCTAGTCACTGCCACAAATTTATGGGATAATCTTCCGATGAACATAAGGCAGGCAACTAACATATTGATAAAAAAATGGTCTATTCACACCTTAAAACTGCGGTAGTAAGTTGTATTTATGTATGTTTATGAATATATTAGTATATTGATATTATAATACATATATAAAGTTATATAATATTTGTTAAATTAACCTATAATTGTATACACCTATATTTGTTTTTAAGGTTTAGCTGTCAAAGAATGTCTAAGGGCATTAAGCCCGCCTTTATACTTTGTACATTAAAGTTTTAAAATAAATAAATATTTACTGGTTTATATACTGAAGATATATTTTTTAAATCCCTATTATATTGACAAGTATAAACAATATCACATTTGTGCTTTATTTTAACAGATTTTAGTATCCTTCACAGCTTAAGTTCATTTTTGATAATGTGTACAACTACAGTGTAGATCGCATATAGTTGAGCTTGCGTGCACTTCAAACAGCCAGTAGATAAAGGATCTTCTTCAATTATTAGGTAGCTTTAATTGTTGTATTTTAGATAATCAGTCGGAATTAGATTCGTTGATTTCTCAAGAGTGTGATATTTGACGTTAAGGTGCCTTCAAAGTGATTTGAAGGCTGTTGTCGAACATTTACTTTGAATTGTTTTGTTGTTAATTCCTCATTAGCGTTGTAAAATATGAATAAATCTATTAAAAATAGAGTCCGAAAGATATTTACATGATGTCCAAATTCCAAGAAAAAGAACCTATATTTAACTAAAAACAAGATTGTTTACATGTGGTGTTAAATTTCTTAGGTTTGTTATTTGCAACAAATAATCGTCTAAATCAAAGTATTTCACTTTCGTTTCTTTTTTTTGCCTTATAGTTAACAAGTGTAATAATTCGAATTATTTAATAGGAACTTTCAGGGATACCATACTAATATTTTTTGAATTTGCCGCGCTTTTAAGTTATCTACTTTCATTAACGAGACTATAACTTGCAATATTATCTTCTTGTTTTGTTTTTGCATTAATACGCAAATGAGTTTCCATGTTGTTCTTGTTGTAAGAAGCGGTGCAGGTTGATGTTATGATGGCGGTTTACATCTTGCCAGATTTGCATAATGTTTTCTAATACTCCGTAAACTTGTCCCGTAAACTACCCTCAATTATTTTTATACAAAAAAATGTTCCTTTTATTTCCAAGGAGTAAGGTTTATAATGCTAGTAGCTGGTTTTGTAGTGTGTAATAAATGTGTTGCTGCGTTCTCGTTGTAATTGCAATGTCAGGAGGAGAGCTCGTCGCTAAGTCTTTGCAAATTACCTTTCTACACAAAATTATCAAGAGAAATATGTATTTTTTAGCTTTAACATTTTAAAATATTAGATATTATAAAACAAACTGTGATTAAAAATAGAGATTTTGCTTAGTCTGTTGGGAATTATGACTCCGTCGCAGTCGCAACTTAATCCACCAATCGTCAGCAGATGTTCAGCTGGTCAGTCTCCTGATTGGACCATTGCCAACCCGTGGCGGGTGTAGGCCAAATTCTCCATATTAATTCGGGAAGGCTCATCTCCAACAGTGGATTTCTAGGACGCTGCCGTGTTCCTAGAACAATGTGTGAAAGCTCTAAAGACCCATTTTTTGCCGTGGAGGACTCTGTCATCGATTTATTTGTATTTTGATGAGCATACTGTAAAGTAAAATATTATCACGACAGTATTTGCGGGGTGGTTAGAAATGACGCTTTTTAGGAAACGGATTCATATTTAGCTATCGTTACTATAGGCCTATCATGACAAGTAGCAAGCTCGTAGCGTACTAGACTCGAGAAATAAATTAAATAAATCCTCCGCATCTAAATCGACTGTCTTAACTGCTAGACCATAGAGTCAGAAAATGATAGTTTTAGGTAATAGTGTCCGTTTGACTACCGACAGATCAAATAAATAAATAGATAAAATAGAATGATTAAAAGCAATGAGAAGCTATTGCATCACAAACGTGTTGGATAAATCCATTGCATCGATACAATTAAGACTAATAGTGGTTGTGTCCACACCATTCCTCAATGTCCCGCACTAATAGACTAACAAGTAAATTGAGATTTTATTGGAATCTCACGTGGCGACAGAAGCCTCAGCTGTGATCGCCTAAAGCGTGATTCGCTCTGAAAGAAATAATGATAACGTTTTGTTTGTCAAAAACAGCTTCGGTATTAAAAATAAAGCAAAGATAATAAATAATAGTAATTAAAAGAAAGAGGAATAGAAAATGAATTGCTATGACAAACAGGTACAAACCTGTTTAAAATCGTAAAATAATATTATAAAAAGTAGGTTGTTGCTTACTCATGCATACTTACTTATATACATTCACTGAAACCCACATTCACCAAAACACACACAAACAGATTCATATACACCAACCATACACATATACACAATTATTTAAGTGCCTTCAGCAAATATAAATATTGTCTATAATAATATAAAATGTTGTAAGTGTAAGACCGCCTCCGTGGTCTAGTGGTAACAAACGTTGCCGTGAACTCGGGAGGTCGTGGGTTCGATTCCCACCGGGGGCAAGTTGTACATTGTATAATTTGTCTCGGTCTGGGTGTTTATTTGTAAATATGTATATATTTACAAATAAAATAAAAAAGTATATGTAGTTTATCAACCATCTAGTTTCCATAACACAAGCCTCGTAGCTTACCACGGAAATTAGATGGCGCTGTGTGACCTGTCTGGAAATATTATTATTATTATTTTATTATAATTCCTACATTGACATCTGAAACACCGTCCATCGACTATTTCATGTCACAGCTAAACTGTTTTGTCACTATTTACAATTTATTATATGCCCTAACCTATGTAACAATTAAATTGTGATGTAGGTATATTTATTTTGCAATAAAGATTTTTATTATTATTATTATAGGTGTTCAGGTCAGCATAGGTTACAGCTGCAACAGTAGCGCTGATTTTACCCGACTCCACGACACATGTGTGAATTCGGAATTCAAAAGGAAGATTTTAATGGTATACCTACCCAAAGAAAAAAACATTAAAAAATAATAATATGAAGAAAGTGAACCAATTCCGATTTTACGGTAATCTCCGGTCGTAAATACGCATGACGTCACTAATCCCTTAAGATTATTTTGACAAATCTTTGAAGGGGTTGTTGTTAAAATCATATGTCACATGTTAAGCCGAGGTGCGGCGGGCTTTAACATGTGCTTAATGTAGCGGACGTGAATTATTTATGGCTTGCCACTGTTAACTAATGTATTACATTATATGGTTTTAGCATAATGTTTTATATCATTAATTACGGAAACCATATAGAAATTACTATAAAATCTTCGCACGACACAAATAATTGGGTCTATACATTATTGTACTATACGTGTCTAAACATACGACTGCCACCGTGGTCTATCGGTTAAGTCCATGAATTTAGATTCGAAGGTACCGGGTTCGATTTCTCCGTTGGTTTCTTTGGCAGCGACTTTGTAGTCTCTTGGGTTGAGCGATAAGAGGAACAAGGCGACGAAAAGTGTTTGTGAAGTCGTAACTCTTCAGTGTGATATGAAGTATTGTATAGGCCGAAAGACGATATTAACAAAATTCATGGCATTTATATGTACTGGGATAGTAAAAAAAAAAAGAAAGTATCATCACGACCGTTTCCCTTGCGGGGTGGTCAGAAACCACGCTTATAAATAAGCGGATTCACATTTAGCCAACTTTATTATAGGCCAATCATGACAAGTGGCAAGCTCGTCGATGTCTCCAGCGTACCAAACTCGAGAAGTATCACAAATAAATTTAATATTAATTAAATGTATTTATTTACATTAAGAAAATATTATTTGTGTCCCGACCAGGAATCGAACCCGGTACCTCAGAGTCTAAATCCACGGACTTAACCGCTAGACCACGGATTGGATAGTAAAACGTTAAAATATTTGGAGAGAAGATGCAGAATGGGACGACCAGATATATGTCCTAATGAAGTTTGCTTGCTGGTGGAGATAGCATTGGATGAGGGTAGCAAGAGACCGAATGCTATATTCGGCAATGGAGAGAGACAGTAAATTTTAACTCTATTTCAGTAAAAGGCTAATTATAAAAACGGTGTTAAAGAATAGCAGAACGATTAAGTTGGCGAAGTAATAAGACTTGGAGTCATGGTCACAAGAAAGTTTAAGATCAGAGCTTACCAGCGGCGGCACGTACTTCACAATGACTTTAGACTTGCTTTGTTTTGTAACGTTTTTAGAGTTTCATTACACGATCATTTAAGACATTTTTTTGAAGAATTAACAATCTATGGGCATGGGCGCTGGGTCTATAGGGAGGGGGGAATAGGGAAGAAAATTGTGTGACTTTTTTAATTGCGCAAAACTCCCCATTTATTGTTCTATTTCTTTCTCTACCAAACCAAATACTGTATAAAAAATGTAGTTGTCTTGTCAAGGAATCCATTGTGCCTTCATCATATTTGTTACTTTTTGTACAGACTGATTTGGAATGTATGTAACTGACAGGGGAAGGCACAATGGTTTCTTGTCCTTTTTTTATTTCTCATATTTTCATTATCATTCATATTAGCTAATTTAGCTGAAAGCGCGTTCTAAAAGTGTATTGACGAAAGACCTGAACTTTTGGTTGCTAATTTTTGAGCTATGTCTGTTACTTTGATTCTCTGACGAGTATACATTTTCATTTCATTAAAGAAGTATTGCTAAGTTAGCACGTGTAACGAGTGCCTTTTATTAATATCTTACACTTGCAGTTTTTCACGGACACACAGG
This sequence comes from Tinea semifulvella, assembly GCA_910589645.1. Lineage (NCBI taxonomy): Eukaryota > Metazoa > Arthropoda > Insecta > Lepidoptera > Tineidae > Tinea > Tinea semifulvella. The sequence goes on along the minus strand of OU342615.1, from coordinate 768,671 downwards.
TGTGTATCGTCTTAGAAACATCTACTAGGCTTTACTACTACTTCATCACATAATCACAACTCCTTGATCACGGAGTCCAAGAACTCCACTGCTGAACATGGGCCTCCCAAAACATATTTTCGGAGAATTTGACCTACACTCGCTACGGTCTAGCCTGACGAGTTAAAAAGCGATGTCTAAATTTTTTGTCATTTTCTGTGAACCGACAGAGGGCTCAACGTGTTCTCCTTCTTACGGGAACGATAATGTCAAATGTACGTTAGAAAAGTGTATTTTTCTTTAGTGTTCTAACACGATCACTACCCTTCTAATCTACATAGTTACTAACCTTAACATATTTTTTTGTTGTCTGTAGAAGACATGTGATATCACACACACCTGGTTGTGAGCGGTATCCGAGGTCCAGGAGTGGGAGCAACTGACGCCAGCCACTAACTACTTACATGTGTGTTTTATATAGTAATAAATAATTTCAACTATAATTTTTCTCCTGCTGCATCCGCTTATTACATATCTTAGTCACAAAGGTTAGTTGGTAGAAGTGCATTTACGGCATTAAACTCGTCTATGTACCTGCACTTGTTTTGGTTTTGTACAATAAATAATTTATTATTATTATTATCAGTCTCTACCACTATGGCGGCCCAATAAGATGTTTTTTTACATTCCGCTTAAGAAACTCCTGATTATAGGACTGTATAGGCTGTATAGCACATGTCCAGCGTGCGACAGATGTAAGTCCCCAAAAAAATATTAGAAGATAGTAATTATTACATAAAACTGAGTCTCAAAGTTTTAAGTGCAAGGATGCTCAAAACGGAAGACGTGATATTTCACTAATTGGTGCAGTTGACAATAGTAATAATTGGTGATGAATTCCATTTGGTTACAACAACAATTGTAGGGTCAATGGAAAGTTGGTGAACAATAAAAATCAATTTAGAACACATGTCTCTTGATATCCGAACATACTCGTAATGCAAAGGCAAAAGTATGACGTCACAAGGTTCTAATATTAAAAAAGCTCGTTTAAATCTGTCTGTATATTTTGACGTTCCATTTTTCACGTTTTCTTTCATCAATTTAAACTATTAAGGTTTGGACACACCAGTAGAATATACGTATGTCATATCAGACCAAAATCAGACACACAGGATCTCCAGAATATCACTTCATCGCTTTGTCTCGCACATTTGGCTCTCCGATAGAGTCTAAATCCTATAGAAGTGCTGATAAAAGAGAACTGATGTATTTCAATTCAATTCAATTCGATTATTTTGCAAGTAGGCATAAGACAAAAAGACAGGTATTCTGCACTTTTACACGTATTTTTTTACAATATTGATATTGTATTGATTGATAAAACAATATCATTTTATACTACATATTGGTGTATCTGGAGCAGTACATGATAACCATCACTTGGGAAGAGAAACAATAAAATAATAAAAATAACAAAATTATAAATTTGTCACACTATAAGCTAAGACAGACACAATTATAAAAATATATAAATAGTGTGTGTTCGTTAGCCCCACAATCGGAGTTTCTTCAAAGTACTACAGCCTGTATTGAATTACCATCTATTACCCGCTAGGGACAAGTACAATCTGGGTTTGATCGCTATACTGAGCCTGGATGACCTGAGTCTGAATTCCATGAAAGACGTCGCAATGCTTACGTGACGTATGCCATAGAGTTCCCCAGTGTACCAATGACTTTAATTTTTTTTAATTTGCACCAGCATTTCGCTAGCAAAAACAAAGCTCGTGTCGGAAACGGAAGACTGTTCTGGAATTTTATGAGGCTTATTTTCAATCATTCATCAAATTGCTTTTCGAGAGAATCTGGGCCATGTAAACATTTGACAACCGAGGTTTTAAATGCTACCAAAAACATAGTAGAACTAGACCAACGGCTATATCTTAAGTATTGTTTGCGTTATTCTTGCGCTATATTATTTTAACAGTGTACTGGACAACATTCGGATCATCTAAATGTATTTTTTCTTCTCATTTGTGCTTTACCTGTGTGCTAGTTATTGCTTACTTTGTAGGCAATTGATAGATTTAAAACAAAAAGATAATAAAATGAAATATAATTTATCTGTCACATAATCTAGAACTAAACCAGTTTTCGTAAAATTTAAGGTGTATGGTCACGAAATAGGCAATTGAGCTGCGACGCTCTAGGAGAGACCTATCCTTAGAGTTTATCTAAATATAAATTCCAAAACCTTGATATCCATCAGAGAACCAAAGTTACAGACATAGTTTTCAAAATTAGCAAACGGTTAACAATAGAAACATAATGCCATTTCTTAGTTCTTTCTAATAGTTACAATATATAAGAATAATCAGTGATTTTTTTACCTAAGATATATATATTTATCTTACTAAAAATATGCAATAACAGCATAAACAATACGTACATGATTAGACCAAGAAGTTATATTATAAATTAAAGAATAAGTTATTAAGCACATGCCTCACCGTCTTTACATTTGTGTAAACATACATACATACATATCTTTACGCCAAATACCTTGCGGGGTCGGCAGAGACAATACCACTTTCGTATCTTCGACATTCATCAACCTCTTCATACATGCCCGTTTGTTTCGATGGCTTTTTAATGCACCTTCAGCTATTGCTTTATTTCTTTAATCGTGATAAGTAAGTCTTGATTTGTGTAAAATACGTTACTATCGTATTTGAATAAAAAATAAATAAAATAAATGAAGTTTTATTTCAGGCATATCAAATAAAATTTACAGTGAAACTATATTACAAATATAAAATATAAAAATACATAAAGTGAGCAATAGCTCATTAAATTACATGCTCTGCGTGGTGAGGCGGAGTGCACAATCGTATTAAAATGGATCGTTTAAGATCGATGACGTCTGTCAGAAATGTCAAAAGCGAGGCGGAATGCCCAACCTTTTGACATTTTTGCCAGACGTAATCGCTCTTAGACTTTACGTTTTCGGACGATTGTTCACCCCGACTCACCATGCTGGTCAAATAGGAATTATGTCTATATGAGTTATTGAGATTCCGGACAACGAAAGTGGATTTGGAACTAGAGATTCTCAAAGGTGTAGCGAATTTGATCTTTTCTGGAGAGCAGTTTGAGGACAGCAGGTCAAGTCGAACTTGACCATTAAAATGAATTAAATAGATTAAGGTTCAATTCACTTTCAGGTTTCCTCTGATCCTGTGCATAGTTGAAAGTGATTATCATAAAGAAAATCTGATGTTGAGTGACTTGGTGGGTGCATGTGCGGATCGCATTCTTTACATCTATACATATATACATAAAATACTCTTATACGGCCACATTTCATATTACACTTAGCGGCTTAGGAAATAACCTAAATAATTTTAAACTCTATCCACTAAGCAGTAACAGTTATAGTCGTTTGATTTCATTACAAAATGTATACTTGAAAGTTTGGTTTTATGAAAATCTTATCGGTGCGGTGGTCGCAGCGCTATTCTTAACTTGGATTAAATATTTAGTTTTTATTGTAATCTTTTAGCTAGTAACTTTTATTGAATTTCTCGTAATTGATTCTCAACACAATGTTTTTAATATCTTGTTGACTTTAAGTCAATTAAAATCTTGTAGATCTCATTTTTGGGCCTGTTCTTTAAACTTAACATGTTTAAAATATACATAGCATAACAAACTAAAAACTTGAAGTTTTAGTGTCAATAATAAAAAAAATCCTGTAGGCACGTTCACTAACAAACATACTAACATTTATTGACATTGCGCGCCACTTGCGCTAGGTCACATGACATACTCGTATATAAAAAATATGAAATTATTTGATTATGATCCACTAAACGTTATTTTATTTTATATTTATTTCAATGGAATGGATTATGTAGCTTGCCGAACCGATCGCAGAACCGATGACCGATGGAGTAGACGAGTTCTGGAGTGGAGCCCACGTACAGGAAAACGCAGAGTGGGAAGACCCCCCGTCAGATGGACGGATGACCTGAAAAAGGTCGCTGGTGGGGGCTGGGTGAGGGTGGCAAAAGATCGTGTGAAATGGCGAGCCTTAGGGGAGGCCTACATTGCAGTGGAGAGACATAGGCTGATGATGATGATGATAGTTTTAGTTGTTAGTTTATATTTTTAAATTTTTTGTTCCTTTCTTCGACTTACTAATAAATACATGGCCTGGTAGGCTAATCTCCAACAGTCTAGGACTCTGTGTTCTAGGGATTGTAATGTTGAATGATAAAGATGAATGGACACATTTAGTAACAACGCAAGAGGACTCACTGACATTAAAACTACCTTTATATACTTTTTAGACATACAATTTTAGTTTATTTTAATTAGTGATACAGTAAAGTGACTAAGACTATTGAAAAACGGAGGACAATTTCCTGACTTTAATTAGGTACTGATAAAATATATTATAAAAATAAATCTATTAAAATATATACAATTTACTACCCTCGTAGCAAGAATCGCCCACTGTACTCCGTATTTTATAATAAATTTGTTTTATTTTGCAAATTTACTATGATATATCTTCGCGTCTTTGCGAAGACGCTAGAAAATTAAGATTAAGGCTAGGTTGTACCAATATGAAGTCTGTAATTTTAACGATTACAGTTAAAAGTCGATTCTACTAGCTGGTGCATTTTGGTGCTACTCAGCCTTAGTTTTGCGATCTAAAAGTGCTACGTCGTAGTTTGTTGCTAGATTGTAGTAGCTACGAATTACGTAGCACGTAGTTAAATCGTAGCATCTAATAATACCCAGCAGTTTGCCTTGACTGTCTTCGCGGCCTCGCGGTTCTCTACGGGCCATGAATGCCGGATTTGATTATTGGAAACACAATAATTTATTTAAGACATTTCTGTCTGGTACGTTTTTAAAACGACAAAGTAGTAATCATCTAGTGTTGCTCAAGGTCTTACACCAGAATAGCTGGTCTGGTCTCAATCAAGACCAATTTTGTTCTTGCACTTCTAAATTTGGTCTCAGTATTGGTCTTCTTCAAGAGACTCGTGCAAGACTGTTGATCTGGCTGAAAAAATATCTTGAGAACTACTGTTCTGATTTACTTGAAGTTTGGAATAGTTATAGAATTTGTCGACCAACATGTATCCAAAAATTTATAGAGAGGTAGTTTTGGAGATATTTTAAGTCATCAATATAAGGGTTCGATATTTTTTACCTCTGAACCCAATATCACCGAAATTTATTATCTTATACAAGAAATGGATGTCTCCTACTGTTCACTCTCAACTGTAGTTTCCCAATTTTAAGGGAAACCTTTATATATCTGGCAACACTTAACTGTGTGTCAGTGCCATTATTTTACGAGTCGTCAATCTGAAGTCGTTGAAAAAAGTTCAACGCTGAACACTGTAGTCTGTAGATGTCACTGTAGACGTCCTATCTGTATTGTGTCGTTTTATGCAAAACTGTAGCTCTTCAAGCCCCTACTGTAGCAAGTGTGAAGTGTGCTAGTGTCCTTCCTATTCCTGGTGTTGTGCAAAGTGTGTTTTTTATTTATTTATTTATTTAAAACTTTATTGCACTATGTACAAGGGGCGGGCTTAATGCCGCTAGACATTCTCTGACAGCCAACCTTTGGGACAATGATAACTATAACTTAGATCGATGAGTAGTGATGTGTGTTCACATCAAGAAAGAAGAAGCGGCGCCGCTGTAGTCTTTGGGATAGGAAGTAAGAGGAGTCCGAACCACCCTGCACGTGAGTCTTTCACCATCCTGTATTCCTTCCACCCCGCGTCCAGGCAACCAACTTAGGACCTGGATGCACCACCTGCAATGCGACTATTTTCGAGTGAGATAAAAGAGGGTTTGTTGTGACACAGTCCTCTATATTAAAAATGTTTTATGAATCTGTTCTGAATAGTCTTAATATGTCCAACGTGGACCATATACATAGGGTTCCAAACCTCGAATTCGAGGTGACTCCTAACAAAGGCGTTATAAAGAATATGAAGTGTATGCACTTTCTTAAAAACGTTACCAATGCGGAGTAAAAACCCCAACATACGGTAAGCCCTATCTTTTGCATGTATTATATAAGATTCAAAAGTAAGTTTACTATCTAATATAAGTTCCTAGTCGCATTCACAATATTTGTATATGAATAATATGTCATTCGAAACATCGCTATAAAAACAAAACGCCAGAGCCATTAACGAGTTTGCTTGCCATTTATAATGGGCGTAGTATCTCGTCCTAAAGTTGTCTACAAGTAAAATCTTTTAAATGCATGGTTTCTGTCTACTTGCTTGGGGTTACTTACGTAATGATACTGACGGAGGTAGCTAAGATAATGGTGTATGTAGTGTCGTCTGCAGTGACATGGACTTCTCGTTACTGTCGCCCTACTCGCTCTCTTTCTTTACAAATAGCTTCTTTATTAACTTGTGTTCGAATGTTGTATTGTTAGTTTTAACTTAGATTTCATTACAGCCCCTAGAACACAGCGTCTTAGACCGCCACTGCTGGAAAATTTGGCCTATACTCGCCACGCTGGCCAGACGGCTTGGCGAGGATATGATGTCAATTTTTAATGACAATTTATTAACGAATCCACAAGTTGGTATTAGTGAAACCGGGACCGACGGGCTTAACGTGCTCTCCTCACGCGGGAACGGTGGTGTTGTAAATCTATGACAAATGTACGTAAGAAATGTGTATTTCTCATTGGGTACATGCCGGTTGGGTTTGAACCGACCTTTGTAGGATTTAAGGAACGCGTTCTTACAACCGAGCCGCCTTACTTAACTTAGATTTATTCAATTATTATTTATTATGTTTTAATTTGTTTGTTCAGAGGTCCAATTAATGGATACTATAATAGCATGTGGTGATTGCCTGTAATAGGTTTAGCATCTGGTTACTGTCTTAGTTGTAAATGAAAATCCATGAATTGTTGCTGGCACTGTTGGCTATCCGAATAAATAAATAAATGCGCTATAGGTACAGTACCCAGCATTTATGAGAATTCGGTTACTTTCGTTTTGTATAGGGTTATTTTTGTGTATCGTTATCTACAAAACCATAGATAGTTAAACATATCTCACTCTTGTTCCCGACTTGCCATATCAAATTCCTGTTCTAAATGTACTATCTGTTCTAGTAATAATTATATTGGACCATAAGTCAAAGTGTTACCAGAAGACCAGCAATGTTCAATCTGACTGAGAAAGGTATCTGCAAGGAAAACTCAGTTATTTACTTATCAAAGGATAACTAACGACTAATAACAAAATTGAAAAAAATAAATGGAAACATAAAGGTCAATCAGAAGTTACCGCAAATGGACTACAAACATAAAATAAAATAAAGAATACTTACAAAAAACAAATAACAACAATTAACAACAGTACCTGTGGGTATACAGCTAAGGCATATGGGTAGTACAGAACAATCGGTCAACTAGCTATGAGCAAACGTTGGCTTTGTATTAAACAAATCAAGTTCCAAACAGTTACAATTGAAATAGTTGCATGACCTCCAGAAGAACGATTTAACAGATTTACACATATAAATATCTTTCAAATTCATCTATGAGAATACAATACCTGGTACAGTGTTATCCCACCAGATACTCGTATGTCCTATAAGCCGACAAAACGCAAAACCTCTGCTAATATAAGATTAATAAATTGAACGTGTTCGGTCTCGGTCCCAGGCCCCCACAGCAGCACACGACGTAACGCATGTGCCAGTCGGTGTGGACATGTAGAGACTGGTTACGTGGAAGGATAATATTTATTTATTTAAAAACTTTATTGCACTATGTACAAAGGGCGGACTTAATGCCGCTAGGCATTCTCTAGCAGCCAACCTTTGGGACAATACAGAGAAATATGATTATGAGGTAGGTGCAAAGGGCTCAAATATGAATTTAATTTTAAAGAAAAATAAAATAAACTTATCCTATGATATCATAATACATGTATATGTGTGTAGTATTACACACTATACATATTTATACATACAATATATCTTACATACAGCTGTTGAAGTAATGTGAATAAACCATTTTCTTAAAGAGTGATCTATTGGGTGCTTGGCGATTTTCTACTGGCAAATTGTTCCACAAATTAGCGGCCACTACTGCGAAGGAGTTCGACTGAAAGCTAGAGTGATGAGTGGAATAGATAAAACAAAATTGTGGGCCGAGCGAAGTGACCTAATATAATAATAGGTTAACAAATAAATCAGATATCTCGTACATGATATTATAACAAACCAAATTAATAATTTAAATGCGTTACCCTGGAAGCTGGTGAAATATGAATAGCCGCTGAACTGCGCTCGCTTCTGTTTATTCAATATTCATGGACATTATTCAGCGACCGACGAAAGAGAATTTAATTTGCTTCCATATAAACTGCAATAATTGAATCGAAAAATCACTTTATTTGTATATTTATTATCCACAATACCGGCATAAGATCATGTTTATGAGTTATGACCCGATGTAGGTATTTCAAATAGATATTCTCCGAAATATTCATCATTACATCCTCAAAAGCTCGTTCTATAAATGTGTTGACGGCAGACCTGATTAGGCCCAATTCTTTTAGTTAGTATTGCAAAGATTTTGGAGGTATTTTCTGTAAACTTTAACTCCGTAAGTTGAGTCTTGAATCCCTTCCTGATCATTCCTTTTATGAGGATATAATATATGTTCGACTTAATGGTTATGAATAATTAATTATTTATAAGTTCAAATATTTGGATTGAATTATTATTGTTATTTTTGTATTAATTTTATCATGGTGTCAAATTGATTTATTTATTTATATACTTACTCACTTTTTATTCTAATATTTATTGTTTTGTATTAACTTTATTATTTTATTGATTTTATTATTGTTGAATTTTGATTTTATTTTATTATTATTATTACTGTCTTTTCTTTTTATAGTATTTTTTTACTGTATATAACTATTGTTAACTTTATAAATATTATTATTTGTATAGAAAATTAAAGTATATATTGACAATCCATTTTTAATGAAAATGTATATATTAATTATAAGATTGGCTGCATGGTAAATTGGGCTTTACTGTTAAGTCATGTAATGTTTTATTAATAAATAAATAAAGTAAGTAACGTAAATTATAGTTACATGCGTGTTACATGTGTTTTAAACTTATCGAATTTGAATAGATTTGACCGTACCGTGTTCAATTCCTGGACCCAATAATGTATTTAATTTTCTCGAGTTTAGTACACTAGAGATATTTTCCATGATTGGCCTATAGTAAAGTTGCCTAAAAGCTGATACTTATTACCGTGACCCAGGGTTAACGAGGAACTTTTAAAGTGTAAAGTTGGGAAGCAGTTTTAATGAAGTGTCGTCGGTGTGGGGGAGAATGTTTGACAACTTTGTTAAAAGTTAAAAACTTTACCAAATTCTCATGCATTTGAAGGAATTTTTACAAAGTTAGATTATTTAAATTTTCTTTTATAAGGTATATTTAAAAAAAAATGAAGTACACGAGTAGGTTTTTTTTTTAAATTGATATTATTACCATTACAGCCCCTAGAACACAGCGTCCTAGACCTCCACTGCTGGAGATGGGCCTTCCAGAACATATATCTATCTGGAGAATTTGGCCTACACTCTTGACGGCTTGGCGAGGAAATATGTATATTGCTGTGCAACTAAGTTATTTGCAATATGTACATAGTTTTCATATTAATCAAGTCCCTTAGTAGTCTGTCATGATATTTTGAACATTATTTAGTTTATTATAAAATATACGGTTATCTACTTAAATTGTAATCATGTTGGAATAATCTATCTAAAATTGCATACGAGTATATAACAGTGATATGTGATATATCCTCGCCGAGCCGTCTGGCGAGTGTAGGCCAAATTCTCTGGATATATGTTCTGGAAGGCCTATCTCCAACAGTGGAGGTCTAGGACGCTGTGTTCTAGGGGCTGCAATGATGATGATATAACTGAGAATACACTTTAGATTGGCAATGCGAGATGTTAACCTATACGTTTACATTAAAATTAAATAAGTAACTTTTTTTCTTTAACATGAGACAGCAGTCCCTATCACTTTGTCGGCTTAACAAGATGCTATTTTAACTTTACTTAAAATAATCGAGGTTATAAGTTTGGAAGAACACATTGACTTGGAAAGCTATGAGAATACTCGTATGTATATTTTGTATATTTCACCTATATAACAATCGTTATATTTGGGTATGTCAGTTAACAAATTTTAAAATAATAACAATAATGCTATTAACATCATGCATCGTAGACAAAGGAGCATAGGAACACAATACAGTATAAGGCATAAGACCACAAAACTATACAACTATTTAAAATAATTTTCCGTCAAATGCATGTCAATAAATTCTGACAGGTTATAAAAAGCATTATTTTGGAAAAAGAGTTTATGTTGTCCTTAGTAGTCAACTACGGCTTTGTTCTAGGGTAACAAGTTGTAGAATGTGTAAATTATAGCATACAATAGTTTTATTTGAGCAGCACCGGTTTCCTTTGTGAGCCGAGAATAATTAAAGGGCTCGGGAGCTGGAGGACCACTCGCAATAAAAATACCAAATTTACGGCAACGTCTGCTATCGGTTTCAATCTCGATTTAAGTCCAGTTTTGAGTTAAAGTAAGAAAATACTTAATTTTTCCCTCCAAATGACAAAAGTAATAATAAAACGTCTTGTAATGAAATGAAATGAAATATCGTTTATTTGCAATAAATACATATTTGTCGCGCAATAAAAAAGAAAAAAGGAGGCCTCCTTTTCTTAAACCAGCCTATTGTCGGTCGCAAGCCCGAGACACCATTCTTCTCATCTCTTACCCACACACGATGGACCCGGCACCCGCATGCTTAGAAATTTGTCCTCTTCTTCAGTGGTCACAAAACTTTAGTCAGGTCTACTCACATATATTCTACCTGCAAGCAGGCGTGCAAATCTTTACTTACATACTAATATCATAATCGCAACTACACTAAAACAAAAAACAATATTAATTAACCTGTTTTGAACTCAGGTTACTCTTTTACACTATAAAATCTATGGTCCAGTAGCCATTTCGTCAGTTGTAATTTTAGTTTAGGGCTCTACTAACTCGCTTACCACGATAAGCCAAAAAAATGTCTCTTATAAAGCACAAATAAACTCTGGGATGGTTCCGCTAAGTACCTTACATATGCTCTAAATGTCCCGCAGAGGTAGGCGATTCTGCTAGTCTAACCGTCAAGATGTGGCCTCCCTGAGCGTGTTCTACAAGCTATACTACGGTGAGTGTTCTGAAGAGATCCACAATCTTATGCCTTCTTCTCTATTCCGCAACAGAACCGCAACAATCAAAAATATGCACCGTCATACCTTAGCCACTATCCCTACGCGTACATATAAATTTGGAGATTCTTAGCTACCTAATAGACCATAACGGTAGGGATTGTTGTCAGCGTGGCTGGCATCTGTGGCTCCCATTCTTGGATCTCGTCTACCGCTTACCACAGATGGACGGAATGTCACATGTCGTGCTTATTGTAAACGAAAAGTGAATTCCTTAGCCGTGCGGGAGCAGTATCGCGTAAATGATTTACTACCTTTAGGCTTAGGAAAGTTAAAACCTTTTAAATTTCAGAGTTACTATGTAGCCGCGTACAGTGGCTACACTTTTTTTTTATATAACACCGAGCATTAACTCTTTTGAATATATAGGATATACAGAATTAAGTACCATTGTTAAACATTCAGGTTTCAAATATTCGTACGCAGTTAGGCAAAAACAAATTCAAAATATTACAAATGGAAAAACATTTTGGTTTTTTTAGGTCAAAATCGCAAAAAAATAATAATAATTAAGCAGATTTACTACTTGGCAGTTTACAATATTTCCTATATTTTTCATTGCTTTCAAATTGGCTTAATTAAGTTTTTTTTTTCAGAGTATTTTAGCTCAAAATAAAGGAAAAAAAATAAAGTAAATATCTCTAAAATAATGTATTATTTTATTAAAATAAAAATTATTTCGTTTATTAAAACAATAATAATATTGGTTTTAGAAACCATGATAAAATAAAGATAAAACAAAAAACAATTATTTTTTTACAATATACCCTATTTAGTTTAAATTTAGACTCTTTTAGATTTAAATTACGGTAAAACAACGCTGTATTTTTTAAATATGTCTATTTAACGAAATCTAATTTAGGATTGAGCTGGCATTGAGCACATTTTTATACAAAAGTTACATTTCTTTATGAATAACAATGAATAACATTTTGTGATTCACCTTAGACTTATTTCTCCTCAGCTTTTGGTTAAGTTGCATCAACCGTAGTCACGAGATCGACTGGAACTGCGTACGTGTATAGACCGAGTTGTGAGCGATATATTTAAAACTACTCGCACAATATTTTTGCTTATATTTTATTTTTTTATTTAGTTTAAAACTTGAATAAATTGCTGGTCACCCTGGCATCTTATCTGAAGCGAGGTGAAAGCTAAAGGCCAGGCGTCTAGTGCTAATTGTTATAATTATACCTCGGACTATGTCGGTACAAAACTGTTGTAACGTCCACACTAAACTCTGCTTTAAACAATATGGACATTTCTCAAGTCTACGTTGCTATTACTTTTGTACTATTTATTTATTATTATTTTTATTTAACTCTTTAATGTACAAAGACAAAGGCGGGCTTTAATGCCGCGAGACATTCTATCATAGCCAACCATTGGGACAACTTTAAACACTTAAATGAAAATTAGGTATACACATATTAAAATAGATATTATGAGTTATATTTTATAACTACATATAAATTTGTACATAAATAATAATTATATATAGATAGATATATACTAATAATATACTTACAACCGTTGAGATAAGCAAATCTAGTAGATGCTTGTCTTATATTTTGTGGTAGATTATTCCACAGATTTGTGGCAACAACTTTATTATATTAAAGGATAACTAACGTCTAATAACAAATTTGGAAAAATAAATGGAAACATAAAGGTCAATTAGAAGTTACCGCAAATGGAATTATTTATTATGTATACTCGTATCTTTTAATATAAAATAAAATACTCAGTGGCAATGCTTTACAGCTGCATCTATCCAGCATTGGGCTAAAGTTTATATTAAGTACTATGCCTTCAGCAGCCCTATTCTGTTACTCAAGCGCAAACGTTATATAATGGAATCCGTTAACTATATATATACACGCTATTAAAGTTGATATTTGCACGGCCGCTGCGAAGGTCGAGCGCTTATAGAGTTTACAATTGAATAATATTTTGTAATTATGACGCAAGCTTTGACGTAAATAACAAAATCCACTAATAACGTTTGCGCTTAAGAGGGCTGAATAACAGAATAGGGCTGCAGGTTCCGTTGTTCCAACATGGGGCTGTCATCGAGCCATTATTATTTATTTACTGAGATTTATTTATTTAAGAGCATTAACGTTTTTGCATTCCTCTCGCTCGCACAATCCAATATTTTCTAAGATTTTACAAGCAAGTCTTCACGTTATTATATTTTTAAAATGTATACTTTATACCTTATAAATATTGTATATTAACATAAAGCCGACCAGATGTAGCGAGCAGCTATTTTTCTCTGAATACAATTAGTATTCCCAGCGGAATAGGGAAATACCTCGCGATGAGAAACTCTAAGGAAAATGTGGGGAGGTAAAAAATACCTCGCCAGGGAAAATAATGAGAATTTGCCAGAACAATCACGTCGCCGCGTCGGCCCGAGTCTGTGCTAGAGATTCCATTTCTAAAACGATTCTGACTTGCTTTATTTTGTTTGTTTTTTTAGTTTTACGTAATATTATGATCAAGAAAAAAAAACGGGTTTCTATGAACGTCTCTACCAATATTTTCGATAATTAGTACAGACAGACAAATGGTAGGTTAAATAACCAAAGTTAGTTACCGATATAGCTTTTAAAATTAGTAACTGTCGCAGAACTGGTAGACGCAGAGTGGGACGACTCCCCCGCGTCTTGTCATCTCCTCCGGTGACAAGAGGGTTGGCTCTTTCTTCGAGAGAAGAGATTCTTAATATTATTTTATTTTATATTTTGTAAATAGGTTTGTGTCCGTGACGTGCTTTCCATCCGTAAGGCGGCGGCTGGAAATCGGCGCTATGGCCTACCTATAGGTTGTAGCGGACGCCAAACTGATCGCCTTTTTGTCGCTATACATGTGCTGGTAGGCTAATTATATTGCGCATAATCTTTTTACTATTTTTTTTGTATAGTTTTTTATAATTTGTATTATGCTATGTGTATGGTTTGGCAACAAATAAATATATTTCTTTCTTTCTTTCAAATATTTTTATAGATTTTATTTATTTATTTTTTAAAAAATCACAGATTATTGTATTAAACATATAAACAAAGTAGCAATAGTGGAACACAAGCCAAAGAGATTTTATATTATTTAGACAAAACAATTAAAACAGAAATAAGAGTAAAATATAGTAATTAGATTTAAATTAATAGTGCAATTGAACTGTGACTAGCAAAAGTCAAAGAAAAATAATAATAGTAATAAATAAGTGAAAACCAATAGGTTAATGATTATTTACCTAAGACAAAATGAATGAATGAGAGGCAGGAGCATACATACATACATACATATCTTCACGCCAAATCCCTTGCGGGGTAGGCAGAGACAATTGAGCGCCACTTGTCACGGTCACGACATACCTCTTTCGCTTCTTCGACATTCATCAACCTCTTCATACATGCCCTTTTGTTTCGATGGCTTTTCAACGCACCTTCAGCTATTGTTTTATTAATTTGGTCGTAATATGTGAGTCTAGGTCTGCCAGGGCCTCTTATACCCACGACTTTCGCATTATATATCTGGTTCGTCAATCTCTCTTCATTCATCCTTTCAACATGCCCGAACCATCGTAGCATGCCTTTCCTTATTTTTGTCCCTATGCTTTCTTTCATACCTACCCTTTTTCGTATTTCGTCATTACGTATGCGGTCCGTTAAAGTGACGCCACATATCCGACGCAACGATCTCATTTCTACTGCATTAACTCTACTCTCATGCGTATTCTGACATATCCACGTCTCGCTTCCATACATAAGTGTTGGTACCAGCATGGCATTGTGTATGGCGAGTCGAGCTTTGTCACTGACATTCCGACTGGCGATCAGTGACCCCAGGGCACCGTTGACACTATTTCCCGCGTTCACTCTTCTTTCAACATCCCTATCATACTTCCCATCCGCAGTGAAAACACTGCCCAGATATATAATTTCATTTACTTGTTCTAGAGTTTCATCATCAATCTTTATCGTCACGGTTGTCATCCTTCTTCTTTCAAACACTAGTACCTTGGTTTTTCTCGCATTCAAACGGAGTCCTTTTTCTGCACATCCCTCTTTAATTTCTGTGACTAGTGATTGCAGTTGTTGTTCGGACGATGCCATGAGAACAGCATCATCTGCATAAAGCAGGCAGTTCACCACTTAATTACTCATCTTTATCCCACAGTTACTCTCTCTCACTCTTTTTAGGCATTTGTCGAGATATAGGGTAAATAATCTGGCGGAAAGCACACAGCCCTGTTTGACGCCCATTTGGGATTCAAAGCAAGGAGACATACCTCCCTCCACCCGCACACAAGCTTTACAGTCCTTGTACAGGGACTGTATAGCTTGTAGCAGTTTGTCATCAACTCCATACTCCGGCAAAATGTCCCAAAGCTTCTTTCTTACAACTCTATCAAAAGCCTTCTCCAAATCCACAAAAGCACAGAAAACCCTCTGGTTTAAGGCCAAAAACTTCTCTGTGATATTGCGGACCGAAAAGACTTGGTCAGTGCATCCTCTTCCAGGTCTAAAGCCTCCTTGTGCCTCCCATAAAAGACCTTCAGTCTTCTCTTGCAGGCGTATCGTGAGAATCTTGCCATACATCTTGCTCGCCAAACTGATCAAACTAATACCTAATAACCGAGCAGTTGGCACAGTCCAATCTAGATCTTTTACCTTAGGAGCAAAACTATACTATATATAGATATCGTTATATAGTTTCAAATATCTGTGCGACTCTCACTCTCGTTCTCTTCGTTCTTCGCACAACAACCAACTCTCAATTCCTCTTCATTCCTCCAGCAGATATTCAGATTCACTAACTGTTTCTGCAGCCCGTCAATGGAACAGGTTGCCTTTATTTATCCGACAGGCACCGTCTCTAAATATATTTAAAAAACTCTTAATTTCTCACCTTCTTAAAAAACAAAATGCATCTTAATCTCCTTTCTTTAACATATAGGTATTATTATTTATTTATTTATTTATTTTAAATATGCACGTATTTTATTTATTATTTATACACAGTATATATTTGTTATCCTCTTAGATGTTTAAACCATATACTTACCTACGTACCCATATATATATTTATTGATTTTACTTGTTATAATATTTTGATCTTTTTGCTTAATTTTTCTTACTCTGCACCCATAATATTCTTCTCTCACTCTCCCAAAGGTTAGCTGGTAGAAAATACCTTTATGGTATTAAGCTCGCCTATGTACATGTTTTTATATTTTATATTTTGTGTGCAATAAAGAATTTTATTATTATTATTATTATTATAGATATAAAATTAACAATGTCTGTTCAGAAGAAAAAGAAGAAAGTCTGAAAATAATTTCTGTAGGTCGAAAACAACATTTGAGATAGCGGGAAATCGAATCTGCCCCTTAGGAGCACCCGATATTGCAGAAAAGCTGAAGAACCTCATTTCAGTTTTTTTTTTTTTTTTTTCAATTATAAAACAATCGCGATGTTGCATCCAATTTTCAATATAGGTTAATATTTAAAATGGCCGACACTAAGAGAGGGTGAAGGTATAATAAACAAATTGATATATTTAAATTATTTTGTGAGCTTGGGGTTTTTTTTTGTAGTGTTGTAATCCTATAAAATGGAGATAATTTGGTGCGCCTATTTTCCTTCTAAGAACATACTCGTATATCTATTACGATATTAATTTGTGATATACTATTTTTCGTTCTCTAGCCGCAAACACATTAAATTAAAAACATATAAACGAATTAAAACTAAGACTATCACGCTTATTCATTAGCGTGTTTTATCTAAGTTAGTATATATAATAATATTGCACCTATAAATGTTCTAATTTGTTCCCAAGGTTTGGCTGTCAGAAAATGTCTACGGGCATTAAGTTCGCCTTTGTACTTTGTGCAATAAAGTTATAAATAAATAAAAAATAAGGTACTCCCAATCTCTTTTTAATCTTCTAAATTAGTACTCTAAATATGTATCAGTATGCGAACAAAACCCTACTAGAGCATTTGTGTTGCCAATGTTAAAAGACATTATTATTTTTAATAAAACATTTATTGTGGTGGAAATGTTCTAAAAATCATTGACGTTGATTATTTATCTACGAGTATAATAAACCAATGATACTTTCACGGTACAACGTTTGGCCCAAAAAGGTGTATTTTTCCCAAAGTTTTTAAAAACAAACTGGCCAAGTGGCTAGTGACAATAGACATAGACTATGGTGATAACTGACCATTTTATGAACTTTACACCAGTGCTTGATATAGGCATTTCAGCAATACGCTGCTCGCCTATTAATCAATAATAATAATAATAGAATAAATAAGTTGCTATATATAAAATAGGCGTGTAACTTTTAACCTATTGTGAAATCCTTCTAATTAAATAATTATTTGGCATCAGAATATTAACATTTGCCAGCCTGAATGTTATTTATTGCAAGCCAAATCTTGTTGGCTAACCATTTAACCAATAATTACATAAATGTATTATTGCTTTACATAAAAATCTGCAACAACTGTTATTGCAAGCAACGTATTTCTCCAAAGTAGTCTACAACAGACGCTGCACAAGAAATTCTACAAATTCTTTTCAATCCTCCGCTTTATATTAAGTTAGGTAACTTTAAAAATATCTAGACGTAGTGTATAAAGTTGAAAAGCATCGTCGCATAAAAGTATCCGGACACCACCGTCTTCGTCTCACACCCCGAGAGCTGCAACTTCAGACTTTATTGTGTTCCTAATTCAGTAGCTATTGCCACAGTGTCTGCTTGTCTGTCGTCCGTCGACCCCAGCAACTGGGCATTAGGTTTATTGCCCGCTTCAACTATCTCGCCACAACATATGCTTTTACAAGACCATTTTACGTTCTTATTTGTACTCCAGCAACCTTTATTTGCCTGGACAACCACAATATTTAGATATAAAATATAATGGCAGGTATCTTTGGTCCAATTTTCATGTGCGGTTTGCGATGGGATATTTTGTAACTCTTGAAATATTCACGGATCCAACATTTTAAGACCCTGGTTGGTCTGAAAGCGGCCATAATAATGACTTAAGATAAACTAAAGTAACAAACCAAACCAACATAGACTATAATAATAGACCTGTCATTTAATAAACCTCTATTGCGTAATAGCATTTCTCCATTATATTTTTTTAAATATTTATTTTAAAGATGATTATGTCTTTTAGGGCGTCCGGTAGTTTCTTGTAAAGTTTTGGGGCTAAACCAAAGAATAGTTTGTCTAGTAAAGTAGTGTTACTCTTTGGCCTAACTATTTGGTCGTTGCATCAGGTGATTGTGATTACGGTAGCTTTTCCGCACTTAGTCTCTATTGGACCATCGTGCGTGACCTTTACTCCTTAAGCGGAGCCATTTGATCTTCTTCTGGAAGGGCAGGAGTCCTGTCATGTCCCTGCAGACCTCCGAAAGATCCCTCGCAGTCTTCGACTAAAGCGCAGCCACACTGTCGCACTCCAAGAGTACATGCGCGACCGTTTCTTCCTCCGCCATGCATCCTCAACACAGTTGGCTATCTGTAATGGTCAGGGTATACAGATGTTTGTTAAAGGCCTGTGCCCCCCAGTCAAGTCAAGTCAAGACCCCCACCATTACGGGAAGCTTAGCTCTGTTAAGGCTCAGAAAGAGTCATGTGAGGCCAAGGAACTGTCTGCAGTCTGTGGTCGATGTCCACATGTGCTATCAGTTCGTTGATGAACCCAGATTCGTGAAAATTGGAACGGTAGGGGGATTATTGGTTCTCGGTCTATCGGTGTTGTGGATGACCCCCTTCTGGCCAGTTCATCGGCCGCATAATTACCCAGTCAACCACTGTGAACCTTATCCACTCTAACTTGACTTTATTGTCTCTGCACACTGCCTCCAGGGCTAGGTGGCAGTCGAAAATCAATGCAGAACTAATGTAATTGCTTTTGAGGGCCAGAAGGACGACCATACTGTCTGAGAGAATGCGAATGTTGAAGTTTTTGGTATATATCTCCTTAGTACAGCTTGGAGGATGACTACACATTCCGCTTGAAATATGCTGTTGTGTGAGTTAAGAGGGGTTGATAGGCAAATGTTGAAGTCCATAGAAAAGGCGCCCGGCATCAGGTTGGTTAAGTTGTTTTTGGATTTAAATTTTACGTTTGTGTAAGAACCTGTATTGCCTGAGTATCGCGATTGCCAATTTTCAATAGCCCCACTGACATGATTATTACGAATTCAAGAAAACCCGCCTCCTTTATGCAGTTTCTATCGATGACAAATTGCCATTATAACAACATAACTAGGTCAACATTTGAAAAGGAGAGAATTTTTTGTTGAATTATGTGAAAAAACATTTCACAAAAGGGGGAAGCGACATAAAAATATATCAATCTTGTTAGAATAATACAATGAAATAGGATAATAGTCATAAATCCTTTATTTGTCATCGTAAGTGTACGAGTATTAACCATTGAAATGTAACTTTCACTACTTAGATCTCGTATAGTATGGAATGGACCATTCTGAACATATTTCTGCAGAACTTAAGATTCTCTCGCCACGCTGGCCTAGAAAATACTAATGATCATCCATATTGTAACACTTCCTTCGTCGGTCAGATAAAACTTTTAACATTTCGTCTAAATCGGCTAAGCAGCGTTAACTTTAAACCGCATGCTGCCAGTATAAGACTAGCAGATGTAGAATCATTTAAAATTACTTGTCTATGATTTAGGTAGGGTAGGGACATAGTTAAACTCAAACAAAACAGCCTCCGGTTACAAATGTTGATTTAGATGCTTTCGATTTCGAGACACTTTTTATGATGGGTCCTAATGGGGCCAAAGTTGGCTAAATGTGAACTCGCTCCTTACAAAAGGCAAAACCACTCTGCCGACCCGTTAGATTGTTAACAGTGGATTATATAACGTTTGCACTTACCTACAGAAATGGACTTCGGCAAGAGTATCACAATCCTCACAATCACATAGTAGTATAGTACAGGGATCCGCCCGTATTTACTAATTGATGTATATAGGTTTTTAAGTCAATAACCGTTATTATTATTATTATTAGGTCCCTGATTATACCGCAAGAGATAACGATTGTGATATTACTTTACTTAAATTTGTAATTTTTTACAACTTTCCCTTTTTTGTTTTCAGGGCATCTTCCGTTTAGCATGTGAGCATGTGATACGCACTATGCGTCGTGGTCGGGAGACGTTGCTGACCCTTCTGGAGGCCTTCGTGTATGACCCTCTGGTCGAGTGGGGCGGGTCTGGAGGCGGCCGGCGCCGGCGCAGCCAGAGAGACATACGCTCCGACCTCGCCATGCTGGCCGTCAGGGCGCAGGAGCTCAAACAAGATGCAGCTGATAATACGTGAGTATTAACAAAATGTCACTTAATTTGGTCATCTGATCAACGTTTCGAATTCTATCCATCAGATCAGAGATCCAATGTCAGTTTCCACCTCTTTGCTCCGTACGACAATGACATGACCGCAAGGATGCACTGTATAGACTATAAGAGTATGTGCCGAAGTTTCCTGAATGTTGCCCATCCTAACTGAATGCGTCTGTCGGCTTCTTTACTGTAGTTTGCTGCGCCTAATTGGATAGTCTCTCGTACGACAAAAAACGTAAAATTATCCTACGTCAAACTGTGACAAAGTATGTATGTGTGATCTCAATTTATGGACTGGGGTGAGCTTTCCCTATATTTTCATGTACGTTTACTACATGTCGGTTTACATTATTTTGCGTGGGACAGTTGAGTGTCTGGTCTGAGTGAGACGGTGCAGGTATCTTTTTAAAAATACAGTAAAAAAACACCTATAACAGCACACATACCATCAGGTGGTTACTTATTCCATCATCATTTTATATTCTTGTATCTGAATATACTCGAAAATGTCACAAACAGAAAAGTTAAATTGTTTATAGTGTGCGGTCACGGCACAAAATTCGTGTTTGCATTAAAATTCATAAAATGCAAATATCAGGTTTCCCCACCGGCACGGAAAATGGGTGCACAATGTATAACTAACTGACAAAACAAACTATTGTTGACATTATTTTATGCACACCTAGTGCAATCCCGTGCGGTACGTTTAGGTAAAATTACGCAGGTTATTCAATATGCTCGAATCGTGGAACATCTCTAACACCAGAGGCTTTCTTGCGCTAAAAGTACTGGCCGCATTCCTCGTCATGCTGCTCTAAACGACATCATCCGAAGGGATTTTGTCGCTGCTGGAGTACCCGCGATTCTAGAACCCTCTGGGATTGCGCGGAGCGGTGGCAGGAGATCCGACAGCATGACCGATAGGCCGTGGAAACTTGGCAGGTCCCTGGTGTGGAATATGACATGTGTAGACACATTAGCCCCATCACACATCCAGGCGACCTCATCAAGCGCGGGAAGTGCAGCGCTTTCTGCTCGATCTTAAGCTGCGCAAATACGCCAACCTTGGTAGGTTTAATCTACATTTAGTTTAAAATATTTTTAATAATATAAAAATAATGAAGATTCTCTATTAGCTAGATTATAGTAACTTCTATATTTTCCTTTAAAAAACCTCAGTATATAAGACAAAGCAAAAAACCAAACGGTATCAGAATCAAAGCTAGACCAATTTAATCCTAGTTTTTATATCTAAATAAAGTGTAAACTCCTCTCGATTTAACTTCAAACTCAATAATTTTATTTTAGAAGTCATATTTTTATTTTGTAAATTTGATAGTTTTTGTTCATTTTTTTTTTGTTTTAACAGTAGTAAGTTTTTAATTGTTTTAACAGTAATAAGTTTTTATTTTCTTCTTCTTTTTATATTGGTGAATGCTGTGACACCTAATTGGTACATATATTAGATAAGTTATAATTATACTATGTTATGTGTGTGATAATATATGTACTGCTGTGTGTACTAAATAAATAAATAAACTCCCTAAAGCGTCGAAATTTGGTTGGCTTTGGTTGGTTTATCTTGTCTTCCAATTCTGATTTTTCTTCTCTCCATTTAACGACAACTCTCTATAACGCCATAAAATGCACAGTCCCTTCAGTGTCGTTATATAGTGTTTACACTGTATATGTAAATATCTCATCGTTGCATGCTGTGTGCACACGTTGTTGAAGATTGTACTGGAAATGCATTGTGCTGTTTTGAAATTAAAAATGTTTTTTACTGTGTACTCTGTTGTGTGTACCTAATAATACAAAACAAAAATATGTTGCTAGCGAATATGTTTCTTTATTTATTACAACTAGAAATATAATATCCAAACGTAGATGTGTGTAAATGTTGAGTTTTGTTATCTCGACTGCCCGCGGATATGCTGTCGCTTTGTACAACGGTAAATGTCCATTTATACAATACGTTATTAGTGCACATGAAATCAAAGGAAAAGTATCATCACGAAAGTTTTTGCCTTTTTAAAAAAAAAAGTCAATTCGTGTTTAGTCATAGACCATTCTGGTGTAAGCTGGATAAAAGTCACAAAGAATTAATAATTTTGCTGTGGACCAGGAATCGAACTTAGCGTGTCCGTATCTATCTGTGTACGACCGTTACCTCTAGGCTACAAAGTTGATATTATATAATGCAACGTTGAGAATGCATATCCACGTTCTGTCGTCGCAGCTGGTTCCTAAAATAAATGCCATGTAGATTATTCAATTAGTTATTTACATAAATACGTAGTTGGTATCATTATGATCTGCTTGGACATTATTTTGGGCCAGATTATGTTTCTGAATATTCAGTGACATAATTCATTTAATCTCAGAGTACCATTGAATCATTAATGAGAGAGATTCCCCGTCTTCCTAACTTATTCAACAGCGCACCTAAATTTTGCTTTTATAACTTTAAACAGGATAATTGTGAAATGAAGTACTTTACATCCGTATTTACTTACTGAAATATCACCATTTAATCTTTTGTATTTTTTCAGCGAACAGTTCATGAAAATGCTGCCTGAAGTGAAAAAGAACGCAGACAAGTGGCTGGAAGAAACAGAAGCCTTAAAAGCTTTGGAAACAAAACTTAAAGATTGTCACCAACAGATGGCGTTAGTTAAAGAAATTGAAGCTTATGGCGCCAACTTGGTCAACCATCCTTTGTACGCGATATCACAAAAGTATTCCTCTTACAAACATGCCAAGAATGCTATGGAAGATTCTATGAAAGTTCTTGTTAAAATACTGAAAGAATACGATGCGCACATAGAAAACTTTGGAACTGCCAACGAGACCCTAAACGGTCCACAACTTATAGCTTGGGTCCAAGAGTACTCCACTCCCAATGAAGATGAAGATCAACCTATATTTGAACACATTACAGAGTTTTTGACAAACGCCGGTCAAACAGCTATGATAACTCAATGCGAGCAAGCTGAAACTGAATTAAAACAATCTATGAAACAAACTAAAGCTCTTATAAGATCATGTCTGGAGCTATTATCCCAACACATGGCAGTCTCGCAATACTACCCTAAGAGTAAGACACAACATCATCGCATTATTTTATACCGAAAATGGCTTGCTTCTATCGTGGAAAGTAAATCGCCCGATGTGTGTAACGAAGTGTGCAAACAAATAAACGCGATAACATCCGGTGACAACACCGACGCCAAGACAGCTCAACTAATAGCCAAATATAATTACAGACTTCAAGTTCTAAATAATGAAGCAACTGCTAATTTAAATAAGGCATGTGAACGGTTACAGCTGGAGGGTGGTCCTGAAGCCATGGCTGCGGCTCATGAAGCTTACCGAGAAGCGAAAGCTAATTTAAGCAATTGGTTGAGAACTGAAGACGGTGCACTGGAATCTCTCGAAACTGTCGTCATGGGAGAACTTTGTACATTGAATACAAATTTTATCACCTTAGAAAACAGAGCACAAAGCGCTGGGGATTGTTTAGTAGATTTAACTTCAAGGGAGGGAGAATGGTTTTTGGATGAAATGTGCGCACTATCGATGCAGGCAGTGGAACTGTTGTCGCTTCTTCCATTGCAAGCGACTTCGCCTGACGACGCAGCACTACCTGTCGCCGTTGAATGTGTTCGAAGCGCAAACATGATGCTTGCCGATTTGGTTCAACTAAACTATAACTTCAGTACAATTATTTTACCAGAGACCATAAAGAAAGTGCACTCTGAAGATCCGTCTACCCTACAAATGATTAACGAGCTTAATCAAGTAATAATGAAAACGCCTATAGATTTAAACGAGTTGTTGGCTCAACTGGAGATGCATTTGAGATTTTTAGTGATGGAGATGGATTTTACCTCGGGTGGGGCTCAGGTTATTGCTGCTGAATTAAGGGCTAGATATGAAGAGCTGCTGACCCCTGTGGCGGGTGACGAGGTCCAGTCCAGTGGTCGGATGTTACTGATGGGTTTCAATGGACTTTTCGCGGCGGTGGAGCTGCGGTGGAGGGAGCTGTCGGAACTCCTATCGTCTCCCGTGTCTCCGGTGTGGAGGAAGATAGACCAGATCAACGAGTCTACAAGAATGTGTGTAAGTATTTCACAGAGATAAAGAGTATTACGTAACATTTTGTACATAAAATATTTCCTTGTTGTTAAATGATTAATGACTGAAGATCCACGATCTTAGAATATAACTTTATTAAATTAACATACCTTAAAACAGATAGTTAATACTAACGAGTATGTGTTGGGGTTTTAATAAATACCCTTTTATGACAGAAAGAAATATGTTTTAAGTTGAATAGCAAAATCGTGAAAAATGCAACATTATTGGTAGGTCTATTCATTAGCGTGGTGAAGTGTACAGCGCCATCTGTTTGTATGTTAGTCATAAAACTAGGGATATTTCATAGTACAGGCATATGGCGGATAGGTGGCGGTGATAAAAAGAACTCCCGGGGTGTATTTCGAAGACTGTTTTTCTTTTAAATCTGTCATTATTATTTATAATATCGCTTTCGTATCTTCTCTATCCTTACTATCAATATATTTCTTGATTTATATATATATATATTTTTCTAATGGTTTGGTGGAGACGATGTGTTAGCAAAATTGTTAATTATTGGAACTCTAATCTAGGTCTAATTTTGGTTTAATCTGTTTCATGTATTTTTACTTTATGTGACTGTATGTTTCCAAAATAAAATAAAAAATAAAATAATAAAACTCCTACCGTCAAATACCTGGGCTGCATGATTAACAGGACGTAAACAATGCGTGAAATAGAGCCACGCCGTCAATCGCGGTCCGAGCCATGTTAAGTCCTGTTATGAATTCCAACTTGCCATTGAGGTTGAAGGTCCGGATCTACCAAGATGTTACTCCTCTATCTCACCTGTGATGTCACCTTCTGGCCAAGACCACATGTACAAGAGCCAAAGTCAGCAGCGCCGTGTTTCGTGCGTGACACGTCATAGCTTGAGATCTGGAGATGTCTACTATTGAGGAATTGGTTGCCGGTCTGACTAGACGTATCTACTGGGCCGACAACGGACTCCGGAATATCTTTCTTGCATTTCGCTCCCACGCGGTGGTGCCTCGGTGACGCAGTGGTGGCTCGGTGACGCAGTGGTGGCTCGGTGACGCAGTGGTGCCTCGGTAACGCAGTGGTGGCTCGGTTGAAGAACGCTTTCCTTCAAAATCCTACAAACCCCGGAAAGTACCAATGAGAAATACACTTTTCTTACGTAGATTTGTCATAGATTTACAACACCACTGTTTCCGTGCCTCAGAGAGCACGTTAAGCCGTCGGTTCCGGTTCCACTAAATACCAACTTGTGGAATCGTTAGTAAACCGCTGTGTTTTATGGGCTGTAATGATAATGATGAATCGGCTACCCAACTTGAGGCCACTTTCTAGAAAAATGTTCCTGGAGGAGAGCTAAGGTAGTCGCACCTAGACATTGTAACGGCCAATAAAGTGCATAAGTTAAAAAATTATATCGGGCAATACCCTATCCCCAGGTCCTGTCTGTTTTTTTGTAGTAATAAAATGATTGATCATAGGGTATAGTGTGCAGTGCGGCCGCCCGTGCGGTGGTGGAGGACATGATGTTTGTGCGGCGCGTGCAGGCCGTGGTGGAGGTGTTCTCGAGTGCGGTGAGCTCGGCCTCCTCCTTCACGGCACCCGCCGCACCACCGCCGCAAGCAGAACAACATGCTACTAAACCTATTCGTAGGTGAGTTTAAAACAGAAACATATTAGGAGGGTTTAACGATTTTGGGTCCCTCTCGCTCGCACAACCAATATTTTCAATGATGTATTTTCAAGGACATTTTGGATATATTATTGACCACATTTGTAAAAGAAGGGCAAAGCACGAAAACTAAATGCAAGCCCATCTCGATCCTTGGCGCCGCATCAAACTGGAAAATTATCATGGATACATTTGAACATTATTATAGGATCCCGGATGAACTAGCTGTATCAGCCTATGGCCAGACATCTTAGTGTTTTCTCGGAACTTGAAAAAAGTTATCCTTATTGAACTTACCGTTCCGTGGGAATCAAATATTCCAAAAGACCACAACATGAAGTCGAATAAATATTATGATCTCACAGAAATGATCAGGAACGGGTTCAAGGTTCAGCTTTACGCAGTGGAAGTTGGTGCGAGAGGAGTTCCAGCCTGTCGAGTTTCTGCCGGCAATACATTTATCGAAAGAGTTTCCAAGGCGGCATTAAAGGAATCATACTGTATTTGGTTGGGTAGAGAGAGGATTAGTGGGATGGTGGATGGTGAGCGTATTATCGCGCAATAAAATAAAAAAAGGGAGCCCTTCTTTTCTAAACCAGCCTATTGTCGGTCGCAACCCGGGATAACATTTTTCACGGTGAATCCATGGAATGCTTAGAAATTATCTTCTCATGTACCAAATTTTAGACAGAGAAAAATAGCAAAAACATTTATAACATTTTCCTCGATTTTACCAAAACAAACATATAAAGAAGACGAATATCTAAGCATTCCATGGATCCACCGTGCAGGTGTCGGGTGCATCGTGTGTGGGTAAGAGATGAGAACAATGGCTTGCGACCGACAATAGGCTGGTTTGAAAAGGAGATTTATAATATCACTAAAATATCCCTAATTTTATTTCCTAGACTAGTGTACATGTAGTAGTATTAAAAGATCTTTAAAAATATTGGATTGTGCGAGTGCGAGGAATGCAAAAGAGTAGTTGTTATATCGCCCTGACGCGAACCGCTCCGGGATGATCCCCATTCAGCGTGCGTTAATCACGGTGGGCGACAACCCGCCGGTTGCTTGTTTTACCTCGGCGGCGAGAGTCGCTGGGGAGGGGGCCACTAAAGGATCTGTGGCACCAGTAGGACAGTTTCTGTTGAGAAATCTTCATACAGTTTAGCCAGTCTGTGCTGGTTACGCCTCGGCCCCCAGGATCTCACGGGGCAGGCGACGGCCCTCCGGTGGCCGTGCGTGGAGAGGTGCGATGCCCCGACATGGATTTCGAGAGCCTGGCCACGAACTGCTCGATGGTCTCCATCTTCAGGTCATCGTGGAGGACTGTACCCATAAATTTGGTGACTCATCTGTCGCACAATAAAGATTTGGAATACTCTTCCAGTCTCTGTGTTTCCACTTTCCTATAACCTGGAGTCCTTCAAGCGAAGTGTGAAAAGGCATTTAGTCAAGCCGGCATAGTGTTAGGGACTGATGTCGGACATAAGTGTCTGATTTCAGTTGCTAAAATTCAAGGACCATGCGCGCCACTTACGATCAGGTGGGCGCAAGGTCACATGTCGTCAAAAAAAAAACTTTCTTGTGCACGAACCGACTGTCGCGCGCAAGGAGATGTTTTGCTGCGCTTGGATCCTAGCCGCTATGGATGGCGCCACCAGGTGGTGCGTTTAACGTTAATCCCTCTTAAGATGGTTTTTTGATTAATATTAAATATTTAATTGATTTCTTAAATTTGTTTTTATGTCCTAGAGCAACAGCCGAGATAGTATCCCGCTGTCTTCTGGGAGTACATTCCAGAGCAGTGGCTTCTACTGTTTGCATGATGATACATCGATCTGGACTCGATCTCAGGCTGGAAGTTGAGCAAAAAGAAATTGGTAAGTGTTTAAGCTTGGTAAGGTAACAAAAATAATCTTATGGATTTTGGAGCTTTAAAAGTGGAACTATCGAAGTTCAATTCAATTCAAAACAAGTTTATTTTACAAGTAGGCGTAAGACTAAAAGGCAGGTATTCTGCACTTTTACATGTCAATTTTTACGATATTGATATAATACATTATCATTGTATAGTACATATTGGTGTATCTGCAGCTGTACATGATAACCATCATTTGAGAAAAGAAACAATAAAAAAATAACAAAATTATAAATACAGAATAACGCTTAACATTATAGCTGCTGTAGATAGGCATTGTCACACTATAAGCTAAGACAGACACAATTATAAAAATATAATTGTCATTTAAGATAATAGCTGCTGTATAAAGGCATTGTCATATTATAAGCTAAGACAAACAATTATAAAAAGGTCACTTAAAATTATACTAAGTTAAAACAGTCAATCCAAAAATGAAACTGAATTGTCAGTCATTACTATTATTATTACTATACTTAGGTGGTTACTTGGAAGTTTTATTCAAAGTGTATAACAAACTGATGGTGGTCGACAAATCTCACAAATTCATGCTCACAACCGACTTTGATGCCTATGAAACCGTGGACGATTTAAATAAGGAAGGCTGCGAAGGTGAAATTCGTAGACGAATTGGAATGTCCAAAACTGCGAAGAAGCAAACAGAATATGGGGTGACAGCAACATATCCAGAAAGACAAAAATTCACATCGTGAGAACACTTGTCTTGTCCATTTTTCTGTACGGTTCGGAGACATGAACCATAAAAGCCGCGGATAGAGCGAGGATTGATGCGTTTGAGATGTGGTGCTGGCGTCATTCGCTTAAGCTGACCAGGGAGCAAAGACTCTCTACCGTTTGCTTCGCCCGAATTCTGCAATACTTTGGCTACATTGCAAGAAGAGAAAACGATAATCTAGAAAAACTTCTAATCACGGGCAAGGTAGACGGTAAAAACTTGTTCTTTCTAGAAGAAGCCCCAAGAAATGGTCCAGTCTGGTGACTGACCACCATCCCTGTACACCAGGCCATCCACTAAGCCGAGAACCGAAATCGTTAGAGACGGCTGCTGGATGGGCTGCGATTGCGACGGAGTCACGATCCCCATCAGTGGGGTACCGACTAAGGAGGAGGAGGATAACAAACTATACATCCTAAAAAACACTTTATTTATACCAGCGTAGAAATACGTGATCTAACGGATCATGAAATCACGTAGAGTCGTCAATTTATGACTAAACAAGAAACCTATCTGTAAAATTTTATCTATATTTTTCTAAATCCTTGTAAATTCTTGTAAACAGCTTCCGTGGTCCAACGGTTAAGTCCGTGCATTTATTTATTTATTAGTTATTTAAAAAATAGTAGTAATATGAATAGATACATAAACTGCTATTTAATAACGAAATTAACAAAGTACTTGAAAAACTATTTTGTGTTAAGATTGTGTCTGAATAACAATTCAAATCTTAGAAATATTTTGTGTTCAGTGTTAATGATGTTCGGTTAAAAAAGAGTCGGTTATTATCGATATATAAATATCATTATTGTTGGTTGTAATGGTTGTTCTTCAACCATTCTTCCTTTTGTATTATTATTATTAACTATAAATAATTGTATTATTTAATTATTATTATTTTTGTTTTTCAATAATTTGTTGGTTACACAAAATTCTAAAATTGTTAAAATTCTGGTTTGTAATCTGTATGTTGCGCTACTACTACTGGGACAGACCATTCAATTAGGCGTAGTGAACCAAGAAGCCGACACACGCATTCAGCTCGGATGTCGTATGGAGCAGAAACGTGGACCCTGAAGGTGGGTCTGGTTCACAAGTTCAAGGTCGCTCAATGAGCTATGGAGAGACCTGTGCTCGGGATTTCTCTAAAGGATAAATCAGAACCTTTCACATCCGACATAGAACCAAAGTTACAGACATAGTTTTCAAAACTAGCAATGGACTCGACACGTCTGTCGTAGAACAGATGAATGGTGGAGGAGACCACGTACCGGAAGACGCAGAGTGGGACTACCCACCTAGACCTTCCACCTGAGGAAGGTCGCTGGTAGGAGACGAATGAGGGTGGCAGAAGATCGTATGAAGGGGAAGTGGAGAGTCACAGGCCGATGATAAAGATGTTTATGAGTGTTTGTTTTGGAAACTATAGGAGCATCGTGGAGCGTGTCCCTGGAGGCGCTGTGCTCCAAGGCGCAGGCGGTGCGCGGCACTCGGGCGGGCGCCGTGCGGGCGGCGGGCGCGGTGCGGCGCGGGCGGACCGGGCTCGAGCGGCTGGCCGGCCTGCAGCGCCGACTCGACGTCGCCGTCACGGAGGAGCACACGGCGCGCCTGCGGAGAGCCGCACACACTCGGCTGCATCACGAGGTAACACACACACACACATATGTATAGCATCACGAGGTAACACACATACACACCCGCGTTAACATTACGAGGTATGTATTACTACGTACCGTGCCAAAATTAAACAGATAGCAAAATGCGATGTTGTCCAATCCTACATCTATCTGGGAGCATTAATAAGCGGTGGATGCGAAGAGGAAGTTAAGCGTCGTATGGCAGTCTCGAGGTCTGCTATGGACAAGCTAAAGAAAATATGGAAGAACCGAAACATTACGAAAGCAACTAAACAGAAATACAACGGATTAATGCTCTAGAAATGTGGTGTTGGCGGAGAATGTTAGGTATCCGGTTCCGAACCAACAAATCCATCCTGGAGCAACTGGAGATAGGACCGCGTCTTTCCTCAATCGTACAATCACGCATTCTCACTTTCTTTGGACACGTGTCGCGGCGTGGAGATTACATTCTTTCAGCGCCTTGTAGCTCAGGGAAAAGTCGATGGCGTGGTAGGTCTCCGAGATGTACTGATCTGGTTAAAGCAGCAGTGGATTACCCCCTAAATGAGTGCGCTGAAGGCTGCAGTTCGAGAGGAGTGGTGACGGCTTGTTAAGCGTGCCACTGACACTCAAGTGACGTGGATTCGCTTGACAACGACAACACGGTCGATCAGGCCTGCGTTACGGGTATGGAGATTCTCCTGTTTTCCCAGGCAGGAGCTCAACGGCAATATACACTCGGTACAGGAGCTCACGAACCCAGGTGGTTTAGATTCGACTACATTAGCTTTCTTCCATTAGCACTTCACATTGAATTTGTGTGCAAATAACAAAGTTCAAAGACAATTTTACTAAGCGCCATCTATTCTCTATTGTCGTTACTATAAAGGTATCAAATTATCTACTCTTGAAATCATAGTTTCATAACAACAAACGTATAATTACTAGTACGTCTGTCCAGCGCAGCGGAGGGTAGGTCAATTTCTGCAGAACAAAGCCTTTGCATCAGGTACTTTAATTTATGATTATTGTAGGTATATACTTGTAATTAATTTTCCACCAATTCAAAATTTTATTTAATAAAATCTGCTTTATCAGGTACTTGGTCGTACCGGGGGTGGAGACTTGGCCAAGTTGTCTCGGAGGTCCAAGGAGCTGTCGGTGGCGGGAGACAGGTTGGCGCAGGCACTCTCTCGGGCACAGACATTGGTGGCGGCCGCACATCAGAGGTTAGTACATTATTGACCAAAAGTTTTCGATTCATTTAGTGGACTTGAAGACTGTCTTCTTCCAGTAATGTCGTATGGAGCAGAGACGTGGACACTGACAGTGGGTTTGATGGATAAGTTCAAGGTCGCTTAGCGAGGTTTGGAGAGAGCTGTGCTCGGGATTTCTTTGTAGGATAAATTCCGAAACGTTGACATCCGTCAATGAACCTAAGTTGCCGACGTAGCTTTCAAAATTAGCAAGTTGCAGTGGCTTCGGGCTGGACACGTCTGTTGCAGAACCAGAGGCCATGTACCACGACATGTAGACGCCAGTTATACGGATGGCCTGGGGAAGGTCGCTAGTGAGGGATGGATGAGGGTGACGGGAGAGAGTGTAATATTGAGACTATCTTTCAACAGGAATTTTAGCTTTTTAAATGATTTTCTATTTATATTTTAAGAGCAGTAAGGAGCGACGTCGAAGTCGTGTATTTGGGCACGACTTAGAACCTTTTAGCGAGACTTGTGCATCGTTTTCAGATTAAAGTGGGGAGCCGGAGCCAACCCCGGGCTGGGCCCGCTGGTGGTGGCGGTGGAGAGCGCGTGGGGAGGGGTGGCGGCGGCGGCGGGCGCGGCGGAGCGGGCGGCGCGGGCCCTGGCGCACGCGGGGGGGGAGCTCGCGCACTCCGCCAACACGCAGCCCAGGCCGCACGCTCGGCACGCCGCGCAGGTACACAACTACACACTCGGTCATGGCTCACATGAAAGCTCACACAGATCACAAAAGTTTTCAATCAGTCACAAATCACAAAAGTACTGAGTCAGTCACAAATCACAAACTAACTTGATCAGTCATAAATTACAAAAGTGGGTACTCAATCAGTCACAAATCTAAAAGTATTCAGCCAGTCACAATTCACAAAAATGCTCAACCGCTCATAAATCACAATAAATACAAAATTTTTAATCAAACCATTTAAGACCGCCTCCATGGTCTAGTGGTAGCAAACGTTGCCGTGAACTCGGAAGGTCGTGGGTTCGATTCCCACCGGGGGTAAGTTGTACATTGTATAATTTGTCTCGGTCTGGGTGTTTATATGTATAATATGTATATATTTACAAAAAAAAAAGTATAATATGTAGTTTATCAACCATCTTGTTTCCGTAACACAAGCCTCGTAGCTTACTACGGAAACTAGATGGCGCTGTGTGACCTGTCTGGAATTATTTATTATTACTATTATAAGTAAATACTAAATTTTAATTTCAATCAGTCACAAATCACATATATATACGCTCAGGCACAAATCTCAAAAGAGAATACTGAGTCACACACGCACGATAAGTCTCTTACTTATAAATTGTGTTATACTTTACAGGCATGTAGTTTGGCCTTGAAGTTCTCCCTCAACGTGTCTCCAGTAGAGGAGTCTCTCATGGAAATGTTACACCCCGAGGGAAATATTGACACGCACTGGGTAAGTCTTCTGTCTGTGTCTGGTCTTTTCCCTTTCTGCACGTGATCTTTCTCACTTATCCAACCATTACCGAACTTATTTTGGTCATCCTTCCATCTTTAGGTCTTCCTCTTCTCAAGTACTTTATTTTATTTTATTGTTGTTTTCTCTTCTCCCGATGGATAATGAATAAGGTGATAGGGAAGGCAAACCCATACAGCCAAGTCTGACGTAATATATCTTTCTTTTTATGAGTTAATGAGGTCATCATCAAATTCCAGATGCTGCAGAATTTGTTCCTTTTCTTGGAGTCGATCGCGGCATTATAATAATAATAATAATAATAATTTATTTATTTCAGAATTAATTCCATAATTATTAGTAACAAAACCCCATATATTATATATATATATATATTATATTATAGCCCAAACTTGTCGGGTATAATATAGGATAACCGCAAAAAAATTACTGCGACCTGTGCCCCATATTTAAAGTCCTATTTATCGTTTTGATTATTATTCACATTGTAGCACATTAATTATTAAACAAAACAACACCAATTTTGACTAACAATATTCACAGTAAATTAATTTACAAAACAAAAAACTTTTACTTGACATGTCCACGCAAAATGGCGCGAAGGACTCCTTATTTTAGATATTTATTATGCAATAAATATTTTTTACTTTACATAAACGGAATCATACAGTTTTTGATTGGAGAAGAATGGTGGCGAATGGAGTTTTATTCACTGTTTAAGGCATATTGCCAAAGTTTTTACCCGAGCAGTCTGATGCTCTTAAATTGGTTGCTTGGACGCGGGGGTGGAAGGTATACAGGACGGTGAAAGACTCACGTGCAGGATGCTAAGGACTCCTCTTACTCTTTCTCCCAAAGACTCCAGCGGCGCCGCTTCCTCTCTCTAGATGTGAACACAGTTTGCACAACACCAGGAATAGGAAGGACACTAGCACACCTCACACTTGCTAAAAATAGGGGGCAATACAGAGGGACGTCTACATTAACATCTACAGACTACAGCATTGAGCGTTGAACTCTAATCAACGACTACAGATCAACAACAGTCAATAAACAATGACACTGACACACGGGTAAAATTGTTGCCAGATATAAAGTTTGCCCTTAAAATTGGGAAACTAACTGAAAGTGAACACAGTCTGTGGACGTAATACACCCGCCAGGTAGCCAGCAGTATAACAAAGTGTTCAGGATGCTGCTGCGGCTGCCGACAGCTTTCCGGCGATTATTGAATAGTGTCGTTTCTGTTGCAGGTATCGAACGTGTCTGCATTGGTCCGCGACATGATCAGTAGCCTGAAGTCCGAGATCGGCGCGCTGTCCCGCAGAGTGGAGGCCAGTGCGGAGGCCAGCAGGCAGTGCGCCGCCCGGCTGGGGGACATGGCGGCGCTCTCCGGGCCCCCCTCGGCCCCGCTGCACTGCCTGCACACCATGCTCTCCGAACTCAAGGCCCCTCTCACCAGACTGCAGACCTGTAACGATGTGAGTCGCTCGACACTGGTCATCAACCCCTAGAATACAGAATTCTGGAACTTTACTGATAACTTTGAGCCTTCCGAGACATATTTCTAGTTGAAGTTTTTTTATGGGTAATTACGTAATTAGGTACAGTATCAATCCTAAACACGTAATTTCTTCATAATATTAGTTCATAACAGAGTTGGAGATCATGAAATTCCAAGTGTTCTAGTGGTTACTTGCCTGATGTTAGGAGGAAAAATTATGCGTAGGGATCGAGAGAAGAGAGTTGTGAGAGGAACGAAGAGATTTATCATTACCATATACATTATAAATAAGAAGGGTCCAAGGATGCTACCTTGTGGCAAACCATATTCTGTGGTTCTACATAAAGACGCAACCTTTTGTTCTGTTTTATGTTTTATGCATATAATATTATGTTTCTTTTGAAGGGTAACAACCCAGCGGCCAGTTTCCTGGCTTGGGAGCAGAGAGTCCGCAGTGTTTCGCGAGCCCTCACTGCCGGACTGCAACCGGACGAGGTCGCGCGGTGTGCCGACACCTTAACTCAACAGATACCCAGTCTGCTGCAGGAGATGTTACAGTATGTATCACTCTATCCGACAGGTTGCCGACACCTTAACTCAACAGATACCCAGTCTGCTGCAGGAGATGTTACAGTATGTATCACTCTATCCGACAGGTTGCCGACACCTTAACTCAACAGATACCCAGTCTGCTGCAGGAGATGTTACAGTATGTATCACTCTATCCGACAGGTTGCCGACACCTTAACTTAACACATACCCAGTCTGCTGCAGGAGATGTTACAGTATGTATCACTCTATCCGACAGGTTGCCGACACCTTAACTTAACAGATACCCAGTCTGCTGCAGGAGATGTTACAGTATGTATCACTCTATCCGACAGGTTGCCGACACCTTAACTCAACAGATACCCAGTCTGCTGCAGGAGATGTTACAGTATGTATCACTCTATCCGACAGGTTGCCGACACCTTAACTCAACAGATACCCAGTCTGCTGCAGGAGATGTTACAGTATGTATCACTCTATCCGACAGGTTGCCGACACCTTAACTTAACAGATACCCAGTCTGCTGCAGGAGATGTTACAGTATGTATCACTCTATCCGACAGGTTGCCGACACATTAACTCAACAGATACCCAGTCTGCTGCAGGAGATGTTACAGTATGTATCACTCTATCCGACAGGTTGCCGACACCTTAACTCAACAGATACCCAGTCTGCTGCAGGAGATGTTACAGTATGTATCACTCTATCCGACAGGTTGCCGACACCTTAACTTAACAGATACCCAGTCTTCTGCAGGAGATGTTACAGTATGTATCACTCTATCCGACAGGTTGCCGACAACTTAACTTAACAGATACCCAGTCTGCTGCAGGAGATGTTACAGTATGTAAGGAAGGTCAAATATGTCAATAGGCACTCTGTTATTCTTCCTGCTGCGAATATTTAGTTTTTCGCGAAATGGAGAAACGTAATGGCAATTGCTGGCAGGAGGGAAGAGTGCCGGAGGACTGGCAGCAATCAGTCATCGTTCCTTTATACAAAGGTAAAGGATCTAGATTGGACTGTGCCAACTACCGAGCGATTAGTTTGATCAGTTTGGCGAGCAAGATGTATGGCAAGATTCTCACGAAACGACTGCAAGAGACGACTGAAGATCTTTTATGGGAGGCACAAGGAGGCTTTAGACCTGGAAGAGGATGTATTGATCAAGTCTTTCGCTCCGCAATATCACAGAGAAGTTTTTGGCTTTAAACCAGAAGGTTTTCTGTGCTTTTGTGGATTTGGAGAAGGCTTTTGATAGAGTTGTAAGAAAGAAGCTTTGGGACATATTGCCGGAGTATGGAGTGGAGGACAAACTGCTACAGGCTATACAATCCCTGTACAAGGGCTGTAAAGCTTGTGTGCGGGTGGAAGGAGGTATGTCGCCTTGCTTTGAATCCCAAATGGGCGTCAAACAGGGCTGTGTGCTTTCGGCCAGATTATTCACTCTATATCTCGACAAATGCCTAAAAAGAGTGAGAGAGAGTGACTGTGGGATAAAGATGAGTGATCTAGTGGTGAACTGCCTGCTTTATGCATCTAATGGCATCATCCGAACAACAACTGCAATCACTAGTCACGGAAATAAAAGAGGGATGTGCAGAAAAAGGACTCCGTTTGAATGCGAGAAAAACCAAGGTACTAGTGTTTGAAAGAAGAAGGACGACAACCGTGAATCATAAAGATTGATGATGAAACTCTAGAACAAGTAAATGAAATTATATATCTGGGCAGTGTTTTCACTGCGGATGGGAAGTATGATAGGGATGTTGAAAGAAGAGTGAACGCGGGAAATAGTGTTAACGGTGCCCTGGGGTCACTGATCGCCAGTCAAAATGTCAGTGACAAAGCCCGACTCGCCATACACAATGCCATGCTGGTACCAACACTTATGTATGGAAGTGAGACGTGGATATGTCAGAGCACGCATGAGAGTAGAGTTAATGCAGTGGAAATGAGGTCGTTGCGTCGGATATGCGGTGTTACTTTAACGGACCGCATACGTAATGACGAAATACGCAAAAAGGTGGGTATGAAAGAAAGCATAGGGACAAAAATAAGGAAAGGCATGCTCCGATGGTTCGGGCATGTTGAAAGAATGACTAAAGAGAGATTGACGAACCAGATATATAATGCGAAAGTTGTGGGTGAAAGAGGCCCTGGCAGACCAAGACTCACTTATCACGATCAAATCAATAAAACAATAGCTGCCGGTGCAATAAAAAGCCATCGAAACAAAAGGGCATGTATGAAGAGGTTGATGAATGTCGAAGAAGCGAAAGAGGTATGTCGAGATCGTGACAAATGGCGCTCAATTGTCTCTGCCTACCCCGCAAGGGACCTGGCGTGAAGATATGTATGTATGTATGTATGGAGAAACGTAATCATATTTGCGGAGACAAAAAAATAATTTTAATGTATGCATTGTGTAGTCGTTCCGTCTTGTGAGAGATCCAGACAACACGTATCACTATAATCAAGCAAGGGAAGCAGCAGTGTGTCCAAATGTAAATTTAGCTTTCAGCGGCACAAACATCTTTAATTTATTGAGAGAGTGCAGAGAAGAAAAAATCCTAAATGTTAGCAATTGGAATCAGACACTCATGATTGACAACAGTATTTAATACTATGCCGGCTTGACTGGGCATGACAGCAAGTCTGAGCCCGAAACGTGTGTATACACTTTACATGGGTTATCGGTACGAACGGTAGATACTTCCCCGCCCCGGCAGACTGGGGAAATTACCACAATCAGTCCGCCTATCACCTATTTGTTGTTCTCGTTGAAAGTATGTGCCAATTGCAATGATGTCAAATGACATTTTTTACTTTTAAGGAGAACTAATATTGTAAGCTTGTCATGGTGATATTTATATAAAATATATATAACACCGATTGAAACAAGACTTACCATAAGATTTCTTACTCGTGAGCAACCCGAAAGCCGACAAAACGCAATGTATGTATGCATACCTGTATGTCATTATGTATATATGTAGGGCTATGATGATTATAGTAAAACAAAATGATGATGTTTCCAGGATCCACATCACATGGGCGGCGCAGACCGGAGGCCGGAAACTGACCAGACAGACCAACGTCGGGGCCAACAAGAACAGACCAGGTATTTACTATACAACTATACGACAACTTTCAACTGCCTTCGTGGTCTAGCGGTTAAGTCTATATCTTGTTCGATTCCTGGTCAGGACATATAATTGATTTGTAATATTTCTCAAATTTGGCAATTGGGTTCACATTTAGCCAACTTTATTATAGGCCCATCATAACAAGTGACAAGCCCGTCAATGTCTCTAGCGTACCCAAACTCAAGAAATATCACAAATAAATTGAGTCCTGACCAACCTGGTACCTCAGCTAAATCCACGCAAACTGCTAGACTAAGAAAACTTAAAAAAAAACAATTTTATATTGTTAATAAAGTATTTATGTATTGTTTTAGGTTCCGGTTGCGGTCAGGGCACGGCGGTCTGGAAGAGGGTGCGACTCAAGTTGGAGGGACGCGAGAGGGACGCACGGACCGCGCCCGCAGAACAGGTAACCCACTAGTCACCGCCCCTCATGACATCACTACAACACATTAGTCATCACTACATAACGCTACCCATCACCCCGACATACCACTAGTCATCACTACATAACGCTACCCATCACCCCGACATACCACTAGTCATCACTACATAACGCTACCCATCACCCCGACATACCACTAATCATCACTACATAACGCTACCCATCACCCCGACATACCACTAGTCATCACTACATAACGCTACCCATCACCCCGACATACCACTAGTCATCACTACATAACGCTACCCATCACCCCGCATAACACTAGTGATCACTACATAACGCTACCCATCACCCCGACATAACACTAGTCATCACTACATAACGCTACCCATCACCCCGACATAACACTAGTCATCACTACATAACGCTACCCATCACCCCGACATACCACTAGTCATCACTACATAACGCTACCCATCACCCCGACATACCACTAGTCATCACTACATAACGCTACCCATCACCCCGACATAACACTAGTCATCACTACATAACGCTACCCATCACCCCGACATAACACTAGTCATCACTACATAACGCTACCCATCACCCCGACATAACACTAGTCATCACTACATAACGCTACCCATCACCCCGACATACCACTAGTCATCACTACATAACGCTACCCATCACCCCGACATAACACTAGTCATCACTACATAACGCTACCCATCACCCCGACATAACACTAGTCATCACTACATAATGCTACCCATCACCCCGACATAACACTAGTCATCACTACATAACGCTACCCATCACCCCGACATAACACTAGTCATCACTACATAACGCTACCCATCACCCCGACATAACACTAGTCATCACTACATAACGCTACCCATCACCCCGGCATAACACTAGTCATCACTACATAACGCTACCCATCACCCCGACATACCACTAGTCATCACTACATAACGCTACCCATCACCCCGACATACCACTAGTCATCACTACATAACGCTACCCATCACATCACTACATCACACCAGTCATCAGTCATTACCACAGCACATTAGTTTCACCCATCAATTCTATCACTATTATGTTTTATGTTTTATTATTA
The DNA here is from genome assembly GCA_910589645.1 of Tinea semifulvella. Lineage (NCBI taxonomy): Eukaryota > Metazoa > Arthropoda > Insecta > Lepidoptera > Tineidae > Tinea > Tinea semifulvella. The sequence goes on along the minus strand of OU342615.1, from coordinate 728,379 downwards.
TTTTTAACTAATAATAGTTATATTTGTTAGAAGATTTATAAAATAATGTTATTTCAGGTTGAATTCATAATATCTAAAGCTATGAACACGGAGAACTTGTGCATGATGTACGAGGGATGGATGGCCTGGGTCTGAGCGGGGGCGCTGTCTCTCTCTCTCTCTCTCTCTCCCGGGGACAAGTCTCTCCGGAGACAGCTCGAGGCACTCCCCTTACGAGCGATATGGTGATCCCTAAACAGAACATAACAATATAATTCAAAGTCTACAAATCATTTCAAACGAGTTTTTAATTAATAAAAAATATATAAATTCAAGAAAAACTTGGAAAGTTATCCGCTTAAAGATAAGGGGGGTTGTAAGTCCTTGCTGTACACCCACAAACTGAAGAGTCGTAATGATACGAGGATGTGGCTCCCTCTCAGTAGACCGTCACTTAAAACTTGTCCTAATAGGTTCAGTGGCTTTCGAAATTGAGGGATAAACATCAAAACTCACGGATGTGGTCATATTAATGTAAACTCGATGTCTAAGTTAAAGGAGATGTTAGACAAATTGTCTAAAAGTTAAGAGTTGCGACGACGAAGGAGAACAGCTGTCGACACTTTCTGTTTCCAATACACTAAAATACGTGCAAGTGTATTTAAAATTAAAAAATACAGAATATAAGAAAGTCTGTAATCTGTAGTAACAAATTTTGTAATAAAAAAAATAACAAAAATACAAAAAAAAATTAACAATTATGTTTTGTTTATTATACATAATATATAATATAAAAACAAAACAAAAAATTAAAAAAAAAAAATGTTTGGATTGGGTTTTACAGTTTTATTTTTTAATAATATTTTCGTATAATAGTATAGAGTTTTCTGCTTACAAGTTAAAAATAGAGTTTTATTTTGGCTTAAAATTGATATAATTAATAGTTTAAACTTTCGTAAAAAAATAAAAATAAAAAAATATAAAAAATGTCCTATAGTGTATTAATTGGGTTCTAAAATTAACTTGTAGGGTAAACCAATATACAATGATTGGCATCTTGAGCATAGTAATTGGCACCATGAGTTGAGATATTCATTGGCAGTGTTATTGACATGGTTAAGGTTTAAAATATAATTGGGGCCTGTAAACTTAAAAAAAAATGTTTTACTATAGTCACAGTCAAATTATTTATTACAGTTTGTCTCTGGCTCTTTTGTATTGTCACGTTACATTGTTTTGATTATATTAAAATTATTATCACAATATGAATAACAGCTTCCGTGGTCTAGCGGTTAAGTCTGTGGATTTAGACCTGGAGTTACCGGGATCGATTCCTGGTCGGGACACAATCATCATTACAGCCCCTAGAACACGGCGTCCTAGACCTCCACTGCTGGAGATGGGCCTTCCAGAACATATATCTGGAGAATTTGGCCTACACTCGCCACGCTGGCCAGACGGCTTGGCGGGACACAATACTATTTATTAATTTAAATAAATAATTAAAATTAATATTTAATTTATTTGTGATATTTCCGCTATTACGCTGGAGACATCGACGAGCTTGCCACTTGTCATAATTAGCCGGCAGTAAAGTTGACTAAATGTGAATCCGCTTATAAGTGTGGTTTCTGACCACCCCGAAAAGGAAACGGTCGTGATGATACTACTACTAATATGAGAAAAAAAAACTTTAAATAAATGTCACAGTGCTAATCATTGGGGGTTGGGGGTTGGGGGTGCCAACAATTGGTTTACCCTAGCTGTAAGTATTGTTTAATTATAAGATACATTATTTCAATTCTTGAAAATTAATTAAAATTATAATCAATAACAAATAATAATATCGTAATGTATCTTATAATAAAAATAATTTATTTAAGTAATTGCATAGTTGAGTTTTTATATTGGCTGTATAAAAATTAAATAACTAATAAAGAAATAAACTCATAACAATAAACTGCCTCCGTGGTCTAGCGGTTAAGTCCGTGGATTTATACTCTGAGGTACCGGGTTCGATTCCTGGTCGGGACACAAAAATATTTATTAATGTTAACATTTAAATAATTTGTAATATTTCTCTCCTTTGGTACGCTGGGGACATCGACGAGCTTGCCACTTGTCATGATGCCAGCAGTAAAGTTGGCTAAATGTGAATCCGCTTATAAGCATGGTTTCTGACCACCCCGAAAGGGAAACGGTCGTGATGATACTATATAAATTCAAAACTGAAGTATCTGATCGATCCGGCATAGTGAAATAGCTAATTAAAAACTCGACTATAGTAAATAGAAGGAACTCATTTTCTAACTAAATAATGGTCCATATCTTTATATAGGAAATAAAACTTTGATAAAATGACGTCTGATGCGTGTAACGTGTATCAAGAGATACTTTTAGACGCAAAAAAATGGAGAAAAATCAATCTGAGAAATGAGAATGCCCATTTTTCTTAGAGAAATGGCCCAATAAAATATTCTCGTGCCAAAATGATTTATTTTCTATTTGATAGTTAATATATTGTGTTTTCATAATCTGTAATTAATTTTATTTATCTTACCCTAGCATAACCACAATTGACAAAAACTTTTTTTACGTTAATTATTACGTAGTTTTGATCCCACCAATTTGAAATCCAGTGTTTTATCTATAATAAAGTACCTGATCATAACAAAGAGCCTAATCGTATAAATAGTGCCTTGTAAGTATTTCATACATAAATTTCAACCAATTGACTATTTAATTAAATAATATTTTAATGCTGGGGTAAAAAAGAAGTTGTAATTGAATTTAAAAAAAAATCAATTAATTATTATGATTGTATTTAGTTGAGGCACGCAGCAAACAAGTTGGGGCCAGGTTTTGGGCAATCTCTTTTGGTATCAGTAATTATTTTGTGGTTAAATAATAAAGAAAATGGGTTCCTAACGACATTGTAATAATATTTAGTGTAAGTTAATTTGAAATATGTAAAATTTTGATCTTTTGTATCAAAACTTGGTCCCGTGTTATTTGGACAAAGACCAACACATTCTTGATAAAATTATTGTAAAAAAGTTTATATAAAGCGTCTTTTATGCTTCGTCATATAATAGATAAAAAGTATAGTTGATTATATAAATGTTTTGATACAAAGTGATCGACCATTTACTGATAGATTCTTGTGAAATTAATAAATGTATTCCTAAAATTTTGGACTTTTATTTCACCACTAAGGTCAAGTTCGCAAAGTAAAGCTATTTTAGCTATCACAAGTGCTACAGTAGTGATGTCGAACTTGACCTTGAAATTATTGACTATCGATATTTTTCATTGTATCTATACTATTAATCGCAAAAAATACTAGGTGACTTGTACCTAGTATTGTAACCATAGCCAGAGTAAATTGTTTGCTATTGTTGTTTCTGCCGAGTTGCTTTCGATTTACCAATAATTTTTAAACAATGGTTTCAAAAATTTAGCAACTATAGATTAATTAAAACTATAACCAACTAATAGTTAACTCGGAAACGACAATAGTATCGATACTATTCGATAGCTGGACTGACGAACACTGAATTGCTATTCAAATATATAGTAGGACGTTACGGCGCTAATACACAACGCAACGTTAGTGTCGTTCATGTCAAAATAACGTTTTCCTTCCCTTTCAACGGTTTTAAAAGTTCTATTTTAAAAGTCACCTGGGTTGCAACTTCAAAATCATTGAAAAACGTAAAGACAATTATAATCAATTTAAAAACATTTATATTTATTAAAATAAGTTATATTTTATATATTTACATTAAACATAGTTAAATATTATTTATTTAAAATTATTAATTTAAATAACTATAAACTAAATGTAATAAAAAAAGAAGTCCCAAGAAGACTGGCAACATTTCCCTTCTGTATAGCGAGGCTAATACGTTGACAGAAATAATTACCAGCCGTTTTTTTAAGGAAAAAATATGGTAATAATGGCGCGGTGGTGGCTCGGCACTCGGTCGTAAGAACGAGTTCCTTAAATCCTACAAAGGTCGGTTCAAACCTCCCCGGCATGTACCAATGAGAAATACACTTTTCTTACGTACTGCAGTCATAGATTTACAATACCACCGTTCCCGTGAGGAGGAGAGCACGTTAAGCAGTCGGCCCCGGTTCTACTATTGCAAACTTGTGGAATCGTTCATAAATTGACATTAAAAATTGACATCATATCCTCGCCAACCCGTCTGGCCAGCGTGGCGAGTGTAGGCCAAATTCTCCAGATGACAATGTTCTATGGGCTGTAGAGGAGAATATCAATTGCACGCAGTCACGAAAAAGGATCCAATCTACAATTTTCCAGACATTTAATTATATATTTTAATTAGGTCCTTAGTTTGATATCTATAATATCAAAAACGATCCATGTCAAAATCCCGTTGTTGACATATTCTAACCCTTCGTTCCGATACGCGATAATAGTAACCTAAGCACGCTTAAAGGTGTTCCGATACGCGCTTAAACTGTTTTGCCAAAGCTGTGTGACGTCACAAATGTCATAATTTCTCGCGCTTAGACTGCTCACGATATCGAGGTAGATCGCTCTGAGCGCTGTCAGTTCTTTGTCATTATGTCGCGCGCCATTTTCAAGTTTATATAAATTAAGTTTTCTTTTAAATTATTTAATATTGTAATTCGTTTATACTGTTTGTATATTACTTCTAAAACAAATCTATAATTAATATTTAAGTAGGAAGTGAAAAAAAAATGTCTGTAACCCGGCAAGTTATTTTAAAAGACCAAAATAAGTTAATAATATTAAACTTTACACATATAAAGATGAATAAACCGAGAGATGTATATTTGTTATATTGTAATTCGTTTATATTGTTTCTATATTACTTCTAAAACAAATCTATAATTAATATTTAAGTAGGAAGTGAAAAAAAAATGTCTGTAACCCGGCAAGTTATTTTAAATTACCAAAATAAGTTAATAATATTAAACTTTACACATATAAAGATGAATAAACCGAGAGATGTATATTTGTTAGTATTCATACTCAAAGATGTGGAATCCGCAATTTATCTTCCATACATTTAAAAAAAAACTAACATTTTAGAATGAAAATGTGATTTAGACCGTTCCGAATTGATATCACGCTTTGAGCATCCAAATCGCGATATTTGATTCGGAACGACGACGGTCAGTGTCATAATCGTTCTAAGCGCTCTGAGCGCGATTCGGAATGAGGGGTAAATGTCTATAGGGGTAATTGTCTATAGGGGTAATGGCCTATAACAATGTAAATTTGAACGTTTCATTTTAATAGCGTTTAAGACTGAGAGATTCCGTTTTGCCGTTATTTACGGGATTCCATTATATAACGTTTGCCCTTAAGGATGCTGTTTGACTAACGGCCGGTTTTGGAAAAGCTGAATTTCGACATGTTTACGTAATTGGTGCACGTGACCTACATCAAAATGTTGGTTAATGATTATTCTAATCACCCTTCTGCCGTAAGACTTATACGTCGGATGCCAATTACCCAATCACGTGGCTTATATTTAAAGTCCGGGATTTCCTTATTAAAATAAAACAAGAATATATAATAACACATTGTATATTTACATAATAATATGAAGGCTTGTGGTCGGCTAATTTAATTACCAATATTATGGAATATTTACAGACAATATTCTTTGGACGTTCAAATATATTAATTTTTAAATTTATTAAATAAATAATACAATAAAAATGTTGCACCAAAATAATGAGAATAAAATGTTTTTACACGTGGTTTAATAAAATATGGCTGACACATTAACCTCGTATTGTCTAGTCCCCTTTCTCTGTGTCACAATATTATAAAAGCACATAAAATATGAACAAATTATTTACATAAAACAATAAGATATAATTATGGCATTTTTTCAAGGATATATAAAACTTTTAAAAAGGGTTGTTATGCTTTGCATCCGTCTCACTCGCACATTCCAACATGTTCAAAGATCTTTTAGTGTACTTTTAAGAAATATAGTCTTATCAGCTTTCATACCGCCTCCTTGGTCTAGTGGTAACAAACGTTGCTGTGAACTCGGGAGGTCGTGGGTTCGATTCCCACCGGGGGCAAGTTGTACATTGTATAATTTGTCTCGGTCTGGGTGTTTATATGTATAATATATATATATATATATATTTATAAAAAAACTATAATATGTAGTTTATTAACCATCTAGTTTCCGTAACTCAAGCCTCGTAGCTTACCACGGAAACTAGATGGCGCTGTGTGACCAGTCTGGAAATATTTATATACATAATTTTAGACAGAGAATAAAGTATCTCACGACCGTTTCCCTTTCGGGGTGGTCAGAAACCACGCTTATATAAAAGCGGATTCACATTTAGCCAACTTTACTGCCGGCCAATCATGACAAGTGGCAACCTCTTCGATGTCTCCAGCGTACCAAAGGAGAGAAATATCACAAATAAATTAAATATTAATTAAATGTATTTATTTACATTATTAAATATTTTTGTGTCCCGACCAGGAATCGAACCCGGTACCTCCGAGTCTAAATCCACAGACTTAACGCATTTTTAAACTATTCGTAATTTAATATTTCTAAATCGCTTAATAGCGGATGGACGACTTGGAAAATGTTGGTATGTGCGAGTGAGACGGATGCAAAACCCTCTTAATTTCTCAATTTAAGCAAACTGTTTAATTTTGGTAATATTTCATTGATAAAGTTCCATTATATTTTAAAGCTAGATAAAAGTAGGTTTGTGTAATGTATTGACTGTATTTTTAATATTAATTAGTAATTACTTAATGTAATTTATTCTGTATCGTAATTATATGTTTAAATTGGATATGATTTTCCAACTTTATGTTGAATTTTCAAGCTAGTTTGGTGTAGCTCACAGTAGTCTCTCTCCCTCTGACACTTCAGTAGCTATAAGTCTATCTCATAAATCTGCTATAACTGAGTTTTTCTTGCAAAGTTAGTTTAATATCAGTCAGATTAAATAATGCAGGTCCAGTCTCACTTCAGTTTTCCTTCGAGACTGTCTCCTACGATTCCCTCTGCCCCGGGTTGATGTTCTTAAGTCTGAGGAACTCGTCTAGCTGCTGCTTGTAGAGCTGAGTGACGTCATGCAGGTCCAGTCTCACTTCAGTTCTCTTTCGAGACTGTCTCCTACGATTCCCTCTGTCCCGGGTTGATGTTCTTAAGTCTGAGGAACTCGTCTAGCTGCTGCTTGTAGAGCTGGGTGACATCATGCAGGTCCAGTCTCACTTCAGCCAGCTGTTCTTCCTTCTCTCCATACATGAGGAGCAACGCGTCGTACTGCTCTTGAAGATTCTGTAATCAAAAAATAAACATTTAGGATTGCAATCTAAAATCATAAATATTCTTAAAACTTTAATGAACTACACACATCAAAAGTGTCTAGGGATCAACATATATTTTTGCAATAACTTTTCTCCTGATTGATATTCATTAAAATTTTCTTTAAGGATTGATCAAATAAAATGTTTTCGTTTGTCTACAGTAACGATAAACCAAGTCACCTTTGCATTAGTAAAAAAAATTGCCATTTTCCTAATAAAGGGATTTTTGACATTTGAACCACTAACATTAAAGTTCGAAAAAAAGACTGAAATAACAGTTTTTTTTTAAATTTTATTGGGTAACTTAAACAATTAATAATCCGTGTTTCTACCGCGAACACTAACAACACAAGAACATCGGTTTGGCATACTCAAAATGAGTTCATCCAAATCACGCTGTGGAATGGCCGCCCATGTTCGTTGCAACAACAAAAAAAGGTCTTCTTGCGACTGGATACCCTCCATATTCGGCAGAGCTCTTCTCTGAAGAATATCCCATGCATGCTCAATCGGGTTCAAGTCTGGCGACTGAGCAGGCCAGGGCAGGACATTGATGTTAGCTGCGGCGAGAGTCTGTCTTACAACTCTTGCGGTGTGCGGTCGTGCATTATCATGCATTAACTGAAATAAGGGACCGATATGCACTTGTAGAGGAACGATGACGTCTGATACAACCGTCTCAGCATAAATTTGAGCGTTGAGGTTGCCTCTGATCCAAATCAACTCAGTTCTTCCGCCGATCGAAATACCCGCCCATACCATGATGGTTCCACCACTATAAGGATGGACTTCCTGGCAGGATTTTAATCGCTGTTGGCGTCCAGGGGTTCTCCAGTGTCGTATACGTCTTGTATCCGGCCTCATACCAAAACGAGACTCATCAGAAAAGCACACGAAACGCCATTGTTCTTCTGTCCAATTTCTGTGTTCAAGAGCCCATTGATATCGAGTCCTACGATTGTGCATTGCTATAGGTGGTTCACTTCATGCAAGCGGTTTCTGACTGTTTGGTCGCTAATTAAGTTCCCTGAAGAGCGATGAAGGCTCACGGCTAACATCATGGCGGTTATTGTTGGAGTTCTTCGAGCTGTGATTTGAATGTATCGGTCTTGTCTCCGTGTGGTGCAGCGATACCGTCCTCCATGGCGCTCAGCCACGGTACCAGTGGTTCGGTAACGTGTCCAAAGTCGACTGATAACACTCTGACTTGTATTCAGAGCTAAAGCCACAGTACGTTGCCGGGAACCAGCTTCTATCATTCCCACGGCTCTGATCATTTCTTCCCTGCTTAAATGACGTCGCCGCTCCATAATAACGTTGGTTTTAATCAGTAGTAGGGAAACAGTAGCACTAATAATGTCTTCAATGCGTCTTATGTTTTTATAGGGAAAATATTGACAGCTGATTTTCATCTTTTACTCGAATTTGATTGACAGTTCCTGTTTTAAATTATGAAATGCACCAAAAAGGATCCATATAAATTTATAAAATCATAAATTTATTACAAAGCCACATCTCAATCACAAGAAATCCGCATAAACATGCTTGATCCCTAGACTTTTTTGATGTGTGTATTTCATATTCATAGCCAAGCACTAGATAGTAATTCTAAAAAAGATAATATTGAATTTTTGAAGTAATATGACTTAATAAAATGCCCTGTGAATTAAAAAAGAAAATGTGACCTGGAGGTGGTGGTCAATCTGGTGGTGCAGTGGTGTTGCTCCTCCGCGACGTCACTCTCCCTAGTGTACCTAGTATAAGTCTGACGTCACTCCCTCTGACCTGGTATGTGTCCATGAGATGTTGTAGCCTGGCGAGTTCCCCCCGCAGCTCCCCCCGCTCGGCCCTCAGAGTCTCGCAGGTGGAGACGTCACTCCCTCTGACCTGGTATGTGTCCATGAGATGTTGTAGCCTGGCGAGTTCCCCCCGCAGCTCCCCCCGCTCGGCCCTCAGAGTCTCGCAGGTGGAGACGTCACTCCCTCTGACCTGGTATGTGTCCATGAGATGTTGTAGCCTGGCGAGTTCCCCCCGCAGCTCCCCCCGCTCGGCCCTCAGAGTCTCGCAGGTGGAGACGTCACTCCCTCTGACCTGGTATGTGTCCATGAGATGTTGTAGCCTGGCGAGTTCCCCCCGCAGCTCCCCCCGCTCGGCCCTCAGAGTCTCGCAGATGGAGACGTCACTCCCTCTGACCTGGTATGTGTCCATGAGATGTTGTAGCCTGGCGAGTTCCCCCCGCAGCTCCCCCCGCTCGGCCCTCAGAGTCTCGCAGATGGAGACGTCACTCCCTCTGACCTGGTATGTGTCCATGAGATGTTGTAGCCTGGCGAGTTCCCCCCGCAGCTCCCCCCGCTCGGCCCTCAGAGTCCCGCAGATGGAGACGTCACTCCCTCTGACCTGGTATGTGTCCATGAGATGTTGTAGCCTGGCGAGTTCCCCCCGCAGCTCCCCCCGCTCGGCCCTCAGAGTCTCGCAGGTGGAGACGTCACTCCCTCTGACCTGGTATGTGTCCATGAGATGTTGTAGCCTGGCGAGTTCCCCCCGCAGCTCCCCCCGCTCGGCCCTCAGAGTCTCGCAGGTGGAGACGACACTCCGCAGTTCTCCTTGTTGGCGCGAGACTAGTGACGTCAGTTGTTCCACTCCAAGTATGGAGTTGCACTCCGGGACTTCGCTTGTCTCCTAAAAATGATCAGTCCTTAGGATACCGCCACTGCTGAAGATCAGCCTTAGGTTTGTTGCGATACAACCGCACCACAACAAGTAGGTGGTCGCTAATTAGTATAAAAATTATAGTCGTTGCGCAGTAAAATTTAAAAAACCAGCCTATTGTCGGTCGCAAGTCCGAGACACCATTCTTGTCATCTCTTACCCACACACGATGGACCCAACAGTGAAACCATTATTAGGGTCACATGTCATGCTAGTATAAGTAAATGAAAAAAAATACTGGATTAAATTTAGCTAATGTATCTAAAAATGAATTAGAAATATAATTATATGAGCTGGTAAAATAAAAAAAGAAAATTACCTGTGACCAGAGAGAGACAGACATATTGTCTGAGGCGAGAGAGTGCGGTGGAGAGATATCTCCTCGGGCACTCAACTGGTCCTGAAACCAAACGAACCACATCGCACACTTAGTCCATTACCGTCACCATACAGAATTAATGTAGTGACTCAAACAAGTTAATTATTTATGTCATAGATGACGTTACTAGACGTTAATTGGCATGACAGACGTTAGAATAAATATTAATGATGAAACTCTAGAACAAGTAAATTAAATCATATAACTGGGAAACATTTTCACTGCGGATTCCATTAGTATGATGATTAACCCTGGGGTACACAATGCTATGTTGGTACCAACACTGACGTATAAAAGCGACATTACGTCGGATATGCGGCGTCACTTTACACCGCATACGTAACCAAATACCAAAAAGGATAGGAATAGAATAAATCATAGGAACAAAAATAAGGAGACTCCAATGGTTCGGGCATGTTGAAGAAGTGAGCAAAGAAATATTGGCGTATCAGGTATATAATGCGAAAGTTTTAGGTGAAAGCCAGGGCAGTACGAGACTCACATACCACGATTATATAAATAAAATACTGGTTGAAGGTGCATTGAAAAGCTTAGCATGAGATATTGATTAATGTCGAAGAAGCGAAAGTGACATGTCGTGATCGGGACAAATGGCGCTCAAGTGTCTCTGCCTACCCCGAAATGTTGCTAGCCTGAAGATATGTATGTATGTAATAAGTAGCCAAACTCCTGCACAACTTACGTGTCAGTATTGGAATAAGGGTGTGCATACTAAATATTTAACGAATAAAAATAAAAATGTTTGTTTATGCGTGAATTCCAGCCCACTTGAAAAATTGGGGCTAAGCACGTCTGACGGAGGTACCTTTATGGAACGAGCTTTTAAAATTAGGGGAATCATACATAATACATAATATTTGGTCGGGTTGGGAAAGGAGTTTCTTATTTATTTATTTATTAAGGAAAACTATTGACACTTAATTCACAAGTATAGATACAAAATTAGAAACAGAAAGTCATTTACAAGTTTTCACTAGTAGTGTTAGAATAATACATATTATGAACGATGAAAGCATCTACAAACTATCACTTCATGCAATAAACTAATAACTGTACAATAACAAAAACTATTATCGTTTAAAGAACCTTAAGTTAAACGCATTTCTCACTGCCATCACTTTGTCATGAAAGATATCAACATTAGCTTCATCAATGAATGCATTAAGAGTATTACAAGCTCTAATTAAAAATTTATTTTGTCTGTAGTTAGTGCTCGCCATTGGTATGCGAAAAGTGGGCTTGTACCGATTGGTCCGCACTGGTGTATTTAAGTCCAGCCGGGACAGCAACGAAGGGCAGTCTACTGCTCCCCCGATCAGTTTGACCAGGAATACCAAGTCAGCAACCTCACGACGCTTATATAATGGTAACAGATGTAAACGTTGACACGAATGAATGTAGTCACGAATCTGTGATTTAATACGGAAATTGATATAGGCAACAAAGCGTTTCTGAATTTGTTAGATGCGGTTAATGTGAACCATGTAGTTTGGACTCCACACCTGTAAAGCGTTAGTCCAAATGACTTCTAACTTATGTGCAATACAAAATCTTTATGGTTTTGATGTTTTTAAATTCCTTAGAGGCACGCATAACAAAACCTAAAGCTTTGAACGCTTTGCTAATAATACTATCAACATGCTGATCGAAAAGCAACTTTCTATCATGGATAACCCCAAGGTCTCTGACACTATCCATCGTTCCTAGATTCAAGCCTTTAAGTGAGTATTTTTTTTTTTTAAGATTTCGTTTTCTGCTAAAGGTTGTGTGTAAGCACTTTGATACATTCAGATCCAACAAGTTTTGTTTAAATATTTAAATGTCAAGACGATGCAAGTCATCTTGAAGTGCTTCAGCATCCTTTACACTTTCAATGTGTCTAAATATTTTCATGTCGTCTGCAAAACAGGGGACATTTGAGTTTAGAAAACATTTATCAACGTCAGAGACGAACATAACAAATAGTAAGGGGCCCAGGAGAGATCCCTGGGGAACTCCACTAGGCACCTGAGTCCAACCTGAAATATAATTGCTTATCACCACAGCCAGCGTCCTATTGTCCAAGTATGATGTAAACCACCTGAGTAGGTCACCCCTGATACCTAAATGAAGCAGCTTTTGAAGTAAGATTCTGTGGTCGACTCTATCAAAGGCCTTACTGTAATCTGTATAGATAATATCAGTTTGAAGGCCTCTGTCCATATTGGCTGTTAACAGTAGCACTAGATTTGATACAGTTGAACGGTTTTTTAGGAAGCCATGCTGTGTAGGCGAAAATGAATTCTTTAAAGCATCATAGACCTGTTCATGAACGATTTTCTCAAGCACTTTTGCAGTAATACACAATTTGGATATCGGCCTGTAGTTTTCAACCAATGATTTATTGCCTTTTTTTATGTATAGGTGTAACAAATGCTGAAGAAAATGAAGTAACACTAATTGTACCTGTAGTATGGTGTTTCGTTTTTTCTCAGTTTCAAGTGTATTTTTTTCTTGTTCCAATGCTGCTTCTGTATCAGCAAGCTTAGAACTTAGTTCTGATATTTTAGCCTCTAAGTTGGTTCTTAATTCTTCTAATTCCCGAGTCTTGCTGAAATGAAGATTCTACAGTTTATAGCATGTTCTAAAAATAACAAATCAAATCCGACGCTACTAGCTGAATGTGGAATACAAGAACACATTTAAAGTTAGCTTAAAACAAACTGGACAAATGGAATAATACTGGAAAAATGATCAATTTTATAATCCAGCCCAGTAGCATGATCCTGTACGACTTAGCACAATTGAAATAGATATTTGACAACAGGGTGAGGGGGGGTAACAAGTGTTCCCATTACAGGATCGATCTTTAACCACTAAAACTTTGGAATGGTTTATAATTAAAATTGACATCAGTCCCTCGCCAACCAAGTCTGGGCAGCTTGGGGAGTGCAGGAAAATTTCTACTTCTATATGTTCTGGAAGGGCCCATCTTTAGCGATGGTTTCTCGCCTGTCTATCACAATTTGATGATTTCTCACCTGTCTATCACAATTTGATGTTTTATCACCTGTCTATCACAATTTGATGATTTCTCACCTGTCTTTCACAATTTGATGTTTTATCACCTGTCTATCACAATTTGATGATTTCTCACCTGTCTATCACAATTTGATGTTTTATCACCTGTCTATCACAATTTGATGATTTCTCACCTGTCTATCACAATTTGCATGAGAGAGTCTTTCTCTTGTTCCACCTTCGCTCGACTCGACTCAGCTTCAGCTAGTCTTTCCTCTAAGAGAGCTTGCTCGCTCCGAGATACTTCTAAACTCTTAGCTAACTTCATCTCCAATTCCTCTGAAAGAATGTATCGAAAATTTAAGAAATCTTAATAAAAGTAAAAATTCGTAAGAAATTTGTACTTCTCATTGGTCCATGCCCAGGTTTTGAACCAAGCGACCATTGTAGGAATTTAAGGAAGGTATTCTTACTTCTAAATAACTCCTAAATTACTTTACAATATTAGATCCTCATAAGCAATATTATTAGCTAGTCTAAATTATTTTGTTAAATAAAAAATGTTAGACAACCTATCACCGTCGCTTTACAAAAGTGGATCGGTGAAGGTTTAGACTAATTTGATAATGAAGGTCTAGTGGCTGTGATGATGTGTTTGGTCTGTACCTTTCTGAGCATGCAGTGCTCGGATGTGGGTGGCATGTGCTTGTTCCTTGGAGAGGGAGGCCGCCTGCAGCGTGGCCAGCTGACCGAGCAGCTCGGCCGCCCCGCCCCCCGGCCCGGCCCCGATCCCCGGCCCCGCCCCCTCGCGAGCCCACTGCACCTCGGCCCGGAGAGACTCCACTCGAGACAGCCAACGTTTCTCCTCTAATAGAAAAAAAACAGTTTTAGGAACATAAAAGTGCCTTCACTCGTAGCCACGACTCAGAGTAGCTGTTAGGGCCAACAGTGAAAGAGAAACGGTTTATAGGGTTTTTGTCCATAGGCGCCTTGAGGTCTTCTTATGAGGTCCCACGGCTGTGGTCGTATCGTTAGAGGATTTGTAGATTCAGTCTTAAAAAAATAAGGAAAAATTACATAGTATCCTACCATCCGCCTGGCGGCGCTAGTGTTGTGTGTGTGTTTTTTGCGTGAATCTTTTCCCAATTAGTTACTATACTCTTATTGGTGCCAAAAGTACTAGAGCATATAGTAATTCTGACAAAATAAATATTTAGAATACAAGAACGCAATCTTCAATGTTAAAGTAACCGGAAATATTTAAAATTGTTACATTAATGCCTTTCAAGGTTTGGTACAACTAAGAATACCGATTTGGAATATCCCTTGAGGGAACCCATTCGACAGCTGGAAGGAATGGTTGAGTGTGTGCCTCACCCCTTTGCCTCTCCTCCTTTAGGTTGTGTACGAGTTGCGCCTGCGTGTCGGCCCGCCGCACCGCGTCGTCCCTGTCGGCGCGCAGGGACCGCACCGTGTCGGCGTCCCGGGTGGCCGCCTCCAGCTGTCGGCGCAGCTCCGTCAGCTCGCGCCGACCTGCTTCCAAGGAAGCGCGACTCGTGGATAGCTTCTGGGTAGTGTCGTCGAGGATGCTTTTTGTCTAAAAATCATTCCTCATCATTACTGGTCCTGAACCTCCACACTTCTGGAGAATTTTGCCGACACTCGTCACGGCAAGACGGGTTGGCGAAAGTCTGACGTCAATTTAATAACGATTCCACTTGTTGGTATAAGTAGAAACGAAACGGTAGTGGAAGACAAATTTCTAAGCATTCCATGGATTCACCGTGCGGGTGCCGGGTCCATCGTGTGTTTTAACCATTTTATTGCGCAACTATACTCTCCCAACCCAACCAAATACTGTATGATTCCGGTAATGCCGTCTTGGAAGCTTTTTCCATAAATGTATTGACGGCAGACCTGTAAATCTATGACAAATGTACGTAAGAAAATTGTATTTCTCATTGGTACATGCCGGGGTTCAAACCGACCTTATTGATTTGATTTTAAGGAAGTGTTCTTACAACCGAGCCACCACCGCTCCTTAATATAAGGAGTAGTGGCGGATATAAAAATAATATAATTATTTTATCATCAACCTGTGTCTCTCCACTGCTGGATTCAGACATCCCCCAAGGCTCGCCACTTCACACGATCTTCTGCCACCCTCATCCATCCCCCACCAGCTACCTTCCTGAGGTCATTCCCCCATCTGGATGTCAACGTTTCTGACTTTATGCTTCAGAGAAATCCCGAGCATAGCTCTCCATAGCTTGCTGAGCGACCTTGAGCTTGTCGGCCAGACCCACTGTCAGTCTCCACGCCTCTGCTCCATTCAATGCTTTAAACAATGTGGTCTGTTCAATAGGAATATATGCCGTTTGAAGTTTCTAGAATGCTGCACATCCTAGCTGAATCCATCTGTCGGTTCCTTTGCTGAAGTTGGCTACAGAAAGTTGGTCAAGACGACAGATGCCATGGTAATCCTAATTAATACCTATGGTAATTTCTGCTTCCTGTGTTCCGTGAGCTTTGGTGATGAACTAGATAGATACATATGCTTCATGTCTATCTGATCATTGTGGTCCCTATCTTGAAACTGACCACTTACATCACCAACCCGCCTGCCAAGTGTGGTGATTAGGGATAACACAAGTAATTCTTTATTGCACACAAAATATAAAATAAAGTACATAGTCGAGCATAATACATTCTCGACCTTTGCTTTACATACATACATACATATCTTCACGCCAAATCCCTTGCGGGGTAGGCAGAGACAATTGAGCGCCACTTGTCACGGTCACGACATACCTCTTTCGCTTCTTCGACATTCATCAACCTCTTCATACATGCCCTTTTGTTTCGATGGCTTTTCAACGCACCTTCAGCTATTGTTTTATTAATTTGGTCGTAATATGTGAGTCTAGGTCTGCCAGGGCCTCTTTTACCCACGACTTTCGCATTATATATCTGGTTCGTCAATCTCTCTGCATTCATCCTTTCAACATGCCCGAACCATCGTAGCATGCCTTTCCTTCCTTTTGCTTTGAAAGAGTAAAAGTAAGAAATGGAGTATCATCACAACCGTATCCCTATCGGGGTGGTCAGAAACGTTTTCAATTTGGATTCTTATTTAGCCAACTTTAATATACCCCCATAATGACAGGTTGCTGTCTCTAGTGTACCAAACTCGAGGAATATATGAATTGGTTAGGTTTTTGATTATTTACCTCAACTAATTCTGCTTCCATTTTCTTGTTGGCTGTGGTGAGTTTGTAGATGGCTTCAATTTGACTGACCTCCAGCTCTTCCTTGGCTGAAATGGCTCGCCTCACTCTATCCAGTTCACTTGCTTGATCACTTATTTTATCTCTAAAAGATATATATTAAAATTAGGTTTAGATAAATTTCCGGTTCTGGGTCTTGGAATAAGCATTTCATAAATTGCTCTTAAAATACATTTTGTCTCATCTTCACGCCTAAATTACTGAACCGATTGTGATGATATTTGCCAGAATTGTTTCTAGGAGCACTAAGACAAATGAGTCTGAGATCATATTAGAAAAAAACAATCAAAATTTATTTTAAAATATGTTCATGGTCTTTTGTGTGTGATTGTGGTTAAGGTAGCTTTTCCACACTTACTATCAATGGACCACTGTGCGTAAGGTTTACTTATTCAGTGAACCTATCTGATCTCCTCCAGGAAATTCAGGAGACTTGTCACATTCCTGCAGACCTCCGGAAGAGCAACAGTGGGCTATCTCTAAGGTTCAGAATGTATAGGTGTTTGTTAAAAGTCCCCCACCATTATGCGAAGCTTAGCTTTGTTAAGGCACAGGAGGCGTTGCGTAAAGCGCTTGTCAGGGTCTAAAATTTTGTCTAATCTATTTGTACCATAAAAATAACATTTACCAAAAATAAAAAAAGACGATAAAAATATTTTTGTGCAGATGTGTGATCGGAAGGGTCTAATATTATTTTATTTGTAATTCTAATCTCTCTCTCTCTCTAAATTAATTATTGTAAATTTAAATGTTTGATTGGATTTAGTTCCACATATTTAGTGTGATATTTCACATTTGTATAGCTGGATTTTCTAATCAATTTTATTTTAAAAATCTAACCTTAAACTTTTAATAACTTGTTCATTGTCTTTTTCTTTGGCGCGTAACTTTTTTATGATGTTGGAATGCTGCAGTTGTTGTCGAGATAGCTTCTCTCCTTCCTCTTGGAGTTGGGAGATCATCTCCTCTCTCTCTTTCAAAGTACTCTCCAGCTCCGAAGTGGTCTTCTCCAAGGACTCCTTCTTGTATGCTTCTAATTGCTTCTTTAGTTGTTCCTATAACATAAATACATATGGTCTTACTACAAAAAAGATCAACAACGTCTGAGTTAACAAGAGTTTTTAGAATTCTGAGTGTCTGACGTCCGCTTCTGATAAATATCATGCATATAAGAATATTTTCTGATAGATAAATACTTTATTGCACAATAAACAAAAACACATTTAAATGTATATAGGATTGTGGGTGCATTAAATAACTAATTCAAAATCAGATTTTTTAAAAAGGAGGGCAGTCTCTATATTTTTTTTACTAGACAATAAACTTATCGGAAATTTGCCACAGAATTTACAACTAAGCTGTCTGAGTATGTATGTATGTAGTATAAATTTTTAACAGAAATTTTGGGCAATGTAATGCAGGTTATATATTTTTATTGTTTCTTTGCCCTTTATTTTGACCATACTTCAACAATTAAAAGCATCATTGATTGAGAATACAGGGCATATAGTCCCTCCAGCTTCTAATATTTGGTTGTGTTTACTTACCTTTTCCCTGATGGCCTGCTGGAACTTGTTCTCTATGGCTGACATCCTGAGTGTGTAGTCCTCACAGTCCTGCCGAGCCAGTAGTCCCTCTAGCTGAGCTCGGAGCTCCAAATTGCTCTCCGATAACTCAACATTGCTGTGGCTTACCTGGCGAGAATGTTATAGCTAAAATAGTTAATTACTATGCAAAATATTTTCCATAGAACCACAAACAGCATTTAGTGGGTCAACATCAGAACCCTATCAACCCATTTGCTAGCATACTCATCTTGAAGTTCAACTTTCACCAGACGCCTGTTTGTCGGTAGATGGCGTTTATAACACTTTTAAGAGGCAAGGAACAGATCTGATATAGTGCGTTTATCAATAGATAAGGAGTTTGAAGTAAGTTGTGTGGAGCTGGATGACTTTATAGTTCTGGCAGTATACAGATCACCATCTACAAAATTAGGCATTTTTACAGATAAACTGGATGAGTGTTTATCGAAACTCACCAATAAAAATGATAAAATAATAGTACTTTGTGGTGACTTTAATATTGAATTTTCGCTAGAAATAGGCGGTCCCCACGATCTTAAAGATTTAACCGACTCTTACTTATTAAATCAGCAAATATTTAATTATACAAGGGTAACCACACATTCTTCTTCTTGTATAGACAATATTTTTACAGATGGCAGTGTAATGGAATCAAACGTAGTATGTGGAATAAAGTCTGATCACATGGCCCAACAGCTTTGCATAGAATCTCCAAATAAAGTTCAAAACAACCATCGTAAAATTGCCCTCAAATCTAAACGCTTAATGACAAATAATAAAATTGACAATTTAAAATTAGCCTTACTAAATAATAGTGTGTTTAAATCAAAAACAACGGACTTTAAAATTTTTTTTAGAGAGTTTATTAGTCTATGCAACACACATATTCCATTAATAAACAACAAAATACATTACAAAGATAAAGATAATAACTGGATGACCAAAGGAATACTTCAATCCAGGAAAAAACTATTTTTTCTATATGAATGTCTTCAACGTTGGAATAATGTAGTTCTTAAGCAGTATACGAAGAAATATAGTAAAATATACAAAAAAGTTTGTTATGAGGCTAAAAAGATATCTTTACAAAATAGAATATTGCATTCAAAGAACAAAATAAAAACCAGTTGGCAAATAATAAAAGAGTTGAGTGGAAAGACAAAAAATCCAAACATAACTGACATTGTAATAAAAACTAAGGATAATACTTATATAACAGATAATAAAAAAGTGGCAAATCATTTAAATATTTTTTTTAACAGTGCAGCTGCTGACGCCACAAAAAAACTAAATGTAAACATTGCTAATGCACTAAAGTACTTAAATACCTATCATCCAAAGCCATCAAAAAGTAAAGATATATTTTATTCTGCTACGGCAGTTGAGGTCAGCAACATCATAAAAAGTCTTAAACCTAAACAATCTTTTGATCTATGGCATATAACTCCTAAGCTAATCAAATTATGCATAAAAGAATTAACGTATCCTATTACTAAATTACTAAATGATGCATTAATTACAGGGATATTTCCAGAATTGCTTAAAACTGCAAGAGTCATCCCGCTTCACAAAAAGGAGGATCCCAATGATGCACAAAATTACAGACCAATATCCTTATTGCCAGTACTAAGTAAAATTTTTGAAAGGATCATGTACAGTAGATTACTATCTTTTTTTGACGAGAATAAAATAATAGAAGAAAGACAATTTGGATTTAGAAAGAATAAGTCTACTGTGCACGCTCTTTCTAAAATAGTCAAATGGATACTCGAAGGTTTGGACAAGAAAAAAAGTGCACTCGGAATTTTTTGCGACCTGTCAAAAGCTTTTGACTGTGTGCATCATGGTATCCTTCTTGCAAAACTTCATTACTATGGTGTTAGAAACAAAGATCTTAAATTGTGCCAATCTTATCTTGAGATGAGAAAACAGATCGTAGAAATAAATAATGTTAAATCTTCAGAAACCACTGTAAATATGGGAGTGCCGCAGGGTTCTATATTGGGCCCTTTATTTTTCCTCATATACGTGAATGATTTAGGTTCATGTATTCCCGAGGGACTCAATATGGCAATGTTTGCGGATGATATAACTATTCTCATCAATTGTATTAACAAACAGGACATAACCAGTAAATTGAACTGTCTAATTAATAACCTTGAAGGTTGGTTTGCGTCCAACAATTTGTTACTTAACCTTAAGAAAACAAATCTGGTTAATTTCTCGTTAGACAATCATAATAGAAATAAGATATCTGACCTAGAAATGTTTGTCAATGAAAAGGCCCTGATACTTAATACAAGTACGAAAATTTTAGGCATCGAAATAGACTCCAAACTTCAATGGAAGAACCATATTGATACATTAGCCAAAAAACTTAGCTCATCGTGTTATGCTATAAAAAAAATAAAGGAGTACTGTGGAAATAATGCTGCAAAACAAGTGTATTACGCTTATTTCCATAGTCTTATGTCATACGGACTCCTAATCTGGGGAACAGCATCAGAGGCTAATAGAATACAAATTCTACAAAAAAGAGCTATTAGATGTCTGGCTGGTTTAAAATATAGGCATACATGTAAAGAAGCTTTTAAAGACCTTAATATACTGACAATGGGCAGTGCTTACGTTATGCAAAGCTTATTGTACATCAAAGAGAATATTGCAGAGTATCCAATCCATCCTGAAAGAGAAAATTCGAGACGCAAACCAACAATTCGACAACCAGTACACCGTCTTAAAAAAATGACAAAAAGCTTTCTGTGTAATTGTATAACACTTTTTAATAAATTACCTGAACAAATAAAATGTCTTGAATATAATAACTTTAAGCAACATATAAAAAAAATACTAATTGTTAAAGCTTATTATACTGTGGATGAAGCTCTAAAGGACGACCATATTTTTCAATTGTAATGACATTATTAATTATCTTAGTTATTAGTTATGACATTATTATTTTTAGTTATTAGTTAGGACATTATTATTTTTAGTTATTAGTTAGGACACTATTAAGAGGATTAATATTAATTCTGACAATGCCTCTATACAGCTGCAATAAATACTTTTTATAGTAGTCTAGTTATATTTAAGTAGGTATATAGATTTGACATAATAATTTTAATAATTAGACATTTAATATTTAGCTTTATTTAGTGTAGGTAAATAAGACAATGCCCCTTTACAGCTGCTATCCACTATTAGAATTAAGCTTGTTATTCTCAGGCACTATGCCCTTATTAGCAGACTGTTCCTTGCTAACAACAGCCAGCTATTTCAGCCATTTTTATGTATATTGACTTAATATTAAATAAGAAAAATTTAAATTTGACGAATCCAAGTGTTCCTATAGACTCCTAAGGATAATAAATAAACAATATACAATAATCGATTTTAATTTTTACCCAATTTTTTTTGCGAATATAATATGTAGTAATGAAATTAAATTTGTTAATCTTTTGCACGAAAATGAAGAAGACAAATTTCAAAGCATTCCATGGATTTCCATTCACCGTGCGGGTGCCGGGTCCATCGTGTGTGGGTAAGAGATGAGAAGAATGGTTTTAAAAAGGAGGCCTCCTTTTTATTTTATTGCGCAATAATATGGTCACTATCCACAATTCTAATCCTCTCCCTACCCAAAATACTGTATTATTCCGTTAATGCCTTCTAGGAAGATCTTTCCATAAATGTATCTCCTGCAGACCTGCTTAGGCCCACCAATTCTTTGTGGTGCAAAGATTTTGCTGAGAATCATCTTGCACCAACTTCCACTGCGTAAATCTAAGTCTTGAACCCATTCCTAATCATTTCTTCTGTGAGATCATAATATTTATTTGTCATCATGTTGTGGTCTTTTGGAATATTTGATTCCCACACTGAGTTCAATAAGGATAACTTTTTTCAAGTTCCAAGAAAACACTAAGATGTCTGACCTATAGGCTGATACAGCTAATTCATCTACGATCCTATAATGGTGTTCAAATGTATTGATGAGAATTTTCCAGTCTGATGCGGCACCAAGGATTAAGGTGGGCTTGCATTTAGTTTTCGTACTTTACCCTTCCATGTAGAAATGTGGTTAAAATTTTAATTGTAGTCAATCTGGCTTTTGCAATAGAAAGACTTGCTGCCTCACTGATAACACCAAGGACTTTGTTATATCCTAAATTTGCCAGATAAGATATTGAATGGACAATGCCAGGTCAAACAGCTAGTAAACTATATTTTTAAGTGACGTAATTATGTGCATAACAGTTAAACTGACCTCAACAAGTCGTGTCTCCCTCGCCTCCAGTATTTCTGTGAGCTCACACAGTCTTCTCATGAGGTGATCACTTTCTGACTGACTTTCATCACTCAGTGTGCTCTGTATTGAGGTCTCTGATAACTCTCTGAAGAAAACACATAAAATTATTATAAGTAGGTAAACTGTTTTATAGTATTTCAAAATTGGTACAACTATTAATTTATAAAATTACGACCTACCCTATGAGAGGTATTAGTTCTATTAATTGTTACCTCTTGGGCGGTCACCAAACAAGGTTTTGTTAAAGCTGGTTCATATTTAGGCAACTTAACTATTTCACATACAATGATGAGCGTTTTGTAATATCAATAAATCTATGACCTTAACTGCTACACCGTTAAGCTATGGCTAAGAAGTTGCATAAACTATGAAGACTAACTTTTGCCAAATTTTGTTTGAAATTCAAAATTCTTAATTTGCTTGAGACACAGGTATATATGTATTGTTTGACTAATTAATAAATGTGTATATAATCTAAGTTATATAAACATTTCAATACTTATCAAAACAAAATTAAAATATATAAGGGAATAGACATGTCACAAGTTTTATAATTATTAAATTTGATTTATTATATTATTTATGGCCACATTTATTATTTGGCCTGGCAACTTATTATAGATCTTTGGTGCTATTCCATAAATTAAATTGTTTTCTTAATTGATTACTTAGATCTCTTAGACATAGATTTATAACACCAACATTTCCATGCCTATGTTAAGTTAATACCAACATGTGTAATTGTTATTAAATTATCATTAAAAATTAACCACAGACCCTCGCCAACGCTTGGCAAGTGTAGGCCAAATTCTCCAAATATATGTTCTGGAAGAATTATAAGAGATATGTTGATTATTAAATTAATTAATAGATAGAAAGGAAAATTATGGTAAAAGATGATCATTTCAATGGAGAGCAATTAAAACAGATATTGTATTTTTAGTTGGGATATCCTTTATCTTAAAATATTTACCTATTATGTCCTCTAATTTTGGATGCCAGAGATTTTCCTAGCACAATGTCCACCAGATGTGTGTCAGCCTTGTGCTTCCTGTCTCCATTGGGACTTGGAATAATTTCTATATCTGATGATGTAGCAGTCTCAAGATCATCTCCTGAAAAAGGAATATTGGCAAATCTATTACTGACAATACTTATATACTAGATGCTTAGAAATTTGTCTTCTAAGTTTGGGTATGCTTAGCTAAACTTGTGCAGAAACTGAAAGTAAAATCCACTATTTTACCAATTTGAGCTCAAAGTGAGCTCAATGACCCATTTTCTGCAGTGGAGATCTAGGGCTCTGTGTTGTTAGTAAAAGGCAAAAAATAACTATATTATATTTACC
This sequence comes from Tinea semifulvella, assembly GCA_910589645.1. Taxonomy (NCBI): domain Eukaryota; kingdom Metazoa; phylum Arthropoda; class Insecta; order Lepidoptera; family Tineidae; genus Tinea; species Tinea semifulvella. Next base: position 704,398 of record OU342615.1, on the reverse strand, counting down.
TGAAGTATGTCCAGAAGTCTGGTCTGATCCTATCTTGACTAAATCACTTTTGCTTTCTGAGCTGGTTGGTGATGTGCGGACATCTGACTTTTTGTCATTCATAGTGACGTTGTAGAATGATGAGGAGTCGCTTAGCTTGTCTTCAACTTTGACATCTTCAGTTACATTGTAAAATGATGACGTATCACTCAGCTTATCAATTAATTCCACACTCTTCTCACAGACCTCCACCACATCTTCAGCATTCAATGTACGATCAGACCATGACCCATCTGAAGAATTTTCACTCTTTCCAGTCAACTCCAAATGTACAGGATCAAAAAGCTTTTTTGACTCCAACCGCAACTTCTTAGGACTCTTCTCATCTGTATCCAAAACAGTAGGGGCAGTACATTCTGATACAGAATTGTATGATATAGTATCCTCTTCATCAACAAGGCTCACGCTATCACCTTCAGGTTTCTCCGTACGATCCTCAAGAGGAGAAGACTTTTTCTCAGAGTCTCCACCAGAAATAGACTTGCTAGAGATAGAGGGTGTACTACTACAGCTATCAAACCCCAGACATTCTATAGATGGACTTATTAAACTATCCGGCAATACTTCTACAGATTCCGAATTCAACTTCAGGCTACTGCTATGGGAGGAGTGGACAGACACAGCTTCCGAGTCAGGAGTGGTCTTCAGGGATTGCGATAGCACAGACACAGACTCGGAACTGTTCCTACTTAGAGATAACCTATGAGATTTCCCAGAATTTCTCCTCTCTACAATGTCATCAATTTGATTAACTCTCTTACCATCTCCATCTCCCTCGCTCATCAACAACTGACTTTTGGTAAACAAGTCATCATTGCTGCCGTAACTAGCGTCAGATATCACGTTCATTGAGTTGGCTCGCGGAGGGCTCACTATAGCAGAGTTTATCTCTAATTTAGGAGTTTCAAAGAATGTACCGGTGAAGGAACCCCATAGAGACTGCTGGCTCGACTTGGCGGGACTCTCCGTGACCACGGGCCGCTCGCCGGCCTCATCTTTACTGACTTCCGCGCTCGCAGTCAACCCCCACGAAGAAAAGAATTCACTATCTTTCTGAGGTGTGGATGTTCTCGAACCCGGTTTCTCCGTGGAGGTCTCGGCCGGTTCCTCCTCGGAGCTCTCCTCCTGAATGTCCAAGGCCTTGTCGATGGTCTTTTGAGCCTCCTTTAACGCAGTCTTTGCGAGACTCGTAAGCCCTGACGTGTCGAACCAGTTCATTATTATTCCACATTAGATGTGTGTATCTACGCAGTCAAATAACACTTCTACATCAATTCGCGATAAAATTTGCATTACTTCAGCACATTTATCGCTTTTTTAATTAAATGGAATCACTGCTAAGAACCATAACACAGTTTCAAGTGACGTTTCCATTTTGTTGTTGTTTTTGCAACTTTCATTACAAAATTGCTAAAATAGAAAAGTGTCAATACAGTATGCTAAATACTATGTTAATCTATAAGTTATTGTAGAAATTTTTTTAGCTATACTGCAAGCTCCCGGAATGTGTTTTTACCAAAAGCTGATTTTGACGTTAGTAAGGCGATGAGGACGTCATTTGACCGCTGTAGTAGATGTAGTAACTGAGAGCTATTTTCGCGATTTGGTTCATAGCTCCAGTGGCGCAATTGGTTAGCGCACGGTACTTATAATCAGTGTTCGTGTGAGTTATGCCGGGGTTGTGAGTTCGAGCCTCACCTGGAGCATGTTTTTTTATATTTTGAAATAAAACATATATTTTTTATTTATAATTTTATTTTATAGGTTTTATTTACATTTACATAAATCATATTTGTGTCACCATGACTTATTTACATTTTTTTGACATATAATAAAATTTACATAAAACCTAACGACAAGATTTCTTAATTTATTTATTATTATTATTTATGAAATATGTTATGTAAAAAATAATAGAAGATATAATAGGGAAGGTTGAAGAAATGTTGATTAAATTTTAATGTACGCCACGTTATTAGGTTGTCACTTTTTTTTATCTTAGCCAATGGACGTGCCTCATAGCATACATTAAACATCAAAAGATAATCAGCCTTACTGCAACCGGCTGATACTCTAAAAATATATTATTGCATGATGAAAGTATAATGCAATTAAAATGCTATTAGGATTGCTGCGACTTCAGTTTGTACAAAGCATCGGGACTACAGGTTTGTTTATTTTTTTTTCTTCATTGATATTAATAATAAATAACATTTATTTGGTTGACATTTCATTTTATTAATTCTGCGGTTGTATACGAGTATACCTATCATCTGCCGGGATCTCGAAGCTGTACTAATTTTCTAGATAAGATCAACAATCATTATCAATAAGCTTTTCTTAGTTTAAATCGGGTCTCACGAACTAATTTCACAACACTTAAGTTTTGTTAATATTTTTACTTAACATTGTAGACGTTCCGTTTTAGGTGACAAAGGGAAATATTTATATTAGGTAAAGAATACACATATAATATTGTCAAAATAATGATGGAACAATTGTAAGAAAGGTATATCTATTTTGAAGAATATTACATTTAAAAATAAACACATGTTATAGAGATAAATGACGCTGTTGGCGTAAAACGAAACGGGGAACAGGTAGGTTCGTTACAAATGTTAAGGCTCCTCTACACAATGGGCCATGATGGCGGCATACATGAATGGCCATGATTGCCACAGTCATTGCGCAGCTGTCCACACAATCGGTGCATCTACATTTGTTAATTGTCATCTGTCTGACATGGATGTCGAAATACGCTGCCACGCTGCCGCTATTTATTAAATTATTTAAATGTGTACCATAAAATAGCGGTGAATAAAAAATTGAAGCGAAGGTGGAGGATTCACTTTGGTAATATTCTAAAAATTTAAAAGTTTCGTCGCTAGTTCACATTTTAAACCATGAAACCGCGCGTCCTCTCCGTTCCGCAAACAAATATGAACTAAGTGATGGCCGATTGTGTGGGCACGCGAGCAACCATGGCCGACCTTCCCTTGATGAATGTCTAGAAACCCGACACAGCAGCGATCGTCGCCAATCATGGGCTATTAGTGGCGACTACGCCCTCTATACAATCGTGATTGCTTGTAGTCTCCAATGATAGGTCATTGTGTAGAGGAGGCATTATATTTGACAATCATTCTTATACTTCGACTACTTAAAAAAAGTAAAGTAGTAAAAAAAGTTTCCGGGGAAAACGGAAGAATATCCCTAGTAGTTATTTGGGCCCGGATAACTCCACTGTCTATTCGTATTTTCAAACAATTATTATTATTATTATTTATTATTTTGCCAATTTTTTATTTTATTAGATATTTCTTATTGCTTTGTAAAACGCAAATTTTACAACTTCCTGTACATTTTGTGCACAGTTCCCTTCTTAATTATTTCTTAAGATATTAGAAATAATTATGTGCCAAAAATACGTACGGAAAATGGTTGTAGAAACGTCGTTGTAAAGAATTATTATGAAATAAAAAATAGTACATATTTTTATAATGATTTATAACAGATAAAAAAATATTAAATAAAATTCATTTATTTTAATTAACTAAATACATAATTATAATCAAAATAATAGAAACAAATTAAAAGTAAGAATAAATTTGTAAAAAAATTGTGTTACCATACTTGAGTGAAGATAGCTGCGAGTGAATTGTGAAGTGACATTTCTATGCCATGTTCGACTAGAAAGCATATAAAGCCTGTTTTTACCGAATTTTGTATGAAAACCATAGACAAACGCCAAGTCGAACGACTTTCAACGCGAAATAAAGCGAACAAAAGCGCTCAAAGCGACAAGTCGAACATAGGGCTAACAGCATTTTAATTGCATTATACATAATGGGGTGTATCACTAACTTTTTATAACGATAGATGGCGCATGATAGATGGTACCTAATATAACTGTCAGTTGCATAGAAAACTTGTATTTTTATTACAAAATTTATTATTTTCTGGATATTATGCCGAAGTAAGCGGCGTTTTAGTGTATAGGTCGATATTTCTAAGCGAAATCAAAGATGTGGTGATCTCAAAATTGCCGTTCTATTAATTTGTCTTTTAACGTAACGTTATGTTAAAATTCATTTTTCTGTTATAAAAATAAAAAAAATGATGCGATATAGGTGTAAAACAAACATTGCCGCTAGCGACATCTACAAAAAGCTTTGCCTGATACACCCCATTGGGACACAAATCACATTGAAACTAATTAAAAATACACATTTTCAATATTTAACTATTTAATAATAATAATTCTAAGAAATATCCTTGTATATTATGACTAAACCCAGTTGTCGAAAGGATAACGAACATAATCTATGTATAGCATTATTTTGTTAACGATTGGTAGTTAATCATTAAACCAGCACAAGCCCGAGACACTTTTCTTACATGATAGACCTGAACCCGCTCGGTGAAAGTTTATTTGCCAGAATACACAAAACAAATATAAGATGTTAGAGTGTGCAAAACTATGAATCTATGTGTAAAAACTAATTTAAAAAACAAGCTAAAAGGGTTTCGTCGCCAAAAATCAAGGATTGTTGATTTGAAATGCATACTTTAGTGCTATGAGTTGTCAACCTGTAGCTATCTAAATCAATTATTATAGCCATTACTATAAAAAATAACTTATTATTATTATGGAATATAATTACATCACAATAAAACACGGTAGTTGTATACACTTTTTTATTTTTATTATACTAGCACGACATGTGACCTTACGCCCACCTGATGGTGAGTGGCGCGCAAGGTCCATGTTAGCAACTGGAATCAGATACTCATGACTGACATCAGTCCCTAACACTATGCCGGCTTGACTGGGCATGACGGCAATTCGAGCCTGATCCCGAAACGTGTGGATACACTTTGCTGGGTTTATCGGCACGAACGGTGGATTCCCCGGACCGGCAGACTGGGCAAATTATCATTACCAGTCCGCCTACCACCTTTTTCTCGTTGAAAGTATGTGCCATTTGCAATGATGTCAAATGCCAATTACTTTCAAGGAAACCTAATATTGAAAGTTTGCCATGGTGATATTCATATAAAATATATATAATAACACCGGTTGAAACAAAATACTATATATATATATATATATATATATATATATATATATATATATATATGTATATATATATATATATGAAGGAAATAATACCTACAAGGAAAATAAATAATATCAAAGTTCAGCGCCATCTTGTTTCCATCACAGTCCCTAGAACACAAGAGTCCCAGACCTCCGCTGTTGGAGATGGGCCTTCCAGAAATATCTGGAGAATTGGGCCCACTCTCGCCATGCTGGCCAGATGGGTTGACGAGGGTCTGATGTATTTTTTTTTGAAGTTGGTATTAGTGGAACCGGGACGGACGGCTTAACGTGCTCTCCGAGACACGGGAACGGGGGTGTTGTAAAGCTATGACAAATGTCTCATTGGCCGGGGTTACAATGCGAGATATGTTGATAAAATTTCTTCAATTTTTTTAGTAAATTGTTTAGTGTTTAATATTATCTCATAAGGGGTCCATATTAATTTATTGTATTATTAGAATTTCAATGGAAAATTTCTAATATTCGCCGCATGAATATTCGTTCAAAAATCAAACTAGTGTTGCCAGTATAAAATAAATTGAAATTCGCAGTACGCACGTAAAATAACAATGCCATGTTGTAATGTTTACTTAGAAGATTAAAAAGAATCACTTTAAAATGAAAAGCTTTAATTTATGGTAGGCGTAAGAAGAATAAAATAAACTATAAAAAATAATTATGTTTTCCAGTGAAAGAAATCTATTTAAATGAAGATATCTTTATTTCTCGACTTTTAATTAATACAATTTAAAAATGAACATCTTTTTTATATTTTTTGATTCACATGAATACATATGCGCTCGTCATTGTACTTTGTCTTCTCTTAAATTAGTGTTTTTTTAATAAAAGGTTAAATTGTTTAACATCAAACAATTAGTAAACCCAATTTTCCGGAATTTTTTGGAAGGCCCATCTCTAACAGTGGAGGTCTAGGACTTTGCGTGCTAGGAGCTGTGAGAAATCAGAAAAAATCTTAGAAAAATTAAAGTACAATGGTTTTTTTTTCACATTGCTTAGTCATTGGCTAATCTAACTAATTATCATGATTTATTCATACCAAAATCATGCAGCCTGAAATCTATTAATAAATAATAGTGGACAATTAGGTTTCCAAGGCAAAGAGGAATAAACTCCACAATCCACATCACTTTGAACTCAACTGCAAAAAATTACTTTTTGCAAAATTTTCAATAAAAAAAAACAGTCAATTTTATACAGTTTGATGCACTCCAACGTTAGCGGTGGCTGGTTGTTTGAACATAAGGTTGGTTGCATTCTGAAGGAGTTGTTTCTTCATGAAGTCCGTGGTGACGGAGCTCAGGTCCTGTTTGACCCCAAACTTGCACTTCAGGTACCCGTACAGGTTGGCCCCGTTTAGGGCCAAAGCAATCATTACTAGCAACTGGAAATATAACAAAAACATGGAATAACATTAAAATCTCAGGCAGCTCCATGATGCCCAATGAGTTAAATATTTTATGACCTAATATGTATAATTACATCAATGGACAATATTATTTATTCCTTTGCAAAGCTGAAAGTAAATGCCAAAATATCACCTGGCTGCTGTCACACGGTAAAACTGTCACGATAATATTCGACAACTTTGCGGGCTGTCAAATTTCGTCGTTAAATAGTTTCGCTAATTTGACAGATAATTCCAATACCATTTCGACATTTCAATTACTAACGAATGTCATTATCGACAAGATTATGAAGTTGTCTTCGTCACTGGCATCGGCGCAACGCACAATAAATGGACGTAGACGTAATCGAAGGCTGTGACGTCGTTTAAAAGCAATATACGTTTTCGACAATCGTAAACAAATTTTGGAAAGTCACCACGCGATTCGGTCTGTTGGAAGGATCGTTAATGGCAACCTTAAATCGCTAAGTTGGCGATCATTATGAAATGTCGAGACTGCTGCCCCTGGAACGGAATCTTCAATGTTGCCAGAAGAAAAAAACTTATCTTACTGGAAACATTTAAAATGGTAACATTGTTGTTTTTAAGGTTTGGAGAGTTTACAAACTAAGAATACTGATTTTGAGGAAGCCGTTTGAGAGCTGGAAGGGATATTATCACTGAAAAAATCAGAAGTTTCCTGAACGACTGAGGTAAAAAAGTGAATTTACTAAAAAATAAATGACCTCGGCGATTTTTCCATACCAACTTTATTCCCATGACTTAATATTACAGCCCAAATACTATTTGTATGAATCTTGGAGGCGGAGCAGCCGAGATCCGGTGGGGTGGCGCTAGAATGCTGGCCTCGACCCGGTGGCCAGGCCTATGGCCCTGGGAGCCGAAACATGTTTTGCTTATCATGTCACAATGTATATTCTCTGCATACTGTGCCGTTTACTAATACCTCAATGCTGTGTTGTGACGTACCATACTAACCAAACCGTTTTCTGTTTTAGTGTTTGATTCATTGCATCCAGATAAAAGCTAAAACCTTTTTTATAAAACAATTGCCAAATAAATTATTCCGTGAAAGACTACATCGCTGGTTATTGGAAAATAGTTTTTATTCATTGACCGAATATAATAATTATAAGCGAATCACGTAGGACATTTTATTATTTTATTTTGTCATTTTTCTTATCTAGGTTATTTATTTTAACAATTATTTATATTATATAAGATTGACATATGTAATGAACCTATATAAGATTAATGTATGTAAATAAATTGTTTGTTTTATCCGTAGTTCTAGAATAATTGTTAATTAGTGTTAGGACTCAAATTAATATTTGTACGCCTCTTAAGGTAGATTGTGGCAGGTAAAATATATTGTTCATCTTTAATTGTAACCATAAAATCACAAATAAATATTTCATTTCATTTCAAACCCTTTTTTCTTTTTAAAATTATTCTATACAAACGTGATGTTGGCACAAATGCATTAATGGCGATTGCCATTACTAGTTTTCAAAAAAGAAGAAGAATTTCCCAACTTTATAAATGAAATTGACTTACCATCCATTTAAACTTGAGTCCAAATATACAGAATATGAATATAATACTCCAGAAGGCCGGACACAAGATCAGCGCCATCCAGAATATTCTACTCTCGTTGGCATTTACTCGGTTCTGCAATAATACAATCCAATATACAAGGTGAATTCAATAAATATCGTCAAAATTTACAAAGAATAAACAATTTCTCATATTTATGTAATCAAGCTCAACCCATCCAAATGTACAATGTTAGACATGGGCCAAAACAATCCGAAGATTGAATATAAAGTCAGTGATATTCCCATTACGCCAGTCCAGGCCCAAAAAGATCTTGGTATATCAGTGACTGCCAAACTAAAATGAGCTGAACATATAGGTGGAATTGTAACGCAAGCCAACTCAGTTCTTTATGTAATCCTTCTAGCAAGTCAACCCCAACACCTTTATAAAATTATATAAAACATACATAAGACTATTATTGAAATATGGTTTTTAAGTATGGAATCCACACTGCTTGAGGAAGAAGTCATATGCTCAGAGGCTAACATATTTGAAGCTTACAAGTCTCAGGGATCGCAGAATGAGGGGGGATATAATTGAGACATTTAAAATTCTAACAGGAAGGTATAACTGCCCCCACCTAGCCAAAATGTTTACGTTTAACACAACATTTCCTCGTGGTGACGACGGAATCAAACTAATGAGAAAATCCTGCAATACAAATGTGGGATATCACTTCATGAATAACAGAGTTGTAAATATGTCAAACAAAATACCAGAACACATATTAAAGTCCTCAACTGTAAACACTTTTTAAAACAAACTGGAGATGTGGCTAGTGACAATCGAAATTGACTATGGTGATAACTGTCAATTTTATAAACTTTACACCAGTGCATGATATAGGCATATCAGCTATGTGAGACTATTAATTAATAATAATAATAATAATTTTAGTTGGACATTTTCTGACCTTTGGGATGGTAAGAAATTATGGGCAAGGTGTAATAATCTGGAACTCATACGGTGAATCCATAAAATACTAAGTTTCTCTTGTTCCCTTGCCTCGGATACATACATACATACATACATACATATTTTCACGCCAAATCCCTTGCGGGGTAGGCAGAGACAATTGAGCGCCACTTGTCACGATCACGACATACCTCTTTCGCTTCTTCGACATTCATCAACCTCTTCATACATGCCCTCTTGTTTCGATGGCTTTTTAATTCACCTTCAGCTAATGTTTTATTTATTTGATCAAGGCAAGTCTTGGTCTGCCAGGGCCTCTTTTACCCACAACTTTCGCATTATATATCTGGTTCGTCAATCTCTCTTCGCTCATCCTTTCGACATGCCCGAACCATCGGAGCATGCCTTTTTTTATTTTTGTACCTATGCTTTCTTTTATACCTACCCTTTTGCGTATTTCGTTATTACGTATACGGTCCATCAAAGTTACGCCGCATATCCGACGTAAAGACCTCATTTCTACTGCATTAACTCTACTCTCATGCGTATTCTGACATATCCACGTCTCGCTTCCATACATAAGTGTTGGTATTAGCATGGCATTGTGTATGGCGAGTCGAGCTTTATCACTGACATTTCGACTGGCGATCAGTGACCCCAGGGCCCCATTAACACTATTTCCCGCGTTCACTCTTCTTTTAACATCCCTATCATACTTCCCATCCGCAGTGAAAACACTGCCCAGATATATAATTTCATTTACCTGTTCTAGCGTTTCATCATCAATCTTTATCGTCAAGGTTGTCATCCTTCTTCTTTCAAACACTAGTACCTTGGTTTTTCTCGCATTTAAACGGAGTCCTTTTTCTGCACATCCCTCTTTCATTTCTGTGACTAGTGATTGCAATTGTTGTTCGGACGATGCCATAAGAACAGCATCATCTGCATAAAGCAGGCAGTTCACCACAAGATCACCCATTTTTATCCCACAGTCACTCTCCCTTACTCTTTTTAGGCATTTGTCGAGATATAAAGTGAATAATCTGGCGGACAGCACGCAGCCTTGTTTGACGCCCATTTGGGATTCAAAGCAAGGCGACATACCTCCCTCCACCCGCACACAAGCTTTACAGCCCTTGTACAGGGACTGTATAGCCTGTAGCAGTTTGTCATCCACTTCATACTCCGGCAATATGTCCCAAAGCTTCTTTCTTACAACTCTATCAAAAGCCTTCTCCAAATCCACAAAAGCACAGAAAACTTTCTGGTTTAAGGCCAAAAACTTATCTGTGATATTGCGGAGCGAGAAGACTTGGTCAGTGCATCCTCTTCCAGGTCTAAAGCCTCCTTGTGCCTCCCATAAAAGACCTTCTGTCTTCTCTTGCAGGCGTTTCGTGAGAATCTTGCCATACATCTTGCTCGCCAAACTGATCAAACTAATCGCTCGGTAGTTGGCACAGTCCAATCTAGATCCATGTTTATTCATCAGTACCGGTTATCAACTTGTGGAATCTGAATGAGCCTTAATTCTATAAAAAAAGTAAACCAACCTGCATGGATTCAAATTTCCAATGTGACTTTCCCTCGTCATCCACCTGACTCCACCATCTCAGCCCCACCAGCAGACGACCTTAAAATTGTACAAGAGAATAAATCAATCAGTCTAGGAGTGGTGGAGGCAATCAAGCAACCAATTCATGGTGATTCATCAGACTGGAAAATTCTTATGAATACATTATTATAGGATACCTAATGCATCAGCCAATAGGCCAGACATCTTAGTTATTCTTATTGAACTTACCATTATGTGGGAACAAATATTCTAAAAGAGATAATCACGGATGAAATGATCAGAAACGGATTCAAGACTCAGCTTTACCGGAAGTTGGCACAAGAGGAATTCCAAAATCCTATCTTAACAGGACAGGCGCTGTCAATACATTTATGGAACGAGCTTCAAAGACAGCATTGGGGGAATCATACTGTATTTGGTTGGGTAGGGAGAGGAGCAGAATGTAGATGGTGATGGTGGTGTAGGTAGATGGTAAGCGTCTTGTTGTGCAAAAAAAAAAAAAAGGAGTCCTCATATGTACACCAGCCTATAGTCTTCATTCTGAGACACTATTCTTCTAAGCATGCTGACTTTATGGAATGTTTAGAAATTTTCTACTTACCAGTGATATTCTTGACAATCCAAAAGTCTGCGGAGAGCAACAGCACCACAAGCACGAAACTGGTGATGAAGGAGTCGGAGAACCAGCCACACAAGATGTACACCACTATGGCAGAACATCGGAACACCAGGTGAAAGAATACTATGTATGGGTGCCTAGAATTAAAATAACAAATAAAAATTGTTTATTATTGCATGAATCTGGCTAAGTCCCTAAAACGAGTGAAACAAAAGAGTCACTGGCCTGGGCAAAACAAAATCAATGCCCTGCATGGTTGTGTGATCATGCCACAGTATCAATTTAAACCATATGCATTTGACAGCAATAACTTTACAAATAATTTTTATTTTAAATAGCACAAACAGAAAATAAAACAAATAATCATTAATAAATTATCAAAAAAAATTGACATCTGATCCTCGCCAACACATCAGGCCAGCATGGCATCATTCCACCAAATTACATCAAATTTAGTCCAGTAATGTAGGTGTGAAAAATAGGGTGTTCTTTCACATTTAAAATATGAAATATGAAAACCTCGCCAACCCAACAGGTGTGGCGAGTGTAGAGGCCAAATTCTCCAGAAATATGTTCTGGAAGGCCGATCCTTGGAAGCTAGATCTTCCTACTCTGTTTTCTAGGGGCTTTGATGATGAACTTATAATCTATATTTGTAATCATGAATTCTAGCAAATAAAATAAATAAACTTATTACTATTATTACATATTGTTGCTGCGACTGACAAATTCCATATGTGAGGTTATGGAAGACAACAAAAAATGTGTTATTAAAATAAACTAAAAGATTTTTACTTAATGTACAAAATACATAATATGAAATTTGTTAAGTTGAGTATAAGTATTTTATTTGAAGTTAAATTAATATACATTAAATAAAAATTTAAAGCTACCTAAATAATAAAATTAAAAATAAACTGAAATATAAATAAAAAATGTCCTATAGAGACGTCCCATTCGATATAGTCCCAAGGACACTGGCAATATTTCCCCTCTGTATAGCGAGGCGAGGAAAACGCTGCACTTCCCGCAAAAGAAAGGCCGTGGTGTCCGAGATGATCAACTTGTTCAACCCACATCAACACTGGTGCCGGTGGACAGTTCAGACTCTAAGACGAATGCACACCGCCATGGTCAGTGTATATTTGTTAAGTTTATTAATATTTGTTAAGAATAAGATGGAGATATTTAACAAAAAATTAAAAATTGCACAAACGGAATTTGGCAGGTGCAGTGACAATCTGGTCAAATTGGATGATATATACTTACACAAATTGTTTGTGAACATTGTCCTCCTCCCCGAAGGCGAGGGTGTCATCATCCAGCAGCGGCACCTGCGGCACACCGGGCTGTAAGTCACAACCTCAGTCAGCAAGCCGTGCAAAGCAATGAACAATGATCAATTTACCTACTATATCAAGCTTATAATTTTAGAAGAAGTTATTTGTTTTGTACATGGTTATTTGCTAAGTCTTATACTGTTTGGTTAAAAGGTAAATGGATTAAGTAACATATTTATTTGACAGGCTCCACCTATATATTTAAAAGTATATTATTTTCACACTTCCTTAAAAATCAAAATGAAGCCTAATCATAATAATTAAATATTTATTTTATTTATTTATTTAGAGAAGACATTTTTTAAGCATTCCATGGATTCCCGGCGCAGGTGCCAGGTCCATCGTGTGAGGATAAGAGATGAGAAGAATGGTGTCTCAGGCTTGCCACCAACAATAGGCTGTTCTGAAAAGGGGGCCTCCTTTTTAAATCTTTTTCTAAATTTCGATGATTAATAAGCTGAATGTTGAGTATTGTAAAAAAATTTTGGCAAATAAATCACTTAAAGGGAATATGTATGTTCAATTAAATTATTTTTTAAGATATGTATTCTGCGCTTTAAAACAACATTTTTTTACAATATTGACAAAATATAATATCATTGTAGAGTACATATTGGTGTATCTGCAGCAGTACATGATAACCATCATTTGGGAAAAGAAACAATAATTAGGCATTGTCACACTATAGGCTAAGACAGATGTTATTGTATTGCTGTGGTTTATGTTCCTAAAATATATCCTTAATTATGTGATATCTGGGTCCATGAGTTTCTCAAATATGATCAGCTGATATGAAACCACTACATCAGCCAATTATTAGAGTAGAAATAATTAACTTTTGATGAGCCGGAAGAGTCCAGGAGTTTGTATTTGATGTATACAATAAATTACATCAGTAGAGAGAAGTACACTTCAGCCTTTCCAATGTTTGAATGCTTAACACTGAACAAACAAAATTTAAAAACTGACAATCAATGTTACCTATAGTTTAAAAAAATCATTTGAATTCACTTGCAAAGAAATATAATACACTATTTTGTAGTATTTAAACAAAATTATGTAAAATGAATATGTATAATAAATATTCTTTTTTTGCACAACTTTGTTTCTTTAATATTGGGTAAAGGAGCAACGAAGCAGTTACTGACATTAGTCCCTACTAACTATGCCAGCTTTAGATTAATAGATTTAGTTTTATAAATTATTACTTATTTTCTATTGGAATAGCAGTTTTTCAATTATCGTGATAATAAGCACCTATAATATTATTTTAGTGATATACTTTAGTTGGCGTCTTAGCATAAAATTAGTGTTATAAACTAATGTATTCTACTCTAAAGTTATTTCCTAAAGTATGGACAAAGAAGGATAGAGGCTATAGTAGTTTGTAATTGCAGCTAAACTATCGAATTCTAGCATTATATAGGCTACAGCATGATTGCGAAATATTAATCTATGAGCTCGCTATGAGTAATATGCTTTTATCAGGTTAATAATAATAAATATACATGCACTTTTATAACGCAGCTGGTAAAAATATAAATTAAACGTTAGATTCTGATGTCAAAATACTGTAAGCTGAACTGAAACTTACCGTAGCCGATGCCATTTTGTGGTTTATTATTATATTTACAACGTTTTAGTCGAAATAAACTTATTTCAGTATGTTTACTGAAACCACAAAAAACACAAAAATCTACACCAAAAACATTGACGTGTAAATTGACAGTCCCATTCAGGGTTGCCATATGAAATTATTGAACGTTCCTACCTACAGAGTTAGCAAATGCAAATGAGTACAGTACGAGTATACAAATCCAATAAAATATAAGTGCTATAGGTAATACTAAAACCACTGGCACTTACATACTACATAATAAATGGATTTACATTTCTCACTTTTAAGTTATTACACACATAATACTTAATATAAATAAAAAAATAGTATTTTATAAGTTACAAATTTTAGATAAATGGAAACGTTTTTTAAGACTTGCGGGCGGAAGCGAAGCTAACTTCAGACAAAAGAAAGATCAGCTGTCAAAATTTTCCGGAAGGCACATGCAGCGCTGTTTACTAATCTTTCAGTTTGTTATGTGATATCAGTGTTTTTCTTACAATTTTCTGCCGCAATAGTTAGCTCGCATGATGCCTTTGCCCATCGCGAGTGGTTTCTTCCGCGGTTCCTCTTGATCGTGGTGATAGACGAGTGTTTTGCTCATTACGTAGTTAGTCACTGAGATGGGTGCAAAGGCGAGCACGGCGAACGGTGGTCAGAGTCCTAGAGCTCGGACATTCTCAAGCTCTAGTTCTGAGGTGGTGTCAGGTGCTACTGGGTTTAGTTTGCTCCGGGCGATTCCTGGGATCCAGGTGTCGAGTGATAGACAAAGGGCTAGGTCTCTGTCTTCGGTCCCGGATTTGCACGCGTCACACGAAGCCATAGCTATTCCGGCGAATTCGGCCAGCTACGAGGTGTCTGCGGGGGCCAGTCCGGATACGGAGTCCAGCTCTGCGGAGGAGGCGGCTCCGGCAAACACCTTATCGCTGGGCCGTGTGTTTGCTGCACACTCGTTGCCTTCACATATCTGGTCTATTAACGGTCAGTACTTAAATTTTTATTGTTATCTATAAACAAGAGATTCCCAATGTCACATTTCTTGTCTAACTTATTTTGTGATTAATGGATGATGAATAAAAGCAAAGGGACCTAGTCCAGACAGCCATGTATGTTGTAATATAATCTAAAGTTGATTAGTATGGCTCGTAGATGATATTCCCCATTGGGTATACCTTCTTTACTCGGCAGTTAAAATCTGGCTGAATGTCTCTTTTTAGCACTCTGTGTCTTTTTAGATGCCTTTTTCATAATATATATTTTTAAATATTTTAAGCTACAAATATTTATTTAACATTGAATAATTGCCCTCTTTACAACCATAATCTTATTTTAGTAGGAGTAAATTATAATTTACTTGCTTACGGCAATAATAACAGACATAAATCTGGATTATTGTTATGTCCAACCATTGATTATTACCAAACATTTTGTATATTTTTATTAAATGCATATCCAAGTTGTTACAAGTGATCCAAAGGAATAAAACTATTTCATTTGATGTGCAAGTTTCCCCAAATCTAACAGCACTCTTTTTATTTGCCGGTACCTGTACCAACCATCAATTTTATAAAGATTGCTAAACTCAAGTTGTGTAATTTTCCAGCGAGTTATTTTTATTGCTTATTCAAACAAAAAATAGACAATATTATCTCTATTAGTACATAGAGTACCTAACAACATTACATTCTCCAACAACCTTTTGTTTTATTTATTTACTAGCTGTTTTTAGCTGACTGGCATTGGATTTGGCTGAGGAAAAATCGAATTAATTATTTCCGTTTCGATAATATAATAAACACAACACTTGGATATTGCCTATACATATTTCTTTGACTGCTTCCGTGGTCTAACGGTTGGAATCCTAAATTGCTTGGGCCTGTAGTAAAAACATAAAAGTGCTTCTTTATAAGCGTGGTTTCTGACCACCCAGAAGGATACAGTTGTGTCGATACTTTTTAAACTATACAAAACAAAAGTATTTGTTAAAACTATACTATCACTAGCCATGGCAATACAATATAATTAGATATAACTAAAATATTCCTATCATGAACAAGGATTTTGTTTATATTTACAACTTAATAACTAATTCACATATCATTGATTTAGAGAACATCTAGTTAATTTCCTGACCAACCCCGGGGTCTAGGGAATGTCAGTGCCAAATTTTATTAAAATTGGTTAAGTAGTTTGGGCATGACGGGAAATCAAACATGCAGACAGATATATGGCCTAAAGGTTACATGTCTTGGTCATATAGGATATGTCTATTTCAGTGTTTCAAGCAACAATTCTGACAAATTTATTTAATAATTTTAACATACATAGACAAAACTTCTTTCACATTTATAATAGTTAGGATTTCAATAAAGTGGTAGCTCAGTTGTAGTAGTAGCGCTTTCCGATCCAAAAATGTTTGCAGTTCAACCTGGGCATGTATAAATTATAGCCTTAAAAACACTATGCATTAGATGACATTGGCATTATTGCTCAGTCGACCGTTAATCTTAAAAACACTAGCCATAAGGTTGACATTAGCTTTATGCATTCTTTATTTTTTTTTACTCATTTCTATAAAGAAGTTTTGCTAGTGGACATAAGGTGACTTGATAAATAATGTAACAAAATATTGTATGATAATTTGCACGATGCCCGCTCTATCTTAAATTTGACCTCGTTGGCTCTTACTCAGCTGTTCTGTGTATTATGTAGTTTATAAGTAATGATTTTTATACGGTGGGTGGTAAAAACATGTTATCTTGTTTTTAAGTTGAACCAAACATTGAGTAGAAAAGATTAAGACCCATCGTCATTGTTCTTGTTATTAAATTACGTGACTATGATGACAGTTACTAAGATAATAATATAAAATGTAATGTTGGTTTTTGCGTACATCGTAGCCTCCCTGGCTACACTACCATGAGTGTTCTGAAGAGCACTATAAATTTTTCTTTTCCTTTCTATTCCGCAACTGAACCACGACCACAAGCCAAAATATGCACCCCCATACCGTAGTCATTTAGGTGCCCAACACATAGTGTTGCCCCATCTTGGCCCTTCGATACATTAGCAAGACCAATGCCAAGATTAACATTTTATCCTAATTTTGCTAAAGAGTTTTTTTTTTTGTATTGTAACTGCGTTGTGTCCGTATTTTTTTGGGTTCAAAGGAAAAAAACGAACCCTTTTGGATGACTCTGGTGTTTGTCTTTCCCCATGAAATATCTCCAAAACTACCTACTGTGAGACTGAAGATCTTTTTTCGCCCTTTCAAAGGTAAAGCGTTATATATGGAATTTATATTACAACCTCTGAATACATTATTGAATACATGATGCAATAATACTAGTGTTTGAAAGAAGAAGGATAACAAACGTGACGATAAAGATGAAACTCTAGAACAGGTAAACTAAATTATATATCTGGGCAGTGTTTTTACTGCGGATGGGAAGTATGATAGGTATGTTGAAAGAAGAGTGAACGCGGGAAGACCAAGACTTACCTTTCACGATTAAATAAATAAAACAATAGCTTTAAAAAGCCATTAAAACAATAGAGCATGTATGAAGAGGTTGATGAATGTCGAAGAAGCGAAAGAGGTATGTCGTGATCGTGACAAGTGGCGCTCAATTTTCTCTGCCTACCCCGCAAGGGATTTGGCGTGAGAATATGATCCAATAATACATCTTCTTAACTATTCCAAATTTCAAGTAAAGTACTTCTGAAGTTTGTAGTTTGCGGACAGACACTAGTCTCACAAGGTTTTCTCACTAAAATTAGAAACAACCATATGTATATATTTTCAGTCAGACTCTTGCGCAAGACCAATACCAGAACCACAACTTCTTGGTCTTACCAAAGTAACAACACATTTGTCGCACGCAGAAGATGTGTGTGTGTTTCCCGTTTCCTACAACCTAAGGTCACCGTTTGTGTGGGGAGAGAGAAGAATAGTGTCTCGGGCGTGTGATCGCAGACGTTAGTTTACGAACCTAACATTTGTACGTAAACTTTCCTTACGATATGTTTCGATTCACCGTATACGATTAAATCGAACTTGGATATAATTAAGAAGCGCCCTTCTGAAAGAAAGAGAGCTAACACAATGAAAGAATGCTTTTGTTTGATTTTGTTTAGGCCCAGCGCACACAACGTCGATACAACTACGGTTTTCTTTTGAAAACAAAGATAAAACTTACATAATTAAAATAAACAACTGCCTTCTTGGTCTAGCGGTTAAGTCCGTGGATTTAGACTCGGAGGTACCGGGTTCGATTCCTGGTCGGGACACAAAATAATTATTAATGTAAATAAATACATTTAATTAATATTTAATTTATTTGTGATAATTCTCGAGTTTGGTATGCTGGAGATATCGACGAGCTTGCCACTTGTCATGATTGGCCTATAGTAAAGTTTGGCTACATGTGAATCCGCTTCTTTATAAGCGTGGTTTCTGACCACCCCGAAAGAGAAACGGTCGTGATGATACTTTACTTTTACTTTTAAACAACGAGCCCTTACAGACACCCAACAGTACCCCAGGATGCAGCCGCGCACAGAGTATAGGTGCATACAGGAATTACAATTAGTAAAACATAATCGCAACTTTTTCTTAGCTCAAAGTCTTTAGTCACTCATGACCTTCTTGTTAATATAAATAATTAAAAGAACAAAACTGGAAACTAAAACGTTACGTGTGCGTAAAGCTTTAGTTTGGTGTAGTGCCACTTTTGTTGTCGATGTGGGAGCTAACAAAGTCTTAAAACAATTACCACCCGTGACGCGTGCGAACCAAAATAACGCCAAACCCCACCGGTACAGACAGCATAAAGAGTCTGCAAACCGGTAGGGTAACGAAAAATATCGATAGTTTTATGTATCTAGTACTCTTTACTTCCAATAATACTAACCAGACACACAGTTAAAAATATGCACCCACATACCGTAGTCACCATCCCTTCGCGTACGTATAAGTTTGGGGACTTTCTATAACCTGTAGTTAGTGGAGCCGGCATAGTGTTAGGGACTGATGACAGTCACTTACCATCAAATGTCGTGCTAGTATGTATTATTTAAAAAAAAAAACTAATTCTCATTAAGATGGTTTAACGATTTTGCATCCATCTCGCTCGCACAATCAGTTTAAGATTTTTCAGTCTCGTACCAACTTACTAGGGAATAAGATTAGGGACATTTTGGGGATATATTAATCATTAAGTAAAGTATCTTAAACGTGGCTTCTCAGCAGGTTGGCCTCGGAATGAACCAAAAACAAAAGTCTTCAACCAGTGCGTCCTCCCCGTAATGTCGTACGGAGCAGAGACGTGGACACTGACAGTGGGTCTGGTTCACAAATTCAAGGTCGCTCAGCGAGCTATGGAGAGAGCTATGCTTGGTATTTCTCTGATGGATAGAATTCGAAACGTTGAAATTCGTCAGAGAACCAAATACTGACATAGCATTAAAAATTAGCAAGCTGAAGTGGCAATGGGCCGGACACATCTGCCGCAGAACCGACGACCGATGGGGCAAACGGGTTCTGGAGTGGAGACCACGTACGGGACGACGCAGAGTGGGACGACCCCCCGCCAGATGGACGGATGACCTAAGGAGGGTCGCTGGTGGGGGTTGGATGAGGATTGCAAAAGACCGCGTGCAGTGGCGAGCCTTGGGGGAGGCCTATATCCAGCAGTGGAGAGACACAGGCTGATGATGATGATCATGATCAGAAACCACGCTTATAAATAATCGGATTCACAATTAGCAAACTTTACTATAGGCCAATCATGACAAGTGGCAAGCTCGTCGATGTCGCCAGCGTACCAAACTCGAGAAATATCACAATACATTTAAATGTATTTATTTACATTAATAAATATTTTTGTGTCCCGACCGGGAATCGAACCCGGTACCTCCGAGTCTAACACCCGTATTCTAAGACGTTTCCTCAACGCCTCCTCCACTCAACATTTCCTTCCAGCTGTCAAACGAAAATAAAGTTTCTCTAATAGTTACGATTAAAGTTAAAAATGGAGCCGAGCCGAAAGATTTATTTTGAAGGTCAGCCGTAAGCTGGTACATTAGACGCCATTTTTTATTTTAATCGTCTCAATTACAGAGACGAAAATCCACGGACTTACCGCTAGACCATGGAGGCAGTTCATGTATTAATCACGTTTTGGTAAAATAGAGGATATTCGTTAAATGTTGTTGCTATTTTTCTCTATCTAATATTAGGTATATGAAAGTGAAAATGTGTCCAGAATACCTGTAATTTTATTTCCTATGAAGTTTATTACATACATTTATCAAAAATACATTCAATACATTATTAGATATATGTATTTAGTTTTAAAAATTTGTTAACTGTACTTTTCTAAACAATAAAATAAAATAAAATGTATTGTAGATATTTTCTATTTGTATTTGGATAACATGGTAGAAGACGTACAGGGCCGCTTACCTATAGTCACTGCAAAAGTCTGGAATTCTTTTCAATTAATAATTAGTACAGTGTCGATAATTTTAATTCTGTACCGTGTCCCTACAAACCGGGGCAGTTTTCCGGGTGCGTAGGCGCTCGGCATGATTCGGGAATCATCGGGACGTCAGCTTCAGTATTGCTCGAGTCGTCGCGATGTACAGACGTCGGTATAGGACCACTGTGGGCCTTGGTGTGGCCAGCCTAAGCTCGTCCTTTTCAACTACCCTGTCGTTCAGGAGGACCAGCAGTGACCCCAGCCGCCCTTACAATGATGCTGTAAGATCCGACGCACGCGCAACTGCAGCTAAACTCAAGTCCAAGTATGAAACTAATGGTACAGCCCAAGGTGCGTTTGTTTTAATTACAAATTAGATATTAGATGGAGCTGTGTGACCTGTCTGGAAATAATAAAAAAAATATATATATATATTATTAAAAAAAAATGTATTTAAAATCTTTATTTGTAATTTACGATCAACGTTGACTGTCGGAACAAATAAAGAGTTCTTTGTTAGATTGAGGAAGTGAAACGATATATCACCATCAAAGGGATAGATGAGCTGAATCTGATTAGTTTACAAAAATATATGTTTATTTAGTTGTTTTGCTTTTTCATTGTTTAATTGTTATTGTATTTTGTTATACTATGTGCAGGATAAGTTACATTTACAATATATGTAAATATTACAATTGAAAATTTATAACTGGCTCATCTCAGTTGCCTATATGTTAACTTGATTTTATTACTACGGTTGTAAATCATCCAATAAAAATAAAAATATAGTAAAGTATCATCACGTCGTTTCCCTTCCGGGTAGTCAGAAACCACGCTTATAAGGAAGCGGATTCACATTTAGCCAACTTTACTATAGGTCAATCATGACAAGTGGCAAGCTCGTCGACGTCTCTAGCGTACCAAACTCAGGAAATAAGTTTTGGGGGAAAAATATCACTGGCCATTTAGTAAAGTAACATTAGACCGTAATCTTTTGTGGGGTGGTTAGAAACTACGATTTTAAAAATAGCTTATACCTTTAGCTAACTTTACTATAGAGCAGGGTTGCACAGACTTATTAATACTAGGGGCCACTCGGCCAAATCATGAACTGATAGCGGGCCGGCCGCCAGAAGTAGGTATAGGTAGTTAAAGACAATAAAGAATTGATAAAAATTTATTAAAATTAAAAAAGAAATTATTAATTTGAAGCGTGGCACTGCATAGTGCTTACAATCTTTTTTATATTTGGCTCAAATTTACTTGTAGCAACACGTAAAACTGCTTCCAAACTTTCATTTGCAAGGCGGTTTCGATTTTTTGTTTTATTATTATTTAGTATTGAAAAAGTTTGTTCACATATATAGGTAGAACCAAATAAGCTGGCACATTTCAGAGCGTTTATGCGCAACTCTTCGTACATATTTTTATCAATGCAGCGGTAAAAGTTCAGCAAGTCTCCTTCGTTGAATTTGTTGCGTAAATCTTGGTCATTTTGAATGTCGATAATTTCTAACTGCATTGACTCTGGCGCATTTTCAACTGAAATAGTGAAAGGATTGCTGAATATGTCCAACAGAGGTTTCACTTTTTTAAACTCCGAAAATCTGTCTTCAAAAGATTGAATCAAAATATCTAGCTTTTCT
This sequence comes from Tinea semifulvella, assembly GCA_910589645.1. Taxonomy (NCBI): domain Eukaryota; kingdom Metazoa; phylum Arthropoda; class Insecta; order Lepidoptera; family Tineidae; genus Tinea; species Tinea semifulvella. Next base: position 682,037 of record OU342615.1, on the reverse strand, counting down.
ACATAACTGAAATTAATCGCAGTTTTGTTGAATTTTTCAGCCATTTTCTTATAATTCGGAAAATGATTATAATTTCCAGAATTCAATTGTGATCTGAAAAGTGTCAGCTTGCATTGAAAGGATGTTACATGAGCATAGAGCTGGGATATCAGTTGATTTTTGCCTTGAAGCCGTGTGTTCAAGACATTCAAATGATTTGTAATGTCAACTAAATAATCTAAATCACACAACCAATCAGGATTTTTAAGTTCCGGGACATCCCTTTGCTTTTCCGCCAGAAATATTCCAATTTCTTCTATTAAATTTAGAAATCGTTCCAGTGTCAATCCACGACTTAGCCACCTTACTTCTGTATAATACAGTAAATCTCCGTATTCGCTTTCGATGTCATCAAGGAATTGTTTGAATTGTCTGTGATTGAGTCCTCGTGATTTTATGAAATTTACAGTCGAAACTACTACTTTCATTACATTTTGAAATTCATTTTTTTTAGAACAGAGGGCTTCCTGGTGTATAATGCAGTGAAACTGCATGAGATCTTCAGTGTTTATGTTTTTTTCTTGCAGGTGCTTTTTCAGCAAAGTAACTAGCCCGGAATTGATACCAATCATGGAAGGAGCACCGTCAGTCGCAACTCCCGATAACTTAGATAAGTCCAAATCAGTTTTTGAACACTCGTCCAAAAGTCCATTGAGTATATCAACTCCTTTGGTTTGACCTTTCAATGAACACATTCCTAATAACTCTTCGAAGACTTCAAAATCTTGAGTAACACCTCGTATGAATATGAGAAGTTGAGCTGTGGAACTAATATCAGTCGATTCGTCGAGTGCTAATGAAAAAAATTCCATGATCTTAGTTTTTTCAATTAATTGTTCCGCAATATTACCTGACAAGGACATAATTCGTCTTTGGATAGTCATACGATTCAGTTGAATTTTCTCAAACTTTTTTGCTGCTTCTGGACACATTTTCTTAGCGGCAATTTCCATGCATTCTTTTACAAAATCGCCATCATTGAAGGGGCGACTTCGCTTTGCTATCATTCGAGAAATTTCATAACTAACTTCTGTAGCCGTTTCTGAATCTTGAATGTGTTTTGTAAACATAGCTTGCTGACCAATAAGCTCCCGTTTTAAAGACAACATTTTTTGCTTTCTTAATTCGCCTGTAAACTTGGTAAAAGAAGGATGCTGCGTTTCATAGTGCCTTTTTACATTATAATCCTTTGCAATCGCAACAGAATTCTTGCAAATTAAACAAACGACTTTGTTATGCGACCATACAAAAAAGTATTTCTCAGTCCAAATTTCTTGAAACTGCCGATTTTCATCTTTAACCTTACGTTTTTTACTAGGTCCTGGCTTCTCCATGTTGCGTTCTAATCCTGGCTAGGATTAACACAGCACCTAAAAACAATTACAGTACCCACTTAAATTACCTATCCTTTTTTAAATTATCAAAAATAATTGATTAAATATTATTTCTCAGAAATTTTAAGATTTTTATACAGATTTTATCTGAAATAATGACGTAATTATTACAGTTAGAGAAATTCTTATAAAAATAGTAATTTCTTTGTTTATTTTAATATTTAGCCAACATTAAAGCTAAATTTGATTAAAATTGATTAAATAGGTAGGGAAATACTTATTAATAACAGAGTTTTACTTACGTTTTCACAACACAATTATACACGGCACTTGACGGGTTAACACTGCAACAGGAAATCTACGTTGAATGTGGATCAAAATATATGACACCGGCTAGTCGAGTTAAAATCTACACTAGAACTATTGCCTCCCAAAAACACTAATAAACTGCACTTATTCTCAATCACTTATTACTTCGCTTTGTATTTTCGCGCTTATTTCTTTCTGTTGTTGACACTTCACTCAAATGAAAAGCGAACTGTTCGGCCGCTGCGGTTAACGTGATTTTTATACCGCGCAAACGACTCTGGAAGCTTCGTGTAGATACGCGAGCAATCGGGAATACGGGACTATATCTATCTCGCTTGCTCACCGCGCTAGAAAATTCTTGATTTCTATAGCGAGCGATGTTACTTGACTTAGCAATTTTGGGCGCTAGATTCAAATTGCGCGCGCGCGAGTTTCACATTACTTTTCGAACATATTTTTTTTTTGTTTTATTCTGGAATAGAATTCAATATTTTTCGAATGCACGAGAGTATTATTTTTGCTGTCGGCGGGCCACCAGTATTCGACCCACGGGCCGCATGCGGCCCGCGGGCCGCGGTCTGTGCATCCATGCTATAGAGCCATCATAACAAGTGACAAGCTCGTCGTGTCGCTAGCTTACCAGATTCGATAATCAATCAAATAATTTATTCAATAAATAGGCAATATTTTTAGCACTTTTACACGTCATAACAGTTTTATTACATTTTATATTTATAATTTTATTTAATTTACATAATGTATACATTATAATAATTACTAGTGATCAAAACAAAAACATAATATCAGCTGAACAACTCCATAATTGGTAATGGATTTAAAATTACTGGTCAGGAACAGTAGAAACCGCCTCGTCGTAAATATTCAATTTATTGAAATAATAATAAATAGCAGCTGTAAATTGGCATTGTCATACTTAATACTAAATTATACTATTATATAGTATACTAGCTGACCCGGCAAACTTTGTACCGCCTAACAGTCATTAAATGGTCAAGCTTGATATAAATTTCTGAACGCACCCATATATTTTTGACAACCAACATTGTTTGACAGGTACGAAACCCGCGAACATTTTGTATGGGAAAATATTTTTTCTTTTATTTTATTTTTTTCTTCAATTTTCCAATTTTATTTATAGTTATTCTGCTATTCGGGGCGGAGACAAATCCAACAAATCAAAAACCGTGAAAATCTGTGCAGCCGTTCTCAAGTTATAAGTGTTCTAACAAACCCGAGTTTGTTTTATATATTAAGATTCACTTATTATGCAATCTAATATGTCAGAAACCTTCCCCGATGTTCACACAACATATTCCCAAAGTTTCATCCCGATCGGTCAAGTAGTTTTGCAATGCATAGGGAACACACACACAGACATTCTCCTTTATATATATAGATATAGTAATTATAATATTACAGAATTACCCAGTTGACCAGGAATCAAACCAGCTAACTTGGCTCTGGTCTAAATCTACGGAGTCAGTCATATTACTAACTAGCTTTAGTAATAATTTTTAATACATACATATCTTCACGCCAAATCCCTTGCGGGGTAGGCAGAGACAATTGAGCGCCACTTGTCACGATCACGACATACCTCTTTCGCTTCTTCGACATTCATCAACCTCTTCATACATGCCCTCTTGTTTCGATGGCTTTTTAATTCACCTTCAGCTAATGTTTTATTTATTTGATCATGATAGGCAAGTCTTGGTCTGCCAGGGCCTCTTTTACCCACAACTTTCGCATTATATATCTGGTTCGTCAATCTCTCTTCGCTCATCCTTTCGACATGACTTTTAATTTCTTATTATATGAAATTTACTAACGTGATGATAGTTAAGTTTGTTAATACTGAGTACTTACAGCATTTAGTGTACATTTAGAAACGGTGTGATAAGTGCAGTTATCAGATAATTATGTTTTCTCACAGATAACCACTTAACTAATTGTTAATCAACGCGCTGTAAGTGAATTACAAAAAAAACATATCTATTAAAATTACTAAAGAACTATCATTTTAAGCCGGCTTTGCCTATGTAATATAGTGATCGAGGTGGCTGTAGGATCATATAATGATGTTACTATAATACGAATATTTAACAAAGATTGGCGCAATAATGGGATTGTAAAGCGAGCCAATTCAGTTCCTTATGCAATCAAGATATCCTTACAAGTCAACTCATCACTCTTAACGCTTAAGTAATTATGACATTATTATTTTTATATGATTGGATTTAAAAGCGTGGTTTCTGACCACCCCGAAGGGGAAACGGTCGTGATGATACTTGACTTTTTAATATTTTATTTTAGTTTTTTTTTAAATTATCACTGTTATTTATAGCTTTTTGAGATTTGGTGATAAGGTTAGATTAAATATTTTTGACATTTGTCATTTTTTTTCATTATTACTTTAAGGTATTTGTTATTATAATAGTATTAAGTATGACAATGCCAATTTACAGCTTTTATTTTACCCACAACTTTCGCATTATACGAGTATATCTGGTTCGTCAATCTCTTCACTTTTTCTTTCAACATGTCCGAACCACCAGAGCATGCCTTTTCTTATTTTTGTCCCTATGATTTCTTTAATATACATTCATTTATTAAAAAAAAATAATTAATGTATATTAATAATAATAATACTAAGCATAGGGATATAAGTCTTGTTGGGCGAAGAAAGATTTTTATTTATTTAGTTTTTTTATTAAGTTATTTATTTAAAAACTCTATTCACTAGGTACACAGGCGGACTTTATGCCGCTAGGCATTCTTACTAGACAACCTTAGGTACAATTTAGAGCATTTTGTCCCTATTCCCCCAATTTTACAGTACATAATCTGCGCAAATGTTAATGAAGTTTTGAGGAAGTGGAGAAAGTTTTGATTGCGTCAAAGTGGGAAATTAATAAATTATGACGAGAGCTAGTGGTCGGTGGTGCAGTGACGCAAGTATGCTCCTAGTCTTAGATGTGCGCTATTCTTGAACATCTATTTTTTTATACGTACCAATTGTTTTTATTTTTTTTAATAAGTTTTTAATAAGTTGAAATTAATACTAAGAGACTGTTAGCCGTAACTGCTAGAGCAAGTAGTTTGAAGGTGGGTTTAGACACGACTCACATAGAGCCAGAACAAAAGCGTCGGTCATTTCTCGAGAACCCATCGTTCATTTAGGCTCTGCCACAGACGTGTCCGGCCCAGTGCCACACCAGCTTGCTAATTTTAAACACGCACTCCTATTTTGTTGATACTTCAATGGATAAACAAAAAATGAATTGACGTTTTTGTTTTGCTGATATTTATTTTGATGATAACATACGGTACATGACTGTGACGTCACAACGCATAACAATAGTGTGGTTTGTTTGTGTATTGTTTAACTTTAAAACTTTTATAACCACTCATCGGGAATATTCTTAAGTACTTTGCTAATTATTAATTAATTAGAATATAAAAAAACACTGAAAAGGCACATAAATGTATGAGAGATTTGTTTGCTTTGTGCACTCTGACGTCACAATATTTTGAATCAAGAGTACTCGTAAAGCGTTAACAGCGTTAAGTTTCTGCAAATAAATTTATTTTATAAATAAATTTAAACACACTAAAACATTACAAAATGAAAAATAACATTGTAGATGCATTTGTAATTAAAAATGCACAATATACGAGTATACCAAATTGTTTTTTTTTGCTTTACATGTAAATTCTCTATTACAAGAATTGTCTTCCAGTGGTAGGCAAATTGTCATATCTGGATAGCAACGATCGTAAAGTATATCGTGCCAACTGCCAACGTCTTGTTTCTAATTCAGCTCGCAAATAAATGCGATAGGAAGTAATTAACTAATTCTAAATTGATTTTGTGTTTATCTTTTAAATTTTAATAATCTTTAAATATTAGACAAAAATATGATTTATCATATTTAAAGACGTAACGTAAAAAACTCAATCTGACTTTACTTAACTTTTAAATAGGACAAGCCGCACATTAATAATTTTAACATTAAACTAGTTTTTTTAGGCGGAGTTGCACCAAAATAATGTATCTGTAAATGTAACAAGTTTAAAGTTAAAAATGGCGTCCAATCTATATTTGCCTTACTTTCCATCCTTTGGTTCCAATTTCTAAGGACTAACTTACTATTAATATTTACTATTACCATGTTCTATTCAAATAAATAATTTCATTTCATTTCATAAGGATTTTCTAAAGATTTTTTTTAATTTTTTGATTCAGTAGTTCATATGGTCGTAAAGCAATAACAACAAACTGCCCGATCTTGAAATAATCGTATAGATAGACTACGAGTATATCCGTCCTTTGGTTAATACTAATACGGAACCAAAAAATTACTTTTACAATTCGCTCTTGCCCCCTTTTTCTCTCAATGTCAAATCGTCTATAGTGGAGTGAGAATAATACATATGTCCGCGATACTCTTTAACAGTTCTGGAAATTGGATCACAACATTATTATGACGTTGACCTAACATTTAAGACCGGACTTTCGGTATTTTTTTTAAAGCATTGTTGACCATACTTAATTCTTAAGCTACACAAGGCTAATTTCAAGAAACTAGGATAACAGTACAAGCTACATCTGTTTAAATATCTATATTCACGTAAACCTATTACAGGGATTTGTGACAAATCTTTGTTAGTGGAAGACTACGTTAGCAGAAGACCGTCACCTTAGTTTACGTAAAGCTAGAAAAAACCAGCATTATTGGTAATTTATTGAGAGTCTGTAATGAATATGTAAATGGTCTTGCGGAGGTGTTGGACATTGATCCTTTCAACTCCAAAGCAACAAAAAGCGACATTTATCAGTGTATGTAATTGATATTTCCACTATAGATGTTTTATACGAGTATCTTTAGTTATTTGTCTCGTATATTGTAATTCAGTGATGTTTTCTTTTCTTTCTTTATTTAACTTAATTTAAGAATATGTAAACCTTTAATAGATCCTAAAATATATACCCTTTTTTTTACATATATTTGTATTTTTTTATATTTTAGATATCGATTCCACGAAGCGAACTGCCTCCGTGGCCTAGTAGTTAAGTCCGTGGATAAGACGCAAAGGTGTCGGGTTTCATTTCAGGTCGGGACAAAATAATTTACTTGTGATATTTCTCAAGTTTGATACGCGTCGAGACATCGACGAGCTTGCCACTTGTCATGATGGGCCTATATTAAGTTGGCTATTGTGAATCCGCTTCTTTAAATGCGTGGTTTCTGACCTCGAAACCAGGTTAATAAAAATATTTTATAATGAATATTTAACCCTTTCAAAGGCAGAGGGATAATTTTCCCCACCATATATTTTATCATGTTAAAAAACGATTTATTTATTAGTACCATCGTTTATCTGTTATAGTTTTTCCCGTTAAAGAGTTAAAACATTAAGTTTTACAGAAAAATAAAAACTAATTTAATATTCAATACAAACATCTGTAAGCTTTTGTAATTTGATGTACACCTACTACCTTGCTCCGATTAATAAATTGTATTTAATGCCCAGTCATTAATGTAGTAGGTCAATGGATGGTTATTGCCAAATTGATTCTTATGTATATTGCTAAAAAGTTTATATCTGTTGTCAAATGGTTTTTTTCCAAATTATTATTTTTCACGATGAAATATTTTATAGTAAACGTGTGGGATGGCGTAAACATGGCATAGTAAATACGTTAAAGATTCTACTGACGTACACATATAAATTATACCGTCAAGAACAAGGCTGAGTTGCACCAAAACTAAGTCTCTGTAGTTAAAAAAGTTAAGATTTAAAGGTTAAAAATAACGTACATTGTACCAGCAGACGGCTGACCTTGAAAATTAAACTGATACTCGTACGTTAACATAAACTGAGTAAAGACCAATTTCTAAGCATTCCATGGATTCACCGTACGGGTGCCGGGTCCGTCATGTGGGCAAGAGATAAGAAGAATGGTGAACACTTTCCTTATGTACATTTGTCATATATTTACGACGCTACTGTACCCGTGCTAGGAAGAGCACGTTAATCCGACCGTCCCGGTTCCACTAATACCAACTTGTTTGTTAATAAATAGCCAACAACACGTCTGGCCAGTGCGCAGCGTGGCTAATTTAGGCCAAATTCTCCAGAAGTTTCCAACAGTGGTGGAGGTCTACAGGACTCCCGGAGCTCTATTTAAATAAAAGTTATGATTTCGATTTTATGTTTAATTTAGGGGAGTTTTGGATGTTTTCAACATAAGTTACGTAATGTCAATAATTAGTTATTCTGCGCATTATTTAAATAAGCTGAAATGACAATTGAAAAACATTTAAAAGAGCTGGTAAAACTTAATAGTATCTATAATGTAACTTACCAAAGACATATATTTTCGCTGATGACTCAGACAATAGTATTTAATATGACTATAAGTGTCAAAATGCCAGTGCAGTGCGTCCTTCCAGTAATGTCGTATACAACAGAGACGTGGACACTGGCAGTGGGTCTAATCCACTAGTTCAAAGTCGCTCAGCGAGCTATGGGAAGAGCTATGCTCGGGATTTCCTTGAATGATAAAGTCCGAAACGTTGACATCCGGCAGAGAACCAAAGTTACCGATATAGCTTTCAAACTTAGCAAGCTAAAGTGGCAAGGACTGGACACGTCTGTCGTAGAACCGATGAACGATGGAGCCGTGTTCTGGAGGTGTAGACCACGTATTGGAAGACTCACGACCCCCCGCCAGATAGACAGATGACCTGAGGAAGGTCATTCATTGTTGTTTTTATTTCTTAAACGTATGTGTGTGTGTGCAGTGGGCAGCAGTTCGTGCTAAACCTCACTTCCAAAGATAAACTCATCACACTATGTGGGCCATCTGCTGTCCACTATCTGACGCTACCTGTTTGTATAACTTGTGGTGTACGTAGTTGGTAACGCACATACCAATTTGTTTATTTAAATATACTTATATATTTGTTTGTTACTGTTTGTTAACCTAAATAGTATAACATATTAATTTAATGTATCAATAAAAAATGAAGGCAGTCCCTTAGTATTGGGATATCATGTGAAATCATATTGTCAATAAACTAGTAAACAACAGACTAATTACTAAATTATTTATTCTTTTCTGTTTATTACTTACTGGCGAAACTATAAATTATTTTGAATTGCATCGTAGATTTGCAATTTCATAAAACATTCGAGTATTTAGTTTCTCTGTGGCCTAGTGACTTGGCGGCCTATATTGCTTCCGAGAATAGCACTCCTGCGCATTGCAGCGGTCAGTGTTGCCAACTTGAAAATAAAAATGGTTTATTTAATGCTAGTTAAAATTAGGTTTATAGTTTCCTTTTATGCACGCTGTTACATTTTTAGTACGATTATTGACATACTTTTTTAATGATAAAAGAACGACTAGCGTTTTGGAATGTTAAATGTTTCGGCCAGTTGCAGAAAGTCTCATTGTCTTTTGACATGTTTAACATATGCTTATGAGGCACGTCATTGGCCGAAATAACCAAAGCGACAAGCTAACTACCAATAACGTGGCGTATATAAAATATATATCAGAGATTATTTTAATCACACTGGTCGTTTATTTCATACCACATGTTTCTGTCGTTTTATGACCTTGAGGGCAACATCTGTGTAAATATTATACTTTCAGTGACATACGGTAATATTGTAAATATTATTTAAATAATCCAGTGCCATTTCTCGTCACGCGACACTTTACGACATCATCCAAAGGACTGCTGGAGTATTTGCAAAGTCAAATTTATTACAATTTGGCCTTCTCGGGATCTTTTGTATTGTCACATTCATCATCTTCATCACAGCCACTAGAACACAGAGGCCTAGATCTCCACTGTTGGAGAAAGGGCGTTAAAGAAATTTCCGGACAATTTAGCCTACACTCGCCACGCTGGCCAGACCTTTGTAGGATTTTAAGGAAAGCGTTCTTACAAATGAGCCACCACCGCTCTCATCATTTACTTTGTCATATATATATATATATATATATATATATATATATTTAAATACAATTAAAGGTGTACCAAATTTAATAAAATACATTTGCACATCTACCTGACATTTTATTCACTAACAAAAGCATTTGTTATAATAGGCCTCGTCTATAAGTTCACGTTGAACATGATTTTTAAGTTTAACCGCACATAAGCTAGTCATAGTTTTTATAATTTTAACGGGTCTTTACTCGATTTACCTTAGAGACATATTTCTCCCGACGTTTCAGCCAAGTTGCATTGGCCGTGGTCACAGGTCGACTGAAGCTATGCGGTGTAGTCTCGTACATACTGGGCGGCAGATGTAAACCTACCCACTTATCACTTTTAAAAGTTTTTAGAAATCACGACACACGACACTTACAATATCCTTGGCGACACCGGGCGATTTTACTTCAGTCGACCCGTGAAATATGTCTCTAAGGTAAATCGCGTAAAGACCCGTTAAAATTATAAAAACTATTATGAATATGCGCGAAAGTTTAATAAGCTAGTCAGTTTATTTTGGTATAAGTGTGTTATATAAGCGAACACCAAGTCGCAATACTTACTGGTTTCACTGAGACGAAGGTGAGGCAAAGCTTATTTGTGCTTATTGTGTGTGTTACGAGAATGCAAGTCACAATTTCTTTTAAATTATATTTTTTTTGAACATACGTGAAATTAAAGCCATGGCCCCGAAATTTGAAACTTGATTAGATATCTGATTTGTCAACTCCTATCCAGGTGATCTCGGAAGTGCACCGGTTTTAGTGTATTCATACCATTTAGGGTCGAGACTAGGGGAGCATTGAGTTGTAAGGTTGGCAATTATTTATAAATTAACAATCTTGCCCGAAAGGACCTGTCGTATTACGAGATTAGTGTAGCAGGTCATGTAATCGAGTTGGCAGCTGTCGATATTAGAACGGGGAAGTGGCACACATACAGAGTGATGGGTACCGCAACAGATGGGCTGTGAGCTAGACTAGAACGCTGCAGAGAATCACTTAATTTAGATTGACCCAAGTTATTTTTAACGGCTAGAAAAATTATAGAGACCATGTCGTATTGAGATTGAACAGGCTATTTTTTGTTATTCCATAATTTGATAAATGTAGCAGATATACAGATTCTCTCACTGTTGCGGCGGCTGGCCAGCTTCCACCGGTGATCAGACGAGCTCCTTCTATTTCCACATATATTATTTTCTATATAAATATTTGTTTGCACTATTATTATTTAAAATAAGTATTTTTACATATAATTAATAATTAATTTGTCTAAGTATTGTTATCATCACCCTATTACAATTAGTAAGTAGTATATTGATATATATGAAGATACATTATTATTGAATTATAGTATTATTATTATTTCTATGGTTGCACCTATAATTGTTCAAATTTGTCCCCAAGGTTTGGCTGTCAGAGAATGTCTTCGAGCATTATATCCGCCTTTGTACTTTGTGCTATAAAGTTTTTTAAATATATAAATTACCTCACTTTTTATCATTAGGTTAGCTGGTAGAGAATGTTCGTTAAGTTCGCCCATAACTGCCTCCGTGGTCTAGCGGTTAAGTCCATGGATTTAGACACGGATGTACCGGGTTCGATTCCTGGTCGGGACACAAAAATATTTATTTATGTAAATAAATACATTTAATTAATATTTAATTTATTTGTGATATTTCTCGAGTTTGGTACGCTGGAGACATTCACGAGCTTGCCACTTGTCATGATTGGCCTATAGTAAAGTTGGCTAAATGAGAATCCGCTTATTTATAAGCGTGGTTTCTGACCACCCCGAAATGGAAACGGTCGTGATGATGAAGTTCGCCCATGTACACTACATTTGTAAATTATGTGTAATAAAGCATTTATAATTAGATAACAAGGTTCGGAATCTTGTCGTTTCTAACGGCGCTAAATTAATATTCAAAACCTGGGTATACTTTTCTCAGTGTACCACAATAGAAAACTTTCAAAATATATTCTGAACCCTTACGTTAGGTCACGTACGTTATGCTAAAATACAAGTCTTGGTAGGATGAAAAAAAAATGTTTCTATCCCTGCGCTATCATGTCATTATCTTCATTAGATTTAACGAAGGTTTAACGCTTTTGCCCCTGTCTCGCTCGCACAATTTAATATTATCAAAGATGTTTCATGAGTGTACCTTAGATTTAGTAAATTTGTTTTAGTGTACTTAAATAAATTCGTTATAAATTTGTTTTAGTGTACTTAAATAAATTCGTTATAAATTTTCCTCTGTTTAATATTAGGTAGGTATATGAAAATGAAAATATGTCCCAAAATATCAGTAAATTTACATCCTCCCAAAATATCAGTAAATTTATTTCCTAGAAGTTGATAGAGTATGTTCTCAAACGTACAATCTCAAGTAGACTTAATTTTTTTAGAAATATATGTTGAATCTTGCGAAATGCGAATTCGGGGGATGGGATGCAAAAACCGCTTAAGATCTTTAAGCCCTTGGCGAACGAGTAAGTAATCTAGTTTTTTCTTTACATGTCCCTCTTCTGGCTTAGATTATTATTTCCACAATAACGCCTGTAGTTCAATAATATTTCAAGGTTGGGGGCACACTCTTGAATTTTAAATTTCCTGTGTATTTAGGGCCGATCTAGTATTGGAGAGTCGCCAGGCAGTTTTATCGTCGCCATCTCGTCGGTCTATGAACTCCGTCGGTCCATGCACTCGCTTGGCACACACCAAACAACCTTTTCACATTAACTAATAGCGTAATTTGATATCAATTGCAATTACTTATATAATGTAAGAATTATATATTTACTAGCTGTTTTACCCGGCTTTGCCCGTGTAAACGGCGACACGAAATTATATTTCGTTGCGCATTATTTTGATTTTGCTATATCTCCCAAGGTATTCATTTAATTTGCATGGTGTAAAGGAAAAAATATCTTCATGATATTTAAAATGATAAGGATTAATAATAATAATAAATATTTCCAGACAGGTCACACAGCGCCATCTAGTTTCCGTGGTAATCTACGAGGCTTGTGTTACGGAAACTAGATGGTTGATAAACTACATATTATACTTTTTTTTTTGTAAATATATACATATTATACATATAAACACCCAGACCAAGACAAATTATACAATGTACAACTTGCCCCTATTATCACCGTATTGGTGTAAATAGCTTTCCAATTACCGCTTTATAATTGTCCATTTTTTTAAGTATTAAAATGGATATAGTATGTTATCCTTAAGTGATAGACATGCCATCGCGGACTTTTCTGTAGACCTATATCTCTCTATCTTATAGATACACAATTCCACCATACATTATTTTGTTATATCTCAAAGGTTTTTTTTCCGACACCTCCAATTAATATCGTTAATGTATACAAAAGAATATATACTAAAACCTTCTTCGAGAACCACTCTATCCATTGGTGGAAACAGCATGAAAATCGATGCAGTAGTTTTTGAGTTTATCGCGAACAGACAGACAGACACACTTAGCGGAGGATTTATAATATGTAGTGATTGAGTAATCTAAAATAAATTTTGTAAAAAAAAAGTAAAGTATCATCGCGTCCGTATCCCTTCCGGGGTGGTCAGGAACCACGCTTTTATAGAAGCGGATTCTTATTTAGCCAACTTTACTATAGGCCTATCATGACATGTTGATGTCTCTAGTGTACGAAACTCGAGATCACTTTTTTTTTATCCGGTCAAAAATCATACCCGGTACCTCCCGTTCCAAACCCACAGACTTAAACGTCAGACCATGGGCAGTCTAGACGTCAGAGTACATATTAAGCTTCACAAATTCTAAGAAGTCTGCGTCTTGTTCAAGTTTTGTCGGTTCGACTTGTAACCTCGAACGGTTTGTCGGAACTAAAAATAATCGCGTATCTCGTGAGTTGCAGACACCGGCGACATCGTAATCGCGACCTTCGATGCTTCTGTTATATTCCCAACACTTTATGTTATTGCTGATTTACATACACTAATTATACTACTATTTATTCGTATATCATTTATATATTTTTTCATTTATTTAATTAGTTAAACTTAATTGCACAAAGTACAAAAGCGTACCTAATGCCGCTATCTATGACGGTGAAATGTTCGGGACAACGGACAGCAGTAAGTACTGTAATCTGCCTTTGCGGTTACAGGATTATCCAACACCTGCGGTTGGATGTAGTTGCTTTTATTTGTTACGGAGATAATTATACGGAACTCCTTTTTATCAAAAATGCATAAAACTTTTTATAGTTTATATTTTCGATACAAATGTACAAAAACTAAACACTTTCCTACGCGGGACGCGATTACGCGATTAACTTTAACCGGAATTATTATTTTAATTCTAATATTTATAAAAATACTCTCTGTCGGCCTTTCGGTCTGAGCTCCCGATTCTTCTTTTTTTTTCCAAAACAAAAACCCATGTCATTGTCGTATTAATAACAATACTATTCCTTATTAAAAGTCAAATAAAACTCCGTAACCTACATGTACCCGTTACAGTACATAAGGTAGGTGCAATACTAATTTACTTGAAGTGTTTTAATGCAGATAACAGATACATACCTACTTGTTAATAATTACATACTATTTTTTTTTATTATTATTATTTTGTTTATTATATACAAGATTACAAACAATTGTACAGAGAGAGAATACACAATAAATTGGTTTTACAAACAATATTAATATCTGCACAACCAGCTTCAGTAATCCAAATGTTAAAAGAAGTAAATGTAACCCATGAGTTGTTTTAAAACCATAATAATAATAAAAAACAACCTGTTTGGTACAGTAATATCTACCGTTCCAATCCTTTTAGCACAACTACTAGATATATACCATTTTAATTATATATTTCTTCTAAGGTTGACTTTTGCAAGACCTGGTTTCTGTAAGAGACAGGCGACAATACAAAGAGATCGACACAATGAAAGAGATAATTATAGGATTGAAGAATTTGCCTTAGTGACAAACGTTTACCTGCGTTATTTCGGCAATATTTAACTGCAAACTAACTAATACATACATAAATAAAATATTAACAATACAGTATAGTATATGCACAATACTATACCTACTAATGATAAATCAGTCATCGAGACTTAGCTAAAACAAAAGGAGAAACATGGAAAATTACGAACCTCGGTCTTTCATGTAGTGATCATACACTAGTTTTTTTAAAATACCTCTATTCGGAGTTTGGCGGATTTGAACTGGCAGCTGATTTCAAAGGTTAGCAGTCACAACTGCAAACGATTTGGACACAAAGGTTGTATGGTGAGTGGGTCATTAGAAGAAGAGCGAAGAGTCTTCTCCTGTGTAGCACCTAAATACGTAAAATAAACCTTTAAATAATTGGATGCAGACGGCTCGTTAAGTATGGAATACAGCATACAGCATGCACAGAACTCGGCGGTTCCTTCGGTGATCATCACAAATATAATACTTTATAACTAATATTAGGCATACAGTTTATGAGATAACACAATCATGACCAGACACCTTGTGTACAATCACATATACTTAGAAATAAAGATTATCGGAATTCCAGTAGTTCACACAATTGATACTAGATGGCGTTAGGATAGTTTAAGAACGTACACTGGTTCGGCGTGAACGTCAATAGACTACTGTGAATATTTGTTGTTAAGTTGATAAGTTGTATACTTGTGTAGTTTAATTGTATATGTGTGTGTGCTTAATAAAGTGTGCGTTAAGAAAATCAGTAATTTAATTTCGCGAGTTTAGTGCGTAACCAAACATTTGGTCATCTTCGAAGCCAGATTAAAAAAACAGTGAGTAAAAAACATTAGTAAGTGATTAAAATTGAAAGACTTGAATAATTGAACAATAAAAAGTATTTATCAAAGTACCCTCAAAAATTTGCAAAAAATAAAATTGAAAATTCTTGAACTATATTAAATTTGTGGTTAAATGGGGACATTTACGAGTGTTAAAGTTACTTGTGGACTATGTTAGTTGTTGCTAAGTGGTTTAATTGATAAATTACGATGGCGGGACTATTAATTGATGGACAGATTTCTATTTACAATCAAATCGTGCGTTTAGAATCTAACTACAAGAAAACAAGTAAAACTAGATACACATTACCTTATTTGGAGACTAGACTTGAATTATTAGAAGGTTATTGGAATAATTACATAAATAAACACGAAGAAATACGAAAATTAGTACCAGGTTCAGAACAAAAGACTAATAAATATTATACAGAAAATCATTATGATCAAACAGAAGATTTATACTTAGAATTTAAAACTACAATAAAAGAAAGTCTTTTACTACATTCCGATAATAATACAAGCTCAAATATTACACAATTCACTCAAGATGGAACAAAAAGTTATACTAAATTACCCCCTATACAAATACCTAAGTTTACTGGAGAATACAAAGATTGGACAAGTTTTAAAGAATTATTTACATCTATTATACATAAAGATACACATCTCACGAATATAGAAAAGTTTCACTATTTAAAGACATCTTTGTCAGGAGAAGCCGAACAATTGATAAAGCACGTTACGCTCATAGGCACCAATTATGAGGTAGCATGGCAGACCCTAGACCAAAGATATAACAACCCAAGAATAATTATTGGAACAATTCTAAGACGATTCCTTAACCAAAAAAGGATTGTTACAGAGAACGCTAAATACTTAAAGGAACTTATTGATCATACCAACGAATGCCTTAGTTCACTAAAATCACAGGATATTAATATTGATGGATGGGATCCTCTGGTGGTACACATTGTTGCGTCGAAACTCGATGCCGATTCACTAAAAGATTGGGAGCAATCACTCGGTTCAACTCACGAGCTACCCTCTTTTTCGAGACTTCCTAGTTTCATTGAAGGTCGGTTTAGAGCCCTAGAAATGGTTCAGAGCGCTACAATCGCTCAACCTAAATCACATTTGACTACATCAAAACAAGACCACAGAAATCAAACAAATATTAAATCGTTTGCCACAGAAATAAATACTTCATGTACTTATTGTACACAGCCACATTATTTGAGTCATTGCAAAAGTTTTGCCGAAATAGATATCAGTCAAAGAAGAGAATTTGTTACAAACAAGGGCATATGTTATAATTGTCTTACTAAAGGGCATACACGACAAAATTGTCGTCAGCGAACATCATGTCGCAAGTGCCACAAACGACATCATACATTATTGCACGAGGCAAGTATTATGCCACACAAACCCATTGTTTCTGGTGAAGAACAAGCTACGACATCTACTGATGTTACAACTTTAGAAACTGTACCTATCACTACAATGAAGACTCAAATAAATAATCAGGTTATTCTTGCTACAGCAAAAATACAAGTACAAGCTGCTAATGGATCTATTTACATATTGAGAGCTCTTGTAGACCAAGGGTCTCAAGGATCGTTTATTACGGAATCAGCTGCTCAATTACTAGGCCTGAAAAGAACAAAAGTACTAGGCAAAATCACTGGCATAGACAATGGTATAATTACTACAAAATCACTGGTTCAATTTCACATACAGTCCATAACACACAATGATAAATTACTGATTAACGCATATATATTGAAATCTCTCACGACTTTATTGCCTTCACATCGATTCGACATCACCGAATGGCCCACTCTAGAAACTCTGAATTTAGCAGATCCAGATTTACACAAGCCATCACAAATAGACGTTTTACTAGGGGCAGAAGTACACGCACAGATTATATTACAAGGATTACACAAACACAACCAATTGATTGCTCAGAATTCACGACTCGGTTGGCTAATCTCAGGACAAGCTGACTGCGACACTAACGAGCAAAATACAAGAATCACGGTCTTGCACACCCAATTACTATCACAACAATTACAGCGTTTTTGGGAACTTGAAGAATTTACACATGACAAGATACCGATGACTGATTCAGAACGAGAATGCGAACACTATTTTGAACAGACGCATTATCGTAACCAAGATGGAAGATATGTTGTACGTCTACCATTTAAAGAAGATTTTACGGAAAGGCTAGGAAATACACGATTGATTGCGATCAAACGCCTTACACAAATGGAACGAAAATTTATACACAAACCTGAATTTAAAACACTATACACGAAATTCATGGAAGAGTATTTGTCGAAAGGACATATGGAAGAAATTCTGCCTACTGAGGAGAATTCTAAACAAGTTTATTATCTACCTCATCATGCTATATTGAGAGAATCCAGTGTTACAACCAAGTTGAGAGTGGTTTTCGATGGCTCTGCCAAACCTACAACTGGCACTGCTCTTAACGACGAACTTTTGATTGGACCTTCACTACAGCAAGACATTTGTGATTTGATTACTAGATGGAGACAACATAAGATATGCATGGTAGCAGATGTGAAACAAATGTATCGACAAATATTAGTTGCGCCAGAAGATACAAACTATCAACGAATACTTTGGCGGACAAACCCGGAAGACACTATCAAGGAATATCGTTTGCGAACTGTCACTTACGGTACGTCTTGTGCCCCATATCTTGCGATTCGCACTATGAAGCAACTGGCAAATGACGAGAAAGCAAATTATCCAAAAGCATGTGCTGTATTACAAACAGACTTCTATATGGACGATCTTTTAAGCGGAACCACGACTGAGAGTGAAGCTATCGTACTCAAGAATCAACTCACTGACCTTTTGAACAAGGCAGGACTAGAGTTACACAAGTGGTCGTCTAACAGTCATGTTTTATTAGAAGAGATTCCTACCAATAATACTCTTATTGATCAGGCAGTCACTATTAGAATGGATTCTATAAAGGCGTTAGGAATACGCTGGAACCCAATCAAGGATGCTTTTGAGCTCAGGCTAGATGTTCAGCCTTCTAATGGAAATTACACTAAGACAACTGTGTTGTCAGATATCGCGAAGATTTTTGACCCTCTTGGATGGTTGGGACCGAGAGTTATTATTGCTAAGATGTTTCTACAGAAATTGTGGCTTCTAGGATTAGATTGGAAAGATGAGCTTCCAGAAGAATTACACCAAGAATGGTCGGATTATCGTTCACAACTTGAAGAAATGAAGACCATAGAATTACCACGATGGATAGGTTTATCCACACACAATGATATTGAGTTGCATGATTTTTGCGACGCATCGACTGTTGCGTACGCCGCTGTTGTTTATTTAAGACTTGTAGGCAATGGTGGGGACAGTAAAGCTTATATGCTTGTCGCTAAAACTCGTGTTGCACCAGTAAAACAAGTTTCGCTGCCACGACTTGAGCTCTGTGGAGCACTATTATTGTCACAACTAATTAAAAATGTAAAATTAAGTTTAAAGATTGATGATCGAAGCATTTATGCTTGGACTGATTCCACTATTGTGCTATGTTGGTTGCGTAAGCATCCAAATACTTGGAAAACATTTGTTGCTAACCGCACATCTGAAATTTTAAATGTTTTACAATGTGATCAGTTTCAACACATTAGATCTCATGATAATCCAGCGGACTGCGCTTCGCGTGGATTAAGCCCAGATGATTTGAGAAATCATGAATTGTGGTGGAACGGACCACTATTTTTACGACAGAACGGAAATATACCACGCGTCTCACACGATGTTGATTCTACTGAATTAGAGATGAAACTTAATGTTCATTTGGCTAAAGATAATGACGATTGGCATATTTCAATTCTGAATAAATATTCTAAACTTAGTAAGTTGGTTCGAATTGTAGCTTATTGTTACAGATTTACAAAATTATACAAAGAAACCTTACCGAAATATTTAACTTCCAACGAACTTACTAATGCTTTAACAGTTTGTATAAAAATGTCACAGATGATTTACTTCTCTCAAGAAATCACATGTTTAATGAAGGATCGCACTATCAGTAAATCAAGTAAATTATACACTTTGAATCCGTACCTCGATGATAAATGTGTATTACGTGTTGGAGGACGGCTTTGTAATGCTAATATTAATACCGAAAGCAAGAATCCGATAATATTAGCACACAAATGTCACTTGTCACAATTAATTATAGAAGATATACATACTATTATAGCTTTACATGGTGGTCCTCAACTTACCTTGAATCTGGTGCGCCGTAAGTACTGGATTATCGGTGCTAAGAACCTAATTAAGAAAGTTATACGTACCTGTTTAAGATGTTTTCGCCAAACAGCTGCACCTATCAATCAGAGAATGGGTAACTTACCTGTTAGTCGTGTGACGCCCATTCGAGCCTTCAATCGGAGTGGTGTGGATTATGCAGGTCCTGTAACATTGAAACTGTATCCAGGTAGATGCCAAAGAACAAGTAAGGCTTACATTTGTTTATTTGTTTGCATGTCATCAAAGGCCATTCACCTGGAGCTAGTTAGCGATCCGTCTGCACAAGCCTTTCTGGCTGCTTTTAGGAGATTCACATCCAGACGTGGTCACTGCAGTGAACTTTGGAGTGACTGCGGCACAAACTTCGTTGGAGCTGCTAAAGAACTCGATTTTATGTTTAAAAACAGTAAATCTGAATTAGTTAACGAAATTTCTGAATTACTTGCCAATGATAAAACTTCTTGGCATTTTATTCCTCCTGGCTCACCTAATTTCGGTGGTTTATGGGAAGCTGGCGTGAAGTCAGTTAAATCACACTTGAAAAGAGTTATTGGATCAACTTTACTTACCTTTGAAGAATACACTACACTATTATGTCAAGTTGAAGCTTGCGTCAACTCTCGACCACTAACCCCCATTAGTACTTCACCATCAGACGACTTACCTTTAACTCCTGGACATTTCTTGATTGGAGAAATCCCCACTATTGTTGCAGAGGAGAACCTATCTGGATCTCATTTGACACGTTGGAAATTAGTCCAACGTATGATACAAGATCTTTGGAGGCGTTGGAGCTTCGAATATCTTACCTGCTTGAACCAACGTTATCGTTGGCCTGCTAAAATGCCGGAACCTGACGTAGGTAGTGTTGTTTTAGTCGTCGATGAAAGATTACCTCCTGGTAAATGGCTTTTGGGACGTATTGTAACTAAACATCCAGGTAAAGATGGATTGACACGCGTTGTCACTTTGAAAATGAGGGACAGGCTTTTCAAAAGACCTGTTACTAAGATTTGTCCACTTCCTCAGGTTACATAATCCACGTTACTTGTTATTATTTTGATATTTTGTGTTAAATTTACTTTTGTTTAGTTTGAAGGACCATTCGTCCTTGGGCCGCGGCATGTACAATCACATATACTTAGAAATAAAGATTATCGGAATTCCAGTAGTTCACACAATTGATACTAGATGGCGTTAGGATAGTTTAAGAACGTACACTGGTTCGGCGTGAACGTCAATAGACTACTGTGAATATTTGTTGTTAAGTTGATAAGTTGTATACTTGTGTAGTTTAATTGTATATGTGTGTGTGCTTAATAAAGTGTGCGTTAAGAAAATCAGTAATTTAATTTCGCGAGTTTAGTGCGTAACCAAACACCTTGATACACTAATATAAAAACCAGAAACAGCCTAAATCACTACATATTATTATAAAACAAAGTGCTTTGCCGCGTCTGTCTGTCTGTTCGCTATAAACTCAATAACTACTGCACCGATTTTCATGCTGTTTTCACCAATGAATAGAATGGTTCTCGAGGAAGATTTTTGTATATTATTTGTTAAGTTTTTACATACATTAACAATATTTGTTGGAGGTGTCGGAAAAAGATAAACCGTTTGATAGCTTTCAACGAAAACGCTGCCTAAACCCTTTGAGATATAACAATATAATGTATGGTGAAATTGTGTACCTAATATAGGTCTACAGAAAAGTCCACGATAGCATATGTCTATCTCTTAAGGATAACATACTATATCCATTTCAATACTTTCAAAAATGAACAATTATAAATCGGTAATTGGAAAGATATTTACGACGGCAGCGGAAGCTCAATATCAGCTCGAAGAATGGGGGGGATTTTGAGCTGATTTAATTAGCAAAGCGAAGTGGAAGATTATGACTGTCTCCAAGAACTGGAAGTGAGTGAATGCTCGTACAATCCAAAACCCAAGATACGTTACGTTGTATAATAAAGCCATATAGCGGTACCTTTTAAGGCTATTGTTTCGGTTCCAGCAGCCAATATATAAAGTGCACGCGAGGCAGTCTGAAAATTTATGTAAATTATGACCTTTAGCCTAGTGCTCACCACTCTATGATATTACGAACATAAACTATACCTTTTCATTCGTTTATTTAACTTTTGACAGCTCGTATCAATTAATATCAACGACATACTTTACATTACCGATTCGTCTTATAAAAATCGACTATATTTATGGATTAATCAATATTTAAGTACCTATATATATTATGTATTTTCTGTTTCGAATTGTAATGCATTGTTGGTTACGTTCTAAGGATATGTCAGAAGTAAATTAAATAATATAATATATAAATATCTTGACAAATGTCTAAAAAGAGTGAGAAAGTGGTGAAAATTGCATGCTTTATGCAGATGATGCTGTTTTTATGGCATCATCAGAATTACAACTGCAATCAGTAGTCACAGAAATGAAAGAGGGATGTGAAAAAAAAGGACTCAACTAAGGTATTTGAAAGAAGGAGGATGACAACCGTGACGTAAAGATTAATGATGAAACTATAGTATGATAGGGATGTTGAAAGAAGAGTGAACGCGGGAAATAGTGTTAACGGTGCCCTGGGGTCACTGATGGCCAGTCGAAATGTCAGTGACAAAGCTCGGCTCGCCATACACAATGCCATGTTGGTACCAACACTTATGTATGGAAGTGAAACGTGGATATGTAAGAATACGCATGAGAGTAGAGTTAATACAGTAGAAATGAGGTCGTTGCGTCGGATATGCGGCGTCACTCTTGACGGACCGCATACGTAATGACGAAATACGCACAAGGGTAGGTATTAAAGAAAGCATAGGGACAAAAATAAGGAAAGGCATGCTCCGATGGTTCGGACATGTTGAAAGAATGAGTGTTGTGGGTAAACTTAGTAAAGTTCTATCACGATCAAATAAATAAAACAATAGCTGAAGGTGCATTAAAAAGCCATTAAAACAAAAAGGCATGTAATGTCGAAGAAGCGAAAGAGGTATGTCGTGATCATGACAAGTGGTGCTCAATTGTCTCTGCAATTGTACCAAAAATTATAATAATTATTCAGTAAATTGTTTGATAATAAAGACCGTTAGTAAAGTATAGGCCCTTATTTTTATAAACGACTAGCTGTTAGACTCGGCTGTGTCCGTATAGTGAGCAGGCACAGAGTGTGTGTGGCGTGATATTTGATTGTGGGTGTCGGTAATAGGTGGAGCATCTAGTTTCTGTCTTAGTTGTAAGTGAAATTTCATGAATGTATTATTGCTGGCACTGCTGGCGATTATAAAAAAAAATACCAATTTTTTTATTTAGATTGCAACAGCGAGGCTCCGGGCGGTTGTCCTCAAAGGCCGCCCCTGGTTGGCACGGTGCATGCGAGTCGACAGTAAATTATGAGAAATTCAAAACGTAATCTAACTTAGTTTGGGTTAGTTTAACATAGTTATAAGTCCTGCATAATGTTGGCCCATACATTACCTATACACTCGTAGGTACGAGTACGTACCTCAAAACTAGTCAAAGGCGAGGATATTATACTGAGTGTTGTGGGTTCGTGAAACGAATGAAAATGTCCATTTTTGTTAGAGAAATGGGCTCAAAAAATGTTCTCGTGTCATAATGATTTCTTTTTTATTTCATAGGTAATATATTGTGATTTCATTATCTATAATAAATTTTATTTATTTGACCCTAGCATAACGACAATTGATAAAAACTTTTTGTGAAAAGAATCTTAATAGGCTCGCTTAATAGGGACTGATGTCGGTCGCCTGAGACTGGCGTCAGCTGCTCTCATTATTGGACCTCGCTTACCGTTTACCAACAGGTTGCCGCGATGTCACAAGTTGTGCTCAGTATACATACTATTTAAAAAATATGCATCCGCAATCCTTTTTTGGTAATGAAACGTGGTTTTTGCACACTTTAAATCCAAAAGTTAGCAGGAAGAATCCAAATGCTGGCATGAACGACTACCTAACAATGTTCGTTTGAAATAAGTACATTAAAATTGTGAATTAATTTGACATTTATTAGATTGCAAAAAAAAGTCATTGCCAGTGCCACACAGTCTGTCTCAATATCTCAAGTTCACACAAAGACTTGTGACTTCTCATGTGTGAGTATTTCTTTGTGCTGAAATCGCGATCAAAGTGTTGGCAGCGGCAAGCGCTGTTGTGCGCGTAAATTTAATCATTTCTTTGTATTATTTATGAAGTCTTGAGTAAAATATATTACTTACTGGTAAAAGCTAATTAATTATGAAAAAAGTTTTCTTTGTTAATAGTGTGACAAGGAATTTTCTGGTCAAAAATAGATAGGCAAAGCGATTTTAAGGCAAGAGCGTTGGTGAACTGAGAACCGCTATTTCCCGGCACTTTCGAGATCTGGATTTTCCGGTTCTGAACTCTACCAATAAGAAATACTTATCTTACGTACATTTGTCATAGATTTACAACACGATCGTTCCCGTGTCTCGGAGAGCACGTTAAGCCGTAGGTCCCGATTCCACTAATGCCAGCTAGAATCGTTAATAAATTGTCATTGAAATTGACATTATACCCTTGCCAAAGCGTGGCGAGTGCAGGCCAAATTCTCCAGATATAGTATGCTCAGGAAGGCCCATCTGTAGGCCTAGGGGCTGTAATGAACGAGGTTTTTATACGTACACCTTACTTATATGCGTAGGTTTACTCTATTCCAATTACGAAGTCTCCTTTGATAATTCTATGAACGTAACAAAAAAAAAAACAGTATAAGAAATATATTCTGGAATCTCCAGCAGCGGAAGTCTGGACTTAGTTCTAGGAGCAGCGATGATAAAAAATAGATATAGCAAGTTATTACGAATCATGTATGTCACTTAAAACTGGTAGATTTCTGTTCGTCATGCAGACGCAGCCTGTGCCAATAAATCAAACAGAATACATCTAATATACATCATTGTTCTAACATTAGATTTGCGGGGGCAATGACTTCTGTCATAGCATCGAATTCTGGAATAAACTTTTTAATCAAAACAAAACTCCATAATCACCTTAACCCTAGATCCAACACTGTTTGCCATACTCATTATTCCTACGCCGGGGTGGTGTACCTATACTAACCTCCAGTTTCTGAAAATTAATTGAAATTGGTACTCTTTTACTTGGTACAGCAAATAAATTTGAATTTTGAATTTATAGCACGTTGCAGAGGAATTCCAGCAAAACCTTTCACACACAACTTTCGCATTATATATCTGATTCGTCAATATTTCTTCGCTCATCCTTTTAACATGCCCGAACCATCGTAGCATGCCTTTTCTTATTTTTGTCTCTATGCTTTCCTTTATACCCTTTTCTGTATTTCGACGTTACGCATTCGGTCCGCCAAAGTGACGCCGCATATCTGTATATTTGTATATTTTTATTTATTCTCTAATACTAATTTTTAAATTAATCTTTCTTTATTATCAATAACGAAAACCAGTCTTAGACCCTTTATTATGATTGTGCGTAAAAGTTTCGGAAGTAGACGGTAAAACAACAAGAGGAAGAATCCCCAAACGATCTAGTGAGGTGACTGACACCTAAACTTCCCAGTTCACCAAGCTATCCACTGCGCCGAAAATCGCAATCACTGGAAACGGCTGGTGGATGGACTGCGACGGAGTCACGATTCCCAACAGTGAGGTACCGACTAAGAAGGAAGAAGGGGAAGTTACAAATCTATCGCGTGTCTGTGTATGACATGACGTCCATTTGTCCAGTTATAAGGAAGCAGAAAAAAAGTCATACAAACTCGTAAGTAGGTAAACTTACGTAAGACGATTAGCTGAGTCTCACTCATACAAATATGGCTTCCAACGTATCAAGCTACCGACATATTGATTTACTTAGATAATAGGTAACCTTCACTCTCTATTTAGGTTTCTACAAAGGTCCCACAATGTCAAAACATATGTCGTACGCTACGAAAATATGTATTGCTCTTACAGCGGTGGCTTATTTAAGTAGTCTTTGGTTTGAGATGCGGAAGTAGTGTTTTGAAGAGCCACACGCACAAGCCAACCCCTATACCGTAGCCAGCTATATCCTAAGTGCACATATAAATTTGAAGACTCTAATAATAAATGAAATAAAAATACTTTATTGAAAAAAACATTTTACACAACTTATTTTTTAAATACAATACAAGGTAAAAAAATATGTTTTTCAAATAAAAATTGACATTTGTCTTGATCACGGATCTTGACACGGCCCATTTACTGCTATGAATTTATGCTTAATTGCCATATAATTATTATTATTTAGATTATAAGATGACGTCTTTTTTATTATTATTTTATTATATTTTTTTTTGTTTTATACATTTATAAATTATCTGACATATGTATATAATTTCTGTACACCATAATTATTAAGTATTTAGAATGTAAACTGACACGGCCTCTTTACAGCCACGATCTTATTTAAGTAGTTTCTAAGTTATTTAGTTTTACTTGCTTGTAGCAATAATGTTGTGCATAGCATACATCAATATGGGTTATTGCCTGTTTACGGTCCAACCATTATTACCACTTTGATTAGTACATATGTTTTGATAATTGTATTGATTTAATTAGTTCTGACTGTATCCAAGTTGTTTTGAGAGAACCAATGGAAATAAATTATTTTGATTGATTGATTGATCGTTATCTCCCGAAAAAGTTGTCTGTGTATCACAGGATATACTTACAGCTGAACCTTATTATGCTAACATTATATCTTATATCTCTTACACGCTAAAGATTTGGAATTCTCTCCCAGCCTGTTTGTTTGTAGTATTAACCAGTACCCGAATTTTCGTTCTTTACCCGCAAATACCTTATAAAAGTATTATAGGAATTCGCCTCCGCGTGCTAGTGGTTACGACTTCAGAGTCAGACGAGGATTTACCGGTTTCAATTTCTAGTCGGGACGCAATAATTTCATTTATTTGTGATATGAGTCTGGTACGCTAGAAGATATCGACAAGCTTCCCACTTGTTATGATTATAGTAAAGATGGCTTAATATAAATCGACTCCTTAAGAATGGTTTTTGATAACCCCATATATACCCCGACATACGGTCGTGATGAAGAATATACGCATATTTTTTCTGCCCTACTAGTAAAGTATGTTCGTCTCGCTTCTTACTACAGTAGGTGCGTCCTTTTACGATTATTTTTATCAGTCGTGACCTTGAAGTAAACTGTAATTTGAGAAATGTCTTTGTTGTCCTAATCACCCCGCACTCTCTTTGGTGTCAACACACGGCTTTGTCTAGAAATCTGGAGATCATCTTTCCCAAGATTCACCACTGCACGCGGTATTTTGCAACTCTCAGACGAACTTTTTTAGGTCAACGGTCCATCTGGCAGGGATCGTCCCACTCGGCGTGGTCTCCACTGTAGAACCCGTTTGCCCCATCGGATCGGTTCTGCTGCATTGCCACTTTATCTTGCAAATTTTGGAAGCTATGTTTATTTCTTTACTTTAACTTTGGTTCTCTGATCTGATCAACGTTTTCAATTTTATCTATTAGAGAAATATTAAGCATAGCTCTTTACATAGCACGCTCACTGAACTTGTGGATGTCAATGTCCACGTCTCTGCTTCATACGCCATTACGAAGTGGACGCTCTGGTGGAAGACTTTTGTGTTCGGGTATTATGATATGGATGAGAGGATGTGCCGGAGTTTTCCGAAAGCCGCCCATCCTAGCTGAATGTGTCGTCGGCTTCTTTGTTAAAGTTGGCGGCGCCTAAGTGAATAGGTCGTCTACCTATAGGACATATTTATATTATCGACAACTTCGCACGCAGATTGGTGATTTTTTAGTTCGTTTAATAGTAATTCACTGTCAAAAGATGAATGCTATGGATATTATGTAAAATTAAATGGTGTTTGGATACCGGACCAAAACCGGTTCAATCGGGGTTTTATTCTTGGAACTCGTTAAGAGGTCGCTGATCGGAATATTTACGTCTCCAGTTGACAATGTTGCTAAATTATCAACACGACCGTAATCCTAACGTAAGCATGAGCTCCTACTTCCCAATGTCATGAGTGACTGAATTCTACATATACTCGTATCCATCAGGAGCTGATAGCTAGTGTAACCTGCCTTTTCAGTTACAGGATTATCCAACGCCTGCGGTTGGATGTAGTTGCTTTTCTTTGTTACGGAGAGGATTTTACGGAACTCCTTTTTATTAAAAATGTATAAAACTTTTTTATATTTTATATTTTCGATATTTATTTATTTATTTATTACAGGATAACTAACGACTATATAATTAGAAATGTACAAAAACTAAGCACTTTCCTACGCAGGACACTATTACGGGATTGACTTCAACAGGAATTTTTATTTTAATCCTAATATTTATAAAAAATAGTCTCTCTGTCGACCTCTCGGTCCGAGCCCCCGATTCTCCTTCTTTTTTTCCAAAACAAAAACCCATCGACTATGTCATTGTCGTATTAATGACAATACAATTCTTTATTAAAATTTAAAAAAATACTCCTCGTACTAAAACCTTCAGTGCGTTTAGTAGTATATAATATCCTACATCACACTCGGTGGAGGAAAAATAACCTCCTGCCTCCACAGAGTGAAGTATAGGTATCTAATTTAGGCATTGTTTCTGCCTCCATGGTCTAGCGGTTAAGTCCGTGGATTAAGACTCGGAGGTACCGAGTTCGATTCGGGTCGGGACACAAAAATATTTATTAATATAAATAAAAACATTTAATTAATATTTAATTTATTTGTGTTACTTCTCGAGTTTGGCACGCTGGAGACATTGATAAGCTTGCCACTTGTCATGATTGGCCTATAGCAAAGTTGGCTAAATGTGAATCCGCTTATAAGCGTGGTGTAAAGGGAAACGGTCGTGATGATACTTTACTTTATTTTTAGTATCTGCCCTTCTACAATACAACCTAACTAAATAACATAAATACTCACTTATATTTGCCACAACTCAACACTGTCTGTCAGAAAAAAAAAAATTAAACCATACGATTACGTAAATTCACAAGTTGAGGTTGATTAAAATAATAATATTTTGATATATGCAACGTAATATATAATGTACAATTAATAGTCAGCCTGTCATTGGTTATTTCAGCCAAGTACCTAATAGACATGCGTTAAACATGTCAAAAGATAAACAGCCTTTGTGCAACCGGCCGTAAGCATACTGAGCTCGACCCACCTGCGATGGTAAGCGGTACGCGCAGTCCAATAATAGGAGCAATTGTCGCCAGCCACTTTGTATATGCCTTGATTTAAAGTGTTCGTTGTCGGCACATACGTCTAGTCATGCTGACGACAAACTCCTCAATAGTAGGTATCTCCAGATCTGGAGCTATGACGGAATTACGCACGAACCACGGGCGGCGCTCGGAAAACTACTCGTCAACGATAGGTTCTTCTGAATTATGATTATATTACGAAAGATGGCGCAGCATAGTTGAGACGGAAATGGATGAACATCTTGTAGATCCCGACCTTCAACCTGAACGGCAAGCTTGTTATCATAACAGCACATGAACAAAACTCGTGCACGCCACCTCTTGCCAGTATATTGAATTATTAGTTTCTAAAGTTTTCTCTAGACGGCGCTGATTACACATTTAGAAAAAAATTAAGCATTACTTTAAATTTATCTTGCTATGCAATGACAGTGTATCGCATTTATTTATATAAGCCTTAAAGTAGGGAATGACATACCTTGTATAATATTAATTAAACATAATCATTAAATTATAATTATTTTTTTAATTTACTCGCTGAACCATTATTCCATAGCAATATAGTCCCTACCCCTTTCATTATAAAGTGCATGCTATTCTAATATACTGGACTGCAATAAAAATTCAGTATATTTTTTTACTCTTCCCTTCTATTTGTCTGTCACAAAGCTTTTGGATTTTTTGCTTCCGGCTCGGTTGGATAGCTCCATCGACGTGTATTTAACGGACGGGTCTAATATATTAGAGGCATGTGTGATACGCTCATTCATGATTCTATGGAAGACTTACAGCCAGTGTCTCGAATGTATTTTTGGTACCTAATTATTTCTTAAGTACAAATAAATTTTGTTTTGCAAGAAATGCTTTTTACAAATAATTGTAAATAGTTAGTAGTAAATCATTTACACAAATGTATGGGAAGTTGTTAATTTAGCGTTTCACAAAGCAATAAGAAAGAATGAAGTCATTTTTGACAACTGTTTTCTTAAGTATTGTATGGCCGGTAATTCTTGATACAAGCCCTACTTCCTAATTAGGTTTAATTATCTCTTATCTAGATACGATAATATAAATATGAGCATGGGTGTTTTATTTGTATATATATATTTCATTTAAATACTTAATTGCACTTTGTACAAAGGTGGACTTATGCCGTTAGACATTCTCTGACAGCCAAACCTTTAGGACCTATATTCACAATTAAAAAAAAAAAACAATACCGTCGACTGTTATTTGTTTAGTCCGTTTGTACAAATGAATATAATGCGACCAGTTAAATTGGATAAACAAAGATACAACAACCGAATTACTGCGCAAATATTACGTTGTAAAAATAGAAATTCTTTAAAAATCCCAAGGCAATTATAACACATACTTACAGTAATTCATACTTTGAAAATTAAATTGAATAATAAAACAATACAAGTGGTCGAATTATAATATAATATAATAATCTGGCCAGTGTGGCGAGTGTAGGCCGAATTCTCCAGATATATGTTCTGGAAAGCCCATCTCCAGCAGTGAAAGTCCAGTACGCTGTGTTCTAGGGGCTGTAAAGATGAAACTTGAAGATAAATCATTAGCTATAATTAAGTAAAGCTTCAAAAAAACCGAATATAAGCATCTGTGAATGTCACTTTATGATATTAACAGCCGTGAGAAAAAAAATCATTTTTGTCTATTTCAAAATTAATTGTGATCATTGTATCAAGAATTACCGGCCATACAATACTTTGTCCATGACCGGTTCTATTTCATTATTTACTGACGGCAACGAGTTTGCTTTTCAGCATGTTGGTTTTTTCTCATTTTAAAATATAGCACTAGAAATGCTTCGTAGGCTTACAGGGTGGTAAGTTATAGGTATAAGCTACCTGGGATGCGATTTTTGAATGTCAGCGGATAACTTAATATCACTAAAATGATAAAACAGTTATAGATTTACAAAGTTCGTATTTTTAATCTCATCGGGTGGGTAAAATATCATACCTTTGATTTCAATTCCCCCTACAACGTATATAGGATGATTTATAAGAGCTTGATAACTTTAAATAATAATACAAGACATAAATAATTATTATAATCTGGTAGATAATTTCATAGCATTTATTTTTTCAATATGATTTCCGGCACATGTCCGCCCCGCTACGAGTTACATAGTCCATTGGATCAGTGCAATTTTTCACTACTTTGCGACGAATACATTTCGTCGTCTTCTTCAACACTTCGCGCAATATTCTCTTCGATACCCACATTTTTTTGTCTTGTTGATGGTTTTGAATCGAGAATAGTAAAATGGACCCAGTTACGCAAAAAGGTTCCAATCCACAATTTTTCAGAAATTAATCATGAATTTTAATCAGGTCCTTAGGATGATATATCTTAGGTAGGTATATCAAAAACGATTCATACAAAAATAACGTTTATGAGATATTCTAATGGTCTATAACTTAAAATTAACTTAATTTGGATTGGATCCCTTTTGCGTAACTACGTCTAAATTAGAGAGAAAACGATCAATAACTGCACGAATTGCTTGCTCACTAGGCTATATTGACGTTAAAATGGACAAAGTGCTCTATGAAATTCGCAAACAGTTTTTTAAAATACAATGGAAAACCATTATGCACTACTTCTGTATATTGATTGTGCAGAATTGAATTTTACACAACTTTGTGTTCAAAGTAAAAGAAAGTGATTCTCAACAAAATTATTGATTATCAACAAAAACACATTCCTTGAGAGGCATTCTCGTACATCTCTTGTGGTTATGTAGCCTAAAACTCGCTAAAGTCTTCACAGTGGATTTATATTTTTGTGTATAATTTGTGAACCCATTCATGGCCTTATGTATTGTGTAAAATTTGATAATATTGTATTTTCGGTTATGCTGTTGGAGTTCCAGATAAATAAATAAAAATAATTTAAAAAAAGATATTGTAATAGGACGTTGGGATTTTTACAGTCTCCTCTCAAGAGTATTTTTACCGCTATTATGACTAAGTAGAAAAAAATATGTCTTTTGCGGTCACATAACAGTATTTCGGTCTACATAAATATGTCTCATTGTTTACTGAAGTACTTAATATCTTTATTGCCAAAAATAAAAGCAACTGACAGCACTCACTACTCTAATACCGTTGATTATATATTTATAATTCTGTTCATCTGTAATAGTTGTTTTGTATAATGACTTTTTGTTAGGTGAAAAATTTGGTAATTGATTCCATTTTATGACAAATGGGATACAGCTACAAGTAGTCAATGACGTCATTTAGTGTCAATTCCTTCAACCTAAGTTACATTTTTTTTATCTAAATCGGTTCAGTAGTATAGACGTGAAGGCAAGATGAATAGAGTACTATATTTGAGATAATTGTTAAGTATTACTATTATATTTTACATTATTTTAGATTGTAGATTTAGGTAATTTGAGATTTTTGTTGACTTGTTCATTTTTGCTTTGTTTTTAGATTGTGGTGGTCGCCTATAATAGGTGCAGTATCAGACTTGACTTAGCTTTAGGTATAAATGCACTGTTGGCGACCCTATTATTATTAAATCAAATTGAAATAAATTTATAATGGTAGTTCCCACTATATAACACGGGCAAAGCCAGCTAGCTAGTACAATAAAGGTAAAAATAATTAATTTACACTTTCTTTGTTACAGGTATGTCCCACTTCGTTATCGACAAGATAAGTAAAAACATATACACACAACAAAAACAGGGCATGAGTCTGGCAAAATAATAAAAACAAGTCAAATATGATAGATACTCGTATTTATTCGGAAATAAATATTTACATAATAAAAAATAATAATTACAAACTACTTAATTAAAATACATAAAATTAAAGAACTATAAACTAATAAACAATAAACTATAAATAAAAAATGTCCTCGAGAGACGTTCTATCAGAGATAGTCCCAAGAAAAATGGCAACATATCCCTTCTGTAAAGCGAGGCTAATACGTTGGCAGAAATAATTGCCAGTCTGTCTCCGGATTTCTCCGTTTGGACATCTCCTTGGACGAGGTTGCGTGGATGTGAGATGGGGCTAATGTGTCTACACATATCACATTCCGCACTCTCCCGGTCATGCCGTCGGGTCTCTTGCCATCTTAGAGGGTTCTGGGATAGCGGGAACCCTAGCAGTGACAAGAGCCCTACGGATGATGCCATTGAAAGCTGAGTGACAAAATTAACCAGTCAAATTTCTTTAACGTTATTATCTGTATAAAGTTTTTTAACGAATGTCAACTGTTAATGTCAACCGCTATTTTGCCCGGAACACAGCCAGGATGGCAAGCTAGTACAGATTTTCCATCGTATTTTATTGGAAATGTTCGTATTTACCGTGCTCTCTTCAGTAACATTTGACACTAAATAATAAAGTTCCATATTGATAAACATATGAAAATGTCACTCATTTAATACAATAATTGATTGACACTTCGTATTCCAATTGAGACTTGAGCTTTCCCGATGGAAATACATTATGCACTATAGCTGTAACTTGGTATACTGTTCAGGAGCCTTATTGTGTTACTTAACCGCAAATTATATCTCTTATAAAAACTGTTAGTGTAAAACGCTATTAAAATTGGTATTATCGTAAAATGACTTTCAAAGAGTTTCAACTTCAAACGTCAGCAGATAACGTTTTTTTTTATATTTTTTTATTTATTTATTGTTTTCAAAATACACAAAAATACATCAACAATATTATATAGCCGTCCACAAAAACCTTTAAGGTTTATCTGGGTACGGCGAGTCACTCACAATCTGTATGAGAAATAATTCTGCTATTGACTCATGTAAAACTTTTTAAACTTATATTTATATTTGTTATTATCAATGTATGTTCTTTGGAGCTCGGCGGGCATATCATTAAGATATGCTGAAGTTACATAATTCAGCATTCTTGTACCATAAACATTATTTGCCCCTGGAAGTTTAAACTGTTTTACGTAATTGAGAATCCTTAAATTACCCGACCGCTTGTATTTCGTTAGTTTTTGTGAGATATTAATTTCAGTGAGAATGGTATATTTAATTTTATCGTGGATACTAAGTACGTTGCAATGTTTAAATAGATCATTATAGTTATTTTTATATTTATTTTTAATGTGTGTTGGTACAATATCTTTAAGGATTCTCAACTGCAGATTGTATATGTCATCTAGGTAGGTCTTATATGTTCTGCCGTAACTGCTAAGTCCATAACTAACAACAGAGTCAGCCAGAGCCAAGTAAATCATTCTTAGAACTTTAAAGGGCAATTTATATTTTAGTAATGAAAGTTTGCTTTTAACTGATCGCAGTTTGGCACAGACATAATCTTTATGAGGACCCCAGCTGAATCTGCTGTCAATCATGAGACCAATATACATATGTTTATCGACTAGGTCCAGCTTAGGGCAATTACAATTTAGCACAGGTTTATGTTGACACTGGTGTGTGTGAGCCACAATACTGGGAACTATGTTGGTTGTGTTGTGAGATGAATGAATGTGGATGACTTTTGTCTTACTGGTATTTATAACTAGTCCCACATCGTGTGCCCACTCACACAGTGTGTTGTAGTTTGATTGCATGCCAGATTGAGACAGGCTTATGTCTTTATTAGCTGTTATAAGGCAAGTGTCGTCAGCGAATTGATATACTGAGCCCTCCTTTATGATGTTACACATATCGTTTACATATAGCAGGTACTCTGTGGGTCCGATTATTGATCCCTGGGCCGTACCTTGATCTGTCCTTATTTTATCACTGTACGAAGTCCCGATTTTTACCATTGTATGTCGATTCTTATGATAATTTTTTAGTAATTTTAATAGAGGGCCTCCTATTCCAGCACGGTACAATTTGTCATAAAGAATATCATAATTAAGCATGTCGAAGGCTTTGCTGAAGTCAACCATCAAAATAAGAACGTGCAATTTATCATTAAGATAACTATTTATTTCCTCAGTGAAATTACGTAGAAGTTGTGTAGTATTTTTTTTCTTTTGAAAGCCATACTGTATTTACTTACCATAATTTTGCCTTATTAATTATTGGGTATTATAAAACTGTCGTATTGTCAAATCTCTCGTATTTTCTATATTTTTGTACAGATAGAGCAAGAATTGAAGCGTTTGAGATGTGGTGTTGGCGTCGTTTGCTCAGAATCCATTGGACTGCACGATGCACTAACGTTTCGGTGCTCCAAGAGCTCAAACTTGTCAAGGGACAGAGACTTTCTGCCGTCTGCTTTATCCGAATTCTGAAATATTTCAGCCACATTGTTAGAAGAGGTGCTGACAATCTAGAAAAACTTTTAGTAACAGGAAAAGTAGACGGTAAGAGAAAGAAGCCCCAAACGATAGTCCAGTCAGGTAACTGACCACCTAAACATCGCAGTACACCAAGCCATTTAGAGTGTTTGGAATCAATGAAACTCGAAGTATGGATTGATGAGAGATTGTCAGAGAAACTAAAATATATACAGCCCCAGTGGGGAGGTTTGCAACCCGCATTTTTGGAGGGGGATTGACTCCCCACTACTGCAGAATGGTCGCGAAGGGTTGTGTGTGGACGCCAACACCATCCACTGCAATCACTAAAAAAGGCTGGTGGATGGACTGCGATGACTTACTGATAGTTAATCTTACTTTAATAAATATGAATGTTGTTAAAATTATTATAAACCCGCCGCGGACAATATTTAGTTTACGTTTTCCTAATGGCTTTGAAACAAAACAGTTTCATTATTAAAACTCCTCAAAACACAATGGATCGGTTAAACCTGTCAAAAGTGATGGTTAATCGGATACGTTATAACCCTGATGTATGTAAATGCGTAGTTAACAATCTGATATTGACGTAATTCAATTATTGATGTAGCAAATTGTAAACAATGCCATTATTCACTGATTGGGCCAATTAATTATTGATGGATTCTGCCTACACTAGGGATCAAAGTAAAGGGATCACCGACGTAATGTTATAAACCTAATTTGCTCCCAAGGTTTAGCTGTTACAGAATGTCTTAGAGCTCTAACTTGTACTTTGTGCAATAAAGTATTTTAATCCATACCAATATGTAAAGAGGAAATATATATATATAAGTATTACTAAACCGATTTTTATGAAATTTTGTGAATGTGGTGAGATGGACATAGGCTACATGGAGTGTCATTAAACTATACTAAACATTTTGGAAGAAGAGGCTACCTCCGTTGCCTAGCCTAGGGGTTCGATTCCTAGTTGGGGTACAACAATTTATTTGTGATATTTCTTGAGTTTGGTACGCTAGAGACATTAACAAACTTGTCATGATGGGCCTATAGTAAAGTTAGCTAAAATGTGAATCAGTTTTTTGAAATAAAAAGGTGCTTTCTGACCAGCTGTGCGGTCATAATGATATCTTATGTTTTTAATTTTTTGAAAGATAAAGTTACTAAAGAAGCAACGCTGTGTTGTTTAGTAACTTAATTACAGGTATTGTAAAGTTTTGCATTCTTAATAATAATAAGATCGTATTTTCCATACATACCATTGTTTTTACCATACTATCTGCAAATAAAATATATAATTTCAGTGTACGACATAAAAACTGTAGACTTTTGTTGTGACCTGTTTACATTGCTCGTGTGTGTAGCTCGGTCGACAACCGATAAAATTATATAAAAAGTCTTAGAGGAGGTCTGATGAAAGTGCTCTCAGCTGGCAACTTATATAGCTATTCACGCTGCAGTGGGCACAAATGTACTGACTACATTAGTTTACTACAAAGTTTAGAATATTTTGCTTAAAAAAATATATGAACATTACAGTCCCTAGAGCACAACGTCCTAGACTCCACTGTTGGAGATGGGCCTTCCATATATATGAAGAATTTGGCCTACACTCTGATGGTAATTTTAATGACAATTTATTAACGATTCCACAAGTTGGTATTATTAAAACCGGGACCGACGGCTTAACGTGCTCTACGAGGCACTTTGAGGGAGTGGTGGTGTTGTAAATCTATGACAAATGTACATAAGAAAAGTGTATTTCTTATTGGTACATGCCGGGGGGTTTGAACCGACCTTTGTAGGATTTTAAGGAAAGTTCTTACAACCGAGCCACCATTCGCTGCTACATAATGTGTCCGACCCACTGCCAGCTTGGTATGTCAGTTTGTTTATAGGTATAATAATATAAAAAAGTTACCGTTAAATAATAATAATTGTTCGGATTATTGGCGATATTGACATAATTGGGGGAATGATCATCTGGAGATCTCTACTCGTCCTAAAGCGATATGTTCAACACTTAACACCCAGTTGACCGCCTCCGTGGTCTAGTGGTAACAAACGTTGCCGTGAACTCGGGAGGTCGTGGGTTCGATTCCCACCGGGGGCAAGTTGTACATAGTATAATTTGTCTCGGTCTGGGTGTTTATATGTATAATATGTATATATTTACAAAAAAAAAATTGTATAATATGTAGTTTATCAACCATCTAGTTTCCGTAACACAAGCCTCGTAGCTTACCACGGAAATTAGATGGCGCTGTGTGACCTGTCTGGAAATATTTATTTATATTTATTATTTATTTATTTATTTATATTGAAAGACGTTCAACTCCTCCCAAATTATTCCTTTTAGCTGTCACATGCTAGACGCCTCGACACGTCACTACGCTGGAGGAATAGAACTGTGAAACTCAAGGTACATCGCGACGTATCTTGAAGGTGTTTTTTTTATTTATTTATTATATGATAAACCTTTCAGCTATATTCCTAGATCATTTAAAAAAGCAAATTGCCTCAGCCAACATAGGTTCCACTATTTACTGAAAAGTTATATAAGATGAATTTAAACAAATATTAAGAAAATAATAATAATAAACTTTAACTAACTTAAACATAAAAATTGCAATTTTAAAATAAAATACTAATTAAGATTGTGTTATTTCTGCTTAATATTATATTATTTAAACTTGTATTTCTTATTATTAAATATCTAAATTGCTTATTATTAAGTTAGGAACACATTTTTAAACAAAACGAATTTTCGAACTCAAACAAATCTGATTTCGTTCCAAAATTATAAATATGTAATTATAGTGACACATGAATATTCATAATATGAAAGAGACAGACTTATGTCAAAAGTGTGTGTAGTAATTCTGACAAAAATATTATTTACTCGTATAATACAGTACTCAAAACTTATCTTACCGGAAATATTAAAACTTGTAACATTTTTCGAGGTTTTCAAAAACTAAATATCTTTATTCACGTAAACCTATTAGAGGCATTTGTGACATCGAGTTTACAACTAACACCCATATTCTAAGACATTTCCTTAAAAGCTCCTCCACTCAACATTACCTTTCAGTTGTCAAACGAAAATTAAGTCCGTAATTGAGGCGATCAAAATTTAAAAAGGCGTCTAATGTACCAGCTTACGGCTGACCTTCAAAATAAAACTGTCGGATCGGCTCTATTTTTAACTCATTTTTGTTTGACAGCTGGAAGGAATAGTTGAGTGGAGGAGGCGTCTCTCAATGTCCTACAGAGGCGGGCTATTCGAATAGTGGACGATACTACAGTGTCTAAAACTCTCGAATCGCTGCCGAGATATGGCCTCCCTGAGCGTGTTCTACAAGCTATACTACGGTGAATGTTCTGAACAGCTCCACAACCTTATCCCTTCTTCTCTATTCCGCAACCGAACCACTCGCACAGGCCAAAATATGCATCCACATACCGTAGCCACTATCCCTACGCGTACATACAAATTTGGAGACTCTTACATCTGGCTGGCGTCAGTTTCTCCCATTCTTAGACCTCGCGTACCGCTTACCATCAGGTGGGCGCGGTGTAACATGTCGTGCTCAGTTTAAAAAAAAAAAAAAGGAATTACTCGTATTTAGGATGTTTAAAATAAGTTAATTTATACAATGATGCACTTATGCAGGTCGCCTCATCCCCTTTGACATTTCAATTTGGGGTAGTAACGGAATCTAGGTCACCTAGTAGTTATCGGTCACTAGTGATGCGACGGCCCGACCTCACTCGGCGGGGCTATAGCGTATACTCCTATCTTTACAGCTTCAATCTATA
This sequence comes from Tinea semifulvella, assembly GCA_910589645.1. NCBI lineage: Eukaryota > Metazoa > Arthropoda > Insecta > Lepidoptera > Tineidae > Tinea > Tinea semifulvella. Next base: position 642,785 of record OU342615.1, on the reverse strand, counting down.
CATTTCTTCTTGCAAATGTATTCTGATAATGCATATTGTTTATTAATAATCCGTAGGTACCAAACTATAGGAACGCTAGGATTTGTCATATTTTAAATTTTATCTACATATGCAATGTAATTAATAAAATAATGCAGAAACAGCCGGATACGAGTAAGCAAGTAACTACTATATAATAAACTAAGGTTGGCTGCAACTGTAAACTAAATTTAAATAAAGTTATGTCAAAGAATAAATTAAAATTATTATTTATAAATAATAATATCGTACTTTTATATAGATATAATATATCCCTAGTCCATACTGTCATTATTCTAAGGTACCATCTCTGTCAATCCGCTTTCACACATTTTTATATACTAACCACAAAAAACTACGTTATAAAACGTACCCAGACCATCAGACCACAATTTTTTCTATGTCCGTCCCATATAATGTTCCATAGTCATAGTTCATTTGATAGTCGATCACCCAACTGATCTTGGAGTAAAGGAAAAAAACTATGTAATTATTTCAATAAACTAATTATTATTATTGATATGAATTATTTAAGAATCTCGGCATTTAGCCGGTTAACCTAATGATGCTCACGGGTCGAGGCCCATGTGTTCGGTGCTTCTCAACTCCAAACTTTCTGACTATACGGCAAGTTGCTTTTCTACCTCCAGTGCCTACCAAAATTCTTTCTGACAGATAATTAATGTACTTACACAAATTAATATTAGTTCATAACAATTATGTATATTGAAATTATTGGCTCTCGAAATTGCAGGAGCAAAAAGTAATTCTGACAGTAAGAATATGTATTTTGATCCATCGAAAGCTAATTACGCAGCAATGGATCGGTCGGAGATACGTAATAGGCCTACAAGACCTAGATCGCGCCCAGTGCTCAGCCGACCGCCGAGCGGAGCGGACGTCACGACGAATGTTTCCCCGAAATAGCATCAGTGTTGTTTGTTTTTGAGTGATATTGTGAATTGGATTGTTATTACAAGTTGTAACAATGGGGCAGTCTTTTGGAACGGCTAACTCTCACACACACAGACCTAGGAAGGAACCCGGTAAGTTTTTTTTTTATTCAGCCGTAGCACGGAAGCTACGTAAATTATCTCTTTGTTTGTTTTATTTGTAGATGTTTCTCATTGTGAAATTTAAATTTATGTATGACTGCCTTTGTGGTATAGCGGTTAAGAACGTGGATTTAGACTCGGAGGTACCGGGTTCGATTCCTGGTCGGGAAACAATATTTCTCGAGTTTGGTACGCTAGAGACATCGACGAGCTTGCCTCTTATCATGATGGGATAGTTAAGTTGACTAAATAAGATTCTGCTTCATTAAAAAAAAGCGTGGTTTCTGAGTACTCCGAAAGGGATACGGTCGGATGATACTTTATTTTACAAATTTTATGTAATCGGTACTTGTACTTGACATTATCATATATAAGTACATGTTACCTACCACAATTGCTGCAATTTTACGTAATAAGCAATATTAGTATTGTCTAGGATAAGTAATAAAAAAATTGTAGATAATTAATCAAATTTTGTCTTTTTACTTAATTTGTGCCTGCTAAACCTTAAGACAGTGCATTTCCCGCCAGTTTTGATCCCACTAAAATAAATAGAGATTTTTTTCTATCTGTGCTAGGCCTTTAGTGCTGATATCTATAAAGCTTCTAGCATAATTATGCTTAGTCTATGCTCACGTAAAGTTTATTATTGTTTATGTACGAGTATTAGATTTATTTTAGCTAAAAATGGAGTAATAACTCGCTCACTTAAGTAAGCGGTGGTAATTCTTCTACTCAAAAAGGTCACATTGAATCCCGGCATGTACCAATGGGAAATACACTTTTCTTATATACATTTGTCATGGATTTACCATTGCGTCGAAAATAATGCGAGTAAGTAATAAGTCGTCGATCCCGTATCCAATAATACCAATTTGTGTAATTATGGCGAAAAAGGCTAAATTATTCAGAAATATATTCTGCATGGCCTAACTATGTGGTCCAGGGACTGTGATGCAGATGATTGAAAACTTTAATCTATTTCAACATAGTCCCAGCCCCTAGAACACAGAGTCCTACACCTCCGCTGGTGGAGATGGGCCTTCCAGAACATCTGGAGAATTTGGTCTACACTCGCTACTATCTGGGTTCGCGAGGGTCTGAAGTCATTTTTAATGACAATTTATTAACGATTTTACAAGTGGGTTATGGTGGAACCGAGACCAACGTCTTAATGTGCTCTCCGAGGCACGAGAACGGTGGTGTTGTAAATGTACGAAGACAAGTTCGCTCATTCAAAGCGATCTTACAACTGAATTAACAATTTAAACTGACAAATTCTTTGTGGCGCTAGTAAACCAAATGAAAAACTAAATACTCAATAAAAAATAAGTCAATAAACTGAATTTAAAACGTACGTGTTGTTTTGTTTTTATCTAAATATAATCTCTGTAAAAACAATACGTTTTTCTTTGTCTCAAAAAGTGCCACAATATGTGGACCTAATAAAAATAGTTCAGTTTTATTTGATAAAGTATTTAATCTGCCTGGTCGGGACACAAAAATATTTATTTATGTAAATCAATACATTTAATTAATATTTAATTTATTTGTGATATTTCTCGAGTTTGGTACGCTGGAGACACTGACGAGCTTGCCACTTGTCATGATTGGCCTATAGAAAAGTTGGCTAAATGTGAATCCGCTTCTATAGACAAAAAAGAAGCGTGGTTTCTGACCACCCCGAAAGGGAAACGGTCGTGAAATTACTTTCCTTTTTTATTGAATCCCTATTATTTTTTTCCTTCATTGACTTAGTTTGCCGATTTTTTTTAAAACGCAATATAAATAAACCGGCAAATAAATATATTTAAATTTGAATTATTTTTTGCCTTAGGTGAAAACTTTTAATTGGCTTATTTTTTATTATATCTATTCATTTATGTTGTTATCTAGCTGTAAGTTTTCCTGTAATAAATAAATAATAAAAAAGCGTGGTTTCTGACCACCCAGCAAGATATTACAGGCGTAATAATTCCTTTATTTTTTAGTCCTACTAAACTAACCAGTAAAACTAGGAAAGTGATGTAGATACTCGTATAGCCCAACGCAGTGTGGCCTAGCCTAAAGTAATAAACCAAAACAAAATCAAACAAGCGCGTAATGAATGCCCAATTATCTGTCAGTTTATTTACATTACCTCCTTTGGTAATGTATCGTTTGTGTTACTACGAGTACATCCATTGTTACTGTGTTTTGTTATCAGACAGCCCTTGTCAATTTGTTAACGAATTGACGCCGATCTCGCAGGAGTGTATCTGGGGTTTGGAACTGAAATACATTTATCACAGACTCTAAAACACAGAGTTCTAGACCTGGACTGAAGATGGACCTCCCCAGACTTTGTTCCAACAGAATAACACTTGTTTTGCAATTTGTAAGGAAAAAATAATCAATTCCGATGGGGCTGTCCAAACCGCCTTTAAATATTTTATTGATTCTCAATCCCAAATTTTTTTCAGCAATAAAATCAATGATTTACCTATAAAATAGAGAAAGTGCATAGATAATAATGGTACATACTTCGATTGATTAAATATATAAAAGTAAAGTATCATCACGACCGTTTCTCTCTCGGGGTGGTCAGAAACCACGCTTATAAATAAGCGGATTCACATTTAGCCAACTTTACTATAGGCCAATCATGACAAGTGGCAAGGTCGTCGATGTTTCCAGCGTACCAAACTCTAAAAATAACACAATTAAATTAAATATTAATTAAATATATTTATTTACATTAATAAAAATTTTTGTGTTCCGACCAGTTTATAATTATTAAATATATAATTTCATTATTATTATTTTCGTTTTAACTTTTTCATATTAAACATAAATTTCGTTTGAAAGAACCTAATATACGAGTATATCTAAAATGTCCGTAATTTTATTTCTTGATAGACTACATTTTTGAAAAAAATCTACACTTCAAAATATGTTATATTATTGAATTGTGCCAAAATTCAGCTGTATCTAGTTCATCCAGTGTTATCATTAGAGATCGGTAATCTGTCCTATTTACCTATTTATTGAGAATCGATAGGCCTCGGTGTGGTGCACACGTCATTCAGCCATCTTGCCTTGAAGATAATCATAGGTTGTCCATACTATTATATTATTGTTGCAACTATTTTTTTATTCTCGACCTAATAAACGTTTTCTTTAAATCCTTTAAAATTTATTGTTGGATTTTACGCGGTTAACTGAGTTTTTTTTTTGTTGTGATAACTATTCACCAGCTTCCTGGTATTGATGAAGCAGTCATTCCCTGGAGCAATGTTGTCATAAGCAACTGGGTTTTCTTATAATCATGTGAACTCTGCTAAAAAAGTGTCTCAAGTGTCAAAGTGTCAAGCCGGCATAGTGTTAGGGACTGATGTGTCTGATTCCAATTGCTAACATTCATGGAACTTGCGCGTTCCTATGACAAAGCTGTTAAATATTCTACGTACTTAACCCTTTTTGTTATTTTTTGTTTTAAATGTTATTTAAAATATAATAGTTACGTGTTTTGAACACGATATTTCAATTTCCAGTTAGCCCCCTTTGGCGAGGGAGTAATAAATATCTCCGTTTGGCCAGCAGCTTGACGAGTGTAGGCCAAATTCTAATTCTATCGACTCTGAGGTTCGAATCCTGGTCGGGACACAATATTTTTTTAATTTATATGTGTAGTTTCTTAAATTTGGTACGCTAGAGATATCGAAGACGATTGCCACTTGTCATGATGGGCCTATAGTAAAGTTGGTTAAATATGAATCCGCTACTTAAAAAAAAAAAGAAGCGAGGTTTATGGAAGGGATACGGTCGTGATGATACTTTACCTTTTTACTAAAAAACCCAAACAATTCGTAAGTTCATACATGTAAATAAGGTACCACTAATCTACAAAATCTACCAACATTGTCGGTGGTAGATTTTGTTTGGGAAGTCCCACTAATAGACTTTAGATATATAGACTAGACTGGACATTATTGATGTAATTTTGGTATAATATTTGCACATAGGAGTCGTTGTTTATGTGTGTTATATTGTGTGCTAATTGGGGTCAAGTGCCGTATGGAAATGTACCAGAGTGCTGGAAAATTATGCTCAAATGTTTTAGTTACTTAGTACCTAAATATCTCAATAGAATTTTCTAATTCTGCAAAATTAGGTGCTGATTACTATTCAGCCAAGGTCTCCACTGTTGGAGTTGGCACTTCCAGAACATATTTCTGGAGAGTTTGGCCTACCCTCGCCAATCTGTACTGGCCAGACGTGTTGGCAAGGGTCAGATGTCATACTTTTTGACAATTTATTAACGATTCCACAAGTTGGTGTATGTGGAACCGGGAGTGACGTCTTAACGTGGTCTTATTTATGTATTCTTGTAATGAAAAATAATATTTAACCTAAGTACGAATACTTCAGTAATGGTAAATTACCGGCAAGTCATAAATTAACGCGGCAAACGAGTGCCTTCACTCCGTAGCCACAACTCAGACTTAGCTGTTAAGGCACGCAGGGCCAACAGTGAGAGAGAGAAGGTTTATAGGGTTTTAGTCCGTAGGCGCCTTGGGGTCTTCTTAGGAGGCCTCACGGTGAGTCGGGCATGCACCCTCTCACGGTGGCCCTTCAGACTGAGGGAGTATCATTGATGATTTCTCGATTCACCGTCTTTAAAAAAAACAATTTTAAATACCTACATATCTTATGTAAAGACATTTCATACATACGAGTATCAATACATTAAATACATTAATCGAATGAGTTTCCAAGACGGCATTATCTGAATCTTATATATATCCATGGAATGCTTAAAAAAATATTTCTTTCTTCTCCGTATAACAAGACGGGGCAAAAAGCCAACCGTTAACAAGAATTAAACCAAGGACAATCGTCTCAGAAAGAATTGGTCTATTTATTCATTCTTTTTCACAGCACATTGCAGAATATAAAGGTTAACTTATAAGTTAGTATATACTATATACATATATATAAACTGCCTCCGTGGTCTAGCGGTTAAGTCTGTGGATTAGACTCGGAGGTACCGGGTTCGATTCCTGGTCCGGACACAAAAATATTTATTATTGTAAATAAATGTGTCCCGACCAGGAATCGAACCCGGTACCTCCGAGTCTAAATCGTCAACCGCTAGACCACACGGACGCAGACTACGAAGTTAATCCAAGTCGAAGATTTCTGATTTCAAGTCTTGATGTTTTCAGATCACATATCCTTACACGTGGTCGTAAAAATAGCCCATTTCCTGTATTAACTAGTACATAGTTACCAAATAGTCTTAATTGGAACTAATTATGTTTATAAAAATAGCGCTGATAATCATTAATTGCGATATCATTGGAAATACGTAGTCATTATCACTTTCATGATGTAAGAAAACAGAAATTATAGCTAGATAGCTACAAATGTATAGTCGGCAAAAGGTACGCCGGTTCTTTTTTCTGTCGCTGATTTATAATGTCAATGAAATTAAATAGGATGATTTTGGATGGTCTGACTCTAAATCAAAATCATTTATTCGGTTTTTCGGTACATAGTCCTTAGGTTAGGGTGAGCATGCAAAAAACCTACCACATTTGGTGTACGAATTCATTACATTAACAAATATAATTCTAAAAATAATAACAAATATAATAAAAACTTAAACATGCATTTTACAATTTATATAAAACTAGTTTACATAATCTAGACTTTATTCTATTGATAGAAACGAACAACTTTTCCTGAGAAACTATATATCGTTAGTACCAAAAATTTTAGCTTCTCCATACAAACTGTTAAATTTAAAATAGCCAAATGCATGTGTCTAAAGAGCCATTTGCCAATTTATGAAGAAAAACAAGATCTAAGATTTTTCGTTTCTTAGTGATGTGAATTTTCCGTTATTGTGTCAGTATAATAACTTATCATGTCAAAGCTTGCACAGATAACGCAGCGATTGACTATTTTGGTAGCTCCAAAGTACTTTATTTATAGTATAGATAGATAAATCAACAGATTAAGAATTTCTTATTTATTGAGTTATTCAAAAAGAAAGACTAAGAACTAGAATATATAATGTCTCTCAATGTCGTATTCAAATTAAGTGGCTAAATATCCGTTTTCGTAGATCTGTACATATTCGTAGGAGGCCTCACGTTGAGTAGGGCATGCGACCCCCCCGCGTTGGCCCTTCAGGCAGGGGGCGTATCATTGATGATTTATCGATACACCGTCTTTAAAAAAAAAACCCCGTTACTCGAGCAATCGTTTCGAATATTTGTGCGACTCACACACCCGTTCTCTCCGTTCTTCACAAAAAAATACATCTTTCCATCCCTCTTCACTCTTCTAGCAGATATTCTGATATTCTCACCAGATCTGCAGCTTGTCAATGGAACAGCCTATTAGTTTATCAGACATGCACCGTTTTTAAATTTATTAAAATAACACCTTCTCAAAAAAACATAACGCAATCTCCTCACCTGGCATATTATTAGTATGTACGTATATATAATTAATAATATGTATGTTTTCTGTTAGGTATTATTGTATTTTTAATTTATATATTGTATCATTACGTACTTTTACTCTGGTTTATCCATATATATAGTTTTTACTATATTATTCCCATTTTCACACTCTGTACCCATAATATTAATTTCTCGCTCTGCCAAAGGTTAGCTGGTAGAGAATACCTTCATGGTATTATGCTCGCCTATGTACAACACTTTATATTGTACATTTTGTGTGCAATAAAGTATTGTTTATATTGATAACCCTTAATAAAAATATATTAATTATAAGATTAACTGCATGATAAATTGGGCTTTACTGTTAAGCTATGGAATGTTTTAAAAATAAAATAAATAAACAAATGCTGTTGAGACACCTGAGATTATTATTATTATTATTAAATTTCTCAAGACCGAAACAAACAAAAAAAATTTTCAATATAATAAAGATATCGTACTTTTTTTTGCTTGACACTGTCATGAAGTCACATATAGTGCACGCATCTCGTGTGGCCAGACCTAGCAAGTCGCCTCGACTCCAAGTGTAAATAGCAATTGTAATTTCCTGTTTGCATCAGTAGCGGGTCTAGAACCGGATGTATTCATTACTACTCATATTAATAAAGTATTGCCAAAGTGTATCGCGCGCGGGGTCTCTCTATCACACGGAGAAGAACTTCCTGATGTGTCGGTGCAGCAGTGGTGCGACATCAGCATGTAACGTTGCGACTTAGGAATCGTGTTGCTAATGGAAAAATAATAAACTATTGGTAATAAAATAAATAAGCTAATTAAATAATATAGCTAATTACAAATATCAGTCCCAAAAGACAGGTTTTATTGAACCCTTACGCTATTCTGTATTGTCCTCACGCGACAAGCATGCTCGGTGTAAGCGTTACTGAAAGCTTACCGAGCACCTAAATTTCAATATGATTTCAAGATGCAAACAGATCGCTCTAAATATTGATATTCATTGATCCTTGGCACTCAGTCGAGCAATAACCTGGTGGCTTCGAAAACAAGGTTGTTGCCACAGGGTTCAATACCCACCAGACTTCCCACGATCGAACACAAATTTAAAATCAAAACAACACACATTCGGAAAACGAGCTACAAATAGCTATACGAATGTCTTGTGATGTCCGACATATCAGACTCAAATCTATAAAGCGTGTTTGGATTTTATTTGCCTAGCTTATGTATCATCAGAGTCTTTAAGACACAATACTTCAATAGCATGATACTAGAGAATTAAGCCAACTCTACAACACAAAATAAATTATTTGGAAAGCAAAGTAAAACCTACGTAACTTATTTTGACGCCTCCGTGGTCTAGTGGTAACAAACGTTGCCGTAAACTCGGGAGGTCGTGGGTTCGATTCCCACCGGGGGCAAGTTGTACATTGTATAATTTGTCTCGGTCTGGGTGTTTATATGTATTATATGTATATATTTACAAAAAAAAAAAAAAAAAGTATAATATGTAGTTTATCAACCATCTAGTTTCCGTAACACAAGCTTACCGCTTACCACGGAAATTAGATGGCGCTGTGTGACCTGTCTGAAATATTTATTTATTTATTTATTTATTATTCATCACATCACAGCCCATAGAACACAGAATCCTAGACCCCCACTGTTGGAGATGGGCTTTCCATTTCTGGAGAATTTGTCCTACACTCGCCACGCTGCCTGGCCAGACGAGTCGGCGTAACTAATTATTTGTCAATAATATTGCAATGAAATTGTAAAAACGCTATGAAGTAGCGCTAATAGTACAAGATACGTAGAAGAGCTCAAACCTAACTCTAATGTGGGTAATAGTTGATAATATTGGATTGATATTAATCGGTGGTAAACATAAAATAAATACTTCATATCGTTATTAAATGACATCACAAAATCATCAAAACATACACTTTAATATCTAAAAGATAAATTTATTTAGTATTTTATTATTTGTTTTTATACTGAGACTTCCTGTCATGTTGATAAGTAAGTAGTGTAGACCACGAATTAGAGCAATTGAAATCAACCAATGACGACTGCGACCTCTACTTCTTGCCGGCTTGACTTTAGCAAAAATTACCTGGCGCGGTGGTGGGTCAGTTGTGAGAACGCGTTCCTTAAATCCTACAAAGGTCGGTTCAAACCCACCCGGCTGTACCAATGAGAAATACACTTTTCTTACGTACATTTGTCATTGATTTACAACATCACCGTTCCCGTGCCTCGGAGAGCACATTAAGCCGTCGTCGGTCACTGTTCAACTATTACCAACTTTTGGAATCGTAAATTAATTGTCATTAAATATTGACATCAGATCCCCGCCAACCCGTCTGACCAACGTTGCAAAATTCTCCAAATATATGTGCTGGAAGGCCCATCTCCAACAGTGGAGGTCTGGGACTCTGTGTTATAGGGGCTGTGATGATGATGATGATTAAAGTACTTAATTATTTAAAAAATTCAATATATAAAGAACTCCGTTTTATTCACAAGAAAGGTTTTTTTCATTCGTAAGAAAAGTGTATTTTTTATTGTTACATGCCGGGACTGGAACCTGTCACCACGCTTCTGGTGGCCTCACTTTAATAAATACTTAAACGGTCATAACAATGGCTATTATTATAATAAGTTTCAATGGCTGAGTGAGGTTAGGTCAGACAATGTCCTCGCTTGGGCTCCCCTCTTACAACTATACTTGGTTTATTATTTTCTTAGTCGTTACACTCTTGACATAGTGGTCTTGGTCGAGCCTTGACCTGGTCCGTCCACCTTACAGGAGAACTGGCACCCTTTTGCCATCGACTTGCTACTACTAGGTACTCGAAGGCATGATTTAAGAATAAGGAACAGGCTTTACTTACCTTACCCAATAGGGTAAGTCCAACCTTTTTTTATTTTTACGGATGGCATCGCTACCTCCAACAGATAGGGCAAGGTACCAAAGCTAGACCAACCGGTACAGAATGAATTAGTATATGACATTGCCGGTTATGGTGGTTTTCGACGTGCATTTTCAAATTGATTATTTTGTTCATTATACTATACTGCGTGCTACGGAAGTGTAAAACACGTTCTTATTTGACAAGAGAACCTCGTATCAGTTTATTTTCGTGACTGAATGTTGATTAAACTTAAACTATTTTTTAAATTATTTAATACACGGAACATTCTAGAAGTTGTCATTAAGAAATAATTACTCGATTATGATGACGCTATTATGAGATGCACACAATTATAGCCTTAAAAGCACTAATAATATTATAGGATTGACATTAGCTGTAAATTTTACTCATTTGACCATTAGACAAAAAAGTTCCTCTAGTCGATCATAGATGCGCTATTATTGTTGCACTACCACTAACTACTATTAGTGAGGAGTTTGTCGTCGGCCTGACGGACACTTCAAGCATCTTCAGAATATCGATCCGTCTTGCGCTCGCCCCCGGGAGACCTATTCCTAGAGAAATACTTCTGGAGGAAAGCTAAAGAACCTAGATCCCCTGGGATCGTGAGCCACACGGGTGCTGTTACAACAGTAACGGTGCCCAGCACCAAAAGTGCATAAATTACGCAGCTGAGATCCTGCCGGCGATAACGGGGGAATGTTCCAATCCTCAACCCAGGTCCATTAGCTATCCGGGCCTGGACGATTACACTGTATTTTTTAAAAAAAACACCAGCCATAAGCCTTTAGCCACCAGCATTAACTGTCTCCGTGGTCTAGCGGTTAAGTCCGTGGATTTAGACTTGGAGGTACCGGGTTCGATTTCTGGTCGGGAAACAAAAATATTTATTAATGTAAATAAATACATTTAATTATTATTTAATTTATTTGTGATATTTCTCGAGTTTGGTACGCTGGAGACATCGACGAGCTTGCCACTTGCCATGATTGGCCTATAGTGAAGTTGGCTACATGTACACCCCGTAAGGGATACGGTTGTGATGATGATGATACCAGCCATAAGGTTGACATTAGCTCCATGCCAGTTTTGCTAGTGGACTTTAGGTGGCGAAAAAATAATGCGATCGATGGCCTCCCTATCTTATATTTGAAGCCGGCCTTCCAGAACATTAAGATATTTGGGAGAATTTGCACTGGCCAGACAGATTGGCACGGGGAATATCAATGACACGCTGCATATTGATTTAAAACAAGTTATATAGGAGTACGTCAATTGTCTACATTAGCTGAGTTACGTTCTCCAAGATTTCAGATTATAATATACACAGAATCTGTATTCTGACCACGACTCACTTACCTATTTACCCAATGTTATGGACGTATATTTCACCATACCTGCCAAAACCGCGTTCTTGATCAAAGCTTTCGAGTATAATTAAGTCCATCCAAACAAACAATCGTGTGCCTCGGCCCTTGCCTTACAAACGTCAAATGTCATTGTGACGCGTCGAGACAACATTGCGTAGAAGTTGAATAAAAAGGCCAGTTTAAAATCTCCGTCATTTTCTTCTACCGAAAGACATAAGGCAGCAAGTTTAGGTACTTACAAAGTGAACTCAGTGTGTTTGAAAACCGGCTAGCTGCCAATCCTGGTGAGTCCTTCCTTTTCTACCTGTATTAGGCTAAAATATAAACTGCTGGAGAATCAGCGGGCTCTTGCATTCCAGAACTATTCTATGCTCAGACTCGGCCTGAGGACGGAGTGGATGAAGTAGGAATCAACTAATTGCTTATAAAATTCTAACATTTTACCAGTACTGGTAGCTGTATTGTGCTGAACACTTGTTACGCTGCTGGCCAGACAAAAAATTTTAATAAAATTTAAATTACTTTAAAAAATATAAATTAATCATTCAGTTTGGCTCTATAAATAAAATTGTATGTACGTCTATACTATATTCGGCAGTCACACATAACAATAATAGTTCTTTTTACTTTGAATTAAGGTCCAATTTGGAATTGATAGTCTGTCGAGTATCTAGGGTTGCCAAAGGTCAGTTTTTTAAACTCTGGCCAAGAATACCTGAGAGGGCTATCTAATTTATTTAGTAGAGGTGAGCCATTACGAGTCAATCCTATCATTTTTTAGTCTTTAACCACTACTTGTTAATGTTCATTTTTATTATTAAGAGGTAGCAACTAGAGGTGCACCGAAATAAAAAAAAATGGTTAAGTTTATTTATAGATAGTTAGGAAGATAATAATAATTATATTTATTTATAAAAGAACAATAATAATGTAAAATAATATTAATATGGTTATATAAAAAATATCTGAAATAAAAATATTTGAATTGAACATTCGGTTTTGCCGAAAAAGAGCGGTGGTGGCTCGGTTGTAAAAACGCTTTCCTAAAAATATAAAAAAATCGGTTCGAATCCCGTCATGCACTAATGAGAAATACACTTTTCTACGTTACATTTATCATGCATTTATAACACCACCGTTTCTGTGCTTCCGGTCCCGGTTCTAGTAATACCAACTTGCGGAATTATTATTAGTATTATTTGAATACTTTATTGCACTTTACTTAAAAGTATGTACATAGCGAACTTCAAGCCATTTCGGCTTTGTCTACCAGCAATGTGGTGGGATGCAATTCTAACCAATAAGCAACATTAATATTGTTAATAACTTGACATCAGCCCCTCGCTGTGTTTTGCCCATCTAGGGACTGGAATGTTGATAATATTTTGGATATCTATTTATTTATAGTGTATGTATGTATTATATGGTATGTATGTGTATTATTTTTATATTATGTACGTATATGTGTTTTTGAGTGCTATAAATGCGTAATGTGTTTATTTTAGTAATTTAAGTTATTTTAACTGCCTCCGTGGTCTAGTGGTTAAGTCCGTGGATTTATACTCGGAGGTACCGGGTTCGATTCCTGGTCGGGACACAATAATATTTATTAATTTAAATGATTTATAATTTAAATTAATTGTGAACTTTCTCGAGTTTGGTACGCTAGAGACATCGACGAGCTTGCCCCTTGTCATGATTGGCCTATAGTAAAGTTGGCTAAATGTGAATCCGATTCTTTATAAGCGTGGTTTCTGACCACCCCGAAAGGGAAATGGTGGTGATGATACATTTTCTTAAGTGATTTTCATATTTTTCTTCATCCTGCTTATCATTGCTATTGTGATCCCTAAGGTTATCTAGTCAAGAATTCTTTGTGGCGTTATAGCATGCCTATGTACTAGATTTTTAAGTGCAATATAGAGTATTTAAATAAATAATGATTGCCGAATTTCGGCAGCCTTTAGAAGTAACCCTAGATATACCTCGTTGCTCGTTTGCTATTCTCGCCACTCACACATAAATTACCATTTGATTTGGTCTGTTTCTTATTAAAAATGTAATGTTTTGGCTGTATTACCTACAACAGTACATTACGAATTGTACCTAATTCCTAAAGTTTTTATTTTTCTTTTTGGTTTTCTTCATGTTTAAAGTAGAATAGAATAAAACAATTTAGTTGCTTCAACGAAAAGTTTATCAACAAAACCTTTTCAAATGAGAAACCCATTTTTATTAAAGAAATGGGACAATAAATGTTCTCGTGACACAATGACCACATTGTCCCTAAGGTTGGCTGTCAGACTATAGCGGCATAACGTTTGCCCCTTGCATCATCTGCAATAAAGATTTAAATAAAAATAAATAAAATATTTATCGATTCTGGTACGCTAGAGACATCGACGAGCTTGCCACTTGTCATATTAGGCATATAGTAAAGTTCTCTGAATATGAACCTGCTTCTTTAAAAACGTGGTTTCTGACCACTCCGCAAGGGATACGGTCATTATATACTTTTATATATTTTTCAGTTTCTTTTAAAAGGTCTTACAATGATTTTCGTTCCACTTTTTGGATTTCTGGTTAATAAGGTTTAGTCTCGGGGTAGTCAGAAACCACGCTTATAAAGAAGCGGATTCACGTTTAGCCAACTTTACTATAGGCCAATCATAACAAGTGGCAAGCTCGTCGATGTCTCTAGCGTACCAAACTCGAGAAATATATTTAAATTACTAAATATAATTTTGTTTTAAAAAACCTGGAATCGAACCCGGTACCTCCAGGTCTAAATCCACGGACTTAACCGCTAGACCACGGAAGCAGAGTTTAGAGTCTAATTAAAATGTGTGAATCTTATATATTTAAAACAGGTCAAGCCTGTCGCTTCGTACGCAGTCTCTTATTATTCCTGTCTTTTTTTTCTTACTGTAGCGCTGGAGGCAATGGATCAATTTAAACTTCCTCATCCGTTGACAAAGCAATACAGACAGTATAATAATATAAATTATTATAAATGTAGAGTTCGCGATCTCATGAGAAATTGTGTTTAAACGTCAATGTCAATTATCTTACACTGCCTTAATAGATTCCATCACGAGGCTGCAAAGACAAAGTAAAGTCGGTTCAACTTTGACTTTCGACTTGGGACCGGTATTTTTTCATGTTTAGTTGTCCTGCAATGCAAATTATTATATTTATAACGTTGCATCAAATGCGATCAATTTTATTCTGACTATTGTCAATAACCCCGAGTCGAAATGTGTGTATATGCTTTCCTATCTGGCCTCCAAAAAATCACTAAGAGAATACGGCTACAAGCGTTATCCACACTTTTGTTAAACAAATTACTTATTACTTAAAAGTAAATATCTTAAAAGATATTAGTTTTTTATTGTGAAATTGGTATATAAAAAAAAATCCTTAAATTAAGATATACCTACAATTTAAAACTTTTTTTTTGATGTGTTCGATATTACGACAAGTTATAGACTTTAAAATACCTGAAATCACCGTTGTTTGGGGCGCTTTAAGGAATCATTGCCTTAATTTATTTTCTGGATACAAACTGTTTTTTTTTAAGTAATTAAGTTTCTATGAAAACTAACAAAACAAAAGTTGCTTCGACTTAAAAATGATAATAAAATGACATAATATATTACATAAATGTGCGACCGATAATTTGGTTGTGAATGCCTGGTTTCATATGAAAGTCAATGTATCTCAATAGCGAGGTCACCTTCTCTATCATCTAGCTTTACGCGACGCCATTCATTTCATCACCACACACTTCATAGACTTTAATAATTGCCGCTACATGAATTGTCTTATCAGTCGCTCTTGGCAGAGTGGTCGGCGAACTGGCTTCCCTCGAGACCTGCGGACCATAATGGTAGGGACTGGTCGTCAGTTGCTTCTCTTGGGCCTCGCGTACCGTTTATCATCAGGTGGCCGCGACGTCACATGTCGTGCTCAGTATAAAATAACTTTTTGACTTTGCTTCCCGCCTACTAAATATATTTAGTAGGCGGACTGATGATTGTAATTTCCCAGTCTGCCAGGCGGGGAAGTATCCGCAGTTCTTGCCTATAAACCCAGACACGTGTATCCACATGTTTCGGGTTGAGGCTCGAATCATGAGTGCCTGATTTCATTTGCTAACTTACCATCAGGTGGGCGCAAGGTCACATGTCGTATATATTATTTTTTTGAAAGGCGTGACCGTTGACAATAACAATATTTACAGTTTCAAGGATAATTTACTTTTAAATGTATCTTTAACGTAGGATAGTATTGCAATAAGTAGTGATTTAATTGAATGAATCATACTCCGTGAAGTTTCTTTGTGTACGAATTGCGTCGTTTTATTATTTTTGTCGTTCAAATGACCTACCTCACAAACTACCGTATACTATGACGGTACCTCATCGGATCCTCCCCTCAACCATTCCTTCCACCTGACAAGCTTGGGGATCTCCTAAGGGATCCTCGAAATCGGAATTCTTATTTGTAAACTCTCCAACGCTCGAAAGCCACAAATGTAACAATTTTAAATATTTCTATGTTTATTTTTTGGAAGATTTTGGTTTCTGTATTCTAAATATTTTTTTGTCAGACACGCTCTAGCACTTTTGACATTCATAAATCTGTCTCTTTCATATTGAGAATATTCGTGTGTCACGAAAAATATTTGTAATTTTGGAACTGAATCCAATTTAAATGAGTTTAAAGAAATTTTACTCAAAAATAGATCAAATTATAATTTAACAAATTAAGTAAGTTTAAGTCAAGTAATTAAGAAATATAAGTAAATATACATATTTGCCGAAAATAACATAAATACACTTCAAGAAGTTTTCAAGGTACATCGCGATATACCTTGAGTTTGACAGTTCTACTTACAGTTGAGCTTAGTGACGTTCCGAGACAGTTTGGCAGCTGGGAGGAATAATTGAGTGGAGCAGCCGTCGAAAAAATGTCTAAGAATACAGGTGTTAGCCTGAAATCTTATAGCTTGTCTAGTATCCGTTCATTTTTCATTCCTCTTTCGCTTCGTCAACATTCATACATGCCTTTTTGTTCTTAAGACCGTAGATTTAGACGCAGAGTTTCCGGGTTTGATTCATGGTCGACACAAAATATATTATTTAATTTATTTGTGATACTCGTATATCTAGAGTCTGGACGCTGAAGGCTCCGACGAGATAGCCACTTGTCATGATAGGCCTATAGTAAAATCTGCTAAATTTGATTGATTTATGACCCTTTTTTTCGTAGGTTTATTTACTGCACCTTTAGCTACTATTTATATGATCGTGATATGTGAGTCTTCTACCGGACACGTCTGCTGTAGAACCGACGAGCAGTGCGATAGACGCGGCAAGACCTAAGCAACGTGCAAATAGCATGCGCTGGAGGCCTATAGTAATAAAATAGTACTATATTTTTTTATAAAGTTTTTACTTAAACTGGTTATATCGAGGCAAGGAACATTGATTCGTCGATCTCCTTGAAAGGGCGTCACGACGTACAAGCCACTCTAGGTCATAGATAATAGGGTTCAGGTAGATAAAGGTGACTTTATTGGACCTTGATAATGTCACACATGAGTTTCTTATCTGCTTGCAATCATTTCCACGAGGCACTGTAAAATACGAGTCATTATAATAATGTCATCACGCATGCATTCGAAGACTTAAGTCTACAAACTTTGTCTGAGTATAGTTTATTAATATTCTCTCTCACCATACTGGATTTATGGCCAACTCATTTGCTGTTGTCGCCGCAAATCTGTGGAATGAACTACCGGTAGAAATCCAACAAGCAACCAACCGAATAATGTTTAAAAAAATGGTGTCATCGTATTATTTAAATGGTTCATAAGTTATTTAATTGGTTCATAAGTTATTTAATGGTATCATATGTATTATTAGTATTTAATATATCATAGTTATTAGTATGTATTTAGTAATATCATTGTATTTTTATGTATATTGATTTATTTATTATTATTATATATAAATATTTGCACCTACCTTACATTTGAAATGGTCCCCATTGTCCCTAAGGTTGGCTGTTAGATAATGTCTAGCGGCATTAAGTCCGCCCCTTGTATAACGTGCAATAAAGTTTTAAATAAGATAAATAAATAAATATTTAGTAATTCACAAATTGTTAATTATTATTTATATAGCTAGGAGAGGGTCGACTTTTGTAGCTCACAACCATCTGTAAATACCTAATGAATGTAGCAAAAAAATATATAAATAAATTTATGTTTGGATTTTCTTTTACCCGGACTTATCTTAACATCAATTCACCCCCTAAAACACAAACACACTGCTGAAGTTTATCTTCCAGGAATTCTATTTTTAGAGAATCAAGCCTACTCTCACCACGCTGCACTGGCCAGATTTGTTGTCAAATGATTTACTTATTTTGTTAGTTATAAGTAGAACCGGGACCGACGACACGGGATCAGGGATAATCGGAGTAGGTACTTAAAGCTAAGTTTGTAACCAAGCATAATGCTTCCATAATTTTTTTTGCAAGCAAAGGTAGATCGGTATTTTGGTCTAAACTTTTACAAAACTTGTAAACGAAACTTACTCCCTAAAATAGTATCTAATAGGAGTAACTGACGTCTGAACATGTCCACTAAAGCGGAGTATAGCTTGGATTCTATTGGTTAATATTGGCATAATTGGTCTTTATAAAAAAATCTTAATCAAAAGTTGTTCTACATTTGCTCGCAAGGATTCGGTGGCAAATTTGAAGAATGCTCGTTCGCTTGATATAAACAGCTGCTGTTGTTGCCAATCTACTCTCGAAGAAATATGAGATCTTAGTGCCTACTTTATTACGCGAGGTATATAAATAAATAATAAATATTTCCAGACAGGTCACACAGCGCCATCTAGTTTCCGTGGTAAGCTACGAGGCTTGTGTTACGGAAACTAGATGGTTGATAAACTACATATTACTTTTTTTTTTTGTAAATATATACATATTATACATATAAACACCCAGACCGAGACAAATTATACAATGTAGAACTTGCCCCCGGTGGGAATCGAACCCACGACCTCCCGAGTTCGCGGCAACATTTGTTACCACAAGACCATATGAATGTTGGCAACTGGAATCAGACACTCATGACTGACATCAGTCCCTAACACTATGCCGGCTTGACTGGGCATGACGTGTGGATACACTTTAATTGGTTTATCGGCACTGGGCAAATTACCACCATCAGTCCGCCTACCACCTATTTGTTGTTCTCGGTGAAAGTATTTGCAATGATGTAAATGCCATTTTTTACTTCCAATGAGAAGCTTACAAAGGTTGCCATAGTGATAATTATATAAAAATAGCTTGAAACATGACTTACTGGTGTACAAATTAACATAATACACATAAAAAATTAAAGGATTTCTTTGTCTACCTCAGCTTCTCATTGTGTACATATGTACATACAACTGTAATTAGAATAAGCAATCTATACAATAAAGAATTTTGAATTTGAATTATTTTACAATAAAATTCTTCGCTCGTATAATTCCCTCCTATTTACTCCTTTCCATCATAGAAATTTGTTTCCAAATCATTTATTGTGTCATCTTCAATCACTAAATCAACCTTCCTGTTGAAGTCAGACAGGCACCCAGCAGATAAAAGTTTTTAAATAAATAATAAACAGTTGCTCACAGCTTTCTTATATTTTGATAAAACTTGTACACCAACTATTTGTAGAGTTTTTTTTTTTTAAATTGTAAAGCAAATATTTATTTCTTTCTTTATTTCTTGCATGAGGAACTAACATTGAACATCCATCGCGTCATCCAAACATCGATCTAGCACGAGTTCTAGTTCTTGTTGTTGTTATTCTTTTACACCAAAAAAAAAATCGACAAGCGCTTTTGTTCTGGCTAAATAAATCCACCTTGTAATAATGTCCTTGGTAATCTCACCGTTTTGAATTACCTTAAATGGTGTCAGGTAGTAATTTTTCAAAAACCAAATCCGGAAGTTACGTTCTAAAACATGTCACTCCAGTGATAGACGCAGGTGTTGCGCAATCGACTTTCAAGTACGTCCGCTTTCCATTTCATTATGTGAAGCTTTTTGTGTTATGATTGATGACTTATGTTTATAATCATCATGACATGTGACTCTACGTCCATTTGATAGATATCTTAACTCTTGCGTGCCTGTATTTTCTAAATAATAGAAGTGTCAGGCCATAATGCACCGTACCCTCGCCTCTCCTCCTTGCGTCGTGGTTCCTCATTGATGAGGGTCGTGACCTCCCGATGAATTGGTGTGTGTCTTAATGATAGCACGCCACCCGTTTCTGTCTTCGGCGGCATGGACAGCATCATGGACGCTAATGTTGGTGGTGGAGCGGATTTGGTCGGACCAGCGTAGCAGACTTCGGCCTTTCGGTCACAAAAAGTGCTTGCCAGTAACAAAAAAGTTTATCCAGGTTATCCCCTCCTTTTCTGGCAATTGTCCGAAGTACTGGAGTATCCGACGAAGGCATATGGTGGATAGCCTAGTCGATAGAATATTGATTTTGGTAAGATCCAAATTTTCTGTAGTCGAGGTTATAAGGCCGTGCTGGATGCTTAGATTCCTGGTCGAAAACACAATTAAATTTCATTAATTTGTGATATTTCTCGAGTCTGGTTCGCTAAAAACATTTCAACGAACCAGCCACTGCTTATCATAATAGGCCGTAATAATATAACTCGTAAGCAGCACGCAAGGTCCAAGAATGGGAAACTGACGCTGACGACCGACACCAGTCTTTACCACTATGATAGGGAAACACTGTCTGGAAGCACATTCCATATCTTTAGCGTGTGACAGGTGTAAGAGTCTTTAAAATTAAATAATAAATACCTATGAGTTGTTGCCATTTTTTTTTGCATCCAATCACATTGCGAAGGTTTTTTATTTCTCGAGTTCAGTGAAGCGAAAACCTATTATAGTTTGCTTATATATTTGTAATGCCGACAACAACACACAAGTACCGTCAATAAAACAACTGTCACGCCAAATTCTCCTTCTATATGTTTTAGACTGCTCATAGCTACCAGTTGAGATCTAGGACTCTATATTCTAGAGGCACAATAATCAGTTTTAATATCAAAGATACTTGAGTGGGTGCGAAGCGACGGAGCATCGAACCTGTTCAAGGCACTTGGCTGCATATAGCATCGGTATAATTACACGATGCATACGAAATGACTCTACCATTGTATACCCAGTAGGTATTCGTTATTTAGGCTTGCTTTAATCAATATTAGTTTGTCAACCACTATCCTGATATAGTCATGACGTTTGTCAAAAATGCTATTAAGCTGGGAACATATTATTATCAGACGCGTTATTTGTAGGTATACACTAAACAATACATGTTCCACAAATAGCTTCTGAAGAGAAATATCATCCTCACTGTTGCTATTTACATATTTCGTCTTTGGCTATTGTGGTATGAATGCAAAAAAAGATGTCTGAAGAGGAGCGTCCAAACAATACACACACTCGACCTTCGATTTAAAAAAAAAGGGAAGATACGGTACGAGACCAATACGCGTGGAACTAGCAAACTAGGTCTAACTAAAAGTGCCATACATACATATATAGGTATAGCTTCTATATAGGAATAGTATTATATTCGGAATTCGATATTTGAGCTCACAATGTTTTAATGGCTGACCTGTTGAATAAATTGAACCAATCGATTGATTGAATGAATGAATGACAACTCTATTATTGTCGGGGCTTCGGAACAGTCTTTGTGTCATCCTACCCTCCCTGGTGTTCCTATTTACTGTATTTGTCTGTCGTTTCTTCTTTTGTTTTAATCAAAAAGCTTCGAACACAACTATCAGCCGCCGATAACCGGTTAGTGACGCTTCCAATAACAATATGTTACCAGCTTTATCGTCATCGACCGACAAGTTACCGTACCTATACTTTACTAACAGTAAGTGCATTTACCAGATGCTAATGATACATAATAAATTTGTTTTTACAACTCGTCTAACCGCTAAACTAAACGACCTTGACTGCCTTTCGACTCATTCCATAAAAAACCTACTTTAATTTACATTAGTTTAGAAATTGTTTTTTTTCTGGTGACAGGCTTGATAGCTGGTCTTTATCAGTATCATTTAAGCTGGCATAGTGTTCAGTTTTGAAGAGGTCATCTCTTCTTCATAGTTCCGCAAGTGTGGGGTACACGCACAGGCCAAAATATGTACCCCCATACCGTAGCCCCATTTTTATAACCTGTAGTCAGATTTTGTTCTTCAATACAGATATGACAATTATGCGTGTGGGACGACCTGTTGTTGCATCTTCTAAAGAATCATTCCCTCGTTGTTATCTGATTGCGAAGATTCTATGTAAAGAAAGAAAACACGAAAATGTATGTTTATCTTTCTCGGAATTGGAAAACTTTTTTTGGGGAAAAATCACTGTGTCTTTGCTCTAGTAACTTCGGGAGGTTTTTCATAGAAATACATAGAAACCTTAGAATTAGAGTCGATTAAGAAAATTGTAAGCCTTGAAGACAAATTTCTTAGCATTATATGGATTCACCGTGCGGGTGCCGGATCCATCGTGTGTGGGTAAGAGATGAGAAGAATGGTGTCTCGGGCTTGCGACCGACAATAGGCTGGTTTAAGAAAAGGAGGCCTCCCTTTTTTTTTTTATTGCGCGATAATACGCTCACCATCCACCATTCTACTTCTCTCCCTACCCAACCAAATACTGTATGATTCCGTTAATGCCGTCTTAAATGTAAGCCTGAAGACTTGATGAAATGGGCCCAATTTAATTATTACCAACTAACTGACCAGTTTCCATCGCCTAATGTAATAGACCAATTATATCCAGTTATTATATTTTCCTTGTACAATTATAACAATTTTTCCTCTTTGTGATTTAGTTCAATGCCAGTTTTTATAAAACCACAAGCACTAATCACGAGCGGTGTTTCAGCTACACATTAGCGACAGTTAAGACTGCAATGGACAAAGTAACTACTACTAAACCTAAATGAGGACCACGATCACTCTGCCAACAGTCTTGCGTCTAAGAAGTCGAAGATTAGATTATAGATCGATATACTAGCCTAGACTAGCTATTAATTGCATATAGTGTGTATAGAGTTCAAAGTCAAAATATCTTTATTCACATAAACCTATTACAGGCATTTGTGACACGTCATTATTTAAATTATTTAGAATGATTCTACTCCTGTTAGTGGAAGACTAAGCAGCGAAGTGGTCCAAAGAGTAAGCTGTTAGCAGAAGACTAACAGCTTAGCAAATTAAAATTGTGAATATTTGTCTATATTAAGTCTACTCGTATATGTTCTAAAAATAATGATACTGGTTCCCCCCCCCCCCCCCCCCACAGTTCTAGCAGGACTACTGACCTAGTGTGGGGACCGTGTTCTTTATATTCTCTTCTATCAAACTAAATAAGTTTTTATTTATTTATTTATTACAAAAACCACAGCTCATTACAGAAATAAATACATAGGTATACCTTATAAGTAACACATTGGCCATACATGGCTTTACTTTATATAAATAGTACTTATTGGTGGAAATGAAACTAAACTAAAACTAAAAACTAGAATTAATAATATAAAGAATACAAACAAAAACATAAGCCAGAAGCCAATATTCATAACAATAATAATATGCGTGTACACAACAATAAAGTCACTCGTAAGAGGACAAAATACAGTAAATAGTTATAGATGCGCGAGTGCATGTGTGTTATGTTAGTGTACCTATGTGTTGTGTTAGTGTGTATGGTGATGTAAGTGTGATATACTTAAATATTGTGCGTATTTGTTTTATCTTATGTATTACACAGGTTGGCATTAAATAAATTGTGTATTATTTTATTATATATCAAATTAAAAACCTTTCGTACTGTACTCCGTATTATTAAATATATCTTTAAATTTCGAATGAGTAGTATTTTTTCAAATTTTACTATAATCATTTATTTATAAAATTTTATTTAGTAGTAGTAAACCTACCTACTAGTCAATACTGAGGTGGGAGTTATATAAAACAACCATTTTAATAGCTTTAACTGGTTAATTTGCGTCATTTGCTTAGTTTATTATTTACAAAATTTCCCTACAAGTTTAGCTAAATATGCCTTTAGTACATTATAATATTAGTCCTAATTGGAGTGTAATTAATTTTATGTTTTACTAAGTGGTAATTAAAATACCGGCCCTAAGTGTTGCCAGTAAAATGTTATTGCTGTATAAAAAAAACAATAAATTTTATTTTTGTTACAGGTAAGATTTTGATCATCTTTTTAGTTCTCTGGTATGGTAAGTCTAGTATGGTGGGGTTTGATGAAGGTGACAAAAGATCGCATATATCTTGCTGCAAGCTGCTGCAGTGTTTACTTTTTCAATCTACTTAAGATTGCATTTACTTAGCTTGCCGATGCAGATGTAGCGATCGGTACAGGTTAAATTGCTATGTATATGCAATAACACATAAAAATGTGTAAGTTTAAGGGGCTATCTTACCTTAACGAATTGATACCGGCTTGTCTGTACCCGTAACGTGATTTGTTATTCAAAGAAACTTAGCTTAGTTTGTAACGTATAAGTTAAAAATGGAGTGTCATTGTACCAGCTATCAAAAACAAATGATACTCGTACAATCGACGCCATTTTTAGCTGTAATCGATGCAATTACAAAGACTTCGTTTTGGTGCAACCCAGCCTTGTAAGTGCTGTATTCTTTACGTACGTAAGATTAGAATAAAAAAAAATATTTTTAAAGAAAAGCTTCATAAGTATCCTATACATAATCGTATGTACAGATCTAAACTGAAAAGTAAATAAATAATATTTGACAACAAAATTATTGATACATATATATATTTACTATTTATAAACAATCATTTATTATTTGCATATGCAATATGTGCCAGCCAAAGAAAGAAAAATAAATTAAAATTCGATAAAATTGTCATGGAACTACCTCTGTCAATTATGACCTATGAAACAAAAAAAGAATCATCAAAATTAATTTATAATTGGTGAAATAGTCGGTAAAAAAAAACACAGTCGAACTGGAAACCTCCTCCTTATTTGAAGTTGGTTAAAAACTAGTTAAAGTAAGGACTAAGTGCAACTCGATGCATCTCTTCGGCGGCAACTTAAAACATATCTAATGTTTTTTAAAAAAGGAAGAGCAAAAATCACGCTTAAATAGCGTTTCCCGTTAATTTCAATTTCAAATATGATTAATCTAAAATTAAATTTTTGCTAAGATCAAATTTTTACTCCTCGCCGACCATTATTTATCATGTTTACCCTGAACTGAAGAACCTTATGAAAAAACGGATAACTCGCAAATACTGGAAAAATCATAACTATATATCATTTCCCCAAGGCACGTAGCATTTCCATTGGGGAGTGTCTCATTAAAACTAAAAGTGTAGGTTTTAAATTTTACACCGTAGACAGGGGGAAAGCTATTTGCTGAAAGGAGGGAGGTTGTTGTAGGATTTTTAAATGCGGAAGGTAAAACTACCCTCCGCTTCCTCTTGCAACTTATAAAACTCTAGTGTAAACGACAACTCGGGATGGCGGATATCGATGTTCAATTGTTTTGGGTAGGTTATTCGTTTTTAGTTTTTCACTTTACTCTAAATATGTTTTATTCTGTTTTTTTTTTAATAAGTATGTACTTAAGTATATATTGTTAAATTAAACCCAGCTTCCAACACTATTTTCTGAACCATAGACCCTTTTGTCATAATCGAGTATCATTGTTTTATTATTAACATTTGTTTATTTTTATTAACCTTTATTATTGTGACAAATAAAAACAGATTTTATTTTATTCAGCAAGTAATTGCAACACTATATTTTCAATTAACACGAATAGTTAATACTAATAAAAATAAATTGATGATAGTAAAGTATAGAGAAAAAGGTATAGATCGTGATAATTGGCGCTCAATTTTCTCTGCCTACTCCGCAAGGGAGCAGGCCTAAAGATATGTAGGTATGTATGTAACATTTAAATAAATATTTTTTTAAAAACTACCTAACTTTTATATCGTATAATAATGTATTACACGTATTGTCATGTGGGTACACGCTTTTCTGGCTTCTATCTTTTAGTGGTTTTTGTCACAAAATTCGGTGTAGCGGTTTTAAGACGAAAGATTTAAACGTGTGTCCAACCTGTAGGTGTTAGGTTCGATTTGTGGTCACGACGACGAGCACATTTGTAAAAATAGCTAAATGTGAACTGGTTCTTGCAAAAGATACGGTCGTGAAGATACTTTACTTTCTATTTATTTATTGCTTACAGAAAAATCTATATACTTGTACTCGTATGTTACTTATTTATTTATTTAGGAATTCTTACAGTAAATAATTAATAGTAATACGATAAAGTCAATAATAACAGTTCACTGTCAAATACAATAATGAAAAGAAATATATAAAATTACGAATTAATACAAGAAAACAATAATTATCTATCTAGTTTTCCATATTTGTAATGCTTATCTCGCCTTAGTGCAGCGTCACTAAAATTACTCAACTGTCTGTCACTCCTCAGAGAAATGCTGTAGTTTAATGCTCGTACTTCGTTAAAAGTTAACGTGTGTACTCTTCATGCATACAGTATGAAACTTGTTAGTATCGGTGACATAACGACCATCCCGGGTTGTCCCTAGAGTAGACTGCACTCAGACAGTCTACCCGCATCGATCCAGACAGTCGCCAGGTGAGCTGCACTTGTGATATCTGCATTCACATACTAGCTGTTTGACTCGGCTTCGTCCGTACAGTGATTGTCAAAAAAACTTTTAGTTGATCGAGTAGCATCACATATCAGATTGTAATGTAGCCCATATCCATATCTGGGTGCCAAGAATCATCTCTAACATTTTTTGTTACAATAGGGTATTTAAACAAAATTCGTATTTTGTGAGTAAAAAGACGAATTTGCTCAGCTAAAATTACTAAGTTGGTCGGCAACTTATGGCAAGTAAACATTTCTTAATCATTCAATTCAAATCATGTCTGGACTGCTTCATTATTTTATGGAAGGCCAAATCAATATTTAGACTTCTTGGTAAGCCATGATTAATAAAATGTTGGTAATCACAGAGGGCAAACGGGAAAAAAAGTGATGCGAATACCTAAAGATTAGCAAACTAAACAAGGGGCCTGAAGGCTCCCAGTCTTGGAACTCGCGTGCCGCTTTCCATCTGGTGGGGGCGGTGTCACACGTCTTCTGTAAAAAAAACAATACTTATCAAGCCCAAATTGCGCCGAACTCTCTTTATTTATTGTCATGTCTAGTTATTATTTATATTTGCAATTTGTTGCTAACCCGATTTTTATTTATTGCAAGCCAAATCTTTGTTGGCTGACAGCGGATTTTTAGGTATTTATTTATTCACTAGTCGCCCGGTTCATTAGTTCGGTCGCCGGACTTGTATGTTTTTTTTTCCCGGCTGCATTTAAATATTTTAATGAATACTGATTATATAGAAAAACATTAAAATTTTAAGCTGTTTTTGTCCATAACAAAGTCAATTTTCCATACTTAATATTATAAATGTGAAAAATATTTCCGTGTGTTTATTTGTCGGTCTTTAACGCCTATATTACTGGATTGATATTTTGATATTGATGAAATTTGGCCGAAATGTCCCTTGAAACCAGCTGGCAAATTCTATTAAAATTGGCCTCGCAGTAAAGGCAAGACTTTTTTACATTTATAATATTGGTAGATAAGTAGTTTTGGTATACTCGCAGATAAACATTACACGAAAAAATAAAATTACAATAATATTAAAATAAAATAATGATAATTTATTTATTTATTTAAAACTTTTTGCACTATGTACAAAGGAGAAAAAGATTATTAAAATTCTACTAAAACTAAATCTAATACTAATATAAAACATAAATATATATAATAATACTAAATTAATAATATTACAATACATACATAAATAAATATATACTTACTGTTGTTAGGAATCTTAAGAACTAATCAAGAAGACCAAGGCATTTTCTGACCCATAACTAACCTTTGGGATGGTGAGAGATTATGGACAGGGTGGATATAGTCTAATTTATAAATACACTACATACCGAGCAATTACATAAACTACATGCAACTATTATGAACATATATATATATATATAAACATACATACATATATATATATATATAAACATACATAAATATTTAATGCTCCTGCTTACCAAAAAACAGACAGACAGTGGGCTCGTCCAGACCTGGATGACTAATGGGCCTGGGTTGGGGAAGAGAAAATTCCCACGTTTTCCCCGGCAGGATCTCGGCGGGAAACCACCCTCTGGTAATTCATGCAATTTTGGTGCTGGGCGCTGGTACTGGTATAACAGCGTCGTGTGGCTCACGAACTCACTTAAGAAACATGTTAGTGACTAATTGTTTAAAAACGTTGACAGTGATAGCTTGTTCCACTGGCGAGCTGCAGACACAGTGAATGAATCTGAATATCTGCTAGAGGAGTGGGAAGGGATTTTGAGTTGATTGTTGAAAACAGAACGAAGAAGGGGGCTGTACGTATCGCACAAAAACTTAAATCGGGTTTTGAGTTAAGGAGGTGCACGAGGATTGTTCAGGATACCATACAAATGGACAAGTAGATGGACAGATCAGCGAAAGCGGATATTGAGCCATTTCAACTGTGTTCGAAAATTAGATACATGATTATTCTTTTAAATAGCATTCTGTTGGGCATTTGCTTGCTTTTTTTAATAAATCAATTTTTACTTACAATAAAACGACATCTATCCAGCAGTGGAGAGATCATCATGCTGATGATGATGATGTTTAAAACTAGTTCGTCTAGTCCATCATACATGATTACTTTGTCTTTGTGCAGGTAATGGCCATTAAGAATTGACATTCACACAGAACATTGTAAAACTAACAATAACTTACTCAATAACTTTTGAATAATAATCTCGTTATACCATGTGAAGTGAACACCATTTTACCAAATTATGGTGCGTAATACATACAAATAGGAAACTTAAAAATGGAGCTAACTTAATACGCAAACCTCAGTACAGGTTACGAATTTGCGCCGTTTGGGGTCGAGACGATAGGCGTCTGGCTAAGGAGTGGTCCAAACGACTAACTGAAAAGTCTAGACACAGGAAAGCTGGCAATTATTTCTGCCAACGTATGCTTCGCTTATTATACATACATTATACACATAATATATTTTATTTTATTTCATGTATAGCTGATTTTAATTATTTACATCATTTATTTATAATAATTAAACGGGTTACACCCTATTACGGTAATTATTGTGTAATTATAATATGCGTAATTTGAGCAGCCGGAGCTAGGGACAGGTAGAGTAAATTAGGTATAAGATGAACAAACGATCCTTTTGCTTGACTGTATGTGACTTATTATTTTTCCTTATCCCTCCGTTTGAGTGGAAAGCTGAAGAACATTTGAAGTTTCCATCAGTTCCTCCATTCCGTTCCGTCCGTCAGTCGCCGGCGGGCGGTTCTGGCGGCCGGACGTGTCGCTAAGACGCGATTATTATTTAAATAATTTCTTATTTAATTCATATTATTGTAGTGTTGTGATTTAATTAGTACTTGGATTTATTGTGGTAGAAATACTATTTCATTTGTATACTAATACATTATTTTTGGAATAATTCGTTTGTTTGTGTGATATTCGATTTGCGAAACTAATTTGGCTTAATAATTTATAAACTTATTACTTAAATTGATCATTAATTATTTGTTGTTTTTTTTTCATTAATTTAGTTGTGGTAATGTTATTTGATAACTAATAACATAATTTATACCTGTAGATTAGAAACATACAGTTCAATTCAGAAACGTTCAGTTAAACCAGGTCTAGTTAAACTTGTCTTCTGGCACTAACTAACATTTGAACAAGGAACAAAAGAAGCGAGAAAGATGTGAGAAGACTGTGACTATATTTGTACAATGTGCGATAAAAAAACTATATTTGACATCTTGTCAAGAAAGCCTTGCTCACTCGACATAAAAAAATGGACAATGTATTCGTTCTTTTAATAAACAAATAGTTTAAAAAAATGAAATAAATTATGAAAATCTATACTTTCCGCCATCCCAGCGATGATTTTGTATCGGAATCTGTTTTATTATTGTTTTGTGCTGCCTAAAGTAATTTCCATCGATTTCCTTTGACCTTTGGTTAATCGTGATTGCGGCCCTCGTCTAATAACCCATTCATTTATTATTATTACATTTTATAGACCTCGGCCTAAATGTAACTAAAACAAAAATGATTCGTGTTCAATACAAGTGAAACGAGTCCGCAATGAAAGGAGAACTAAAAATGTCAATTACTTTGGATCAATTGTGCCAATTACACTGGTTGGCAAAAATAACGTATAATATAATAATAGGGCGTAAAAATATTTTTTTGCTAATTTTCCTCTATTTCGTTATTTAAAATACTTTATTGCACTAAAAATGTACATCATCATTACAGTCCCTAGAACACAGCGTCCTAGACCTCCACTGTTGGAGATGGGCCTTCCAGAACATATATCTGGAGAATTTGGCCTACACTCGCCACGCTGGCCAGACGGCTTGGCGAGGATATGATGTCAAACATTTAATGCCAATTTATTAACGATTCCACAAGTTGGTATTAGTGGAACCGGGACCGACGGCTTAACGTGCTCTCCGAGGCACAGGAACGATGGTGTTGTAAATGTACTTAAGAAAAGTGTATTTCTCATTAGTACATGCTGGGTGGATTTAAGGTACGCGTTCTTACAACCGAGGCACCACCACGCACCCCAAAAATGTACATAGCCGCGCTTAATCACTAAGCATTTTCTGACAACCAACCGTTTTGGGAGTGTGGGAAGTTATGTACGAGTGCAATTTTACCTAATATTATACACTTACATAATAAAATAATATAATTTATATACCAGTACTTAAAGTAAAATACAAATAATAACACACGAGACAAATAAAAATGTACTGTAGATATACAGTTCTGCATCTGAAGAAAGTGTGTGGACTGTGGTAAGTAAATGTTTGAAGATATGAACCGAAGAGCCTGTCTGGTAGTCAGTTGTAATTTGGCAAGCGGCAGATACGGAGTTTACTAATCGCCGGTTTTTGAAAGAAAGAATATTACTACTTAGTTAATTGAGCCAATTTTTTTATTTTATTTATTATTAATCATCCTTAGAGACGCTGGGGTTAGATATCGAATAATCCCAGGCAGTAGGCACCGACCGTTCCGGTATGTTTACTTGCCAGTGTACGACAGCAGGTCACGGGAGGTCGCTTCCTTCAATCGGTGACACGGAAAATTGACCAGGAAACATTGTTCATACATATTTAGTCCTATCGCATACTTTTTTATTTATTTAAATTATATTATCCTATCGATCTCATGATCCCACTCGAGCTCGCACTGGCATGGTGTAGTATTATATATACATATATTTGTGTTTAGTATATTAATGTTATTTAGTTTTAGTAGTCCGTGAATTTATACTCGGAGGTACCGGGTTCGATTCCTGGTCGGGACACAATAATATTTATTAATGTAAATAAATACATTTAATTAATATTAAATTTATTGGTGATATTTCTCTCCTTTGGTATGCTGGAGACATCGACGAGCTTGTCACTTGTCATGATTGGCCGGCAGTAAAGTTGGGTAAATGTGAATCCGCTTCTTTATAAGCGTGGTTTCTTAGCACTCCGAAAAGGAAACGGTCGTGATGATACTTTACTTTTTAGTAGTTTAATTTCTCCCTTATATGTTATTTAATTTGCGCGAACCTTTCACATACATTTTTTTTTTTAATAGCAAGCCTTACCTGTCTGGAAATATATTTAAAAAAAAAAAAGACATGTATCCTTGCGCCCACCTGATGGTAAGTGGCGCCCAAAGTCCATGAATGTTAGCAACTGGAATCAGACACTCATGACTGACATCAGTCTCTAACACTATGCCGGCTTGACTGGGCATGACGGTAATTCGAGCCTGATCCCGAAGCTTTCCCAAGAAAACCTTACCTACATTAAAATGATAGTAAAACCTTTTAAAGACTTTTTAATGTGTAATAAATGTTGGCCTTTCGTTAATAATTGAGACATATAGACCCGATGGTGTAGTTACTCGATTGCCTTAAACTAGGTCCACATATCTTGGGTTGAAGGAAATAAAAATAAGTGTATTTTTGCAACTTTATTGGACAGCGATTTTAAGGGAAAATCGATTTTGAACTTTTACTGGATGTGATTGTATGCAATAGGCTGCCAAAGGTTGGCAAATATGATCTATTCGTCTAACCAAAAATTTAGATGAATCCATTATTAAACCGTACATGTCGTCAATATAACTCAGAATAGCCAACTGTTATTTTAGTCAGGGCTTGACCAGCACGGTCTATCTAAGTGTCACCAATAGACCAGTTCGAACTCTTGCCCTTTCTGTGTCCCTAGTGTAAGTACATGTATCTTAACCGCGAACATGATACGTAATACGAAATGTGATCGGATACATATGTGGACTCATCTTTAGAGTACTACGTAGTCTGGGATCAACCCACGTACGTACAGTAAATACTCCAAACAAGACTTCTAATGACCTTTACACAGTGAATACATGAAAAGTTACTTTACAATAGAATAGACCCGAAAATATGTTTAAATTCTTTAAATAGTACAAGATTGCCTCTCTGAGCGTTTTCTACAAGCTATACCACGGTCAGAGTTCTGAGGAGCTTCATAACCTCTTCTGATGGTCATGGATTATACAATTTGGCTACTAAAACTGAAATATTAATTAATTACTTACTAATGATTCACATTTAGTCAACTTTATTGTACGCCCATCATGAAAAGTAGCAAGCTCGTGAAATACAACAAATAAATTATATAAATTATTGTGTCGCGACCAGCAATCGAATCCGGCCTGGCACCTACGCATCTAAATCCACGGACTTAACCGCTAGACTACAGAGGCAGTTTCTTAATAGGTTAAGAATTATACTCCTGAAAGGTTAAGGTCAAGAATAGATCCTCGATCTGCAGCCCCAAGGTCGGGGTTTCCGTCTATCGCGTGACTCACGGGATTAACCCTTAAAGGATAACCACGGGACACGCACGGGTACTTCCCTTATGAAAGGGTAGCTATACTTGCGATAAATACGAATATTTGATGACGAAAACTTGTGCTTAAAATACAGGATGGACGAGTAAGCTACTTTATTTACCAAGTAACAATTGACACGAAACACGTTGCTTAATTTTTTTTATAACATCTGTCCACGCTTGAGGAACTAGCCTCAGACAGACCACATTATTGAGATTATTGCCGCAAACGTCTACACACGCCAAAACTTGATGCGTAACTAGAGATAAACGGAGAGAAACATCAAGACGCGTGCAACAATGCCAATGCAAATCACCGTCACAGCCCCTAGACCTCCACTGTTGAAGATGGGCCTTCCAGAACATATATTGGAGAATTTGGCCTAAACCCGCCACTCTGGCCAGAAGGGTTGGCAAGGATCGCTTAAATGTTGCCTAGTAAATGCCTTCATGGATTCCTGGATAGCTAGTGGTTTAATTTTTTATCAACCCCGAGACTTTGAGCTTTTCCTCTATACTATTGACTGACCCAGGTTCACCAGTTCATCAGTTCAAGTTCATCTAGTTTAGGTATCCTACTATAGTACTTTATTTTACCTAGTAGTTAGTTTTACACATATAGTTGTTGCTGTACTGTTATTTGCTTAATTAATATGTTTCATCCCAGTGTATTTATGTTTATGTAAATGATTTTTCATTATCATTATATTTTCATTTTTTTGTAGTAGTTATTAAACCGAAAACACAATCCCATTAATTACAAATTGATTCTTTAGCCTATAAAATATACTAAATCGATCCAGTGTGTTGTTTTTGTTGGAGAAATTAAAATACTACTAAAACTAAACTTCTTACTAGTAAATAACATTAATATATTAAACACAAATATACTTATAATACTTAATATATACGAGTACATAAATACAATATATACAGTTGTTGGGATCTATTTAAGAAGTGTGTATAAACCATATTTTTTAACAATGTTCTATTTGGCGCCTGTCGGATATCTAAGGTTAGGTTGTTCCACAGATTTGCGGCAACAACTGCAATGGAGTCTGACATAAAACTAGTGTGATGAGAGGGAATAGCAAGGATAAAGTTATGCGATGATCGCAACGACCTGTCATGAAGAGAAAAGCAAAACAGAAGGAAAGAAAAGCTCTATATGTTCTGGAATGTCTAACTCCAACGGTGGAGCTCATGTTGACGCTTTACAATTAAGTTTAAAAATGTGTCGTGTGTAACCTAAATTGCACACTCGCATGTCTAGGTTTTCTATTATTGGAGCTTACGACGTCATATTACAGCCTTTTCGCTTGGAATAGCATTTTATAGTACTTTCTTAGCCTCCCGCGTTAAATAAGGGCTGTGCTTGCCTAGCTTATTAAATTCTGTAATTGTATTATAATAGTGCACGATAATGAAACAATTAAAATACGTTTTCTGTGTAATTTCTAACTTTATAAAATGAGATTTGTTGCTAACCAACCACAGATAATATCTGTGTAACCAACTTAGATAGTTATATTTTTCATATTTATATATTTTCCAGACAGGTCACACAGCGCCATCTAATTTCCGTGGTAAGCTACGAGGCTTGTGTTACGGAAACTAGATGGTTAATAAACTACATATTATCCTTTTTTTTTTTTAATATTTACAGATTATACATATAAACACCCAGACCGAGACAAATTATACAATGTACAACTTGCCCCCGGTGGGAATCGAAGCCACGGCCTCCCTTCTTATTATACCTTCTATTCTACCTTCGTATTATATATATTCTTCAATCTTTCTTTGCTCATTCTTTCAACATGCCCGAACCATCGTAGCATGCCTTTCCTTATTTTCCTATGCTTTCATTGTGTATGGCGAGCCGAGCTTGGTCACTTCGACACACATTTGGACTGGCTTATAGAACATGAAATAACAACTGACGAGTAGCAACCCTAAATGCATGACGCGTGACGCATGGGGAAGTGTTGTGTCGTCACGAAGTTTGCGTGACAAGTAGTGATCACACCGCCAAGTCCCGTCAGTAACTAGACACTCGTCATACTGCGAGGACCTATCGATTGTTTTTATTACCAGTCTAGTGGTGAACAATGTTTTGCGTTAAAGTAAATAGACTCTGACCGCTGGTGTTCGTTTAGAATTTTCTTTAAAATTTTAATGAAAAACTAACTTTTCTGTTTCTTGAGGATATAATAATTCACCGCAGCCCGTAAAGAAACTTTAAGTGCAAAGTTTTTTTAACTTTTGTATAAGAAGCACTTTAAAATGAAATTGTTTTCTTTAAACTGTACTTTTTCTAGTCAAGGTCGGACATTAAACTAATTACTTTAACTTTATTTAATAGTCAGCGGTGGTAGCTCGGTCGGAAGAACGCTTTCCTTTTAGACTTAAAATATAAGACATCAAACTCTCGCCAACCCGTGGCCAAATTCTCCACAAATTTCTGGAAGGCCTATTTCCAACAGTGGAGTTGTAGGACTCTGTGTTCTAGGTGATGGTAATATTTAATACTTGCTGTTTGACCCGGCTCTGCGCGTGTCAACTTGTAGGGCCCTTGATAACCAAGCAAACCATTTTGTTTTATTTGTTTTATTAATTCTGATTTTAAAATAGTGATTTAATGCACCCACAATCATTGTTCACTATCCCAAAGGTTAGCTGGTAGAAAATGTCACTAGACATTAAGTTCGCCTATGTACATTTAAATGTGTTTTTGTTTATTGTGCAATAAAGAATTTATCTATCTATCTATCTAGAAAAATATTTTGCTAGTCATCATAAAAGCTTTGCTATGGTAGATGTCTGTCCCTGGGTTGCAACAAATACCACAACTAAATTTCATTAAAATCGGTTCTCAGCAAAACTCTCCAAACTAACATACATACAGACAGACAAATCTTCTTTGACAATTATATTAGTACTTCCAGATTAGCAATTTCAATTATGACTTTAACAACTGTCGATCGTGCTAGGTTTAACAAAAATAAGAAATCAATGCTCAACAAACTTTGACTAAAAGTTTTCAACAAATATTAGTGGAAGTGAAGTGTAATGGTGCAATGGGTATCATCATCGGCACGTGTGTACCAGAACCTGAACCTGAGACCGTGGCGTATGGGCCAGGACATATCAGGAGACCGCCCAGGACCATTTTGTATGGAAAAGGTAAATGACTAAAGCTTAAATAAATTTGTGCTGGTACCATGTCTTAGTAATAAATTGTGACGTGTAAATACATGACGTTACTTAGACAAGGTTCCAGAGCATTAGCGATTAGCGATAGCTAGATATGCAAAAGCAAAGTTCAAGTTATAAATGTGACCTAAGATGGGTCGTCGTCGAATTTTTTGAAAACGAAAGGAAATGTTTTCAAAAACGAAAACTGATTGCGGTAACGGTTTTCGATGCAACTACTCGTAGTTTTAAAACGGTGCGGCTGCGACCGTAAAAAATAGTGTAGTTATCAAATTAAACACATACTGATTGAAACGCTTATAAAATATTTTCCAGTAAAATGATTGCAGGTGATATAGATTGGAAATAGTTATATTTATATGTAATTGAAGTACTTTAACATTTCGAAATAAACTAGGTACCTATATAATTATTAATATAAATTATTATATTTCAATTATAAAAAATGTTACATATATTATATTTTTCAAAACGGGAAAGAGTTGCGACAAGTACGACTCAATAAGTAGTTTGCGCAATGAAGACTGTTTTAGTCCAAAACTAAAAACGGTTCTTCTTTGCAACGCTCACCACTAGGGCTTTTGGCATTTCTTCTTAGCTACTCCGATGTAGAAGGTGTAGGCGTCTTTCTTCTGGCAAGGGTTGGGGTTGCAGTTGCAGGCGCAGCACACACACGCATTCGAAATTGCAGTCGTGGGTTTTGGCTAAAAATTTTATTCACAGATTTAATAAAAAAAATACTGTGAGCTTGTGAGTGGTGGTAGTCCGGTTTTAAGAACGTCTCCAATAAGTTGTCATTAAGGTGTATCTGTTTTTTTAACCCTAGAAAGATAAACTTATTTTATAGTACTAAAAAGATAAAAAAGGCGCCTTAGAGGCGCACAGTATAAAAAAAACGACATGTTTTTCATTTTAAAATAATTATTCCATATTTTTATAACTTTATTGAAGTGTAACATTATTATTAAGTAAATAAAACACAAATGTATATCATATTTAAATAAAAATATGTAGGATTTTTTTAATCCTTAATTAAAAGTAACAAAACTTGAAGTCTTCACTATTTACTATATTTAAAAAAAATAATTAATATTTATAGTATTTTGTCCTAATAACTAATAAAAGTAATAGAAAAGTATCATCACGACCGTATCCCTTCCGGGGTGGTCAGAAAACCCAACTTTACTATCATCAACGTCAGTTCAAAAATTGCAGCGATTTATGTTTCGCTGGCGCCACCGAGGCGCACCTTATCTTTGTAGGGTTAAACAAGCTAGCATAAAAATAAAAATGGCTGTAGATGATTAAACTTACTTTTTGCGTGGTTTTTTTGTCATCATCACCACCCTGATCATCTTGACCAGAGTCATAGTCCCTGGCCTTGCAGGTGGCAAGGCCGCGGCACTCCGTACGTCGGCCACCCATACATTCGCGACACATGCTGCAATGTACCTACAAACATAACAAGTCAATATATTTGTATGTTGTTGTAACTCTATGTGGCACGCTCACGTGTATCAAACCCTCAAAATCTTGAAAAGATGGAAAAAACTAAAAACATCGTGTATGTACTTAAATAAGCTATTTGCAGTTAAATACTGTAAATAGCTTATTTTAATGTATATATGTGTTTTATTTCCATTGGGGTGTATCAGGCAAAGCTTTTTGTAGATGTCGCTAGCGGCAATGGTATCTTGTTTTACACCTATATCGCATCATTTTAAAATGTTTTTGTAGTTTTTTTTATTTTTATAACACAAAAATGTATTTTAGATTAACGATACCTACCTTAAAAGACGAATTATGAAAGCGCACACCGTCTTTAAAAATAATAAAGGTTTTATAAATAGAATGGCAATTTTGAGTTCACCATATCATTGATTTCGATAAGAAATCTCGATTTGTACACTTAAAAGATGCTCACTTCGGCATAATATCCAGAAAATAATAATTTTTGTAATAAAAATACAAGTTTTTTATGCAACTGACAGTTATATTAGGTACCATCTATCATGCGCCATCTATCGTGATAAAAAGTTAGTAATACACCCCATTAGCCTAAAAAAATAAAAATGCAGACGAAAGTCATTCCACGCGGATGAAAAAATATAACAAACATTTAGTATGTGCTGGATGTCGCTGATGTATCTCTTATTTTGCTTGATCTGTATGGTTATTTTTAACCCAATTTTTTGTTTCAATAAACAAACATTTACTTTCGTTTGCCAAATCTTTGATATTATCGCAGTTTATGTCCATTTACCTCTTTTATTTGAACTTTTCTGAAGAAAATATCTCGACATATGGAGCAGGCTTCCTTGCAGGTCGGCAAAGATGCGCTGTCGAACATAGCCAACGATAGGAGCAGAAAACATGCCCGTATTGTCATTTTTCCTTATAACTGAAAATTATAAAATTGCAATCAAATATAAATAAGAAATAATCGTGAGGCACTTTAATCTGTTTATATTATTTGGAGCTCTCGCTCGCACACCCGAACATGTTCAAAAATGTTTCATATCTGACTTTTGTCGACTTTCGGG
Organism: Tinea semifulvella; assembly: GCA_910589645.1. Classification (NCBI taxonomy): domain Eukaryota; kingdom Metazoa; phylum Arthropoda; class Insecta; order Lepidoptera; family Tineidae; genus Tinea; species Tinea semifulvella. The sequence continues at coordinate 603,942 of OU342615.1, read as the reverse complement.
TTGCACATAGGCATGTAGTCTATCTTAATTCTGACTTGCCTGGGGGTTACTGCTGTACCAGGTATTGTAATCTCATAGGTACTGATAACTAAATTTAAAAGGTTATTAATTGATTGTTGTGGTGCAGTTCTGTATGTTTTATTTTGTAAATCTGATATAGGTGATTTTTCCTTGCAGATTCCTTTCTCAGTCAGATTAAACATTTACAGGTCACTGGAATCTGCTAAGCTGCTGGTCTTCTGCTAACAGCTTACTTATTGGACCACTACTAACAGGAGTAGAATAATTCAAAATAATTAAATTAATGACGTTAGATAGATGCCTGTAATAGGTTTACGTGAATAAAGATATGACTGTACTTTTGAGAAATATTGGGCAATCAGGTTTCTAGGAAATATCATTACTGTCATTTTAGACATTTTTTCACTTTCATATTTAATTGCAAAATTGAGCCGAAGAATAAATCAGCATAGACACGACCCAATCAATAAATATTTAAAATGAAACCTTGATTCTATATTTATATTTTGTAATTGTAGCATATCGACTCGTTGCTGCAATTACAGTTATCGATATCTCAGCTATTAGACAATTATGTCTTTATGGGGAAGTCGGATAGCAATATTGAATTGTACTACGTGGTGCACTGGCCAAGTGTATTTCTGTGGCCAATCCCTTCAGGTGCTTTTCTAGCAGAGAATGAGCGAGGAACATATCCACTACTCGTATAATTATGATCATGTCACATGATATATAAGTAAAACAATAACATATTATTTATTTAGGAATTCCTACAGTTAAATTAGACATACATATATGTAAAGGAAAAAAATGTAATACGATAAAGCCAATATTAATAATTTACTAACAGATACAATAGAAAGCTTGCCAAGAAATTGATAAATGAATTAATACAAGAATTACACAATAATAACTATTTCAACAGAATAACTACAACAAAAATATAATATATCATATATATATTTTTTTTTCTTTTCTATCACTCTAGCGCACTAGACTCGAGAAATGTCACACGTAAATTGAACATATTTTTGTGTTCTCGACCAGGAATCGAACTTAATCTACTCATCTAAATCTTTAGACCAATAATAATATTAACTGAAAATATAAAAACTTACTTGTCTTGGAATAATTTCTCATATCTCAATTACAGTCTAAAAGTATTGTTCATTTTGATGGGGATATTTATTTACTAGTTCATTTTGATATAAAAACGTTGATACATTTTGTATTAGGTTTTTTGTTTGTATAATACAAAATGTAATCTTACCTTTTTACCGCAACCAATTGTGCGGCAAATTTTATGTCCGTCATTCCGCAAACTTAATCAACGTTTTCTGGTTATTGACTTTTGATTTGGAACTTGAAATCAGACAAGTAGATATTATTATTCGACTAGTTATGCTGTGTGTACCAAACATTACTTTTAAATTATATATTAATACTTATGGTTAAGAATAAATAAAAATAATCAGGTTTAATATTTATTATTATATTTTAGTCAATATAGTTTATTTATTCAGCAATATTTTAGATATAAAAAGACACGCTTTAAGATACAATAGAGGGTTTTCTTGTCAAGCTGTCAAATTTTGTTGTTTAAAGGCCAATCTGGTCACACCCATTAAAATTGTAAAATGTAACTTTTTGACATTTCAGCCATCAACAGCTCTTTTTGTCGTTTCTTGCCTTGTTACTGTAACAACGCGTTCTCACCAGGTCGTGACGACATTTTATCGTATGACTTGTATGGAACCTTTTATAATTTTAACGGGTCTTTACGCGATTTACCTTAGCGACATATTTCTCCCGACGCGACGTTTCAGCCAAGTTGCATTGGCTGTGTGTGGCTGAAACGCGTAAAGACCCATTAAAATTATAAAAAAAAACTATTATGAATGTGCGCGAAAGTTTAATTGTATGGAACCTGTTCATATTTAGCACGACACGTTTTTTTTGTAGTACACGACTGTTACGTAAATTAGAACAGTTATCCCTACAGACGTCCAACAATAAATAACGACCGACGACGGACAATAGTAGTCAAACGAGTAAAATTTATTATCGTCATGATATAGTGGGAACAGCTAGTCACGACAGTCGTTCGACGATCAACGATACAGTGGCGACAAAAGTCGTGGAACAGTAAGCCACGACGCTTAAACAATTAATTATATAATTACGACCTGGTGGTAACGCGCCATTACTGTGGTTCTGTTTAATTATTAATTCGTCATGATCGTAGAACAGTGACGGATCTGCTATATTTAAAATTTTCATGGCGGCCATTCAACTGTCATTTCGACTGTTTTTTTGTCACTTTTTAAGTCTCATAATAAGTGCAAACCTTCTAGATTTCATTTTGGAACCCTTTCTAATATTTGCACTATAAATTACAGACCACAAACAATATAAAACTATATATAAATATATATGCAAAATTATGGGTATTTTTTTAAATCCGACACTGTTCTACGATCATGACGAATTGATTGTTAGTGTAATGATGACGCAGGTTTAACAAATTGACGGGTCCTTTTTAAACAAATAACGTGAAAGGTCGATTTGTTGGTGGTTTTACTTCACCAATGTACTCTTCAATTACCAATCGAATAAAAATAATTGATTGTTGATTAACTATTCAATAATTGAATTGTTAGTTAATCCATCATCATTATACTCGGACGCCCTAGAACACAGAGTCCTAGACCTTCACTATTGGATTTAGGTTTTTTTTTGTGGCAACATTGAATACGCGTTCCCGTATTTTAAATATTCATTTTTAGAATAAGTCGCCGCTCTAGCATTCTTGACATCCTTATGACTGTCTTTTCCATATTATAAGTATTCGTCACGATTTTGTTTATAATTTAGAAAATTTTATAATTTGTTTTGTTTAAAATGTGTTGTTTAGCTAAAATAAGATAAACAAATACTTTAACCGAAAATTACATAAACACGCTTCAAGGAGGACTCGAGGTACGTCGTGATGTACCTTGAGTTTGACAGTTCTATTCCTTGAGCGTGTCGAGGCGTTTGACAGCTGGAAGGAATAATTGAGTGGAGGATCCGTTGAGGAAACGTCTAAGACTTCAAACAGTTTAGTCAAGAAAATATTAATGTAATAGCATGCAGTAAGCTTGTTGTTTTGTGTTATCTATGTGTTGCGAAATGTTTTAATTAACGGAGGCAATGAGTAATTATCTACAGCCGGCAGCACACACTTTAATCGCGGGGCAAACAAGGTTCACAACTAACTAGGTTAGGCAGGCTTAGCACACGAACGAATTTTACAAATAATGACGATGCGTGTGTTAAAACTCTAAAATGACCCGTTTTTTGTTTTTTTTTTTCGTTTTTGGCAGCTCCAAGGAGGTGGTTTAGCAAATAAAGAAATACTAAAATATAAGTTGATCATTTTGTAGGACGCAGTTACGGAAAAAAGATACAATATGGTATAGGCCATTGAATTTGGAAAATAGATTAGTCCCAACATTTTAACATTAAAGATATCATACTAAGGACCGGATTAGATTTAAAGATAAAATTTCTAAAAAAATATGGATTGGATCCTTTTTACGTAACTGCATCCAATTATAATTTTAAGATAACATCTTTTATATAAAAAAACGATCAAGATTAAAATACCTTTTTGACATATTCTAAGTATTAAATATTGGACTAATCTAAGGTCAATAACCTATAACTTAAAATTAACTCAAATGTGGATTGGATCATTTTTGCGTAACTACGTCTAATTGGTAGTGGCAACTAAAAATTCCATCTTATCCAGTAAAAATAAAGTTGGCAAAAACTTTGTACATTTCCTGGTATTCTGGCATGACCGGAATTATACAGTATTTGGTTGGGTAATACGAGCAGATTAATGGATGGTGAGCGTCTTATTGCGCAATAAAATATAAGAGTCCACTTTACATAGTCGACAGCCCGAAACACTATTCTCTTGTCTCGTACGCTGTACATGTGTAGGCATGATGAATCCATAGATTGATAAGACAAGAAGTCAGTCCAATCAAGTCATATTACACGTATGTGGCGTGCTGTGTGGTCGGACGTGTTGGTTATGGACCATTGTTCACATATTTGAATGGTTACTGACTGTCGAAGTGTCGACCTTGAATAAATCTATTTCATTATCATTTTAAAGGATTAAGATTCGCAGCAGGATTCCCAGTCGAGGAAGTATCTGATATTAAAAATGTTGGCAAAATCTATCGCTTAATCTTCTACCTTACCACATTTTATACCTTAATTCTGACATAACTAGTACCACTGTACCAGTCATTGTAATGTCATAGATGAATTAGAAAATTTATTTATTTATATTCGTTACCACATGACATGGCATATTTGTGAAATGAAATTAATAAGATATTAGGCTGATAAAAAACAGTTAACTAAAATGTCATTTTTGGCCCCCACACTAGTGTTTTGTCCTGCAGGGGCTCAGTCTAGCGGTTTAGACGCATAGGGTGGTACCTAGGATTCCTGGTCGGGGACAATAATTTATTTAATATAAATGTGGTATTTCTTGAGTTTTGTTCGGCGAGGTTGCCACTTGTCATGATGGGCATACAGTAAAGTTGGCTAAAAGTGAACATCTTAACAAAAAAAAAATAGGACTTGGTTTCTGGCCACCCCGAAAAGGATACAACAGTCGACGTACAGTCGTGATGATACTTCACTTTTATATTTATCGTTGTTGTGTAAATCTGTAGTTGTTTTATTTTGTAATTGCAACGAATGTACGTAAAAAAAGTATTTCTCATTGGTACTGCCGGGGTTCGAACCGCGTACCTTTTAAGGGAAGCATTCTTACAACCGAGCCACCGCTTCAAAAAAACTAATAAATTGGTTTGTCAATAATAAACCTTGTCAAGAAAGCCTGTGCGATGCGATTTAGGATGGCTGGTGCATCGCTGGGTCTATATGATAAACAGCCAGTTGAATTGGTTTTTTTTTCGTTCCAGGTATAAAATGTCCGGTGTGCAGCAAGTTCGTATTGCCAGACGACATCGAGTGCCACCTCGTCATGTGCCTCACCAGGCCACGCCTCTCCTATAACGGTACGTAAATATTTAAAAAAATCCCATACATCGATTGCCATTCTCTTAGGAGGTCGGTTGAGTGCTGTCCGTAACAACTGTTTTAAAATAAGCATCTATATGATGCACACCAACACTTCCTAAAGTTCTCCTCGCGTTCTCTGCAGCCTTACCGTCTTCTAAGACGCTTCCTCTCTCTCTCCTTCTAACTGTCAAACGGGGAACCCAAGTCAGGGATCCTCGAAATCGGTGTTCTTTGATGTAAACTCTCCAAGCCTCGTAAGGTATAAATAAATGTATACCATTTTAAATATTTCTGATAAGATATTTTTTTCTGGCAACATTGATTGCGTTCCCGTATTCTATATATTCATTGTGTCAGAATCACTCATAGAATTGTGACAGGAAATTACGAGTACTACACGCTCTAGCATTAAATTATTTATAATTAAAAAAAACATATACAAATGAGTTTTACAATTAGTTTTTATTTAAAAATTATAAAAATCTTTTTTTTTTTTTTTTAACAAATAATAGAGCTTTATTTCCTAGAAAGTTGATAGACTACATTTCTCAAAATTTACGCTCAAACTTAAAACCTTTAAATTGTTGAATTGTGCGAGCGAGACGGATGCAAAAGCGCCTTAAACCTCTTAAAATAGTACTCGAATCATTATATACAAATTTGTATTATTATTATTTTCTTCCTCCGTGGTCTAGCGGTTAAGTCCGTGCATTTAGACTCGGAGGTACCGGGTTCGATTCCTGGTCCAATAACATTTATTAATTTAAATAAATAAATTTGATTGATGTTTAATTTGTGATATTTTTCGAATTTGGTACGTTAGAGACATCGCCGAGCTTGCCACTTGTCATGATTGGCCTATAGTAAAGTTGGCTAAATGTGAATCCGCTTCTTTATAAGCGTGATTTCTGACCACCCCGCCCTCGGTCGTGATGGTACTTTTACTTTTTTATATATTTTTTTTGAATCCTAACAAATTCTTCCGTAGTAGTAATTTCATTTTGTGACAAACCAAAAAAATATACTATATGGGCTAAGGTTTTTTGGCCTGTGTGGTTCGGTTGCGGAATAGAGAAGAGATGAGGATATGGAGCTCTTTTGATTATTGCCCTAAACATTATATGTACTTTATTTAAATAGTTCCGTTGTACATTTCAGAGGACACGCTGACGGACTGCAAGGGCGAGTGTGTGATCTGCCTGGAGGACCTCAGTCCAGGGGACACCATTGCACGTCTGCCCTGCCTTTGTATATATCATAAAGGGTAAATATTCATACCAATATCAAAACTAACGCCTCCGTGGTCTACCAAATACGCTAGAGACATCGACGAGCTTGCCACTTGTCATGAGCCTAAATGTTAATCTGCTTCTTTAAAAACGTGGCTCCTGATCACCTCGAAAGATATACCTACGTGATGATACTTTTCCTAATATTATAAAAGTGAAAACTTTGTATGTATGTATTTATGCCTTGTCTGTATGTTTCGCTTTCACGCCTATATTACTGAACCGATTCTAAGGAAATTTGGCTGATTGTTCCTTGGATCTCTATTCCGCAACTGAACCACACGCACAGGCCAAAATATGCATCCACATACCTTACCCACTATCCTTACGCGTACTCATAAATTTGGAGACTCTTACATCTGTCGCACGCTGAAGATGTGGAATGCTCTCCCAGCCAGTGTGTTTCGCCACTCCTATAACCAGGAGTCCTTCAAGCGAAGTGTGAAAAAGCATCTTGTTAGGCCGGCATTGTGGTAGAGACTGATGCCGGTCGTTGGTGACTGGCGTCAGTTGCTCTCATTCTTGGACCTCGCGTACCGCTTACCATAAGATGGGCGCGATGTCACATGTCGTTGTTTAGTATATAAAAAAAACCTAGAACCTAGTGACATTATATTGGCGTATAAGTAATCAATATTAAAATGCATTGAAAATCAATTTTATAATAATAATATTTCCAGACAGGTCACACAGCGCCATCTAGTTTCCGTGGTAAGCTACGAGGCTTGTGTTACGGAAACTAGATGGTTGATAAACTACATATTATACTTTTTTTTTGTAAATATATACATATTATACATATAAACACCCAGACCGAGACAAATTATACAATGTACAACTTGCCCCCGGTGGGAATTGAACCCATGACCTCCCGAGTTCACGGCAACGTTTTTTACAACTAGACCACGGAGGCGGTCAAAAAATTAATTAGTAATTGATTCTAAATGTTTTTTTTTTTTCAGTTGCATAGACCAATGGTTCGAGGTGAATCGGTCGTGCCCCGAGCACCCGGGCGACTGAGTGAGTGACACAGACTGTGCCCCCGGGCTTGTACATATTAATATAATTAGGCCGGCCGTCCACGGAGGAACTCGCAGACACACTTACACGACATATACGCTAAGAGACCGAGACATATTAAATAATCCATTTCCAACACGTCGCCCAAAAATTCTTGATACTTTTTTTTTAAGCAACAATCGTCCATTAACAAAACTTTTAAAGATAATGTATATTAACATATTGTCCGTGAAACAACAAAATGATCAATATGAAAGTGCACGCAAACAAAAAAAATCTAGTTCATATGAACAATATTGTTTTGTTCGTAATTTTTTAACATATGAGGTTTACACGAGCAGTGGAGGTAGTAATTAAAAAAATATATAAAAATCAGAAATAGCTTTATTACTTGACAATCAATCTACAAGGCTCTTCACAATAAGCTCGTCTTCTACGATCGCTCTTCTAAGCAGTTGCGTTTTTATAACAATTAAACTTTGGGAAAAAGTGTTTCGATCTAGGTGAGCGATTTATAAGCCACGTATAGTTGTAAGTAAATGTTTAACATTGCGTGGCACAGTATAGGCTTAAAAAGTGACAAGATCAATCACCTGGCTTGTTGGTAAGGTTGATCTCAGAACTCGTTAGTGTAAACTTTATGTTTAAAAAATACATTATTATTTTTTATATGATTTTTGAAGGTAGTTTGTCGTTCATATTAATGCTCGCTTCAGACAGGTTTTGTTGATAAACGCTTATTTAGTTTAATTTAAGCTAGTTTCCTAAAATAGTCGTAAAAAAATATTTATTTTTTTAAATACTTTTTCTTTGTAACTTTAGATGCCTAAATCGTATTTTCTTTTCAAATATTATTACCTACTTTATTTCACTATTCTGTTTCAACTGTCTATTTTTTATACTTTGTGTAACAAATTTTCTTGAAAAAATAAGTTTTGAGACGGTAGATTCTAATTTTAATTATAGCGGTTAGAGGTAACTTGTGTTATTTATATCGTACGGTGCACCTTCGTCGATGGTTACATCGCGTGTAATTGTCGAAAGAGCATATATTTGTATTAAGCTTCAAGTGTCATTAGTAAAATCTATATTTGCAATAAAAAAAGTTCACTTTTTTAAAAGATAATAATCATTATCCGAAATACTTAACACTACTGCATGGCCGCGTCTGAAAACCGCGATATCCATCGTGTATGGCAAGGTAGGCTGGGGAGTTGTATTATTAATTGATCTTGCCCACAGCCGACAGACCAAAAAGAGAAGTAAGTCGACGTTCGCGCGATCGTCGACCTCTCGCTACCTACTTGATTAGGCTCTGTATGAGTGGCTATATTTTTAGGAAAACTTCTCTGCATCGTAACTTAATATTTTATTACTGAATAATAATAATAATAAATGCGTAGTTTATTATTTTTGTTCCACATTATAATATAAAAATATTTGCTCTTTTATAAATTCCACGCGGTATATACCTAAACAAATTTGGCTGTATTATTTTAACTATGATTTCAGAATGGTTGTACCAAGCTTATGTTTAGCTTAACAACAAATATTCGAACTGAGTGTAAATCTTGCGTTACCGTTAGCGTAAATTGTCGAATTCGCGTGTTAATCGTTTCGCCTCCGTGGACGACCAGCCTTAGTCAACATAAGATAAATTCTCGTCGGATCGCGAGCTATTGTAAATTATAGATTCTTGTCTACTACCTAATTAATTGTGAATTATGTTGGATTTGATTAAATTACAAGCTGTATTTCTTAAATATTAATAATTACTTGTGTATTTACTTAATCCATGATATATTCTTGAAAATATATACTTTACAGATAAAAAACAATGTTTATTACGTTATATTCAATAAATGTTTATATACACATTGCTGTAATTATGATAACTGACTTATGTTATTCAAAATTACAATATTGTATGTTGTCATTAAAGATATGTAACGTATTAACACATACTATTTTATATAATATATTTACAATAGTATATTTGGAATAAAACATGGATTGATTACATACTTTTGGATTTAAATAAATGTACAAACCAGATTTCACTATTGAAAAATGCGCTAAAATATCGTCGGACCGATTCATTACCGGAACTTCTCCAAAAGAGTTATATTAATCATTTTTGCTATTTTTCTGTCTACAATTAGGTACTGCTTAATGCCTCCGTGGTCTAGCGGTTAAGTCTGTGGATTTAGACTCGGAGGTACCGGGTTCGATTCCTGGTCGGGACACTAAAATATTTATTAATATAAATAAATACATTTAATTATTATGAATTCTATTTTCTGTCTTAAATCTTAAAGCTGTTTATATATATATATATATTCTTTGATTATGTGTCTATTTTATGTTTAAATTTTAAGTTATTGACTAATATTTTATTTTAAAGATTGACGATGCTACCCTGCAAATCAGGGTGATTTTTTTATTGATATAATTTGGACAGCTTACGTATTTTAGTGAACTACAAATCGCTGTCTTAATAAATAAGAAGATGGAAGTCAAAATTCGTCAGTTTGGAGATTTTCTACGTATCTTACGGCCAGTTGCAGGATGATTAAAATGTCTGCAACTGTCTGATATTACTTGTTATTTCTTTTGATTCAATAAATATAACGTAATGTACGAACATGTCGTGCTCAATAAACAAAATCTGTAGAAAAAGACATGTCGCAGCGTTATCATGACTTGTTCGACTCAACATTGTAACGAATACTATAAAACCTGCAGATAAATAGAAATACAGCTTGTAAATGTACTCGAGTTTTTAATTCGAGTCAATAAACACCTGTCAGTTGGAGCTGTAGGTGGGCAATGGCGGGATGGCGGCCATCTTGGATGAAGTGACAGCTCGTAGGACGTTAGGCGAACGCTACACGTCCCGTCCTAGTCCACGCGCTCAATATGCAAAACTGTACGTGTAGCGTTCGCCATATATTGGTGGCCAAAACCGACCTTCGTCTTACTTCCTGACTAGTGTTGCCCGATCTTGATCTAGCTTTATTGCAAGACTAACCCTAGTCTTGGATTGGTCTTACACAAGACTCCAAGAGTCTTTTTTATATTTGCTAATAAAATATAAATCTATTTTTGGGATAAATATTTTTCTTTAAATTCTATCTACAATGTCGTGTAGGTATGTCTTTTAAAATAACTCTGAAACTGTTTTGATGCAAAAATAACTATTAACGTTTTGTTACATCTTTTGTATACATTTTTGGATACAATGTAACAATTCCAAATTTTAAGTAAATCAAACCAGTAGTTATATATTTAATTTGAATTTATGTTAATATTTAGATTTAGTGTAATTGAGACCCCACAATACCGGCCTCTCCCTGTGGGGTCTCCAATAGAAAACATGTACATAGGGTTTTATTGGAAATAAACGATTATTATTATTATATATTTTGAGTCAAAGCCCAACCAAGACTAAGAGTGCAAGACCAAGACAGGCCGAATCTTGGTCTCGCTTTGGGCAACACTATTCCTGAGAAAGCTGTCAGTGGAAATTAAATGATAGAAAGCCATAAATTAAATGTAATATGTTATTGACGAAAGACGAAGGTTGGATAGTTATCGGAAGAAGTTGCTCTGGCACCTGTCAGTTTAGTGCCTCGGATTGAAGACGTGACGTATGTCTGCGGTGTCCTGAGCGACCAATATTTGTGATTTAGCTATTATATTATCGTGTTTGTTCACTAAGCTTATTATTATTATTATATGATTTGATATTTTTCATCTTCATAATAAAGTTGATTTGTTTCTAAATTTTTCAATGTTGTTTTATTCTATTCCTTCCCTAATCCTCTCCATATCAGTAGCCCAATTCTGTTACTCCTTAACGTTATAAAGTATAACGTTTAACAAATGTACAATGTTAACTGATATAAAAGCTTATTTGCGATATTTTATCAATTTAACAGAAACAGAATAGGGCCACCTCTGCAGTTAATCAATAACCGAGTCGGATCAAAATGTCATTACAAACTGCCTCCGTGGTCTAGCGGTTAAGTCCGTGGCATTAGACTCGGAGAGGTACCGGGTTCGATTCCTGGTCGGGACACAAAAATATTGATTTATAATTTTATTACTTAATTAATATTTAATTTTGTTGTGATATTGCTCTCCTTTGGTACGCTGGAGACATCGACGAGCTTGCCACTTGTCATGATTGGCCGGCAGTAAAGTTGGCTAAATGTGAATCCGCTTATTTATATTTTTTTTAATGTTGTGGTTTCTCCCATATTATTTTATTAAGAGCGACCATTTAGGATCTATGACGATATGAAGTTAGTTAGCACACATTATTATTTAAATTTAAAGATAGGAAGCGCTTAATGAAAGACCCTTTATTTTCCTGTTTTTTATATATTTTTTAAATAATTAAATGTAATGTGCGAGCAAAGGAGATGTGAGCGTAACATCCGTCTATACGGAAGAAGCGTAACATCCGTCTATACGGAAGAAGCGTAACATCCGTCTATACGGAAGAAGCGATCCCGGTTTGCTGCAGGAACAGGAGATTTATCTCATGAAGGTCCGATGCCTGGGGCCGCGCTGCATCCTCCCTCCCCCCACCCCTTGCTGCAGGAACAGGAGATTTATCTCATGAAGGTCCGATGCCTGGGGCCGCGCTGCATCCTCCCTCCCCCCACCCCTTGCTGCAGGAACAGGAGATTTATCTCATGAAGGTCCGATGCCTGGGGCCGCGCTGCATCCTCCCTCCCCCCACCCCTTGCTGCAGGAACAGGAGATTTATCTCATGAAGGTCCGATGCCTGGGGCCGCGCTGCATCCTGCCTCCCCCCACCCCTTGCTGCAGGAACAGGAGATTTATCTCATGAAGGTCCGATGCCTGGGGCCGCGCTGCATCCTCCCTCCCCCCACCCCTTGCTGCAGGAACAGGAGATTTATCTCATGAAGGTCCGATGCCTGGGGCCGCGCTGCATCCTCCCTCCCCCCACCCCTTGCTGCAGGAACAGGAGATTTATCTCATGAAGGTCCGATGCCTGGGGCCGCGCTGCTTCCTCCCTCCCCCCACCCCTTGCTGCAGGAACAGGAGATTTATCTCATGAAGGTCCGATGCCTGGGGCCGCGCTGCATCCTCCCTCCCCCCACCCCTTGCTGCAGGAACAGGAGATTTATCTCATGAAGGTCCGATGCCTGGGGCCGCGCTGCTTCCTCCCTCCCCCCACCCCTTGCTGCAGGAACAGGAGATTTATCTCATGAAGGTCCGATGCCTGGGGCCGCGCTGCATCCTCCCTCCCCCCACCCCTTGCTGCAGGAACAGGAGATTTATCTCATGAAGGTCCGATGCCTGGGGCCGCGCTGCTTCCTCCCTCCCCCCACCCCTTGCTGCAGGAACAGGAGATTTATCTCATGAAGGTCCGATGCCTGGGGCCGCGCTGCATCCTGCCTCCCCCCCACCCCATGCTGCCTGGAATATATAAGTAAATGATGACTCCCCACAGCCGGCGGTGCCTCGGTCGGGAGAACAAAAATCAGTGTTCGCGCCGATCGCGGTAATTCGACCAATTTCAGATGGTTAGGCGTTATTGTGATTCGTCGGTGCATACAAAATAAATAAGGCACTAACATAATATTTTAGTTTACTAACTTTAATGTGAGCTATTGTTACTAACATAGTGATAGGTATACTAACAAAAATGTATTGTAATTATATTTTAAATTAAAAATGTTATTATTATTATTAAACTGCCTCCGTGGTCTAACTGTTAAGTCCGTGGATTTAGACTCGGAGGTACCGGGTTGGGTGGTCGGGACACAAAAATATTTATTAATGTAAATAAATACATTTAATTTATTTGTGATATTTCTCTCCTTTGGTACGCTGGAGATATCGACGAGCTTGCCACTTGTCATGATTGGCCTATAGTAAAGTTGGCTAAATGTGAATCCTCTTATTTATAAGCGTGGTTTCTGACCACCCTGGAAGGGAAACGGTCGTGATGATACTTTGTTTTTATTATTATTATAAACAGACGTCATAATTTGTTACCCGACTGACATCAGTCCCTTCTGGCCATCTTCAAAAGTGGAAAATAATTATCATTAGAACCTTATAGCACTGAGTCCTAAATCTCCATTGCTGGGGATTGTGAGATCTTTCTAGAAGATATGGAGTCCAGAAGATTTGCTGGCCAGATATGTTGGCGATGGGTACATTTTTTTTATGGCTTCCAATTGTTACATAACATCTAAAATATATGACATACATAAAAAAAGTGTATTTCTTATTGATACATGCCGGGGAGAGAACTAACCGAGCTACCACCACCGCAATATGTTAGTTTAATTCGCCGTTATGCCTAAATTACTAAACTGATTTTGATGAAATAGACATGACATGTGACTTTACTACCCATGAAACTTAACTGTGTCACAAAGAATCAAAAGAAAGAGATGAAACTGTCAAAAGTGGTTGATTAAAAGTAGAATCTAGATTCTAATATCGAATTGGTTAAGGTGACATTAGTTGATGAAGACGTACTGACCCATCATGTACTGTCCGGCGGGGGGGAAGTGTCCGAAGTGTTGTCCCCCCATCTCCCAGGCGCCGCGACCTCTCCTAGAACGGAACAAATACAATAATATTACAAATTGTACATGTAACGTAAAATAATCTAGCCTTGGAACATATTATGCATTGTTTATTACAAATTTAACTTTTTGTTTTTTCAATATTTGCAGAAACTAAACGCTTTACTCTTGGTTAAAAATATTGTGACGTCACAACGCAACAAATCCCTCATGTGCCTTTATAGTGTTTACATTCTCAAACAAACCACACTCCTCGTTCCGTATTATGCTCAGAACGCTTAGAATGAATATAATACAGACAGTCGTTCCAAATCAAATATCACGATTTGGATGCTCAGATAATTATAAGTTTTTTTTTAACTGTATAGAAGATAAACTGCGGATTCCACATCTTTGAGTATGAATACTAACAAACACACATCTTTCGGTTTATTCATCTTTATATGTGTAAAGTTTAATATTATTAACTTATTTTGGTCTTTTAAAATAACTTGCCGTGTTACAGACATATTTTTTTTTCACTTTCTACTTAAATATTAATTATAGATTTGTTTTAGAAGTAATATACAAACAGTATAAACGAATTACAATATTAAATAATTTTAAAGAAAACCTAATATTAAATAAACTTGAAAATGGCGCGCGATATAATGACAAACAACTGACAGCGCTCAGAGCGATCTACCTTGATATCGTGAGCAGTCTGAGCGCGAGGAGTAATGTCACATAGCTTTGGAAAAACACGTCTCGAGACACCTATAAGCGTGCTTAGGTTGATATTATCGTGTCTCGGAACGAGGGAGATTATTGTTTAATGTGTAGTGACGTGTTGTGTTGATCAATATTTTTTGTATGGAAATAAATATCTATTTTTAAAAGCAATAAAATAAATCGTACATGATACTTATTGTACAAGTATTTCTTTGTTGCGAATCTAAAGCGCCGATATGAAAGAGACACAATTATGAATATCAAAAATGCTAGAATAATTTATTATATATAGAATCGCAATCTTCAATATTGCCAGAAAAAAAAATCCAAAATATTTCAAATGGTTCGGAAAATTTACAACTAAAATAATGATTTCGAGGTTCCTTTTAAGGAATCTGTTTGACAGCTGGAAGGTTTAAGGAACCTGTTTGACAGTTAAGAAAACTACCAATAAAACTAGTAGATCTTTATACAAGTACTTCGAGAAAGAAATAGTAAGTATAGATGGAAGTATGTATTATAAAAGAACCTAGCCTAGAGTCGGTCGGAAGTCCGAGATAGATTTTTTCTATTCTATTTGTTTTCTTTTTTATACTACCACAACTGGCATCAGACACTCATGACTGATATCAGTATCTAACACTATACCGGCTTGACTGGGCATGACGGCAATTTGAGCCTGATCTTGAAACGTGGATACACTTTACTGGGTTTATCGGCACGAACGGTGGATACTTCCCCGCCCCGGCAGACCGGGGAAATTACCACCATCAGTCCGCCTATCACCTATTAATCACGATGATTGATATTACAGACGATGGACCTATGGGCTGCTAAGAAAATTGGCTTCTATTTATTTTTATATACATATATATATTAAGAAATCCGCGGTGAATAAAGTATCATAGAATGCAATGAAACTACCCGCATGGTTAAGTAATACTTACATGTGCCGGTATAGCGGGAGGTGCGGTGTCTGGCTCGCGAACCGACCGCGATCCGTTCCCGAGCCGCGACGAACTCCTCTGGAAACAAAAAAAACAAATAAATTAACCCGCAGTTTCTGAGTCTTTGGGTTGACCCTGGCTTAAAGCAGTCCCAGGGCATGACTAATATACTATTAGTTTATTGTACGACTCTCTTTTGTAATTTCCTCTTCTTATTTAAATGGTGTATGCTGTGACAACTAATTGGGACATACCGCGTGTAATTGTCATAAGAGCAACTACTTCTAGGCTTCAGGTGTCTAGTTGAACCTCTATTTCAAATAAAAAAGTTACTTTTTTTAAAGATAAAATCGATTATCCGTAAAACTACTACTGCATGGTAAATAAGGTCGCGTCTGGAAATCCCGATATCCATCGTGATAAATATCTAAAGGCTGGGGAGTGTTATTAATTGATCTCTCCCACAGCCGAAATAGAGAGAGAAAGAAGATCGTCGACCTCTCGCTACCTACTTGATTAGGCTCAGTATGAGTGGCGATATTTTTAGGATAACTTCTCTGCACCGTAACTTAAGATTTTATTACTGAATAATTAAAATAAAAAGTACGTAGTTCTTTATTTTTATTCTAGATATAAAGTATAAAAAAAATGTTCTTTAATAAATTCCACGCAGTATATTAGATATATTATAATTATGTTATGTGTTTGATAATATACGTACTGCTGTGTGTACCATATAAATAAATATATCTTTCGGCAACGATTAAAATATGTATTTTTTTTAAATAATTGTCAGTAAAAAAGCTGTAATCATTATATTGTTAATTTTTTGTGTTCTATATTTAAAATAAATCTATATAAGTAACATTGTTAAAAAAAACCGTCTTTAAATATATTCAAACATTTATTAATTACATACTTTCTTAAAAAACAAAATGACATCTAATTTCCACATCTCGACATAGATAATTATTATATTAGTATTTATTTAATTTAAGTATTTATTATATCGTATGACATATTTATATATTGGTATGTTATTCATACTTACTATGGTATATTTATGATTGATTTTAACTATTATTATTATTTCGTACTCTGCACCCATTATAATAATGTCTCACACTCCCAAAGGTTAGCTGGTAGAGAATACCATACGGTATTATGCTCGCCTATGTACATTATTTTATATGTTATATTTTGTGTGCAATAAGGAATTATATTATTATTATTATTGTTTATAATCAAATATAAGTAATAATTTAAACACCGGATATTCCACTCTATCGGATTACGTAGAAGAAAAAAACAGTTGCTTTTCAACATTTAGTATCGGTCTGGTTAAATTAAATGGCCGCTGCTAGTATATTAACGTTTCGTTATATCTCGTAGCATTGAAGGCGCCGACATTTACCTGTTGGTGACGTAGTTAGGTGCGAGTTGTCGAGCCGTGAAGTCGTCGACATGCAACGACGGCGGCCGCGACGTGTTCGGGGGACGAGACCGAAACGTGTCGCACACCGACAGCACTCGCCCACCCGACACCGACACTGGAATGTACGCATTGCAAACTTATTTGAAAGCACACGGTCTCTACAACATTGAATATACAAGGCAATACATCTGGAGTTCCAACAATTCATATTATAATGCTATTACATTTACTTATACGAGTATCATCATCATCAGCCTGTGTCTCTCCACTGCTGGATATAGGCCTCCTCCAAGGGGAGCCACTTCACACGATCTCCTGCTACCCTCACCCAACCCCCCCCAGCGACCTTCTTTAGGTCATCTCTCCATCTGGCGGGGGGTCTTCCCACTCTGCGTCGTCCCGTACGTGGTCTCCACTCCGGAACCCGTTTGCCCCATCGGTCGTCGGTTCTGCGGCAGATGTGTCCGGCCCATTGCCACTTCAGCTTGCTAATTTTAAAAGCTATGTCAGTAACTTTGGTTCTCCGACGAATTTCAACGTTTCGAATTCTATCCATCAGAGAAATACCAAGCATAGCTCTCTCCATAGCTCGCTGAGCGACCTTGAATTTGTGAACCAGACCCACTGTCAGTGTCCACGTCTCTGCTCCGTACGACATTACGGGGAGGACGCACTGGTTGAAGACTTACAAGTATGTATGTATATTATTATTGTTTATATTTGTATATAGTATTAGTATGTAGATATGAAATATTATTTATGTAGGTACCTAAGTATGTATTAATTTATATACGTCATTATATTATCTAATTAAGACTGTAATTGCACCTACGTTTCATTGTTTGATAGTTTTTGTTGTCCCGAAGGTTTGACTGTCATAGAATGCCTAGCATTAAGTCCGCCTTTGTATTTTGTGCAATAAATATTTACATACTCAATAATACATAACTCAATAGTCTACACAATTAATATATGAATGCAAAAGCTGATAATTGCAAAGAAGCGCATCAAAGGTTTTATACATTAAGACACGACCATCAACGTCGTCTACCTTGGCGCGTCTGCCCGCGTGCGGGTAGTGCACTCAGGCGCGTCTGCCCGCGTGCGGGTAGTGCACTCAGGCGCGTCTGCCCGCGTGCGGGTAGTGCACTCAGGCGCGTCTGCCCGCGTGCGGGTAGTGAACTCAGGCGCGTCTGCCCGCGTGCGGGTAGTGCACTCAGGCGCGTCTGCCCGCGTGCGGGTAGTGCACTCAGGCGCGTCTGCCCGCGTGCGGGTAGTGCACTCAGGCGCGTCCGCCCGCGTGCGGGTAGTGCACTCAGGCACATCACCCCGCTATCACATTACTCGGTCCACCCACAGGATTAAAACGTCCTTCTTGGTTGGCGCCGACTCGAAAAATAACTGTTTATAAAAGTATCATCACGTTTCCCTTTCGGGGTGGTCAGAAACCACACTTATAAATAAGCAGATTCACATTTAGCCAACTTTACTATAGGCCAATCATGACAAGTGGCAAGCTCGTCGATGTCTCCAGCGTACCAAACTCGAGAAATATCACAAATAAATTAAATGTTAATTAAATGTAGGTATTTATTTACATTAATAAATATTATTGTGTCTAAATCTACGGACTTAACCGCTAGACCACGGAGGCAGTTTGAAAATTGTTTATAAATATTAAATAAATAAATAAGTATCAATAATTAGCAGTAATCTTCGCCCTGGGGCGGAACGCTCCGGGGTTATCCCCATTAAGTAGTAGTAGTAGTAGTCATCTTCGCCCTGGGGCGGAACGCTCCGGGGTTATCCCCATTAAGTAGTAGTAGTAGTCATCTTCGCCCTGGGGCGGAACGCTCCGGGGTTATCCCCATTACGTAGTAGTAGTAGTAATCTTCGCCCTGGGGCGGAACGCTCCGGGGTTATCCCCATTAAGTAGTAGTAGTAGTCATCTTCGCCCTGGGGCGGAACGCTCCGGGGTTATCCCCATTAAGTAGTAGTAGTAGTAGTCATCTTCGCCCTGGGGCGGAACGCTCCGGGGTTATCCCCATTAAGTAGTAGTAGTAGTCATCTTCGCCCTGGGGCGGAACGCTCCGGGGTTATCCCCATTAAGTAGTAGTAGTAGTAATCTTCGCCCTGGGGCGGAACGCTCCGGGGTTATCCCCATTAAGTAGTAGTAGTAGTCATCTTCGCCCTGGGGCGGAACGCTCCGGGGTTATCCCCATTAAGTAGTAGTAGTAGTCATCTTCGCCCTGGGGCGGAACGCTCCGGGGTTATACCCATTAAGTAGTAGTAGTAGTCATCTTCGCCCTGGGGCGGAACGCTCCGGGGTTATCCCCATTAAGTAGTAGTAGTAGTAATCTTCGCCCTGGGGCGGAACGCTCCGGGGTTATCCCCATTAAGTAGTAGTAATCTTCGCCCTGGGGCGGAACGCTCCGGGGTTATCCCCATTAAGTAGTAGTAATCTTCGCCCTGGGGCGGAACGCTCCGGGGTTATCCCCATTAAGTAGTAGTAGTAGTAATCTTCGCCCTGGGGCGGAACGCTCCGGGGTTATCCCCATTAAGCGTGCGTTATTCACGGTGGGCGACGGCCCGCCGGTTCCTTGTTTTGCGGTGGTGATCAGGTTGTAAAACTCTTTTCTTTAAATCCAAAAAGATCGCGTTTCTTACGAACATTTAGTAAGGAAGAAGCACATTCAAACAACGGTCTCGGATTTAATAATATTACCTTGTGGAATTGTTAATAAATTGTCATTGAAATGTAGTAACGTGGTGTAGGTCCGAATTCCCCCTCTATGTTCTGAAAGGTACATCTAAAGCAGTGGAAGTCGGGTCCTTGACTTGACGTGTTCTACCCAACCCGGGTTGATAACAAAGCTCATCATATATATTAATATCATCATAAATATTAATTCATCGCACAAACTATAATTATACACTTTATACGATTGTAATATTTAGGTGCCTAAATATATTATTTTAGATTTACCACTAAAGTTTTCTACAGTAAAATAAACGTCTTTTATCACATTATTATTCTGAATTCAGCTCTTAAGACTTAAGTTTCCACCACACTCACCGTGAGTTCCCCTGGCCGCAGTGTCAGGCAAGGTGGGTGCGAGTCCAGCCAGTCCTCGCAATGCTCCCAGCAGTCCTGCAGCGCCCCCCACCAGTCCACGAGCCACTTCTGAGATATCGCACATCACCTATAATATATATGAAATGGGTCGTTAAGCGGTTTGACACTCCACGATGATCCTAGCACTATCTGTAGGAAATTCATCAAAATGCCAAGGTTTAAAATAAATAAAAAATATTTTTTCACAAAGGATAAAGTTTTTATTCGTTTTATTTACTGGAATCTAAATGACATCTCTTCTGACTTGGTGATGCGCAACCTCAAACGTCAAAGTCAAAAGTCAAAATATCTTTATTTACGTAAACCTATTTCAGGCATTTATGAAACGTCATTAATTTAATTATTTTGAATGATTCTACTCCTGCTAGTAGAAGACTAAGCAGCAAAGAGGTTCAATAAGTAAGCTGTTAGCAGAAGACCAGCAGCTTAGCAGATTTCAGTGACCTGTTAATGTTTAATCTGACTGAGAAAGGAATCTGCAAGGAAAACTCAGCTATATCAGATTTACAAAATAAAACATATACAAAACTGCACCACAACGATCAATTAATAACCTTTTACGTGACTCACCATGTCCTCTCCCCCTTCGTCCTCCGCCAGCTCCGGCACCGCGAGCCAGTACCCGCTCGTCAGGCGCGCGTCTCCCCCCGCGGCGTCGCTGTGCACGGGCCGGCTCGCGAACTGTTGCACGAGCGGCGCGGCGGGCGGCGGGGAGCCCGGCGGGGAGGGGGGGCGCGGGGGAGCCGGCTTGCTCAAGTAAGAACAGAGAAACGAAGCGTTCACTAACACGTCTTCGTCGGCGTTCTTTTGCTGAAATAAACACACGCATTATTTTTAAATCCATTTTATAAATAACTTTTAAAATAAGTGATATATTATAACTAAATGTTTATGATTACCTACTTCTAAAATAATTATATTTTAAATAATAAATATTTTTCTCTACACTTATCGGGAAACATAATGAAGAAATATTATTCATTAATCACGTCTTATTAAATTCATATTTATTTATTTTAAAACGAATGCAGGACAAAATGTTTTTCAAGTTATGAAATATTACCTTTAAATTGTTTTCCAAAGTCATAGCGACGTGTTCCGAATCGTTGCCCGGGTATCCCACCAGGTCCGCCAACTCTGTGACCGACAGCATGGACTTCCTGCCGAGAGGACCTTCTCCCTCTTCGGAGCACAGGATCCTTAGCAGGTCGATGAACAAACTCAGACACTCCAAGGTCTCTTCCCCGCTCCCCTCGACCAACCATTTGAAAAACTTATCAAAGCAATCCTTTTTCTTCGGCAAAATCTTCCTAAACTGTTGAAAACCATACTCGTGTTCGGTGAGCACGAAGAACGCACGCAGAATAGATGAGGCTACGGTACAATTCTTAGTTGCCCCGACACAATCGGCTGACGCTTCCAAAAAGCTCGCTAAAGTCTCTTTACTGGGCAACGAATTAGATATAATGCTTTCTGTGTTCCCGTTGCATGGGGTTAGTGTTACTTCTGCATCACAAAACCCGGCCAAAGCATGAGCAGCAAATTCTTGAGCCGCCGAGTGCTCAGTCGAAGTATGATTTAAACTCAACACGTTACAGATCGCCGTTAAAATTTCACCAGATTTAGGTCCCCCGGATGACATTGTATGTAATACTGCGCATTTGACAGGAGCATGCCCCACTAAAAATGCTAGGAATCCTAAAACGCGTGAAGCACTGGAAGAGGCGGGTCCTCCTGAAGCCAACTCTCTGGTCACGGCGCCGACCGCCGCTCTGGCTACCGTGGCGGCTGTATTTGGTGCTAAATCCGCAATCTGCACACAGACACGCCTTAACATGTGCACCGCTGGTCGAAAAGTAGACATACAAATAATCTGAATCATGTCGACTAGATCATTTCCCAAAGCATATAAATGTGCAGACCACAGTCTCCTCTCATTAGAAGCATCGGATAACTCCCTTTCTGTAGGTGCGATTTTAGAATGCACCGGCAGAGGTAGAGGCAATAATTCTGAGAAAATTAACAGTCCAGGGACGAAGGTGTGAGGAGCTGTCATAGTGTAATTGATGACTTCGGAGCATAGAGATGTCCAAGGGCCGTGTTTAATGGAGTCTCCCCCGCTCGCATCATCGGCCGCCGGTTGAGCGTACGCCAGCAGCGCCCTTACGGCGGCCTCTGCGGCCTTTGCACCGGTCCTATAGGCCACACATCCCGGAGGGAACGCTCGGACCAAGCCATAAGACTTTAACAAAACCGGCGCAGCAGTCAAATCGCGAAACTTAGATCCGCGACATTTGACGACTCTAGCCAACATATCGTCCACTAATCTTAGAGCGGGTAAAATAATTTGAGCCACGTGAAGTCCTTTGACGGATGCGAAGCATGAAGAATGCATGCTTGGCAGATCGAAATGTATAGCCAGACGATCTAATATGGCACAAATGTGAGAAATTCCATCTAAGGAAAATAGCTGCAGAACATTGTATTTGTATTTCAGTTCGATATATTCTTCGATGGCTGTATCGCACGCGATGGTTACGTTCTTCTCATAATCAGATATGCAGTAGTGTCGCAAAATTCTCAGACTGGTAACCAACTCCCCTGGAACGTCGGGAGCCGCTTCCATATTATTTTTTAATATTTCTACGCATTCTGAAAAATCTTCACCGTTTAATAAATTGGCGTTTTCAATAGGTTTTAAATATGGTATCAATTCTTGAAGCAAACTCGAGACGCTCGGTTCGAACTTATCATGTTCTTTGACAATGTTGAAAATTCTCGCTCCATATTTCTTCAGAAATGGAACATCCGATGAGAATTTAACTGCAGCTACAATTAAATCTATAGCATACCCTTTAGCAGGCGATTTGTGCTTCGACGGAGACTCATTTTTGTTTTTCGGTCTTGTGTCTCTTTCCAAAACTTCAATCAAACATTCTACATTAACGTCCATCACAATAATATTGGGAACAGATAATTTACCAATATTACCAAAACTTAGACAAAAAAGCTCTTGTAATCGATCTACTAAATCGTTTTCGGCGTAACTTCCCATTTGCAAATCACATATCGCCTCAATACAAGACATAGCTTTTAGTCTGTGAGCCATCTCAAAACTTAATATTTGTAGATCTGTATAGTTACTTAGATCATGATGGTAGAGAAATTCGTCAAGGTTTTGCTGACTGTTTAACGTTTTAAAAAAGAGCTCAGCAATACTCATATTTTTGTATAAGAATTTGAGACCATTGTGAGAATGGACTAATTCAAAGATGAGATCGTGTATCGGACTAACAATAACCAAGTTATTGCAGGTTGTAGGAGAAGTTAATAAATACAAGCAGACGTCTAGAAAGTGGTGTTCTTTGAAAAACTCCAAAAGAATTTCGTTTGAGCAATCTTTGCTAATGTCAAACTGGGCATTGACGGGAAGAAATCTCTTGGGTTGTGACATATGGAAGCATTGAGTACGGTACATGTGCAGTATCTCATCTAAGGAATTCACAATAAACTCTATCTCTGTATCTGACAGTTCCACTTCATCACCTTTCTCGTTTTCTGTACAAATTATATTAAAGTTCATCACCAACTTGTTAATTTTATCAAGAAGTTCGTACATGTTTAGTTTCTTAATAAGAGAACTAATGGCAAACTTGACTCTTGCTAAAGGATTACTCTGCATTATACTAATCAGAACTTGATAACCATTTTTTGGTCTGTTCTCATTATCAGAGCTATTAAATTTTGGGTATAACGATGGTAGCATGAAATTTTCCACAGCCACTTTCGAAGACAAACATCCATTCAGTGCTTTTAAAATCATTAATCTGATGCTCAAAGCCATATGTTCCTTTAGGTACAGCTCCAGTAACTCCTGACTGATATTTATTCCAGATTTGAGAAACCCTTTAACCACCTCACCATTATATTTATGAGAAACTAAAGCTTCAGCCAATCTAATACCACATTTGATATGTCTGATTTTATAAGTCGACACATGTTGCACGAGAGCTAAATTAAAATTTAATCCAATTTTAGTAAATGTCACCAATAAGTTATAAATATCTGCAAACTCATCGTTGCTTTTATTGGAGTTGTTCAGTATTCGAAAAATAATGTCAGTCTCTTTGCATATATTTGTAACCAACAAGCAAAGCTGTTCACATTTCTGTACCCATTCTTCCCGGAAACTGTTTTCAATGTCTAAGAAAGTTGATGGAGAGAATTCACTTTCGCGTTTGTTACTCGTTTTAGTCATTTCATAAATCTTCATTAAATCTGGACAAGCTGTCGACAATTCATCAAAATTTGCACTTAACACATCTTTACCATTATCTTCTTTCACGACTTTAAGCAAATAGATTTTATTTTCGTAATCATATTTAACCCAATCCACTTTGAATGGATTGTAATACTTTATGATATCCTCCACTTCACAGTAATCATTAGCATCATAGTCCATGTCCATAAACGGCGGTTCAGGATCGTCACAAATGTCTTCATCAGACAATATAGGTTCAAAAGACTCCTCCATAGATGTATCCTCTTCTTGGTTATGTAATGGAGATTCTATAGCATGAGGTTTGGGAGGAATGTTATCAACAATTGGAACAGTAACTAAAGTAGAATTATGAGTTTCTACAAAAGAAGCATTTTCAGCCTCTTGTGAAGGACTACGAATGCTACTCTTATGTCTATAGCTCTGATAGAAATCTACTCTAGGAATAGGTTTGCCATTGCGATCATACTCAACTGTTCCTTCATCCTGTCTCGGAGCAGGTGGAGGACTTCCTTCTCGCGACAAACCCCTAGGTGGAGTTCGTGGTCTCTTCCTGGGATCATCACGACTCGGAGAGCGACTTCCGTAACTAGTATCTCGTACGCGATTGTATGGAGAAAGGCGTTTTAATTGTTTCTCATAAGACGACGCGCGTCTTTCATAGGAAGGAGCCCTTTTTTCGTAAGGCGATCGTTTTTCATAAGGGGCCTTTCTTTCATACGATGGTGCTCGTTTGTCGTAAGACGATGAGCGATGTTCGTAAGAGCCTGATCTTTTGTCGTATGATCCCGCTCTAGATCGGTCGAAGGAAGCGTCCCTGGGACGTCTGTATTCGTCCTTCTTATAGTGTTCCCAATCTCTGTCGCTTGATGGGGCTCTAACGTGTTCAACGCTTCGTGAGCGAGACCGGCTGTGTCGGTATTCTCCTTTGACAACATATTCTCTGCTCCGAGATCGTCTTTCTCCACGACTGTGATCTCGATGTCTTGAAGATTCCCTGCTCCGCCTATCAAGAGACCGTCTCCTGCTTCTTCCTTCCCGAAGTTCTCTATCCCTTTCAATTTCTAAGCGAGGACTCAACACTCTTTCACAACTAGGCTCTCTTTTCTCCCATTCAGTATCTTCCATATGATGGTAGGTTCTTGGGTCTTTCGGGGCATTTTCATCATAATACTCAGGTCTGTACATTTGTGGGTCATAGTTCTCTGGCGCGTAGGCTCCCTGGTATTCTGGGTTTGCTACGGCCATGGTGGCGGTGTATGTGGGGATGGTGGTTGTGGTTTCTGGGTTCCATTCTTGTGGTGGGGGGATTGCCGTAGGGATGGGTACGTCCCGTGGGAGAGAAGGGGTGGGGGTGGGTATGTCGGAAGTGGGCTGCGTTAGGTTACCATACACTGCTAGTGTAATCGTCGTGTAACAACCTGAAAAATTTAATATTTTATTATTTCGGCCAATCACGCAAAATGTTTATAAATAAAGCAAGAAAAAAAAAGTTCGTAAATAGATATGATTCCGTTAATTCCGTCATGGAAACTCTTCCATAAAAAAATTTTCCTGCAGCCCTGCTTAGGCCCAAGTCTTTCAAAATGTGCTGCAAACATTTTGTTGTAATTCCTCTATTAATAGTGAGAGCGTATAGTTCGACTTCATGTATATTACATGAATTAATTAGAATATTTTTAAAATATAAATATAGTTTTTTTTAATGTCGTTTACCTCTCAAAACAAGTCCATCAGTAGGAATACTGGGTTTTTCAACACTGGTGATGCATTCCATATGTATGCTGCCATTTTGGGAGTACTCCAGACTTCCGAGGGCTTCGAAGGTGCAGGCCCCAGGTTTGCTAAGGTCGTTGACAAAGAAGTCTATGTGGAACTGGGTGGGGTTGGTAGCTCCAAGTCGGACCCCGCCGGGGAAGTCTCCTTGGACCCGAGCACCGAGGGGAATGATACGAATTTCACGGACAAACACACTCTTGGGAAATTGCACCAGATCCAAGTTTAATTCCTACAAATATTAAACTTTTCCTCACAATCAAATTGGTTACTATAATTTATTTATGTAATTAAGCAAATCAACAACATATTTACAAAAAAATTGTTTATTCAAATTAAAAATATTTATTTACAATTTTACTAAATAATAAAATTAACACCTAAAAAATCATATAACAAACATAATACAAAAATAATAAATTGGTAGTAACACTCCTAAAAATACATTGACCATGGCTGTCTGTCTGTCTGTCTACCCAGACAAGTGTTGGTGTGGGGAAACCAGTGTAACATCCTCTCCACACAGCTCTCAAACACATCTTCTGAAGGGCTTTTGTCACTGCTGTCACGTGATCCCTAAAGCCCAATGGGATTGCATGTTGTTCCCTGGTGTGGGATGCGACATTAGCCCTATCTCACATCCAGGCAACCTAGGGAGTGCGGCAGTTTTTATTGAGAACCTCAAGCTGCGTAAATACGCAAACTTACGCATAATACAGACAATTAGTTTGCGCCATTTGGGATTGAAGAAGACAAATTTCTGAGCATTCCATGGATTCACCGTGCGGGTGCCGGGTCCATCGTGTGTGGGTAAGAGATGAGAAGAATGGTGTCTCGGGCTTGCGACCGACAATTGGCTGGTTTAAGAAAAGGAGGCCTCCTTTTTTTTCTATTTCGCGATAATACGCTCACCATCCACCATTCTACTTCTCTCCCTACCCAACCAAATACTGTATGATTCCGTTAGTGCCGTCTTGGAAGCTCGTTCCATAAATGTATTGACGGCAGACCTGCTTAGGCCCAATTCTTTCAGTAAGTGATGCAAAGATTTTGCTGGAACTCCTCTTGCACCAACTTCCACTGCGTAAAGCTGAGTCTTGAACTGATAGAACAAAGGAGATGTCGAAACGGCTGACAAAGAAAACTGGAGATGGGAAGGCTTGCAATTGTTTCTGCCAATGTATTAGTCTCGCTATAAACAGGGGAAATGTCACCAGTCTTCTTGGGAACTATCTCTACTGGGACGTCTCTGAGGATGTTTAAAATTTATATATTGTTTATTTTTTTATTAGGTTTAGTTTATAGGTATATAATTTTGGTTCTTTTATTTAATTAGTTTGCAATTATTATTTGAATAAATATTATTATTATCTATAAAAAGATATAAATTATAGATGGGGCTAAAAGTAGCTTCAGCCTTAAAAAGTATTCTTTAATGTTGTTGCCATAAATAAGTATTGTATATTAATCTAAATTTGAGACACATAATTTACAATCTCCAACCAACATCAACCATAGTTGGAGAATGGAGAAGAAAATACCTTATTTAATAATAAATGGATTTAATCAATAATGGATGTGGGTACCGGGTCAATTATGGGAAAGTGGTAAATAATAGTGTATCTGGACCTGTTTTTCATTGCACACCCACTATTCCGCCGTCCTTAACATTTTAATGTCCTTAACGTTTTACACAAAAATCACATATTTTGAGAAAGTCAGGATTTGATTGAATATTTAAGCAGTTGGAAAATTAAATAACCAGTTATCAAAGTTAAACAATAAATTGTACTCTCTTTACTCAACTAAATACTGTATTTCTTGTAGGAAAAATAGTTTGTATTTCAGAATGTCCACGGTTTGTTGACAAAGAAGTTCCCTTGTGGGTCCAATAATACAAATTTCTTAGATAAAGTTTGTCACTTGTGATATATAATCATTGAATGGATTTTGCATGGGGTGTATAGTTAAAATGGCAAAACATTTATACCATGGTGTAAATAAGGTGGGATAATAGTTTGATGCTATAGATAGTCGTTACACAGCAAAATTTGTAAATCACCGGTATTCTAATCATCTTATACTTGGCTTATTACAGGCATAATTAGGAAATCAATATTAATATTGTGAAGAGAACATACCTCACTGTTGTCGTGCGCAAAAGTATCAAAAAACAACAAGTCCGGCTGGTCATTTATAGCCATTTTAATTACATTTGCACTAAACAAAAGACTTTCTAAAGGAAATTCGGCAAACTAAATGTTTTTCTACAATACAAAAATTGTTCAATCAACATCAAACAAAATGGTTAACCATAATGCGAATAAATATAGAAGTTCTGTTGTAAATTATTCTTAGTTGAAAGTACTTAAAAGCCAGGTATAATTGGCAACCAACTTAATTTTGTTGGGTAATACAGCTAACATTTTTTACTTTTTAGGCATTGACTATTAGACCTTTAGCCGTATTTAAAAATAATGCCTGAGAAGTTAATGTATTTGCTCAAATCCCCGCCACTACAAAGAGATTAACTTGGATAAAGGTTGGGAGGGTTTTGATCACGATCAGAATTTGTTAATTAGCATTTAGCAATATATGGTTTACAATACGTTGTTTTATTTACTACTTACGTGACTATAGTATATATTCATCTTTTATGAAGTGGTTTTTAAAAGCGTACCAAAAACTATTGACAAATAGGGAAATGTAGTTACAGTGATTTCTGGGAAACAATTTACTTCAGCTGACCTAAGAGCTGACCGTACAGCCATGTCATCCACAAAAAATATGTCACGCTTTACTATTTTTAATTTAATTTAACTTAAAGAAGTAAAACGTTGGTGCTTAGTGCAGGTTCAGCTTCTCTATTGTTGTTTCATATAGGTACCTATTTGTCGTACAAAAAACAAGACAGATAATTTTATCTCCCAGGTCCTGGCTGCAGTTATAGGTAGTTTATACGTTTTAATTAATATAAAGTAATATTTATAAGTTAATAAAATAATATTTTTATTCGAAAGATAAATAATAATATATTAAAATAAAATAGATTAAAATTAAAATAATATAGATTAATAAACTTTTTAAACTTTCGCGCACATTCATAATGGTTTTTATAATTTTAACGGGTCTTTACGCGATTTACCTTAGAGACATATTTCTCCCGACGTTTCAGCCAAGTTGCATTAGCCGTGGTCACGGTTCGACTGTCAGTCGACCGTTAAAATTATAAAAATATAGATTATTTCATAATGATAGGTAGGTATTTAATGATTTTTTTATTAGTTGTGAGGCGAGACATATCTATGGTTGTGATATTTTTTGAGTACGCTAGAAACTTCGACGAGTTCGCCACTTGTTTTGATGTTATGATGAGCATATAGTAAAGTTGGCTAAATATTAACCGGCTCCTTTAAAAAAAGTGTCTTTTCTGACCGCCTCGTAAGTTTTTGATACACTTTTTTTATATTATTTGGATTATTGAAATGCAAATAGGTAACGGTAAATAAACTTCTTGTTTCCGAGGTCATTTAAGAAAGTCTAGATTTTTTGGTGCACTATAATGCTGAGTCACGACTGCGAACAGAACCGCTGGACCGTGGCTAAGTCGTTTACTGCAAATGTACCATTTTATTTTGCTATTTTTACGCCCAGCCAGTCGCATCAAATAACAGAAACTTAGATTATCTGATAAGTATTTTGTCTCGGCGCCCTGCAGCCCTTACTTACTTAAGCGCAAACGTTATATAATGGAATCCGTTAACTATATTATATATCACGCTGTAAAGTTGGTATTTGCACGGCCGCTGTCAATGTCGATCGCTTATAGAGTTGAGAATTGAGTAATATTTTGTAATTATGACGCAACCTCTGACGTAAATAACGAAGTTAACGGATTCCATTGTATAACGTTTGCGCATATGTAACAGAATAGGGCTTCTTGTAATATAACTAAAATACAATGGTAACTAACTAATGAATGTAACGAAGTTTGGAGATCTTTACATACTTTTACAAATATCCAAGTACCTACCTATATTTAAAATCTTTGCATCACTTACTGAAAGAATTGGGCCTAAGCAGGACTGCAGGAGATACATTTATGGAACGAGCTTCCAAGTCTGCATTAACGGAATCATACAGTATTTGGTTGGGTAGGAAGAGGAGCAGAATGGTGGATAGTGAGTATTGTTGAGCAATAAAATAAAAATGGAGGTTTGAGCTGATTCCCTATTAGTCACCACACATGTTGTATACACAAGCCTAGTGTGTTTGTGTATTTGTTTTATATGTGACAATAAAAATAATTTTCTTTCTTTATTTGTAAACCAGACTATATATGGAATTGGATAAGGGATGCATAACATTGAGCTCGTATATCGCACAATAAATTAATATAAAATTATACAGCGAACTGAGGAGTATAATCTTACACTGTGTCTTGCTTTTGTGGGCTACGAGAAAGCCTACGACTCCATCGAGACCAGGGCTGTTGGAGACTCTATGCAGCGATGACTGATTAACTGGCGATACGTTGAGGTGTTTAGATGTTTCTATGATGTAGCGACTATGACCGTCCAGATACAAGGCCAGCATAGAAGACCGATCCAACTGCGTAGAGGTCTAGATAGATAGATATTTATTTTATTGCACAATAAGCAAAAACACATTTAAATGTACATAAGTATCATTACGACCGTTTCCCTTTCGGGGTGGTCAGGAACCTCGCATATAAATAAGTGGATTCACATTTAGCCAACTTTACTATAGGCCAAACGTGATAAGTGGCAAGCTCGTCGATGTCCCCGGCGTACCAAACTCTAGAAATATCAAATATAAATAAATCAAATGTATTTATTTACATTATTAAATATTTTTGTGTCCCGACCAGGAATCGAACTCGGTACCTTCGAGTCTAAATTAACGGACTTAACCGCTAGACCACGGAGGCAGTTGAATGATGTACATATTAGGCAAGCTTAATGTCTAGTGATATTTTATAACGGCCAACCTTTGGTATAGTGAGCAGGGGTGCAATAAATCACTAATATAAAATAGGAATAAAAAATTATCTTAAACACTTAAACTAACAACTAAAGCTAAAATACTTATACACTAATATATAATAACACAAGTACATATAATACATAATAAATATATATCTATATAAAATACATACAATATTATACAAATTTAGAGAAGTTATGTGAACTCTGCTTTTTGTGAAGGTGTAAGGTAGGTAGTAAATTTTTAAAACACTTAAGTGAGGCTGCTTTTCGAACGTTAAGTGGAAGCCGGTTCCACTGGCGGGCTGCTGATACTGTAAAAGAAACTGAACATCTGCTGGAAGAATGTGTCGGAATTTTTAATTGATTGTTGAAATAGGAGAGTAGCGCATAATTGTGTGTGTCGCGTAGAAATTGAAACGATTTTTTAGGTAAAGTGTACGACAGGGCGCGCGTTGGAAGATGTCTGACTGAAGAAACTGCGGAACCATAAAAGTCAACGGAATACATCTCGCCGCCAGCTGGTACAATCGACGCCATATTAAACTTTAACGATTAAATTACAACAATTACAGACACTTATTTTGGTGCAACTCAGCCAAAACCTTCCAACACAAGCGATTTGGTCTGTAAGTACAGATTTAAATTTATTATTGGCTGTATAATTCCTACAGTTTATTTTTTTAAATAAATACTATTAATTATGTACACCTACCTCGTATATACTATTACCTGTAATGTTAGTCAATAAAGTCGGAGTATGGCAAAAGTAGGACAAACTTTAAATATATAAGCTTTTGAAGATCAAATTCAGCAGTGGATATGTAGGACTGTAAGGACTGTATTATGCGTAACAAATTGGTCGCTCGCATTGATGCTATTTATTTACTGACTTGTGGTCAAAATAGGTGTCAGTACGGGACATCGCGACAATCTTTAACTACCTGAGACAACTCAACCACCTGTACGCGCCAGTGTTGCCACATAACAAAGGATCCCAAATTACGCGGTATTTGTTCATCCTTGTATGAGTAGAGTAATTTAGTTAATAATAATAATTAAGATCTTGGATGCCGATTACAAGTCAAGCTAAGCGAATACCTACTTAGTTTAAAAAAATCAGTCAACAAATAAAATTATACTAAATATGTACATACTAGGTCTAGTATAAAATGCAAGTACAACAACGAAAAACACTTTTGCCCATAGGTATATTTTACCAATATAAAAGTAGCTAGGTATTTCAGCTACGGCAGTCGTGGCAAACTAACTAACTCCATGGTATTCAAAAGATCAGTTAAATTCCATGTCCTATGATTATAGATGTTGTAAAAAATAATAATGCAAATAGGTAAATCAGTGCTGTTCGTGTGGCCACCCCACCTGCGAGCCGGCAAGCAATCTCTCTCCCTACTCCCAACAAGCCTCAGTCGACCGCCAGCAGCGCGTCGAAACGCATGTGACTACTCCGTTGGAGTTAAACCTCGTTACACGTCACCTAAACTTTACCGTTAACTTTCGAAAAGTGAATTATTAGTTCTTAAAGTGCATAAGTTGATGTGTTAATGTGGTTTGGTGTGTTGTGAGAATGTGGTACGCCAGCCAGGCGAGCTGGCTGTACGCTCTGCTGCTTGCGGCAGCGGTCCTCGGCGACACTCCTGACAATCGCGACCCACCAGGTAATTGAACTTACAAACTAGGTACTCATTTTAAAAGCACCATTGTTGCCAACGGGCCGCCACTCAGTGACGAATCTGACGTTTCGTCGTTCTACTTTTAAAAGTTTGAATATCGAATGCGATTTGAATCAGACTTGCCGCGCTGGTAAAAGTACCTACATAAGCAGCTATAAGTTGATTTGTTTAGGATTCGAGATAAAATAGTTTCCGTGGCAGAGTGATTAGCTCGTGTGTTTACAAAACGTATGACGACCTTTTATGAATCTTATAAGACCCATGTACACTTGAATAGTAAGATTTCCAAGAAGTAAAAAACAGGCAAATTTTAAACAATTCATAAAGTACCTAGTTAGAAATCTAGGAAGTGGCAGTGAGTTCGTGTTACGACTTAACTAATAATTACTTGATTATTAATTACGGAAGAGTATTTTGTGTTATAGGCTTCTTTTATGTCATGTCTTAATAATAAAAACAATAAAATTAAAACTATTTTGTTTACGAAACACAGGTGGATCGGTGTATATTTTTATACAAAAGATTTAAACGCGCGCGTTAATAGTGCGTGTTATTATAAAACAATGATGACATTTTAATTGACAATTATTTTGCTAATTAATAGCTAAGCAATTATTTAATGCTGATGTTGCGAATTGTAATAACCTTGTCAAACGACTTATTCTGTAGAAATAAATTACTTATTAATCTAATTTACTATTTAGTTAATGCTTGACGAACTAGGTACCTTCGTACCAAACTTCGTAACTTTATTTTTAACCCAATGTCCTACTTATAATACCTACCTATTACCTATGGAAGTGACGAATAATATCGTATTAGATTCCGGGAACATTTTTAAGACTATGCATTTAAGGGTTAAGATTGTGTCTGAAGTACTAACATATGGCCGGTTGCAGAAAGAATGATTAAAATAATCTATGATTAATATTTTGATATACGCCACGTCGATGACGTGATGATAATAGATAAACTCAATAACAACTTAACTGGTTTTAAAAAATCACATATTACCAGCGAGTGATAGCTCATGTATTATTATTATTTTAAATTAGATTGTGGAAAACAATTATACAAAGGCTAACCCACGGGCGAAGCCGGGCCACGGAAAGCTAGTACTTTTTAATTTTGACAAATTTTTTAAATTAATTTTTAAGCCCCATATCATCGTCTAATTAAACTCGGTAGGTAGGTTCCTAATAGGTTTTATGCGGTGGTGGTCGAGTGGCTGGAATGCTCACCTTTAATCCAAAGGTTGCAGGTTCGAGGCCCGGCATGTATCAATTAGAAATAGGTGGGATCGGTCATAAATTTGCAATACCACCGTTCTTTTGCTTCTACAACTTGTGGAATCAAAAAAACTTCTCGAAAATTTATATCAGACCCTCGCCAACCTGTCTGGACATTGTGGCATAAGTGGACAAAACTCTCCACATTTATTTCTCGTACATATTATATACCTCGTGTGTTCATAAGTCTTGGGACAAAGTAAAACTAAAATATTTTTGTACAATATAACGCAGAAACGATGGAGTA
Organism: Tinea semifulvella; assembly: GCA_910589645.1. Classification (NCBI taxonomy): domain Eukaryota; kingdom Metazoa; phylum Arthropoda; class Insecta; order Lepidoptera; family Tineidae; genus Tinea; species Tinea semifulvella. The sequence continues at coordinate 569,423 of OU342615.1, read as the reverse complement.
GACTGGTTCTGGACCCCTGCCAGATGGATAGAGCTGGTGGAGGATGAATTAAGGTGGAGGTGCCTATATCCGGCAGTGGAGAGACCCAGGCTGATGATGATGTTGTGTAAATATTTAGTAGTGGAGGTCTAGGACTTTCTTGGTCTAAGGGTTTTGTAGGTATTACGGTATTTATGATAGGTAATAGGTAAATGCCGGTATTGAACAGACTTGAAACTGGCCAAACTGGTTACCGCCGAGCCTTGAACTTGTTTCGCCGATCAAGGTGTGCCGCGATTGCCATCATAGCATAAAAATGTATGAATTTAATAAATTATTTAGTGTTGAGAGGCAAGCCGGCATAGGGAAAGGAAATGGTGTCACATCTCGCGTTTTGTGTAGAAGTTGCTATTTTGCAATACATCCAGCCATGAATTCAATCCTTCTGATTGAGTATAAGCTAGAGCGAGGATGTTTATTTTTCGTAAAGGACATGATTCATCTTGTATGGGGAATTGGGCTAAATTGTATTCACTATTTTATGTATTTTTAAATAAATTATTTTAACAAGATTACAGTATAAGTAAAAATTCCTTTATTTTATATAGTTTAGGTTTGTAAAATGTTTTAAATATCATCATGACAGCTTTTTGCACTAAAGGACTTGATTGATACCAAAACTACATATTTTATTTTATTATAATAACTCAATAGCACAGTAATATATAGTAAAAATAACATTAGTCTTATCTATAAAACTATCGAAACTACTCATTTTAATGCTTTTTTCCACTATACTCGTATAATATATCCTAATAATAATTATTATTATGAACTAACTTTCTACTTCTGATATGAAATCCCAAAAAAGTGCATTATACGGCTTATCTAATGGATAAAATTCCTTATTCAAATGGAATGCGGTATTACGATTGGTTAATGAGCCAATAGCGACCGCTGATTGGCCGAGGAGTCGCGCTCTGACAAATACGATATTCAGTGAAAACCGGCGCACACGAACCCGACCAACCGCAAAATATTATAACTACATACATATTGTTGTTGTTTTGGATTTATTTATTAGCTGTTTGTCCAGGTAGGTATGTAATTAAAGCTTAAAAAACTGCCTCCTTAGTCTAGTAGGGGTTAATATTAGTAGATTTAGGTGCACGGTACGATTACTGGTGGAGATTATGACATGGCATAAAACAACATCACCTTTCCCGTAGGAAGCCATTAGGTCCTGGTTCCACTGAAATACCAATTTATGGAATTATAAAAAAATATCCTCACAATCTCACTCACGACATCGTGTCGACAGTAGGCCAAATTTTCGAAAAAGATTTTCTGGAAGGCCCAACTTTAGCAGTGGAGATCTAGAAGTACGTGTTCTAGGGCTGTGATGATGACGAATAATAAGGACCAATCATAAAAATGGATGTTTGATATTAAGAATATTTAAAATTAACACAAAAAACGTGCTAACTCATACCTATTAAAAATGTCGTATGTAAATTTATCGATATCTTTCAATGAGGTGTATCACGCAAAGCTTTTTGTAGATGTCGCTAGTGACAGTGGTACCTTGTTTACATGTTTACACCTATGACGCATCATTTATTCAAGTATAATAATATTAAAGCAGAAAAATGTATTTTATGTTAACGTTTAGCTACCTTAAAAGACGAATTGAAAAAGAAAAAAATGATAAATTAATAGAAAGGCAAGTTTGAGATGACCATATCTTTGGCATCGCTTGAAAATCTCGATTTGTCCACTTATAAGCTGCGGCTTAATATCAAGAAAAAAAAAATAGCATCTATTTTGCGATATGGAGTAATATACTGGGGGAATTCCACTCATAAAAAAAACTATGTATATTTAAATTTTTAAAATATTAAGTTGCTGGTCTTCTGCTGACAGCTTATACCAGGTATTGTAATCTCATAGGTGAATTTGAAAGATATTGTTGTTGTGTAATTCTGTATTTATTTCATTTGTAAATCTGCTATAGTTGAGTTTTCCTTGCAGATTCCTTTCTCAGTCTTTTCAAATTAACAAACTTTATCAGGCCACTGGAATTTGCCAAGCTGCTAGTCTTCTGCTAACAGCCTACTATTTGGACCACTTCGCTGCTTCCACTAACAGGAGTAGAATCAATCGAAAATTTTTATTATATTTAATTTGTTATTTAGATTTAGTTTATTTTATAATATTGTAATTATTTTATATTGTTTGTATATTACTTCGAATAAATTTTGTTTTATATCCTGTGTCCTGATTTAAATTATAACGTCTCACAAATGCCTGTAATAGGTTTATATGGATATTTTGAGTTGACTTTGACTTTGATGAATGTGATATATTTTATCATTCTTCAGATGTACTGTAAATAACTTAAGGAAGACGTTTTATAAAATGTGCATAAAGTTTCCTTTACAATAGTCATTGCCAATGTCGGAGGAACGCTTCCTAACAAGGCTAGCTGTTCGATTGCGCACACGCTTTGCATATCAAAATTTACCTAATTTAAATCGTAGTCATGTTTTTTTTATACTAAGCATACGCGCGATGGTACACTAGGTTCAAGAATGGGAGCTACTGATGCCAGCCTGTCACTATTGACATCATGGTAGGGACCATTACGCCGACCTTAATTTTTTTATTTTTTTATACATATTTTGTACTATTTTTTAATAATAAATAATTATACAATAATAAAACGTTTGTGAAACAGATCCAGCTGTCCACTATACGTGACTCAAATTTTAGATTTCATTAAAATTGTAACCTTTTTAATAGTCCTACATTTAAAGATTTTTGAGTTAATTACTTTATTAGATTGGGCCCAGATCTTAGTAGTGTTCGCTTTTTGAATACATGATGTATAGGGCTATTGAGTAACTTGTCGCTCCCGATTACACACCAGGTTAGGTTAGGAAAATTACAAAAAAAAAAACAATTAGATACTTGCCAACCCGTCTGGCAAGAATAAGATTTATTTATTTACATAACTGCCTCCGTGGTGTAGCGGTCTGTGAATAAAGTTCATTCAGTATTGCCGTCATGTCCAGGCAAGCCAGCATAGTGTTAGGGACTGATGTCAGTCATGAGTGTCTGACTCCAGTTGCTAACATTATTAATATTATATTTGGAATCCATAATCGCCGTTCAACGGGCGAACGCAGTGAGTGTCCTCGGCACACTACGTCCGTCGGACGGTTATAATTTTTGTTTTTATATTTTTAGTTTTGTTTGTAGTGTAGTTTATTTATTTATTTAATGTTAGATTTTCTTTTTAATTATTTAATATTGGATTTTTTTAAATTCAGATTGTATATTACTTCGAATAAATAATGTATCTACAAAACTAAAAAAAAAAGATTAGTCTATCTATATCAAACAAACTTAACATTAAAATTAAATTTAGAAAGCAGATCTGTACTTGATACAGAGGGTCTGAAGGAGAAAAGTTTAGCAAACACTAAGCTGCAAATAACAAGACTCAGTTGTTAAACTTAAATGAGATACTCTAAGTACCTGCACTACTCAAAACTACTTTGTTTAGTGAACTAATAGTATTACTGTTGAAGTAGTGTATTTCTCATTTACATGCCGGGGTTCGAATTGCGATCTTTTAAGGAAACCGAGCTACAACCGCTCATGATGTATAAAAACTTCTTATTTTTTTATTATTCAAGTTTTTTTAAAGGACATTGTACAGAGTACATTAGTCCTTAACACGTAATTTGTTCATAACACAGTTCGTAACCGAGTTGGGAACATCAAATTCCAAGTGTTGCAGAATGCTTTTCATGTATCGTCAATATCGCCCAATCACGTCGGGTACCTACATATCGTCATGATCGTAGAACAGTGTCGGATTAAAAAAAATACCCATAATTTTGCATTATTTCGATAGCAAATAATAGGAATTATTAACTTTGTTAAAAAAAACTGATTTTATATATAGTTTTGAAATATTATATTGTTTGTGGTCTGTAATTTATTGTGCAAATGTTAGAAAGGGTTCCAAAATAAAATCTGGAAGGTTTGCACTTATTATAAGACTAGTATTAACTTAAAAAAGAAGTGACAAAAAAACAATTGAAATAACTTTGAATGGCCGCCATGAAATTTTTAAATATAGCAGTTCCGTCACTGTTCTACGATCATGACGATATGTAGGTGTTCACAGCGCGTGAAAACCGCAACAAATTAACTGCAACTTCTGTATATAGTCAATATATCATTATCCATAATTATTCACATTTTAGCACATCATTAAACAAAACAACACCACTTTTGAATATCCAAATTAAAGTAATTTACAAAACAAAAACTTGCACTTGACATGTTTAACGTATCATCACGACCGTATCCCTTCCGCGGTGATCAGATACCACGTTTTACTTTTAAGTAGCGGATTCACATTGTGATAACTTTACTATAGGCCCATCATGACAAGTGGCAAGCTCGTCGATGTCTCTAGCGTACCAACCTCGAGACATATCACAATTAAATTAAATAAATCACTGTTTCCCGATCAGTAATCAAACCCGGACTTAACCGCTAAACAATGGAGGCTGTCCTTTTCAATTTATCTATTCTTTTGTGTTTCTTCCAGATTTTTTCAAATTCCTGGCAGTATTCACTGTCATGCATTTCTTGTCCAAGAATTTTAGCTAATTCTTTTCATCGAACTGATCCATGCCAACCAATTGTTTATAAATAAATTCTATGTTAATAAGCTGGTAACACAGGATCGCTTCTGCGAGACGACACACACATACTAATATGCAACGGTCATTCGTGTGTACTACATGAACATTTTTTCTTTCTTTTGAAATATTTCTTCTGGATCTTTCGACTGTTCAATAGTCAAAATAGAGAATTCCTAAGGTTTGTTCGTTAGAAACGTGCGATCTTAGCCGATTGTGGAGAATATAAGGACTGTATGTTCTCAAATACTCATTTTTGTGTTAACTTTTTGTAGTTACATTAATTTAGGATAAAATAAATTTGGTTATTATTTAATTTATTTGTGATATTTCTCGAGCTTGTCATGATTGGCCTATAGTAAAGTTGGCTATATGTAAATCCGCTTCTTTATAAGCGTGGTTTCTGACCACCCCGCAAGGGATACGGTCGTGATGATACTTTACTTTACAGGTGGTTGTGAGCTACAGAAGTCGACCCTCTCCTAGGTATATAAATATTAATTAACAATTTATTTTAATTTATCCAGAATAGCGATTTAACTTGGAAAAAAATACTTCCGCGATACAAAATAATATGATTGTGCGCGAAAGTTTGCAGGAATTGAACCCGATACCTTTACGTTGAAGTCCATAACTTCTAAGCCACGGAGGCTGTTATAAAACACAAATATGAAATTAACAAGTCAACCAGTTCCATAATGTGTAAGTAAGATTGGGGTCTACTCTGGAATTACAAAGTTACTAACTTCGCTAAGATTGGACAGAAATATGTTAATGTCTGTCTCCATAAATGTCTGGAAGGTACATCCCCAACAGTGGAGTCCAGGACTCTGTGTTCTAGGGCCATGATGATGATGCATTAGGAGTAGGCTTGTCTAGTGTTCAAACGAACACAGGAACTAATGGAACTAGTTCCAACCAGCTCCTTAGTTCGTTATGACTTGTAATAGCGAGAGAGCGGGAGCGGCGAACGGAAACGACGAACGGAAGCTTGTCGCGTCACACAGGTTTATCACCTTACTCGACCCCAATGTTAGCTAAAGAATGCTTACTGGCATTCAAAGTCAAAGTCAAAATATATTTATTCACGTAAACCTATTACAGGCATTTATGAAACGTCATAAATTAAATTCTTTTGAATGATTCTACTCCTGCTAGTAGAAGACTAAGCAGCAAAGTGGTCCAATAAGTAAGCTGTTAGTAGAAGACCAGTAGCTTAGCAGATTCCAGTGACCTGCTAATGTTTAATCTGACTGATATACAGAACTGCACCACAACGATCAATTAATATTATTTTTATAAGTGCATTGAATAATTTTATAACAATTTTATTCGAAGTTAATTATAGTACATTAAATATAATATAATAGCTACCTAAATAATAAAATTAAAAATAAACTAAACTATAAATAAAAAATGTCCTCTAGAGACGTCTCACCCGAGATAGTCCCAAGGAGACTGGCAACATTTCCCCTCTGTATAGCGAGGCTAATACGTTGGCAGAAATAATTACCAGCCTTCCTGTCTCCAGACCTTTCTGTTAGCCGCTTTGACAACTCCTTGGCCAAGCGCCTCGCTGACGGTCCCCATGGGCCCATCGTCTCGACCCCAAACGGCGCAAATTCGTAACCGATACCAAGGTTAGCGTATTTGCGCAATTTGAGGTTCACCGCAGAAAAAGCCGCACTTCCCGCGCCTGACGAGGTCGCCTGGATGTGAGATGGAGCTATCTGTAATCTATATGTAAATCTACACACGTCGCATCCCACACCAGAGACCTGCCAAGTTTCCACGGCCCAACAGTCTTGCCATCGCTCCGCACAATCCCAGATGGTTCTAATATTGCGGGTATCCCAGCAGTGACAAGAGCCCTTCGGATGATGTCGCTGAGAGCCGCGTGACGAGGAATGCGGCCAGCACTTCTAGCACAAGAAAGCCCGTGGTGTCCGAGATGATCGACTAGTTCTCCGCATCGACACTGGTGCGGGTGGACAATCCGGGCTCCGAGACGAAGGCACACCGCCATGGTCAGTGTATTTCGATCAAGGAGTGTGCCAACCGATTGATTATTTATTTCAATCGAATAATTGAAATAAATAAATTATTTGCCCTGATTACAATCAGGTACTTATGCTAATATCCTAATTTTCAATAAAGTAAATAGTACATATGATAACCCATTCACATAGTTTAAACGACAGCCTTGTGCCACAGAACCCTAGAACTGAGCGCTCTCTTTTACTGGTTCGAGACAGGGAATCGGAGCTGAAAAACTAAAATAGCGACCTAGTTCCCTAAGGAACGGTGAACTAAACTAAGGAGCTGTGAGGAACCACTATACGTAACTGCAATTAGGTGACTGCATTTACGGGTTAAAAAGTTCGAATAATTTAATCTGGTACGTCGAGAGTAGACCTCTTTCCCCGCCATTTCAAATCCCTGTCAATGACCTACGCTACCGTCCGACGAACGCGACATTTTACCATTCATTGATGCTTTTGCTTTTCGTCCATAATCCGTCAATCAATTGAATTAATACAGTGGGGCTATTGTGTATCTTATCGGAAATCTGAGAGCTTCAGCCAATCTGCTGCGCCTTGGGAATTAATTCCGAGAATGCTTGTATGCTGTAAAGCCTTGGCCATATTTCGTTAGGCACGTAACGTACGTAAATTGAGTTTGATACATTCTTACACAGTCTCATATTTGACACAAACTTTAGCGGGCGTGACATAATTGTGTGATAAAATAGAAAATTTGACAGCTCGACAAGAATACCCTTACTACAGGGGCTGGTATTAACACGTAGGTCCGTTCATGCCGGCAAACTACTTCAAAGTGAAAACTTAAACTCAATAAATCTTCCGTATGAATTTGTTTTGACAGTTCACCCCACAAACTCGATACGTCTATGAAACTGGCACATTTGATTAATAACACAACATAATACTATTCTATGCGTTTGTATAGGTCTATCGTTGGTAAACGACATCGCTGTAATGAGTACAGAGAGTATATCCGAAGAAAATATAACTATAGTAAAACTTTAAAAAACAGGAAGTTATATTAGCATTTTATAGGAAAATACAGATATTTAACAAGCTTCCAGTATTAATAAGGATCTAAAACTGTTTAAATTAAGAGTTAAATAAATGCTGGTTGAAAAATGTTTTTATTCGACAAAAGAATACCTAGACACTAAGCGCGACTAAGTCATTTCACGTTCACATACGCGTATAACAATTTACATTCGTGTACCTACCATGTTACTAACAAATAAATGATTTCACTTCAAAAAGTAAATTTATAGTTATTCAAAAAAGACAAAAAGCTATTTAGGAAATAATTATATAATTATAAGAGAACGTTTAGAATGTATTTATTTAAAAACATTGCTTTAGCACAATTACGGAGGAGAGAGGCAGATAGTTTGTAACCTCTGACACGCGATGTGTACTGGGTCAGCATTCGAAGCCTGCGTATAAAGGTGGCCATACACTGCCGAAAACGCAACACTCGCTAACGTGGATTTATTCAATCAGAAACCGTACGGCGTGATAATAAAGAGTACGCGAGAATTTTGAGATTCTATTTGCTGGGCGATGTTAAGAAAATAAATTTGATCAAACTAAACCTTTGAAAAAATCCATTTAATTGTAAGGCTTAAAGCGCTAAGTTTTTTAGTATTTTAATGCCTACAGGCATTTTATAGCAAACCTTTGCTTATGCTTAAATCCTACAAAGGTCTGTTCAAACCTCCCCGGCATGTACCAATGAGAAATACACTTTTCTTACGTATATTTGTTATAGATTTACAACGCCACCGTTCCCAAGCCTCGAAGAGCACGTTAAGCCGTCGGTCCCGGTTCCACTAATACAAAAATCTGGCCAGCATGGCGACTGTATGCCAAATACTCTATGTATGTTCTGGAAGGCCCATCTCCAACAGTGGAGGTCTAGGTCGCTATGTTCTAGGGGCTGTATTGAATGAATTATGAACCTTTGGGAATGTGGCAGACGATTCCGTGTACATTAGAAATAAAAACAAATACTACTACACAAATACCAATAATATATACATTAGCTATATTTATAATATTAACATTTATGTACAAATAAAACGAGACAGAGATAAATTATTAAGATAACGGATTATTTTGTTTATTTAAAGAAATAGGCAATGAGGAGATTGTTAAATATGTACATTTAGGTGCACGTCTGTTGACCAGATAAAGTTTATTCCACTCACGATATTTATGATTACTTATTTCAAAATCATTATAGAAAAATATGTAAGTATATCACTATACTATCTGAGCAGGCCTAAACTCCGTTATCGAATTGATAGCATAATGTATGGGAATTTTAGACAGTATCACGAGGTGCGATCAAACCGTAACCAAACTACAAATTACGTATATTTTTTTCAAGCTAAATGGCTAACTTGAGGCGATTAGAGTCGTGGATGACCTTGGGACCATTATAATGCTATGCTCGTAACTGACATATTTCAATATTTTTCAAAGAAAAGGTTAACTAATTTACATATTTGCTATGTTGTGTTTCTATAAAAAAAAAATTTAGTATATAGTGTAAAGATTTCCAAATTTCTAAACCGTTAGCAGCAGTAGGCATTTCAAGACAAAAAAAAAACATCATTTATACATATGTAGATATTTTTTGTTATAGAAGTTTTGATATATATATATATATATATATATTTTTCATTGTTTTTAGTTCAGTCAGAGCGATAGGCTTAAGAATGTAGGTATCCATTTGACGGTACTAATCACCTTAAGTGGTTAGCGAGCGTTTCACAAACCTTCATGGTATCTAGTGAGTAGTGGACCTAATAAGTGAATGTTTTGTTTGTGCCTTAAATATAGCCACTTTCATGTTGAATCAGGCCACTCTGATGACCTGCAGTACCGGGCTATTAACTCGCAAGTAATTTAAGTTACCAACTACCCTTACTAAAAATAATATAGCTTTAATTACTAATAAATACTATGTGTATAGAAATAATAAATAAGGTGCGGTGGTTGCTCGCTTGTAACAACGCTTTCTCGGTACTCAGTTCAAACTCCGGCATGTACAAATGAGAAATAAGGTGCGGTGGTTGCTCGCTTGTAACAACGCTTTCTCGGTACTCAGTTCAAACTCCGGCATGTACAAATGAGAAATAAGGTGCGGTGGTTGCTCGCTTGTAACAACGCTTTCTCGGTACTCAGTTCAAACTCCGGCATGTACAAATGAGAAATAAGGTGCGGTGGTTGCTCGCTTGTAACAACGCTTTCTCGGTACTCAGTTCAAACTCCGGCATGTACAAATGAGAAATAAGGTGCGGTGGTTGCTCGCTTGTAACAACGCTTTCTCGGTACTCAGTTCAAACTCCGGCATGTACAAATGAGAAATAAGGTGCGGTGGTTGCTCGCTTGTAACAACGCTTTCTCGGTACTCAGTTCAAACTCCGGCATGTACAAATGAGAAATAAGGTGCGGTGGTTGCTCGCTTGTAACAACGCTTTCTCGGTACTCAGTTCAAACTCCGGCATGTACAAATGAGAAATAATAAATAAGGTGCGGTGGTTGCTCGCTTGTAACAACGCTTTCTCGGTACTCAGTTCAAACTCCGGCATGTACAAATGAGAAATACTGCTAAGCTACTGGTCTTCTGCTAACAGCTTACTCTTTGGACCACATTGCTGCTTAGTCTTCCACTAGCGGAAGTAGAATCATTCAAAATAATTTAAATTATGACTTTTCATAAATGCCTGTAATAAGTTTACGTGAATAAATATATTTTGACTTTGACTTAACTTTCCTTACGTACATTTGTCATAGATTTACAATACCAGCCTTCCCGTGCCTCGGTCCCGGTTCTACTAATACCAACTTGTTTAATCATTAATAATTTGTCATTGAAATCAGCCCCTCGCCAACCCGTCTAGCCAACGATTGTGGCGAGTGTAGGCTAAATTCGCCAGAAATGTATTCTGGAAGGCCCATCTCCAACAGTGGAGATCTAGGACTATGTGTTCTAGGGGCTAATGATGACGATTTTTAAAGAATTCGGTTGAAGGGACTCGATTATGTTAAAGACGGCGCTGCACATGGGTTTGCATGTCGTGCATGAGCTTGGTGCGAACTGTTGGCCATTACAATTTATAAATAAAGAATAGCCAACAAATAACGTTGCCCATTGACAAAGCTGTTGACCGACACGCTCACATTTATAACACATTCGACTCGATGGTTGTCTACAAACATTATCAATGCTGACTTTTACTCTCGCCAAAACAAAAATATAAGTGGCAAGGAAAAAGGAAGAAAATGGCAAGAATAAGGAAGGCTCTTATTTAAAAGGGAACTAGGTTCTACTGGTGTCTGTGAAGAACTACTGTAAGAACCTACTGTGTGTACGTTACAAGATATAATACCTTACGATAATACTAACTATAGGCAGAACAGTTTTATACCTAGAGTTAGGGATGAGCCATATTAATAACATATCAGTGTTGATATTTCGATAATATCCACAAAATATTGATGTTTCATAATACCTATCGATATTTTATGATAATACTTTTAAGGCATGCTAGTATTGTGATAGGAAACCATGATCTTTTGTAAGTTTACCTATTACTAAAAATAATTTAATACTATTTTTTTTATCATAAGAAAAAATGGCACTTCTCTGACGTCTCTGGAGGACATTTTTTATTTATTGTTCAGTACGAGGACAATATCTACCAATAATACTTATCACTATATTATGACGTCATATTCGACCTAATATGGTTGTCCACAATCATTTTCAAGGCTAAGTTTTATCTCAGACCTTTATTTACGAATATTTATAAACTCTTTTTGCACATAAAACTTAAAAGTAATGTATTAGGGCGAACTTAATGCTTTTCAGCGTTTTTAACAGCAACCAGAGGACTTCCAAGACGGCCTTAACGGAATCATACAGTATTTGGTTGGGGATGGAGTGAAGCAGAATGGTGGATAGTAAGCGTCTTGTTGCGCAATCGAATAAACAAAGGACGCCTTCTTTGTAAACCAACCCATTGTCGGACGCAAGCCCGAGACACCACTCTTTTCATCTCTCTTTTCCACGCACGATGGACCCGGCTCCCGCACGCTGGATCCATAAAATTTGTATTTTTTCTTTTGCGATTTTTCTACACGGTAGAGGATTGCATTATTAAAATATACAATAAATAATAATCGTTACATACTACTTGCCCCATTTTGTTATATATTTTATATCTTTGGATGATAGTCACAATATGATGTAATTTAAACATTGTATTTAAAAATTCGTAATGAACATCTGCATGTTAAGTTTATTCCAAAGTTTGTTAGCGAGTTTAAAACGAAACCAAATCTGCTTCTCAAATTAAGTGCATATTCAGTCAGTGCTTTACATATTCAGAAGACATAAATATTTACACTCCTCTCACAGACTTCAATTATTCATTCGAACCTAATTCTTGAATGACTAACATATTTTTAGTAGTATTTTAATTTATCGCTCATATGTTTAATTTGCGCGAACAAAAAAAGTTCTTAATGCCCTTGGTTGACCGAGTAAGAATGTCTAGCGGCTAATATTAATAAATATTTTTGGAACGTCAGATTTTTTCTATTTATCTACTATTGGTAATCTAGCCAAGTTTTGTTCAATTCTTTCATTCGGAAGTAAATGAAATTGGTATTTTACTCCAGCTAATCAAGTTCGACTTTACGTTATGTAATTAAAAACTAAATATTCAATTATTGAAAAATGGTTATATATAAGGTAGTGTTGTGATTGTCGGAGTGGCAGCCCTGCGCGGTTCGGTCGCGCCTGGCACCGGCTGGCACGGCACTCTGGTGACCATACTAATGAGACAAACGGACTTTGTGCTTCGTTCATTCACCCACCAATACTTAAATCTAAACAAAATACGCAATCAGACTTAGACTAGAATAAAAGTTTCTTTCATTCTGTATTTACTCGTATTTACATTATTTTAAATCTTAATGTTTAACACTTTGCATCTCTCGCTCACACAATACAACATTCTTTTTTTTTTTTAAGTCTAAGTATAATTTTAAGAAATCTTTTCTTATAAAATTACGGTAATTTTGAAGATTTATTAATCATAGATTAATATATTATAATTGTTTTTTTCTATTTTGCTCTGTCTATAATTACATATTCATTCATTCATTATAGTCTTCTAGGAATGCAGCATAGAACTTATATTTGGAGAATTTGGCCTACACTCGCCACGCTGGCCAGACGTGTTGGCGAGGATCTGTGTCAATTTTTAATGACAATTAATTAGCACAATATGGTATTAGTGGAACCGGGACCGACGGCTCTCCGAGGCACGGAAACGGTGGTGTTGTAAATCTATGACAAATGTACGTAAGTAAAGTGTATTTCTTATTGGTACATGTACATGTACGAACCGATCTTTGTTGAATTTTAATTAAAAATAAATAATGGAAAGTGTTCTCACATCCGAGCCACCACAGCGCTCTAAGTACTTAGAAATTAAAAAAAAATATACTTTATTATCAAAGATCGTCGGGATTTAAAAGTGTAAAAGGTTCCACGAACATACTTTTACTAAATTGTCTTCCAAAAAGCAGGGTTCTTATAAACAATTCGTATGCAATGTTCGTCAAATTATACTACAAATTGCCTGATGATATTAAACAGGGCCGAATGACACAAATAAAAAGAAAATTATATAAATTGATATCTGACAAGTGTTTTTATGCAATGCAATTTTCAGAATAATTTATCATTATCATGTTGACATTAAAATGAATTAAAAAAAAAAACAGTTATTATTTGTTACAAAAATAAATATAAAATTAAGTAAAAATTAAAACAATGATATATGACAAAATGGTCTATGGTTTAGAATGTTGTTGGTATTTCTTGCATTTTTTTTTAATTTTATAAATTAACTCGACTTCGACAACTGATCTGCTTGGCGCTGTGCTCTGCGGTGGTTGATAGGCTTTGTGGCTAGTATAGGCCAAATTCTACAGAAATTTCTTCCAGAGGAGATCCTACAGTGATGGTTCGAACGCTGTGTACTAGGGGCTGTGATGTAATGATGTAGGCCGGCGTAGTGGCAGAAACTGATGATGGTTGACATCTGGGCTCAGTTGCTCAATTTCTTGGACCTCGTACATGCGCAATATTGTAACGATCGTATTACATGCGTCACCTGTCAGTGTAGATTTTGACACACTCGACTTTTTTAAAACCAACCAATGTGCTGCTTTAATTTATAATCAATATTTTACAAGATTCATATACGTATTACTTAATAATTATAAATATAAATTCATCCTACTGGATATTGTCGCCCCCGTAGCTTGGGTAAGTATTGAATTAAAAATAGTACGGGTCACTTCATGACCACGTGCAGTAGATTCATTTTTATTTGTGCACCACCGCTGCGGTCTCACCAACAACATGGTATCTTGTCTTGGTGTGGACTGGAGTGGTGGTGGATCTAGAGATGGAACGTAACGTGTGCTCCCCGTGCGTTCCAGGGTTTTTCCAGTAGGACTATAGAGCTGGGGCCCAGCTTGAGAAGATAACCCCGCTGCCCAGGATCCCCGTGACGCCACGTTGTCCGCTTGGGATCGGCAGCGCTCTCCGGGTCCCCATCTTCAGGCTCTCCGAGGGAAGGTACCCCTACGTACAGTCAACGGATGCATAAAGAGTGATAGGGCTAAGTTTTGGCTTAAGACCCTCCCTTATATAATTGTAGATTCTCATTGCTCTCTGTTAACTTCATTTTTCGTAATATATTAACTTCCTTGCTTAAATTCTTTGTTTTATTTGAATGTCCCGCTTAACGTGACAATATCACATCTGTACGGTACAGAATAAAAAATAACCTTATATGTAACTACTAATATTTTTAATTGTATCCCAGTGGTTTAAAATAAATGTATTTAAGTAGTTACATGAAGCTTGGTCACACTACCCGCCATTGTGTTGTACTTGCATAGAGTTGCATAGATTTTCTCACGTCTCTTACCAAATACAGTTCTATAATTTTGTTCGACTACTCAGCTAAGCAACAAATTCATTTTACGGTTTACCTAGTATAAGTCCAGCAACTGAATTCATGTTATTAACCGCAATCGTTATACAGGCTGACCCAGAAGTCGACGTCAAGCCTGAATCGGGTAATAATCACAATAGTCAACAGAAATTTTTTTTTTTATAATCATAATATTTTTCATATGACTCTTATTTACGCCTCCGTGGTCTAGCGGTTAAGTCCGTGGATTTAGACTCGGAGGTACCGAGTTCGATTCCTGGTCGGGATGTAAATAAATACATTTAATTTATTTGTGATATTTCTCGAGTTTGGTACGCTGGAGACATCGACGAGCTTGCCACTTGTCATTATTGGCCGGCAGTAAAGTTGGCTAAGTGTGAATCCGCTTATTTATAAGCGTGGTTTCTAACCACCCCGAAAGGAAAACGGTCGTGATGATTCTTTACTATGATTTTTATTTATATTTTCGAAAAAACGTACTCCCTGTGATGTTTTTTGAAATCCTGTTGTAATTATACTTAACTTTTTATCAATTTTATTTTTCTTATGTAATCCTAAATACTCGTAGTATCCTGTAACCTAAGCCAACTGTTCCAGTTTGGAAAAGGATATCGTCCTTAATATCGTAATCTGAATAAAACGGTCTTAAGGCATGTCTAGGTACACTAGAGTATTTTTAGTAACTTAAAATCATTTTTCATATTAGGTATAATATGAAATAATTTAGTAAAAGTGTTATATGACTTTGGAATCCTTATTTAATGCGCCAACTTTTGAAATTATCTGCCAATCTGACGTAGTACATATTTTTCTCAATAAAATTTCAAATCTTATACGAGGGTCAAACTTTTTTGACCGCCTACGTGGTCGTGGGTCGATTCCCATTGGGGGCAAGTTGAACATTGTATAATTTGTCTCGGTCTGGGTGTTTATATGTATAATACGAGTATGTATATATTTACAAAAAAAAAGAAAGTATAATATGTAGTTTATCAACCATCCAGTTTCCGTAACACAAGCCTCGTAGCTTACCACGGAAACTAGATGGCGCTGTGTGACCTGTCTGGAAATATTTATTATTATATGTTTATTTTTATTAGAACTGGCCATTTGTAAACAATATATAAAACTAACAACTAGTTTACTCAGTTTTTTGATTTTCTAAGAACTTTCAGCTCGACCCTCGTATTGACCTCGTTGCTGTAAGTAAATAAAGTGAACACATTTTTACAACTTTACATCAATCATCTTTATATCATCATGACAAGTGGCATGTTTGTCGATGTCTCTAGCTTACCAAACTCGAGAAATATCACAAATAAAATATTGTCTCCCGACCCGGTACCTCCAAGTCTAAATCCACGGACTTAACCGCTAGTCTAGCGGAGGCAGTAATAGAATTCTCAATTGCATCAGACGTGTCACTGAAAAAATATTTTTACATGAGCCATAGTACGAGTACCTCTTCCTAAATAGTCAGGTTTCGCATAATATGTAAACATTCCCAAACCTTTGAAACTACATGTGTATTGATAAAAAATGTAATATTTCGGTGAAAGGTTCCGTCGTGAAGTAGCCGATCAAAGGAGGAGACGTTTTCTTTCATATTTTCTTACTAGATTTATGAACATGTACAAAATCAGTCAACCGACTAAAATGTGCGTTTGGACAACAGACTAATATTTAAAGACCAGCGGCGGCAGTCTATTTCTATAAAGGGAAACGCGTTGTCATAAAAGTGGATTCTGATATTTACTTTCAGTTTTAGCGCGAGTTTAAAATTACAAAATATTACTTTACTTTAACTGTAAAAAAGGGCAAAGTTTGTTATTAAGCTTTTAATAAATAGTTGGGGGTGTTGTTTAACAAACAATACTGCTTCGTACATATACGAAACCAGCGCAGCGGTTGCAGTCGGCAGTTTATTAAGGCGTGGACGTTAGAACAGTCCACTTTGCTGCTTAGTCTTCCCTTAGCAGAAGTAGAATCATGAAAATAATTTAAATAAGAACGTCGTCGTCCTCGTCGGTGTGGGGAACCAGTGGAACATCTCGGACACCACGGGCTTTCTTGTGCTAGAAATGGCGGCCGCATTTCTCGTCACGCGGTTCTCAACGACATTATCCATAGGACTCGTGGATGACATGTAGTAACCACTATCATAGAACCCCTTTTGTAGTGTATTTCATTTGACACAAAAATATTTATTAATGTGAATAAATACATTTAATTAATATTTAATTTATTTGTGATATTTCTCGAGTTTGGTACGCTGGAGACATCGACGAGCTTGCCACTTGTCATATGTCTATAGTAAAGTTGGCTTATTGTGAGTCCGCTTATTTATGAGCGTGGTTTTTGACCACCCCGAAAGAGAAACGGTCGTGATAATACTTTACTTTTAATAGTTCTAGAAGACAAATTTTGTTTCTTTAAGAGCAAACGTAATAGGAATCTTTTAACGAACGAAGTAAAAGTTGTGAACGAAATCCGTTTTTATCGTCTATTTTGATAATTTACCGGATATATTCGAAGAAACATACTAGGTCCACGGTTCTTATAAAGGTCTATGGATCAGAATACATATTATTATTTCGTATTTCAAAATTCCATTACCTAGCTAAGGTATCTCTATTGGAAATTTTATATTAAATTGTGGTCTGGTGGTCCACGTCATAGATAATTTTAACCACCAACAATATCAGTACTAAGAAATTCCAAGATATTTTTGTAAACAGTCTGATAACAATTTGGTTGACTGAAATAACTAATTAAAAAGCATGGCGATTTGATAAAAAAGGAAATTTTACCATTGCAAATTCAAAATATATTCACGTAAACCTTAATCCATACTAATATTGTAAATTTAAACGAAGCTCTGTCTGTATCTAGCGTAACGTGTTGGGAGCATGAATTGAAAAACTTTCAGATTTTATAAGACAACGCTAAGTCCATTAGATCGCGACGCTCAGGGAATGTGCGACAATGTGCGTCCTCTATGGCTTTCTGCGATATGGCTACGTCACATACAGTAAGAGTATGTCTTTCTTACAAGATGTTCGCTTCTAAATTAAAATTAAAAGCAATGTGTGAAGTAGTTTTGATGTGGAAGAAGCTTTTTCTAGCTCCAATTGAGGGTAATAATAGGAAGTGATGATTTTGGGTGTACAATTAAAAGATACAAGAAATATAAATAGTTTGTTATCGTCGATTGTTATCAGTTTTATTTTGAAGGTTAGCCGTCAGCTGGTACAATCGACGCCATTTTAATCGTTGCAATTAGAGAGACCTAGTTTTGGTGCCTCCGAATATTTAATTTCATGCCTCCGCCTTTTTCAACTCATTTTTGAGTTGCCTTATTTCTTCTACCATCTCTTAAACAGTTTGACAAAATGTGGCAACAACGCTAATGGCTGACGACGCGACGCGTTCCAGATTACGCCGCGTGTGTGTTCCCTCCCACAAGGTTGCATCATACAATCATATCTCCGTAACGCGACGTTACAAGAACGCCAATCGTCGCGTTATAACGCGTTCTGTGTGGTGAATGCTTTAGCTAATGTTTTATCTGACTAAGGTATGTGCAGCAGATATAACGTCAAAGTAATGTTTATCTAACTAAACATTGTTTCATGGAGCAAGTATGTGGAAGCGGCACGTAATTAACATTAAATTAATCAGTTAATTTATCTTAACTAGTACTTAAGTACTGGTAATGTCTGGCTCTGTCATTGTTATTTCTAATTACTTAACGTGAACTCACGACTTTACTATAATAATCAATCAGTGTAACAAAGAGACCAACCCGTATTCTTAGACATTTCGTCAGCGGATCCTCCATTGGAATAATGCTGTCTCAGCTGTCAAACGGAGGGACTCCGCGGCACGTCACTGCGCTCGAGGAATAGAAGTATCAAAGTCAAGGTTCATCGCGATGTACCTTGAAACCACATTGAAGCGTGTTTATATTGTTTTCGGCTAATATTTATATTATTTAATTTTGTAATTATTATTTTCTTTTTATAAAAATTACTTATTTTAGTAAAAGAACACAATTTTAACATTTTCAAACTAAACAATTATTGTCAAACACATCAGATTTCGTTTCAAAATTAGAAAAAAATAATCGTGACAGATTAATATTCATAGTTTGTAGTAATTCTGACAAAATAATATTTAGAATATGGAAACGCAATCTTCAATGTTACCAGAAAAAACTTATCTTACCGGAAATATTTAAAATGGTAACATTTATGCCGTTCGAGGCTTGGAGAGTTTACAATTAACAATATTGATTTCGAGGGCAACCGTTTGACAGCTGGAAGGAATAATTGAATGGAGGAGCCGTTGAGGATACGTCTTAAAATACAGGTGCAAATGTAGATAGAACCAATACCCGGTCGTTATATTCATATAAAATTATTGTTACTTTAGTTTTACAGCATCTTAAAGTTGATCCTTTTGTCTAAGAAGTTCGTGTTTTACACTTTCGTAGCATGCAGACCGGCAGATATTGTAATTAATTTTAAAGTGCACGGTGAACACAACCATAACCGGCAATGTCTGTCATAATTGCTCACATATTGACATATCATGTAGTACTCTGCCCGGTACGTTGCGTTGCCCGATGTAGCTTGACTCACGCCTACTTTTCAAAGC
Organism: Tinea semifulvella; assembly: GCA_910589645.1. Classification (NCBI taxonomy): domain Eukaryota; kingdom Metazoa; phylum Arthropoda; class Insecta; order Lepidoptera; family Tineidae; genus Tinea; species Tinea semifulvella. The sequence goes on along the minus strand of OU342615.1, from coordinate 549,974 downwards.
CTTCTTCGATATGTCTATATGTTGTTGATTTGTCTTATTCTGCCCTTTGACTATCTCACCATTCTTTTTGTGATAGTTCACTTAGTGTTTAGTTTCATCTATGTACCAATATCTATTTCTGTGAAAATAAGTAATTAGGTCGTTCTTATTTTATCTTTTTTTCTTTATTAACGCATTGTTTAGCTGTACGTTTCCTTAATTGCATAAAAATAGTCATACTTTAGAACTTTACAGCTAAATAATAATAAAAAAAACAAAAACTAAACAATATGTCAAAAAAGTCTATAGATAGGAGAACGCTTCCCAGAGTTAGCACTGCCAGTTGAAAGGAATTGCATTCTCGTTGGTGGGTACACCATACCATAATGACAAAGGTCGTATAACATTATCAGTCATCACTTCCAACTGCTGTCGTCTTGTCCAGCATGTTATAATTCACCAGCAATTGCGAGTGTTTTAATCTTTTGTGTCTACTATTGAGTCTTTGTATTCAAGTTGTGAGCGAATGAGAGACAAGTACAGATGCACATACTCGTAGGTGAAGGAATGTCTCTGATACTGGCTGATATGTTACTTAACCTTATGAACTGGTGTTTACCTCTCCTAAGTAAACAGTGGGTAGTTACGCTATGAATATAAAGTCATTCCATGACGGAGCCTGACGTACGAACTATATTTGTTTGGATAAAAACCCTGTCTATTTGTGGTCTAAGGTAGGACGACCATGCTTTTTATTAAACTACTATTTTAATTTTTTTTATAAAATATTGTTTAGTAAATAAAGTTATTTAGAAAAAAATAGAGCGTAGAGTTCTTTTTGTGGGCATCGCTCACACATTTAATAGCAAGAAATACATAAAAAATATATATAAAAAGACAGACTGCGTTAAAATATATGTAATTATAAACTGAAAAGTAATGACATTGGTATGTTATTATATATAATTTTATTAATTTATTGACAAGGCCCATATACAGCCGCAACAACTAGCATAGGTACTTCAATTTATTTACTTAAGGTAGGTAGATATTGTAACCTGCCTTTGCGGTCATAGAATTATTCAACGCCTGCGGTTGGATGTAGTTGCTTTTTTTTAGGAACGGAGAGAATGCTACAGAACTCCTTTCTATTAAAACGAATGATTTTATTTTTATTTTTTATATTTTCGATAAGAATTACAAAAATTAAACACTTTAGTACGCGGGACACTTTTACGCGATTGACTCTAGTATTATATTTGTAATTTTAATACTTACAAAAACAACCTCTCTGTCGACCTCTTGGTCCGAGCCCCCGATTCTCTCTATTTTTACAAACAAAAATTCAAATAAAAATCCCTAACCTACATGTACCAGTTACAATATTTATAATATAGATATCTATGTTTTTGTTATTTTTTTGTTATTGTGTTGATGTTCCTATGACCACCCTTCAGGTCTGTTCCTCATTTTCACACTGCACTCTCCAGGCAAGACAGATATTTTAAGGTTAAATTTATATTGTAGTAGTTAGTGTACAATTTTGTATAAATTATATTGACTTAATCAAAATCCGGTGAAAATGTACGGTGATTTAAAAAAAAACTTGAAACAAAAAACATTTTACAAGTAAAATAAATTATGGCCATCCTTTCTGGAAGCTGTCAGCAGACAAACATCTCAAAAAGAAAAGGGTTAGGCTTACTGTAAACTTTAAGAAAACTTTTATTACTTAATATTTTTTTGTCACACAAGCAACCCTTCTATTGTCGCACTCTACTGCTGTCGCAAGTCACACACCATAAACCCGGTATCCCGCACGGTGAATTGCTAGGAGAGTTTACTATCATTTCCGTGCCACGTATAGCACATTAGGCCATCGCGGTTCCACTAATACCAAATTGTGCAACGTTCAAAATATGTATATAAAATACATTAAAACCTTGCCAACGCGTCTGGCTAGCGTGGCAAGAGTGGCCCGAATCCTGTAGAATTGTGTACTCAAAGGCCCATCTTGGAATGGACAAGTGAAAGTCTTCCAGAGGTTTTGATGATGACGAAGATTGAAATAATATATAAACAAACAGATAGAACTAGAAGGTCATCTAATGCAGTGTTGAAGAATATGATTATTAGTTGCAATAAGAAGACATTTAATTACTTCCTTTTCACATTTCCTGTATCTTAGTTATTATTTTATGAGAAGATAAATAACTATCGACACCGACGGGGTCAAATATGAACGGGCATCGAGCACATTTAAATACAAATACAGACAGTAGAGTCGTCCAGGCCCCGATTGGCTAATTGGCCTGGGTTGGGGATGGGGACATTCCTTATTTTTCCTGGGATGATCTCAGCGGATCACTACCCGCTGGTGGCTCACGAACCCAGGGGGGTCTAGGTTCGACTACTTCAGCTCTCCTCTAGAAGCACCTCTCTATGAAGTGGTCTCCCGTTGGGAGGCCTTGCACAAGATGGAGCGATATTCTGGAGATGCTTGAAGTGGCAGTTGTCGTCTCGATAGAACATATGTCTAGTCAGGCCGACGACAAACTCTTCAATAGTAGGCATCTCCAAATCTCGAGCTATGATCGAATTACTCACGAACGACGTCGCACGGAAGACCACTCTGAGCGATATCTTCTGCTTTAACTTTGGATCTTGCCCGTATTGGTCTTGGCTAGAAGATGGTGCCAGACTGGAGGAGCAAAGGTGAGATGGGAGCGGATAAACATCTTGCAGATGTTTGTTACATTATTTTTTAAGCCACCTAACGTCCACGAGAAAAACTTCTAACTTTAATGAATACCCCATGTTCGACTTGTCGCTGTAAGCGTAATTATTTACTTTATTTCGCTTTGAAAGTTGTTGGACTTGCGTTTTTATTCACTTTAAGCAAAAATCTGAAAATAAAGCGAGTTTTGCTTTCAAGTAGAAGGGTTGATGACAACATGTCTACTGAGCAATAAATGGAGTTATTGTCTATACCACCGTGGTATTTAGATCTAAAAAGTTTTTAAAATAGATGTAAGCTAGCAGCTAGTGTGTAGTTTTATGCCAGTCATCTCTCTTGGTGCTTCCGTTTCCTCGGCGGTGCCACGTGTCTCGACTGCCGATAAGCTGCAGCGTCGAGGCGGCAGGAAAGGAAAATCCGCAGGGAAACACATTTACACCTTCAAAGTTTCGGTAATAGACCTGCAGTTAGTATTGTTCCTATTACTTTATGGTGAAACGTCAAATTATAAAGGTTAATGCTATATTATTTTTTATTATTTAACTTTTTTCATCTAGTTAATATTTTAAAGTGACAGCGGTCAAGTGAAGAGTACAACATTATGACAGCCCCAAGAACAGAGTTCTAGATTTCCTCTATTAAAGATGGGCCTTCCAAAATTTTCTGGAGAGAATTTGGCCTGTCCAGGCGGGTTGGCGAGGGTCTGGTCCCGGTTCCACTGATACTTGTGGAATCGTTAATAAATAGTCATTAAAAATTGACACCAGCCATCCTGGCCAACTCGTCTGGCCAGGATGGCGAGTGTAGGCCAAATTCTCCAGATATACGTTGAAGATGGGCTCCGACAGTGCAGGTCTAGACGCCCCTGGAGGCTGTAATGTGTGTGTTATAAAGGTTATCTAGTCTTTTATTATTTCTTTATGTATTTATTATTATTTTTATTAAGTATCTAGTTTTATTAATTTTTTTAATTAGTGGTTTTTTAGTTTATATAGTATTATTATAAGTTTAATGTAATAAAAACCGTTATGTCGTGTAAAAATGCTAAAGATTTCGCCTATTTACTAAATAAATTATTTGATTTAAGTAGATCTTGCTTGGTTTACAGATTACAGATGTGATGTGGAAGCAATTAATAGTACAGATGGATTAAACTATACAAAATCCTATGTAGCTTGAACTCCAGGTAGGTACCAGGTACTAGTTAACAAAGGAGGAAAGTAAATCACGCGTTCTGGGTGCTTGCTGAGATTACCACGTCACTGTGCTCCAAGCCAGAACACAATATTCATTTGACTTATATCTAACGACCGAGCATTTGATATTTGTTACTGTAGGCCGTGTGCGGTGGTGGATCTGTTGTAAAAACTTCTGAAAAGGTCGGTTCTAGCCCCGGATTGTACCAATGAGAAATACTATTCTAACGTACATTTGTCATAGATTTACAACACCACCGTTCCGGTGCCTTGGGAGCCACGTTAAGTAGTCGGTCCCGATCCAACTTACATCAACTTGTATAATCACTAATAAATTGACATCAGACCCTCGCCAACCCGTCTGACCAGCAGCGTGGCGAGTCGAGGCCAAATTCTTCATCTCCAATAGTTACTGTTGAACTGTCTTGGTCAAGTTCTTGCTTTTTTGCAAGACTACTGATTTGTTACCAAGACTAGCCGTAGTCTTGGTATTTTTCTTGCGCAAGAGTCACGCAAGACTCTTGCACAGATTTTTTCCTAATTTTGCTAAAAAAATGTCTATTTTTTGGGTTTTCATTTTTTTTTAATTGGTAATTTCTTCGTGTCTGTATTTTTCAGGGTTCAGAGGTAAATATATCGAACCATTATAGTAGATGGCTAAATATATAAAGTCTCTAAACCTACCTACTGTTCCGATGTGGCCCTGACGATTTTTTTGCTATGACAAAGCATCATGTTAAGCGTTATACAGGGTGCGCCAGAGAAACTTACTTATTTGAAAGGTCATTAAAAACAAAAGTACTTCAGTTATTGTTTTAATTTTAATTATATTTTAGAATACAATGTCCCAATTTTTTTTATACAGACTTGAAAGTGACATCGGTTAAATGGCGATCCCCATTGCGCATACACTGATTAAGTCGATTTCTGAAGTTAGTGTCCACTCTTTGCAGCATATCAATCGGTATGTTGGCAATGGCGTCGCGAATGTTGTTTTTGAGGTGAGCTATTGTCTGTGGCCGATCGACATAAACCAGGAATTCCAAATAACCCCATAAAAAAATCGCATGGAGCCAAATCTGGAGAGCGAGCCGGCCATGTGAGATCGCCTCTGAGAGAGATAAGCCGGTCGGGGCAATGTTGTCGCAACAAATTCATTGAGCCTCGTGCTGTGGCTACATCTTGCTGAAACCACACATCCTTAGCGTTTATTTCTCCGAGGCTTGGAAGAAAAAAAATCCTCGATCATTTCGATTAGAAAAGAAGCTCTCGATGATGGCAACTGACTAGAGGAAGAAACAAACTTGGGGACAGACAAACGTACCTATGAGAACTAAAGCTTGCCCTAAATAGGCCTTGTTTTAATATGCCAGCTTAGTGGTAGGGACTGATATCAGTCGTCTGAGGCTGGCGTCAGTTGTTCCCATTTTTGGCCCTCGCGTACCGCTTACGATGGGAGCGATATCACATGTCGTGCACAGTAATAAAAAAATTTAGATGTAGTACGCGCACGATAAGTGATGCAAGTTTCAGTAAGCCATACATAACAACATTATGTCAGTCTTTTATTAATTTAACAATAAAGGTTCAAAACAAACAAATATGAACAATCCGTTTCAGTCTCAAAGTCAAATTGTGCTTACAAAATATTATAATTTTAATCGAAAGTCAACTTTAATAGCGGTTTACATTAACAGTGTCCGCTCGTTAAAGAAACACCATTTGGCTGCTGGGTCCTTTACGCAAAATGTAATGAATCTAGTCAAGGCATAGTGGTAGGGACTGAGCTGTTTGTTATGCCCAGTTTATATAAGTAACCTTTGCTTTTTAAAAAAATCGATTTTAGTATCGTAGATATGACCTTACCCTATTAACGTAATAGCACATAGATTTTTATAGTAATGTCATAGTAAAATATATTTTATAGTCTCTAAGCTGTTATGTTCTGTTATCCGAACATACAGGAAGTATTTGCACCATCCGGGAGAATTTCACACATTCCTAACTAAACTGTCCAAAGGAAACTCACCCTAATTCTACCTTAATTCCTTTAAAACTAGGATCATAATCGCGTGTAACGTTGGAGTGTTCTATTAAAATAAGGGCTATTTTGGAATGATAATGCGATTTGAAGGTGGTTTCATTTGTACTACAATTTTGGGTGTTTTTTATTTTGAATGACAATTTATTAACAATTCCACAATTTGGTATTTAGTGGAACCGTGACCGACGGCTTAACATGTTCTCCTAGGCGCGGGAACGGTGGTGTAGTGTATTTCTTATTGGTACATGCCGGGGGAGTTTGACTGACCTTTGTAGGACTTTTTAAACTTCGTTCCGATACGCGATAATAGTAACCTAAGCACGCTTAAAGGTGTTCCGATACGCGCTTAACCTGTTTTGCCAAAGCCTTGTGACGTCACAAATGTCATAATTTCTCGCGCTTAGACTGCTCACGATATCGAGGTAGATCGCTCTGAGCGCTGTCAGTTCTTTGTCATTATGTCGCGCGCCATTTTCAAGTTTATATAAATTAAGTTTTCTTTTAAATTATTTAAAATTAATTCGTTTATACTGTTTGTATATTACTTCTTAAACAAATCTATAATTAATATTTAAGCAGGAAGTGAAAAAAAAATGTCTGTAACACGGCAAGTTATTTTAAAAGACCAAAATAAGTTAATAATATTAAACTAAAACTAACGTTTTATTAATGAAAATGTGATTTAGACCGTTCCGAATTGATATCACGCTCTGAGCATCCAATTCGCGATATTTGATTCGGAACGACGCGACGGTCAGTGTCATATTTGTTCTAAGCGCTCTGAGCGCGATTCGGAATGAGGGGATAGACTATTTTAAAAATAAAGGAAAGCGTTGTCCTTACAACCGCGCCTGATATCGTAACATAATATAACCTTTAAATATTTAAAGCGCGAAAAGTATATTTTATTCTTTGCTTCCAATAAGGAACATTCCAGATCGGAACCTTCCCAAAATATGACCCTTATAAGCGCTACTATCAGCTTGAGTAATAATACAGGATTGAAAAATTAAAAGCCTTGACCATATTTCGTTAGACAACCCTTCCTTTTGTTATCGTATTTTATTATATAAAAAGTGAATTATATTCGTATAACAGATCGGTGAAGGTCGCTTCTACGTTTCTTATACTATAAACTGAAAGCTAAAACTATATATATTATAGCCTAGATGGGAGTCGCTGAAAAACAAATGAAACTAAGTTCAGAGTTGGTAAATAAAAGCAGTCCTAAGTAAATAAGCGTGTACAGTAATTATATGCAAAGTAAACAGTAGTATAACTAGTAGTTATCGTTAGCACTACTACAGCAAACACTACACTTAGGACATTAACTTTATTACTGCACAAAGATGTAACAAACATAGATACAACATTTAACGCTTTAGCATCCTCGCACATTCCAATATTTTCAAAAGATTTTTCACGTTTAAGTGTACTTTTGAGAAATGTAGTTTATCATATTATGGATTACGGAGAAATTACGGTCATTTTAAGATATATCAATCATATATTTGTTTTAGTAACATAGAGAAAAACCGTTATAAATGCATCTGTCTATAATAAGCTATATGTAAGTGAAAATAAAAGTCTGTGTTGATCAAATTGATAGACTACATTTGAAAAAAAAAATTGTTCGAACGAGAGGGATGCAAAAGCGTTGAAACTCTCTTAAAAATAGAAAGAATACAATTTTCACAATTTGTTGTCACAAAAAAAAATTACAGAGTAGGTGAGTAGACAATTGTTATAAATTAATATACTTAGTAATACAAATATATGTGACTCAGCTACATTTAACAAAAACACTAGTGTAGCGACAAATAGGAAATCATCTTATTAAGTACAGCATTTAATTTAAACTCTGCTTTACGGTGCCTATCTCCGTAGTATGGAGTTTTATGATATGGCCGACACAAGCTGACACATAGTTTTATTTTTATCACATAATCTTGTAACAAATATATTAACTACTAATAACATTATAGCACATTCTGCGTTGACAACGCTTATGTTTTCTCGCAACACTGTAAGGCAGCTTAACTGTCAATTTAAGTATTTATGGGGAACCCTATTCTCAGCTAATGGTACATCTACTAAATTTAAAGATCATTGGCATTTAAATAGCTAAAGTTACTTGCCTTGTTTGTATGAAGACAGACCATTTGCTATTTATTCTAACAGCAGCGGGAGTATAGGACTGACCTAAAACCCAAAGGTCGCAGGATCAAATCCCAATGTATTTTGAGAGACCCGAGATCTTCTTAATATATCCATAACCAACACTTTTATTTCAGATTAATGAACTTTGTACCACCTTAAGTTATATATTAATGCTCAAATAATGACGTCATGTAGGCTATGTCAAAAATAATAATAAAAATAAAAATGCTTTATTGCATAAAAACTAAAATAACTTAAACAGAGTGTGTCAGGCGAGCTTTATGCCGTGAGGCATTATCCACCCGCTGACCTTTGGAAGTTTTCAACTTGTGACAGGCAGACGCGCATATATTAAATAAACAATATATACTAATACTACATATACATTATACAATGCATATCATACATATTATATAATAATTTCACAATCCAATATTTTCAAAGATTTTTCTAGAAAATAAAATAAATATTTGTTTTAGTAAAATCGAGGAAAATCGTTCTAAATGTTTTTGCAATTTTTCTGCCTCAAATATGTCCTAAATGTCCGTAAAGTTGATGACTACATTTCTTAAAGTATAAGTATATAGACTAGAAACATTGCCTATGATAGGCCTAAAGTAATGTTTAATAAATGTGATCTGCTTCTTCAAACAAGTGTGGTTTCTGACCACCCCGGCACTGTCGTGATGATACGAAATCCTACAACAGACTCGTTTGTTCGATGTGTCAATAAGCAAGCCAAAGTTTCCTGTGTAGCCCGAGTTATCTGCGAATCCCGAGATAGAGAGGTCTCATCCCGGGTCCTCCGGGAGTGCTCTACATAGCCTCTCATTACGGGATTGCACCCCATTCGCACAGTGTACATTAAGAACAGTAGGACATTTAACCGACACGAACTTGTGTTGCATTTTAGAAGAGCGTAGGGGATCAAATGAAACCCTACATATGTGATATTAATTTTAAGACTAACTGCTTAGGATACTGATAATGAGAGCACGCCGCTTGCTTGGTAGCCTAACGTGGTTTGATGATGAGGATGAGGACACGCGGCACGCTTAATGGCCAACGGGACCTCATTTTGATTCTTACATAGTGAGATAACCCGGCGCGCTTGCTGGCCGTACGTGAACTGATGAGAAATGAAATGAAATAATATTTATTTGTATGGAATATGGTAAATAGGTACATAGTTTTTAAATAGCTCCGCCATTTCTGGCACACAAATTTATACTAACTAAATTAATTACTAATTTATACAAAATCTATACAATGTAAATTAATTTTTGTAATAAATAAAATGTCATGAATTTAGTTATAAGATAAGATAATACTCGTATGCGAGATTTTGGCAGATGACAGTCACTTTTGTCAAGATTTCAAATATTGGAATATACATATATGCATATATAATCTTATATCTTAGTTGCTATTTTAACATATTTATTTAAAACTTTATAGCACTATAAACGGATTTATTGATGCTAGATATTGTCTGTCAGTCAACGTTTAGGGTAACGAAGATAAGTCTTAAATCAAACTTAAATAGCTTTCGATTCAGTACTTAATTTTGTAATTTAATAAAGTTCATATAATTAATAACCTAATTGTTTTTATTGATGTGTAAAGGTTTAAAATGCAATATACTTTTCCTATGCCTAATTGCAGAATAAATAAAATGAGTTGTTAGTTGAGTGACTGCAGCGTCCGTTACTGTGTCAAAGCTCTTTGCCGCGAGACAGTGCAGTGCTGCACTTTTTATTTGCATTTCAAATGTAGATGGGTCTTTTAAAATCTTCCTTTAATGTTACATTAGTAAATCGCATTACACTTTTTTATATTGTTTCTATTTCTTTTTGTTTCAGGTACGAGGTTTATTTTTAACAGATTTTAAAGAAAAATCTCGGTAAGAGTCCATCTACCATTTCGTATAACAATTTATTGATTCAACTTTAGTGTCATATGAAATTGGGCGGCGCGGGTGGCTCGGGTGTACCGATGAGAAATACACTTTTCTCACGTACATTTATTTATTTATTAAGGAAAACTACTGACATTTAATTCACAAGTATAGATACAAAATTAGAAACAGAAAGTCATTTACAAGTTTTCACTAGTAGTGTTAGAATAATACATATTATGCACGAAAGCATCTACAAACTATCACTTCATGCAATAAACTAATAACTGTACAATAACAAAAACTATTATCGTTTAAAGAACATTAAGTTAAACGCATTTCTCACTGCCATCACCTTGTCATGAAAGGTATCAACATCAGTTTCATCAATGAATGCATTAAGAGTATTACAAGCTCTAATTAAAAAAATATTTTGTCTGTAGTTAGTGCTCGCCATTGTGTATGCGAAAGGTGGGCTTTCATATACATTTGTCTTAGATTTACAACACCACCGTTTACTTTACTTTACATAAAAAAATTGACATCAGATTCTCGCCAACACGTTTGGCCAGTGTGGCGAGTGTAGGCCAAATTATCGAGATATATGTTCTAGAAGTCCTATATCCAACAGTGGAGCTCTGTGTTTGTGTGTTTGTTAGTGTATGTGGGTTTGATACGTGTATATAAATAAGTATGCATGTGTATGTTTCATAATATTTTTTTATGATTTTAAACAGAATAAAATATAGTTAGCAATACGCTAAGTTATTTAAATAAATAATCACCCAAGCTTGTAGCCGGATTTTGGTTATTTATCCACAATCGTTTTATAAAGGAATCCTTTAACTAACGGAAACTGTCAATGTCAAACACTATTAGAGTTGATATTCGTATATTTTTCGTGTGACCAGAATTGATATCTGAAACTGCAAGAAGCCGAGCTCAATCGATGTCTCTAACAGAATTTTGAATCTAAACAATATCTTTGATTACTGCAGAACATCAGGATTTGGCGGTGGAATGAATGTTTAAATTCGAACTCATGGAAACAAAATCATTAATAATCTATTTTAAATTGGGTTTCGTAGGTACCTCAAAAAGTATCATAACTACCGTATCCCTTGCGGGGTGGTCAGACACCACGCATTTGTAAGGAACGAGTCAACTTTACTATAGGCCCAACATGACAAGTGGCGAGCTCGTCGATGTCTCTAACGCACCAAACTCGAAAAATATCACAAATTTATTATCCGCGGACTTAATCGCTAGACTACAGATGCAGTTATAAGTACCTAATGTGTTTTTTTTTAATTTATAATATTTTATATTTAGTAATAATTACTTATTTTTATAGTAGTAGATTTTTACATTGTATGTAGAGAAATATTATCAGCCAGAGAAATATTATCTCTAACATATTTTTGGTACTTAATTAGTTCTTAAGTAAAAATTAACTAAGTTAATTTAATTTTTAATTTTTTTAAAAACATATCTTAGAAAACTGAGCTACCACCGCGCCATTATGTGTATTTTTTACTGAATAAAGTATTGTGGAATTTGTTTATGAAACCCAATTTGACTTTTAAAAAAAACTTAGATTCATTATGTATCTAGTATACATATATACTTTAAAATTAAAGTGTAGTCGTAATGCGAAATCAATTTTTATTAATCTCTAACTTTGGTCGATTTCGGTTTAAAAGATTCAAATATGTTTAGAAGATAGGTTTCTGAAGGTTTATTTGGAAGTAACCCTTCTCAACATCGACAAGTGGCTTGATTGATGAAGACCTGGCGGACTCGCATCTATAGTCGTGAAGTACAGAACGCGACGTAAGATTCGGGTTCGATGCGGATGTGGATCGCCGATTCGATGTGGCTTTTCATTCCATAGATTCACACTCGGCTTCTCAAAGGCTTAAACGTACTATTAAAATTTTGCTTTTAAGAAGTCATAGTAATGTTATAAATGTAATGTGGTGTTCTGTTTGTAAGAAGGCTTTTCTTAAATCCGAAAATGTCGCGGTTCGAACCCCAGCAAAATACTTTTCTTACGTACTGACGACGTCATAGATTTATAACATTACCGTGAGAAGGAGAGCAGTATTATGTTCTGGAGGCCACGATGCGCTGGCCAGACAGGTCGGATCGGGACAACTTGAACCGGGACCGACTGCTTAACATGCTCTTCTCCTCATGGGAACGATGGGTGTTGTAAATCTCAGACGTACGACGCAAAGTGTACTTCTTATTGGTACATGCCGGTGTTCGAACCGACTTTTTAGGTTCCCTAGCAGCTCATAAATTCGGAGACTCTTTCAATCTCGAATGCTCTCCAAGACAATGTTTTTCTATTCCTATAACCTAGAGTACTTCAAGCTAAGTTGAAAAAGCATCTTGTTAGGCCGGAATAGTGGTAGAGACTGATGTCGGTCGCCTGTGGCTGGCGTCATTTGCTTCCATTCTTGGAGCTCGCGTACCGCTTACTACCAGGTGTTGTCACATGTCGTGTTCAGTATGAAAAATGCGTTCTCTCAACTGAGCCACCACTGCTGTCTATAGATGCGGTAGTTAAAATACAATTAATCTGTGAATTTGCAGTTAATCTGTGCTGGCACTCGTGCTGATTGCCACAGCCGGTGACAAACCTAGTCATTATTGGAGCCCATTGTCTTAAGAATGGCCGATAGATCCTTCGCTAATTATATTAATTACCGACTACGGCTATTACGTATTTGAATCCCAGAGAAGATAGTGTCTATTTTTTTTTTTTTAAATTAACTATCACGACCGCATGCCTTCCGGGGTGGTCAGAAACCACGCTTTTAGAGAAGCGGATTTAGCCAACTTTACTAAAAGCGCATCATGACTAGTGGCAAGCTCGCCGTTGTCTCTACCGTACCAAACTCGAGAAATATCACAAATAAATTATTGTGTCCTGACCAGGAATCGAATCCGTTACTTCCGCGTCTGGATTTCCACTAACTTAACCGTTAGACGACAAAGGCATTTCATTTTATTTTATTTTTATATTTATGTTTTTTTTTAACATACATACATTCATTTATTCGAAAAAATATTTCCAAAATATAAAATAAAATTAATATTAATACTAAGCATAGGATATAAGTCCCGTCCGCGTGGAATGGTTTTCTTATTTACTGTTAATTTGTGTTTTGGCTTCTTATAGTTATATGTATGTATATGTTAGTTCTTTTATGTACTATATCATATTAAATTTGCACCCTTACATAGTTATACCACATTCCCAAAGTTTAGTTGTTAGAAAGTACGTGGCCATTAAGCCCGCCTATATGTACAATTTTAGTGCTATGAAGTATTTAAAATAAATGAAAGATTTACATAGTAATCCATGGATTGACTGTGAAAGGGAGACTGGCAGAATAGTGTAGTAATGGAAATAGCTTATTGTTATTGCGAAACTGTGTAGTTTAATCGGGAAGGCAATTTATGTATTTCTTCGTATTCCGCGTCCAATCAAGAATACATAGATCACGGATCACGGCACAAAAAACAGACCATATACTTGTATAGATTTTTTAAAATATTAAAATAATAGATTAAATAAAATTAAACTGTTTTAAATAAAAATATTTCATACGAAGTCAAATAATATTGCAAAATAAAGGTAGTTTTTTGCGAAATATGACACAAAAAGTCCTGCCTTTGAACGGAACTGACGCTTTTATGTACCGACAGACATTCAATAAATGAATCGAAATTCATTTTTTATACGAAATACTGTATTTCATATCTCTCAATTAATTTTCATTTTACAATAATAAAACATTTATGTGCATTCAATTCATAAAAAAATATATTATATTAATTAAATTTGTGAAAAAATTACAGCTTATAACTATAGTATAAAGTTATAGTGTTATAGATTATTAGATCTTAGGCCGAAAAGATTTTATAATATTTATACAGTTTATTTTTCCAAAACAGTGGGTTAATATTACAAGTTACATTAGTAAAGAAAAATAACAATATCTATATACCTACAAGCGTAAGATGTTTATAATATAAAGTTAAATATTTATTTTATTACTAAATTTTACATTTAGTAACCTATATTAATTTCATTTGGCTATTATACCGACTATAAAGGAAAAACAAAATAAAACAATTAATATTATAAATTTAATTAATATTTTTGTTTCTCAAAACACTAAATTTTAAGATTAAAGTATCCTTCTACAAATAAAAAACCATTCCAAGTAATCTCTCCAGGTCGGCTTCTATCCCCATTCTTCATCATCAGCCACATCTTAGAACACAAATCTCTAGACCTCTAAGATAAGCACTTCTGGAGATAGGCTTTCCAGTAGCCCTATTCTGTTCTGTCGCAAACTTTATATAATAAAATCCGTTAACTATCTATATATCACGCTATTAAGGTTGATATTTGCACGGACGCTGTAAAGGTCGAGCGCTTATAGAGTTGAGAATTGAATAATATTTTGTAATTATGACGCAATCTCTGAAGTAAATAACGAAATCCACTAATAACGTTTGCCACTAAGTAACAGTAACAGCCCTATTGGCTGCAGGACAAATTTCTCAGGAACTTGGTGTTCTCTCGCCTAGTTAACGAGACAAATTCGCAAAAGGATTTCATTCTTAGCAATAATTAATCTATTAAAAGATATGAGTTCCTACTTAGCAGTGCGCAACATAACAAGTCTATATTGTTTTAAAGTTTAGCAAGGGGTCAATGGACGAGTCTCTATTGTCACATGACATTGACACTGACACACTGTCACGTCATTACTTACTAATGACTTATTTAAACATGACTACTGGCAATGACTGATTATTGGGAAAATTACATTTTTATACTTATAAAAACTTAACTAAATATGTATATATTTGTATTTTCCCAGTCGTGACCACAGAATGAAAAGAAAAACAAAGTTGTTACGCCTTGTAAAGAACTCCGGTTTGCCGCTCAGGTTAAAGATGCGGATCTTTAAGATGTTCGTCTGTTCCTGACTTTTTTTTTTTTTTTTTTTTTTTTTTTTATACTAGCACGACATGTGACCTTGGGCCCACCTGATGGTAAGTGGCGCGCAAGGTCCATGAATGTTAGCAACTGAAGTCAGATACTCGTAACTGCCATCAGTCCCTAACACTATGCCGGCTTGACTAGATGCTTTTTCACACTTCGCTTGAAGGACTCCAAATTATAGGAAAGTGGAAACACAGAGGCTGGAAGAGCATTCCACATCTTTATCGTACGACAGATGTATGAGTCCCCAAATTTATATGTACGCGAAGGGATGGTGACTACGGTATGTGGGTGCATATTCTGACCTGTGCGTGTGGTTCGGTTGCGGAATGGAGAGGGAGGGATTAGGTTATAGAGTTCTTCGGAGCACTCACCATAGTATAGCCGGTAGAACACGCTCAGAGAAGCCACATCTCGGCGAAGCTGCAGGGATTCGAGAGTTCCAGATGTAGTGGCATCGTCCACAATTCGTACAGCTCGCCTCTGCAGGACATCGAGAGCATCTGTGAGGTACTTGGCGGAACCATCCCAAAGGTGAGAACAGTATTCTATACATGATCTGATCTGTGCTTTGTACAGCAACAGTCTAATTGAAGGCGGAAAAAACCGCTTCACCTTGTTCAGTATTCCGAGCTTTCTTGACGCTGTTTTGGTGATGCTCTCAATGTAGTTCCGGTGGCTAAGGTCTGAGCGTATTTCCACCCCGAGAATGTTGAAGCTGGGTTGTAGGTCCAGCGTGGTGCTCTGAAGAGTAGGAGGAGGAGAGAAGGGGGACTTCTTGGCCGTCAACGCGCAAGCCTGGGTCTTGTTGGCATTGAACTGGACAAGATTTTGAACACCCCACAAATAGATTTTGTGGAGGGTGTCGTCCAGTTCTGCCGTCATGATGCGCCGTGACTCCTCTAGTTGGTTGCCCACCAAAGCTCGAGGACTCAGATACCGCCCGTGAGCCGTGCTGTCATCTGCATAACAATGAATGTTGCCCAGAGACAACATATCATTGATATGCAGAAGGAAGAGTGTTGGTGACAACACAGAGCCCTGCGGTACGCCGGCGTTCACTGACATGAGATCAGACGCATTCCCATCTACAAGGACACGAATGCTGCGCTCATGTAGGAAGCCAGCTATCCAGTCCACCAGCCGTGGGGGCAGACCATATGCCGGCAACTTGGACAGTAAAGCCTTGTGCCAAACCCTATCGAAGGCCTTGGAGATGTCCAGACTGACCGCCAATGATTCACCATATTTGTCCATTGCCTCACCCCAGACGTGGTATACGAATGCTAGAAGATCACCCGTTGACCGTTTTGGACGGAAGCCATATTGGCGGTCATGTATTACGGAGTGATCCTCTAGATATCTAACGAGTTGGGCGTTGATTATTCGTTCCATTACTTTACACAGTACTGAGGTTACGGCAATGGGGCGGTAGTTGGAAGGGTCTGAACGATCTCCCTTCTTCGGAACGGGCTGCACGTTGGCCACCTTCCATGTTTCCGGCACAACACCAGAGGAGTATGACTGACGGAAAAGGCGCGTGAGGGCTGGAGTCAACTCAGGTGCACACCTCTTAAGAACTACTGCTGGGATACCATCAGGACCATTAGCCTTGCGAACATCGAGCGATCGGAGCACTGCCCGCACATCACACTGCCGAATGCGTAAATAGCGCATTGAAGTGCCGCAACAAGGCAGTGTGGGGGGCTGCGCATTCCCATCGTCGAGTCGAGAGTTAGCCGCAAAGAGTTTGCCCAAGTAGTCGGCTTTCTCTTTAGCGGTGTGGGCTAGTGATCCATCCGGATATCGCAGAGGTGGCAATGAGGAGCGACAGAAGTTGGTCTCTACAGATTTGGCCAGTTGCCAGAAACTGCGACTTCCTCTTGGTCGCGCGGCTAGGTCTCGGCCAATCTGAGAGACGCGCTGGGACTGAGCTCTGACAAACACCTTCCTGCAAACCTTAGAAGCTTTGTTATAAGCTGACTTTAAGGAACTAATATTGGGGTCAGAGTGAGCCTGACCTCTCACCCATGCCCGGTATGCAGTGTTTTTGGCTGCTACAGCCGAGGCACAATAGTTGTTAAACCAAGGTCTGCTTTTGCCGCTGCTGGTGACTCTGGAGAAGGGAATGTAATATTCCATTCCCAGAAGTATCTCATCGGCAACGGCAGCCGCAGACCTGGATGGGTCATCGTCCTTAAAGCAGCGAAGCTTCCATGGGATGGATGCGTAGTACTCACGCAGTCCATCCCAGTCTGCTGACGAGTAGTGCCACACGATACGCTCGACGCCCATCCGAGGAGGAGGCGGAGCACGCGGCACTTAGTTATGCTGCGCCAGCTTAGCATCACCTTCTGGCTAAAACCAACAGGGACAAGAACGAAAGTCAGCAGAACATATCGGTTTGTGCGAAATTCTGTAATTGAAAGGATGATGCAAGATGCCTACTATCGAGGCACTTGTTGTCGGCCTGAATGGCACGGGAGATTATCCCATCGTCAATCCTTGCCTATTGCTCAATCGGGCCTGGATGACTGTAGACTTCATTTTCTGGAGAATTTGGCCTACACTCGCTACGCTGGCCAGACGGGATAACTAACGACTAATAACAAAATGGTAAAAAGTATATGAAAACATAAAGGGTCAATTAGAAGTTACCGCAAATTGGAGATTTTCGTCCCATTGCCATTTCAGCTTACGAAGTTTAAAATCGAAAAAAACTATGTGATAGTCAAAATATATTAAGTCACATAAACCTACGTATACAGGCAATTTACGTATACGTCATTATTACAAGCAAAGAGTAAGGCGTTAGCAGAAGACCAACAGATTCCAGTTACCTTTATGTTTTATCCGACTAAGACTTCTTCTAGGTTTACTTTGGTTCGACTGCATCCGTGGTCTAGCGGTTAAGTCCGTGGATTTTGACTCGGAGGTACCGGGTTCGATTCCTGGTAGGACCCAATAATATTTATTAATTTAAATTATTAATATTTAATTAATTTGTGATATTTCTCGAGTTTGGTACGCTAGAGACATCGACGAGCTTGCCACTTGTCATGATTGGCCTATAGTAAAGTTGGCTAAATGTAAATCCGCTTCTATATAAGCGTGGTTTCTGACCACCCCGAAAGGGGAACGGTCGTGATGATACTTTACTATCTTTACATTGGTTCTCTGACGGATGTCATTGTTTCCAACTTTATATCTTCCAGAGAAATACTAAGCATAGCTCTCTATAGCATAATCCTAAAGACGATCATTTGGAATAGTAATGACAGTCGGCAGCTGGCCCGTCCTCCAACAGCCATCAAGTACAGACGCGCAGATGCTCTTTACGACCAGCTCTCCAAAATGACGGACCACGACACAAACCGAAAATCTCGATAAATAATTTTATACATTTTCTTCAAGAATAACAATATTTGAGAACCGATGTCAGTAATAAAGGGTTCACACCGAATGCTTACGTCTCAGTACGCTGTAGTATAGCTGAGTTTTCCTTGCAAATTCCCTTTATTAAACATTAAGAGGTCACCAAAGTCTTCTGGTCTTCTGCTAACAGCTTAGACTGGGTTGTACCAAAACGAAGTCTATAATTTTTACCATTAAACTTAAAACTTCCTCCGTGGTCTAGCGGTTAAGTCCGTGGATTTAGACTTGGAGGTACCAGGTTCGATTCCTGGTCGGGACACAAAAATATTTAGTAATGTAAATAAATTATTTGTGATATTTCTCGAGTTTGGTACGCTGGAGACATTGACGAGCTTGCCACTTGTCATGATTGGCCGGCAGTAAAGTTGGCTAAATGTGAATCCGCTTATTTATAAGCATGGTTTCTGACCACCCCGAAAGGGAAACGGTCGTGATGGTACTTTACTTTACTTTTACTTAAAATTTTACATTAAAAATAACTGACCTTTAAAATAAAACTAATACGAGTACGTTCGACGACGACGACTTAGTTTTGGTGCAACTCAGCCTAAATATTATACGTACTCATATCAATTCTAAAATGATTAAAAACTAGGTGTAGATATTGTGGATTGTACTGGCTCAAACATTTATTTAAAACTTAAAACCTAAGGTTTAATTTCTTCTCATTAGATGTAATGTAATCTACTGATTATGTTTAAAGAAAAATCTCTCAATAAACTGTTCTAAATGCATAAATAACGAAACTATTATACACTTTTAACAGATTTGGGGTTTACGTGTATGTCCAACCCCTATGTGGGCTCCTAACTGTGCCCCCATTTGTCTGACAAGAGCAGGGATTACCTGTCTGGAGGAGCTGATTGATCGTCCTCATACACACCATTACATCTGAATACTATTCACCTGGGTGACCTATTATAACATAGACGGATTCAGTTCTTAGCTTCATCATCATATCGTAAATTCGTAACCGAAATATGCAAAAAATATCCGTAGTAAGTCACGCCCATATTACTGGACCGATTTTAATAAAATTTGGCAGAAATGTTCCTTAGAATCCAGGGACGAAGATAGGCTATATTTTCTCGTCCCCATATACGATGGACCCGGCACCCGCATGATTAATCCATAAATGGCTCAAGTGTTCCACTCGCCATTGGAACCAACATTTTTAAACGTCGTCGTCTAGTTACTCGGACCACATTATTTCTTAATAAACAGGAGTTAACGGCATCAAGCTAATAATGTAGACATTTGGCATGATATACATATATTTGTATATATAGTATAATAAGATATATATTTATAGTGTGTAGTACTCGTATATGTTCTAAGAAAGTATATGATTAAAAGTATGTATTGACCGCCTCCGTGGTCTAGTGGTAACAAACGTTGCCGTGAACTCAGGAGGCCGTGGGTTCGATTCCCACCGGGGGCAAGTTGTACATTGTATAATTTGTCTCGGTCTGGGTGTTTATATGTATAATATATATATACTTACAAAAAAAAAAAAGTATAATATGTAGTTTATCAACCATCTAGTTTCCGTAAAACAAGCCGCGTAGCTTACCACAGAAACTAGATGGCGCTGTGTGACCTGTCTGGAAATATTTATATATATATATGTATTTACACTTTATCCATGGTTTCTCACTTTCCCAAAGGTCGGTTGTTAGAAAATACCTAACCGGCATTCAAAGTCATAACAGCGATTACAGCACCAACGTTCCCGTGCCCGGAGAGCAGTAATACCAACTTGTGAAATAGTTAATAAATTGTCATTAAAAAATGACATCAGACTCTCCGCCAACCCATCTGGTCAGCGCGGCGAGTGTAGAACAAATTTTTCAGAAATTTCTAGAAGAACCTAGGAAGGTTCAAGGGGCTGTCGTGATGATGTATACTAATTTAACTTTTCGCGCAATAAGTATTTAAATGAATAAATTATTGTTAAGAAATTTGTCATCATATTTTTCTCTATTTTTTACATTGTTAGTTAGTGTCCCACTCTGCATTCACCGCTCGTCCGTTCTACGACGTATATCTCTGACCCACTACTGCTTCCTACTTGTTTGATTCCCATCAGGTAAGCGCATGTTTAACGAATGTTCTAGTATAGAAAGAAACCATTTCTTAAAACAGAAGGTGAATGCGAACGGCACGCGCTATATTGTTCACTACAAAATGCGGAACCGATAGACGACTACACACAAAGTAACACCTAGTTGCTAGAGTGATGATAATGCATAGAAGGCTTTCTTACTCTAGCAAGCTTAGGTAGATTCAAGTGCGTCATATAGACGTAGTTTGCTAGTTCCACACGTAATTTCTTCGTACCGTTTATAGGAAAGAAAAAAAATAGTAAAGTATCATTACGACCGTATCCCTAAGGTAGTCAGAAACAACGCTTTATTTTTTAAAATTCCATTTCACCAACTTTACTATATGCCCATCATTGGCAAGCTCGTCCATGTCTCTAATGTACCAAACTCGAAAAATGTGTATGTCGTTATATAAAAAAAGTAATGCTGTATACAGATACGTGTAACACTATATATAATTAAGAAAAAAGCAAATCGTATAAACTGTGGGTAGTGTTCCAAAAGGGGTGTTAATTAACCGTGGAATCTAGACGTCAGTCCCGTGCCGCTGTCAGTCTGCGGCCAGCTTTGCCGAGACAAGCAAATTGATTGTTCTCGTGTAATTCCTGTCTCCGAAGACATATTATTTTAGGACCTGATTAATATCCTATTTTTTGGAGGACTCACTCTTAAATGGACAACTTCTGTTATTGCCGAAATCATACTTCTACTATAGCCGAAATAAAATGCCACGCGTTCTCTTGCCTTCAATCTTGTCAATGTTCACTAACCTCCTTTTTCGGGATATATAGCTACAACAAGGAGTCGTTGTAGGCAGTCCCTCCTACTACATAACCTTGTTTGTATTAAAGTATTTGTAAGTTGTTATATTTATGTATTGTATGATTTTTGTAAGTGTAGGTATGTATGTAGTATGACTATTTTATTATATAATTATTATCCTTAGTAGTATAATTTATAGTATATTATATACAACATTTTTTTTTTCTTTGTGTCTATCGTCGTTTTCTTGATGCCTCTTGTTAATTTAGTTAAAAGTGTACGTGAGCTAGGGTTTTGGCATAAAAACAGCGTCAGTTAGTGCACCACATTATGTGATGTACAGCTGACTGAAGCTGAGCCAAGACTCTTGCCACATCATATAAACTTATTTTAAAATATTGTGCTCTAGTTCTTATATTAATTGATGCGACAATAAACGTTTTTATTCTATTATTCTACATACATCATACTCGTAGTCCCTGAAACACCTAGTTCCAATACCTCCACTGCTGGAGATTAACTTTTAAGAACGGGAGAATTTGGCTTCCACTCGTCGCGCTGGCCACTACACGAGTTAATTTTAATGACACTTTGGATGGTAACAAATCGGTATTAGTGGCTTGGGAACAGAGGTGGAAAGAAGACAAATTTCTAAGCATTCCATGGATTCACAGTGCGGGTGCCAGGTTCATTGTGTCGGGCTTGCGACCGACTATAGGCTGGTTTATATAGGAGGCCTCCTTTTTCTTTATTTCCAAACGATACGCTCACCATCCACCATTCTGCACCTCTCCCTACTCAATCGTATGATTCCGTTAATGCCGTCTTGGCTCGTTCCATAAATAAATTGACAACAGACCTGCTTTGGCCCAATTCTTTCATCACCAAAGTCCGTGATGTAAATCCATCACGTATATCATCATAAAGTACGTTCCAGGTTTCGATCCGCAAGCTTTTATGGAACTACAGTAAAAGTTGGAACTTCAGGTTCTAGAAAAGGGTAGAAATTTGATGTTTTTTAGGGCTACCGCAATTTAGTCCACAAGTTGGCCCAGTCTCTAATATATGTCCAGTTTGATTAAATTGTTGTGCTCGATCTATTCCTGGTACTAACTATGTCGGTGATGGCACGAAGTTATTTCCGTTACTTCGACTTTTGTAAACTTAACTATAGTTAATAACAGTTTATTAATTTTGCGGTGATGGTCCGGTTGTAAAAACGCTTTTCATAAAATCTAAAAAGTCGCATGTGTGCAATGGGAAGTGCACTCCTACGTAAAGAACATCATTCATCTTGTTTTAGGGAATTTGGGCTAAATTGTATTCGCAGTTATATAGTATATGCAGTTTTAGATATAATTATAATGTGTAATAAATAATTATGTTTATAATATGAACGGCTAGGCATTCTCTGACAGCCAAACCTTTAGGACATTTAGACAGGATAGGTAGTAGGTGCTCAGTTGGGATCAATTGTCATAGATTTACAACACCTCTGTTCTCGTGCCTTGAAGTGCTCATAAAGCCGTCTCGGTCCTGTTTCCACTAATACCAACTTGTGGAATTGTTAATAAATTGACAATAAAAATCTGGCCAGAGCGTAGATACGACCAGTGTTGTCCATTTCTTAAATATACATACATATGTATATTAAGCATTTTAAGTTAAATACAATTTTTAGTATTAATTCCTGCCAAAAAATATTATAATAGCTTAGAAGGAATAAAATATACATAATACTATTACGACATGTGACCTTACGGCCGTCTGATGGTAAGTGGCGCGCAAGGTCCATGAATGTTTAGCAACTGGAGTCAGAAACTCATGACTGACATCAGCTCCTAACACTATGCCGGCTTGACTGGGCATGACGTCATTTCGAGCCTGATCGCGAACCGTGTGGATACACTCTACAGGGTTTATCGGCACGAACAGTGGATACTTCCACGTCCCGGCACACTGGGCAAATTACCACCCTCAGTCCGCCTAACATCTATTTGTTGTTTCCGTTGAAAGTATGTGCCATTAGCATGATGTCAAATGCCGATTTTTACTTTTCTTCTTAAGGTGCCATCTCCTATCGGAGGTCGGCTATCATTAAGGCGATTTTGATTTTGTTGGCCGCTGTACGGAACAAGGATCTGGTGCTCATCCCGAACTACTCCCTGAGGTTCTTGAGCCAGGAAGTGCGTCTTCTCCACGGTCTTCTGTTTACTTTTAAGGAGAACTAATATTGTAAGCTTACCATGGTGATATTATATAAAAATAACGGCTTGAAACAAGATATGACTGCCTATAGAGGTAGTTTTTTTCAAGATGAAATATTAATTTACTCGGTTCTTGTAAGCAGACAGGTTAGGGCTTAGCAATCGTTAAGTATAATACCATTGTTAGTAAGGAATGTCAACATATTTGACTAATATGTAGACAAAGTAAACGAACGTGGTTTTATCGTGGTTTTACTACAAATCTCATTATCATACAATCACCGGCGACGGAGATGACAGCCCGCCTGACATGACCCCGTGACGTCACTTGTTCGATAATATTTGACAACCAACTCACGCCTTCAAGCTGAAAAGCCTGTAGCCAAATTCCGTTTTTTTAAGCATAAACGTTATTTGAACTTTAACGAACATACATTGTTAATGTCAAACGCTATTAGAGTTAATTAATTAGAGTTGAAATTTTGTCGTACGCTCGGCTATGATCGGCCATAATCGCATTAAAACTGTCAGTAAATAATTATTAAGCTAAAGTCACACAAAGCGAATATTTGCTGCGAGTTCGTCGCAAATTGGAGCTTGTTATGACATGGTACCCGCTGCAATTAACAATCGCTCGATGCAACTAAAATCGCCGCGATTTTTTATTTTTTCATTTCTTAGTTTAATAAAAATCACCTACTTGCGAGCCAAGCAAGACGCGAACGTCTTCACTTTGTAGCCACGACTCAGACTTAGCTGTTAAGGCACGCAGGGCCAACAGTGAAAGAGCTACGGTTTATAGGGTTTTAGTCCGTAGGCGCCTTGGGGTCTGCTTTTGAGGCCTCACTGTGATTCGGGCATGCAACCTCCCGCGGTTGCCCATCAGGCTGGGGTCGTATCGCCAGGCGATTTTACGATCTCCGTCTTAAAAAAAAACAAAAAAGGTGGAACATAAGAGTGACGGTAAGCAGTACCAACCACAATAAGCCGAGGTCAGTGCCAGGGTTAATTACATCAATATGTTGACCTAATCGCCGTTGTGATTAAATTAATTTGCTACCTCCTACATTTATTTAAATGACTTAAATGCATCAAAACTATAAAAGTGTTTATATATTAAACAATAGATTAACAATAGTACAAATATAATTGATAAATATAAATATTATTGGTACGTGAATTGCTCGAATCGCAGTCGCTCAAACAGGCAGCGAATAGATCGCTGCGAACAAACTCGCTAAGTGTGACATCAGCTTTAGTGTCGAATGCAATTTTATTGTTAACATAATAGTTATTTTATCTTTATTATACATTGTGTGGCAGTACCTACTGGCTTGGCTATAATGACGTGCATATTTTTTTTTTAAAGTTGCGTTGCCGAAGTTTCAATGTCACACCATATATTTACAATGATGAATCATCAAAGTTAAAAATATCTGGTTCCATGCCATTGGGTTCAGATATGAACCTAGTTTACTGACAATGGGTATTTCAACTACGTGCGTACTTACATTAACACAATATAAAAACGTCAAATTGTGTCCCACAACTTTCATTGTCGATTGTTCTTCTATCCCTCTCTGAATCCCACTTTAGTTGGCTGTACAATGTAAAAACCTAGTACCTAACAATCCATCACAATAAAAACTTTGATTTTGAAAAAAGACCGTGTTTTATTACAACTTATGGATACTTTTGTGCCTGATGGAAATGGTGTTGCGTATCTCGCAATATATTACGTGTAAGTTATATTTGCCTTATTTTATATACTTAGCGGTGCATTATCAAAGTGATTAATTTAATTAGAGGTGAAGGTATAATTTTTTGTCTTCATAATTGTAGATAAAGCATTTATGGACAGAAAATAACTATTTTGCAGTCCACATGTGATAATAATAAACAATTAATCCATTACGTAATCTAGTGTGGAAAGAGTTTTAATGTTCGTCATATGATCAATAAATATGAGCAAATTTTAATATGACATGAAATATTACTTGTTTTATTATTATTATACATACTGTCTTAAAACATCAAACTTTAGGAAAGGAAGTAGGTATTTTGTGAGTCGATACTAGGTTTTAAAATTGCGCAGCCTCATATGTTAGAGCGAGATAGATAGTGGTCTCTAGCGACAGTCCCCGAACGCTGCGTCTGCGCATCGTACCGTTAAGAGACCGTTATGTCGTAGTTTTGGAATATGTTCTACAGAAACTTTTTTAGTTTTATATCATCAAATCGAGGTCAATTTCTTTGAGCTCAATATTGAGCTTTGGGATTGTATATTTTGCTGTCAATTTTACTTTTGTATAACTTGTTTTGACAAACTATTTACCCTTTTGATATATTAAGTATAATGGCTGTGACTATATGATTTGAAATCAGTTGACCAAGTTTTAATATCTTGTTTTCTGTAACGGGTTTGATTCCTGGTCGAAAACGCAGATTTACTTTAAAATATTTGTGAAATTTTTCTTATCTGGCTCTCCAGAGACATCGTTAGTTTGCCACTTGTCATGGTGAGTAGTAGTATACCACGTGGAATTATTTAAAGAGCAAATATGTTTATATGATAATCTAGAATAAAAATTAATAACTACGTATTTTTTTATTTAAATTATTCAGTAATAAACTCTTAAGTTACAGTGCAGAGAAGTTATCCTAAAAATATCGCCACTCATACGTTGATGTTGAACGTTGAATTACGTAATTCTTTCTCTCTTTATTTCGTCTGTCGGCGAGTTCAATTAATAATAACACTTCCCAGCCTTTAGATATTTATTACGACGGATATCGCGATTATCAGACGCAACCTTATTGACCATGAGGTAATGTTTATTTTTCGGATAATGATTTTTATCTTTAAAAAAAAGTTATTTTAAATGGAGGTTCTACCAATGACAGCTGAAGCCTAATACAAATATTTACTCTTTTGACAATTACACGACGCATATATTATATTACCTCGCCAACCCGTCTGGCCAGCGTGGCGAGTATAGGCCAAATTTTCCCCTTAAATGTTCTGGAAGGCCCATGTCCAGCAGTGGAGTTCCAGAATAGGCTATGGCTACATACAGTATCGTAAAAATCTTTGTAAAATCAGCCCAATGGGTTGTTTCTCATAAAACTAATATTTAAGACTGACATTGTTTTATGTATAAAGTAGGCTAATTACTTGAAGAAATGGAAAGTTGGATAAATTAATATTTGATGGAGTCTGCTCGCCAGACTGTGCTACAATAATTTAATTTACTTTTGTTATGGGTCATACAACTAAATTACTCATACTAATTGTATAAACATATTAAATATATTTGTCTGTCTCGATTTATGCTTTACTACAGTATTAGTATTAGGACGATCAAATGCTTTTTATACAATTATTTTTGTTTAAGTTTCGGGGTGGTCAGAAACCACGCTTATAAAGAAGCGGATTCGTATTTAGCTAACTTTAATATTACAAGTGGCAAGCTCGTCTGCTATAACAATAAAGTGCTGAACTGCTAGTTTTCTGCTAACAGCTTACTCTTTGGACCACTTCGATGTTTAGTCTTCCACTAACAGGAGTGGAATTATTCAAAATAATTTAAATTATGGCGTGTAATAATGCCTGTAATAGGTTTACGTGAATAAAGATATTTTGACTTTGACTTTATGTCTCTAGCTTACCAACTCGAAAAATATATTAAATATAAAAAATATATTATTTATTGTGTCGCGACCAGAAGTCGAACTCTGTACCCCCGCGTCATATTCACGAAGATTTGTGTAAATAATATTTTATCAATATTCTATGGAATTGTCTTA
Organism: Tinea semifulvella; assembly: GCA_910589645.1. Classification (NCBI taxonomy): domain Eukaryota; kingdom Metazoa; phylum Arthropoda; class Insecta; order Lepidoptera; family Tineidae; genus Tinea; species Tinea semifulvella. The sequence continues at coordinate 522,613 of OU342615.1, read as the reverse complement.
GAATGCTCGCTCGCTTGATGTTGATTTTATTTATTTATTTTTGTCAAAAATCCACAGCATTATAGGTAATACAGGGTACACTTTTAATGGATCCAATGTTGTATTTGCTCTATGTTTACAGTACGTTTACATTATGCTACTAAATATATCAATTAAATTAACCGACTGACTGCCTCCGTGGTCTAGTGGTTAAATACGTGGATTTAACCCGGAAGGAAAACGGTCGTTATTATACTTTACTTTTTTAAATTAAGCTAAGTAAAAAGATAAAATATAAGCATAAAATTATACTAAACTAAGTAAAAAGAAAACACTATTATATAGAAACAAAACACAATTTAAATCGAATTTAAATTCAAGTCCAGGAATAAGCATAGAGTACTCGTCCGCGTGATCGCATTAATCAAGAATGTGCAAAAAAAAATTCTAGTTTTTGGTCTTCAATTTTGCTCGTTGCTTTATCATCAAAATAATTGATGAAAAAATTTAAAAAAATAAATTGTTTAGACTAAAAATATAATGGCAGAATCAATAAACACTGACTAAAGTTAAAGTTAAAAGTCTATACAGCATAGGTCATGTATGATAAGGTTGATGAATGACGAAGAGGTGACTGTGACAAGTGGCGCTCAATTGTCTCTGCCTACCCCGCAAGGAAACTGGCGTAAAGATATGTATGTATGAATGTTACTGTTAAAATGTCTGCTCGCGTGTTGTTGTAACTGGAAGCGACTGTGTGCGTATTAAAGTGGAACGATGTATTGGCACAATAAAGTGACGGCATTCCGCTTGACGAATGACCTTCGAGCTAAATTCATGCACAAAGGATGAATTGCATCTTTTGTTGCAAACCGTACCACTTGATAAGCTTATCCTTTACGACATTCGTAAATTCAAGGATACGTAGATAAATCGACGCATGTCATAAACTGGGTTCAAATACGATGTGTGGAAATTAATTGAATGTTTTCTCCTGCAAAGTAATTCCATTGGGAAGCCACGCACCCAACACAGCAGTGCTGGGACTCGGATACTCGAATAGCCTTCATATAGCATAGGTTACAGCCGTTTAAATGTTTTCGAGTGTCCTAAAATAACGTCCCTTCAGATAAAATTTTAATTGAGGGAAAAGAAAAAAGCCAACACGACTGATGTCACTTTCAATCGATTCCAAAAATTCAAGGCACCTTTCTCTGCTGATGTCCTTTTGTTCCTGCGGAAGGTCGTGGCAAACGGTGGGTGACTCAAATTCAACTGTTCCCCGATTATTCTGATCGTCAACCGACAACTTCCCGGGTTCTGACGACATTTTTGTCGGATCTTGCAATTCTCTATTTAATTCGGATCTAATGCAAAACCTACACAAAAATAGAACGCACTATAAAATACGGTTACGAGGACAACGACTACGCACAACCTAATGACTAAGTTCAAACTCGTACGAGAAACGCCTATAGTGTGTCCACCGGTCGTCTCTTTAAGTCACGTGCTTCTCATCACTTAATTCCAACACCTCGTATGTATCATTGTATTCGTATCACCGACGCGTATCTCATGATACGCGAACATTCGCTAGTGTAGACAGACCCTGTGTCTTGCGATGACGCGATACGCTACAGTGTTATAAAGGTAGTCCCAGCTTCACTGAAGTAATGACCAGGGGATTAATTCTAGTGCTTTCGACTTATGTCGGTATGAGTCATACGAAGTAATCGAATCGACATGCATGTCGAAAGCGCGAGAATCGGGGCCAAGAAATTCAAAACTCGGCTTTACGCAGTGGAAGTTGATGCGAGAGGAATTCCAGCAAAAACAAGAAAAATCATCAAATTCCAGAAGGTGCAAGAAGAATCAGTTAACGAAAAAAATAAATAAAAAATGATTGTGTATTTGACATATTTGAATTTAATACAGCTTGTATCAGATTCAAACCAGACTAAGGTAGATAAAGAAAATAGAATACAAGGCGGAAACTTCACCATCGGTCACGGTCAAGTGTGAGCAATTTCACGCCATGAACACGACCTTCCACGCGTCGGAGGGTAGCTAGCATACATAATCACCGTCTGACACACTGTTATGTCAGCTCATAGTTACGGATTACAGAGAAATGTACAGTTAGCAAAGGAGTTCGCTAGAAACTTAGCAATCTATGGATTTACCGTGCTGGTACGGCACCTATCAAGTGTCGGAAGGAAGGAGTATGGATCTACAATCGAATCACACGCAAAGTCCAAAATCTGCATCCACATACAGTAGCCACTATCCCTACGAGTACGTTTAAATTTGGAGACTCTTACATTTGTCGCACGCTAAAGATGTGGAATGCTGTTTGTTTCCCCATTCCTATAAATATAACCTGGAGTTCTTGATAGGCCGGCATAATAATAATAAAATAACTTTATTCGAAGTCAAAAAGTTCAAGTTTACATTTTATAAGTAAGTAGGAATAAAACAAATGTTTAACGCAGATCATAGAGTGATCCCTGCACCCGAACGAAGAGTACCTGTGTTCCAGGGAACAGTATTCATTGTGTGCGGTATGAGTATGATTCGATATATTTATACATCTAAGAAACTAAGATGTAATAAATAGATATTGAACGAACTTTAGGAATGATAATAATATATATATCTTAATATTGAATAAAAGTAGTATTGATGTCAAAATCACTTACAGATGTATCACAGAATGATGTCGTATCCTATGTACGTCCCTGGGTTCCTAAGGAACATTTTTGCCAATTGTCATCAAAATCGGACAAGTAATAGAGGCGTGAAAGACGGACAAACAGACTTACCTGCATATACACATTCCACATACACACATACATGCGAAAGTTCTTTTACATTGCTAATATTAGTATGGTTATGGATATAGGAACTTTGAAATTACCCTAAATTATTTAATTAAAACTAAACACCGAATAAACCCGTCAATCGTAACAACAGACTAATTTAACAAAGCAAATAATAGGGATTTAAATTGTTATTTAAATAAAGAGTAGAGAAAAAGCCGTTAATTTGTAACAATCCAATTATTGGCAAACGAATGAAGCGACGACCCGGCGAAGTCAATAACCGATATTTATTGCCGGATGCGAATCGTTACAAACCGGTAACTTTACCAACAATAGCACATCACTACTACACTGTTGATCTATTTATAATTTCGCTTTGAAGGTTTATGAATCGGTATTTGTAATTAAAGAATTAAAGAGAGGTTTTCCGTTGCGTTGCGAGGGAGTGTTACTCGTACTCGACTTTACTTCATCTACGAGACTACAATAAAGATCATTTACCTTACAAAAGTTAATAAAAACATAGGTGATGAAGTGACTTGATCATCATTTCCCCTCTGTATAGCGAGGCTAATACGTTGGCAGAAATAATTGCCAGCCTTCCTATCTCCAGACCTTTCCGTCAGCCGTTTTGACCACTCCTTGGCCAGGCGCCTTGCTGGAGGTCCCCCATGGGCCCGTCGTCTCGACCCCAAACGACGCAAATTCGTAACCGGTACCGAGGTTGGTGTATTTGCTCAACTTGAGGTTCTCAGCAAAAGACGCTGCACTTCCCTCCCCTGACGAGGTCACCTGGATGTGAGATGGAGCTAACGTGTCTACACACGTCGCATCCCACACCAGACACCTGCCAAGTTTTCACGGCCCAACATTCATTCCGTCGAGTCTCTCCATGGCTCCGCACAATCCCAGATGGTTCTAAGATTGCGGGTACACCAGCAGTGACAAGAGCCCTTTGGATGATGTCGTTGAGAGACGCGTGACGAGGAATGCGGCCCAAGAAAGCCTTCTATTATTATGTTCTACAATATAATATAAATAGACCTAAAAATAAATATACAACAACAATAATAGTTGTACAAAAATACATTTGCACATAACCGGCATTGCATTCACTAATAAAATACATTTGCACATCTACCAGGCATTGTATTCACTAATAAAATACATTTGCACATATAGTTGAGTCACTAATATAATCATTAATCTTATAAGAGACGTTTAATAGATTTTTTAGTTTATACTCGTTTATACATCAGCCAGTTAATTTATTTGGCAGTGTGTTATACAAACGAACACCAAGTCCTAAAAACGACTTACTAGTTTCACTGAGACAAGGGTGAGGCAAAGCTAAATTATGCTTATTACATGTGTTATGAGAATGCAAGTTACAATTTATTTCAAAAAAGGTAGTGGGGATATCAGCGTTAGTTTACTTTGCCATGGTCTAGCAACTTAAAGTAAGGTACGAGTATCTAAGATTTAAGATATTTAAATTGATGATTAGATAGTTTTGTTGCGTTGCACTCCCCCTGTCATAGATATATAGACCTATGTATTATCCGGTCTTATTACTTACAAAATATATTCAGATTCGGTGGCCCTATAGTACGCAAAATACGCGAGCCATTACAGAATGCAACCATTGCAAAATAATACCTGCTTTTAAAGTTAAAAAAACACACGAAACTTTTTAACACTCTCGGGGATAACTGCAAATTTAAAACGAAAATTATATATTGCCAAAATAACGCAAATATTTTTTTTAAACGAAACATATTTACTTTACACAAATGGTCAATGAGTTTGACATTTGACGACAGCTACGAGACGTAAATTCTTTTGTTTTGTTAAATAGAGCCCTGAAGGGCAATTAATATCACAATTGTAAACTGTAAATGAATCATTTAGATGTTGAGGCATGTTTTTATTTTTATTATTATTGTTTTTGCTTGACATTATTATTTTAATCATAGTTTTAAGTTGGTCTAGTATAAGCGTATTATTGTGTGCCGTATGTTCACATTTTGAGCTGTGGTCCAGATTAGTATCTAGCAGATTAATTTATAATATTAGCAGGCGTTGACTGCAACTTGTAGTGAGCATCTTTGTAAATAAATAAATTCATTTCGTCTTCTCTAACTTTTAGGCAAGTAATTCTAAAAATAAATTGTCATCGGTTCGTCAAACTAAAATTAGTGCAACATTGGTGTAGTACTCATATTCACTATAACCGCCAAATTGACACGTGTACAAATAAGTATAAATGAGGCACTAACATAAAATTTTAGTTTACTAACTTTAATGTAAGCCATTGTTACTAACATAGTGATAGGTATACTAACAAAAATGGATTGTAATTATCTATTACATTGGATATATTATGATTATTATTATATAGTCACCGAAGTTGTTTTACTAGCTCGGCAATCGATACCACACCTGCAAAGGTAGGGTTTGATAGGCCAAACCCCTCGCAATTCCAACTACAAAATTGTACACCAAATCCACAATACAGATTTTATTTATTCTTTCATTAATATATCCCTAACTAATGTTAATGTGTCCGGAATCTTCAATTACGTCTTATTAAATTTTAATTGATTGATTTACCGTTGGCCCTAACCTAGTACCTATTTATGAATAAGTACTGGTCTTAGTATAGCAATCCTCGCACAGATACGTGTCTTGGCCGGAAGTGGATTGTAAATCTGGAGTCTGGCCGATGATTGGATATATCCTGCCACTTGTCACACCGGACCCCAACACATTGGATATTTAGTCCGTTACGATATAAACGAGGTACCGGGATCGAGGAACTAAATATTTTAACGTCATTTTTTTATAAAATAAAAAAAATTATACCTCGGATACTAAAATAAGTCCTTTCCTCGTGGAATGATCGCAAAGACGCATTTCCCCGCTGAATTACAATACTGATTCTTTTGGCAAAGAAACAACCTTTGTCACCGCAGGAGACAATTAAAGACTCAAGTCAAGACTTGGTCTCCATGGGCCCAGAGTTTCTACAGCAAACGGCACAAATATGTAATCTTTCAATATGGATACATACTTGCTCCCACACGAGAGCACGTCCTCGTTTCCAGAGGACGACATCATTCATACCATCGGCTCTCTTGACGTCATCTCGGATAACTCCATAAGAGCTGAAACGGTGGCTAAAGCCCTTTTAATTGTATCGTTAAGCCTATAAGTAAGAATATGTAATTAACGGCCGGTTGCAGAAAGGATTATTAAAATAATTCATGTACAAAATTCTCATATACTACACTTCATTGGTAGTTAGGTTGTGCTTAATAGGTTGGACATGTCACAAGATAATAATCAGACTTTCAGCAACTGGGCGTATATTTTACGCAAATATTTGAAATAAACCTTTGGCTGGCCGTAGTGTCACATGACGTATTTAGATTTTGACAACTTATCAATTATCACCATTCCTGTATTTCATCATTTGTATCATTTTTGTCATCATAATAATCGGTCCAGTAATATAGACTTGAAAGACGGACAAACCGTGCTATGCTCATACTAATGGGGTCTACATCGTCTTAAAATCTACCTTAATTGAATTTTCGCTCGGAAACGCTGTAGATTGCAAATGGCTGTCGGATGACGTCACGTAATAGTAAATAAACAACAAATTTTCGACACTAATTTGCTTTTATTAAAGTAGTTTCCAATTTATTCATTTGCTTTGTGCTAAAATACTCGGAAAAAATTACTTAATTAGTCAGACTTACTTGTTTTATTAAAAAAAATATGTTTTTAATAATTAAAACGAAAATCAGTGTTATTTTAGGTACTCTGATAAAATAAAGATTAAAATAAAACAAAAAAGACAAGTTTAAAAATGGCGTCGATTGTACCATATGACGGCTGACCTTCAAATAAAACATTCGACGCTATTTTTAATTTAATCGTTACAATTACAAAGATTTGGCCAGTTGCAGGAAGGATGATAAAAATAATCTCTGATCAATATTTTGATGTACACCACGTGATTGGTAGGTAGCTCGTCACTTTGGTTATTTCATCCAATGATGTGCCTCATAGGCATCGTTAAACACGACAAACGATAATCAGCCTGCACCTGGCTGTATATTTTAGTGTAACTAACTTTAGAAAAGAACTCATAGCTCATTACTCGCGCCAGCTTTTTTAACGTTATTAAGCAGACATTATATGTAGGCTCACGGTACTGTACTATACTATAATTAGGCAGACATTATATGTAGGCTCACGGTACTGTACTATACTATAATTAGGCAGACATTATATGTAGGCTCACGGTACTGTACTATACTATAATTAGGTTCAATTCATTAAGCAGACATTATATGTAGGCTCACGGTACTGTACTATACTATAATTAGGTTCAATTCATTAAGCAGACATTATATGTAGGCTCACGGTACTGTACTATACTATAATTAGGCAGACATTATATGTAGGCTCACGGTACTGTACTATACTATAATTAGGCAGACATTATATGTAGGCTCACGGTACTGTACTATACTATAATTAGGTTCAATTCATTAAGCAGACATTATATGTAGGCTCACGGTACTGTACTATACTATAATTAGGCAGACATTATATGTAGGCTCACGGTACTGTACTATACTATAATTAGGTTCAATTCATTAAGCAGACATTATATGTAGGCTCACGGTACTGTACTATACTATAATTAGGTTCAATTCATTAAGCAGACATTATATGTAGGCTCACGGTACTGTACTATACTATAATTAGGCAGACATTATATGTAGGCTCACGGTACTGTACTATACTATAATTAGGCAGACATTATATGTAGGCTCACGGTACTGTACTATACTATAATTAGGTTCAATTCATTAAGCAGACATTATATGTAGGCTCACGGTACTGTACTATACTATAATTAGGTTCAATTCATTAAGCAGACATTATATGTAGGCTCACGGTACTGTACTATACTATAATTAGGCAGACATTATATGTAGGCTCACGGTACTGTACTATACTATAATTAGGCAGACATTATATGTAGGCTCACGGTACTGTACTATACTATAATTAGGTTCAATTCATTAAGCAGACATTATATGTAGGCTCACGGTACTGTACTATACTATAATTAGGTTCAATTCATTAAGCAGACATTATATGTAGGCTCACGGTACTGTACTATACTATAATTAGGCAGACATTATATGTAGGCTCACGGTACTGTACTATACTATAATTAGGTTCAATTCATTAAGCAGACATTATATGTAGGCTCACGGTACTGTACTATACTATAATTAGGTTCAATTCATTAAGCAGACATTATATGTAGGCTCACGGTACTGTACTATACTATAATTAGGTTCAATTCATTAAGCAGACATTATATGTAGGCTCACGGTACTGTACTATACTATAATTAGGTTCAATTCATTACTCATAATTATCCAGTAACTAGTATAATAGTAAGACGGGATGGATGTCCATTGTGTTACTAAACACACATGCAGCTTAATTTTATAGCCTACTCGTAGTTAAGGTCCACTGTTAACCTATTTATAACAATGACGGTAATGTTATAGTTACGGTGCGACTGTTACCTACATACATATCTTTACGCCAGATCCCTTGCGGGGTAGGCAGAGATAATTGAGCGCCACTTGACAAGATCGCGACATATGTACCTCTGTCGCTTTGTCGACATTCATCAACCTCTTCATATATGCCCTTTTGTTACGAAGGCTTTTAAGGCGATATGCTTACGCGATACATACTTACAATGGGCAGTGCATGTGTTATGCAAAGTCTGTTATATATAAAAGAAAATATTGCAGACTATACAGTAAAACCTGGAAAAAATAATTCACGACGCAAACCATCTATTCGACAACCGGTGCATCGCCTGCAGAAAATGTCTAAAAGCTATGTATGTAACTGTACACTATTATTCAATAAATTACCAAAAGACATTAAAAACTTAGAATACAATAATTTTAAGCCTCAAGTTAAAAAAATATTAATTCTCAAATCCTACTACTCTGTGGATGAAGCTCTAAAGGAAGACCAGATTTGTTAATTGACTTATATACCAGTATGACATAATAATAATAATATTTAATTTTTGACAACGCGTCTTTACAGCTGCTAAATATGACATCCCTGTTCAATTAATTAATTTTACACATGTTAATGTTATAGACAATATACTATGTTTTATTATACAAAAATATATATATTTTATATTATTAAGTATAGACATATATATATATATATTGACATATAATAATAATTAGGCTTAGTTTTAGTTTTAGTTCATAAGTAACAACGCCCCTTTACAGCTGCATCCAACCTTAGTTTATATAATCAATGTACGACTATATAGTAGCAGACTGTTCCTTGCTTTCTCGTATCCGGCTATTTTTCTGTGTGACAAAAGTGTAAACTTTGACAAATCCAAGTGTTCCCAGAAACAAGGTTCCTACGGATAATTAATAAACAATATGTGAGTCTTGGTCTATAGGCTACTTCAAGTATGTGTGGAGAAGCCAAGAAATTTTGCCATTTCCGACTTTATTTCTATCAATAGAATAACATATTGGTCTACAGTAAGGCATACAAAGTCACCCCGCATATATTTATATAGTAAAGTTAAAGCGTGCTTTCTGGCCAGCCGCAGTACGGTACGCAAATTTGATTCACCCACACAGCTATCCAGCGCTCTTATTACATGGTGATACTATTAGTAAAAATATCCGTGCTTTGCTCTTCACACTAAAATAATTGAATGTGTTCAGCCGTTTGTATTAACAAAGCTAACATTGTCGCGACCATAATCATGGCTTACTCAAATATTTCAGCCTAAAGCTTCACCTATTGAATATAGTCGGGGAGACAGACACCCAACATTTGTTATTTGTTCATACCTGAAAACTACTGAAGATGTAATTACGTGTGCCATCGGCAATTTGCTTTCGAGCATTTCTGACAACTCTGAATTCTGAGAATGCCTGACGATGCAAAGGATTGCAGTGACGCCTTTTAGAGTTTAAATTATAAGGATGTGTTAGTAGTACAATGGCAATGGCAAAAATTTACAGATTAAGATGTTGGCAGTTACTAGTGTTGTTTTTACATAGGTAGACACGAGTTAAACACATGTATTTTTAAACTGGAGTAGCACCTAAAGCTACGCTTAAACCAATGCGATCAGTCTGCGGCCGCGTGCAAGGTTGCACGTGTTCAAATCAAACGCGTCCTAAAGCTATACGCGGCGTTTCAGTACAGCATTTTGCACGATTATCGCGACTAACAACTGATCACCACCTTGCATGCCGCCGCGTAGCTTTACTTATTCTTAATTATATGGGCACATAAATGTTGTACCCTATGCTGACCTGTTCGACTGTTGGCTGTAGCAGATATATATTAAAAAAATCAGTTAACCTTGTGTATTGTCTTTTCTTTTTATTTTCTCATATACTCGTATGTACAGTATTAGCTGTTGTGAGCAAATTTTTTTTTTTATATAGTAAAAAAAAACATTATTCATTCGTACTGTTAATAGTGCAATTGTTATACATTTTCCGTAGTGTAATTAATTAAAAAAGTTAATCTTAATACTATTTTTACCGCCATCTCCTAGTCTTACTATCCAGGCGAATGCATCACAATTCGCCCGGATAATAGCTAATGGTATTTTCGCTTAAATTGGGAACGTTACAATTAGACCGAGCGTCTATATTTGAGAATCTATTTCCAATTTCCATTCATCATCAATGACTTTGTGCAAATCAAAAACACACAATTTTGAGTTTATTTCGCTGTAACTCTAAAACTAATCCTATCCACTAATATTATAAACCAGAAAGTTTGGTGAAAATTATATATGGATGGATGTCTGTTTTCTTTTGTACGCAAAATTGATTGTACGGATTTGGATTAAATGATTCAGTAATACTCGTATTGCTTCTACGAGGGATGTAAAGGATAAAGCTCCATAACCGAAACTGAAACTTATGGATATCCGAAAATTTATATCCGAATCCTATATAAAGTATTGAAAAAATCGGATAGTTGCGGATTCTAAATGAGACATATTTTTGTTTTGACTAATTTACTTCAATTTTACATTTATACAAAAAATATAATAAATTGATTGATAATATACAAATACATAATACAGGCATCCATTATATTTTAATAGCCATCATTTAAAGAATAGTCCATAGGTAATATTTTAGTGATTTAATTACCTACAGCTCAGTCATTTTTATATTCTGTTTTACCGAATATTCGGCAGATTTAACCGAACTTCGGCCCATCCCTAGTCGTCTAATAACAGAAACTAATAATAATCGGAAATAATTTCAAATCTGCAACCATTACGAGTATATTATTCCTACATCAGTATCCATATCGTTATTTAACTGCCATAACATTCCTAGCGGTACGCGAATTTTAACCTTAAGTTATTGTCAAGTCATCGATTTCATGAGATTATTTAAAAAACATGCATTATTAGTGTCGCGTTACTTAAATATATTCCGTATTGATTTCTCTAAACACTCAATCAGGTGAATTAGTGTTGCGATCACGTTTAGCTGCTACAAATGTTTGGGTGTCATCTACGAGTATGTAGTCGTTGACGTTGTGCACGAAAAGACCGGGGCAATTATGTATTTCATCAGGATCGGATATCTAGCATTTTGACAGCTCAAACCGATCCATGTTAATATATAAAAGAAAGTCGGGTTTGTTAAAACACTTATAACTGCCTCCGTGATCTAAATGTGAATTATCTTCTTTATAAGCGTGGTTTCTGACCACCCCCGAAAAGGAAACGGTCGTGATGATACTTTACTTTTTATACTTATAACTCGAGAACAGCTGAACTGATTTTCATGGTTTTTGATTTGTTGGAAGCACTTCTAGCACAAGAAAGCCCATGGTGTACGAGATGATCGACTGGTTCTCCGCATCGACACTGGTGCGGGTGGACAGTCCGGGCTCCGAGACTTGATTGTGCTTTTTTGAAAGCCCATTCCACATGCAGGTCAATGTGGCCAGCGTGTATGGACTGTGTCGACACGCGGCCGTGATACTAATTACAACTAAACTACTAATTGTCAATACAATCCCCATTTTGTTAAATACATACAATATGCAAATCAACATTATTATTATTCTGATCGTCATCACAGCCCTTAGTACAAAAGTGTCTCGGTCTAGTTTTACCCCTCTTTAGGTTGCGCAACAAGACGTTCACCATCCATTATTTAAAAATATTTTAAATATATTTGTATACTTTTTAGTAAAAAAGTCACTTTTTTTCTAAAGAGAAAATTTATTATGCAAAAAACGAAAACACTAATGCATGGTGAATAAGCCCGTGACTGAAAATCGTTTCTGCTGAGAACCTCAAGCTGCGCAAATACGCCAACCTCGGTAGGCACAGGTTACAAGTTTGCGCCGTTTGAGTTCGAGACGATGGGACCATGAGGACTCTCAGCCAAACGTCTGGCCAAGGAGTTGTCCAAACGGCTGATGGAGATAAAAAAGCTGGCAATTATTTCTATTATATTATATATTAGCCTCGCTATACAGGGGGGAAATGTTGCCAGTCTTCATGGGACTATCTCTGATGGGACGTCTCTTGAGGATATTTGAGTAGTAGTTTGTAGCTGAAAGCGCAGAGTCTGGCAAGCGGCGTAAATACGTATCTATAATCAAAGACTACGTGTTGTGCCGTTTGCTGTAGAGACTTTAGGCCCGTGGGGTCCAAGCGCTGAAACAAAGGTTTTGGCGTGAAGATATGTATGTATATTCAATGCTAAACCGATTACTATAAATATGTGCCAAAATAAGATTATGTTTAAAGATGTTGTTGACTTATATGACAAATAAAGCCAATGTTCTTAAATGAGTAGATATGGGCAGATGCGCAGAGGTTTGGACCAGATAAATGTGTGCAAATGTGTCCACATACGAGTAGATATGGGCAGATGCGCAGAGGTTTGGACCAGATAAATGTGTGCAAATGTGTCCACATACGAGTGACAATAACTCCGGCTTCACTTTGCTCAGATGTCATACATAAAATTAGCACATAAATCGTCATTCACGGGACAAGCACACCCCCTATATCTACGAGTAGGTACCGCAGCAGACATCTTGTCACAAAACCGGTAGGGTTGGATTTATTTTGATATTGGAATTCAGATTATAATTTAATTTTGGTTTTAAGTTCACTCGGTGTAGTGTCACATGTTAATAATAAAAGTAGATATTTTTTCTTAATAAAATTTTTTTTGAACATAAATGTAACTAAAATAGTTAAAACATTTGATCCTGGGATTGACAAATATAATCCCGGAATACCGGCATTCGAATTCAGTATATTTTCCACAAGTTGGTATTAGTCGAACCAGGACCGACAATGGTTTAATGTGTTCGCCGAGGCACTATGAAATACTCGTTAGTACATATGAATAACCCGTCTGACCACCACCATGGCGAGTGTAGGCCAATTCTCCAGATATTTCTGGAAAGCCAGATGGGTCTAGAACTCATGTTAACTTTTATCTTTTCTTTTTCACTATACCTTACTAAGTATAGAATTTTATCCCAAAGGTTTTTTATTTATTTTTAATTAGATAATGTTTAATGTTTTCGCTAAAATACATAATCCATTTTGGGCTATTTTTGTACTACTTGTGCTGTGTACAATGATAAAAAAATGTAAATAGTAGTTTACACTATTAGTATACACTTTATACTACATATAATTACTGTGCAATTAAGTTAATTGGAAAATGAAATATGTATTTTTCGTATACGTATCAATCAAGAACTGGAACTATAGAATGTCAGCCGACACTTGACTGATGAAAGTAATTATTTTGTACCATTTGTTTAAAACTCTGACTATAGTTATATTATAGGGTTGTCGTGATAATATTATATAAACATATTGCACACCTAAACTGTATAAAAGGTTTTTGGTATAAATTGTTAGAATTATTTATCTAAAATCCATATATGTATGTATATCTGTGTATACAATTTAGCATCTCTTTACAAGGTAAATGATGATCTTGAAAAAAATAGAGCAATTTGGTGGTATGTGGCACAACCCTAGCACAGAAGAAAGGGGTTGCGGGTATGAAAATGATGAGTTATTTGCTCGAGATGGCGAGTTCCGGTTCATTAGCGGTTGACAATCTTATTTGCACTTCTTTTTCCTCGATATTATAACACAAAGAGTTTATTGTGTAAGCTTAACAACAACCGAATCTAAATCGACAAATAATCTTGGTTATTGGATTTGGATTTGGAGTCTCCCTGAGCCCACAGATTTCACCAAAGATTTAAATTGATTTAACATACTCGTACAGTTGTTACTTTTTCTAAAGTTTAAAAAACATCACAGATCTTATTTATTGTATGTACATGTCATGATGATGCAATCTGCCCATATTATGGGCAAACAATATGCTTATGTCAATAGATATTTATTTACAATATTTATTTGTATATAGTTTATATTTAATATTGTTCTTGTCAATTTATTGGAATACAATGTTAATGTCAACATTGTGAGGGATCAGCTGAAAATCAGCGCTGTGACCGAGTGTTGCAGCTTATTGCTGAGCTGATTCCCTATTTGTCACCACACTATCTTGTTTGTTGTATTATTATTATTTACTGCTTGTTTTTTTTTTGTGAAAAATAAACTTTTTTCTTTCTTTCTTTCTAATTAGGTATGTGTATTTTAGTAATTTAAGTTATTTTAATATTTTTTTACATCCTGCCCATTATCGCCTTTCGTGATCCCCAAGGTTAGCTGGTGAAGAATGCCTAAGGCGTTATAGCTCGCCTAGCCTATGTACTAGGTTTTAAAATTCCATAAAGTATTTAAATAAATAAATTCCTTGCTCAGAGAATCAGCATAGCGATTCAGCAAGGAAATCCGGCCAGCGTTCTTGCTACCATACTAAGCAGACACGATTTATAGTGGATAATAGTGGAGCTTTAGGACCATGTATTCTAGGAACTGTGCTAAATAAAAAATAATGGATTAAAATAGATAAATTGAATGAAGTTGTTTAAAGAGATTATGTGTTTTGGAATGAGAGAGCCGAGTGTGTCGGCCCGCGGGGGACATAAGTGCACTTTTGTGTTGTCACTTTGTCTTGCCACAAGTCTCTTCAGCGATGTCTATACACTTTGGATTGTAATCCCTCAAGCCGTTCTTGCTAATTTCCTTTCTATTCTTTAAAAGTTTATTCGAAGAACACTTCATATTCTACAAGTGACTTGATAATATCCTGTCAGAAATTGCAGGGGTAGAAAGAGATTCTTTATAGCTTGAAGTCCATTTTTCTAACAGCTAACATTTGTTATAATGACTGATTTAAATTTAATTAAATTAAATAAGATTTATTGTTTTGTGGTCTAGCGGTTAAGCCCGTGGATTCAGACGTCTCAAATAATTTATTAGTGATATTTCTCGAGTTTTATACGCTAGAGACATTGACATGCTTTGCTACCTGCAAAGGTGTGCATCATCACATTATTAAATATATATTTATTTATTTATTACTTTGTTGCACAAAGACAAAGGCGGGCTTTAATGCCGCGAGACATTTTATCATGGCCAACCATTGGGACAACTTTAAACACTTTCCTGAAAAGTAGGTGCAAAAATAAATGAAAATAATATTTAATAACTAAATGTATAAATATATAATATACTACGTACTAATACATACTCGTATGAACCTACATACATACATAATAATACACTTACTAACTTTACGGGTAGAAGCAAATACAAATAATCAAAAACGTAAAACAATAATAATAAGTGTGTTTCAATAAGATTAATAATAATAATTTTAAATTATTTTTCAGGGCATAATATTGTTTTCTACTCCCTAAATAATTAATGTAAAAGTGTGCAATTTACTTAACAACCATAATTTTGTCATGAAAATTATTCATGCTATAAAAATACATTTCCAACAACCAAGCATTTGTTATTATTCATTAATTTAACATAAAATCCAAACGAGCCAATGTTCATTCTATCTGCTCTTTATCATATTATTTTTGTGTAAACAGAGACTGAACATTATTTCGTTGTTCTAGCTTTGTTCTATGGATTATTCTAAGAATGCTTGATATAAACGGCGGCGTGCAAACTTGCTTCTCGAAGCGGTTTCTTCAAATCGTCTAGTTGACAAATGAGCATAGAGGACTTGTTGGCGTGATCTGAGTTCTTAGTTTTGCTCGTTTGTATTCTTTTGGTGTAATTGGTGTTCTGACTTTAGCTATGTGTTCGTTTGGTCTAAACGCACCTTTAGGTATATTAGGTTATGGTATGTGTTTTCAATGCTAATGTTTGTTTTCTGTTTGTTACAGGATTGAACATATCATATGAAGGTAAGTGTAGATGGATTCCACCGGGGCTCGCCTCTGCACATCAAGCCTCATCCAGCTCCCACTGGCGACCTTCTTTATGACATTTCTCCACCTGGGAGAGGAGGGGTTATTTCATCGTTTTTAGGTTCTACAGTTTGTGTCCATCTGCCACTTCTACTTGCTAATTTGGATAACTTTAAATTGTCTAAAATATAATTTAATTACATCAATGTACGTGTGGAAAGGAGGTCGAACGTCTTGGAGTTTATGGGCTGTTTCAAAACTACGGCTCCCTTAACGATACTATTAAAAGGGCACCTGATACCATCGAGGTTCCAGCTCATCTGGACCCTGCTGGAGTAATCCGTAATGACGGCAAGATACCCGATGGTATGACGTTGGTCCCCTGGGAACGAAATGTGCTGTAGAAACTCTGGGCCCATAGAGTCCAAGCGCCAAAAAGTTTTTTAAAGACATAAAACCACGTTTTTTTGTTTCCTGGTGACAAGAGGGCATCAGTATTGCAATTCGGCGGGGACATGCAGCCAGAGTTGTTGCCACCATTCCACGCGACAGGACTTATATCCATATCCGTAGTTAATTTTAATTATTGTGTCTAGACACATCAGAAACTTTAAATGAAACAGGTTTTTTATACACAAAATTTACGGCAGTTAGAGAGTGTTCATAAATGTGTTTTGTTTGTCTGACCACTCTTTTTAAATACAAATTAAAACCTTAATGCCTTGTCTTAACGACTATAGTTGTGTAAAGTTGGAAAGGTAACTTTTTGTCGTTGCGGGCGCAAAGTTTTAGATTTAATACGCCCTTAAATAGGTTTTGTGAATTTGTATTTTACAAACTAGTTGGATTGTTTTGGTCTCGGCAACACCAATTTAAATGCAAACTGATTAACTGTGGCGCGCAATAGTCGACTTTTTTTTTTTTTTAAATTGGGAATCAGCAAGCAAAATCAATCACAATTATTAGTAACAATAAGTAGGTACTCAAACAACACTTTACAAATTTTGACAAGAAATATAAATGAAACAATAATAGGAAAATATATAAAATAAAAATCTAAAACAAGGATCATATCGTTTTATTTAAATAAATAATAATAAATAAATAAATATTTCCAAACAGGTCACACAGCGCCATCTAGTTTCCGTGGTAAGCTACGAGGCTTGTGTTACGGACACTAGATGGTTGTATAATAATTATATAAACTAAATAATATAGAATCAAATAAATAATTTAAAAAATATATAATAATAATGTAATATTTCAACATTTTAATGGACATCTAGTCAATATGCTCATCACAGTACTCTGTAGTCAATAAACGTCTGAGGGTGAAAGGATATGTTTGTTAGAAGGTTTTTTTTTTTAAATAGTCAGGGTTGAGACATTAATAAAAAAACCGCTGGTAAATCCAAGACTGCGCTAAAGAGATCCCATCAAACTACTAATGGCAATGTGTTAGAGCTCACTGTGTAGTTCTTACTATTGTAAGCTATAAATATTGTTAAGAAAACTTTATCTCGTCGGGCTGTCTGTTAAATGTTTTATATTCTTAAGGAATTTTGTGAATACAAATGTTGACATATTAAGTTATAAATTAAGAAATGACAAATTGTATGTAATGCTATTATTATTATTATTTTCTGTATTTGCATGCCATAATCTGGTGGATCATGAGAAGCTATTTATCATGTAACATACCGGCATGTAATAAACTATTTTATTTAATATACAATACTATAGTATATACAATAAATTGCCAGATTTAGAAAATAATCTAAAGGATATATCTATTACTAGAAAAATGTTACTACACATTAAATGAATTCATGCCAAATAAACTCTAACGTATATGCAGTAGTTATTATTTTCGATCCTTTTCCGAACTCCTGTTGTTTTTTCTTTTCTTTTACTTAATATAAATATGGTTTGAGATGTTTGATTGTTTGAAATTGTTATATAGTTTTAGTTATAATGTTATTATTTGCTACGGGGTGTCATATATGTAGTTGTACTATTTTGTGACATGCAATAAAATGTTTGAATGTGAATTAAATTTCTCAAAATGTTGTAGTGTGCGAGGGAGAGGGATGCAAAGCGGACTAACTCTCTTAGGTATTTATACTCCCCGCAAAGGTAGAAAAGCAGCTATAATCAGTTAGAACCAAGTTAATTATAGAGATTATATTCTAAGCTACATTAGCATATTTGGCTAAGCTTGCTAAGATAAATGAATCGACGTGTATTATGCAAAATAAATATAATCTCAAGTTACACACACATCTAGCTATACACACATGTTTCTTATGTTTTAGATTTAAGGTTAAATTTTGTACCAAATGTATAGCCTTTATGTGGCCAAGTGTGGCGTTAATTTACATAAATCCTAATTACAGGATAATTGGGCTTGTAATTTATACGGATCCTGAAGATGTGTAACTTGTTCAGTTCACTACTTTTAAAGATTCTTTTATTTATTTAATATTTATTCAAATATTTAATTGCATATCGCAAAGTATTTTACAAAGCAGTACAATATGACACCCCATTATTATAGGGTCGAGCAAATAATAACATATTATAACCTAACTATATTATCAATAGGAGTTCGGAGTATCTTGCATGAATTCATTTTTCTGGTTGCATAAATGCACCTATAGCATAGGGCCCTGAGCTGTGTATTTTCAAATTTCATTTTGGTTATGTTCTTGAAACGAGATTTATTGTACATTTAGTATTAAATTGGGGATATTATATTCTAGAATAGAGACCTCCATGGTTAAAGAAGACACAAGTTGATGTTAGTGGAACCGGAACCGACGGCTTAACGTGCTCTCCGAGGCACGGGAACGGTCGTGTTGTAAATAAATGACTGATGTACTTAAGAAAAGTGTATTTAGGATGTTAAGGAAAGCCTTCTTACAACGAAGCCATCACCGCTCACGTTGATGGGTTTCTTTACTGATCTTCCGGTTGCGATTACCACGGTCGTGAAGATACTTTTGTAAGTTTAGAAAATGCTCTTTAAAAATGCATTTGTAGTGAATCTATCATTGTTAGTGTCTTGGAGACGGCATAGGAGGAGGGTAATGCACCTTCCTTGTCTCTCTCCTGATGCGTTATGGGTGTATGAGAGAGAGGGTGCACTCATGTCTGACGTCATTGACTCCATATGTAACCGGGACTTTGAAATATTTATTTTGTTTATTTATTTATTATTTCCACAGCACCTTACATAACATAAAGGTTAATATATTAGGAAGACTATACATTGGCCGAATTTGGAAACATACTTTTTTCTCAATTAACTCTTTAATCTTTTTTTCCACAAAATACTCATTGTATTTAATTTTGAGAACCTAGGTACTGTAAGAAACACACAGATACAGATACTGGAACGCTAGGCCAGATAACTCTGCGTCTGTAAACGTAGCCATATGAACTTTCGTTGTCTTAGCGTCGCGTCGCGCTTAACGCGTTCTATGTGGCATAGGCTTTAGGATAAGAACCATGGTAATTAGTTACAAGCATTGCAAAATACAAAAGGTGAAAATGGGTGTCTAATAAAAATAAAGTGCAACTTCTGCCCCATATACTCGTATAGTTTAAGTTGAATCTTAAAGTAATAAGAATTGAATGGATTCGAAAATGACATCATATTGAACTTTCCAATATTTTCAAATGGAAAAATCTCATCCGGTTCGGCTTTTTCTGCCATTCTTATAACTCGCTAAAATAGTCACATATTGTAAATCTATTAGACGTAACAAAAGTTGTGGATTAATAAATTATTGTGTTCTTGAAGTAATCATATTCTGTTTATACAACCGTTAAGATGTGAAACTAGTCCTTTTGGATTCTTTTAAAAACAAAATTTAACATAATCTCCTCACCTTAACATATGTATATTATTTAATTAGTTTTATATAAGTATGTATATTATTATATTTATTATTCGTATTTATTACATAAGTATATATATATGTTCAAAACTCAACTTTACGCAGTGGAAGTTGGTACGAGAGGAGTTCCAGCAAAATCTTTGCATCACTTACTGAAAGAATTGGGCCTAAGGAGATATTTATATATAAGAGGAGTGGAATGGTGGATGTTGAGCGTATTATCGCGCAATAAAGTAAAAAAAGGAGACCTCCTTTTAAAACCAGCCTATTTTCGGTCGCAAGCCCGAGACATCATTCTTCTCATTTCTCACCCACACACGATGGACCCGGCACCCGCACCGTGAATCTATGGAATGCTTAGAAATTTATCTTCTTCTGCTCCTATTTACATTTTATCTATTTACTTAATTCTATAATTTATTTTTCTCTTATTTTTATTTTTAAATATTTTATTTTATTTTGATGGCGATTTTGGTTGGCTAGGATCTGATGTCAATTTTTTATGACAATTTATTAAGGATTCCACAAGTTGGTATTAGTGCAACCGGGACCGACGGCTGAACATGCTCTCCGAGGCACGGGAAAGGTGGTGTTGTAAATCTATGACTGCAGTACGTAAGAAAAGTGTACACGCCGGGGGGGGGGGGGGGGGGGGGGGGTTAAACCGACCTTTGTAGGATGTTAAGGAAAGCGCCGCGCCGAAGCCAAGCTATAAATTTAAATCTTATTGTCATAACCGCTAGACCACGGAGGCTTTGGAGACTTGTCTACATTATGTAGAGTTGGCCACTGCAGATAACCGCGTTACTGTAGACATTCTTTATCCGCCTTCGACTTTACAAACTTGCCACTTTTCTACATTTTCTACCGAACCGGGTTTGTTTCCTGGTCGGGACACAATAATTCATTTGATTTGGTGTCGCAGGCTCGTTGAGAATAGGAAAGAGTAAGCATATTTGCGTTAGATTTTGTCATTAGGTTTATAACTCTATACTATTCCGTTCAGAGGTAGCCAAATTTAAAAAACTTTGTATTCCGTATTCTGTCAATAAAAACGTAATAATTCATTTAAGAAAAAACATCGATACGAATTAAATTAAGAGTCGATAAATTATACTTCACTTTTACGATCAATAACACGAGCAAGAAGCGTCAGTGAAAGTATTCCCACGCGCCTGCGCATCCAACATGGCGCGCGAAATGGCTGCCGGCGCGAGCGCGGGAAACTAACCCTGACATCGATATAGCGTTCTTATGATTTTCTTATACTTTGCCAAAGCTTCTTCATCATCATCACTTCTACTAGACCCTCAGTGCTGAAGATGAGTATTGTACTGAAGATTTTGTCCTACTCTCACCACGCTGGCCCGACATGATGTAGGTAACTGTCGCGTAGGGGTTGTGACAGCCGACAGACTAGGGTAGGGGTTCAATAAAACCAGATTTTAGAACTGATATTTGTAATTAGCCTATTATTGCACAGCCCGGAAGATGTTTATTGACCTGATGGGTTTAATAGTAATATCTTCTTTTTTTTTTCAGTTTAAAAGTATTATATTGCCTTCTATTACCCAGAATTGCAGGCTGTGCTCACTAACTAAAATTGTTTGATTATGATCACGTTATTTTAATTTATTTATTTTAATTACCCACGCATTATATCTCATATTTTGGTACTTGTTATATAGTTACATACATACATATCTTCACGCCAAATCTCTTGCACACCACATTAGTAGTTTATTTATTTATTTACGATAAGGGATAAATAAAGACAAATATTAAAAAATAACAAAGTAAATAAATTTATTCAAGTTTTCGAATTAGCTATATTATTCGAATATTGGTTATATTCGAAGTAAATTAATATACGAGTACATTAAATATAAATTAAAAGCTACCTAAAAATAAAATTAAAAATAAACTATAAATAAAAAATATCTTTTAGAGACGTCCCATCCGAGATAGTCCCAAGGAGACTGGCCATATTTCCCCTGTGTAGCGTGTAGGCGTAACGTTGTTGGCAGAAATAATTGCTAGCCTTCCTGTCGCCAGACCTTTCCGTCAGCCGCTTTGACAACTCCTTGGCTAGGCGCTGAAGGTCCCCATGGCGGCGCAAATTCGTAACCGGTACCAAGGTTGGCGTATTTGCGCAACTTGAGGTTCTCAGCAGACAACGCCGCACTTCCCGCGCCTGTCGAGGTCGCCTGGATGTGAGATGGAGCTAATGTGTCACATGTCGCGTCCCACACCAAAGACCTGCCAAGTTTCCACGGGCTAACAGTCATTCCGTCGGGTCTCTTGCCATCGCTCCGTACAGTCCCAGAGGGTTCTAAGAATGCGGGTACACCAGCAGTGACAAGAGCCCTTCGGATGATGTCGTTAACAGCCGCGTGACAAGGAATGCGGTAAAAAAATTGTAGTTTTGATTAATAGACAATTTAGCAAAGGTTTTCTAGTCTACAATAATTAATTTAACATAAGCATAATGCTAGTCAAAGTCCATCGCGCTATATAGATCTCGGCCTTTCACTTTTCCGGGTCATTTTTCTTGAGGACTCGTTATTATGATTTCATACATAAATAGCTTTGTATAGTATCAGTAGTAGAGTAAATATTTGTCATATATTTACAACACCACCGTTTCCGTGCCTCGGAGAGCACGTTAAGCTGTCGGTCCCGGTTCCACTAATACCAACTTGTGGAATCGTTAATAAATTGTCATAAAAAATTGACATTCTATCCTCGCCAAGACGTCTGGCCATCATCGTGGCAAGTGTAGGCAAAATTCTCCAGATATATGTTCTGGAAGGCCCATCTCCAGCTGTGGAGGTCTAGGACGCTGTGTTCTAAGGGCTCTAATGGAAAAAAGAGAGGAATACATATCGGCAGATTGGGCAAATTACCACCATCAGTCTGCCTACCTATTTGTTTTTCTCGTTGATAGTATGTGCCATTTGCAATAATGTCATATTTGCCATTTGTCATTAAAACAAGACTTACTGGAATGGTATACAGTAACTAAGTAATAATAATAATTTTAAAATAAAAAAAATATTAATGTAACAACAACATTAAGATCACGTGGCTTCGTTACACCAAATGATCATCGCAAAACCGCACTATAAACTAACGTCTAAGCTAATTATGTTTGTAAGTACATTATAAGTCCTGCTATTTCATATTGTTGTCTACGTGGACTAGCGGTTAAGGCCATAGATTTAAACGCGGAGGTCTTAGTCAAGAACCCAATAAAATTATTTAATTTATTCGTGGCGTAGAGACATCGGCCAGCTTGCCAATTGTCATGCATGATGGGCCTATAGTATAGTTGACGAGGGTGGTCTGAAAAGTTTCCGACCTCAACGTGAAGATGGCAGCACTCGTCAATAAAAGTCAGGGAATGTGTAGTTGTGCATCTTCTGACAGGTACTCACCATTGTTTCAGTCATTTTGGACTCGCAGTTGTTATTTGACAGTCGTTTGAGTGAGTCGATGTGAGTATTTTTGTGAAAATGGAAAAAATCTAGTATCGAGCTGTCATAAAATATGAACCTGAACCATGGTATTAATATTAATTTTATTTTATATTTTTTAAATATTAGTTTAATCAACATTTACTTAAGAAACTAAGCTAACACGAGGTTCTCTTGTCGAAGTATAATGTGTTTTACACTTCCGTATCACGCAAGTCGGTATATTGTCCGCGAAAAGTGCACGTTGTAAACGACCGTAACCGGAAGTGATTGTTATACACAAATTCATTCTGTACGGATTGGTCTAACCTTGATTCCCATACTGTTTGGTTTCTTGCCCTGTCTTATATATTCAATGTCGGGCTACCATATTCTATTTGAAATAACATAAGTTAATCCTGCATAAGAGTAAGTTAACGTTGCATAAATTGTGTAACACAAATAGCACGAGGCAGACAAATTGAAGACAAACAGCTATTAGCTAAGTTGTTGAGTCACTGAGCCGGCACAGATTGCCGAGCCAAACTTATTCCTTCTGCCTGACATATCCACCATATTCAGAACCAATTACACCACTCAACTAGTCATAACCCATGCATATGCACATTGGAAACCTGTCACATGTGCAACTGCATTTGAATTATTGAAACTAATTTAAAGTTTAAGTTCGCTTTTCGGAAACTTGTCGCTACAGTAGCCAACATTAAAAAATACTAACTAGTGAATATATCGTTAGTAATGCGCGAGCTTAGCTCATCTGACGGATTTTATGAATTAAAAATAATGTAAAACCACAGATTGACATGCTCATTACAAGCACTAAAGCATGCTTGAGCAAATGATACTTACGATTACGGATTAATAGTCTTTGCTTCGCCAGTGCTTAGCATGAGCCATTGCTCAAAACTGTCAAACTGACAGTAATACTCTAAAAAACGACGGCAACGACTATTAATTCAGACCTTAGTGCGCGTGTGTCAAATCAGCATGCTTATCAAAGTCAAATTATTTATTACAATATGTCCTTGTCGGGCTCTTTAGTATTGTCACATTACATTGTTTTAATTATAATTATTTTAACAATGCAATATTATTTGACCTAAATATAAACATACGCCAACAATAAAATGTACTATAATATTATATATTGATGAGTATTTATGTAGTCTATATATATATATATTTTAAAACTTTCCGGCACATACTATTTATGTAGTTTATTGGTTAGAATTGCACCCCACATATTTATACTGTCTCACTCTCCCAAAGGTTAGCTGGTAGAAAAAGCCGAAATGGCTTTAAGTTCGCCTTTGTACATACTTTTAAGTAAAGTGCAATAAAATATTTAATAATAAAAGGTGTCCAAAATATGATTAAATACATTTGCACATCTACCAGGCATGTTTGTCACTAATACTGTCAATCATTTATCTTATAATGGGCCTTGCCTATAAGTCGACGTTTGACATAATTTTTTACTTTATCTACACATAAGCTAGTTCCAGTTATTATGGGTCCGCTTATAATGGCTCCCCGTTCACAAAGGATAGTTGGTAGAAAATGCATTTATAGCATTAAGCTCGCCTTTGTATCCACATTTTTGGTTCTGTACAATAAATAATTTATTATTATTATTAGTTTATTTGGCAGTATGTTATAAAAACTAACACCAAGTCTCAAAAAAGACTTACTGATTTTACTGAGGCGAAGGTGAGGCAAAGCTTATTTGTGCTTATTGTGTGTGTTACGAGAATGCAAGTCACAACTTATTGTGTGTGTTACGAGAATGCAAGTCACAACTTATTGTGTGTGTTACGAGAATGCAAGTCACAACTTATTGTGTGTGTTACGAGAATGCAAGTCACAACTTATTGTGTGTGTTACGAGAATGCAAGTCACAACTTATTGTGTGTGTTACGAGAATGCAAGTCACAACTTATTGTGTGTGTTACGAGAATGCAAGTCACAATTTATTGTGTGTGTTACGAGAATGCAAGTCACAACTTATTGTGTGTGTTACGAAAATGCAAGTCACAACTTATTGTGTGTGTTACGAGAATGCAAGTCACAACTTATTGTGTGTGTTACGAGAATGCAAGTCACAACTTATTGTGTGTGTTACGAGAATGCAAGTCACAACTTATTGTGTGTGTTACGAGAATGCAAGTCACAATTTATTTTAAATTGTTTTATATTCTTGTGTTCGTAGACAATATTCTCTAGTACACGAGTACTAAGATGGCGTGTTTTGTGTATATGTTTTATGTATATGTTTTATGTATATGTTTTATGTATATGTTTTATGTATGTACTCTTTAAACTTATCTCTTAGCGAAGTGCTAGCAGTTATTTAGAATGTCCTCAGAAATCAATAGTTGTTAAACCTTTTAAAACTTAATACTACAAATGTTAACAGCTGCAGAGCGTGCTAGTTTTAAGCCAACTTATAAGCATGCTCCTTAGTAGCATGTCTAACTGTACCTTTATCTAAATGCCAGACTTGTCATGATGGGCGTCCAGTAAAGTTGGCTAAATGTGAATCCGCTTCTTTATAAGTGTAGTTTCTGACCACCCCGCAAGTGTAACCGTTGTCATGATACTTTATCTAAAAGGCTTCACATTGTTGTCATTCTTGAAACCTGATGCGTCAATTCTTAATCACTGCTCTACAGGTATATCATTGATTTCTTATCATATACTATGTTCATTATAATATATAAATATTTCCAGACAGGTCACACAGCGCCATCTAATTTCCGTGGTAAGCTACGAGGCTTGTGTTATGGAAACTAGATGGTTGATAAACTACATATACTTTTTTATTTTATTTGTAAATATATACATATTTACAAATAAACACCCAGACCGAGACAAATTATACAATGTACAACTTGCCCCCGGTGGGAATCGAACCCACTAACTCCCGAGTTCATGGCAACGTTTGTTACCACTAGACCACGGAGGAGGTCAACCTATTATCAACCTATTTTATGTGTATCAAGGTTTACAACAACATACTTATCTAAATAAATTAGACAGTTACCAAACAGTGTATATCACATTTAAAAAATGGATAAAAGAAAAATGTTATTATAGTATCAATGAATTCTTTACTTTACATTACAAAAAATGACATGGTTTTACTATTTGTGATCGTAGTATTATTGTTTTTTTTAATGTAATGCATAAAATGTTGTATAAAATATTTTCTTGCCAAATCTCGGCAAATGTACCTACTCTTAAATTTACTTTAAGTAGTATCATCAAGACCGTTTCCCTTTCGTGGTGGTCAGAAACCACGCTTATAAACAAGCGGATGCATATTTAGCCAACTTTACTATAGGCCAATCATCACAAGTGGCAAACTCGTCGATGTCTCCAGCCGTACCAAACTCGAGAAATATCACAAATAAATGAAATATTAATTAAATGTATTCATTTACATTAATAAATATTTTTGTGTCCCGACCAGGAATTGAACCTAAATCCACGGACTTAACCGCTAGACCACAGAGGCAGTTTTACTTTAAAAATGCAAATAAATAAATAATAATTATTATGATATCTCTCCACTGATGGATGAAGGCTCGCTATTTCACACGATCTACTGCCACCTTCATCCATCCATCTGGCGGGAGGTCGTCCCACTCCACGTTTTTTTTTTCTTTATTTCATGTACGTATACATTCCAGAACCCGTCTACTCCATCGGTCATTGCTTCTGCAACAGTTTCAACTTACTAACTATACTATGTCCATTTCCTCTAAACCCAGGATTATTTTATAATTTTGACTACACTATTCGTTTTATTGTAAAATAAATAGCACTTTCATAATTAAAATAGCTAGTGATTGTTTAATTGAATGCAAAATAGGTGTAAAATGTGGTAGTCAGTTGGATGTAGCTGGATATATTTACGTTTCCGTATCAAACGGAGACATTGACAAATTCCATGAATAAAATAGATTTCAGTAAAAGCGGCGAAATGAAAGCCGTGCTCGATAATTGGCCAATAAAACCAGAGCCTTGCCATTTTCAAATTTGAAAGTCATTGTTATGATAATATTGGATTTATTGGGTAAATCGAGACGAGCCGATTACGTGATAGTGTGTATGATAATGTCACTTCACTTATACAAATTCGCTCCTATTTGTGCACTTTGTTTACGAATTGCCGATACCAAATTTTTTGGTATTTTTATTTCATTTCTTCGACACATCAGTTATTCATACGGCAAAATACCTAATGTAGGTAAAATGATGTTAAAAAAAAATATATTTCAAAATCATATAAGTTTTCATGTCGATGTAGAGACATCGACGAGCTTGCCACTTGTCACGGTGGACCAATAGAAAAGTTGGCTAAATGTGAATCCGCTAAAATAAAAAAGATATATAGTGTGGTTTCTGACCATCCCGGAAGGGATACGGTCGTGATGATACTTTTTTTCATATCTTTAGCCAATATTTAGGTTAGTATTACTATTTGATTATATGGAGCATTACTTTAGTTTTAGCCTAAAAGTTTTTTTTCTATCTAAATTACTAATTTCATAATATTGATTCATGTTTTCAGAACAAGCCCAAGGGCTCCGTCTCTAAAAACAAGCCCAAGGGCTCCGTCTCTAAAAACAAGCCCAAGGGCTCCGTCTCTAAAAACAAGCCCAAGGGCTCCGTCTCTAAAAACAAGCCCAAGGGCTACGTCTCTAAAAACAAGCCCAAGGGCTACGTCTCTAAAAACAAGCCCAAGGGCTACGTCTCTAAAAACAAGCCCAAGGGCTCCGTCTCTAAAAACAAGCCCAAGGGCTCCGTCTCTAAAAAGTTTCATAACGGCTTTGATTTTTATTCGACAAAGGAATACCTAGAACTAGAAGAGTAGCTCGTCTAAATCATGTATTGTATGCTAGAAATAGCGAGGCCTGTGATATCATTACATATAAAGAAATACATTCATGTACCATGTATTCTACCATGTTACCGACAAATAAATTATTTCATTTCATTTTAATAATATACCCAAAAAATTAAATACCTCGAAAGAGAACTGTTTTTCATACAAAAAAATATATAGATATTTCGCTATTAATAAAAGCAGAAGAATGTGGTTTACATACACAATATTGTTTCAAATTCATTTTGTACCGACTAAGCTGACCTCCCCCTCCTCCCCCTCTCCCCCTCAAAGGGAATATTTTAAAGTGCTATTATTTTTGAGACTAAAATAACGAACTAAATTTTAACTACATTGTTTTACGTTACATGCATATTCCCTATTGTTGACAAATAGTCGGGGAGTGTTGGGCAGTACGTGCCGTTCGCGTGTCGATTTTGGTTCAACATCAACACGAAGATTTATGAGCGGAACAAACTCTCAATACAAAACCTTACAATGTAGTGCAGGCATATTTCAGCGGAGGCGGTTTTTCACTGGATTGTTTATTCATGTTAAAAAACTAATTTTTAAAATATACCTACATATTTCAGCTTTTTAGTTCAGGGGGAAAATCCTGCCAGCGTATTGGGCACCGCAGGACAGCTTTTATTTTTGTTTTAATAATATTAACGGCTCTTTACCTTAGAGACATATTTCTCCCGACTTGGCTAAGTTGCATTGGCCGAGCGTGGTCACGGGTCGACTGGAGCTGCGCCGTTCAGTCTCGTACATACTGGGTGATAGATGTAGACTTACTCACTATTACATTAAAAAATCACGACAAAGGACACTTACAATATCCTTGGCGACACCGGGCGATTTATCCCGGCGCGGCGGCGTCGAAACATTACAAACATTCACATTACAATATACATAACTATTAATATAAACTTTTTAATAATAAAAAACTAGCTCCAAATCTGGATCATTGCCATGTTGAATGGCAATGCTGATCCTATGGTCCAAATATTGCCCAGCTCTTGTCTCTTGATGTTTTGATGAGCTGTTTTGAGAACGCCTTGAAATTTTCCTGTGCACTAGGTCCTCACGGCCCGCGAGATTCAACTCCAAACGGCGCAAAATATGCACATCTTCCAATAAGCTGGGTGTATTTCCGCCATTTGAGGTTATCTGCTTGTAATGCAGCAGCGCCTGGGTCCTTAGACGTCAAGGATAGGTAGCAAAGCGACAGGGTGTCCACATAGGTAGCATCTCATACTAAAGGCAAATCTATCCTCTATGGTGCCGGGTCATTCCATTCTGCTATTCAAATTATCTAAGTATATACGAGTGTCGTGACATAAAAAAGATGTTGAAATATTTGAGTATGCTGGTGGAAAAGCACCTTAAGATAAGCCAAAGTTATCCTTGTTGCATGCGGTGCTCGCTTTGATGTGTATCGCCAAATATTTGTAGTATGGACAAACAAAAGTCCCCAGAACGTGAACCAATGAGTATAATTTACCCAGAGTGAGACGGGCGCGGTGGTGGCTCGGTTGTAAGAACCCCCCGACCGACATGTACCAATGAAAAATACACATTTGTCATAAATTTACAACACCATACCGTTCCCGTGCCTCGGAGACCACGTTAAGCCGTCGGTCCCGGTTCCACTAATACCAACTAGTAAAATCGTAAATAAATTGTCATCAGATCCTTGTCAACCCGCGAGTGTAGGCCTAATTCTCCAAATATATGTTCTGAAAGGCCCATCTCCAACAATGGTCGCTGTTTTCTAGGGGCTTTTGTGATATTTTTCGAGTTTGGTGGGCTAGAGACATCGGCGAGCTTGCCACTTGCCATGATATAGTAAAGTTGGCCAAATGCGAATCCGCTTCTTTAAGGCGTGGTTTCTGACGACCCCGGAAGGGATAAGGTCGTAATGATACTTTACTTTTTCTTATTTTTGTACGGTCTATCTTATAGTGTATTCAATGCAGATAGGTCGCAGTTCAAACTCAGAGGTTTCATCATCACAGAGTTTTGGCTTACACTCGCCACCCTGCAGCCAGAATAAAAGTACTTCTTTTTTATACTGAACTCGACTTGTGACATCGCACCCACCTGGTGGTAAGCGGTACGCGAAGTTCAAGAATTGGAACAACTGACGCCAGCCACTAACGACCGACATCATCATCATCAGCCTGTGTCTCTCCACTGCTGGATATAGGCCTCCCCCAAGGCTCGCCACTTCACACGGTCTCCTGCCACCCTCATCCAACCCCCACCTTCCTCAGGTCATCCGTCCATGTAGCGGGGGGTCGACCTACTCTGCGTCTTCCCGTACGTGGTCTCCACTCTAGAACCCGTCTACTCCATCGTTCATCGGTTCTGCGACAGACATGTCCATGTCCAGCCCATTGCCACTTCATCTTACTATTTTTGGAGGCTATATCAGTAACTTTGGTTCTCCTGCGGATTTCCCAGTTTTGGACTTTATCCATCAGAGAAATACCGAGCATAGCTCTCTCCATAGCTCGCTGAGTGGCCTTAAATTTGTGGACCAGACCCACTGTTAGTGTCCGCGTTTCTGCGCCGTACGACAGCACTGGAAGAACGCACTAGTTGAAAACTCTTGTCTTTAAAGACTGGAGTTTGTTTGATAGGAAAATGTGGCGCAGCTTCCCGACAGCTAAGCGACAGATAAGCTTCACGACCGATATCAGTCTCTATCAATATAGGACTCCAGTTTACCGAAGTAGGGAAACACACTGTCTGGGAGAGCAGTCCACATGTTCAGTGTGAGAGTAATTCGTAATGCGCGTCAGAGTATATCTATTTATCTGCCGGCTGAGCTAACCTAAGCTAGACTGTGACCGAATTTGTAAACCTGTATCTTACAACAACGCATTAACTATTAAATGTCAATAATTTTATAAGTAGGTTTAAATGTCAGTTTCTCACATCTGACAACTATCAATACCTACCACATTGAGTACAATATAAAGAAACTCGGTTCCTCAGCGTTAGCACATTGTTAGGGATTGCTCTATTGTTTATGTAAATCTGTGACAAATGTGCGGCAGCTTTGCCGTGACGTTGCCTCTCTGAGCTTATGGCAATGCCTTTTTACAGCAGCTATAATCATAAGTGTATTTTTGTATGGAATTATGTGCATAAATCAATTAGGTTTTTTAAAATGTTATTTTATGTTTGTATTGTAACGCATTGCTCTACATTTAAGTTAGGTTTCATGGCGTTCTGCCTAGTAGAATGCTGTAAAATTATGTTGCCTAATATTATAGTATAGTATTGTAAATTTGACATGTAAAAGTGCAAAATATTTTTTTTTGTCCCATGCCTAATTACTTAAAATAAACGAATTGAATTGAGCGTGTTCTACAAAATATACCATGGTGAGTGCTCAGAAGAGTTCTATAACCTAATTCATTCTCCATTCCGCAACCTAACCACTCGCACAGGTCTGAATGTGCACCCACATACCGTAGTCTCTATCCCTTCGCGTACCTTTAAATTAAATATTAAATTAAAATAAATAAATTAAAATAAAATAAATTAAATAAATAAATTCGTAAATTCGGGGACTTATACATCTGTCGCACAATAAAGATGTGGAATACTCTTCCATCCTCTGTGTTCCACTTTCTTATAACATGGAGTCCTTCAAAGGAAGTGTGAAAAAGCATTTAGTCAAGTCGACACAGTGTTGGGGACTGATGTCAGTCATGAGTGTCTGATTCCAGTTGGTAACATTCATGTACCTCGCGCGCCACTTATTAGGTGGGCACAAAGTCACATGTCGTGCCAGTAAATAAAAAAAATATAAAAAACTGTAAGCTATACGCGAGGTCAAAGAATGGGAGCAATTGACGATTTTAATGCAGCTGATAATGGTACCGGAATGTAGTAGTGACAATTTGGAGACAAATAATAAGATGAAGTACCTTATAGATGTCAGTGTCCATTAGTTATAATTATTTCTTTATAATAACGATTAGGTATTTACGCTTGAAGTATCGGAATTTGCCTACTGTCCTTCAAAACTAGTTCTATAGAAAAGAGTTCCAGTGTTTTGCCATCAATTGATTCCTGAAAGTTTTGCTAATGCTACTTAAAGAAATGCAGCTGATGCTGGTCCCCAAACGGAGGGAACAATTTGAAGACAAATGAAAGATAAAGTATAGATGGAACGAAAAGAATAAGTCCGGAAGACTTCCCAGATCGTTTTGATACCAACCGTTCCATGATTCGAGTACAATCATGGAAATCATTAAACAAATTTAACTTTTAATTAATCTCATATACAAAAAAAACATTTATAGGCATTTTACGCTTTTGCATCCCTCTCGCTCGCACAATCAAATATTTTCAAAGATTTTTCAAGTCCGAGTGTACCTTTCAGAAATGTACTCTATCAACTTTCTAGGAAATAAAATTACGAAGTTTTTGACATATTTTCAATTTTATATACTTACTTTAGACAGAATAATAGCGAAAACATTTATTTATTTATTTTTAGGAAAATTTACAGCCTCTACAATAATACAATAGAAATATAGTAACTTAAAGTCTTAAAAATTTTCACTGATAGCCATTTATAGCGATTTTTTTATATTTTACTGAAACAAATACTTATATGATTAATATAAGTTCAGAATGTATGTAATTTTATTCCCCAGTAAGTTGTAGACATACATACATACATTTCGTCACTAGCAAACATTACTGCGCAATTCAATTTGACTTATTTGTAGTTGTATTAGAGCGAAAAAAATAATTTTATATTGAGTTTAAGAATCTTCATGATATAATTAGTGATATGTGTTATACACCTATAATATTTACGTATTATAGGTATGCATAATGGATTTTTGTGTAAGACGGGCCAGTAAGGGTAACCGTTATAGTTACAGAAAAACGTTCCTAGTAGGCCATCCATCCATCTGTAAATCTGTGAATACAGTTCAGAATATATCATAAAGTTCATCAGACTGGAAAATTCTCATGGATACATTTGAACACCATTATAGGATCCCAGATGAACTAGCTGTATCAGCCTATAGGCCAGACATCTTAGTGTTTTCTCGGAACTTGAAAAAAGTTATTCTTATTGAACTTACCGTTCCGTGGGAATCAAATATTCCAAAAGACCACAACATGAAGTTGAATAAATATTATGATCTCACAGAAGAAATGATCAGGAACGGGTTCAAGACTCAGCTTTACGCAGTGGAAGTTGGTGCAAGAGGAGTTCCAGCAAAATCTTTGCATTACTTACTGAAAGAATTGGGCCTAAGCAGGTCTGCCGTCAATACATTTATGGAACGAGCTTCCAAGACGGCATTAACGGAATCATACAGTATTTGGTTGGGTAGGGAGAGAAGTACAATGGATGGTGAGCGTATTATCGCGCAATAGAAAAAAAGGTGGCCTCCTTTTCTTAAACCAGCCTATTGTCGGTCGCAAGCCCGAGACACCATTCTTCTCATCTCTTACCCACACACGATGGACCCGGCACCCGCACGGTGAATCCATGGAATGCTTAGAAATTTGTCTTCTCTCTCTGGCCTCCTAGAAACGTTTTCCTGTAACTATAACGGTTAAGATACCTGCCCCTACTGACCTGTCTCAAAAATCCAGTCTGTATATGTATTATACGAACCCGGAACCTCCGCGTCTGACCACGGAGGCAGTCCTAGGAAAAATATTCATTCTTAGAAGTAGGTACTTAATTAAATTTCGCATTCAATGCCTTATTCTAATTATAATAATTCATATTTTTTACTTGCATATGCACCTTGACTAAACTCTGGAGTAAACCTCGAAGCTCACTCAGCCTCAGCAGCCTTCATAGGGTGTTTTTTGAAATATATTTTAGTGCAAATTTATCTGACTGTACCTCATACGACTCCACCAAAGCGAAACGTCATAAAGACGACATACTCGTAGCATTTGAAGTTAAACCAGGAACCCTCAGTCGTATATCCCGAGCCGAGCACTTAATTCCTTGATGATCCCTCTCCGTAGGAAAATTAAAGAGTTTCACAAAGTTTGATTTATGTGAGATTTGAGGAATTACGAGTCTTTTGGGACCGTTTAGGAGAACTTTCTAAATTGGTCGTGTTTGTCTTTTTTATGTGTACCAATGATCTTACAATTAAGTAGATGTAGCATTGGCGGTCGAAAAGAATGTAACAACCTCGGAGTTAGCGAAAGAGGTTAAAAGTGTAGTGTTAGAATAATAATGTCTAGAAACGACGATGTTTTACTGAACCATAAACGCTCGGTTAGTAAACAACCTGAGTTAGTCTAAAAATCAAATCAATAGGTGGTAGGCGGACTGGTGGTGGTAATTTGCCCAGTCCGCCAGGGCGGAGAAGTTTCACCGTTTGTGCCCACAAACCCAATAAAGTGTATCTACACTTTTCGGGATCAGGCTCGAATTGCCGTTATGCCCAGTCAAGCCGGCATAGTGTTAGGGACTGATGGCATGAGTTTCTCGTTCCAGTTGCTAACATTCATGGACCTTGAGTGCCACTTACTATCAGGTGGGCGCAAGGTCACATGTCGCGCTACAATAAAATAATGAAAAAAAAAAACGTTTCAACTGCTCTTAGAAATTATGATTTTTGTGTATTTAATGGGGTCATAATGCATCTGAAAAATATAATAAATGTTCTTATCGGTATAGCTATTACTAAACTATTTTTTCCTCAAATTTATAT
The DNA here is from genome assembly GCA_910589645.1 of Tinea semifulvella. Lineage (NCBI taxonomy): Eukaryota > Metazoa > Arthropoda > Insecta > Lepidoptera > Tineidae > Tinea > Tinea semifulvella. The sequence continues at coordinate 487,348 of OU342615.1, read as the reverse complement.
ATATATTTTTGTACTATAGTTCTATGCGTTATTATTGTAAATATGTACTAATATTTATAAAATAAACTTTCCGAGTAATACTGTAAAGTTCGTAATACGTCAATGTATTGTTTTGTATGACTGAAAGGTGAAATAAAAATATTTTCTAGATGATAAACGCTGAAGGACCGAGTATAAATTTAATGTTGTACTAGATGTGGTATCTATGTTTGGAAGATCTATGGTGTCGATGGCTGCGAACTGCAGCGAACGGTGGGAAATGGACCAGAAATTCTACTTAATTTTTGGTTATTTATTTTCATACTCTTACCGAGACAAATCACAACTTTTCTCGTGTGCCAGTTTCTGGCACTCATTTATTGTTGTTGAAAACTGCAATAATATACACTGCTAAAAATAATATTAATTTATTTAAAAAATCATTGCATGGTTTAATTAAACTCTAAAATAAAAAGTCAGACATGGTAATTATGAAGTTAAATATAAAAATACAACTAAAATAATAATAAATCCATAAACATTGTATCCTTGCTGACTGTACTTTAAACAAGATGATAAAAAAATCAATCGACTAATAACAAATACGTATCAAATAAAAACATCAAACTTGACAAAAAAGAAACAAAAAACCGTCGCTTGACCGAGACCTTGCGTTGGGTATTAAAATATTATGCACTGATCAAGGTCAACGGTGCGATCTGCCGCGTGCGAGCGAGACGACTGGCGTGTGAGCGAGACGTCGTTCTGCGGTGCTTGGTACCGAGTGGTACGGGACAGGTGCCGTTAAGATTCCTCAAGTTTTGACGCTCTGGGAAATACCTAATAGGTACTTACCTATCTATTGACTATTGCTGTTTTATTACCTATCTGTTTGGCTTAGCTTCACGCATATAATATCTATACTATAGTGGTAGGCAAAACACCGTCAGGTGGCAATACCTATAGGCATAGGATTCCAAAGCGCACATACCTATTTGCCAAATTTTATTAACCTAACTTTCATCTATAAACCCGTTCTAAGATATATGTTCCGGAAGGTCCGTCTCCAACACAGGAGGTCTAGGACTATGTTTGTACGAGTTGTAATGATGAATAAAATAATGAGCATTGATACTTATCTCTCTTTTAAACTCAGCAACTTGCTTGAAAAGCAAAGCATCAGTTAAAATCATTGGCGGATTGCAGAAGAAAGGAGTGCCTATCAACGAGTTAGGAACTAAGATAGAGCCGCATCGAGCACTTTTAAATACTAAATATTTGTTTTATATATTTTTATGCCACCTAACGTCCACTAGCAATACTTTTATAGATGACAGTTTAAAAAAACAAACATAAAATAATAAATAAATAAATAACAAATATACAAAATAAAATAAATATTATACTAAATGCAAAAGTTGCTATACCTTCACCGATGTATACCTTCCACTAGGTATTTAAAAAAAACATATTAAAACGTAATGAAATTAAAAAGATATACCTATATGTCAGTAAATATACATATACATAGATCACTTTAATTAAAACTGACACGAGGTTCTCTTGTCGAAGAAGAACGTGCTTTACACTGCAGTAGCACGGAGGTCGGTATATTGTCTGTAAAACAACAAAAGTAACAATTTGAAAGACCACGTCAAACACGATCATGACCGTCTTACACTAATTCATGATGTACCGATTGGTCTAGCTTTGGTTTCTTGTCCTGTCTGGTTATATCTCGTTTATAATAAGGAAGCTCTTGTTAATAAACTAGAAACTAAAACAGGACGACGAAAAGATAAATACCCTTACCATGGACGTATATTGTTAGGAACACACTTCGCTTGAAGGACTCCAGGTTATAAGAGTGGGGAAACACTGGCTGGAAGAGCATTCCGCATCTTAAGCGTGCGACAGATGTTACAGTCTTCAAAATTTATGAATACGCGTAGGGATTAGTGGCTATGGTATGTGGATGCATTTTCAGCCTGTGTGTGTGGTTCGGTGAGAGAACAAGAACTAAGGTTATGGAGCTCCTCAGAACACTCACCGTGGTATAGCTTGTAGAACACGCTCAGAGAGGCAACTATTTAATATATTTTATATAACTTCGATCCTGACCTTATTTCCTGGATATATGTCTGTGAGAAGTTGTAAGACACCATGTCTGTGACAGGTCGATTATATTCCTCCCTCGCAAAATAACGACAATGTGCGTCACACAATACACAAGGTACTATTAATTGTTAGATAACACATTACACAGGGCACATTTTGGTATCTTACTGAGACTTGAGGTGCACACATTTAATGATCTTGTGATATTTTCATTTATTAGGAATAAAAATGGTTATCCAAAATCTTCAGCGTCAAAAAAGCTCTGAATACTGAACAAAGTGAAGTTTCCTTCGATCAGACTGATGCTGTACAATGCACAGATCAGATCATGCGTTGAATACTGTTCTCACCTTTGGGATGGTTTTCAATACTCTGCAGAGGCGAGCTGTTCGAATTGTGGACGATGCCACTATTTCTGGAACTCATAAATCCCTGCAGCTTTGCCAAAATGTGTCTACTTTCAGAGTGTTCTATCGGCTATACTATGGTGAGTGCTCTGAAGAACTCTATAACCTCCTGAACCCCTTTACACATAAGTATGCAAACACATACCGTAGTCACTATCTCAAATTTGGGGACTGGTACATACATATGTCTTATATATTTAATGTCTCTCATGTCACATTCGTAGTTAAAATTTGTAGATTATGAACAATCTGACAGCGACAGTGCAACCACATTTCTAGATCGCTGCTTCGTCCACTCGCGGAGTTGTGGTCACTAACTTTAGTACCGGTTCGAGCTAAATAATTTGACCTTTAGTATGCTACTTTTAAAATACTATCTTATTAAAAAAAAACACGTGACTCGTTTAATAAAATAAATCAACCACGGTAGGTGCTCTGAAGTCTATTCATTTATTCGATAAATCAAAACCTTTAAACACATATTTTTCAAAAGATAATAAATAGTACAAATTAAAGATTTCCACAAAATAGAAATATTACAAAAAAAACAGAAAAGAAGACCTTTATCAACAAAAATACATATATTTTTTAATACTAGCACGACATATGACCTTGCGCCCGCCCACCTGATGTTAAATGGCGCGCCAGTCCCTAACGCTATGCCTGCTTAACTGGGCATGACGGCAATTCGAGTCTGATCCCGAAACGTGTGGATACATTTTACTGGGTTTATCGGCACGAAAGGTGGATACATACATAGTTTAGTATAGTCGTAAATGTAAATTATATCATTATTATTCATAATTTACAAATTATTTACAACACTGATGTATGGAAGCGAGTCGTGGATACGTCAGAATACGCATCACAGTAGGGTTAATGCAGTAGAAATGAGGTCGCTGCGCCGGATATGCGGCGTCACATTGGCGGACCGCATACGTAACGTCGAAATACGGAAAAGGGTTGGTATAAAAGAAAGCATAGGGACAAAAATAAGGAAAGGCATGCTACGATGGTTCGGGCATGTTGAAAGAAAGATTGACGAACCAGATATATAATGCGAAAGTTGTGGGTGAAAGAGGCCCTGGCAGACCGAGACTCACATATCACGATCAAATAAATAAAACACTGACTGAAGGTGCATTAAAAAGCCTTTGTAACAAAAGGGCATGTATGAAGAGGTTGATGAACGTCATGAAGCGAAAGAGGTATGTCGTGATCGTCTCAAGTGGCGCTCAATTGTCTCTGCCTACCCCGCAAGGGATCTGGCGTGAAGATTTGTGTATTTGTTCATTTTATAAATAACTATTGTAAACGCAGCGATGAGGTGACCAATAAATAGATAAACTATAACCACAACATATTATAAATTTGAAGACTCTTTCATCTGTTGCATGCTGAAAATATGAAGGAAAAAAAAAACAACAAATAACTTAAATGCATATCTTTAGAGTTTTTGTATCCCGTAATAGATCTATTGGACAATTTATATTATTTTTATTTTACAGCCCAAGAAGACTTAGATCAGTTTGAGTCTTAGATCTCCACGACTAGAGATAAGCCATCACTGGCCAGATTAACTTATCAAGATGAATATATATTTTAAATAAATACATCAAAATTCAAGCATTACTCATATTCATTAATTTCAATTTTGCGTTGTGTGTGACTTGCGCTCCATTTTAGTTTTTTTACAAAACTAATGAGGATTGTCTACTTGTAACATCTCAGTTACTGAGTGAGATCAGGTCTCTTCTGAGTAAAACTGAACAGGTCGGTAAAGGTCCAGTATTTGCGGGTCAAAGTTTGTAGGTCCAAAGGGTGGTTTGTTTAGTTAGAGCGACACAGCGAGGACTCGCCACTAATTAGAGGCACCGCATTTATTTTCGCCCACTTGTTTATCTTTTTGTTACTATTTATTTACCAGAAATTTTGTGCTAACTAACCCGGAGACCGGAAGTGCTGTTTAAATTGTTGAAATACATACAGCCTTGAAGGGGTTATGAGTGATGAGCGCAGATCTATTTAATTTTAAACTTTACAACGAAAATGAAGTGTTTATTTATATCATTATATCACAAAAAAATATCTGGTTTCTGATAAGCAAGACACATATGGTCGTGATGAAACTTTACTTCCTTAAAGTGTAGCGCTAGGCTGTTTATTTAAGCGCAAATATTGTATTGCTTTAACAAACAAACGCTGTTAATGGCAACTGTCATTAAAGTTGAACATTATCAGCAGCATGTGTCTCTCCACTGCTGGATATAGGCTTCCCCCAAGGGGAGCCACTGCACGCGGTCTGCAGCAACCCTCATCCAACCCCCACCAGCCACCTTCTTTAGGTCATCCTTCTTCCTTTTTGGTGGGGGATCGTCCCGTACGTGGTCTCTACTCTAGAACCCGTTTGGTCCCATTTCCACTTCAGCTTGCTAACTCAGAAAGCTATGTCAGTTGGTTCTCTAACCAATATCAACGTTTCGAACTTTATCCATCAGGTAAATACCAAGCATAGATCTATCATAGCTTTCTGAGCGACCTTAAACTTGTAGACCAGACGCGCCTCAGTGTTCACATCTCTGCTCTATACGACATGATGGAGAGGACGCACTGATTGAAGACTTTTGTCTTCACAGATTGTGGTATGGAGATGTGCCGGAGTTTCCCAAATGCCGCCCATCCTAGCTGAATGCTAACTGTTAGTTCATATTTTAATATTTTACTTTGCTCACACATTTCTAGCAATAAATCTGACGGTATATAAAATAATCGACTTTAAGTTTCGACGACTTAACGGTTGCGGTCAAAGAAATAGAATTTGACCATATAAATTTGATCCTGTTCACGTATGACATCATTATTGTATGATTAGCCAAAGTTTGGAATGATATTAATTTAAATTGGTACTCTTTAATGAATCCGAAGTCCGCGCTCACCGAGAGAGGATGAATTTTAATGATTCCAACTTCCACTAACAAAGGATTTTCTTCCAATTACACCACTCTAATGCTTTCGCGGTGTAGCAGTTACGACCGTAGAATTAGATGCTGAGGCACCAGGTTTGATTTCTGATTGGGAACATACAGGTAAAATACATTAATTTGTGAAAGGACATGGGGCACTGTAGTATGGAAACCATACCCACGGCGGACACGAACAAAATATAGCACAATGTGTTGGTATATGACTCTGAGTTACTATGAACTTAGTCGCATTATTGTGGGTTACGGGAATCTTGTAAAAAATAAAGAAATATATTGATATAAAAATCAATAAGATTTCGACATTTTCTAAATCTAGATAACAGTTTCTAAAAGCACTATTATAACACTAAAAAATAATAAAGGGAAAATAAATAAAATAGAATAGAATAAAATAAAAGTAAATTATTATTTATACCATTATATGTATATATGAATTATTCAAATTCATCCAAATCTATAATAACATTATCTAAGAATAAAGCAGGCGTGTCTATAGCTTCTTGATGTCTGGCCCAAGACAGAAAATAAACAATGCTTGCAATATGTGCGCAACTCCCGACAGTGCGGCGGCCGTGTATACATGAGCAGTAGTATGCTTCGATACTTTGTCTCCCGTTTTGTGTTGGGTTTAACATAATATATGTATAATATTGTTTCAGGCGGATATGTCGTGACTGGATTCGTCCTCTGATCAATATATTATTATTAATTAATTGTTGGTGTCGATACATTTCTATAGTGTAGACACCGTTTGGTCGCATGTGCTCGTGACAATATGACCTGGCGAGTTTCAGGTGATATGATCCCAACGTGAAAAGTATTATCTTCGAAGGTCAGCTGTGGAAAATCTACAAAATCAGGATTGTTTCCATCTAGGGGCTCGAATGCTACTCTTTGTCTGTTTAAATTATTTGTTATAACGTATTCTGCCAACTCATTTTCTCTATTAATATTATAATTAATAATATTTATAAACTGCTCGGCGTACATATTATCTTCGTATTGCTGACGAGTAGCATTAATAATTGCCGCTGTTATTTTAAAATCGGTCATCATATTCGGCAATGCAATGTTAAAATAGGTATGTCGGAATATTTTAAAATCTTTCTTAAATCGACCAAAAATGACGTATTGTTGTCGTTATTTAGAGGGTTTGTAATGCTACATACGAGTGTACCTATCATTAACACTATTTATAATAAGGTAAACCAACCCAAGTCAAGTAATTTTGACGTTTTAGGGTATTTGTCGTTAAATCGTGTGCTGTTAAATGAAGTTTACACTGTATATAGAATAAAACATTCGTTTAGTTGTGTATTTTTTATTTTAATAAAAACATCATAACTTTATTCTCCCATCGATTAAAAAAAAAATGTTTACATATAATGAAAGGCCACATTATTTTCTTTAATTTAAAACCATTTTGGTTAATGTCCGCCACTTTTCGCTAAGCGGGTCATATTTGCCCATTGTCCTTTCTCTACTCTAGTATGATAGGGACATCGATTAGCGCCACTGTATCATTGATCAAGGGTAAAGTTGACTATAGATTGTCATTTCTGATGTTCCTATGACAGCTGTCAAAAATTAATTTAAAATATAAATTCATAATTATATTAAGGGCAAAGTATTAAAAGTCGTTGCAAATCCATCTCGGTCCTTGGCGCCGTATCAGACTGTATAACTCTCATGGATACATTGAACATTATAGGATCCCACATGAACTAGCTGTATCAGCCTATAGGCCAGACGTTTTCTCGGAACTTGAATAAAGTCATTCTTATTGGAATTACCGCTCTGTGGGAATCAAATATTCCAAAAAACCACAACATGGAGTCAAACAAATATTATGATCTCACAGAAGAAATGATCAGGAACGGTTTCAAGACTCAGCTGGAATTCCAGCAAAATCTTTGCCACTTACTGAAAGAAGCAGATCTGCAGGAGATACAATTATGGAACGAGCTTACAAGGCATTAACAAATTCATACAGTATTTGGTTGGGTAGGGAGAAGATCAGAAAGATGAATGGTGAGCGTCTTTTTGCGCACAAAAAACAGCCTATTTATTGTCTTTTGCAAGCCCGAGACACCATTATTTTCATCTCTCTTTCCCACATACGATGGACCCGGCACCCGCATGGTGAATCCATGGAATAGTAAAGTATCATCACGACCGTTTGCCTTTCGGGGTGGTCAGAAACCACGCTTATAAGTAAGCGGATTCACATTTAGCCAACTTTACTATTGGCCAATCATGACAAGTGGCAAGTTCGTCGATGTCTCCAGCGTACCAAACTCGAGAAATATCACAAATAAATTAAATATTAATTAAATGTATTTATTTACATCAATCAATATTTTTGTGTCCCGACCAGGAATCGAACCCGTTACCTCCAAGTCTAAATCCACGGACTTAACTGCTAGACCATGGAATGTTTAGAAATTTATAATAATTGTTTTAACATAAAAATATATATGAAGACCACGTGATGATACTTTATTCAGTGATTATATTAATAAACGAGGTTATCTACCGTCTTACTTATGGAACCGGCATAGTGGTAGGTGAGTATTTTTGGGTGAGGCGGTCTGGCAAACCCTCATTTGTATAAATAAAGGCTTCCCTTTCCACAAATTGATTTAATTTCCTTTATACTGTTGCATCATTACTTTTACGAGGTGTATGTGAACACATCCTGTGGAAGTTGAGCCACGTGTCAATTTACAAAAAAAACGAAAGTAGAAATTACGTTCAATAATTATATATTATCTGAAGTAGAACACAACAATTTTCCATCATATTACGGACAAAAACAAATCTCGCATCGGTTCATCACACAGACAGACAGACAGACAGGCAGACAGAAAAAATAGTTGGAAATAATAATAATACATTCTTTATTGTACAAAACCAAAACACATGTACCTATATTATTCTACCAACTATCCTTTATAATATTTAATCCCCGAGTGTTAAAGTTAATTATTAATTGTTTTATGTGTTTATCAATCATGGAATCCTTGTGCTCGTTTTTATTTCTACCCTTTGTACGCCCGTTAACTTGCAGCTTTATCTTACCTTTGATGGAAATAGTATACTGAATGCGTTTAACAAATAAATGCTGATTTGGATAGTTAATCCGACCAAAACACAAGCTATTATTATTGTTACTAAATCGCAGTGGGTAGACTGGATGCTGGGAGTCTCCCGTCACTATATTTTAATAATGTGATGCTGTGTCATAATGTTAAAAGCCTCCACATAAGCAGTGATCTATCTTGGAACCACCACGTCTCTGAAATCAGTAGGAAAGTCTTTGGGGCCATGCAGTCCCTAAAGCGTTACCAGTACTTCATTCCGTTCTCGGCAAAGCTGACGCTGGTTACCTCACTATTGCTTCCTATTATAGACTACGCAGATATCTGCTATCCTGATCTCACCGGAGAGCTACTGAATAAACTTATTCGCTATGTATTTGGCCTGCGTAAGTATGATCATATCTCACATTTTCGTATTCAACTAAAGTGCCTTTAATATCTGTTTTCGTAGATCTGTACATATCCTTTCCTTTCTTTTTGGCATTCTAAACAATCCGAAAACACCCCATTACCTGCGTGATCCTTTCCAATTTCTTCGCGACTCCCACGCACTTCGCACAACAACCAACTTGCGATTCCTCTTCACTCTTCAAGCAGATATTCAGAATCTCTCTCACTGTTTCTGCAGCTCGTCAATGGTACATAACTTCCATTGTCAATCAGACTGGCACCGTCGTTGAACATATTTAGGCATCAACTAACTTCTTACTTTCCTAAAAAGCAAAATGAGATTATAATTTCTAAACTTAACATGGATTGTTATTTATGTAAGTGTTGTATAAAAGTATATTCATATTTATGTATTATGTGTATGTATTTATACTATATATACATATTTATTGCTATTATTAGTTATTATACATTTCTCCTTTTAACTCTGCACCACACAATATCTTTTGCCACAGGTTAGATGTTAGATACCTTTAAGGTATTAAGCTCGCCTCTGTACTATATTTTATTTTAGATATTTATTGTGCAATAAATATTTTTTATTACTTTACTTTATTTGTTTTAATTTTTTTAATTAAAGTGTTTATTTAAGTTGTTTTTTATTTTTTTAACTATTAACTTTTTCTTTTAAACACTTTGACGTTAACGAATTGTGTCACAACCCTGCCTAAGATGACAAAACGTCAAAAGAATTATGATCAATTTATTCTTGCTCCTATATAAATGTACCAAGTAAATGTCTCCCTGTATTTCTCGAAGGAGTTCCACTAATGAAGGATGATTGAACCGTTTCCATCCGTGTGGCCCGCGGGACACGAGCTCATATTTTTAAAAGTTATCTAAAGTATCACCACGACCATGAGTCCTCGCTCCGGTGGTACAATAATATTAATAATAAAAAAAACTTTATTGCACAAAAACTAAAATAACTAATGAATGTGCACAGGCGAGCTTTATGCCGTGAGGCATTATCCACCAGCTAACCTTCGATAATAATATGAAGATGATGACTGTACCTTCACTGTACCTGCTGTGTGCTCTAACACACAAATGTTGAAAGTAATTGCGACCGTCTTTCAGTAGGAACTAAGCTTATACTTGCTTGCTAAAGTTAGCTTCGTCGCGTCGTATCCGTTAACAACCATTATCTGAGGCTCAGCTGTACGATTTATTCAATAAATAATCCATTATGCTATCATTGAAGTATAGATAAAGACAGGGCATTTAATAAAATAAATTTCTCGAGGATTTAACGCTTTTGCGCTCTCGCTCGCACAATCCAACATTTACTAGGAAATAAAATTACGGGCTTTTTGGAGATATTTTATTCGCAAAATGTCTCGGGCTTACGACCAACAAAAGGCTGATTTACATTGCCTTCTCTTTCATTATTTTCTTACGCAACAAGACGTTCACCATCCACCATTCTGCTCTCCTACCCAAACAAATACTGTAGGATTCCGTTAATGCCGTCTTTGAAGCTCGTCCCATAAATGTATAGACGGCAGACCTGCTTAGACCCAAATTATTTATTTATCTCTCCACGGCCCCCTGGTTGGGCACTCCTGTTCTAGGGGCTTTGATGATGAAGATGGATGATTTTGGTAAATTGTTCAGGAACATCGGGCAGGAAGATCCACTAATAGTTATTTTCTTAAATGATCCAATGCCGATCTATTCGACTGTACTCCTGAGTGTTGGATACCTGTGTTTTGAAGTGAATCAATTATTGATAAGGATCTAGAATACGACGCTCCACTCTACACACCTCATTCTTATTGTATTGTAATAAGAATCACTTTGGATCTGACTAGAATTGCCTCCACGGCTGTACAATTTAAAAACCTGTTATCTAAAAATTGAACCTGTATTCTTCTAGTGAAGAAAGTATTCTTCGGATAGTGTCGCGGGGTGGAGAATACATCTAGCGCCTTATTTATTACTTTTATTAATAAAAAGTAACGTATCATCACGACCGTATACATTTGGGGGTAGTCAGAAACCACGCTTTTAAAGAAGCGGATTCACATTTAGCCAACTTTACTATAGGCCCATCAAGACAAGTGGCAAGCTCGTCGATGTCACTAGCGTACCAAACTCGAAAAATATGACAAATAAGTTAAATAAATTATTGTGTCCCGTCCGGGAATCGAACCCGGTAAATCTGCGTCGAAATCTACGGATATAATCGCTGGTTGGTATGGTTTTTTATTTAAATTATTAATACAAAAAATTACAACACCTACAATAGTAGACTTTTTACAATAAAAATCTAATAAAAACAATAAGTAGGTAGTAAATATAATAAATAATATAATAATTTATGAAAAAAAAAAACATCGAAATCCATATTAAACATACTATATAATAGTAATAAAACGCGTAGTGTATGTCACGTATGTAAAATAGTTGCACGATGACTCGATAGTCGCGAAAAATTGCTCAGGAAAGTACCTACGGTTTTACAAGAAAATTTGAAACTACAGAAAATATGTTACGTATTTTCGTAGCAAGTTTAAAGAGCTATTTTCATTAACGTTTCTCTAAACCAAATAATTAAACAGGTCTACGAGTATGTCAAAGTGGAAGTAGGATTTTAATAATGTTAAAATCAATAATATTATTATTACTATTGTTAATCGTTGTTAAAGCCAGTTCTGTGACCCATCGGTGGGGAGAGTCGTTCGGCGGCGGACGTCAACAATTTATGTTTCGGTGACGTCACACCGTGTGTGCTCAATTTTCGGTGCTGCAGCTGTGTCTGCTGAATAGCCACGAGAGTGTATTTATTGGTCGGATCTGTTACTTGGATTATTAGTTTTATGTGATATGACATTTATGTGAAAAGAGTTTTCGCATCAGAAGAGCTGGTCTTCTTCTGGAACGCTCTGGTCGACTCCACTGAGACGTTGTCAGCTGCTGCTGAAAGAGGTAAGTGCTTCTGCCCCTTTCTTTGGACTCGGAGCTGGCTCGTCTTCAAACCCCCCACACCATATACAGTCCACTCATCTACCACGGGTGAGGGAGTTGGAAATCTCATCGCAGTCGTACTTGGTTTTTAAATAGGACGGCTGCCGTATTCTGTTTGGTAATAAGTATGTGCGTATTAAATGGTTTATTGTTAAAGTGACATTATCTCCTATCTAAGGGAATAGCTTGGCAATTCGTTCTCACACACAATGCCTAAACAAGGACACGTATCGTCAGGACAGTATGGCGAACAAATAAATAAAGAAACACAATCATTTTAATTCTATGGGAGGTTAGAGGAGACATTTTTTAGAAATTCATGGATTCACCGTGGGGCAGAGATAGGAAATATAGTGTCTCGGCCTTGCGACCGACTTAGTATAAAAAGTCAGTTGTCAGTTTACTTGGGACGTCTCAGAAGACATTTTTTTTCAACATTATTGTTTTTGTTAGGTTTGGTTTATGATTAATTTTATTTTCATTATTTAATTGAGTTTTAATTATATTTAAATCACTAATGATCTAGTAGGTAACAACAATACATATTACTCTCTAGATAAATAAACACTCAACGCAAGTTACCAACTTTTCAGTAAAAGTGATAATAAAGCGAGAAGTTTTGTTCATTTCCTGTGCTCTTGAGGTCAATTATCAAACGAGACATTATTTATATCTAACTAATTAATTATTTATTTCATATAATTTTCTATTTACTATACCTAATATTTATTTATACCTACTTTTGATAATTAAAAAACATATACTCTTTAATGAATAGTAAGCTTACGTTTTACTATCAAAATGTACAAGGGCTAAGAACTAAGTCTCATACTTTTCGCCGTAATTTGCTATTAAATATATTTGACGTGATATGTTTAACAGAGACATGGTTAATTGACGGCATTAAAGATGAAGAATTTTTTGATGACCGATACATTGTTTACCGTCGTGATCGTAACTACGCGGCGACGGGCCAGGCCTATGGTGGCGGGGTGCTGATTGCGGTCCGTCGTCACCTGGCGGCCGCGGAAAGATGTGAGTGGCACTCTTCTGCGGAAGACCTGTGGGTCACGCTCTCACTGCGATGCTTCAAGCCTCGTGCTGAGTATAAATTGAACGTGTGTGTATTATACTTGTGTAATCAAGCTTTAGGATATTCTTTTGCTAATCAGCTTAGTAATTTTGGAAATAAGCTATTATCCATTATCAGTTCCTTACCATCGGACAAATATGTAGTGGTGGGTGATTTTAACTTACCTAATGTTACCTGGTCTGAATGTAGCGATCGCTCGCTGTCTCCCTCCAATATAGTGGGTCCATTCCAAACAGAGTTTTTTGACCTAATCCATACGTGCAACCTTAATCAATTTAATAACATTTACAATTGCAACAGTAGAATACTGGACTTATTATTTTCTAATAATGAAATACTAATAAATCCCTGTCCTGATCCTTTAGTGCCCGCCAATATGCACCATCCTGCACTTATTTTTGAATCGACACAAGTATTATATGACTGTCTCAAAGTTGCGCCCAAGTTGTCGTATTTTTATCACAAAGCCGACTATGATACTATTTCACAAAAACTAAATGATGTTGATTGGCATTTTCAGTTTGGGAATAAATCATTTGAAAATTCTGTAAATTACTTTTATAACCAATTGTATGATTTGAGTAATAAATATGTCCCGAATAAGAAATGCAATAATAATAATTTTCCTTGTTGGTACAGTAACGCTTTGAAAAAGATGCTTAAAGAGAAATATAAATATCATCGAAGGTTTAAGGTGTATGGGAATCGGTCTGATAAACGCTCTTTTGATCTGCTGAGAGAAAGAGCCAGAGAATTGGAAAAGCAACTATAGTTATATAAGGACTATATTAAACGCGTTGAGAGTGGTATTGCAGACAACCCTAAAGTATTTTGGTCATTTATTAAACAAAGGAACAAGTCATCCTCTATACCTTCCACAATGCACTATGGCTCACAGTCTGCGTCCACAGGTATGGAAGTGTGCAATTTGTTTTCCAATTACTTTCACACTACTTTTTTGTCAGGCTCACAAGGTGGTGCCGATACCAACCCTTCTACTTTGGCTGCAATTAATCCAAATTTAATTGGCATTGGCAATATTAAAATATTAGCATCTGAAGTGTACAAACTACTAAATAAGATTGACATAAATAAATCAGCTGGTCCTGACGGGATCCCTCCGCTGTTTATTAGGTCTTGTGCCAAAAGTTTGACATTACCATTAACTTTGCTCTTTCGACGTTCTTTGGCTGAGGGTTCTGTTCCAGGAGTTTGGAAATCTGCTTTTGTGACGCCTATTCATAAACAAGGTCCTAAAAATATTGTCGCTAACTATAGACCAATCTCGAAACTCTGTCTTTTTGCTAAAATATTAGAGAGGTTTACACTCAAACATACTTTGCACTTAAGCATTCCTTTAGCGATTATCAACATGGCTTTCTCAAGGGCAGATCTACTGTCACAAATCTTTTGCTATCTAACGAATTCATAACTACTAGCATGGAGGGGGGTGGCCAGGTAGATATTATTTATACCGACTATAGCAAGGCATTTGACAGAATTGACCATCAAATCTTACTAAATAAATTAATGAGCGCTGGCATACATGGTAACCTGTTTCGATGGTTTAGTTCGTATGTTACCAATCGGTCCCAAGCTGTTGCTACATGTGGTTTTCTGTCGGACTGGTCACCTATTCCCTCGGGAGTCCCGCAAGGATCTCTACTGGGTCCGCTCCTCTTCATCCTCTTTATTCAAGATATTGATACCTGTTTTCATCATTCTATGATACTTCTATTTGCAGATGACATGAAAATCTTGAAATCTATCCATAGTTCTGCGGACTCCCAAGAGCTTCAGTCTGATCTCTTGCGCCTAGATAGGTACTGTGATGCGAATAAGTTGGATCTTAATGTTGGCAAGTGCAAGGTAATATCTTTCACTCGTAAACCAATACCTCTAATGTTTACTTATTATGTAAAGGGCTTACAACTGTCTAGAACGAACGAGATTAGGGACCTCGGCATAATTCTCGATAGTAAGCTACTCTTCCAGTCTCATATCGATCACATAGTTGCTAAGGCATCTAAGGCGCTGGGATTTCTAATTAGACAGGGACGTACGTTTGAAAATGTCAAGACTCTAAAGATACTTTATTGCACACTTGTACGTAGCCACCTTGAATACGCATCTCAGGTGTGGAACCCAAAGTATAAAATTTACTCATCTCGTATTGAATCTATTCAAAGGCGATTCCTTCGATACATTTGTCGTAAGACTCGTCAGAACTACCTAAGTTACGAAGACAAATGTAAACGGCATCACCTTTTGCCTCTCTCCGAACGTCGCACTATCACAGACGTGTCATACCTGTTCTCGATAGTTACCTCCAGGATTGACTGCCCCAGTCTTCTTAATCTCTGTAAGCTGCAGGTTACGAAGTCGTCCAGAGAACGGAGATTATTTCTTGTCCCATTCTCCAAAACTAACTACCAACAGAATTCGTTCATAAGCAGGACATGCAGTTATGTTAATGATTGTTGCAACGACTTGGATCCATTTATATTATCTCCGACAGCTACACGACGCATTCTTACAAAATGTTTCGCCAGTGGTTCTCATCAATAGTATTATATTTACATATATTGTAAATTTATTGTTTAGTTTATTTCATTTTCTATTTTATTGTTTTTTTTTAGGTATCTATGTATAATTGTTTTTAATTTTATTTTTTTTTAGTTTTTTTTTTGTTCTTTGTTATGTAGTTTATTGTTCTTAGTTTTAAGTTTAGGTTAATTTTACTTGTGTTGTTATTGCAGCGAGCACCACCTAATTATGTAATTTTACCTATCGGTGGCAACTTGTCAATAGCCATACCCTACCCATATGTACTCTATATATATTTTATGTATCTAGCTGTAAGTTGTCCTTAAACAATAAATAAATAAAAAAATAAAAAAATAGGTATGCAGTGGTGGCTTGGTTGTAAGAACGCGTTCCTTAAATCCTACAATGGTCGATTCAAACCCACCCGGCATGTACCAATGAGAAATACACTTTTCTTACGTACTGCAGTCATAGATTTGCAACACCACCGTTCGCGTGCCTCGAAGAGCACGTTAAGCTGTCGCGTCGGTTCCGGTTTCACTAACAACTTGTGGAATCGTTAATAAATTGTCATAAAAAATTACATTATATCCTCGCCAAGCCGTCTGGCCAGCGTGGCGAGTGTAGGACAAATTCTCCAGATATGTGTATGTTTTGGAAGGCCCATCTCCAGCAGTGGAGGTCTAGGACACTACGTTGCTAGGGGCTGTAATGAATGAAAAAAAAAATATAGTTATATATGTCTGTATAAAAAACCATTGCCATGCCTTGTAAAACTTGAAAATGTCTCGATCATTTAATTATTTGTAGGATGGTTTACAAAATCAGAAAACACTTTATTTTTAATTTTTTTAGATATTATGTAGGTAATCTGTCTGTTTATAAATTTGAATTGAAAAGTTTGGTGCCTCCAGGTCCTAAGTTGGTTGCCTGGACGCGGGGTGGAAGGAATACAGGATGGTGAAAGACTCACGTGCAGGGTGGTTCGGACTCCTCTTACTTCCTATCCCAAAGACTACAGCGGCGCCGCTTCTTCTTTCTTGATGTGAACACACTTTGCACAACACCAGGAATAGGAAGGACACTAGCACACTTCACACTTGCTACAGTAGGGGCTTGAAGAGCTACAGTTTTGCATAAAACGACACAATACAGAGAGGGACGTCTATAGTGACATCTACAGACTACAGTGTTCAGCGTTGAACTTTCTTCAACGACTTCAGATTGACGACTCGTACCAAAAAAATGGCACTGACACACAGTTAAGTGTTGCCAGATATATAAAGGTTTCCCTTAAAATTGGGAAACTACAGTTGAGAGTGAACATACTCCCCGGGAAGAAATAATTAAATTTCTTAACTACAGAGATATTAACCTAATAAACTACATAAGACGCATACAAATAAAGATAAAGGTAGTGAAATTAAGCTAATTACAGTATGAATAAAAAAATACAGCTAATGTGGCAAAATGCATATTTTGCCAACGGGACGTTTAACCGACCCTACAGAGGTTTTTAGAGTGACCACTCGCACTACCCCATCTGAACCGGGATGTAAGGCTGTCACCCGACCAAGCCTCCAGTTCAAAGGTGCCATACATTCATCAACAATGAGTGCCAAGTCATTAAGTTGCACATTGGCATGTGACTTGGTCCATTTTCTCCGCTCTTGCAAATGATGCAGATAATCCCGTTGCCACTTCTTCCAGAACAGCTGGGAGATTCGTTGCAGTAGCTGCCAACGAGACAATCGGTTGGTGGCAGTTTCAGAATGGTCATATTCAGGAAGAGAGAACATAGTGTCGCCCACCAGAAAATGAGCGGGGGTCAGAGCCTCTACATTCTCTACATCTTCACTCAGAGGACAGAGGGGCCTTGAGTTGAGGACCGCCTCAATCTTGGTGAAAACAGTGCTGAGTTCTTCAAAAGTAAGACGAAGATCTCCTACAGTACGCACAAGGTGCGTTTTAGCGCTTTTCACAGCAGATTCCCATAACCCTCCCATACTGGCTGCAGCAGGGGGGTTGTTATGCCAGACTATCTCATTCTGAAGACAGAAATTATTGATGGAGTTGGTGGCTTCAGGTGTTTTTAGAAAAGAATACAGTTCGCGCAGGTAGCGTTGAGCTCCAATGAAATTAGTGCCGCAATCTGAATAGATATCAGAACATAAACCGCGACGACTAACAAACCTGCTGAGAGAAGCGACAAAACATTCAGTGCTAAGGTCTGACACAGCTTCCAGATGTACGGCTTTGGTCGCCATACAGACGAAGATACAAAGATATGCCTTTACTACAGGCGCCTTGCGCAAGTTAGATGACTTGACAAGAAAATATCCAGCATAATAAACTCCAACCTTGGAAAATGGACGCGAGTATGTGACTCTATCCACAGGTAAGTCACCCATCAGGTACTCAGAACGTTTAGGGCGCGTTCTGAAACACTTAAGGCATTTGAAGATTACAGAACGAATTGCCTTACGACCAGACAATATCCAGAATTTTCTACGTATTAAAGATAGTAGAAGAGAAGCTCCAGCATGCATATACTTCACGTGATAGTAATTAATCAGAAGAGAGACAAAATGATGCGAGCTAGGTAAGATAACAGGATGTTTATAATCTAAACCCAGATCAGCATTTCTCAATCTTCCACCTACTCGTAGGATGCCCTTAGAGTCAAGAAACGGAAAAAGACGTTTTAAGCGTGAAGTATTAGCCTTATTTCCCTTTAACAATTGAATTTCAGATTCAAACTCAACTTGTTGAATAAGAGAAATAAGTGAAGATAAAGATAGATTCCATTCAATAAGAGAAATAGAACCAAGTCGTTTAGAAGATAGATGGCGACAATTATACAGAAAACGTAGAGTCATAGCATGTACATTTACCAAGTTATCAAGCGAGCTATAATTACAGATGAAACCAATATCAATTTGAGATCGGGCTGTGACTACATTACAGAAAGGTACAGATGAGTCACCTACAGAAAGTTCAGAGACAAGATTAACAATGTTATGTTTAGGCCAAGTATGAAGCTCGCCAGCCAACCATGGAGGCGACCACCACAAGGCATGCCCATGAAGTTCACGAGGGGACAGCCCTCGCGACGCAACATCAGCAGGGTTTAATGCTGAGGGCACATATCTCCATACAGCAGGGGAACAATTGGATAAGATCTGAGAGACCCTATTACCCTCAAAAATCTTTAAAGTATGTACTGGTGTACGTAACCAGGACAAGACAATACTAGAGTCGCACCACGCACACACGAGCTGCAACTCTAAAGTATTTAATACAGAGATACAGTGTTTAAGTAAAGATGACAACATCAATGCACCACAAAGCTCCAACCGAGGTATGGTAAACTTTGTTTTAATAGGAGCGACTCTGGACTTAGACATCAACAAGTGAATGTCAATCTGACCATCACCATGCTCCACACGGAGGTACACCACAGCAGCGTATCCGTGTTGAGAGGCATCACAGAAGCCATGCAGTTGAATATTGTGTACAGATTGTGGAAGAATAAAACAGCTGTGACAAGTAAATACAAGAGTGGGATTCCACTTGAGACCCAGCACCTTGATAGTCCTATCACCTTCAGCTTCAAAGGTCTTCAATGACTCACATAAAGAATTAGACAGGTCTGAAAGAAGTTCAGGATGGGATCTAGCACATTTTCTTAACTGAAAACAAGCCTGGCCCAGTAGAGCATTAAGTTCGCCTCTATACAGTTTTGCAGATGCTATGTCAGGAGCACTGCTGACTACATCGTCAACAAATATGTCCTGCTTCAGGATTTTAGTCGCACAAGGATGGGACACATCTTCCTCCTCTGCCAGACCGATACATGAAGATTCAAATATGTTATCTACAGCCTCAACTTGCTGGGAACACTCATCCATCATTACATGATGCGACACCAGAGATGTTTCTACAGAAACCATGTTGGCAGTGCTTCCAATCACGATCCAGCCAAATACAGTGGAGTATGCCGAAGGGAGCTCCCTTGGCATAGATATCTTGTTACCGAGATAAATATCATTATAGACATCACTACCTAGTAAAATATCTACAGATTGAGGCTGATAAAATGTATCATCAGCTAATTGGACATTCTTATACTCCTTTAGGATTTCAGGAGAGATAGGAAAAGAAGGCATATTGCCTGTAATACGCTTCAGAATTATAGCCGATACAGTGACTCTATCTTCAGAGAGACGAGACTTCAGATGAAGTGTAACGACCCCGTTACATGGGAGTGGCTTCTGGGAGCCAACACCCGATACAGATATGTGGCTACGCGAGCGTGCCAACTGCAGGTTTTGAACACAGGATTCAGTCACAATACTGCATTGTGATCCTGGATCCAAAAACAAACGAACAGGTTTAAGACTGCCATCACCAGTAGTGGCGAGGGCTACAGCAGTGCCAAGAAGAACATTTAAAGACTTGTGCTCCTTGGCATACAGAGGGACTACAGCAGATAGAACGCTATCAGCTGGTACAGATACAACAGGTGACAGGTCTGAAGGACCCTCACTACAGTGAGCTACAGGGTTATCCGAGGTGCTCGGAGAACTTACCACATGATTGGTTACAGGTTTGGTTTTAAAACACAAAAGTGTATGGTGTTTTCCTCTACAGACCTTACACTTAGATACAGATGTACATTCAGAATACCTATGATCACCAAAACAATTAAAACACATACCCTTGCTCCTGGTGAAAGAGTTCCGTTCTTTAAGAGGCATTGCCTTGAACTTATCACAGGCATAAAGCATGTGCTCCCTTCTACAGCATGGACACTCTGCAGCAATCACATGGTGAGATGTTTTAATGTTCCTACCAGATAGCACCTTCTCATGTACAGACGGGTTAAACCGGAAAGGTGTGGTTACAGAGAACTCATAAGCCTTACAGCGTAACTCCAGAAAATCTAAAAGAAATTTATATGTTGGAATCTCATAAGGAGATTTTAAAGTTAACTCGAATTGGTTACGAATGTCAAGGGGTAATTTCTTAAGAAAAATATGCAGTAGAATAAAGGACCAATTCTTAACTTCAAAGCCTAAGGCCTTGAGCGCTTCAGTATTCTCATAAATAACATTAAGACACCCTCTCAACTCGGACTTAATGTTACTTATTACAGGAAGTGACAACAGTGACTCCAGATGGTTACTCGCAATAACCCGCTTATTGGAATACCGAGATTGTAACAAGTTGATGGCTACAGCATAATTCTGCTCAGTAATTGGAAGGTGTTTGATGAGATCAAGAGGTTCTTTAGAGAGGCAAGTCAACAGGTAGTGGAGCTTGCAAACCTCGCTTACAGAATCATCATCTATTACCAAGCTTTTAAAGAGATTATAAAAGTTTGTCCATTGTGTAATGGTGCCATCAAAATGTGGTAAAGCTATTTTGGGTAAGTTCGTACTTACCCCACTGGATTGCCTTTTTACAGGTACAGGCGATAATCTTTTTAAAATTATCTTTATCTGATGTACAGACGAGTTATAGCGACAATATTCTTCATTATGCTTCGCGGCATGGAATCCAGCCTTCTTTGCCGCTTCAACCGATACGTGACAGTCGAAAAAATTATCGTAAAGTTTGTCGACTTCTTGCGCACGCACTAGGAATTCTTCCAGCTGGTCGATATCCTCGCACGCAGACTGTGCACAAATATGCAGTTCGTCGATGCTTTGCTTCACTAAACGATAACGTATTTCGACAGACATTTTTAAATAATAGTTGAAGCGCAAAACGAAACAAAATAAACAATGTTACAGGGTGAGATTTGTAAACAAACCGGCAACTTTCTAACTGACAGCTGACAGTTCGGAATGTCACTATAACCACAGACAACTCGAATGATAGACCACTGACAATCAAGTTTTACAGATTTTGAAATAAAAAATAAAACATAGACGACGATTGTCTATGAATTATGATTCATGCTAGAAACGAAAAAAAAAACAAAATATGATTTTCGTCTTACCCACCTACAGAATAACGAAAATTAAAAAAATATCGAATTTGTATGCGTTTTATGCAGTTTTTACAGGATATGAATACAGTTTTATGCCAAGGACATAAAATAAATAAAATACAGATTACAGTAACATTAGCAAGCGTAAAAGGGGTGCTTTCAGGATGATTTAGGATAGGAAAAAAAGGATATCCCAGGTTCGAAGGGCCAAAAAGAAATGGTGCCTCCAGGTCCTAAGTTGGTTGCCTGGACGCGGGGTGGAAGGAATACAGGATGGTGAAAGACTCACGTGCAGGGTGGTTCGGACTCCTCTTACTTCCTATCCCAAAGACTACAGCGGCGCCGCTTCTTCTTTCTTGATGTGAACACACTTTGCACAACACCAGGAATAGGAAGGACACTAGCACACTTCACACTTGCTACAGTAGGGGCTTGAAGAGCTACAGTTTTGCATAAAACGACACAATACAGAGAGGGACGTCTATAGTGACATCTACAGACTACAGTGTTCAGCGTTGAACTTTCTTCAACGACTTCAGATTGACGACTCGTACCAAAAAATGGCACTGACACACAGTTAAGTGTTGCCAGATATATAAAGGTTTCCCTTAAAATTGGGAAACTACAGTTGAGAGTGAACAAAGTTAATAAGGATTCAGGAAAATCACGACCATTTTTCATTTAAATCTAAATACTAAGAAAGTATGTAATTATAACTAAACTACATTTAACAATAAACCAGTTTTTTTTTTTTAATAGTTTATTGAATTATTTGTTTTACATGTTATTATAAAAAATAAATATAAAAAAACTTTTTTATTTTTTATGTAAAAAAGTTTTGTTCATCTTTTACGAGTAGTTACATTTCTTCTGTTTCCGACACATAAGTATAAAATAAATAAAATTTAGAAACCTATACACTATACTTAATAAAAACATTAACCATCTCTAAATTAAAAATGTCCTCGAGAGACGTCTCATCAGAGATACTCCCAAGAAGGCAACATTTCCGTATATCAGAAATATGTTGGCAGAAATAATTGCTACATAAACATATACACGACCACCACCACCTAGTGGTAAGCGTTACGCTCGGTCTATGGATGGGAGCAACTGCCATCAGATATTGATGACCGACATCAGTTATGACAGGCCCTAGAACGGAAAAGTTCGTATTTTTCATGCTCTCTCAATTGGCATCAGTACCATTTGACACTAAATAATCCAGTTCTATATTCATGGACATGAAAATGTCACTCATTTAATACAATAATTGATTGGTTCTTCGGGTGCCGTCGTTATCCGATTTAGACTCCAGTTTTCCAGATGGCAATACATTATGGACTATATCTGTAATTATATACGGTATTTATCAAACTTATTAACTTTTATGGTGTACATAACAATATAGTACACGTATTCGAATCCCGCGACTGTCATTACAAACTTTGCAACCGCGTTAATTATTCATGCAAAAAACTAACTAACTTACATCTACCCTCGAAAGCGTGCAAAAGAAAATTTTAATTTTAAAAAGTTTTTTCTCTGTAGTAATTTGATCATGAAAATTCATGCGGTTTTCCAATACTCATGCAAAAATAGTGCGGTCTTAGATAAGTGCACCCAACGTGTTACGTACCTACACCATTCCATACACCATGGGTTTACAGATTTTAGGGAACTATTTAATGGCAAACGATATATACATACATATGTATATTCACAAAGCGTAACAATCTTAAATAAACTTTGTGTATATTACGAGGTGTAGAAATCAAGTGATAAGATTGTTTTTTTAATCAGTTTTATTCGAATATAATTACTATTGAACGTTATCTCCTTCAAAGTAATTGCCTGGGAAAGCCACGCATCGTTGGAGAAGGTTCTTGTCTTTCCCTTCTGATGTCCTTTTACTCCTGCGAAAGGTTTATCAGAACAATTTTAACGCAGATCTTTCTAATCCCCAATTCCAATCATTGGTCAAAACGTGACCAACGGTGGTGTGGCTCAAATTCAGCTAATCCCTGATCATTCTGTTTGTCAACCGACAATCTAAACGTACTAGTTCCCAGATTCTTTCGACATTTCCATCGGTCCTTCCGCTGCGGAATCATCATCTTCCCTTTCTTCTAAAAATGTCATAAAGCTACAAAAAAGCTACTTCTGTCTTTTTATTGCGCTGTGCCCAAGTCTGAAGCATTACCTGATAGCACACCGTTGTTCGAAATTAATGTTACTAATTTTTAGAACGCACTGTGAAATAAGTATTTTACAAAATAATGACTATCAAGTTCAAACTTGTAGTAAAACTTTCATTCGCTTTTTTATTTTAACGGGTAATTATCTTAATTGGTTCTACTGTATTACTCTTTTTTAAATAATATATAACAATTAAATTTAATAATGTTATAAATAATTAAAAACTACTTAATAAATAACTAATGTCCTCTAGAGACGTTCCATCAGAAATAGTCACAAGGAGGCTAGCAACATTTCCCCTCTGTATAGCGAGGCTAATACATTGGCAGAAATTATTGCCAGCCTTTCTGTCTCTGGATTTCTCCGTCTGCCGTTTGGACCCACACGTCTCGAACTCAAACGGCGCAAACTCGTAACCTGTAAATAAATAAAATTACAAATATATTATCTTTTTCTAATCATTATAAATCTTCATTAATAATCCTAGAAAATAGAGTTTTAGTTGCTTAAAAGTTTGCGCAAACATCGGCCAAAACGAGGGCTTATTTAGAAGTCTTGTTGGTTTATAATTAAATTCAGGACAATTTTATTGATATTAATAGTCCCTTGTTTTGGCCAA
This sequence comes from Tinea semifulvella, assembly GCA_910589645.1. Lineage (NCBI taxonomy): Eukaryota > Metazoa > Arthropoda > Insecta > Lepidoptera > Tineidae > Tinea > Tinea semifulvella. The sequence goes on along the minus strand of OU342615.1, from coordinate 462,883 downwards.
TTTGTGGTGAGCTGAGTTGCACAGTGGCGTGTGAGACGACGTCGTTAAGCGCAGCTGTGTCCGAGGAAAGGCGCTTCCACACCAGCGCGCACGTGCCAATTAAGGACACTCCACACCATCATTTGTCTGATTTAAGCCAACATATATATTAAACTAAGTTAACATTGTTTTATTTTTTTTTATATTTTTCTTTCACATATATAAATAATGTTTCAAAATGAAATGAAATAATATATTTGTCAGAAACATGTTATGGTACCTCTGGATCTAAATTGTTATATGTAATATCACATGCTTCGCTATTTCTAGCATACAAATATTTATTTAGTCACATGACTTTGTCGAGCTTAGTGTCTAGGTATTCTTTTGTCCAATAAAAACATTTATTAACCAACATTTGTTTGACTCTTAATTTGAACAGTTTTAGTGGCAGCTCCCTTATAGTAACTGGAAGCTTATTAAGTATCTTTGTTGCCATTGCATAACAATTTAGGGTGTATTGGGTAGTATTATGCACTGAAATTATTAAAATACAGGAAAGTAAATGTTTTTGCAATTTTTCTTTACCTAAAATTAGGTATGAAAGTGAAAATGTCCTAAATATCAGTAATTTTATTTCCTAGAAAATAGATTGACTACATTTCTCAAAAGTACACTCAGACTTGATTTTTTTTAATAAAATTTGGATTGTGCGAGCAAGAGGGATGCAAAATTGTTAAACCTATTTGAACCTATTTTTTAAATGTTAACATCAAAAAAAACATTTTTAATACAGCTTCGGAAGGTTAGCTTTCTGACAGATGGACAAATGTCAAATGAAACTGCGCAATTTGGTAGTTTTGCATTTTCATTTGTCAAAGTCTGGGAGAAGTTTGTCTCCCACGATAAATGCCTAAAGACACATTGGTTTATAAAAACTATAAAAGCATAAGATCGGAAATATTAACCTAAATATACAGAATGGTGTAACAATTTGTTTAATTTTCTTATTTGTATATTTCTTTCAACTATTTGTGAGATCCAAAAAGACAGCCAGAACGGGACGCAACCAGAGCACGAAATACAATAAAAAACAATAAAAGCAAAAGTTTTACACTTCTCATTTTATGCCGGCTCTACACTACAACTTCACATTAAAATTAAGATAATTAAATCAAAATATCATTGGATTTTTTAAAATTTTATTTTATTGTATTAGGAAAACTTATGATACAAAATTTTAAGTAGACATAAATATAAACACTTAAACCACTAAAAAGTTTCCACAGATAGAAACAGCGAACACGGTACTAAAATAATTTATTTTGAAGAAAAAGTCTATAGTATAAAATCAATTTTGTAAAATATTAGAAAACAATAAACAGAACATAACCAAACAATAAAGCAATCATTTACAGTCGTGTACTTACAGCAAACTTATAATAATAGAAAGCCAAGGCAGCGACATATTAAAGTACTTAGAACTGAGTGCTCGCCTAACCGCCTTATAGCTTGTTACAAAATAGGTCAAAATCACGCAAAAGATCATCTCATCAAATCAGGTGTATCTGCGTGTGGTAGTAAGCCAAAGGTCGTGTTGAGAAGCAAGAACAAATAAGTACCATATGTCCAGCAGCGTGGCAAGAGAAAGACAAATCATTTAGAAATATGTTCTGGAATGCCCATCACCAGCAGTGGAGATCTCGGACTCTGTTCTGTGAAGATGTGATGATTCAACATTTGAGTTTAAATTTGAAAATATATATTTTAAAAAATGTAGTCAATCAGGTTACTATCAGTTTGGACATATTTTTACTTTCTTAGACCTAACAAAACTTTTTACAAATCTTGGATTAAATAAAAGCAAAATAATAACACAAATTTTACTAAAACAAATCTATAAATAAAAAAAATGCATAAATTTATTGATCGCTTAGGCCCGGCCCAATGGCGCATAGATTTTGCTGGAATTCCTCTCGCACCAACTTAACCTAAAGCTAAGTACGAGTATCTGCAAAATGTCTGTAATTTTATTTACTAAAAAGCTTGGTTCAGGATATTGACTACATTTCCCAAACTTGAAAAATATTTAACATTTTTGACATTGTTAAATTGTGCGAGCGGGAGGTACCCAAAGCTAACGATCCTCTTAAATATAATGCCTACTAACCTTAGTCACTATGCCCGGCTTGAAAATATTATTTTTCATACTTAGCTAGAAGAATTAAATGTTATATAATAGAAATGGTAAAACACATTACGGTAAATCCAGAAAATTTCTAATTTGTAGTTTAGTTCATTTAACAAATATAAAATAGTATTAGCAGAGTTGAAATAGATAATGCACTTGGGAGCAATGAAATCGGGTCACTACCGAAAACTTTAAAATATTATTTATTGACAAAGTTTAGTTGGTTATTTGATTTTGATGGTAACGTTGTCTTGACTTAGATATTAGATAGTTTTATGGTTAAGTCTCTGTTGTAGTTAAGCGTGTAGCCAAAAATAGAAAGTTCGTTTTATCTATCAACATATTATATTTATTTATTATTATTATTATTTTTTACTTTTTAAATATAAGAATGCTTATATTTTTTATGACTTAATATTTTTTTTTCTGGAGATAGTCGGTCTTTTATTATTATTATTGAATACTTTATTCCACTTTACTTAAAAGTATATACAAAGGCGAACTTAAAGCAATTTCGGCTTTTTCTACCAGCTAACCTTTGGGAGAGTGAGACAGTATAATATGTAGAGTGCAATTTTAACCTTTTTTGAAACTTTTATTGTACTACACAAATAGTATGTATATACATATACTACTTTAATACTTATTAACATATAGAATATAATATAAGGAAGTATTATTATTTTTATGATGTTTATCGTATATTTAATTTAACTAGTACTAATAAGTGATTTAATTTTTTTTTTTTTTTTTTTTTTTTTTTTATTTTGCCATGCCTAAACTTCGATTTCTTGTCCCGAAGGTTGATGGTAAGAGAATGCCAAGCGGCATTACATTCGCCTTTTGTATTAAACAATAAAGTTTTTAATTTAAAAAATAAATAAATCAAATTTAAAATATATCGTTCTGCTTGTTTAAAAAGAAATCATTAAATAGTTTTTTAAAGATGTGGAAGCTCGTCTGATGGTCAGTGAAAGCTTATTCCACTAACAAGCAGCCGATACGGTAAATGAATCTGAATATCTTGCTGGAAGTGTGGGGTGGGATTTTAAGTTGGTTGTTATGAGAAGAACCAAGAAGGTCTAAAAATATTAAAAACAAAAAAAAACTATAGCAGTGGAACTTGGGAATGCAACCAGTGTTCTTGTTACTTATAATCATAAATTTTTCGTTGGTAGTTTTTTTTTATCAGTTATAAATATTTAGTACTATTTTTTATTAATAATTTTAAGAGCAGGTCTGAGAAGTAACATGAAGGTTTGTTCGTGACTAATTTAAGTGGTTCAAATCGTGTTGTTCTAGAGCTGCCATTAGGGAAATAAAAAACGTATTTTATTCAGCAATTAGTTTGAAAGTGAATGACACGAGTTCGACGTGCAGGAATTCTCAAACAAATAAATAAAACCCAGGAATTAGTGGAGTTTATATACATTTGTAAACTTATACAGTATTTCTAGTTATCATGCCGTTATTTACTTTCTTATTTTTTATTTATTTTTCGATTAAACCCTAAATTTAATTTATTGAAAGAACTGGTTTCTAGCGATCTACCGCTGCTGTTACGAGACAGGGCTATAACATGCTCTTAAGAGGGTTCAACGCTTTGTATCCGTTTCACTCGCACAATTGAACATTACAAAAAAAATGGTCTGTGTGTTGGAGACATCCACTTTCTAAGAACGTACATTTTAGATATATATTAATACCACATCATTGATAAAATATATTGACACCATTCTTCTCCTCAATTTTTTCGACACATGATGGACCCGGCACCCGCACGGTGAATCCATCAAGTGCTTAGAAATTTGTCTTCTTCTTCATAGATTTGTTTTAGTAAAATAAAGAATTCGTTATAACCGTTTTAGATATTTTTCAGGCTAAAAAAGTATTTATATGAAAGTGTAAATCTGTCTAATGACATTAATTTATAGAAAAAAAAAAAAAAATAGAAAGTTAATTGATTACATTTCTTAAAAGTACAGCCAGACTTGAAAAATCTTTGAAAATGTTGGATTGAGCAAAGCTCTTCACAGACCCTTAGAACATACCTAAGTTTCCACTAATCATGATGGGCCTTCCGTTTCTGGATAATATATCAACCCTTAATCAGAACAAGCTATTTCATGCATATACATAAACCCTTAATTGTTTCGTCCCTACCCGTACCATACAAGCGCTGATATGAAGAAATTTAAATATCCGATAAATCATGTCACTCGGAGAAAATGGGCTCCTTACACGTTCGTCCCAGAAATTGTCATGTTCTTTTAAAAATAAAACTTCATTCATTTATTTATTATACATTAGATCACAATCAATATAATTCACATTTTTCAACAATTTCTTAAGTTTTAATGTAATGCTTATTGTGATTAGTAATTTTATTCAAATTATTTTATTTTGTTAAAAAAGTCAAAGAAAAATAATAATATTGGTTATAGTAAAGTCAATTAAATGGCAGATTTACCATATATTAGATCAAACAACAGGAACAATATTTTTAGGTTACGGTAACAACCCTACAAAATATGCGGATCCCTTATAGAAAATCTGGCGTTGAATACGTGAATGGCTTTTCTTCTTTCGTCGTTGTATCTGTCACAAGCGATATCATTATACTCGTACGCCCGACAATTTCTTACGCTTGGGTTAAGACACGATGTGATGTGGATTTATACCAAAAGAAACGTGGTGTGACTTCTTTCATAGAGTTCCGTTCGTCTTCACTTCATCGTCAATGTCTATGTGCACGCTTTACGGTATACGGCTTTTATCAATAATCATATATACATTTGCGTGTAGCAGCAGCAGTATCGTAGGTTCTTGTCAACCAACAAATTAATAAATAAAATACCTTATTTTCACGCGTAATACTTTTCCAACAAACAAAGTGACTAATAATAATAATATAGTTCTTTATTACACACAAATTATAAAATATAAAAATAATGTTCATAGGCGAGCATAATACTGTATGGTTTTCTCTACCAAGAGTGAGAAATTATTATAATGGGTGCAGAGTAAGAAATAATAAAAATTGTTTCAATCAATCATAAATATGCCTACTATGTTATATATATACTTACATATATATACTTACATTAAATAAATACTAACATACTAACATAACTATATAACTGCGGCAAAATGTTGAACATTATTATTTTCATCCTTTCGAAAAATTGAAAATTAGAAGTGAAAAGTAAATAATATTATTGTAGTACCCAAACTGTTTTGTGTGCCCAACATCTTTGAACCTTTTGGCATTAGTCTTTTTAAGATTTAAGATACGACTAGAATATATTTTTCAACATACCAGACTCGCCCCGTGCGCGTGGGCCGGGTTTTACTGAGCCAGATGGGACGATCCTCCAAGAGCAATTACTGAGAAGTAACATTGTCCTGGCTATCACCTGAGGAGAACGCCGTGATGATATATGTCCTTGTCCGCCCATTACTTATAAAAGTTTCATTTTCAAAATTAGAAAAAAGCACTTTGTTTATTTCTTATTATTTGTAAATTTACCGCGTACAAATATCATCACGGTCGTAACCCCTTGCGTGCTGGTTGTAACCCCTTGCGTGCTGGTTGTAACCCCTTGCGTGCTGGTCCTAACCCTTTTTTTTCCAATATAAGTATGTGTACAAAGATTAAAGGTAATGATCCCATACATCTCACTAGTAATATCGTAACACCCAAATTTTAAGTATTACGCCCTTCAACAGCTGTGTCATAATGTTAAAAGTGCTGTTTAACTATTAAAATACGTAATTTCAATAATTATTTATAAACCAGGTTCGATTTCTGGTCGGTTGGGTCGATACCCCAGCGAGCTAGAATAGACAGAAAAAAATATATTCTTATTGTTTTTTATTTATATTATTTTATTTACTCTTTGTTATTAGAACATTCTTAATTTAATTTCGATAGTCGTTATGAAAAAATCAATAAACGTACAAATTCGTCGAACGAAATTAATAGTAGATCAATTATTAAAAATGGCGGAATAGGAATCGTCACAAAATCTCATAACTAAAATGAACACAATTAATATATTCTTGATTTAATAAAATTATATATAGTATAGTATTGTCTTCTTTGATCTCACATATAAGTTATACACACATTTCTCGATTTAAGTTGCACAAATCCAAAACATAAATATAATTTAACGCGAGGTAACAGACAATAAAATAAAAAAACAAATCGGCTTCGCAACAGCCAAGACTCCATTTTGTTTCAATTTGGTTTTGACAATTTCAGGGTTTTACTAAAATATATTATTAAAGCGTAGAGTATAAACCATCATAATTTCAATATAGATACTAACTATTAAATAATATTGATGAAATAATAAATATATTTATACAACAATAATTATTAAATAAGTAGAAATATTGTTCGTGACCTACAAAAATAAGAATTAATGGCAACTCTCGATTTTTCCAAGTGCAATGGAAGAGAATAGCCTCTACAAAATAATTTGCGTTGAGTTTAGTTATAAATCCATAGTTTGTTTTTTAATATTTGTAATGATATCCGACGAATACGAATCACAACCCCTAGAACACGTCTCGTCCTAGACGTCTTCTACTGAACATACTCGTCTTTCTGGTGACTTTGTCCCGGCCAGACGAGTTGGAAAACTAATTATTTTTTCAAAGTTACCAGGTAATAAATTGTTTTATTTTATTTTCAGGTAAGACAACTGTAACTGATAGCTGGCATCGTAAGTTAATCGAAAATTAATGTAACCGTAGGTTTGTTACGATGTAGGTACAAGTTGGAAAACCTAATTTAAGTTTCTTTCTCGGGATAAAACTTCTACATTAACAATTAAAGTACAGCCTGCACAAAAAAGTTAAGTGATTTTAATTGTCCCTTTCGAGGCCTTGGTGTTTTGTCGACGGGTTTTTATGTCTAAACTTTTTAAAGTAATTTGTGGGATTGTTTATCTTAGTTTTTTATACTGAGCACGACATGTGACACAGTCTCTACCAATAACAATATGCTTTTAGACATTTCGCTAAGCAACCGCAATTGTTTTATAATGGAATCGGGATGGATTCCATGACAGCCGCCATATTTGTTATAAAGTTTAGCGATTGTGACAAGATTGTCACAAAGATATTTATATAAGTATTATATAAATTGTATTTAGGTATTTGTGTATATATATATATAAATAAACCTTATATTTAACGCAGCATATCCATGGTATATCTCACACCTCCATGATCTAGGACTCTGTGTTAAAATGTTAAAATGATTATGACGCGACCATATGTGTAACATGTTTTAGTCAATGTGTCTAATATTATACGATAAAAAGTAAAATATGACAATAAGAAATACCGTGCTAGGTCTGAAGACACTGCCTCCGTAAGGGTTAAGGTCCGTGGATATTTAGACGCGGAGATACCGCGTTCTATTCCGGTTCGGGACACAGTAATTAAATTTAATTTATTTGTGATATTTCTCGAGTTTGGTACGCTGAAGACATCGACAAGCTTGCCACTTGTCATGATTGGCCGGCAGTAAAGTTGGCTATAGGTGAATCCGCTTCTTACAATGCGTTGATTCTGACTACCCCGAAAGGGATACGGTCGTGATGATACTTTACTCTTCTTACTAGGTCTGAAAACAAAGTGACGTCAGTCCATTTATTCTCAGAGAATACCGACCACACAATAACGCATAAAGTAGTAAATATAGTTGAAAAACTATGTTCACGCTTATAATAGAAAAATGTATCCTACAAATGCAGTTATCGTCTAATAAAAAATAATCACGTGCGAGCGAGATGGGCTTATGTAAACTTCCGCATGTCGAAAGAAGATAAAACTGTGTTCCTCACATCCGGCCTCTGTGCTAGACTCCTTTCTCGTGTCTTCTTTCATATTTTATTGAAAGTGAATTTTATTTTGACCGGATTTTCTCTGAAAAGAAATATTATATTCTTTGAAAGGATCTTGTATGGTTACCTGCACACACTTTTATTAAAATAAAACTGAAGTGGTCGTAGCAAATATGCAGGCCTTTTGTGTTTATCACCAACTGTAGCCAAACTCTGTTTATTTAATCGCTAATGCTTTTGCATCCCATTGAACAAATGAATAAAAATAAAATATATCTCTCTCGCTCGCACAATTTAATATTTTCAAAGATTTATCAAGTGTGAGTGTACTTTGATAAATGTAGTCAATCAACTTTTTAGGAAATAAAATTATGGACATTTTGGACATATATTCACCAGTCCAGACCAGACAAATTTCTAAGCATTCCATGGATTCGCCGTGCGGGTGCCGAGAAATACACTTTTATTTTATTTATTTAAAAAACTTTATTGCACAAAGTACAAAGGCGGACTTAATGCCCGAAGACAATCTCTGACAGCCAAACCTTAGGGACAAATTTGAACAATTATAGAAATAATAATAATACTATGATTATAAAAATTAATTTAATAGGATTAATATATACTTACATCATATATCTTCATATATGTATATCATAATATCAATATACTAAACATACACATATACTACTTACTAACGCTGTCAGGCGCTAGAAGTGTGAATACAATAGTTTTTTAAAAGATGACCTGGTAGGCGATTGCCGTATGATGAGGAAGACCTTTCTACGTACATTTGCCATACCACCGTTCCCAAAAGGAGGAGAGCACGTTAAGCCAAACTTCTTTCACTAAAACCAACTTGTGGAATCGTTAATAAAATTTAATTATAAATTGACATCAGACCCTCGCCAACCCATCTGTCCAGCGTGGCGAGTGTAGGCCAAATTCTCCAGAAAAATTGTGGAAGGAACATCTTCAATAGTGTAGGTCTAGGAGTCTGTGTTCTAGTGGCTGTGATGAATGGATGATAAAAAAAAATATTTTAGTTTTAAATAGTATAATATTAGGTTTTTTTTAACGCTAAACAATACGTTGCTGTATCTTTATGGGGCAGTAAAGTCGCAACTTGTCATCAAACCCCGTCCTTTTACTATCGACTTCAACTTTTATTGCTCTAAATTAAATCGAACGCACACTATACCTCCCTATAGGTACTTCATAAAGATCCAAATAAAAAGTTTTAGGTGAATTTTATTGGTTCTAATAGGTAAGAAGTAAAGTATCTTCACGACCGTATACCTTCCGGCTTTTAAAGAAGTGGATTAAAATTTAGCTAACTTTAGGCCCATTATCATTCGAAATGATTTTTCTAATATATTATTGGTTCTGGCTAATATATTATAATATATTATTGGTTCTGGCTAATATATCATTGCCGCTCACCACTTACATTAGTAGTTACAAAATAAAGTAAATGTTTCACTATGAATTACCTAACAACATTACATTAATAAGTGTATTGTTTATTGTTAATCAATAACAATGACATAAAGGTAACCGCTTATTGTGTGGTGAGGTGGATAAGAGGAGTCCTTATTGGAGATTTTTTTGCAATGTTAGTGCTACGGTTAGTATAAGAGTCATAATCAAGATCATCATCATCATCACGACCGTTTTCCTTTCGGGGTGGTCAGAAACCACGCTTATAAAGAAGCGCATTCACATTTAGCCAAATTTACTATAGGCCAGTCATGACAAGTGGCAAGCTCGTCTTTGTCTCCAGCGTACCAAACTCGAGAAATATCACAAATAAATTAAATAATAATTAAATTACATTATTTACATTATTAAATATTTTTGTGTCCCGACCAGGAATCGAACCCGGTACCTCCGCGTTTAATTCACGTAATTAACCACTAGACCACGGAGGCAGGCAAGTATAAGACTTTAAAAAAACCCAAAGTAGATGTGCAATACGGATGCATTTTTATTTAAATAATCTATTTCTCTTCATTATTAATCGCCATAAAAAATCCATTTCCATATAAAGTTATAGATTTAAACAGTAAGTGGGGCAAGTACGAACTAAATTAAAGTCAAATGTGCGAGTGCGGAAAATAGAATTTGGGGCAAATATTTATGGGGCAAATACGGAATCACTCGACAAGTGGCAAGGTCTTCGAGGTCTCTAGCGTATCAAACTATAAATATCACAAATAAATTGTTATGTCCCGACTAGAAATCGAACCCGGTACTTCCGCGTTTAATTTACGGGATTAACCGCTGGACCACGGAGGCAGGTAGTCTTAATAGGTTTAGCTCTAATTGATAAAAACTTTGTTCAAATGTTCCAAAGTGAAATGAGTAAAAGATGATAAAAAAGAAAATCATTTATTTGCCAGAAACTAACAAAACTTAAAAAAAAATAAGTTTAATGTTTAGGCTTCCCTCTCGCTCGCACAAACCAATATATTCAAAAATGTTTCAAGTTTCAATTTAGTCTATCATCTTTCTGGGAAATGAAATTACGAATATTTGATTTGAACATACATACATTTATGGAACGATATTCCAAGACGGCATTAACGGAATCATACAGTATTTGGTTGGGGAGGGAGAGAAGTAGAATAGTGGATGGTGAGCGTATTATCGCGCAATAAAATAAAAAAGGGAGGCCTCCTTTTCTTAAACCAGCCTATTGTCGGTCGCGAGCCCGACACACCATTCTTCTCATCTCTTACCCACACACGATGGACCTGGCACCCGCACGGTGAATCCATGAAATGCTTAGAAATTTGTCTTCTCTTCATTGAACATATTTTCACTTTCATATACCTAATTTTAGACAGACAGATATAGCAAAAACATTAATAAAGACTTTACTCTTATATCTCTAAAATGTAATATGATTTCCTAGAGTTTTATTTAAAATACTTTATTGCACTATGTACAAAGGCGGACTTAATGCCGCTAGGCATTCTCTGACAGCCAAACCTTTAGGACATTTAGACAGGATAGGTGGTAGGTGCAATTAAATATTAGATGAAAAAATAAAACAGAAATATAATTGTAATATAAATATATACATACTAATATCTACATACAATTTCCATACTAATACATAAAGAAGTCATACTAGATATTATTGGATTGTGCGAGCGAGAGGGAATTCAATTCAATTCAATTCATTTATTCACCATAAGATACATGACGTACACTTAGTTTTGTCAGTTATACAATCATGGAAGGATAGCAAAAGATCGACCATTAGTGCAAAGAACAGCCATCGTCATTTCCAAATTAAGACTATGTAAATTAAGAATCAAAACCGTTAAACCCTCTTAAGTGTACACAGGATGTGTAGTGACAAATAGGGAATCAGCTAATCCCTCGTTAGAAGCGCGTCGAGGTGTTCATAGATAAATATATGAATAGACATAGTGAGGTACATTACATAAGTGGTTAAAACAAAAATGCAAAACTAACTCTTAAAATATTGAACAGTTTCTAAAGCATCATGTTGACATCTATAAAACATTGTAAATAACCAAAGTACAGCCTTTGATTAAAAGTTAATAAAAGGCTTATATATTGTTTGCGATTAAATTAGAGCACACGATAGATAAAAATAAGATTTAATTTGTCACATTGAGACGCGAGCGAGACAACATGAGTGAGATAGATTTTTACTACGACAGCCACATTTGTGGCACACAATCTTGTCACATTTGTTTATAAAACCCAAAATTTTATAGCTTCTCAAGAAAGCCTGGGGCATCGCTCATTTATCTACCTGAATGTGTTTATTGAAGATACCACCGGGAGAAGTAGATGACCTTGCTGCCAGTCGGATATAGAGAAAAATAGTTGATTTGTATCTAAATGAGTATAGGCAAGAACGGTATAGGTTTCCTGAAATCGGGACCAATCACAGTTCCCGCGGGGACCCTATCAAAATTGATCCCAATTGGATTGTATTATGCAACAAATAAAATAAAACTACAAAAAATAACAATATCTATAAAATGTAACAGTATTGAGGTCGAGAGCGCTGCACGCGGTCGTGGCTTCGGGTAGTCAGACAGCTTTTCAATCCAAAAAAATATGTTTACGATTCAATGCCGGGGTTTGAACTTGCAACTCACTCTTTCCTGGACTAACCCCAACGAACGGCATTCTTATAATCGACAGCTTTTGATGTTGATATGTGTATAATAAAATATTTTATAATTTAGATGTAAACTCGACTAAGCTAGCAATAAAAATTCTGTAGATAAATGTGATAGTACTCGTAAATTAAATATTCCACTATTTTGACATTTACAACTCAGTAGGTGCAGCGTCGACGTGTTCAGCCAGTACTCGGCCCCTACACCTCAACTGTTGGAGATGGCCTTCCAGAACATTCTCGTATATCTGGAGAATTTGGCCTACACTCGCCAGACGGGTTGATTGGGTTGACAATTTATTAACGATTCCACAAGGACCGACGGACGGCTTAACGTGCTCTTCTCCTCACATTCTATGACAAATGAAGACACGTAAGATAAGTATTTCTCATTAGTACATGCCGGGTTAGAGCCGACTTTTTTAGGATTTATTAACAGTTTATTTGGCTAAGGTTCAGCATAATACTGTCCAGCACGCGTGTATCGAATAGGGCCGAAGTGAAATTGACTGTTGGTTGTTTACTGTTTGCCGAACATCTCTGAGAAATACAGGTTTGGCCGGAAACCAAATAGTAATACGAGCCATTAAGCACACCGACACTATTATAAAATTAAGACCTTTTTTATCGCGTACTGAGAAAAATGTATACTATATAATATTCACTAAAACTGAATTTAAATAGTATTATTATGTCAGAGAATAAATTATTTAATATTGTTATTAATTTTGATTATTTAGTCACAAAAATAAATAAAAAATGTATGGTTGACATTCTCTTTTTGTGTATGATGTAAGTGTGTGAGTATGTGTAAGATGTAATGTGTGTGAGTGCGTGTAAGAGGGTTTGTCAATTTTAAATACTTTGTTATTAGCGCATTCCTACTTAATAAATGTGCAAAGTTCAACCAAACTTTTTAATTATTGTTTTTTTTTACCATTTTTTTAACGTTCTCACAAGCATGTGTTAGTGGCATCGGAAACTCGGATATAACAAATGCAAGTAAGAAAAGTGTATATATATCTTATGAGTACATGCCGGGGTTAGAACTGCTACCTTGGGATTGATTCTATCAACCGGACATTTGATATTTCCTACTGCCTCCGTGGTCTAGCGGTCCGTAGATTTAGATGCGGAGGTGGCGGGTTCAATTTCTGGCCGGGGAACAATAATTTATTTGTGGTATTTCTCGAGTTTACATTATGGACATCGACGAGTTTGCAACTTGTCATGATGGGTTTCTTTAAAAGCGTGGTTTCTGACCACCGTCGTGATGATACTTTTTGCTTATTTAAAATTATTTTTCTGCTTGTGGAAGACTAAGCAGCAAAGTGGTCTGAAGAGTAAGCTGCAGGAAAAGACCAGCAGTTCATTTAGTTTGCAAAGCTCGGTATATAGTTTGGAACTGTCAGAAATAGCTGTTGCGTTACGTGATTGCCCCTCTAGACGGACTGCTAGTGTACCACTATAGTATAAGCATAGTAGCATTATGTCCGGCCACAGAGTGAGATTATTGTACGTGTCTGGAGGAACATCGGCCAGATTACCGACTCACTTGCATACAACTCTGTACTTTGGCTCGCATCGCTTGGCCCAGGTTGGCACATTTTTAATAAGTATAAAGACAAAGTATCTATAAAACATCAACAATTTTAACAAAACAATAACAATTTAAATTTATTATTATATTATTTGTTAAATGACACTCGCGTCAACAAGGAGATCGCTATCAAGAGTTCGATATTAATTAAATTTATTTATATTATTATATTTTTTATGGATTTACCGTGCGGGTGCCGGATTGGGAGTAGGTCAAGAATTTATTTAATTGATTAATTTGAAAACAAAAATATTTTTATTCCGCGCATTTACACGTATTTTTTTACAATATAAAGTATCATCACAACTCCATCCGACATCCCTTCCGGAGTTGTTAAAATCTTTTTTTTTTTTAAATAATAATTTAATTTATTTTCGCATACTTTACTATTTATATTATTATCATGACAAGTGGTATGCTCGTTTTTAACCGTATCAAACACGAGAAATATCACAAATAAATTATTGTGTCCCGCTCGACCAGGAACAGCGTGTAAATCTACAGACTGAACCGCTAGACCGCGGAGCAAGTACATTGTAACCGTCATTTGGGAATAGAAAAAAAGAACAATTATATTATAAAATTACAAAATAACATTTAAAATTTGTTACATTGCTACTTCCGTTGTCTAACGGTTAAGTCCGTGGATTTAGACGCGGAGTTATCAGGTTAGATTCCTGGTCGGGACACAATAATTTATTAGTGATATTATTCGAGTTTGGTACACTAGAGACATCTTGCTACTGGCCTATAGTAAAGTTGGCTAAATGTGAATCAGCATTTTTATGACCATTTCGAATGGGATACAGTCGTGATTATACTGTGTTGTAAAAGCTAAGACGAAAATAAATAAATTTGTTTGCGTAAATTCTTCAAGTTGCATTGGTTTTTGTGTTTGCCCTTCAAAAGCTAGCTTGCTTAGCTATTTCTCACCTAACAAATGTAAGCAATCGCAGTGTCAGTAATCATTTCCCACGTTAAATAAGCTTAAAGCAATTGCTGATCGTGTGCGCGCACGCATGATCGTGCCGGAGGTCAATGACCTCGCGGTTGTCACGGCAAACAAACCCACTGTGATTACATTAAGATTACATTTAAGATCGTATTGTTCACAAAGTTGAACTGCTTAGAAGAAATTTCTGAACAATCTATTGATACACCGTGCGGGTGCCGAGTACATCGTGTGTGGGGGAAGAGAGAAGAATAAGGTTTTGAGCTTGCTACCAACCATGTCATCAAAAAATTGACTGCGCCCTTTAGTCTTTCTATAAGGTTATAGAAGGAACGAGTATATGACGCTATTAGAGTTGAAATTTGCACGGACACAAGCACTAGAGTTGAGGATTGTATAATATTTAGTAATTTTAACGTAAATAAAGGAATCCTCTAATAATACGGCTAGCTGCAGGAAAATGAATTATTGACAGGTGTCAACCACACTAAAATAGCATCTTGTTAGGCCGGTAAAGACTGCTGTCTAACCTTGCGTTGTGAGGTGGTCATTCCGTATGTTTTGTTTTTTAATCTTATATCGCTGAGTTTTTCTTCCATATTTAATTTCTTAGTCAAATTAAACATTAACAGGTCATTGGTATCTGCCAAGCTGCTGGTCTTCTGCTAACAGCTTACTCTTAAAACAGCTTTGCTGCTTAGTCTTCTACTAGCAGGAGTAGAATCATACAAAATAATTAAAATAATAACGTGTCATAAATAGTGAAGTATTACGTTAAAATCCTCGCCAAGCCGTCTGGCCAGCGTGGCGAGTGTAGGCCAAATTCTCCAGATATATGTTCTGGAAGGCCCATCTTCAGCAGTGGAGGTCTAGGACGCTGTGTTCTAGGGGCTGTAATGATGATTACGTTAATAAAAATATTCATTTCATTGACTTTGACTTGCATTTAATTGAAGACTTTCTTAGCAATTTACCGTGCTTGTGTCGAGTCCATCGGGTGTAGAGAATAGAGGAGAACAATAGTAGTAACCAATGCCACTTCCCATCTACAGCAACTACCAGTCTTTTTATATTTGTGCTATCACGACAGGTGACCCTGTTCCCAGCTGATGGTTAGCTGCGCGCAATATCTGATACTATGCTGGCTTGACAAGATTACTAATACTTCAAGACTGATACTACAGGAAAGTGGAAGAGCATTTCACATCTTTATCGTGCGACAGATGTATGTGTCCCCAAATTCATACGTACGCTACGTATGTGGGTGCATATAAATCCTAATAGTAGAAAATTAAATATACTTAAAGTACAAGTAAATTGTTGGTTTATGTTATTCGCCACACAAAGGCTGCCAAAGGCCTTTGAAGATTCCAACCATTTGATACGTGTACATTTTCTATAAACTCTACAAATAAATAGTGAATTTCGCAGAGAAATTGTCATACAAATGGTTACTAAAGAATAACAATACTTTAAATTAAATATTAAAATTTAATATAAATATATATATATATATATTTAAATATTAAAGATTATTATGAATAACACACGGAAACACGGAAAAGGGGTCACTAAAATAATTATCGCTTTTTTTTTTTTTTTTTTTTTTTTTTTTTTTTTTTTTTTAAATATGATAAAATATTTATTTTGTATCCAAATCAAAAGATTACATATTTTTGCCGGTTGCTGTAGAAACTCTGGGCCCATGGAGTCCAAGCACAAAAATGATTTTAAATGACATAACACCACGTGTTGTCGTCTTCAACAGTGGAAGTCCAGAACTCTGTGTTCTAAGGGTTGTTATGATGATGATGAACACTTGCCACTTAGATAATTGATAATATAAATTTATATAAATTAAATTAAAAAATTCTAATTATGACTCACTTTTTATTTAATGATTTTTCAATGGAAACTATATTAACAGGTCACTGGAATCTGCTAAGCTGCTGGTCTTCTGCTAACAGCTTACTTACTGGACCACTTTGCTGGTCTTCTACTAGCAGGAGTAGAATCATTCAAAATAATTAAATTAAATTAATGAATATAAATGCTTGTAATAGGTTTACGTGAATAAAGATGTTTTGACTTGAGTTGACTTGGAGCTATCTGCCGACAAACTATTTTGCAATGTGTTTATTACTTACTACAATTACTGTGGTCTTCGCCTCCTGTCGAAAAGATTGTGTAGCATACAGGTCGACATATTTTTTTTTTTTTTTTTTTTTTTCATTTTGGAAAACCAACAGTTGACTATTGTATATAGATATTAAACAGTAAATTCCCTAAGAACTATTAAAGGTTTTCACATATAAACATAAAATTAAATTAATCAAATTAACAAGCAAAGGAAGAAAACATCGCTACAAAAGAATAATAACAATGTAGGTGAGACACAAGTTACTTAAACTAATAAACATTATACAAGCATTTAATTATAACTATAATTGATGTCTGCTATTGACCGATTCAACATAACGAAGCGTTAACTGCCGTCTAATGTCTGCAGCCTTGGAATTAAATAAATCAATGTCCAGCTCTTCTGCAAGGTCATTGAAATCATTAAAGACTCAATAAATAACTGTTCTGCCTATACCTAGTACCAGCGTATGGCACGAGCAAGAGGGGAGAACGACGGAGATTTGGTCTTGGGACTCGCAGTCCTATACCAGCCAGCAACTCAGAACTATCGACTGTACCGTTGGCTATGTCAATTAAATATGCGACATCAGTTATTTTGCGTCGAACTTCCAATGGAAGTAGATGCAAATTTTGACACATGACATCATATGGTCGATCAAACAGCTTAAATTTAAATTTTAAATGTCTGATAAACCTCTTTTGGATATTCTCGAGCCTTGAGATGTATATTTGGTAGCAGGGGTTCCATATCTGTGAACCATATTCCAGATGACTCCGTGCATAAGCACAGTACAGTACCTTTAGGGTCTTCATACATTTAAAAGGTTTGCACGTTCTCATTATAAATCCCAAGGCTCGACTGGCCTTACCAACAACATTATCAATGTGCTGGTCAAAGAGAAGCTTGTTGTCATGAATTATACCAAGATCTTTGATTTGGCTAACTCTAGATAGTGTGGTATTTTTAAGAGTATAATGCCCCTCAACAACGCTTTTTCTTTAAATTTAACAAGAAAATTATAGGCTCCTGCATTTATGTAAACGTTGAAATATTAACGCTTGTGCATACCTCTCCTTAGAACAAAACGTCTTCAAACCTTCACTGTTCGAGATGGGCCTTCCAGAACTAAATGTTCCGTCTGGCCAGAGCGTGGCGAGTGTAGGTCAAATTCTCCAGATATGTTTTCTGGAAGGCCGATCCTCAACAATGGAGGTCTAGGACTACGACTCTCTGTTCTAGAGGCTGTATTGAAACCTCTTAAGGCTTTCTACTAAGCTCTTGTACTCTATATATTTTAGTTCCAATCATGACATGGGATCCTGCGCGTATCTGATGGTAAGTGGTACCATTTAGGTCGAGGTCTAACAATGGGAGCAACTGACATAATCAGTGTTTTAAGCGTTGTACATCGACAATTTTCATACTGCCTATCACCTTACTCGATCCCCAAGGTTAGCTGGTAAAGAATGCCTACTGGCATTATAGCTCGCCTCTGTACTATTTTTAAGTGCATTAAAGAATTTAAATAAATAAATAAAAATGCCAGTGACTGACGTCAGTACTGTAACGGGTACACATGTACCCGTTACAGTACCTGGTTACGAAGTTTTATTTGAATTTTAATGAAGAATATTTAATTAATAAGACAATGACATAGTCGATGGGTTTTGTTTGAAAAAAAAAGAAGAGAGAAATGGGGGCTCGGACCGAGAGGTCGACAGAGCGAGGATTTTTATAAATATTAGGATCAAAATAATAATTCCGGTTAAAGTATATCGCGAAAGAATAAAATATATTATTAAAATTTAATAAAAAGGAGTTACGTAGAATCCTCGCCGTAACTTATAAAAACAACTAAATCCAACCGCAGGCGTTGGATAATCCTGTGACCGCAAAGGCAGGTAACAGTACCCACCACTATGGGGTAAAGGTATCAATTCGGTTGCTTAAGTTGTGAGGATAGAAACTAAAGGCCTTGACTTATCGAGTCCATAGTATAGACACGCCGTGGGAGCGTTGCGGGGTGATCCTGCATTATCTACACATCTTATGCACCTAATTATTTTGGTTGTTGTTATTTCAATTATTTTAATCAGATTATTGTTAACGATTACTCTTATTATTTACAAAATCGTAAAAATAATTAAAAACTACTTAAATAATAAATATAAACAATAACTAATTAAAAATAAACTATAAATAATAAAGATACTGGCAACATTGTCCCTCTGTATAGAAAGAGGTTAATACGTCGACAGAAATAATTGCCCGCCTTCCTTTCTCCAGACCAGGTGCTTATCTGAGAGAACCCATGGGCTCATCGCCTCAACCCCAAACGGCGCAAATTCGTATTTACAACCTGTACCAAGGTTGGCATTCTCGTGTTTACTCTGCTTGAGGTTCTCTGTAGAAACCGCCGACCTTTCCGTGCCCGACGAGATCGTCTGGATTTAAGATCAATCTATACACGTCGCATCCCACACCAGAGACCTGCCAAGTTTTCCAAGACCCAACAGTTATTCCGTCGGGTCTTTTATTTTATGTTTTGCCAGAATAATATATTGGCAAAAACTTATGACGTCTAAAATTATTAATTTAACGTTAGTATAAATGTGCTGGGGCCTATATTCTGGCGCTTTGGACTTGCGTGTCGGTTTGAAATGTTCGAATAAAAGCGACAGATCTCCATAGAAAACTGTCGGTTTCTAACGAACAAAGCGAGCGGGCATACAGGCGCGAGAATAGGGGCCCTGGTCGAAGTTGCATGCTTCATACATAGATATCAGTTCAAGACTGACGCGCAAAACGCAACCGATTTTCGATGGAAGTAGTCGCTTGGTCTGTCGTAAGGTTTAGTTATACGAGTGGACAAAACCTACGATTTAAAATAATTATAATATGTTGCGCGGCGTCTTTACACTCACCCTGTGAAGATTGTTGGGTTATGTAATGATGGAATCGTGATTGCTCCTCGGATGCACTAAATGCCAACTTTGATTAACTTGCCTTCGCTGCAACCATCCGATCTAGGCCTCCACTACTAAGTAAATGTTATCGCATTAGATCAGTTGGCATCATGTCTTTGTCGGTTATTCTTACAATTTGGTACTTCTTACACATTGCCAGATACCTTGAATAACCTCTTTTGTGGCAACTTGGAAGAAAAACAACGACAGTTGACGGTGCGTTGATCCGACTAAATCCTACTATCGACACTAGGATCTGCGATGCTGTGCATATTGCCGAAGATAGTAATGAAGAGAAATACGACGCAAGAAGATCACCAACCTTTTTCTATATTATACTTAGGCTGAGTTTCAGAATTTAGTCTCTGTAAATTCAACGATTAAAGTTAAAAATGGCGTCGATTATATTAGTTTTATTTTGAAGGTCGGCCGACATCTGGTACAATCGACGCCATTTATAACTAACTCTGTAATTGTAACTTTAATCGTTACAAATACAAAGACTTAGTAAATGTATCATTCGAGTTTAAGTCAAACGTTATAATATATCGTAATATTAGACTATACATGTTCTTTATTCTAAAAATATTTTTTGTTAAATTTTCATATAAAATGTATGCATTTTTTTGTCAACTTTTTATACTCCAACCTGGATAGGTGCCATAGAAGTTTTTAATCAGTATTGGAAACTGGATCAATTGGCTTTTTTGTGTGTATAATGGACCAACCGAACCACACGCACAGGTCAGAATATGCACCCACATACCGTAGTCACCATCCCTTCGCGTACCTATAAATTTGGGGACTCATACATCTGTCGTACGATAAAGATGTGGAATGCTCTTCCAGCCTCTGTGTTTCCACTTTCCTATAACTTGGAGTCCTTCAAGCGAAGTGTGAAAAAGCATCTAGTCAAGGCGGCATAGTGTTAGGGACTGATGGCAGTTATGAGTGTCTGACTTCAGTTGCTAACTTTCATGGACCTTGCGCGCCACTTACCATCAGGTGGGCCCAAGGTCACATGTCGTGCTAGTATAAAAATAATAATATATATTCTTGCTCACAGTACATTATTTTAAATTTGTGAACAGAGATTAAAAAAATATCGATAGTCTCCTGTAGCTGCGACGGTTAAGGTACTGACTTACCCCTAGCTAGGTAGCTAGAGCTCCGCAGAAACTTTCCATTCTGTATATACGAGTATATGACGCTATTAGAGTTGAAATTTGCACGGACAACAAGCACTAGAGTTGAGGATTGTATAATATTTAGTAATTTTAACGTAAATTAAGGAATCCACTGATAATACGGCTGGCTGCAGGAAAAGGAATTATTTCATACATATTTCTTTATAATTTTTCAAATAATAGTATCTGAGATAATAGTGTGTGACTTTACTTATTTCACAATAATGTTTTTTTTTGTCTTAAAAACTATACAATATTCTCGTACATTTGGAACAGTTAAATTGATCAATGCTGACTTTAGAACTATTTGTGTGTGTTTCAGGGGTCAGTGTCTTGATGATCATGAATTTATACATAAATGCTTTTATCCAGACCTATATATATCTGTCTAACTATTATTGCATTAAACCTTTGTCTATTTATTTAAATGTAAATAAAATCATTTAATTAATATTTAATTTATTTGTGATATTTCTCGAGTTTGGTACGCTGGACACATCGACGAGCTTGCCACTTGTCATGATTGGCCTATAGTAAAGTTGGCTAAATGTGAATCCGTTTATTTCTAAGTGTGGTTTCTGACCACCCCGAAAGGGAAAGGGTCATGATGATGAATACACATTATTATGTAATATTAAAAACCTTAATGTGTCTGAGCCTTAGTTTATCAAGTTTTTTATAACATTATGGAACAATGGATTAGATAATTAATATCCATCCAGTTTGAGAGAACAATACTCACCTGTCATGGCCGCAACAACATTTACATTAATTTTATTATTATTTGCCATCACGAATTCTCATAAAAAACTAAAGTTTCACCACGACCGTCCCCCTCCCATGCTTTTCTAAGGAGGTTTACATTTTGCCAACGTTACTGCCTGTTCCTTTATGACAAGTGGCAAATTCGTCGATGTGTTGTACTCGTAGTTTTATGTGTTCTGGACTTTGAATTGAGCCTCGATATCTGAATAGAAGTGTCGAAAGGATGATTAAAGTTATCCAAAGGCCGTGCGGATACCGAGTCTGATGTGGAAAAGAGAGAAGAATGGTGTCTCGGGCTTGCGACCGACTTTAGGCTGATTTGCAAAGGAGGTCTCTTTGTTATTGCGCCCATTACAGCCCCTAGAACACAGCGTTCCAGACCTCCACTGCTGGAGATGGGCCTTTCAGAACATATATCTGGATAATTTGGCCTACAGTCGCCACGCTGGCCAGACGGCTTGGCGAGGATATAATGTAAATTTTTTAAGACAATTTATTAAGAATTCAACAAGTTTGTATTAGTGCAACCAGGACCGACAGCTTAACGTGCTCTCCGAGGCAAGGGGAACGGTGGTGTTGTAAATCTATGACAAATTCAAAATGCGCCAACTTCCGTAAAGTTAAGTCTTGAATCCGTTCCTGATCATTTCTTCTGTGAGATTTTAATATTTGTTCGACTTTATGTTGTGGTCTTTTGGAATATTTCATTCCCACGGAACAAAGAAAGAAGAATAAATTTTGATATAAGCCACGTAATTAGCTTGTAACCATTATGTGAAACAATCGTTAATTGAATCATTCTTTCGGGAAACGGCGCTGTTAAACTAGTTTTTAGAGCCATTAAAATTTAATATATTTCCTAATCCTACATACAAAAACTGTCGGGACCGGAATCGAACCTCGTCTAATCCTACTACGTCTAGTCCTACGACCGTAATGACTAAACAATTAATTTGGGATACAAACCTCGTAACCCTGCAGACATCGAAACAAAATGTATTAGTCCAACAAATTACAAAATCTCATCTTTACTTGGTAATCCTTCCCCATACTTTAAATCCGCATTAATCCGACCAAATATGTAGACGGATGGAAAACTAAATTTTGTTCATAACACCCGTCAATTTAATTTATCCTTGTAATATATCGTGAGAGGAATTTAGCGTGTTTAATAAACCCTAGGCGATATCTACATTGTTAGGGTTGGTTCCTATTCGGTAGCTGATATCTGCTAGCAGTAGTCTTCCACCAGACAGAGACAGAATAATGATGGGTCACAGATTATACGTTTTACGTAAATAAATGTTAACTTTGACATTCCTGTTATTTATTTATTTTATTTTATTATGATAACAAACAGTCCCAATACATTTTTTTTTAATAACAAACAATACACATATGTACATATAATTAGACCTGGAGTACCAAAACTGTGAAAGAGTAACTATACTTATTATATTTTTAAAATACAATTAAAACATAAAAGAAAAAAAACCACATTTAAGTCTATTCTATCTAATACTATAAATATTTTATCTGCTGTGCTAATCCTCTTTATTGTGGCCTGGATATAGGCCTCTATTAAATTATGCCTTATCATTAAAAAAAAAACAACAGATTTTCAGCAAAGCTTCTTTCATATTAATAGTATGAATTTGTGGGGTAGGTTAGGTGTAGGTCAAACAAGGACTACTTTTAATTAAACAAAGGGATAATGTATGCTCCTTGAGGGTCTATTGACACCTTCATCTCCAGATTAATTCAGGTTAAATTCTACCAGATTACCGTGCATTATAGTAAATTAATTTGGCAGCAAGATCTCAACAAAGGTAGAGAAAACATAGTCTTATAGGTACGTACCCGTATTTGATCAATTTTTACTGAACTATCGATGTACGAGTATATTGCGGATTATTATAGCTTAGCCTGTAATAACATCCATTGTAAAATAAAAACGTAACTATTGCAGATTTTTTGTTGATTTAGCAGTTCATTTTCCCGCGCAGTAAAACGATTGGAGCCATATTGTCGTATATAAAAAACGAAGACAGGTTTCTTAGCATTCTATTCACCGTGCGGGTGCCTGGTCGGTCGTTTGTGAGAAAGAGAGAGAAAAAGAATGGTTGCTCGGGCTTGCGACCGACTATATAAGGATGGTTGCTCGGGCTTGCGACCGACTATATAAGCTAGTTTACCTACAAAGAAGGCCTCCTCTATTTATTGCGCAAAAAGCGCTAACCAACCATCTCCTCTCCCTACTCATACACCAAATACTGTATGATTCCCTTAATGCTGTCTTGGAAGCTCGTTCCATAAATGTATTGACGGCAGACCTGCTGAAATCGAAAGTACAATCATCGCCATTTTTAACTTTAATCGTGACATTTACAGATACTTCGTTTTGATACAACCAAGCCTTAAACCAATTAAATAAAAGTAAAATAACACATAACTAACCTTGATTATCTAGTTAATAATTTGTAATCATATGAAGCAATCGCACGTTAACAACGCAATTGGCCGTCATTACAGAAAAATACACAGAAATATCATTTCATACTGTCACGTTAAATTATAGTTAAGGTAGGAGCACTTATTGTCGACCTCTACACAAAAATGAGCACCAATGAAGACAAGAATACTTATTGTCGACCTCTACACAAAAATGAGCACCAATGAAGACAAGAATACTTATTGTCGACCTCTACACAAAAATGAGCACCAATGAAGACAAGAATACTTATTGTCGACTTCTACACAAAAATGAGCACCAATGAAGACAAGAATACTTATTGTCGACCTCTACACAAAAATGAGAACCAATGAAGACAAGAATACACACTTTTTAACAATCCATGGATTCACCATGCGTTGCCGGGGTCATCGTCTGTGGAAAGATATGAGAGTAAGAGTAACAGTAAAGTATCATCACGACCGTATCCTAAGGTAATCAGAAACCACGGTAGTTTTAATTAGTTTTTTTAAAGACCTCATAGTAAATACAAAAATATTAAAATAAAATAGATTAATAAACTAATTAATTATAAATAAAACTAAACTAAAAATACCTTTGAAATTAAAAGTATTCTACAAAATAAATTAATTTAAATATAAATTAGTTTTTTAGATAATCGGATTCACATTTAGTCAACTTTACTATAGGTGCATCATGACAAGTGGCGAGCTTGTCGATGTCTCTAGCGTACTAAACTCGAGAATTATAATAAATAAATTGACGATGACAATTTTAATGGTTATTTATTAACGATTACACAAGTTGGTATCAGTGGAATCGAGAGCGACGGCTTAACGTGCTCGTGTTTTAAATGATCTTATCAATCTCTTGCCAAGCCATCTGGCCAACGCGAACGTAGCGAGTGTAGGCTAAATTCTCCTTTTACATTAAGAAGAGACTATGTTTTAGGAGCTGTGATGATGACAATAAAAGTTCTTAAATCTTTTATGATTTTTTTTATTCGAAGTAATATACAAACAATATAAAATAATTAAATTATGAAATAAAAATTAAAACTAAATCAGAAAACTAATTATAAATAAAAATACTAAGAACACTTGCAGCGTTCCCCCGCTGCACAGCAATGCTGATTTGCTGCGCGAGAAAACTGCCAGCCCTCTTTTTATATAAATATACATTTATGAAATGTATATTTTAATTACTCGAAAATAGGTGTCCGTTTTAACGGAGTCGGTATTAGGTGTCTCTACCTTACCTTTTATTCAATTTATTATGAAACGTCCTTGAGCTCTATGTCAATAGATATAGACTACGTTTTTCAGTTGCAATTCAAATGGAGGCTTATTCGTGTTATTTCGATCATCATTCGAAGCAACAAATTTTGTAAATCTAAACGAAATTAATAATGAAAAGAGCCATTTGTGATGGATTGTGCTTAGTAGTTTTATAAGTATTTTGGTTACCATCGAAACGTCTTGTTTACTCCTTACGACTAATTAAACATCTACATCAAATTGTCGACGAACATTTATACACACCAGTAGTTAATTTATTAAGTTTTTCTTCCCTAGTTAAATAACAGATACCTACAGGTTACCAGAATCGGTTACGATTTTTATTTTTTTATTTTTATACTAGCATGACATGTGACCTTGCGCCCATCTGATGGTAAGTGGCGTGCGAGGTCCATATTAGAATCAGAGACTCATGACTGACATCAGTCCCTAACACAATGACGGCAGTTCGAGCCTGATCCCTAAACGTTACGTCACTTTACTGGGTTTATCGGCACAAACGGTAGATATTTCCCCGCCCCGGCAGACTGGGTAAATTACCACGATCAGTCCGCCTACCACCTATTACTTTACTATTATTTTATTAGCAATTTACTTTTTGTATGTTTTGCTGCTAGTTTTTGAATTTAATATTTATTGTTGTTTAAATGCGGACTTAATGCCACTAGATATTGTCTTGTCAGGATATTAAGCCTTATATTAATAAATGTATCAAGATCGATGTCAAACGTGAGATCAAGTCGTCTCGTTCATGCCTTAGGCTGAGTTGTAAATGAAGTCTATGTAATTTTAACTATTAAATTTAAAAATGGCGTCGTATGTATCAATTTTATTTTAAAGGTCAGCCGTCAGCTGGTACGATCGGCGCCATTTTTAACTCTAATAGTAACCCAGCCTTGGACAGTATTGGTGGTAAGTAATTATCACTAACACTGGCAGATTTATAGCTCTAAATCTTGTTTTAAATGCATGTAATCTTATAAAATTAAAACAATGATTTCGTTATAAAATCTTCAAGAATAGGTCTCAATGCCATGGCCAAGGTCAACACAAGGTTTGTGTTATTGTGACAGTCGGAAGTTGTGATCGTATGATACAGGATCGATTGACACGATATGGCCGATAATGTGCATCGCATGACACTTGCTAATGGCAATAATGGTATAACTTCAAATAAATACATTTCATAATGTTTACGAGATCTATAACTCGTAGCACTATCCCTATGCTAACATCCTTCTCGTTGTGTTGATCTCCTCAACGCTGAGCTGACTCCAGCACCACATTCTTTGGTCATTGGCTCTAAGAGTCCAGGTTTCTGCAGCATACAGGAATATAAAGAAAACAAGACTGCAGACCAGTATTCTTTTGGTCCTGATAGTGATTTTTCGATCCTTCCATATTTTTTACATCTGGCTCATAGCGTTCTTAGCTCAGGCTATAGTCTGTTTCCTAATCGCATATGTTATTTAAATATAAGAATCGCTAGTTTACAAATTGAATGGTTCTGGTTTAAGAAACAGACTACTGTGTGTCGAGTAGACGGCAAATACAATTATTTACCACTGAAATATTAATTAAGCGTAATAATATGATATTTAATATTAATGCTATGAAGGTGGGAATATTGTGAACGTTTTCCACGGGGAATTATTTGGAACATCTCTGTTGAGAAATAAGGCTGTGGCTTCCCATGGGTAGAGCGAGGAACTAAATCATTTCTGTTTGTAAGATTATTATTATAGTAAAACACTAAGTTAAGACATTATTTTATTATTTTGTATTTAAAGATCAAGGTTTGATCACGCTGCATCTTCATTAAACAAAGAAGATACTTAGGTAATAATATATTTGAAAACATTTACAATAAAAGCATTTAATTTTAAGTCAAGTTAATGTGGAAACAATATTATTTGAAGAGAGTAATAAAAAATAAAGTTGACTGCATTGACTGCATCTGTGTCTAGCGATTAAGTCCGTGGATTTAGACGCTGAAGTACCAGGTTCGACTCCTGGTTGGGACACAATAATTGATTTAATTTATTTGCGATAAATCTCGAGTATGGTACGCTAGAGACATCGACAGGCTTTTCAATAGTCATATAGTAAAGTTAACTAAATGTGAAACGTTTTTTTAAAAAAGCTTTTTACCACGCCGGAAGGGATACGTTCGTGATGATAGTTTATATTTTTTTATTAACCCTTTTTTTGTGACAAATAAAAACCGATTTTGTACATTTTATTTTATTTTTATTATCATAGTAGCAAACCCGCTATATAACCCTCTAGCCGTTCTGCTCCCTCTAAGGCCTCACGTGTGCAATGTAATTTAAGAAATATTTAAAATTACACATAGTTGTTAAATTTTAAAAAATTTAAAATTACACATCTCAGAGGTGTTGCTTAATAAAATGGATCGCTTGCTTAACTCGTGCATACGCTTTATCTTCTGTTTACGCAAATACGATCACATCTCTGAGTATCGAGCTAAGTTGAAGTGGCTGCCAATTCGTTGTCGTAGAAATCTACGAATTCTTTGTCTGCTTTTCTCTATACTGTATGAGCCTGCGACACCGAAATACCTCAAGAGCAAATTTGCTTTTCTCTTTTCTCTTCATGACAGGTCGTTGCGATCATCGCATAACTCTACCCTTGCTATTCCCTCTCATCACACTAGTTTTATGTCCGACTCCTTCGCAGTTGTTGCCGCAAATCTGTGGAACAACCTACCCTTAGATATCCGACAGGCGCCAAATAGAACATTGTTTAAAAGGATGGTTTTCACACACTTTCTAAATGGATCCCAACAACTGTAAGTATGTATATATTGTATTTATGTATATATTAAGTATTATAAGTATATTAGTGTTTAGTATATTAATATTATTTACTAGTAAGTAGTTTAGTTTTAGTAGTATTTTAATTTCTCCCCTATATTATGTTCTATAATTTGCGCGAACCTTCCACATACAATGTTCGTAATGTCCCTAAGGTTGACCGAGTAAGAATGTCTAGCGGCATTAGGTCCGCCTTTGTACATAGTGCAAAAAGTTTTAAATAAATAAATAAATAAAATAGTTCCTCAGCCGGTATGCGAGTAAGTGAAAATTTTTAGTACATTCTTCCTTTAATCTTTGAGAGGGAAAGTTACAAGAAAACCTAGACATACATACAGGTAAATGGACCGGGCCATCTTCCTACAATATAATGACTAGAAAATTGTCATTGTTTACCTTATTTTTTATTCAGCTAGTATGAGCGGGCAACTTCCTATCAAACGTGGACACTGACAGAGGGTTTGATCCACAAGTTTTAGGTCGCTATAGAGAGCTATATTCAGTATTTCTCTCAAGGATAAAGTTGTCATCCGTCAGAGAACCAAAGTTACCGACATAACTTTCCAAATTTGCAAGCTGAAGTGGCAATGGACTGGACACGTCTATCGCAGAACCGATGAAAGATGGAGTAAACGAGTTCTAGAGTGAAGATGCAGTGTGGGATAACCCCCCTGCCAGATGGACAGAAAACCTGATAAAGCTCAGATAGATGAGGGTGGAAAGACATCATGTGAAAGATTATATTCACCAATGAAGAGAGATAGACGGATGATGATGACAGATTTTAAACATGATGATGAATCAACATCATCATCATAGTTCCTAGAACACAGAGTCCGAGACCTCCATTGTAGGAGTTGGGCCTTCAGATAGTCCGAGACCTCCATTGTAGGAGTTGGGCCTTCAGATAGTCCGAGACCTCCATTGTAGGAGTTGGGCCTTCAGATAGTCCGAGACCTCCATTGTAGGAGTTGGGCCTTCAGATAGTCCGAGACCTCCATTGTAGGAGTTGGGCCTTCAGATAGTCCGAGACCTCCATTGTAGGAGTTGGGCCTTCAGATAGTCCGAGACCTCCATTGTAGGAGTTGGGCCTTCAGATAGTCCGAGACCTCCATTGTAGGAGTTGGGCCTTCAGATAGTCCGAGACCTCCATTGTAGGAGTTGGGCCTTCAGATAGTCCGAGACCTCTATTGTTGGAGTTGGGCCTTCAGATTTTCTGAAGAATTTGGCGAGGGTCGGATTGAAATTGTTAAAGACAATTTTATAAGTTTGTATTAGAGGAACCGGGGAACCGGGAAATACAACTTAACGTGCTTTTCTCCTCACGGGAACGGTGGTATTCTAAATCTATGACAAATGTACGTAAGAAAAGTATATTTCTCATTGGTACATGCCGGGGTTCGACCCAACTTTATATGATTTTCTAAGTCAAGCGTTCTTAAAACCGAGCCACCCCCAAGATTAATATTATGTTAATAATTAAAAGCGGTATTATCTATTTTTCGAGTTCGAACCCCGGCATGTACCAATAAGACATACACTTTTCTTACGTGCATTTGATTTACAACATTGCCGTTCCCGTGATGCGAAGAGCGCACTAAGCCGTATCGGTTCCGGTTCTATTAATTCCAAGTTGTGGAATCGTCGTTATTAAACTAATATTAAATAAAAGATTTAATTGGACAAGGCCTTATAGTTGTCTCTTTAGAAAAACATCTTCAGCCTCCGCGGCCAGAATGTAGCTCTAAGCGTTTGAGGTTTCAAGGGGTCTTTTAATCTATTTAATGTATAATTTATTTTTTACCTAGCGAGTCCCGGTGACCCGAAAGGACAACTCGTCGACCAAAACTGTCCATAAGTAATTGTGTTAGAAAAAGTGAAAGTATCATCACGACCTCGATCCCTTGCAGGTGGTAAAAGGCCGCGATTATTTTAGCTATAACATACCAACCTCAGAATTGTCACAAATAAAATAAATGTACATATTAATTACAGCTACCTAGTAAATGTTTGCATTTTTATGTTGCAATTTTACTACGAATAATTTATTTTAAGGTTAATACGTCTAAATTTCCTCGCCATCCGTCTGGCCAGAGTGGCGAATGTAGGCCAAATTCTCCAGTTCTGGAAGGCTCATCTCCAGCAGTGGAGGTCCAGGATGCTCTGTTCTAGAGGCTGTAATGAAGACTTAATGTAGTTGTTACCATGTTTCGTGCCAATAAACATCTGATGTATGCGATGTATGTTGGTTAATTTACTCAGTTCACCGCAAATTCTTAAAATTTTTTTTTAAAATTTCATATAAGGACATTGTACAGAATACATCAGTCCTAAACACGTAATTTAAAAAACAGGAGAGGCGCGCGGGGGGGTGTGCCTCGACGACTGCAGCCGCGAGCGCCGCGAGTCTTTCGCTGTCCGCGGAGGACGTGCACACATGCGTGCGCGAAATGAAGCGCGGGAAGTCGCCGGGGCATGACGGTCTCAGTCTTGAGCACGTGTTGTACGGGAGTCCTCTTTTGTTTGAAAAGCTTGCCCAGTTTTATAACGCATGTTTGACACATTCTTACCTTCCTGAGGATTTCATGAGAACCGTTGTGGTGCCTATAGTTAAGAACAGGACCGGGGACGTATCTAGTCTGAATAATTACCGACCTATTTCACTAGCCACAATATTTTCAAAGATTCTAGAACGTTTAATACACCCGTTACTTAATAACAATATGAAAATAAATAAGGCACAGTTTGGCTTCCGTGCCGGTCTATCAACTGATATGGCGATATTTGCATTAAAGAACACGGTTGAATATTATCTTAAAAGGAAAACTACTGTGTATGCCTGCTTCCTCGACCTTAGCAGGGCATTTGACACGATTAACTACAACATGCTCTGGAGAAAGTTGGAGGAGGCAGACATACCTGGTGATATCATAAGACTGCTGAAATACTGGTACGGAGGCCAAACTAATGTTGTCAAATGGGCTGATTCTTTCTCAAATGAATACAGACTGGAGGCAGGGGTCCGTCAGGGGGGTTTAACGTCTCCGTGCTTGTTCAACTTATACGTCAACGGTCTGATAGAGGAGCTCAATAGATCAACAGTAGGATGTCATATAAATAACGAATGTGTTAATAACCTGAGCTACGCTGATGATATGGTTCTGTTGAGTCCCTCGGTCAAGGCGCTTAGGAGGCTTGTCGGTATCTGTGAGTCATATGCTGGTAATCACGGTTTAAGGTATAATGTCAAGAAAACGGAAGTTATGATTTTTAAATATGACAAAGGGCCAGACATTATACCGGAAATATTCCTATGTGGCTCGCAGCTGAAGATAGTCTCTAAATTCAAATATCTCGGCCATATAATAGTTGATCGTCTGAGGGATGATGAGGACCTGGAAAGACAGAGGAGGACTCTCGCTGCCAAGAGCAATATGTTGGCTCGAAGGTTTGCGCGTTGCTCGAGACAAGTTAAAATCACTCTGTTTGTTGCATACTGCCAGGCGTTCTACACCAGTCATCTCTGGAAATTGTACACGAGGCGTGCCTTTAACACGCTTCGTGTACAATATAATAATGCATTTAGATGTATTCTAAAGTTGCCCTGGAGGTGTAGTGCGTCTGGTATGTTTGCTGAGAACAGAGTCGACGACTTTTTTGCCATACTCCGCAAGCGGCACGCCTCTTTTGTGAACCGACTGAGACAATCTGATAACGACATAATTAAGGCTATTTTTGACATAAGGTCGTTTGACCTTGTAAATTATAAATTTATTTAGATTATAGTTTAGATTAAAATTAGAGTTATTGTTTAAATTAATTATGGGTCTTTAAATGCCTGAAATAAAATATATTTAATTTAATTTAATTTATTAATATTAATTGTTCATACCGGAGTTGGGATTATTAAATTTCAAGTGCTGCAGAATTTTATGCTTTTCATGGAGTAATTCGCGTCAATATTGCTCAAACACATCGTAAAACCGAAAAAAAACACTGGACTTCTTTTCCATATCGTATACTCGTAGAGTCAATTTTATCGTTTTCAATAATTATTCACATTATTAAACAAAATAACACCACTTTTGACTAACGATACCCACAGTAAAGTTATTGGCAAAACAAAAACTTGCACTTGACATGTCGTCGCAAAATGGCGCAAAGGACTCGCCTCTGACGCAATTTGTGTTTTATCTGTAATCCGACAGATTAAAAACCTTTTTCATTATTGACAGCTGTTTTTTTTCTGTTTGTAATGCTCATCATCGTGCTTTTGGCAACAAAAATCCACCTGTAATATTGATGTCAAAAATCTATTGTTTACAAAAGCCGTGTTTTGCCCAAAAAAGAACCGCGGCGCCATTCATAAACAAAGTTTTCGAAGCCCTATATTTAGAGTCTTGGTTCTCCACAGGTCCGGCTTAACACAAATTACAGTCTTTATTGACTAATATTTAACGACTTAGGCATTTAAATAAATAAATATGGATATAGTTAGTATAATGTGCGACAGTGGTCCAGGAGCCGTCAAAATCTCGACATATTTTTTGTAAAATAGTCCTTGCTCAACTTTAAGGAAAATAAAAATATATTGATATTAGCAATAGGGGAAATTTTTAAAAATAATGTTTTTTTTAACTAAAAGGTAAATAGTAATTCTCTGTCTTGAAAATTAACAATTAATAGTTAGGACGAATTCCCAGGTCACATTCGATATGCCAAATAAAAGGATATAATGTAATGATCAAACATGCTGAAGTTTAATGTGATTTGGAGTAAATAGAAGTTGTTTCTTGCTATTTGTTGTAATATTATTACGTTTCCTAAATACAAATTGTACACATTTAGTTTTAAGTTTGGCTTTGGGTTACTATTCTAGCGGTTATAATGACGAACCTTTTTGATCACCACACTGAGCGGTTACAAAAATACTGCGCCTAATCTTTAAATGCTTGTCGATTCAAGATATAGTCTAATAAAATAGTATCAAATTAAAAAGTAAAGGTTGAGTTGCATTAACATGAAGAATCACTAATTGTACCGATTAACGTTAAAAATGGCGTCGAATTTTATGTGGAAGGCCAGCCGTCAGTTGGTACATCGTTTTGATACAACTCAGCCGTCTTTACGAGGAATTCGTTGTATAAAAAAGTTTAGGGCCAGGCTTGGGATAAAAACATTAAAACTTTTCAAGTTGTATTGGATCGGTCCTTACATGTAAGGCTAATACATTCCCCTTTTGTTTTTAACCCGGTCACCTATTCTCAGCCGTTTGTATATCGAGATTTAATCGAAATAATGTTTCTCAAAACCTTAACGCACTGACTGTTTCAAATAAAAAATCGCACATTTTGATAAATTTATCCAGATCTTTTTTTTTTTATACTCGCACGACATGCGACCTTGGGCCCACCGTAAGTGGCGCGCAAGGTCCATGAATGTCAGCAACTGAAGTCAGACACTCATAACCTAACACTATGCCGGCTTGACTAGATGTTTTTCACACTTCGCTTGAAGGACTCCAAGTTATAGGAAAGTGGAAACATCCGTGTTTCCACTTTCCTATAACTTGAAGAGCATTCCACATTTTTATCGTACTTTATCTGAACCGCCAAGAAAACTAGAAACTGTGTTTTCACTCTTCTCATCTCACTAGATGGCGTGATACGTTTTAATAAAGTTTTAATTTATTTATAAAAAAAGGGTTTTCTTGAATTATAAGTTTCGATGTAGGCTGCTTCTTCATCGCTATTATGTGATCTCCCTATACTGTCTCCGTAATTTATTTATTTATTTAAAATCTTCATTGTAATTTACAATCGGCGAACATAATGCCGTAAGGCATTCTCTGACCGTTGACCGTGGGGACAAATGAGATTTCTTTGTTAGATCGAGGATAGTGAAAATTATATTTATAAATTATTTTTATTCCAATAAATATCATAAAAGTAAGCAATTCCTATATAAAGATACATATACTTAAATACTATATACATAACATTAATACATAAACATATATTATAAATACTATACATAAAAATAACTACTGGTTTTAAGATAATAATATTTATTATACATAACACCACAAGACCACCTACCCACCAGGGTCTTCAGGTTTGACAGTGACAGTGAAAGAAATCTACAAGGACTTAATAAAGTGAGTGTAAACTCTCCTTTTAAATAAAGCTCTGTTAGGAGCCTGTCTAATGCTGACAGGCAAGCTGTTCCAAAGAGAGGAGGCAGTAACGACAAAGGATTTAGAGACATAGTTGGTGTGATGAGAAGGTATAGAAAGAGCGGAGTTGAATGAGGAGCGAAGTGTTCTATAGTGTAGGGAGCAAAGAAAGGAAAAATAATCTTTCAAGTATCTTGGTGTATTAGGTTCATTTAAAATAGAATATAGTAGACACAATAATCTTAAATTTCTTCTAGGTCGTATAGGCAACCATTTGAGTTTAGCGCGGTAATCAGAAATGTGGTCAAACTTACGAAGAGAGAAAATGAACCTAATACACGTGTTAAGAAGAAGATCCATCTTGTTAAGTTGGTCCTCAGTCATATTCACACAGCAAACGACACCGTAGTCTATAAGTGGTATAAGTAGACTTTGGGCTATCGCAATTTTTGCTGCTAAAGGCAATATGTTCTTGAGTTTGTTAAGAGAGTGAAGCGACCCAAAGACTTTTCGTTTAATGCTGGTTAGTTGTGCTGTCCAACTAAGATTGTGATCTATAATCACACCGAGATCTTTAACGTCACTGCAAAATGGGATGGGTATGTTGCAGTACCGAACAGGTGGCAGTTCAGAAAGTACAATTTTAGACATAAGCCTAGTGCTTCCGATTACAATAGACTGGCACTTGTTTGGATTTACCACTACTCCAAATCGCTTCGACCAGGATTCGATGTTACAAAGTTCAACATTTAACCAAGCAATGGCACTTTTGACATTGCTTATATCAGTTCTTACATAGAGTTGCAAGTCATCGGCATATAAATGATAGTCACAGTGTAGAGAAGAAGTGATTGCATTTATGAATAGGGAGAATAGCAGGGGAGAAAGAATGCCACCTTGTGGGACACCTGTGGCTAGGCTAGACCATCCTGACGTAATCTAGCGGTTAAGTCCGGTCGGGACACAATCGTTTATTTAAGTTACTTGCCAGTATAGGCCTGTAAAGTTTTTCTAAATGTAAAGACGCTTCTTTACAAAATGCGTGGTCTCTGACAAGAAGGGGTACGGTAGTGATGATACTTTACTTTTTTCTATACCTATACTATATAAGAGGAAAACGATGTTGAATGGGAATGGGAATGGGAATGCTGTATTATTAACTTTTGAGTCAAAAATAGGAAAGATTTTTATTTTAAAAGGCAGTTCTCGCTAACTGAAATTATTTAATGACAATCCAATAAACGTTATTTAAATTATTTTCTTTTTATGTGTAAGTACTTTTTTTATAGAAAATATATCTCTCTGACGATGAACGAAGATATCGTAAATAAATACCCATGTCAAGTGCCATTATCTGTAGCTAGGCCAGCGCGGGTTCAGGAGAGACTGGGCTGGACTGAGGCTGGCCAGCGCGGGTTCAGGAGAGACTGGGCTGGACTGAGGCTGGCCAGCGCGGGTTCAGGAGAGACTGGGCTGGACTGAGGCTGGCCAGCGCGGGTTCAGGAGAGACTGGGCTGGACTGAGGCTGGCCAGCGCGGGTTCAGGAGAGACTGGGCTGGACTGAGGCTGGCCTCAGAGAAACTATAGTGTGGAATGTTAGTTGTATAGTACTGCAATTACATTCTATTTTTATTCATTCAAATTAAAAACGCCACCATTCTGGTAAAATAACAGGCGCGGTGGTGGCTCGGTTGTAAGAACGCTTTCTTTAAAATCCTACAAAGGTCGGTTCGTTTCCCCCTGGCATGTACCAATGAGGAATACACTTTTCTTACATATATTTGTCATAGATTTACAACACCACCGTTCCCGTGAGTTAAGCCGTCGGTCCTGGTTCCACTAATACCAACTTGTGCAACGTTCATAAATTGTCATTAAGAATTGACATTAGAACCTCGCCAACCCGTCTGGCTAGCGTACGAACTTAGGCCAAATTCTCCAGATATATAGGATATTGTGATCTAGGGGATGTAATGAACATTAAAATTGCGTAAGGCAGGTTCTCGTTCTAACACAAAAAAATATAATCGAGATAGGATCGTCATGAAGAATATACCTTCCGGGCAGTTTTTAATATTCATCGGATTAGCTAGGTATAGTCTTTTGTGGAGTTACCTTCACGGCGGGATCAGGATCAGGGGGTTATCTGCGGAGTTTACCAGATTATATTACCACAGATTTCGAACTTTCTTTTTTAAACTCATTCCTTAATCGCATTACTAAGTATAAAGACAACACTTTTTTAAGGACCAAGTTCACATTTATATTTAGCCAACTTTATATTCGCGATAGCAAAAACATTTTTTTATGTAAATGAATACCTTTTATAAATAAAATAGGTTGGTAACCTGTCGGATTTTTGATGAAAACTGTAATGAACATTAAAATTGCGTAAGGTGGGTAGTCGTTCTAACACAATACTTACCTAATTAAGAAAATAACAAATTGATTATAGCTGCTTTATAGCTATCAGATTTGTCATAAAATGAGTAACGATATGCTTAGCAGGCAGTTGTTTGGTTTTAATTGATAAAATGTGTAAAATACAGTAATCTGTTAAGTTGTAACCGCTCGCACTTCCGTTCTAAGTTCCGATTTACTATAGGGATGCGCATTTGACACATTATGTCGTACACTTACCCAAATAATGAAGATAATTAAATTATCGTCTCTACTCTAATGGACGGTTTAAGATGTCCCTGTACCGCTTATCATCAGGTAAGCTAACTTGTCGAGCTCCGTATAAAAAAAAAATAACAGGCTAAGTAGTCACATGTCGTGATCAGATTATATGTTTGTAACTTCCAAGGCTTCCAAGGATAAATTTATTTATTTATTTTATTTATTTAAAACTTTATTGCACTATGTACAAGGGGCGGGCTTAATGCCGCTAGACATTCTCTGGCAGCCAACCTTAGGGACAGATAAAGCATTTAAAGTGAACGGTGGGTGCAAGTAAAAATCAATTATTTATTATCAATTATAACTAAACAATCACATTGTAAGCAATAAACAATATGTAAATGATATACACACATAAACACATACTTATATACACACAATAATACATACAATACAATATATATACATACACTAAGTATGTATCTTGTTAGGAGCCATTTAAGAAATGCAAATATACCATCTTTTTAAATTGAGCTCGATTTGATGCTTGTCTTATATTTATTATTATCTTATATTAAATTAAATATTTATAAATAAAATAAAAATTATTACATTACAAGTCCCATCCGCGTGGAATGGTGGCAAGAACGCTGGCTGCATTTCCCCGCTCAATTGCAATACTGATTATTTGGGCGAAGAAAGAGCCAGCCCTCTTGCCATCCGAGGAGGCGACAAGACGCAGTGTTATGTCTTTTAAATAGAATAAATTGGTCCAGTAACGCAGGCGTGAAAGACATAGCTTCGTTTACATAATATAATATTAGTATTGTTACGGCTTAGTATCCTACGTAGATTACCTAAGTTGCTTATTAATTCCCTACACCAAAAAAAATGAGTGACATCGACTAACGTTACTGATGTATCCGCGCGACCGCGATTGACTTACACGTATCTAGCTTTGGTAAACTGACAATGTTTCGCATGCTCAAACTTGCATGGCGAAAATCAGTGGATCCAACTCTAATTTCCTGGCTTAGGTGTGAATCAGGGCTACGGTCGGTAAAGTAGGCAACTCAAAACTGGATGAAATAAAACCACAGATTTAGTTGTCAAAAAATATACATACCACTCCTAGAAGCTCAACCAAGTATGGATATTAAAACGAGCTAAGACGGTTTAGAAGCATATCAGCTTAATTTCACAAAATCTGCTGAAACATTTTACCGCTTTGGGTAAATTTACGTTCGGTAAATTTTCGCTTCGCTTTACGGATGTGTAACCACAACGAGGACATGATCCTTAAAGGACTCACCCTCTCTCACCTCACTTTTCATTCGATTTGTTGTAAACGAAGCTCGGAATTGTTTTTATTTGAGGCTTTTAGCATGTTTTAATGGTTTTTGGCAACTTGTAAAACTTCCCTCGCCCTAAACCAGGGAACATATGTATCCGTAGATATCAAAGTTATCTCGTAAGTGCCAGATTAAGTGGCCCCTGGTTTAGCAAAACGTTTATGAATCTTCAGAAATGTATTTACATATTATACATACCTGTAATGTATTTTTGCTGTATGTTTATATTTAGGTAAATTAATTTTGTATAAAAAAAAACATTCCTTACCACCCCTAGAACACAGCGTCCTAGACCTCCACTGTCGGAGATGGGCCTTGCAGAACATACATACATATGTGGAGAATTTAGCCTACACTCGCCACGCTGGCCAGATGGGTTGGCGAGGATCTGATGTCAATTTTTAATGATTTTTTAAAAACTATTGTGTTAATTGTTATAAGTGGAACCGGATCGACGGCTTGAACGGTGGTGTTGTGAATCTATGACAAATGTACGTTACAAAAGTGTATTTCACAGTGGTGCATGCCGGGGGTTTGAACCGACCTTTGTAGGATTTAAGGAAAGCCGAGAACCGAGCCACCGCGACAATAACAATACATATAGTGGTGGTTATATATATATATCAAATTGTAATAAATGATTTAACCGCCACTAATGACCCTTTATAATTTCTTGATTGGCTTCTACTCGACTGTATGATTTACATATTGCTTGCCAGACTACTAGCATTTGTCTCCTATACGTACAGGTCGCGCAGGAAAAGAGGAGCACCATACACACTTTAGTACAAAGATATAATATAGATAACCATTTTTTTTTTTTTTCAGTATAGTTAAAAAGTATCATCACGAAAGTATCCCTTTCTCTAACCACGTTTTTAAAGAAGCGGATTCTCGCTTAGCCAACTTTACTATAGGCCCATCGTGACAAGTGGCAAGCTTGTCGATGTCTCTAGCGTACTAAACTCGAGGGCAAATAAATTATTGTGTCGTAGGAATCGAACCCTGTACCTCTACGTCTGAATCCTCGGAGTTAACCACTAGACCACGGAGGCACAGTTATAAGTCGATAAGTGCATGTGAGCGAGAAGGAAATCATTCTAGTTATCGCGACACACGTTAACGGAAAAGTCTAGAGACCGGAAAGCTGGCAATTATTTCTGGCAAAGTATTAGTCTAGCTATACTAGCTCCGCTTTCATTCATAAATAGTACTTGATGACAATTTGTGACATTTTGATTCCCTATTATTATTAAATATTTTTTGGACGTAAACTTTATTTCTGTTTGTATTTAATTTAAAATAATGTTTTTTTTTTTTGTGAACATATTTTATGTAAATGGTGAAATCCTTTGGTTTGGATTGTTAATTGTATTGCTTTGTAAAATATATTGCCGTTTTAGATTTTCTTAATAAATAAATACAGAGGAGAAATGTTGCCACATTTTTAATTGTAGTATTTTTCATTAGGTTTAGTTTATATTTAATTTGTTTTTTAATACATAAATAATTTATGACTGTGTTATGCACGTCTGTCATCGCGCGACCTGTACTTTAAAATGAGCTCTTTATTTTACATTAAAATTTTATCTTTTGCTTTTTCCAGGTAAGAGTAATATAATTTCTCGGTTCTGGAATTAATATCAGCAGTGAGGTAAGTAAATGTGTCCCATTCAGAACAAATTAAACCTGGCTAATATCTCGTAGTCATAGATGTCGTTATACGGACCAGACATTTTGACTATTCAATTCTGCTTCATCATGAGTCGTAGAACTCCACAGCTGGAGATGGGCCGATGGACCTGACATAACATATTTAAAAAAAACAAACCAAAACGCGATCAACTTGCGGCTGCGATGTCGATCAGTTACCGTGATACAAGTACAAGACAAGTCGCGACGTGTTAAAACCAAATCCGTCCTGTGGCTTACCTAGCATAATAACTGCCATAACAGTAGCTTGGTGTGGAGTTAGAAAATCTACTTTAATACATCCTTTGTACAACTAACAAATATCCTTAAGTACTGTATTAACAAAGTGTATCATTATGAAACTGTTGTACTTATGCAATAAAAATATTATTATTATTTGCACGATCATCGCTTTAAGAACTGCAGTAACTGATCGCACCGTGCACGCAACAGATTAGACATGATGGTTTGAGCGTAGCTTGAAGACGGTTTGAGCGTAGCTTGAAGACGGTTTGAGCGTAGCTTGAAGGCGGTTTGAGCGTAGCTTGAAGACGGTTTGAGCGTAGCTTGAAGACGGTTTGAGCGTAGCTTGAAGGCGGTTTGAGCGTAGCTTGAAGACGGTTTGAGCGTAGCTTGAAGACGGTTTGAGCGTAGCTTGAAGGCGGTTTGAGCGTAGCTTGAAGACGGTTTGAGCGTAAAATAATATTCATTTTTGTTGTTTTCTGTAGTTTACTGTTTGTGTCATGCCTATATATATATATATTTTAAATTGTACTACTTAGTTTTTGTGTTTTAGTAAACGATGTTACCTACCTGGTGAATGCAATGCTGGTCTGTAAGTAACATGTTTACTAAACTATTAAGATACCTTCTAGATTGTATATTGTATAAGATTTTGTAAACATGTTGTTGACTTGCTTAATTAAATAATACAAAAAGAATTCGTTATGCATCATCATGCATGCATTGACTACCTCCGTGGTCTAGCGGTTAGGTCCGTGGATTTAGACTCGGAGGTATCGGTTTCGATTCCTGGCCAGGACACAATAAATCATTTAATTTATTTGTGATAGCTTCGATTTTGGTACGCTAAAGACATTGACGAGCTAGCTACTTGTCATGATGGGCCTATAGTAAAGTTGTCTAAACGTGAATCAGCTACATTAAAAAAGGGTCTTTTCTGACTACCCCGAAAGGGATACGGTCGTGATGATACTTTTTTCTCCATGGATTCACCGTGCGGGTGCCGGGTCCGTCGTGTGAAGGAAAAAATGGTGTCTCGGGCTATATATCTACAAAAAAGGTAAGTAATTTAATTTCCTAGTAAGTAGATAGACTTAAAAAATCTTCGAAAATATTGGACTGTGCGAGCGTACTTATATAACTCGCAACAAATCTATGACAAATCTTCGTAAGAAAAGTGTTTCCTCATTAGAGACAAAATACCGGCCTTGATTAAAGTACAACTCGAACTATACCGTTTTATTTGAAACAGTTTATTAAGTCTATGTTCGTAATAGCGTAAGGCTGCATATAATCTTAGATAAAAGCATGAAGATATTTTAAAAACCAATCTTCCAATATGTGTTAAATTTATATTACGACGCTATTTCCTTCTATGGTTATTCGAGTAAGTGCGAGTCCAGACCTACAAACATATAGACATATACATAACTTGTATTCGGATGTGACAAAAATATTACCTCATAGTAGCAGATATACATACTAATTATAAATGTGAGAGAAGATTTGTCTGTATGTAAGTATATATGTCTTTTTGTTCGTCCTTTATATGTTGGACGATTTTGATAAAAATTGTCAGAATTGTTTCTTGATACCCAGGGACGCTTGATTACTGAACCGATTGTGATGAAATATGGCAGAAATAATCGTTGAAATCTGGCCGCCAGAAGGTACCTACTCCTGTCACATAAACTCTATTATTGTCCTTCAGGTAGGCAAAGAATATCTAACAACGGTTTAGGCCTTAGTACTTTTGTGCAATAAATTACCTAATTAAATAATTAAAAAAAAAATTCGCTGGCCACTATAATAATAAATAACCTAATTAAGGGATTCCTTTAATTTAATTATACAGGGTGACTTTGTATGGCCTTACGTTAGAGAAATGTGTGACTCTATTGATATAAAAAAAACACTTTTTCTAAGAAAACATTTTTTTTTTGCTTCTCCATACAAATTGGCTATTTTAAAATTTAAAGTTTGTTAGACGACGATATATTTTTTGTAATTTCCGACTTATGGTTTATTAGGCAAAGTTGTTTATTTCCACCAATAGAATAACATATTAGTCTAAAGTTATACAAAAACAATCAGTATAACGTCTTTTCTTAAATAAATGGACGCTGTATCAGAACAGATAGTGTTTTAATAACGCTGAACGTCAATTTGTGTGCTCAGTGTTCTGTAAAGTAAATTAAATTATCAACTGGTTCTACTTCCGAGCGAGTTCAATATTTCGATCGCTTATCGCAGCTTCTAACCCTAGACTCTTAAAGTCGCCATTAACTGAAAACGCTCTCTGCTGTTTTTACCCGACTAAAAAAGGAAGGGTTATGTGTTTATCAGCCTATGCCTATAGACCAAACGCGTGGGCCGATTGTGATGATTCTCAAGTTAATCGATTCGTCCTAATCATGCGAGTGTCACTCAAGATATGACATTAATCAAATTTCTGTAAGACGACAACCAGACCCTATATTGTGGAAAAAAAAAAATGACGAACGAGAAAAAACGAACTACATTGAGCATCGAATAGGTCTTTGAAAATCTTGTTGAGGTTACTGTTATCATTCTTTATTTCGAGTGACCATTTAGGAGCTATAACTAAGTAAAGTTGGTTAGCAACCATTCTTCATTTCGAGTGACCATTTAGGAGCTATAACGATGTAAAGTTGGTTAGCAACCATTCTTCAACATCGAAAACCTAGATCGGATCAAATCTTCCCAGCGATGGGTCCTCAATGTTAAAGCCAGTATGTTCCGCATTTAAATTTATTATTTGTTTTATGTGTGTATCAATCATACAATTATTTCGCTGGTGTAGTTCTCTAACTTTTTGGCGATGGAACCCTCCAAGGGTTCCATTGTTTTTTTCTTTTTAGTAAAGTTTATTTTTAACGCAGTGTTTATTTATTTTAAATATAAGATAAATACACCCTCGCGGTGGTGGCGGCTCAGCTGTAAGCTTTCCTTAAATACTACAAAGGTTGGTTCAAACCATTGGTGCAAATGGTACATTTGTCATAGATTTATAACATCACCGTTCCCGTGCCTCGGAGAGCACGTTAAGCCGTCGGTCCCGGTTCCACTAATACAAACTTGTGGAAACGTTAATAAATTGTCATTAAAAATTGACATCAGATCCTCGCCAAATTAGTTTTAATTAATAATTAATTAGTAGGCCAAATTCTCCAGATATATGTTCTGGAAGGCCCATCTCCAATGACTAGAGTCTAGGACCCTGTGTTCTAGGGGCTGTAATGATGATGCATGATATATTAGTTTTGATCACCCCTGCTTAACCTTGTTGTAACAGCTTTGGTTGTCCCAAAGGTTTGACCAGTATAGAATACAACGCGTACTTTGTGCAATATTTTTAATATAGGAGTAGATATAGAGTAGGCTCGGTTAATGTAGTAAATGAGATAAATTCAGCGTCGTTTGTTGACTAAAACACTAGACCAGCATACACTGCACTCTTCACGGACTCCGGTTCCATTTCCACTCGGGACGACACGTTTGTTGACTAAAACACTAGACCAGCATACACTGCACTCTTCACGGACTCCGGTTCCATTTCCACTCGGGACGACACGTTTGTTGACTAAAACACTAGACCAGCATACACTGCACTCTTCACGGACTCCGGTTCCATTTCCACTCGGGACGACACGTACATACATACATACATATCTTCACGCCAAATCCCTTGCGGGGTAG
The DNA here is from genome assembly GCA_910589645.1 of Tinea semifulvella. Classification (NCBI taxonomy): domain Eukaryota; kingdom Metazoa; phylum Arthropoda; class Insecta; order Lepidoptera; family Tineidae; genus Tinea; species Tinea semifulvella. Next base: position 418,659 of record OU342615.1, on the reverse strand, counting down.
GCAGAGACAATTGAGCGCCACTTGTCACGGTCACGACATACCTCTTTCGCTTCTTCGACATTCATCAACCTCTTCATACATGCCCTTTTGTTTCGATGGCTTTTCAACGCACCTTCAGCTATTGTTTTATTAATTTGGTCGTAATATGTGAGTCTAGGTCTGCCAGGGCCTCTTTTACCCACGACTTTCGCATTATATATCTGGTTCGTCAATCTCTCTGCATTCATCCTTTCAACATGCCCGAACCATCGTAGCATGCCTTTCCTTATTTTTGTCCCTATGCTTTCTTTCATACCTACCCTTTTTCGTATTTCGTCATTACGTATGCGGTCCGTCAAAGTGACGCCGCATATCCGACGCAACGATCTCATTTCTACTGCATTAACTCTACTCTCATGCGTATTCTGACATATCCACGTCTCGCTTCCATACATAAGTGTTGGTACCAGCATGGCATTGTGTATGGCGAGTCGAGCTTTGTCACTGACATTCCGACTGGCGATCAGTGACCCCATGGCACCGTTGACACTATTTCCCGCGTTCACTCTTCTTTCAACATCCCTATCATACTTCCCATCCGCAGTGAAAACACTGCCCAGATATATAATTTCATTTACTTGTTCTAGAGTTTCATCATCAATCTTTATCGTCACGGTTGTCATCCTTCTTCTTTCAAACACTAGTACCTTGGTTTTTCTCGCATTCAAACGGAGTCCTTTTTCTGCACATCCCTCTTTCATTTCTGTGACTAGTGATTGCAGTTGTTGTTCGGACGATGCCATGAGAACAGCATCATCTGCATAAAGCAGGCAGTTCACCACTAAATCACTCATCTTTATCCCACAGTTACTCTCTCTCACTCTTTTTAGGCATTTGTCGAGATATAGGGTAAATAATCTGGCGGAAAGCACACAGCCCTGTTTGACGCCCATTTGGGATTCAAAGCAAGGAGACATACCTCCCTCCACCCGCACACAAGCTTTACAGTCCTTGTACAGGGACTGTATAGCTTGTAGCAGTTTGTCATCAACTCCATACTCCGGCAAAATGTCCCAAAGCTTCTTTCTTACAACTCTATCAAAAGCCTTCTCCAAATCCACAAAAGCACAGAAAACCCTCTGGTTTAAGGCCAAAAACTTCTCTGTGATATTGCGGAGCGAAAAGACTTGGTCAGTGCATCCTCTTCCAGGTCTAAAGCCTCCTTGTGCCTCCCATAAAAGACCTTCAGTCTTCTCTTGCAGGCGTTTCGTGAGAATCTTGCCATACATCTTGCTCGCCAAACTGATCAAACTAATTGCTCGGTAGTTGGCACAGTCCAATCTAGATCCTTTACCTTTGTATAAAGGAACGATGACTGATTGCTGCCAGTCCTCCGGTACTCTTCCCTCCTGCCAGCAAAGGTTGCACAGCAGGTGGAAAGCGTTCCAGACTGGTATACCTCCGTATTTGATCATTTCAGCGAGCACTCGATCTTTTCCCGCTGCTTTGCCACATTTCAGGCTTCTAATTGCCGATTGCAATTCTTGCACACTTATTTCCTCCTTAAATGTGGACGTTGTATTTGTGGGTAGCTCTGGAGGTAAAGTACCCGTCGTAACGTCGTTAGGAGTACCACTAGCATACATCTCGCTAAAATATTCACTCCATCGCTCCAACACCTCATTTGTGTTTGCAAGAATGTTGCCGCTCTTTGATCTCACTCTATTCATTCGACAAGATGACAAGCCACCTTTGGCCTTCCTAACTTCCCTCCAGAAAAGTTTGGAGTTCTCCTTAAAGTTGCTCGTCATCCTGTTTTCACCTATTTCTTTACATCTTTCACGCTTCTCCTTAACCAAAGATTTTGTTTCATTCTTGCAGCGATGATACATCTTCTTCTTTTCTCTTATCATACTTTCATTCATATTTAGCGAACCAACATAATCTATCCAAGCTTTCTTCTTTCTTTCTACCGAATCTTTGACCTCTTCATCCCACCACGCGTCACCTTTGATTGTTCGCTTTTTTGCTATTCCACATACTTCTTTTGCCGATTCTACCATACCATTTTTAAGGTACTTCCAACATTCTTCTACATCTTTGCTCACATCTTTCAAATTGATAAGTTTATCTTTGACGCGTTTCATATACTCCTCTTTCACACTATCATCTTGTAACTTTTCACTCTTTATTCTTTCTACTGCTGACACATTGCCACCTGATCGTCGGTGGCGCCATTTTGTGAACAGACCACTAATCCTTGTAATTACTAGGTAGTGGTCTGTTCCCAATTCCGGCCCACGATATGCCCTAGTATCCAAAACCTGTGTTCGCAGTCTTGTTAGTATCAGTCTGTGTTAGTATCCAAAACCTGTAGTCGCAGGGACGACACGTTTGTTGACTAAAACACTAGACCAGCATACACTGCACTCTTCACGGACTCCGGTTCCATTTCCACTCGGGACGACACGTTTGTTGACTAAAACACTAGACCAGCATACACTGCACTCTTCACGGACTCCGGTTCCATTTCCACTCGGGACGACACGTTTGTTGACTAAAACACTAGACCAGCATACACTGCACTCTTCACGGACTCCGGTTCCATTTCCACTCGGGACGACACGTTTGTATTAATGACAATAGACAAACATACATTTACTTTTGTTAAATTTGCCGTTTTAGTGTTTAATTTCGCTTATATATTTACTATGCTTTATTTATATTTGTTAATTATTTTTTATGTAACGGTTGTGTTGTACGGCATTTCAACAACCTTATGGCTCCTCCCTACCTAGGGATCTTGTCGAATATATGTACGAATTGTATTGATTGTGTAGCTTATTGTAGTTGTATGTATATGTATTGGTCTAATTTAATAGTTTTGAGGCTGTTATGTAATGTTTCGGTTATTACTCCGGTCGCAGTTACTAATATTGGTACAGTTGTTATTTTTTTTAATTTGCGTTGGGATTTAAGCTCTATTGCAAGGTTTCTGTATTTGATATTTTTTTCTGTACTTAGTTATTAAGTTTAGAATTTGGGTACGGTTATATTATTTTTATTTTTTATACTAGCACGACATGTGACCTTGCGCCGATGGATCAGGGTACATGAATGTTAGCAATACTCATGATTGACATCAGTTCCTAACACTATGCCGGCTTGGCAGGGCATGGCATGACGGCAATTCTAGCATGATCCCGAAGCGTGTGGATACATTTTAATGGGTAATAGATACTTCCCGCCCCGGCAGACTGGGCAAATTATCACCATCAGTCCGCCTACCACCTATTTGTTATTCTCGTTGAAAGTATGTGCCATTTGCATGATGGCAAATGCCAATTTTTTACTTTCAAGGAGAACTCCTGGTCGGGACACAAAAATATTTATTAATGTAAGTAAATACATTTAATTAATATTTAATTTATTTGTGATATTTCTCGAGTTTGGTACGCTGGAGACATCGACGAGCTTGCCACTTGTCATGATTGGCCTATAGTAAAGTTGGCTAAATGTGAATCTGCCTATTTATAAGCGTGGTTTCTGATCACCCCGAAAGGGAAACGGTCGTGATGATACTTTTATTAAATCTGTCTAATAAAAATAATGTCAGTATTTTACTAAATGGCGTGGTACAGTGGAGCTGTGTTCTCGTAGAGGTATTGAAATGTGTACGGATGGCAATTTCATCCGCAGGTCTCTAACTCCGCGCCGCCCGACTCTCCGCCCGACTCTCCGCCCGACTCTCCGCCCGACTCGCCGCCCCGACTCTCCGCCCGCCCTCGCCGCTGCATTTGCATTTCATTTCCTAGCGCCCGTCGCTGCCTCTTTTGTTTCCACTTTCATCACTCTATTAGGACAATTGATTTGTCAAACATTTACTCATTCTTCAAGGCACGTGTAGACGTTTACGTGATGCTTGTGCACGTAACCGTTTGAGTGACGTACACATGGTAGGGATATCCGATCAGATCCGATACTTACGAGTGTGTGGATCGATACATTGTAATTTTCTAAGTTCGTAAAATATATTTTAATTATAATTGATCGCGGTTGTAGGAACGCTTTTGATGCGGAAATACATCATTCATCTTGTATGGAGATGTGGGCTAAATTGTATTCACAGTTATATATGCATATTTAGTTATTCTAAGAAGATTACAATTTAAGTAGATTAAAACCCTTATTTTATTTATTTATTTGTACACTTTACATGGCATATAGAAAAATATCCCAAATTGGATGATGTCATTTCCTTGTTCGATCTGTGTAGGTGAAAATCTTTATAATAGCTTACACTTTTGCAGCCTATTTGCGCCTCGCTCATTTGAAATATAATATAACACCCAGGCTGGGTGATCTATTTTACTTTGGCAGAACGTCCAATTTAATTGAGAAATCTCTGTACGTATGTTTTGGTTACTGTAATATTCTGAACTATTTCCTTGTTCAACAAACGTACAGTCAGCGACTTGATAAGCCTACACATTTCATGAAAACGTGTTTGAATACTGTACCTAGCTAGGTCCCAAGTCGGCAACTAAACACTATCTGGCCGTACCAGACGACCACCCACCGCATGCCATTATAACCTCTATTTTACCCGCACTAAAGGTTATTACTGTATCACAAGTTAATCTAGTTGTGTGCTGTTCGGACATAAAACTAATTAATGTAGGAATTATTTTCTGTTGGTAAAAATATTGGGTGTTGTTTGTTAGATATCGACTGAATACCATACTTGTTGGTACTGTCTACCAGTAGATCAATTGTTTGTTAGATATCGACTGAATACCATACTTGTTGGTACTGTCTACCAGTAGATCAATTGTTTGTTAGATATCGACTGAATACCATACTTGTTGGTACTGTCTACCAGTAGATCAATTGTTTGTTAGATATCGACTGAATACCATACTTGTTGGTACTGTCTACCAGTAGATCAATTGTTTCATATTTTAAAGTCTAACATTTTATTTTGTGATGGGTTGCCTAACGAAATGTGAATCATTGTCATAATCAGGCAGTACCTCTCCACTGCTGGATGCAGGCCTGCCCCCCAAGGGGAGCCACTTGCGATAATAATAATAATAATCAAGCAGTACCTCTCCACTGCTGCACGCAGCCCCCCCCCAAAAGGGGAGCCACTCGCGATAATAATAATAATAATTTTGCAAAATGTACATTACAATTTAGTTGTTACATTTACATAGATTAGCGCATATAATAAATCGTACATGACACATACAGTTCAGCTGTGACATCTGAAATAGTCGATGGACGGTGTTCCAGATGCATTGTAAGCAATAGTACTTACTTCATTCTTTAGCACCCAGGAGCCTGTTAGTTTTTATTTTAATGTTTATTATTTTCTATTTTTTGTTATTTGATTGACTATCATAACTTTATTTTTATTGTAAACTCGCTCACTATATGTTATTAATAATGAATTATAAATATTATAATTAATAAGTACAAAGATTAAAAATAAATACTAAACTATATATAAAGGTATAAACTATATATACACCAATGACTTGATTTTATAGCAGTGTGGCAAGAACAATTGCAGCATTCCCCCGCCGCACAGCTGTGCTCTGCTACTGATTTGCTGCGCGAAATCAGCATAGCCAGCTGCCACATACAGCATTAACCAGCCACTCAGACAGTTCTTTATAGAAATAATTAATTGGCTTTAGTTTGAATTTTGTAGACTAGGTTTGATTTTAAGCACCGTTGAATCTGTAACTAAATAATTAAATAAATAAAGTTTAAGTTGACGATGATAAAAACGTGATAGTAACTCGATAATGATGTAATGGAAAAGCTCGTTACGTAGTTCAAGTGGGGAATTAGTTTATGATGACGTAGTTAGTACGTGTGCCGCATCCAGTTAGCGCAGCCTAATTATTGTTTAGTTCGGCTAATCATATTCCGGAAACGTGGACGTCACTCTCTGTAGCTTTTATACAGTATTTGATGTACAGAGCTGGTGGCTCTATTCCGGAAACGTGGACGTCTAAAAATGCACTTTTCTTACGTACATTTGTCATAGATTTAGAACACCACCGTTCCCGTGACCTCGGAGAGCACGTTAAGCCGATCGGTCCCGGTTCCACTAATGCCAACTTGTGGAATCGTTAGTAAATTGTCAATAAAAATTGACATCATATCCTCGCCAAGCCGTCTAGCCAGCGTGGCGAGTGTAGGCCAAATTCACCAGATATATGTTCTGGAAGGCCCATCTCCAGCAGTGGAGGTCTAGGACGCTGTGTTCTAGGGGCGGTAATGAAAAAAAAATCATATAAATACATAATAATCGTCACAATTTATTTGAAATTGTTTAATATACTTGTGTACGTACATAATATTCTTGCCACATTTCCTCTACATCAAAAAAGGCCGGTTCGGCTGCTCATACAGCCGAATTTAGAAAGCACATCAAATACAATAGCATTAAACAAAATTATAACTTTGTGGCATTTGGGGTTGAAACAATGGGGGTATATTCTCTTGATACCCACAAATTCATAAAAGAGCTGGGTAAACGAATTTTCCAAGAGTGTGGCGATCCCAAATGCCATAACTACCTAAAACAGAATATTTCAATTATAATTCAACGAGGAAATGCGGCGAGCGTTTTAGGTACCCTCCCTGGTGGTAAGCCCTTAGTTTATTTTGTAGAATAGTTTTAATTTCATAGGTATTTTTAGTTTAGTATTATTTATAATTAGTTTTTTAATCTATTTTATTTTAATATCTACTTCGAATTAATAAATAGATATTCTTAAGTATATAATGAGATGTTACCGTTAATGCTAAACCGTAGATATTGTGTAAGATAAAATTATTGTAATTTGTCTGTAGATATCGGGCCGCAATCTTAACTTGTCTTCGATCCGGAATCAGCTTTGAGCAATTTGTTGAGGAAACGTTTTGCATAGTCTTTGTGATGGCACACAGGTAGCGGCTTCCTTCAGTCACACCTATGTACAACGACCGGTCTTCATAATGAAATTAATTCAAAAAATTAATAATCTTCCTATTATCTATCTCTCTCTGCCTCGTTTTATTTGTTTTGTACAAAACAAATTATACGTATTTTTTCCTTAATTTTGTTATGTATTCGTACATAAATATACTAAAATGTATATATAATTATAATTTTATTGGTATTTGTGTAGTTGCATGTAAATTATTATTAAGTATGTTTAAGTATTTGTTTTTATTTCTAATGCAATCGTCTACCACACCCCAAAGGTTAGTATAAAATGCCGAGAGGCATTAAGTTCGCCCTTGTACTCAACTGTTACGTTTTTAAGTGCAATAAAGTTTTTTTTTTATTTTCCGATGCGAAAATCATCGACAAATGGCTGTCCGAGATTAATTCGGTCAGTGAGCTTTCAATGCCTATAAAATTAGGCCTAAACTCTTGAAGACTATAACAGAAAATTGCTATTAAAGAATCTTATTTGGTTTGGATGTGGATCAACGTTTAGTCACACGAGAGCAGTGATATTAGGTACGAATGTGAAACACACGAAGACTTTAATAACACACTGCTGGAGCACCCGTGATCCTAGTACTCCAGGATTGTCTGCAGCGATGGCAAGAGACCCGTCGGCATGACTGTTGTCCCTTGGATACATGGTATGTGGATACAGGGTCGCTGGTGACTCATCACATATTCAGGCGACATTGTCCAGCGCGGATAGTGGATCGGTTTCTACTGAAAACCGGAAGTTGAGTTCCAAACCGCACAAACAATTCAGGTAGGCAGGATCATTGCATTAGATTTACACATACTAGTATTGTGCTTAGAAAACATCCAAAGATATAAAGTGATAAATGTAAATACAGTAAAGCGAATGATATGTGTTCCTTCTCATCTGCGGGTGTAAGTAATGCGACGGTACAACAATTACAGAACCACGGTATCTCTCTGCAGATATCAATAAATTCGCACTAATGGTCCGGACCCTTGTACCCCAATACCAACACCCTTCTATATCACTGCACTGATTGCTTCCTATTATCTATTCACATAATATTCAGTTATTCATTTAATTGGCATATATTTGTTTGTTACAAGAAGAGATAAATTCGTTGGTAATCAACGAGGTCAAATATATAATCGGACGATACATACGGGCATCAAACACTTTTTTATATATATAAACGTTATGTTTTACAAAGCAAACTAAATGAAGCTAATGACAACTGTATGGCTAATGTTTTTAGGATTATAATCGTGTGCACCTCTAATAGCGACGCCTATGATCGAGTAGAGGAAGATTTTTGTCTAATGGTCAACTAAGCAATAATTAGAGCGAATGTCACGTCATGATTAATGTTTTTAAGGCTATAAATATTGTCCAGTTCGACTTGGAAAGCAAAGCAAAGATAAAGCGGTTTTTTTATGAATTTTGCTTAAAGTTAATGTTAACAAAAATCGATCGACTTCCAAAGAGAAATAAAGTAAAAGCGACAAGTTGAACATGCTTGTGATATAGTCATTGTTTTTACAAGCTTTGAGCAATGTCGCTATGGCAGAAAATAAATAGGTACCAGCGGCAGCGTGCAGTTTGATGAGAGATACATCTTAATTGGCGGCTGCACTCGTCGGGCCGTGAAATTGTCACACAACTTGTTACCTACTAACTACCAGAATAATAGCACTCGTTCGTACATAATGGACTAAATTAAATGAAAAAAATAAATATTTTTTTGTATGTATTTACTTGGCATTTAAATCTTTTACAGCGGCGACATCTCGACCTCGTTTTGACAGTACTAGTAGCGATGGCTCGGTTGTAGAAACGATTTCCTTATAATAAAAATCGTTAATCATTACAGCTTAACTATTGGGGATGGATAGTTCTCCAGATATACGTTCTGGAAGGCCCATCCCCATAACAATCTTACAATATTAGTTCTCCTGAAAGTGAAAATTACCATTTGACATCATTGCAAATGGCACATACTTTCAACAAGAACAACAAATAGGTGGTAGGCGGACTGATAGTGGCAATTTACCCAGTCTGCCAGGGCGGGGAAGTATTCACCGTTCGTCCCGATAAACCCAGTAAAGTGTTTCCACACGTTTCATCAGGTTCGATTTGCCGTCAAGCCGGGCTAGTGTTAGGACTGGTGTGTCTGATTCCAGTTGGTAACATTCATGGGCCTCGCCCGCCACTTACCATCAGGTAGGGGCAAGGTCACATGTCGTGCTAGTATAAAAAAAAAACATCATAACATAAAACATGTAAATCCTCCTAAACGCTAAGAAACAAATCGTCGAGCCATTTGTCAGGTAAATAGCTTTTACTTAGGGAATATTTAAGAAAAAGGTTCCACTCGGACAGCACCTGAGAACCCTTACAACTTTATGTGAACGCCCCCAAATTTTTCATTCCCCAACCCTTAGTAAATACAGCCCTATACAGCGTAATAGAATAAAAAACACTAGCTGTGTAATATAGTCGTCAGCGTAAGAAACCTTCAGTTGGCTGTAGGGACATATGACATTTACATTCTTGGGTTCCAAACAATATATCTGAATTATTTTATTACTGACTTCGTGGTCTGAGCTGTTAATTTCGTAGACGCGGAGGTACCGGTTCGTTTCCCAGTAATTTAATTTATTTGTGATATTTCTCGAGTTTGCCACTTGTCTAGATGGGCCTATAGTAAAGTTGACTAAATTTGTGTTGATACTTTACTTTTTTAATAGTAATAATTATAGATTTTGGCAAGTAATTTATTTTACATAACTTATTGGGAGTAACCGGAAGTCGGGATTGAAACATCAGCAGTGGGAGCACACATGGTTTTTCATTCGAAACATTTTTTCTTCCCGGAGGTTTAACATTTAAGAATGTAGGTAGTGTGGGTGTTTAAACAAGGAAGGACGTATTGTAGTTGACGAACTTAAAGAAAAACATCAAGTGTCCGGTCCAATTTCCGGCGTTTCGCTTAGCAACTACTGAGTGGACCATATATTTTGTTATCGGCAAGGCAACGTAAATCTTAACCTAACTACCTCTGCCGCATACACACTGGACCCCGTAACTCTGAGCAAGGCACGGTTTCTAATACTTTAATTTATGTTGTTTTTTAAAGCGTTGTCGAAACAGTTCGTCAACACCATCGATGTATATAGATCCCGCAAAACTATCGAAGTCATGTAGCTGCACCAAGAGTCGCGAGCTAGAAGGCGTCGAGAGCTATTAATTATTAATTTTGAGTGGAACTAGTCTTTTTAAATGCATTGTAACAGAATTTCCGATAAATATCGCATGTGACATTATCATTGCTTGAGAATTGAGCACCAAAGTATGTACATGTGGCAAGCGGCACGTTTTTTAGAGTGCGTTTTGTATTGAATCTACATAATAATATATACATCGATGGTCAACACAGAATAATTGGGCCAAAGGATCAGCGATGCCATTCCATGCGGTAATAATGTCCATTTAATTATACATCCAAGCTACTTATTTATTGTTCCGTTATGTGCACCTTCACTCTCTCGATTCGATTTAGATACTATAAATAATTTGTACATGCTAGAGCTATTGTTGAGATTACAGATGAACAATGTAACCTTGTATAGTGGTACTATCGGAAAAACCCAATATTCTATTTTATTTTAAAATTATCAATTACAAATTAACGTTCGCTCTATACATTAGATCCATACTCCAATAAGAACACCCGCAGATAGTAGATATATATATATACTATTATATTATATTAACGGGCAGGATAGTTTACCATACAATTATAGACATAAACCATTAATCAAATCAAATTTCAGTAAGACGATAACCAGACGCCATATTGTGGAAAGTAAAATAATAAAAGTTGACCAACTATATTGAGTGGAGTATCGTGGAATAGGTATTTGAAAATCTTGTTCCTGAACAACTTATATCATTTTTCTTTTTAAATTTTCAATTTAGGTTCTATTTAATAAAGGTGTAATTTTTTTTGGTGTCACTTTTTTTATTTTTCACATGTGTTCAGTATTAAAAATATATTTTTTAAATGTTGAAATATTTAAGACCGAGTGTTAAGTGGCGCAGGTTGGATGCCTCCCTCGACGACGATTACACATTTCAATGCTTCCCGCTTCTTTGTTGCCTAATACATATACTGAATTCTAATTTAAGTTCTACAAAAAACAACACTAAAAAGAGAAACAAAACTTATATAAATCAGGTAACGTCGAACCAATCAGCGCTGACAAAATAACCGAAACATTTTTATACAAAGCGAAGCGTGTCCGCATCTATGGTATAATTTATTTATTTTAAATAATCACAGCTTATAACTTGGACATAGAATTACAGTATTATATATGTATCCCTTGCGGGGTGGTCAGAAACCACGCTTGTATAGAAGCGGATTCATATTTAGCCAACTTTACTATAGGCCGTACCAAAGGAGAGAAATATCACAAATAAATAAAATATAAATTAAATGTATTTATTTACATTAATAAATATTTTTGTGTCCCGACCAGTAATCAAACCCGGTACCCACGAGTCTAAATCCACGGACTTAACCGCTAGACCACAAAGGCAGTTAAATAATAATAATTAATGTTGTAAAAATAATAATAATTGAAACAATGTAATGTGCCAATACAAAAGAGCCTGAGCGGGACAAATTGCAATAAATGATTTGACTTTGACTTTAAAAATCAATCAATTGATAGTGTTCATTCGTTAAAGGATTCGGCTACAGTGCAGCGCTTAATTGTATACATAATCGTGTAACACTGAGGACAACATTGCTACGAAAGTCGCGTAGCAATCTCCTACGGTAAAATAATTATTCGGCGTGGCTTTTTGCTGATTGTACCTATAAATCTTTTAAACTAAACTTACAATGATTACAAACATTAAATCTGCTTTTAATAGTTTTTTTTTTACTGCACGACATTTGACACCACCACCATTTGCCCTGGTGGTAAGCGGTACTAAACCTCCAGTAATGCCTGCAGTTGACGACCGACATCAGTCCCTACATACTTCTGCAAATGAAATCATAATTAATATTAAGAGTGTTTATCGCTTTATCATCTATCTCGCTCGCACATTCCAATATTTTCGAAGATTTTTCAATTCTGAGTGTACTTTTAAATAATGTAGTCTATTAACTTTCTAGGAAATTAATTTACGGACATTTTGGTCCAACTTTTTTTTCATATACATTATTTTAGACAGAGAAAAATAGGAAAAAACATTTAGATTTTCCTCTATTTTACTAAAACAATTATATGATTATTATATGTCGATAAACTGCCTCCGAGGTCTAACGGTTATGTCCGTGGATTTAGATTCGGAGGTACCGGGTTCGATTCCTGGTCGGGACACAAAAATTTTTTCATTTATATATGATATTTCTCGAGGTTGGTACGCTGGAGACATCGAGGAGCTTGCCACTTGATTGGCCTATAGTAAAATTGGCTAAATGTGAATCCGCTTCTTTATAAGCGTGGTTTCTGACCACCCCGAAACGGATTCGGTTGTGATAATACTCTCTGTCTCTCTCATACATTTATGGAACGAGGCAGCTCCAGACGGCATTGATGGAATCATACAGTATTAGGTTTCGTTGCTCCTCTTTCTTTTCCACAAAGGATGGACTCGGTAGGCACCTGCACGGTGAATCCATGTGGAACGAAACGAGAAAAAAATATCCGTTGTATGGAAAAGGGCATGAAATTTAATGATCTTGGTTAAAAGGCACTTTTAAAAAACAAAACAAGGTGTATAATTTATTTGTAATTTACCTCTCGGCTGCCTACTGAAGGTACTCGGAAGTGTCTCGGGATGTCGATAAACTCTACTTAAGTCTGGTTTAGCCGTAGTTTAACTACACTTTATTTTCGGCTCCGTTTTCGTTTTAACTTTCTCGGAAGTTTATCCTCATTTAAGTTGTATGGTATTGTAAACCCGCGAAAGAAGATAAATCTCCAGAAATATTATTTGGTAGACCTTTCTTTATAGGTCTGGGAATTTGTGTTAAAGGGGCTGTGGTGATGATGAAGTTAGAGCTGTTTGAAATTTGTCGCAAAGGCTGTTTCTTGGCTGGCTCCGACTCCAAAAATAACTGTTTATAAATGGATATACATATGTATAAGTATCAATAATTCAGTTGCTTTTTCTTTAAGGCTCTCGCTTTCAAATAAATAAATTTATATTGAGTAATGTAATTTTGACTATATATTACTGTGCAATAACAATAATAATATAATTAAAAACTACGTAACTACAATAAAAATTAAATATAATCTAAACCTAATAAAAAATAATCTATAAATCAAATCAAATCATTTATTTCCTTTGGTTGTCACAACAACACTTGGATATTGTCAATACATTTTTTCTCCATAGTTTATTAACATGTAGATTATAAAATAACCAGCAGCTACTATGGGTGGACCCATCATATCAGCTATACCATCACCTTCGACTAAAACACTGTTGCCATAAACAAGTTTTTGCTTAAAACTAGGTAGTTAAAATTAATTCGTGGCTGTAAAAAGGCCGTGTCAGCTTACAGACTAAAATAAATTACACATGTCAGTTTAATAAATTAATTCGTAGCTCTCAAATTCAAATTCAAATTCAAAATCGTTTATTGCACAGAATACAGGTAGATATAGGATAATACAATTTTACAGATCAGCTGTATCCTACCATAATGGTATGCAAATAATAGTACATGTCAATTACTAAAGAGGCTGTGTCAGCTTACAATCTAAATATACATAAAAATTGTATTAAACTACAATATTTATGTCAATAAATGTAAATTCGTGGCTGTAAGGGGGCCGTGTCGGCTTACGATCGAAATAATAATTATTATTATAATTTGTATGTCAACTTAATACATATTCGTGGCTGTAAAGGGGCCGTGTCAGCTTACAATCTAAAATAATAAAATTAAGAATGTTAAATTAAACTAAATTCGTGGCTGTAAAATGGCCGTGTCCAGCTTAATAGCTATTAGTAAATATATGAAAATAAATTCTATGCAATGGTATCTATTAGTGCATCCTTAAGTTGGTAATAACTTTTTTTTATTAAAATAGATTTAATCTTACTTTTAAACTTTAAATATTCTAAACAACTCCTTCGCCAGACGCTTGGCTGAGTGTCCCCATGGGCCCATCGTCTCGACCCAAAACAACGCAAATCCGAGGTTGTCGTATTTGCGCAGCTTGAGGTTCTCAGCTGAATCCGCACTTTCTGCGCTTGACGAGGTCGCCTGGATGTGTGATGGGGCTGCTACTGTGCAATTAAGTTATTTGGAAAATAAAATATGTAGTTTTCGAATCATCAAGTGCTTTAGTACTAGAGCTGTCATGATGATATTTTGTTTTTTCTACGTAATTTGTAATTCTGTTAGAATTATTTATCTAAAAATGCATTATATAACTGTAAATACAATTTAGACTAAATGTATTAATATATTTGTTTGTTAAATATATTAACCAAGCGTCGTTTTGAGAGTGCCGCGATCTTAAGAGGAAGGAGCTAGAATTATTGGCTCTGACAAGTTAATGCCTCCTTTTAAAACCGATTGACGTGAATATTAATTGGTTGAGTATTAACTGCGATACCAAAAGGGTGATTGCGTATCCCATAGCCTCGAGAATTTTAATTTTTAACCGATCCATTGCGTTTAGCGTATTTTAAAAGTAACATAAAAGTATTATAATAATTATTGTAAGTAGACCAGGTTGTGACCAGGTTGTGACCAGGTTGTGACCAGGTTGTGACCAGGTTGTGACCTATAAAAAGCTGATCTTATTAAATCACGTTTTACATGTAATTTGGTTGTCTTTTTTGTAATTTATTAAATACATCTCCACTTCCACTGCTGGAGATGAGTCTTCCAGATTCTGACGTCAATTTTAATGACAATTTATTAACGACTCCACAAGTTGATATTAGTCGTTCCGACCGAATGACTTAATGAGCTCTCTGAAACACAGGAAAATTTATGGCAAATTTACGTTAAAAAAGTGATTTTCTCATTGGTACATGCCGGGATTCGAACAGCGAAATTATTTTTTAATAAATTTTTAAATCACAGAGATTCTAATTTAGCTAACTATAGGCCCATCATGACAAATGTCGCGATGTCTCTCGCGTACCAGATTGTCACAAGATTATTTTTCTTGTGCTTAGTAAATTTAGATGAAGTTATGACCTCAACGTCAAAATTTTAAAAAGTGCTGAACTGGATGCATCTGTATAAAGTACAAGAAAGTTGTATCCGGCACAGTGGTCGTTTGTGGACACCGTCAGATTGGAGGGCGTAACGCTGCAGGTGGGCGGCGATGTCACATGTCGTGTTCAGTAAAAAAAAATCGTATGTTAGACGCGTTGGATCTGGCAAAATTATTTGATAACGAATTAATAATAATAATAATAACGTTTATTTCCCAGATCGATTTTACACAGTTAAATACAATCCAATCAATACAACTAATAGAAAAAAGGTATAAACTAAAAACTAAGTATATATTTGTAAAATAAAATTAAAAATAAATAAAATCAAAATCAAGCATCCATACTGGGAGTATGATAGTCTCTCCATAGTTGGTGCAGTGGACTACCCGGCCAGTCACGTACAGCTGACACTATTTTGTTGCTCGAGTTAAATACGTGTGATCTGACGCCCGCTGTTCTCTGTCGCATTAGTGCGGCCCAGCCCGGAGTGTGCAGAACATCTCGCTAGCACTGCACCAGCGAGGTAGATGAAACATAGCTCGCCAACAATCATTGTATTGGACACGCATTGTTGACAAGGTTGCTTTTGTGTATTGAGACCACAGCTCCACGGTGTACACGCTGGTACAGTATGACAGAAACAACTGCCTCTTTACGGCCTTGCTACATCTGTAAAAATTGAATTGATGTTGAGTTACGCAATAGCCGGCGTGATTAGTTGGTTTGTAATACGTAGTGACGGTGAAGGGAGGGAAAATTCAACGGATTAAACTGACAGTACATAGTATACCGTATACTTCATACAGCTCTTTGATAACGTACTCCTGTACTCCTCATGTCTGCAGTAATATTACAGGAAAGCTTTAACAAATATTATTATTAAACGACATACCTTTTGTTTAAAATATTACTAAAATTTTTTTTTGCTGCCTCCATGATCATGCAGTTAAATTTGTAGATTTAGATGTTCGATTTCTGGTCGGGACACAATAAAAAAAAATATGTTAATTCTCCAGTATGGTACATTACTTGTCATGATGGGCCTTTTGTCAAACATTTTACCTACGAGGTCAGCTATGGACAAAATATTTAAAAAGGTCTCACAATGGCAGCACATTCGATGCTAATATGAAACAAAAAGAGTTGCGTCATTCCTTGGCCGTCTTCGAATCCCAGTGGTTTAAAATAAACGAAATTAATTTTATTACAAAATGTTTTTTTCTGTGCAATAAGGTATAAGACATGCCACTATAAAGCTTGCTTTGCAGCAGTTTACATGTGCAGCAATAAGCATCTAGTTTTAATCTTAAAAACTAAAAAACAATATTTTTTTAGGAAGCTCGTACAATCGAATAAAATTAACAATTGCCTAATAATATTGACGTGGACATATTTGTATAAAACCTAGGGTGTTCCCCATTCCAGGACCCTACTTCTACCCTACAAAACGTACGATCTGAGGAGGATCACCCACGACTCCACGCCAAAGAAGTTCGGTGGAGGGGTGCAAGGCATAAACATAAACATCTTTCGGGCTGTGCAATAATAGGCTAATTACAGATATCAGTTCTAAAAGCTGGTTTTATTGAACCTCTACCCTAGTCTGTCGCAACCCCTACGCGACACTATCTATATACAGCTGCAGAAATGTTTCTCTTTAAATAAATTAACGTGAACAGAAAGTACTAGTAAATTGAGTTAATTGTTTGTGAATACAGCTTAGAGATATTGTAAAGCTGGCCATTGTTTCTGATACAATTCGTTTTGTTTGCAAACTCGAAGCTTGAGGTATTCATCAATTAGAAATACAGCGACCGAAGTCTATTTCTTTAAGCACTAATGTTAGTTTGCCAAAATAGGTAATGCTACGCTAGAAGTTCTACTTAAAAGAGCACATATTTTGCGCCTTTATTATTATCTCTGGAACAGTTTAGCTATCGAAATTCGCCAAGCACCCAGCAAACCGCTGTTCATAAAGTTGATGTACTCTCATAAGTTAAAGAGCTCCTCACAACGTATATATTCATGAGTAGATATTGTATGTAGTGTATAGTAGCATATATAGTGTGTAGTATATATATTGGACCATAAAGACAGCCGAACGAAAGTGTATCGATGCTTTTGCGATGTGGTGTTGAAGAAAAATGCTGAGGATCTCGTAGTCTGAGCATCGGACTAACTGGCGATTTTAAAACATCTAGACATATCCACTAGGCTTTCCACAATATGTTGGATACTGTAGTACTTCGGACACATTGCCTTTGTACATAGCGCAATATAGTTTGAAATAAATAAATATAATACAATGTACTTTCTCTAAGTAAAAATTTGTAATCATTTAATCTATTTTTTTTAATTTATATATATTTTTCATATTAGCACGACATGTACCTTGTGCTCACATGATGGTAAGAAGCGCGCGAGGTCGATGTATGTTAGCATTCAGGCACTCGGCATGACGGCAGTTCGTGACTGATCCTGAAACGTCTGGATACACTTTACGGGTTTTATCGGCATGAACGGTGGATACTTCCCCGCCCCTAAAATTACCACCATCTAAAATTACACCCCACACTTGTAGGTTCTTTCAACGTATCATCTCCTCGCCAGTGAAACAAGCTCCCACTGACCATCAGACAAGCTCCTTTCGTTCACATCTTAAATAAAGTAATTACTTATCAACTTTTTCTAAATACGCAAAATAAAATTTTTTTTTTTTTTTAAACGATTCCATGTTTCTGTACAAAATAGTGAATAATCACATAGACTCTCCTACTCTTTTAGACAATGTCACGTTTAGAGTGCCTCGACTTACCTCACGTTCTAAAGACTTGTTCATTTCCTCCTTTAGCAGAACAAATTATGCAAAAAACACCTTTTTAAGACGTGCAGTAAAACTATATAATGATTGCTTGGTTGACGTGGACATATTTGCTTGCTCTAAGTCAGTGTATAGGAGCAGAGTCCGTGAGATAATTAGAGTTAAGTATTCGATAGAATAGACTTAAATGTAATTTTTACTTTCTTTTATGGTTTAATTTTATTTTGTAAATGTAATAAGTATAGTTCTCTTTTACATTTTTGGTACTCCAGGTCTAATTATATGTATATTGTTTGTTATATAAATTGTATTATGACTGTTTGTTACCATAATAAAATAAAAAAAAAAAAAAAAAAAAAAAAAAAAAAAAAAAAAAAAATGTCCTCTATTTCAGTTTATTGATCAATCTTATGTATTTTTATTTTTTTTTTCTAAATCTTCTATTACTTTAATCATATGTGTTTTTATTTTAACTTAATTATAGTATACTTGTATATATTATAGGTATTTATGTATATATTTATTCTGTATATGCAATGAACCCTTTCCCTCCTCTCCCCCTTCTCCACAATCTCGAAGGTTGGTTGTTAGAAATAGCTTAGTCATTAATTATGAATTTGAATGTTTTTATAATATTTTATGTCGGTAAGACCAGACTTTAGTCACTTCCCCAAACTCTTCTGTCGCGCAATTCGGAAACTAATTGACTGGAAAAATGGGCGCAGAATCAGATCTGGAGTGGGGGGACTTATTCAAGTTATATTTATTTATTATTTTCGTTTGCAACTTTTGATTGTACTGTGATAAAACTTTTTGGAAAGTAAGAATATTGTGCGGTTATTTTTTGATATATTGTTTAAAAATGAAATAACTTGTGTTCAATATAATTTTATTCGCAATAGATCCGTTGAAGGTGTCACAATTATTAGATGGCTTCTAAGTTACTAGGCGATTGACCCAGCATTGCCCGCGTATAGTGTTGACCAACACAAAGGTTGGCCAAGTCTTGGTCTTGTTTCAGAATACATGGTCTCGGGCTTGGTCTTGGTCTTGCACAAGAGTTTCTCCAGACTCTTGCTCTGACTGAATGAATATATTTGTTTCTAATTACAATTAATTAAGTTTAATTTAATTTCTCACCTTCTTAAAAAACAAAATGCATCTTAATCTCCTTTCTTTAACATATAGGTATTGTAACGGGTACATGTAGGTTACAAAGTTTTATTGGCATATTAAGAAATAATAGTATTGTCAATATACAACAATGACAGGGTTGATGGGTTTTTGTTTTAAAAAAAGAAGAAAAAAAAGGAAGATCGGGGGAGCTCGGACCGAGAGGTCGACAGAGCGAGTATTTTTATAAAGATTAGGATTAAAATAATTATTAGTTAAAGTCTACCGCGTAATAGTGTCCCTCGTAGATAAGTGTTTAGTTTTTCTAGATATGTAATTATTTCTAAAATATAAAGTATAAAAAAGTTTTATGCATTTTTAATAAAAAAAAGGAGTTCCGTAGAATCCTCTCCGTAACAATTAAAAGCAACTACATCCAACCGCAGGCGATGGATAATTCAAGTAACTGCAAAGGGCAGGTTACAGTATTATTATTTATTTTAAATATGCACGTATTTTTATTTATTATTTACACACAGTATATATTTGTTATCCTCTTAGATGTTTAAACCATATACTTACCTACGTACCCATATATATATATTTATTATCATCTTAGATGTTTAAACCATATACTTACCTACGTACCCATATATATATATTTATTGATTTTACTTATTATAATATTTTGATCTTTTTGGTTAATTTTTCTTACTCTGCACCCATAATATTCTTCTCTCACTCTCCCAAAGGTTAGCTGGTAGAGAATACCTTTATGGTATTATGCTCGCCTATGTACATGTTTTTATATTTTGTGTGCAATAAATAATTTTATTGTTATTATTATTAATAATAACCTTGTGCGGTTTTAGTGTCTGTCCGCAAACTACTATTTCGAGTATTACTGGTCTAATTTACTTGAAATTTGGAATGGTTGTAGATGTTGCTGACCAAAATGTATCCAAAATATACTCGGATACAGGTTTTAACAAAATCTCTATTATGTAACGATTTACATCAATTCACAAAACCTTGTCAGGCAATAAGTAGGTACCTAGTTTTGAAGATATCACACCAGATTTTTCCCTTTGAACACTAAAAAAGAGACAAGATGTTACAATTGAAAAAAAATATTACTCCCAAAAAAATTGTAAAATGACTTTTGCGCAAGACCTAATAAAGACAAATATACTAAGATAGGACTTGTAGAGAAGCAAGACCTAATAAAGACAAATATACTAAGATAGGACTTGTAGAGAAGCAAGACCTAATAAAGACAAATATACTAAGATAGGACTTGTAGAGAAGCAAGACCTAATAAAGACAAATATACTAAGATAGGACTTGTAGAGAAGCAAGATCTAATAAAGACAAATATACTAAGATAGGACTTGTAGAGAAGCAAGACCTAATAAAGACAAATATACTAAGATAGGACTTGTAGAGAAGCAAGACCTAATAAAGACAAATATACTAAGATAGGACTTGTAGAGAAGTAAGACCTAATAAAGACAAATATACTAAGATAGGACTTGTAGAGAAGCAAGACCTAATAAAGACAAATATACTAAGATAGGACTTGTAGAGAAGCGAGACCAAGACTGGGTGCCACTACTCGTGTAATTTAGTGGTTATCGGAAAAACCTTCACGTGGCCATATGGTCACATGTTATGTTTAGATATTGACGTCACATAACTAAATTTAGAAGGTTATTAATTGATCGTTGTGGTGCAGTTTTGTATATGTTTTATTTTGTAAATCTGATATAGCTGAGTTTTCCTTGCAGATTCCTTTCTCAGTCAGATTAAACATTAACAGGTCACTGGAATCTGCTAAGCTGCTGGTCTTCTGCTAACAGCTTACTTATTGGACCACTTTGCTGCTTAGTCTTCTACTAGCAGGAGTAGAATCAAGAGTAGAAAAATATATTTTGACTTTAACGTCATATCCAACACTGGGTTCAAGGGACATTTCTGTCCAATTTTATTAAAATCGCTCCAGTAGTAAAGACGTGAAGGTAAGACAAACAAACTGATAGACAAATAGTTGTAGAGTCACATGTCGCAGTTACATAATCACGTCATATAGCCTATATCCGTCTCAGGTTTCCAAGGAATATAACTTCCAAATTTCATTAAAATCGGTACAGCAGTATAGGCGTGAATATGATACAAACATTTATAAAAGTAGAGATATCATTGTTGTTATTGCTAAGTACTATGAGTGAAACGGAACGTAATTTTCCTGTGAGAAGTACACTTATGCACATAAAGCATTCGGCATTATCTCCGGCAAGTACACTCGTCGGCATAATGGAAAATATGAATTTATTCAACACGCTTTCTTTGTATTTTCCGGAAAGTGGGGAATTTGGCGAAGTATGGGGGAGTTTACCCCATTAAATCTCATTCTATTACTCTCGAACGGGAACGAAAAATAACAATCTTGAGGGTTTGTATTCTGTTTGTACTTTTTAATATAAAAATAAGCTCGATTTAGTTAAATGACTTACCTGGTCGGTTTAACGGTTTTTCATGCCTCTTGTTCGCACAAACCAACATTTTTTTTTTTTACAATTCCGTATATAGTTTTAGGCAATTGACATTTTGGACATACAGTGTAAACTCCATGTAACGTCACCCGATTTAACGACAAACTCCCTAAAGCGTAGAAATGAATTGGCTTTGGTTGGTTTAGCCTGTCTTCCAATTCTGATTTTTCTTCTCTCCATTTAACGACAACTCTCTATATCGCCATAAAATGCACAGTCCCTTCAGTGACGTTATATAGAGTTTACACAGTATTTTCACTTTAATATACCTAATTTTAGAAAGAGAAAAAAAAACCTTTAGAACTTTTTGCCTATATTTTACCAAAACAAATATATGAACAATTTACTCGTATCTCCAACGTATTCTAGAAAGTTTATAGACTACATTTCTCAAAAGTACAATCAAATATTGTATTGTGCGAGCGAGAGAGATGCAAGAGCGCTAAACCCTCTCAAGTAGATCGACCTTCACTACTTTTTGTAACTTATAACTTCTGTAACACTGTGTGAACAGTAAATAGGTCTCTCAGCCAGTGTTCCTCATTCCTATAACCTTTAAGCGAACTGTGAGCAGCATCTTGGCCGGCGTAGTGATAGGACTGATAATAATAATAATAATTTATTGCACATTGTTTACAATTTACACCTTCACACACCTACACTGACAATACATATTTACATATACATACATACACTTACATAATGATGCGTAGATGGATTTTTTAAATATTGTCTCTTTATTTTTATTCTTATGTTTATTTTTTAATAGTTTGAATTGTTAATAATCCGTTCATGCTATATGTTTAGTGAAAATAATGTTATTCCGTAATTGGCTAGGTGTTCGGTAATCATTTGAATGTAAATATTTATTTGTAAAATACAGCTGTGGAATAAGTAAATAATAAATAAAATAAAAAAATATATTGTACAAGAGCGAGATTAATGCTGTAGGCATTTTCTAACAGCTAACCTTTGTGATGGCGATAAGAGACATGACATGACGTGACAGCCCCTAGAACACAGAGTCCTAGAACTCCACTACTGGAGATGGGCATTCCAGAACATATATCTGGAGAATTTGACCTACACTCGCCACGCTGGCTAGACGGCTTGGCGAGGATATGATGTCAATTTTTTATGACAATTTATTAACGATTCCAAAAGTAGGCATTAGTGGAACCGGGACCGACGGCTTAATGTGCTCTTCGAGGCACGGGAACGGTGGTGTTGTAAATCTATGACAAATGTACGTAAGAAAAGAGTATTTCGCATTTGTACATGCCGGGGGGGTTTGAACCGACCTTTGTAGGATTTAAGGTACGCGTTCTTACAACCGAGCGACCATATATATATATATATATATATATAGATCAATAGTATTCTTAATATACATACACATAAATAAAATAAAAATATTATGTCAGAGCGTGATTGAGACATTTTGCTTTTTAAGAAAGACGTCTGATGTCAGTCGCCAGTGGCTGGCATCTGTTGCCACCATTCTTGGAGCCCGCGTATCGCTTACCACAACGATATACACCAACGGTGGGCGCGTTGTCCCATGTCGTACTCGAAATTTAAAAAAACAATATGTGGAGATCTAGAACGTTGTGATGATGATATCTCTTAAATGAGAAATGTTCGAGATGACTTAACATGTCCATCCTGTATACGTCTATGCATGTGTTTATAAATGCCACACTCCGCTTAACACTTATTTGTATGTAAAACTTAGTCTAGCACCTTTGGGACCACACATTACACTCTTTTACAACCCCTATTTTTAGAGGTATAGGGCTGAAAATCGCGTGTCCGGTTTTAACGGAAAATAATGCAATTACATGCTGTATCTCTTTCCGTTAACGTCAAAAGCTCATGATATAATGCATTTTATAAATTTGCTTTTAATATCATTTGGGATTGAAGTCTAATAGCCACACAGACATTCAGAACACGACATGTGACATCGCTCCTACGTTATGGTAAGTGGTACGCGAGGTCCAAAAATGGGAGCAACTGACGCCAGCCACTAAAGACTGACATCCGTCTCTACCACTATGCCGGCGTAAAAAGATGCTTTTTTCTTGAAAGACTCCAGATTATAGAAGTGAGGAAACACATTAGCTGGGAGAGCATTCCACATCTTCAGGGTGCGACAGATGTATGAGTACGCGTGTATGGGGATGCATATTTTGGCTTGTGCCTGTGGTTTCCGTCGCGGAATATAGAAGAAGGTATAAGCTTTTAAAACATGCTCAGAGAGGCAAAACATCATGGCGAAGCTGCATCGATTCGAGAGTTTTAGACACTGTGGTGTTGTCCACTATCAGAATCGCCCGTCACAGGCTATTTTCAAAATTAAGACTATTATCCATGCCATCGTGGCAAGTGTAGGCCAAATTCTCTAGATAGATGTTCTGGAAGGCCCATCTCCAGCAGTGGAGGTCTAGAAGTTGTGTTCTAGGGGCTGTAATGATTATTATTAAAAGACAGAATTGGTTAAAACTTAGACTGATAACAAGTATAACAAAATATTGAACCAACAATATCTTTTAAAATGTATGGGGTGGGGGGAGGGGATATGTGAGCGCAATTATATTTTATCGATTTTAATAGACAGTTAAGTAAAGTCACGACCGTAGTCCCTAGCGGGCGGGCTAGTAGAACACGATTTTTTTTTAATATTGCGCATTCATACTTAACCAACTTTACTATAGATCCATCATGACAACTGGCAAGATCGTCGATGTCTATAGCCTAGCAGAGGAAAATAATTTTACAAATAACTTATTGGGATTGAACCTGGTGCATTGTGTTACTTCACGTGTTACTTCGCTCCGAAAGTCCATACGGTGTAGTTATACATTGAAATTGATTGTGCCTATGTCGTTGGGTGGCGATATGGTTGGTTGTCGTGGTAGTACGTGCGCGTCCAAATGTCATTATAGAGTAGATTATAATATTAGGTCCTCGGCAGCACTATTTAAGTTGCCCGTGCTCGCCTCGGGGCTTTAATAAAAATGTAAATGTAACTCGCACCTACATTCAAAGACCGGCTCATTAAACAATGCGCTGGTCATAAAACATATATGACAACAAACTGATTTTTTATTAAGAACGTGTGATCTCGTGAATTTTCGACGCTGGGGACGCGACGCTATGATGGCCTTAACCTTAGCTTAGGTACGCTTTCGAAATTTAAGCTTAGTCGCGTATTTACATAATATACATTGTGGAGACGCCGCGTAGAGTATTAGTTGGGTATAGTTTCAGTAACTCTAAAATATACCCGAGTCTGGGCTCCATGATCGGGTATATTTAGTACTTAGCGTTTCGTTATTACTTACTACTAAATTATCCATCATGATAATATCGGTTGGGTATAATTTGTACGTGCTGACATTACTTGTCAACTCCTTAGCGTCCCTGAATTAGGGGTGTGGTTATATTCGGGTATAATTAGCATGCCCATTTGCTACTTATGATACATTTGAAAATGTCAATAAAATTCTTAATCTGGTTATTTAGAAGTACTCCATATCAATTGTACCCGAGATGTCCAATAGAGGTACATTTAGGAGCGCTTACTTCACTTTTTTTATCTCCTAACTATACCCGAAGTCGTATCCACATAATATACATGTAAATGACTTCTTGGTCATCATTGCAGCCCTTGCTGACCGTACTGTGATAGCCAGGACCTTGACCTAAGTTATCTCAACATCAGAGACCCTAGAACACACGAGTCCTAGACCTCCATTGCTGGGTATGGGCATTCACAAGCTAGTGTAAATAAAACCGGCACCGATGGATGAACAAACTCACGGGGTGGGTGTTACAAATGTACGTATGAAAAGTGTTTTTCTTTCATTGATTGGAACCGCAACCTTTCGGTTTTTTGGAAGAGTTATCTCTATGAGTCATCTATTGGCCCTAAACCCTCGATTGGTATCTGGTCTTTAAATAGCAGTTAATAAAATGTCCGAAACATTGTTGTTTTTCCGCGTGTTTTTGTTGGGCTGTCCACACCTGGCAAGATCTTCTATTACTCCCATTTTGATGCTACATTGAACCTTAATCCCTTGACAATAAAGTTATATGATTTTTTTCTTCGTCTCTATCAAACTATTCTACTTCTAAAAGTTGTCCATCTTCTTACTCGATATTGGTTATTCTTATTAACTTTTTGTTGAAACAGTCTTTCAGTCTTCGTAAGTTTTAAAATTAGAAGATTACATATTGTAGGATTTTGACAGCTGGGTACTTGACGTTAATAGCGAGCTTCGCCGATCAGTTATCTTAATTAAATCCACTTTATTTATAATAAAATACGCTAACAAAAGTAACGAAATATGTTCATGGCTACTTTTATTTTATTTTTATTAAATAAAAATATTCTGCTTTTTAAACTTTCGCGCACACTCATAATAGATTTTTATAATTTTAACGGGTCTTTACGCGATTTACCTTAGAGACATATTAATATATTCTGCATTATTAAACTAACTTTTTTAACAAAAAGTTGACATGACCGCCACAATGACCGCCTCCTTGGTCTAGTGGTAACAAACGTTGCCGTGAACTCGGGAGGTCGTGGGTTCGATTCCCACCGGGGGCAAGTTGTACATTGTATAATTTGTCTTGGTCTGGGTGTTTATATGTATATATTTACCAAAAAAAAAGTATAATATGTAGTTTATCAACCATCTAGTTTCCGTAACACAAGCCTCGTAGCTTACCACGGAAATTAGATGGCGCTGTGTGACCTGTCTGGAAATATTTATTATTTATTTATTATTTATACTGTATGTAACTCCGTGATCTAGCGATTAAGACTTTGGGTTTGATTCCTGTTCGGGACACAATTAATTATTTATACTGTATGTAACTCCGTGATCTAGCGATTAAGACTTTGGGTTTGATTCCTGTTCGGGACACAATTAATTATTTATTTGTGATATTTTTGGAGCTTGCCACTTGTAAGGATGGGCCTATAGTGAAGTTGGCTAAATGTGAATCCGCTTCATTGAAAAAAAAGTATGACCGAGATGATACTGAATGGAAAATGTATGTATGGATCAATAATGCATTAAATATCCAGGACATGTAAGGAACAAAGAAGATAATATATGATGTGGTTTCTTTGAATCACGGCAAAAATATCCAATTGATAAACTAACCTCGTTGCCATTCGATATTTATAGCGCACATGCCGCGATGTGGTAAAACGTATTATTATTATTATTATATATGTTTTTTATTTATTTTTAATTACTATTAAAAAAGGTTTAGGCCCCATCTAGCTTACCTTTCGATAAGATATTTAGATATAGAGCTCTGCTTAAGAAGTATCGCAATTTTTGAATTTTCGATAAGGTCGGCCATTTTGAACGGTTAGTTAATTTTTGACATCTGTTTTGATTGAACGTGTTTTGGTTCGTTCTCGTTTCAAATTTTATATGAAAAAACAAAATCAAGTGAGCAGACGCATTTCGAATGTTGACTGTGGATATGGCGAAGCTACCTTGGACAAAAGTAATGTTTATCGGTAGTATAAGATGTTCTCAGAGTGCCGAGATGATGTGAACGACAAAGAGCGTGCCGGACGTACATTAACAACAGACACAGAAAACATTAACGAAGTGAAGAAAATAGTATTGGCCAATCGTCGAATCACCATTAGAGAAGTAGCTGAGGATCTAATGATTGGCTCGTGCCATTCCATTTTAACGAATGATTTGGGTATGAGTCGGGTCGCCGCGAAAGCGAAAAAATTGCCTAATTTCGACTAAAAACAATGTCGCGTTAACATTGCTCATGTTGGACTCGGGCCACGACGACCCAAATGTGTCGTGCATCATAAGTTCTTGGATGGGACGTCTCTGAAGGACATTTTTTATTTATCATCATCATCATTTCATCATTACAGCCCCTAGAACACAGCGTCCTAGACCTCCACTGCTGGAGATGGGCCTTCCAGAACTGGAGAATTTGGCCTATACTCGCCACGCTGGCCAGACGGCCATTTTATTTATAGTATATTTTTATTAGGTTTAGTTTATAGGTATTTAATTTTAACTATTTTATTATATAGTTCGTAATTTTTATTTTGTAAATAGATTTTTCGTTTAGATATGACAGTATACGTATATTAAATAGCTTATTAATCCTAAATTAATCCAATATTTTATTCAACCAACACAATTTTGCCATAGCGCGGTACTGAAATCTCTTGTGAACGGCGAATCATTTAGCATTCATCCATGATCCTTACTACAACATTTATATACGACTCTTTGTTTATCACTTAATGTAT
This sequence comes from Tinea semifulvella, assembly GCA_910589645.1. NCBI lineage: Eukaryota > Metazoa > Arthropoda > Insecta > Lepidoptera > Tineidae > Tinea > Tinea semifulvella. The sequence continues at coordinate 390,621 of OU342615.1, read as the reverse complement.
CTTCACGACCGTATATTCGGGTTGGTCAAGTAAATATTATAATGGTAGGAGTAAAATCAAAATGGCACGAAATACGCGCAGGAGAAGTCGAAGAGCCGAGTCAGTCTCGAGGTCGTATCATCGTGCTAACAGCTCTCAAAGTCAAAGTCCCAGGCCCCTACAGTAGCCCTGATCACGGATTTTCTTTTGATTATGATTGATTTTGTGCAATTATTAGGTGTTACAATGCATCTAAAAAACAAAAAAAAATGTTCTAATATTACAGCGCCATTTGTTGCGATCACCATTTTCGCTTCGTCAGCTGTCATCAACTTTTTCATACATGTCCCTTTAGTTCGTAGGCTCTTTACATTCGGCTAGTGTTTCATTTGGTCGTCTTTTGTGGGTAAAAACTTCCGCATTATATATTTTGTTCGTCAATCTTTCGTCACTCCTCCTTTGAACATGCCCCAAAGACATGGGGTCTTTTCTTATTTTTGTCTTTATGCTTTCTTTCATACCTACTCTATTGCGTATTTCGACGTTACGTATGCGGTCCGCCAAAGTGACACCGCATATTTGAACATATAACATTATCATTATTATTAACAGCCTGTGTCTCTCCACTGCTGGATGTAGGCCTCCCCCAAGGCTCGCCACTTAACGCGATCTTTCGCTACCCTCATCCATCCTCATCCGCACACCAGCTACCTTCTTTAGGTCATATGCCCATCTGGCGGGGGGTCGTCCCACTGTGCGTCTTCCCGTACGTGGTCTCTCTTTGTGCGGCAGATGTGTCCGACCAGCTTGCTAATTTTGAATGCTATGTTACTAACTTTGGTTTTCTGGCAAATATCAACTTTTAAAATTCTATCCATCAGAAAAATACCAAGCATAGCTTTCTCAATAGCTCGCTGAGCGACCTTGAATTTGTAGACCAGACCTCAGTGTCCGCTCCGTACGACATTACGGGAAGATATAAGCCAAAAACTATTTTTTGCCTCAAGGTTTTTGTATATAAATATAATCTAATAAGTTATAGTTTCGTAGGTACCTACATATGAAGCCGCCTCATCATTTAATGACCTGTATGTTGGTAAAGTAATTATTTAGTAAGTGCTTACTGCTAAACCACACATCGATCACCATCAGCCGCCCCCCCTCCATCGACAATTATCGATAAAAAACCTCTCTCACAGAAAGCAAACCACTCTACGTAATTAATTTTTCTACCTCTAAGGAAGTATTTCTAAACCCTTTTTCATATTAAATTAAACTAAACTACAACTACTATAATTTAAAATGTGAGGGGGAGACTATTATCATCATGACAGAATTCCTTCTAGTAGGTGTTGGAATGTCTGATATTATTTTGAAAGTGTGATATAGCTCAGATTACTTTTCCTTTCAGACAAAAATATTAAAAGATCCCTGGATTCTGCTAAGCTGCAGGTCTTCTGCTATTAAATGATGTCGCGTCACAAATGTCTCTAATAACAATATCTTGACTTACTCATATAAACAAAGATGTAAAGCGTCTTTCGCTTTTATATTATTTCAAATATCCTTTACAGACACTAACACACACTAGACCTCCGCTGTTGGTGATGGGCCTTTCAGAATTTTCTGGAAAATTTGGCCTACACGCTCGCCAGACGGGTTGATCAGGGTCTGATGTCATTTTTTTAAATAACAATTTGTTAACAAAGTTGGTATTAGTGTAGACCGACGCCGACGACCTAACGTGCTCTCCGAGGCACGGAAACGGTGTGGTGTTGTGAATCTACGACAAATGTATGTACGTAAGAAAAGTGTATTTCTCATTGGTACATGCCGGGGTTGGAACCCACCTTGATGATAAGGAAAGCGTTCTTACAACCGAGCACCGGTATAATTTCAATTATAATTATGTCTATTATTAATGTTGTTTTTATTTTATTTCCAGGTAATATTACAAATGGGTGTCCCGTATACGTAAGTGGAGGGTTGATGGGGTACATTTGGAATGATATTATACATTCGTCCTCTCATTAGACCTGCTCCAATATTCAGGATTATGGAAGTCGGCACCTTAATGGATATCTGAACACTTTGTAACATTGACTTAGACCTGTTGACCAGATCAAATACGTCATAGTTTGTCGCAATTTGGGACCAATGTAAAATTTTAGGCTTATAATGAAGTGCACATTTACTTTTAAACTTTCGCGCACAGTATTTCCCGACATTTCACTCAATGTAGCCTTCGTCCAAAATGGGCGGTAGAGAAGTATGTCTCTAAAGTAAATCGCGTAAATATGTCTCTCTCGCACAATCCAATATTTTTAAAGGATTTCGAATTTGTGTGTATTAAATTACGGACATTTTGGTCATATTTTCACATTCATATACCTAGTTTTAAGCAGAATAATAGCAAAAGAATTGAAAACGATTTTCCTCTAGCTTACTCGTACTTGTAGGTGCAGATTGCCAGTATAATAAATTAACTTATATCTTGTATTTTTTTTGTATTGACATCATTTATTTTAAATTCCAAATAATTATACCTACTTAAATGATGATGATGGGAAGGATGGTGTCTCGGAATGGCAACCGACAATATATCTCCGAAATATCCGTAATTTTATTTCCTAGTAAGTTAATAGAATACATATCTCAATAGTTCACTCAGACTTGAAAAATCTTTGAAAATGTTGGATTGTGCGAGCGAGAGGAATTCAAAACCGTTGAACCTCCTTAAAGAAACTTAGCTACAGAAGTATGATTGTGTTGCCAGCCTAGCGGAACACTGCTTCGCTTTGTTTGTGACAGTTTTGCATCCTCTAATTTCGCTCGGATGGCATCATGTTTTCATTTAAATAAAAAAATAAAGTATATAGTTCGTACGTGACAGTGACACGTATTGTCATTTTTGACAGTGTCAATATGTTTACAGGACGCAAGGACCGTCTCAAGTCTCGACTCGCTAAACACTTTTCAAAAAAAATCCGCCTTAAAGGTATGTCGTAGATGGGACCTAGTAGATGGGACTAGCTAGTAGATCGTTTTACTATTTTTGGGCTGATTTTTTAAATACTAGTATTTTTTATATTTCTTTAGCTATCTAGACAATTTTTATTTATAAAGGTAAGTGTAGAATTGTGTGTATTTTATTTTAAACTGTATTTGTTGTGGATATTTTTTTTTGTGTATTTATTTCTACTTAAATGGGTTCTTAAATTTTCATAAATTTTCACTGTTATGGTACAATCAGTAAAATTTACGTTGGATTAAGAAAATAATCTCGTAACAGGAAGCTCGGCCTGGTTGTCCCTTTATAGGTATAATCTCGTAACAGGAAGCTCGGCCTGGTTGTCCCTTTATAGGTATAATGGCAACTCATTATGTAATATAAACGTAACAGGAAGCTCGGCCTGGTTGTCCCTTTATAGGTATAATCTCGTAACAGGAAGCTCGGCCTGGTTGTCCCTTTATAGGTATAATGGCAACTCATTATGTAATATAAACGTAACAGGAAGCTCGGCCTGGTTGTCCCTTTATAGGTATAATGGCAACTCATTATGTAATATAAACGTAACAGGAAGCTCGGCCTGGTTGTCCCTTTATAGGTATAATCTCGTAACAGGAAGCTCGGCCTGGTTGTCCCTTTATAGGTATAATGGCAACTCATTATGTAATACTATAAACGCGTTTCATTTTGTATATAAATAAATAAACACCAGTTAATTGTCGCATAATAATATTTTATAGCTAAAACAGTAATTTTGCAGAATTTGTTACAAATCAAGTTCAAGGACCTACAAGTTCCTACACCTTCACGACACTGTTTTTAATCTGTTCCTGTTCACACGTTTTAAATGTCATTAAATATAAATTAAAATAATAAAATTAATAATTAACTAAACCATAAATAAAAAATAACCTCTCGAGACGTCCCATCCGAGATAGTCCCAAGGAGACTGGCAACATTTCCCCTCTGCATGGCGAGGCTAATACGTTGCATTTTTTTATATATTTTATTTATTAGATTATGGGTATAAATTAAAAGATAAACATAATAAAAATTATACTAAAAACATTAATAATAAGCTTCCAGTTACTCTAAGGGGCTGCCACTAAAACTAATTAAATTAAGAGTCAAACAAATGTTGGTTAATAAATGTTTTTATTTGACAAAAGAATACCTAGACTTTAAGCTCGGCAAAAGCTCGTAGTGCAACTAACCTTTTACGTTCCGTCGACAATCAAGTAGTCATCGACATGACGTAGCTTGTATTTATTTTTAAACGAGTGGGTTCCGTTCCTGTTCCTTAGCCACAACCATTAAAATAGGGGGGATTCGTATATTTTCTGCAAATTTTATTAAATTACAAAATATTATATGAATATCAACTTTAATTGCGGTAAACAATGATTCCCTTATATTACGTTTGCGCTTGAAGAAACATTGCGCAAATATATATATTTGGGCTCAACCACCGACCAGTACAGCTTCAAAAAACTGGGGATACTGAACAAGGTGAAACAGTTTTACCCGCTTTTATGCTAAAGCATAAGCCCGAGTGAGGTGCATAAAGCACAAATGAGGTCATATGTGGAATATAGGTGAGAACATCTATGGGATGGTTCCGCTAAGTACCTTACAGATGCTTTCAATGATCTGCAGAGACGGTTCGGACAGTGGACAACACTGCAGTGTCTAACTCTCTAATCGCTGCAGCTTCGTCGAGATGTGGCCTACAAGTTATACCACAGTAAGTTCTCTGAAGAGCTCCACAACCATATCCCTTCTTCTCTATTCCCCAACCGAGCGACGCGCACAGGCCAAAATTTGTACTCTTACATCTGTGGTGGCACGCTGAAAATGTGGAATGCCAGTGTGTTTCTCCATTTCTATAACCAAGAGTACTTGAAGCGAAATGTGAAAAAGCATCTTGATAAACCGTCATAATGGTAGGGACTGATGTCGGTCAGTGGCTCCCGTTTTTTGACCTCGGGTACTGCTTACCATCAGGTGGGGCCGATGTCATATATCGTGCTCAGTATAAAAAATCCGTATAAAAAAAGATCCAGCAAATCTTTTGTTGACTGTACCTATACCTATTAAATGATATATTTGGCAATGCCCCTGGTGTGCTCCTCCTTTCCTTTGTGCTTCCCTTTAATGTTAAGCCTTCTCTTTGAGTTCACTTCTCAATGAAATTATTGGAAAAATATTATTCTGTCTTCTATTGAACATTTAATTGTGCCAAATGACGCATAATTTTATTCTTATACTTTCCTTCCATTGAGTGATTATACCTTGCCTCATCATAACAGCCATAAAACACAAATTCTTAGAGAACTCCAGAACTATTTCTGAAATCTTTAGCCATCACACGCTAGTCAGATGAGTTAGCGAGGGTCTAATGTGATTTTAAATTTAGCTATTTCATAACAATTCCACAGGTTGGTATTAGTGGAACCGGAGTGGCGTAAAAATATTCTCTTTGGCACAGCCGTTTTCTGAACGTAACACGGTGAGAATTCTGAAAAATTCCAAAACCTCATCCCTTATTCTCCGACCCTCTGAACCCTAACCATACGCACGGGACAGAATTCCTCTTTTAGTCGTATTTCCTAGACAGTAATACCTCTTCTAGCGACTGTACCCTGGATATTGTTGGGTGCCTGGGAACGTTTTTATGTAATTTGTATAACCTGTAATTTGCGATGAATTATCCGACTACGCGACACAAAGAAGGGTTATGTGTCTAGCAGCCTATGTACATATGTATGTATGTATGTTTGTTCCACTGAAGATATAACATTTATCAAATAAAGCAACAACCAGACTCCATATAGTGCAAATAAAAAAATTAAAGTCGGCGTACTGTATTAAGTGGGTATTTTAGAATAGGTTTCCTATTTTGACAACCTGAAGTCCTTCAAGCGATGTGTGTAAAAGCATCTTGATCCCGCGTCCTGCAAACTATCCGGTGTGCCCGGAGTTGGGGCAGTAGTTATGTTATCATTTTATTAGACATGGTCGCTCGTACGTCAGGGTGTACGTCCGCTCGTGGACAGAACGGCCATAAAAAGTATTACTGTCCCTCCATATATTTCCACTAGTGGTAACATACGGGCGCTCCTACCCTTTCCTTTAATTCTCCATTTATTTCCATCGAAATACAAATACATTATAATACTTAACTATAATATTTATGCTGCAGGCTCGCACATTCTGCCGCACGAATCTTGTCAATGACGCCATGCCATTTTTTTTAAGTATTAAGTTCTGGTTTCTAAAAAGTTCAAATTAAAGTACGGTTTATAATAATAATAAAATGCATTAAAGTTAAATAATGTTTTGCATCCCTCTCGCTCGCTCATTCCAATAATTTTATAAAATTATCAAGTTTGTGTTCTTTCAACTATCAACTTATATATATATATCAACTTTCTGGGTAATAAAATTAAGACACTTTGGACATATTTTGACTTTCATATAAATAATTTTAGACAGAGAAAAATAATAATAATATATTTTAGAAATATATTAATCAGAGATTTGTTTTAGTTAAATAGAGTCAAATCGTTATAAATGTATTTGCTATTTAAATATTTCTCTATCTAAAATTAGGTATTTGAATCCGTAATGTAGTAAATTAATTTCCTAGACTAGAATAATCTTTAAAACAGCTGTATTGTGCGAGCGAGAGGGGAGTACAACGTTACACGCTCTTAAGTGTTATATTATTTGGTATTATTAGAATTTACTAGTTTCGTTTGTATTTTTCCAATGAAATGGGATTCCAACAACAGTTATTAAGCCTCTCTACCAAATGGTGCTTCAGATGCTGACTCCGCTATCTTATGTAATTACACTCGAGCGCAAGGATCACGGAGTAACCCATAAATAAACTTTCTATTATCAGAAATTACTTAATAGATTTGTCGTCATATTGGTGTCGTCTTCAGTGCAAATAAAAGAGTATATTAAATTAAAATACTTATAATTGTTCCGTCTTTAAATCTACGGACTAAACCGCTAGATCACGTAGGCAGTAAATAAAACGATATAAATTGTCTTCGTTAAGTGTCGTGTGTAGTAATGCGGTAGTGGCTCGGTTGTAAAAATGCTTTCCTTACAATCGTTTAAAGGTCGGTTCGAATCCCCGGCATGTACCAATGACAAATACACTTTTCTACGTACATTTGTCACAGATTTAGAATAAAACACCACCGTTCCCATGCCTCGGAGAGCACGTTAAGCCGTTGGTCCCGGTTTCACTAATGCCAACTTTTGAAATAGTGTTTATTTTTATTTATTTATTTATTTATTTAAAAACTTAATTGCACTATGTACAAAGGCGGACTTAATGCCGTTAGACATTCTCTGACAGCCAAACCTTTAGGACATTTAGACAGTATCAATGGTAAGTAGGTGCAATATTATTAAATGACAATTTGTAAGATATATGTAGGTATATGTAGACATAACAACAAATACATACTAATAATACTTAATAATTACATTCTAATACATAAACAAGTACATATATAAATTATTCATTATGGATTATATATATATATATATATATATATATAATATAATAACAGTACACAGAATAAAACCAGTCATGTGAAGAAGTGGCTAAAGAAAAAGGTTACAAAGGAAGAAGACACCGCAGCTGCAAAGGTGTGGAATAAACGGAAGAGGTAAATAAAAGAAGTAAAAAAAAAATGTAAAGATAAGTTTTAAGTTAAAAGATAGTATTTGTACACCTTACTCTTGAATATTGCACGATTAGGAGCTTGTCTAATATCTTGGGGTAATTCATTCCACAAATTTGCAGCGACGACAGCAAACGATTTAGAGACGAAAGAGGTGTGGTGAGAGGGAATGGAAAGAACAGAGTTAGAAGAGGAACGAAGGGTTTTTACATGATGCGAGCTCAGATAATTAAATATATTTTTAAGATACTCAGGAGTATCTGGTTCGTTAAGAAGACTGTATAACAAGCACAAAACCCTGCTATTTCTCCGTTTGCGAATAGGCAGCCATTTAAGCTGATCTCGTGAATACGTAATGTGGTCATATTTCCGCAAACTAAAGATGAACCTAATACATGCGTTGTGTAATCTTTCTAATTTATTAAGATACTCCTGTGAAAGGTCGACACAACATACGTCGCCGTAGTCGAGTATCGGCAGAAGAAGGGACTGTACCAGTGTAATTTTAGCTTTTATCGGCAAAAAGTTTTTTAATTTGTTGAGAGAGTGCAGTGAAGAAAATATTTTACGACTGATATTAGTGATTTGCGCTCCCCATGAGAGATGAGAATCCAGGTAAATACCGAGATTCCTAACCTCCCCGGAGAATGGTATAGGCACGTTGTCAAACCTAACAGGGTCGATTTCATTCATGTTTACTTTTGATAAGAGTCGGGAACTCCCGATGATTATAGACTGACACTTGTTCGGGTTGACAACGACACCGTACCGCGCAGACCAAGAATATATACTACTAAGATCGGAATTTAGCCAAGCTATTGCACTATTGAGAGTGTTGACATCCGTCTGCACATAGAGCTGCAAGTCATCGGCGTACAGGTGGTAGTGGCAGTGAAGAGAGGAGGTGATTTTACTAATAAATAGCCAGAAAAGTAAAGGAGATAAAATGCCACCTTGTGGTACGCCCGTACTCAAATCACACCAGTCCGAAAACGTTTGATCAATGCGGACCCGCTGTTGACGACCATGCAGATACTCAGAAAACCATGACAAGGCTTCTGCCGACATCTTTAGACGAGACAAAATGGCGATGAGCAAATCAGGATCAACTGTGTTAAAGGCGTTGGTGAAATCGATCAGTACAAGTAAATGGTCATTAAAAAATAATATCAGACCCTCGCCACCCTTCTGGCCAGCGCGAGCGTGGCGAGTGTAGGCCGAATTCTCCAGAAACTTCTGGAAGGAAGTAAAGGTCTAGTACTCTGTGATAATGATGATGACGACCCTGTGTCTTTTTTTGCAGGCCTCTCTCTCTCATTGCTCGCCTTTTTTGCGATCTTCATTCTACCCAACAAAGAGTTGCTTCAAGTAATCCTAGTCTAGCTGTTGTCACATTCTTCACCTTCCCGTGCGTGGTAGCCTCTCTAGAACCTGACAACAAGTTTGTATCAGTAGAATAAATACAAGTACAAAAAAACGTACTGCACTTTGTGATCTTGGTATATTTTGCATTGTTCCTGAGCTCCTTGCTCACGAGTGTAATAGTAACTGCAATAAGTGTTGCAGTGTATCTCCTGGGCAAACTGGGCATGACCTGAATGAGATCTTAAAACTTTACCTATTATAATGTAGAGCTATTGCCTCTATTTGTTTTTGAAGTAATATTTCATATCCATAGTATGTGAAAGAATCGTTGTATGTACTCTGCGTCGAACAGCTGTTTTTTTTTTAAATATATTTAATTCTATATTAGACTAAAACTTAAAATTAGGTACATAAGCGAATTTAATGCCTCTTTCTCTGACAACTAATCTTTGGAATGGTGAGAAATTATGGGCGGAGTGCAACAATCTAATAGTCTAATTTATATTTACACAACAGTAAGGAATTACATAAACTACTTGCAACTATTATATACTTTTCTTAAAATATATAAATAAACACCAGGTTTCTAGTTTTTGTGTCAAAACATATTTGGTGATAATATTAAATGTGTCGGACGCATGTTTTATGGTAATGGCAGCACGATGTGACACTTTTTTTATATAGGTTATACTTTGCGTTAACATAATGTAACTTTATGTCAAACGCACATTATAAATTATACTTTAGTTTATAAACTAAAGTATATATATATGTATATTCTTGGTAATAATAAGCGTTTATTTTTATATAATTATAAATATATAAAAAAGTTATTTATATAATTAAAACTACTAAGAGTAATAATTAAAATAAATATAAACTAAACCTAATAAAAAATAAACTATAAGTAAAAAATGTCCTCTAGAGACGACCCTTCAGTGATAGTCCCAAGAAGACTGGCAACATTTCCCCTCTGTATAGCTAAGCTAATACGTTGGCAGAAATAATTGCCAGCGTTCCTGTCTCCAGAATTTTCCGTTAGCCGCTTGGACAACTCCTTGGCCAGACGCTTAGCTGAGTGTCCCCATAACCAATAAACCCAGTCGTAACCAATAAAACTTTTTAAACTTTCGCGCACATTTATATTTTGAACGGGTCTTTATGCGATTTACCTTTGACGTCGGAGAAATATGTCTCTAAGGTAAATCGCATAAAGATCCGTCAAAATTATAAAAATTCGTAACCAGTACCAAGGTTTTCGTATTTGCGCAGCTTGAGGTTCTCAGCAGAAACCGCCGCACTTCCCGCGCTTGCGCCTGGATGTGAGATGGGGCTAATGTGCTACTTTTTATTTATTGAATCTTAATATTATATTTTCTAATACACGTAGTTCTTCGTAGTCTAGTGGTTAAGGCCGTGGATTTAGACGAGGATCTGTTGTCAATTTTTAATGACAATTTATTAACGATTTCACAAGTTGGTCTTAGTAGAACCGGTACCGACGGCTTAACGTACTCTTCGAGTCACGGGAACGGTGGTGTTGTAAATCTATAACAAATGTATGTAAGAAAAGTGTATTTCTCATTGGTACATGCCGGGGGGTTTGAACCGACCTTTGTAGGATTTTAAGGAAAGCATTCTTACAACCGAGCCACCACCGCACCTCTTCAAATTGAAAGATACAATCACAATGAAGTCATTAGTTTTGACATGTTACGAGTATTCAATGTCGTTTATTATTTTATGTCAGTAAAACAATCGAAAGGTCCACATGAGACACACACACGTACACCCTGCAGCCAAAACTCAATGTTTTATGTATGTGCGAATCGCAACTAGATTAGACCCAGAGTAGGGGGGGGAGGGGGTGAGAGGGGGTGGGGGTGTAATGATGTGCTAAATGCTTTGTGAATAACGATATTACGTGATATCACGGCATATCTCGTCTAGGGGTAGAATTTGCACCCTTGTGTCTGTCTTATACATTGAAACGCGTAAAATATATTATAGTATGACAATTCCTTTTTTTTAATCATTGCTACATTTTTTACATGCTACAAAGATCGGTTGTACCGGCATGTACCAATGAGAAATACACTTTTCTTACGTACATTTGTCATAGATTTGCACACCACTGTGCCTCGGAAAGCACGCTAAGCGGTCTGTCCCGGTTCCACTAATACCAACTTTAAAAATCTTTAAAACATTGTGACTAAAAATTGACCAACATATTCTTGCCAACCCGTCTGGCCAGCGCAAGCATATTCCTTAGATTTTATTTAAATAATATTCAATGTCTTTAGTACCTACTAGAGCTGTCACGATGCTATTTAGTACTAGAGCTGTCACGATGCTATTTTATTTAAATAATATTCAATGTCTTTAGTACCTACTAGAGCTGTCACGATGCTATTTTATTTAAATAATATTCAATGTCTTTAGTACCTACTAGAGCTGTCACGATGCTATTTTAAACATTTAGCACACCTAAACTATATAAGTTTTTTAACTTTAATATAAGGGTTTTTCTACTTTTTTGTAATAAATAATTTATCTCTATAAACTGTGAATACAATTTAACCCAAATCCCTAAACAAAATGAATGATGTTCCTTGGCATTTCAATGTATGTTTATTACTATTTTTAGGATTTATTCGGAATTTATTTATTTATTAAAACTTATATACAGAAGGGGCGGACTTAATGTCGCTAGACATTCTCTGACAGCCAACCTTAGGGACATTGTAGAACATTAAAGACGTAAGGTAGGTGCAATTAGAGAAATAGGATTACCTACGTAATAAATATGCAATATTATCTAAACTACAATAATAAATACTATAATAAACTAAATACTAATAATACATACACATAACGTTTTATTAATACATTAGGTACATACATTACATAACATTAATACATTCGTACATTTCAGCAAAAAAACCTAAAATTTTACAAATATAAACGAGACCTCAGATATGAGACCTAAAAACAATAAACATGGTGAATAAATACCATATCTAGTAACCACAATTATTTTCGAAAATGATTAATATCGCATAGGAAAAATATTCTCTAAAACTTTTTAAAATGGGAAAAAATACTTCTTTAAAGTTACTTGTTAAAAAGTTAGAATATGATTTGGTGCTAAGACATATATTTCATACGATCGTCGACGACTTCGTGGTTTTAAATCGGATTACCTGAGCAAATTATTATTATTATTATTAAATCACTTAATGGTAAGACGAACGCCCATAAACTGGATGCATTTGTTTTTGACTTTTAAAAAGGAAAATAAACTTCATCATTATCATCAGAGCTCCAGAACACGGAGTCCTAGACCTCCGCTGTTGGAGATCGCCCTTCCAGAAATTTCCTGAGAATTTGGCCTACACTCACCACGCTGGCCAGATTCTGTTGACGGGTTGGCGAGGTTCTGATATCAATTTAAATGTGAACAAGTTGGTATTAGTGGAACTGAGACCGACGACGGCTTAACGTGCTCTCCGAGGCACGGGAACGGTGGTGTTGTAAATAAATGACAAATGTACGTAAGAAATGTGTATTTCGTTTTAGTATTTTTATTTTTTTATTTTCATGGAAAGCTTTCTTCTTTACCAGCCTATAATCTGACGGAAGCCCGAGGCATCATTCTTCTCTTTCCCACACACGATGGACCCGCCACCCGCAACCGGTGTGAAGTTAGCGGCCAAAAGTTTTCTGCCAAGATAACCCGCCCAATTTGAAAAGTCAATTAAAAAAAATAATTAATTTAGGAAGAGCGATCCAATATTCATGATTAGTAAAAGGCCCAGAGTAATCTCGAGTAAAGTGTATGCCATATATATTTTATTTAAAACTCGAATCCAGTTTTTTAGAAAAACTATTTATAATTTGAGTTTTTTGAAAATTAGACTACCACATCCCCTGTGTAAGCCACGAGGACCTAGTACATTATAAAGAGGGCTTCAGTATTATTTACTGATAAAAGGTACAGGGTGTACTCATGGCTAGTTATTGCGATATGATTTTTTGAAATAACACTAATTAAAATTTAAGGCAAAAATACTTTGTTTCAAGTATTTTGGCAATTAGACTAACTTGTCCCCTGTGTAAGCCATATCCACCTAGTACATTATAAAGAGGGCTTTAGTATTATTTACTGATAAAAGGTACAGGGTGTACTCATGGCTAGTTATTGCGATATGATTTTTTGAAATAACACTAATTAAAATTTAAGGCAAAAATACTTTGTTTCAAGTATTTTGGCAATTAGACTAACTTGTCCCCTGTGTAAGCCATATCCACCTAGTACATTATAAAAAGGGCTTCAGTATTATTTACTGATAAAAGGTACAGGGTGTACTCATGACTAGTTATTGCGATATGATTTTTTGAAATATCACTAATTAAAATTTTAGGAAAAAATACTTTGTTTCATGTATTTTGGCAATTAGACTAACTTGTCCCCTGTGTAAGCCATATCCACCTAGTACATTACAAAGAGGGCTTCAGTATTATTTACTGATAAAAGGTACAGGGTGTACTCATGGCTAGTTATTGCGATATGATTTTCTGAAATAACACTAATTAAAATTTTAGGAAAAAATACTTTTTTTCTAGTATTTTGAAAATTACACTAACTTGTCCCCTGTGTAAGCCATATCCACCTAATACATTATAAAGAGGGCTTCAGTATTATTTACTGATAAAAGGTACAGGGTGTACTCATGGCTAGTTATTGCGATATGATTTTTTGAAATAACACTAATTAAAATTTAAGGCAAAAATACTTTGTTTCAAGTATTTTGGCAATTAGACTAACTTGTCCCCTGTGTAAGCCATATCCACCTAGTACATTATAAAGAGGGCTTTAGTATTATTTACTGGTAAAAGGTACAGGGTGTACTCATGACTAGTAATTGCGATATGATTTTTTGAAATAACACTAATTAAAATTTTAGGAAAAAATACTTTGTTTCATGTATTTTGGCAATTAGACTAACTTGTCCCCTGTGTAAGCCTCATCCACCTAGTACATTACAAAGAGGGCTTCAGTATTATTTACTGATAAAAGGTACAGGGTGTACTCATGGCTAGTTATTGCGATATGATTTTCTGAAATAACACTAATTAAAATTTTAGGAAAAAATACTTTTTTTTCTAGTATTTTGGCAATTAGACTAACTTGTCCCCTGTGTAAGCCATATCTACCTAGTACATTATAAAGAGGGCTTCAGTATTATTTACTGATAAAAGGTACAGGGTGTACTCATGACTAGTTATTGCGATATGATTTTCTGAAATAACACTTATTAAAATTTTAGGAAAAAATACTTTGTTTCAAGTATTTTGGCAATTAGACTAACTTGTCCCCTGTGTAAGCCATATCTACCTAGTACATTATAAAGAGGGCTTCAGTATTATTTACTGATAAAAGGTACAGGGTGTACTCATGACTAGTTATTGCGATATGATTTTTTGAAATAACACTAATTAAAATTTTAGGAAAAAATACTTTGTTTCATGTATTTTGGCAATTAGACTAACTTGTCCTCTGTGTAAGCCATATCCACCTAGTACATTACAAAGAGGGCTTCAGTATTATTTACTGATAAAAGGTACAGGGTGTACTCATGGCTAGTTATTGCGATATGATTTTCTGAAATAACACTAATTAAAATTTTAGGAAAAAATACTTTTTTTCTAGTATTTTGAAAATTACACTATCTTATCACCTGTGTAAGCCATATCCACCTAGTACATTATAAAGAGGGCTTCAGTATTATTTACTGATAAAAGGTACAGGGTGTACTCATGGCTAGTTATTGCGATATGATTTTTTGAAATAACACTAATTAAAATTTTAGGAAAAAATACTTTGTTTCATGTATTTTGGCATTTAGACTAACTTGTCCCCTGTGTAAGCCTCATCCACCTAGTACATTACAAAGAGGGCTTCAGTATTATTTACTGATAAAAGGTACAGGGTGTACTCATGACTAGTTATTGCGATATGATTTTTTGAAATAACACTAATTAAAATTTTAGGAAAAAATGCTTTGTTTCAAGTATTTTGGCAATTAGACTAACTTGTCCCCTGTGTAAGCCATATCCACCTAGTACATTATAAAGAGGGCTTCAGTATTATTTACTGGTAAAAGGTACAGGGTGTACTCATGACTAGTAATTGCGATATGATTTTTTGAAATAACACTAATTAAAATTTTAGGAAAAAATACTTTGTTTCATGTATTTTGGCAATTAGACTAACTTGTCCCCTGTGTAAGCCTCATCCACCTAGTACATTACAAAGAGGGCTTCAGTATTATTTACTGATAAAAGGTACAGGGTGTACTCATGGCTAGTTATTGCGATATGATTTTCTGAAATAACACTAATTAAAATTTTAGGAAAAAATACTTTGTTTCATGTATTTTGGCAATTAGACTAACTTGTCCCCTGTGTAAGCCATATCTACCTAGTACATTATAAAGAGGGCTTCAGTATTATTTACTGATAAAAGGTACAGGGTGTACTCATGACTAGTTATTGCGATATGATTTTCTGAAATAACACTTATTAAAATTTTAGGAAAAAATACTTTGTTTCATGTATTTTGGCAATTAGACTAACTTGTCCCCTGTGTAAGCCATATCCACCTAGTACATTATAAAGAGGGCTTCAGTATTATTTACTGGTAAAAGGTACAGGGTGTACTCATGACTAGTTATTGCGATATGATTTTTTGAAATAACACTAATTAAAATTTTAGGAAAAAATACTTTGTTTCATGTATTTTGGCAATTAGACTAACTTGTCCCCTGTGTAAGCCTCATCCACCTAGTACATTACAAAGAGGGCTTCAGTATTATTTACTGATAAAAGGTACAGGGTGTACTCATGGCTAGTTATTGCGATATGATTTTCTGAAATAACACTAATTAAAATTTTAGGAAAAAATACTTTTTTTTCTAGTATTTTGGCAATTAGACTAACTTGTCCCCTGTGTAAGCCATATCTACCTAGTACATTATAAAGAGGGCTTCAGTATTATTTACTGATAAAAGGTACAGGGTGTACTCATGACTAGTTATTGCGATATGATTTTCTGAAATAACACTTATTAAAATTTTAGGAAAAAATACTTTGTTTCAAGTATTTTGGCAATTAGACTAACTTGTCCCCTGTGTAAGCCATATCTACCTAGTACATTATAAAGAGGGCTTCAGTATTATTTACTGATAAAAGGTACAGGGTGTACTCATGACTAGTTATTGCGATATGATTTTTTGAAATAACACTAATTAAAATTTTAGGAAAAAATACTTTGTTTCATGTATTTTGGCAATTAGACTAACTTGTCCCCTGTGTAAGCCTCATCCACCTAGTACATTACAAAGAGGGCTTCAGTATTATTTACTGATAAAAGGTACAGGGTGTACTCATGACTAGTTATTGCGATATGATTTTTTGAAATAACACTAATTAAAATTTTAGGAAAAAATGCTTTGTTTCATGTATTTTGGCAATTAGACTAACTTGTCCCCTGTGTAAGCCTTATCCACCTAGTACATTACAAAGAGGGCTTCAGTATTATTTACTGATAAAAGGTACAGGGTGTACTCATGGCTAGTTATTGCGATATGATTTTCTGAAATAACACTAATTAAAATTTTAGGAAAAAATACTTTTTTTTCTAGTATTTTGGCAATTAGACTAACTTGTCCCCTGTGTAAGCCATATCTACCTAGTACATTATAAAGAGGGCTTCAGTATTATTTACTGATAAAAGGTACAGGGTGTACTCATGACTAGTTATTGCGATATGATTTTCTGAAATAACACTTATTAAAATTTTAGGAAAAAATACTTTGTTTCAAGTATTTTGGCAATTAGACTAACTTGTCCCCTGTGTAAGCCATATCTACCTAGTACATTATAAAGAGGGCTTCAGTATTATTTACTGATAAAAGGTACAGGGTGTACTCATGACTAGTTATTGCGATATGATTTTTTGAAATAACACTAATTAAAATTTTAGGAAAAAATACTTTGTTTCAAGTATTTTGGCAATTAGACTAACTTGTCCCCTGTGTAAGCCATATCCACCTAATACATTATAAAGAGGGCTTCAGTATTATTTACTGATAAAAGGTACAGGGTGTACTCATGGCTAGTTATTGCGATATGATTTTTTGAAATAACACTAATTAAAATTTAAGGCAAAAATACTTTGTTTCAAGTATTTTGGCAATTAGACTAACTTGTCCCCTGTGTAAGCCATATCCACCTAGTACATTATAAAGAGGGCTTCAGTATTATTTACTGATAAAAGGTACAGGGTGTACTCATGATTAGTTATTGCGATATGATTTTTTGAAATAACACTAATTAAAATTTTAGGAAAAAATACTTTGTTTCATGTATTTTGGCAATTAGACTAACTTGTCCCCTGTGTAAGCCATATCCACCTAGTACATTACAAAGAGGGCTTCAGTATTATTTACTGATAAAAGGTACAGGGTGTACTCATGGCTAGTTATTGCGATATGATTTTCTGAAATAACACTAATTAAAATTTTAGGAAAAAATACTTTTTTTCTAGTATTTTGAAAATTACACTAACTTGTCCCCTGTGTAAGCCATATCCACCTAATACATTATAAAGAGGGCTTCAGTATTATTTACTGATAAAAGGTACAGGGTGTACTCATGGCTAGTTATTGCGATATGATTTTTTGAAATAACACTAATTAAAATTTAAGGCAAAAATACTTTGTTTCAAGTATTTTGGCAATTAGACTAACTTGTCCCCTGTGTAAGCCATATCCACCTAGTACATTATAAAGAGGGCTTTAGTATTATTTACTGGTAAAAGGTACAGGGTGTACTCATGACTAGTAATTGCGATATGATTTTTTGAAATAACACTAATTAAAATTTTAGGAAAAAATACTTTGTTTCATGTATTTTGGCAATTAGACTAACTTGTCCCCTGTGTAAGCCTCATCCACCTAGTACATTACAAAGAGGGCTTCAGTATTATTTACTGATAAAAGGTACAGGGTGTACTCATGGCTAGTTATTGCGATATGATTTTCTGAAATAACACTAATTAAAATTTTAGGAAAAAATACTTTTTTTTCTAGTATTTTGGCAATTAGACTAACTTGTCCCCTGTGTAAGCCATATCTACCTAGTACATTATAAAGAGGGCTTCAGTATTATTTACTGATAAAAGGTACAGGGTGTACTCATGACTAGTTATTGCGATATGATTTTCTGAAATAACACTTATTAAAATTTTAGGAAAAAATACTTTGTTTCATGTATTTTGGCAATTAGACTAACTTGTCCCCTGTGTAAGCCATATCCACCTAGTACATTACAAAGAGGGCTTCAGTATTATTTACTGATAAAAGGTACAGGGTGTACTCATGGCTAGTTATTGCGATATGATTTTCTGAAATAACACTAATTAAAATTTTAGGAAAAAATACTTTGTTTCATGTATTTTGGCAATTAGACTAACTTGTCCCCTGTGTAAGCCATATCCACCTAGTACATTACAAAGAGGGCTTCAGTATTATTTACTGATAAAAGGTACAGGGTGTACTCATGGCTAGTTATTGCGATATGATTTTTTGAAATAACACTAATTAAAATTTAAGGCAAAAATACTTTGTTTCAAGTATTTTGGCAATTAGACTAACTTGTCCCCTGTGTAAGCCATATCCACCTAGTACATTATAAAGAGGGCTTTAGTATTATTTACTGGTAAAAGGTACAGGGTGTACTCATGACTAGTAATTGCGATATGATTTTTTGAAATAACACTAATTAAAATTTTAGGAAAAAATACTTTGTTTCATGTATTTTGGCAATTAGACTAACTTGTCCCCTGTGTAAGCCTCATCCACCTAGTACATTACAAAGAGGGCTTCAGTATTATTTACTGATAAAAGGTACAGGGTGTACTCATGGCTAGTTATTGCGATATGATTTTCTGAAATAACACTAATTAAAATTTTAGGAAAAAATACTTTTTTTTCTAGTATTTTGGCAATTAGACTAACTTGTCCCCTGTGTAAGCCATATCTACCTAGTACATTATAAAGAGGGCTTCAGTATTATTTACTGATAAAAGGTACAGGGTGTACTCATGACTAGTTATTGCGATATGATTTTCTGAAATAACACTTATTAAAATTTTAGGAAAAAATACTTTGTTTCAAGTATTTTGGCAATTAGACTAACTTGTCCCCTGTGTAAGCCATATCTACCTAGTACATTATAAAGAGGGCTTCAGTATTATTTACTGATAAAAGGTACAGGGTGTACTCATGACTAGTTATTGCGATATGATTTTTTGAAATAACACTAATTAAAATTTTAGGAAAAAATACTTTGTTTCATGTATTTTGGCAATTAGACTAACTTGTCCCCTGTGTAAGCCATATCCACCTAGTACATTACAAAGAGGGCTTCAGTATTATTTACTGATAAAAGGTACAGGGTGTACTCATGGCTAGTTATTGCGATATGATTTTCTGAAATAACACTAATTAAAATTTTAGGAAAAAATACTTTTTTTCTAGTATTTTGAAAATTACACTATCTTATCACCTGTGTAAGCCATATCCACCTAGTACATTATAAAGAGGGCTTCAGTATTATTTACTGATAAAAGGTACAGGGTGTACTCATGGCTAGTTATTGCGATATGATTTTTTGAAATAACACTAATTAAAATTTTAGGAAAAAATACTTTGTTTCATGTATTTTGGCATTTAGACTAACTTGTCCCCTGTGTAAGCCTCATCCACCTAGTACATTACAAAGAGGGCTTCAGTATTATTTACTGATAAAAGGTACAGGGTGTACTCATGACTAGTTATTGCGATATGATTTTTTGAAATAACACTAATTAAAATTTTAGGAAAAAATGCTTTGTTTCAAGTATTTTGGCAATTAGACTAACTTGTCCCCTGTGTAAGCCTCATCCACCTAGTACATTACAAAGAGGGCTTCAGTATTATTTACTGATAAAAGGTACAGGGTGTACTCATGGCTAGTTATTGCGATATGATTTTTTGAAATAACACTAATTAAAATTTTAGGAAAAAATACTTTGTTTCATGTATTTTGGCAATTAGACTAACTTGTCCCCTGTGTAAGCCTCATCCACCTAGTACATTACAAAGAGGGCTTCAGTATTATTTACTGATAAAAGGTACAGGGTGTACTCATGACTAGTTATTGCGATATGATTTTTTGAAATAACACTAATTAAAATTTTAGGAAAAAATGCTTTGTTTCAAGTATTTTGGCAATTAGACTAACTTGTCCCCTGTGTAAGCCACATCTACCTAGTACATTATAAAGAGGGCTTCAGTATTATTTACTGATAAAAGGTACAGGGTGTACTCATGACTAGTTATTGCGATATGATTTTTTGAAATAACACTAATTAAAATTTTAGGAAAAAATACTTTGTTTCATGTATTTTGGCAATTAGACTAACTTGTCCCCTGTGTAAGCCATATCCACCTAGTACATTACAAAGAGGGCTTCAGTATTATTTACTGATAAAAGGTACAGGGTGTACTCATGGCTAGTTATTGCGATATGATTTTCTGAAATAACACTAATTAAAATTTTAGGAAAAAATACTTTTTTTCTAGTATTTTGAAAATTACACTATCTTATCCCCTGTGTAAGCCATATCCACCTAGTACATTATAAAGAGGGCTTCAGTATTATTTACTGATAAAAGGTACAGGGTGTACTCATGGCTAGTTATTGCGATATGATTTTTTGAAATAACACTAATTAAAATTTTAGGAAAAAATACTTTGTTTCATGTATTTTGGCAATTAGACTAACTTGTCCCCTGTGTAAGCCTCATCCACCTAGTACATTACAAAGAGGGCTTCAGTATTATTTACTGATAAAAGGTACAGGGTGTACTCATGACTAGTTATTGCGATATGATTTTTTGAAATAACACTAATTAAAATTTTAGGAAAAAATGCTTTGTTTCAAGTATTTTGGCAATTAGACTAACTTGTCCCCTGTGTAAGCCATATCCACCTAGTACATTATAAAGAAAGAAAGAAAGAAAGAAAAGAAAAAATATTTTATTTGTCACATTAACAAACGAGAAAAAAAAAAAAAAGTAAACTTAAAATTAAAAGTGTGTGGTGACAAATAGGGAATCAGCTCAGCATTGAGCTGCGACGCTTTTGAGAGTCACAGCGCTGATTTTCAGCTAATCCCTTAATATACAAGCATAAATGTGTCGAGGCTCTAGTGCAGAACTACAACAGTAAATAATATATAATTTATTATATATATATTACACAAATAAATAATAAACAATCATAATAAATGCATATTTATGAATGACACAAGAACGTAGCATTACATAATATATATCATATATATATACACATAAATATATACATATACACACATACATACAAATGAATAGAACATATCACATAAAAAATAATTAACCATAAAATTTTAAGTAGATATGCTGCTACAGTAGCAGTTGAGATGCCAACAAATACATTTTATATTTATTTTTAAAAGCCACCACCGACTGTACGTCGTGCAGAGGTGGAGGCAAGTTGTTCCAAATCTTTGTAGCAGCATACCTAAAACTCCCACGGAACGCGGAAGTCTTACACCGGGGAAGACATAGTAGCTTAAGACTAAAACGCGCACCATATCGCCTGGGGTTTTGTGGCCATTTCAGCTTATTGAAGAGGTACGTTGGGGAATTAAGTTTAATTACGCCAAAAAGCAGACACGCTAGATGTACCGTTCTGCGTGCGCTCATTTTTAACCGCTTATTTTTATTAAGAAAAGGAGTAACATGAGTTCTGGGCGGTATAGGGTAACAGTACCGAGCACAGCCATTTTGGACACGCTGGATTAAACGTTCTGTTCTTGCCAGTAGACAAGGACCGTACACAGTGTCGGCATAATTGAATCTGGATAAGACTAGGGATTCACACAAATTTTCTCTTATGCTGACACTGATGTAGTTGCGTATCTTGTATAGAACTTTAAGTCTATAAAAACAATTCCTAGCGACTTCGCTTAAATAGTTCTCATAGCGAAGTTCGCTATCCATCACAATGCCCAGATTTCTAGCTTCTGTAACCAGTTCTAGAGAACAATCTGCTATTAAAAGACTAGGAGCATAGTTTTTTATCTTAAGAACTTGCTTTTTTGAGCCCAGGATCATAAACTTAGATTTTATAGGGTTAAGGACAAGTGAATTTGACTGCGACCAATTGAACACGCGACTCAAGTCTTCATTTATTTTATCTACGGCTGACATGGTTTCATTAGGATAAAAAGATGAGTAGATTTGAAGGTCGTCCGCATACAAATGAAAGTTGCAATGTTTAATACAAGTTTTATATCCGCGCTAAAGAGTATAAAAAGTAATGGGCCGAGCATTGAACCCTGGGGGACACCTCGCGATACTGGCAAAGACGAAGAAGCTATAGTGGAGCCATCACGCCCTCTTAACTCCACCAACTGTGATCTACCACTCAAGTAGCTTTCAAACCACTTGACGGCAGAAATATCGAAGCCGTAATGTGAAAGTTTTGACAGCAGCAGAGTGACACTGATACAGTCAAAAGCGCGCGAAAAATCCAGCAGTGCTAATATAGTACCCTGACCCACGTCTCTAGCAGAAAGAATGTTGTCTGTGACGTCCAGCAACGCCGTGGCAGTGCTACGATTTTTCCGAAACCCTGATTGTTTGTCCGGTAGTATATTGTTTTGGTCTATGAAATCCGTAACCTGTTCACGAACTACAGTCTCGACTATTTTTGAGAGACACGGTAACAGGCTTATTGGACGTAGGTCTTTATAGTCCAGAGGGTTTGGTTTTTTAGGTAGGGGCCTTACAACGGCCGTCTTCCATGAGTCTGGAAATGTTGAGGTGGCAATAGATGTGTTAACAATCGCTGTGATGACATTAAGTGTTTCTGGCATAGTCAAAATAAGCATGTCGCGCGACAACTCATCGATTCCCTGAGCGTTTGTCTTAATACCAAAAATAATTGTATTAACCTTCGACTCACTCACCGGCTGTAATTTAAAGGTAGTAGGGCGCCTGTGGAATTCATAGTAAGAAAGTTGAGAAATTGTTACCTCATCGCTGCCAGGCACTTTTAAAAAATTGTCATTTATAACGAAAGGGTCACTAAGATGTGCTGGTAAGTCTGCATGATCTTTCTTAAAGGGAAGTAAAGAACGCTTCAAATTACGCCAAAGCACTTTGGAGTCGTGACTGTATCGATTAGTGTTATTTCAAAAAATCATATCGCAATAACTGGCCATGAGTACACCCTGTACCTTTTATCAGTAAATAATACTGAAGCCCTCTTTATAATGTACTAGGTGGATATGGCTTACACAGGGGACAAGTTAGTCTAATTGCCAAAATACTTGAAACAAAGTATTTTTGCCTTAAATTTTAATTAGTGTTATTTCAAAAAATCATATCGCAATAACTAGCCATGAGTACACCCTGTACCTTTTATTAGTAAATAATACTGAAGCCCTCTTTATAATGTATTAGGTGGATATGGCTTACACAGGGGACAAGTTAGTCTAATTGCCAAAATACTTGAAACAAAGTATTTTTTCCTAAAATTTTAATTAGTGTTATTTCAGAAAATCATATCGCAATAACTGGCCATGAGTACACCCTGGACCTTTTATCAGTAAATAATACTGAAGCCCTCTTTATAATGTACTAGGTGTATATGGCTTACACAGGGGATAAGATAGTGTAATTTTCAAAATACTAGAAAAAAAGTATTTTTTCCTAAAATTTTAATTAGTGTTATTTCAAAAAATCATATCGCAATAACTAGCCATGAGTACACCCTGTACCTTTTATCAGTAAATAATACTGAAGCCCTCTTTGTAATGTACTAGGTGGATATGGCTTACACAGGGGACAAGTTAGTCTAAATGCCAAAATACATGAAACAAAGTATTTTTTCCTAAAATTTTAATCAGTGTTATTTCAAAAAATCATATCGCAATAACTAGTCATGAGTACAATCTGTATCTTTTATCAGTAAATAATACTGAAGCCTTCTTTATAATGTACTAGGTGGATATGGCTTACACAGGGGACAAGTTAGTCTAATTGCCAAAATACTTGAAACAAAGTATTTTTGCCTTAAATTTTTATTAGTGTTATTTCAAAAAATCATATCGCAATAACTAGCCATGAGTACACCCTGTACCTTTTATCAGTAAATAATACTGAAGCCCTCTTTATAATGTACTAGGTGGATATGGCTTACACAGAGGACAAGTTAGTCTAATTGCCAAAATACATGAAACAAAGTATTTTTTCCTAAAAATTTAATCAGTGTTATTTCAAAAAATCATATCGCAATAACTAGTCATGAGTACACCCTGTATCTTTTATCAGTAAATAATACTGAAGCCTTCTTTATAATGTACTAGGTGGATATGGCTTATACAGGGGACAAGTTAGTCTAATTGCCAAAATACTTGAAACAAAGTATTTTTGCCTTAAATTTTAATTAGTGTTATTTCAAAAAATCATATCGCAATAACTAGCCATGAGTACACCCTGTACCTTTTATCAGTAAATAATACCGAAGCCCTCTTTATAATGTACTAGGTGGATATGGCTTACACAGGGGACAAGTTAGTCTAATTGCCAAAATACTTGAAACAAAGCATTTTTTCCTAAAATTTTAATTAGTGTTATTTCAAAAAATCATATCGCAATAACTAGTCATGAGTACACCCTGTACCTTTTACCAGTAAATAATACTGAAGCCCTCTTTATAATGTACTAGGTGGATATGGCTTACACAGGGGACAAGTTAGTCTAATTGCCAAAATACTTGAAACAAAGTATTTTTTTTTTAAATTTTAATTAGTGTTATTTCAGAAAATCATATCGCAATAACTGGCCATGAGTACACCCTGGACCTTTTATCAGTAAATAATACTGAAGCCCTCTTTATAATGTACTAGGTGGATATGGCTTACACAGGGGATAAGATAGTGTAATTTTCAAAATACTAGAAAAAAAGTATTTTTTCCTAAAATTTTAATTAGTGTTATTTCAGAAAATCATATCGCAATAACTAGCCATGAGTACACCCTGTACCTTTTATCAGTAAATAATACTGAAGCCCTCTTTGTAATGTACTAGGTGGATATGGCTTACACAGGGGACAAGTTAGTCTAATTGCCAAAATACTTGAAACAAAGTATTTTTTCCTAAAATTTTAATTAGTGTTATTTCAAAAAATCATATCGCAATAACTAGTCATGAGTACACCCTGTACCTTTTATCAGTAAATAATACTGAAGCCCTCTTTATAATGTACTAGGTGGATATGGCTTACACAGGGGACAAGTTAGTCTAATTGCCAAAATACTTGAAACAAAGTATTTTTTCCTAAAATTTTAATTAGTGTTATTTCAGAAAATCATATCGCAATAACTGGCCATGAGTACACCCTGGACCTTTTATCAGTAAATAATACTGAAGCCCTCTTTATAATGTACTAGGTGGATATGGCTTACACAGGGGATAAGATAGTGTAATTTTCAAAATACTAGAAAAAAAGTATTTTTTCCTAAAATTTTAATTAGTGTTATTTCAGAAAATCATATCGCAATAACTAGCCATGAGTACACCCTGTACCTTTTATCAGTAAATAATACTGAAGCCCTCTTTGTAATGTACTAGGTGGATATGGCTTACACAGGGGACAAGTTAGTCTAATTGCCAAAATACTTGAAACAAAGTATTTTTTCCTAAAATTTTAATTAGTGTTATTTCAAAAAATCATATCGCAATAACTAGTCATGAGTACACCCTGTACCTTTTATTAGTAAATAATACTGAAGCCCTCTTTATAATGTACTAGGTGGATATGGCTTACACAGGGGACAAGTTAGTCTAATTGCCAAAATACTTGAAACAAAGTATTTTTTCCTAAAATTTTAATTAGTGTTATTTCAGAAAATCATATCGCAATAACTGGCCATGAGTACACCCTGGACCTTTTATCAGTAAATAATACTGAAGCCCTCTTTATAATGTACTAGGTGGATATGGCTTACACAGGGGATAAGATAGTGTAATTTTCAAAATACTAGAAAAAAAGTATTTTTTCCTAAAATTTTAATTAGTGTTATTTCAGAAAATCATATCGCAATAACTAGCCATGAGTACACCCTGTACCTTTTATCAGTAAATAATACTGAAGCCCTCTTTGTAATGTACTAGGTGGATATGGCTTACACAGGGGACAAGTTAGTCTAATTGCCAAAATACATGAAACAAAGTATTTTTTCCTAAAATTTTAATCAGTGTTATTTCAAAAAATCATATCGCAATAACTAGTCATGAGTACACCCTGTATCTTTTATCAGTAAATAATACTGAAGCCTTCTTTATAATGTACTAGGTGGATATGGCTTACACAGGGGACAAGTTAGTCTAATTGCCAAAATACTTGAAACAAAGTATTTTTGCCTTAAATTTTAATTAGTGTTATTTCAAAAAATCATATCGCAATAACTAGCCATGAGTACACCCTGTACCTTTTATCAGTAAATAATACTGAAGCCCTCTTTATAATGTACTAGGTGGATATGGCTTACACAGGGGACAAGTTAGTCTAATTGCCAAAATACTTGAAACAAAGCATTTTTTCCTAAAATTTTAATTAGTGTTATTTCAAAAAATCATATCGCAATAACTAGTCATGAGTACACCCTGTACCTTTTATCAGTAAATAATACTGAAGCCCTCTTTATAATGTACTAGGTGGATATGGCTTACACAGGGGACAAGTTAGTCTAATTGCCAAAATACTTGAAACAAAGTATTTTTTTTTTAAATTTTAATTAGTGTTATTTCAGAAAATCATATCGCAATAACTGGCCATGAGTACACCCTGGACCTTTTATCAGTAAATAATACTGAAGCCCTCTTTATAATGTACTAGGTGGATATGGCTTACACAGGGGATAAGATAGTGTAATTTTCAAAATACTAGAAAAAAAGTATTTTTTCCTAAAATTTTAATTAGTGTTATTTCAGAAAATCATATCGCAATAACTAGCCATGAGTACACCCTGTACCTTTTATCAGTAAATAATACTGAAGCCCTCTTTGTAATGTACTAGGTGGATATGGCTTACACAGGGGACAAGTTAGTCTAATTGCCAAAATACATGAAACAAAGTATTTTTTCCTAAAATTTTAATTAGTGTTATTTCAAAAAATCATATCGCAATAACTAGTCATGAGTACACCCTGTACCTTTTATCAGTAAATAATACTGAAGCCCTCTTTATAATGTACTAGGTGGATATGGCTTACACAGGGGACAAGTTAGTCTAATTGCCAAAATACTTGAAACAAAGTATTTTTGCCTTAAATTTTAATTAGTGTTATTTCAAAAAATCATATCGCAATAACTAGCCATGAGTACACCCTGTACCTTTTATCAGTAAATAATACTGAAGCCCTCTTTGTAATGTACTAGGTGGATATGGCTTACACAGGGGACAAGTTAGTCTAATTGCCAAAATACATGAAACAAAGCATTTTTTCCTAAAATTTTAATTAGTGTTATTTCAGAAAATCATATCGCAATAACTAGCCATGAGTACACCCTGTACCTTTTATCAGTAAATAATACTGAAGCCCTCTTTATAATGTACTAGGTGGATATGGCTTACACAGGGGACAAGTTAGTCTAATTGCCAAAATACTTGAAACGAAGTATTTTTGCCTTAAATTTTAATTAGTGTTATTTCAAAAAATCATATCGCAATAACTAGCCATGAGTACACCCTGTACCTTTTATCAGTAAATAATACTGAAGCCCTCTTTATAATGTACTAGGTCCTCGTGGCTTACACAGGGGATGTGGTAGTCTAATTTTCAAAAAACTCAAATTATAAATAGTTTTTCTAAAAAACTGGATTCGAGTTTTAAATAAAATATATATGGCATACACTTTACTCGAGATTACTCTGGGCCTTTTACTAATCATGAATATTGGATCGCTCTTCATAAATTAATTATTTTTTTTAATTGACTTTTCAAATTGGGCGGGTTATCTTGGCAGAAAACTTTTGGCCGCTAACTTCACACCGGTCCACCCGCACCCAATCCATAAAATTCTAAGAAATTGTTTTGTACCAATTACTGTAAGAATTGGGCCTAAACAGTTCTGCTATCAATACAGTCGGAACGAGCTTCCAAGATGGCATTAACGGAATCATACATTATTTAGAGGAGCAAAATGGTCGATGGTTAGCGTCTATGTTACGCAATATAAAGAGGGATGGGGCCTCCTTTTAAAACTAGCCTATAGTCAGTCAGTCCGTCGCACATGCTAAGAAATTTGTCTTCTCTTGCCGACATTTCGGACAAGTTGCGTCAAAAGGAAATACTTTTTTTTTTTTATAATTTTACAGAATGTATATGTCTAATATTTTTGTCGGCCAAATTGAAAGAGGGCGGCTCGAGGGAGTGCTCCCTACATTTTAAATAAGGGATAACTCCAGAGAATAAAGTAATAATTTTTATAAAAGAAAAAGACTCAATTCTGATTGATAAAGAAACTTCTGGGATCGAATCGTGGACTCACTTATTAACTGTGCTTTTAAATTTTAAGTAGACGATTGATATCTCTTATTTCTGCAAGTGCAGTCAGTAGTGCATATTGGTCTTCCATCGTATTTTATCCGTGCTCTCTCAAATGCTTTAGTACCATTTGACAGTAAATAATAAAGTTTCATATCATAATCGTTCGTTTGTAGGCCAATGTATACGTATTTTCAACAAAATTTCAGATGAGGTAACAACCCTACCACTAAATGTATTTAAATCATATGTTAAGGAAAAACTGATTTTAAAGGGTTATTTGATAGATTGAGAAATCATATATTTTTCCTGTCATATTATACCATCAGCAAATATTTGGATGACAAGCGTGCTTTCTTTTACACCTAAGTATCAGTAATAAAGTCTGTTTCCTAATTTACTACGAGTATAAACTCTTAATTCTGTAACGTGCTGTGAAAATGAAATAATAAATAAATTTTACCATTACATAATTCTGTAACGTGCTGTAAAAATGAATAAATTAATTAATTTTACCATTACATAATTCTGTAACGTGCTGTAAAAATGAATAACTTAATTAATTTTACCATTACATAATTCTGTAACGTGCTGTAAAAATGAATAACTTAATTAATTTTACCATTACATAATTCTGTAACGTGCTGTGGAAATGAATAAATAAATCTATATATTTTACCATTACCTAATTTCTATCTAGGTGTAGCAAAGCTAAAAAAAAAGTATCATTACGACCGTGTCCTTTACTGGGTGGTCAAAAAACACGCATCTTGTTTATTTATAGAAGCGGATTCACATTTAGCCAACTTTACTATAGGTCCTTTATGACAAGTGGCAAGCTCGGCGATGTCTCCAGCGTACCAAACTGGAATAAATGAAATAAATTAATATGGGCCAGACATGATTCGAACCCGGTACTTCCGCGTCTAAATCCACGGACTTAACCGCTAGACTACGGAGGCAGTTAAGCTATATTTAATGAACGTAGGAATTGCTAGGACTATCGGAGAAGCTAATCACGAATATGCAGGTAGTACAGTCGTGATGCAAACTATCCTACGGACTGTCTATCTTCTTTACATTTTATAGCCTAAATCTTGCATACTATAGTCAGAAGTCAAAATACTATTCTGTTATCTATTCACAATTAGCCGACCTTCTTATGCCTGAAGATCGAGCTGTCAATTAACGGTTTTTAAAACATATACAGATCGGTGATGGCGGTATCAATGAGAAATATTTTTCCTGCTTACATTTGTCATCATAGACTACCAACACCACAGTTTCGGTGCCTGGGAGAGCACGTTAAATCGTTATTTCGCAATTTGTAAATAAATTGACATGAGAACCTCGCCAATCCGTAGGCCAGCGTGACGAGTGTACACAAAATTCTCCATAAATCTGGAAGGCTCATCTTCAACAGTGGAGGTGTAGGACAGGAGGTGATCTAGGGGCTGTGATGGAACGATGATCAAAACATCCATCCTATTTTTGTAGTTATTTTAAAGTTCCTAAAATATAGCTATTTGAATAGAAAGTGTGTTTTTTTAAAGTATTACTCGTACATACATAAGATTTACTTATATTCTATTTTATCATGACACAACAAACAGCAGATTATATACTTGTGTGTCATAAATAATAGAGCAAGAAGTTAGAGTTGTAGCGAGCACATGCCAGCTGAAAGTGTCTCCGAGAGGCGCGGTCTATCTGTAAGTAAATTTAAAAACAATCCCCACAGAGACGT
Source organism: Tinea semifulvella (assembly GCA_910589645.1). Taxonomy (NCBI): domain Eukaryota; kingdom Metazoa; phylum Arthropoda; class Insecta; order Lepidoptera; family Tineidae; genus Tinea; species Tinea semifulvella. The sequence continues at coordinate 360,106 of OU342615.1, read as the reverse complement.
CGGCGCAATTTATTTTGTTGTCTACGGGATTGTTTCAGCGAACTCTTTAGTGTAACCGGGGTATATGGTACTAGAGGAGCGGGTTGCGCTATTGGGCAGGCAGATGACTTAACTAGAAAGGGCAGAAATTATAGGCGGGGCGGGCGGAACAGGCAGGCGTAATATGAATAAATGGGTGGCTAACGGCTCACTCTTGTCGCTGTCCAAATGACTAATAAACTTAACTTAAGTTTAATAGTGTGGGTTATTATAATCTGAGGGCATTGAAATATACAATATTTGTCTGTTTGTTTCATGGGAATTTGAATGCGTTTTTGTGTGCTAAATAATGTAAATATTTCTAATCCCAAATCCAAACTTCATATAAGTTGACCAGCATAGAAATAGGTACCTTAATCCAGAGAATCAACATACCTAGAATATAATCACAAATAATGTCTATAGCGTCTAAGTAGTTTATCGCTTAAAATGAGTGTGTTGTGGTTATCGAATTAAAACTCCTAAATCTTTGCAATAACTTTATACGTTGTACTTGCATACTTGATATTATACCGTCACTGAATAGACACGAGAATCCATTCAAATATTCGTGAAACAGTTCCTTCTTGCTTTTGTAGTTTTAACTTAACAAGACATTAATTTTAATTTTACTTTGTGTGGTGTGTACCTTATTTACACACTTTGTGTTAATTGTATTAACTGAAATGCATTGGAAAAACCCATAATCTGACTTTGGCATTAAAATTAATTTAATAAACTTAAAATAATAATGCCCTAAAGGGTTGATCGAACAAATAACTGAATACCAATTGTTAAATGTACCTACCTATACTTAACGATGTATAAATGATTTGATTTCATTTACTAATGTAGGTACGGTGATAATTATTTGTAAAAATTGCCTTTTCGCTCCTAGTGGTGGTAATAAAAGTCTATATGTAAACTCTCATAAGTGACAGTCATGTTGACGACTGGCTGGTGTTCTAATATTTGTATATTTATAATTGCACGTTTTAGTTTAATTGTTTAAATGTGTGCTTTTGGTTTTACATGAAAATAAATATATTCAATAATTTCTGATATTTTATTAAATATAAGATTAGCCCTTAACAAGTGAGTGGTCGCTTCCCGCTCCGCCTGTGCGGTGTGCACGCCAGATAGCTCGCGGCTGCACCAACGAAATCATAAAGTTTCTGTAACGCCAACTCAGTCGAATTGAAAACCAACACTCACCTTCGCCTCAATTTTATCTTTGTCTTTACATTACTTCAACTAACTTAGTTTTCTCTAAAATATAATACTTGTGTCACCACATTTGTACAACGGCACGAGTTATAAGCGCCATTTACAATTAAGAGCACTATTAGCGTGTGAAAATATAAATTTATATAGTAAATGGTAGACTTTTTAAACATTCGTCCACTATCAGAATAGTTTTTTAGACTTAGGTTGGGTTATACTAAAACTATACGAAAACTATGTCAGTAATTGTGATGATTAAACTTAAAAATGGCGTCGTATAACAATCGGACGGCTAAACTTCAAAATAAAACTGATATATGCGACGTTATTTTTAACTTTACATTTACAGACTTCATTTTGGTGCAACTCAGCCTTAGAGACATATTTCTACCGATGTTATGCCGTGTGTATTCTATTGTGTTTTTTTTAATATCCATACTAGCACGACATATGACATTGCACCCACCTGATGGTAAGGGGCGCGCAAGGTCCATGAATGTTAGCAACTGTAATCAAACACTCATGACTGACCGTTGAGAATGAGTCCCTAACACTATGCTTGACTGGGCATGACGGCATTTCGAGCCTGATCCCGAAACGTGTGGACTGTGCTTATCGGCACGAACGGTGATAACTTCCCCGCCCCGGCAGACTGGGGAAATTACCACATATTTGTTGTTCTTGTTGGAAGTAAGTGCCATTTGCAATGATGTCAAATGCCAATTTTTACTTTTAAAGAGAACTAATATTTTAATATAGCTTACTATGGTAATATTTATGTAAAAATAACATCGCTTGAAACAAGACTTACCAGAATGTCTTGTAATTTATAATACTTAAAAAAAGTGGGTAGTTTTAAATTTGACTTGAGAACTAACTTTAATATTCTATGCATTGAATAGTCTGAAGAAGAGAAGTTTAGTTGGGGCTTGTGATCAATAAATATGGGTAAACTGTTTCCATTACTATTAGTGTTAGTATTGGTAATAATAAGTACTATAGGTAAACCTCAATACATATGTATGTACAAGACTGTTTGTTAAAATGCAATAAGATGCTCAACTGCCTCCGTGGTCTAGCAGTTAAGATCTACGGGATTTAGACGCGGTGGCCCAGGTGACGATTTCTGAACAATTTATTTTTTGATATTTCTCGAGTTTGGTGCTTCACAAAATATCGACGTGCTTGCCACATATTATGATGTGCATATAGTAAAGTTGGCTAAATAATAATCCGGTTTAAAAGAAAAGTGGTTATTGACCACCCCAGATGATACTGTCGTGATGATACTTTTTTTTACACTAAATAAGTTTCCTCGCATGTAAAGTCCAGCACTCATTACTTATGCCGCTCTCTTACTGCAGCTACCTACAGTTAAAGTTAATGACTGGTGGCCCATAAACTTAGTTATAACCACAATATAGGGCGCCACTTAAATACAAAGTAATTGATACTTTTAAATGTTGCGTTCTTTTAGCACACGATTAAAACTTATAACCAATGTTACGTTGAAGCTGTCATAAACGTTCGTAACCCGTTGAATTGAAGTGAAATGGTATCATTCATCTTGTATGGGGATTCGGGTTTAATTGTTTCCACAGTTATATTTATATGCATTTTAAAATAAATTATTTTAACAAGATTACAATTTAATTAGTAAAACCCTTTATTTTATATAGTTTAGGTGTGTAAAATGTTTTAAATATCACCATGACAGCTTTTTGTACTACAGGACTTTATTGATACGAAAACTACATATTTTATTTTCCAAATAACTTAATTGCACAGTAGTATATAGTAAAAGTCTTATCAACTTATTTATCTAGTTATTTATAATGCAATAGTCCAAACAATACAAACTCGGCCATCGTTAAGAATATATTTCTCGTTCTCATTTCCTTCAAACGATCATGTTTTATTCAACACCTATAAAGAGAGGTGTCTCTCAGATTGACGAGAACCTTATGCAGTCTCAATAGCTATATTTATGTTGCCAGTATGTCTTTAAAGAAGATAAAATAAATGAGAAAATAAACATTTTTTACTAAATCCCAAAAACTGTTCTATGAAATTTATAAACGCTATGAAAAGTGTCAATGTCATTTCTTAAAAGCTATAATATTGCCTTTGTGGTCTAGCGGTTAAGTCCGTGGGCTTAGACGCGGACGTACCGGAATGAATTCCTGGTCGGGAAACAATAATTTCTTCAATTTATTCCCGCTTCATTAAAAGTGTGATTTTTGACCACCCCGTATGTATTGTATAATATGTTGCGATAGAAGATAAAAAGTCAAAAAACTTAATTATCTAGAGATGCATATAGTAAAGAGTGACGTAATATCCACTAAAAGTTCCCTGATAACTACAATATATGAATACTAAAATGTGCTGCAACTGCTATAAATTCCCAGCATTGAGTCATTATTCATCCCCATAGATTACGCGCCACGCGTCCGCCCGCCGCGAGCGCCGTCGCCCGACTGCGCGGAAGTCACTAAACGCATCCACCACCGGAAGCATGTACCCGCATCCTGTGTGCGTGACGAGAACGGAACTCTTTAAAATACTGCAGTTACACCATTTTTAGGTCATGTAAATTTTGTCGAGTTTTTATTTTATTGTACGTCATTGATATAGCAATGAGGACCGGCTATAGAATAACATTTATTTATGCATTAGTTTAGGGCCAACTTTATTTACAAACAAATAAAGTAAATGCGCTAAATTTATAATTACGTGAGATTACGGATGATACTTGGCTACTTGGGAGCAATTTTGATCTCTTAGGCAATCCATTAGAACATTTCTGATAGCTTCAAGGAAATTATTATGTCTAGCGAATAAATTCAAAGACGAAGACGCAAATGCATATTTAAAACTATAACCGTACAAAAAGTAAAGTATCACTACGACCGTATCCGATCCAGGATGATCAGAATTCACGCCATTTAAAGAAGCAGATTCACATTCAGCCAAGTTTACTATAGACCACCAAACTCGAGAAATATCACAAATAAATTCGAACCCAGCACCTCCGCGTCTAAATCCACGTACTACAGACAATTTCCAATGAGTCAGTCTTCACGCGCAGGTCCATGTTTAAAGTATTGCAGTTTAGCAAAATGTGGAGAAAAGTATTTTATTTCATATTTTAGCTTCAACGTAATTTGTGGTGCTTTTTGTGGTTAACGAGTTCGTCTAGTACCTACATTATCCACAAACGTTTAAAAGCTGCCAGATATAGTATCTCGATAACTAACTGCGTGCATCTATCGTATGTACGGAAAATTAAACAAAGAAACCAGTGGTTTCCTAACTTTAACGATCGAAGAAATCATAGGAAAAAAGTCAACTTAACACAAAATAAATAATAATTTTAACTACATTATTTGAACAAAAAAGCACTCGCGTTATAATAATCAAGAGTAGGTAAAACTATACATATTTTTACTGAATATTACAACAGCTAGCGTAAAATTACTAGCTACCTAGGGTGCCGAAACAAAACACTTAACCTGTAAGTGCGACGCGAACTAAAATATGTAGTTTGAGAATCCCTTTCCTAGTTTAAGAAATCTCGTAGCATAAACATTACTACGTAATTCGTAGTAGTCGTAGTCTTTCGTAGTCTTATTATGTATGGAATTCTTTGGTGGTAGCTGTCCTTAAACCATAACGCCTTAAAGTGGTATTCACAATCCAATAATAAATATCTATCATATTTTATTATTGAAATACATTTCAGTTTAATTTCAGATTGATAGGTTTACGAGTATTGTAGTATTGCCACATGCAAGGCTTTGTTACTTCGAATTTGCGTTATGGTACTTCATTGGGGAATGCTGTCAATTTAGTCACTTTATTTAGAATGCAAAAAAATGTATAGCAGCGATACTATAATATTATATACTCGTAATAATAAAAGAACTAACTCTTTTTATTTAAAAAATGTATAGCAGCGATACTATAATATTATATACTCGTAATAATAAAAGAACTAACTCTTTTTATTTAAAAAATGTATAGCAGCGATACTATAATATTATATACTCGTAATAATAAAAGAACTAACTCTTTTTATTTAAAAAATGTATAGCAGCGATACTATAATATTATATACTCGTAATAATAAAAGAACTAACTCTTTTTATTTAAAAAATGTATAGCAGCGATACTATAATATTATATACTCGTAATAATAAAAGAACTAACTCTTTTTATTTAAAAAATGCTATGATGTCAAAGTTTATTTGGACGATAAAAATAATAATATAATAATTCTATAGAATAATAATCAAATTTTTAAAACTGGCACTCTCACGTCAAACGCTCTCAACGGCTTTCATGGTAAACGTTGTCGTGGGGGCACGGGGGGGGGGGGGGGGGGTCGTGGGGGCACGGGGGGGGGTCGTGATGATGAAGGAGTTTGTAATTATTATTTTATATTTTGTAAATATGTTTTCGAATAAATAGCAATTCTTGGTTTTTTAGAGGACCATTGTTAGTAACCCATCTCATGTGTTTACTTCTCAAACAAATAGAAAACTGAATCATTTAGCTTAAATGTTGTGTTGGCGAATAAATATTCAAAGCTAAACAATACACGTGAAAAGTGTGAAAATATATAGAGTTTTGGCAGCAACAGTGAGCAGAGGGGTTACGGCAACCGCTGGTGTCGGATACATTTGGAGATTGATTTATGTACAACGCGCGCTTTTACGATTCAAAAACTTTAATACAATACTATAAATGAAACGCGCTCCATTATCAACTTGAAAGATGTGAGCAAAGATGTAGAAGAGTGCTGGAAGTACCTAAAAAATGGTATGGTAGAATCGGCAAAAGAAGTATGTGGAGTAGCAAAAAAGCGAGCAACTAAAGGTGACGCGTGGTGGGATGAAGAGGTTAAAGAATCGGTTGAAAGAAAGAAGAAAGCTTGGATAGATTACGTTGCTTCGCTAAATATGAATGAAAGTATGAAAAGAGAAAAAAAGAAGATATACCATCGCTGCAAGAATAAGACAAAATCTTTGATTAAGGAGAAGCGTGAAAGATGTAAAGAAATAGGTGAAAACAGGATGACGAGCAACTTTAAGGAGAACTCCAAACTTTTCTGGAGGGAAGTTAGGAAGGCCAAGGGTGGCTTGACATCTTGTCGAATGAATAGAGTTAGATCAAAGAGCGGTTACATTCTTGCGAACACGAATGAGGTGTTGTAGCGATGGAGTGAATATTTTAGTGAGATGTATGCTAGTACGATTCCTAACGACGTTACGACGGGTACTTTACCTCCAGAGCTACCCTCAAATACAACGTCTACATCTAAAGAGGAAATAAGTGTGCAAGAATTGCAATCGGCAATTAGAAGCCTGAAATGTGGCAAAGCAGCGGGAAAAGATCGAGTGCTCGCCGAAATGATCAAATACGGAGGTATACCGGTCTGGAACGCTTTCCACCTACTATGCAACCTTTGCTGGCAGGAGGGAAGAGTACCGGAGGACTGGCAGCAATCAGTCATCGTTCCTTTGTACAAAGGTAAAGGATCTAGATTGGACTGTGCCAACTACCGAGCGATTAGTTTGATCAGTTTGGCGAGCAAGATGTATGGCAAGATTCTCACGAGACGCCTGCAAGAGAAGACAGAAGGTCTTTTATGGGAGGCACAAGGAGGCTTTAGACCTGGTAGAGGATGCACTGACCAAGTCTTCTCGCTCCGCAATATCACAGATAAGTTTTTGGCCTTAAACCAGAAAGTTTTCTGTGCTTTTGTGGATTTGGAGAAGGCTTTTGATAGAGTTGTAAGAAAGAAGCTTTGGGACATATTGCCGGAGTATGAAGTGGATGACAAACTGCTACAGGCTATACAGTCCCTGTACAAGGGCTGTAAAGCTTGTGTGCGGGTGGAGGGAGGTATGTCGCCTTGCTTTGAATCCCAAATGGGCGTCAAACAAGGCTGCGTGCTGTCCGCCAGATTATTCACTTTATATCTCGACAAATGCCTAAAAAGAGTAAGGGAGAGTGACTGTGGGATAAAAATGGGTGATCTTGTGGTGAACTGCCTGCTTTATGCAGATGATGCTGTTCTTATGGCATCGTCCGAACAACAATTGCAATCACTAGTCACAAAAATGAAAGAGGGATGTGCAGAAAAAGGACTCCGTTTAAATGCGAGAAAAACCAAGGTACTAGTGTTTGAAAGAAGAAGGATGACAACCTTGACGATAAAGATTGATGATGAAACGCTAGAACAGGTAAATGAAATTATATATCTGGGCAGTGTTTTCACTGCGGATGGGAAGTATGATAGGGATGTTGAAAGAAGAGTGAACGCGGGAAATAGTGTTAATGGGGCCCTGGGGTCACTGATCGCCAGTCGAAATGTCAGTGATAAAGCTCGACTCGCCATACACAATGCCATGCTAATACCAACACTTATGTATGGAAGCGAGACGTGGATATGTCAGAATACGCATGAGAGTAGAGTTAATGCAGTAGAAATGAGGTCTTTACGTCGGATATGCGGCGTAACTTTGATGGACCGTATACGTAATAACGAAATACGCAAAAGGATAGGTATAAAAGAAAGCATAGGTACAAAAATAAAGAAAGGCATGCTCCGATGGTTCGGGCATGTCGAAAGGATGAGCGAAGAGAGATTGACGAACCAGATATATAATGCGAAAGTTGTGGGTAAAAGAGGCCCTGGCAGACCAAGACTTGCCTATCATGATCAAATAAATAAAACATTAGCTGAAGGTGAATTAAAAAGCCATCGAAACAAGAGGGCATGTATGAAGAGGTTGATGAACGTCGAAGAAGCGAAAGAGGTATGTCGTGACAAGTGGCGCTCAATTGTCTCTGCCTACCCCGCAAGGGATTTGGCGTGAAGATATGTATGTATGTATGTACATTCATACATACATATCTTCACCGCGTTCATCGTATACAAATCTTTTAAATATTTTTTATTTAAACCGACATTTTTAAGGAGCTATCGTATCGCATAAAAGTATCCTGTTTTTTAGATTTTATCTAGCTGTAATCCTTTAAATAAGGTGGCACCCAGCCCCATATTATGTTATTTTGTAATAAATTTGTGTATATATATGTATATTTCAGTCTATTTCATTTTTTTTTAACTCTCTAACTTTGATAAAAAAAATAGAAAATAAACAGTTAAAAGCCCAATAATAACGCGTTTTCTTTGAATGAGAATGATTAGCAGATTTCCTCGGAGTCTGTATAATTTGGGTGATTAGATTCTTTGTTCTTGATTAGAAAGTAAATTGATGAATTGTTCTTAAGGAACCAATCATCATTACACCATACAAGAACTTTTCTACAATAATTGTCAACTAAGGCTGAAATCTATGAGGCTTGCTTGTTGCGCCTACACTTTGCTTTGCTTACGTTAGGAGAAGGATTAAATTAATAATAAATGTCAAATGAACGGGATTTACTTTTTCGTAAGTCGACAAATCAATTGCTTTTGCAAATATTATTAAGTAGTTAGAAAAAGATAATATGAATAAATTATAATACTGTCTATTAAAGTATACCGAATAATTAATTAAATAATGGATTTGAAAAGATTTTGAGAAATACAACAATCTAAAGAGTTTTACTAATAGCCTTTTTTTAACTCAACATAAAAACGAAGTGATACATATATTAAAAATACTAACCTATAAATAAAAATATTCCTATAATTTGTTCATGAGGCAGAGCCATGATTCCGTGCATCATCCAAGGCACTAAAGTAATTCGTCCAGTCTTTTACTATCACTGCGAGATATCCCAGATGGTTCCAGAACCGACGGCGGATTATATTTAATTAGATTTAACCATGTATTGCCTAAATAACAACTTATTGGTAATTGTTGAAAAGCATTTGAAATAATAATATGGTTTAAACCAGAAAACGATATATTTTTAACAATTAGTGGTATTTTCTAGCCAACCACGTTGGATTGGATAACTAGGTAATTTTTAAAATATAAATACTGACTTTTATGTTCATATATTTTATACTTTTATCTGGGGAAGCATATTGCTTTATTAAGGTCGTAGCTCATTCAAAGGACACTGCCCCTCTGAAAGTGTACTTTAAAAAAATAGTCTTAACTTTCTAAGAAATAAATCTACGGACATTTTAAAGATATATGAATCAAATATTTATTTTAGTAGCAACCAAACTCGAGAAATATCACAAATAAATTAAATATGAATCAAATGTATTTAATTACATTAATTAATATTTTTGTGTCCCGACCAGTAATCGAACCCGGTACCTGCGAGTCTAAATCCACGGACTTAACCGCTAGACCACGGAACTTAATCGCTAGAGCCCCGAGGCACTTACCACCACGTTTTTTGCTTAAAGAAGACTGCTCGTTTCAAAAAAACCGCGTTTACCTCCACTTAAAACGGTGTTGGCGCGGATTCGTGTAAATGAGCTCCGTACGACCTTAAATCTGCGGTGTCGCGTCTTTAATAGACCTCCGTACATTTACATCTCAATAGAACTGATCTAAAGAAGTTGAATATTACATTAAAACTACATTTTGATATCGAAATAAATATGAAAGTTGTCGTCGCTACTGGGTATCGAACTGCTCATTACTGTTGGACTAACGAGGCGCTAACAAAGGGTCACGTCATTAGATACACAAAAGGCTCCTAATTTCCTGTTTTGCCGTGCGAGCTCCGCTGTCCGATGACAAAACTTTTGATTGCTCTCCTTACCTACTGACCTAATATTATTAGCTACACATTTGTAGTAACTTATTTATTTGCTCTGACGACAAATCACATACATTTCGCAATCACCCATCTTGCTGCTGACTGTATGTCGTACAAACGGTACAACATACGCTACTCCGTTCACAGGTACCGCTCGCTTTATTATTAAAAATATATAAACCAGCACTGACATAACTCCCTCCCACTATGTCGTCGTTTAACAAAAGGTCCTCACAAGTAGCGCGCAGCTACTTTTCATATTAGTAGTAAAAAATTATGGAATCAACTTGTTCAACCAAAGTATATTTACGTAAGCGCATTTGTTAGATTGTCAAATTGTTTTCGCGCGAGTCATGGTTACATTATATACAAATCTCAACTCTATTAGCGGTTGCCTTGCCGGAGACCGCACGAATATCAACTGTAATGGCGGCCGCCAACAACCACCTTTGGTGTCTCACATCGAGTCTGAAGGTGTACGCGTAATGTAGCGACGCGATTTCAGCTGTTTTTCAAAGTGTCGCTTGACAGAAACAAAACAGTTGCTTGTCAAGGCTTCCTCTAGGTACTCGCTTAAAAACAAGGCTCGCCCCCTCAACCTGACCCCACCAGACTTCTTCAGATCATCCGTCCATCTTGCGTGGGGTCGTCCCACATCTTCCCTTTACCTGTCTAACAAACGGTTCTGAAAACGGTTTCATCACTTGTCTCATAAAATTTTCATTAACTAATCGTATTACTTCATCCTATGGATCTGTTTGTCTCCTGAATAAAGAAAATGTTCATAGCTGCAAGATTAATGGTGTCATTTATTGTCATACAGGGCAGCGTTTTTCAGGTAGAACGTTCAAACCCGTCGGGGTACCAATAAGAAATACACTTTTCTTACGTACATACATTTGTCACAGATTGATTACACCACCATTCCCGTGCCTCGGAGAGCACGTAAAGCCTTCCACTATTACCAACTTGTGATAGTTAATAAATTTGTCATTAAAATTGTTATCAGATTCTCGCCAACCCATCTGGCCAGCGTGGAGAGTGTAGGCTAAATTCTTTTGATGTATATTCTAGAAGGCCCAACAGTGGAGGTCTAGTACGCAGTTTTATAGGGGCTGCGTGGTGATGAAAATGAGTAAAGAGTGTTTCAGGGGGGGCCTGATGGTTGCCTGGGTGTGGCTGGGTGGGGTGTGGAAGCGGCAAATTCCTTATTATTGGTCCTTTTAGATTCGCCATTTCCGGATCATACCGCGGCTGTACTCTGGGTATTGTTGGATGTCTGTAAATCGTATAATCGGCTAATTTGCGATGAATAAACGTGTTTTCTATCTAACAGTGTTTGTTAGTAAAATTATTTCTTAATGTAACATTTGCGCTTGAAGAAATAACTATTGGTAGAAAGTGTTATTTTTGTCAATTAACTTGTTCACCTAAATAAAATGATTTGTTTGTTTATTTTCAGTGGACACAGTATGTCCGACGGGGATGTTCCGGTGTCCGGAGGGGAAGTGCATCCCCTCGCTGTGGGTCTGCAACTACCACCAGGACTGCGAGAAAGGAGAGGACGAGTTCCAGTCATGTCGTGAGTATCATTATCTTTCTATATCTATCTATTGCTGGATTTGGGGGAGTTGAACATACTGTATATGGGGTGAAATTCTAATCATTAAACTACATAAATACTTATTATAGTAGATAACATGATGTTTTAAAGTTTTTTTTAAACCTTTTTAAGGCCTAACTAATAAATTAGTGTTCACCAGAATTCTCCACTGTAGAACCCGTCTACTTCATAGCTTTTTTTTTGCATTGTCGGTCCTTAAACCTTGGTGTCTGGCCAAATGACACTTCAGCTGGCTAAATAAAAATATACTATATAAATAGTATATACTAGATTTGTATATTTGCATTTATGTGGCGTTATGTTGGTACTCAAGTCTCTATTATGTTAAAATTAAAATTCTGTAACCATAAGTTTTCCTAATAAAATAAAATAGTACATTTTTGACAGTTATTTTTGCTGTACGTATTTTGGCTTCCTCTTTTTGTCTGTGCCAAAAATCGATCATTATAAAATTTTGTGTGGAAAAATTAAGTTCTGTTTCTTTTTGAAGTTCTTACGGTATAAAAACGTTCTAACGGAACTAATCTTAATCGCAAAAGTCTATTAGTTTGTAGTCGTACATAATTGGTCAATTCGTTATGGACCTCCACATGATTGGTCGATTCCTAATGAGCCTCTAATTTTTATGATCTTTATTGATTCTAGGCTTTAATTCGTAGTAGGTGTACGCCTTACTTTGGGTCGTTTAATTCGTAGTAGGTGTACGCCTTACTTTGGGTCGTTTAATGTGATATGTTTATAAAAAAGCGCTCGTAAAAACGTAATAATAAAAAGTTCGTTGAATGTTTTTCTTATAACGAGTAACTCGAGATCGCTTCAACTTTAAACTGCCATTAACATTTTACACGACTTCTTGTTTGGATCACCTTCTAACGAACACTTCCGACGACATTTTGTGTTAATATTATATTAATCGATAGCTGTTTTACCCGGCTTTGCCCGCTTGCTAGTAATCAGCATTGAGAAACCTAATTTGTCAGAAAAAAGTTGTCAATCATTTTCTTCTGCAATCATATTTTACCTATGAATATACTAGGAAATGTACAAGTACGCTTCTTATCTATTTTACCTCCGTGAGTGTCCTATTTTACCTCCGTGAGTGTCCTATTTTACCTCCGTGAGTGTTCTCAAGAGCTCCCATTCTTCTCTATTCCGCCACCAAACCACACTACCAGTCTCGTCTTTACTCAGTTATGATTTATAAAGCAGAAATGAAGTCATGCGTAAAATACAGAAGAATGTTAAAGATATTGTGGAACGCAGAGTGAGAAACGAAACCGTCTTTTACAGTATGAACAAAGGCATGGAACACCTTAAAATAATAAGGCCGCTACTTGTATCCTGCTGTTCTTGGAAGGAAACATACAAGGCTCCAGAAGACCGAGCAGAAGGCCGACCTCTTGGCTCAATAACCTTAGGGAGTGGTTCGGGATCAGCACCCGATTCTTGTTCCAATCAGCGGCCAACAAAGTGGTAAAAAACATCTTGATAGGCCGGCATAATGGTAGGCAGTGATGTCGATCGTCAGTGACTGGCGTCAGTTGCTCTCATTTTTGGACCTCGCGTACTATCAGTTGGAGCGGTGTCACATGTCTTGCTCATTATATATAAAAAATATGGATCCGTGGTCCAAGGAGGCTCCGGCGTTTTCTCGTGAGCTTGGGCAAAAACTCCGCTTCGCGACGGGTGACCCTTCAGTAGAGAATATTTTGTTCAAAGGGTCAGCCTCGCCGTTCAAGTGTCGAGTTCCGTGTCCCCGGCTCACGACGCCCATCGGCGGCTATACCATTAGTTTTTATTATTTTGTTTTATTTGTAGCAAAGTTTATTTTATTTATAATTTAGTGTTTAATTTTATATTATGTCAATATTTTTTTCGAATAAACAAATAACTTGCTCGAATTGTAAAAAAAAAAACTAAAATATGTTATTATAATAAATCATTAAATGTATAAAATATAAATAACAGTATAAAACTACATAACCATCTTTATAATTTAAATAGACATACTAAATATTAAGTGAAAAGGTAATAGATTTGATAAGTCGTCGGTCGTAGCACTTAAAGTTGTGCGTTTAAGTAAAATTGCCGGCGTCCATATCTCGGATTGCAATCAATTTTAAACTAAGAGAGGAGATTCCAGCTCTCACCTGCTTCAGAGCTATACAAATACGAACTTACTCCTGTAGGCTTTCGTAGTTTGTCGCTCAAGAGACATAGAAGATTCACATTTAGCCAATTTCACTGCAGGCCAATGATAAGAAGACGTTAAAAGCTTTTGAAATGTGGATATACAGGAGGATGTTGATGTTGATGGAAGGACAGAGTAAGAAACGAAACTGTCTTGCAGAGAATGAACAAAGGCGTTGAACTACTGAAAATGGTAAAGCGAAGGAAGCTGGAGTACTTGGGACACATCATGCGCAATAAAAAGTATAGCAGAAGACCGGGGAGAAGACGCACTTCCTGGCTCAAGAACCTCAGGGAGTGGTTCGGGATGAGCACCAGATCCTTGTTCCGGACAGCGGCCAACAGAATCAAAATCGCCTTAATGATAGCCGACCTTCGATAGGAGATGGCACCGTAAGAAGAAGAAGAATGACAAGTGGCAAGTTCGTCTATGTCCTTAGCGTACGAAACTCGAGATCTATCACAAATAAATTATTGTGTCCCGACCAGAAATCGAACCTCCGTGTTATGTGTGGTATTCACGGCCTAGCGGTCAAGGAGGCAAACCGGCTGATAGAATCTGAAAATTTTAGAAAATCAATATTTTGTACCAAAGTACTTACCTTACTTAACTGGTATTCCAGACACATGCAGCCGCACACCCAGCTATACATATTTTCGTTTATTAAATGAAGTTTCAAACAATAGGGTATAAGGTGGTGTGTTGCCGCATGTCCTCGGGAGAGACATTGCATTCAAACGTGAGCTTCCTGGAATCGACAACTACACTGGTGAACAATAAAAACCGGACACACAAGAAACCTTAATGTATTTAAAACCTAACTTCTGAATCGATTGATTAATTTTAGGGATAATAATAATATAATTATTTATGGACACACAAAATATAAAAAAATGTACATATGCGAGCATAATACTGTATGGTATTCTCTACCAGCTAACCTTTGGGAGAGTGAGAAATTATTATAATGGGGATGACATACTTTATTGATAAACGTGGTTGTTTTAGCCGAAACTAATTAATTAATTATTTACAATTAATAATAATGTAATTAAATTACTAGAATTTATTCGAAAAAACATTTACAAATATAAAATAAAATTATTTGGTATTCAAACATACTTTCAAATAGAGTATTGGAATTGGTTCTTGGTAATCTTTACGAATACGGATTCATCTCAACTGCGCCACCAAATCTAACCAGCTTGTAACCAGCGGAACCTTAGTTTGTAATGTGGTGGATTTTCTTAACATAAACAATAAAGTACCCATTATCACAACCGTATCCTTTCTGGGAATATCATACTCCTAGATCACGCTTCTTTTTTTAAATAATCCGATTCATATTTAGCCAAACTTTACCCATCATGACATATCAGAAATAAATTGTGGAATCGTAGTACCTCCGCGTCTAAATCCACGGACTTCACCGCTAGACCATGGAGACATTTAAAATAAATATTACAGAAACAGTGCATTTTAAATCTCCAGACCCGTTGACATATTGTTGCGTCTTCTTGCAAGACATTTGTATTGTTCATTTTATATTTTACAAATAACTTTTATTTAAAACAATACACACCAACACTTATAGCGCTCAAACTTCACACGAACATCAGCAAACATTGTACGAATCTAGAATAAAAAAACGATTTATAATGTACCAGTCTGGGTCAATTTTGATCAGACCTAGTATATACGCCATCCCGTCTGGCCAGTGGCCAGGCAGCGTGACCAGATAAGGATAAAATCTCCAGCAATATGTTCTGAAAGGCCCAAAGTTCTAGTGACTGTGATGTTAAAAATATTATTGGGTACCTATATTCATTGTTACAAGAAATATGTTAATAAGTTTTGTGTGCTTGTGACAAATGGCAGAAGTCAGAAGGTGTGAGGGAGCTGTCAAATTAAATCACAATGATTTATCACCACATTTATCACTATTTACTGACGCACATTATTACTACGTTACGTACGTTTAGTTAAAATTATGTTACGTTCTATAAATTAAAGATATTCATTATAAGGAAGGGAATTTTTGAGCTTTCAAATTTTTTTTTCGTGAAAGTTAAACAACTCGAAAATCATAACTTTTCGTGAACTTTAGCTTTTGAAGTTGGTAAAATGACATCATTCATCTTATATGGGGAGTTTGGCCAAATTGCAATCACAGTTATTGATACATTTTTAGATAAATAATTCTAACAAATAGAAATAACCCTTTATTTTATATAGTCTAGGTTTGCAAAATGTTTAAAATATCACCATGATACTAAAGTGGGTACTACAGGACTTTATTGATACGAAAACTACATATTTTATAATAACTTAATTGCACAGTAATGTGTGGTAAAAATAACATAAGTCTTATTAATAAAAGTATCTAAACCGCTATTTACTATTTTTATCGTTATACACAGCACAGGACACACAGCACAGGACACACAGCACAGGACACACAGCACAGGACACACAGCACAACACTATACAAAAGTAGCCTATAATAAATGATGTCTTTGGAAATCCATCCTACGAATATAAATGTTTGGCCAAACCAGTGATTTTATCCTGCTTGGCTTGACAGTCGTGATGTTAACGTTGTTTTTTGAAGTAGATAAAACTGTACAAAATAGACAAATTGAACAGCACACAGTCTTTTCAAAGCGCATACATTCGTTCCTCAGAGAGTTGGCGATATTTAGTGAACCGTTTGAAATCCTCGCTCGCTTCGCCTACAATTAATACCGGGATACAGTATGTTTTGTGTTGCACTCAATGGCCTCATCCCCATTTCACAAGATACATTCATCTGAAACTAGTTACCAAAACACAAAAAAACTAGAGGTTTAGTGCCGAAATCTGCAGACAGGGTGTTTCCACCAAAGCAGAGCGGAGACGTGTGCTTGCTAGATCAGTGGTTGATAGGTTTAGCCGCTATAAAGAGCATTGTCATACCAGGAACTAAATATATAAGATTATTAAATAATAAATATAATAATTGAAAAGTGAAAACAGTTGTGACAGGGAGAGGTGTCCGTCGGCACCCTCCTCGCGCCGCTATGCACTCGTCGGCGTGAGAGGTGTCCGTCGGCACCCTCCTCGCGCCGCTATGCACTCGTCGGCGTGAGAGACGCAAGAGACCCCACGGCATGACCGGTGGTAAGTGGAAACTTGACAGGTCTCTGGTGTGGGTTGCGACATGTGTAGACACATTAGCCCCATCTCACATCCAGGCGTAAGCGCGGGAAGTGCGGCGGTTTCTGCTGAGAACCTCAAGCTGCGCAAATACGCCAACCCTCAGTACAGGTTAGGAATTTGCGCCGATTGGGGTAGAGACTATGGGACCATTATTACTGCCATCGCATTAGCTTCGCTATACGGAAGGGGAATGCTGCTAGTCTCCTTGGGACTATCCCTGATGGATATTTTCTATTATTATTATTATCTAGTAGAACAATAACGTACTATCTGTAATTCTCAGGTAACATGGAAATTACAGTTGAAATTACTCCCAAAAACGCAAAAACGTATATCCAAGCTAATTTATCTATAATTTGTTGTTTCCCGTACCTGGGTAGAAATTAAAATGACTCTTGCTAGTAAATGTGCACACTTATTATTGCATAGGAAAACTTTACCGCACTATACCGGCCCCATTAGAATAGATCAATCGAACGTGACCCGTAGCGTAGAGTTAGCGAAGTTTTCCGCTAACATGTTACCTTTGCTCGCAACGGCAGGGACTGCTAAATGATCGCTCAGCTTCGTGAAAAACCATTTTAAAATTTCCGAAGCGAAACTTTTATTGTTTCCACAAAAACTATGGATTTTTTAGACTCTATTGAATATTGTTTGTTCGCTGGAACGTATTCAAATCGTAGCTATTCATGTTTAGAACTCATTTTTTTTGGTTTTTTTATAATATATCTATAATATCGCGACTGTATCCCTTGCGGGGTGGTTATAAACCACGCTTTTAACAAAGCTGGTTTCATTTAGCCAATTTTAATATCCGCCTGTCTTAACAAATGGCAAGCTCATGTCTCTAACTGTACTTACCAAGAGGTCAGAAATATATGAAATATGTTTACTGGGAATGGAACCGGTCCCTCCGAGTCCAAATCTAGACCGCTAGACCAAGGAGACATTTGTCATAATCATGGTTCATGGTAATCTATACGAATATTGTTCAGTTTTGATAGTTCAAAAACTTTCGCGGCATTCTACACTGATACATAAACACATATTTATTTAGTTGTATTGTATTACATTCCTTTTCGCTTCCTAAATTATTTTGCGGGTACCATTGGGTGGCCAACAAAAAATGGTCACGTACGCACGGGGTGCGCACCGGCAGAAGCGATCGAGGTCTCGCCGCGTGTGCGCGCAATTTTGTGGTGAAAAAACATTCTCGTACGACAAACTGTGACAAAGTGCGTGTGATTCTAATTTATGGACTGGGGTGAGCTTACCCTATTTTTATCCTATTTTTATATTTTTATGTACGTTTAATACTTGGCGGTTTACACGCAGCATTTTGCGTGGGACAGCTGAGCGTGGGTCTGAGTCAGCCGGTGCAGGCATATTTTTTTAAATACAGTCCACTCAAAACATCTAAAACAGCACATTTCTTGGTCCATTCGACAACGGATGCCTTAGATGTACCTCAGTTGTTCGACGTAATTTGTTTGCCTTTTTTTTCTTTGTTTAAAGTCACAGTTAACACTTTTCAAATTATCGGTATATTATTTTTATTTCCACATATTTATTATAAGTAAATACACATTTTAAGCATTTATGGTATGTCCTTCCCATCCATATTAGTTATTTATGTATTTACACATTCATTCGGTTATAAATTGTATAGTTTTTGTTCTGTGGAAATTGAACATTCCGTTGTACGAGTAGTTTTTTAAATTCGGTTTTTTTCTTGTCGCGTTCACGGTTCACGCGGTATCGTGGCTTAGGCGTGACCTGGCGGTGTTAGTAGCGCGGTATCGTTACTTTAGCGGGCGGTCCAAGGTTCGATTCCGACCTAGGAAAATAATTTTTTTTTTGTTCACATTTTTGTTTTATTTTTAATTTGGAATACCCCATAATTTATTTCAACGGTTGTATTTATTTTTAAGTTTTGGATTTTTTTAGTTATTTTTTTTCTTTCGGTTTTTTTTATATAAATATGTCGTCGGCTTCCTCTAAACGTATCTGTTCGCGCCTGATCCAGAACCTTCCAGCTAACTATGCTTATGCCAAAAGCACGGACCAAACGCGAACAAAGGCCTTCTATAAGTGGACTGTATTTGAATTTTTATAATAGCAAAACGGCCGGTAACGAGCAATCCGGACACAGAGGTACGATATCGGAAACAGAGTAGGACGGGTCACTTATATAAGGAAAGTATGCCACGTACCTTTTCACAGCTTCACTATCACCTATCCTGGCCAGGATATTCGCCAAACTCAATCACTTCACGATTATTATAGTTATTTATTTAGCACAGCCGTCCGCGGAGAACACAACGGCGCGTCTTCCAGAAGAGCGGGATCACGGTAGATCATAGACTTCTCGCTGGGTCGGGGCGCGACGTGCGACTGACGTTGCAAGCAATGAAGCTTACAAAGAAACCTATTTTCTGCAAGTCCACAAGTGGGTACTTCTCGTTGCGAATATAATTAACAAATATTCAAATGTTGCAAATTTGAAGTAAGTGGCGCCATCTTGTGGTGGCATACTTGGTTATTGGAAATGGAGGGAATTTTGTATTGCTCATTATTAACCGATTCAACTATTACAAATATAAGTTAAATATTGGCGTAAACATCCCCCCGGGCTTGAAGGGTTAAGTTCTTCAAAACTAAACAATATAAAACATAACTCTCAAGAACAAATCTTATCGAGAAATTATGCAAATTAATAACAAAAAAAAACAATAAAAAATCTTATGGAAAATAAAGAAAGAAAAATAAATTAATTATAATTAACATAAACATTTATATCTATCTCCCTCTAACTCTCTATTGAGAGGGGAGAGGACATAACCGCACCACCATACGCGTATATGTGCCCTTGTGATCTTGTAATGTACTTCGATGTCGAGCGAGCCTTCAATAAGGACGCACTACACGAAGTAACTGTACGACAATCAATGTTATCCGAAATATTCATAATTTGATTTATTTTAATTATTTTATGTTCGGCAAATTCTAATTCCGATCCTGTAGCCCCACGATTTAACATACGTATAAAACGGTAAAGGTAGACGAAGACGGATAATAATTTGTTCCAATAAAACATACGTCGAGACAATTCATAATGAATATTTGTCTCAGCGACCGACGCAACAGATATGGACATCAAATTTATACCAGGAATGTTTGCTAATAGCGGAGGATCGAGTGAAGGCCCACAAGCTATGGAGGAGTACGCCCAAGACGGATCACGCAGCCACAATTCATGCTCCAGAAGTGGAGCTGGGGTAATTTCTCTAGACAATAAGTCACTAGGACTAATATTGCCAGATATATAACCATAACAGGAAGCAGGTAAATCTTCATGACCTTTGGCCACCCTGTTACTATAATTAAAATGTTGCCATTTTTGTGATGAAGAATGAATCCAGCAGAGTGCTACTATGGAGTCCGAGAATGCACGCACGTCACAAACAAGATTGGATATAAGGACCACCGCACACATTACTAACCGCGGAATTGTAACAAGGGCTGTCTTGGGCTTAGCGCACACCAACTCGACGCTCCGGGGTCCTGTATCACAAAGAACGTGCGAATACACTACTGCAACATATGCCTTCTCGGAAGCATCTGCAAACGTCAATGACGTCACAGAAGTTTGAAAAACTCCAAAGTGTCGGGACATCTGCAAATTAGATAATACCGACAACTCTGATTGGAATGTTTGCCTCAGGCTAACAATATATGGAAAAGGACTTCGTCCCAGTCTAGCTTTAATATCCACAGCTCACGAATGATAAGCTGGGTTACATTGACCGGGGCTTCAAACCTTAATAAACATAATTGGGCAATTGTGGACAATATTAGTCGCTTGGAACACTCATTCAAATTAAAACTTATTTTATACGAAATTAGGTCGGTCATTGACGACCATGGTAGACCCAATATTTCCAAATTACGGTGATCACCGACACTCATCAGCTGAGTATGACGGTGGCACACTTTGTGTGATAACAGCACACTCGAGTTGGAAGACCACTTCACAATCTCGAAATCCATAAATATGGAAGCCAATTGGCCTATAGCCTCCGCCTCTGACGTCACACAAGAACATACATTGTCCATGTTAGTGTCACGCAAAATGGCGGCTGCCACAAGAGGCAAGCAAAGCTCCTCGTCAGCTGCCAGCTGCCGCACTGAGCGTATAGCAGGAAACAGACTAGAGCGTAAGCCAAAGGCATCACGGTTAAATTCGTAAATACGAAAAATATTGTTCGGTATAAACCGATACATAATATGTTGATATTTGCAATTATTTTTATTAAAACTAATTTTATTATATATTTTCTTTAAAATAAAAGAAAAAACATATTTTAAAACATTTGATTTTAAATTTATTTTAAAACGATAATTTCGTAAGTTATGACCGGACCATATTAAGTCATTGAACGACAATACCGATGAAGTCTTTATAGACTCGTCTAATATTACACGAACCTCCGTGGTAGTTTTGTCATGCCTGACTATAGCGTGATGTGGCATAATATAATGGAACTTAGGGTTAGGAACCAACAAAAAATAACCCTTACTGAGGTAATTCCTTACGAGACCGTTATAGCTCTCGCGGAGATAAGGCCAAGCCATACATTTTTTCTCCAGCGCGAGAAAACACCGTTTCGACTCATAAACTGGATTACCTAAAACACTTAATTCGTGGTTGAGTGGTAACCCTACCACATCGCTGCTATCACAATCACGAGACAAAGTAGGCGAAAATATACTTTCACGATGTCTACTTTCCTCGTCAAGACATGAATCGCCAGAAATTTCTTCTATCGGCTCAAACCGCTCCATTATAAAATTAGTTGAAGGTTCGGTGAGAATGCAGTGAGACAATGTCACATCACTAGCTTGGTATACCGGTGCACTACCCATCACTATGTACCCGAATAAAGTTTGCATCGCTATAGGATAGCCGGCACCTTCCCTAATTTTCTGCGTCATAATTATATCGGCAAATAAGGAAGCTCCGATTAACAAATCGACTTCACCCGGGTTGTAAAATGATTCATCTGCCAACTGTAAACCGTGCAGATAATCTAACCTAGATATGTCTACGGCCACAGTAGGCAGTTCTTCAGTGATGCGATCAACTATTAGAGTATCAATTTTAAATTCAATTTTAGAATCGAATCGAGAACGAATTGTTATCGAGGATAACCGGTGTGAAGTTAGCGGCCAAAAGTTTTCTGCCAAGATAACCCGCCCAATTTGAAAAGTCAATTAAAAAAAATAATTAATTTATGAAGAGCGATCCAATATTCATGATTAGTAAAAGGCCCAGAGTAATCTCGAGTAAGGTGTATGCCATATATATTTTATTTAAAACTCGAATCCAGTTTTTTAGAAAAACTATTTATAATTTGAGTTTTTTGAAAATTAGACTACCACATCCCCTGTGTAAGCCACGAGGACCTAGTACATTATAAAGAGGGCTTCACTATTATTTCCTGATAAAAGGTACAGGGTGTACTCATGACTAGTTATTGCGATATGATTTTTTGAAATAACACTAATTAAAATTTTAGGAAAAAATACTTTGTTTCAAGTATTTTGGCAATTAGACTAACTTGTCCCCTGTGTAAGCCATATCCACCTAGTACATTCTAAAGAGGGCTTTAGTATTATTTACTGATAAAAGGTACAGGGTGTACTCATGGCTAGTTATTGCGATATGATTTTTTGAAATAACACTAATTAAAATTTTAGGAAAAAATACTTTGTTTCAAGTATTTTGGCAATTAGACTAACTTGTCCCCTGTGTAAGCCATATCCACCTAGTACATTATAAAGAGGGCTTTAGTATTATTTACTGATAAAAGGTACAGGGTGTACTCATGGCTAGTTATTGCGATATGATTTTTTGAAATAACACTAATTAAAATTTTAGGAAAAAATACTTTGTTTCAAGTATTTTGGCAATTAGACTAACTTGTCCCCTGTGTAAGCCATATCCACCTAGTACATTATAAAGAGGGCTTCAGTATTATTTATTGATAAAAGGTACAGGGTGTACTCATGGCTAGTTATTGCGATATGATTTTTTGAAATAACACTTATTAAAATTTTAGGAAAAAATACTTTGTTTCAAGTATTTTGGCAATTAGACTAACTTGTCCCCTGTGTAAGCCATATCTACCTAGTACATTATAAAGAGGGCTTCAGTATTATTTACTGATAAAAGGTACAGGGTGTAATCATGACTAGTTATTGCGATATGATTTTTTGAAATAACACTAATTAAAATTTTAGGAAAAAAATACTTTGTTTCATGTATTTTGGCAATTAGACTAACTTGTCCCCTGTGTAAGCCATATCCACCTAGTACATTACAAAGAGGGCTTCAGTATTATTTACTGATAAAAGGTACAGGGTGTACTCATGGCTAGTTATTGCGATATGATTTTCTGAAATAACACTAATTAAAATTTTAGGAAAAAATACTTTGTTTCAAGTATTTTGGCAATTAGACTAACTTTTCCCCTGTGTAAGCCATATCCACCTAGTACATTATAAAGAGGGCTTTGGTATTATTTACTGATAAAAGGTACAGGGTGTACTCATGGCTAGTTATTGCGATATAATTTTTTGAAATAACACTAATTAAAATTTTAGGAAAAAATACTTTGTTTCAAGTATTTTGGCAATTAGACTAACTTGTCCCCTGTGTAAGCCATATCCACCTAGTACATTATAAAGAGGGCTTCAGTATTATTTACTGATAAAAGGTACAAGGTGTACTCATGGCTAGTTATTGCGATATGATTTTTTGAAATAACACTAACAAAAATTTTAGGAAAAAATACTTTGTTTCAAGTATTTTGGCAATTAGACTAACTTGTCCCCTGTGTAAGCCATATCCACCTAGTACATTATAAAGAGGACTTTGGTATTATTTACTGATAAAAGGTACAGGGTGTACTCATGGCTAGTTATTGCGATATAATTTTTTGAAATAACACTAATTAAAATTTTAGGAAAAAATACTTTGTTTCAAGTATTTTGGCAATTAGACTAACTTGTCCCCTGTGTAAGCCATATCCACCTAGTACATTATAAAGAGGGCTTTGGTATTATTTACTGATAAAAGGTACAGGGTGTACTCATGGCTAGTTATTGCGATATAATTTTTTGAAATAACACTAATTAAAATTTTAGGAAAAAATACTTTGTTTCAAGTATTTTGGCAATTAGACTAACTTGTCCCCTGTGTAAGCCGTATCCACCTAGTACATTATAAAAAGGGGTTTAGTATTATTTATTGATTAAAGGTACAGGGTGTACTCATGGCTAGTTATTGCGATATAATTTTTTGAAATCACACTAATTAAAATTTTAGGAAAAAATACTTTGTTTCAAGTATTTTGGCAATTAGACTAACTTGTCCCCTGTGTAAGCCATATCCACCTAGTACATTACAAAGAGGGCTTCAGTATTATTTAATGATAAAAGGTCCAGGGTGTACTCATGGCTAGTTATTGCGATATGATTTTTTGAAATAATACTAATTAAAATTTTAGGAAAAAATACTTTGTTTCAAGTATTTTGGCAATTAGACTAACTTGTCCCCTGTGTAAGCCATATCCACCTAGTACATTATAAAGAGGGCTTTAGTATTATTTACTGATAAAAGGTACAGGGTGTACTCATGGCTAGTTATTGCGATATGATTTTTTGAAATAACACTAATTAAAATTTTAGGAAAAAATACTTTGTTTCAAGTATTTTGGCAATTAGACTAACTTGTCCCCTGTGTAAGCCATATCCACCTAGTACATTACAAAGAGGGCTTCAGTATTATTTACTGATAAAAGGTACAGGGTGTACTCATGGCTAGTTATTGCGATATGATTTTCTGAAATAACACTAATTAAAATTTTAGGAAAAAATACTTTTTTTCTAGTATTTTGAAAATTACACTATCTTATCCCCTGTGTAAGCCATAACCACCTAGTACATTACAAAGAGGGCTTCAGTATTATTTACTGATAAAAGGTACAGGGTGTACTCATGGCTAGTTATTGCGATATGATTTTCTGAAATAACACTAATTAAAATTTTAGGAAAAAATACTTTTTTTCTAGTATTTTGAAAATTACACTATCTTATCCCCTGTGTAAGCCATAACCACCTAGTACATTACATAGAGGGCTTCAGTATTATTTAATGATAAAAGGTCCAGGGTGTACTCATGGCTAGTTATTGCGATATGATTTTCTGAAATAACACTAATTAAAATTTTAGGAAAAAATACTTTGTTTCAAGTATTTTGGCAATTAGACTAACTTGTCCCCTGTGTAAGCCATATCCACCTAGTACATTACAAAGAGGGCTTCAGTATTATTTACTGATAAAAGGTACAGGGTGTACTCATGGCTAGTTATTGCGATATGATTTTCTGAAATAACACTAATTAAAATTTTAGGAAAAAATACTTTTTTTCTAGTATTTTGAAAATTACACTATCTTATCCCCTGTGTAAGCCATAACCACCTAGTACATTACAAAGAGGGCTTCAGTATTATTTAATGATAAAAGGTCCAGGGTGTACTCATGGCTAGTTATTGCGATATGATTTATTGAAATAACACTAATTAAAATTTTAGGAAAAAATACTTTGTTTCAAGTATTTTGGCAATTAGACTAACTTGTCCCCTGTGTAAGCCATATCCACCTAGTACATTACAAAGAGGGCTTCAGTATTATTTACTGATAAAAGGTACAGGGTGTACTCATGGCTAGTTATTGCGATATGATTTTCTGAAATAACACTAATTAAAATTTTAGGAAAAAATACTTTTTTTCTAGTATTTTGAAAATTACACTATCTTATCCCCTGTGTAAGCCATAACCACCTAGTACATTACAAAGAGGGCTTTAGTATTATTTACTGATAAAAGGTACAGGGTGTACTCATGGCTAGTTATTGCGATATGATTTTTTGAAATAACACTAATTAAAATTTTAGGAAAAAATACTTTGTTTCAAGTATTTTGGCAATTAGACTAACTTGTCCCCTGTGTAAGCCATATCCACCTAGTACATTACAAAGAGGGCTTCAGTATTATTTACTGATAAAAGGTACAGGGTGTACTCATGGCTAGTTATTGCGATATGATTTTCTGAAATAACACTAATTAAAATTTTAGGAAAAAATACTTTTTTTCTAGTATTTTGAAAATTACACTATCTTATCCCCTGTGTAAGCCATAACCACCTAGTACATTACAAAGAGGGCTTCAGTATTATTTACTGATAAAAGGTACAGGGTGTACTCATGGCTAGTTATTGCGATATGATTTTCTGAAATAACACTAATTAAAATTTTAGGAAAAAATACTTTTTTTCTAGTATTTTGAAAATTACACTATCTTATCCCCTGTGTAAGCCATAACCACCTAGTACATTACAAAGAGGGCTTCAGTATTATTTAATGATAAAAGGTCCAGGGTGTACTCATGGCTAGTTATTGCGATATGATTTTTTGAAATAATACTAATTAAAATTTTAGGAAAAAATACTTTGTTTCATGTATTTTGGCAATTAGACTAACTTGTCCCCTGTGTAAGCCATATCCACCTAGTACATTACAAAGAGGGCTTCAGTATTATTTACTGATAAAAGGTACAGGGTGTACTCATGGCTAGTTATTGCGATATGATTTTCTGAAATAACACTAATTAAAATTTTAGGAAAAAATACTTTTTTTCTAGTATTTTGAAAATTACACTATCTTATCCCCTGTGTAAGCCATAACCACCTAGTACATTACAAAGAGGGCTTCAGTATTATTTAATGATAAAAGGTCCAGGGTGTACTCATGGCTAGTTATTGCGATATGATTTATTGAAATAACACTAATTAAAATTTTAGGAAAAAATACTTTGTTTCAAGTATTTTGGCAATTAGACTAACTTGTCCCCTGTGTAAGCCATATCCACCTAGTACATTATAAAGAGGGCTTTAGTATTATTTACTGATAAAAGGTACAGGGTGTACTCATGGCTAGTTATTGCGATATGATTTTTTGAAATAACACTAATTAAAATTTTAGGAAAAAATACTTTGTTTCATGTATTTTGGCAATTAGACTAACTTGTCCCCTGTGTAAGCCATATCCACCTAGTACATTACAAAGAGGGCTTCAGTATTATTTACTGATAAAAGGTACAGGGTGTACTCATGGCTAGTTATTGCGATATGATTTTCTGAAATAACACTAATTAAAATTTTAGGAAAAAATACTTTTTTTCTAGTATTTTGAAAATTACACTATCTTATCCCCTGTGTAAGCCATAACCACCTAGTACATTACAAAGAGGGCTTCAGTATTATTTAATGATAAAAGGTCCAGGGTGTACTCATGGCTAGTTATTGCGATATGATTTTCTGAAATAACACTAATTAAAATTTTAGGAAAAAATACTTTGTTTCAAGTATTTTGGCAATTAGACTAACTTGTCCCCTGTGTAAGCCATATCCACCTAGTACATTATAAAGAGGGCTTTAGTATTATTTACTGATAAAAGGTACAGGGTGTACTCATGGCTAGTTATTGCGATATGATTTTTTGAAATAACACTAATTAAAATTTTAGGAAAAAATACTTTGTTTCATGTATTTTGGCAATTAGACTAACTTGTCCCCTGTGTAAGCCATATCCACCTAGTACATTACAAAGAGGGCTTCAGTATTATTTACTGATAAAAGGTACAGGGTGTACTCATGGCTAGTTATTGCGATATGATTTTCTGAAATAACACTAATTAAAATTTTAGGAAAAAATACTTTTTTTCTAGTATTTTGAAAATTACACTATCTTATCCCCTGTGTAAGCCATAACCACCTAGTACATTACAAAGAGGGCTTCAGTATTATTTAATGATAAAAGGTCCAGGGTGTACTCATGGCTAGTTATTGCGATATGATTTTCTGAAATAACACTAATTAAAATTTTAGGAAAAAATACTTTGTTTCAAGTATTTTGGCAATTAGACTAACTTGTCCCCTGTGTAAGCCATATCCACCTAGTACATTATAAAGAGGGCTTTAGTATTATTTACTGATAAAAGGTACAGGGTGTACTCATGGCTAGTTATTGCGATATGATTTTTTGAAATAACACTAATAAAAATTTTAGGAAAAAATACTTTGTTTCAAGTATTTTGGCAATTAGACTAACTTGTCCCCTGTGTAAGCCATATCCACCTAGTACATTATAAAGAGGGCTTTGGTATTATTTACTGATAAAAGGTACAGGGTGAACTCATGGCTAGTTATTGCGATATAATTTTTTGAAATAACACTAATTAAAATTTTAGGAAAAAATACTTTGTTTCAAGTATTTTGAAAATTACACTATCTTATCCCCTGTGTAAGCCATAACCACCTAGTACATTACAAAGAGGGCTTTAGTATTATTTACTGATAAAAGGTACAGGGTGTACTCATGGCTAGTTATTGCGATATGATTTTTTGAAATAACACTAATTAAAATTTTAGGAAAAAATACTTTGTTTCAAGTATTTTGGCAATTAGACTAACTTGTCCCCTGTGTAAGCCATATCCACCTAGTACATTACAAAGAGGGCTTCAGTATTATTTACTGATAAAAGGTACAGGGTGTACTCATGGCTAGTTATTGCGATATGATTTTCTGAAATAACACTAATTAAAATTTTAGGAAAAAATACTTTTTTTCTAGTATTTTGAAAATTACACTATCTTATCCCCTGTGTAAGCCATAACCACCTAGTACATTACAAAGAGGGCTTCAGTATTATTTACTGATAAAAGGTACAGGGTGTACTCATGGCTAGTTATTGCGATATGATTTTCTGAAATAACACTAATTAAAATTTTAGGAAAAAATACTTTTTTTCTAGTATTTTGAAAATTACACTATCTTATCCCCTGTGTAAGCCATAACCACCTAGTACATTACAAAGAGGGCTTCAGTATTATTTAATGATAAAAGGTCCAGGGTGTACTCATGGCTAGTTATTGCGATATGATTTTTTGAAATAATACTAATTAAAATTTTAGGAAAAAATACTTTGTTTCATGTATTTTGGCAATTAGACTAACTTGTCCCCTGTGTAAGCCATATCCACCTAGTACATTACAAAGAGGGCTTCAGTATTATTTACTGATAAAAGGTACAGGGTGTACTCATGGCTAGTTATTGCGATATGATTTTCTGAAATAACACTAATTAAAATTTTAGGAAAAAATACTTTTTTTCTAGTATTTTGAAAATTACACTATCTTATCCCCTGTGTAAGCCATAACCACCTAGTACATTACAAAGAGGGCTTCAGTATTATTTAATGATAAAAGGTCCAGGGTGTACTCATGGCTAGTTATTGCGATATGATTTATTGAAATAACACTAATTAAAATTTTAGGAAAAAATACTTTGTTTCAAGTATTTTGGCAATTAGACTAACTTGTCCCCTGTGTAAGCCATATCCACCTAGTACATTATAAAGAGGGCTTTAGTATTATTTACTGATAAAAGGTACAGGGTGTACTCATGGCTAGTTATTGCGATATGATTTTTTGAAATAACACTAATTAAAATTTTAGGAAAAAATACTTTGTTTCATGTATTTTGGCAATTAGACTAACTTGTCCCCTGTGTAAGCCATATCCACCTAGTACATTACAAAGAGGGCTTCAGTATTATTTACTGATAAAAGGTACAGGGTGTACTCATGGCTAGTTATTGCGATATGATTTTCTGAAATAACACTAATTAAAATTTTAGGAAAAAATACTTTTTTTCTAGTATTTTGAAAATTACACTATCTTATCCCCTGTGTAAGCCATAACCACCTAGTACATTACAAAGAGGGCTTCAGTATTATTTAATGATAAAAGGTCCAGGGTGTACTCATGGCTAGTTATTGCGATATGATTTTCTGAAATAACACTAATTAAAATTTTAGGAAAAAATACTTTGTTTCAAGTATTTTGGCAATTAGACTAACTTGTCCCCTGTGTAAGCCATATCCACCTAGTACATTATAAAGAGGGCTTTAGTATTATTTACTGATAAAAGGTACAGGGTGTACTCATGGCTAGTTATTGCGATATGATTTTTTGAAATAACACTAATTAAAATTTTAGGAAAAAATACTTTGTTTCATGTATTTTGGCAATTAGACTAACTTGTCCCCTGTGTAAGCCATATCCACCTAGTACATTACAAAGAGGGCTTCAGTATTATTTACTGATAAAAGGTACAGGGTGTACTCATGGCTAGTTATTGCGATATGATTTTCTGAAATAACACTAATTAAAATTTTAGGAAAAAATACTTTTTTTCTAGTATTTTGAAAATTACACTATCTTATCCCCTGTGTAAGCCATAACCACCTAGTACATTACAAAGAGGGCTTCAGTATTATTTAATGATAAAAGGTCCAGGGTGTACTCATGGCTAGTTATTGCGATATGATTTTCTGAAATAACACTAATTAAAATTTTAGGAAAAAATACTTTGTTTCAAGTATTTTGGCAATTAGACTAACTTGTCCCCTGTGTAAGCCATATCCACCTAGTACATTATAAAGAGGGCTTTAGTATTATTTACTGATAAAAGGTACAGGGTGTACTCATGGCTAGTTATTGCGATATGATTTTTTGAAATAACACTAATAAAAATTTTAGGAAAAAATACTTTGTTTCAAGTATTTTGGCAATTAGACTAACTTGTCCCCTGTGTAAGCCATATCCACCTAGTACATTATAAAGAGGGCTTTGGTATTATTTACTGATAAAAGGTACAGGGTGAACTCATGGCTAGTTATTGCGATATAATTTTTTGAAATAACACTAATTAAAATTTTAGGAAAAAATACTTTGTTTCAAGTATTTTGGCAATTAGACTAACTTGTCCCCTGTGTAAGCCGTATCCACCTAGTACATTATAAAAAGGGGTTTAGTATTATTTATTAATTAAAGGTACAGGGTGTACTCATGGCTAGTTATTGCGATATGATTTTTTGAAATAACACTAATTAAAATTTTAGGAAAAAATACTTTGTTTCATGTATTTTGGCAATTAGTCTAACTTGTCCCCTGTGTAAGCCATATCCACCTAGTACATTACAAAGAGGGCTTCAGTATCATTTACTGATAAAAGGTACAGGGTGTACTCATGGCTAGTTATTGCGATATGATTTTCTGAAATAACACTAATTAAAATTTTAGGAAAAAATACTTTTTTTCTAGTATTTTGAAAATTACACTATCTTATCCCCTGTGTAAGCCATAACCACCTAGTACATTATAAAGAGGGCTTCAGTATTATTTCCTGATAAAAGGTACAGGGTGTACTCATGACTAGTTATTGCGATATGATTTTTTGAAATAACACTAATTAAAATTTTAGGAAAAAATACTTTGTTTCAAGTATTTTGGCAATTAGACTAACTTGTCCCCTGTGTAAGCCATATCCACCTAGTACATTATAAAGAGGGCTTTAGTATTATTTACTGATAAAAGGTACAGGGTGTACTCATGGCTAGTTATTGCGATATGATTTTTTGAAATAACACTAATTAAAATTTTAGGAAAAAATACTTTGTTTCAAGTATTTTGGCAATTAGACTAACTTTTCCCCTGTGTAAGCCATATCCACCTAGTACATTATAAAGAGGGCTTTGGTATTATTTACTGATAAAAGGTACAGGGTGTACTCATGGCTAGTTATTGCGATATAATTTTTTGAAATAACACTAATTAAAATTTTAGGAAAAAATACTTTGTTTCAAGTATTTTGGCAATTAGACTAACTTGTCCCCTGTGTAAGCCATATCCACCTAGTACATTATAAAGAGGGCTTTAGTATTATTTACTGATAAAAGGTACAGGGTGTACTCATGGCTAGTTATTGCGATATGATTTTTTGAAATAACACTAACAAAAATTTTAGGAAAAAATACTTTGTTTCAAGTATTTTGGCAATTAGACTAACTTGTCCCCTGTGTAAGCCATATCCACCTAGTACATTATAAAGAGGACTTTGGTATTATTTACTGATAAAAGGTACAGGGTGTACTCATGGCTAGTTATTGCGATATAATTTTTTGAAATAACACTAATTAAAATTTTAGGAAAAAATACTTTGTTTCAAGTATTTTGGCAATTAGACTAACTTGTCCCCTGTGTAAGCCATATCCACCTATTACATTATAAAGAGGGCTTTGGTATTATTTACTGATAAAAGGTACAGGGTGTACTCATGGCTAGTTATTGCGATATAATTTTTTGAAATAACACTAATTAAAATTTTAGGAAAAAATACTTTGTTTCAAGTATTTTGGCAATTAGACTAACTTGTCCCCTGTGTAAGCCGTATCCACCTAGTACATTATAAAAAGGGGTTTAGTATTATTTATTGATTAAAGGTACAGGGTGTACTCATGGCTAGTTATTGCGATATAATTTTTTGAAATCACACTAATTAAAATTTTAGGAAAAAATACTTTGTTTCAAGTATTTTGGCAATTAGACTAACTTGTCCCCTGTGTAAGCCATATCCACCTAGTACATTATAAAGAGGGCTTCAGTATTATTTACTGATAAAAGGTACAGGGTGTACTCATGGCTAGTTATTGCGATATGATTTTTTGAAATAACACTAATTAAAATTTTAGGAAAAAATACTTTGTTTCATGTATTTTGGCAATTAGACTATTTTGTCCCCTGTGTAAGCCATATCCACCTAGTACATTATAAAGAGGGCTTTAGTATTATTTACTGATAAAAGGTACAGGGTGTACTCATGGCTAGTTATTGCGATATGATTTTTTGAAATAACACTAATTAAAATTTTAGGAAAAAATACTTTGTTTCAAGTATTTTGGCAATTAGACTAACTTTTCCCCTGTGTAAGCCATATCCACCTAGTACATTATAAAGAGGGCTTTGGTATTATTTACTGATAAAAGGTACAGGGTGTACTCATGGCTAGTTATTGCGATATAATTTTTTGAAATAACACTAATTAAAATTTTAGGAAAAAATACTTTGTTTCAAGTATTTTGGCAATTAGACTAACTTGTCCCCTGTGTAAGCCATATCCACCTAGTACATTATAAAGAGGGCTTCAGTATTATTTACTGATAAAAGGTACAGGGTGTACTCATGGCTATTTATTGCGATATGATTTTTTGAAATAACACTAACAAAAATTTTAGGAAAAAATACTTTGTTTCAAGTATTTTGGCAATTAGACTAACTTGTCCCCTGTGTAAGCCATATCCACCTAGTACATTATAAAGAGGACTTTGGTATTATTTACTGATAAAAGGTACAGGGTGTACTCATGGCTAGTTATTGCGATATAATTTTTTGAAATAACACTAATTAAAATTTTAGGAAAAAATACTTTGTTTCAAGTATTTTGGCAATTAGACTAACTTGTCCCCTGTGTAAGCCATATCCACCTATTACATTATAAAGAGGGCTTTGGTATTATTTACTGATAAAAGGTACAGGGTGTACTCATGGCTAGTTATTGCGATATAATTTTTTGAAATAACACTAATTAAAATTTTAGGAAAAAATACTTTGTTTCAAGTATTTTGGCAATTAGACTAACTTGTCCCCTGTGTAAGCCGTATCCACCTAGTACATTATAAAAAGGGGTTTAGTATTATTTATTGATTAAAGGTACAGGGTGTACTCATGGCTAGTTATTGCGATATAATTTTTTGAAATCACACTAATTAAAATTTTAGGAAAAAATACTTTGTTTCAAGTATTTTGGCAATTAGACTAACTTGTCCCCTGTGTAAGCCATATCCACCTAGTACATTATAAAGAGGGCTTCAGTATTATTTACTGATAAAAGGTACAGGGTGTACTCATGGCTAGTTATTGCGATATGATTTTTTGAAATAACACTAATTAAAATTTTAGGAAAAAATACTTTGTTTCATGTATTTTGGCAATTAGACTATTTTGTCCCCTGTGTAAGCCATATCCACCTAGTACATTATAAAGAGGGCTTTAGTATTATTTACTGATAAAAGGTACAGGGTGTACTCATGGCTAGTTATAGCGATATGATTTTCTGAAATAACACTAATTAAAATTTTAGGAAAAAATACTTTTTTTCTAGTATTTTGAAAATTACACTATCTTATCCCCTGTGTAAGCCATAACCACCTAGTACATTACAAAGAGGGCTTCAGTATTATTTAATGATAAAAGGTACAGGGTGTACTCATGGCTAGTTATTGCGATATGATTTTTTTGAAATAACACTAATTAAAATTTTAGGAAAAAATACTTTGTTTCATGTATTTTGGCAATTAGACTATTTTGTCCCCTGTGTAAGCCATATCCACCTAGTACATTATAAAGAGGGCTTTAGTATTATTTACTGATAAAAGGTACAGGGTGTACTCATGGCTAGTTATTGCGATATGATTTTTTGAAATAACACTAATTAAAATTTTAGGAAAAAATACTTTGTTTCATGTATTTTGGCAATTAGACTATTTTGTCCCCTGTGTAAGCCATATCCACCTAGTACATTATAAAGAGGGCTTTAGTATTATTTACTGATAAAAGGTACAGGGTGTACTCATGGCTAGTTATAGCGATATGATTTTTTGAAATAACACTAATTAAAATTTAAGGAAAAAATACTTTGTTTCAAGTATTTTGGCAATTAGACTAACTTGTCCCCTGTGTAAGCCATATCCATCTAGTACATTACAAAGAGGGCTTCAGTATTATTTACTGATAAAAGGTACAGGGTGTACTCATGGCTAGTTATTGCGATATGATTTTCTGAAATAACACTAATTAAAATTTTAGGAAAAAATACTCTTTTTCTAGTATTTTGAAAATTACACTATCTTATCCCCTGTGTAAGCCATAACCACCTAGTACATTACAAAGAGGGCTTCAGTATTATTTAATGATAAAAGGTCCAGGGTGTACTCATGGCTAGTTATTGCGATATGATTTTCTGAAATAACACTAATTAAAATTTAAGGAAAAAATACTTTGTTTCAAGTATTTTGGCAATTAGACTAACTTGTCCCCTGTGTAAGCCATATCCATCTAGTACATTACAAAGAGGGCTTCAGTATTATTTACTGATAAAAGGTACAGGGTGTACTCATGGCTAGTTATTGCGATATGATTTTCTGAAATAACACTAATTAAAATTTTAGGAAAAAATACTTTTTTTCTAGTATTTTGAAAATTACACTATCTTATCCCCTGTGTAAGCCATAACCACCTAGTACATTACAAAGAGGGCTTCAGTATTATTTAATGATAAAAGGTCCAGGGTGTACTCATGGCTAGTTATTGCGATATGATTTTCTGAAATAACACTAATTAAAATTTTAGGAAAAAATACTTTGTTTCAAGTATTTTGGCAATTAGACTAACTTGTCCCCTGTGTAAGCCATATCCACCTAGTATATTATAAAGAGGGCTTCAGTATTATTTACTGATAAAAGGTACAGGGTGTACTCATGGCTAGTTATTGCGATATGATTTTTTGAAATAACACTAATTAAAATTTTAGGAAAAAATACTTTGTTTCATGTATTTTGGCAATTAGACTAACTTGTCCCCTGTGTAAGCCATATCCACCTAGTACATTATAAAGAGGGCTTTGGTATTATTTACTGATAAAAGGTACAGGGTGTACTCATGGCTAGTTATTGCGATATAATTTTTTGAAATAACACTAATTAAAATTTTAGGAAAAAATACTTTGTTTCATGTATTTTGGCAATTAGACTAACTTGTCCCCTGTGTAAGCCATATCCACCTAGTACATTACAAAGAGGGCTTCAGTATTATTTACTGATAAAAGGTACAGGGTGTACTCATGGCTAGTTATTGCGATATGATTTTTTGAAATAACACTAATTAAAATTTTAGGAAAAAATACTTTGTTTCATGTATTTTGGCAATTAGACTAACTTGTCCCCTGTGTAAGCCATATCCACCTAGTACATTATAAAGAGGGCTTTAGTATTATTTACTGATAAAAGGTACAG
The DNA here is from genome assembly GCA_910589645.1 of Tinea semifulvella. Lineage (NCBI taxonomy): Eukaryota > Metazoa > Arthropoda > Insecta > Lepidoptera > Tineidae > Tinea > Tinea semifulvella. The sequence continues at coordinate 324,015 of OU342615.1, read as the reverse complement.
GGTGTACTCATGGCTAGTTATTGCGATATGATTTTTTGAAATAACACTAATTAAAATTTTAGGAAAAAATACTTTGTTTCATGTATTTTGGCAATTAGACTAACTTGTCCCCTGTGTAAGCCATATCCACCTAGTACATTACAAAGAGGGCTTCAGTATTATTTACTGATAAAAGGTACAGGGTGTACTCATGGCTAGTTATTGCGATATGATTTTCTGAAATAACACTAATTAAAATTTTAGGAAAAAATACTTTTTTTCTAGTATTTTGAAAATTACACTATCTTATCCCCTGTGTAAGCCATAACCACCTAGTACATTACAAAGAGGGCTTCAGTATTATTTAATGATAAAAGGTCCAGGGTGTACTCATGGCTAGTTATTGCGATATGATTTTCTGAAATAACACTAATTAAAATTTTAGGAAAAAATACTTTGTTTCAAGTATTTTGGCAATTAGACTAACTTGTCCCCTGTGTAAGCCATATCCACCTAGTACATTATAAAGAGGGCTTTAGTATTATTTACTGATAAAAGGTACAGGGTGTACTCATGGCTAGTTATTGCGATATGATTTTTTGAAATAACACTAATAAAAATTTTAGGAAAAAATACTTTGTTTCAAGTATTTTGGCAATTAGACTAACTTGTCCCCTGTGTAAGCCATATCCACCTAGTACATTATAAAGAGGGCTTTGGTATTATTTACTGATAAAAGGTACAGGGTGAACTCATGGCTAGTTATTGCGATATAATTTTTTGAAATAACACTAATTAAAATTTTAGGAAAAAATACTTTGTTTCAAGTATTTTGGCAATTAGACTAACTTGTCCCCTGTGTAAGCCGTATCCACCTAGTACATTATAAAAAGGGGTTTAGTATTATTTATTAATTAAAGGTACAGGGTGTACTCATGGCTAGTTATTGCGATATGATTTTTTGAAATAACACTAATTAAAATTTTAGGAAAAAATACTTTGTTTCATGTATTTTGGCAATTAGTCTAACTTGTCCCCTGTGTAAGCCATATCCACCTAGTACATTACAAAGAGGGCTTCAGTATCATTTACTGATAAAAGGTACAGGGTGTACTCATGGCTAGTTATTGCGATATGATTTTCTGAAATAACACTAATTAAAATTTTAGGAAAAAATACTTTTTTTCTAGTATTTTGAAAATTACACTATCTTATCCCCTGTGTAAGCCATAACCACCTAGTACATTATAAAGAGGGCTTCAGTATTATTTCCTGATAAAAGGTACAGGGTGTACTCATGACTAGTTATTGCGATATGATTTTTTGAAATAACACTAATTAAAATTTTAGGAAAAAATACTTTGTTTCAAGTATTTTGGCAATTAGACTAACTTGTCCCCTGTGTAAGCCATATCCACCTAGTACATTATAAAGATGGCTTTAGTATTATTTACTGATAAAAGGTACAGGGTGTACTCATGGCTAGTTATTGCGATATGATTTTTTGAAATAACACTAATTAAAATTTTAGGAAAAAATACTTTGTTTCAAGTATTTTGGCAATTAGACTAACTTTTCCCCTGTGTAAGCCATATCCACCTAGTACATTATAAAGAGGGCTTTGGTATTATTTACTGATAAAAGGTACAGGGTGTACTCATGGCTAGTTATTGCGATATAATTTTTTGAAATAACACTAATTAAAATTTTAGGAAAAAATACTTTGTTTCAAGTATTTTGGCAATTAGACTAACTTGTCCCCTGTGTAAGCCATATCCACCTAGTACATTATAAAGAGGGCTTCAGTATTATTTACTGATAAAAGGTACAGGGTGTACTCATGGCTAGTTATTGCGATATGATTTTTTGAAATAACACTAACAAAAATTTTAGGAAAAAATACTTTGTTTCAAGTATTTTGGCAATTAGACTAACTTGTCCCCTGTGTAAGCCATATCCACCTAGTACATTATAAAGAGGACTTTGGTATTATTTACTGATAAAAGGTACAGGGTGTACTCATGGCTAGTTATTGCGATATAATTTTTTGAAATAACACTAATTAAAATTTTAGGAAAAAATACTTTGTTTCAAGTATTTTGGCAATTAGACTAACTTGTCCCCTGTGTAAGCCATATCCACCTATTACATTATAAAGAGGGCTTTGGTATTATTTACTGATAAAAGGTACAGGGTGTACTCATGGCTAGTTATTGCGATATAATTTTTTGAAATAACACTAATTAAAATTTTAGGAAAAAATACTTTGTTTCAAGTATTTTGGCAATTAGACTAACTTGTCCCCTGTGTAAGCCGTATCCACCTAGTACATTATAAAAAGGGGTTTAGTATTATTTATTGATTAAAGGTACAGGGTGTACTCATGGCTAGTTATTGCGATATAATTTTTTGAAATCACACTAATTAAAATTTTAGGAAAAAATACTTTGTTTCAAGTATTTTGGCAATTAGACTAACTTGTCCCCTGTGTAAGCCATATCCACCTAGTACATTATAAAGAGGGCTTCAGTATTATTTACTGATAAAAGGTACAGGGTGTACTCATGGCTAGTTATTGCGATATGATTTTTTGAAATAACACTAATTAAAATTTTAGGAAAAAATACTTTGTTTCATGTATTTTGGCAATTAGACTATTTTGTCCCCTGTGTAAGCCATATCCACCTAGTACATTATAAAGAGGGCTTTAGTATTATTTACTGATAAAAGGTACAGGGTGTACTCATGGCTAGTTATTGCGATATGATTTTTTGAAATAACACTAATTAAAATTTTAGGAAAAAATACTTTGTTTCAAGTATTTTGGCAATTAGACTAACTTTTCCCCTGTGTAAGCCATATCCACCTAGTACATTATAAAGAGGGCTTTGGTATTATTTACTGATAAAAGGTACAGGGTGTACTCATGGCTAGTTATTGCGATATAATTTTTTGAAATAACACTAATTAAAATTTTAGGAAAAAATACTTTGTTTCAAGTATTTTGGCAATTAGACTAACTTGTCCCCTGTGTAAGCCATATCCACCTAGTACATTATAAAGAGGGCTTCAGTATTATTTACTGATAAAAGGTACAGGGTGTACTCATGTCTAGTTATTGCGATATGATTTTTTGAAATAACACTAACAAAAATTTTAGGAAAAAATACTTTGTTTCAAGTATTTTGGCAATTAGACTAACTTGTCCCCTGTGTAAGCCATATCCACCTAGTACATTATAAAGAGGACTTTGGTATTATTTACTGATAAAAGGTACAGGGTGTACTCATGGCTAGTTATTGCGATATAATTTTTTGAAATAACACTAATTAAAATTTTAGGAAAAAATACTTTGTTTCAAGTATTTTGGCAATTAGACTAACTTGTCCCCTGTGTAAGCCATATCCACCTATTACATTATAAAGAGGGCTTTGGTATTATTTACTGATAAAAGGTACAGGGTGTACTCATGGCTAGTTATTGCGATATAATTTTTTGAAATAACACTAATTAAAATTTTAGGAAAAAATACTTTGTTTCAAGTATTTTGGCAATTAGACTAACTTGTCCCCTGTGTAAGCCGTATCCACCTAGTACATTATAAAAAGGGGTTTAGTATTATTTATTGATTAAAGGTACAGGGTGTACTCATGGCTAGTTATTGCGATATAATTTTTTGAAATCACACTAATTAAAATTTTAGGAAAAAATACTTTGTTTCAAGTATTTTGGCAATTAGACTAACTTGTCCCCTGTGTAAGCCATATCCACCTAGTACATTATAAAGAGGGCTTCAGTATTATTTACTGATAAAAGGTACAGGGTGTACTCATGGCTAGTTATTGCGATATGATTTTTTGAAATAACACTAATTAAAATTTTAGGAAAAAATACTTTGTTTCATGTATTTTGGCAATTAGACTATTTTGTCCCCTGTGTAAGCCATATCCACCTAGTACATTATAAAGAGGGCTTTAGTATTATTTACTGATAAAAGGTACAGGGTGTACTCATGGCTAGTTATAGCGATATGATTTTCTGAAATAACACTAATTAAAATTTTAGGAAAAAATACTTTTTTTCTAGTATTTTGAAAATTACACTATCTTATCCCCTGTGTAAGCCATAACCACCTAGTACATTACAAAGAGGGCTTCAGTATTATTTAATGATAAAAGGTCCAGGGTGTACTCATGGCTAGTTATTGCGATATGATTTTTTGAAATAACACTAATTAAAATTTTAGGAAAAAATACTTTGTTTCATGTATTTTGGCAATTAGACTATTTTGTCCCCTGTGTAAGCCATATCCACCTAGTACATTATAAAGAGGGCTTTAGTATTATTTACTGATAAAAGGTACAGGGTGTACTCATGGCTAGTTATTGCGATATGATTTTTTGAAATAACACTAATTAAAATTTTAGGAAAAAATACTTTGTTTCATGTATTTTGGCAATTAGACTATTTTGTCCCCTGTGTAAGCCATATCCACCTAGTACATTATAAAGAGGGCTTTAGTATTATTTACTGATAAAAGGTACAGGGTGTACTCATGGCTAGTTATAGCGATATGATTTTTTGAAATAACACTAATTAAAATTTAAGGAAAAAATACTTTGTTTCAAGTATTTTGGCAATTAGACTAACTTGTCCCCTGTGTAAGCCATATCCATCTAGTACATTACAAAGAGGGCTTCAGTATTATTTACTGATAAAAGGTACAGGGTGTACTCATGGCTAGTTATTGCGATATGATTTTCTGAAATAACACTAATTAAAATTTTAGGAAAAAATACTCTTTTTCTAGTATTTTGAAAATTACACTATCTTATCCCCTGTGTAAGCCATAACCACCTAGTACATTACAAAGAGGGCTTCAGTATTATTTAATGATAAAAGGTCCAGGGTGTACTCATGGCTAGTTATTGCGATATGATTTTCTGAAATAACACTAATTAAAATTTAAGGAAAAAATACTTTGTTTCAAGTATTTTGGCAATTAGACTAACTTGTCCCCTGTGTAAGCCATATCCATCTAGTACATTACAAAGAGGGCTTCAGTATTATTTACTGATAAAAGGTACAGGGTGTACTCATGGCTAGTTATTGCGATATGATTTTCTGAAATAACACTAATTAAAATTTTAGGAAAAAATACTTTTTTTCTAGTATTTTGAAAATTACACTATCTTATCCCCTGTGTAAGCCATAACCACCTAGTACATTACAAAGAGGGCTTCAGTATTATTTAATGATAAAAGGTCCAGGGTGTACTCATGGCTAGTTATTGCGATATGATTTTCTGAAATAACACTAATTAAAATTTTAGGAAAAAATACTTTGTTTCAAGTATTTTGGCAATTAGACTAACTTGTCCCCTGTGTAAGCCATATCCACCTAGTATATTATAAAGAGGGCTTCAGTATTATTTACTGATAAAAGGTACAGGGTGTACTCATGGCTAGTTATTGCGATATGATTTTTTGAAATAACACTAATTAAAATTTTAGGAAAAAATACTTTGTTTCATGTATTTTGGCAATTAGACTAACTTGTCCCCTGTGTAAGCCATATCCACCTAGTACATTATAAAGAGGGCTTTGGTATTATTTACTGATAAAAGGTACAGGGTGTACTCATGGCTAGTTATTGCGATATAATTTTTTGAAATAACACTAATTAAAATTTTAGGAAAAAATACTTTGTTTCAAGTATTTTGGCAATTAGACTAACTTGTCCCCTGTGTAAGCCATATCCACCTAGTACATTATAAAGAGGGCTTCAGTATTATTTACTGATAAAAGGTACAGGGTGTACTCATGGCTAGTTATTGCGATATGATTTTTTGAAATAACACTAACAAAAATTTTAGGAAAAAATACTTTGTTTCAAGTATTTTGGCAATTAGACTAACTTGTCCCCTGTGTAAGCCATATCCACCTAGTACATTATAAAGAGGACTTTGGTATTATTTACTGATAAAAGGTACAGGGTGTACTCATGGCTAGTTATTGCGATATAATTTTTTGAAATAACACTAATTAAAATTTAAGGAAAAAATACTTTGTTTCAAGTATTTTGGCAATTAGACTAACTTGTCCCCTGTGTAAGCCATATCCATCTAGTACATTATAAAGAGGGCTTCAGTATTATTTACTGATAAAAGGTACAGGGTGTACTCATGGCTAGTTATTGCGATATGATTTTCTGAAATAACACTAATTAAAATTTTAGGAAAAAATACTTTGTTTCAAGTAATTTGGCAATTAGACTAACTTGTCCCCTGTGTAAGCCATAACCACATAATAATTATATGCGATATTATTTTTTGAAATGACACTAATTAAACTACTGGTCTGTTCTACTTAAAATTTGAAATAGGTATACATCTTGTTGACCAAAAATGTTTACAGAGGTTGTAACAAAACTCTGTAGGAATACGCTTAACATGATGACTAGCCATGAGTACACCCTGTACCTTTTATCAGTAAATAATACTGAAGCCCTCTTTATAATGTACTAGGTAGATATGGCTTACACAGGGGACAAGTTAGTCTAATTGCCAAAATACTTGAAACAAAGTATTTTTTCCTAAAATTTTAATTAGTGTTATTTCAAAAAATCATATCGCAATAACTAGCCATGAGTACACCCTAGACCTTTTATCAGTAAATAATACTGAAGCCCTCTTTGTAATGTACTAGGTGGATATGGCTTACACAGGGGACAAGTTAGTCTAATTGCCAAAATACGTGAAACAAAGTATTTTTTTCCTAAAATTTTAATTAGTATTATTTCAAAAAATCATATCGCAATAACTAGCCATGAGTACACCCTGTACCTTTTATCAGTAAATAATACTGAAGCCCTCTTTATAATGTACTAGGTAGATATGGCTTACACAGGGGACAAGTTAGTCTAATTGCCAAAAGACTTGAAACAAAGTATTTTTTCCTAAAATTTTAATTAGTGTTATTTCAAAAAATTATATCGCAATAACTAGCCATGAGTACACCCTGTACCTTTAATCAATAAATAATACTAAACCCCTTTTTATAATGTACTAGGTAGATACAGCTTACACAGGGGACAAGTTAGTCTAATTGCCAAAATACTTGAAACAAAGTATTTTTTCCTAAAATTTTAATTAGTGTTATTTCAAAAAATTATATCGCAATAACTAGCCATGAGTACACCCTGTACCTTTAATCAATAAATAATACTAAACCCCTTTTTATAATGTACTAGGTGGATACGGCTTACACAGGGGACAAGTTAGTCTAATTGCCAAAATACTTGAAACAAAGTATTTTTTCCTAAAATTTTTATTAGTGTTATTTCAAAAAATCATATCGCAATAACTAGCCATGAGTACACCCTGTACCTTTTATCAGTAAATAATACCAAAGCCCTCTTTATAATGTACTAGGTGGATATGGCTTACACAGGGGACAAGTTAGTCTAATTGCCAAAATACTTGAAACAAAGTATTTTTTCCTAAAATTTTAATTAGTGTTATTTCAATAAATTATATCGCAATAACTAGCCATGAGTACACCCTGTACCTTTAATCAATAAATAATACCAAAGCCCTCTTTATAATGTACTAGGTGGATATGGCTTACACAGGGGACAAGTTAGTCTAATTGCCAAAATACTTGAAACAAAGTATTTTTTCCTAAAATTTTAATTAGTATTATTTCAAAAAATCATATCGCAATAACTAGCCATGAGTACACCCTGTACCTTTTATCAGTAAATAATACTGAAGCCCTCTTTATAATGTACTAGGTGGATATGGCTTACACAGGGGACAAGTTAGTCTAATTGCCAAAATACTTGAAACAAAGTATTTTTTCCTAAAATTTTTATTAGTGTTATTTCAAAATATCATATCGCAATAACTAGCCATGAGTACACCCTGTACCTTTTATCAGTAAATAATACTGAAGCCCTCTTTATAATGTACTAGGTGGATATGGCTTACACAGGGGACAAGTTAGTCTAATTGCCAAAATACTTGAAACAAAGTATTTTTTCCTAAAATTTTAATTAGTGTTATTTCAAAAAATCATATCGCAATAACTAGCCATGAGTACACCCTGTACCTTTTATCAGTAAATAATACTAAAGCCCTCTTTGTAATGTACTAGGTGGATATGGCTTACACAGGGGACAAGTTAGTCTAATTGCCAAAATACATGAAACAAAGTATTTTTTCCTAAAATTTTAATTAGTGTTATTTCAAAAAATCATATCGCAATAACTAGTCATGAGTACACCCTGTACCTTTTATCAGTAAATAATACTGAAGCCCTCTTTATAATGTACTAGGTAGATACGGCTTACACAGGGGACAAGTTAGTCTAATTGCCAAAATACTTGAAACAAAGTATTTTTTCCTAAAATTTTAATTAGTGTTATTTCAAAAAATTATATCGCAATAACTAGCCATGAGTACACCCTGTACCTTTAATCAATAAATAATACTAAACCCCTTTTTATAATGTACTAGGTGGATACGGCTTACACAGGGGACAAGTTAGTCTAATTGCCAAAATACTTGAAACAAAGTATTTTTTCCTAAAATTTTAATTAGTATTATTTCAAAAAATCATATCGCAATAACTAGCCATGAGTACACCCTGGACCTTTTATCATTAAATAATACTGAAGCCCTCTTTGTAATGTACTAGGTGGATATGGCTTACACAGGGGACAAGTTAGTCTAATTGCCAAAATACTTGAAACAAAGTATTTTTTCCTAAAATTTTAATTAGTGTTATTTCAAAAAATTATATCGCAATAACTAGACATGAGTACACCCTGTACCTTTTATCAGTAAATAATACCAAAGCCCTCTTTATAATGTACTAGGTGGATATGGCTTACACAGGGGACAAGTTAGTCTAATTGCCAAAATACTTGAAACAAAGTATTTTTTCCTAAAATTTTTATTAGTGTTATTTCAAAAAATCATATCGCAATAACTAGCGATGAGTACACCCTGTACCTTTTATCAGTAAATAATACTAAAGCCCTCTTTATAATGTACTAGGTGGATATGGCTTACACAGGGGACAAGTTAGTCTAATTGCCAAAATACTTGAAACAAAGTATTTTTTCCTAAAATTTTAATTAGTGTTATTTTAATAAATTATATCGCAATAACTAGCCATGAGTACACCCTGTACCTTTAATCAATAAATAATACTAAACCCCTTTTTTATAATGTACTAGGTAGATACGGCTTACACAGGGGACAAGTTAGTCTAATTGCCAAAATACTTGAAACAAAGTATTTTTTCCTAAAATTTTAATTAGTGTTATTTCAAAAAATCATATCGCAATAACTAGTTATGAGTACACCCTGTACCTTTTATCAGTAAATAATACTGAAGCCCTCTTTGTAATGTACTAGGTGGATATGGCTTACACAGGGGACAAGTTAGTCTAATTGCCAAAATACTTGAAACAAAGTATTTTTTCCTAAAATTTTAATTAGTATTATTTCAAAAAATCATATCGCAATAACTAGCCATGAGTACACCCTGGACCTTTTACCATTAAATAATACTGAAGCCCTCTTTGTAATGTACTAGGTGGTTATGGCTTACACAGGGGATAAGATAGTGTAATTTTCAAAATACTAGAAAAAAAGTATTTTTTCCTAAAATTTTAATTAGTGTTATTTCAAAAAATCATATCGCAATAACTAGCCATGAGTACACCCTGTACCTTTTATCAGTAAATAATACTGAAGCCCTCTTTATAATGTACTAGGTGGATATGGCTTACACAGGGGATAAGATAGTGTAATTTTCAAAATACTAGAAAAAAAGTATTTTTTCCTAAAATTTTAATTAGTGTTATTTCAGAAAATCATATCGCAATAACTAGCCATGAGTACACCCTGTACCTTTTATCAGTAAATAATACTGATGCCCTCTTTGTAATGTACTAGGTGGGTATGGCTTACACAGGGGACAAGTTAGTCTAATTGCCAAAATACATGAAACAAAGTATTTTTTCCTAAAATTTTAATTAGTGTTATTTCAAAAAATCATATCGCAATAACTAGTCATGAGTACACCCTGTACCTTTTATCAGTAAATAATACTGAAGCCCTCTTTATAATGTACTAGGTAGATATGGTTTACACAGGGGACAAGTTAGTCTAATTGCCAAAATACTTGAAACAAAGTATTTTTTCCTAAAATTTTAATAAGTGTTATTTCAAAAAATCATATCGCAATAACTAGCCATGAGTACACCCTGTACCTTTTATCAGTAAATAATACTGAAGCCCTCTTTATAATGTACTAGGTGGATATGGCTTACACAGGGGAAAAGATAGTGTAATTTTCAAAATACTAGAAAAAAAGTATTTTTTCCTAAAATTTTAATTAGTGTTATTTCAGAAAATCATATCGCAATAACTAGCCATGAGTACACCCTGTACCTTTTATCAGTAAATAATACTGAAGCCCTCTTTGTAATGTACTAGGTGGATATGGCTTACACAGGGGACAAGTTAGTCTAATTGCCAAAATACTTGAAACAAAGTATTTTTTCCTAAAATTTTTATTAGTGTTATTTCAAAATATCATATCGCAATAACTAGCCATGAGTACACCCTGTACCTTTTATCAGTAAATAATACTGAAGCCCTCTTTATAATGTACTAGGTGGATATGGCTTACACAGGGGACAAGTTAGTCTAATTGCCAAAATACTTGAAACAAAGTATTTTTTCCTAAAATTTTTATTAGTGTTATTTCAAAAAATCATATCGCAATAACTAGCCATGAGTACACCCTGTACCTTTTATCAGTAAATAATACTAAAGCCCTCTTTGTAATGTACTAGGTGGATATGGCTTACACAGGGGACAAGTTAGTCTAATTGCCAAAATACTTGAAACAAAGTATTTTTTCCTAAAATTTTTATTAGTGTTATTTCAAAAAATCATATCGCAATAACTAGCCATGAGTACACCCTGTACCTTTTATCAGTAAATAATATTAAAGCCCTCTTTATAATGTACTGAGTGGATATGGCTTACACAGGGGACAAGTTAGTCTAATTGCCAAAATACTTGAAACAAAGTATTTTTTCCTAAAATTTTAATTAGTGTTATTTCAGAAAATCATATCGCAATAACTAGCCATGAGTACACCCTGGACCTTTTATCATTAAATAATACTGAAGCCCTCTTTGTAATGTACTAGGTGGTTATGGCTTACACAGGGGATAAGATAGTGTAATTCTCAAAATACTAGAAAAAAAGTATTTTTTCCTAAAATTTTAATTAGTGTTATTTCAGAAAATCATATCGCAATAACTAGCCATGAGTACACCCTGTACCTTTTATCAGTAAATAATACTGAAGCCCTCTTTGTAATGTACTAGGTGGATATGGCTTACACAGGGGACAAGTTAGTCTAATTGCCAAAATACATGAAACAAAGTATTTTTTCCTAAAATTTTAATTAGTGTTATTTCAAAAAATCATATCGCAATAACTAGCCATGAGTACACCCTGTACCTTTTATCAGTAAATAATACTAAAGCCCTCTTTATAATGTACTAGGTTGATATGGCTTACACAGGGGACAAGTTAGTCTAATTGCCAAAATACTTGAAACAAAGTATTTTTTCCTAAAATTTTAATTAGTGTTATTTCAATAAATTATATCGCAATAACTAGCCATGAGTACACCCTGTACCTTTAATCAATAAATAATACCAAACCCCTTTTTATAATGTACTAGGTAGATACGGCTTACACAGGGGACAAGTTAGTCTAATTGCCAAAATACTTGAAACAAAGTATTTTTTCCTAAAATTTTAATTAGTGTTATTTCAGAAAATCATATCGCAATAACTAGCCATGAGTACACCCTGTACCTTTTATCAGTAAATAATACTGAAGCCCTCTTTGTAATGTACTAGGTGGATATGGCTTACACAGGGGACAAGTTAGTCCAATTGCCAAAATACATGAAACAAAGTATTTTTTCCTAAAATTTTAATTAGTGTTATTTCAAAAAATCATATCGCAATAACTAGCCATGAGTACACCCTGTACCTTTTATCAGTAAATAATACTAAAGCCCTCTTTATAATGTACTAGGTGGATATGGCTTACACAGGGGACAAGTTAGTCTAATTGCCAAAATACTTGAAACAAAGTATTTTTTCCTAAAATTTTAATTAGTGTTATTTCAATAAATTATATCGCAATAACTAGCCATGAGTACACCCTGTACCTTTAATCAATAAATAATACTAAACCCCTTTTTATAATGTACTAGGTAGATACGGCTTACACAGGGGACAAGTTAGTCTAATTGCCAAAATACTTGAAACAAAGTATTTTTTCCTAAAATTTTAATTAGTGTTATTTCAAAAAATCATATCGCAATAACTAGCCATGAGTACACCCTGTACCTTTTATCAGTAAATAATACTGAAGCCCTCTTTGTAATGTACTAGGTGGATATGGCTTACACATGGGACAAGTTAGTCTAATTGCCAAAATACTTGAAACAAAGTATTTTTTCCTAAAATTTTAATTAGTATTATTTCAAAAAATCATATCGCAATAACTAGCCATGAGTACACCCTGGACCTTTTATCATTAAATAATACTGAAGCCCTCTTTGTAATGTACTAGGTGGTTATGGCTTACACAGGGGATAAGATAGTGTAATTTTCAAAATACTAGAAAAAAAGTATTTTTTCCTAAAATTTTAATTAGTGTTATTTCAAAAAATCATATCGCAATAACTAGCCATGAGTACACCCTGTACCTTTTATCAGTAAATAATACTGAAGCCCTCTTTATAATGTACTAGGTGGATATGGCTTACACAGGGGATAAGATAGTGTAATTTTCAAAATACTAGAAAAAAAGTATTTTTTCCTAAAATTTTAATTAGTGTTATTTCAGAAAATCATATCGCAATAACTAGCCATGAGTACACCCTGTACCTTTTATCAGTAAATAATACTGAAGCCCTCTTTGTAATGTACTAGGTGGATATGGCTTACACAGGGGACAAGTTAGTCTAATTGCCAAAATACATGAAACAAAGTATTTTTTCCTAAAATTTTAATTAGTGTTATTTCAAAAAATCATATCGCAATAACTAGTCATGAGTACACCCTGTACCTTTTATCAGTAAATAATACTGAAGCCCTCTTTATAATGTACTAGGTAGATATGGCTTACACAGGGGACAAGTTAGTCTAATTGCCAAAATACTTGAAACAAAGTATTTTTTCCTAAAATTTTAATAAGTGTTATTTCAAAAAATCATATCGCAATAACTAGCCATGAGTACACCCTGTACCTTTTATCAGTAAATAATACCAAAGCCCTCTTTATAATGTACTAGGTGGATATGGCTTACACAGGGGACAAGTTAGTCTAATTGCCAAAATACTTGAAACAAAGTATTTTTTCCTAAAATTTTAATTAGTGTTATTTCAAAAAATCATATCGCAATAACTAGTCATGAGTACACCCTGTACCTTTTATCAGTAAATAATACTGAAGCCCTCTTTATAATGTACTAGGTCCTCGTGGCTTACACAGGGGATGTGGTAGTCTAATTTTCAAAAAACTCAAATTATAAATAGTTTTTCTAAAAAACTGGATTCGAGTTTTAAATAAAATATATATGGCATACACCTTACTCGAGATTACTCTGGGCCTTTTACTAATCATGAATATTGGATCGCTCTTCATAAATTAATTATTTTTTTAAATTGACTTTTCAAATTGGGCGGGTTATCTTGGCAGAAAACTTTTGGCCGCTAACTTCACACCGGTTCGAGGATAGGCCCTTAGTTGATTTAATACAACCGCCTATGCCCTTAACAGAAGTCTCATTACAAATATAGTTTATATTTAATTTAAGTTTGTTACAAAATTTCAAAGTTAAAAAGTTTCCCTGACTTGCGTTATCGATAAGCGCGCGAATGGTGTGAACGCGCCCTAAATTATCGACAACATTCAATAACGCAGTCGCCAGAAGAACCGTAGTAAGCGGGGAGCGGGGCAGCGCGGCCGCCGACATGAGAGACACAGGCGAGCAGCGCGGCTCACTCGCCTCGCCCGCCGCGTTGTTATCACTGTTATCAACGCTCATATTTTCAACCCCCGACGCAGAAGTACGGGTATTATTTACATTATTTTTACTATAGTGCAACAGGCTATGATGCTTTAAATTGCAATAACTACAAACGCTGTTGTAAACACAAGTTAAATATTTATGATTAAGACTTAAACAACAAGTACAATATGGATGTTTTTTCATAAAAATAAATCTGGCATACGGATTTAATTTATTGAATTCGTCACATTCGTGCATGAATTCATGCCTGGATTTACATAAAGAACAATTATTATTAGACAATGTAGCCGACACGTACGATTGGGTAGGTCGCGTTCCCCCCGCAGCATTATTGCGCTGATAAGGGGTTGCGCGGCCCAATGTCTTAACATCGGGCTTGACGCGAGAAACAATGTTATTGGAACGTTCGAGAATCTTAGCTTGCTCCCGGACAAACTTAACTAAATAGTCATACGTGGGTATTTTACTATCCCGATTAGACATTTCGAATTCCCTAATAGTAACGGGATCTAATTTGTTTATGGCGAGATGTACCAACATAAAGTCGTCCAATTTTTCTGGAACAAGTTTTTTCAGAGCCGACACACAACAAGAGAAGTTTTCAATAAATGAATCTAAGTTTTGTGAACTTGCGGAAGGCACAGTCTTTAAATTTAATAGCTGATTAAAATACGTAGACGCTAAGTTCCGTGTGTCGTTATATCTTAATATTAAATTCTCCCAAATAGTTTCGTAATTTTGTGAGATCGGGGGTAAGCCAGCACAAACTGATAACGCTTTACCCGTTAATTTGCCCACTAAATATTGCACCCTCTCGGAATCGGTCAAACTAAGGTTGTCATGAACATTTGCCTTAAAATTTTCGTAAAACACTAACCACTGTTGGGGGTCACCATTAAAACTACACAATTCAATAGGCGGCAATCGCGGTGTACTCGCCTTAACTTGTGACGTACCACGTGATGACGCTTCCGACTTAACGGACAAAAGAACGCGCTGAGCATGTTTTATTCGGCAATATAAATCCTCAAAAGAGGTCCACGCTTGGTAGTTAGGTTCTACTTTAGGATTAATAACTAATTCATACTCACTAATTGAGTCGATTAATACGGAAAATTCCGAACGCAACGTATCTATATTTTCACTAGACGCGAGGAACAAATCTTGATTTGACGCGTCCTGGGACAATTCAAAAATACGTTGAAGCCGTGCGAACATCGCATTACGCTTATTCATAAGCACGGTGGACTTCCGTTCGATTTCAACATTTAAACCTTTACTTTCCATAACGGATACTAAAGATACAAAAATAAAAAAAATACAATAAAAAAAAAACACAAAGAGATTTAAAAAGAGAAGGTAACGCTTTTCAATCCCGGTTCGCTAGGGCCAAATAAATGTTCGCGCCTGATCCAGAACCTTCCAGCTAACTATGCTTATGCCAAAAGCACGGACCAAACGCGAACAAAGGCCTTCTATAAGTGGACTGTATTTGAATTTTTATAATAGCAAAACGGCCGGTAACGAGCAATCCGGACACAGAGGTACGATATCGGAAAACAGAGTAGGACGGGTCACTTATATAAGGAAAGTATGCCACGTACCTTTTCACAGCTTCACTATCACCTATCCTGGCCAGGATATTCGCCAAACTCAATCACTTCACGATTATTATAGTTATTTATTTAGCACAGCCGTCCGCGGAGAACACAACGGCGCGTCTTCCAGAAGAGCGGGATCACGGTAGATCATAGACTTCTCGCTGGGTCGGGGCGCGACGTGCGACTGACGTTGCAAGCAATGAAGCTTACAAAGAAACCTATTTTCTGCAAGTCCACAAGTGGGTACTTCTCGTTGCGAATATAATTAACAAATATTCAAATGTTGCAAATTTGAAGTAAGTGGCGCCATCTTGTGGTGGCATACTTGGTTATTGGAAATGGAGGGAATTTTGTATTGCTCATTATTAACCGATTCAACTATTACAAATATAAGTTAAATATTGGCGTAAACAGTATCATTTTAGTAAAACTCCAATATGATATGGCTATATGTAATTTAAATGTAACTTATGATTTATTAAATAAAATTAAATCTGACCCGTCACTTGTTAAAAACTTTCAAGTTAGGTATGCCGATTTGGAAAAGGTGTATCAGACTTTTATGGAGTTACATTTAGAGTTGCAAGTCTTATCTGGGGAGGATTTTGATGCCGATGAACATAAGGATAGGTTTGCCACCTACACGGACATGTACTATGCCATTAAGGGTAGTCAAGCGGGTTCATTTGTGGACAACAAGGTTGGGCATAGCAAGATGGAACACTCGGAACATTCTAGTGCAGGTAGGGCATTGTTGCCAAAATTACAACTACCTACTTTTTCGGGTAAAATCGAGGAATATGCTTCATTTATCGATCTTTTTGAGTCTTTAGTGGGTAGTGACTCATCGTTGAGTGATACTCAAAAGATTTATTATTTAGTCGGTGTTTTAGACGGAGAACCTAAAACTTTAATTAGACATTTGTCTATTACGGGAGAAAATTATTCTATTGCATTGGACTTATTAAAATCTCGTTACGGTAATAAAAGATTGATGGCGGATAAACTTTTGTACAACTTGTTGTCTATTACGTCGGTGAATAAAAGTTTAAATAGTTTGCGGAATTTCTTAAATATTACTTTAGAAACTACCAAGGCATTGGAAAAATTAAAGTTCCCTGTAGCGGAGTGGTCATATTTATTATTGTACATTAATTTAAATAAAATTGAGTTAACAATGAAAAAACACTTTGAAGCAAAGTTAGACGGTAAGGAGTTGCCCACTTTTCAAGATTTTATTAGTTTTTTGGAAAGTGAGGTGAGAATTTTGGAATGTACTTATCCAACTACTACTGCATCGATAGATCGCGGTAACAAGGCAGTGGGTAGGTTTTCGGGACCAACTAAAAGTCATGCGGCGTTTCAAACAACAAGTCAAAAGACTGTTGCTTGTAACTATTGTAAGCGTAATTTCCATCATATTACCCGGTGCGATCGGTTTATCGCATTAAAACCACGTGTGCGGAAACAACATGCGGTTACCAATCGGTTATGTTTTAGGTGCCTTAATTCTCATTCCATCTATAAATGCGGTGCGTCTAACTGTTGTTCTTCTTGTCAGTCGGATAAACACCATTCGTTACTTCATTTTGATTATGCGGAACGTAGCGGTACGGTTACAGGTCCTGCGGATGGACATATGGGTAGTCCTGCGGATTCTGCGGAACCGGAGGCGAGCACTTCTACTGCTCCTCTCCCCCAGCGAGCGCTACATGCGGTTGCCCCGTTGCGGTGTCATCGTACAGTGTTGCTGTCGACTGCGGTTGTGCAAATGATGGATGGTGGCGGTAATTTTTATAATGTACGTGCTCTTCTGGATAGCGGTAGCCAGAGTACTTTTATTACAGAGCAGTGTGCTCGAAGATTCGGTTTGCGGTATTTTAAATCTGACATTGTTGCGGTTACAGGTTTAAGCGGTGCGGTTATCAACAATTGTCGCGGTAGTGTAATGTTGAGTTTAGGTCCCTGTCACGTGACTCAACCTGTACTTATTACTAAAGCTTCTATTTTAGGCAAGATTACGGATAATCTTCCTAGTTTTTCACTTCCTCCTATTTTAAGGCAGGAACTCAGCGGTATAATTCTTGCGGATGAGAAATTTTATGAAAGTCGTCATGTAGACATTTTAATCGGTGCGGATTTACTTGGTAGTGTCATGATCGGAGGCGGTATTCTTCGATTTGGTGACAACTTACCTTGTGCGGTTAATACCATTTTTGGGTATGTATTAATGGGGCCTGTGTCATATAATGTGCCAGACCACTATGCGGATTGTGCGGTATCACAAACTTTTATGTCTACAGCGGATAATAATTTGGAGAAGTTTTGGGAAATTGAGGAGATCCCTCAGGATATTCGGGATCCTAGGGATGTAGAATGTGAGACAATGTTTACTAAGTCACACGGACGTGACAGTAGCGGTAGGTATGTGGTACGTTTACCTTTTCTTTCGGAGCGGCCGAAGTTAGGCGATTCGCGTCACATGGCCTTAAAGCGGTTTTATTCAATAGAGAAACGGCTTCAATCACAGCCAGAATTTCGGGATAAATATTTAAAATTTATGCGGGAATATTTAGACCTTGGTCATATGTTACCATGTAACTTATCAGATAGGGATTTGGCTCAATCTGAGCATTATGTTATTCCGCATCACGGAATTTTCAAGTCGGGTTCGGATAAAATTCGAGTTGTATTTGATGCGAGTTGTCGGACAAATTCTGGTGTGTCCCTCAACGATTGTTTGCACGCGGGTCCAAAATTACAATTGGACATAATGCAAATCATTTGTAGGTTTCGGCTTTTCCAGGTAGTTTTTACTGCGGATATTCGGATGATGTTCCGGCAAATTGTCATTCATGCGGAAGATAGGAGGTACCAGCTGATCTATTGGCGTGACTCACCACATGACCCCTTGCGGTTGTATGCTCTCAACACGGTGACGTATGGGATGAAATCTAGCCCTTACCTGGCAATTCGAGTGTTGAAGCAATTAGCGGATGATGGTGAGGCTCAATATCCAGCGGCAGCGCGTCTCCTGCGGTCTGCGGTTTACATGGATGATATTTTAGGCGGAGCTGGTTCTCTGGAGGATGTTCGGCAGCTCAAAAGTGATCTCAGCGGGTTGTTGTTATCAGGCGGGTTTGAGTTGCGGAAGTGGACGTCTAATGACAGGCGGTTGCTGTCAGACATACCAGCGGAGCATCATGAGAAACCTCTTATTTTTGATAATGCGGATGACGCGGGATTTGTGAAGATACTTGGCGTTCAGTGGAATCCTTCTTCGGACATCTTCACTTACCACACAAATATTCCACAGGGAAATATTTGCACCAAGCGGACGATTTTGTCGACGTTGGCGAGGACATTTGACCCTTTAGGATGGATTGGTCCGGTCGTGTTTCAAGGAAAGGTCCTGATGCAGCAGCTTTGGTTACTCGGTCTTGGTTGGGAAGATGTCCCTCCCGAAGATCTCTGTCGGCAGTGGGCGTTGATTGTGGACGGTTTACCTCATATTCAACAGGTTAGTTTAGGGCGATGTGTTTTACCAGCGGTGGTGAAGCATACCGCACTGCACGGGTTTGCGGATGCGTCGGAACTTGGGTACGCTGCGGTTGTGTATCTAAGGGTGGTGGATTCATGCGGTATCGTGAATTCATCACTAATCATGGCGAAGACTCGTGTTGCACCTGTTAAATGCAAGCTTACTGTACCAAAGCTGGAGCTTTCTGCGGCAACACTCTTAAGTAGGTTGGTCAAGTATGTCTACGATGCGGTTAAAGATCAGATTAGAATTGATGAAATTGTATGTTGGTCAGATAGTACCATCGTTCTTTCTTGGTTACGTATATCACCTCACCTCTTACAAACTTTTGAAGCGAACCGTGTTTCGCAGATTAATAATGTCGGATTGGATATTGTTTGGCGGCACGTGCCGACCAATCTAAATCCAGCGGATGTAGCTAGCAGGGGTTGTAGTGCTAGCGAATTAGTAAACCATCACCTGTGGTGGGAACCACAGTGGCTTGCGGCTGATGCGGATCATTGGCCATCAAGTTTGGTAGGTTTGGCGGATATCGACCTACCAGCTTTGCGGAAGCCCAAGGTGTTGGTACACAGTGCGGTATTAGATATATCTATAATTGATCGTTATAGTTCTTTAACAAAGCTACAAGCGGTTGTAGCATATATTTTGCGGTTTGCATCTAATGCAAAAAATAAAGATAATAAAATTTGCGGAATAATTACTGTTGCGGAACGCAAACTAGCGTTGCTGCGGTTAATAAAGCTAGTCCAAGCGGTGGACTTTAGTCAAGATTTAGAGGCTTTAAAATCGAATAAACGGTGTTCGATGCGGTTGCGGCGGTTAATGCCATTTCTTGATGGTGACGGTTTGATTCGGGTTGGCGGACGCTTGCGGAATGCGGACCTTCCATTTGGTTGCAAGCATCCTATATTGCTGCCAAAATCAAATAGTTTAAGTAAATTAATAATAAATCATTATCATGTTGCGCACTGCCATTTAGGTCCTACGGCTTTACAATCCGTTTTATTTATTTATTTATTTATTATAAACTTTATTGCACAAAGTACAAAGGCGGACCTAATGCCGCTAGACATTCTATACTGGTCAAACCTTTGGGACAACTAAAGCAGTTACGACGAGATAAGGCAGGTGCTATCAAAACTAATAGAAAAATATTAGACTTCAATATATACTAGTGAATAAATACTTATTTACATACTAATACATACACAAATACATACAAATAAAACTACATACATTTACAGCAACGTTATTGGATATTGTCGGCGAGGCAAGTCATTCGGGGTTGCATTTTCAAATGCATGCGGTGTTTTCGGCTTCGGGCAAAACCAGCGGAGCCATTGATGGCTGACCTGCCTCGTGACAGGGTAAATGCGTGCGGATTGTTCCACACGGTACAGACGGACTTTGCGGGTCCTTTTATTATTAAAACATCGCGGTTGCGGAATTGTAAGACGATGAAAGCATATTTATGCGTTTTTGTGTGTTCTTCTTCCAAGGCGGTTCATTTGGAAGTTGTTAGTGACCTATCCACTGAAGGTTTTTTAGCGGCTTTGACTAGGTTCACGTCTAGGCGCGGTCTTCCTAGCGTCATTCGTTCTGACTGCGGTACGAACTATGTTGGTACAAATCGACATCTTAACGAAGTCCAGCGGTATCTGGCGAATAAAGAGACGCAGTCAGATTTAAGTATAAAGGCGGCTTAACAAAATGTTACTTGGCGGTTTAACCCGCCTGCGGCTCCACATTTCGGTGGTTTATTTGAAGCGGCAGTCAAGTCAGCTAAGGGCTTGCTGAAGCGAGTTGTAGGTGAGCAAGTACTTACTTACGAGGAGCTCGCTACCTTGTTTACACGGATTGAGGCTGCTCTTAACAGTTCGTCCACTTTGTGCGCTTTCTTCAGACCCTGCGGAATTTGAGGTCCTAACTCCGCGCACCTACTAATTGGTCGACCTTTATCAGTAGTACCGGAGTACGATTGGGGCGATGTTGCCATGTCTCGGTTGTCACGGTTCCAAATGTTGCAACAAATGTCTCAACATTTTTGGAATAAGTGGCGTGATGACTACTTAAAATCATTACAACTGCGGTATAAGTGGACATCGCAAACGGACCCTCCCAAGGTAGGCGACTTGGTGTTAATAAAGGAGGAAGACGTTTCCCCTTTAAGGTGGAAGTTAGGGCGTATTAGCCAACTTCTCCCTGGTAACGACAAGGTAGTCCGAGTAGTTGTTCTAAGAACACCTTCTGGTACACTTACACGACCGGTCGTAAAGTTGTGTCGGCTACCTATCCAATAGGTTTTTTTATTTATTATTTTTTTGTTTAGTTTAGGTTTTTGTTATTTTGCGGTTTTGCGGTTATTTTAAGTTATGTTATATATATTTTTTGCGGTTTTATTTAATTTTATTTTATTGCGGTTTGGGTTTATTCCATTGCGGTTTGATTTTATTACATTGCGGTTATTTTTACCTGGTTGCGGTTAGGATTGTTTTATGCGGAATACTTTTTGATAAAGGCTTTAGCCTTTCTCGGGCGGGGGAATGTTCAGTTTTGATAGTTCAAAAACTTTCGCGGCATTCTACACTGATACATAAACACATATTTATTTAGTTGTATTGTATTACATTCCTTTTCGCTTCCTAAATTATTTTGCGGGTACCATTGGGTGGCCAACAAAAAATGGTCACGTACGCACGGGGTGCGCACCGGCAGAAGCGATCGAGGTCTCGCCGCGTGTGCGCGCAATTTTGTGGTGAAAAAACATTCTCGTACGACAAACTGTGACAAAGTGCGTGTGATTCTAATTTATGGACTGGGGTGAGCTTTCCCTATTTTTATCCTATTTTTATATTTTTATGTACGTTTAATACTTGGCGGTTTACACGCAGCATTTTGCGTGGGACAGCTGAGCGTGGGTCTGAGTCAGCCGGTGCAGGCATCTTTTTTTAATTATTACTATACTAATTTTAATACAGTCCACTCAAAACATCTAAAACAGCACATTTCTTATATGTCATGTTTCTTATCTGTTTTTGTTTTCTAGACTATTAATTTTCACGTTGGCTTTATGGAACAATATTAATTAAAATATATTGAATAGAGATCCGGGAGATCAATACAGTCAAGAGTTGGCGCTACAAGGGGGCATGTATGAAAAGGTTGATGAATGTTTATGAAGCAAAATTGAAGGTGACAAATGGCGCTCTATTGCCTCTGTTTACCCCGCTAAGATATGTAGTGGGGAGTCATGTCTTCTGTACACAAGTATGTATATGTCAAGTTTTCTCTTTTCTAGTCCGTCAGAGACACGTCACTTGTCACGAGGGCCTTATTAGTTAGCTAAACGTATGACTGCGTGGTTTCTGACTACCCCGCAAAAAGTTAGGGTTTAATGATAGCTAGTGCTCTCTTCATATTGGTTGCTACATTTAATCAAACCCAGGACCCTTGTTACCGGCTAATACGAATATGTATGGCGCAGACAGAAATAAACAAATATGAAATATCCAATGTTTGACTCTCTGATACAATGAACAGAAACAATGTTACAGACGTCTGGTTTAAAATCACTTTTAGGAAACTTTAAATGATAATCTCTACTAGATTGTGAGTGGTTAACAGGTCATGTACCTTCTGCTAACAGCTTACTCTTCCAACTATTTTTCTGATAAGTCTTTCACTAGCAGGAGTAGAATCATTTAAAATAATTTAAATAATGACAAATGCCTATTTATAAATAGGTTAACGTGAATAAGATATTTTGACTTTGACTTTGGGATGTTTCAAAATGTTATAAATAAGAAAGAATGTTTGTATGTATGTATTTTTTCCTTGTCTTTACGACTTAACTACTGAATTGATTTTATTGAAATTTGGCAGAGATATTTCTTGGAACGCAGGATTAGTCATGAGGTCAACATCTAAACATGTGAAACACGCCAAGAATGTTGTCTGGTGGTGTGTATTCGAGTATTGAGTTAGCATTTTAAACTGCTAAGAGAGTTATTGATATTCTTGTAATTTTAGAGCAGACACGTAATAATGTTGTGACGAGAGAGAATAAGAGGTGAAGCTATTGTGCGAGAGATATTGTCCTCAATCCAAAGGTGACACCTTCCAGTACTGGGATAGGTTTGTGCAGTACGGATTGTATTCTACTTTCTCGTTTTAAGAACATATTAGATAATGCTGGTTCGATTATTTAAAACCCTTTTATACTTTTCTTACGTACATTTAGTATATCTCTACAACATCACTGTTCCCGTGCCTCAGGAAGCACGTTAAGCCGTCGTTCCCGGTTCCTCTAATACCTAGTTGTTAGATAAATTAAATATATGTATATATTTATTCTATGGAGAACTATCGACAATACAATAAAAAAATAGTTAAAAATATATCTCGACATATGCGTTCTTAGGATTTTTTTAAGGAAATAGTTTTTTTTTCTAAATTGACTTTTTTCAGGGGTACCATTTATAAACAAACTTACTTACTTTACCCACTAACCCTCGCCACAACTTCTGGCCAGCGCGAGCGTGACGAGTGTAGGCCAAGTTGTCCAGATATATGTTCTCGAAGGCAATCTCCAGCAGTGGAAGTCTAGAACACACTAACAATTGTATATCTTTACTATTAGGTAGGCAGCTAGGTTGTTTTGTAATTACTTGGACGATTATTGCAATTTGCAAAGTAATAATGAGTAGGGATGGGATGTAACATACGAGTAGATAGTTACTAGTTTACTAGCAAAACTAAACTATCTACTTCTCATAATACTCTACTTGACGGGGCAATATAAATGTTTGTTGAAATAAACTAAACTATCTACTTCTCATAATACTCTACTTGACGGGGCAATATTAATGTTTGTTGAAATAAACTAAGCTATCTACTTCTCATAATACTCTACTTGACGGGGCAATATTAATGTTTGTTGAAATAAACTAAACTATCTACTTCTCATAATACTCTACTTGACGGGGCAATATTAATGTTTGTTGAAATAAACTAAACTATCTACTTCTCATAATACTCTACTTGACGGGGCAATATTAATGTTTGTTGAAATAAACTAAGCTATCTACTTCTCATAATACTCTACTTGACGGGGCAATATTAATGTTTGTTGAAATAAACTAAACTATCTACTTCTCATAATACTCTACTTGACGGGGCAATATTAATGTTTGTTGAAATAAACTAAACTATCTACTTCTCATAATACTCTACTTGACGGGGCAATATTAATGTTTGTTGAAATAAACTAAACTATCTACTTCTCATAATACTCTACTTGACGGGGCAATATTAATGTTTGTTGAAATAAACTAAACTATCTACTTCTCATAATACTCTACTTGACGGGGCAATATTAATGTTTGTTGAAATAAACTAAACTATCTACTTCTCATAATACTCTACTTGACGGGGCAATATTAATGTTTGTTGAAATAAACTAAACTATCTACTTCTCATAATACTCTACTTGACGGAGCAATATTAATGTTTGTTGAAATAAACTAAACTATCTACTTCTCATAATACTCTACTTGACGGGGCAATATTAATGTTTGTTGAAATAAACTAAACTATCTACTTCTCATAATACTCTACTTGACGGGGCAATATTAATGTTTGTTGAAATAAACTAAACTATCTACTTCTCATAATACTCTACTTGACGGAGCAATATTAATGTTTGTTGAAATAAACTAAACTATCTACTTCTCATAATACTCTACTTGACGGGGCAATATTAATGTTTGTTGCCTTCCCGCAGCCCTATCTATTCCATTACCTTCCCGCAGCCCTATCTATTCCATTACCTTCCCGCAGCCCTATCTATTCCATTACCTTCCCGCAGCCCTATCTATTCCATTACCTTCCCGCAGCCCTATCTATTCCATTACCTTCCCGCAGCCCTATCTATTCCATTACCTTCCCGCAGCCCTATCTATTCCATTGCCTTCCCGCAGCCCTATCTATTCCGTTACCTTCCCGCAGCCCTATCTATTCCATTACCTTCCCGCAGCCCTATCTATTCCATTACCTTCCCGCAGCCCTATCTATTCCAATACCTTCCCGCAGCCCTATCTATTCCATTACATTAGTCGCAAACATTATTAGTGGATTTCGTTATTTACGTCAGAGTTTGTGTCATAATTACAAAATATTATTATTTTCTCAACTCTATAAGAGCTTGACACCGGCCGTGCAAACATCAACTTTAATGGCGTGATATACCTATATATAGTTAACGGATTCCATTATATAACGTTTGCGCGAATAGGGCTGCAGTACGTATAGAGGGAGAACTCTCTCACCATACTCTGGCCAGACCAGTTGGTATGGGAAAAAATATTGTTAGATATAAAAAATAAGTGAAATTATATTTATGTGAACCGGCATGTGTCATGTCTTTCCTTAGGAACGAAGGAACGCACCTTACTCTGTGACGCGCATATTTTTTTACTCAACTTATTTTAATATAATTTATAAGTTTAAACTCTTTAAAATAGTATTTTAAGGATATATACAGACATAAATGAGTGACTAAATTGTTATTGACTTAATAATTGGACCTTAAATGGTGTAATTATGTGAGAAATTGTTTGGTTATATATTTTTGGACGTAATTTTTATTTCAGTTTGTGTTTAATAATTTGTTACTTATGTTTGTATTTAATTTAATGTTAATTTCGATTTAAAATTACATGTATTGCTTTGCAAAATGTATTGCTGTTTTGGATTTTCTTAACAAATAAATAAATAAAATTAAAATGATGTAAACTTGTAATTGTCTTAGTGGTCCGATAGTTACATCCGCCTCAATAAAGTGGGCTAAATGTGAAACCTGTTCTTTATGTAAAAGCCTTGCTTTCTGCCGACCCCGGAAGAGATACGGCCGTGACGATACTTTTTGTAAAAGCCTTGGTTTCTGCCGACCCCGGAAGAGAAACGGCCGTGACGATACTTTTTGTAAAAGCCTTGGTTTCTGCCGACCCCGAAAGAGATACGGCCGTGACGATACTTTTTGTAAAAGCCTTGGTTTCTGCCGACCCCAGAAGAGATACGGCCGTGACGATACTTTTTGTAAAAGCCTTGGTTTCTGCCGACCCCGGAAGAGATACGGCCGTGACGATACTTTATTGTAAACTTGTCGGTAAAAAACTAGAAAAAAATTAGTCAAAGAAGTAAGCTACGCTGTAGACTAACTAAGCCAATTCCAATATATATTAGCGTTAACAAAATGGTTTCATCTTGTTTTACAAGAATACTTCCTACATTACTAATTAAATCTCTCTCATTAATTGGGGGGGATGTCAAAAAGTCACAAATAACCTGGAACAAGGTACTGTTTTACCTGTTTTGCTTTTACTAAAAAAATAAATTAAACACAGTGATTTTAAATATTTGTCGCTCTCTTTCGAAAGAAAGAAAACATTATATTTACTAATAATAATACATATATCATCATAACTAAAACGTTTTTGCTATAAACGACGAATTTGTTTTCACTTATTACTAGCGACAGATATAGTTCATAATGATTTTCCATCATATTTTATCGGAAAAGTTTGTATTTATCGTGCTCTCTCAATTAGTGTCAGTACCATTTGATAGTAAATAATATAGTTCCATATTAATAGATATAAAAATGTCAGTAATTTAGTACAATAATTGATTGACACTTCGAGTGCCGTCCAATTGAGACCCGAGTTTTCCTGATTGAAATACATTATGCACTATATCCGTACTTAATATTTATTTGTCTGTGAGGAACTTGTCAGCTAATAATCTAATTATTATTATCCATAAACATGAGTGGTGGTGGCTCGATTGTAAGAACGCTTGCCAATCCAAAAAAATGGTTCGCGGTCCGATCCCCGGCATGTACCAACGAGAAATACATGTACATTTTCTTATGTACATTTGTCATAGATTACCAAACACCACCAGCAGAGCACGTTTAGTCGTCAGCCCTCCCACAAACACCACCAGCAGAGCACGTTTAGTCGTCAGCCCTCCCACAAACACCACCAGCAGAGCACGTTTAGTCGTCAGCCCTCCCACAAATACCAACTAGTGGAATTGTTAATAAATTGTCATTAAAATTGAAACCTGTCCGAGCGAGCCCAAATTCTTCGGATATATTTATGTTCTAGAAGGCCCATCTGCAACAGTGAAGATCTAGAACGATGTGTTTTAGGGGCTGCCGGCTGTAATGATGATGTCCATAAATATAAATTGTTGGCTGTAATGGAACGTCTTAAAACTCCTCAGCCCATATTATTTGCTTGTTTCTTGACCTTGGAATTGTTAATGTTTCAGCGGCGCCGGAGTGTGATGCTGGGCAACTGAGTTGCGGCCAGTACGTGTGGAACAAGACTTACTGCTTGCCCCCCCACTATCGCTGTGATATGCACGTCGACTGCGTGGACGGAACAGACGAGGCTGACTGCAGTGAGTATCATCAGAACCTACCATCTTGCATCGTTACTGAATGTCGTGACCTTCCAATGAATTAGTGTGCGACTTATTGATTACAGCGACGGTGTAGCATCATAGACGCTAGTGGTAGTGGAGCGGATTTGGTCAGACAACCGGACCAGGCTTCAGAATCTCCTTCCACCTTGCCAGTAACGACATGTTTTTCAAGTTTATTCATTTAATGTGTCCGTATTATAGAGTATCCGACGATGGTATGCAGCCATCGATATATATACACGTAGGTACATAGGCCCTAAATTAAATTGTAATAAAAACGTTTTCAAATAAACTAATCTAAATCGTTAAAGTTATATATTATATAAGTTCATAGTCGCACCTGATTGGATAATCGTTAAGCTTAGGCTGGATTGCACCAAAACGAAGTATCTATAATTAACTAACTATTAAATTTAAAATTGGCGTCGAATGGACGGACGCACCACTAAAGGCTGACCTTTAAATTACATCCCCAGGCTCAGTGGTTTCAAAATCAACATCTCAAAGCATCGATGTGCTTTCAGTCGGTGCTATATATTCCTATATATTCCTATCGAGAAAAGCAGTGATCGAACGAGTATAGATTACGATGCGTTTCGAATTTTCTAGTTGCTTAAACTCTTCAGAAATATGTTCTGGAAGGCCCAACTCTCTGCTGATAGAGATATTGTTCATATTTCTGACTAAGCTAACTATGGTCGTGAAGGTAGCTTTCTGAATTTCCTTTAGAGTTGTTATGACGAACAAAGCTGGAGTTATGAAATCCCCTGTGACAGTGTCTCCACTTTGATAGTTGACCTACGAGTATGTCCCGCGCGACTAACTGCTCTCTACGGTATCGGTGTCAAATACCGGCATAAGTCGTGAGCCCTGACGTAGTAAATAAAATATAGTTTCAGGCACTAAACCATGATTATATATATAAATTGTCATTAAAGATTGACATCAGATCCTCGCCAACCCGTCTGATCCAGATATATGTTCTGAAAGGCCCATCTCCAACAGTGGTATTAGGTATAAGTATTATATTGATACAGGTGTCTTTGTCCTTACGTTAGACCAATATATGATTCTATTGATAGAAACAAATAACTTCTCCTAAGAAACCATATCGGAAATTACATTATTTTTTGGCTTCTCCATACCAATTGGCTATTTTACAAATAAAAGTTTGTATGATGAAGCAATTTTTTTGTTCTTTCCGACATACGGTTTGTTAGGAAAAGTTATTTGTTTCTATCAATAGTAGTAAAGTATCATCACGACCGTTTCCCTTTCGGGGTGGTCAGAAACCACGCTTATAAATAAGCGGATTCACATTTAGCCAACTTTACTGTCGGCCAATCATGACAAGTGGCAAGCTCCTCGATGTCTCCAGCGTACCAAACTCCAGAAATATCACAAATAAATTAAATATTAATTAAATGTATTTTTATTTACATTAATAAATATTTTTGTGTCCCGATCAGGAATCGAACCCGGTACCTCCAAGTCTAAATCCACGGACTAGACCGCTAGACCACGGAGGCAGTAGAATAACATATTAGTATAACATAACACCATTTAAAGCATGGATGCACAGACCGCGGCCCGCGGGCCGCATGCGGCCCGTGGGTCGAATACTGGTGGCCCGCCGACAGCAAAAATAATACTCTCGTGCATTCGAAAAATATTGAATTCTATTCCAGAATAAAACAAAAAAAAAATATGTTTGAAAAGTAATGTGAAACTCGCGCGCGCGCAATTTGAATCTAGCGCCCAAAATTGCTAAGTCAAGTAACATCGCTCGCTATAGAAATCAAGAATTTTCTAGCGCGGTGAGCAAGCGAGATAGATATAGTCCCGTATTCCCGATTGCTCGCGTATCTACACGAAGCTTCCAGAGTCGTTTGCGCGGTATAAAAATCACGTTAACCGCAGCGGCCGAACAGTTCGCTTTTCATTTGAGTGAAGTGTCAACAACAGAAAGAAATAAGCGCGAAAATACAAAGCGAAGTAATAAGTGATTGAGAATAAGTGCAGTTTATTAGTGTTTTTGGGAGGCAATAGTTCTAGTGTAGATTTTAACTCGACTAGCCGGTGTCATATATTTTGATCCACATTCAACGTAGATTTCCTGTTGCAGTGTTAACCCGTCAAGTGCCGTGTATAATTGTGTTGTGAAAACGTAAGTAAAACTCTGTTATTAATAAGTGTTTCCCTACCTATTTAATCAATTTTAATCAAATTTAGCTTTAATGTTGGCTAAATATTAAAATAAACAAAGAAATTACTATTTTTATAAGAATTTCTCTAACTGTAATAATTACGTCATTATTTCAGATAAAATCTGTATAAAAATCTTAAAATTTCTGAGAAATAATATTTAATCAATTATTTTTGATAATTTAAAAAAGAATAGGTAATTTAAGTGGGTACTGTAATTGTTTTTAGGTGCTGTGTTAATCCTAGCCAGGATTAGAACGCAACATGGAGAAGCCAGGACCTAGTAAAAAACGTAAGGTTAAAGATGAAAATCGGCAGTTTCAAGAAATTTGGACTGAGAAATACTTTTTTGTATGGTCGCATAACAAAGTCGTTTGTTTAATTTGCAAGAATTCTGTTGCGATTGCAAAGGATTATAATGTAAAAAGGCACTATGAAACGCAGCATCCTTCTTTTACCAAGTTTACAGGCGAATTAAGAAAGCAAAAAATGTTGTCTTTAAAACGGGAGCTTATTGGTCAGCAAGCTATGTTTACAAAACACATTCAAGATTCAGAAACGGCTACAGAAGTTAGTTATGAAATTTCTCGAATGATAGCAAAGCGAAGTCGCCCCTTCAATGATGGCGATTTTGTAAAAGAATGCATGGAAATTGCCGCTAAGAAAATGTGTCCAGAAGCAGCAAAAAAGTTTGAGAAAATTCAACTGAATCGTATGACTATCCAAAGACGAATTATGTCCTTGTCAGGTAATATTGCGGAACAATTAATTGAAAAAACTAAGATCATGGAATTTTTTTCATTAGCACTCGACGAATCGACTGATATTAGTTCCACAGCTCAACTTCTCATATTCATACGAGGTGTTACTCAAGATTTTGAAGTCTTCGAAGAGTTATTAGGAATGTGTTCATTGAAAGGTCAAACCAAAGGAGTTGATATACTCAATGGACTTTTGGACGAGTGTTCAAAAACTGATTTGGACTTATCTAAGTTATCGGGAGTTGCGACTGACGGTGCTCCTTCCATGATTGGTATCAATTCCGGGCTAGTTACTTTGCTGAAAAAGCACCTGCAAGAAAAAAACATAAACACTGAAGATCTCATGCAGTTTCACTGCATTATACACCAGGAAGCTCTCTGTTCTAAAAAAAATGAATTTCAAAATGTAATGAAAGTAGTAGTTTCGACTGTAAATTTCATAAAATCACGAGGACTCAATCACAGACAATTCAAACAATTCCTTGATGACATCGAAAGCGAATACGGAGATTTACTGTATTATACAGAAGTAAGGTGGCTAAGTCGTGGATTGACACTGGAACGATTTCTAAATTTAATAGAAGAAATTGGAATATTTCTGGCGGAAAAGCAAAGGGATGTCCCGGAACTTAAAAATCCTGATTGGTTGTGTGATTTAGCTTATTTAGTTGACATTACAAATCATTTGAATGTCTTGAACACACGGCTTCAAGGCAAAAATCAACTGATATCCCAGCTCTATGCTCATGTAACATCCTTTCAATGCAAGCTGACACTTTTCAGATCACAATTGAATTCTGGAAATTATAATCATTTTCCGAATTATAAGAAAATGGCTGAAAAATTCAACAAAACTGCGATTAATTTCAGTTATGTAGAAAAGCTAGATATTTTGATTGAATCTTTTGAAGACAGATTTTCGGAGTTTAAAAAAGTGAAACCTCTGTTGGACATATTCAGCAATCCTTTCACTATTTCAGTTGAAAATGCGCCAGAGTCAATGCAGTTAGAAATTATCGACATTCAAAATGACCAAGATTTACGCAACAAATTCAACGAAGGAGACTTGCTGAACTTTTACCGCTGCATTGATAAAAATATGTACGAAGAGTTGCGCATAAACGCTCTGAAATGTGCCAGCTTATTTGGTTCTACCTATATACTCGTATGTGAACAAACTTTTTCAATACTAAATAATAATAAAACAAAAAATCGAAACCGCCTTGCAAATGAAAGTTTGGAAGCAGTTTTACGTGTTGCTACAAGTAAATTTGAGCCAAATATAAAAAAGATTGTAAGCACTATGCAGTGCCACGCTTCAAATTAATAATTTCTTTTTTAATTTTAATAAATTTTTATCAATTCTTTATTGTCTTTAACTACCTATACCTACTTCTGGCGGCCGGCCCGCTATCAGTTCATGATTTGGCCGAGTGGCCCCTAGTATTAATAAGTCTGTGCAACCCTGATTTAAAGCATAGACATAGGATCGTCGCGTCGTCGCTTAAAGACGAACGAAGCGTGCGAGTGAGACCTCGAGGATAACCACAATAGCGTGTGCTAGAAAGAGTGAGCATGAAACCAACCGATTACGCCAAATTATTTTTTGACGTTCAGCGCCTATCTACCGGTTCACTTTAGCGTTCTGCATATTTTTCGCGATTATTAAGTATTTTCCAGTAATAAAGTGAATATATTGTGAAATACGAGTATGGTGTCGTGTTCCTTTACTAACTGTGAAGTGACGGCGCGGAATAACGCAAAGAAGTGTACTTTTCACAGGTAATTCTTCAATACTATACCAATGTTTTTTTAGCATATTTTTGGATGTTTAACGCTCTATGTGACAAAAAAATCAGTTGAGATTGTGAAATACATGTGGTATTATCTTTTTAAATGCCAATAACTAAATTTTCAACAGTAAATAAAGATATTTTGTGTACGTGAAAAAATGATACACCTACACTAGTGCTTGACTAAACTGACATTTTTTATCGATAGTTATCGACATTTTGTAGTGATGAAATATTAATTAATAACAACATGAGAATGGTTGGAAAAGGAAGGAAATATGTCGCAACTCACTGAAATAATATATTAAAGTCGATCTGAGTCACGAGGGTGAAATGGGGTTAACTTTTAAGGGTAAATAGTTTTTTACAATTTTAAATTAAACCAGACCTTTTATCAAAAAATGTTAAATGTAAAAGTTGTAGGTAATAAAAAAGTCTATAAGTTTTGTATAAACAATTTTATCACATAACCTAAAATTTTTTTTATATGGGAATTTTCAAATGTTATACTCGTATATGCAAATAGTGGTTTGGATACTAGCATCCGTCCTTAAGTTAGGCAGCACGGTGGTGGCGCGAAATTAAAATAATAATAAAAAAATAATAATAATTAAAGCTGGCAATAAAGCTGAATTTCTTTAGAAAATTTCTATAGAAACCGAGTACTAAATGGAAACGAAAAACTAAATAAAACATGAATATTTACTATTTAATTCTTTTATAACTTCCCTTAAAGTTAAAAGGCGCTTTGTAGTCCTTTTGAACTTAGCTCTTAAATTTCTTATGAGCTTATTTTTTTCCAAAATCTTTCTTTTAAGATGTGTATTACAGTGCAGAAGTTTCTGTTTTCTTACTTCAGTTGAAGGACATTGGGTCTTCTAATGTTGGTGGAGTGCGTTCTCTAGATGGAAACGTAGTGTCCTTATCCACATAGGAAGATCCCTTAGCGTAATGCT
Organism: Tinea semifulvella; assembly: GCA_910589645.1. Classification (NCBI taxonomy): domain Eukaryota; kingdom Metazoa; phylum Arthropoda; class Insecta; order Lepidoptera; family Tineidae; genus Tinea; species Tinea semifulvella. The sequence continues at coordinate 290,539 of OU342615.1, read as the reverse complement.
AGTAGTATGTCTTATGGATATTATTAGTCAAAAGTGGTGTAGTTTTGTTTAATAATGTGCTACAATCATCGATGTCTATAGATAGGCCTATCCAATACAAAACACAGTCCATAAACGTGCCGCTTGCGACGTGTACCTACCAACTTTGGGGATAAATTCTCAAGCTATGATAATGTCACATGCAATATTTATCGGAAATTCTTTCGCAATGCATACTAAAAGACTAGTTTCCCTCAATATTATTGTTAGGTAAGCGCGCTCTACGCTTGCTAGCTCGCGACTGTTGGTGCAGCTACATGACTTCGATTGGTTTTGCAGGAACGTTTTTATATCAGTGATGGCCTATCTATATACATCGGTGGCTACAATGTGAATTATTATGGACATACATACATACATACATATCTTCACGCCAAATCCCTTGCGGGGTAGGCAGAGACAATTGAGCGCCACTTGTCACGGTCACGACATACCTCTTTCGCTTCTTCGACATTCATCAACCTCTTCATACATGCCCTTTTGTTTCGATGGCTTTTCAATTATTATGGAAAACGATAAATTTGACACGGTATATGGGGCTAAAGTGACAGTTATTTTTTGCGGTTTTCCCGCGCTGTCAACTCTCATATATCCGACGTATTTGCGCGATAAAGTCGCGAGTGACTCCGAAGAGCATCAAATTCTGCAACATCTGGAATTTGATGACGACCTCATTAACTCATAAAGTTATTATTATTGAAATATGTTTTTTTTAAGCCTAAAATATGAAAGTAAATGACGAGGAGTGATTATTTAAATATAGAAAAGTAAAGTAAAGTATCATCACGACCGTTTCCCTTTCGGGGTGGTCAGAAACCACGCTTGATAATAAGCGGATTCACATTTAGCCAACTTTACTATAGGCCAATCATGACAAGTGGCAAGCTCGTCGATGTCTCCAGCGTACCAAACTCGAGAAATATCACAAATAAATTATATATTAATTAAATGTATTTATTTACATTAATAAATATTTTTGTGTTCCGACTAGGAATCGAACCCGGTACCTCAGAGTCTAAATCCACGGACTTAACCGCTAGACCACGGAGGCAGTTACATTAATATATTAATATAGGCCAATCATGACAAGTGGCAAGCTCGTCGATGTCTCCAGCGTACCAAACTCGAGAAATATCACAAATAAATTATATATTAATTAAATGTATTTATTTACATTAATATATATTTTTGTGTCTCGACCAGGAATCGAACGCGGCACCTCCGACTCTAAATCCACGGACTTAACCGCTAGACCACGGAGGTAATATTTAAATGTATTGCTGCAAAATGTATCGATATTACTATGGAACATCTCTAAATTTTACTCACACTAAAATAATTAACTTTTTGGCGTGTTTTGCAATTTGCTTTGTTGATCTTGTTAGTATTCTATATCTATGATTTAAAGTCACTCCGTAAAATAAGTAAATTGAGTTAATCAAGTGTTTCAAAAGGTTCCTCAAATAATACAATATTTGGACTATTTTTGTGTTGTGATTTAATCTTTAAGAAGCAATAGCATTACGACACGACATGTAACTTCAAGATGTATTTGTCATCATCATTATAGCCCCTGAGCATAGTCCTAGATCTCCACTGTTGGAGATGGGCCTTGGGTATGTTTTTTTTGACAAGTTTATATTGGTGAAATCTCGCAGTCAAGGTTAAGGTGTATGTTATAAATATGATTGCTTTACTGACACTAAATTTGTAAAAAAAAATGTATTTAAAAAGTAATTAGGGTAAATGAAATAATTTTGGTTTGGTTAACGAAGCAGTCTCATTCGGCGAGCATTTACTTAGATTATGTTAGTTACGAAGTTTGGAAGACGCTGCAGCTTCCTCGATACAAAGTCGCTCAGATGAGCTCAACATTAACTACCAAAGTAAGCGAAACGAAAAAGGTTTTCTGTAATACATTGGGCGCAAAACAGTTTTCATTTTAAAATACTGATTGCCGGTTTCCGAAAGAATTTAATTTTTGTATTTTTTTATTTAATTAACGCAAGTTTACCAATTGGTTATTATAACACACAGCTGCTTCGTATTTTATTTTTATTCCTAGCGCATTTGTAAGATTGTCAAAATAGTGGATTCTGTTATTCCTGTCACTTTTAGCCCAGGTTTTATGCCAATCATATTATAGCGTCAAAATAACGTTTTTCACATAGAAAAAGCGTTGTCTATGGTTTCATTGAGAAAACGTAAAGTAAATATTGTTCGCGGCTCATTTATAATAATTTTAACAACATTTATATAATTAATAAAGTAAATCTAAAATATAAATAGACAATTATTAAAATATTTCGCATGCGAATTATCTGTAATGGAAACCTGTTTGATGAAGGTCGCTTTTCTACGAATCTTTTAAATTAGCTTTTAGTTTTGGAAGCTGACATTATTCATGTTTTAATTATTTAATAAAGTGATGCCAATGTAACGTTATGAATACACTCAGGCCAAACTCGCGGCACAGACTAATCCCTTACTGAAGATGCAAAACTGGGTTAAGTCTGTTGACCTACACGTTTAGACCAGGACACAACATTGTAAGTATAAAAACATCTCTATTATACTGTTAAAGTGCATAAAATACGCAAAATATTTTGACATTAAATCTAGATTTTTAATTTTGTTGCAAAACCCACTGAACGCGCGATACGAATTGACCAATCAGGTGCAATTATAAACTTTACAAATTAGATTAGTTTCGTGGGAACGTTTTTTATATCTATATACGGTCTATTTATATAATGATGGATCCAAAGATCCAATATTTATGATTGGTTCGCGACGCTTCACTAGATGGAAGCCAGCTATCATCAGAAAATGAATGTTTTCAAATAAAATAACAACTAAAATGCTTAGGTATATTAGACGTGGTCATCGCTGCGTAACAAACTTGGCTGGAGCAAATTACTTTTTGAAGTAATTGAAAAAAGCTTCGCACTGAAAGCTTAAAGCGCAGTGATAAACAATCATACATTTATGACACAATTTAAAAATAATATATATATGTACCTACTCGTATGTATATCAAGTACCGACGCCTCCTCTCACGTGGCTCGTACGGACTGAACTCGCTACAATGCGATTCTAATAGCTTTTTAATTGGACTAAATTAACTAGAATTTGCTTGAAAGAGTGAAACAGTTTCAGTTGCTGCTTACTAAAACTTAAATATCTGTATTACTGTTACATTACAATGTCGGCCATAACGGGTACTTTGATGTTAACCAACAGATGATATTAATGATTAGAATGAATGAACAGTAAATATTCTTAGAACTATAAAAGGTTTTCACTTATAGGAATTTAAACAACTTTACAAAGTATTGTTTATTAATAACGCATGAGTCAAATTAAAAGGTTTCAACAGGCCCGGTCTTTACTTTTCGTCAATGGTTAAGACAGTTTTACGATAACCCTCAGAGCAGGTCAGCTCTCCTCCTCTCTTCTTATCGCTTTATATTTGCAAATAAAAATGCTGCAATTATCTTTATAAATAAGAATGTAACTCATATTTGGTAAAGTCTAGCAACACTCATTAGAAGTCCGGCAGCCTGATCAATATTTTTGCAACACTCATTAGAAGTCCGGCAGCCTGATCAATATTTTTGCAACACTCATTAGAAGTCCGGCAGCCTGATCAATATTTTTGCAACACTCATTAGAAGTCCGGCAGCCTGATCAATATTTTTGCAACACTCATTAGAAGTCCGGCAGCCTGATCAATATTTTTTGCATTTTTAACTCACTTTTTTACTTAGACATGTGATCTCACGCTAACTGATGGTAATCGGCACGCGATTTGCAACAATAAGATGAATTGACATAAGATTCTTGTCTTTCGTTTTCCTGAAATTGAAATGGTGGCGGTACAACAAGAACGCTTTTCAATCCATAAAGGTTCGCAGTTCGTACCCCGGCATGTATGTACCAATTGAAATACTCTTGACGTTCGTCATAGATTACCAACGACACCGTTTCGGAAAGCGCGTTCAACAACTTGTAAAGTCCTTAATGAATTGTCATTAAAATTGACATCAGACCCTCGCCAACCCGTCTGGCCAGTGGCCAAATTCTCCAACAGAGGAGGTCTAGGACTCTGTGTTCTAGGAGCTGTAATGATGAGGATGTTGTAATAAATGAAATAAACTATTGTAATTTAGAAATTCAATAACAAAAAATCTCCACCAAACCCGAGCGTAAGTCGACAAATTAATAGCCATGAATATAAAATATACATAAATGAATAAATAAATTTCCACTGTATACATGTATCTTCAAACAGTTTCGGAAAAATGCAAAATCACCAATTTACGAATATTTTTATAACAAGAAACAATCCATTAATTACAGTTTTTTTTTTAAATTCCAGCATACCGCAAGTGCCAAACGACAGACTTCCAGTGCGGAGTAGAAAATACCTCTACCGGGAAACAACCCGGACTCACCGTGTGTATACCGGCAGACAAGAAATGTGATGGGTAATATATTTATAAATAAACAACATACTATTACAACCTATAATTTGTATATTTTAAATTAAAAATAAGGTATTTTGCTGCTATTAATGTACATACTTCGTTTGTCTCCAGCTACCTCGACTGTCGGAACGGCAAAGACGAAGAGAACTGTCCCAACAAGAAGGTGGCGTGTCGACTGGACCAGTTCCGCTGCTCCAGTGGGGACAAGTGTGTGGACGTGAGCGCCAAGTGTGACCACAGGGACGACTGCGGGGACAACTCCGACGAGGCGCACTGCAGTCAGTATACACCACTTTATGCTATTCTGAGCGCGACTTCAATCCCTATCACTATGCCGGCCTTTTAAGATGCTTTTTGACACTTCGCTTGAAGGACTCTTTCTTTCTTTTAAATCATGTGATCACTTTCCAAAATTTGTTCGTGTGTCTGAAATCAGCATAAAAATGTTTGCCAGTATGCATTCGCTAAAGCGGTCTCAGAGTTTTATTCCTTTTAAAGCAAAGCTTATGTTGGTCAGTTCACTGCTTGTACCCATCATAGATTATCCCGACGTCACTAAAGTCTGCTCAACTTATGTATCCGTTTTGTGTTCGGCTTTGCAAAAGTATGACCATGTATCCCAATAACGTATTCAATTAAAGTGGCTCAATATCCGTTTCCGCAGATCTGCACATCTTCTCTCTTCTCTTTCTTACTCTCCACATCCCTAACACTCCCCTATACCTTAAGACTCGTTTCCAGTTCCTTGGAGACAGTCACAGTCTTGCTCTTCGGTCTACTGAAAACAATCAACTCAAGATCCCTCCTCACAATTCCAGCAGATATTCATATTCACAGTCTCCGCTGCTCGTGAGTGGAACAAACTTCCTCTGGTCATCAGACGGGCGCCGTCAATAAATATATTTAAAAATCTCCTCATTGCCCATTTCTTAAATAAACAAAATAATCCCTGATATCTATTTCTGTCTCTTTTTATTTGTTGTGTAAATTATACTTATTTTTTCCTTGATTTTGTTTTGTATTCTTATATATATGTATATACCTACGTATTCTTATATATATGTATATACCTACCTATTATATATTGTTATTGGTATTCGTGTAGTGTATGTAAATTATTATTATATATGTTTAAGTATCTGTTGTTATTGCAATGCACCCGCAAATCGTCACTGACATCAGGTCCCCAACACTATGCTGGCTTGGCAGGGCATGACGGTATTTCGAGCCTGATCCCGAACCGTGTGGACACACTTTACTGGGTTTATCGGCACGAACGGTGGATACTTCCTCCCTGCCCCGGCAGACGTGGCAAATTACCACCATCAGTCCGCCTACCTATTAAGTACCACCTATTGAGTATTGTGTTTTTGAGTGAAATATTTTGAATATTCAGGTTTTCCTCCGTGTCACATCGGGCAGTTCCGCTGCACCAACGCCCTGTGCATCCCCGCCACGTACCGCTGCGACGGGTTCAAGGATTGCGCCGACGAGTCGGACGAAGGGAACTGCACCACCGTGGCCTGTCCCGACAACAAGTATCTGTGTCCCAAGGGGGGGCCGGGGGGCGCCAGGAAGTGCATCGCCAGGTCCCAGCTCTGCGACGGGAAGATGGACTGCGAGGACAACGCCGACGAGGAGGCCGTGTGCTGTGAGTAGCGTAGTACTGGGTAGTCACATCAGACCGAAACGAAGGCATATTTCAGAAACATAAAGTATATAACATCTTGTTTTGCACCTGTCTGCAGTGTTCTCAAGTACGCTTCGCAGATATGGTACCTGGATATGTATTTATATCTCTCGCTTGGTCCAAAAAAAGTTAATTAAGATTTAGACCTTTAGGACCGAGTCAGGTTGTTGAGGAAACGTATATATGTGGGTAACAGCTAATGGTATTAGTCCTATATAACAAACCGACATTTTCCACATATAAAAAAATACTTCTACAAGCCACCATAAATGGATATCAAATTTTATTGAAGAAGTTTTTAGCAGTAGCAGCATCTCCAATGTTATATTTATTCACTTCCATTCTTTATATAGTCTTTATTATTTTCTTCTCTTTTATTGAAGAAGTTTTTAGCAGTAGCAGCATCTCCAATGTTATATTTATTCACTTCCATTCTTTATATAGTCTTTATTATTTTCTTCTCTTTTATTGAAGAAGTTTTTAGCAGTAGCAGCATCTCCAATGTTATATTTATTCACTTCCATTCTTTATATAGTCTTTATTATTTTCTTCTCTTTTATTGAAGAAGTTTTTAGCAGTAGCAGCATCTCCAATGTTATATTTATTCACGTCCATTCTTTATATAGTCTTTATTATTTTCTTCTCTTTTATTGAAGAAGTTTTTAGCAGTAGCAGCATCTCCAATGTTATATTTATTCACTTCCATTCTTTATATAGTCTTTATTATTTTCTTCTCTTTTATTGAAGAAGTTTTTAGCAGTAGCAGCATCTCCAATGTTATATTTATTCACGTCCATTCTTTATATAGTCTTTATTATTTTCTTCTCTTTTATTGAAGAAGTTTTTAGCAGTAGCAGCATCTCCAATGTTATATTTATTCACTTCCATTCTTTATATAGTCTTTATTATTTTCTTCTCTTTTATTGAAGAAGTTTTTAGCAGTAGCAGCATCTCCAATGTTATATTTATTCACTTCCATTCTTTATATAGTCTTTATTATTTTCTTCTCTTTTATTGAAGAAGTTTTTAGCAGTAGCAGCATCTCCAATGTTATATTTATTCACGTCCATTCTTTATATAGTCTTTATTATTTTCTTCTCTTTTATTGAAGAAGTTTTTAGCAGTAGCAGCATCTCCAATGTTATATTTATTCACTTCCATTCTTTATATAGTCTTTATTATTTTCTTCTCTTTTATTGAAGAAGTTTTTAGCAGTAGCAGCATCTCCAATGTTATATTTATTCACGTCCATTCTTTATATAGTCTTTATTATTTTCTTCTCTTTTATTGAAGAAGTTTTTAGCAGTAGCAGCATCTCCAATGTTATATTTATTCACTTCCATTCTTTATATAGTCTTTATTATTTTCTTCTCTTTTATTGAAGAAGTTTTTAGCAGTAGCAGCATCTCCAATGTTATATTTATTCACTTCCATTCTTTATATAGTCTTTATTATTTTCTTCTCTTTTATTGAAGAAGTTTTTAGCAGTAGCAGCATCTCCAATGTTATATTTATTCACGTCCATTCTTTATATAGTCTTTATTATTTTCTTCTCTTTTATTGAAGAAGTTTTTAGCAGTAGCAGCATCTCCAATGTTATATTTATTCACTTCCATTCTTTATATAGTCTTTATTATTTTCTTCTCTTTTATTGAAGAAGTTTTTAGCAGTAGCAGCATCTCCAATGTTATATTTATTCACTTCCATTCTTTATATAGTCTTTATTATTTTCTTCTCTTTTATTGAAGAAGTTTTTAGCAGTAGCAGCATCTCCAATGTTATATTTATTCACTTCCATTCTTTATATAGTCTTTATTATTTTCTTCTCTTTTATTGAAGAAGTTTTTAGCAGTAGCAGCATCTCCAATGTTATATTTATTCACTTCCATTCTTTATATAGTCTTTATTATTTTCTTCTCTTTTATTGAAGAAGTTTTTAGCAGTAGCAGCATCTCCAATGTTATATTTATTCACTTCCATTCTTTATATAGTCTTTATTATTTTCTTCTCTTTTATTGAAGAAGTTTTTAGCAGTAGCAGCATCTCCAATGTTATATTTATTCACGTCCATTCTTTATATAGTCTTTATTATTTTCTTCTCTTTTATTGAAGAAGTTTTTAGCAGTAGCAGCATCTCCAATGTTATATTTATTCACTTCCATTCTTTATATAGTCTTTATTATTTTCTTCTCTTTTATTGAAGAAGTTTTTAGCAGTAGCAGCATCTCCAATGTTATATTTATTCACTTCCATTCTTTATATAGTCTTTATTATTTTCTTCTCTTTTATTGAAGAAGTTTTTAGCAGTAGCAGCATCTCCAATGTTATATTTATTCACTTCCATTCTTTATATAGTCTTTATTATTTTCTTCTCTTTTATTGAAGAAGTTTTTAGCAGTAGCAGCATCTCCAATGTTATATTTATTCACTTCCATTCTTTATATAGTCTTTATTATTTTCTTCTCTTTTATTGAAGAAGTTTTTAGCAGTAGCAGCATCTCCAATGTTATATTTATTCACTTCCATTCTTTATATAGTCTTTATTATTTTCTTCTCTTTTATTGAAGAAGTTTTTAGCAGTAGCAGCATCTCCAATGTTATATTTATTCACTTCCATTCTTTATATAGTCTTTATTATTTTCTTCTCTTTTATTGAAGAAGTTTTTAGCAGTAGCAGCATCTCCAATGTTATATTTATTCACTTCCATTCTTTATATAGTCTTTATTATTTTCTTCTCTTTTATTGAAGAAGTTTTTAGCAGTAGCAGCATCTCCAATGTTATATTTATTCACTTCCATTCTTTATATAGTCTTTATTATTTTCTTCTCTTTTATTGAAGAAGTTTTTAGCAGTAGCAGCATCTCCAATGTTATATTTATTCACGTCCATTCTTTATATAGTCTTTATTATTTTCTTCTCTTTTATTGAAGAAGTTTTTAGCAGTAGCAGCATCTCCAATGTTATATTTATTCACTTCCATTCTTTATATAGTCTTTATTATTTTCTTCTCTTTTATTGAAGAAGTTTTTAGCAGTAGCAGCATCTCCAATGTTATATTTATTCACGTCCATTCTTTATATAGTCTTTATTATTTTCTTCTCTTTTATTGAAGAAGTTTTTAGCAGTAGCAGCATCTCCAATGTTATATTTATTCACTTCCATTCTTTATATAGTCTTTATTATTTTCTTCTCTTTTATTGAAGAAGTTTTTAGCAGTAGCAGCATCTCCAATGTTATATTTATTCACTTCCATTCTTTATATAGTCTTTATTATTTTCTTCTCTTTTATTGAAGAAGTTTTTAGCAGTAGCAGCATCTCCAATGTTATATTTATTCACTTCCATTCTTTATATAGTCTTTATTATTTTCTTCTCTTTTATTTTTACTAGTACTATCAGTGGAAACCTATAATTGACTTTCTAGATCTACTATATCCAGAGAGTTATATTGTTTTTTAGCTTATCCCTATTATTATTATTTTTCTTGGAAAATCTACATATGTTTAATATTTAAGTGGAAATTTTGCTGGATTGTGTAAATTTTAGAATTGTTGTAATTATGTTTTAAAATCTGTATGTTTCCTGAATAAATAAAAATAATTTGAACCGATTAAGTAAGAGTAAGGAATAATAAGAAATGAGTTCTACAACAAGTTGCAATACTGATGCTATGTGAGGACGATGATGATATAGAAGTGCTGTATGTTTTGTTATTTCAGCTACGACATCATGTCCGGCCCTGGGCTGCTCGTTCTCGTGCGCCGCGTCCCCCACGGGGGGCGTGTGTGTGTGCGCCGCGGGGGACACTCTGTCCGCCGACAACAAGACCTGCGCGGACCGGGACGAGTGCAAGGAGTGGGGGTTCTGTCACCAGCTCTGCCTCAACACGCCAGGATGTGAGTACAGACCCGACCTGCTCGCATAACTGAACAACTCGACTTTGTCTAGTCGAATCGCATTAGGCTACTCACCGACTAAAAAAAAAGGCAATTTTATTTGAAAATATTAACAATGACCTTAGTGTGGGATGTCACTTGTGTCGACACTTTGGTTTTGTCACACCTCAGGAGAACAGCGCTAAGAGCGGGAGCCGCAGCCGAAAGCGCAGAGTCTGGCAAGCGGCGCAAACACGTATCTATAATCAAAGACTACGTGTTGTGCCGTTTGCTGTAGAGACTTTAGGCCCGTGGGGTCCGAGCCTAAAACATTTTTAATTAGGTTGAAATGAGAGAGAAACTGAATATAATAGGTTTTATTAAACTTAAAATTGTACAATTAATGACACGAGACACTGATGACATTTAGTATTAAATATTATAACATTATTCTTCGCTATCTTCGAGGTAGCGTGGGGCAGCCCTTATTCGTCCAGATCTTCGAGGCATAGGTATAGGAGATTCAAATGGCAAAGATTCCAAAACAAGAGGTGATTCTGACGTTTTCTATTAGTTTTTTTGACGTTTTTCTGACGTTTTCTCCTAGATCAGGCGATCGGGTCGACCGGTGAATATTATGACATAGATTTAGTTACGTTAGTTATTTAATAAAAAGATTTTGATTATAGTAGATGTTGATATAGAATGTTGTGTGCGCAGCCTACCGGTGCTCGTGCGCGCCCGGGCACGTGCTGCAGGCGGGGGGGCGCTGCGCCGCGGGGGCCGAGCCGCCCGAGCTGCTGCTGGCCAGCGCCGCCGCCGTGCTGGCCATGGACCTGCTCGGCCGCCGGCCCCGCGCCCGGGCCAACACCTCCGCCAACGCCGGCCTCGACTACCACTACCGGAAGAACCTGCTCTTCTGGTCCGACCTCTCCACCAGGAAGGTCACATTCCTCACTACTTATATACTATCTTATCGAAACGAAACTCGACTCGCTTACCGGCGATCGAATTCCATACAACTTTACGAGGTTCTCAAAATAATGACCGAGTCGATGTCGAAGTGTTATTAACGTAAACCTTACTACAGGCATTTCGACGGTCCCTACGTAATGTATCCAAACTCGAGAAGTAGGTACGTGTTACAATATGCGTTTCCGCATAGGAGCTCGAAAGGTAAGTTTCGTTACATCACGACGGATGTGTGCGAGTATTACTACAATATAAATATATCGTTTCGAAGGCATGCAATAAAAAAAAATCAGTTTCAATACTTTACGTGGGAGCCGTCGATTTGTGACACGTCATTACATAAATTCTCCTCCTGCTAGTGGAAGGCTATTGGTAGCGAAGTGCTCCAAAGAGTAAGCCATTAGCAGAAGAATTCCAGCGACCTGTTAATATTTAATCTGACTAAAAAAGGAATATGCAAGCAAAACACAGTTACAAACAAAACAAATACAGAACAACAATAAATTTATATATTTATTCATTTTGGAAAATCAACAGTTGACAGTATAGTATATAGATATTAAACAATAAATTCCCTAATAACTATTAAAGGTTTTCACATATAAAAGCTTAAATTTATTGACTGTGTCATCCGCTCGCCAATAAAACAGGCTCCCACTGACGATCAGACAGGCTCCCACTGGCGATCAGACAGGCTCCCACTGACGATCAGACAGGCTCCCACTGACGATCAGACAGGCTCCCACTGTTTATATTTTGAATCGTTTATTTATTTATTTATTTTTATTTAGTTAAAAACTTTATTGCACTATGTACAAGAGGCGGGCTTAATGCCGCTAGGCATTCTCTAGCAACCAACCTTTGGGACAATGAAACGATTTGTGTTGTGAGGTAGGTGCAACCATTAAATAGATTAAAAGGTAATTCAAGTTAAATCTAAGTATTATATCTATATAGACAGATACATACTAATATGTACATAATACTACATATACTACATACTATATATATATATTATACACTACATATAATACCTACTTACACTGTGAGGAACTGTTTAAATAATGTGAGTATACCATCTTTTTGAAAAGTGATCTGTTTGGCACTTGACGAATTTCTACCGGCAAATTGTTCCACAGATTTGCGGCCACTACTGCAAAAGAGTTAGACTGAAAGCCAGAGTGATGAGAAGGGATAGATAGAACAGAATTATGGGACGAACGGAGAGATCTGTTATGAAATGAGGAAAGATAGCAAAATTTGTCCTTGAGGTATTTCGGTGTCGCAGGTTCATTGAGAATAGAAAAGAGTAAACAGAGGATTCTTAGATTCCTGCGACAACGAATAGGTAGCCACCTTAACTTGGCGCGATATTCAGAGATGTGATCATATTTGCGCAGAGAAAAGATGAACCGAATACATGCGTTGAGTAACCGGTCCATCTTATTGAGCAACATCTCTGAAAGATCGACGCTACACACATCACCATAGTCGAGAAGAGGAAGGAGAAGACTTTGGGCAAGGGTTATTTTAGCTTTTAATGGCAGAAAATTTTTAAGTTTATTGAGAGAGTGCAGAGAAGCAAATATTTTTCGACTAGTATTGTTAACTTGGATGGCCCAGTTAAGATTAGAATCCAGGTGTACACCTAGATTCTTTACCTCACTACTATACGCAATCGGAACGCTGTCAAACCGAACAGGGTCTATACTGTTTAGATTTACTTTACTTAAAAGTCTGGAACTGCCTACTATGATTGCTTGACACTTGCCCGGATTGACAGCGACCCCGAAGCGTGTCGACCATGAGTGTATATTAGTTAAATCTGAATTAAGCCAAGCTATTGCACTATTTATAGTGGTGATATCTGTCTGCACATAGAGTTGCAAATCATCTGCATACAGGTGGTAGCTGCAATGAAGTGAACGTGTTATGCCATTTATAAATAACGAGAACAATAGCGGTGAAAGGATGCCCCCCTGCGGGACGCCTGTAACCAGATCACACCACTCCGATGACACCCGATCAACTCGAACTTGTTGCTGGCGACTATGCAAGTAATTAGAAAACCACTGCAACGCATCTGATGTGATCCTTAGACGAGACAAAATGGCGATTAGTAAATCAGGATCAACTGTGTTAAAGGCATTTGAGAAATCTATTAGTACAAGTACTGTGACTTTGGTTTCTTCCATGCCACCTCGAATTTACTTACCACCTACTTTCTAAACAAGCAAAACAGTGTTTTTTTTAATCAATATTACATTTTATTTTTATTTTTAAGAATTATCATTTACTGTTTATTAGTGTGTAGGCTTAATTTTAGTTATATGATGTATTTATTTATTCTTTTATGTGTTATTAGTATGTAGTTCATCGTAATAAATTTGCACCCATACATAGTTTTTCAAAGGTTGGTTGTTAAAAAATACCTGGCCATTAAGCCCGCCTATGTAATGGGGTGTATCACTAACTTTTTATCACGATAGATGCGCATGATAGATGGTACATAATATAACTGTCAGTTGCATAGAAAACTTGTACTTTTATTACGAAATTTATTATTTTCTGGATATTATGCAGAAGTGAGCAGCGTTTTAGTGCACAAATCGAGATTTCTAAGCGAAATCAAAGGTATGGTGATTTCAAAATTGCCGTTCTATTAATAAAACCTTTCTAGCGCTTTCTAAATTCGTCTTTTAAGGTAGGTAACGTTAATTTAAAATACATTTTTTTGTTATGAAAATATAAAACTACAAAAACATTTAAAAAATGATGCGATATAGGTGTAAAACAAGGTACCAGTGCCGCTAGCGACATCTACAAAAAGCTTTGCCTGATACACCCTATTGTATTTAGTGCAATAAAGTATTTAAAATACAAATAAAATAAATAATGCCTGCAGCCTTGGAAATAAATGATACATAAATATTAACAGGTCACTGTGAATAATCCACTGCCGAAATAAGATAGAGTGGGCATGGAGCATATCTACATACAAAATGTTTATTACATTATTTTGACACTAACCTAACGTCCACAAGCAAAATGTACAACTTTTATAAATAACTGTACTAAAATTATCTACCGAGCAATGCGTGGAGAGTATGACGACCTTATGGATAGTGTTTTTAAGGTTATAATCGTATGTAAATATATTACCGCCATGTGGTCGACTAAAAAACCTTTTTGTCTAATGGTCAAATCAATATTTACTGACTAAAATAAAGTGACACGATGTTCTCTCGTCCTAGAAGAACATGTTTTACACTTCCGCAGCACGCAGGTTAGCTTATTGTCCGTGAAATAATAAAATAGCCAATTTAAAACGTGCGCGTCGAACACGGAGGACCGGCAACGACTGTCATATACTCATTCATAATTTAATATAGATTCGTCCTCCTCCTTGCGTCGTTCTCCTCACTGCTGAGGGTCGTGACCCCCTCCACGAATCCGTTCTCCTCACTGCTGAGGGTCGTGACCCCCTCCACGAATCCGTTCTCCTCACTGCTGAGGGTCGTGACCCCCTCCACGAATCACTTTGTCCCGGACGATGTTGCGCCATCATAATATAGATTACTAGATTGTTAATTTATATATTTAACGTTTTGATGATGAAGATATTTATTTATTTATTGTTTAAGGACAACTTACAGCTAGATACATAAAATATATATAGAGTACATATGGGTAGGGTATGGCTATTGACAAGTTGCCACCGATAGGTAAAATTACATAATTAGGTGGTGCTCGCTGCAATAACAACACAAGTAAAATTAACCTAAACTTAAAACTAAGAACAATAAACTACATAACATAGAACAAAAAAAAACTAAAAAAAAATAAAATTAAAAACAATTATACAAGAGGGTTTATTGAAACGTCCGTCTGACCGATATCTACCGTTCGGTTTTTAGATTCACATCCAACAACTCCGCTCTCCGCCCGGCGCCTCCACCTATGCCGGCGCGGACATCTCGGTGGCCAACTCGTGGTCTCCGGTGGCCCTGGCCGTGGACTGGGTGGGGGACAAGCTGTACGTGGCGGACGCTCTCGGCCAGAAGATCGACGTGTTCGAGCTGGACGGGCGCTGGCACGCCGTGGCGCTGGCCTCCAACCTCACGGGTCCGCAGGACGTGGCCCTGGACCCCACGCAGGGCCTCATGTTCGTGGCCGACGGGACCCAGCTGGTGCGGGCCAACATGGACGGGACCAAGGCCCGCCCCATAGTGACGGAGGCCGCCTACCGGGCCTCGGGCCTGGCCGTGGACGTGGTGGCCAGGCGGGTCTTCTGGTGCGACTCTCTGCTGGACTACATCGAGACGGCGGACTACGAGGGCCAGGCCCGGAGACTGGTGCTGCGGGGCCCGCAACTCCCTGCCCCCAACCGGCTCGCCCTCTGGGAGGCCCGGGTGCTCTGGACCGATGGCACGCGACAGGTACCGTCCACCGCTCTGCTCCTCTCCCCGCTCCACCGAAACGATCGTTCCTTATACATAAATCGTATAATTAAAATTAATTTCAGGGCGTGTCTGCCGTGGACCGTTTCTCCGGCGCTCCCAGTGTGCAAGCCGTCTACAAGATGAAGGACGTTCGCGAACCGCGCGCGATCGCCGTCGTCCACTCGCTCAGACAAACCAGCGTCAACAATCCCTGCGGAGACAACAACGGAGGCTGCGCTCACATGTGCATCGTCACCGCACTCGAGAACGGAGGTCTCGGGTACCGCTGCGCCTGCGCCATAGGGTACAGGCTCGAGCGGGATCTCAGGAACTGCGAGTTAGCCGACGAGTTCCTCATGTATTCGCAGCAGAGGTTCATCAAAGGAAAGGTTCTGGAGCCGGTCTCCGAGGGGTTCTCGGAGGCGATGCTGCCGGTGGTGTCTCGGCGCGCGCGGTTCGTGGGCCTGGACTTCGACGCCGCCGACGGACATATCTATTACTCGGACGTGTTGCAGGACGTCATCTACCGCACTCACAGGAACGGTTCCGGTCGGGAGATCGTGCTGGCCTCCCACAACGAGGGAGTCGAAGGTCTAGCCGTGGACTGGGTCGCCAAGAACCTGTACTACATCGACTCTCGTAAAGGAACTCTCAACGTGCTGTCGACCGTAGATCCTCGCCATAAAAAGACGCTGTTGAAAGACTTGAAGAGACCGCGGGCCATAGTCGTACATCCGAATCGCGGATACATCTTCTTCTCCGAATGGGATCGGCCCGCGAACATAAGTCGCGCGTTCGCGGACGGTTCGGGGTTGCTGGTGTTCGCGAACGTGACTCTCGGTTGGCCGAACGGGTTGGCTCTGGATCTGAGTGCGGACCGACTGTACTGGTGCGACGCGTTACTGGATCACGTGCAGCACGCGCGCCTCGACGGAACCGACGTGCGCACGGTCAGCTCGCGACTCGTCCGACACCCGTTCTCGATCGTGGTGCACGGCGATCACGTGTACCTCACGGACTGGAGATTGGACGCCATCGTGCGACTCCACAAGCTGACGGGCGCGGAGGAAGAGATAACCGTTCGCGAGCCGCAGACCAACAGGCTGTACGGAGTGAAGGTGTACTCCGCGGCCGCGCAGCCGCTGGACCCCGCGCACCCGTGCGGGAGGGCTCGCGGGGGCTGCGCCGAGCTGTGTCTGGCGGCCGAGGAGGCGGGCGCGCTGCGGGTGCGGTGCGCGTGCGGGACGGGCCGGCGGCCGAGCGCGGACGGGCGCGCGTGCGAGACGGACCCGCACGCGGCGCCGCCCGCCCCCGCCTGCCCCAACTCCTGGGACTTCACCTGCGACAACCAGCGCTGCATACCCAAGAGCTGGATCTGCGACGGAGACGACGACTGCCTCGACAACAGCGACGAGATGCGGAACTGTAGCAGTTAGTATATTTTTCATTAAACTAACCAGTAACGTCTCGATGTCGAATGCTGGGTTCCTATAACAGTCGGCCGAGTTGGTCGATTTCCTCACGATGTACCTTTTTACCGCTAACACCTGACTAACACTTTTTGGGGTAGTTCTTAAGACTTCCGTTACAGCCGCTAATTTACATTTTATTACAACATTTACAGGCAAAAAACGGCTAGTTAGGCATACAATTTGAACGATTTAACTTTCGTAACTCTTGTATGTATGTAAACGTGTGTATGTTTGTGCGAGCGGTGGGGGGACGGTTGTGAGAACTGTTTCTTTAAAAATTCATAGAAATACCCTATTCTTACGAACATTTGTCATAGATTTTCAACACCACCACTGTTCCCGTAAGGAGGAGAGCACGTTAAGCTAGTAACAATTTGTGGAATCGGTAACAAATTGTGATTAATATTAACACAGGTTTCCGCCACGACATCATCATCTGGCAAACGTGATGAGTGTAGTTGTAACTATTTACTAATATGTTCTGGAAGCTCAATTTTCAGCAGTGGATGTCAAGAACTCGTGTATTGTAGGGACTAGCATGATGTTGTTTGTGCTTGCAGTTTGTATTTGAGTTGAGTGTGTGTTTATGTAATTATGGTTATGTTTCAGAATCGACATGCAAGTCTTCCGAGTTCATGTGTGCGTCTGGTCGCTGTATTCCGGAAACCTTCAAGTGCGATACCGAGAACGACTGCGGGGACTTCTCCGACGAGAGCGGCTGCGTTAACGTCACCTGTAGTGCGGCGCAGTTCCGCTGTGATAATGGACGGTCAGTGCCAACATCGTCTATTCTCAATTTCTTAGAACAAGTGCTGTAGGACTCCGAAGGATCAGAAAAGTAGCAGTTCCCGGGAAATGACGAAGGCCGGTGTAATTTACAGCTTTTTTACTCTTGTAAACTTTATTGTATCTAAATAAAGCCAACAAGATAATAAATACAAAAGATTAAATAGTCCGTCTTAGAAATATTAAAATATATATTACAATATCGAAAGACTATCTAAATACTCTCCATTCACCTGAGGTGCTCACCGGTATCGCGCGCCTTATCGACGCAGTAGTAGCATTTAAAATATCTATATCAATAGTAAGATTTTATTAAGTTAGTGCTGGAAAGAGTAGAAGTGATGTAATGAGTATATTAATATTTTAGCCATCCATTCCTCCAGTAGAAATGAGTAGGGTGTGGGTGTTGCAGATGCGTGCCCAACACGTGGCGCTGCGACGGAGAGAACGACTGCGGGGACGGCTCGGACGAGGGGACGCACTGCGCCGAGAAGACGTGCGCCTACTTCCAGTTCACGTGTCCCCGAACAGGACACTGCATCCCAGCCTCCTGGGTCTGCGACGGAGACGACGACTGCTTCGACAAGCAGGACGAGCTCGACTGTCCCCCCGTCTCCTGTCTCGCCAGCCAGTTCAAGTGCGCGGACCTCAAGCAGTGCGTGCAGGTCAGTACGCGGGACGGGCTCGACCGTCTCCCCGTCTCCTGGTGGCGAGTACGTAAGCTCACACGTAACCGATGAGCCCGCTTTCAGGAGGCCTACAAATGTGACGGCATTCCCGACTGTAACGACGGCAGTGACGAGGCGGGCTGTCCGGTGGCGGACGCCGACAAGTGTGCTTCCGACAAGCAGTTCCAGTGCGCCGCCTCCGGGATCTGCATCCCCAAGACCTGGTACTGCGACGGTCAGTATCGAACTACAATAACGATACTACATTATCCTTAAGCGAGTCGAATTCAAACCAGATCTTAATGCCAAACAGCAACGATTTTTCCGAATATCATGTGTTGTTTCCTCAGGTACCCCTGACTGCGAGGACCTATCGGACGAGCCGGCCTCGTGCGGCCAGACGGAGTGCGCTCCAGGCTTCTGGAAGTGCGGGACCGGTCACTGCGTGTACCTGGCCAACATCTGTGACGGACGGGACGACTGCGGGGACGGAAGCGACGAGGGGACACAGCACGCCTGCACTCCTCCAGTCTGGAGGTAACAACGAGGAATTTGTATTGCGACTATCTTGTTCTTAGTGGCTGCACCCTTGGGGTTGGCAAATAGGTCACTGTCAGTCCTTCTCATCGTCATTGCTATTATGTTTTCTTTACCATTGAACTGATTTTTGACTGTCAATGCTGAGTTAAAAATAACCTTTTTAACTTGTTCTACAGGTGTCCAGATGGCCAATGGTCGTGCCCGGGAGTGACTAACCGTTGCGTCAATGTGACTCAAGTCTGCGACAGCAAACTCGACTGCCCCAATGGTGCCGATGAAGGTAAGGATTTATTTGTTCCCGTTCGGAAACCATTGTGACGCCTGACGCTATCCCGCAGGTCCGGCTTGCGAGCTCGCCGAGTGCGGCCCCCTGAGCTGCTCGGGCTCGTGTCTGCAGACCCCGGCCGGACCCCTCTGCGGGTGTCCCTCGGGGGAGGCGCTGGACGCCGACGGCCGGTCCTGCTCCGACCTGAACGAGTGCCTCCCTCCGGGACGGTGCTCGCAGCTCTGCACCGACATCAAGAGGTCCTACTTCTGCTCCTGTGCACCCGGATACACCCTGGCCCTCGACAAGCACACTTGCAAGGCGGACAACCATTCCGCGGCTTTCCTAGTCATCTCTAACCGACATTCGATATTAGTCGCCGATTTGGAACAGCAAGGACTCGAACGAGTGCCGATTAATGTCGAAAACGTCGTCGCGACCGCTTCCAATATGCGCACCGGAACCATATTCTGGTCAGACATGAAGCTCAAACGGATCTCTCGGCTGGACAGCGGCGGAGAACCGGTCGCCGTCATATCGGGGGGACTGGACTTGGTCGAGGGACTCGCTTACGACTGGGTCGGGCGGAACATATACTGGTTGGACAGCAAACTGAGAGTTATCGAGGCGGCTAGAGAAGATGGAAAGTCTCGTTCGTTGCTAATATCCGAAGACATCACTCAGCCCCGCGGGATGTGTCTGGACCCGGCTCCGGGAGCTCGCTGGCTCTTCTGGACCGATTGGGGAGAGAACCCGAGACTCGAGAGGGCCGGCATGGACGGAACGAGGAGACAAGCCATCGTCACTACCAAAATCTACTGGCCCAACGGACTCACTCTCGACGTGGCCACCAAAAGAGTTTACTTTGCCGACTCGAAACTTGACTTCATCGACTTCTGCTCGTACGACGGATCGGGCAGACAGCAAGTGCTCGCTAGTAGCCACTACTTGCTGCATCCGCATTCGCTGACGCTCTTCGAAGACACATTGTATTGGTCGGATAGGCAACTCAACCGCGTGCTATCGGCACACAAGTTCCGCGGAGACAACCAGAGCGTCGTGTCGCACCTGATCTCGTCTCCGCTGTCGGTGTTGGCTCACCACCCCGCGCTCCAGCCCGCACACCCGAACCCGTGTAACGGTCAGGCCTGTCCGCACCTGTGTTTGCTGAGTCCCGGACCTGCCAATTACACATGTGCGTGTCCTCCCGGTTGGATCGTGATCGACGAGTACCGCTGCTTCGACGAACAGGCGGCGTCCCTGTTGGTCCTGAAAGGGTCCCAGCTGCTGGACGTGAGGCCGGACGGGAAGGCCATACGGCCGGCGCTGCCCGGGCTGGCGGGAGGCCGGGCCCTGGTGGCGGACCGGGAGCGCCGCGTACTGTACTGGCTGGCGGGAGAAGACGACGAAAACGCCACATTATACTCCATGCCTTTAAGCACAGGTGCCAAGACTGACTTTTTGGGTGCCAACACCGGTATCGTGGGGGCGCCGTCTGCTATCGCATTCGACTGGTTCGGACAAAACATCTACATGGCGAACAAGATCGCCGGGAACATCGAACTGGTGCGAGTCGAAGGGAAGTCTAAATATCGCGCCATCATTTTAGCCAACGACGGAAATGCATCTTCGGTTGCACAACCTAAGGGCATCTGCTTGGACCCGACTGAAGGGTACGTCAATTTTTGTTCTGTTAATTATAATAGAAGTAGAGTATCATTACGACCGTTTCCCTTTCTGGGTGGTCAGAAATCACGCTTATAAAGAAGCGGATTCACATTTAGCCAACTTTACTATAAGCCAATCATGACAAGTGGCAAGCTCTTCGATGTCTCCAGCGTACCAAACTCGAGAAATATATTAAATAATAATTTAATGTATTAATTTTGATTAATAAATATTTTTGTGTCCCGACCAGGAGTCGAACCCGGTACCTCCGAGTCTATATCCACGGACTTAACCGCTAGACCACAGAGGCAGTAGTATCTCTGAAAACCTCAGACCTAAGATAAATATATAAATAAATAAAGAACAATGGGCATTTTTATATGGACCCCGTCCCCAGTGTTGTAACATCACGGGCAAAGCTTTAAATTACAGAGGGGTATCTGTATATGCCAATGGTAAATGAATAAATTTAAAAAAATATGGGAATTTTTTATTTTATTATTCTCTATTTAACCAATGTATAAATGTATGACTAGACGTCTTTTCTTAGTTAAAAACGATGGCTCTTAGTTATTATATCCATGTTGACCTACAAACCTATCTTGTTCTTAATAGATTAAGGGAATTTAAGTACTAAAACACCATGTGAATATATGAATAACGGTTTTAATAAACATCACAGACAATAGTAATTATTTACACCGTATTTTTACTTTCTATAATAATGTCGTCCCAAGCACTCGCTGGCCCAAGGAAATTATTTAAATGTCTGCCTATTCCAAAATACCATATTATGCTTACAGTATGCGCGCACGTTCCTATCGTCCTCATTCCTGTCATGCATGAGCAGTAATATTCTTCAATTGCATGTCTGGCCTGCGCATTGCGATTGATTAATATGTAGACATAATATATTTTAAATGGAAATGTGCCTTGATAATATGCGGCCTCTCAGAAGCGTGCAGTGTTCTGTTGCGAGCCCATACTGAGACATGCTTGGACTAGGAGCAGCACACACTTCTATATTATATACACCAACACCACCGCGCAAATGTTCGCTGACATAAGATTTAGCTAGTTTTAAATGATATATTCCTAAACTAAATAAAATAGATTAGATAACCGAAATGCGAAAAAATCGCTACAACAATAATAATAATATATTATTATGAATAAGCTTAAATTAATTTATATTTTCTTAGGGTTTGTACTAAGAAGTAAATAAAGTATTTTAGGTTTAAGGTGAGGTTTCTATATTCAATAACTTTTTTTCCCGCGCTTTACGAAAATACTGCCATACAAAAAAAATATGTAAATTTAAAGATCTTTTTATTAGAATAGGTACCAAATTGTTACAAAGGTGGGGACATTTTGCCCATTGTTCTTTAAATTGCTTTTATTAGAATTGAGCATTTATTTAATTACAGTAAAATCTACTGGGCCGACGAGGGCGGATTCGGTGTTGCAGCCAAAATAGGCAAAGCTAACATGGACGGCTCCTCCCCACTGGTGCTGGTGGATTCTCTAGAGAGGCCCGAGGCGGTCTGCCTCGACCTGGAACGAAAGGTGCTATACTTCAGCACCCAGTATCCCGCCAGTGTCGTCAGCGTTAACACTGACGGCTCCGACAGGAAGACCATCCTTACGGAGGCCAACGCCATCAACTACCCCAAGTCCATCGTCGTGCTCAACTCGAGACTCTACGTGCTCGACCCGCGCTTCGAGAAGATCATCAAGGCTGACCTCCCCGGGGGAGACAACATCAAGACCATCATGGACAACGAACTCGATCTCAAGTCGATCACAGTCTACCAAAAACGGAAAACATCTCACCATCCCTGTCTGTTAAACAATGGAGGCTGCGAGCAACTATGCGTTCCGGGAGAAGCTGGCGCGAGGGTCTGCGTCTGCGCCATCGGATATAGAAAAGAAAACCAAGTCCAATGCGTGCCCAACAAGAAGTTCGCAGTGGTCTCCCAACTAGACCTGGTGCGAGGATACAGTCTGGAGGACAGCTCCGAGGCCATGGTCCCCATCGCGGGCCCGGGACACCACGTGCTGCACGTGGACGTGCACATCGCCGACAACTGGATCTACTGGGTCGAGTTCAACCGAGGCGACTGGAACGGCATCTTCCGAATCCGACCCGATGGGACCGGTCTGGAGCATATTGTTAAAGACGGCATCGGAAGCAACGGAATTCGTGGTCTCGCCGTGGACTGGGTAGCTGGGAACTTGTACTTCACCAACGTGTTCCCTCATGAGAATTATGTCGAGGTGAGCTGGCTGGACGGCTCCCATAGAAAGGTGCTGGTCAAGACCACCATGGACGCGCCCAGAGAGCTCGCCGTCAACCCTCTCAAGCGACTGTTGTACTGGATCGACTACGGACAGTATCCAAGAATAGGAAAAGCGTACTTGGATGGCTCCGCTTGGCAGACCGTCGTCAGTTCTGGTATTTCAAACCCGAGGGATCTCACCGTCGACATGTCCACACACGACGTTTACTGGGTGGACTCCAAACTCGACCAGATTCAGAAAATTTCATACAATGGAGGAAATCGACAACTGATCCGATCCAACCTGCCTAACCCAATGGGGATCGCTATCTTCACCGGCAGCGTCTACTGGGTGGACCGCAACCTGCAGACCGTCTATAAGGCGTCCAAGCTGCCCGGCAACATGTCGCAACCCGAGAAGGTCCGCGCCAACGTACCCAAACTCAGAGATATTGCCATATTCGACATCAGCAACCAGCCCAGTGACGACAACAACGCGTGCAGGAGGTTGGGTAACGGAGGCTGCGAACAGCTGTGCTTCAGTTACCCTCCGGAAGCCAACAAGGGGACCCACCGCTGCGACTGTGCCACCGGAGTTAGCAAGGGCACAACTTGCGACCAGGTCAGCGACTACCTCGTCTTCACCACTAGAACCGAGATCAGAGGGATCAGTCTGGACCCCAAGTCGACGACGGTGCCGTTCAAGACTGTCGGAAACCTGACGAACGTGGTGGGAGTCGAGTTCGATCACTCTCTAAACAGAATGTACTTTACTCAGATCAGACCCTGGGCCAGAATCGCTGAGATCAAAATGACCGGTAACGAACCTCAACCGTCGGACATACAAAACATCATCAACAAAGGTATTAACCCTGAAGGCATCGCCTACGACTGGACGCAGAAGAAAATCTATTGGACCGACAGCTCTAACAACTCTATATATGCTATGAACAGAGACGGTAGTCACCTCGTCATGATAGCTCGGGTGGAGCGACCGCGTGCCATCGTGGTGGACCCCTGCAACGGGCTGCTGTACTACACAGACTGGGGGAGGTTCGGGACCTCTGGCAAGATCTACAGGACCACTATGGCAGGCTCTTTAAAGAAAATCATCATTGACAAAGATCTATCCCAACCGAGCGGTCTCACTATCGACTTTGACGAAAAAAAGCTTTACTGGACGGACGCCGTGCGCGAGAAAATCGAAAGATCCAACATGGACGGCTCCGAGCGCGAGGTCTTGATATCGGCTACTATTTATCCTTTCGCTATCACTGTGTTCGGAGACTATATTTACTGGACTGATTTACAACTCAGGGGAGTGTACAGAGCGGAAAAACACACAGGAGCCAATATGGTAGAAATGGTCAAACGGTTGGAAGATTCTCCACGAGACATCCACGTGTTCAGTAAAAGTAGACAACAGTGTCAGGTGAACTGGTGCACCATCAGCAACGGAGGGTGCGCGCAGAGCTGTCATCCCGCGCCCAACAAGACGGTGGAGTGTCGTTGCGAAGACTCTCTCAAGCTCGTCAACGAGGGCCGCATGTGTGTTGCCAAGAACGTCACTTGCGACGCCGTCAAGTTCTCTTGCGCCAACGGAAAGTGCATCAGTCGGATGTGGTCTTGCGACGGAGACGACGACTGCGGAGATAACTCTGACGAAGACGTTAACTACTGCGCCTACCACTCCTGCTCCCCCAACGAGTTCCGCTGCAACAACGGACGTTGTATTTTCAAATCCTGGAAGTGCGACCACGAAAACGACTGTAAGGACGGCTCCGATGAGGAGGGCTGCGTTTACCCGCCCTGCGCCGAGGGAGAGTTCACCTGCCTCAACTCGAGGTGCATCCCCATGGCTGAAGTCTGCGACGGAAAGAACGACTGCAAAGACAACATCACATCCGACGAAACCCACGAGCGCTGTCCGAGGAACACAACGTGTCCCGCGAACCATCTCAAGTGCGAGAAGACCAACATCTGCGTGGAGCCTTACTGGCTGTGCGACGGAGACAACGACTGTGGCGACAACTCCGACGAGGACCCGCTCCACTGCGCGCAGAGGACCTGTCCGCAGAACAGTTTCCGGTGTCCCAACCACCGATGCATCCCCGCCACCTGGTATTGCGACGGAGACGACGACTGCGGAGATGGCGCCGACGAGCCGCCTGAGTATTGCAAGTCAGAGGGACGCACCTGCTTCGGGGACCTCTTCACCTGTGACAATGGGAACTGCGTTCCGCGCATATACATCTGCGACGGCGACAACGACTGTCTCGACAACAGCGATGAAGACGATCGCCACCAGTGCAACGAAAGGAAGTGCGACGCCGAAACAGAGTTTACGTGTTCCGAGAACAAGGCGTGGGGTCGTGCTCAGTGCATCCCGCGAAAGTGGCTCTGCGACGGAGACCCCGACTGCGTGGACGGAGCCGATGAGAACTCCACGGTACACCACTGCGCCACCCCCGCGCCATGCCAGGACGACCAGTTTCAGTGCACCAACGGCCGCTGCATCAATCAGGGCTGGGTCTGCGACCACGACAACGACTGCGGCGACGGCTCCGACGAGGGCAAGCACTGCAACACGCAGTACAAGCAGTGCACCGACCAGGAGTTTAAGTGTCAGAACTTTAAGTGCATTAGAAATCACTTCAGATGCGACGGCGAAGACGACTGCGGCGACCACTCTGACGAAGTGGACTGCGTCAAGGATAACAAGACTTGCCCGAACGGACAGTTCAAGTGCAACAACGATCAGTGCATCGACAACAAACTGGTGTGCAACAAGGTGTCCGACTGCAGCGACGACTCGGACGAGCCCCCGCACTGCAATGTCGACGAGTGCGCCAAGCTCGAGATCCACCAGTGCGGGCACAAGTGTATAGACACGCTTACCGGCTACCACTGCGAGTGCAACCTCGGATACAAGCTGCTGTCCGACGGGAAGGCCTGTGCCGACGTCGACGAGTGTCTCGAGACCCCCGGAGTTTGCTCCCAGTTCTGTTCCAACACGCCCGGCTCCTACTACTGTAAGTGCGACGAGCAGCACTACGAGAGAGCCGCGGACGAGCGCACCTGCAAACGAAAGGACAACACCACGGCCTGGCTCATCTTCACAAACAAGTACTACGTGCGGAATATGTCCACCGATGCCAGTGTTTACAACCTCGTACACCAGGATCTCATGAACGTCGTCGCCGTCGACTTCGACGAACGCGAACACAAGATGTACTTCGCGGACGTGTCGGCCAAGACCATCTACCGATCGGACTACTTCGATCCCGAACCGCAGAAGGAGGCCGTGGTCAGACATGACTCTCACGGACTCGAAGGTATAGCTATCGACTGGGTCGGGAGGAAACTGTACTGGCTTGACAGACACTCCAAGAACCTGGACGTCTCCGAATTGGACGGCACCAGGAGGAAGACTCTGAAGACCGGCATCGCAGACCCGCGGGCCATCGTGGTGCACCCCGGGACCGGCTACCTGTACTTCACTTCTTGGCACCTACAGGCCTACATAGGCAAAATGGGCATGGACGGGTCTAACTTCACCGCCATACTGACGTGGGAGGACGACATCGCTTGGCCCAACGCGCTTGCCATCGACTACTTCACCGAGAGAATATTCTGGGCCGACGCCCATTTGGACTACATCGCTTCGGCCGACCTCGAGGGACGACACCGACACGTCGTGCTGTCGGGCGCCACCGTCCCGCACGTGTTCGCACTCAGCGTCTTTGACGACCACCTCTACTGGACCGACTGGAACCTCAAGGCCATCAGCAAGGCAAAGAAACATTCCGGAGAGGACCTCACCATCCTGAGAAACACTACACACCGTCCCTACGACATCCACGTGGTTCACCCGCTCAGGCAGCTCCCCTACCCGAACCCCTGCGGGACCGACAACGGGGGCTGCTCGCATCTCTGTCTGCTGTCGCCGCCGCTCTCCTCCTACCACGTGGACCTGTTCGGAGTCGAGGGCACCGCCGCCAAATGCGCCTGTCCCAACCAGTTCTACCTCTCCAGGGACGCCAAGACCTGCATAGCGAACTGTACCGACGGCCAGCATCGCTGCAACGGGCGCGACGAGAAATGCATCCCGTGGTTCTGGAAGTGCGACGGCGAGAAGGACTGCTCGGACGGCAGCGACGAGCCCGAGGACTGTCCCACGAGACACTGTCGGGCCGGCTCCTTCCAGTGCGAGAACACCAACTGCACTCCCGCGGCCACCATCTGCGACGGAGCCGACGACTGCGGGGACGGGAGCGACGAGGCCAAGTGCTCCCGGGACTGTCCCGCGCTCGAGTTCAAGTGCCGCGCCTCCGGTCGGTGCATCCTGGACTCCTGGCGCTGCGACGGAGACCCCGACTGCAAGGACGGCAGCGACGAGGAGCCTGCCATGTGTCACCGCCGCGCCTGCGACCCCGCCAGGGAGTTCGCCTGCAGGAACGGTCGCTGCATCCCCAAGCTCTGGGCCTGCGACTTCGACAACGACTGCGGAGACGACAGCGACGAGCCCGCCTACATGTGTCGCCAGCGGAACTGCACCACGGGCTGGCGGCGCTGTCCGGGACCCTCCAACTACCGCTGCATCCCGCGCTGGCTATTCTGCGACGGCAAGGACGACTGCCGCGACGGGAGCGACGAGCTGCCCGAGCACTGTCCCGCCTGCGCCGCCGGGGACCACACCTGCGACAACGGGCGCTGCGTGCCTCGGCGCTGGCTGTGCGACTTTGCGGACGACTGCGGGGACGGCAGCGACGAGGCGGAGGCGCTCTGCCGGGACCGGTACCGCTCGTGCTCCGAGGCCGAGTTCGCGTGCGACAACGGTCGCTGCGTGGCCTCGCGCTGGAGGTGCGACCACGAGGACGACTGCGGAGACAACTCGGACGAGCGCCAGTGCGAGAGCCACTCGTGCGCGCCCGGCTCCTTCCGCTGTCGCTCGGGACACTGCGTGGCCGCGCACTTCCGCTGCGACGGGGACCGCGACTGCCGGGACATGTCCGACGAGACCGACTGTCCTCCGCGCTTCCCCGGCGGCCGCTACTGTCCGGAGACCAGGTAAGACTCGCATCGACGCATTACAACGCATAAACGCATTTATTTATAAACTTTTGGAAAGACCAAGTATGACTAAAATAAAAGAAAATAACAAGTACACAAAAACAATAAGAAGAAAGTTACCTGAATATAACAGATATAAAAAATAATAAAACAATGAATACTTACCACAATAAATAATCTAATCGCGTGTCATATCCAACATAACATCATTGGTCATATCAGATTCCAGTGCGACAACAAGCTGTGCGTGTCTCAAGGCGACCTATGCGACGGTGCCGACGACTGCGGTGACAATAGTGACGAGGCTGCGACACTATGCGACCACTTTACCTGCGACACTCTGCGCCGATTCCAATGCCAAAACCATCGCTGTGTGCCGAGGTAAGGATGTTCACTATTTGTTTTTGATTTTATTTGATATGGATTGGAATTAGTATTTATTTATGACTCATGTATCTATTTTTTTTTGTAGTTTATCTTATTTTTTGTGTTCTAGGTATATTGTTCTAATTAACAACCCTACTGTTGTTGCAATAAACTTTTTTTTTATAATAGATATCAAGTGTGCGACGGCACCGACAACTGCGGAGACGGCTCGGACGAGAACAACATGACGTTGTGTGCCTCCCTGACTCGTCCGTGCGAGCCGTTCTCGCAGTACCAGTGCGCCAACAAGAAGTGTGTGGCTCGCACCCAGCTGTGCGACTTGGCGGACGACTGCGGAGACCAGTCGGACGAGCGAGGCTGTCACCCGCAACTCTCGTGTCTGGCGCCCTCTCAGGGGGGCTGCGAGCATCACTGTGCCAACATCACTGGCGGAGGGTAAGTACTGTTACCGGGCAGGGAACACGACGCGTTCTGTCTGGCGCCCTCTCAAGGGGGCTGCGAGCATCACTGTGCCAACATCACTGGCGGAGGGTAAGTACTGTTACCGGACAGGGAACACGACGCATTCTGTCTGGCGCCCTCTCAGGGGGGCTGCGAGCATCACTGTGCCAACATCACTGGCGGAGGGTAAGTACTGTTACCGGACAGGGAACACGACGCGTTCTGTCTGGCGCCCTCTCAGGGGGGCTGCGAGCATCACTGTGCCAACATCACTGGCGGAGGGTAAGTACTGTTACCGGACAGGGAACACGACGCGTTCTGTCTGGCGCCCTCTCAAGGGGGCTGCGAGCATCACTGTGCCAACATCACTGGCGGAGGGTAAGTACTGTTACCGGACAGGGAACACGACGCGTTCTGTCTGGCGCCCTCTCAGGGGGGCTGCGAGCATCACTGTGCCAACATCACTGGCGGAGGGTAAGTACTGTTACCGGACAGGGAACACGACGCGTTCTGTCTGGCGCCCTCTCAGGGGGGCTGCGAGCATCACTGTGCCAACATCACTGGCGGAGGGTAAGTACTGTTACCGGACAGGGAACACGACGCGTTCTGTCTGGCGCCCTCTCAGGGGGGCTGCGAGCATCACTGGCGGAGGGTAAGTACTATTACCAAGCAGGGAACACGACGCGTTCTGTCTGGCGCCCTCTCAGGGGGGCTGCGAGCATCACTGTGCCAACATCACTGGCGGAGGGTAAGTTGGCCATACCAGATGTTTAAATGAAATGAAAATGAAAAAATATTTATTTATGTTTATACAAGCAGCCGAGGTTGACAATTTCACATTATACAATGTGTTATTTAAAAATAATGAAGAGGCTGTAGACGGTGACGTCCCGACCTCCGCTGTAGGCGAGCCAGTGTCACGGAGGCCGGGTTGTGGCGTTGTAGGTGCTCTTAGTTGGGGTCGACTATACATACATATATATATATATATATATATATATATATATATATATATATATATATATATATATATATATATATATATATATATATATCAATAAATAATAATAAATAATACCTATAGAATATATATAGAATAAAATAAATAAATCATATGGTCTAATTAGTATATTAATATAAATAAATCATATGGTCTAATTAGTATATTAATATAAATAAATAACTACTGTGGCGTATATTGATTAGAAAGAAGAAATTCGCTGCCTCGTACGTCATCCTCACCAACCACGGCCTCACAGCTCGCTTGCCTCGTACGTCATCCTCACCAACCACGGCCTCACAGCTCGCTTGACTCGTACGTCATCCTCACCAACCACGGCCTCACAGCTCGCTTGACTCCATTGCGAGTTAACCTAGTAATAGGTATTACGGTATTGCTTCTATTATAGAGTAGAGGACCCATAACTCTGGCATGTCGCCCACTGGAGTGAGTTTTGGTTTTCGGGATGGGAAAGGGATGGAAACAGAGCCTTGAGGGGCGTAGGGAAGGTTAAGGGTATTGTACGCTTCCTAAAAATGAGTGCTGATGGATCAACATAGACTCAATGTACTGCCTCCGAATCGAGTACAGGTCCCAATGGCCATAGAGCTTCGTCGTTGAAAATCGGCGGGGGAGCCGGCCCATGACCTTTAAAAGCATTCTCTGGGCGCGTTCGGCTTTTACGAGGAAGGTCTTTTTGGCTGAACCCCAAGCTAGATTACAATATCTTATCAACGAGTGGCCGAGAGCGTTGTAAACCTGTTTTATGAGGTCTGAGTCGGCTACGTTTCTAAGGTGCCTAAAAATAGGTATCAGCCTACGTAGCCTGCCCGTGAGGGTATTGATGTGGTGATCCCAGGATAGGTTTTTATCTATTATTACACCTAAATATTTGTAAGTTAGCACCTGTTCAAGGATGGGACATGAACAGGTGTCGTCAAGTTGGCAAAGGGGTCGGTGAAGTTTTATTTGTAATGTGGTTGGTGGTCTAGTTCTGTCAGTGTTTGAAAAACATATAGTTTTAGTCTTTGTCTCGTTAAGTGTCAGTAGGTTATTTTCTAGCCAAATGCGCACTTCCCTCATACCCTTTTCTGCCTTATTTCTGATCTCAGGCCAAGAGTTACCTGAAAAAAGTACTGTAGTGTCATCTGCAAAGGATATGATTTTCGCACCACAAGGAGACAATCTGCATAGTCCGTCTATGTAAATCAGAAACAGCTTTGGTCCAAGAATGCTGCCTTGTGGCACTCCGTATGTAATAGATCTTTCGCTGCTGCAGTGTTCACCTATTCTGGTTTGCTGTGATCGGTTAGATAGGTAGCTTTCAAACCATGAAAGGGCCACTCCCCTGATTCCTATGTGGGATAATTTCCTTAGAAGGATAGGGACAGAGACGGTGTCGAAGGCTTTGGCCAAATCCAAAAACGTGACCAAACATCGATTCCCTGCGTCTAAATTCTTGGTTATACCCAAAGTCAG
Organism: Tinea semifulvella; assembly: GCA_910589645.1. Taxonomy (NCBI): domain Eukaryota; kingdom Metazoa; phylum Arthropoda; class Insecta; order Lepidoptera; family Tineidae; genus Tinea; species Tinea semifulvella. The sequence continues at coordinate 258,973 of OU342615.1, read as the reverse complement.
TTCCAAAACTGCATCGCTAGTTGAACGTTTGGTTCGAAAGCCAAATTGATTCTGGGAAATGAGGAAATTATCTTCCAGGAATTTTGTTAGTCTGTTATTCATAGCTTTTTCGATCAGTTTAGAGATAATACTTAATAGAGAAATTGGTCTGTAGTTTGCGGCACAGTCTCTGTCCCCAGCCTTATATATAGGGCACACAACTGCCTTTTTAAAGATATCGGGAAATTTACCGTTTATATATCCTAGGTTGCATATGTGGGCTAGTACCGGTGAAATATCTGTTCTAACAGTTTGAAGTATTCGGGCACCTACGCCATCGATTCCAGTAGCACTGTCCTTTTTTAGTTGGTCTATGTATTTTAATAGTTCGTCAGGAGTAGCTGGTAAAAGAAATATAGATTTTATGTGTCTGTTAGTATCTTTAACTTTGTTAACCAAAGAGCCTTGTGTATTCTTGGAATTACTTAGAATTGAGTCTGCCAGATTCCGGCCCACAGCAGCAAAGTAGTCGTTGGTTTTGTCTAATGAGTCTGTCATAGTGTCGTTCGTGTAAAGTAGTTCAGTAGGTATTTGAATCCTTTTACTAATATTGCATTGTTTTTTTATGGTCGTCCAAATTTTTTTGGGGTTGCCTAAGTTTTGCTGTAGTTCCTGTCTTTCAAATTCGATTTTAGCTGTTCTTAGTATTTGGTTACAATTGTTTCTGTAGGTTAGGTAGTCATGTTTTATATTTAGGTCGTTGGGTATAGTTTCGTAGTGACGTTTCTCCACAGATGGCGTTAGACAACCACCGACGTTTTAATAAAAAGCATAATAATTTAAAGGTACATCTGTTCGTGTCGTCCCGGTTGGATAACGTCCTCGACCGATCCCAAGAAGTGCGAGGACGTGGACGAGTGCGAGACGGGCGCGCACCACTGCTCGCACGTGTGCACCAACCTGCGTGGATCCTACTCGTGCTCGTGTCGGGAAGGGTTCCGGCAGGAGGACGGCGGAGGCTGTCGGCCGGAGCAAGGAGACGTGCTGCTGGTCTTCGCCAATGGAGCAGAGATCAGAGCTTACGATAGGGAACAGGACAGAGAATTACAGGTTATTAATTTTTAAATAATATTAAGATTTTGGGAATGTACCGTAATGTCTAATCTATTACTGTTGATTTTATAGGGACGTTGTCATTGTAATGACGAGAATATTTCAGATTATTTTCTTCAGTTCACTGATTTTGAATATCTGTGTCGATTGAGATCATGTTCAAATATGTATTTAATTACCAAAATTATGGTTATCAAAGTATTTTAATAATAATTATGGAACGTAACATTATTATATATCAAAATGTATAGAAGTTAGGAATAAATCGTCATGATCGTAGAACAGTGTCGGATTTAAAAAAATACCCATAATTTTGCATATATATTTATATCATCATCATCAGCCTGTGTCTCTCCACTGCTGGATATAGGCCTCCCCCAAGGCTCGCCACTTCACACGATCTCCTGCCACCCTCATCCAACCCCCACCAGCGACCTTCCTCAGGTCATCCGTCCATCTAGCGGGGGGTCGACCCACTCTGCGTCCTCCCGTACGTGGTCTCCACTCTAGAACTCGTCTACTCCATCGTTCATCGGTTCTACGACAGACATGTCCAGCCCATTGCCACTTCAGCTTACTAATTTTGAAGGCTATATCAGTAACTTTGGTTCTCCGACGGATTTCCTCGTTACGGACTTTATCCATCAGAGAAATACCGAGCATAGCTCTCTCCATAGCCCGCTGAGCGACCTTAAATTTGTGGACCAGACCCACTGTTAGTGTCCACGTTTCTGCTCCGTACGACAGCACTGGAAGAACGCACTGGTTGAAAACTCTCGTCTTCAAAGACTGGGGTATGTTTGATAGGAAGATGTGGCGCAGCTTCCCGAATGCCGCCCATCCTAGCTGAATGCGTCTGTCGGCTTCTTTGCTGAAGTTGGCTATGCCTAATTATATAGTCTGTCCAAGGTAGATGTATTCTTGCACAACTTCTAGAGTGGCATTATCAACGCAGATTGATCTCGGTACGATATGGTCGTTATACATGACTTTTGTCTTGTCCAAGTTCATACCGAGGCCAACCTGCTGGGACGCTACGTTTAAGCCGTTTAGCATTCCGCTAAGATCCTCCAGCGAGCTAGCTATTATGACTATGTCATCCGCAAAACGGAGGTGTGAGATGTATTCTCCGTTGACATTTATGCCGCAGTTTTTCCAGTCCAGCATTTTAAAGACGTCCTCCAACGCGTTGGAAAACAGTTTCGGCGAAATGACATCACCCTGTCTTACACCTCTGCGCAGTTGGATTGGCTTCGTATACTGGCCTTGTACTTGTACGGTCATAGTTGCAGCACTATATAGACATCTCAACACCTCAACGTATCGCCAGTCAATTAGGCATCGCTGCATGGAGTCCAGAACAGCCCAGGTCTCGATAGAGTCGAAGGCTTTCTCGTAGTCCACAAACGCAAGACACAGTGGCAGATTATATTCTTCCGTCTTTTGTATAATCTGTCGCAAAGTGTGGATGTGGTCTACGGTACTATAGCCTTTTCGAAACCCGGCCTGCTCCGGGGGCTGAAAATCATCCATTCTCCGGGCGAGACGGTTTGTGACCACCCTTGAAAATAACTTGTAGATGTGGCTCAGGAGTGATATGGGCCTATAGTTCTTTAGAAGGCAGGTTTTACCCTTCTTAAAGAACAGGACCACAACACTCCTGGTCCACATCTCTGGCTTAGTTCCATGGTGAATGACGAAGTTAAAGAGCCTTCTAAGTTGTATGAGTACAGGTTTTCCTCCCGCCCTAAGAAGCTCTGCAGTAATTCCGTCTTCACCAGGTGCCTTGTTGTTTTTCAGTTGTCCAAGGGCTATTTCGATCTCGCCCAGATTTACATCCGGGATATCTTCCGTGTAGTGGCGAGTTAGTGTAGCTCGGTGGTCGTTGTCCCTGCGGGTTATATGGCGAGGAGCATGTGAGGCATATAGGTCACCGTAGAAGTTTTCGACTTCAGCGAGTAGCTCTGGACGGGAAGTAACGGTCCTTCCATCTGCGGTTTCAAGCTTTGTCAAATGGCTGCGTCCAAGAGACTGACAGAATACTTTGGAGCCTTTGTTTTTTTCTATGGCATCTTCGATAACTCTCGTATTGAAGATGCGTAGGTCTCTTCGTATCAGTCTCTTGACTTTTTTATTTAGAGCTCTATCTGACGCTGCCACCGCAGACTGTTCCCGTCTTTGTTTCATCAGCCTCAGAGTCTCGGTCGAAAACTTGGGCGCCCTATATATTTATATATAGTTTTATATTGTTTGTGGTCTGTAATTTATAGTGCAAATATTAGAAAGGGTTCCAAAATGAAATCTAGAAGGTTTGCACTTATTATGAGACTTAAAAAGTGACAAAAAAACAGTCGAAATGACAGTTGAATGGCCGCCATGAAAATTTTTAATATAACAGATCCGTCACTGTTCTACGATCATGACGAAATAAATTAACAATAATAAATTTGTCTTTACGGGCATCGCTCTCCAGGTCGGCTAATCTAAAAATTCTTTATAGGTTATTTCTGCGGAGCGTCGCATCGAAGCTTTGGACTACGACCCGGCACGAGAGATGGTGTTCTGGGCGGACAGTTACGACAAGACCATCAAGAGGTCGTACATGGTGAACGCGCTGCACGGAGAGGCCAAGGTCGGGTTCGCGCAGGACCTGGGCACCAAGGGAGCCGCCAAGCCTACTGCGCTCGCGGTGGACTCCGCCTCCGACACTCTCTACTGGGCGGAGGCAGACCGGGCTGGAGGGAAACCTAGGGGACGGCTTCTGGTAGCCCGAGCTGATGGGAGGTACGTCATCAATCAAACTTATTTCATTTTACGATATTCGTGACATTTCGTGATATGATGGCGTTTACACTTTCATTCATCGCTTTGGTGCTAGAATAAACAACACGTATTTTTAACTGCTCCGTACTTACGAGTATAAGTGGTTCTCAACAAATTATAGTTTAACCTGAAGGTCGACGTTTTTCAAATGTTTATAGACGTTAGTATTTATTTATGTTGTGCAATGTCCAGATACCGGCGTGCGCTGGTGGCGGCGGGGCTGGAGCTGCCGACCTCGCTGGCTCTGGACCCCGCAGGGGGGCGCATGTTCTGGGCGGACGCGGGCTCGGCTCCCAAGATAGAGACCTCCTGGATGGACGGCTCCCGGCGCCGCCCTCTCCTCACGGACGTGGGCGCGCCGCTGGGGCTGGCGCTGGACGGGGCGGCCGGCCTGCTCTACTGGGCGGACGGGAAGCTCGGGACTGTAGAGGTAACTCCGACACCGGTGAGGCTCGGCCTCCGAGATAGAGACCTCCTGGAGGGACGGCTCCCGGCGCCGCCCTCTCCTCACGGACGTGGGCGCGCCGCTGGGGCTGGCGCTGGACGGGGCGGCCGGCCTGCTCTACTGGGCGGACGGGAAGCTCGGGACTGTAGAGGTAACTCCGACACCGGTGAGGCTCGGCCTCCGAGATAGAGACCTCCTGGAGGGACGGCTCCCGGCGCCGCCCTCTCCTCACGGACGTGGGCGCGCCGCTGGGGCTGGCGCTGGACGGGGCGGCCGGCCTGCTCTACTGGGCGGACGGGAAGCTCGGGACTGTAGAGGTAACTCCGACACCGGTGAGGCTCGGCCTCCGAGATAGAGACCTCCTGGAGGGACGGCTCCCGGCGCCGCCCTCTCCTCACGGACGTGGGCGCGCCGCTGGGGCTGGCGCTGGACGGGGCGGCCGGCCTGCTCTACTGGGCGGACGGGAAGCTCGGGACTGTAGAGGTAACTCCGACATCGGTGAGGCTCGGCCTCCGAGATAGAGACCTCCTGGAGGGACGGCTCCCGGCGCCGCCCTCTCCTCACGGACGTGGGCGCGCCGCTGGGGCTGGCGCTGGACGGGGCGGCCGGCCTGCTCTACTGGGTGGACGGGAAGCTCGGGACTGTAGAGGTAACTCCGACACCGGTGAGGCTCGGCCTCCGAGATAGAGACCTCCTGGAGGGACGGCTCCCGGCGCCGCCCTCTCCTCACGGACGTGGGCGCGCCGCTGGGGCTGGCGCTGGACGGGGCGGCCGGTCTGCTCTACTGGGCGGACGGGAAGCTCGGGACTGTAGAGGTAACTCCGACACCTGTGAGGCTCGGCCTCCGAGATAGAGACCTCCTGGAGGGACGGCTCCCGGCGCCGCCCTCTCCTCACGGACGTGGGCGCGCCGCTGGGGCTGGCGCTGGACGGGGCGGCCGGCCTGCTCTACTGGGCGGACGGGAAGCTCGGGACTGTAGAGGTAACTCCGACACCTGTGAGGCTCGGCCTCCGAGATAGAGACCTCCTGGAGGGACGGCTCCCGGCGCCGCCCTCTCCTCACGGACGTGGGCGCGCCGCTGGGGCTGGCGCTGGACGGGGCGGCCGGTCTGCTCTACTGGGCGGACGGGAAGCTCGGGACTGTAGAGGTAACTCCGACACCTGTGAGGCTCGGCCTCCGAGATAGAGACCTCCTGGAGGGACGGCTCCCGGCCGTGGTCAGCCCACCTCATTGGAGATTTACCACATATATTATATTGTCATGTTTGTATGTTTCTTCACGCCGCGACATGTGTTCGAAAACAGCGAGAACGTGTGATTGACAGTTAAGGAAATGCGTTGCTTCATTGGCGGTTCTTCGAGATGGAACTTTTTACAGATCTAATAATAGTATTATACTTGTCCAGGTGGTCAAGCCGGGCGGAGGTGGAAGAAGACGAATTTTGCAAGGTCTGGGACGAGTGCTGGGACTGGACGTGTTCGGGAGCCACTTGTACTGGCTGGGGAGGGATGGGGGACGACTTCTCATGCAGGACAAGTTCGGTAGGGGAGTGCCAACCGTCATCGCTTCTAACCTTGTCAACCCTTCGGCTGTTAAAGGTAAATAATCGCGTGGCTTATAACAAAATGTTAAACAATAATCATTTTAATGATTCTTTGGGAAACTGAGTTTCAGTTTCTCTCAAGATTTTTCCTTACAACTGTTTGTTTGTATAATTTGTATTGTTTGTGTTTCAGTGTACCACCCCCTGCGGTACAACACGTCTGGTGCGGAGGGGTGCTCGCGGTCCCCCTGCTCCCACCTGTGCCTGCTGGTCCCGGGGGGACGGCGGTGCGTGTGTCCGGACGGGATGCAGCCCCGCAAACACATGCAGGAACTACTATGCGACTCCGGTCAGTCTACATTTTTCTAACTAGATATTTAAAAACATTAAATAAAATTGGAACCAGCACATTGTGGTACACCTAATGTTTGCTAATGTGTCTACAAATGTCGCATTTCACACCAGAGATTTGCCATGTTTCCACGACCCAAAGGTCATGCCGTCGGGTCTCTTGGCATCGCTCTGCACAATCCCAGAGGGTTCTAGGCTCGCGGGTACTCCAGCAGTGACAAGAGCCCTTCGGATGATGTCTTTGAGAGCTTTGAATGGTTGAAGAACCCACCCCGACACTTGTGTGGGTTCCGAGTCCGGGCGCCGAGACGAAGGCACACCGCCATGGCCAGTGCGGACCATGATCAAGGAGACCGTACGCAACCGGAGACCTGACTCCCTGGTGGAAACGGCCATCAGGCGAGCCCGCTGACTGTTGTTACTGGAAGATAAAATATTTTCCAGTACAAGTTTTCAGCTTTGCTCGTTCCAGAGTCGTTGATATTTTGCTAAATGTGGAACCATAACATTGGGTCGTGCTATTGACCAGACATCTCTGGCATCTAACAAGTACGACGGCTCCATGGAACCCATAGATGGCTCGACACTACTATGTACAGACGACAGAAACGCTGGCAATGCTAGAAAGTTTTGTTATTTGTTTTTTTGTGTTGTGCATTTGCAGTAAGTTCTAATGAAGCCTTCATGTATTCATATACTTTTTCCTTCAATAAATGTGACGTCTCCTTCCAGCGGTGGAGAGACCTCGTCCCCTCCCCCTGGCGTGTCCGTGCGAGAACGGAGGTCGCTGCAGCTCGGAGGAGGGCTCGCTCCGCTGCTCGTGTCGGGAGCCGTGGCTGCCCCCCCACTGCTCGGAGCGGGCCGGCACGGTGGGCAGGGCGGGCGGGGCCGTGGCCGGGGGGGTGCTGGCCGCCCTGCTGCTGGTGGCCGCCGCGGGAGGGTATCTGCTGCTCAGGAGGAGGTCCTTGTGAGTATACATTCGCGCCATACCACTTCGATCCTTAAGCATTTCAACTGACGATGCAATGAATGGACTTGTAGATTATTAACGATGAACTAAATAAAGAACTACTTAAGTGTTTATTGATATGGCCGAACCCTTCGATATGGCTTCGGTTGGACTTCTTCTGGAGCTGGAGGTAATCGGGATCCCATATCAGTAGTTTCAAAGTTAGCTACAAAACAGAATGTAGAATGTTCAACTAGTCAAAACTATTCGTATTAGTGACTATGAGGGTGTACTGTACGGCATGCCACAAGGCAGCGTATTAGGTCCTTTGTTATTCCTAATATAATAAATGACCCGTGTAACCTGAAAATCATGTAAAATATTTACCTACTTTAATATTTACAAATAGGACATGGAGTGATACGTAGCCACAGATGGATAGACAATAAAGTACTAACCCTAAATGTCTCAAAAAGTAGCTATTCATGACCTGTCATAAAAGTACCTGTTGTGAGCCTAGTTGGAATCATGAATTAAAACTACATACGCCTTATATTAATGCGAGTGCACTAAACTGGAAAAAGTTACAACAGCGAAATATCAAGGGATCTATTTTGAACAGAATATGAGCAGGTATGAAAATTACTAAGATTACGAATGTAATCTGCCCACATCCAGAAGCCGTTACATAACTCCTGGCCTCTTCGCAGACCCACGCTGATATAGACACACACACAAACACAACACAATTAGGTACACACTTATATCTACATACCCACACACAAAAATATTGATAGGTATTTGTTTATCAATAGTAAATGTCTCTGAAAATTTTTATATGTAATTAGTATTTGCTGTGGACCTGACAAACATATGGTATGATACGACCTTCTCACGGTCGCCACCAGTGACCTACTGGAAACACGTATATGTAATAGCTTCTAAGGTAATTCGTCGGTTTTTACAGCAGCTATAATTTATGAGACATTTTAATAGTGTTTTAGCTTATAGTATGCAATGCCACTTTACACCAGCTATAATCTTAGTGACATCCTCATAATTCTTTTCGTCTTAGCTGTAGTATGAGAATGCCTCATTACGGCAGCCACGATCCATAGTGTATTTATTTTAAAATTGTGTATGTCTTAGTTTGTAATATGACAAAGCCTATTTACAGCAGCTATAATTTTAAGATTAATAATTATGTATATTTGGGTTGTAATGTGCTGCTCCAAATACAAGCTATTTCTCAGAAAATAAGCTTTTCGTTATATTAATTTTTTGACATGTAAAAGCGCAGAATACATTGTGTTTATTGTCCTATGCCTACTTACAGAATAAAGAAATTAAAAGTGAAACATTCATGTCTGTAGCTTATACCTCTGCGCACAGCATTTGGGTCTGTCATTCACTGATCAACTAAATAACTATCTAACTAAACTTACGGACATTACAGTGTCCTGTCCCACCGATATTTTTTTGGTCCTAGGTGATTTTAATATGAGCGATATAACGTGGTCTCCTTCAAATGATAGCTCTGGATTGGTGCCCATGTTGACATCTGGACCACTTACGCGTGGAGAATTTGTAGATGTAATCAATGTATGTAACCTTACTCAGTATTCTGATGTCACTAATGACCAGAATAGGATCCTGGACTTAGTACTCTCTAATGTGGAAGTCAAGGTGAGTAGCTGTTTGGACCCTCTGGTTGCTGAAAATCAATTTCACAAAGCATTGGACGTCCATAGTAACTTTGATTTTCAACACAATTTAAACAGCTTTCCACGAAAGAAAATTATGTACCATTTAGGTGACTTTACAGCAATAAACAATTCTTTAACGGAAACGGACTGGTCCTGTTTAAATGTGGATCCAATTGATGATTGTGTCAGCTTCCTTAACAATAAGTTATTGCATCTCCGTGACTTACACATACCAACCAGGTCGAGAGTTAAACATGGTAGGTACCCGCCTTGGTACTCGTCCACACTTGTAAAGGTCTTAAAAGAAAAATCTAAGTATCACAGAAAATTTTAAAAGTATGGAAGAATCTCGGACCATGTTACGTTTTCACTTCTCCGTGGTCGTGCAAAGAAGATGGAAACGATGTGTTATATAGGTTATATGGAGTCGACTGAAAATGCTATTATTTCGAATCCGAAACATTTCTGGTCATATATTAAGACTAAGTCCAACACCAGCTCGGTTCCTTCCAAACTGACTCTCGAATCACGGTCTGCGGACACAGGGGAAAGCATTTGCAATCTCTTTTCCTCATATTTCCACTCCACGTATTTGGCCGACAATCAGCATGTCTCAAGTCTTTCAGAGGCCGGCGATTGTAAGTTTGATGGTGGGTTCATCGGGTTGGGTACAGTGAATATATGCGAAGAGGAAGTGAGTATATTACTTAAGACACTGGACCCTTGCAAGTCAGCCGGCCCCGATGAACTGCATCCTATTCTAATTTCTCGTTGTGCAGACGCTTTGTCAGCTCCTCTTTCAACAATATTCAGAAGATCCTTAGCTATAGGTATCATGCCTTCCGTATGGAAAATGGCTTTTGTCACACCAATCCATAAGGGTGGACCAAGGGACCGTGTAGACAAGTACCGCCCTGTCTCAAAATTATGCCTATTTTCCAAAGTCATTGAAAAAATTATTCATAGGCAACTTTACACAGCAGTCAAACAAACGCTCTGCCCGCAACAACATGGTTTTCTTCAGGGTCGGTCCACTGTGTCGAATCTTATATTATCCAATGACTATATTACTCAGCAAATGGATGGTGGAGGTCAGGTGGATGTGATCTATACTGACTTTAGCAAGGCCTTCGACCGTATAGATCACGTTCTCTTGCTGCGAAAGCTACACTTTGCGGGGGTCCATGGGGATCTTCTGCGATGGTTCTCATCATATATCGAAAACAGATCGCAGGCTGTGGTGGTCAGTGGTTATGCATCCAGTTGGGTTCGTATTCCCTCAGGAGTGCCGCAGGGATCTATTCTGGGACCCCTACTCTTCATACTCTTTGTGAAGGATATCGGCACTTGCTTTAGAAACTGCAAATACCTACTTTTTGCCGATGACCTAAAAATTCTACGTGTAATCCGAAACCAAATTGATATAGATCTCGTACAGGAAGACTTGACACGTTTTGAGCAGTACTGTGAATCCAATGTGCTAGATCTCAATGTGCAGAAATGCTTCTGTATCTCATTTACACGAAAGTCATGTCCAGTGCAGGCTAGCTATACTTTAAAATCTTCAGTGTTGAGTAGAACTCAAAATGTCAGGGATCTAGGAGTAATACACGATTCAAAACTGCTATTCGATTTGCATACAGATCTTGTACTCTCGAAGGCCAATCGTATGCTCGGATTTGTGCTAAGGTCCACCAGTGACTTTAAAAGTATCAAAGCAACCAAAATACTTTATTGCTCGTTTGTTCGCAGTCACTTGGAATATGCAAGCCAAATCTGGAACCATCAATATACTTTTTATAAAAAACGTATTGAGGCTATCCAGCGAAAATTTTTACGTTACATTCAGTACAGAGCCAAAACGTACGATGCTGACTACAACCGCCGTTGTATTCGCTTTCATTTGCTTCCACTTGAAACACGTCGAAACATTTCTGACATCTCATATCTTCTTAAAGTAGCCAACGGCTCGGTTGATTGCCCTGAACTCTTGTCTAAACTGAAACTCCTTATCCCTACGTATAGAACGAGATGTCCCCGTTTGCTTGGTGTTTCTTACACATCGAGTAATTACAGAAATAACTCCTATTTCCAGCGTGCATGCAAAAGTTTTAACCACTTAGTGGAACGCGTACATGATGTTGACCTGTTTGATACCTCTCCGATGATTCTTAGACGATTGATGACTGCCCAGTACTGTGATGAGCATCTTGAGTAGGTTCGACAACGCAAATTACACTGTTTGCTTTGTGTGGCAGTTTACTATATTTACTATATTTAACATCAAGTTTGGATAGGTCTACTTCACTACTAATTCTGTTTCGCTGGTTTTGTGTCTTTGCGTCTTCAGGAATTATACAACCATATTTTTGATATTATTTGTAAATTTTATTATTATTATTATTATTTTGTTTCTCGATGGAATTGTTTGTTTTTGTTTAATAGTTATACTGGTTTAGTCTTTAATTGTTCTCTTAATAGTATTGGTGGTGGCTTTGTATTTGAATTGTATTATTTTAACACGTTTTGTCTGCTGTGTTTACTACTAACTTAATGCTATCAGTGAAAATTTGTAAGGCTTTAAGTTGCTATATTTCTATTGTATTATTGTAGAGGCTGTAAATTTTCCTAAAAATAAATAAATAAAATAAATAAATAAATAAATACATTGGTATATCCAAAATTAACTTATAACCTGTGGCAGTTGGTATGGTAGAGATGTAGAGATGCAGGATGAATCTCTTTCACACAACAAGGAACCATTTGTTTTGCGGGTTGGAACTCCCATGACATGTTAGCTTCTTAATTAACGACGACGTGCCAAATTAGTAAGAATAATAATTTAGCTAACTTTTAACAATTTAGACTTTAATTTGTTTCACCTGTTTGTACTAATGCTATAGGAATGTGTTTTAGCGGTAAGGGCAGCGGTTTAGGGAGCCTAGCGTCTTCGGTATCCTTCCGACAAGGGTCCAACGTGGAGTTCGGTGTGACCACCCCCGGCGACCCTCGGACCCCCGGCGACCCGCGGGGCCCCGGCGACCCTCGGGTTCCCGGAGACCCTCGGGGCCCGGCCGACCCCTCCAGGAAGGGTCGGGACTTCAGTAACCCCATGTATGACGCGGTCACCTCCCCGCAAGACGATCCTATACGTAAGTATATCTTGGAAACTATTTTTTTTATTCTGATAATAGTATTAAATTTCAATGTTTAAGTCACGTTATATCTTTATTTACGTAAATCTTCAGGTATTTGAGCTCCCAAGACGGCATTAGCGGAATCATACAGTATTTGATCGGGAGAGGAGTAGAATGGTGGATGTCTTCTTGCGCAATTAAATAAAAAAGGAGGTCTTCTTTGTAAACCAGTTAATTGTCGGTCGCAAGCCCGAGACACCATTCTTCTCATCTCTCTTTCCCATACACAATTGGCCCGGCACCCGCACGGTGAATCTATCCTTACAAATTTGTCTCCTCTCTACGTACAAGAGTAAAAGCTTGAAGACCACCAGCTCGGTCTCACTAATATCACGGAACACGATCTACTTATTATCAAATCCTTTATATATGCATTTACCTTTTTAATAGAATATTTATTTATTGTTTAAACGAATCCATAATAGAGTGTCCCCAAACCAAACAGGTGTTATCGTATTAAACAATCACAAACACCAGATTAGGATAGAGATAAGTAATTACTAAGTTATCGCACAGTCATTATGTTCATTTCGTCGTTCATGGATAAATATAGACACAGATTAGATAGACCCCACACTGCACAGAGCTCACACATTGGGTCTTGTAATCTGTGTCAAGTTTAGCAAATAACTGTTTGGTGACTTATGATTGGATAAGGGACAATAACCATTGCCGATGTATTCTCAGAGCCAGACTTGGAAGCCGAGTACCAAAATCAAACGATAATAAAATTGTTAATTACCTACATCGAAGTTCGAGAACTTTCAAGAAGTTATTTTCATTTGAATTTCAATTTGATATGAAATTCAATTAGTATAGCGAACAATTTCAGTCTGTGAAATACTACTCCGCGAAATACTACTCCGCGAAATACTACTCCGCGAAATACTACTCCGCGAAATTATTAGTAGTGTTTCGTTGTGCTGCACTCACATCATATACTTCTAAATAAATACACTCGCTACGTATCGATCGGCAGTCGTCGCTATCATTTATTTTATTTTATTCTGTTCATGCGATGTGGTCTGGCGGTTTAGTGGTTATGGGAAAATTGAGAGGTCGGTTCGCGGCCTTCTCAGCTCAGAATTATTAGTAGAAAATCCACCTACTTGAGCTAGCGAAGATGTGGAACTCTAAATGCCGTTCATGTGCCTTCTGGTCAGCTGTTATGATGGGTTTTGAGGTCCACGGTCACCTCTCTGCTTTGTGGACTTTTGAGGTGGGTCCACGGTCACCTCTCTGCTTTGTGGACTTTTGAGGAAGGTCCACGGTCACCTCTCTGCTTTGTGGACTTTTGAGGAAGGTCCACGGTCACCTCTCTGCTTTGTGAACTTTTGAGGAAGGTCCACGGTCACCTCTCTGCTTTGTGAACTTTTGAGGTGGGTCCACGGTCACCTCTCTGCTTTGTGAACTTTTAAGGAAGGTCCACGGTCACCTCTCTGCTTTGTGAACTTTTAAGGAAGGTCCACGGTCACCTCTCTGCTTTGTGTACTTTTGAGGAAGGTCCACGGTCACCTCTCTGCTTTGTGAACTTTTGAGGAAGGTCCACGGTCACCTCTCTGCTTTGTGAACTTTTGAGGTGGGTCCACGGTCACCTCTCTGCTTTGTGGACTTTTGAGGAAGGTCCACGGTCACCTCTCTGCTTTGTGAACTTTTGAGGAAGGTCCACGGTCACCTCTCTGCTTTGAGGACTATTTCCAATCTGTGTGAGGTATCCATCGGAAAACGTAACTGCTGTAGTTACGTTTTTTAAATTTACATTGCGTGTTAATGCAAGTTTGGCTATAATAACAGGCAATGAACAATTCAGTAAAAAAACTACTACTATAGTTGCGTTTACGAAACTTCACTGTCACACTAGGCATACAGAACCAAAGGGGTGTGCAAAACCAAATGTCCGCCCGATAGGATGTCGGAAAGTGGTCGAAAAATGCATCGCAAGATTTGTCTCAGACAAACAAGAGTGAAACAAATTAAATAAAAACTTTCGACGCCATTTTTTAATTTTGGTGCAACTCAGCCTAAGACTATAATACAAATAAAATGCTATCCCTGTTTAACATAGTTTGTAATTCTTTTGACATCTGCCTGACATTTTTTTATTAAACAAACTTATGTTTGTTAAGTTAATGAAACCTATCTGTCAAAAGAATCAAGTTATATTTATATTGAACAGGGGCCTAATTCTGGCTGTCGACTTGTGTTTGAAATATTGGAATAAAAGCGACAGATCTCCATAGAAAACTGTCAGTTTTATTCGAACAAATTGAGCGGACATGCATTTTGAAGGCGCGAGAATCGAGGCCCTGGGTATAGGATCGCATTGTAGCAACTTCACTCCGTATGAAGTCATTTGGGTACCGTCGGCATAGAGATCGAGACTTCGTTTATTTCATTTTATCATTTGTTTATTATTTTGTCTTCAGCTACAAAATTAAACATTCAAATGATGAAAACAAATAAAAACAGAGAATATAAAATATATACATATATTTCGCACTTACGATTACCCGAGTAAATAGCGAAGTGATAGCATTTTAATACATGTTTGTTGAGATGCTAGGTTATGAAGCTTTATGTTGAGTGTAATATGTTTTGTTGCAGCTCGTATCTACGAGGTGCCCATGGAGGTAAGCGACAAGTTACAGTCGGCCGTGCTCTCCCCCGTCGAGTCACGGCAGGTGGACGGGAGACACATGTCCCGGCGACAGACCGAGCCCGCCGCCGACACCGGCAAGGACACCGCCCAGCTCGTCAGGGAGGACCCCTCCTAGAGTAACTAATAACTAAGGACACCGCCCAGCTCGTCAGGAAGGACCCCTCCTAGAGTAACTAATAACTAAGGACACCGCCCAGCTCGTCAGGGAGGACCCCTCCTAGAGTAACTAATAACTAAGGACACCGCCCAGCTCGTCAGGGAGGACCCCTCCTAGAGGAACGAATAACTAAGGACACCGCCCAGCTCGTCAGGGAGGACCCCTCCTAGAGTAACTAATAACTAAGGACACCGCCCAGCTCGTCAGGGAGGACCCCTCCTAGAGTAACTAATAACTAAGGACACCGCCCAGCTCGTCAGGGAGGACCCCTCCTAGAGTAACTAATAACTAAGGACACCGCCCAGCTCGTCAGGGAGGAACCCTCCTAGAGTAACTAATAACTAAGGACACCGCCCAGCTCGTCAGGGAGGAACCCTCCTAGAGTAACTAATAACTAAGGACACCGCCCAGCTCGTCAGGGAGGACCCCTCCTAGAGAAACTAATAACTAAGGACACCGCCCAGATCGTCAGGGAGGACCTCTCCTAGAGAAACTAATAACTAAGGACACCGCCCAGCTCGTCAGGGAGGACCCCTCCTAGAGAAACTAATAACTAAGGACACCGCCCAGCTCGTCAGGGAGGACCCCTCCTAGAGAAACTAATAACTAAGGACACCGCCCAGCTCGTCAGGGAGGACCCCTCCTAGAGTAACTAATAACTAAGGACACCGCCCAGCTCGTCAGGGAGGACCCCTCCTATAGTAACTAATAACTAAGGACACCGTCCAGCACGTCAGGGAGGACCCCTCCTATAGTAACTAATAACTAAGGACACTGCCCAGCTCGTCAGGGAGGACCCGTCCTATAGTAACTAATAACTAAGGACACCGCCCAGCTCGTCAGAGAGGACCCGTCCTATAGTAACTAATAACTAAGGACACCGACCAGCTCGTCAGGGAGTAACTACATGTTATTGACGAGATGGTTGTATAAGAATGACGTATGCCTTATGAGAGCGGACACGTGACCGCACGCCCGCTCCCGGTTGTCGGCGGAACTAACCTGTGTCTCCAATTTAGTCTAATTGTCGAATTTGTCCAACATGAATTGTAGAAACGATAAAATATTTCTACAATAAGAATAAACTTTAAAAGATATTGAATGCGGAATGTCAAATTAAATTATATTTAGTATTAAAATATGACAAATTATCATTAGCTGTCAATGTTGAGGTATTTTTGTAGTCGACACCGTTTGTACAGATTGTTATATCTTGGACTGATTGACTTTATAGAGATTTAGACAATATTGTTATGTATAATCCGATTCAAATGCTATTAGGACTGTCACTTCGCTATTTACTTTCAGTTACGACTATGTTCACTCGGGGACGGTTGAGGCAATCATAAGTGGGAAATATATTATATTATATCTTTAATGTAACTTGTAAATTGTTTAATTTGAGTTGGAAAGAATAATAATAAAAAATAAAATAAAGGTGTAGTGTCGATGCTGACGGTACCGACGTCACGTCGGTTCACGCTACGACGCGAACCTAACAGCATTTGATTAGCATTATATATTCTTGTTCGTAGTGTCGTGTTGAGATGCGGAACATTCCTTAGAGAATAGATAATTTATTGTATAGGACTAAAGCAATGTTGTGTTATTTGTATATTAATAAATGGTCAAATTTTATATATTTTGTGTTCCAATTTGCCATAACTATGTGAGATACCATTACGTGACCTGTATATATAAATATATATATGTCAATATTATTGCTGAGATTGGAATAATGTAAAAATGTCAATACTATTGTGAATTATGTAGTTATTAAGGAGATGAAATATTTTTCTATTGGGATTTAGATTATAGATATTGAGTTGTCTGACTTTATGTAAAATAAATTTATATGAAATATATTTGTGTCTTTCTTTTACCCACTTCCGCCAGATTACTAAATTCGGAAATCAAGTATTTGCAATCATTTGATGTTGTCATAGAGTAAGGATTTGTAATCCACACTTACATATTACACCTACACTGTCAATAACATTCACATATACACTTAACATAATGATGCGTAGATCGGGGGGCGCGGCAGTGCGAAGCAAACACTGCCGTTCCACCATTTCGCCGCATTTTTAGGCCCCTATTTGAGAACTTCCGGATAAGACCAGAAATTTTCGTCATCCAGTAAGCTATAATCACATACATAAAATCCAAAATTTCAAGTCTGTAGGTCATTTAGTTCCGAAGTTAAGCGAAAGCAAAGTTTCGCATTTATGACACTCGCTCATGATCATCAGAATAGAACTAGTACTTCCCATAAACTCAGAGAGCTGAAATTTGGTACAGAGTGAGAGTTTAATGGCCACATAAAGGGAAAACTATAAAAACTAGGATAATCGAAGATGGAGTACCTGGTAACCCTGATTAGCAAACACAAGAGCCCAACCAAACTATTAGAGATCGACATACCGCCTTTACAAAAAATATTCAACTTGGTGGGCCGCTTCATTTGATGTCGAAAATCGAAGGTCTGAAGTATCTGATGAAGAACCCTCAGCTGGTCTCAGGTGTATTAGAGATATGGTAATGCCCCTTCTACTATTGGTACATAAAAAAATCTAATGTCATTGCCAAAATCCAGCGTAGTGGGACGCATCTTCTAATTTAATCTAGCCTATAGCGTCCCACTTCTGGCCGAATGCCTCCCCTTCTGTTTTTATTAGGCATATAAATAAAATTAAAGGAAAACTCTGGATAACACTAGACTGGCTTTTATACTTACAAGTTGATAAGAAGAAATGTGTATGCAGTTAAATAATGCTATGTTAAAAGCGATTCCGCACCCCGAGCGAGATAAAGTTACTTGCTAAAGATTCCTTGGATTGTTCAAAATGTATGATAACAAATGCTTGGGCGTGTTTACAAAAATATGAAGATGATGCGTCAATGACTGCTGGACTGGAAGAAACTATAATTATTAAAGAGGGAGCTAAAGCAGGGTTGCACAGACTTATTAATACTAGGGGCCACTCGGCCAAATCATGAACTGATAGCGGGCCGGCCGCCAGAAGTAGGTATAGGTAGTTAAAGACAATAAAGAATTGATAAAAATTTATTAAAATTAAAAAAGAAATTATTAATTTGAAGCGTGGCACTGCATAGTGCTTACAATCTTTTTTATATTTGGCTCAAATTTACTTGTAGCAACACGTAAAACTGCTTCCAAACTTTCATTTGCAAGGCGGTTTCGATTTTTTGTTTTATTATTATTTAGTATTGAAAAAGTTTGTTCACATATATAGGTAGAACCAAATAAGCTGGCACATTTCAGAGCGTTTATGCGCAACTCTTCGTACATATTTTTATCAATGCAGCGGTAAAAGTTCAGCAAGTCTCCTTCGTTGAATTTGTTGCGTAAATCTTGGTCATTTTGAATGTCGATAATTTCTAACTGCATTGACTCTGGCGCATTTTCAACTGAAATAGTGAAAGGATTGCTGAATATGTCCAACAGAGGTTTCACTTTTTTAAACTCCGAAAATCTGTCTTCAAAAGATTGAATCAAAATATCTAGCTTTTCTACATAACTGAAATTAATCGCAGTTTTGTTGAATTTTTCAGCCATTTTCTTATAATTCGGAAAATGATTATAATTTCCAGAATTCAATTGTGATCTGAAAAGTGTCAGCTTGCATTGAAAGGATGTTACATGAGCATAGAGCTGGGATATCAGTTGATTTTTGCCTTGAAGCCGTGTGTTCAAGACATTCAAATGATTTGTAATGTCAACTAAATAAGCTAAATCACACAACCAATCAGGATTTTTAAGTTCCGGGACATCCCTTTGCTTTTCCGCCAGAAATATTCCAATTTCTTCTATTAAATTTAGAAATCGTTCCAGTGTCAATCCACGACTTAGCCACCTTACTTCTGTATAATACAGTAAATCTCCGTATTCGCTTTCGATGTCATCAAGGAATTGTTTGAATTGTCTGTGATTGAGTCCTCGTGATTTTATGAAATTTACAGTCGAAACTACTACTTTCATTACATTTTGAAATTCATTTTTTTTAGAACAGAGGGCTTCCTGGTGTATAATGCAGTGAAACTGCATGAGATCTTCAGTGTTTATGTTTTTTTCTTGCAGGTGCTTTTTCAGCAAAGTAACTAGCCCGGAATTGATACCAATCATGGAAGGAGCACCGTCAGTCGCAACTCCCGATAACTTAGATAAGTCCAAATCAGTTTTTGAACACTCGTCCAAAAGTCCATTGAGTATATCAACTCCTTTGGTTTGACCTTTCAATGAACACATTCCTAATAACTCTTCAAAGACTTCAAAATCTTGAGTAACACCTCGTATGAATATGAGAAGTTGAGCTGTGGAACTAATATCAGTCGATTCGTCGAGTGCTAATGAAAAAAATTCCATGATCTTAGCTTTTTCAATTAATTGTTCCGCAATATTACCTGACAAGGACATAATTCGTCTTTGGATAGTCATACGATTCAGTTGAATTTTCTCAAACTTTTTTGCTGCTTCTGGACACATTTTCTTAGCGGCAATTTCCATGCATTCTTTTACAAAATCGCCATCATTGAAGGGGCGACTTCGCTTTGCTATCATTCGAGAAATTTCATAACTAACTTCTGTAGCCGTTTCTGAATCTTGAATGTGTTTTGTAAACATAGCTTGCTGACCAATAAGCTCCCGTTTTAAAGACAACATTTTTTGCTTTCTTAATTCGCCTGTAAACTTGGTAAAAGAAGGATGCTGCGTTTCATAGTGCCTTTTTACATTATAATCCTTTGCAATCGCAACAGAATTCTTGCAAATTAAACAAACGACTTTGTTATGCGACCATACAAAAAAGTATTTCTCAGTCCAAATTTCTTGAAACTGCCGATTTTCATCTTTAACCTTACGTTTTTTACTAGGTCCTGGCTTCTCCATGTTGCGTTCTAATCCTGGCTAGGATTAACACAGCACCTAAAAACAATTACAGTACCCACTTAAATTACCTATCCTTTTTTAAATTATCAAAAATAATTGATTAAATATTATTTCTCAGAAATTTTAAGATTTTTATACAGATTTTATCTGAAATAATGACGTAATTATTACAGTTAGAGAAATTCTTATAAAAATAGTAATTTCTTTGTTTATTTTAATATTTAGCCAACATTAAAGCTAAATTTGATTAAAATTGATTAAATAGGTAGGGAAACACTTATTAATAACAGAGTTTTACTTACGTTTTCACAATACAATTATACACGGCACTTGACGGGTTAACACTGCAACAGGAAATCTACGTTGAATGTGGATCAAAATATATGACACCGGCTAGTCGAGTTAAAATCTACACTAGAACTATTGCCTCCCAAAAACACTAATAAACTGCACTTATTCTCAATCACTTATTACTTCGCTTTGTATTTTCGCGCTTATTTCTTTCTGTTGTTGACACTTCACTCAAATGAAAAGCGAACTGTTCGGCCGCTGCGGTTAACGTGATTTTTATACCGCGCAAACGACTCTGGAAGCTTCGTGTAGATACGCGAGCAATCGGGAATACGGGACTATATCTATCTCGCTTGCTCACCGCGCTAGAAAATTCTTGATTTCTATAGCGAGCGATGTTACTTGACTTAGCAATTTTGGGCGCTAGATTCAAATTGCGCGCGCGCGAGTTTCACATTACTTTTCGAACATATTTTTTTTTTGTTTTATTCTGGAATAGAATTCAATATTTTTCGAATGCACGAGAGTATTATTTTTGCTGTCGGCGGGCCACCAGTATTCGACCCACGGGCCGCATGCGGCCCGCGGGCCGCGGTCTGTGCATCCATGAGCTAAAGTAATGCTTAGGAGATACATTGATGTTAGTTTAGGTTTAGTGAATGGGTCGATAGGCGTTGTACAAAAAGTGAGGTGGGACCCGGAAGACCAAACAAAGCCTAAACAATTGGTAGTAAAATTCGCTAATAATTTGATTCCCGAATTATTGCCTATTAAGTCAAAATTTGAGATCATACCCCGGGCATACATGTACAGAGAACAATTCTCAATCTGTGTGGCGTATGCCCTAACAATTCACAAGAGCCCAGGTCTAAATCTAAAAAATGCCCTCATGGACATTGGCACCTCCATATTCTCTTGTGACCATGCCTACGTGGCGCTTTCACGAGTTCATGGGGCATCTCATAAATGTTGACTTCAAGAATATAAAAGCTCAAGCTTCGGCGATCTCCGAATACAACCGGCTTAGGCGTAACTACCGCGAAGATCTTTCAGAAATTAAACCGTCTAAAAGAATAATTAATGAACGCGAATAAAAACTGTTGCTACTTTACAAGAATTAGAACCGGAAAAAAAAAGAAAGAAATAAAAAAACTACTCCTAAAAAGAAAAAAACTGTGTCAAATAAGAAAATCTAATAAAATAAATCTATATGCCCACGTTTCTACAAAAAGAAGTGAAATCCCACCAAAAACATTCTGTAAAAAACTAGCCAAGTCTCGATGGAGCCGCTTGTTTGTCTCTAAAAAGTAATGAAATCTAGACAAAGTCGTGCCAAGTCTAAGGTTCCTGACTGCAATTCTTTATTATTATAGTTAATGTTGTGTGACTTGGCCGTTGAAGGGTACACAAGGGTACAAAACCAGGTGCTCCATGACACCATTGCACCAATCTGTCGCCAGAACCGCTACCCATTGACGATGGAAAATTGCCAAAGTGCAGCACTGGCTTGTGTAATAAATACGCTGGTTTCTATCCAAAGGGATACGGTCGTGTAGGTACATATTTTTTATAATAAATAAACGTTTGCGGCTAAATAACGAGTCTGCTACTATACTATTTCCATTTCTTTATTATTATTATTTTTATTTTTTTGCGCTTTGGCATTAATAATAATTTGCCAGTGTCAAAGTTAGGGAAAAACGGGTTAAATAAAAGGGATTCGAAAAATTTGGAATAGGATCAAAGAAGTATTTATAAGTATAATAATATTGAATTAATACAAAAATAAGAGACTAAGACTACATTTCTTTATTTTCTCGATGACAGTTCCTGTAGAATGTAACTGCGCGCGCATATTACACAAAAAATAAACTTTTAAATGCGAGGTATAAAAAATACAATAACTACCTAATTTTGTTCCTTTATCCCATATAATATTCATCCAAGACAAATTGAGTCCATATATGCGGTATTTTTTTAAAAAAGTACTAAACAACCAACATTTTAATAAAGTTACATTCTATGGCAATATGAATAGTGATGTTATGATTGAAATATCTATGTTGTATCGATATTGTATATAAATTTGTGACGTCAATCACAGTTTTAACTGATGGTTTAGACTGCATATTTTAACCTTAAAAATATTATTAATCTCAACATTTTTATACAATATTGATCCTTTTTTTATCATCTTTTATGTATAGCGATATTTAAAATGAATTGATTCTTTACCACTGCACATTGCCCTGCCCTGCACATGCCTATTGTAATAAGTATAGCTGTTGTAAAATAAGTAGGTATAGGTAGGTACTCGACAATGAAACGAAATAATTATAACGACAGGTAATTTTTATTTATTTTAATCAAAATCTGATGAATCGTCATTGTCACTTGATGATTTCTCCCCAACATTTATTATAAGTTCCTGTTCTTCTAAATTATCGAATGCCACATGAATTTCCCAATCCGACATTATAGTGTTTTGGGTTCTTCTTACAATATTTTCCCAGTTTTCGGCAGTTACTTCCGCACATGCATTTTTTTATAAATTTAACATCTTGTTTGCCGTAAAAGGGGGATGGGTATTGTTTCTAGCGGCGTGTCCTTTGATTTGTGCCCATATTAGTTCTATAGCCTTGTACTGGCAATGATACGGCGGAAGTCGAAGAACCCAATGACCACTAACTATAATCGATATCATTACTTATTTGCCTACAACTTCAAATTAGATCTGTCATCGAGAAAATAAAGAAATGGAAATAGTATAGGTTGAATGACATACATTATTCGAACCAACAACCCACAGATTATATAGTATCAATAACCTTAGAAGAATCAAACGAATCCATTGCGTCCTACGCATATATTTTGAAACTTTTTAACTCAATTGCAAACGCAATGGATAATGTAAACTGATAGCCAGCCGTCAAAAGATTCGCAAGTCGTTTCGGGACCAGTCAATACAAAATTATATTTTTAGCACCAAGCGTTCCACGACCAAAGTAATTGTAATAAGTACTGCTGGCACTTAAGATTTTTATGTTGCCTTGTACAGATTAAAGTTATTTATATAAAAAAGTAGTTTATTATCTTATGATGGTTCCTATTTCTTCTAGATGATAGCACCGCTGGTCCTGGAATGTGTCGAATAATTTGACATGAATGATATTTGTTTTTCATTGGGTTAGGTTTTAAGGCATTAAGCCTGATATATGATATATAACCCCTGTGTTTTTCTTATCGCTTTAAGCGCTTTTTTCACTTTATTTCGCTTTGAAAGTCGTTCGACTTGGCGTTTGTTTTTTAATACAAAATTCGGTAAAAAAAAAAAGCAAGCTTAGCTTTATTCGTTTTCAAGTCGAACATAGCAGACCCTAATAGAGATAACAAACTGATCCTAATACTTAAAAAATACATTTAAAACATTATGCTAAATTTGTTTAGGCACTAAAGAAAAACTGTCGCGGTCAGCTATCACGTTCACTCTCGTTTACGGCCACTGATGTGGTTGAGGTTATGACCGGCTTAGAAAAACCAAAAAAATAATGTAACTCAACGTATAAAAACATTGGGGGCGAATTCAACCAAACTTTGACTTATAAGTTTTATTAAAAACAGAGAGCAATAAAAATGATTTTGTAAAGTTGATTTCGTCTTGGACAATAATATTTCCTTTATTTAAAGATAATATATTTTCGTAACTTTTAATAACCAGTTTAATAGGGCCATTAGTTATCGAAGACGATTGATCGTTTGAGAACTCTGACACTAAATAGTAAGTAATAACTCGTCCTACAGCTTTTATCTTATCTTCATAGTAAACGAATAGGTATACGTAATATTACTGCTCATTATATTGCCATGTGCTTACTTTATCAACCAGTTTACTTTGGAATTTATCGCGGACATCGTGCTGTTATGATAAACAATATTTATAATATTAATTTATTACAGTTAAATATTTAATGTTATCAAGTGCATGAATAAGTAAGTTTATTAAAATATTATACATTATATTATAATGAAAATATAAGAAGTAGGTAGTAAGTTTAATTGAAAAACCGCCAAAGTGCACTAAGATAATGATCTCATTTAATAAGTCAAGTGATGAACGCTGCAAGCCGTATCAAAGTCCAAATATTAAGAATAGGTGTATCGTACAACAGATTACAGTTATGTCCCTTATCTCGTCGTTATAAGGCTTAAATTGCAATTGTAATATTTTATAATATATATTTTTTGGACAATAGTGTAAAGGTTGGGGTGTTGAAAAGTAGGTGGTCAATTTCAGGATAATACATTTTTGAATAAGTACCTAGTGGTTTTTAGTGTCAACAACCCTGTTGTAAATATGGGCCTACACTCGCCACGCTGGCCAGACTTGTTGGCGAGGGATTACATATGGCACTAGTAAAGAATAAGAACAAGCAAACAAAGTAATAAATCGTTTTAAAATGTGTTTTTCTATTCTAATAAATTCAGGTTAATAAGCGGGACTGTGTACACGTAACTTAGCGAACCACGGAAGAGGGAGACATAATAATATGTAAATAAATTATCTAAAGTGATTTTATACTAAGGCCAAATCAATTTAATCTGGTCACCCTAATTTAGCTACAACGATCTTGGTCTAGAAATACAATGTAGGTAGGATGATTTGATTGAAGCTTCCTGTATGAAAACAGGGTATTGAACTGAAAATATTTTAATTTCAATTTATAATATAATTATACTACAATATAGTAAAAAAAACTGGAAATCTGTATATTTTATTATTACTAATTTTAAACTTACATCTTATTTTACATAGCAAGCTACGACTTTTTATTGAAAAGTTGTCATTTCTGAATTCCAAGGAGAAGTTTACGAATTATTAATAGGTACTGACAACAATTATATAACCCGGCGGCAGCTCTCAGTATTTTGATAAATTATTGTTTGTAAGTTTTTATTTGTTTTTTCAATTTTTTAATTATTTAGACTAATTCAATTATCAAAATTACAAGGTCCAACTCCACGACCCCGTTTGTTTACGTTTTTTGAACGATTCGAATCGATCGAGTCGAGAACTTGACGTCGAGAGTTCCAATTTTATCCGCGATTTTCAAAAGTGATCCCGCTTTCAAAGTCAAAGCCAGGAAAGTGTGATTTCTAAAATATTTTTTGACCGTTTTCTCGATTCTCTCTTTAGGTTGCCGAGGTAGCGATAAATTGGTTTGACGAGTATCGAGTAGGGTAACTGATTACAGAGCAGAATGCCGACAACAATGAAGTTGATAAGAGTCAGTCGAGCGCTGTCCGCCGGCGTCGCGGGTTGTTCTTCCTTGGGTCCGCGCAGCCTGTCCGTCATGGAGAACGGCAAGAGAAACATGAGTGGGGCGCCGCAGAGAGTCATCACCATAGAGAACTTGAACCCCAACATCATCAAGTTAGAGTATGCGGTGCGCGGCCCGCTCGTCATCCGGGCGGCAGAGATCGAGAAGGAATTGGAGAAGGTATGTCGACATCTGTTTCACTATTCTTGAATGTCCAATCAGTTTTGCGTCAGCTCACGCCCTTGAGCAGTAATTGTTACCTCCAGTACTCGCACGGCATAACTAATTACTTCACAGCAATAGCTATAATTTATCACATTGATTGCTAACATCATCCTTATTTTGCTCAGTCTAGATAACTATAGTAAACATTGATCAATAATATTTCCACAATTGATTCAATAATTAAATATTCTTTATAAGGAGTTTAGGCTTATGGAGATGTGTGACACAGATCAACACAGGATAAATTATTTTAATTTTGAAACTGTACCCAATAGAATTGTATTGGGGTACCATTCTTCTACATTAAATATTTATTGGAAGTAAGATACCTACAATATTTTAAAATAATATATATTAAAATTCTTCTATATTTAAATGACCTCTGCATTGTTTTAGATTGTTCTGCTGGGTTTTAGAACACAATAAATATATATAATTTATTTGTGACTTGTCTCTCCTCTGGTACATGGTTTTCTTTCATATAATTTATTTGTGACTTGTCTCTCTGGTACATGGTTTTTTTTTCTTAGGGAATGTGTTTTGGTTACAGACCATCCTGTGATGGTAATGAACATGATGATTACTAGTGATGATATCATGAAGTAGGTACCTATTTAAGAAGTAAATATCAAGTATGAGGTGATGGACTTACTTTGAAAAGTATTGTTATTAGCATAGAAGTGCTTGTGTTTGCAGACTGCTATCTGCGAGTTGCTGTTATAATGAGATGATAATGTAATCTTGCACAAATACTATAAATCTAGTTATTTTAAATTATGGTTGACACTAGTTCTACATGTTTCCTAACAAATGCAAAAAAGTTGTTTTTCATTCATCATTCATCAGAGCCCCTAGAACACAGCATCCTAGATAGACCTCCACTGTTTCAAATGGGCCTTCCAGAACATATATTTGAAGAATTTGGCTTATACTTGCTGCGCTGACCAGATGGGTTGTTTAGTTCTATATAAATATCTGTAGAAAAAAATGGCTTTTATATTTTTTTGCCGAATCATACAGAAGGTATTTTATTCAGACAGACTATTTCTTCAGAGTCTCTATAAACAAAACAATAAATCTAGAAAGTGTGTCTGCAATTTAAAAACAAAAAAGAATAGGGCCCCCTCTAACTCCAGCCTATTTCAGTTGCAAGTCTGAGAAAAGAAAATTGTCTTATCTTTTCATTTAGTAATTAATGTGTTGTTATTCAGTTTTATTAATTAATTGAACTCAAATTTCTTAGTGTTCCATGAATTAACTATGCTTTTGTCTGGTCCATCATGTGTGGGAGGGAGAGGTGAATAATGATGTCCGGGGCTAGCAATAGATTGGTGGTGGCTCTATCTAATTCTACAAAGGTTGGTTTAAACCCCCAACATGAACCAATAAGAAATACAAAATAAATATTTTCTTTGGTTTCACTTATAACTTGGATATAGTCAGAGAACATGTTAAGCCATCAATCCCGGTTCCATTAATACCAACTTGTGGAACTGTTAATAAATTGCGATTAAAAATAGACATTGAGCAAGAGCACCAACCTGGTCAGTGTGGTAAGTATAGGCCAAATTCTCTAGAAAAATCTGGAAGGCTCATCTCCAACAGTGCAGGTCCAGGACTCTGTGTTCTAGGGGCTGGGATGATGATGATGATAGACTGACTATAGGCTGGTTTAAAAAACTCTTTTTACACTCACTATCCACCATTTTGCTCCTCTCCCAACCAAACACTCTTTAATTGTCTTGGAAGCTTGTTACATAAATGTATTGACAGCTGACCTGCTTAGGTGCAATTCTTTCAGTAAGTGTTGCATAGGTTGTGGTGGAATTTCTCTCACACTAACTTTCACTGAGTAAAGCCGAGTCTTGATCCATTTCAAAAAAAATATTGAATTACAAGCATAATAATACAAGTGTTGATAAAGCTATTACATCAGTTTCTACAGTGGTGCAATAAAAGTATTATTTGATGTAGATAATGAGAAAGTTATCTGTATTTATCTATATTGTACAATAAATGCAGCTCTGTGACCTTCCACACTGCTGCCGGGCACTCCCACAGCAGAGGTCAATCTGATATACAATTACTTCATTATTTGATTTAATTATTCAATAGTTAATTATCTTGCAATCAGTCATATACATTAAGCAGATTTAGCCCAAATCCCCTTACAAAATGAATGATGCCTTACATATGTATGAATTTTTTTTTTTTTTTTTTAAGTAATAACATATAAGCTTTTTGTTTAAGAGATTTATTTTATGTCTGGTTTGGTGATGTGATACAGTGATATGATATGATGTGCTCAGAGGTCATTGAGTGTAACTATATTTAGAACTGTGCACAGTGTAACAGCATTTCTTATACAAAACTTCTGTTTGAAAATACAATTATATAGAATACAAGGGGACCGTCATTTATTAAAGGATTAAACTGATAAAATAAATACTTATCAAATTTTCTTCTATGGTCTAGTGGTTAGGTCTTTCGGATTGTGGATTTAGGGTTTGATTCCTGGTTGGGACACAATAATTTATTTGTGATATTTCTCTCCTTTGGTATGCTAAAGACATTGACAAGCTTGTTACTTGTCATGATTGGCCTATAGTAAAGTTGGCTAAATGTGAACACGCTTTTTAAAACAAAAGCGTGGTTTCTGACGACCCTGGAAGGGATCTGGTCGTGATGATACGTTTACTTCTTTAAAAACTTAATATGAAAGTGTGGCCCTGGCCTTGGCGTCAGGTTTAGCAGAGACTGAGGAAGGAACCAAGGAGACGACTCCAATACTGACATCAATACAGATAGACATATCACAAAAGAGTGACCCATTGTACCTGATTGCCACAAATGCAGTAATTAAAGGAGAAAAAAAAAAATATTATTAATATCTTGATCTACAAGTAACACCTTTAAATTTCGAATTTTGGAATATATGCTGTTCCTAGTAGGGCTCAATTTCTGGTAAGGACACAATATTTACTTTGAACATTTCTCGAGTCTGATATCCTTAAGACATCAATTAGCTTGCCATTTATCTCGATTGGCTACCAATTGGTAAATGTAAATATGAACTCACTTCTTAAAAAAAGCCACCCTAGGGCGGCGAG
Organism: Tinea semifulvella; assembly: GCA_910589645.1. Taxonomy (NCBI): domain Eukaryota; kingdom Metazoa; phylum Arthropoda; class Insecta; order Lepidoptera; family Tineidae; genus Tinea; species Tinea semifulvella. The sequence goes on along the minus strand of OU342615.1, from coordinate 230,198 downwards.
CTTACGGTGGGTATTACACTTTTATTCTGCCAGAACTATTATTTGCTCTGTCACTTCTGACATCCTGTCTATTGTTACATTTCAGGGAGCCCAGAAGCCGTTCAAGAAGGTCATTAAGGCTAACATCGGAGATGCTCACGCCATGGGACAGACACCTATCACCTTTATCAGACAGGTAAAATCTAAATTCTGTTAAGCTAGCATAGTGGTAAGGTAAGTAGCTCTTCTTGTTGGTACTCACATCTTGCATGCTCAGGTCATATGTATGTAACATAAAAATAACACAAGTATGATCAAATCCTTGAATGAAATAATAATTAAAGAAATCAATAGATATAAAAAAAACACACACATCTAAGTTCTCGTTTTTTAGTACATAGATTGTGCTTGGGCTACATCAAGTTTATGCACTTGGGCCTACAGTAAAGTTGGTTAAATGTGAATACTTAAAGAAAGCTTTGTTTCTGTACACCCCAGAAGGGGTACTGTCGTGAAGATACTTTACTTTTTAATAGATGAATACATTTTTTAACACTAAATTAAAACAGATCAAATATGGAGTGTCGGCAAAGAAAATGGTCACCAGTTTTGACTAACTAAATTTATCGCTAAGTTTGACGTCACCATAATACTAAGGGCAGCAGTATAGAGTTTATGCTTAATATTACTGTACATATGCGAGTGACGAGCACCGACGGCCAGCTCTTACAATGAACCCGGATGCTGCATGCAGCATGCCACAGTCATGCTTAGTGTTCCCCTCGGCAGGACAGGAGCAGGATTATTAGAATGTGATCCCACTTGTGATGTAGGTGCTGGCCTGTGTGTCTCTCCCGTCCCTTATAGAGACGGGAGGGTTCCCCGAGGACGTGAAGCAGAGGGCCCGGGACATACTGCAGGCTTGCGGGTATGTACAACACTCTATAGTGTCTAATGTTCTACCTTTGTTTTCTTATAATCAAAAACTATATAGTACAATAAAAAAAAAGGATGTCGATGGCCACAGCATGTTCCAATGAGAAATACACTTTCCTTGTGTACATTTGTCTAAGATTGAATCTATATACACCATTCAGGAGGACAGCGTGTTAAGTTCCACTAATACCAAGTTGTAGAGTAACTTGACAGTTTTCTTATGTGGATGAAATCTGATTATAGTAATTTCATTCACTTTTATTGCAATAAAATATATAAATAAGATTTCATATGGTAGGAAAGTATGGATGGTTGCTTTCTGGTGTCGTTGGATTTTAAGTCCATAGGTAGAATGTTTAAAAATATGTTTCATTAAGTAAGTTCCTGCAGGGGATCACATTGCTTCCTTTACTTTATCGTTTATGTAAGTTGCTTCCCATTGCAGAAACTATCGCCCCGCTTACCGTGTTAGACATGTTTATACAAAATGTTTGGTACATTATATTGACGCCACCGAACATCCACTAACAAAATTTTTATAGATAATAGTTTTTTTTACAACATGTCTACTGGATGCGTTGATCTAATAATAACCTTATCGACTAGTGGAACTTTTTTGTCTAATGGTGAACTGCAACAATTGAAGCCAATGTCAACCTTATGATTAGTATCACTCTATGTCGAGGGGGCATGCCCTCACTACTGCACCACAACCTCACACCTGTATGCCGGCGCAGGGGCGGGTCCGTGGGAGCGTACACGGCCAGCCACGGCCTGGAGCTGGTGCGGCGGCACGCGGCGCAGTACATCGCGGAGCGGGACGGGCACGCGGCGCGCTGGCAGGACGTGTGCCTGTCCGCCGGCGCCTCCAACGCCATCAAGAACGTGCTGCAGCTGCTCTGCAACCACGTGGACGGGAAGCCGTCAGGTATCCTTCCTTCTATTGTTGGCGGCACGCGGCGCAGTACATCGCGGAGCGGGACGGGCACGCGGCGCGCTGGCAGGACGTGTGCCTGTCCGCCGGCGCCTCCACTCAATTATTCCTTCCCGCTACCAAACTGAAGGAATACAATGGTTAACCAATACAACCTTGAAATGTTTATTTTATTTATAATTAGTAATATTTCTTATTTAGATATGTTTTGGAATTAATTGTGGGAATAATAAGAAATAATATTGTTCGGGGCGACAGGGGTGATGATCCCGATCCCGCAGTACCCGCTGTACTCGGCGTCCCTGGCGGAGTACGGGCTGCGGCAGGTGGGGTACTACCTGGACGAGCCGCGCGCCTGGGGCCTGGCGCCCGCCGAGCTGGGCCGCGCGCTGCGGGGGGCGCGGGAGGGGGGCGTGGCTGTGCGGGCCATCGTCGTCATCAACCCCGGGAACCCGACCGGCCAGGTGGGTGTGGGGGACAGGGGGTACTGCCTGGGGCCTGGCGCCCGCCGAGCTGGGCCGCGCGCTGCGGGGGGCGCGGGAGGGGGGCGTGGCTGTGCGGGCCATCGTCGTCATCAACCCCGGGAACCCGACCGGCCAGGTGGGTGTGGGGTACAGGGGGTACTGCCTGGGGCCTGGCGCCCGCCGAGCTGGGCCGCGCGCTGCGGGGGGCGCGGGAGGGGGGCGTGGCTGTGCGGGCCATCGTCGTCATCAACCCCGGGAACCCGACCGGCCAGGTGGGTGTGGGGGACAGGGGGTACTGCCTGGGGCCTGGCGCCCGCCGAGCTGGGCCGCGCGCTGCGGGGGGCGCGGGAGGGGGGCGTGGCTGTGCGGGCCATCGTCGTCATCAACCCCGGGAACCCGACCGGCCAGGTGGGTGTGGGGGACAGGGGGTACTGCCTGGGGCCTGGCGCCCGCCGAGCTGGGCCGCGCGCTGCGGGGGGCGCGGGAGGGGGGCGTGGCTGTGCGGGCCATCGTCGTCATCAACCCCGGGAACCCGACCGGCCAGGTGGGTGTGGGGGACAGGGGGTACTGCCTGGGGCCTGGCGCCCGCCGAGCTGGGCCGCGCGCTGCGGGGGCGCGGGAGGGGGGCGTGGCTGTGCGGGCCATCGTCGTCATCAACCCCGGGAACCCGACCGGCCAGGTGGGTGTGGGGGACAGGGGGTACTGCCTGGGGCCTGGCGCCCGCCGAGCTGGGCCGCGCGCTGCGGGGGGCGTGGCTGTGCGGGCCATCGTCGTCATCAACCCGGGGAACCCGACCGGCCAGGTGGGTGTGGGGGACAGGGGGTACTGCCTGGGGCCTGGCGCCCGCCGAGCTGGGCCGCGCGCTGCGGGGGGCGCGGGAGGGGGGCGTGGCTGTGCGGGCCATCGTCGTCATCAACCCCGGGAACCTGACCGGCCAGGTGGGTGTGGGGGACAGGGGGTACTGCCTGGGGCCTGGCGCCCGCCGAGCTGGGCCGCGCGCTGCGGGGGCGCGGGAGGGGGGCGTGGCTGTGCGGGCCATCGTCGTCATCAACCCCGGGAACCCGACCGGCCAGGTGGGTGTGGGGGACAGGGGGTACTGCCTGGGGCCTGGCGCCCGCCGAGCTGGGCCGCGCGCTGCGGGGGGCGTGGCTGTGCGGGCCATCGTCGTCATCAACCCGGGGAACCCGACCGGCCAGGTGGGTGTGGGGGACAGGGGGTACTGCCTGGGGCCTGGCGCCCGCCGAGCAGGGCCGCGCGCTGCGGGGGGCGTGGCTGTGCGGGCCATCGTCGTCATCAACCCGGGGAACCCGACCGGCCAGGTGGGTGTGGGGGACAGGGGGTACTGCCTGGGGCCTGGCGCCCGCCGAGCTGGGCCGCGCGCTGCGGGGGGCGCGGGAGGGGGGCGTGGCTGTGCGGGCCATCGTCGTCATCAGCCCGGGGAACCCGACCGGCCAGGTGGGTGTCACGCAAAAGCTCATCAAATCGACTGCAGGTCCTCCAGATGAATGAATTCCGACATTCAATTACGTTAACATTAAACCCTCGCCAACCATCGTACCAGTGTGGCGAGTGTAGGTCGCCAACCCATCGTACCAGTGTGGCGAGTGTAGGTCGAGTTCTCCAGAAAATTGTGAAAGGCCCATTTTCAGTGGAAATCCAGGACTCTGTGTGCCGGGGGGGCTGCGATATGATTAAGAAAAATAAAATCATCGAACACCGATTAAACAAGTGTTACATGATATCCTTCAAAGTAACTTTAGTTTGAGAGTCTTCCGTCACAAGATCGATGTTGCATTTGCTTGTCAGTTGTTTGTAATACTCGTATCTACAGAACCTCACAATATCGAGGACAGCGATGCCGGAGAGGTCACGGATGAGGAAACCATTCCTTATAAATTCTATGCCTATTGATTGTTCACATCTCGGTTTCACATTCTAGAACACAACATCTCACACTGTTGGTTTAGTTATAAAGCGTAACCTTTGGCGACCGTCCCAGGTGCTCACCCGGGAGAACATCGAGTGCATCATCAAGTTCGCCCACCAGGAGAAACTGTTCATCTTGGCCGACGAGGTCTACCAGGACAACGTCTACGCTCAGGGAAGCCAATTCTTCTCCTTCAAGAAGGTAGGCCTCATCTCTCCGTCGTTAGGTTTGGTATCGGATCTGATGTATGATTACTACAGAGTGAGATTAATGCAGTTGATAATGAATCACTTTGGCCGACCGCATACATAACGGAGAAATATGCAAAACGTTTGAAACAAAGCGAGAGCATGCTCCGATGGTTCGGGCATGCTCCGATGGTTCGGGTATGCTCCGATGGTTCGGGCCTGCGCTTTGTTAAAACAATCGCTTAAGGTGCATTAAAAAGTCTACGAAACGAAAGGGCGTGTATGAAAAGGTTAATGAATGTCGACGAAGTGTTCAGAACACTTACTGATTTTCGTTTTAATTGACGAAATCATATGTATTTTAATACAATAAATACATTATTTTAGATTTTGGAAAGTTACTTTAAAAACATTAGTCCGCGATAGTGACGTCACTTAATAATACGAAGCCGCGTTCGACTTGAAAGCAACGTAACGAAGCTCGCGTCTTTTTGCTGAATTTTGTTTAAAGAAATAAAAACGATACTCTAACGACATTCAAAGTGATATAAAGTAAACAAAGGCAAACATGACGTGTACGTGTTGGTATAGTATGTGACGTCACTCGGCAGCCATAAGTCATTTTAAAGCGATGTAGGCCGCATAATATTTTTTTTCAGGAATCCTTAAATTTAAAACACATTTTGAGAAATTGTCAAGTATCCTATTATGAACCTACCCCGCAAGGGACGTGGCTTCTAAAGATCCTCAACCAAAGTAAGATATTTGTTCTGAATCTGAATGCGATTGGTTGTGTGCAGGTGCTGATGGAGATGGGCGCCCCCTACGACAGTCTGGAGCTGGCGTCCTTCATGTCGGCCAGCAAGGGGTACATGGGGGAGTGCGGTCTGCGCGGGGGGTACATGGAGCTCGTCAACATGGACCCGGAGGTGCAGGCGCAACTCTACAAGTGCATCTCCGCCATGCTCTGTCCCACCACGCTCGGCCAGGCCGCCATGGACTGTGTGGTCAGTACCCACCCACACCACACCCGCAGGTGCAGGCGCAACTCTACAAGTGCATCTCCGCCATGCTCTGTCCCACCACGCTCGGCCAGGCCGCCATGGACTGTGTGGTCAGTACCCACCCACACCACACCCGCAGGTGCAGGCGCAACTCTACAAGTGCATCTCCGCCATGCTCTGTCCCACCACGCTCGGCCAGGCCGCCATGGACTGTGTGGTCAGTACCCACCCACACCACACCCGCAGGTGCAGGCGCAACTCTACAAGTGCATCTCCGCCATGCTCTGTCCCACCACGCTCGGCCAGGCCGCCATGGACTGTGTGGTCAGTACCCACCCACACCACACCCGCAGGTGCAGGCGCAACTCTACAAGTGCATCTCCGCCATGCTCTGTCCCACCACGCTCGGCCAGGCCGCCATGGACTGTGTGGTCAGTACCCACCCACACCACACCCGCAGGTGCAGGCGCAACTCTACAAGTGCATCTCCGCCATGCTCTGTCCCACCACGCTCGGCCAGGCCGCCATGGACTGTGTGGTCAGTACCCACCCACACCACACCCGCAGGTGCAGGCGCAACTCTACAAGTGCATCTCCGCCATGCTCTGTCCCACCACGCTCGGCCAGGCCGCCATGGACTGTGTGGTCAGTACCCACCCACACCACACCCGCAGGTGCAGGCGCAACTCTACAAGTGCATCTCCGCCATGCTCTGTCCCACCACTAAAACACTAATTAAAAACCGAAAAGAAAAACACAAACCTCCATACGAGTAAACCTTCCGTCGCCAAAAAGTTTGAGAACCGTTTCACTGCTACATTGAAATGATTTGACAGTCGGAACTTATTGTTGATTGATTTGAGCTGATCTAGGTTTTCAATGGTTATGTTAATGCAGTTATGTTAATGATTATTGCAACGACTTGGATCCATTTATATTATCTCCGACAGCTACACGACGCATTCTTACAAAACGTTTCGCCAGTGGTTCTCATCAATAGTATTATATTTACATATATTGTAAATTTATTGTTTAGTTTATTTAATTTTCTATTTTATTGTTTTTATTAGGTATCTATGTATAATTGTTTTTAATTTTATTTTTTTTTAGTTTTTTTTTTGTTCTATGTTATGTAGTTTATTGTTCTTAGTTTTAAGTTTAGGTTAATTTTACTTGTGTTGTTATTGCAGCGAGCACCACCTAATTATGTAATTTTACCTATCGGTGGCAACTTGTCAATAGCCATACCCTACCCATATGTACTCTATATATATTTTATGTATCTAGCTGTAAGTTGTCCTTAAACAATAAATAAAAAAAAATAAAAAAATAAAAAAATGGTGTAACATGTGTAGGTGTGTCCCCCGAAGCCGGGGTCACCCTCGTACGCGCTGTGGGCCAAGGAGAAGCAAGAGGTACTGAGGTCACTGTCGGAGAGAGCCACTCTCATCGCCGACACCTTCAACAACATGCCCGGCTTCAAGTGTAACGTGGTGCAGGTAATCACATAACCAACCATCCTACATTCAATCTTCCATATAACTATTACTATACTAAAATCATCAAATCTATGATAAATCCCAATATTGTATGAATTATTTTGCTAAACACAAATGGGTTTATGATCATAAAGATATTTCGATTGTGACTTGATACAGGCATTTGTATCTCGTCATTGTTGCTACTCCTGTTAATGGAAGGAGGTTACTGAGTGGTCCAAAGGTTAAGCTGTTAGCCGAAGCTTAGCAGAATTTCAGTGACCTGTTAATGTTTAACTACTATCTGTGTTCAAGTAAATCAATGTACAGTAGTTACTGTGTGTGTGCAGGGCGCCATGTACGCCTTCCCCCAGTTCAGTCTCCCGGAGAATGTATAGTTACTGTGTGTGTGCAGGGCGCCATGTACGCCTTCCCCCAGTTCAGTCTCCCGGAGAATGTATAGTTACTGTGTGTGTGCAGGGCGCCATGTACGCCTTCCCCCAGTTCAGTCTCCCGGAGAATGTATAGTTACTGTGTGTGTGCAGGGCGCCATGTACGCCTTCCCCCAGTTCAGTCTCCCGGAGAATGTATAGTTACTGTGTGTGTGCAGGGCGCCATGTACGCCTTCCCCCAGTTCAGTCTCCCGGAGAATGTATAGTTACTGTGTGTGTGCAGGGCGCCATGTACGCCTTCCCCCAGTTCAGTCTCCCGGAGAATGTATAGTTACTGTGTGTGTGCAGGGCGCCATGTACGCCTTCCCCCAGTTCAGTCTCCCGGAGAATGTATAGTTACTGTGTGTGTGCAGGGCGCCATGTACGCCTTCCCCCAGTTCAGTCTCCCGGAGAATGTATAGTTACTGTGTGTGTGCAGGGCGCCATGTACGCCTTCCCCCAGTTCAGTCTCCCGGAGAATGTATAGTTACTGTGTGTGTGCAGGGCGCCATGTACGCCTTCCCCCAGTTCAGTCTCCCGGAGAATGTATAGTTACTGTGTGTGTGCAGGGCGCCATGTACGCCTTCCCCCAGTTCAGTCTCCCGGAGAATGTATAGTTACTGTGTGTGTGCAGGGCGCCATGTACGCCTTCCCCCAGTTCAGTCTCCCGGAGAATGTATAGTTACTGTGTGTGTGCAGGGCGCCATGTACGCCTTCCCCCAGTTCAGTCTCCCGGAGAATGTATAGTTACTGTGTGTGTGCAGGGCGCCATGTACGCCTTCCCCCAGTTAACTCTCCCGGAGAATGTATAGTTACTGTGTGTGTGCAGGGCGCCATGTACGCCTTCCCCCAGTTCACTCTCCCGGAGAATGTATAGTTACTGTGTGTGTGCAGGGCGCCATGTACGCCTTCCCCCAGTTAACTCTCCCGGAGAATGTATAGTTACTGTGTGTGTGCAGGGCGCCATGTACGCCTTCCCCCAGTTCACTCTCCCGGAGAATGTATAGTTACTGTGTGTGTGCAGGGCGCCATGTACGCCTTCCCCCAGTTAACTCTCCCGGAGAATGTATAGTTACTGTGTGTGTGCAGGGCGCCATGTACGCCTTCCCCCAGTTCAGTCTCCCGGAGAATGTATAGTTACTGTGTGTGTGCAGGGCGCCATGTACGCCTTCCCCCAGTTCACTCTCCCGGAGAATGTATAGTTACTGTGTGTGTGCAGGGCGCCATGTACGCCTTCCCCCAGTTCAGTCTCCCGGAGAATGTATAGTTACTGTGTGTGTGCAGGGCGCCATGTACGCCTTCCCCCAGTTCAGTCTCCCGGAGAATGTATAGTTACTGTGTGTGTGCAGGGTGCCATGTACGCCTTCCCCCAGTTCAGTCTCCCGGAGAATGTATAGTTACTGTGTGTGTGCAGGGCGCCATGTACGCCTTCCCCCAGTTCAGTCTCCCGGAGAATGTATAGTTACTGTGTGTGTGCAGGGTGCCATGTACGCCTTCCCCCAGTTCAGTCTCCCGGAGAATGTATAGTTACTGTGTGTGTGCAGGGTGCCATGTACGCCTTCCCCCAGTTCAGTCTCCCGGAGAATGTATAGTTACTGTGTGTGTGCAGGGCGCCATGTACGCCTTCCCCCAGTTCAGTCTCCCGGAGAATGTATAGTTACTGTGTGTGTGCAGGGCGCCATGTACGCCTTCCCCCAGTTCAGTCTCCCGGAGAATGTATAGTTACTGTGTGTGTGCAGGGCGCCATGTACGCCTTCCCCCAGTTCAGTCTCCCGGAGAATGTATAGTTACTGTGTGTGTGCAGGGTGCCATGTACGCCTTCCCCCAGTTCAGTCTCCCGGAGAATGTATAGTTACTGTGTGTGTGCAGGGTGCCATGTACGCCTTCCCCCAGTTCAGTCTCCCGGAGAATGTATAGTTACTGTGTGTGTGCAGGGCGCCATGTACGCCTTCCCCCAGTTCAGTCTCCCGGAGAATGTATAGTTACTGTGTGTGTGCAGGGCGCCATGTACGCCTTCCCCCAGTTCAGTCTCCCGGAGAATGTATAGTTACTGTGTGTGTGCAGGGCGCCATGTACGCCTTCCCCCAGTTCAGTCTCCCGGAGAATGTATAGTTACTGAGTGTGTCCAGGGCGCCATGTACGCCTTCCCCCAGTTCAGTCTCCCGGAGAATGTATAGTTACTGTGTGTGTGCAGGGCGCCATGTACGCCTTCCCCCAGTTCACTCTCCCGGAGAAGGCGGTGTCTCGCGCGAAGCAGGAAGGGAAGGCGCCCGACGTCTACTACGCCTTCAGGCTGCTCGAGGAAACAGGTCAATTACATTTGTAACTTATAATTCAGAAAAAAAAAAACATTTGTAACTTATTAGTTCAGAAAATAATAACATTTGTAACTTATAGTTCAGAAAATAATAACATTTGTAACTTATAATTCAGAAAATAATAACATTTGTAACTTATAATTCAATAAATAATAACATTTGCAACTTATAATTCAGAAAATAATAACATTTGTAACTTATAATTCAATAAATAATAACATTTGTAACTTATAATTCAATAAATAATAACATTTGCAACTTATAATTCAGTTCAGAAAATAATAACATTTGTAACATATATTTCAGAAAAAAAAAACATTTGTAACTTATAATTCAATAATTAATAACATTTGCAACTTATAATTCAGAAAATAATAACATTTGTAACTTATATTTCATTAAATAATAACATTTGTAACTTATAATTCAATAAATAATAACATTTGTAACTTATAGCTCAGAAAATAATAACATTTGTAACTTATAATTCAGAAAATAATAACATTTGTAACTTATAATTCATGAAATAATAAGATTTGTAAGTGTAATGTACTATAATGTGTGTGTGCAGGTATCTGCGTGGTCCCGGGCTCCGGGTTCGGCCAGAGGCCCGGCACGTACCACTTCCGCACCACCATCCTGCCGCAGCCCGCCATGCTGAGGGACATGCTCACCAAGTTCCAGGAGTTCCACAAACGGTTCACAGACGAGTTCCAATAAACTCGACCCGATGTCACCTCACATACATGTTTGGATTGTTGTAGTGTTCACTAGGTAACATATATGCGGGGCGGAGGTCTGATAGTCTTAGTGTACTTAGTCTACTCAGGGTTCCTTAACCCACAACATTCGCATTATATATTTTTCCGCAACCTTTAGAAAATTACTTTGCGTAATTGCGCTCACAACCCAACTATCTATCTATCATAACTTAACAGGTTAAGTCCATGGATTTAGACCCAGAGGTACTGGGTTCGATTCGCAATCGGGACACAATAATTAATTTGTCATATTCCTCGAGTTTGGTACCTACTGTCGTGGTGAGATAGTGAATCCTGTTGTTGAAAAGTTATGTCCCCGAGCACCCCCCGGGGAGAGACAGAGAGATCCGGTTCCTTTTTCTTTGAGAAGCTGGGATTAATACTCACTACAATTAGATATATCTAAAAACTTTGCTGCTTTCGTTTGCTCCTAAACATATTTCATAGTAAAGTACACCAATCTCATCAAGATAAAAATAGTTAAATGTATTTTAAAAAATTGTGTCAAAAAAATGTTTTTTTTTTATTGTTTTGAAGTTTCGTTTCGCCTCCATCGAGACTGGATAGTATTTAAATGACTATCAGACCAGTGACTATTTACATAACGTATCGTACGAAGTGTTTTCCTATCTAAAAGATAAAACTCACTAAGTTACATGTTGACAGAAATTTAGATTTTTTCTTCTATGCGAAGAAAATTACAACATTGGAATTGTATTGAGGAAATAAAAATATAAGTAATTAATTAACTCATGCATTTATATTTTATAAACTGAGCGACTGTATATGGTTGGGGGGTTGATGAGGAGCTCCGTGAAGTCCAAAGCGGCAGCAGCTCTGAGCACTTCCAGCAGCAGCTGAGCACTTGTCATGAGATGTGCACAGAGTTAGTGTTGTCGGAGCACGTGGAGTGTGAGCCAACATTATGGTACTAGATACATAAACAAACATATACATCGTACACATTACTACTTATATATACATATATATATACAGTATTACATTATTCAAACATTTTATTCTGTTTCTTCGCAAATTGTGGTACTTATTGAGTTTTACCTTTTGTTGGACGCGACGATTTGCTGGTAATGTTGGAAAGTTCTGTATCAATAGATATGGTATTAATAAGGGTTTGGATGTAGTAAGTAGACCGGCACTTGGTGGAGACTCGCGGCTCCAGTAGACCGGTAGTCACTCACATACTCCATACATTGAGTAGTGATGCCTCAAACTATCGATACTTGAACAAAAATAGAATGGATAATACTTAAATATATCGATGAATATTCATGTATCACGAAAAGTATTTGTATTTTTGGAACGAAATCTGATTTCAATGAGTTTGATAATTTTTGTTATTTAAATAAAATAAGTAATTTATTAAATTAATTGAAATACTAATATACATGTTCGTGGACACATTGACACGATTTAATGAGCTTCCCGAGTGCGTCCAGGTGCACCGAGGGGTTGGCAGCTGGAAGGAATACCGAGTGGAGGAGCCGATAAGGAAGGCATATCTCTACTCATAAAGTATATGAGATATGATAAAGTAACCCATCACCATTTCTGTCCGGACTCCCGAGCGACATGGCGACAGTGAGATGCTAAAAGTATATATGATAAAGTAACCCATCACCATTTCTGTCCGGACTCCCGAGCGACATGGCGACAGTGAGATGCTAAAAGTATATATGATAAAGTAACCCATCACCATTTCTGTCCGGACTCCCGAGCGACATGGCGACAGTGAGATGCTAAAAGTATATATGATAAAGTAACCCATCACCATTTCTGTCCGGACTCCCGAGCGACATGGCGACAGTGAGATGCTAAAAGTATATATGATAAAGTAACCCATCACCATTTCTGTCCGGACTCCCGAGCGACATGGCGACAGTGAGATGCTAAAAGTATATATGATAAAGTAACCCATCACCATTTCTGTCCGGACTCCCGAGCGACATGGCGACAGTGAGACGCTAAAAGTATATATGATAAAGTAACCCATCACCATTTCTGTCCGGACTCCCGAGCGACATGGCGACAGTGAGATGCTAAAAGTATATATGATAAAGTAACCCATCACCATTTCTGTCCGGACTCCCGAGCGACATGGCGACAGTGAGACGCTAAAAGTATATATGATAAAGTAACCCATCACCATTTCTGTCCGGACTTCCGAGCGACATGGCGACAGTGAGATGCTAAAAGTATATATGATAAAGTAACCCATCACCATTTCTGTCCGGACTCCCGAGCGACATGGCGACAGTGAGATGCTAAAAGTATATATGATAAAGTAACCCATCACCATTTCTGTCCGGACTCCCGAGCGACATGGCGACAGTGAGACGCTAAAAGTATATATGATAAAGTAACCCATCACCATTTCTGTCCGGACTCCCGAGCGACATGGCGACAGTGAGATGCTAAAAGTATATATGATAAAGTAACCCATCACCATTTCTGTCCGGACTCCCGAGCGACATGGCGACAGTGAGATGCTAAAAGTATATATGATAAAGTAACCCATCACCATTTCTGTCCGGACTCCCGAGCGACATGGCGACAGTGAGATGCTAAAAGTATATATGATAAAGTAACCCATCACCATTTCTGTCCGGACTCCCGAGCGACATGGCGACAGTGAGATGCTAAAAGTATATATGATAAAGTAACCCATCACCATTTCTGTCCGGACTCCCGAGCGACATGGCGACAGTGAGGTGCTAAAAGTATATATGATAAAGTAACCCATCACCATTTCTGTCCGGACTCCCGAGCGACATGGCGACAGTGAGATGCTAAAAGTATATATGATAAAGTAACCCATCACCATTTCTGTCCGGACTCCCGAGCGACATGGCGACAGTGAGATGCTAAAAGACGCTATTTTTTTTAACTATTTAATTAATTTATTCATAAATATGTACAATTTCAATGAGATTTTTGTTTTGTTGTGCGCGGAGTGACTTATGATATTGTCAAACATTAACTTCAATAGGAACCAGATGCACCGATTGAACCAAATCACTTTATATATGGAGTTTATACATGTTCCAATAAAAAGCTAACTTAAATTACGGTTACTGTTACAGTAATGAGATAACTTAAATTACGGTTACTGTTACAGTAATGAGATAACTTAAATTACGGTTACTGTTACAGTAATGAGATAACTTAAATTACGGTTACTGTTACAGTAATGAGATAACTTAAATTACGGTTACTGTTACAGTAATGAGATAACTTTTACTATAAACATGATTAGTTGCGTCTCAAACAATACTACGAGTATGTACAGATAAATTAGCTCGAAGACGTTCTAGTGATTTTGATAAATGTGATGATCCACAATCCTAGAACACAGACTTCCGGAGATGAAGTCTGAATTAGGCTGCTGGCCGGCCGGCTCGGGGAGGGGTGTAGTGTGTGATATAGAGGTAACTCCTTTCAAACTAACTTTAGATCAATCGCGATATTCTGTTGTGACTTATTGATTTTGTTGTTGTTCGTACTAATTATTGTTAGCTGAGGAAAATGCCATAACTGTAAAGTAATCTATTGAGGAGGGTAAAGTTGACGCGGTTACAGATATAATAATGTTTATATGTTACTCTGTTTTTTTAATCTTCGTCATCGCAAAGGCTTTTTTGTATTTTTTTACATTGTTATATATTTCTATTTGTGAAAACTTATAAATGACCCTCTGTTGCTAACGTTGAATTCTATTTGTAATTGGATATTGTCAATAGTTATCCTTGAATAAATATCGAAACGAATTATAATGAATCTAAATGATTTACATATTTATCAGAGAAAAGCGATTATATTTGTGTAATTAGTTATCTGGTGACGACTACATACTATTAGAAACACAAAAACGTGTTGAAGCTATTCTGTCTGTACCGATGCTGGATTCTGTCTGTACCGATGCTGGATTCTGTCTGTACCGATGCTGGATCCTGTCTGTACCGATGCTGGATTCTGTCTGTACCGATGCTGGATTCTGTCTGTACCGATGCTGGATTCTGTCTGTACCGATGCTGGATTCTGTCTGTACCGATGCTGGATTCTGTCTGTACCGATGCTGGATTCTGTCTGTACCGATGCTGGATTCTGTCTGTACCGATGCTGGATTCTGTCTGTACCGATGCTGGATTCTGTCTGTACCGATGCTGGATTCTGTCTGTACCGATGCTGGATTCTGTCTGTACCGATGCTGGATTCTGTCTGTACCGATGCTGGATTCTGTCTGTACCGATGCTGGATTCTGTCTGTACCGATGCTGGATTCTGTCTGTACCGATGCTGGATTCTGTTCTACTCTAATTATTATAATAGAACCCGATTTTAATAGCTTTGTCCATCTGTTGGCTTCGTGATGTATCTGGCTCCTTATAGTGTAGTGATGTGTAGTGTAGTGATGTGTAGTGATGAGTAGCACAACACTAGTCATGGTCACAGCTTTACCCGATACAAGGCATTTGGTTTGCATTTGTGTTACGATATCAAAGTGTCTTCAGAGACAATAAGCTTTTTGTTAAATAATTATTATTTTAGTATTGTAATTTAGTGACGATGAGCAGAGTTCATGTTTGAATGGGTATCTGCGGAAATACTAAACGGAATCCAAAACCAGGTAATAATAATAATCTTGCGATATTACATTGACTGAAGAGTAACGAAGTCCTTGTAGATAACATTCACAGTTTAGCGAATGTTGTAATAATAAAATTTGTGTACCATTTTACACAAATGGCGCTAAGCAAGTTGACTTCGCTTCGCTATTTATACAGACGAACATTTTTGTGTATATGGTGTGCGGGTCGCACTGGTGCACTGGTGCACTGGTGCACGGTGCACTGGTGCGAAGCGAAGCTAACTCAACATGCTTATGTTATGGAACAGCGCTTTACTAGTGGATCAGATTATTTCCGTAAATAGTTTCATATTTTTGGAATAACCCTCTCAATTAGACATGACCTATGTCACTGACTCTTAATGTTAAATTATTGAAATTAACTTAAATTCGGCGGAGGTAAGGCTGCGGGCACACTGCCGGCGCCGCTCCTCGGTGTGGCCGCGGCCTTACACAATTGTTGTACAATATATATATATATATATATAGTTGCTCTAACGACTGGATTTTATTTCTACTACAAATTATCAAACGTTCAAATTAAATATCCAACGTTTTAGTGACATTTATCTGAAAGGACTCAAACCAATATTTTTTTAAGTATGACGGTATAAAGTTGAGACCGGTATGTATTGTAACCTGCCCTTTGCAGTTACGTGATTATCCATCGCCTGCGGTTGGATGTAGTTGCTCTTAATTGTTACGGAGAGGATTCTACGGAACTACTTTTTTTGTTAAAAATGCATAAAACTTTTTTTATACTTTATATTTTAGAAATAATTACATTTGTAGAAAAACTAAATTATCTACGAGGGACACTATTACGCGGTAGAATTTAACTAATATTTTTTTTAATCCTAATGTTTATAAAAATACTCGCTCTGTCGACCTCCTCCGACGGTCCGAGCTCCTCGATCTCCCTTTTTTTTTTCTTTTAAAACAAAAACCCATCAACCCTGTCATTGTATATTGACAATACTATTCTTGTTTAAAATGCAAATAAAACTCCGTAACCCACATGTACCCGTTACAGTATATAGTTTAGGGAGGCTGGGAATTTAGTTTCGATTTCAAGAAGGACGTGTCGGTGGATATATAGATTTAGGACGCGTTCGTTTTAAGAAATATTAGCTCTAAAATGCTGTTTTTTTTTTACACTTTCGTCCGTTTACTAAAAAATGTTAACATAACACTTATAGTACAAGATACAAAAACGCAGCAATTGCACTAAATTACATCGGAAGTCAAACCAAATTACAATTTGTTACTTGTCAAAAAGTCACACCGCTTGTATACGAGTGTGATACTGATTTTAGAAAAGTTAAAAAAGTGAATATATTTTTATTTGTTGGATCCTTTCTGATAAATGCAATACCTAAGTTACGCTTCGGCAATACATCTTTATATTATTGAGTCCTTTCTTACGTCCACTTGACTAGAAAATTATTAACGTTCGATAATTACTCCACCTTACTCCTTAACTCTAACTGTGATTTGATCTAGCAGCTGCCAAGTCAATGTTGTGACCGATGTCATTTACCATCAGGTAGGTCACATGTACTAGTATAAAAATAAAAACCCTCGCATCTTACCATTAGGTGAGCGCAAGTTCGCATGTCGTGCTCACTCACGAACAAAATATGCACAACCAACTGTCAACCGAACACAATTCGCACAATCAAAAAGTTTAGTTTCTCGTTTGTATTCCGAAAACCCTTTGATTGTCGTGAAGGTGTCCCCCTTCCCCCTTCCAGTCCCCCCTCCCCCCCCCCTTCCCGACCCACGTCGTTATAACTTTGGGAGTGTACTCTAATCTCCACTCGCTAATTAAAATAATTAATGTGAAACGTTATCTAAAAATGGTGACGTCACTGACCTGGGTTGAGATCGGAGTTTTTATTTTTGCGGAAAAACCCCCCAAACCCAAAGCTGGGTAATTTTCAGATCGATAAAAAGTGATTATGTATGGCTTTTTTTCCTCATACTAAGCACATGTGACATGATGGTTGGCTAAGAATGGGAGCAATTGACGGCCGACATTAGTCCCTACAACTATGCCGGCCTAGGTATATGATTTTTCACACTTCGACTCCAGGTTATAGGAATGGAGAATCACAGTCTCCAAATGTCGATGTACACACCGGTATGGGCATGCTGTGCTTATTCCGGACTCCAACTTCCATAGAACAGGCAATGTAAAGTTATTGCAATTAAAAGGCATTGTTCAGTTCAACATCTTTATTTTGCTTTATTCTTCGGCCGGTTGCAGAATGATTTAATCTATGACCAACATTTTAATATATATTCGACGTGATTGGCTTGTCACTTCGGTTATTTCAACCAATGACGTTCCTCATAGGCAAACGTTAAACATTTTACAGGATAATGAAGACTTTCTGCAACCGGGCGTCGCGTCGGTTATAAATTTTTTACCAAAATATATCGAGGCAAACTCGAATGTCAATGTCCAAAGCAAGGCAAAGGTTTCACAAATCATTTTTTTAAATTCATTAGGATAGCCCTCAGCCATAGCTGGGCATTAACTCGTTAATCCGTTAATCGTTAATTAACGAAGTTAACATTTTGATTAACGGGTTAACTTAAAGTTATCTTTTAAAAATGTTAACGGACACGTTAACTTCCGTTAATATGCAGAAGTCCGTTAATCGTTAATCCAATGCCACTATTCACCGCACGGCACCGCGGTGTGGCGCTAAAAACAGGTTCAGACAAGTATGAAACGACAAGTGCCGGGCGCGGCGGCGCGTGAGACAAAACAAAACTAGATATATTTTGCCGGCGCGTGCGAGTAAGAAAACTGCGAAGTACTAGCGCCAGTGCTTAGAGTGACGAGTGTTGTGTTTGTTGTTATTATAAATTACTGTCAGTGATAATTTGCGTGTTAATAAAGAAGAGTGCAGTGTAATTAGTTAGATAGAAAAGTGTACTGCAGTGTAGTAATTAAAACTATACCATGGAATCGGATTTCAGCGGTCCTGATGAGAATCCTTGGCCACATTTGACTGAGTATGTGGAATTTGTATCCAGATCGGGCCAGCAAATACTTTTTGCTTGTAAGCGTTGCTTACAGTTTGAAGAGATTGTTAAGGCGGGCTCTAACCGAGGCAAGACAAAAAAGAGAACTCATTCTGACAATATTATATATTATCCTGTTAACTTCCAGAACCTAAACCAACAGGTTTTATAAGTTCACTAACGCAACGATATAAAAATGCAATTTTACACATATTAACGATTAACATTAACTTCCGTTAATTCTTCCGAAATGTAACGCTTTAACGTTTAACGAAGCTAACTTTTATTGTAACAGATTAACGAAGTTAACTATTTGATTAACGGTGCCCAGCTATGCCCTCAGCCCCTAGAACACAGCGATCCTGGACCTCCACTGTTGGAGATGGGCCTTCCAGGATGTATTTTTTTTTTTTTTTTTATACTGGACTCGACATGTGACATCGCGCCCACCTGATGGTAAGCAGTACGCGAGGTCCAAGAATGGGAGCAACTGACGCCGGTCACTATGACCGACATCAGTCTCTACCACTATGCCGGCCTAACAAGATGCTTTTTCACACTTCGCTTGAAGGACTCCAGGTTATAAGAGTGGGGAAATACACTGGCTGGGAGAGCATTCCACATCTTCAGCGTGCGACAGATGTAAGAGTCTCCAAATTTATGAGTACGCGTAGGGATAGTGGGTAAGGTATGTGGATGCATATTTTGGCCTGTGCGTGTAGTTCGGTTGCGGAATAGAGAAGAAGGGATAAGGTTATGGAGCTCCTCAGAACACTCGCCGTGGTATAGCTTGTAGAACACGCTCAGAGAGGCAACGTCACGGCGAAGCTGCAGTGATTCGAGAGTTTTAGAGACTGTGGTGTCGTCCACTATCCGAATTGCCCGCCTCTGCAGGACATTGAGAGCATCTGTAAGATACTTAGCGGAGCCATCCCAGAGGTGAGAACAGTATTCCACGCATGACCTTATCTGAGCTTTATACAGCATAAGTCTTAGAGCAGGCGGGAAAAACCGCTTCACCTTGTTCAGTATCCCAAGTTTTTTCGACGCTGTTTTGGTAATGCTCTCAATGTAGTTTCTGTGGTTTAGATCTGAGCGTATTTCGACTCCGAGTATGTTAAAGCTGGGTTGAAGTTCCAGCACGGTGTTCTGAAGAGTAGGAATAGGAGAGTAGGGAGACTTCTTGACCGTCAACGCGCATGCCTGAGTCTTACTGGCATTAAACTGGACTAGGTTTTGGGCACCCCACGCAGAAATTTTGCGAAGGGTGCCGTCCAGTTCCGTCGTCAGGGAACGGCGCAACTCCTCTACTTTGGCGGCTCCCACAGCTCGCGGACTAAGGTATCGCCCATGAACCGTGCTGTCATCTGCATAGCAATGAATGTTTCCAAGGGTCAACATGTCATTGATATGCAGAAGAAACAGTGTTGGGGACAATACAGAGCCCTGCGGCACACCGGCATTCACTGACATGAGCCCAGACGCATTCCCATCCACAAGGACCCGAATGCTATGTCTGGGCAATTTGGTCTACACTCGCTACGCTGGTCAGCGATGTGGTTGTGCTTGCTGACGTGACGGGCGGCCGACTGGAGCAACTGCTGCACTCCTCGCATGTGTCAACAATTTGGTCTACACTCGCTACGCTGGCCAGCGATGTGGTTGTGCTTGCTGACGTGACGGGCGGCCGACTGGAGCAACTGCTCCACTCCTCGCATGTGTCAACAATTTGGTCTACACTCGCTACGCTGGCCAGCGATGTGGTTGTGCTTGCTGACGTGACGGGCGGCCGACTGGAGCAACTGCTGCACTCCTCGCATGTGTCAACAATTTGGTCTACACTCGCTACGCTGGCCAGCGATGTGGTTGTGCTTGCTGACGTGACGGGCGGCCGACTGGAGCAACTGCTGCACTCCTCGCATGTGTCAACAATTTGGTCTACACTCGCTACGCTGGCCAGCGATGTGGTTGTGCTTGCTGACGTGACGGGCGGCCGACTGGAGCAACTGCTGCACTCCTCGCATGTGTCAACAATTTGGTCTACACTCGCTACGCTGGCCAGCGATGTGGTTGTGCTTGCTGACGTGACGGGCGGCCGACTGGAGCAACTGCTGCACTCCTCGCATGTGTCAACAATTTGGTCTACACTCGCTACGCTGGCCAGCGATGTGGTTGTGCTTGCTGACGTGACGGGCGGCCGACTGGAGCAACTGCTGCACTCCTCGCATGTGTCAACAATTTGGTCTACACTCGCTACGCTGGCCAGCGATGTGGTTGTGCTTGCTGACGTGACGGGCGGCCGACTGGAGCAACTGCTGCACTCCTCGCATGTGTCAACAATTTGGTCTACACTCGCTACGCTGGCCAGCGATGTGGTTGTGCTTGCTGACGTGACGGGCGGCCGACTGGAGCAACTGCTGCACTCCTCGCATGTGTCAACAATTTGGTCTACACTCGCTACGCTGGCCAGCGATGTGGTTGTGCTTGCTGACGTGACGGGCGGCCGACTGGAGCAACTGCTGCACTCCTCGCATGTGTCAACAATACCTGTAACCCTATTCTGGTACTTAATCGCAAACATTATATAGTGGAATCCGTTAACTATATATATTTCAAGTTATTAAAGTTGATATTTGCACGGCCGCTGACAAGGTCGAGCGCTTATAGAGTTGAGAATTGAATAAAATTTGTAATTAGCCCCTCGCCTCGTTCCGAGACACGATAATAGTAACCGCTTGAGTTCTGAGACGTGTAGAAACTGTTTTGCCAAAGCTATGTCACGTAACAAATGACATTATTCCTCGCGCTCAGACTGCTCACGATATCGAGGTAGATCGCTCTGAGCGCTGTCACTTGTTTGTCATAATGTCGCGCGCCATTTTCAATTTTATTTAATATTAGGTTTTATTTTTTATTTTTTTACCGCCTTCGTGGTCTAGTGGTAACAAACGTTGCCGTGAACTCGGGAGGTCATGGGTTCGATTCCCACCGGGGGCAAGTTGTACATTGTATAATTTGTCTCGGTCTGGGTGTTTATATGTATAATATGTATATATTTACAAAAAAAAAAGTATAATATGTAGTTTATCAACCATTTACAATTATCAAGTAAACGAAATTATATATCAGGGCAGTGTTTTCACTGCGGATGGGAAGTACGATAGGGACGTTGAAAGAAGAGTGAACGCGGGAAATAGTGTTAACGGTGCCCTGGGGTCACTGATCGGCAGTCGAAATGTCAGTGACAAAGCTCGGCTCGCCATACACAATGCCATGTTGGTACCAACACTGATGTATGGAAGCGAATCGTGGATACGTCAGAATACGCATGAGAGTAGGGTTAATGCAGTAGAAATGCGGTCGTTGCGGCGGATATGTGGCGTCACTTTGGCGGACCGCATACGTAACGTCGAAAGTATTTAAGCATTCAAAAACTAAAATACTAATTTACAATTCCTTTGTTAGAAGTATTATTGAATATTGCAGTGTAGTATGGTCACCAAATTATACTGTCCACCACTTACGTATCGAGCGCTTACAAAAAAGATTCTTACGACATTTATCGTACAATTTGAAAATACCTAATAAGCTTCTGACCTACCATGACAAACTTCAACATTTTAACATCGACAGTTTAATAGTTCGTAGACACATTCTCGATATGAGTTTTCTATATAAACTATTTAGAAACCAAATAGACTGTCCACAACTATTAAAATTATTTAAAATCTGGATTCCAAACCGACTGCCACGATATCCTACTGCACTACTACGCCCACCTCAAGCCAGAACTATTCTTAAACAAAGCTCTCCTGTATCTAGATTATCAAAAAATTATAAAGAGATTGGTCAAGAAATAGATATGTTCAACGATTCGCTTTCAAAATTTAAGTTATATGTTAAGATACATTGTTCCTATTAATATTATTATTAAATTAGATTAAGTACAATATTTTATTTTATGTTTTTAAGACGTGGTTCATTTTTTTTTTTTTTTATTAAGCTTTTTGTATGTCTAAACTTAGAATTTAATTTCATTTCATTTCATTTTATATTTTTTTTAATTATTCTTATATATATATATACCTACCACTTGTATTTTGTGCATGTTGTGGCACCTAAAGGTGGTACATTTGTCGTTGAATTTATGTCCTAGTTTTTAAGTAAGCAATAATGTAACCGACCACTGGTTGTCCTTAAATAAATAAATAAATAAATACGGAAAAGGGTTGGTATGAAGGAAAGCATAGAGACAAAAATAAGGAAAAGCATGCTACGATGGTTCGGGCATGTTGAAAGGATGAGCGATGAAAGATTGACGAACCAGATATATAATGCGAAAGTTGTGAGTGAAAGAGGCCCTGGCAGACCGAGACTCACATATCACGATCAAATAAATAAAACACTGACTGAAGGTGCATTAAAAAGTCTTCGTAACCAAAGGGCATGTATGAAGAGGTTAATGAATGTCGACGAAGCGAAAGAGGTATGTCGTGATCGTGTCAAATGGCGCTCAATTGTCTCTGCCTACCCCGCAAGGGATCTGGCGTGAAGATATGTATGTATGTATGTTATCAACCATCTAGTTTCCGTAACACAAGCCTCGTAGCTTACCACGGAAATTAGATGGCGCTGTGTGACCTGTCTGGAAATATTATTATTATTTAATATTGTCAATCGTTTATACTGTTTGTACCTATATTACTTCTAAAACAAATCTATAAATATTAAATTTAAGTAGGAAGTGAAAAAAAAAATGTGTAACACGGCAAGTTATTTTAAAAGACCAAAATAAGTTAATTTATTTATTTTTATTTATTTATTTATCTGGAACTCCAACAGCATAACCAAAAATACAATATTATCAAATTTTACACAATAAATAAGGCCATGAATGGGTTCACAAATTATACACAAAAATATAAATCCACTGTGAAGACAGATTAAGAAATCAACAAAAATAAAAAGTGCATAAAACTAAGGAATTTACAGAATCAAGACAATAGTTACAAAAACACAAACAAAACAATAACATACAATAAGACGGAAGAAAATATGTATTTATTCCTACCCATCAGCCACAGATACCAAAGCTATATATCGTAAACTGTATTGAAAACATAAACAATGATAATAAATTAAAAGTACCAATAAGTAAATTGGTTGTAGGACTGTAAATTAAGTGTGTATGTATGAGCGCGTGAGTGTGTATGCGTGTATGTGTGTATGCGCGTGGGTGTGTGTACCTATGTGTGATCAATGTGTATAGGGATTAAGTTTTTCCACTGCTATTATTTTATGTGTTGTAATAATATTAAACTTTACAGATATAAAGATGAATAAACTGAGATATGTATGTTATAGTATTCATACTCAAAGATGTGGAATCCGCAATTTATCTTCTATACATTTAAATAAGAAAACTATCGCGCTCTGAGCATCAGAATCGTAATATTTGATTCGGAACGACTTTTAGTATCATATTAATTATTAAGCGCTCTGAACTTGATTCGGAACGAGTATGACGCAATCTCTGACGTAAATAAATAACGTTTGCGACTAAGGAACAGAATACGGCTACAGTACATGCTCGATGGTTGGCCCAGTGGCTGCTTGCGGTTCGCATGGATCGACACTACAGAATACGGCTACAGTACATGCTCGATGGTTGGCCCAGTGGCTGCTTGCGGTTCGCATGGATCGACACTACAGAATACGGCTACAGTACATGCTCGATGGTTGGCCCAGTGGCTGCTTGCGGTTCGCATGGATCGACACTACGACTACAGTACATGCTCGATGGTTGGCCCAGTGGCTGCTTGCGGTTCGCATGGATCGACACTACAGAATACGGCTACAGTACATGCTCGATGGTTGGCCCAGTGGCTGCTTGCGGTTCGCATGGATCGACACTACAGAATACGGCTACAGTACATGCTCGATGGTTGGCCCAGTGGCTGCTTGCGGTTCGCATGGATCGACACTACAGAATACGGCTACAGTACATGCTCGATGGTTGGCCCAGTGGCTGCTTGCGGTTCGCATGGATCGACACTACGACTACAGTACATGCTCGATGGTTGGCCCAGTGGCTGCTTGCGGTTCGCATGGATCGACACTACAGAATACGGCTACAGTACATGCTCGATGGTTGGCCCAGTGGCTGCTTGCGGTTCGCATGGATCGACACTACAGTACATGCTCGATGGTTGGCCCAGTGGCTGCTTGCGGTTCGCATGGATCGACACTACAGAATACGGCTACAGTACATGCTCGATGGTTGGCCCAGTGGCTGCTTGCGGTTCGCATGGATCGACACTACAGTACATGCTCGATGGTTGGCCCAGTGGCTGCTTGCGGTTCGCATGGATCGACACTACAGTACATGCTCGATGGTTGGCCCAGTGGCTGCTTGCGGTTCGCATGGATCGACACTACAGAATACGGCTACAGTACATGCTCGATGGTTGGCCCAGTGGCTGCTTGCGGTTCGCATGGATCGACACTACAGTACATACTCGATGGTTGGCCCAGTGGCTGCTTGCGGTTCGCATGGATCGACACTACAGAATACGGCTACAGTACATGCTCGATGGTTGGCCCAGTGGCTGCTTGCGGTTCGCATGGATCGACACTACAGTACATGCTCGATGGTTGGCCCAGTGGCTGCTTGCGGTTCGCATGGATCGACACTACAGAATACGGCTACAGTACATGCTCGATGGTTGGCCCAGTGGCTGCTTGCGGTTCGCATGGATCGACACTACAGTACATGCTCGATGGTTGGCCCAGTGGCTGCTTGCGGTTCGCATGGATCGACACTACAGTACATGCTCGATGGTTGGCCCAGTGGCTGCTTGCGGTTCGCATGGATCGACACTACAGAATACGGCTACAGTCCATGCTCGATGGTTGGCCCAGTGGCTGCTTGCGGTTCGCATGGATCGACACTACAGAATACGGCTACAGTACATGCTCGATGGTTGGCCCAGTGGCTGCTTGCGGTTCGCATGGATCGACACTACAGAATACGGCTACAGTACATGCACGATGGTTGGCCCAGTGGCTGCTTGCGGTTCGCATGGATCGACACTACGACTACAGTACATGCTCGATGGTTGGCCCAGTGGCTGCTTGCGGTTCGCATGGATCGACACTACAGAATACGGCTACAGTACATGCTCGATGGTTGGCCCAGTGGCTGCTTGCGGTTCGCATGGATCGACACTACAGTACATGCTCGATGGTTGGCCCAGTGGCTGCTTGCGGTTCGCATGGATCGACACTACAGAATACGGCTACAGTACATGCTCGATGGTTGGCCCAGTGGCTGCTTGCGGTTCGCATGGATCGACACTACAGTACATGCTCGATGGTTGGCCCAGTGGCTGCTTGCGGTTCGCATGGATCGACACTACAGTACATACTCGATGGTTGGCCCAGTGGCTGCTTGCGGTTCGCATGGATCGACACTACAGAATACGGCTACAGTACATGCTCGATGGTTGGCCCAGTGGCTGCTTGCGGTTCGCATGGATCGACACTACAGTACATACTCGATGGTTGGCCCAGTGGCTGCTTGCGGTTCGCATGGATCGACACTACAGAATACGGCTACAGTACATGCTCGATGGTTGGCCCAGTGGCTGCTTGCGGTTCGCATGGATCGACACTACAGTACATACTCGATGGTTGGCCCAGTGGCTGCTTGCGGTTCGCATGGATCGACACTACAGAATACGGCTACAGTACATGCTCGATGGTTGGCCCAGTGGCTGCTTGCGGTTCGCATGGATCGACACTACAGAATACGGCTACAGTACATGCTCGATGGTTGGCCCAGTGGCTGCTTGCGGTTCGCATGGATCGACACTACAGAATACGGCTACAGTACATGCTCGATGGTTGGCCCAGTGGCTGCTTGCGGTTCGCATGGATCAGTCGGCACAAGTTAAGCTAAATAAATGGTAGATCAGTAAAGACTTTATAGCGACATCAAAGTGCATTTGCCCGCAAGAAATAAGGTTGATAGTCGCAGCTACGTACGTGCTAATAATGCACACGCGTCATAAACTACTTGATGTCACTTTGCTTTTCGGTTGCTGAACATTGCCTTATTTGTAGATGTCGTCCCTCATTGGTCGACAACTATCGACTCAAGTGGTTTATGACAAAATTCTCAGGTGGTTTATTTTTTTGTATTTTAAGTATAAGTGTGTGCGTGACATTTATATGGTCCTTGAGCCCTCCTAAATGTATACAAAAAAATGTAAATTAGGTTAGGACTAACATAGTTTTATAAGTTCGTTTGTTACTAACCCATTGAATCTTGTTATTCTAAATAATATTATTATTAAAAAAAAATGTAGGTAATTTTTTGCCAGACAAAGGCAACAATGCACGTTTTACGTTTTGGCGTGAAAAAATCTATAAAAGAGCCAGCTTCTGCACGAGGGTCCGCGAGAGAATAGTCTTTTTGTAACGACCTCATATTATAGCTCGGAAGGGTCGTACACTGAACTAACGTTGTAACCCACACGTTTAATGTTTTGTGAAAATGAACTCCGTGTGTCTGTATGTATGTCGGTCTGTATTTATGTCTGTCTGTATGTATATGTCTGTCTCATATTACTCAACAAATTTTGATGAAAGGACATTCATCTTGTATAGTATTTGGGCTTAATTGTATCCACAGTTATATGTTTTTTTACATAAATTATTCTAACAGAAATTCTTAAGTAATAAAAACCCGTTTTATTGTTTAGCTTTGCAAAATCATCTACGAAATCGAAATATTCGTAGTAGGTATCACTATAGTCAGGAGTTTTAAACAAATGGTACAACAATTACCTGTCAGTGTCACATACTTTAATCAGACAAGTACCTGTCAGTGTCACATACTTTAATCAGACAAGTACCTGGTGACATTGTTTATTTTTTACTAGACCTAGATTGATACGAAAACTACATATTTTATTTTTCAAATTACTGTGCAGTAAATAAATGTATAATAATGTATAGTAAATTCATTATATTATCAATAAAAGTATCTAAACTACTATTTTCAGTTTTTTTTATCATTGTATGACATATATATTTAATATCACAGTACAAGTAGTACAAGTAGTACAAAAATAGCCCAAAATAGATGATGTCAGATGATGAGACGGCTATACTCGTCATTATCTGCCCACTACATGTGACCCCCAGGAGACGCAGCCGAATTTCCTAATGTTCTTGAGTAGGTCATCAGCTAGTATGTATTTACTGTTGTTGGAGACGATATAACTAAAACTTGATTATTGTTAACCTCACCGAGATACTCGTATGTTGGCGATAATTAAATAATCTACTTAAATATGTAATTTCGTAGTAAACCCACTGGTCATTATCACGTCCCCATACATTCTATGAGGCTCGTCTATTGGAGGGACGTGTAAGACTCCAGCCAACACATGGTCTACTGCAGGGTATCGGAAACTGCTTTTGTTTATTCTATTTAGTAATATTTTAAAATCATTATATTCCGCCAAACCATTACGGTTTGTCGGCGAGTCAGGGCGCTCGTTACTAACAAATTATGTTTTTAGTTTTTCAGAGGTTATTACTATTGCAATTTTATTTATGTATATTTTCTTTATTTATGTATATTTTCTATGAAAAACCTTCTTAGGTATTTTTAACTTAGTTTTTAGCTTAGTGAACTCAGGTTTCTCTGCCAACCAGTGCTGCTCAGTTCAGAGTTTAGGAATCATGTATTGTGATGTTCTCTCTCCATAGTAGTTAACAGCTGTGAATCATCTATGAAGCGTTCGTAGTTAGGTACCTATCGTGTTATTTTGGCAAGTTTAATTATCCTCTGATGCGCGGTGACAAGAGGGCTGGCTGTTTCTTCTCTCAAAGAATCAGTATTGCAATTCAGCGAGGAAATGCAGCCAGCGTTGTTGCCACCATTGGCGGACGGGACTTTTTATCGGGACTATTGATAATATATTGGCCAAGCCGTCTGGCCAGCGTGACAAATTCTCCAGATATATGTTCTGGAAGGCCCATCTCTAGCAGTGGATGTCGCTGTGTCCTAGGGGCTGTAATGATGAATAATGATTGATAATAATTTTAGTTTATATCTTGTAAATATTTTTTTCGAATAAATTGAATTTTCCCGGCAAATATTTACATTGTTCTTAGATATATAATTTTGTTTTTTCAATCGCTTCAACTAGTTAGTATAGCTTTATTATGTAAATGAGTTGGATTTTCCAAAAATATAAATAATTGAATGTATTATTTTAGTCTTTTATTTATTATAATAATAATAAACGCATTATTATTATTATTATAATACCTGAAGTAAAGTTGCCTAAACGTGAATAAATAAAAATAAAGAGCGTGGTTTCTGACCAGCCCTTAAAGGGATACGAGTTTCTGACCACCCCTTAAAGGGATACGAGTTTCTGACCACCCCTTAAAGGGATACGAGTTTCTGACCACCCCTTAAAGGGATACGATCGTGATGATACTTTGACTGTTTGTACTTACAACAAAACATAAGAACACTTTACCGAATTCATTCAATTCCCTCCCTCTAATATTATTAGGACTACCCATTCATACTAATATTATAAATGTAAAAGAAGCTTTGTATGCATGTCTGTTTGTCCATTTTACACGCCTATATTACTGGAACGATTTTGATGAAATTTGTCATAGATGTTCCTGAGAATTGGACATGCACACACACACACACATTATAGATTTCACACGAGCAACGCCGGGTAAACAGTTTTGACAATAATATTGGACGCTACCAATTAACTAAACAATATTGTTTGCCAAACTACTAAATTAAGAACTTAAAGGTTTCATAGAAAGGTTGATAATAACCATTCCGTTCGATTTGGATTGAAAATATATTTAGTTACCTGCAGTGGTTACCGCAGTCGATCTGGTCCCGAGAGCGCATTACTCTTGTCCGCGCTCAAGTTATGGCCGCGTCTCTCTCACACACAACCTCATACAACTTTAATCAGAAAAGGTGCAACAATAGTTTACGTGACCACTCCAATGTATTACTTCGAAGCCGATCGTCTATTAGATATGTGGAATAGCGGACTATTATATATATGCCGTTATATATTATATAGTATTGGAAAGCCCATCTCCTTCTGCTGTGGAGGTCTGGAACTCTGTGTTCAATGAAAAATCGTTCATAAACTCTAAGCAATTAAATTAAACAGTACATTAGTGTAACTTTAAACAAGAAGTATTATCACGACCTTATCCCTTTACACGGTGGTCAGAAACCACGCTTTTTAAAGAAGCAGATTCACAATTAGCCAACTTTACTATTGGCCAATCATGACAAGTGGCAAGCTCGTCGATGTCTTTAGTGTACCAAACTCGAGAAATATCACAAATAAATTAAATATTAATCGAACCCGGTACCTTCGAGTCTAAATCCACGGACTTAATAAATAATTATTTTAATAGATTT
Organism: Tinea semifulvella; assembly: GCA_910589645.1. Lineage (NCBI taxonomy): Eukaryota > Metazoa > Arthropoda > Insecta > Lepidoptera > Tineidae > Tinea > Tinea semifulvella. The sequence continues at coordinate 200,604 of OU342615.1, read as the reverse complement.
GATGTTGGTTGTGAACACGCTACTGATAATATTTCAATTTTGAATCCAATTATATTAATAATTAAGCAAGCAGTAAAAAAATATAATTGAATGGTACCCCAGTAACAGGTGACCACAACATGTCAAACTACACACATCAAAAGTGTCTAGGGATCAACATATATTTTTGCAATAACTTTTCTCCTGATTGATATTCATTAAAATTTTCTTTAAGGATTGATCAAATAAAATGTTTTCGTTTGTCTACAGTAACGATAAACCAAGTCACCTTTGCATTAGTAAAAAAAATTGCCATTTTCCTAATAAAGGGATTTTTGACATTTGAACCACTAACATTAAAGTTCGAAAAAAAGACTGAAATAACAGTTTTTTTTTTAATTTTATTGGGTAACTTAAACAATTAATAATCCGTGTTTCTACCGCGAACACTAACAACACAAGAACATCGGTTTGGCATACTCAAAATGAGTTCATCCAAATCACGCTGTGGAATGGCCGCCCATGTTCGTTGCAACAACAAAAAAAGGTCTTCTTGCGACTGGATACCCTCCATATTCGGCAGAGCTCTTCTCTGAAGAATATCCCATGCATGCTCAATCGGGTTCAAGTCTGGCGACTGAGCAGGCCAGGGCAGGACATTGATGTTAGCTGCGGCGAGAGTCTGTCTTACAACTCTTGCGGTGTGCGGTCGTGCATTATCATGCATTAACTGAAATAAGGGACCGATATGCACTTGTAGAGGAACGATGACATCTGATACAACCGTCTCAGCATAAATTTGAGCGTTGAGGTTGCCTCTGATCCAAATCAACTCAGTTCTTCCGCCGATCGAAATACCCGCCCATACCATGATGGTTCCACCACTATAAGGATGGACTTCCTGGCAGGATTTTAATCGCTGTTGGCGTCCAGGGGTTCTCCAGTGTCGTATACGTCTTGTATCCGGCCTCATACCAAAACGAGACTCATCAGAAAAGCACACGAAACGCCATTGTTCTTCTGTCCAATTTCTGTGTTCAAGAGCCCATTGATATCGAGTCCTACGATTGTGCATTGCTATAGGTGGTACCCGTAGCGGTCTTCGGGAATGAAGGTTCACTTCATGCAAGCGGTTTCTGACTGTTTGGTCGCTAATTAAGTTCCCTGAAGAGCGATGAAGGCTCACGGCTAACATCATGGCGGTTTTTGTTGGAGTTCTTCGAGCTGTGATTTGAATGTATCGGTCTTGTCTCCGTGTGGTGCAGCGATACCGTCCTCCATGGCGCTCAGCCACGGTACCAGTGGTTCGGTAACGTGTCCAAAGTCGACTGATAACACTCTGACTTGTATTCAGAGCTAAAGCCACAGTACGTTGCCGGGAACCAGCTTCTATCATTCCCACGGCTCTGATCATTTCTTCCCTGCTTAAATGACGTCGCCGCTCCATAATAACGTTGGTTTTAATCAGTAGTAGGGAAACAGTAGCACTAATAATGTCTTCAATGCGTCTTATGTTTTTATAGGGAAAATATTGACAGCTGATTTTCATCTTTTACTCGAATTTGATTGACAGTTCCTGTTTTAAATTATGAAATGCACCAAAAAGGATCCATATAAATTTATAAAATCATAAATTTATTACAAAGCCACATCTCAATCACAAGAAATCCGCATAAACATGCTTGATCCCTAGACTTTTTTGATGTGTGTACATTCAATTTTGATACATTATATGGGTAAGAAAATTAATTAATAAAATAAAATAATTAGTGAGATACAAGGAGTTCAATATTTGTGTCTCCCGCGAGCTTTCAGATGCAATCACCTCCTCCTCGGGGAGGACGGAGGAGAATTACCGAGCTAATTGTCGAGTCGAGAGAGACGAGAGAAGGGACACCACGGCACGGACACGTCCCTAGTAATAAAATAATTAGTGAGATACAAGGAGTTCAATATTTGTGTCTCCCGCGAGCTTTCAGATTCGGGGAGGACGGAGGAGAATTACCGAGCTAATTGTCGAGTCGAGAGAGACGAGAGAAGGGACACCACGGCACGGACACGTCCCTAGTAATAAAATAATTAGTGAGATACAAGGAGTTCAATATTTGTGTCTCCCGCGAGCTTTCAGATGCAATCACCTCCTCCTCGGGGAGGACGGAGGAGAATTACCGAGCTAATTGTCGAGTCGAGAGAGACGAGAGAAGGGACACCACGGCACGGACACGTCCCTAGTAATAAAATAATTAGTGAGATACAAGGAGTTCAATATTTGTGTCTCCCGCGAGCTTTCAGATGCAATCACCTCCTCCTCGGGGAGGACGGAGGAGAATTACCGAGCTAATTGTCGAGTCGAGAGAGACGAGAGAAGGGACACCACGGCACGGACACGTCCCTAGTAATAAAATAATTAGTGAGATACAAGGAGTTCAATATTTGTGTCTCCCGCGAGCTTTCAGATTCGGGGAGGACGGAGGAGAATTACCGAGCTAATTGTCGAGTCGAGAGAGACGAGAGAAGGGACACCACGGCACGGACACGTCCCTAGTAATAAAATAATTAGTGAGATACAAGGAGTTCAATATTTGTGTCTCCCGCGAGCTTTCAGATGCAATCACCTCCTCCTCGGGGAGGACGGAGGAGAATTACCGAGCTAATTGTCGAGTCGAGAGAGACGAGAGAAGGGACACCACGGCACGGACACGTCCCTAGTAATAAAATAATTAGTGAGATACAAGGAGTTCAATATTTGTGTCTCCCGCGAGCTTTCAGATTCGGGGAGGACGGAGGAGAATTACCGAGCTAATTGTCGAGTCGAGAGAGACGAGAGAAGGGACACCACGGCACGGACACGTCCCTAGTAATAAAATAATTAGTGAGATACAAGGAGTTCAATATTTGTGTCTCCCGCGAGCTTTCAGATGCAATCACCTCCTCCTCGGGGAGGACGGAGGAGAATTACCGAGCTAATTGTCGAGTCGAGAGAGACGAGAGAAGGGACACCACGGCACGGACACGTCCCTAGTAATAAAATAATTAGTGAGATACAAGGAGTTCAATATTTGTGTCTCCCGCGAGCTTTCAGATTCGGGGAGGACGGAGGAGAATTACCGAGCTAATTGTCGAGTCGAGAGAGACGAGAGAAGGGACACCACGGCACGGACACGTCCCTAGTAATAAAATAATTAGTGAGATACAAGGAGTTCAATATTTGTGTCTCCCGCGAGCTTTCAGATGCAATCACCTCCTCCTCGGGGAGGACGGAGGAGAATTACCGAGCTAATTGTCGAGTCGAGAGAGACGAGAGAAGGGACACCACGGCACGGACACGTCCCTAGTAATAAAATAATTAGTGAGATACAAGGAGTTCAATATTTGTGTCTCCCGCGAGCTTTCAGATTCGGGGAGGACGGAGGAGAATTACCGAGCTAATTGTCGAGTCGAGAGAGACGAGAGAAGGGACACCACGGCACGGACACGTCCCTAGTAATAAAATAATTAGTGAGATACAAGGAGTTCAATATTTGTGTCTCCCGCGAGCTTTCAGATGCAATCACCTCCTCCTCGGGGAGGACGGAGGAGAATTACCGAGCTAATTGTCGAGTCGAGAGAGACGAGAGAAGGGACACCACGGCACGGACACGTCCCTAGTAATAAAATAATTAGTGAGATACAAGGAGTTCAATATTTGTGTCTCCCGCGAGCTTTCAGATTCGGGGAGGACGGAGGAGAATTACCGAGCTAATTGTCGAGTCGAGAGAGACGAGAGAAGGGACACCACGGCACGGACACGTCCCTAGTAATATTGCGCTTGTGTCGCATACTATAGTCACAAAGTTCTTGCAACTTTACGATGTACCTACGAAATCTGTCTTCATCGACACGTGACAGTAAGGCCGCGTTCGTTTTAAGAAATGTTAGCATGAAAATACCACTTTTTTTTAGCACAAGTCGTTCGTTTAATGAAAATTCAAACATTTGATGCTAATTTCCGTATGTCAGTACCGTGTTGAAAGGAGGGTTATTGATGTTACTTTTTGACACATGTCAAATTGATCGTTTACCATTTTTATATACTTTATAGTTTTCTATTATATTTGTTAAAAAGGTATATTAAACGATTTTATGTAATAAATTCAAAGACCATAATAATATCATGTGTGTTGGATGCCATGGTATGATAAAACATGAACAAAAACACTTGTCAAAAAGTAGCCTCACCGCTCGTTTTATTTAAGAAATGTTAGCATTGTTAAAAAAAGTGGTATTTCTTAACAAAAACGTTTGGTTCTTTGCTTTTTGACGACCGATGTTAGTGTCAGATCGCGTTGTTGTTATCCCAATGAACTCCACTTTTTATATATATTAAAAAAGTTAAATTTGTTAAAAATGTTGAAACTACAAACTCAAGGAAACTGCAGGAATCAAAGCCTTTTGTCAAAATTTTGGGTAGTTGACTCAGGCCCATCGCTATATCTCCGGCCACGGGTCCTTCTTGGCTGGCACCGACTCCAAAATAACTGTTTATAAATACTAAATATATAAACTTATGCTAACTTAGTTGATAGCCCTTTAAGGCTCTTGCTTTGAACTAATTAAAATATTATTTTTTAGTTTAAGTATTTACTTTAGGCATAGTTTTGAAGTCAGTTTTTGTTTTTAAAGTGAGAACTTTATCGCGCGCGTTTGGTTGGGGAAACAGCGCAGCGGGGAAGGGGAAGAGGGGCAGATAGGCGCGCGCGTATAGCCGCAAACATTTGGATAGGTAGGTGTAGCGCCTCACAAAATATCGATATTTTTTATATCAAGTACTTTTCTTCCGATCGCGTTACTTTTGCTCCGATACCGTATCGACAGTCGGAATAACAAATCCAATGGTATCCTCAACTTCACTAATCACATTAGATACGCTACTATATAATCCATAAGTAGTTTTTTTTATTTTTTATTTAATTAGTTTACAAACTGGTTACATTCTTAAAATTAACAAATAAAATTATACATAAGCATGAAATGAATGCAACCTATTAATAATAAACCTAACACTGATATTCAATTTAAATTCATAAAGACAAAGACAATTAATGATTAAATTAAACAATAGTTGCATTTAAAGGTCTAATTAGTATCCATAATATCAAATTAAAAAACCATTGATTGTCACATAATAATATCTGATGATGATAATATGATGATGATTGACAATGTTAGACAAAAGGAATCAGGTGTCAACTGTTATCGTGCAGCAGTACAAGTTTAAAGTTCTTCAAGCGAAGTGTGAAGGCATCTAGTCAAGCCGGCATAGTGTTAGGAACTGATGTCAGTTATGAGTGTCTGATTCCAGTTGCTGACATCCATGGACCTCGCACGCCACCATCAAGAGGCCGCAGAGTCACACGTCGCGCTGTATAAAAATAAAAAAAATACCTGCACTTCGCTGTTTTTCAACCTGTTCCTGTCCTCATGTAGAAGGTTATAATTTTAAAGTTTAGGAACTTAGAAATATAAATTATACTATTAAGCATTAATTATGTAGTAGGTACATTATAGTCCACGGAAGAGCAGATGAACGAGTCTCGCTTAGTAAAAAATATCTAATTAGTTGGAGGCCCTTTAGTTATATATTTGGGATTAACTACTATTATTATTTAAGATGTACGCATGTTATCGAAGCTTACACGCAATAAATAACGGATTCACAATTCAAGTAGACGAACGGTTAGATATCTATTATATATTTTGTGCGTGGAAGGCTTAAAAAGAATGTGTATTTTGGTCGCGCTCGGCTGTTAACGCTCGAGTGGACGCTGGCCCTAATCTGGAAGCACATTACGCCCCACCTGCTGCAACTTCTTACTAACATTAAACTATAGGTAAATAAAACATTTTAGATAAATCACAGTATTTTATTAGTTCGCTACTACTATTCCCTGACAATGTAAACATCAGTGGAGAGGCACGGAGAGTGGCCGGACTCGACTCGATGACTCTTCAGCAAACAATATTTTGTGCATTTGACATTCATTGTGTTACATCAAACGATTATATTCGATGTTAAAATATTTTTTGTGAGTTTTATTAATCGTATATACCTATATTGAACATTGATTTTTAATAATCACAATAAAAACATATCATTACCGATGTCGTAAACATAACATTTGTTACAGTGAGACGCGAGCGAGACACAAAAAGCATGCGCGTGTGGCGTCCTTACGGCTCGGTGGCTAGCTTACTACTACCACAGACCATATTGCATGCGCGTGTGGCGTCCTTACGGCTCGGTGGCTAGCTTACTACTACCACAGACCATATTGCATGCGCGTGTGGCGTCCTTACGGCTCGGTGGCTAGCTTACTACTACCACAGACCATATTGCATGCGCGTGTGGCGTCCTTACGGCTCGGTGGCTAGCTTACTACTACCACAGACCATATTGCATGCGCGTGTGGCGTCCTTACGGCTCGGTGGCTAGCTTACTACTACCACAGACCATATTGCATGCGCGTGTGGCGTCCTTACGGCTCGGTGGCTAGCTTACTACTACCACAGACCATATTGCATGCGCGTGTGGCGTCCTTACGGCTCGGTGGCTAGCTATGAATTAATCGAATTCTAAAATAACTTTATTACAAAATAACAGCTACATTTGCTACAGTACGAGTAATACCTCATGTAATTGCTCCACGTAAGCCTCCATTAGGCTAGCGTTACCTTTCCATACTCCAGAACAAGAAACTTATTCTAATAGTTTATACAATAACTTTGGAATTACAAAAATAATATAGATGTCTGAACAAACAAGTTCAGGAGAACCTCGCCAGGAAGTGGTGGTGGAAGTTGGAGATGGAGTCCATCATGTGCTGGAACTCGTCGTCCCGGTGCAGGATGGTGGTCCGGAAGTGGAACGTGCCGGGCAGCTGTCCGAACCCGGAGCCCGGGACCACGCAGATACCTGTTAGCGACCGCCAATAAAAAAAAATAAAGCAAATATTATCACGACCGTTTCCCTTTCGGGGTGGTCAGAAACCACGCTTATAAATAAGCGGATTCACATTTTAGCCAACTTAACTATAGGCCAATGATGACAAATGGCAATCTCGCCGATATGTCTTCAGTGAGATGTATCACAAATAAATTAAATATTAATTAAATGTATTTATTTACATTAATAAATATTTATGTGTCCCGACCAGGAATCGAACCCGGTACCTCCGAGCCTAAATCCACGGACTTGACTGCTAGACCACGGAGGCAGTTTTATGTCGTCAACTGATCGAAAACTTCTTAAATCATTTTTTTTGACCAAATACATTTTTGCTATCATTTGATGCGTGTTCCTGAACGCATCGTTTCGTTAAAGTTTCTAATTATTAAAAAATCGCCAATAATATTGACACCAACCCTGGCCAGCGGGGCGAGTGTGGGCCACATTCTTCAGAAATTTCTGGAAGGCCCATCTCCAACAACAACTGTGCGCTCTAGGGGCTGGAATGATGAAAAAAATTATGTACAGTGATTTTCGATGTGAGCCAACAATATGTAGATACACATAGGGCTAGTGGTCACTAATAAGGAAGCGAAGAATAATTATGGTTATAGTGTTTGTTTTTTATAACGATGGAGCCGCCGGCGTGCTCCGGTTGCGACTGACCCGTGTCCTCCAGCAGCGCCAGGCAGTAGAGCTGGTCCGGCTCCTCCCCGCGCGCCGCCGCCAGCTCGCACACCGCTCGCGGGAGCTCCACGCGGGGGAACGCGAACATGGCGCCCTGCAACGTTACACGAACTTCAACATCGGGAATACCGAAGTCATAACAATAAAGACGCCTGTTAAAATCATATCTTAACGCATCTACGTACATTTGTCATTTTACAAAACAGCAAAATGGGTGGTCGGTCCCACGAATAATATAAGCATGAAAAAAGTAGTAATGAAGTTCTGTTTGAAATGTGGAACCCACTGTGTACAATTCACTAATAAAGCAAAAACTAAAGTGAATAAATAATGATGAGGTTAGAGGTAAGTTTGGGTCATCAACCTCTCTCAGATAACGAGCACCTATTAAGGTAATTAGTGAGAACACGACAGCGGCGTCGTAACGGATATCCCCCGCGGGACTCCCGGCGGGACACCGCCAACATTACTTACATATAGTTTAAAACGGAGCATGTGCACATTTATGGCTTTTTGCTCACAAGGAGTTTTTGATTTCTTCTACAATAATAATTAGAACCAATCCAGTACGTAAGTAAGGTCCGATTCAAACTGGACGGAGCACAATAACAATCTTTAAAACTGGTGACGATATCGGAAAGCTGGTCACGAAGAACGTGTCTAATATGACATAACGTACATCAATATTGTTGCAGCTGTAACCAGGAATACGGTTGAAGTGTTGCGTGGCGGCGGCCGTGCGCTCCCTCAGGAGCCGGAGAATGGCGGCGCGCTCGCGGCGGTACAACTCGAACGAGGGCTCGCCGGGACGGGGCGGGCTCATCTGGGGACCACAGGGACGTTACAATACAAAGATTGTGTTTGGTGAAACGGTAAAGATAAAATTTAGTTATATTTGTACCACCGAGTCGAGCAGACACTGTCCGAGCACGGCGGGACATTGCTGCAGGCCGCGGTGCGTGCGGAACACGCCGGCCGCCGTAGGCCCCACTCCCGCCAGCTCCAGAGAGGCGGCTCGGAGTCCGCACTCCGCCGCCCAGCCCTTCGAGCACGTCATGAAGCTCGCCAGCTCCAGCGAGCAGTACGGAGGCCCCATATCGTGTATCACCTGTCGACACACGGTTGCATTAGGATACAAGCGAGAAAACCTTTACTATTCAAAGTAAATTCCTCATTTTAAGCAATTTAAGTTACCTTCTTGAATGAGTGAAACGGTTTGCTGACGATGTTTTCCTGGTAGACCTCGTCCGCCAACAACAGCAGGCCGTGAGTGTGGGCAAACTCGATGATCTCTGCTATGTTCTCGCGCGACAAAACCTGCACAGTTCGACACGTTATGACCGGCACCCATCGAGGTCCCAGGCGAGAGAGATGTGACGAACCTGTCCGGTGGGGTTCCCCGGGTTGATGACGACGATGGCCCGCACGTGGTGTTCCCGAGAGGCGGCGGCCCAGCTCCGGGCCAGCTCGGCGCGGGACAGCGTCCAGCCGCGCTCCTCGTCCAGGAAGTAGTCGGCTCGGTGCACGCCCAGCTCCGTCAGGGTGCCCGAGAACAGCGGGTACTGCGGGACCGGCACCATCACCGCTAAGGGTAACGCACAGCCTTATAGCAACTTCGGACCAATAAGATCATTATTCTCGGGTATTTTAGTAATTATAGACAACTGACCTGGAGGTTTTCCTTTGACGGGCTGAGCGACGAGGGCGAGCACGGAGCGCACGAGGTCGGAGGCGCCGGCCCCGAGGTAGATGTCCTCGACGCGCGCGCGCACCCCGTCCCGCCGCTCCAAGTACTCCGCCACGCGCTCGCGAACCGATCGCAAACCTTCGGGAGGAGAGTACGAGCCCACGGAGGCGTTTCTGCAGGGGGACACCACACTAATTACTAAGGCTCATCTTGTCGATCTCCTCAGGAAGTGTTGTTGAGTTGATCGTGTGTGAGAGAGTTATATAAATACTCATTACTGACGTGCAGTCTCGCAGGAGTCGGCGCACGCGGCGGCGGATGTCCTCCGGGAAGTGGGCGGACTCCATGAGGGAGGGACACGCCGCCAGGGACAACACCTGCAATATGTTGCTTCAAACTTAAAGGTTGCACCAAAATAAAACTCTGTAATTGAAAATATTAAAGTTAAAAATTATTATGAAAGTCCAGGGGTACAACCGGCGACATTTTTAACTTCAATCGTTACAACTACAGTGACTTCATTTTGGCAAACGGTCGTCTATTCATACTATAATAATAATAATAAAAATCGTTTATTTCTCTCTTATGACATAAATTAGTTTACAAAAAATGAAATATAAAAATCTGGGCATGAGAGCTGGTGCCTGAAGTGGATATCCGAAGGATATCTGTATCTCAGGTCACCAGATTGCATCCCTCAGACTAAAATACTGTGTACTGTGTTTCCTGTACGTATATACAAACAATTAACTAAAATATATTTTCTTGTTTCAATATGGTTTCGTCAGAAAAAGTTTCAACAAATCAGATTGTATTTTTTATTTTTAGTTAAGTATAATAAAAAAAAGCTGTTATTATAATAACAACTATAACAACGCATCCGGCGTGTCTTTCTTGTGGTGCTGACCAGAGTAATGTAACGTCAGTATAGTTAATAGTTTTGAGATGCAGTTGTGTTACCTGTCGGAGGTAGGTGAGGGGCGGCTGTCCGAGCGCCTGGCAGTCTCCGACGTTGGCTCGGATCACGCGGCTGAACGGTTTCTTCCCGCCCTGAAACATTAACAACTTACCTTTACGGACAAAAAATAATCAAGTTTTTAGCACTTTTCCATTCCTCTCGCTCGCACAATCCAATATTTTATAGATTTTTAAGTCTGAGTGTACTTTTGAGGAATGTAACAACTAATTAACTCGGACTTGTTTTGTTTTTACATTTAGGATTGTGCGTGCGAGAGGGATGCGGGAAACCTTTATAAACTAACTTATGTCATTTCTAACACGATACTACCTACGAAGTGCTGGCAGGGTGGATAATGATAACACCTGGAAAGGAATACGGATGAATTAATGATTGGTTCTGACGTCGAGTCGGTTTTAAGGAGATCTATATCCTAAAAAGGTTTTTTATTTAATAATATTAAAGTTAATCCATCACAACAAATACCTACTTATATTTTTTCTCAGTGTAAATTTAATCAAATTCTATGTATGGTAAACCGGCCGCAGCCCGCATGCAGGTCCACCCGTGTGTGTGAAAAGGGTGTTACTTTACGTATATGGATTTGATATGATGGCGAGGAGAGTGGGGAGAGTGGGGAGAGTGGGGACGGTGGGGAGGCAGAGGGGGATGAGTTCTGAATCAGTAATGATGTGTTCCTGTCCCCGTGACCACGTCATGTCGGATCGCTTCGACTCTCACAAGCTTACGAGTATACAACCTTTCTGGTAGAAAATATCTCGAAACGAGAATTCCTGAGAACTAGACAAGACGAGAAAATAATATCGACAAATTGTGTCTTGATTGTGTTGATGATGGTTGGTGATGGTTGGTGATGGTTGGTGATGGTTGATGATGGTTGGTGATGGTTGATGTTGGTTCTTTAGATTTCATCAAAAGAATTTATAATTAGTACTAATTATTTATAGAACTTAAGATATTGTAGATAGACAAAAATATTAAACATGAAAACAATAATATATATCGGAAATCACAATCACATAATATATATGTGTACCTCATAAAACGAACGTTATAACCAAATGGCGCAATGTTTCCGCAGTTTCAATATCCTCGACCAAATTACATACTATTTGTTTCATGAAAAATAAACCCAAATATGGCGAAATTAAGTATCATCACGACCGTATCCCTTGCGGGGTGTTCAGAAACCACGCTTTCAAAGCGGGTTCACATTTAGTTAACTTTACTGCGGCCCATCATGACAAGTGGCAAGCTTGTCGATTTCTCTAGCGTACTAAACTCGAGAAATATAACTAATATATATGGTGATCCAACCAGGAATCGAACCCGCTACCTCCGCGTATCTATCGATGGGCTTAACCGCTAGAACACGGATGCAGAAGCTCAAATGCTTGAAAATTTATAAACATTGAATAGCTTTGAACTTTACGATAATGTGTTGGTAAACATAACGGCTGGTTCGGATCACGATCGGATCGTGTGCTCCGGATAGAGCCGCGATCGGATCGTGTGCTCCGGATAGAGCCGCGATCGATCCGCGGTCGAGTTAAAACCATTTTCCAGCGATTACCCTCAGAAAATCTCACTACACGTCGCTAACGGTCGCTTGCAGAAGGCTGATTATCTAATGTAATTTTTGACATATGCCTATAATACACGAAGCTCAAGTAACCAAAGTGATAAGCCAACTTCTTCTTCTAAGTAAGATACAAATAAAATAGATTATAAACTAATTAAAAAAAAAATAACATACTTGAAAATTAAGGTGCCTGAACTATCTGTGTATATTTTGTTGTTTTAGTTGATTTTCTCAAAAAGAATTTAATATTTTGTTTTTAGATAGTTATTTTGGGGTCGCCACACTCTTGATAAATTCGTTTATTCGTTTAGCTCTTTCACGATATTGAGAGAAATATAAATGCCACAAAGTATATATAGTTTAGATTTGGCACTAGGAGCGGCCTTTTTTAAATATATATAGTTTAGATTTGGCACTAGGAGCGGCCTTTTTTAAATATATATAGTTTAGATTTGGCACTAGGAGCGGCCTTTAGATTTGGCACTAGGAGCGGCCTTTTTTAAATATATATAGTTTAGATTTGGCACTAGGAGCGGCCTTTTTTAAATATATATAGTTTAGATTTGGCACTAGGAGCGGCCTTTTTTAAATATATATAGTTTAGATTTGGCACTAGGAGCGGCCTTTTTTAAATATATATAGTTTAGATTTGGCACTAGGAGCGGCCTTTTTTAAATATATATAGTTTAGATTTGGCACTAGGAGCGGCCTTTAGATTTGGCACTAGGAGCGGCCTTTAGATTTGGCACTAGGAGCGGCCTTTTTTAAATATATATAGTTTAGATTTGGCACTAGGAGCGGCCTTTTTTAAATATATATAGTTTAGATTTGGCACTAGGAGCGGCCTTTAGATTTGGCACTAGGAGCGGCCTTTTTTAAATATATATAGTTTAGATTTGGCACTAGGAGCGGCCTTTTTTAAATAAACGTTTTTATTACTATTACTACCAATTATTAATATCAAAATGTTGATGATAGATTATTTTACTGATCCTTTCTGCAGCCGGCTGTAACAAGCCGCATTCATTATAAACACAACAATCATTTTATTTTCGTTCGTTTAAATGTTAATATTAGTTTGTAAATAGAAGCTCAGGAATAATTTTAATAATATTAAAATAGATGGCATTAATATTGTAATCATTTCATTGAGGAAGAAACCAAATCTACAAACAGAAGTAGGAAATGAAAGATTTCTTGCGGAGCTTCGAGTCAGGTGGTGGGGGGCGGAGTGGGCGGTGGGGTGCGGCGCGAGGGGGGAAGTTATGTAATGCGATCGGGAAACATTTGATGCAAACTGTAGTGAGGTAGCTCTGTGAGTGCCCTGCCCTTCCCCCCTTCCCCCCCTGTGATAAGGTCGGCAATGGCGAGGCCCCGCGAGTCCCGCCATGTCGCAGAGTTAAATAAAAACACAAAACGGTTGTGGATTATTTAGTAGACGGGACCGCGGGGAAATTATAACTCGCGGCCGGCACAGTGGGAGGGGACGCCACTCGGACACAATGGACGCGAGCTTCGTGTGCCTCATCATAGTTTGAGTTTGTAATGTCTTCGGCTTTGGCTTGTTATGCAGAGTGGGGACACGTGTCCGCCACTAAGCAGAACATTATGTGACGTCACGCGCCGGAGTGACGTCATCATGACACACATACCCGACTCATTATTACTTGTAGTTAGTTACAGATTAAACAGCTTCTAATATTAAAACCATTCTTTATAAAGTTCTTAACTAAAGCCTATTAATGACTCAAAATAAATATAATTTGGTACAGTGACTGTGCACGGACGCATTTCCACAAAAATAAAAGCTTAATATTAAATTAAAAATCCCGATTGCGTTAATAAAAAAATAATAATAAATTCAAAATGTATTATTCGATCAATATTTTAAACGTTTCCATGTTTCTGTACAAAATAGTGAATAATCACATAGACTCTCCTACTCTTTTAGGCAATGTCACGTTAAGAGTGCCTCGACTTGCCTCACGTTCTAAACACTTGTTCATTTCCTCCTTTAGCAGAACAAATTATGCAAAAAACACCTTTTTAAGACGAACAGTAAAACTATATAATGATTGCTTGGTTGACGTGAACATATTTGCTTGCTCTAAGTCAGTGTATAGGAGCAGGGTCCGTGAGATAATTAGAGTTAAATATTCGATAGAATAGACTTAAATGTGATTTTTACTTTCTTTTATGGTTTAATTGTATTTTGAAAATGTAATAAGTATACTCGTAGTTCTCTTTTACAGTTTTGGTACTCCAGGTCTAATTATATGTATATTGTTTGTTATATAAATTGTATTAAGACTGTTTGTTACCATAGTAAAATAAAATAAATGAAAATTATATAGGTATTATACTTATTTTTGTAAAGGACTGGTGCCTGAAATTCAGATTAAACACAAGCTGATAATAAAATGTCGCCATTATAAAGAACACATAACGCATTGTGAAATGAAATGGGTTATAGATGGGATTTTCAAGTATGCTTGTTTTAACATTTCAGATCGCTCAATAGCATTAAATGCGTTTCGGAGATGTAGCTTACGGATAGCTTTCTTTTCTAAATGTGTGGGTTAATTAAGAATTGTCTGGTGGCATAAACCAAAGCTTCGCAACCTCCTTTAACACCAAAATACATTTGAAAGGGAACGAAATATTCTTTAAGGTCAGATTTAACCGATGAACAAGCGATCTTGGCTGCAATGCGTCTAATGGTATTTCCGACAGCTACATATATGCCTCCTTGTTTTTTTTAAGAGCACGAAGGGAAGCACCATAAAGTATTCTACATACTTCATACTTTATTTTATGTTTGTTTTATACATAATTGATACAATGTCCCGAAGGTTGATGGAAGAGAATGCCAATCGGCATTACATACACTTTTTGTTAACAAAACAATAAAGTTTTTAAATAAAAAATATATATATATATATATATATTTTAAGATTGCTACACACATAAAACAAATAATAAATTCTAATGCGGATGAATTGCGCAATTGATATTTATATTAAAACATAAAAGGTGTGAGTATTTAATGTACCTAACTGTTCGCTTGAACTCTATTTCATTATTTTTCTATTTTATTTTATGTTGTATGCAATGCGACGAGCTCTGGAAGGTGCTCCACTTCGGTACAACATCGAAGTGGATACCTATAGGCATGCATATTGTACGCCGCAAGTAGGACACCGCACAATGTGCTCCCATCGCGGTTGCTCCAATCACATCCACAACGAGGTCACTTGTTTCTTCCCAAACTCACAGGAATCGATACGAGATGGACCACCACAGGAGCCGCCACACTCCCGGCTCAAAGACACTCCGCCGGATTACATTTCGACACATAAGTCGTGTATTATACTAGCACGACATGTGACTTAGCGCCTACCTGATAGTAAGCGGCGCGCGAGGTCCAGGAATGTTGCCGACGACTGACACTATGCCGGTAACCTATATGCCTATTCTGGTATTCTCGTATATAGGTTTCCTCTACGGACGATAGCACATAACGTTTCTATGCTTTTCTATTAATAAATGGCTATAATTTTTATTTTTACCATAATTATGCTTTATTTATATAATGTTGTTAAAATGAATATAACCGCGGACAATGATTCTGAAGTTACAATTACAACAATAGATGACTTTTATATGGAAAACGTCATTTGACGTGTGGTCGGCTATGATCGGCAAAACTCGGGCTAAAAGTGACAGAAAATTCACAATTTTGACTTACTATTGTCATTATTTTAAGATTTTGACAATCTAACGTTTTCGCTAAGTAATAGTACAATCACAGAGGCAGGTAGAGCATTGCACTTTTTTATCGTGCGACAGTTGCATGAGTCTCCAAAATATTTCACGACAGGGCCTGGTCGGGTCACAATGATATATTTAATTTAATATTTCTCGAGACATCGACGACCTTGGTAGTAAAGTTGGCTGAAAGTGAATCCACTCCAATCCATCCAGTGGATTCTGACCACACCGCAAGTCGTGATGACACTACTATTTGGCTGTAGAATTTGGAATGAGTACCTCCGAGAGCTCGGCCTCGATGAGCGCAGCCCGCTCCAGCAGCGGTCCGCGCACTCCGTACTGCACGCCGCTCAGTCTCTCGCTGACAGGCTCGGCCATCTCTATCACCACTCACTGGTCTGCTCAGCCCACCCTCCTTATATATATCGGACGAGGAAACTCCGAGACTTCCCCCGACACGATCGGCGCGTCTCAGATAATGACGGAATGAGTAATCTTGTTCGGGGATTTTAGCGCGCCAAAGATGTTGGTGTGCATAATAATTTCGATACCGAATCAGTTTGACCTCCCCGAGGGGGACGGGGGATGTCCCGCCCTACTTTTAATGTTTTACTTATGACTAGTTATTGTTAACCTAATACAAGGCGGGGGCTAAGCCTCCAGGTGGCCGGGGCGTCACATGTCATTTAAATATACTATATGAATAATAATTAAAAATAAACCTAAATAATAATCTCGGACAGCGCGACTCCTGTATATACTTTCGTGACTATAATATTCTAACATGACCGTGTCTGTATATTTCAGACGCATGTATGTTTATTAAAAACTTACCATTGTTTCTAAAAGCAACCAAATGTGTATTAAACTGTATTTGCCTGAACTCGGAGAATTAAAACAATTGACATTAATCATTACATTTAAGAAGCTGTTAATTAAATGGTTGAAAGTTTTTATAGTATCCAGGAATTTTTACATTATAAGTGTTGACAAATATGATTTTAGTTATAATTTGACATGTATTTGCATACCATTATTGTAGGATAAGGTGAAAATTGGAATGCTTGTTCCCAACCATCTTTTGTTACCGATAAGGTGGAAATTGGAATGCTTGTTCCCAACCATCTTTTGTTACCGATAAGGTGGAAATTGGAATGCTTGTTCCCAATCATCTTTTGTTACCGATAAGGTGGAAATTGGAATGCTTGTTCCCAATCATCTTTTGTTACCGATAAGGTGGAAATTGGAATGCTTGTTCCCAATCATCTTTTGTTACCGATAAGGTGGAAATTGGAATGCTTGTTCCCAATCATCTTTTGTTACTGATAAGGTGGAAATTGGAATGCTTGTTCCCAATCATCTTTTGTTACTGATAAGGTGGAAATTGGAATGCTTGTTCCCAATCATCTTTTGTTACTGATAAGGTGGAAATTGGAATGCTTGTTCCCAATCATCTTTTGTTACTGATAAGGTGGAAATTGGAATGCTTGTTCCCAATCATCTTTTGTTACTGATAAGGTGGAAATTGGAATGCTTGTTCCCAATCATCTTTTGTTACTGATAAGGTGGAAATTGGAATGCTTGTTCCCAACCATCTTTATATATTTATTTATTTATCTGGAACTCCAACATAATAACCAAAAATACAATATTATCAAATTTTACACAATAAATAAAGCCATGAATGGGTTCACAAATTATACACAAAAATATAAATCCACTGTGAAGACAGATTAAGAAATCAACGAAAATAAAAAGTGCATAAAACTAAGGAAATTTACAAAATCAAGACAATAGTTACAAAAACACAAACAAAACAATAACATACAATAAGACGGAAGATAATATGAATTTATTCCTACCCATCAGCCACAGATACCAAAGCTATCTATCGTAAACTGTATTGAAAACATATACAATGATAATAAATTAAAAATACATAATTAAAATTAAATAAACATCAAAATAAAAATATTTATTTATTTATTTCAAAACTTTAATGCACTAAGTACAAAAGGCGGACTTAATGCCCGTAGACATTCTCTGACAGCCAAACCTTTGGGACAACAACTAGGTGCAAGGAAATAAAAATATATACATATTATACATATAAACACCCAGACCGAGACAAATTATACAATGTACAACTTGCCCCCGGTGGGAATCGAACCCACGACCTCCCGAGTTCACAGCAACGTTTGTTACCACTAGACCACGGAGGCGGTCATTGAATGTATGAAACCGAATTCCTCTCCACGCGTTGCGACACCTGTCGTGGGCTAAGTATAATTGTGGCTTAAATAGTGCTTAGAAAGGAATCTCAATCAATAGTATTTATAACTTACTTTGAAATTTTTAGGTTCGGGAAGTTTACAACTAAGAATGACAATTTCGAAGATCCCTTGGCATACAGATAAGTGGTCGTGGGGCACATGTCGTAGTCAGAGATGACATAATAGCCTCAAACATCCAGACATGTATTTATCCTCATTTCAATCTTTACCGATGTGAAGTTAGCGGCCAAAAGTTTTCTGCCAACATAACTCGACCAAATTGAAAAGTCACTATTTATTTAAAATTAAATTTCATACTATTTTAAGCACTTTAAAGCGCGCTGGCATGGCTTACTAGGTAAATAGGTTCATTATGCATCATTATTATGAGTTTTACAATAATAAAATCTGTAATTAAAATTTAATATTTTTTTAAATTGACCCCTCAATCCCCTGTGTAAGGGATGATGACGTACTTCATTATAAAGAAGGCTTCAATACTCATCGCTGATAAAAGGCCCTGGGTGATCCCGCGTCTAGTTATTGAGATATGATTTTTTGAAATTGCACAATTATTATTTTTTAGTAAAAATCAGATATTTGAAGTTTTTTCTTTTGTTGTTCGGGAAGTTGACAACTAAGCGCGTTCCAGATAGCATGTGCGCTTGCACGAAATGCTGTTTTTTTAGCATAAATAAGTTACATTACCTACCAAAAATGTATGAGTATGATAGCTTAAGCCACTTTTCTGCATAACTGGAACGAAGTCTAAGAATACCAATTTTCATATACATACTTACAAATAAATGGCCGTAGGTTCACATGTCGTAGTCAGATGATAACATTATGTAGCCTATGTGTTATTCTGATGTATAGGCTATATTACTGTAAAGTTTCATCAAATTCCGTTCAGTGGTTTTTGCGCGAAAGAGCAACAAACATCCAGACATACATCCTGACAAACTTTCGCATTTATAATATTAGTAGGATATATTCAAATTTTTTTGTTTGTCTTTTGACTATTTACATTTTAACATGGTCTCAAAATACAAGGAAGTAGAAAAAGTTGTGATTGTGCATTTTCATTGAAGATATTATCCCTAACTGTAGATGTCGGTCACAGTAATCTTGCTCCTATACACTGACTTAGAGCAAGCAAATATGTCCACGTCAACCAAGCAATTATTATATAGTTTTACTGCACGTCTTAAAAAGGTGTTTTTTGCATAATTTGCTAAAGGAGGAAATGAACAAGTGTTTAGAACGTGAGGCAAGTCGAGGCACTCTTAACGTGACATTGCCTAAAAGAGTAGGAGAGTCTATGTGATTATTCACTATTTTGTACAGAAACATGGAAACGTTTAAAAAACGGTGACTTTGCAAAGAGTTAACTTTATGACGTTCAGACGCAGCCTTGGAACTTAACTTGTAAATGATTAGTATAACATAAATTATTAGTAAAGCGTGCGCCTCTAAAGCGTAGGGATATCTGTAACCCACATTGTCAAATGGTTATCTTTCTAGGATTAAATAACAAATTTGACAACTAGGCAGTACCTATTAAGAGAAAAATATTTCCCAATACACAGGCACAGTAGGGTCGTGTCCCGGGCGGCGCGCCTGCGTGCGGCGGAGGCGGGCGGCGGCGACTGCGCGGACAGTCAGCGCCCTCGCCCGCCGCGCGCGGACGTCTGCAGCATGTCGCGGTGACCGACACGACGAGCGGAGAGCCGCCCGCCACACACGGTAACGAGCACCACCATACCTACTCCAGCATCGCTGCTATCACAAACAGATCGCTTTCAAACGTCAAAATATGGTATATGAACAGATCTCATGGGAACTCTAGCAGTTTTCTTCAAGACATAGGTCAATACTAGTATTAAAATACTCTTATTTATGTAGTTCACATTTGGTGGATAGATGTGGCGCTTGTTGTGGTGCGTGGTGTGCGCGGCGGCGGGCGCTGGAGAGCTGGCGCCGTCGGCGGGCGCGGGCTGCGGCCTGGCTGAGTTCCCGTGCCGCAACCTGCGCTGCGTGCGCCAGGACCAGTACTGCGACGGGGAGGATCACTGCGGAGACTCCAGCGACGAGCCGCCGCGCTGCACCGGTGAGTGACCGCCCCGACCCGCTTGCACTCCCCCGCTCACCGTCTCTGTCCGCAGTCTGCAACCGCACCTACTACGGCCGCGTGGGAGTCACCTACTCGCTGGCGCTGGAGGCCTCCGCGCGCGCGCCGCTGCTCTGCCACGTCACGCTGACGGCGGGCGGCGGCGCGCGCGGCGAGCTCGTGCAGCTGCTGCTCGACGACTTCCGTGTGGGTCGACTGCTGCCGCGCCCCGCCTGCGCCGACGGAGAGGCCCAGCTGGCCGAGCTCGGCAGACCCTTCGCCGGCGGCGCGTGGTGCGGGCGCGCGGCCGGGGCCGTCTATTTCAGCGAGGCCGCCACCGTGACGCTCACCGTGCGCGCGCGCCGAGGTCCGCCGCCCGCCCTGCGCCTGCGCTACCGCTTCCTGCCGCGCGCCGCCGCTCTCGCTCGGCTGCCCGAGCCCGCTCCCGCTGCGCCCGGCCGCTGCGCGCTCGCGCTGGAGGACTGCCACCGCCGCCCGTGCCGCCTGCGCTCCCCCAACTTCCCGGGCCTGTACCCGCGCAACGCGAGCTGCTACTGGAGCGTGCGCCAGAGAGCCGTGCCGGCCTGCAAGCACGCCATGATCGCTGTGCGCCAGGCGGCGGCACACAAACTGCGGCTTCGGTCCGTGCCCGCCTCGGTCAACCGGACCCGCGGCGTGGCGGCCTGGGCGGCGTGCGGCGCGGCTCGCGATCGGCTTCTGTTCTACGACGGCGCCAGTACCGACGACGCTCTGCTGGCGCTGGTTTGCGGCGGGGACGCGCTGCCGGCCGTGGTGTCCCGCGGGCCCGCCATGCTGGTCGCCTTCCACTCGGCTCCGTACGCCGCACCGAGAGCCGCCGCGCCGCTGTCCCCGCTCACCGGCTTCGAGCTCGACGTGGACGTCATATTCGCCGACTCCGACTCGCTCGACTACGCGAGGTCGGTGTCGCTCCCTCGGGCCGCGCACGCTCCGCTGTCCGACCTCGCTGACCGCACCGTGTTTCAGGGAGCCGCACCGCTGCGAGTTCCACGTGAAAGCGTCATCCTCCTCCGAGGAGGCGGAGGGCGGCGA
This sequence comes from Tinea semifulvella, assembly GCA_910589645.1. NCBI lineage: Eukaryota > Metazoa > Arthropoda > Insecta > Lepidoptera > Tineidae > Tinea > Tinea semifulvella. The sequence goes on along the minus strand of OU342615.1, from coordinate 179,480 downwards.
GCCGGCGGGAAGAGGTCGGCGCGGTGAGGTGCGCGCCCCGACACACTCCCTGCCGCCCGACACCGCCTGCACCTGGACCTTCCACGGCCGTCCGGGTGATCTTGTCTGGATCTACTTCTCGAGCTACGTGCACTACTCCCTCGAGGAGCCGCCGAGAGGCGAAGACGAGGAGGAAGAGACGGAGGAGCAGACCAGCGAGCGGCCGGGGGGCAGGCTGCCGGGGGAGAGGGCACCGCTCAGCAGAGAGGTAGAGCCGCCCGCCCCCACGCCGCCCGCGTCCCCCTGGGCCCGGCTGCGGGAGATGATGCGCCCGCGACCCGCTCCGCCCGCCGCGCCCTCCCCTGAGCACGCCCAGAACGGAAGCGTCGCGTGTCCCACCGAGCTTAGAATCTGGGACGGCGGCGGACCCGACGAGCCCGACTCGGTACTGCTGGGTCGCTGGTGCCGGGCGCCGGCCGTGTGCGCGCGCGCCGCTCTGCTGCCCGCCCCGCGCTCGCCCCGCGCCTGCGCGCCGCCCGACGGGTACGTGTCTTCGCGCCCACTGCTCTCGCTGGCCGTCCGTTCGGCGCGGGGGACCGCCACGCACCCGCTGCGGTTTTCGCTGCACTACGAGTTCGTGGACACGCAACAGGCGGGCGAGCCGCTGGAGGACGTTCCGGAAGGGGCGAGGCCGGACTGCAGCCGCCTGGTGACGACGCCGGGATTGGTGCCGTCGCCGCGGGACGTGCGGCTGTTCGGTCGAGGCGGCGCGCGGCGACTGCGGTGCGTGACGCGACTGTCGGCCGGCGAGGGCGGGCGCGTGTCCCTGTCCTTGCTGTCCCTGTCGCTGGGCGCCGGCCCACGCCCGCCGCCGGCCGCGCCGCCTGTTCCGCTTTGCGTCACGCGAACTCACCCGCACACCGGACTGTGAGTAGGGCGCGTATACTTCTAACGCAATATTATTATTTTTATTATTATTTATTTCGTTTCGCAGGCCGTCGTGCGAGTCCCCCACGGCGCGAGCGGCGGAGGCTCGAGGTCCGGGCGACCCCCTGGAGGAGGACTGGGACGCTGTGATGTCCTCCGCAGAGGTAGCCGACCCCGAGCTGGACGAGGACAGTCTGCCGCGCGTGCTGCAGCTGCGCGTTTGGGACGTGCCGTGGCCCGGCGTGCGCGTCCTGAGAGCCTGCTACTGCGGGGACGAGACGGAGGAGGCCGCCACCGCCGCGCCCGGCCCGCTCCTACGCCTGGAGTCGTGGGGCGCCGGACTCGAGCTGGAGCTGGTGGCGTCCCGTCTGCGCGCGCGCGAGGACCAGCGCCACGTGCGCTACCTGACGAGCTGGGAGCGCGCGCCGCCGGCCGCCGCTCCGCTGGCCCCGCCGCCGCCCGGCTCGCGCCTGCGTCTGGAGGCCGCACCCGTGCTGCTGCGCGCGCGGCCCGGGCGCTCCGTGTTCCTGCGCGTGTGGGGCGAGGCGCGCGAAGATTGCCCGCGCACCGCCGTGCTGGTGTACGCGGTGGCGCCCCCGCGGCTGCTGGCGGCGGTGTGTCCGCGCGAGTCGGAGCGCGCCGCCGTGCACGTGTTCTCGGAGAGCTGGAGCGCAGAGTGGCGCGCGGGCGGCTCGGCTGACCGCTCGTTGCTGGTGGTGGGCGCGGGCGCGCGCGCGTCGTGGATGGAGGTGTGGCGGCCGCTGCGCACCGACAACGCGAGTGCGGGCTGCGCGCACGGCTGCCCGGAGCTGCGCGCGTGCGCGGGCGCGGCGCTGTGGTGCGACGGCGCGGAGGACTGCCCGCGCGGCGAGGACGAGCGGTGCGGCGGCGCGCGGCGGCTGTGGGCGCGGGTGGGCGGCGCGCGCGGAGCCGGCGGGGCGGGCGCGCTGGCGGCGGCGGGCGCGGCGCTGGTGGCGTGGCTGGCGTGGCGGCGGCGGCGCTCGCGGGAGGAGAAGGGCGCGCGGCGGCTGACGGACGAGGCCCTGTTCGGGTCCCGCTCGTCATGCTCGTCCTGACAGCGGGACCGTCCCGTCGAGTACATCCACGTGGATCGCGAGACCACGGTCTGACGGGGCGGTAGTGTACAGTAGTGCGGACGTCGTGTATTCTGTTGAGCGATAATTCTGCGACTGAGCGTATGTTTTTCTGCGATAGTGCTAGTGCTAGTGAGTGCCGCGGAGTGTCCCGTCCCTCTTTCCGAACTTAAGTTACTACACTCGAATATATTTATTGTTCAACTTTACGAACTACTTAATCGTTTTATTTCTCCCTCGCCGCGTCCAAATTATTTCTGGACTGTTCTGTTTGAAGGTTTACGCCTGCATGTCGCCCCCCGGCTCGAGAGACCCTAACAATCAAACTGCGTCAATATTAGTCGAGCCGGAGCTCTCCCGAGCCGCGTGTTGACTCGCTCGTTACCAATCAGCAGCACCACACAGCGTCACCCCGTACCGAGCTCCGCCACATAGCATATTTCCTAGTACGACCGTTATATAGTGGAACTGAGTTTACAAGATACACTAAACTTTTGAATTACTGACTGTACAAAATCGTTATTTTTACTTTTTAAAATATAAAGCACCCTTTTCATAACGCTGTTTATGATCCAATTGAAAGTTTTACTATAATTCGCGGGTTTGAGGGCAAAAGTGCTATTTTGGCGGCCGGTGTGACTCGGAGCTCACGGAGGCTTAGGATTGATGGTTGCTTGGCCATTTGTATTATCGTAAGTATATGCGAATTTATTTTTTGTTGTTTTCTTACTTATATATTTTTTTTATGTTTTGTCTTTAACTGACGTTACCTATTTATATTATAAATACCTTGACTTTCTATTATTATCATTTTGCTGTAACTACACGACTGTAAATGATTGCTTTATTGTTCTGTTTATTGTTTTATAATATTTTTGAAAATGTGTTTCTATAGTATAGACTGTTTCTTAAAGAAAATACTTTAGTGCCGTGTTTCTATCTGTGGCAACTTTTTTGTGGTTTAAGTGTTTATATTTATGTCTAATTAAAATTGTGTAACCATAAGTTTTCCTAATAAAATAAAATAAATAAATATAATCTGTGGTTTATGTCGTTGGTAACATATGTGTGTTTGTAAACCTAAATAAAAAAATAAAAACTTATTCCATTTTTTTCTGATTACGTAAATGCTGATATTATAAATGACATATTTGCTAATTATAATTTGCTAAACTAGGCTACAAGATTATTTATTTTTGTCATTTAGGTAGGTTTATGTTATTGATAGACTTACCTACTTAAATTTAATAATAAAAAATATATATATGTATTTTTATTTATTCAGGAAACATACAGATCTTAAAACATAATTACAACAATTCTAAAAGTTACACAATCCAGCAAAGTTTCCACTTAAATATTAAACATATGTAGATATATAACTAAATAATATACATATATGTATACAGTAAAATATTATAATGAAAAATGACCAAAGATGAGAGATTTATTTAGTTGAGCCTGTGTTATGGAGTGGACACGACGGAGGGTCTATATCGGTAAAGGTCAGCTGCGAGAAGGAACTCACGCGACACTGATGTGTCCGACCCGTGAAGGACGGACACATCGCGTTTCAATACTTTTAAAGGGTTCTTTTCGTTGTTGATACTGAAATTAAAAGACAAGTAGCAAAGCGTATGCCAAAGAGTACATAAACAAAAACTGCTATGGTTATTGGAGCCCATTGCAGAGCCGACCGCAACCCGGAGAGGAGGGGGATCGCAATTAGAGTCAAGTTGTTCACTACTCAAAGAAAAACCTCACAACTTACAAAATTCATTAAAATTGAAGAGAGTGTTAATTCTTGCGACGAGCTCACCCCCCCCCCTCCTCCCTGCATCCCCACACAACTTGGTAACTCGAGACGTGACTGACATAACTTTAGTGAAAACATATCGCCGATATTTATTACAAAATTCAACCAAAAGTGGAAAAAATGGAAATGGTGTCGTAATCTTATATTTTAACTATGTTTTTTTTTCATTCTTACGATAGTAGTAGGTGTGTAGGACTCGACCAGGAATCGAACCTCTATATTATGAACTTTGAAACTTTACTATTTATTAAAAGGCTTTTAAAATATTAAACAGCAGTGAGTAGATATTGCATTACCTACATTCTGGAAAATACTATGTACCAACTGAACAAGACCTTGGCGAATGTGATGACGTCGTGTGTGGAAGTACATATTTTACCCGGTGTGAAGTTAGCGGCCAAAAGTTTTCTGCCAAGATAACCCGCCCAATTTGAAAAGTCAATTAAAAAAAAAAAAATTAATTTATGAAGAGCGATCCAATATTCATCATTAGTAAAAGGCCCAAAGTAATCTCGAGTAAAGTATATGCAATATATATTTTATTTAAAACTCGAATCCAGTTTTTAAAAAAAACTATTTATAATGTGAGTTTTTTGAAAATTAGACTACCATATCCCCTGTGTAAGCCACCAGGACCTAGTACATTATAAAGAGGGCTTCAGTATTCACTGATAAAAGTCCCAGGGTGTACTCATGGCTAGTTATTGCGATATGATTTTTTGAAATAATACTTTTAAAAAAATATTTAGGAAAAAAATACTTTTCTTAAGTATTTTGACAATTAGACTATCTTATCCCCTGTGTAAGACAAGACGACCTAGTACATTATAAAGAGGGCTTCAGTATTATTTTCTGGTAAAAGGTCCAGGATGTACTCATGGCTAGTTATTGCGATATGATTTTTTGAAATAACACTAATTAAAATTTTGGGAAAAAATAATTTATTTCAAGTATTTTGGCAATTAGACTAACTTGTCCCCTGTGTAAGCCACCAGGACCTAGTACATTATAAAGAGGGCTTCAGTATTCACTGATAAAAGTCCCAGGGTGTACTCATGGCTAGTTATTGCGATATGATTTTTTGAAATAATACTAATAAAAATTTTGGGAAAAAATAATTTATTTCAAGTATTTTGGCAATTAGACTAACTTGTCCCCTGTGTAAGCCACCAGGACCTAGTACATTATAAAGAGGGCATCAGTATTAGTTACTGGTAAAAGATCCAGGGTGTACTCATGGCTAGTTATTGCGATATGATTTTTTGAAATAACACTAATAAAAATTTTGGGAAAAAATAATTTATTTTAAGTATTTTGGCAACTTGTCCCCTGTGTAAGCCATAACCACCTAGTACATTATAAAGAGGGCTTCAGTATTATTTACTGATAAAACGCACAGGGTGTACTCACAGCTAGTTATTGCGATATGATTTTTTTAAATAACACTAATTAATGTATGTAGGTTAGGTTTGGAGTTAGGTTAGGTTTGGAGTTAGGTTAGGTTTGGAGTTAGGTTAGGTTTGGAGTTAGGTTAGGTTTAGAGTTAGGTAAGGTTTGGAGTTAGGTTTGGAGTTAGGTTTTGAAAAATACAGCTTTTTAGTTTAAGACGTTTATTAGACAAATCCTGCTGACAGTTGGCATTATAAAATTCAAAATAAAATACTTATAAAAAACACAATACATAACATCCTCACACTTATCTAAAACCGTACCGATCTGGTGGACGTACCACTCTAGCAGAACGGCGAAGCGGCGGCGGTGGTGTTACGGCAGCATGTAATGAAGTGTCAGGTGGCGAAACCATGGCGACAGGAAGTGGTGTTACCAGGCCTGCAGGGAAGTCGGTTCGTGGAATAAGCTGTGGAACTGGCGAACATGACTGTACTGCTAGTGGCAGTATTTGACTTCTGATAATGGGTTGAACAGGCAACGTGTTAGAATTTGTGCCGCTGCTAGTTTTAATTTGATCAACATGTCTATTAAAAATACTACCGTCAGTTACTCTTATCGCATAATTCCTAGAACCTAAAACTGTAATAATTTCGCCTGGTGTATAAGGATTCTGATTACTGCAAAAATCTTTTACCCATACAACTTTCCCTCACTTTTTGCACTTTTATAGCATTAGTTCCCATCTCTCTATCAACTCTTGTACTCGTATTTACAACTTTTGAATTATGTCCCGCCGATTCCAAATTTACCGCTATCTCATACGCCTTATCAAATAATAATTCCTTGTGCGTAAATAATGTTTGCCTAGTGTTTTCACATTTAATTCCACATACGAACTGATCTCTTAAATTTTCACATAAATTTCTACCGAAATCGCAGTTCCTGGCTAATTTCTTTAATGTGGCTACATATTGTGGTATCGTTTCTGATGAATCTTGCACTCTTTGTCTAAATTTGTAACGTTCGGATATCGGGGATGGTTGCGGTTGTAAGTGTTCACTGAATATTTGAGAAAGTTGTTCATACCTTAATCTGGCTGGGTCTTCTGGAGAACATAAGTCCACTAGGAGGTCGTAAGCCTCCGGTCCAATCAGCGTAATTAGTGTCGGAGTCCTTCTTTCCTCCGATACGTCATTTACTATAAAAAACTGGTCTAGCCTTGCACTATATGTTTTCCAATTTCCAGTTTTAACATTAAACGGCTCAATTGTTCCCAGTGGCATTGTTTTTTAGCCTTTACCACTCTATTTGTACGGTTTTATTTAGTTTACCGACTGCGCCATTGAAAAATACAGCTTTTTAGTTTAAGACGTTTATTAGACAAATCCTGCTGACAGTTGGCATTATAAAATTCAAAATAAAATACTTATAAAAAACACAATACATAACAGGTTTGGAGTTAGGTTTGGAGTTAGGTTAGGTTTGGAGTTAGGTTAGGTTTGGAGTTAGGTTAGGTTTGGAGTTAGGTTAGGTTTGGAGTTAGGTTAGGTTTGGAGTTAGGTTAGGTTAGGTTTGGAGTTAGGTTAGGTTTGGAGTTAGGTTAGGTTTGGAGTTAGGTTAGGTTTGGAGTTAGGTTAGGTTTGGAGTTAGGTTAGGTTTGGAGTTAGGTTAGGTTTGGAGTTAGGTTAGGTTTGGAGTTAGGTTAGGTTTGGAGTTAGGTTAGGTTTGGAGTTAGGTTAGGTTAGGTTAGGTTTTTTTTTTTTTTTTTTTTTTTTTTTTTATTTTTTTTTATTTTTTTTGTCCTCTGACGTAATATTTGGTCAGAGACTATTGGCGCTTCTTTATTATGTTTTTATCATAATATTTTTATCTATAATAGTAGGTACCTATAAGATGGCTAAACTTGTATGATTTTTCTTAAGTAGTGTATGCTAGGTTGGTTCTGAAAATATGCTATCTAACATCTTTTATATCTACATTTTTTTTTTTTTTTTTTTTTTTCCTATCCGATTTCTTTTGTTTTATACAATTTAGAAACCAATCATGCTTTCTGGAATCATACTTTTTATACAATTTAGAAACCAAGCATACTTTCTGGAATTTTATACAATTTACTTACAATCTACTTATATGACTAGCTTACATTAACTTTATTTTATTATGACTTATAGTTTTATGCTATCAAGGTATATACTTATAATATAACTGTAGCATAACTCTTTTGTACTATTTAATTTTTTAGTATATAGCGTTTAAGTGTTTTATCAACGATTTATTAAGTTCTGTATTGCTTTGCCATTTAGATCTTATTTTGACTTGGAGGAACTTTATCCGCAGTTATTGTTGGTCAATATGTAGTTTATTGTGCTGTGTGTGGTGTAACAAGTCTAATACTGGATTGGCACCCGCCCCGTGATTTAACCCCTGTAATGAGTAGGTACTATTAAATTGCATAGCTATTTCATAATAGTGGTGTACAATTTAAGGGATGAGGCTGGCCGCGAAAAGGTATCCCATTGACTTCGGGTCATTTGACAGTGGCCACACACAGAATATCGACTTCCTTGCACCCGGGACGCCTTTAGCAGTATGCCACGCTCGCCCTGGCTATCGCGTCCCATCTGTGCCGCACCGTGCAGTCCACACTAAAAGCGTTGTGGTTAGTGGTACTGATTTTTGCACGTACACAGTTGCGGCACGTGGGTTCTACTCCAGCCAGGCGGTCGGGGCACTGCGTCCACAGGTGCAAGCCCCCACAATGACTGCACACCTTTTCGGTCTCGGTGCAGAAACGTTTTCCATGCCCGTGCGCGAGGCAGAGCGAGCACTGTACCAGTGGCGACTGGTCTGCTACGCGCACGTGCTGGAGGTCGATGTGGACTCGTTCTGCACCTGTCAAGCGCTGCCACACTTTCGGCGAGACTTGCAGTACAATGTGGCAGGTATGCGGGTTCCTTGTTTGCCTCCTGTACCTTACTTGGGCTCTAAAATCTGCATCCGGCACATCTCGGAACAAAGACCCGCTCTGGGTCCTCAGGGACGTCAGGACGTCCTCGTCCGTGTTGTATGACATGACGTCCCTGAGGATCACGAGCGGGTCCTTGTTCTTAACCTCCTCCACTGTCAAGTTTGTGCCGGATCTTCTAATCTTGTCCACCACTTTTCCCATCTCCTCCTCCGTGGTGCAGCCCAATATCACCTTTTGGTCTCTGACCTTTCTCACTCTTTCCACCCTTATTCCTGTTGCCCTGGCGTCCACTGCTGTCCTTATTTTGTCCACCACTTGGCCGCTGGTGTCACCCTCGCTCGATATTGCGACGGAGTGCATCGCGCGAGGGTGACCAGCGGCCACAGTGGCATAGGAGGCCCTCGGCGCCGGTGCGCTCTCCGACGGTGAGCTGGTCTGGAGTCGGTTGGCCAATGTCGCAGTGTGCTGTTGGCACTCTGCCATTTGCCGACCGTGCTCCTTCATGCTCTCCATCAGGGAGCGCATCAATGCGGAGGACTCCGTTTCCTCAGCCATTTTCCCCTTTTGTTTCCCATCCAATTTCCCTTCCTTTTCTTTTTCTTCTTCCCTTTTTCCTTTCTCAGGTGCTTTCCCGTCAGGCTTACATTTCTCCGCCTCTTTCACAAGGGCGTATAGTCGCTCCAGCGCCCGCGAGACATCCTGTTTTATTTCAGCTTTTAGGTTTCTGGACCCTGCCAGAGCCGTCTTCGCCCTCACCAGGCATGCCTTGGCTTCGTCCACACGGCTGGCGAATTTCGGCTCCGGCAGGCTATCAGGTGCCTCTGATGGTGGTGGGCGGCTCGCCTGCGCTGTAGCCACTCTCGCTCCTGGTCCTGGGGCGGAGATAGGAGCAACTTTCTTCGGGGAGGACTTGGGCTGGGTGCCCGGTTTTCCAGCCTCCCACTCTCCTATACTCTTCCTGACCTTCTGGGGCTCACTTGAAGGCCCAGCCTTCATTTGGTCAGTTGGGGGTTTGGGGACGTTAGCCCCAGACTGTTTGACGGGCGGGGGGGTGCGGATGCCAAACATGTTGTCGTTCTGTTCAGAGGACTCGTCTAAAAATAATAAAATAAATATAAAATATAAAGTATGAATATAGATTAAATTATAATACTATTATATAGTAATGATATAGATTAAATTATAATACTATTATATAGTAATGATATAGATTAAATTATAATACTATTATATAGTAATGATATAGATTAAATTATAATACTATTATATAGTAATGATATGTCAAATGTAAAATTGTTTAAATACAATAAATAAATATTTAGTCAATGTCAGGAATAAATTTTTATAATAAAATATTATATATATTCTGTCAAGTAGCTTAGGTCAATTTTTGATGAGAACAATATTCTCTCTATTAAGTTCTTTAAGTCGTATAAACTCCAAAATGTACCAAAGCAAGAGAGAACTGAACTGAACTTTATAAAAGTTAAAAATAACGATAATAAAACACTATAATTTAGTTTTACTCCAAAAGAGTAGTCTCAGCTACTAGGTCAGACAATAGTCTGCTATTTAGTCTAAAAATACTTACTCTAATATATTTAAAAGCTATTTTATAAGTCTTAATTTAATTAATTAATTAAATTATGTTATGGTCAGCTAATACACAGATTTGTCAATAAACAAACCAGCGTCAAATTTAAATTTAAATTTATATTAATAAATTATATTTTAAAAATAATTTATTATTTAATAAAATAATATTAATATTATCCAGTCTATCTTTTAAGATTAAAAAAAAAAAAAAAAATAAGGGGGGGCTTCTACTATCCTGTAGTTGTGATGATGATTTGTGAGTGTATAAGAGATAAGTGTGAAATGGATAATGTGATATAAATAAATAAATGTAATGTAATATATTGATAATAATATAATATATAATAATAATGTAATATATTAATGTGAAATGAATAGATGTGATATAAATAATTGTAATGTGTGAGCTATGATATAAATGTGAGTATGTGAGAAAGCTGAAACTAGTGTATATTATTTTTATTAATTACTTATAGTATATTTTTATTTGTTTCAATGTAACTGTAACTCTTGTTACAGATGTGTCAATGTGTGTGTAAAGTTTTTATACTATTTATCACAATTCCAGGATAGGAGGAGGTTTGTCTATAAAAATACTTAGATCTAGCTTAATATTTTCACTTAATAATATTTATAACTTAGTACTAACTTAATTCTAGGTCAACCTTAGAGTCTTTAGTCACTGTTTATCTAATTTTCTTTCCTTTTCAGGTGGTGCTATCTCTCTTCCCCGGTTCCCCGGTTCTTCCAGGCTCCAGGTAAGTATATTATTCTTTCACTTTTTCTTATATTTTTCAGTTGCGGCTCCTTCGTTTCAGACTGCAGGGTCCAGCGTCCAGTGTCCAGGGTCCAGGTCCAGGTAAGTTGGTAGTATGTGTATGTATATACGTCCTTTGTTCCCCGTTTCCCTTTCCAGGTATCCCACTAGGCCGTCACAGTAGACCTTCGGAAGCGGCAAAATTGTTGTAGACAGAGATAATTTTTCGTCAGGCCGGCTTGTAACCTTTGCCAGAAGCCTGTCTCTGGTCGTAGCACGGTCAAATTTTCTGGAGGGGTGCCCCTTGATGTCGTCTAATTTATCAATAAATAAAAAAGGGGGGGTCCACGATTCGTTCCAGAGTTTGGGGTCCCTTCCTATGGGCCAGAAGAGAGTTGCCCAATTTTCAGCTATTTTTGCCCGTGCTATTCCCAGTTTCAAGCCTCCGGTGATCTGAAGATATCCCCTCAAGGAAACTTGACAGCGCCGACAATTTGGCGTCAATAAAAATCGTCTATGGTGTCCACGAGTAAATCTGGCGGCACGCGTCAAAGTGACCTGAACGCGTCTACACGCGCGTGCGTACGCGTCACCGGGTTCAGGATCTTCTTATGGTGTACTCCTCGTCACGGCGCGTCGAATGATGCCAGAAAAACGGCACCTCGCCGATTTGGTTTCCGAGCAGTACACGAAAAACTGCGAAAAATGTGGATTTCACTGCAAAAACCCAACTGAACCCGGGACAAAGTCACCTGAACACGTCTGGACTCGCGTGCATACGCACTATCAGGATCACACTAGTATTTCTGGACGCCCCTTGAAATGGCGCGTCGAGTGATGCCCAATGAGCTCCAGCTCACGGACTTGGTCTTGGAGAATTTTCACTATAAACTTTTGTTTACTTTTTCAGTTAAAAAGTTAACTGAACCTTTAAAAGGATAAATAACTTCACAAACACAATGAATGGCTTAATAATAATAATTGATAATAGTAATTGGAATAATTTAATAATAATGTCTTGTTTATAAGATTTGGGTTAACAAACTATGCACGACTTAGCTACGGTTAAAACGTGACCGTTCGACTTAGCGTAGGTCGGTTGACTGGGCGCCGTGTGGTGGCGGCTGGAGAATACCACCACTCCCGTAAGCCCAAAATCCAGGGATACTGTAAGAGTCAGGAAATGGATTCTGCCTGTGGCAGTGGGCCAGCTCCGATGCCGTTGATAGTTCGGGCGAATGAGCTCCCCGGCGTCCGCTTGGTGGACTCTAGTCCAAGGGGCGTCGGGAGTCTTCGGCGGCCTAGTCCCAGTCTGGCTGCCGAAGAGCGAGGAGTGCCGACCGCCCGATTATTTGACAAAATAAGGGCCGTCGGCACACGAGGAGGAGCACACCGCCAACTAAGTTGCACCCAGGCAACTCGCGGTGTGCGAGAGGAGACCCGGGGTCCTAGGCCACGTGCCAGAGGGACGGTCGGGAGCCCTGATAGCCACTGGGATTTGGCTGCAGGGCAGGTAGGAGCACCGCGAGTCTTGCACCCAGGCAGCTCGCGTTGTGCGTAGAGGCTCGCTCCGATGCCTAGTGTTAGAGGCGGAGGAGCGCCCCGGCCTTGATTCAAGGTCGGGAGCCCTGTAGACCACTGGGAGTTGGCTACAGGGAACGGAGGAGCACCGCCCGCCTGGCCCCAGCCACAGGCCGCCGGTGTACACGGTGGAAATCCGGTGGAACGCAGATCCCCGACGTCCAGTGGGAAGTTCTAGGAGTCGGGGGGCGCACAGTCACTGGGATCTGGCTGTGGAGCAGATAGGGGCGCCGGTTGTCTGGTCCCAGTAACAGGCCGCCGGCGCTGAGGAGGCGAGGAGGAGATCCCCTGCGCCATTCGTATAATGGCTCTGCGTTTGGCCGGGGGGCCCGGCAGTCACTGGGTTTGGCTGTCGGGAAGCTGGAAGCACCGTCGGCTGGGTCCCAGCCTAGACCGGCGGTTCTGGTGGAGGAGTAAGGAGGAGTTCGTGCTAGGGGGCCCCGACACAGTCACTGGGAGATGAAAATCGGGGGAGATAGGGACACCGTCGGCCTGCCCCAGCTAACCAGTAAGACGGAACGACGATGGAACCCTCACCCCGCCATTGTCGGATGGATGGGGGACCCTGAAATGGCTACTGGGACCTGGCCGTCAGGGAGTGGAGGGGCCGACGACCGCGCCCAACGGTTACGTTGCAAAGCGGCCGTGGGGGCAGGCGGTCGGAGGTGACGACGGAGTCGGCCTCTGACCCAGCCCACCAGACGGGTGGTGGTGGTCGGAGGTCGACTCGCGACTCCTGAAGTCGCGAAGGAGCGGTGGTCTCCGCGGTTACGTGCTCACAGCCGGCCGCGTCGAGACCACTCTAGGGAGGCAAGTCGTGCACTCCTCGCCGTAAACTTCTTTACGGTTAGCGAGTGCACGCACGCCCGAGTCAGGTCATGGAGTGTGACCTACTCACGAGGGCGAGAGATGGCGCACGTGGTGTTCCCGTGTTCCATCTCCTCCTGCTCACTGGAGGGTCTGCCTTGGCGGACAGCGCCGGCGGTTAGCGGACGTGTCCTAACGGACTCCCGCGAAGCCGCCACTCAGGCGCCATGGAGGAACGCCGTCAGGTTTTAGTCGGTGCGAGTCCGACATAACCTTTTCCTGCTGCCTCCACAGCGGGGATTGGTATCCGTAGGGATTTCCTGACGAAAAAAAAAAAAAAAAAAAAAAAAAAGGTCGGTTGACTGGTCGCCGTGTGGTGGCGGCTGAAGAATACCACCACTCCTGTAGGCCCAAAATCCAGGGATCCTGTAAGAGTCAGGAAAAGGATTCTGCCAGTGGCAGTGGGCCAGCTCCGATGCCGTCGACAGTTCGGGCGAATGAGCTCCCCGGCGTCCGCTTGGTGGACTCTAGTCCAAGGGGCGTCGGGTGTCTTCGGCGGCCTAGTCCCAATCTGGCTGCCGAAGAGAGGGGAGTACCGATTGCCTAGTAAACAGTCAGGCCATCGGTACGAAGACGAGCACCGACTGCCAAGTTCCAGTCTGGCGGTTGGTGCGGAGAGCAGCTCCGATGCCCCCAGAGTCCTTAGGGGGGCGAATGAGCTCGGTGCTGGCCCCGATGCCCAGAGAGGCGAATGGGCCGCACCGGTCGGTTGGGTGGTCTCGACCACGGAAGAGGGAATGTGCGTGCTTCTCGCTGTAACTACTTACAGGGAGTAAGCACGCACATGCCTTGAAGTCTACACAGAATTACAATCACCCCTCTGTGGGCCCACCTGTTCTAGCAGGTGTGTGCTGCCGCAGATGGGGGATAGTGGCGGAACTACGCGCTCCGCCAACAAAATTTAAATTTAAAAGTATTTTCGGCCTGTATTTTGTATTCTGTGTAGATTTCAAGGACTGGTGTAGTCTCTCCAGATCTTGGGGAGGGACGCGGGTCTGGCTGCGCAGCCATAGCACAGCTCAATTATTATACTTGTTATATATTGATGCTGTGTGGATGGTTGCGCAGTCAGGCGGACGGGCAAGGCCTAGCCTTCCCGTCGTTTGTAGGAAATACGGGGGACACTGATTTGTCCTCCCGTCCGCCTTTGGGCGAGAGCGGGTCTGGCTGTGCCGCTGTGCAGTCGGACTGGCGAAAGGGGCATTGCACCTTTCGGCCTCCGCGGAACAATCCGGAGGGTCGCAGCGACCCTCACGAAGCGCCCCTGCTAGCGGGGGAATAGCGGCGGGTCCGGCTGTGCGTTGCGCAGTCGGACAGGCTCGGGAAGGTGTTACCTTTCCGGCCACCGTTGGTCGTAGCTCCCTGTTGCGGCTGTGCGGAGGCGTAGTCACGTCTTACGATTTCGCGCAGCCCCAGCAGGGAAACGACGGGCTTGGCTTAACCGCCCGGCCCAAGTGGAAGTGACTTAAAAACCACTATAAAAAATCCCTCAGCCCTAAGTGTGTTGTGCAGCCGCGAGAGGGTTTCAACGGCAGGGAGGTGGACCTGTCGTTAGCTGCACTCAAATTTTTGAGTCAATACACAAAGTTTATAACTCGTGGGAACCAAAATGAAAAAACATAAAAAATCCCAAAAGGCGAGAAGCGAGGAGACGAAGAAGACGGCCGCGTCTGCACGCGCACCGGCCAGCTGTGGTAGCAGCACGGAGGACGACGACCTCGTCGAGGTGACGGACGACCCGGTGGCGGTCGACGTCACAGCGCAGGAGGGAACGAGCGGAAGGCTCTGGAGTGATGCCTCTGTCCGCCGCCCTGCCAAGCGCACCATAGAGGAGCACCTGTCGTCCTCTTCGGCGGACGACAGTGAGACACCGTCGACAGGTAGGAGCTTGAGTGTGGCCAAGCGCGGGAGAGGCAGACCCCCCACCACCGGGGAGTACGTTGGCCTCGCCCGCGCCAAGGAGGTCTACCTCAAGAAAAAGAGGGAGCAGCTGCAGCTCGAGGCCGAGGAGGAGGTCTCGAAGATGACAGCGAGTGCTCGCCTGTTGAGGGCCCGGAAACCTGTGGCCATGACGAGGGAGGACCCCAGTGCTCTCCTGGAGAGGTTTCGCACGGACGTGGAGTCCGTGGAAACCGTGGCCAGGACGAGCACTAACCTCAAGGGCACCTATGTCCGGGCCCTAAATGAAGCAATGGTCTCCATGACGGAGATCTTCGAAGATTTGCGGAGTCGGACGGCCTCCGACGAAGTCGAAAGGCTTCGGGCGGAGAACGCTCGGCTGACCGCCGAACACGGAGATCTCCGTAAGGAGATGGCGGAGCTGAAGGAAGAGTTGAGGGAGTTGAGGAAAGTGGTGGTTCCTCCTCCTTCCTCTCCTAGGCCCCGCCCTGAAGAGGTGCCCTTACCTCCGTCGCCGAGAACGCGACCCGGAAGTAGGGCGGACGAGCCGGAAGTACCGAGCCTCTCCCGGTTCGACGAATTGGCGTCGTCCCTGGAGAGGACCTTAACGGTCTTCCTCGGGAAGAAAATCGAGGCCAGCGTGGACTCCTTGAGAAGGGATCTGGGCGCTGTCCCGATGAGGCCTGTCCGCCCTCCTCTGGGTCGACAGAATGTTGGCCCGCCGCCTCTGGCGAGCGCGCCGGCTTCAGTGCCGGCAGAGAGACTCCGAGACACCACTGGTCCGGAGACGTGGTCCGAGGTGGTGTCTCGGAACACGAGAAGAAAAAGGAGGCGGCAGGCGGCTCGGTCCGCGGCAGCTCCTTCGGCGCCAGCGGCTGCTCCAGCTCCGGCGCCCCCGAGGAAAGCCAGGGAGCGGCGCCCGCGCCCCCCCGGTACAACGGCGGTGATCATAACGATCACGCCGGAAGGTCTGGCCAAGGGCGCGACCTATAAGGCCGTCTTGGACCAGGCCAAGAGGGGTGTCGACCTCGCGGAGCTCGACATCCCCTCGGTTAAATTCCGGCAGGCCGTCTCGGGGGGGCGGATGTTGGAGATCGCGGGGGCCTCCAGCGGTGGCAAGGCGGACGCCCTTGCCGAGAAGATTCGGGGAGTCTTCCCGCTGGACGGTTTCGTCCGTGTCACCAGGCCGATGAAGTGCGCGGAGTTCCGCGTCGTCGGCCTGGACGACTCGGTCGAGCCGCAGGAGGTGGCGGCGTCAGTCGCGGGTGCCGGGGAGTGCGCGGAAGCTGATGTTAAGGTCAGCCAGATCCGCGTCGCGGACTACGGGTCCTCCTCGGCGCACGTGAGGTGTCCGGTGGCTGCTGCCAATCGGGTTGTTGCGGCGGGCCGCATCAAGGTGGGCTGGGTTTCGGCGAGGGTAGTGTCCATTGTGCCGAAACCCATGCGATGTTTTAGGTGTCGCATGGTGGGGCATGCTGCTGCCCGTTGTCCCTCCGGGGTGGACCGCACTGCGGACTGCTTCCGTTGCGGGCAGCCGGGGCATAAGAGGGCGGCCTGCACGGCTGCACCCCGTTGCGCTCTGTGCGCCGCGGAGGGCAAGAAGGCGGAGCATGTTCTGGGGGCCCAAGGGTGCCCTCAGACCAAGAAAGTCAGGGGCATGGGGACGATCGCCACTCAGGCGGCCGTCGCCATGTCCGTGGATGCTCCGCTCGCGGCGGCAGCCCCACCGGCCCAACCGGCCCAGGCTGAGGAGGCGATGATAATAGTGCCGCCAATATAGGTTATCATCGCCTCCTCCAGTCGAACCTCAACCACTGCGCCAGTGCCCAGGATCTCTTGATCCAAAGCATGGCGCAGTGGTCGATCGAACTGGCCGTGGCCGCCGAGCCCTATTTTGTCCCTCCCGGATCCACCGACTGGCTGGGGGACCTTGTGGGCTCGGTGGTCCTTATAAAGCGTCAGGTCGCGGACTCCCTGCCCCTCGTATCCAAGGCGAGGGGCCGAGGTTTCGTGGCGGCGTTGTGGGGGGAAACCCTTGTGGTAGGGGTGTATTTCTCTCCCAACAGAAGCCTCGCCGACTTCGAGGCGTTTCTCGACGAGATCGACCGAGTAATCGGTCGATTCTCGTCCGGAAACGTGCTCGTCTTGGGCGATCTCAACGCCAAGTCAACGGCGTGGGGATCCCCCAGGACCACCCCTCGCGGCGAGGCTCTGGAGGAATGGACGGCGATGGCCGGTCTGGGTGTACTGAACCGCGGATCGGTCAACACATGTGTGCGACAGCGGGGCGGGTCAATCGTGGATGTGACGTTCGCGTCCCCGTCTGTCGCACGCTGGACTCGCGGCTGGAGGGTTCTGGACGGGGTGGAGACGTTGTCGGATCATCGCTACATCAGATTCGACGTCTCCACCTCGCCGACAGCCTCGAGTCCTCGCCGTCCAGGAGGGCACACCCCTGCCTTTCCCCGATGGGCTTTAAAACGTCTCGATAGAGACCTGCTGGTGGAAGCCTCGATCGTGCGGTCGTGGGTGGCCGGTGGCGAGCCACAAGACGTTGAGGAAGGAGCCGAATGGTTTAAGGACGCCATGACGCAAGTGTGCGACGCGTCCATGCCGCGAGTTCGGCTCCGACCTCCGAAGAGGCAAGTGTACTGGTGGAACGACGAGATCGCCGCGCAGCGAGTGCTGTGTGCTGCGGCTCGTCGTCGGTTCACCAGACACCGAAGGCGTCGCCATCGCGACCCCACGATCGAGGCTCAGCTGTACGACTCCTACAGAGAGCTCAGGAAGGAGCTGCAGCTGACCATCAGCAAGGCCAAGACTCAGGCCCGAGACGAACTGCTGGCGACTCTGGACAGCGACCCATGGGGCCGCCCGTACCGTTCGGTGCGTGGCAGGCTCCGCGCATGGGCGCCTCCTCTCACCCAGAGTCTCCAGCCGCAACTGCTGGACAGCGTCGTGTCCACCCTCTTCCCTGTGGAGGGAGCGGATCACGCGCCCCCGTTCATGGCTCGAGCGGGGGAAGTTGTCCGGGTTGCGGTGCCGGAAGTGACTCCCGCGGAGTTCGTCTCCGCCGTCGCTAAGCTCAGGCGCAACACTGCACCTGGGCCTGACGGTATACCTGGCAGGGCCTGGGTATTGGCCTTAGAAGCCCTCGGGGACCGGCTCGGGAGACTGTATCAACAGTGTCTCGAGTCGGGAAGGTTTCCCCTCCAGTGGAAAGTGGGCAGACTCGTGCTCCTGCAGAAGGCAGGGCGCCCCGCAGACTCTCCCTCTGCGTATCGCCCCATCGTGCTGCTCGACGAGATCGGCAAGTTATTCGAAAGAATAATTGCTCGTCGACTCGTCGAGCACATGACATCGGTGGGACCCGACTTGAGT
The DNA here is from genome assembly GCA_910589645.1 of Tinea semifulvella. Classification (NCBI taxonomy): domain Eukaryota; kingdom Metazoa; phylum Arthropoda; class Insecta; order Lepidoptera; family Tineidae; genus Tinea; species Tinea semifulvella. The sequence goes on along the minus strand of OU342615.1, from coordinate 161,223 downwards.
GAAATGCAGTTCGGATTCCGGGCGGGCCGGTCGACCATCGACGCTATTGGTCGAGTAAAGGCCCTCTCGGAAGAGACGGTTGCCCGGGGCGGAGTCGCGGTGGCGGTATCGCTTGATATCGCCAACGCCTTCAACTCCTTGCCCTGGGGCTGCATTAAGGAGGCGCTCCGATATCATGGAGTGCCTCTTTATCTGCAAGAGGTAATCGGGTCCTACCTGAGTGACAGACACATTGTCTTTGAGGGGCGATGCGGAAACATCGTTAGGAGGGAGATGAAGCGCGGTGTTCCACAGGGATCGGTTCTTGGTCCGCTCCTGTGGAACATCGGGTACGATTGGGTACTGCGGGGTGCACTCCTCCCGGGCATCAGCGTGACCTGCTACGCAGACGACACGCTGATCCTGGCCCGGGCGGAGGACTACAACGAGTCTGCCCTACTGGCAGCAGTTGGCACAACTGTGGTGGTCGGTCGGATACGGATGCTGGGCCTGAAGGTCGCGCTGCACAAGTCGGAGGCTTTGTGTTTTCACGGCCCCCGGCGCGCGCCGCCTTCGGGCGCCGGCATCACGGTTGACGACGCCCGCATCGAGGTCGGGTCCACTATGAAGTACCTGGGACTCGTCCTCGATGGCCGCTGGAACTTCCGCGCGCACTTTGCGCAGTTGGTCCCCAGGCTGGTCGGCGCGGCTTCCGCCCTCGGGCGGTTGCTGCCCAACGTCCGCGGACCAGATGTGGGATGCCGCAGGCTGTATCTGGGAGTGGTCAAGTCCATGGCCCTCTACGGGGCCCCGATATGGGCTGACACCCTGGCGCGCCATAATTCCGCTTTGCTGCGTAGACCGCAGCGGATTATGGCCGTCAGGGTGATACGAGGATATCGCACCATCTCCCATGATGCGGCCTGCCTGCTGGCGGCGTCCCCCCCGTGGGACCTAGAGGCGGTGGTCTGGGCTGAGGCCTACCACAGGCGCACAGACCATCCGCCGCGCGCGCGGAAGCTCCTCGCCCGACAGCTCCTGCTGCAGCGGTGGAGAAGAAGGCTGAGAAATGCCACGGCTGGAAGCAGGACTGTCGAGGCAGTCCGACCCGTTATTAAACGGTGGGTGGACAGGCGGCACGGGTCGCTCTCCTACCGAATGACGCAGGTACTGTCGGGGCATGGTTGCTTCGGCAGATATCTGTGTCGCATCGGACGAGAGCCGACCACCACATGCCTAGCATGTAGAGAAAACGTCGAGGACACTGCGCAACATGTCCTAGAGCATTGCTCCGCGATGAGCATGCTCCGCAGTGTCCTCGTCAATCAGGTGGGACGCGATCTCTCGCTACCATCGGTAATCAAATCGATGGTAGCGAGCGAAGCGTCTTGGGACGCTGTGGCCTCCTTTTGTGAGCACGCCATGCTCCAGAAGGAGGCGGCGGAACGGGAGCGGGAAGAAGATCCGAACGCCCCTCCCTTCCGCCAGAGGAGAAAACAGCGCAGGAGGCGGCAATACGCTGCCCTCCTGGCCACCTGAGGGGCCCGAGCGGTGTCACGGGGGGTGACATCGCTCGCATAGGGCCCCCGAGACGGCGCGCGCGGTTGTTCCCGCGCGCCTCTCCGAAGGCGAGGGAGGAGACTCGCTCTCTCTCTCCCTCCTCGCCATGAAGGCGCCCGCACACTAGCGGGCGACGCCGGCGGGCGGTGGTCGTTTGCATATTGCTCCCCGCCGTCCGCCACCAACAAAAGGCGTCTTGAGGAACACCATCAGGTTTTAGTCGGTGCGAGCCCGACATAACCTCCCCCCTGTCCCCCGACTCGGGGGGGGTATCCGGTAGGGATTTCCTGATGTAAAAAAAAAAAAAAAAAAAAAAAAAAAAAAAAAAAAAAAAAAAAAAAAAAAAAGGTCGGTTGACTGGTTCGCCGTGTGGTGGCGGCTGAAGAATACCACCACTCCCTTAGGCCCAAAATCCAGGGATCCTGTAAGAGTCAGGAAAAGGATTCTGCCAGTGGCAGTGGGCCAGCTCCGATGCCGTCGACAGTTCGGGCGAATGAGCTCCCCGGCGTCCGCTTGGTGGACTCTAGTCCAAGGGGCGTCGGGAGTCTTCGGCGGCCTAGTCCCAATCTGGCTGCCGAAGAGAGGGGAGTACCGATCGCCTAGTAAACAGTCAGGCCATCGGTACGAAGACGAGCACCGACTGCCAAGTTCCAGTCTGGCGGTTGGTGCGGAGAGCAGCTCCGATGCCCCCAGAGTCCTTAGGGGGGCGAATGAGCTCGGTGCTGGCCCCGATGCCCAGAGGGGCGAATGGGCCGCACCGGTCGGTTGGGTGGTCTCGACCACGGAAGAGGGAATGTGCGTGCTTCTCGCTGTAACTACTTACAGGGAGTAAGCACGCACATGCCTTGAAGTCTACACAGAATTACAATCACCCCTCTGCGGGCCCACCTGATCTAGCAGGTGTGTGCTGCCGCAGATGGGGGATAGTGGCGGAACTACGCGCTCCGCCAACAAAATTTAAAAGTATTTTCGGCTCATATTTTGTATTCTGTGTAGATTTCAAGGACTGGTGTAGTCTCTCCAGATCTTGGGGAGGGACGCGGGTCTGGCTGCGCAGCCATAGCACAACTCAATTATTATACTTGTTATATATTGATGTTGTGTGGATGGTTGCGCAGTCAGGCGGACGGGCAAGGCCTAGCCTTCCCGTCGTTTGTAGGAAATACGGGGGACACTGATGTGTCCTTCCGTCCGCCTTTGGGCGAGAGCGGGTCTGGCTGTGCCGCTGTGCAGTCGGACTGGCGAAAGGTGCGGTACCTTTCGGCCTCCGCGGAACAATCCGGAGGGTCGCAGCGACCCTCACGAAGCGCCCCTGCTAGCGGGGGAATAGCGGCGGGTCCGGCTGTGCGATGCGCAGTCGGACAGGTTCGGGAAGGTGTTACCTTTCCGGCCACCGTTGGTCGTAGCTCCCTGTTGCGGCTGTGCGGAAGCGTAGTCACGTCTTACGATTTCGCACAGCCCCAGCAGGGAAACGACGGGCCTGGCTTAACCGCCCGGCCCAAGTGGAAGTGACTTAAAAACCACTATAAAAAATCCCTCAGCCCTAAGTGTGTTGTGCAGCCGCGAGAGGGTTTCAACGGCAGGGAGGTGGACCTGTCGTTAGCTGCACTCAGTTTTGAGTCAATACCCAAAGTTTCTTACTCGTGGGACCTAACTATGATAAATCGAAAGAAACAAAAGGACGAGGAGACGAAGAGTATGGCCGCGTCTGCACGCGCACCGGCCAGCAGCAGTGAGGATGACCTCATCGAGGTGACGGACGACCCGGTGGCGGTCGACGTCACAGCGCAGGAGGGACTGAGCGGAAGGCTCTGGAGTGATGCCTCTGTCCGCCGCCCTGCCAAGCGCACCAAAGAGAAGCACCTGTCGTCCTCTTCGGCGGACGACAGCGAGACGCCGTCAACCAGTAGGAGCTTGGGTGTGGCCAAGCGCGGGAGAGGCAGACCCCCCACCACCGGGGAGTACGTTGGCCTCGCCCGCGCCAAGGAGACCTACCTAAAGAAGAAGAGGGAGCAGCTGCAGCTCGAGGCCGAGGAGCAGGTCTCCAAGATGTCGGCAAGTGCTCGCCTGCCGAGAGCCCGGAAACCTGTGGCTGCGACGAGGGAGGACCCCAGTGCTCTCCTGGAGCGGTTCCGCACGGACGTGGAGTCCGTGGAAACCGTGGCCAGGACGAGCACTAACCTCAAGGGCACCTATGTCCGGGCCCTGAATGAAGCTATGGTCTCCATGACGGAGATCTTCGAAGATTTGCGGAGTCGGACGGCCTCCGACGAAGTCGAAAGGCTTCGGGCGGAGAACGCCCGGCTGACCGCCGAACACGGAGATCTCCGTAAGGAGATGGCGGAGCTGAAGGAAGAGCTGAGGGAGTTGAGGAAAGTTGTGGTTCCTCCTCCTTCCTCTCCTAGGCCCCGCCCTGAAGAGGTGCCCTTACCTCCGTCGCCGAGAACGCGACCCGGAAGTAGGGCGGACGAGCCGGAAGTACCGAGCCTCTCCCGGTTCGACGAATTGGCGTCGTCCCTGGAGAGGACCTTAACGGTCTTCCTCGGGAAGAAGATCGAGGCCAGCGTCGATTCCCTGAGAAGGGATCTGGGCGCTGTCCCGACGAGGCCTGTCCGCCCTCCTCTGGGTCGTAAGAGTGTTGGTCAGCCGCCTCTGGCGAGCGCGCCGGCTTCAGTGCCGGCTGAGAAGCTCCGGGACACCACTGGTCCGGAGACGTGGTCCGAGGTGGTGTCTCGGAACACGAGGAGGAAAAGGAGGCGGCAGGCGGCTCGGTCCGCGGCAGCTCCTTCGGCGCCAGCGGCTGCTCCAGCCCCGGCGCCTCCGAGGAAAGTCAGGGAGCGGCGCCCGCGCCCCCCCGGTACAACGGCGGTGATAATCACCATCACGCCGGAAGGTCTGGCCAAGGGCGCGACCTACAAGGCCGTGTTGGATCAGGCCAAGAGGGGTGTCGACCTCGCGGAGCTCGACATCCCCTCGGTTAAATTCCGGCAGGCCGTCTCGGGGGGGCGAATGTTGGAGATCGCGGGGGCCTCCAGCGGTGGCAAGGCTGACGCCCTTGCCGAGAAGATTCGTGGAGTCTTCCCGCTGGACGGTTTCGTCCGTGTCACCAGGCCGATGAAGTGCGCGGAGTTCCGCGTCGTCGGCCTGGACGACTCGGTCGAGCCGCAGGAGGTGGCGGCGTCCGTCGCGGGTGCCGGGGAGTGCGCGGAAGCTGACGTTAAGGTCAGCCAGATCCGCGTCGCGGACTACGGGTCCTCCTCGGCACACGTGAGGTGTCCGGTGGCTGCTGCCAACCGGGTTGTTGCGGCGGGCCGCATCAAGGTGGGCTGGGTTTCGGCGAGGGTAGTGTCCATTGTGCTGAAACCCATGCGATGTTTTAGGTGTCGCATGGTGGGGCATGCTGCTGCCCGTTGTCCCTCCGGGGTGGACCGCACTGCGGACTGCTTCCGTTGCGGGCAGCCGGGGCATAAGAGGGCGGCCTGCACGGCTGCACCCCGTTGCGCTCTGTGCGCCGCGGAGGGCAAGAAGGCGGAGCATGTTCTGGGGGCCCAAGGGTGCCCTCAGACTAAGAAAGTCAGGGGCATGGGGACGATCGCCACTCAGGCGGCCGTCGCCATGTCCGTGGATGCTCCGCTCGCGGCGGCAGCCCCACCGGCCCAACCGGCCCAGGCTGAGGAGGCGATGATAATAGTGCCGCCAATATAGGTTATCATCGCCTCCTCCAGTCGAACCTCAACCACTGCGCCAGTGCCCAGGATCTCTTGATCCAAAGCATGGCGCAGTGGTCGATCGAGCTGGCTGTGGCCGCCGAGCCCTATTTTGTCCCTCCCGGATCCACCGACTGGCTGGGGGACCGTGTGGACTCGGTGGTCCTGATAAAGCGTCAGGTCGCGGACTCCCTGCCCCTCGTATCCAAAGCGAGGGGCCGAGGTTTCGTGGCGGCGTTGTGGGGGGAAACCCTTGTGGTAGGGGTGTACTTCTCTCCCAACAGAAGCCTCGCCGACTTCGAGGCGTTTCTCGACGAGATCGACCGAGTTATCGGTCGATTCTCGTCCGGAAACGTGCTCGTCTTGGGCGATCTCAACGCCAAGTCAACGGCGTGGGGATCCCCCAGGACCACCCCTCGCGGCGAGGCTCTGGAGGAATGGACGGCGATGGCCGGTCTGGGTGTACTGAACCGCGGATCGGTCAACACATGTGTGCGACAGCGGGGCGGGTCAATCGTGGATGTGACGTTCGCGTCCCCGTCTGTCGCGCGCTGGACTCGCGGCTGGAGGGTTCTGGACGAGGTGGAGACGTTGTCGGATCATCGCTACATCAGATTCGACGTCTCCACCTCGCCGACAGCCTCGAGTCCTCGCCGTCCTGGAGGGCACACCCCTGCCTTTCCCCGATGGGCTTTAAAGCGTCTCGACAGAGACCTGCTGGTGGAAGCCTCGATCGTACGGTCGTGGGTGGCCGGTGGCGAGCCACAAAACGTCGAGGAAGGAGCCGAATGGTTTAGGGACGCCATGACGCAAGTGTGCGACGCGTCCATGCCGCGAGTTCGGCTCCGACCTCCGAAGAGGCAAGTGTACTGGTGGAACGACGAGATCGCCGCGCAGCGAGTGCTGTGTGCTGCGGCTCGTCGTCGGTTCACCAGACACCGAAGGCGTCGCCATCGCGACCCCACGATCGAGGCTCAGCTGTACGACTCCTACAGAGAGCTCAGGAAGGAGCTGCAGCTGACCATCAGCAAGGCCAAGACTCAGGCCCGAGACGAACTGCTGGCGACTCTGGACAGCGACCCATGGGGCCGCCCGTACCGTTCGGTGCGTGGCAGGCTCCGCGCATGGGCGCCTCCTCTTACCCAGAGTCTCCAGCCGCAACTGCTGGACAGCGTTGTGTCCGCCCTCTTCCCTGTGGAGGGAGCGGATCACGCGCCCCCGTTCATGGCTCGAGCGGGGGAAGTTGTCCGGGTTGCGGTGCCGGAAGTGACTCCTGCGGAGTTCGTCTCCGCCGTCGCTAAGCTCAGGCGCAACACTGCACCTGGGCCTGACGGTATACCTGGCAGGGCCTGGGTATTGGCCTTAGAAGCCCTCGGGGACCGGCTCGGGAGACTGTATCAACAGTGTCTCGAGTCGGGAAGGTTTCCCCTCCAGTGGAAAGTGGGCAGACTCGTGCTCCTGCAGAAGGCAGGGCGCCCCGCAGACTCTCCCTCTGCGTATCGCCCCATCGTGCTGCTCGACGAGATCGGCAAGTTATTCGAAAGAATAATTGCTCGCCGACTCGTCGAGCACATGACGTCGGTGGGACCCGATCTGAGTGAAATGCAGTTCGGATTCCGGGCGGGCCGGTCGACCATCGACGCTATTGGTCGAGTAAAGGCCCTCTCGGAAGAGACGGTTGCCCGGGGCGGAGTTGCGGTGGCGGTATCGCTCGATATCGCCAACGCCTTCAACTCCTTGCCCTGGGGCTGCATTAAAGAGGCGCTCCGATACCATGGAGTGCCTCTCTATCTGCAAGAGGTTATCGGGTCCTACCTGAGTGACAGACATATTGTCTTTGAGGGGCGATGCGGAAACATCGTGAGGAGGGAGATGAAGCGCGGTGTTCCGCAGGGATCGGTTCTTGGCCCGCTCCTGTGGAACATCGGGTACGATTGGGTGCTGCGGGGTGCACTCCTCCCGGGCATCAGCGTGACCTGTTACGCAGACGACACGCTGATCCTGGCCCGGGCGGAGGACTACAACGAGTCTGCCCTACTGGCAGCAGTTGGCACAACTGTGGTGGTCGGTCGGATGCGGATGCTGGGCCTGAAGGTCGCGCTGCACAAGTCGGAGGCTTTGTGTTTCCACGGCCCCCGGCGCGCGCCGCCTTCGGGCGCCGGCATCACTGTAGACGACGCCCGCATCGAGGTCGGGTCCACTATGAAGTACCTGGGACTCGTCCTCGATAGCCGCTGGAACTTCCGCGCGCACTTTGCGCAGTTGGTCCCCAGGCTGGTCGGCGCGGCTTCCGCCCTCGGGCGGTTGCTGCCCAACGTCCGCGGACCAGATGTGGGATGCCGCAGGCTGTATCTGGGAGTGGTCAAGTCCATGGCCCTCTACGGGGCCCCGATATGGGCTGACACCCTGGCGCGCCATAATTCCGCTTTGCTGCGTAGACCGCAGCGGATTATGGCCGTCAGGGTGATACGAGGATACCGCACCATCTCCCATGATGCGGCCTGCCTGCTGGCGGCGTCCCCCCCGTGGGACCTAGAGGCGGTGGTCTGGGCTGAGGCCTACCACAGGCGCACAGACCATCCGCCGCGCGCGCGGAAGCTCCTCGCCCGACAGCTCCTGCTGCAGCGGTGGAGAAGAAGGCTGAGAAATGCCACGGCTGGAAGCAGGACTGTCGAGGCAGTCCGACCCGTTATTAAACGGTGGGTGGACAGGCGGCACAGGTCGCTCTCTTACCGAATGACGCAGGTACTGTCGGGGCATGGTTGCTTCGGCAGATATCTGTGTCGCATCGGACGAGAGCCGACCACCACATGCCTAGCATGTCGAGAAAACGTCGAGGACACTGCGCAACATGTCCTAGAGCATTGCTCCGCGATGAGCATGCTCCGCAGTGTCCTCGTCAATCAGGTGGGACGCGATCTCTCGCTACCATCGGTAGTCAAATCGATGGTAGCGAGCGAAGCGTCTTGGGACGCTGTGGCCTCCTTTTGTGAGCACGCCATGCTCCAGAAGGAGGCGGCGGAACGGGAGCGGGAAGAAGATCCGAACGCCCCTCCCTTCCGCCAGAGGAGAAGACAGCGCAGGAGGCGGCAATACGCTGCCCTCCTGACCACCTGAGGGGCCCGAGCGGTGTCACGGGGGGTGACATCGCTCGCATAGGGCCCCACGAGACGGCGCGCGCGGTTGTTCCCGCGCGCCTCTCCGAAGGCGAGGGAGGAGACTCGCTCTCTCTCTCCCTCCTCGCCATGAAGGCGCCCGCACACTAGCGGGCGACGCCGGCGGGCGGTGGTCGTTTGCATATTGCTCCCCGCCGTCCGCCATCAACACAAGGCGTCTTGAGGAACACCATCAGGTTTTAGTCGGTGCGAGCCCGACATAACCTCCCCCCTGTCCCCCGACTCGGGGGGGGTATCCGGTAGGGATTTCCTGATGTAAAAAAAAAAAAAAAAAAAAAAAAGGTCGGTTGACTGGTCGCCGTGTGGTGGCGGCTGGAGAATACCACCACTCCTGTAGGCCCAAAATCCAGGGATCCTGTAAGAGTCAGGAAAAGGATTCTGCCAGTGGCAGTGGGCCAGCTCCGATGCCGTCGACAGTTCGGGCGAATGAGCTCCCCGGCGTCCGCTTGGTGGACTCTAGTCCAAGGGGCGTCGGGAGTCTTCGGCGGCCTAGTTTCAATCTGGCTGCCGAAGAGAGGGGAGTACCGATCGCCTAGTAAACAGTCAGGCCATCGGTACGAAGACGAGCACCAACTGCCAAGTTCCAGTCTGGCGGTTGGTGCGGAGAGCAGCTCCGATGCCCCCAGAGTCCTTAGGGGGGCGAATGAGCTCGGTGCTGGCCCCGATGCCCAGAGAGGCGAATGGGCCGCACCGGTCGGTTGGGTGGTCTCGACCACGGAAGAGGGAATGTGCGTGCTTCTCGCTGTAACTACACACATCAAAAAAGTCTAGGGATCAAGCATGTTTATGCGGATTTCTTGTGATTGAGATGTGGCTTTGTAATAAATTTATGATTTTATAAATTTATATGGATCCTTTTTGGTGCATTTCATAATTTAAAACAGGAACTGTCAATCAAATTCGAGTAAAAGATGAAAATCAGCTGTCAATATTTTCCCTATAAAAACATAAGACGCATTGAAGACATTATTAGTGCTACTGTTTCCCTACTACTGATTAAAACCAACGTTATTATGGAGCGGCGACGTCATTTAAGCAGGGAAGAAATGATCAGAGCCGAGGGAATGATAGAAGCTGGTTCCCGGCAACGTACTGTGGCTTTAGCTCTGAATACAAGTCAGAGTGTTATCAGTCGACTTTGGACACGTTACCGAACCACTGGTACCGTGGCTGAGCGCCATGGAGGACGGTATCGCTGCACCACACGGAGACAAGACCGATACATTCAAATCACAGCTCGAAGAACTCCAACAATAACCGCCATGATGTTAGCCGTGAGCCTTCATCGCTCTTCAGGGAACTTAATTAGCGACCAAACAGTCAGAAACCGCTTGCATGAAGTGAACCTTCATTCCCGAAGACCGCTACGGGTACCACCTATAGCAATGCACAATCGTAGGACTCGATATCAATGGGCTCTTGAACACAGAAATTGGACAGAAGAACAATGGCGTTTCGTGTGCTTTTCTGATGAGTCTCGTTTTGGTATGAGGCCGGATACAAGACGTATACGACACTGGAGAACCCCTGGACGCCAACAGCGATTAAAATCCTGCCAGGAAGTCCATCCTTATTTATTTATTTATTTATTATTAAGGAAAACTATTGACATTAAATTCACAAGTATAGATACAAAAATAGAAACAGAAAGTCATTTACAAGTTTTCACTAGTAGTGTTAGAATAATACATATTGTGAACGATGAAATCATCTACAAACTATCACTTCATGCAATAAACTAATAACTGTACATTAACAAAAAAAAAAAAACTTTTATCGTTTAAAGAACATTAAATTAAACGCATTTCTCACTGCCATCACTTTGTCATGAAAGATATCAACATCAGTTTCATCAATGAATGCATTAAGAGTATTACAAGCTCTAATTAAAAATGTATTTTGTCTGTAGTTAGTGCTTGCCATTGGTATGCGAAAAGTGGGCTTGTATCGATTGGTCCGCACTGGTGTATTTATGTCCAGCCGGGACAGCAACGAAGGGCAGTCTACTACTCCCCCGATCAGTTTGACCAGGAATACCAAGTCAGCAACCTCACGACGCTTATATAATGGTAGCAGATGTAAACGTTGACACGAATGAATGTAGTCACGAGTCTGTGATTTAATACGGAAATTGATATAGGCAACAAAACGTTTCTGAATTTGTTCGATGCGGTTAATGTGAACCATGTAGTTTGGACTCCACACCTGTGAAGCGTAATCCAAATGACTTCTAACATATGTGCAATACAAAATCTTTATGGTTTTGATGTTTTTAAATTCTTTAGAGGCACGCATAACAAAACCTAAAGCTTTGGACGCTTTGCTAATAATACTATCAACATGCTGATCGAAAAGCAATTTTTTATCATGGATAACCCCAAGGTCTCTGACACTATCCATCGTTCCCAGATTCAAGCCTTTAAGTGAGTATGAAAATTGTATAAGATTTCTTTTTCTGCTGAAGGTTGTGTGTAAGCACTTTGATACATTTAGATCCAACAAATTTTGTTTACAGTATATGTCAAGACGATGCAAGTCATCTTGAAGTGCTTCAGCATCATTAACACTTTCAATGTGTCTAAATATTTTCATGTCGTCTGCAAAACAGAGGACATTTGAGTTTAGGAAACATTTATCAATGTCAGAGACGAACATAACAAACAGTAAGGGGCCCAGGAGAGATCCCTGGGGAACTCCACTAGGCACCTGAGTCCAACCTGAAATATAATTGCTTATCACCACAGCCTGCGTCCTATTATCCAAGTATGATGTAAACCACCTGAGTAGGTCACCTCTGATACCTAAATGAAGCAGCTTTTGAAGTAAGATTCTGTGATCGACTCTATCAAAGGCCTTACTGTAATCTGTATAGATAATATCAGTTTGAAGGCCTCTGTCCATATTGGCTGTTAACTGCTCGTTCAGTAGCACTAGATTTGATACAGTTGAACGGTTTTTTAGGAAGCCATGCTGTGTAGGCGAAAATGAATTCTTTAAAGCATCATAGACCTGTTCATGAACGATTTTCTCAAGCACTTTTGCAATAATACACAATTTGGATATCGGCCTGTAGTTTTCAACCAATGATTTATTGCCTTTTTTATGTATAGGTGTAACAAATGCTGACTTCCACAGGTTTGGTACAGCACCCACAGTCAGAGACTTTTGAAAGAGTAACGATAATGGTGTTGCCAGCTCATCTGCACAGGTTTTTAGAAAAATAGCAGGTATGAGGTCCGGACCAGCAGATTTGGAAACATCAAGGGCCTTTAATGTTTTGACAATTGACAGAGTGGATACCTCTATTGAATGTATATCGGATACGCTACAGCTATCTAGGAGATCATTATCAGAAACATTTAAATTTTGAGGCTTTAGGAAGGTTGAATGGAAGTAATCGGAGAATAAATTATATATATCAACACCAGAACTTGCTATAGTCCCACCATGTCTAATGTTATTAGGTAAGGTGTTAGATTTGGATATTCCCTTCATGTATGCCCAAAATTGTTTAGGGTTTTTACTGATACTGTTCTCCACCTGACATATGTACTCCCCATAACACTCCCTCTCCAGAATCTTTACCCTTCCATTAAGAAATTTTAAGGATAGCTCATCAGCCTTATTACCATACTTTCTAAATTTTCGCAAAAACTTGTATCTCTCCTTTAACACCTTCTTAAGTACAGAAGAGTACCATGGAGGGAAGGTTTTGGAAGGTATAGTGGTGGAACCATCATGGTATGGGCGGGTATTTCGATCGGCGGAAGAACTGAGTTGATTTGGATCAGAGGCAACCTCAACGCTCAAATTTATGCTGAGACGGTTGTATCAGACGTCATCGTTCCTCTACAAGTGCATATCGGTCCCTTATTTCAGTTAATGCATGATAATGCACGACCGCACACCGCAAGAGTTGTAAGACAGACTCTCGCCGCAGCTAACATCAATGTCCTGCCCTGGCCTGCTCAGTCGCCAGACTTGAACCCGATTGAGCATGCATGGGATATTCTTCAGAGAAGAGCTCTGCCGAATATGGAGGGTATCCAGTCGCAAGAAGACCTTTTTTTGTTGTTGCAACGAACATGGGCGGCCATTCCACAGCGTGATTTGGATGAACTCATTTTGAGTATGCCAAACCGATGTTCTTGTGTTGTTAGTGTTCGCGGTAGAAACACGGATTATTAATTGTTTAAGTTACCCAATAAAATTAAAAAAAAAACTGTTATTTCAGTCTTTTTTTCGAACTTTAATGTTAGTGGTTCAAATGTCAAAAATCCCTTTATTAGGAAAATGGCAATTTTTTTTACTAATGCAAAGGTGACTTGGTTTATCGTTACTGTAGACAAACGAAAACATTTTATTTGATCAATCCTTAAAGAAAATTTTAATGAATATCAATCAGGAGAAAAGTTATTGCAAAAATATATGTTGATCCCTAGACACTTTTGATGTGTGTACTTACAGGGAGTAAGCACGCACATGCCGTGAAATCTACACAGAATTACAATCACCCCTCTGCGGACCCACCTGATCTAGCAGGTGTGTGTTCCCGCAGATGGGGTTAGTGGCGGAACTACGCGCTCCGCCAACAAAATTTAAAAGTATTTTTCGGCTTGTATTTTGTATTCTGTGTAGATTTCAAGGACTGGTGTAGTCTCTCCAGATCTTGGGGAGGGACGCGGGTCTGGCTGCGCAGCCATAGCACAACTCAATTATTATACTTGTTATATATTGATGTTGTGTGGATGGTTGCGCAGTCAGGCGGACGGGCAAGGCCTAGCCTTCCCGTCGTTTGTGGGAAATACGGGGGACACTGATGTGTCCTTCCGTCCGCCTTTGGGCGAGAGCGGGTCTGGCTGTGCCGCTGTGCAGTCGGACTGGCGAAAGGGGCATTGCACCTTTCGGCCTCCGCGGAACAATCCGGAGGGTCGCAGCGACCCTCACGAAGCGCCCCTGCTAGCGGGGGAATAGCGGCGGGTCCGGCTGTGCGTTGCGCAGTCGGACAGGTTCGGGAAGGAGTTACCTTTCCGGCCACCGTTGGTCGTAGCTCCCTGTTGCGGCTGTGCGGAAGCGTAGTCACGTCTTACGATTTCGCGCAGCCCCAGCAGGGAAACGACGGGCTTGGCTTAACCGCCCGGCCCAAGTGGAAGTGACTTAAAAACCACTATAAAAAATCCCTCAGCCCTAAGTGTGTTGTGCAGCCGCGAGAGGGTTTCAACGGCAGGGAGGTGGACCTGTCGTTAGCTGCACTCAGTTTTGAGTCAATACCCAAAGTTTAATACTCGTGGGAACAATAATGAAAAAGAAAAAAACCCTAAACGAGAAGCGGGAGGAAAAGAAGAATGTGGCCGCGTCTGCACGCGCACCGGCCAGCTGTGGTAGCAGCACGGAGGACGACGACCTCGTCGAGGTGATGGACGACCCGGTGGCGGTCGACGTCACAGCGCAGGAGGGAACGAGCGGAAGGCTCTGGAGTGGTGCCTCTGTCCGCCGCCCTGCCAAGCGCACCAAAGAGGAGCACCTGTCGTCCTCTTCGGCGGACGACAGTGAGACACCGTCGACAGGTAGGAGCTTAAGTGTGGCCAAGCGCGGGAGAGGCAGACCCCCCACCACCGGGGAGTACGTTGGCCTCGCCCGCGCCAAGGAGGCCTACTTAAAGAAAAAGAGGGAGCAGCTGCAGCTCGAGGCCGAGGAGGAGGTCTCGAAGATGTCGGCAAGTGCTCGCATGCTGAGAGCCCGGAAACCTGTGGCGGCGACGAGGGAGGACCCCAGTGCTCTCCTGGAGAGGTTTCGCACGGACGTGGAGTCCGTGGAAACCGTGGCCAGGACGAGCACTAACCTCAAGGGCACCTATGTCCGGGCCCTAAACGAAGCGATGGTCTCCATGACGGAGATCTTCGAAGATTTGCGGAGTCGGACGGCCTCCGACGAAGTCGAAAGGCTTCGGGCGGAGAACGCTCGGCTGACCGCCGAACACGGAGATCTCCGTAAGGAGATGGCGGAGCTCAAGGACGAGTTGAGGGAGTTGAGGAAAGTGGTGAATCCTCCTCCTTCCTCTCCTAGGCCCCGCCCTGAAGAGGTGCCCTTGCCTCCGTCGCCGAGGACGCGACCCGGAAGCAGGGCGGACGAGCCGGAGGTACCGAGCCTCTCCCGGTTCGACGAATTGGCGTCGTCCCTGGAGAGGACCTTAACGGTCTTCCTCGGGAAGAAGATCGAGACCAGCGTCGATTCTCTGAGAAGGGATCTGGGCGCTGTCCCGACGAGGCCTGTCCGCCCTCCTCTGGGTCGTAAGAGTGTTGGTCTGCCGCCTCAGGCGAGCGCGCCGGCTTCAGTGCCGGCTGAGAAGGTCCGGGACACCACTGGTCCGGAGACGTGGTCCGAGGTGGTGTCTCGGAACACGAGGAGGAAAAGGAGGCGGCAGGCGGCTCGGTCCGCGGCAGCTCCTTCGGCGCCAGCGGCTGCTCCAGCACCGGCGCCCCCGAAGAAAGCCAGGGAGCGGCGCCCGCGCCCCCCCGGTACAACGGCGGTGATCATAACGATCACGCCGGAAGGTCTGGCCAAGGGCGCGACCTATAAGGCCGTCTTGGACCAGGCCAAGAGGGGTGTCGACCTCGCGGAGCTCGACATCCCCTCGGTTAAATTCCGGCAGGCCGTCTCGGGGGGGCGAATGTTGGAGATCGCGGGGGCCTCCAGCGGTGGCAAGGCTGACGCCCTTGCCGAGAAGATTCGTGGAGTCTTCCCGCTGGACGGTTTCGTCCGTGTCACCAGGCCGATGAAGTGCGCGGAGTTCCGCGTCGTCGGCCTGGACGACTCGGTCGAGCCGCAGGAGGTGGCGGCGTCCGTCGCGGGTGCCGGGGAGTGCGCGGAAGCTGACGTGAAGGTCAGCCAGATCCGCGTCGCGGACTACGGGTCCTCCTCGGCACACGTGAGGTGTCCGGTGGCTGCTGCCAACCGGGTTGTTGCGGCGGGCCGCATCAAGGTGGGCTGGGTTTCGGCGAGGGTAGTGTCGATTGTGCCGAAACCCATGCGATGCTTTAGGTGTCGCATGGTGGGGCACGCTGCTGCCCGTTGTCCCTCCGGGGTGGACCGCACTGCGGACTGCTTCCGTTGCGGGCAGCCGGGGCATAAGAGGGCGGCCTGCACGGCTGCACCCCGCTGCGCTCTGTGCGCCGCGGAGGGCAAGAAGGCGGAGCACGTTCTGGGGGCCCAAGGGTGCCCTCAGACCAAGAAAGTCAGGGGCATGGGGACGATCGCCACTCAGGCGGCCGTCGCCATGTCCGTGGATACTCCGCTCGCGGCGGCAGCCCCACCGGCCCAACCGGCCCAGGCTGAGGAGGCGATGATAATAGTGCCTCCAGTATAGGTTATCATCGCCTCCTCCAGTCGAACCTCAACCACTGCGCCAGTGCCCAGGATCTCTTGATCCAAAGCATGGCGCAGTGGTCGATCGAGCTGGCCGTGGCCGCCGAGCCCTATTTTGTCCCTCCCGGATCCACCGACTGGCTGGGGGACCTTGTGGGCTCGGTGGTCCTTATAAAGCGTCAGGTCGCGGACTCCCTGCCCCTCGTATCCAAGGCGAGGGGCCGAGGTTTCGTGGCGGCGTTGTGGGGGGAAACCCTTGTTGTAGGGGTGTATTTCTCTCCCAACAGAAGCCTCGCCGACTTCGAGGCGTTTCTCGACGAGATCGACCGAGTAATCGGTCGATTCTCGTCCGGAAACGTGCTCGTCTTGGGCGATCTCAACGCCAAGTCAACGGCGTGGGGATCCCCCAGGACCACCCCTCGCGGCGAGGCTCTGGAGGAATGGACGGCGATGGCCGGTCTGGGTGTACTGAACCGCGGATCGGTCAACACATGTGTGTTCTCTTTCCTGTGGAGGGAGCGGATCACGCGTCCCCGTTCATGGCTCGAGCGGGGGAAGTTGTCCGGGTTGCGGTGCCGGAAGTGACTCCCGCGGAGTTCGTCTCCGCCGTCGCTAAGCTCAGGCGCAACACTGCACCTGGGCCTGACGGTATACCTGGCAGGGCCTGGGTATTGGCCTTAGAAGCCCTCGGGGACCGGCTCGGGAGACTGTATCAACAGTGTCTCGAGTCGGGAAGGTTTCCCCTCCAGTGGAAAGTGGGCAGACTCGTGCTCCTGCAGAAGGCAGGGCGCCCCGCAGACTCTCCCTCTGCGTATCGCCCCATCGTGCTGCTCGACGAGATCGGCAAGTTATTCGAAAGAATAATTGCTCGTCGACTCGTCGAGCACATGACGTCGGTGGGACCCGACCTGAGCGAAGTGCAGTTCGGATTCCGGGCGGGCCGGTCGACCATAGATGCCATTGGTCGAGTAAAGGCCCTCTCGGAAGAGACGGTTGCCCGGGGCGGAGTCGCGGTGGCGGTATCGCTCGATATCGCCAACGCCTTTAACTCCTTGCCCTGGGGCTGCATTAAAGAGGCGCTCCGATACCATGGAGTGCCTCTCTATCTGCAAGAGGTTATCGGGTCCTACCTGAGTGACAGACATATTGTCTTTGAGGGGCGATGCGGAAACATCGTGAGGAGGGAGATGAAGCGCGGTGTTCCGCAGGGATCGGTTCTTGGCCCGCTCCTGTGGAACATCGGGTACGATTGGGTGCTGCGGGGTGCACTCCTCCCGGGCATCAGCTTGACCTGTTACGCGGACGACTCGCTGATCCTGGCCCGGGCGGAGGACTACAACGAGTCTGCCCTACTGGCAGCAGTTGGCACAACTGTGGTGGTCGGTCGGATACGGATGCTGGGCCTGAAGGTCGCGCTGCACAAGTCGGAGGCTTTGTGTTTTCACGGCCCCCGGCGCGCGCCGCCTTCGGGCGCCGGCATCACGGTTGACGACGCCCGCATCGAGGTCGGGTCCACTATGAAGTACCTGGGACTCGTCCTCGATGGCCGCTGGAACTTCCGCGCGCACTTTGCGCAGTTGGTCCCCAGGCTGGTCGGCGCGGCTTCCGCCCTCGGGCGGTTGCTGCCCAACGTCCGCGGACCAGATGTGGGATGCCGCAGGCTGTATCTGGGAGTGGTCAAGTCCATGGCCCTCTATGGGGCCCCGATATGGGCTGACACCCTGGCGCGCCATAATTCCGCTTTGCTGCGTAGACCGCAGCGGATTATGGCCGTCAGGGTGATACGAGGATATCGCACCATCTCCCATGATGCGGCTTGCCTGCTGGCGGCGTCCCCCCCGTGGGACCTAGAGGCGGTGGTCTGGGCTGAGGCCTACCACAGGCGCACAGACCATCCGCCGCGCGCGCGGAAGCTCCTCGCCCGACAGCTCCTGCTGCAGCGGTGGAGAAGAAGGCTGAGAAATGCCACGGCTGGAAGCAGGACTGTCGAGGCAGTCCGACCCGTTATTAAACGGTGTGTGGACAGGCGGCACGGGTCGCTCTCCTACCGAATGACGCAGGTACTGTCGGGGCATGGTTGCTTCGGCAGATATCTGTGTCGCATCGGACGAGAGCCGACCACCACTTGCCTAGCATGTAGAGAAAACGTCGAGGACACTGCGCAACATGTCCTAGAGCATTGCTCCGCGATGAGCATGCTCCGCAGTGTCCTCGTCAATCAGGTGGGACGCGATCTCTCGCTACCATCGGTAGTCAAATCGATGGTAGCGAGCGAAGCGTCTTGGGACGCTGTGGCCTCCTTTTGTGAGCACGCCATGCTCCAGAAGGAGGCGGCGGAACGGGAGCGGGAAGAAGATCCGAACGCCCCTCCCTTCCGCCAGAGGAGAAGACAGCGCAGGAGGCGGCAGTACGGGGGGTGACATCGCTCGCATAGGGCCCCACGAGACGGCGCGCGCGGTTGTTCCCGCGCGCCTCTCCGAAGGCGAGGGAGGAGACTCGCTCTCTCTCTCCCTCCTCGCCATGAAGGCGCCCGCACACTAGCGGGCGACGCCGGCGGGCGGTGGTCGTTTGCATATTGCTCCCCGCCGTCCGCCATCAACACAAGGCGTCTTGAGGAACACCATCAGGTTTTAGTCGGTGCGAGCCCGACATAACCTCCCCCCTGTCCCCCGACTCGGGGGGGGTATCCGGTAGGGATTTCCTGATGTAAAAAAAAAAAAAAAAAAAAAAAAAAAAAAAAAAAAAAAAAAAGGTTGCGCCGTGTGGTGGCGGCTGGAGAATACCACCACTCCCGTAAGCCCAAAATCCAGGGATACTGTAAGAGTCAGGAAATGGATTCTGCCAGTGGCAGTGGGCCAGCTCCGATGCCGTTGATAGTTCGGGCGAATGAGCTCCCCGGCGTCCGCTTGGTGGACTCTAGTCCAAGGGGCGTCGGGAGTCTTCGGCGGCCTAGTCCCAGTCTGGCTGCCGAAGAGCGAGGAGTGCCGACCGCCCGATTATTTGACAAAATAAGGGCCGTCGGCACACGAGGAGGAGCACACCGCCAACTAAGTTGCACCCAGGCAACTCGCGGTGTGCGAGAGGAGACCCGGGGTCCTAGGCCACGTGCCAGAGGGACGGTCGGGAGCCCTGATAGCCACTGGGATTTGGCTGCAGGGCAGGTAGGAGCACCGCGAGTCTTGCACCCAGGCAGCTCGCGTTGTGCGTAGAGGCTCGCTCCGATGCCTAGTGTTAGAGGCGGAGGAGCGCCCCGGCCTTGATTCAAGGTCGGGAGCCCTGTAGACCACTGGGAGTTGGCTACAGGGAACGGAGGAGCACCGCCCGCCTGGCCCCAGCTACAGGCCGCCGGTGTACACGGCGGAAGCCAAGAACCGCAGATCCCCGACGTCCAGTGGGAAGTTCTAGGAGTCGGGGGGCGCACAGTCACTGGGATCTGGCTGTGAAGCAGATAGGGGCGCCGGTTGTCTGGTCCCAGTAACAGGCCGCCGGCGCTGAGGAGGCGAGGAGGAGATCCCCTGCGCCATTCGTATAATGGCTCTGCGTTTGGCCGGGGGGCCCGGCAGTCACTGGGTTTGGCTGTCGGGAAGCTGGAAGCACCGTCGGCTGGGTCCCAGCCTAGACCGGCGGTTCTGGTGGAGGAGTAAGGAGGAGATCCCCTGGTGTTTCGTTCGTGCTAGGGGGCCCCGACACAGTCACTGGGAGATGAAAATCGGGGGAGATAGGGACACCGTCGGCCTGCCCCAGCTAACCAGTAAGACGGAACGACGATGGAACCCTCACCCCGCCATTGTCGGATGGATGGGGGACCCTGAAATGGCTACTGGGACCTGGCCGTCAGGGAGTGGAGGGGCCGACGACCGCGCCCAACGTTACCGGTAATGCGGGCGTGGGGGCAGGCGGTCGGAGGTGACGACGGAGTCGGCCTCTTACCCAGCCCACCAGACGGGTGGTGGTGGTCGGAGGTCGACTCGCGACTCTTGAAGTCGCGAAGGAGCGGTGGTCTCCGCGGTTACGTGCTCACAGCCGGCCGCGTCGAGACCACTCTAGGGAGGCAAGTCGTGCACTCCTTGCCGTAAACTTCTTTACGGTTAGCGAGTGCACGCACGCCCGAGTCAGGTCATGGAGTGTGACCTACTCGCGAGGGCGAGAGATGGCGCACGTGGTGTTCCCGTGTTCCATCTCCTCCTGCTCACTGGAGGGTCTCCCTTTCGGACAGCGCCGGCGGTTAGCGGACGTGTCCTAACGGACTCCCGCGAAGCCGCCACTCAGGCGCCATGGAGGAACGCCGTCAGGTTTTAGTCGGTGCGAGTCCGACATAACCTTTCAACTTTCAGTTGCATAGAAAACTTGTATTTTTATTACGAAATTCATTATTTTCTGGATATTATGCCAAAGTGAGCAGCTTTAAAGTTTACAAATCGAGTTTTCTAAGCAAAATCAAAAATATTGTGATCTCAAAATTGCCGTTCTATTAATAAAAACCTTTTTTCTTTTTAAAGGCGGTGTGCGCTTTCTTAATTCGTCTTTTAAGATAGGTAACGTTAATTTAAAATACATTTTACTGATATAAAAATAAAAAACTACAAAAACATATAACAATGATGCGATATAGGTGTAAAACAAGGTACCATTGCCGCTAGCGACATCTACAAAAAGCTTTGCCTGATACACCCCATTAATGACACATACTTTTCAATGAAGCCATGTTATAATTAAATGCAAATTTGCGTGTTTTTGAGTATCATTTTTTTTTAAACTGCACTAAATGTACAACTTAATAAATTAATGTGCACTGACCGTGTAGTGCGTTCATTTTACACCACTCACATCTAAATTTGCATGATTTGTTAAAATCAAGCATTGATATTTTAGTTTTATTTATTTATTTATTATTCTTTGGAGATTACATTAAAAAACACGTACAGCACAATAAACAGGCTGAAAAAATTATGTCATTTGTCGAAGTTACAGTCACGTTAATACACACGTTAAACACGATTTTATACTAATATTTAAATATATGTATATAAATAATTTCATATGGTTAAAAATGTTTTTCTTTATACGGGATATGTGAATACCTGTACTATAGCCGCCTTTGGACCACTATTTACAGCCACACTCTGTATATATAAATTTGGAGAATCTGACATCTGTCACTCGCTAAAGATGTGGAATGCTCTCCCAGTCAGTGTGTTTCCCTATTCCTATAACCTGGAGTCCTTCAAGCGATGTGTGAAAAATATTCTTAATAATAATAACATAAATGGTAGGGACTGATATCGGTCAGGCGTCACCTTTCTTGGACCTCGAAGCCCATAAGGTAGGCACGGTGTTACATGTGCTAAGTGAAAATAATAATATCTAAAATTAAATTTTTATAAAATAAGTGTTTTATTTGATCACATATGTTGGTAATTTATAATTACCTGAAGTAAAAAGTATCATCACGCTTTTTTTAATAAAGCGAAATCACATTTAGCCAACTATACTATGGGTCCATCATTACAATTGGCAAGCTCGTCGATGTCTCCAGCGTACCAAACTCGAAAAATGACACAAATATATTAAATGATTTATTGTGTCCCGACCAGGAATCGAACCCTGTACTTCCGAGTCTAAATCCACGGACTTAACGGCTATACCGCGGAGACAGTTAATTTAGTTAATTAATTTTAACAAATGTATTTTTTGTATAGTTAGTATAAAAAGATAGTTTTTATAAAAATGTAAATGCCTTGATCATATTCGTTCGGCAACCCATCACCGTTGCTTTTGCAAGCGTATTTTATTATACCCTGTGATTTTGTTTGGTCTAAGTTTAGACTAATATGTGATTCTATTGATAGAAACATACAACTTTTCCCAATAAACTATATGTCGGATGTGACGAAAAAAAAACCGCTTCTCCATACAAACTGTTAATTTTAAAATAGCCAATTTGTATGAGAAAGCCATAAAATATTATCACTTCCGACATATAGTTTCTGAGAAAAAGTTATATATTAGTCTAAAATAAGAGCATACAAAGTCATTCGTATACAAAAGCGGTATTTATTCAGATAACCGATCGGTGAGTCTTTCTTATTTGTATAGTATCTTATATATATATAGACTATAAGACAAAGGCCAAGTTATGTTTTCTGATTATTTAGGTAGGTACCTACTAAAATTATACAGAGCTAATTCTGAGTTGTCTTTAGTTGTAAAGGATGAAGTAACGTACCGTTGTCATTGGTGTCGACGCAAATTGACGAGTTCACGATAGCTCCTATGACTTGCGGGGCCGGCGGCTCTTACGCTTGGGCAGGGATGGAGGTAGAGCTTTAGGGAAAGTCAGAGGCCTAGCCTTAGGCAGAGACTGAACCCGAGGCTGCAGAGACTGAACCCGAGGCTGCAGATACCGATACGGAGGCTTAAGCAGAGGTCGCGGCGTCAGCTGTGGCAGAGACTGCGGCAAGGGCTCTGGCGGTGAAAGAGGTGGAGACGGATATCTCTGGCAGCGTGAAGACTGGGGCTCTGGCGGTGAAAGAGGTGGAGACGGATATCTCTGGCAGCGTGAAGACTGGGGCTCATCCTCAGTTACTCGTTCAAAAATTCGTACTTAAACAAAAAAAAATATAATAAGAACATACACGTTTCTTGGCGTTTAAAAAAAAACCAAAACATAGAACAAGTATCATAC
Organism: Tinea semifulvella; assembly: GCA_910589645.1. Lineage (NCBI taxonomy): Eukaryota > Metazoa > Arthropoda > Insecta > Lepidoptera > Tineidae > Tinea > Tinea semifulvella. Next base: position 138,751 of record OU342615.1, on the reverse strand, counting down.
TCTGGCTACGCACATACGAGTAGGTAAGGCGATGGTGTGTAATTACAGTCTGGAAAAAGCAATACTCTTAGTATTTGAATTCTTGTGATAATATAAAACCTTTATGTATAAAATTAACTAAAAATTAAACTTTTATGTAAAATGGACGGAATCGAAGAAAAAAGGAAAAAAGTAAAGTATCAGCACCAACAACGCTTATAAATAAGCGGTATCACATTTTAGACAACTTTACTATAGGCCAATTATGACAAGTGGCGAGCTCGTCGATGTCTCCAGCGTACCAAACTCGACAATATCACAAATAAATTAAATATTAATTAAATGTATTGATTTACATTAATAAATATTGTTGTCCTGACCAGGACTCGTACCCGGTACCTCCGAGTCTAAAACCACAGACTTAACCGCTAGACCACGGAGGCAGTTAAATTTTCTCCGATTCAGTCCATTTTTGGTGTTATGAGGTACTATGCAAATATGTTTCCAAATTGCCTCAGGAAATCAAATACCAAGAGTTACCGGTTGCTTTAATTACTTACCGTACGGAAAGCCGTCGACCAAATCTGTGGGATCAGCACACCTGTACAGGGTCCACACCTTCACAATTTGAACACCTGGTGAATCATCTGAAAACATTTTAGAAAATTAAAATCATCATCATTATTATTTTTAATTTAAATTTTTAGTTTATAATAATTATTACGGGAAAGTGAAACGTTAAGGATATTAAAATAAAATGCAATTAATCAAATAATTAGTGTACTTAAGAATATTAAGAGAAAAATCTAAATAAAATTAAAAGCTAAACTTTATTCTTCGAATAAATTTACAGAAATAAATTGTTAAAAATATTTACGACATATTGATGGATCAATAGCACTTCTAGAAATATAAAGAATAATATAAGCGAGCCCGAAGACAGATCCGTAAGCAGTAGATTATAACAGGTGATATTTTTGTTTACCGCTTATACTACTGACCTTTTACTAAATTACATAACGAAGAAAAACTTTTTATAAACTATAATGAAAGTGCTGACTGGTTCGTTTGAAAGGGAAATAACATACATAATTTATCTCATTTCATTCATGTTACAAAATCTCATTTTTTCTGTCACAACACCATATTTTGTTGGTTGGATACATTTTTACATAGCCAGGATACGATTAAAATCAATATTGACGCATGCATATAAGCATGAAGAGTGATTTTTTAAATAATTTTTAATTATTTATAATTCTGATGTTTTTAAATCTTGCCTGATTGACGCAATCGCTGCGAACAAAAAAAAGGAAAAAAGTAAAGTATCAGCACCAACAACGCTTATAAATAAGCGGTATCACATTTTAGCCAACTTTACTATAGGCCAATTATGACAAGTGGCGAGCTCGTCGATGTCTCCAGCGTACCAAACTCGAGAATATCACAAATACATTAAATATTAATTAAATGTATTTATTTACATTAATAAATATTGTTGTCCTGACCAGGACTCGTACTCGGTACCTCCGAGTCTAAAACCACAGACTTTACCGCTAGACCACGGAGGCAGTTAAATTTTCTCCGATTCAGTCCATTTTTGGTGTTATGAGGTACTATGCAAATATGTTTCCAAATTGCCTCAGGAAATCAAATACCAAGAGTTACCGGTTGCTTTAATTACTTACCGTACGGAATTCTAGGTTTAAAAAAAAATTGTTGACTATATTTTCCAACCTGTTTTTTTTTTTAAATAAGCTATTGGCTAAGTCTATTAGGCTATCTATGCCATTTTATAAAATATTAAATTTATACTAACTGCAATATAGAGTAATTGAATATTAAAAAAATACTTGCCCACTCCGAAGCCGTCGACCAAATCTGTGGGATCAGCACACCTGTACATGGTACACACCTTCATAATTTGAACACCTGGTGAATCATCTGAAAACATTTTAGAAAATTAAAATCATCATCATTATTATTTTTAATTTAAATTTTTAGTTTATAATAATTATTACGGGAAAGTGAAACGTTAAGGATATTAAAATAAAATGCAATTAATCAAATAATTAGTGTACTTAAGAATATTAAGAGAAAAATCTAAATAAAATTAAAAGCTAAACTTTATTCTTCGAATAAATTTACAGAAATAAATTGTTAAAAATATTTACGACATATTGATGGATCAATAGCACTTCTAGAAATATAAAGAATAATATAAGCGAGCCCGAAGACAGATCCGTAAGCAGTAGATTATAACAGGTGATATTTTTGTTTACCGCTTATACTACTGACCTTTTACTAAATTACATAACGAAGAAAAACTTTTTATAAACTATAATGAAAGTGCTGACTGGTTCGTTTGAAAAGGAAATAACATACATAATTGATCTCATTTCATTCATGTTACAAAATCTCATTTTTTTTGTCACAACACCATATTTTGTTGGTTGGATACATTTTTACATAGCCAGGATACGATTAAAATCAATATTGACGCATGCATATAAGCATGAAGAGTGATTTTTTAAATAATTTTTAATTATTTATAATTCTGATGTTTTTAAATCTTGCCTGATTGACGCAATCGCTGCGAACAATAAAAAACAATAGTTTTTCTATATTAATATCGTATCTAATTAAGCGGGTAAACTATTTCAGAACACCGTAATGTTTGCATATTTTCTAATAATTATATTCCTTTCTTTCTTTTACTTGGTGTTGTTTTATATTTTTATTTCTCTTTGTAATTTATTATATATTTTTGTATATACTAAGATATAACTAAGAAATATAAATATAATTAGGTTAAGCTTATTAATTTAATATTCTTTATACTATGTACTATCAACCGTAATGTCTGTAATTTCTTCTAAATAAATAAATGTTTTGGGGCTTACGATGTCCTGTCATTAAGGACTCGACAATGTTAATTTTTTTTATTGCCGATCAGCTCAGTTCCCACAAAAACCCTTCCTCATACTTTTTTTTTTTATTACACTAATATTAATATTTTTGATTGAAATACAAATCGTAACAGTTCCATGAGCATTGAGCATGGATAAATTTATTGATATATTGAAAATTGATAAAGTTATTAATGCTCATCCCCTAAAGATGCCCAAGTTGATACGCGATGATACGATGCGCCAAGATAATAGCCATCTGCAAAAAATAATAATATATAATTTGTCCGCCCACCGTAATCACTATACAGAGTGTGGCTGTAAAATAAATAGTAGTCTTACGTTAAGGCGGCTATAGTAAAGGTATTCCTATCACGTAAACATTTTTTTTTTTTTTTTTTCGTCAGGAAATCCCTACGGATACCAATCCCCGCTGTGGAGGCAGCAGGGAAAGGTTATGTCGGACTCGCACCGACTAAAACCTGACGGCGTTCCTCCATGGCGCCTGAGTGGCGGCTTCGCGGGAGTCCGTTAGGACACGTCCGCTAACCGCCGGCGCTGTCCGCCTAGGCAGACCCTCCAGTGAGCAGGAGGAGATGGAACACGGGAACACCACGTGCGCCATCTCTCGCCCTCGCGAGTAGGTCACACTCCATGACCTGACTCGGGCGTGCGTGCACTCGCTAACCGTAAAGAAGTTTACGGCAAGGAGTGCACGACTTGCCTCCCTAGAGTGGTCTCGACGCGGCCGGCTGTGAGCACGTAACCGCGGAGACCACCGCTCCTTCGCGACTTCAAGAGTCGCGAGTCGACCTCCGACCACCACCACCCGTCTGGTGGGCTGGGTCAGAGGCCGACTCCGTCGTCACCTCCGACCGCCTGCCCCCACGCCCGCATTACCGGTTACGTTGGGCGCGGTCGTCGGCCCCTTCACTCCCTGACGGCCAGGTCCCAGTAGCCATTTCAGGGTCCCCCATCCATCCGACAATGGCGGGGTGAGGGTTCCATCGTCGTTCCGTCTTACTGGTTAGCTGGGGCAGGCCGACGGTGTCCCTATCTCCCCCGACTTTTCATCTCCCAGTGACTGTGTCGGGGCCCCCTAGCACGAACGACACACCAGGGGATCTCCTCCTTACTCCTCCACCAGAACCGCCGGTCTGGGCTGGGACCCAGCCGACGGTGCTTCCAGCTTCCCGACAGCCAAACCCAGTGACTGCCGGGCCCCCCGGCCAAACGCAGAGCCATTATACGAATGGCGCAGGGGATCTCCTCCTATCTCCTCCACCAGAACCGCCGGTCTGGGCTGGGAACCAGCCGACGGTGCTTCCAGCTTCCCGACAGCCAAACCCAGTGACTGCCGGGCCCCCCGGCCAAACGCAGAGCCATTATACGAATGGCACAGGGGATCTCCTCCTTCTCCTCCTCCTCGCCTCCTCAGTCCCTCGACCCTGTGTGGAGCAAGGTCGGGGGACCGAGGTCCCTCCTCCTGTGAGGGCGCTCCTCCGCCCATAATCAACCCTAGGCATCGGAGCGAGGCTCTACGCACAACGCGAGCTGCCTGGGTGCAAGACTCGCGGTGCTCCTACCTGCCCTGCAGCCAAATCCCAGTGGCTATCAGGGCTCTCGACCGTCCCTCTGGCACGTGGCCTAGGACCCCGGGTCTCCTCTCGCACACCGCGAGTTGCCTGGGTGCAACTTAGTTGGCGATGTGCTCCTCCTCGTGTACCGACGGCCCTTATTATGTAAATAATCGGGCGGTCGGCACTCCCCTCTCTTCGGCAGCCAGACTGGGACTAGGCCGCCGAAGACTCCCGACGCCCCTTGGACTAGAGTCCACCAAGCAGACGCCGGGGAGCTCATTCGCCCGAACTATCAACGGCATCGGAGCTGGCCCACTGCCATTGGCAGAATCCATTTCCTGACTCTTACAGTATCCCTGGATTTTGGGCTTACGGGAGTGGTGGTATTCTCCAGCCGCCACCACACGGCGCCCTATCACGTAAACAAAATTAACCATTTTTAACCTAGGTTTTTCAATTATATTAATTAAAAAAATACATAAAATTACAGCCCTTGATTTAAAAAAATATTTTTTTATTTTATAATAATTTCTACGGAAAGGAATGCGTTAAGGAATTTAAAATAAAATGAAATTAAATTCTTCAAATCACAAGTATACTTAAGAATAATAATAGAAAAGAAAATATTCTAAATAAAAAAAAAAAAAAAAAAAAATATTCTAAATAAAACAAAGAAAATATTCTAAATAAAAAAAAAAATTCTAAATAAAACAAAAAAATATTCTAAATAAAAAAAAAGAAAATATTCTAAATAAAAAAAAAAGAAAATATTCTAAATAAAACAAAGAAAATATTCTAAGTAAAAAAAAAAATCTAAATAAAACAAAGAAAATATTCTAAATAAAAAAAAGAAAATATTCTAAATAAAAAAAATAAAACTAAACTTTATTCTCCAAATAAATTTACAGAAATAAATCGAAAAAAAGATTTAATTGATATTTTTTAATGTATTAGCTGGGAAACGACTAAAATCAATATTGACGGTTACGCATGATGTGTGAATTTTTTAATTAATTTTCAATTATCGATGTCCTGTCATTAAGGGCTCGACGATGTAAGAAATTGTTATTGCCGATCAGCTCAGAACCCACAAAATATACCACCACCAAAATTTCGTTTTATTACACTAATATTAATATTTAAATACAAATCGGAACAGTTCCATGAGAACGGCTTGATTTATTGATATATTCAAAATTGATAAAGTTGTTAATGTTCATCCCCTAAAGTTGTCCAAGTTGATACGCGATGATACGCCGCGCCAAGATAATAGCCATCTGCAAAAAAACATTTAATAATAATAATATACCCGACCATCGTAATCACTATACAAGTTGTGGCCGTAAACAGTAGTCCAACGTTAAGGCAGCTATATTAAAGGTATTCCTATCACGTAAAAAACATTACATATTTTTAACCATAGGTTTTTCAATTACATATTTTTTAAATATTAGTTAAAAGTCGAAATTCTATTTATTCAATGGTAATAATAATATAAGGCGGCTATAGTACAGGTAATCATTCACCTATCACATAAAAAAAATCATATTTAACTATAGGTTTTGGAATTATTTGGCTTAAATATGTATTAGAAAAAAATCTAAAAGATTTTATTGATGTGACTGTAACTTCGACAAATGACATTATTTTCAAATGACATTATTTTATTGATGTGACTGTAACTTCGACAAATGACATTATTTTATTGATGTGACTGTAACTTCGACAAATGACATTATTTTATTGATGTGACTGTAACTTCGACAAATGACATTATTTTATTGATGTGACTGTAACTTCGACAAATTACATTATTTTATTGATGTGACTGTAACTTCGACAAATTATATCATTTATTTAGTCTGTTTTTTGTGTTGTACGGGTAAATAATAGCACTAGCACATACAATAAAATTATACATACTTTTCAATGAAGCCATTTTGTAGTTAAACGTTTTTATAATGATATACATATATCAATCGATTTTTTTAAAACTGCACTAAATTAACACCTTATTAAAATAATGGGCACCCGTGTAGTACATTCTTTTTACACCACATTAAATCTAAATGTGCATGGTTTGTTAAAAACAAGGATTGAAATTTCAGTCTTTTATTTGTATTTATATTTTTTTGTAGTTTACATTAAATACTTACCTCTTAACTCCAAATGTGCTAGTATTTACTCATACAACAAAAAAAAACAGACTTAAAAATAATGTCATTTGTCGAACTTACAGTCACAGCAATAAAATAATGTCATTTGTCGAACTTACAGTCACAGCAATAAAATATTTTTAGATTTTTTTTCTAATAAGTATATATTTAAAAAAAAAAACCAATGTTAAAAAAGTTTTTTTTTATGTGATACATATACTATAACCGCCTTAACGTTGGACCACTATTTACGCCACAACCTGTATATATAAATTTGGTCAATCTGACATCTGTCGCTAAATTTAATTTAACTCGGCCACTGTACAGCCACGAAATTAATTAAATTTTATTATAATTAGACATTATATTATTATTATTTTAGATTATAAGTTGACACAGCCTTTATACAGCCACGAAATAATTTAATTTTTATATTTTTATAATTTGACATTAAATTATAATTATTTAGATTGTAAGTTGACACGGCCTTTATACAGCCACGAAATAATTTAATTTTTATATATTTATAATTTGACATTAAATTATAATTATTTAGATTGTAAGTTGACACGGCCTTTATACAGCCACGAAATAATTTAATTTTTATATTTTTATAATTTGACATTAAATTATAATTATTTAGATTGTAAGTTGACACGGCCTTTATACAGCCACGAAATAATTTAATTTTTATATTTTTATAATTTGACATTAAATTATAATTATTTAGATTGTAAGTTGACACGGCCTTTATACAGCCACGAAATAATTTAATTTTTATATTTTTATAATTTGACATTAAATTATAATTATTTAGATTGTAAGTTGACACGGCCTTTATACAGCCACGAAATAATTTAATTTTTATATTTTTATAATTTGACATTAAATTATAATTATTTAGATTGTAAGTTGACACGGCCTTTATACAGCCACGAAATAATTTAATTTTTATATTTTTATAATTTGACATTAAATTATAATTATTTAGATTGTAAGTTGACACGGCCTTTATACAGCCACGAAATAATTTAATTTTTATATTTTTATAATTTGACATTAAATTATAATTATTTAGATTGTAAGTTGACACGGCCTTTATACAGCCACGAAATAATTTAATTTTTATATTTTTATAATTTGACATTAAATTATAATTATTTAGATTGTAAGTTGACACGGCCTTTATACAGCCACGAAATAATTTAATTTTTATATTTTTATAATTTGACATTAAATTATAATTATTTAGATTGTAAGTTGACACGGCCTTTATACAGCCACGAAATAATTTAATTTTTATATTTTTATAATTTGCCATTAAATTATAATTATTTAGATTGTAAGTTGACACGGCCTTTATACAGCCACGAAATAATTTAATTTTTATATTTTTATAATTTGACATTAAATTATAATTATTTAGATTGTAAGTTGACACGGCCTTTATACAGCCACGAAATAATTTAATTTTTATATTTTTATAATTTGACATTAAATTATAATTATTTAGATTGTAAGTTGACACGGCCTTTATACAGCCACGAAATAATTTAATTTTTATATTTTTATAATTTGACATTAAATTATAATTATTTAGATTGTAAGTTGACACGGCCTTTATACAGCCACGAAATAATTTAATTTTTATATTTTTATAATTTGACATTAAATTATAATTATTTAGATTGTAAGTTGACACGGCCTTTATACAGCCACGAAATAATTTAATTTTTATATTTTTATAATTTGACATTAAATTATAATTATTTAGATTGTAAGTTGACACGGCCTTTATACAGCCACGAAATAATTTAATTTTTATATTTTTATAATTTGACATTAAATTATATTTATTTAGATTGTAAGTTGACACGGCCTTTATACAGCCACGAAATAATTTAATTTTTATATTTTTATAATTTGACATTAAATTATAATTATTTAGATTGTAAGTTGACACGGCCTTTATACAGCCACGAAATTAATTTAAATTTATTATAATTATACATTATGTTATAATTATTTAGATTATAAGTTGACACGGCCTTTATACAGCCACGAAATTAATTTAAATTTATTATAATTATACATTATGTTATAATTATTTAGATTATAAGTTGACACGGCCTTTATACAGCCACGAAATTAATTTAAATTTATTATAATTATACATTATGTTATAATTATTTAGATTATAAGTTGACACGGCTATAATGCCTCGAATTTAGGTTAAGCTACAGTACTTGCTTATGGCAGCAATGTCACTTCCTTATTTCGGTCTATCCATAATTTAATTTAATCTTTTTATTTATTATTTTAATAATATTGTAAAAAATTGACAATATCCGAGTGTTACATGTGAACCATATGGAAATAAATATTTTGAATTTGAATTTGAATTTGAAAGATGTGGAATGCTCTCCCAGCCAGTGTGTTTCCCTATTCCTATAACCTGGAGTCCTTCAAGCTGATATCGGTCAGGCGTCAGTCGCTACCTTTCTTGGACCTCGAAACTCATAAGGTAGGCACGGTGTTACATGTGCTAAGTGAAAATAGAATATTTAAAAATAAAAGTATCCGTATCCCTTCCGGGGTAGTCAGATACTACGCTCATTTTTTACTAAAGCGGATACAAATTTAGCCAAGTATACTATGGGCCCATCATGACAAGTGGCAAGCTCGTCGATGCCTCTAGCATACCAAACTCGAGATATATTACAAATACACAATTTATTGTGTTCCGGAGGAATCGAACCTGATACCTCAAAGTCTAAATTCACGGAATTCTGAGTTGTCTTTAGTTGTAAAGGATGAAGTAACGTACCGTTGTCATTGGTGTCGACGGAAATTGACGAGTTCACGATAGCTCCTATGACTTGCGGAGCCGGCGTCCCTTAGGCTTGGGCGGGGATGGAGGCGGAGGTTCAAGGAAAGGCGGAGGCTTAGTCTCAGGCGGAGACTGAGGCGGAGGCTGCGCCTCAGGCAGAGACTGAGGCGGAGGCTGCGCCTCAGGCAGAGACTGACGCGGAGGCTGCGCCTCAGGCAGAGGCTGAGGCAGAGGCTGCATTTTCCGATACGGAGGCAGGGAACGCGGCAAAGGATTAGGCGGTGGCGGCGGTGGAGACGAATGCGAAGACTGAAATATCCGGCAGCGTGCACACTGGGGCTCATCCTCAGTTACTCGCTCAATTTTTACATCTAAAACAAAAAATAATAATAGGAACATACGTGTGTTTAAAAAAAAACAAAAACATAACAAGCTACATACTCTGGCAGGTAAGGCGATGGTGCGTAATTACAGTCTGCAAAAAGCAATCGAATGACTCTTTGTTAAGTTTTATCCGTTTTTAACAATTTCATGAGTTTTGAAAAAAAGCGATATATAAACTTTTTCATAGGATCTCTACACAAGAACAAAAAAAAACCTGAAAGGCGCAACTGATTGCTTTAAAAAAAAATATATATATACTAACATGACTTAGCAAAATAGAGTGATAGAATATAAAAAAATACGTACCCACTCCGAAGCCGTCGTTCGAATCTTCTATATCTATGGGATCAGGATACGTGTACACGCTACACACATTCACAATTTGAACATCTGCTAAATTTTCTGAAAACATTTTAGAAAATTAAAATATAAATCCACAATCAAACAGTTTAGAAAAGTAAAGGGTTTAGGAAATATAATTAATGAAAATAAAACTCATTATATAAAAGTATTATTTTATTTTGCTAAGTAGTTGTAGGAAGGACAATATATCTCCCATTGCTGCGCACGGACACATACTCACGTTAAATTAGCTTCGTTTTGTATGAAAAAGGTGCCAATGTCCGAGCGTAGCAATGGATGGATAGCGCCTTTAAACAGCGACCCGCAGTTTCTCAATAATGATAAAATAACGGAAACTTAACTTATTAATTAAGCTTTCAGTTACATAAAATATAGCGTGGTTGTTTTATACATCTATTTAGAATCTAGCGGTTAGTTTGATAATCAAAATAAATGTACGTGAGTAACGAAAAAGTATTTGTCCAAATATTATAACGAAATAGTAAGTACGTTACAAAATTATAACATTAAGCTAGTTAATATAATAACTTTATGTATGTTGTTATGAAACGTGTTTACATTTATATTTTGAGCATAACTCTTATACAATTTATTACATATACAAAATATGCCAAAATAGTTAGATGTTTTTCCACTAGAGATTTGCTAGAAAAACCAGTGTTGTGCGAGGCAAATAGCCACCAATAGTATCAATTGTTTAATATATCATGAAGTGATACTATTTGTCGATGATTTTCCTCGCATAACTCTAGTAGATAGACGGCTTAAGAGCGTTTAACGCTGGTGCTTCCCTGTGGCTCGCATAATCCAATATTTTCATAGATTTTTCAACTCGGAGTGTACTTTTAAGGAAAGTACTCGTAGATAGTCTATCAACTTTCTAGGAAATAAATAACTGATATTTTGGACATATTTACAATTTCATATACCTGATTTCAGACAGAAATATAGCAAAAACATTTATAACAACCTTCCTCTATTTTACCAAAATAAATATAATAATAATAATAATAAAAACGTTTATTGACTTAAAAACCTAGATACATGAATCAGTAAATACGGGGATCCCTGTACTATGACCCAGAAGGTCTGTGATACAGGGAGCCCCACTCTTGCTTACAAAGGTATTCGTGATCAACATGCATAATCAGTAAATACGGGGATCCCTGTACTATGACCCAGAAGGTCTGTGATACAGGGAGCCCCACTCTTGCTTACAAAGGTATTCGTGATCAACATGCATAATCAGTAAATACGGGGATCACCCAGAAGGTCTGTGATACAGGGAGCCCCACTCTTGCTTACAAAGGTATTCGTGATCAACATGCATAATCAGTAAATACGGGGATCACCCAGAAGGTCTGTGATACAGGGAGCCCCACTCTTGCTTACAAAGGTATTCGTGATCAACATGCATAATCAGTAAATACGGGGATCACCCAGAAGGTCTGTGATACAGGGAGCCCCACTCTTGCTTACAAAGGTATTCGTGATCAACATGCATAATCAGTAAATACGGGGATCACCCAGAAGGTCTGTGATACAGGGAGCCCCACTCTTGCTTACAAAGGTATTCGTGATCAACATGCATAATCAGTAAATACGGGGATCACCCAGAAGGTCTGTGATACAGGGAGCCCCACTCTTGCTTACAAAGGTATTCGTGATCAACATGCATAATCAATAAATTTGAAAACAGTTTAGACAAGTATAATAAAAATAACACGATATAAAATCAAAAAACTACAGTATTTATAAAACTCATTGCATAAATCAAGTATGAATAAACAAATAAAATAGATAAAAATAAATAATCATATATATATGATATAAATACAATAGATAAAAATATAATATAATATATAATATAGTATATTACTAAAACAATCTTTAACAAATCTATGTCATTACTTTCAGTACTTCTTCTGTTTTTTGGTAGTCCTGCAAATACAACCATTCTGTAACGGCTTTTTTAGTACTAGCATAATTCATTCTGTAAATGTCTAACACTCTATTGATGGTATTATATATGTGCCTAGACACTTTCTAGTTAAGTTTAAGATATCTCTTGAGAAATAATAAATTCATTTTTGTAAATATAATGTTATTTATTTATTTGACAAAATCAATAATGTCAAAGTATAAACAAAATTGAAGTATAAAAATATTTATAATAAAAAGGTAAAGAACTACAAAAGGTTAGGTCTTGCCACATATATATGTTTACTGCTCTGCTTAAATTGTTTTTGTGCAAAAGAAGTTTTGCAATTTAATGGCGGACAGACAATATCTTTTCTACGTCTACGATGGCTGTCAGAAATATAGGGTAGGTTAGTATGCTTCCTCAGAACGGAGTTAAGAATGTAAAGTTGCCTTATTGTAAGTATTTTATGCCTAGAATACAGTTCGAAACTAGAGTACCTAAATGGTTTAAAAAACATCACTTTTAGGAGTGATCTCTGCGCTCTCTCCAGAGTAAGCAATCTGATTTTCCCAGCTCCCCCCCAGATCGGAATACAGTACGCAAGGACTGACTGCGCTAAAGCCAAATACGTAAGGTGGAGCAGGCGAGATGAGGCGACATGACGGAGCTTTTTGAATATCCATATAAGTTTACGGGACCGCGAGCAGGTTTTGTCTACATGCGTATACCAGTTGAGTCTTTGGTCTATACTGACACCCAGGTATTTGATACTCTCCACCCTATCAACGAATGCGCATGAACAATTATTGTTATTTTTATTACAAAAATGAGCCCTAAGGGAGAGTGTTGGTGGTGGTTTTGAAGAATTAGTTATAGAGAATGTCAGATACTTGGTCTTAGCTACATTCAGGGTTAGAAGGTTACGTCTTAACCATTCAATTACTACTCGCATTCCCTGCTCTGCGTAATTATGAACATTTTCCCAAGTATTCCCACTAAATACCAACGCGGTATCATCTGCATAGGTGTTGATTTTACAATGTTTTAGAGGTAATTGGCACAAATCGTTAATGTATAGCAGGAATAATGTTGGTCCGAGTACACTTCCCTGTGGGACACCGTAGCTCACAGTAGAATCCCCGCTAACCACTGCACCAACTCTTACACTCTGTTTGCGATTCTCTAAATAACTTGTAAGCAGTTGAAGGGGGGTGCCCCTAACTCCATATCTTTCTAGCTTATTCAAAAGGATGGGAACAGACACCGTATCAAATGCCTTAGCCAAATCCAAAAATATGCCAAGACACCTTTTACTCTTATCTAGGCCATCGACTATGTTATCAGTAAGAGATTGAACCGCATCTTCAGTTGAAACCTTATTTCTGAAGCCGTATTGATTGTCAGACAATATTTTATTTGTTTCTAGGTAGTTTTTGAGACGGTTATTTATAAGTTTTTCTAAGATTTTGGATAAGGCTGGCAACAGTGATATAGGCCTGTAATTTCCAATATCGTGTCTGCTCCCATCCTTATGGATTGGAACTATTATAGCCTTCTTAAAGGCATCGGGAAATACACCACAGTTAAAGCAGAGGTTAAAAATGTGGGTTAGAACTGGAACTATTATAGGGCTTACTGACTTTAAAAACGTGGTGGGAATATTGTCCCATCCTGGTGCACTAGAATTCTTTAAAGTAGATAAAATAGAATTTACTTCTGATATGTCTGTGTTTAAGAGAACGAATGATTTACAGAATGAAGTTACAGAAAAAGCAAACTCCGATATATCTGGAGAAGCAGCAGAACTTCCAAGTAAAATATTTTCAGCCAAAGTAAAGTTGGCAAAGTAACTGTTAACAACCTTAATGGATTCAGTAGCGGAAGGACGTATATTAAGTAGATCTTCGTTTGTAGAATTTGGTTTTGTAATGTTAGCAATGGATTTTATTGTTTGCCAATGTAGTCTAGGATTACGTGATGTTTTTTCTAGTTCATGTCTCTCATATTGTCGTTTAATCTTTTTTAATAATTTGTTGCAAAAGTTACGATACCGGATATATGTTAGTTTAATAACACTATTGTTAGGATTCTTTCTTACTTTTAGATGCAATTTATCCCTATTTCTGATACAGCGCAATAAGCCTGGAGTAATCCAGGGTTGTTCAATCCTTTTACGGCATGGAACGTAGGTTGTTGTGGTATTTTTAGTTATAGCTAGAGTAATATGATTTAATAAAGTTTTCGGCATTTCGGGTAGATGGGGAACGATATATACCCAGAACAATGGTGTTGGCTGTTCGTACTAAGAGACAGGATGCATCAGCCAGAGTAGGTTCCTCTATATTAGCCTTGAGATTACTCTTAATGTATATCACCACCCCATCGTTTTGATTGGTTGTTTTTTTTGTAAAGTATAATGAATAATCCTTTAGAAATGGAGGAGTTTTATTAGGTGTTAAACGGCATTCCGTCATGATTAATAGATCACACTCCACATTAACTAATTTAAGTGTAACCATAAAGTCATTAAAGTTCGAGTAAATGCTTCTTATGTTTTGTGTAAGCATAGTTAGACTATTTTTACAATTTCCTATATATTTAGTGGCTTCAGTCGTGTTGCATTGAAATGATTTTGAAATTTGTATTTTGTCGATCTCAGAATTTAAATTATTACTTTTATTCATTTAATTTTATTATAATTGTTTATGTTTCCAGTAAGTTGACATATTCTTTTTTTGTTTGTTATAATCGCTTATAAATAACTTTATGTATAGTATTACGCGTAAAAAAATTCGCATGCATTTGCCAAACCATCTTAAATAGAACAACACTTCACTAACTTGTAAAAACAATTCATTAAAATGTGTATATTGAAAGTATTTATTGTTTTTAGTGCAGAAGTTTAATAAGTTTATATAAAAAATATTAAATGCTGAGCTGTTCAATAGACAAAAATAAAAGTTCATTGAATAATTGTAGAAGTCTCGAAATAACTGCCTTCGAGTAGGTACATATTTTACAACGTAGTTTAATATAGGATTATTAGTATTATGTGCACAGATAATTCTGTAAACTAAAGTTAAGCATTTATTTATTTTAGCATCTTTCATTACGAGATAAAGTAAACTAATTGATTTTATTTGTATTTCATATTTGTAGATAGTTAAAGAAATATACACAGTGTTTTTAAAGTAAATGAAAATGTTAAATAATATACTTAAACGGTTGTATTTTATAGTTAGACTAGGCTTATTATAAAAAAGTAAAAAGTAGATTAATGTTATTTTAGCTGTATCATAGATAAGTTTTATTGTATGTGATAAAACAGCTCTTATTTTGTAAAACAATAATTCCAAAAGGTTGTGTATTATAATAGTTAAATTAAAGTTTATTTTTCAGTCGCGCGCTAGGTCTCAATGCGAACGCACGCGTCATTTTACCGATGTGTTTTGTAGTACCCACTTATAGTGTGTTTTTTTTTTTTAATGAGTAACTCCGCTAATCCGGAGTTGGTACCTTTGCCACACACGAGTAGTGAAGAAAATGTTATGGAGTGTCAACCAGTAGAAGTGGTGGTGAACGAGGACTATACTTGGGATAATTTGGGTATAGGAGGCTTCGAAATGTTGAATGCATTACCACGATGCAGCGCTGCAGCGGATAATGACGGGTTCATAACAATTAAAAGAGGTACTAAACGTAACAGAAAATCAGCACTATCCACCAGCAATTCCGTTTCTTCAGACTTAGAAGGGGATACTCAGGAGAATAAAGATGGATTTGTTGAAGTTTCTGTCACTTCTTTAAAAGAAAAACTGCCGAAACAAGTCGCGCTGGCAAAGCTTTTAAGAGCCGAAGAAATAAATAATATTTTGAAAATAGCTTATAAAAGCCCATTTAAGGTGGTCATTCAATTAGAATATCAGAGGGACGCTAAAAGGCTGGTGGAATCTCAGAAGTTTCTGTCCATGGGTTATCGCTGTCAATTGGCGGGAGAAATTTCAGTGACCTACGGCCTAGTTAAAAAAATTGACTTAGATGTGGAAGATAAAGAACTGATAGAGGCATTCTCCTGCGAGTTTGAGATTCTTAATATGAAAAGACTTAAAAGGCGCGGAGAGGATGGAGAGTGGGTAGACAGCGAGACCATTCGTGTATGCTTCAAAAGCGCAGTGTTGCCAGAATACATTGTTGGATATGGATGCAGATTTGCGGTAGAACGTTTTATGTTTCCGGTAACGCAGTGTTCGGGTTGCTGGAAATTCGGTCACACCAGGCGTACCTGCCCATCAAAAAAGATTATGTGCCCGAAGTGTGGACAAGGCCATCCAAACTGTGAAATAGTCAATTTTAAGTGCATTAACTGCGGAGGACAACATATGGCATTAAGTAAGGTCTGCCCTATATTTTTAAAGGAGAAAAAAATTCGGTCTATAATGTGCTCTGAAAGCTGTACATATAAAAGGGCTTTAGTAATACTTGATGAGAGCAAAACAATATTGGACAACCCTATTTTAGTAGACGAAGGTAAGAGGGACGAAAATACTTTACCCAGTTTTTCTCGAGCTCACGTGTCCTATAGAGATGTACTGGTTAACAAAGTGAATACTACTAATGAGGCAACTGTTGATAGCACTGATAGCAGCTCGGAAGAAGTTTCGTCTAATGATATGCAGAAAATCAAGAAAAAGAAAAAGAAGAAACAGCGAAAAATATCCAGGTCACGTGAAAGAGAGATTAATACCGAACAAACTACAAAGCAAGTAGAAGAAAGCAACGAAAGTAAAGTACAGAGTTTCAACTTTTCGAAAGTATTTAAAAGGTTGAAAAAAATAGTTGTATCTGAGAAGAAAATAGAAGAGAAAATTACGGCAGTGTTAAGTGTAGTAGTGAGCGAAATTACCCAGTATTGTATCGAACTATGGAAAGGGGGAAACGGTTTTCTTAACATTTTAAATTTATTAAATATGTCCAATGGCGAGTAAATGCAAAGATTTAAGAGTCAACCTATTTCAGTGGAACGCCCAAAGTTTAAGGCCCAAGATAAATCAATTTGAAGCTCTTCTTAGTCAAGAAAGTATTCATATTGCAATAGTGAGTGAAACGTGGTTAGAATTAGACTCATTAATTAAGATTAGTTCATACAATATTTTTAGAAAAGATAGATTAGATTCTTATGGTGGAGTTGCAATTATTGTACATAAATCAATTAAAGCTAGTGTTTATCCTACTGTTTTAAATAACTCTGGTATCGAAATTTTACATGTTAGACTAATTAACTGTGGAGATCTGGAAAATATTTTTGGTATATATTGCCCATCTTCGGTACATACTACACAATCAGACTGGGATGAAGTATTCTCGTTCACTTCCAAAAAGTCAATGGTAGCAGGAGACTTTAACGGTCATCATTCTAATTGGTCCTATAAGAACGATACCAGAGGTATTCATCTGATGGATTCAGCTCTAGAAAATGGTTATGTTTCTCTGAATAATGGTCATCCCACCAGAATTAAATTAGTTAATAACACTATTCGTGAAACTTCTCCTGACATCACTTTTATATCAACGGATATTATGATAAAGTTTGATTGGAAAGTTTGTAATGAAAGTTTAGGTAGTGATCATATTGTCATTAAAATAAGCATGAACCTTCAAAATGACAATAAATACGTTCAAAAAAGAATGTTTAAGAAAGCTAATTGGCAAATATACAAAAAATCAGTTGAAGAGTACTTAAATTTATGTGAATATCATGGCAATGACATACAAGAGAAATATAACCATTTTTTGGGCTGTATTAATCATGCTGCTAATTTAAGTATTCCTTTGTCTAAAACTAATATAAACCCAGATAGTAGGTTTAAGCCGAAAGAATATTGGTGCTCAGAACTATCTCAGGTCGTTGCTCAGCGTAGGCTTGCCTTGAAGTTATTTAGGCGTAACCCTACTCCTCAAAATCTTAAAGTGTTGGAAGAAAGAATAATCGAGGCACAAAGAATGATTAGACAGAAGAAAAGGGAAAGTTGGAATCAATTTTGTAATTCAATTAACGAAACTACTTCAGTATCACAAATGTGGAATAAGATGCGATGGATGAAAGGACTAAAACGTTCCATAGTTTATCCTTCTCCAGAGGTCAAGGATGATTTGTTAAAAACTATGGCTCCTGACTCAGTACTGTCTGCGATGCCAACAATTACTTCCACTAATAACATCTTAGAAGTATCTATTACTATTCACGAACTGGACAGTTGTATTAAAAGAAAAGATTCGGCTCCGGGTCAAGATGACATCTCATTTTCCATGATCTACAATCTTCCAAAGGTAGGAAAGCTCTATCTGCTTAAACTATTTAATTTAATTTTTACCTCAGGTTATGTTCCATATCAGTGGCGAGACATTCAAATTTTACCAATTCCTAAACAAGGTGGCAATAAATTTAGACCAATTTCATTAATATCTTGTGTGTGCAAAATTTTTCACACTATTATAGCCAGACGGTTAGAATGGTTTGTGGAAAAAAATAACATTCTTTCTCCCAATACAATAGGTTTTAGAAGGGGACAGTCTAGTATAGACTGCGTAGTTCGGTTAGTAACTCAAGTGCAGATAGGTCTATCTGAAAATAACTCAACACTGGCTTGTTTCTTGGATATTGAAAGTGCATATAACAATGTTTTAGTTGGTAAAGTTGTTGAGTGTTTGGACAAGCTAGATGTGGGTAGCAAAATTTGTAAATATTTGTGGAGTTTTCTTAGTCAACGACACTTAATGATTAAAAACGAGCATGATAATACTCTTGGGCTAGCAAGATGGACTAACAAAGGACTGGCTCAGGGAGATCCAATTTCTCCTTTACTTTTTAACATTGTGTCCTCATCCATATGTAATCAAATTCAAAATGTTCATATTTTACAATATGCTGATGACTTCGTGTTATATGTAAGTGGAAGTAATCTGCAAGTAAATATAGCAAAAATTAAATCTGCATTAATTGAGGTTTATAAGCTTCTAGAACAATTGGGACTGGAATTATCTGCTAATAAGTGTAAATTATGTAATTTTACCAGAGGTCATAGAAAAGCTGAAGTTGTTCTCAAAGTTAATGGTTTAAATTTTTCATCAGTTCAAACAATTAAATACTTAGGTATTTGGTTGGACAGGTCGTTACGTTGGGGTTGTCATGTTAACAAAGTATGCGAAAAAACCCAAAAATTTCTTACTCTACTGAAAGTTCTTGCTGGCTCGGCCTGGGGTATTCATCCTAAACACCTTCGTAGACTGTACATAGCTCTTATTAGAAGTCGTATAGATTATGGATCTATTTTGTACGACAATAGTGCCAATACTCATGTATCTAAATTAAATAAACTCCAAAATCAAGCTTTAAGAATTGTTGGGGGTTTCATTAGAAGTACCCCAATCCACTCTATGGAAAGTGAGATTAGCATTCCTCCATTGATTTTACGAAGGAGATATCTTGCTGGGAAATATTTTCTTAAAAGCATGTCATTGTGTAATAGTCCGACTGTTAATTTGTGTCGCACTCTAAGCGTTTTATGTCTTGCAAATAGGTATTGGGAGAACAAAAAGAAACCTTTGCTGATAACTATGTACAATGATATGAAAGAAGAGAATATATTTGCTTCGCAAAAATTGGAGATGTTTAGTTTGGATACATGGGTATCAAGTATTAGTCTGGATAGCATTATTAGCGCTAATCTGAAAAGTGTAGAAATTGCAAAAATTAATTATAATATATTGTCTCTCAAGTATAATGTGTTAAAGGAGCTTCTCGAGGAATATGATGGATGGTACAAAATATATACCGACGGTTCAATAAGTTCTTCGGGCTCAGGAGCAGCATTTTACGACTCTAGACGTGGTTTTGGTAAATGTTTTAAAATTAACAACACTCTTTCTATTATGTCAGTCGAGCTTTTTGCCATTCTTAACGCATTAAAATATTTAAATAACATTCATTTCCATAAAGCAGTTATATTTACTGACAGTAAAAGTGCACTCCAACATATTCTTCGTTGTGGTTCGGGTCGAGGTGGTGTATCAATAGCGTACGATATATTAAGAAAATTATTGGAATTTACTTCCAATCATTGTGAAGTGAAATTTCAATGGATTCCTTCCCACATTGGCCTGCATGGCAACGAGAAGGCCGATATTTTGGCGAAATTAGGTGCATTAGAGGGGGAAAATGTAAATGTTTTACCTAACTTTTCTGAGGTCCTATTGAAATATAAAAATAGTTGTTTCGACGAATGGAAACAATATTTTGATGTGAGATCGAAAAACAAAGGAATTTGGTACAAAACTATTCAAGGTGAGCCCCCTCGAGTGCCGTGGTTTGCCCAAACTAAGCTTGATAGAGTGAATTTAGTAAATGCTTTCAGGCTACGGACCGGCCACTTTCCTTTCAACAAATTTGCATTCATGATGAAGAAAGTAGACTCCCCTAATTGTGACACGTGTGATCAGGTTGAGGATGTAATGCATTTGTTGTGGGAATGTGGCCGATGCGAGGCTCAGAGAAAAAAATTGTTGTTGAAACTTGGTTTAAGAGTGGAAGAGGTCGGTGCATTTAATAGCATTCTATCTGAACCAACGTCTGCTTCAGCTAGAATGCTATTTAATTTTGTAAATATTTATTTAGCTTGTAGAGATAATTAATTTTATATAAGTCGTATTAGCATTTAAGTAGCTTTAGGTTTCGAAGCTTGCGGCTGTGTTCGGATTCGCGCGGCCCTTCCGTCTCTACAGGTTTGTCTGTGTGGACGGAGGAGGCGCGCGGTGCCGTGAGTTGTAAGCTGTCGGAATCTTACAATAGGGCTGGCATGGACTTTATTATGTCCAAAGCCCTGATAAAAATAAGAAAAAAAAAAAAAAAAAAAAAAAAAAGTTTATTTTACAAATGATTTGAAAGTAGTGACATAGTAGTATTATTATAGTAAAATAAATATATTTGAATGTCGGTTTTAGAAAGTATCATCATCATCATCATCATCAGCCTGTATCTCTCCACTGCTGGATGTAGGCCTCCCCTAAGGCTCGCCACTTAACGCGATCTTTCGCTACCCTCATCCAACCCCCACCAGCGACCTTCTTTAGGTCATCTGTCCATCTGGCGGGGGGTCGTCCCACTCTGCGTCTTCCCGTACGTGGTCTCCACTCTAGAACCCGTTTGCCCCATCGATCGTCGGTTCTGCGGCAGATGTGTCCGGCCCATTGCCACTTCAGCTTGCTAATTTTAAAAGCTATGTCTGTAACTTTCGTTCTCTGACGAATATCAACGTTTCGAATTCTATCCACCAGAGATACACCAAGCATAGCTCTCTCCATGGCTCGCTGAGCGACCTTGAATTTATGGACCAGACCCACTGTTAGTGTCCACGTCTCTGCTCCGTACGACATTACCGGGAGGACGCACTGGTTAAAGACCTTAGTCTTTAAACATTGTGGTATAGACGATGAGAGGATGTGCTGGAGTTTCCCGAATGCCGCCCATCCTAGCTGAATGCGTCTGTCGGCTTCTTTGCTGAAGTTGGCTGCTCCTAATTGGATAGTCTGCCCGAGGTATACGTAATTTTGCACAACTTCGAGAGTGTCGTTTCCTATGCAGATTGGCCTCGGCTTGACATGATCATTGAACATGACTTTCGTCTTGTCTAAGTTCATTTCGAGACCAACCCGCTGGGATGCTACGTTTAAGCCGTTCAGCATTCCGCTAAGATCCTTGAGTGAACTGGCCATAATGACTATGTCATCCGCAAATCGGAGGTGTGAGATGAATTCTCCATTGATGTTTATGCCGCAGTAATTCCAGTCTAGCATTTTAAAAACATCTTCCAACACGTTCGTGAACAGTTTCGGGGATATGACATCCCCCTGTCGCACGCCTCTGCGCAGTTGGATAGGCTTTGTATGCTGACCCTGTAACTGGACGGTCATAGTCGCAGAACTGTAAAGACATCTCAGCACCTCAACGTATCGATAGTCTATTAGGCATCGCTGCAAGGATTCCAGAACAGCCCAGGTTTCGATTGAGTCGAAGGCTTTCTCATAGTCCACAAACGCTAGACATAGCGGCAGATTATACTCCTCGGTTTTCTGTATTATCTGTCGCAATGTATGAATGTGATCGACCGTACTAAAGCCTTTTCGAAACCCAGCCTGCTCCGGGGGCTGGAAATCATCCATTCTCTGAGCGAGTCGATTTGTGACCACCCTTGAAAACAACTTATAGACATGGCTCAGGAGTGATATGGGCCTGTAATTCTTTAAAAGGGAGATGTTACCCTTTTTAAAGAACAGGACCACAACACTCCTGGTCCATGCCTCTGGCGTGGTTCCGTGGTGAATGACGTAGTTAAATAGTCTTGCGAGTTCTTTGAGTACTGGTTTTCCGCCTACTCTCAGAAGCTCAGCCGTGACTCCGTCATCACCAGGCGCCTTGTTATTTTTAAGTTGTCCAAGGGCTATATCGATCTCGCCTAGATTGACATCCGGGATATCCTCGGTATAGTGGCGAGTTAAAACAGCTCGTTGGTCGTCGTCCCTGCGGGCTATAGGGCGAGTTGCGTGTGAGGCATATAGAAAGTATAATTGTATATAAATAAATACGAGTACATACTTGATTTCATGCTTGTAAACTATATTGTAGTTCACAAAAACACCATGCATTTTGTTAATATTTATTATGATATATGTATGATAACACATATTCGTAGTAATTACTAAATATTCTAAATACATGCAAAAACAACACAATAAAATATATAAGTAACAAGTAAGTAGAAGCAGTTTTGGAATGAACTGGCAGCCTAAAATATATAAGTAACAAGTAAGTAGAAGCAGTTTTGGAATGAACTGGCAGCCTAAAATATATAAGTAACAAGTAAGTAGAAGCAGTTTTGGAATGAACTGGCAGCCTAAAATATATAAGTAACAAGTAAGTAGAAGCAGTTTTGGAATGAACTGGCAGCCTAAAATATATAAGTAACAAGTAAGTAGAAGCAGTTTTTTTAGTAGAAGTTTTGGAATGAACTGGCAGCCTAAAATATGTAGTCATTGAGGTGTGATAAGCTTATCAAAATCTGTGTCCCTGTTTATTTTAATAGCTGGCGCTGTATCGGTTTTTCTTAAATATACCATGCCGTGTGTTGTCCAGCAGAATCGATATTGATTTGCTTTAGCAAATTCTCTTGCTTGAAAATACAGCCGTTTAGCCCTAAAAGTGAGGTTTTCTGAGACAAATACGGGAGCAGCTGGCCCCACCATTTGCAGGTGTGAAGAATTAAACTTATTTGCGCTGTTTCGTTCGTGTTTATTAAGGTTTTTTATGGCTTTAATAAATTTGTCTTTCGCTATCACACTAGTAAAGTCTGCTATTATGGTTTTATTTATCACAGATTTTGAGTGAATTCGATACACATCTTTGATATCGGCTGTTTGAATGTTGATGTTAAGCGTTTTCCCAGCACTTATTATGTATGATGCCAGTTTCTCCTTTGACTCGTGGGTATCTGCAGGCACATTCCGGATTTCGACACTGGTAGCTTTCGAGGTTCGTTCCAGGTTTTCAATTTTTTCCTCTAATGTTTGAATGTAGGCCGAATTCTCCAATCTTTCCTGTTCCATTTTTTCAACCCTTATTTTCATTTCATCATATTTTGCCGACATAAACTCGATAGATTTCCGAATTTCACAGTTTTGTCCTCTTATTTCGTTTACTGTTTCTTGCAACGTATCAAATCGTTTGTCCTGCTGAGATGTCCAAGTATCGAACATCATTCGCATTTCACCCATTATTAAGCTTATCGGATCTTGGTCTACGCTCATATCTCTCCTACGCTTGGATCTGTGTGTAACGAGTCCACAATCATCCGATGATCGAGTGGTCAGATTAGGTTCAGACCCGCTGTGCTGTAATTGAACTGATAGCGGTGGAGTACGTTGCATTTTCGACAAATAGGCCTATATAAATGACTAGCGCGAAGTTACGCGCAGATTCAATAACAGAAGCGAGGAGGCGGGACCTTTGCAGCGGTCAAACAGCGATGCGCGGACGCAGTGCGCCAGAGCAGGCACACGCTATGCGAAGTGTTATTGTCGTCCTACTTGCCCGTTGCAGTGATTAAATTATGCTACACAAAATTTACGGCACACGCGGCGACCGAGAACACGTATATGATTAATGTATCTTTAAAATGTCCGTAATTTTATTTCCTAGAAAGTTACTAGTCAAAATTTCTCAAAAGTACACTCAGACTTGAAAAATCTTTAAATATGTTGGATTGTGCGAGCGAGAGGGATGGAAAAACGTCAAACCCTTTATTGCGCAATAAATTTGTGTTAATTGTAAATTCAATACATTTTTTAAAATTAGTATTTAGCAATATTAATATTGCGTAATATTATAGGAGTATGGGACGCGTAAGGCACGTGATTTGACTAACAGTGACAAGCCAACCACAAATCAGCTGGCGTGTAACAAAAACAATAAACATCCTTTCAGAAAGATTTCCAAAACGTAAGCTCAAAAAATATATATATATAAAAAACAGTTTGAAGGAAACTTTTAAACATGGCCTTGTTTTTGTTTACTGACAAACCATAACATGATTGTGTCATTTCCCTTGTTTCTTGCTGTAAGTATTCTGAAACAAAAATATACATAAATATATATAAATCCTTTTAATTTATATGCATTTTTATCATAAATACAGTACTTTGTAATTACATTTTATTACCACTAAGCTGCTTATCCACCAAATAAATGCGAGGAAACTAATAACGTGATGATTCCTAGCACATCTCTGATGGATAAGCAGCGTAATATAATAATAAAATCGTACTGATTTATTTTCTGATATTTGAAAAGGATATGGATTTGTTTCTTCGACACGGTGAGTCGCCCCTCGTCGACATTCGGTAGATGGAATGTAGCTGACACCTTCAGTTGAGCATCATGCGAACAATTCACTGAAACAAATATATTATATTAAATTAAATTGCCCAAAACCAGGCCCCAACTTTTTTGCAGGATGCCTCAACTAAATCCTATTCAATAATCATAACAATTATTTATGTTTTTTAAATTTAATTACAACATCTCTTTTACCACAGCATTAAAATATTAGAAGTAAAAGTATCATCACGACCGTTTTCCTTTTGTGGTGGTCAGAAACCACGCTTATAAATAAGCGGATTCACATTTAGCCAACTTTACTTTAGGTCAATCATGACAAGTGGCAAGCTCGTCGATGTCTCCAGCTGCAGCGTACCAAACTCCGGAAATATCACAAATATATTCAATATGAAATAAATGTATTTATTTTTATTAATACATATTTTTGTGTTCCGACCAGGAATCGAACCCGGTACCTCCGAGTCTAAATCCACGGACTTAACCGCTAGACCACGGAGGTAGTTTAATTAAAATATTATTTAAATAAATAATCAATTGGTTAAAATAAGAATGCCAATTTTCCTTAGAGATATGTGTCATAATGATTTCTTTTTTATTTGATAGTTAATATAATGTGTTTTCATAATCTGTATTTAATTTTATTTATTTGACCCTAGCATAACGACAATTGACAAAAACATTTTTTACGTTGGTAATTATACGAGTATAGTATCGATTCCGCCGATATAATTGGAGAATTATGTACACTTTGAAATCCTGTGTTCTTATTAATAAAGTACCTAATCATAACAAAGAACCTAATCGTATAAATAGTGCCATGTAACTATTGACCCATTGTTGGTAAGATTTTTTAAGGTAAGGTTTAAAAACTGATAAAGATGTAATAAAATATATAAAATTATTTCAATGGACTCATATATAAGCGGTCATCAAACTTTTTGATGATAGAACCCTTAGGGTTGTTAGATAGAACCCTTAGGGTTGTTAGATAGAACCCTTAGGGTTGTTAGATAGAACCCTAAGGGTTGTTAGATATTTTCTGTTTAGTTTATATTTATTTATTTTAAGTTTTTGATAAAGTTTATTAATAGTTTAATATATTCTTAAAGTATCTTTTCTATAGGTTGATCATTCCAAAAATAAATATTGACGTTGTAACACCTATATACCACCTATTACATTTAGTTAAATTACCTTTTCTTAAACCAGCCTATTGTCGGTCGCAAGCCCGAGACACCATTCATCTCATGTCTTACCCACACACGATGGACCCGGCACCCGCACGGTGAATCCATGGAATACTTAGAAATTTATCTTCTCTTCTATCTATCTACATCAATGTATTTACGTACCCACGTAGCTCTATTACTCAAAAACTCCGTTATTAAAGTAGTCAAACATTTTATATCATAGGTTAACTGTCATTTTGTAGTTATGTTACGTCGCACGTTGTATGGTATGTTGCTGTCTAAAATCATATAAGTGTTTCTGGAGGAGAGCTGTAGTAGTGAAACCTAGACCCCCCCTAGGTTCGTGAGCCACACGGGCGTTGTTATACAGGCGCCCAGCACCAAGTGCATGAATTTCCCACTGAGATTATGCCGGGGAAAACGTGGCATTAGCCATCCAGGAACCCCACTGTCTGTATGTTCGATGACGGACATGGATCGTGCTAGGGCTACGAAAAATGAAAACAAACTTTGATTTTTGCCTGTATATTTGGCGCCCAAAATGTACGTAAACTACGCAGGTGCTTTGTCGTTTGATCATGCCGCTAAGCGACTCCTGTAGGCACCTAACGCGCATGTTATTTTATTTATATAAATACTATATTTTATCTATTCTATATAAAAAATAAAAATATTATTATGATTCCTTAAAGTTCATTTAATATTTATTTATTCCATTGTAACGCCTCAAAAACTGTGGCGCTACTTAGGACTTAGGGACGTCATCGCCAACGTCTCAGCTTCTAATTAAATACAAAACGTCAGTCTGACATTTGACGTTATTAGACAAGATTTATCATCGGGAAGGAAGTAGTGATTTTTTTGTATTCTTTCAATTTTTAACTCGTGGGTAGGGACATAGAAAGTTGCCTATAAAAGGTGACACGCGAAATTTAACATCCTTTCCGAAAACTTCACCTGAAGAACTGACACGCGGATGCGCTGCTCGGCGACTGAACCATCCACACCTCGTGTTGCGCGTGACCTTCCACAAAGCTACTAATTTCTAAAAGTACTCCGCGAACTTCTACTAGACCTCATCGGTGAGTTTTTTTTATCAGATCACAATTAGTGCAACCCTTTTGTGTGCTTTCGGACAAAATCCTAATGTGCAATTCTTTTGCACAGACTGCTCCGTTAGAGGTACAACACACGTCGCACATCCTGAGCCAGGGAAGCGTCAGGAGCCTTGCCGAGGGTCTGCTGCCCTCACGGTTCCGCCGCGTTCAACAAAGCCGCTACATCCCAGGTGTATCCTATCTTATACCTAAAACACAACTACTAGTTTTTTTTCAAAGGCCAGATCGCGTTTTGCATTTTAACGATCTGCGCTACTAAATCTTAACCACAAAGTGCATGGCGCCCACCTATCTAACCTGTGTGATAGTTCTCGGAACTATGCTGTGAGAGACTGCTGTGTGGAGGATTAGAAGCACCAATCCACGACCGAACCCTCTCTGCTTGTGCTCACACGACTGTAAAAATTTAAGAAAACCTATAATCGGAAAGACTGATTTCCAAAACTACCTACCCACTTACTTAACTAATCTCTCTTAAATATATATTGTATAGCTTAATTTAACTTGCTTAAACTACTGGTTGGGTAACGGTACTCTCTGCCCTCTGCAGATTACCTACTCACAGCAGTAGCCTGCTGTCTGGTTTGTGCTTCTCGCCGTGTGGTGACGGCTTTAGAATACACTTGTCACCATTCCCATGCACTTGATCCAGGGATTCTGTAAGAGCCAGAAAAAGGATCCTGCCAACGTGAAAGGGACCTTCAATGGTCAAACCTGAAGCGCTGGCAGTGCAACTCACACACACACACACCCACACATACACACCACATTCTCACACCACACCTTCTCACCTACTCTCTGGAAGCACATTCCACTCCTAAGCTGTTGAAAACTGCACTCCTTAAGAGTGCAGAACAAATTAATAACTGTTGGTTTTTTTTTTTTCTCATAACTAATTGTAATTCTGCTTAATCTAGTTTTTTTTAACTCATTAATATTCATCTGCCTTTTTTTTATATTCAAATTGTGTTTGCTTACCTAGTTTTTTTTAAGATTCATTAATATTGAAATGCCTTTTTTTGATATATCCAAATTGTATTTAATTGTGCTTAATATAATTTTAATAATCCTAATAACTGTTGTACACAAGTGTTATGTAACTGTTTTGAGAATTTGACCTTTTAAGAATAAGCCTTGATTGTTTTTTTTTTTTTGGTAAGATAACTTTTTTTTGTTTACTTGTAAAATAAATGCAAATTTTTTTTGTTTGTACTCTGGTATTATTTTTATCCTACCATAGGAATCCTTGACTAGGTAACTGATAATAGATAATTAATTAAATAAAAGATAATTGATAATTCTCGTTAATTCTTGTTATACCATTATAGTTTCTTAGGTGTATAAATACATATATCGAATCATACTCATTCCGCACTCAATGAATACTGTTTCCCGGAACACAGGTACTCTTCGTTCGGGTTGCAGGGTTTTACAAATACTGGTGGATAGTTTACGTCACTCTATGATCTGCGTTAAATATTTGTCTTATACCTACTTCCTTATAAAATGTAAACTTGAACTCTTTGACTTCGAATAAAGATATTTTTATTTTATTTTTATTTTTTATTAAAGTTACATCACGACCGTATCCCTTCCGGGGTGGTCAGAAACAACGATTTTTTATATAGAAGTGGGTTCACAGTTCGCCAACTTTACTATGACAAGTGGCAAGCTCGGCAATGTCTTTAACTCGAGAAATATCACAAATAATTTATTGTGTCCCGACCAGGAACCGAACCCAGTAGATCCCTCTGAATCCTAATCCTAGGGCCACGGAGGTATTAGGAATAGGTAGGATTTAGGTATACTAAAATAAAAATATTTACAAACGAGCTCTCCAAGTTTCAAATACCTAAACGTTATTTTTTTACTTAGAAATAAAAATAAAATAATTACGGACACCATGCAATTACAATTTGTTGAAAACATAAACCTAAATAAAAAAAATAGTAAATTTATAAAAAAGTATCCGAGCAAGAGTCTTGCAACCATATCAGTAGTCTTTTTTGCAAGAACAAGACCAAGACTACAAGACCAAGATTGGGCAACACTAGTTCCTGACCAGGAGCGCTCCTTTTAAATCACTAGACAGCTCCTTTAGTTCCTTCGCTCCGGGCTGTCTCGAAGGCGCGCTCAGTTCAGGGTTTATATTACCGTCTTTTTGTTTCAAAATTCAGTAAAAAAAAAAAGCGTATAAATTTGCTTTCAAGTCAAACACAGCATTAAATTAAATAGCTAGGCGGTCTGATAGTGGTAATTTGCGCAGTCTGCCGGGGAGTGGAAGGGAAGGTCGTGCCGATAAACCCAGTAAAGTGTATCCACACGTTTCGGGATCAGGCTCGAATTGTCGTCATGCCCAGTCAAGCCGGCATAGTGTTAGGGACTGATGTCATATATATAACATATTTTAAAAAAATCATTAAAGACTGTCTGTGCACGGATGCGGCAGCTGATTAGCCGGTCAGCTGCAGCATTCGTTTACTTTTAACTTCTAAGCACGCCTCACACACACACACTTATATTCACTCACGCACACAATATTACATTCCATACTTGTTTTCACTGGATCTATGTTGTTACCCAATATCTAGTTTAGTATTTTTATTTTTATTGCAATTTTTAAGTTTTATGTTTAAGTTAGTTTTAGTTTATTATTATTATTTTCTTTTCTTAATATTTGTTTAAATTTAAATTCATTAACATAACTTTTAAGTAAATAGTGGAACCTATGTTGGCTGAGGCAATTTTAATCTGTTTTTTTTTTATTGATCTGGGAATATAGCTGTAAGGTTTATCATATAATAAATAAATAAATAAACTCCAGATTATGGACCGCTTACCATCAGGTGGGAGTAAGGTCCATAAGAAAGCTAGTATATAACAAAAAAAAACAGCAACATACCAAGCTTCGCTCCCATTCAGCGCTTCCATTCACCGGACCGGACCGAACGCCGCGGAAGATCTGGCAAAGTTGGATATAGTTCCGAGGAGTTCCTCTGTGGGAACGCTCTTCGGTCGTTCACGAACTACACAAGCCTAGGAGATTGAAACAAAAAATCAGCTTAATACTAATAATTATCACCAGAGCAGATTATAGAAAGACGCCTACTCGTAAATGGGTACTCTTTACTCGTCTGAAGTGCATCATCATCACCACAGCCCCTAGAATACACAGTCCTTAATCGCCACTGCTCCAGGTCATATATTTTTGAGAATTTGGCCAACAATTTCCAACCCGCGCTGGCAAGACGGGCTAGCGACGGTCTGAAGTTCTCAGACTATGTTTAACAGATATTGTTTTAGCACACGTGTTAAGATTTAAGTTAAGATTTTGAGGTTATGTCCGATATTTAGTGCTTATATGCTTGATTTTACGTTCTATATGCATAACTTTTAATACTCAACTAGAATGAGATCTGTTAAAATATGTGACAATATACAAAATAGCTCCTACTGATTGAAAAAGGCAATATTTAAGCTAAAAATAATGTCATAAGATGACAAAATGGCGATCATGGAATTTCATTTTGGAACACGATCTAATTTCAGCAGTGTTAATGTGATTTCTGTAAAATATTCATTAAATTAGTCGCTTATTTACATAAATATTGCTAATAGATTAGCTAATAGATTAGCTAATAGATTAGCTAATAGATTAGCTAATAGATTAGCTAACGTTGCCTGATTAGGATAAAATACGTACTGAAAATAAGATTCCAAGATGGCGGATTAACGTTTTTTTTTTTGCCGACAACAGTACTAAAATATTACATTTAGCCTGAAAATAATCCAAAAAACGACTTACCTTTTATATCAGCGCGTACTATATGTACTTTATTGTACATAAATATTATTTTAAATTAACAAAAGAAACACGGAGAGATAATATGTCGCCTGCACCTTGACCCAATTGAAATGAAATGGCCGAGTTAGGGATGTATACCAACAATGTAAATCTTTCTCAGTTAATCGATTTTTTATTATTTATCGATTTAACTATAAATAAAAAAAATGTTAAATAATAATTTTAATTTTGAAAACCAAACTCGTACTTTACACAAATTACCAGATTTTATTATTGTGACCAATTAAGTATTTTATTCATTACAGCTCTCTAGGAGTCCTAGACCTAAACTGTGAAGAAGCATAGGTGATGGGGTTGTCTAAAGAAATATGTTATAGCCTAATTTGTTTTATTTCATAACCTTTGTATACTTTTATTGTTCCAACGGTGCTAACTATATGCAAAACGCTTGTATATGGAGATCATGTAATTACTTTAATGCTCGCTGTTCGCATATTGACATTTCTTTCACGACCCGAGTTACCGCCCGGCTTCGTGGCCTCACTGAACAATATTTTCGTAAACTATAGGTTTTGAATTCTGTAATGCTTGTTGTTTAATTATATAATAAAAAATATAATAAATTGTTTACGTTTTTTTGTGTTAATGTGTGCCTAATTATATTATGTAACCCTATTGTTGTGAAAACTTGTCAATAGCTATATTTAACCATTGTTTTAGTTGTTCTGTATAGATTAGCAGTAAGTTTTCCTTAATCAATGAATAGATCCTGTATTAAACTAGCTGATAGTGTCACTTATGAGGATTCAATTTTGGGAAGTATTTTTTAAAAATTATTTATTTATAAGAAATTACAGAGATTAAGGTTGATAGTACATAGTATAAAGAAGATTAAATTGATATGATCAACCTAATTCCATTTATATGTCATCATCATCACAGCCCCTAGAATAGTCCTGGACCTCCACTGTTGGAGATGAGACTGGGAATTTCTGGAGAATATATGGCCTACACTCGGCACGCTGCTGGCCAGACGGGTTGCGGGGGGCACGCAGGGCCAACAGTTAAAAAGAGACGGTTTATAGGGTTTTTGTCCGTAGGCGCCTTGGGGTCTTCTTAGGAGGCCTCATGGTGATTCGGGCATGCAGCCCTTCCGGCTGGGGTCGTATCTTCAGGCGATTTTGCAAGTTTCCGACTAAAAAAACTGAGGACAGTAATGTCAAACTTAAGGAAACTGCAGAAATCGAACACTTTTGTAAACATTTTCGGGTCCGATCCCCGTCTAGTATAATAGTTATTTTGAATTTTTATGATGTAGTTTTATTACTTATCAAAATCGGTCAACAGATTCCTTTAAAAATGTTTCTACATATATTCTTCGTAGTTTAGACATCCATGCCCAACTAAAAATAAAAGCCTGATTTTTAACACATTTGACCCGTTAATAATATTAGTCATACGATATTATGAGTTAAAAAATATAGCCATACAAATAATCGATTAAAATTATAAGTTCAACATCACTAGACCTTTAAGTGTCCTGAAAATCTTTATTATCGACTACCCTATACTTTATTTTGTAATTACAAACTACCTACTTATAATTTTTTGTGACAATGTTGTCTAAGTAAAAAAAGCAATTAAATAAAAAAATATTTATGTAATAAATATTTATAATAAATATAAAATCGTGATTTTTCTAAAATAATTAGGTAGGGACTTAATTTATAATTTTAAAATTGTTTTATGTTAGTTATTTTTGGTGTTGCTATAATAAATTGACAGTAATTATAATTATGTTTGTACAACAACGTTTAGGCAGAGGTGCACCAAAATGAAGTCTCTGTAAATGTTACGAATCAAATTAGAAATAGCCTGATGACTTTACATATGGTCTTCGAGCCTTCACATGGAATATGATTTTCAAGTTTTGACTACACACGTCGTCGGTCAAGTAAGAGGTCATTTGCTACGACAGCTTTCACATATTCGCAAAGAAGATCGACGCATAGTGACGAGTAAATTAACGCAACACAGCGTAGTACATTTTGTGAAGTTTGTTGCAATAAGACGACAACAGACGCAGGGGTCAACGTCCTGGCATAAATACAAATACAAGGAATCACTAAATGTCACACAACAGTTGATTGGAGACATTTCCAAACCGGTGAGTGCGTTCCATTATCCTATCATTCTTCACATATCCATCTTTCACACAATCACAGCTTATTATGTAGTTAGATGCGATTAATTTCCTCATAATCCATAAACATTAAAAATCATATCAAATTAATTTCAGACAATTCATAACCTAACCATCACTTGTAACTAGTTTTTTTTATACTGCTATTAAAATCATTAATTTTTAGCAAACAGTATGGAAATATAGTTATATAGTCATTACACAGTGTTTACAGATTATTTTAGTTATTATTTTGTACATATAAGTCATAAGTAGTCCACGATTTTTTTTTAAAAAACGCCTGAATATTTTTTATTAGCAAGAAATTTCGGTACATTTGTAATTTTACGGTCACAGGTATTCAGGCAACCATTAACATTATTAAAATAAACCGAAAATTTAACTTTAATCATAAATTAATTTAGTATTAACATTTAGTAAGTACACTAAAGTTCCATTGCATATTTTCATTACATTTGCATCCCCTTTTCTGCATGTCTTTACTGTCTTTCTTGAGTCCTTGTTTAGTTTTTTAGATTTAGTCAATAATGATAAGTTTTTATCTTTCATTTTTTTTAATTTAATTAAGAACTATTATTGTGTGGGACGCTAAATACAAGGATTTTATAAAAAAAATGAGGCACAGTTAAACTAAAATGACAAATTTTAATTCATTTCTTTATCATGTAAAAATTAAAACATTAGTTAAGTGCAAATTACAGAATTACAATATATCGTTTTAGTAAATAGAAAATCTATATTCCGAATTTAACTAATTTCAGACCGAGTTGGAAATGATGGGGGAATTATACAACGAGAGACAGCAATGTAAGAATTAGTACTACGGGCTACTAACAATGAGACTACTACTCATTAAAGAAAATAACGTTAAGTAATGAGGTAAGTTCGGGTGTTACTGCCGCCGCAGACTTAAACAGACATACCAACAATAGCTTAATCAGACTTTCTAAAATAAATTTACATAACTTTAACGGTTGCTTTCAAGATTGTTTAGAATACAGGGATACATTTACATCTCTTATTCATAATAATGAAGGCATCGACAAAATCAACAAGATTTATTATTTGCGCGCTTTCCTCCGGTGCAGTGCGGCATTAGTAATAAAGTTTTTCGACTTCAAATCAGACTATGACTCAGCCTGGTCATTATTGTGTGAGCGCCATAATAACAAACGCTTGGTAGTAAATAATAATTATTGTACATGATGATATTTTCAATGTAAGTTGACCTAATTTAAAATTGAATTAGGCGAAGGTTTGCGGCGTTTAGTTGATGTTACAAATTAAAACTTAGAGCACTGGCTACTCTGGATCAACCTATACGGTTTTGGGACACCATCATTATATAATAATAATAATAAATATTTCCAGACAGGTCACACAGCGCCATCTAGTTTCCGTGGTAAGCTACGAGGCTTGTGTTACGGAAACTAGATGGTTGATAAACTACATATTAAACTTTTTTGTTTGTAAATATATACATATAAACACCCAGACCGAGACAAATTATACAATGTACAACTTGCCCCCGGTGGGAATCGAACCCATGACCTCCCGAGTTCACGGGAACGTTTGTTACCACTAGACCACGGAGGCGGTCAAATATATCTTATGTCATCAAAACATGATAGTGTCACTAATCGGAAGTGGGAAGAGTTCAGGAATAATTTTCACAGCCCACCTACTATTTTATTTATTTTATTTAAAAATTTTATTGCATGTAAGTACAAAGGGCTAACACAATGTCGGTAGACATTCTCTGCCTGTTAACCTTAAGGACAATAAGATAGTTTTAAGTGACAGGAGTAGGTGCACAAAATATAAAAAATAAAAATGATTGAATAATATAGATTATTTCTAAAATTCTAATTCTAAAAAATAATATAGACCTACGTAATATACCTATATAAGTATAATAAACATACATATACCTACATACAAATAGTATATAATAAATACATACTAATACAACTACACAATGTAATAAATTCGATACATTAAATATATACAACCATACAATACTGACAAAAAGCAAGTTTTAACATTTTATAAAATAAATAAAAGTAAAACAACGTGTTTAATTTTATGTGGAGGTCTATATGTCTATATGTCTAGTTGTGGCATGTCGGATGGAGACCGGAAGACCGTTCCAGAGAGACAAAAGACTTTGATACAAAGTTTGTGTGACGAGAGGAGATTGCAAGGACCGAGTCATGCGATGACCGAAGAGTTCGTTCATGGAAAGAGTTTAGGAAATATTTAACAACGTTTATTAGCAACAGAGCGAAACTTTTAAAAACAATTGAGGACTCCCGTAATGGCAAAATTAATCAAGTCAAAGTCAAATCATTTATTACAATTTGGCCTTCTCGGGCTCTTTTGTATTGTCACATTACATTGTTATAATTATTGTAATAAATTATATTAAATTTATTACAATACAATTGAATTGACCTAAATATAAACATACACCAACAGTAACAGGTGTCCAAAATATATAAATAATATACATTTGCACATCTACCAGTCATTTTTGTCACTAATAAAATCATTTATCTTATAATAGGCTTTGCCTATAAGTCGACGTTTGACATGAATTTTTAGTTTATCTAAACACAAGCTACTTACTATTCTCTGTCGCTAACAAACCTAAAAGTTTCGTCATATCGACGGGTAAGAACAAACCACTTGCCTGTCCTCTATGTAAACAGAGTCATTTTGTTTACAGGCATTCAAGTATATTTCGGTTTCGAAAATAATTGCAAACGTGATTATTGTAAATATTGCCAACTTAGGCATAACACATTGTTACACATAGACTCAGATAATTCAGAACCTAGTCAATTTAATGCTTTTCATTTAAAACCCTTTTAAACACGTATTGTATTACTGTCCACAGCAATCGTGAACGTGCTTGACGCGAGGGGCGGACTACAGAGTGCCCGGTTGCTGCTAGACAATGGCAGCACGGCGGACTACAGAGTGCCCGGTTGCTGCTAGACAATGGCAGCACGGCGGACTACAGAGTGCCCGGTTGCTGCTAGACAATGGCAGCACGGCGGACTACAGAGTGCCCGGTTGCTGCTAGACAATGGCAGCACGGCGGACTACAGAGTGCCCGGTTGCTGCTAGACAATGGCAGCACGGCGGACTACAGAGTGCCCGGTTGCTGCTAGACAATGGCAGCACGGCGGACTACAGAGTGCCCGGTTGCTGCTAGACAATGGCAGCACGGCGGACTACAGAGTGCCCGGTTGCTGCTAGACAATGGCAGCACGGCGGACTACAGAGTGCCCGGTTGCTGCTAGACAATGGCAGCACGGCGGACTACAGAGTGCCCGGTTGCTGCTAGACAATGGCAGCACGGCGGACTACAGAGTGCCCGGTTGCTGCTAGACAATGGCAGCACGGCGGACTACAGAGTGCCCGGTTGCTGCTAGACAATGGCAGCACGGCTAACTTTATAACATCCAGCTTATGCAGAAGACTTCATTTACGTACGCAACATAGCGTAAATTCCAAGGTAACTGGTATCAACAATCTAATAGTACACTATCTGGCACAATAACAGTATTATCGTGTTACGGAGACTATAAGATGAATATTGATTGTCTCATTTTACAAGAGATTGTAAATGTTCGGATAAAACGAAACAGCGAGATAAAGGTGGTAATTTCTAACAAAAAATCTTTCTATAGCATAGCCATAACTTCATTGCACGAAAAGTTATAAATATTTTTGAGGCAATACGATGTCGGATTACCGCGTCTAATACCGGCAGACGTGCCTCGGCAAACATGCTGGATGCACTACACCACCTGGGGAGGCGAAACAGAATTCTGAAGGCATCATTGCATTGCACCTTCAGTCTTCTGTACGACTCTTTTGTGTAGTTGCACCACAACTGCGGTGTGTACAGAGACTGACAGATTTTAACAGCACGGGAACACTTGAAGAGCCTCCTCGCGATCATGTTAGCACGGACAGCAACCGAACGCCTCTCTCTCTCAACATCCAGATTGTCTTTAAGGTGTTTAAATATATAAACATACATAAGTATATTATACACTTATTAACATTGTTCGGATGACAGAGGGAATTATTTTCGATTACCTGTCAAGATGTTAATTTATTTATCGGTAAAGATGTGCGTGATTTCCGATTGCCAGTCAATGAAACTTGAAAATATTGGTATTTTTTTTTAAATAGGGAAACACATGCCTATTTTTGAAGCGAATAGGAACGCTACTAGAACCCCTGTCATAGCAAAATTCTGCTTTAGGCAGCTACTCGAACACTGTTATTAGAAACAAGTTACACTGTGTCTATACACAGCTTAAATTTTAGGCGTAAAGAAAAATCCTCCAGTTAAATAAGTAATTTCAACTATTTTTAGAAAATGCGTTCCGGAATCGGCTAATCATCAGCCTAAAGAGGAAACATCATCCAGAGGGCCCAAGTTAAAGGCCACCAATTTGAGAACAGAACTCAAACCGAAGCGAGCGCAGAGTACACATGCTAAACTAAATCAACAAATCAATATGAACAAATTAACCAAATCCGCGCATTTACTGGGCGAACCGAACAAAATGGCCGAACCGATCAAAATGGCCGACGCAATGGTTAGTATTTCTCTACTCATTTCTTTCTGTTAAAATCATAGAAAAGGATTAGACTTTGTCTACGATTAAAATAATGTATTAGCGTCATTTAACTAACAGCGTAAATAAAATAATATAGCATATAAAGTTAGTTACCGGCAGATAAAAAAAAAAAAAAAAAAATCCAAGTGTTTCGCTAAAATATAATAATAACTACACCATTGAAATAATTTGAACTTTTCAGAGGCCAGAAATGTTGGAGAAGCAGGTGGGCGACACGAAAAATGTTCTCAACATGTTCGAGCAGAGTTTACTCGATGAAACTATCGCACAAAATAAATTAAAGGTGAACAAATAGTTAGCTATATATAGGTACCTATATCCATGGGTTGCCCGCTGGTAAATCATGACCGCCTCCGTGGTCTAGTGGTAACAAACGTTGCCGTGAACTCGGGAGGTCATGGGTTCGATTCCCACCGGGGGCAAGTTGTACATTGTATAATTTGTCTCGGTC
This sequence comes from Tinea semifulvella, assembly GCA_910589645.1. Lineage (NCBI taxonomy): Eukaryota > Metazoa > Arthropoda > Insecta > Lepidoptera > Tineidae > Tinea > Tinea semifulvella. The sequence continues at coordinate 100,249 of OU342615.1, read as the reverse complement.
TGGGTGTTTATATGTATAATATGTAGTTTATCAACCATCTAGTTTCCGTAACACAAGCCTCGTAGCTTACCACGGAAACTAGATGGCGCTGTGTGACCTGTCTGGAAATATTTTAATTTTTTTATTATTTTATTTTTAGTTAGGGGAAGTTTAAAAGCGCCAAATCGAACATGACATTTACCCCTCATTCCGAATCGCGCTCAGAAAGAACGAATATGACACATATATGTATATGACAATATCACGATTTGGATGCTCAGAGCGTGATATCAATTCGGAACGGTGTAAATCACATTTTCATTTATAAAATGTTTGTTTTTTTTAAATGTATAGAAAACAAATTGCGGATTCCACATCTTTGAGTATGAATACTAACAAATATACATCTCTCGGTTTATTCATCTTTATATATGTAAAGTTTAATATTATAAAATTATTTTGGTCTTTTAAAATAACTTGTCGTGTTACGGACATTTTTTTTTCACTTCCTACTTAAATATTAATTATAGATTTGTTTTAGAAGTAATATACAAACAGTATAAACGAATTACAATATTAAATAATTTAAAAGAAAACCTAATATTAAATTAACTTGAAAATAGCGCGGTACATTATGACAAACAAGTGACAGCGCTCAGAGCGATCTACCTCGATATCGTGAGCAGTCTAAGCGCGAGAAATGATGTCATTTGTGACGTCATATAGCTTTCGCAAAACAGTTTAAGCGCGTATCGGAACACCCTTAAGCGTGCTTAGGTTACTATTATCGCGTATCGGAACGAAGAGTTTAGTGATACATGGAAAGTGATATGATGACTTTGTTGACAGACACAATCCAGTGGCAGGTTGAGTCCATGTGAGAGTGTAGTGAGCGACTCGTCGGACACGCTCGTGTGTTCGCCGAACCACACCGATCGTTCGTCGAACCACACCGAGCGTTCGTATGAATGCTCGCCGACCGAACGCGAGCTTGTGAACCCGCGGAACGGATTTTTCTCGTCAGACGAAGATGAAAATGATTAAAATTTGTATACTTTTTAGATATTTATATGTTGGTTAATAAAGTTTTGTCTTTTATTTATTTTTACACCTTTTTTTTTCAAAAACGCGTTTCTCTATAAGACATAAGTCTAGTCTAACAGCGAGCTTCACTGGTTATCCGAATATAATCCCCTTTTTATATTATAAAATAGCTAACAAAAGCAACGGGTTGCCAAACGAAATATGTTTAAGACTGCGTTCCCAGTAGGCAAACCGTTCGCCGCCGATTAAGTGAGCCGCAAAATTGTGGCGAACCAAAACTATTTCGCCGCTGAATGGAATCGGTTTTCCTATGAGTCGGCCGCCCACTGAGACGACTGACGTTGTGTTTGACTTGTCGCTTTAAGTGCTATTTTTCGCTAGGAATCGAACACTATCGTTAAAATTCCAGGAAAATATAAAATAATAGGAATAATCATAGGTGTTTGACTTGAAGCTCTAAACTCTAAAGATGTCATGCTAAAGTCATGATTGGCATTCATATTTAAATTGCTAAAAAAATGTAGATTAGATCCTAACTTTATTTGCACACTTAACTGCGACAATTGTGTGGACCAGACCCACTGTAGTGTCCATGTCTGCTACTTACATTTCGGGACACACTAGACCTTTATATAATTATTTTATTTATTAAAAACTTTAATGTACAAAGGTGGATGTGGACTTAATGCCTGTAGACATTTTCTAACAGCTAAACCTTTGGGACTAATTGGAACTATTGCAATAAAATAAATATTAAAAAGTTAGGTAGAAAAATTGTCCTTTGTATTTAGACATCATAGTATGGATGATGAGAGCAGGCATGCCAACCATTCTAGCTAAATAGTCTGTTCAAAGATATTCCTACACACCTATGAGCATTTCATTTAGACATCATAGTATGGATGATGAGAGCAGGCATGCCAACCATTCTAGCTAAATAGTCTGTTCAAAGATATTCCTACACACCTATGAGCATTTCATTTAGACATCATAGTATGGATGATGAGAGCAGGCATGCCAACCATTCTAGCTAAATAGTCTGTTCAAAGATATTCCTACACACCTATGAGCATTTCATTTAGACATCATAGTATGGATGATGAGAGCAGGCATGCCAACCATTCTAGCTAAATAGTCTGTTCAAAGATATTCCTACACACCTATGAGCATTTCATTTAGACATCATAGTATGGATGATGAGAGCAGGCATGCCAACCATTCTAGCTAAATAGTCTGTTCAAAGATATTCCTACACACCTATGAGCATTTCATTTAGACATCATAGTATGGATGATGAGAGCAGGCATGCCAACCATTCTAGCTAAATAGTCTGTTCAAAGATATTCCTACACACCTATGAGCATTTCATTTAGACATCATAGTATGGATGATGAGAGCAGGCATGCCAACCATTCTAGCTAAATAGTCTGTTCAAAGATATTCCTACACACCTATGAGCATTTCATTTAGACATCATAGTATGGATGATGAGAGCAGGCATGCCAACCATTCTAGCTAAATAGTCTGTTCAAAGATATTCCTACACACCTATGAGCATTTCATTTAGACATCATAGTATGGATGATGAGAGCAGGCATGCCAACCATTCTAGCTAAATAGTCTGTTCAAAGATATTCCTACACACCTATGAGCATTTCATTTAGACATCATAGTATGGATGATGAGAGCAGGCATGCCAACCATTCTAGCTAAATAGTCTGTTCAAAGATATTCCTACACACCTATGAGCATTTCATTTAGACATCATAGTATGGATGATGAGAGCAGGCATGCCAACCATTCTAGCTAAATAGTCTGTTCAAAGATATTCCTACACACCTATGAGCATTTCATTTAGACATCATAGTATGGATGATGAGAGCAGGCATGCCAACCATTCTAGCTAAATAGTCTGTTCAAAGATATTCCTACACACCTATGAGCATTTCATTTAGACATCATAGTATGGATGATGAGAGCAGGCATGCCAACCATTCTAGCTAAATAGTCTGTTCAAAGATATTCCTACACACCTATGAGCATTTCATTTAGACATCATAGTATGGATGATGAGAGCAGGCATGCCAACCATTCTAGCTAAATAGTCTGTTCAAAGATATTCCTACACACCTATGAGCATTTCATTTAGACATCATAGTATGGATGATGAGAGCAGGCATGCCAACCATTCTAGCTAAATAGTCTGTTCAAAGATATTCCTACACACCTATGAGCATTTCATTTAGACATCATAGTATGGATGATGAGAGCAGGCATGCCAACCATTCTAGCTAAATAGTCTGTTCAAAGATATTCCTACACACCTATGAGCATTTCATTTAGACATCATAGTATGGATGATGAGAGCAGGCATGCCAACCATTCTAGCTAAATAGTCTGTTCAAAGATATTCCTACACACCTATGAGCATTTCATTTAGACATCATAGTATGGATGATGAGAGCAGGCATGCCAACCATTCTAGCTAAATAGTCTGTTCAAAGATATTCCTACACACCTATGAGCATTTCATTTAGACATCATAGTATGGATGATGAGAGCAGGCATGCCAACCATTCTAGCTAAATAGTCTGTTCAAAGATATTCCTACACACCTATGAGCATTTCATTTAGACATCATAGTATGGATGATGAGAGCAGGCATGCCAACCATTCTAGCTAAATAGTCTGTTCAAAGATATTCCTACACACCTATGAGCATTTCATTTAGACATCATAGTATGGATGATGAGAGCAGGCATGCCAACCATTCTAGCTAAATAGTCTGTTCAAAGATATTCCTACACACCTATGAGCATTTCATTTAGACATCATAGTATGGATGATGAGAGCAGGCATGCCAACCATTCTAGCTAAATAGTCTGTTCAAAGATATTCCTACACACCTATGAGCATTTCATTTAGACATCATAGTATGGATGATGAGAGCAGGCATGCCAACCATTCTAGCTAAATAGTCTGTTCAAAGATATTCCTACACACCTATGAGCATTTCCATTATACTTAACTTTTTAATAAAAATAAAACCAGCATATTGAATAACAATAAACTATATTAAAACTAAACTAATCAAAAGTGTACTATTCGGTTTTGGATATTTCTGCATTTTGCTGTTGTAGTTTGGCTATCATGACCTTTTCCTTGGCTTCTCTCTTGGCTAAACGTTCCTGTTTCCTTTGTTCCTTTTCTCTCTTGGCTAACATCTCTTGGAATCTTTCATCCCGAGGATCTAATTTGAAGCCAAAGTGACGACGTACCTCTTCTACTAAGCGCTCTTTTTTATCCTGAAAATAATGATTACAATTATTTCTATTTAATTCAAAATCTGCACAAAGATAGGAAACATTTAGCATTTCATGGATTAACTGAGCGAGTGACGGGTATATTATATTATATATATAGACAATGAGAAAAACTGACTTGAATATTTAATTTTTGAAATAAAAAAAATCTAGGGAATTGAACCCTAGATTGAAAAAATAATAATTCTGTATTCATGCACCAGCTGATAGTGTTGCTTATAAGGACAAATGGTGGAAAGTAACTTCAAATGGCACACTTAAAGATTTTTTATTTAAAAATTATTCTTCAGTTAGGGCTTAAAATATTATGCATATTATGTAGGCACTTTACTTTAGTTTGCTGTTTGAAAGTTCACTCAAAAAATTTACCCTGTTGAAGTAAAACATAACAATTAGTAAACACACAAAAAATTAATAAACATGTTAAATATGCTATGCTGCTAAAGCTAAAGTTTATGGTCTGCTAAAATCCCGTCCGTCCTTGAACCATCAGGACTTTCACGTAGTGATGGTAAAAGGCCGGATGGTATGTCTCTTGTACCGTGGAGTGAGGGAAGATGTCTTCTTTGGGATGCCACCTGTGTGGATACCTTTGCCTCTTGTCACATTTCCTCTACATCAAAAAAGGCCGGTTCGGCTGCTCATACAGCCGAATTTAAAAATCACATTAAATATAATAGCATTAAACAAAATTATAACTTTGTGGCATTTGGGGTTGAACAATGGGGGTATATTCTCTTGATACCCATACAAATTCATAAAAGAGCTGGGTAAACGAATTTTCCAAGAGTGTGGCGATCCCAAATGCCATAACTACCTAAAACAGAATATGTCGATTATAATTCAACGAGGAAATGCGGCGAGCATTTTAGGTACCCTCTCTGGTGGTAAGCCCTTGATTTATTTTGTAGAATAGCTTTAATTTCATAGGTATTTTTAGTTTTATTTATAATTAGGTTTTTAATCAATTTTATTTTAATATTTTTGTATCTAAGTACCTGCTGCTAAATATATTAAACTGCTTGAGGAATAAGTCATATGACCAGAGGCTTGCAAGTTTCGGGGATCGCAGAATGAGGGGAGATATAATTGAGACATTTAACATTCTTACAGGAGGTATAACTGCCCCCACCTAGCCAACACAATGATATTTCCCTGTCATGATCATGAAATGAAACTAATAAGAACTTCCAACAATGCAAATGTGGGATATCACTTCATGAATAACAGAGTTGTAAATATGTGGAACAAAATACCAGAAGACATATTGAAGTCCTCAACTGTAAACACTTTTCAAAACAAACTGGAAAAGTAGGCAATACAAATAGACTATGGTGATAACTTTTATTTCTATGAACATTATACCAGTCCTACATATTATAGGCATATCAGCAATGCGCTGCTCGCCTATTAATCAATAATTATTTATACCTACTGGTTGACATCTATGTAAATCACTTTTAGGCATTTAATAATGCGAGATCATTTGTCCTATCTCATTCATTTTAGTCCTAGGAAGGCCAGTAAAAAACATGCATATATAAAATCTGATTTTAAAATAGATAGCTATAGGTACCTTAGCTACTCGGGCTTCTGCAGTTTTCTTTTTGATCCTCTCATTGAGATCTCTCTTCCAAATCTCCAGTTTCTCCAATTTGGCTGCAATATCATTCTCTCTTTTTTCAATCCTTTCCTGCTGTATCTGCGCTTTTTCTGCAGCCTGGGCCACCATCTGCGGGATTGTAAACGGAAAGGCTATGGCTTCATATTCCTTGCGTTCTTCAATCTCTTTCTCTGACGGCCAACATAAACCTGGAAATGCTCTCATTAATCTTGCATACTCATTTTATGCATTTTTAGATAAATTATTCTAACAAGATTACATGTTAAGTAGAAAAACTTTTATATAGTTGTGTAAATGTTTAGCAAAATATCATGACAGCTCTAGTACGAAAAGACTTGATTGATACGAAAACTACATATTTTACAAATAACTTAATTAAGAGAAGACAAATTTCTAAGCATTCCATGGATTCACCGTGCGGGTGCCGGGTCCATAGTGTGTGGGTAGGAGATGAGAAGAATGGTGTCTCGGGCTTGCAACCGACAATAGGCTGGTTTAAGAAAAGGAGGCCTCCTTTTTTTATTGCGCGATAATACGCTCACCATCCACCATTCTACTCCTCTCCCTACCCAACCAAATACTGTATGATTCCGTTAATGCCGTCTTGGAAGCTCGTTCCATAAATGTATTGTGTTAAGTAAATTGCACCGTAATATATAGTAAAAAAAGAAGCGATGGTTACTTGGTTGTAAAAATGCTTTCCTGAACATCCTAAAAAGATGGGTTTGAAACCCGGCATGCACCAATGAGACAGAAAGTAACTCAGACACTCAACTTACTTGGATTAACCCCACTTGAAATGCCATATTTTCCATATAATTTCCTTTGATATTTGACAGTGTTATGAGCTAAACATTTGGGAACCTCGTACGGTCTTCTGCCATTGACAATGTTGAAGTGGGCCTCAGACAAACCAGATTTATTACGTTTTTTCTGGAGTTCCTCTTCTTTTTGCTGTAAATCTTCGTCATATAAGACGGGGTCAGCTTCTTCTGCAGCCTCAGTTACGCTAGATGTTGAATACCTAAATAAACTTTTCACTAAATTTGGTCTGAAATACTTCCTAACGCACAAATTCATATTTTATGAAATAAATTTAGAAAATTAAAAATTAGTTTGAGGTTACAATAGTTTTTTAAAATATTGTATTTATGATTTAGGCATTGGAATCAAGTCCGTCAGCCTAAAGTAGTTTTTTTTTTATTTTTTATTTTTTTTTTTATATAATGGCATTTGTTACAATTTGCCAGTGTCAAAGTTAGGGAAAGACGGGTTAAATAAATAGGACTTGAAAAATTTGGAACAGGATCAAAAGAGTAAATACAAAAATGGATAATTAATAGAAAAATACATCATTATATACAAAAATAAGAGAATAAGTAATGGATTATATATATAGAATAGGTATATTTATATATTAATGTTATTATCTACAATAAATGAACCAATTATATTATATATAAATTTACTTCGTTTGTTATATACAAGTAGGGATGAAATATTAATAGGAAATGGAACTCGGTGTGAAATAAGGGAGGAGATGAACAAGGAACGGTCATATAAGGGACAAGAGAAAAATATATGATTCATATCCACCACGTCCAATCCACATTCACATATGTCGCTGTTAACAATGTGTAGCCTCGCAAGATGAGAGGCAGTGCAAACGTGTCCAAGACGCATACGTATTATAATGCTAGTCACGATTTTGTTAAGTTTTAATTTAAAGAACCAAGGTTTCGCTAGTATTTTCTTTTGGATTTTAGAATAATAATTTCCTTTATAGTTACATCCTATGGCCCAAAGATCTTTCCAGTCAATCCGGAGATCTATTCGAGGAAGATCAAGTAAATCATGGCAATAATTTTTGTAAGGAAACATGTCCCCGCATTCTACAGCTTCATTGGCTAAAATATCTGCTTTTTCGTTCCCAGTGATACCACAGTGACTTGGTATCCAGGCAAAAGTTAATGTATATTCTTTTGATTGGCATTGGTAAATTAGATCCTTTAATTTTAGAATAACAGGATAGCATGAATTTGTTTTAGTAAAGAAAGGAAATCTGTCAAGAGCTTGCAAAGCACTTAAAGCATCTGTGAATATAATAGAATTTTGTAATCGCATTAAAAGTATATATTCTACCGCCTTTAGAAGGCCAAAACATTCCCCAGTAAAATTAGATGTTTCCGGTGGGAATTTAATTTTTTGTACTATATTATATTGGGAGTGGAATACCCCAATGCCTACACACTTCGCCGGATGTTTGGAGGAGTCAGTATAAATACGATGAGTATGATTCCAGTTATCATTGATTATATTTTGAAAATGAGTATTGGCATTAGAGTCGTTTTTATTAATACCAATATTAAATAGAATTTTAGGCGAAATAATTAATGATTCATAATTGTGGCTGAATAGAGGATGATAAATTGAGTGATGGGCAGGTGCTTCCAAAAGAGTAAATTTATTATAGCTTTTTATTAAAGGAGGGAGTTGCTTATATGTCCAGTACGAGGATGACGCTATTAATTCCTTAAGTTTTTTGAGAATAGAATATAGGGGATGATTTGAAAATTGAAAAGATCTGTACAAGAATTTATCACATAAAAATTGTCTTCGTAAATATAAAGGGGGTTCTGAACATTCAATCTGCAATGCATTTATTGGGCTAGATGTCATTGCACCAGTTATGATTCTTAGTGCCTTTGATTGAATAAGGTCTAGCTTTTTAAATCCTGCCGCTGAGCCAGGTTCCAGTAGAAAAGTACAATAATCAAGCACACTTCGTATTAATGCATTATAGATTAACTTTAAGCAGAATGGGTGGGCTCCCCACCAAACTCCAGATAGACATCGCATTATATTTAAATTCCGCTCACATTTAGCCACTATATAATCGCAATGGATAAGACCTGAAAGTTTAGTATCTAATAATACGCCTAAAAATTTTACTTTATTGTGTAATGGAATAGGTAAATTGTCATATGAAACTGTAATAGTAGGTGGATATGTCATTCTTGTAAATAAAACTGCAGTACTTTTATTAACCGAAAGTTCTAAACCATTGCAATCAAGATATTTATTTAAAAGTTTTAAAGAAGATGTTAATGAATTGGCGGCCCTTTCTACAGATTTGTTACTTACATATAATAGTAGGTCGTCGGCATATTGTAAGATATTTGTGTTGTTATTAATTGAAGAATGAAGATCATGCGTATAGATATTATACAGTAGCGGACTTAACACAGAGCCTTGTGGAAGACCTTTCCAGGCAACTCTGGATAGTTTTGTATATTCATTGACATTTAAGTTAATATATCTTTCTGATAATATATTGATAATAGAGTTTGTAAGCATATTCGGAACCTTTAATTTAATAAGCTTTTGTTTTAACAGTGGTATAATAACGTTATCATACGCTGCACTTATATCTAAGAATGCAGCAACAACAGACTCGTTTCGTGAAAAAGCTACTCTAACATGAGTCGTAAAGATACTAACATTATCTAGAGTGCTTTTTCCTTTTCTGAAACCGAATTGAGAATCTGATAATAGTCCACTACTTTCGAGATACCATTCCAGACGTATTTTAACCAATTGTTCAGCGGTTTTTATTAGAACAGAAGAGAGAACGATAGGTCGGTAAGACAAAGGATCGTTAGGGGTTTTTTTAGGTTTTAAAATAGGTATTATAGTTTGAGATTTCCAAGAAGGGGGGATATTGCCTGTATTCATAATTAAATTAATGAGATCTAAGAAATAAGAAAGAGAAGAATCATTAAGGTTGGCAAGAAAAGAGTATGGAATACCATCTTCGCCTGGCGCAGAGTCGACTACATGTGAAAGCACGCCTTTTAATTCTTTGAGTAAAAACGGTGAATTGAGACCTGAATCATTTGTATTTGAGAAGGAAAGATAAGATGTGTTTTGAGGTACAAAAGAAGGAGCAAGGCGATCCATAAATTGGTTGGCTATTGTAAAATTAATATTTGTAAAACTATCATTAAATGCAGATCTGAATCTCTTAATGTTTTGCCAAACGATCGTGGAAGGAGTGTCTGGCGAAAGTGATTCGCAAAACCTCTTCCAACCATCAGCTTTCTTCTGTTTCAATAATTTTCGTGTATCTTTTGCTGTTGTTAAGTATATGCCAAAGTTTTCAGTAGTCATGTCACTGTTGGTTAGGGGCCAGATATAATAACAACGCAGTGTATTTGTGAAAGATTTAATAAAGACACGTTTTACAAGCAAGTACAAAACTAAACGTCACAGGCAACGACTGACAGATCAATCGTAGTAATGTACCACAGACTATTAGCGATGACACATTCAATTTTCAACACTCCCACATGAATGTGTCCACTAGAAACATTATTTCTGAACACCTAAATAATTGACACACAATTGATGCTTAATTTTACTCAATGGCTTTGTTAAAATGTCAGCCGGCATTAAATCTGTACTTAAATGTTCAACTTTAATATTACCATTAGCTGTATGATCTCTAATAAAGTGATGCCGGATGTCAATATGTTTTGAACGCTGACTTGTTATAGTATTATTTGCCATATGAATTGCTCCCACATTATCACAATGTATAGTAATCGGTTTTGACAAATCATCATACCCTATTTCTTCTACCAATTGACTAATCCACAAAGATTCTTGAGCAGTAAAAGACAAAGACATATATTCTGCTTCAGCAGTTGACAAAGCAATAGTTTTTTGCCTTTTGCTAAACCATGAGATTAAACCTCCATTTACTTTAACACATGATCCTGTTACAGAATACCTATCATTAATCTTATTACCCCAGTCAGCATCACAATAAGCATCAAAATTATTATCATTATTAAACTCTAATTTATAATCTAGAGTGCCTTTAATATAGCGTAGAACACGTTTAATTTGCTTCCAATGTACCATTCCATGAGCATTGTTAAATCTACTTAAGTAGCTAGTTGCAAAGGCAATATCAGGTCTACTGATCTGTGACAAGTATAACAAGCTACCTAGCCTCTTGGTATGGAACATTCACATCAGCACCCTTATCTTCTAAGCTTAAATCTAGATTTATTTCTACCGGTGTATCTACTGGCCTACACTCTGACATGTTGAACCTTTCCAACACAGCTTCAGCATACTTCCTCTGATCTATCCATAGTTTCTTTTCATTAGGATTTCTAGTAATGTTCATTCCTAAACATTCTGTAGCAAGTCCGAGATCCTTCATATCAAATTTACTCATCAAGTTCTTTTTTATGTTTTCTCTAATTACCTTTTTGTTTGAAAATATCAATAAATCATCAACATATACTGCAATGATTAATATTATGTCTTTTGTAGTTTTTAATGTATAAATACATGGGTCACTCTTACACCTGGTCAAACCCAGTTCAATTAATGTTGAATCAAGCTTAACATTCCAACATCTACCGCTCTGCTTTAACCCATAAATCGCCTTCTTTAAATGCCATACTTTGTCTCCGTTTGTCTCTATTCCCATTGGTGGTTGTACATATACTTCCTCATCTATGTCACTCTGTAAATATGCTGTTGTGACATCCATATGGTCTATTCTTAAATTTTTCTTTGCTGCTAAGGAGAATAGATATCTCAGTGATGCATACTTCACCACCGGGGAGAATGTCTCTTGGTAATCTATACCATATCTTTGGCCACAACCTTTAATCACCAAACGGGCTTTAAATTTTTTCTTACCTTCTCTGTCCTTCTTTTCTGTAAAAACCCACCTGGTTTTTAAAGCTTTTTTATCTGCTGGTAAATCAACAATCTCGTAAGTTTCGTTTTTAATTATAGACTGTAATTCTTTCTCAATAGCATCCTTCCAGTTTTTGGAATCATTTCCGTCTAATGCTTGTTCCACAGTGATATTTTCTGCTGCAAAATAAGTTACATAATCATCCATATTAACGGGTTTTCTTACCCGTTCAGATCGTCTTACTTCATGCTGTTCTTCTCGCAGTTGCTCATCAGTGCTAACGTCACTCTGCAGTGATTCATAATCATTATCATCATTATCTTCATTTTGAACCTCTGATTCTTTTACCATTACAGTCATTTTATTTGTCTGATCATCAATTCGCATCAATGACATCTCATTCTTAATTTCATTATTTTGTAATAATGGTTGTATTTCACTTTTAGGATTTTCAAAAAATATGACATCTCTGCTAAATATTACATTCTTTGTCTGTGGATCAATTAATCTATATCCTTTCCTGTCTTCACAATAACCCATAAAGATTACTTTCACTGATTTTGGATCCCACTTTCTCCTTGTTTCCTTGGGTACATGTGCCATGGCTTCGCAACCAAATATATGTAAGTTACTTAAATCTGGTTTCTCATTGGTCCACATCTCATACGGGGTTTTATTCCACAACCTCCTGGTTGGTGATCTATTTAGTAAGTATGCTGCTGTTGACACAGCTTCACCCCAGTACTCTTTATTTAATTTTGCATCTGACAACATTGTACGAGCTTTTTCTACTATGGACCGGTTCATACGCTCTGCTAATCCATTTTGTTGTGGTGTATATCTCACAGTAAGCTGGTGAATAATTCCACATTCTTTAAAAATATTTTTCATTGCTTGATTAACATATTCTCCCCCATTGTCCGTCCTGAGGGTTCTTAGTTTCTCACCTGTCTGTCTCTCAACCATATTCTTGAACTCAAGAAATATATCAGCAACTTGACCTTTGTGGCTTAGCATATAAATATATAAGTACCTGCTATAGTCATCCACAAAGATAAGAAAATATCGACTGCCACCGATCGAGGTCATCTCCATTGGTCCACAGAGATCAGAGTGGACCAACTCAAGTCTCTTAGTAGTTTTCCTATTACGGACCTTAAATGGTTCTCTGGCATGCTTCCCCACAATGCAGTCTTGACATGAAACATCATTTATTAAATTCGAATCTAATCCTATAGACATCTTCTTTAAAAGTGACATACTCTTTCTATTTAGGTGACCTAGGCGTCTATGCCATAACAATCCTGCTGATTCCATAGCCATAAAAGTTTTTATGTTATTATAGGGCTGATCAAGTTTATACACACCATTTACTTGTGTGGCTGTAGCCACCAGCTCTCCATCCAGGTCTTGAATTTTTCCTCCGTTTTTATCAAATGTCACCTTATGTCCTTTTTCTATAATTTTATGTACTGAAAGCAAGTTTATCGACGCTTCAGGTACATATAGGACATCCTGTATTTCAATTTCAGAATTCTTAATCCTATTTTTAACAGTAATATCAATGTTCCCAATGGCTTTCGCAGAAAAACTTGTATTATTAGCCAATGTTATCATACTATTTGACTTGTTTGAAAAATTGTTTTCTTCTTTTGTTATGTGGGCCGATGCCCCTGAATCCAAAAACCAACCTTCATCTCCTTTTGTATTATGTGCCATAAATGCCTTTTTCCTCTCACTGTTATCATTTTTCTTTTTTCTACACTGTTTTGCAAAATGTCCAAGTTTATTGCAATTATAACATTTTGGTGGGCCGGAGTTTTTCTGCCCTTTCTTGTTTGCGTACAAAGCACTTTCCTTTTGCTCCATGTTTATATGCACATCTTGTAAAAGTTTAACTTTAATGGCATCACCGGTTATGGTTATGCCAGAACTTTCTAAGCCCATTATCATGGGGCGATATTCATCGGGTAGTCCCGCTAGCAATAATGTCCCTACCCATTCATCATTAACTTTGAATTCCATTTGGTTCAATTTATGGGCTGTGGTAGTAATTTTTTCTACGTATTCTTCAATTGTCTTACATGTGGTAAGGTTTGTGGTAACCAATGTACGAAGCAGCCCTACCTTCCTTGTAAGTCGAGGGCCGACCAAGCTTGATGCGCCGATGTCGCATCTTGGACATGACAATAATTGATGGGGTCGATGCATAATATGATTCGAGCCAAAGCTTTTTTGTCTTTTTTGTCGTCGACAATTTCTTTTGTGACGATTTCCCATAATTCTTCATACTGAAGGAACGCCTTCATTGCAAATTTCCACGTGGAATAATTTTCGCGACCACGTAATTTGTCTATATTGAAAGCACTGCTTGCCGCCATTTTTCTCACTCATATATTGTAAGTTTTTGGGTTTATATACACAATATATTTTGGTGTCTTCACTTCACTCGTGACCTGGGCACATAACCTGTTGGTTAGGTTAGGTTTGGTTTGGTTTGGTTATGTTTTTTTTTTTTTTTTTTTTTTTTTTTTTTTTTTTTAATTTCTCTTGTCCTCTGATGTTTTTTTATTTCAGAGAGTATTATTAGGGAATTAAATTTATGAGAACTTTTTAATTTTTTGCGGGTGCAGCACATGTGCTGCAGGTTTTCTTTATATTTTTTTTTTTTTTTTTTTTTTGTTCCTGCCTATCTATGTAGTAAGACTTAAAAATATTACAATGTTTACACTTTACAATTTTTTTTTTTTTTTTTTTTTTGTTTTTTTTTTTTTTTTTCCTCCGAATATATCTATCTTGTTTTTCGATATGATTATTGTTATATATATTTTTATTTATTTATTATATTATTATTATTATTTTTTTTTTTTCTTTCTTTTCTTTGTAAAGTGTATCTAATACATGGTTTAATGATGATAAAGGCTTGATATTTTGTGAACATGATAATATAAATATAAAACAACAGTAGATAGTGAGTGAAAATGAAAATAATAGACTTTGATTAGATACAGTGAGTAATGATAAAACTAAAATTATATGAGTGAAACTGAAAGACTTAAATTAGGCATGCAATAAACTTGAAAACTACGACTAAACTTAGCTTAACTTAACTTATCTTATTTTCTATTCTATTTTATCGTTATGATAACACTAATATAACTTATATTTTATGCTACTAGATTATATAACAATTATATAACTATAACATAATTCTTTTGTGCTGCTGTTTCATTTATTTCTATTCTGTTTTTGACAATTATTTAAGTTAGTTACCTTGCTTTGCCTTTATGTTACTGGATGGTATTTTAAGTTTGTTTCGGAGTTGAGAAACTTTTACCGCATATAAAATTTGTCAATAGATGGGTGTGTATAAATGTGTATAAAAAGTGTGTGAGACTTGTATGGCACCCGCTCCGCAATATCAACCGCTGCAATTGGTTATTAAATTGTAAGACTATTTTCATAATAGTAATAGACAATTTAAATAGCTATAGGGTTTCAGGCCGGCGGAGGAGAGGTGCCCCATCGATGTTAGGTGGTTAATCGAATGACACACACGATATTTCGGCTTTGCACCTGGGACGCCTTTAGCAATAAGCCACACTCGCTCTGGCTATCGCGTCCCATCTATGCCGCACTGTGCAGTCCTCACTATATGCGTTGTGATTAGTGGTTATCAACTTTGCGCGTACACAGTTGCGGCACGTGGGTTCGGCGCCAGCCAGGCGGTCGGGGCATTCCGTCCACAGGTGCAAGCCGCCACAGTGGCTACACACCTTTTCGTGTTCAGTGCAGAACCGTCTTCCATGCCCGTGCGCGAGGCAGAGCGAGCATTGGACCAGTGGTGACTGGTCTGCCACGCGCACGTGCTGGAGATCTATGTGGACGCGTTCTGCTTCTGTGAGTCTCTGCCACATCAGCGGAGAGACCTGGGCGACTATATGGCATGTGTGCGGGTTTCTCGTCTTCCGCCGGTACCTGATTTGGGCTCTAAACTGTTCTTCCGGCACATCTCGGAACAAAGGCCCGTTCTGGGTCCTCAGGGACGTCAGGACGTCCTCGTCCGTGTTATAGGACATGACGTCCCTGAGGATCACGAGCGGGTCCTTGTTCTTAATCTCTTCCACTATTAGGTTTGTACCGGAGTTTTTTATCGTGTCCACCACCTTCCCAATCTCCTCCCTGGTGGTGCAGCCCAATATGACTCTTTGGTCTCGTACTTTTCGGAGCCTCTCAACCCTTATCCCAGTTTTCCTCGCATCCACTGCCACTCTTATCTTTTCCACCACTTGGCCGCTGGTGTCACCCTCGCTCGATATCGCTATCGAGTGCATCGCGCGAGGGTGACCCGCGGCCACACTTGCGTAGGACGTCTTCCTCGCTGGTGCGCTCTCCGGCTGCGGCGCTGGGGAGTACGACTGGAGTCGGTCGGCCAATGTCGCAGTGTGCAACTGACACTCCGCCATTTGCCGACCGTGCTCCTTCATACCCTCCATCAGAGAACGCATCAGCGCGGCGGGCGTCTCCTCCGTGGTGGTTTCCCCTTCCTTCCCAACAGTGATCCCAATTTCCTTGTTTTTCTTTTCAGGTTCCTTTTCCTGTTCGTCCGATCTCGACTTCTCCGCCTCCTTTACAAGGGCGTATAGTCGCTCCAGCGCTTGTGTGACATCAGCTTTGATGTCGGTTTTTAGGTTCCTAGAACCTGTCAGGGCCGACTTCGCCTTGACCAAGCAGGCCTTTGCCTCGGCTGTCCGATTGGCGAACTTCGGCACTGGCAGGCTCTGAGGTACCTCTGCCGACGCACGGCTCACCTGCGTTGAAGCCACCCGCGCCCCTGTTCCAGAAACAGAGGTAGGGGCAACTTTCTTGGGGGGTGTGGCAGGCTTGGGCTGGCTGCCCGGTTTCCCGGCCTCCCACTCCCCTATGCTCCTTCTTACTTTTTGGGATTCTTTAGAAGGCCCAGCCTTCGTTTGGTCAACTGCGGGTTGGGGGTTGTCAGTCCCGGACTGCTTGACGGGGGGGGTGCGGATGCCAAACATATTGATGATACGCAGAGGACGCGTCTATAAGTAAAAATATAATATTATAATGTTAATAATTATTGTCAATGTCAAAAAGTATAATAAGATTTATGTCAAAGGTAAAATTGTATAAAATATATTAATATATTTAATAATGTCGGTTGTCAAATGTATATAATAGTCCAGTGAATAGTCAGTGATAAGGTCAGGTAGCGGAATAGTCTAAACTTGTCTCTCTTGTAAAGTCGTAGAAACTTTACAAGTCCAGCTTGGAGCAAAAGCAAGGAAACTGGATCTATGCTACGGTTTAAGACCTTATACTAATAGTTTTCACACAATTTGTCAATAAACAAATGTGTCAGGGTTATTATTATATACAGGTAAAAACAAAATGTACAAACTTAAAACTATCTTAAATCTAACTTAAATCTAAGCCCCTTATAGTCTTTACACTGGTTTTTATTTTATTTTCGTTAATTTTTATTTTTATTTACAGGTTTTTTCCAGCTCCTCCGGTCTTCGGGTCCAGCATCCAGGTAAGTAAGGTAAGTATAAATTTTGTTTTTCTGATTTATACACGTCTTGAAGAGCCCTGTCTGATGGTAATTTTATTTCAGCCCAGGAGTCGTCACAGGAGGCCTCAGCGAGCAGTGAAGTTTGGGTATGCCCGGAAGTCCGTCTCCGGCAAGCTTTAAACAGCTGCCAAAAATTGGTTTCCGGTCAGACCCGGGTCAAATTTACAGGAAGGGTGCCCCTTGATCTTAGCTTAATTATGGTAAAATAAAAAAGGGGGGGCGTCACTTCAGTTTCAGAGATATCTCGATTTCCCCTCCTGTAATTTTGAGTTTTCACGTTTTTGCCCGTGCTACTTCCGTTTTTCGGTTTTTCGTGATGCGGTATTTTTCTCCCACAGAATTTCGACAGCGTCGAGAATTTGTCATCAATAAAATTTTCGTGGAG
The DNA here is from genome assembly GCA_910589645.1 of Tinea semifulvella. Classification (NCBI taxonomy): domain Eukaryota; kingdom Metazoa; phylum Arthropoda; class Insecta; order Lepidoptera; family Tineidae; genus Tinea; species Tinea semifulvella. The sequence goes on along the minus strand of OU342615.1, from coordinate 82,576 downwards.
TAATCACACGCAAAGTTACCCAACGCGTGGAAAAGGGTTTTTTGTCAACACGCGCGCAGGTAGTTGCGCCACCAAAGGCAGTTTTTTGTGCGAAGTACTCCTCGTCTAGGCGCGTCTAATGATGCCAGAAAAACGGTACCGTACCGCGTTAGTTTTAAAGTTATTCACCGTAAACCACAATTTTATTCACAATTTTATCCTAAAATTTTTTATATATTAGTTTTTTCTTATTTTTAAGCACGTCACTATGTAGCACTCACTATGTTACACCACTGTACAAATTTCCAGGTCAATCGGATAACTTCTACTAGGTTTTTGGAATTTTTTCGTGCGGAGATCCTTAAAAACACAGCTTACTCGACCGTTGTTCGAGCGGGACTGGTTAGGTTAGGTTAGGTTAGGTTAGGTTAGGTTTTTTTTTTTTTTTTTTTTTTTTTTTATAGAGGTTAGGGAAAATCTTCAAAAGACACCCCTTGAGCTGACGCGTCGTGTACAGAACAATTTGTGTACCCGACACGTCGCCCCAAGGGGTAGTGTGAGATTCTTACTCACTAAAAACCCATCCTCTCTAGTCACCTCCGACGCGGGTCGGAGACTTTTTAGAACTGATTTTCATTATTTCGATTGCAAGATTAGGTTAGGTTAGGTTAGGTTAGGTTAGGTTAGGTTAGGTTTTTTTTTTTTTTTTTTTTTTTTTTTTTTTTTTTTTTCTTTTTTATTTGTCCTCTGACGTAAAATTTGGTCAGAGACTATTGGCGCTTCTTTAATATATTTTAATCATAATATTTTCATATTTTGTATTGGGGTCAGCTGTAAGCTGTACCAGGTACCTAGGTTATAGCCAATTTTATATAATTTAACTTATGTATTATAAGTTTTAATATGCCTTATTATTTCTTTAAACAAGTTTTCCTATGTGAGTCTATATAATTAATCAAGAGTTATGTACACTAATATAAACTGTAGTTTTTTAAAATAAATAACTTTTATTTTTATAGTTATTATTTATATTCTTTTAATTTAGTCCTTCAACTTTTAGTTGTTTTTACAAATATTATTTAATTGTGAACTAAGGCATACTTTTCTTAACTTACTTACGACTGACTTTTTATATATATATATATATATATATATATTTTTTTTTTTTATGACTAGCTTAAATATTACTTAATATGCGAGTATTACAATTTTTAATGCTATCATATTATATATTTATTATATATATGTAGCATATATCTTATGTGCTACTATTTCAATTATTAGTTTTCCCTCATCTTAACGATTCCTTAAGTTTGTACTTTGTTTAGCCACCAAGTTTACGGATGCTATAATAAATTATTTTGGAGTTGAGAAACACACTTGACGTTTTAATTTGGTCAATAGATAGGTGTGTGTAATAATGTCTGTAGTAATAGTGTGTGTGAGATGTCCAGGCTGGATTGGCACCCCCTCCGCAATATCTGCACTTGCTATTTACTATTTGATTGGATCACTATTTCATAATAGTTATGGACAATTCAAATGACTGTAGAGTTGTGGCCAGCGGAGGGGAGGTACCCATCGACGTCATGCGGTTAGTCAGTGGACACACACGATACTTCAGCTTTGCACCCGGGACGCCTTTAGCAATATGCGACACTTGCTCTGGCTATCGCGTCCCATCTGTGCCGCACTGTGCAATCCTCGCTATATGCGTTATGATTTGTGATGGATAACTTTGCACGCGTACAGTTGCGGCACGTGGGTTCGGCGCCAGCCAGGCGGTCAGGGCATTGTGTCCACAGGTGCAAGCCGCCACAATGGCTACACACCTTTTCCGATTCAGTGCAGAATCGTCTTCCATGCCCGTGCGCGAGGCAGAGCGAGCACTGGACCAGTGGCGACTGGTCTGCCACGCGCACGTGCTGGAGGTCAATGTGGACGCGTTCTGCACTTGTCATTCTCTGCCACATTTGCGGTGAAACTTGTACGATAATATGGCAGGTGTGCGGGTTTCTCGTCTTTCTGCGGTACCTGATATGGGCTCTAAATTCTTCTTCTGGCACGTCTCGGAACAAGGACCCGTTCTGGGTCCTCAGGGACGTCAGGACGTCCTCGTCCGTGTTATAGGACATGACGTCCCTGAGGATCACGAGCGGGTCCTTATTCTTAACCTCTTCCACCGTAAGGTTAGAGCCAGATTTCTTTATCTGATGCACCACCTTTTCTATCTCCTTCTTGGTGGTGCAGCCCAATATAACTCTTTGGTCCCTCACTTTTCTTAGTCTCTCGACTCTAATTCCTTGGGATCTCGCATCCACCGCCATCCTTAATTTGTCCACCACTTGGCCGCTGGTGTCACCCTCGCTCGATATCGCTATCGAGTGCATCGCGCGAGGGTGTCCAGCGGCCACAGTGGCATAGGACGCCTTTTGCGCCGGTGCGCCCTCCAACGGAGTGCACGTCTGGAGTCGGTCGGCCAATGTCACAGTGTGCTGTTGGCACTCTGCCATTTGCCGACCGTGCTCCTTCATGCCCTCCATCAGAGAGCGCATCAGCACAGTCGGCGTCTCCTCCGCGGCGGTTTCTACTTCCTTGTCCGGCTTTCCCCTCTTTATTTCTTCCTCTTTCCCTTTTCCTTTTTCAGGTTTCTTCGTGTTCTCGGCCTCTTTCACCAAAGCATACAGTCGCTCCAGCGCCTGTGTGACATCGTGTTTAATGTCAGTTTTCAGGTTTCTGGAGCCCCCCAGAGCCGTCTTCGCCTTGATCAGGCAGGCCTTAGCTTCAGCCAACCGATCTGCGAATCTCGTCTCTGGCGGGCTCTCAGGAGCCTCTGCCTGTGTTACACGGCTCACAGGCGCCGGAGCCACTCTAGCCCTCGGTCCAGAGGCGGTGGTGGGACCAACTTTCTTTGGGGGGGTGGCGGGCTTGGGCTGGCTGCCCGGCTTCCCGGCCTCCCACTCCCCTATACTCCTTCTTACCTTTTGAGGTTCACCTGAAGGCCCAGCCTTCGTTAGGTCTGTTGGAGGTTGGGGATTGTTAGCTCCGGACTGTTTCGGGGGGGTGCGGATGCCAAACATCTTGTCTTAACGCAGAGGACGCGTCTAGTGTAAAATATTATAATAAGTCAATTGTAAAAGTGCAAATAATTATTTGTCGACGTCAGGAATAAAATTGTAAAAATATAGATTATTGTAAAATATTGTCAATGTCAATAATAATAATACGTATAGATAGGTCAAGTGTCACCAGTCAATTTGGAGTATGTTACTATCTAGTCCAAAATTTTCATGTCCAGTTGGTAGCAAAAGCAAAGCACTGAACTGTGTATACTACACGATAGTATACACACACACACACACTCACACAAGATCCTATACTACACTTTGTACAATACTTAAAACTAACTTAAAACTAAGCCCCTTAAAGTTTTTAACCACTTTTATTTTGTTTCAGATGCAGCTCCTTCGGTCCACGGGTGCACTATCCAGGTAATTTTTTTGTTTATAATATACTCCTTAAATCCCTCTTTCTTGTGATGTCTTCTTTTCAGATCTGGTGTCGTCAACGGGGAGCTCCGAGGGCAGTCAACAGGCAAGGACGTCAAAATGGTGTTGCCAACCAGTCTTCAGTTAAGCACTAAAAACTGGTTTTACGTCAGAATTTGTCCAAATTTTTGGTAAGGATACCCCTTGATGTAAGCCTTTTTATAATATAATAAAAAAGGGGGGTCGTCGCGACAGTTCTTGAAATATTAATTTTTTTCCTTCCCACAAAATATTATTTCTTCCTTTTTTGCCCGTGCTACTCCCGGTTTCTTGTTTTTGGTAACAGGGTAATATTTCCTCACAAGGCCAAAACAGCGCTGACAATTCGGTGTTCTTAAAATTTGTCTAAGACAACCACACGAAAAGTTGGCCACCTCGTGATAAACAGTTTTTTGGCCACAAGTTTGCCGGTGGTTGTGCCAACAAAGGCAAACTTTTTTGCAATATGCAGGTCAATAGTGCGCGTCTAGCGGTGCAAGAAAAACAATACCCTATGCCTTTCGTTTTCGAGTTACACTCGAAAAACCTCAAATTTTTACCCAATTTTGTTGTTCACTTTGGCACACAATAACGCCAAATTCTGAGAATGCCACTAAATAGCTCACACTTAAATACACTATAAAACTGATTTTCAGCAAAATCGGAGCACTTTTTCCACTTTTTTCAAATTTTTATGTGCGGAGCGCCTTTTAAAAGCAGCTAGCTCGTCCGTGGTTCGAGCGGGACTGGTTAGGTTAGGTTAGGTTAGGTTAGGTTTTTTTTTTTTTTTTTTTTTTTTTTTTTTTTTTTTTTTTTTTTTTTTTTATAGAGGTTAGGGAAAATCTTCAAAAGACACCCCTTGAGCTGACGTGTCGTGTACAGAACAATTTGTGTACCCGACACGTCGCCCCAAGGGGTAGTGTGAGATTCTTACTCACTAAAAACCCATCCTCTCTAGTCACCTCCGACGCGGGTCGGAGACTTTTTAGAACTGATTTTCATTATTTCGATTGCAAGATTATACTAAAGAATTTTCCCGATTTTGACGTCATATTATATACAAATACAATAACACATACAAAATAAAATAATTAAACAAATTTGATGTCATTTTTTTTTTTTTTTTTTTTTTTTTTTTTTTTTTTTTTTTTTATTACAAATGTCAAATTAATACAATACTATTACACAAAACAAATAGATTATATAGAAATTCACACCTTAAAACCTTAAAAGACAAAATTTTTGAAACTAATTACAAAAATAATAAAAAGTGATAATTTAAAAATAACAGTCATAAATATAGTGAATCATATTAAAAAATTTGATGTCGATAATATATTATTATTATTACACAAAACAAACATTATATATAAATTGGACACCACGACCTTATTATCTAAATGTAATTATTCCTTAATTATTCTTTGGTGTTTAACTACAATATGAATATACAGGTTAGGTTAGGTTAGGTTAGGTTAGGTTAGGTTAGGTTAGGTTAGGTTAGGTTAGGTTAGGTTAGGTTAGGTTAGGTTAGGTTAGGTTAGGTTAGGTTAGGTTAGGTTAGGTTAGGTTAGGTTAGGTTAGGTTAGGTTAGGTTAGGTTAGGTTAGGTTAGGTTAGGTTAGGTTAGGTTAGGTTAGGTTAGGTTAGGTTAGGTTAGGTTAGGTTAGGTTAGGTTAGGTTAGGTTAGGTTAGGTTAGGTTAGGTTAGGTTAGGTTAGGTTAGGTTAGGTTAGGTTAGGTTAGGTTAGGTTAGGTTAGGTTAGGTTAGGTTAGGTTAGGTTAGGTTAGGTTAGGTTAGGTTAGGTTAGGTTAGGTTAGGTTAGGTTAGGTTAGGTTAGGTTAGGTTAGGTTAGGTTAGGTTAGGTTAGGTTAGGTTAGGTTAGGTTAGGTTTTTTTTTTTTTTTTTTTTTTTTTTTTTTTTTTTTTTATAGCACCCCCGACTTGTGTCGGAGACCTTTATTAATTCTTTATCATTTTTAATTGCCTTTACAAATTTCCTCCAATTATAATTTGTACATAAATAATAACATATAATATATACATAAATAAAATACATAAAAATATAATGGCATTCTTCTCCTTTTTAACATAATCACTTTAATTCTCCTTATTAATTTAATTACATTTAATACATTATTTAATTACAATTACATTTTATTTACATTTTTTATTACAATAATTACAATTTAATGACATTTTTGCATTCCCCAATTCTCTTTTTTTCCATTTTTCTTCTATTTCTTTTCTTGTATTTTTCTTTTTTTTTCTTGTCTTTTTCTTTTTCTTGTCTTTTTCATTTTTTCCTTTTGTTTTCCCTTTTTTTTTTTTTTTTTTTTTTTTTTTTTTTTTTTTTTTTTTTTTTTTTTTTTTTTTTTTTTTTTTTTTTTTTTTTTTTTTTTTTTTTTTTTTTTTTTTTTTTTTTTTTTTTTTTTTTCTTATACTTAATGCATTATTACATGAAAATACAATAATACAATACAAAAATAAAATCAGAATACAATGTCAAAATATAAAATATAAAATAAAATTCTTACATACTAAATAACAATGTCAAAATATATCAAAATAATTCTTACATACTAAATTACAATGTCAAATATCAAATAATTCTTACATACTAAGTTACAATAAAGCGATGTCAACTTACAAACTAAATACAATGTCCAACTTTTACTAAATTACAATTACAATTATAGAATATTATGAGAATGTCAAAAGGAAAATATATTTAAAATATAAATAATAATAATTACAATAATTCAATGTCAATATTTAATTTAAATTTAAATTTAAAGACCAAGATAGTTAATTATGACTGTCAGACAATTGACTCCGCGCCCATCGTCCCCGTTCGGCGGCGGCCACGCCCCCCAACTGTCACTGTCACCGCGGAAGTAGAGTCATTTTGTTTAGTGTTTTGGGCTTCTTGCTGTAATTTCATCCAACCCTCGTGCTTTTTCGGGTTGGATATTTGTTCCTGGGACAGCCAAGAAGCCCCGACGACCGCGGGCTTCATCCGCGGTCCCAGTGACACCCAGGGAGACGCCCGGCGACCCGGCGGCGGCGAGATAGAGTCGGAGTCAACTGTCTGGTATCTTTTTAATTTTTATTTCGCGTTATTGCCCGTTCCACAATTTCTATGGCGTATTCTATGAACCTTGGTCTCGTGTTCTCGTTTGCTAGTATTTTTCCAAGGTTCCCTTCGCTTATTTGTAGGCCCAGGCTTTGTTCTAATTCGTATCTTTTGCGACCATACACGGGACACTCAGTGACCAAGTGTATCACACTCTCGTCCCGTGTAGGGTCGCAAATGCAGGCAGGGCTGTCTTTCAATTTGAAACGATGTAGATATTGGGAGAAACCCCCGTGACCAGTGTAGAGCTGCGTTCTGCGGTAATCAAAACCGTCCCTCAGAACGACAGCCCTCGCCACCCTCACGTCCGGGAAAAACGTCTTGGTCACGGCGGCTGTCTCCCCATCCGAGTAGCGCTTTTGCCATATTTTTACTGTTTGTTCCCGTATGAGCTTCTTAGCGTACGACAACGGGTATAAGTCATAATCAGGCTTTGTTTTTAGATGGAGAGCGGCCTGCTTTGCTAACTCGTCGGCCCGCTCGTTGCCGGGCGTGCCGACGTGCGCCCTCACCCAGAACAACCGGACATCCCGCCCCTCCGCACGCAGTGCCCTGATGTCGCGCTGCACCGCGACCGCCATAGGGTGGAAGGTCCACGCGCTGGCCAGCAGATCCAGCGACGATCTAGAGTCGCTGAATATGTTGACCACCGCTTCCGTCCCCGCCAGCACCTGCTGGACAGCGCGCTGCAGCGCGAGCATTTCGGCCTGGAATACCGTGCAGAAGGGCTCCAGCCGGAGCCTGGAGGATCGGACCTCCTCTCCGTCGATCCACCAGGTAAGAGCCGCACCCACACGGCCCTCAATCTTGCTACCGTCCGTGTAGATGTGCGGCCCGGTTACGTTGTGGATGTCCAGAGTCCGGACGTCGAGATCATCCAGGCTCAGGTAGGTGGGTGGCCTGTGCTGTGCCGGGTGTGGCGCCTCCGTGTATGCGGCTCGTCTCTCCATCTGCCTGTCCGCTAACTGCTCCAGCGGTCTCCCGCGCTTCAGCTCATACAGGCGGGCTCCCTCGAGAATGCGCAGATCTAGTGGAAGCAGTCCTGTCAGGGTTAGAGCCGCATGTAACGATACTGTTCTGTACGCCTTACAGATTTTCTGCGAAAAACCCCGCTGTATGGTATCCAGTTGCTTCCGAGTCATCAATTTGCTCGCAGCCGGATACCACACACCGGCGGCGTACAGAACTATGGGCTCTATCACTGCGACGTATATGGTTCTCACCACCTCCGGGTTCAACCCCCATGTCACTTTGGCAGCGCATGCCAGTTGCTTGTAAATATTAGCTGCTTTTTTGCAGATGTAAGTGACATGAGAGTTGAAGGTGAGTTTTTGGTCTATTATTAGTCCTAATAATTTGACCTCACTCACCAGCGGTACCTCCACTCCTGCCATGGTCAACTCAGGGGGGTCGTATTTCAGTTTTTTAGTAAGCACCATTGCATTTGTTTTATGCGGTGCAAACTTCAACTTATTTCGGACCCCCCAGTCGTAGACCATGTCCAGGATGCGTGAAGCTTCCTCCCCTATGGAGGCTCCCGTCGTTCCGGAGAAGATGAGAACCACATCGTCCGCAAACGCCTGACAGTATACTTCGAGGGACTCTAGTTCGCGTAGCAGGGGGTCCAAGACAATGTTCCAAAATGTTGGCCCAGCAATGGAACCCTGGACACAACCCTTTGTGGTCCCCCTTGTGTACTCCGCCCCCGCGTAGCGTACCAGAACTTTCCTGTCCTCGAAGTATCCTACTACCATTTTATACAGGTTTGGGGGACAACCCTTGTTCAGCAGTTGCTTTTTTATGGCTGGCCACCAGGCGTTATCGAAGGCTCCCTCTATGTCAAGCGACACCATGAGAACAATTTTTTTATTGTTCCTCATTTTTCTTATGTGTGCCACTGTGTCATAGAGGGAGTCCTCGGTGCCGCGCTGGGGCATAAAGCCGTACTGGCAAGGGCTGAGTCGCGGAAGAAGATGCCACTGGATTCTTGCTACCATCATCTTCTCCACGATTTTCCCCAACACCGATAGGAGGCCTATGGGTCGGTACGACTTGGGGTGTGCATAGTCCTCCTTTCCGGGTTTCCTGAGGACGCGTATGACGGCCAGTTTCCACTGTGTCGGAAAGTGACCGATGGCCAGACATTTGTTGGCGATTGCCAAAAATACGCCCCGGTCACTCCCGACTGCCGCCACACATATGTCCGCCGTAAACCCGTCCAGTCCCGGGGCCTTTTTATGGCTGAATGACAACATGGCCTTTTGCAGTTCCGAGACTGTAAACGACGGGTCGTCCGGCAGACCGTCCTCCCGCGGATATGAAGGGCTACGTCCCTCTGTCTGAAGTCGCACCTCGGCATGCTCTTGGTTGTCCGAGCTAGGGTCATCCCGTGGGAAGAACGTCTCTGCCAACTCCTCTGCGGACCGGGCCGGGTCCAAAATGGTTCCGGTTACGTCCTTGAGGAGCTGGTCTTCCGTTCTTTTGGACGTTCTTCTGATGACCCTATATATGCCGTCCCATAAGCTCTCTCGATCCTGTTTGGAGCAGAACTGCTTCCAACTCTGCGTCTGGGCGTCGGCTGCCCCCCGCTCATAGATGTCCTTTGCCTCGAGGTATTGGTCGACGACATGTTGCCTTCTGTGTGGTGCAGCACACCGGATGCGCCTCTTTTTAGTAATCATAGACTTTTTCAGCGCATCCAGTTCTTCAGACCACCACGGTAGCCGCAACTTACTATCTTGCTTCATTTTCGGCATGGACGCAGTGCAGGCTTCCCTTACGCATTCGGTATAGCTCTGCACTGCTGCATCCAGTTCGATAGGCGACTCTATATTCTGGACATCCGAGACTGCCAGCTTTTGCTCTAATTTTTCCCCAAATATTGTCCGAAAATCGTCCCAATTGCATTTTTTTGTATTAAATAATTTTGTCCCCTTTATTAATTTTGCAGGAGGAGGTCCGCTCAGGAGCAGCCCGAAAGCGAGCGCGTTGTGGTCTGAGGATATAAGATCTCTCTCCACCCTCCAGTCCGTCACTCTCCCCAGTAGGGTGGAGGAGCACGCGCTCACGTCCACGCAGCTCCTGAACAGAGCCCCTCCTCGGTAAGTCTCGAATGTCGGTGTGTCGCCTTCGTTAAGGATGTGCATGTCCATGCCGTGCAGGAAGTTGCACCGCGATGGTCTTCTGTTGGGCTGCCCCACCAGGGGCTCCAGGCATTTATGTCGCCTCCGACTATGACCCGGGTGTCGAGTTTCTCGATCACCCGTTGTAGTCCCTCGAGGTAGGGTTCCAGCGGTTTAGGGTCCCCCTCGAAGTAGACCGAAACGATGCCTAGGGTGGTGGACCCAGTCCTTATGGATACGGCGGCCACGTTTGCGGAGATGAGCGTTTGGTCCTGGACCAGCTGCATCCCCGCATCGAATACAACTATGGCCGCCTTGACCGGGTTTTCTTTGTTTCCCGATGTCTGCACCACCCTGGTTCCTGTGGGCTGTGCCAGTTCGCCCGTGCTGCCCGTGTAGGGTTCTTGCACGAGGGCCACTGACACTCCGCCTCGGGCCGCCTCCAGCATCAACTCCGCAGTCGCGAGTTTTTTCCGCTGGAGGTTGACCTGCAGGAACTTGAGACATCGCCGGCTCCCCGAGTTCGTCCGACGCCCTCCTGATGTGTTGTTTCCCGAGGTGCCCTCAGCAATGGTAGGAGACTCGGGACCTCGCTATAGAGTCCCATTTTTTCCGCACTTGACAGTCACCGCTGAAAGCCGTGTGCGCCCTGTCCGCTATGCCGGCCTCGGCGCAGTTTCGGCACTCTGGTGGGTGTCCCTCCTTACGGGAGGTGCACTCAGCTCGCTGGTGGAGGCCGGTACAGTGGCCACACGCGTCCGCGGTCTCCTTGCAGTACCGCCGCGTGTGTCCGTAACCTAGGCAGCGCATACACTGCAACAGCGGCGACTGGTCGTACACCGGGCGACGCTGCAGGTCTACGTGCACGTATCCTGCTGCAGTCAGGCGCTTCCACAGTGCCGGAGTGACCTCCAGCACTATGTGACGCTCCAGCGGGTTACGTGCCCTGCGTCTCAGGAGGACCCTGGCTGTCAGGTCCTCCTTGCCCAGCCCCTGTGTCACGTGCGGATTTTGTGTCTTTAGGGACTCTATTAACTGCTCATCCGTGTTATATTCCAGGACATCCCGGATTATGACCTGCGGCCTTTTGGTCTTTAGCTCCTCCACCCGGAGGGCCGCGTCGCCGCTTCGTATCCGGTCCCTGATGGCCGAGACGTCCTGCACGGTCGAGCATGTTATCACCACCTTCTGGTTGCGTGCCTTCCTAATCTTATCTACACGCACACCAGTGGCCCGCGCGTCGACGGCTCCCCTTATTCTCCTGAGGACGTCCTCCCCGGTATCGTTACCGTCCGAGGACGCCACCACGACGGAGTGTTGGGGAGCGCGAGCAGGTGGCGGCGGCGGCGGAGCGGCTGCAATCTCTGCGTATGTCCGAGAGGAGACCGCGCGGTACGTGTCAGCCGCGATGGTCTTCAACTCCCGGACGTCCTCCAGTACCGAGGCGCAGTCCGCCGCGCCGGAGAGCATCCGGCAGCTCGAGGCCACGCAGTCCTTGAGCTCCCGGACATCCTCCAGCGTCCCGAACCCGCCCACGGTACGCCGTGTCAGCTCCACCGCCTGCACGAGGTCCTTCACGGTGGATGCGTACTCCTCGTAGCGCTCCACCTGAGTCTCCAATTTCTCGGCATGAACTACCCGGATGGTATCCAAGCTCCTGCCTGCTTCTATTTTACATCGGGCAAGCTCTGACTCTATTCTGTTCCTGGAGTCCACGAGCTCCAGGACGAGCTGATGGAGGAAGTGGAGGTGCTCCACCACTTCCTCCCTCACCTCGCGCTTGAGGTTCCCCGCTGCCTTGGACTCCAGGGCCGTCTTGGCTTTCTGTACTGCTGTCCCGGCCCGGCCCGCCGCGGTCGCGAGTCCGCCGTCGCCGCGGGGGTTTGGGCTGAGCCGGGGAGCGCTGCCAGAGGACGGCGGGGCCATGACCACCACATCTGGGCTGTCCCGGGTCGTCGGGGACAGTCGTGCCGCTACTGCGAGGCTCCCCGCGACAGTGGTCTCATGGAATGTGCCCTGGTCGACTCGGGCGGGGGAGGCCTGGACCGCCCCCGGCGTCGCCTGCCTCTGGGGGGAGCCCCCAGGGACCGGAGCCGGGGAAGTGGTCTCGATGGCTGCCAATAATTTTGCTTTCCTCTCCCCCTGACAGTCTGACCTGGGCTTCCTTTGGACCTGGCCGAGTGTGGCGGTGGCCGGTCGAGTCGTTTTGGTCTGCTTACCCGACATTTTGCCTGGGCCTAATATGTTTGTGTCTCTGTGTGAGAACGGGCAGGTTGATCTTTGTCTTGGTCTTTTCTTTGTCTTGGTCTTTTCTTTTATTAAAATCTTATAATACTATTTACTATTCTAACTTATATCTAGCTTAACCTAGCCTAAAATTAAGTCAACCAACCTTACACTAACACTTAATGATAACTATTTTCCTTTTTCAGGTGTATGATATAATATGACCTAATATGACCTCTTTTTTTTTTAATACTAATTTTAAAACTAATTACCCCTTAGTGTCTCTAACAACCACAACTATAATAACAATAATAATAATAACAAATTTTTCTTTATTTTCCAGCTTTCTTCTTTAGTCTACGGCTGCAGGGTGCAGGGTCCAGGGTCCAGGTTCTAGTCAGTCCAGGTAAGGGTTCCAACTACAACTATGATGATAATTTCCTTTGCTTTGTTTGAAATGATAGTTTGTTTGTTTGTTATTGTTTTTCAGGTCCTTCGGTTCGGTCAGCGGCTGCAGAGTCCAGGTTCCGGGTCCAGATAGGTGTTGTTTATCCTGTTTATCCTTCCTCACGTCCTCTGTTCCTTGTTATCTTTTCCGGTGTCCCGAAGGAGCCTAAGGGATAAGATAAGGGAACCGGTAGTAGTGGTAGTAGTAGCAGTATAGTTCCTTCTCTGCGACTAACTCGGTGCCCCGCCAACTTCTGACCCTCACCAGCGGCTCTGATCCGATCTGTTTTATATGTTTGTGTATCTCCTGGGATGCGGCTGCTCCCTCCGGTCAAGTCGCGAAGGAGCGGTGGTCTCCGCGGTTACGTGCTCACAGCCGGCCGCGTCGAGACCACTCTAGGGAGGCAAGTCGTGCACTCCTTGCCGTAAACTTCTTTACGGTTAGCGAGTGCACGCACGCCCGAGTTAGGTCATGGAGTGTGACCTACTCGCGAGGGCGAGAGATGGCGCACGTGGTGTTCCCGTGTTCCATCTCCTCCTGCTCACTGGAGGGTCTGCCTTGGCGGACAGCGCCGGCGGTTAGCGGACGTGTCCTAACGGACTCCCGCGAAGCCGCCACTCAGGCGCCATGGAGGAACGCCGTCAGGTTTTAGTCGGTGCGAGTCCGACATAACCTTTCCCTGCTGCCTCCACAGCGGGAATTGGTATCCGTAGGGATTTCCTGACGAAAAAAAAAAAAAAAAAAAAAAAAAAAAAAAAAAAAAAAAAAAAAAGGTCAGCTGACTTGTGCCGTGTGGTGGCGGCTGAAGAATACCACCACTCCCTAGGCCCAAAATCCAGGGATCCTGTAAGAGTCAGGAAAAGGATTCTGCAGTGGCAGTGGGCCAGCTCCGATGCCGTCGATAGTTCGGGCGAATGAGCTCCCCGGCGTCCGCTTGGTGGACTCTAGTCCAAGGGGCGTCGGGAGTCTTCGGCGGCCTAGTCCCAATCTGGCTGCCGAAGAGAGGGGAGTACCGATCGCCTAGTAAACAGTCAGGCCATCGGTACGAAGACGAGCACCAACTGCCAAGTTCCAGTCTGGCGGTTGGTGCGGAGAGCAGCTCCGATGCCCCCAGAGACCTTAGGGGGGCGAATGAGCTCGGTGCTGGCCCCGATGCCCAGAGAGGCGAATGGGCCGCACCGGTCGGTTGGGTGGTCTCGACCACGGAAGAGGGAATGTGCGTGCTTCTCGCTGTAACTACTTACAAGGAGTAAGCACGCACATGCCTTGAAATCTACACAGAATTACAATCACCCCTCTGCGGACCCACCTGATCTAGCAGGTGTGTGTTGCCGCAGATGGGGGATAGTGGCGGAGCTACGCGCTCCGCCAACAAAATTTAAATTTAAAAGTATTTTCGGCCTGTATTTTGTATTCTGTGTAGATTTCAAGGACTGGTGTAGTCTCTCCAGATCTTGGGGAGGGACGCGGGTCTGGCTGCGCAGCCATAGCACAGCTCAATTATTATACTTGTTATATATTGATGCTGTGTGGATGGTTGCGCAGTCAGGCGGACGGGCAAGGCCTGGACGGGCAAGGCCTAGCCTTCCCGTCGTTTGTAGGAAATACGGGGGACACTGATTTGTCCTCCCGTCCGCCTTTGGGCGAGAGCGGGTCTGGCTGTGCCGCTGTGCAGTCGGACTGGCGAAAGGGGCATTGCACCTTTCGGCCTCCGCGGAACAATCCGGAGGGTCGCAGCGACCCTCACGAAGCGCCCCTGCTAGCGGGGGAATAGCGGCGGGTCCGGCTGTGCGTTGCGCAGTCGGACAGGCTCGGGAAGGTGTTACCTTTCCGGCCACCGTTGGTCGTAGCTCCCTGTTGCGGCTGTGCGGAGGCGTAGTCACGTCTTACGATTTCGCGCAGCCCCAGCAGGGAAACGACGGGCTTGGCTTAACCGCCCGGCCCAAGTGGAAGTGACTTAAAAACCACTATAAAAAATCCCTCAGCCCTAAGTGTGTTGTGCAGCCGCGAGAGGGTTTCAACGGCAGGGAGGTGGACCTGTCGTTAGCTGCACTCAAATTTTTGAGTCAATACACAAAGTTTATAACTCGTGGGAACCAAAATGAAAAAACATAAAAAATCCCAAAAGGCGAGAAGCGAGGAGACGAAGAAGACGGCCGCGTCTGCACGCGCACCGGCCAGATGTGGTAGCAGCACGGAGGACGACGACCTCGTCGAGGTGACGGACGACCCGGTGGCGGTCGACGTCACAGCGCAGGAGGGAACGAGCGGAAGGCTCTGGAGTGATGCCTCTGTCCGCCGCCCTGCCAAGCGCACCATAGAGGAGCACCTGTCGTCCTCTTCGGCGGACGACAGTGAGACACCGTCGACAGGTAGGAGCTTGAGTGTGGCCAAGCGCGGGAGAGGCAGACCCCCCACCACCGGGGAGTACGTTGGCCTCGCCCGCGCCAAGGAGGTCTACCTCAAGAAAAAGAGGGAGCAGCTGCAGCTCGAGGCCGAGGAGGAGGTCTCGAAGATGACAGCGAGTGCTCGCCTGTTGAGGGCCCGGAAACCTGTGGCCATGACGAGGGAGGACCCCAGTGCTCTCCTGGAGAGGTTTCGCACGGACGTGGAGTCCGTGGAAACCGTGGCCAGGACGAGCACTAACCTCAAGGGCACCTATGTCCGGGCCCTAAATGAGGCTATGGTCTCCATGACGGAGATCTTCGAAGATTTGCGGAGTCGGACGGCCTCCGACGAAGTCGAAAGGCTTCGGGCGGAGAACGCCCGGCTGACCGCCGAACACGGAGATCTCCGTAAGGAGATGGCAGAGCTCAAGGACGAGTTGAGGGAGTTGAGGAAAGTGGTGGTTCCTCCTCCTTCCTCTCCTAGGCTCCGCCCTGAAGAGGTGCCCTTGCCTCCGTCGCCGAGGACGCGACCCGGTAGTAGGGCGGACGAGCCGGAGGGACCGAGCCTCTCCCGGTTCGACGAATTGGCGTCGTCCCTCGAGAGGACCTTAACGGTCTTCCTCGGGAAGAAGATCGAGGCCAGCGTCGATTCCCTGAGAAGGGATCTGGGCGCTGTCCCGACGAGGCCTGTCCGCCCTCCTCTGGGTCGACAGAATGCTGTTCTACCGCCTCTGGCGAGCGCGCCGGCTTCGGTGCCGGCTGAGAAGGTCCGGGACACCACTGGTCCGGAGACGTGGTCCGAGGTGGTGTCTCGGAACACGAGGAGGAAAAGGAGGCGGCAGGCGGCTCGGTCCGCGGCAGCTCCTTCGGCGCCAGCGGCTGCTCCAGCCCCGGCGCCTCCGAGGAAAGTCAGGGAGCGGCGCCCGCGCCCCCCCGGTTCAACGGCGGTGATAATCACCATCACGCCGGAAGGTCTGGCCAAGGGCGCGACCTACAAGGCCGTGCTGGACCAGGCCAAGAGGGGTGTCGACCTCGCGGAGCTCGACATCCCCTCGGTTAGATTCCGGCAGGCCGTCTCGGGGGGGCGAATGTTGGAGATCGCGGGGGCCTCCAGCGGTGGCAAGGCTGACGCCCTTGCCGAGAAGATTCGTGGAGTCTTCCCGCTGGACGGTTTCGTCCGTGTCACCAGGCCGATGAAGTGCGCGGAGTTCCGCGTCGTCGGCCTGGACGACTCGGTCGAGCCGCAGGAGGTGGCGGAGTCCGTCGCGGGTGCCGGGGAGTGCGCGGAAGCTGACGTGAAGGTCAGCCAGATCCGCGTCGCGGACTACGGGTCCTCCTCGGCACACGTGAGGTGTCCGGTGGCTGCTGCCAACCGGGTTGTTGCGGCGGGCCGCATCAAGGTGGGCTGGGTTTCGGCGAGGGTAGTGTCGATTGTGCCGAAACCCATGCGATGCTTTAGGTGTCGCATGGTGGGGCACGCTGCTGCCCGTTGTCCCTCCGGGGTGGACCGCACTGCGGACTGCTTCCGTTGCGGGCAGCCGGGGCATAAGAGGGCGGCCTGCACGGCTGCACCCCGCTGCGCTCTGTGCGCCGCGGAGGGCAAGAAGGCGGAGCACGTTCTGGGGGCCCAAGGGTGCCCTCAGACCAAGAAAGTCAGGGGCATGGGGACGATCGCCACTCAGGCGGCCGTCGCCATGTCCGTGGATACTCCGCTCGCGGCGGCAGCCCCACCGGCCCAACCGGCCCAGGCTGAGGAGGCGATGATAATAGTGCCTCCAGTATAGGTTGTCATCGCCTCCTCCAGTCGAACCTCAACCACTGCGCCAGTGCCCAGGATCTCTTGATCCAAAGCATGGCGCAGTGGTCGATCGAGCTGGCCGTGGCCGCCGAGCCCTATTTTATCCCTCCCGGATCCACCGACTGGCTGGGGGACCTTGTGGGCTCGGTGGTCCTTATAAAGCGCCAGGTCGCGGACTCCCTGCCCCTCGTATCCCAGGTGAGGGGCCGAGGTTTCGTGGCGGCGTTGTGGGGGGAAACCCTTGTGGTAGGGGTGTATTTCTCTCCCAACAGAAGCCTCGCCGACTTCGAGGCGTTTCTCGACGAGATCGACCGAGTTATCGGTCGATTCTCGTCCGGAAACGTGCTCGTCTTGGGCGATCTCAACGCCAAGTCAACGGCGTGGGGATCCCCCAGGACCACCCCTCGCGGCGAGGCTCTGGAGGAATGGACGGCGATGGCCGGTCTGGGTGTACTGAACCGCGGATCGGTCAACACATGTGTGCGACAGCGGGGCGGGTCAATCGTGGATGTGACGTTCGCGTCCCCGTCTGTCGCACGCTGGACTCGCGGCTGGAGGGTTCTGGACGAGGTGGAGACGTTGTCGGATCATCGCTACATCAGATTCGACGTCTCCACCTCGCCGACAGCCTCGAGTCCTCGCCGTCCTGGAGGGCACACCCCTGCCTTTCCCCGATGGGCTTTAAAGCGTCTCGACAGAGACCTGCTGGTGGAAGCCTCGATCGTACGGTCGTGGGTGGCCGGTGGCGAGCCACAAGACGTCGAGGAAGGAGCCGAATGGTTTAGGGACGCCATGACGCAAGTGTGCGACGCGTCCATGCCGCGAGTTCGGCTCCGACCTCCGAAGAGGCAAGTGTACTGGTGGAACGACGAGATCGCCGCGCAGCGAGTGCTGTGTGCTGCGGCTCGTCGTCGGTTCACCAGACACCGAAGGCGTCGCCATCGCGACCCCACGATCGAGGCTCAGCTGTACGACTCCTACAGAGAGCTCAGGAAGGAGCTGCAGCTGACCATCAGCAAGGCCAAGACTCAGGCCCGAGACGAACTGCTGGCGACTCTGGACAGCGACCCATGGGGCCGCCCGTACCGTTCGGTGCGTGGCAGGCTCCGCGCATGGGCGCCTCCTCTTACCCAGAGTCTCCAGCCGCAACTGCTGGACAGCGTTGTGTCCGCCCTCTTCCCTGTGGAGGGAGCGGATCACGCGCCCCCGTTCATGGCTCGAGCGGGGGAAGTTGTCCGGGTTGCGGTGCCGGAAGTGACTCCTGCGGAGTTCGTCTCCGCCGTCGCTAAGCTCAGGCGCAACACTGCACCTGGGCCTGACGGTATACCTGGCAGGGCCTGGGTATTGGCCTTAGAAGCCCTCGGGGACCGGCTCGGGAGACTGTATCAACAGTGTCTCGAGTCGGGAAGGTTTCCCCTCCAGTGGAAAGTGGGCAGACTCGTGCTCCTGCAGAAGGCAGGGCGCCCCGCAGACTCTCCCTCTGCGTATCGCCCCATCGTGCTGCTCGACGAGATCGGCAAGTTATTCGAAAGAATAATTGCTCGCCGACTCGTCGAGCACATGACGTCGGTGGGACCCGATCTGAGTGAAATGCAGTTCGGATTCCGGGCGGGCCGGTCGACCATCGACGCTATTGGTCGAGTAAAGGCCCTCTCGGAAGAGACGGTTGCCCGGGGCGGAGTTGCGGTGGCGGTATCGCTCGATATCGCCAACGCCTTCAACTCCTTGCCCTGGGGCTGCATTAAAGAGGCGCTCCGATACCATGGAGTGCCTCTCTATCTGCAAGAGGTTATCGGGTCCTACCTGAGTGACAGACATATTGTCTTTGAGGGGCGATGCGGAAACATCGTGAGGAGGGAGATGAAGCGCGGTGTTCCGCAGGGATCGGTTCTTGGCCCGCTCCTGTGGAACATCGGGTACGATTGGGTGCTGCGGGGTGCACTCCTCCCGGGCATCAGCGTGACCTGTTACGCAGACGACACGCTGATCCTGGCCCGGGCGGAGGACTACAACGAGTCTGCCCTACTGGCAGCAGTTGGCACAACTGTGGTGGTCGGTCGGATGCGGATGCTGGGCCTGAAGGTCGCGCTGCACAAGTCGGAGGCTTTGTGTTTCCACGGCCCCCGGCGCGCGCCGCCTTCGGGCGCCGGCATCACTGTAGACGACGCCCGCATCGAGGTCGGGTCCACTATGAAGTACCTGGGACTCGTCCTCGATAGCCGCTGGAACTTCCGCGCGCACTTTGCGCAGTTGGTCCCCAGGCTGGTCGGCGCGGCTTCCGCCCTCGGGCGGTTGCTGCCCAACGTCCGCGGACCAGATGTGGGATGCCGCAGGCTGTATCTGGGAGTGGTCAAGTCCATGGCCCTCTACGGGGCCCCGATATGGGCTGACACCCTGGCGCGCCATAATTCCGCTTTGCTGCGTAGACCGCAGCGGATTATGGCCGTCAGGGTGATACGAGGATACCGCACCATCTCCCATGATGCGGCCTGCCTGCTGGCGGCGTCCCCCCCGTGGGACCTAGAGGCGGTGGTCTGGGCTGAGGCCTACCACAGGCGCACAGACCATCCGCCGCGCGCGCGGAAGCTCCTCGCCCGACAGCTCCTGCTGCAGCGGTGGAGAAGAAGGCTGAGAAATGCCACGGCTGGAAGCAGGACTGTCGAGGCAGTCCGACCCGTTATTAAACGGTGGGTGGACAGGCGGCACGGGTCGCTCTCTTACCGAATGACGCAGGTACTGTCGGGGCATGGTTGCTTCGGCAGATATCTGTGTCGCATCGGACGAGAGCCGACCACCACATGCCTAGCATGTCGAGAAAACGTCGAGGACACTGCGCAACATGTCCTAGAGCATTGCTCCGCGATGAGCATGCTCCGCAGTGTCCTCGTCAATCAGGTGGGACGCGATCTCTCGCTACCATCGGTAGTCAAATCGATGGTGGCGAGCGAAGCGTCTTGGGACGCTGTGGCCTCCTTTTGTGAGCACGCCATGCTCCAGAAGGAGGCGGCGGAACGGGAGCGGGAAGAAGATCCGAACGCCCCTCCCTTCCGCCAGAGGAGAAGACAGCGCAGGAGGCGGCAATACGCTGCCCTCCTGACCACCTGA
Source organism: Tinea semifulvella (assembly GCA_910589645.1). NCBI lineage: Eukaryota > Metazoa > Arthropoda > Insecta > Lepidoptera > Tineidae > Tinea > Tinea semifulvella. Next base: position 62,850 of record OU342615.1, on the reverse strand, counting down.
GGGGCCCGAGCGGTGTCACGGGGGGTGACATCGCTCGCACAGGGCCCCACGAGACGGCGCGCGCGGTTGTTCCCGCGCGCCTCTCCGAAGGCGAGGGAGGAGACTCGCTCTCTCTCTCCCTCCTCGCCATGAAGGCGCCCGCACACTAGCGGGCGACGCCGGCGGGCGGTGGTCGTTTGCATATTGCTCCCCGCCGTCCGCCATCAACACAAGGCGTCTTGAGGAACACCATCAGGTTTTAGTCGGTGCGAGCCCGACATAACCTCCCCCCTGTCCCCCGACTCGGGGGGGGTATCCGGTAGGGATTTCCTGATGTAAAAAAAAAAAAAAAAAAAAAAGGTCAGCTGACTTGTACGGCTGCGCCCCGCTGCTCCCTGTGTGCTGCGGAGGGAAAGAAGGCCGAGCACGCGTTGGGCACCCAAGGGTGTCCCTTCGCCAAGAAAATCGCGGGCAGGGGGACGGTCGCCACTCGGGCGGCCGTCGCCTTGCCCGTGGTAGCTCCGTCCGCAGCGGCAGCCCCACCGGCCCATCCGGCCCAGGCTGAGGAGACGATGGAAACAGTGTCGCCAGTATAGGTTTCCATCGCCTCCTCCAGACGAACCTCAACCACTGCGCCGGTGCCCAGGATCTCCTAATCCAAAGCATGGCGCAGTGGTCAATAGAGCTGGCCGTGGCCGCCGAGCCCTACTTTGTCCCTCCCGGATCTCCGGACTGGTTGGGGGACCGTTCGGGCTCGGTGGTCATTATAAAACGCCAGGTCGCGGATTCCCTGCCCCTCGTATCCGAAGCGAGCGGGCAGGGTTTCGTGGCGGCGTTGTGGGGTGAAACGCTCGTGTTAGGAGTGTACTTCTCCCCCAACAGAAGTCTCGCCGAATTCGAGGCGTTTCTCGACGAGATCGACCGAGTTGTCGGCCGATTCTCGTCGGGAAACGTGCTCTTCCTGGGTGATCTCAACGCCAAATCTACGGCGTGGGGATCCCCCAGGACTACTCCTCGCGGTGAGACTCTGGAGGAATGGGCGGCGATGGCCGGTCTGTGCGTTCTGAACCACGGATCGGTCAACACGTGCGTGCGACAGCAAGGCGGGTCGATAGTGGACGTAACATTTGCGTCCCCGTCTGTCGTGCGTTGGACTCGCGGCTGGAGGGTTCTGGACGGGGTGGAGACGTTGTCGGATCATCGTTACATCAGATTCGACGTCTCCACCGCGCCTTCAACCCCGAGTCCTCGCCGCCCAGGAGGGCACACTCCTGCTTTTCCCCGATGGGCTCTAAAGCGTCTCGACAGAGACCTGCTGGTGGAAGCCTCGATCGTGCAGTCGTGGGTGGCTGGTAGCGAGCCAGACGACGTGGAGGAAGGAGCCGAATGGTTTAAGGACGCCATGACGCAAGTTTGCGATGCGTCCATGCCGCGAGTTCGGCTCCGACCTCCCAAAAGACAAGTGTACTGGTGGAACGACGAGATCGCCGCGCAGCGCGTGCTGTGCGCCGCGGCTCGTCGTCGTTTAGCCAGGCACAGAAGGCGTCGCCACCGCGACCCCACGATCGAGGCTCAGCTGTACAGCTCGTACCGAGATCTGAAGAAGGAGCTGCAGCTATCCATCAGCAAGGCCAAGACTCAGGCCCGAGACGAACTGCTGGCGACTCTGGACAGCGACCCATGGGGCCGCCCGTACCGATCGGTGCGTGGCAGGCTCCGCGCATGGGCGCCTCCTCTGACCCAGAGTCTCCAGCCGCAACTGCTGGACAGCGTTGTGTCCGCCCTCTTCCCTGTGCAGGGAGCGGATCACGCGCCCCCGTTCATGGCTAGGACGGGGGAAGTTGTCCGGGTTGCGGTGCCGGAAGTGACTCCCGCGGAGTTCGTCTCCGCCGTCGCTAAGCTCAGGCGCAACACTGCGCCTGGGCCGGACGGTATACCCGGCAGGGCCTGGGTGTTGGCCTTCGGAGCCCTCGGGGACCGGCTCGGGAGACTTTATGGAAAGTGTCTCGAGTCGGGAGTGTTTCCCCGACAGTGGAAGTCGGGCAGACTGGTGCTCCTGCAGAAGGCAGGGCGCCCCGCAGACTCTCCCTCCGCGTATCGCCCCATCGTGTTGCTCGACGAGATCGGCAAGCTGTTCGAGAGAATAATCGCTCGTCGACTCGTCGAGCACATGACGTCGGTGGGACCCGATTTAAACGAGGTGCAGTTCGGTTTCCGGGCGGGCCGGTCGACCATCGACGCTATCAGTCGAGTCAAGGCCCTCTCGGAAGAGACGGTCGCCCGGGGCGGGGTGGCGGTGGCGGTATCGCTCGATATCGCCAACGCCTTCAACTCCTTGCCCTGGGGCTGCATCAGAGAGGCACTCCGCTACCATGGAGTGCCTCTCTACCTACAAGAGGTGATCGGGTCCTACCTGAGCGACAGATTTATCGTCTACGAGGGGCGATGCGGTCGCATCATTCGGAGGGAGATGAAACGCGGTGTTCCGCAGGGATCGGTCCTCGGTCCACTCCTGTGGAACATCGGGTACGATTGGGTCCTGCGGGGCGCACTCCTCCCGGGCGTCAGCGTGACCTGCTATGCAGACGACACGCTGATCTTGGCCCGGGCGGAGGAGTACAGCGAGTCTGCCCTGCTTGCGGCGGCAGGCACGTCTATAGTCGTCGGTCGCATACGGTTGCTGGGCCTGAAGGTCGCGCTGCACAAGTCGGAGGCCCTGTGTTTTCACGGTCCCCGGCGCGCGCCGCCTTCGGGTGCCGGCATCACCGTCGGCGACACCCGCATCGAGGTCGGGTCCTCGATGAAATATCTAGGACTCGTCCTCGATGGCCGCTGGAGTTTCCGCGCGCACTTCGCGCAGTTGGTCCCCAAATTGGTCGGCGCGGCTTCCGCCCTCGGGCGGTTGCTGCCCAACGTTCGCGGACCGGACGTGGGATGCCGCAGGCTGTATCTGGGAGTGGTGAAGTCCATGGCCCTTTACGGGGCCCCTATCTGGGCTGGTGCCCTGGCGCGCCATAATGCTGCGTTGTTGCGTAGGCCGCAGCGGATTATGGCCGTCAGGGCAATAAGAGGATATCGCACCATCTCCCATGATGCGGCTTGCCTGTTGGCGGCGTCCCCTCCGTGGGACCTAGAGGCGGTGGTCTGGGCTGACGCCTACCATCGGCGCACAGACCATCCGCCGCGCGTGCGGAAGCTCCTCGCTCGACAGCTCCTGCTGCAGCGGTGGAGAAGGAGGTTGAGGAATGCCACGGCTGGAAGCAGGACTGTCGAGGCGATCCGCCCTGTACTCAAACGGTGGGCGGACAGGCGGCATGGGTCGCTCTCGTACCGGGTGACGCAGGTACTGTCGGGGCATGGCTGCTTCGGCAGATATCTGTGTCGCATCGGACGAGAGCCGACGACGACGTGTCTGGAGTGTGAGGACAACGTCGAGGACACTGCGCAACACACCTTAGAGCACTGCTCCGGGTTGAGCGTGCTCCGCAGTGTCCTCGTCGATCAGGTGGGACCCGATCTCTCGCTACCATCGGTAATCAAATCGATGGTAGCGAGCGAAGCGTCTTGGAAGGCTGTCGCCTCCTTCTGTGAGAGCGCTATGCTCCAGAAGGAGGCCGCGGAGCGGGAGCGTGAAGACGATCCGAACGCTCCCGCTTTCCGCCGAAGAAGAAGGCAGCGCAGGAGGCGGCAATATGCCGCCCTCCTACCCACCTGAGGGGCCTGAGTGATGTCGCGGGGGCGGCATCGCTCACAATAGGGCCCCCGAGACGGCGCGCGCGTGTTCCCGCGCGCCTCTCCGAAGGCGAGGGAGGAGACCAGCTCTACTCCCTCCTCGCCAAGAAGGCGCCCGCACACTAGCGGGCGACGCCGGCGGGCGGTGGTTGTTTGTACACTGCTTACCCACCGTCCGCCACCAACACGAGGCGTCAAGCGGAACACCATCAGGTTTTAGTCGGTGCGAGCCCGACATAACCTCCCCCCTGTCCCCCGACTCGGGGGGGGTATCCGGTAGGGATTTCCTGATGTAAAAAAAAAAAAAAAAAAAAAAAAAAGGTCAGCTGACTTGTGCCGTGTGGTGGCGGCTGAAGAATACCACCACTCCCTAGGCCCAAAATCCAGGGATCCTGTAAGAGTCAGGAAAAGGATTCTGCAGTGGCAGTGGGCCAGCTCCGATGCCGTCGATAGTTCGGGCGAATGAGCTCCCCGGCGTCCGCTTGGTGGACTCTAGTCCAAGGGGCGTCGGGAGTCTTCGGCGGCCTAGTCCCAATCTGGCTGCCGAAGAGAGGGGAGTACCGATTGCCTAGTAAACAGTCAGGCCATCGGTACGAGGAGGAGCACCGGCTGCCAAGTTCCAGTCTGGCGGTTGGTGCGGAGAGCAGCTCCGATGCCCCCAGAGTTCTTAGGGGGGCGAATGAGCTCGGTGCTGGCCCCGATGCCCTCTGGTCAGAGAGGCGAATGGGCCGCACCGGTCGGTTGGGTGGCTTGGCCACTGAGGAGAAAATGTGCGTGCTTTTCGCTGTAATCCTTTTGCAGTGAAAAGCACGCACATAAAGTCCCGAGATCTACACAGAGCACAACCACCCCTCCGCGGGCCCACCTCGTTGGTAGGTGCGTGGTGCGGACGGGGGATAGTGGCGGAACTACGTGCTCCGCCAACAAAATTTCAATTATTTATTTTCGGCCTCAATGTGTTCTGTGTAGATTTCGAGTGGACGTAGGCGGGTCTGGCTGTGTAAGTCGGACTGGCGAAGGGGCTTGGCTCCTTTGGCCTCCGCCGGAGTGTTCCGCGGGGTCCGGGTGGCCCTTGCGAAGCGCCTCTGCATTGCGGAGGAATAGCGGCGGGTCTGGCTGTACTCTTGTGCAGTCGGACAGGTTCGGGAAGGTGTTACCTTTCCGGCCACCGTTGGTCGTAGCTCCCTGATGGAGCTGTGCGGAAGCGTAGTCACGTCTTACGATTTCGCGCAGCTTCAGCGGGGAAACGACGGGCCTGGCTTAACCGCCCGGCCCAAGTGGAAGTGACTTAAAAACCACTATAAAAAATCCCTCAGCCCTAAGTGTGTTGTGCAGCCGCGAGAGGGTTTCAACGGCAGGGAGGTGGACCTGTCGTTAGCTGCACTCAAATTTTGAGTCAATACACAAAGTTTATACTCGTGGGAACAAACATGCAAAAACATAAAACCCAAAAACGAGAGGAGAAGAAGAGTATGGCCGCGTCTGCACGCGCACCGGCCAGCTGCGGCAGCAGCAGTGATGACGGTGACCTGGTGGAGGTGACCGACGCCCCAGTGACGGAGGCGGCGCAGGAGGGAACGAGCGGAAGGCTCTGGCGGGACGCACCTGTCCGCCGCCCTGTCAAGCGCACCAAGGAGGCGGAGCACTTGTCGTCAAGTTCGGCGGACGACACCGAGACGACCTCGACAAGCAGGAGCTTGAGCGTGGCCAAGCGCGGGAGAGGCAGACCCCCCACCACCGGGGAGTACGTTGGCCTCGCCCGCGCCAAGGAGGCCTACCTTAAGAAAAAGCGGGAACAGCTGCAAATCGAGGCCGAGGAGGAGGTCGCCAAGATGTCGGCGAGCGCTCGAATGCTGAGGGCCAGGAAGCCGGTGGCCCTGACAAGGGAGGACCCCAGTGTTCTCCTGGAGCGATTCCGCACGGACGTTGAGTCCGTGGAAACCGTGGCCAGGACGAGCACAAATTTAAAGGGTACCTATGTCAGGGCCCTAAATGAGGCTATGGTCTCCTTAACGGAGATCTTTGACGAGCTGCGGGGCCGGACGGCCTCCGACGAAGTCGAAAGGCTTCGGGCGGAGAACGCCCGGCTGACCGCTGAGCATGAGGATCTCCGTAAGGAGATGGCGGCTCTAAGGGAGGAAATGAAGGAGTGGAGGAACTCGGTTCCTCCTCCTTGTTCTTCCCCAGTCCGCCCTGAAGAGCTGCCCCTGCCGCCGTCGCCGACGACGCGCTCCGCGGGGAGAGCAGACGAGCCGGATAACCGGTTTGATGCCATGGCGGAGTCCCTACAAAGGACGTTGACGGTCTTCATTGGCAAGAAGATCGAGGCGAGCGTAGACTCCTTACGCAAGGATCTGGGCGCCGCCGCCTTGCCAGTGAGACCTGTCCGTCCGCCGTTAGGTAGACAAAAGACTGGCCCGCCGCCCCCGGCGAGCGCGCCGGCTCCGGTGCCCGCACCGCGGACGAGTGTTCCGGCCGAGAAGGTCCGAGACACTGCCGGTCCGGAGACGTGGTCCGAGGTAGTGTCTCGGAACACAAGGCGGAAAAGGAGGCAGCAGGCGGCTCGGTCTGCGGCTGCGCTCTCGGCTCCGGCGGCTGCTCCTGCACCCGCTCCGGCGCCGAGAAAGAGAGTCCGGAACCGGCGCCCGCGCCCCCCCGGAACGACGGCGGTGATTATTAACATCACGCCGGAAGGCCTGGCCAAGGGCGTGACATATAAGTCAGTCTTGGACCAGGCCAAGAGGGGTGTCGATTTGGAGGAGATCGGCATCCCTTCGGTGAAATTCCGCCAGTCCATCTCGGGGGGGCGGATGCTGGAGATTGCAGGCTCGGCTAGCGGCGACAAGGCGGACGCCCTCGCCCAAAAGATCCGAGGGATCTTCCCTCTAGACGGGTACGTCAGGGTCACCAGACCGATGAAGTGCGCGGAGTTCCGCGTCGTCGGTCTGGATGACTCGGTCGAGTCGGAGGAGGTGGCGGCGGCCGTCGCGGGCGTCGGCGAGTGCGCGGTTCCTGACGTTAAGGTGAGTCAGGTCCGCGTCACTGACTTCGGTGCCGCATCGGCGCACGTTAAGTGTCCGGTGGCGGCGGCAAACCGTGTTGTCGCGGTTGGCCGAATCAAGGTGGGCTGGGTTTCGGCGCGAGTGGTGCCGCTAGAGCCGAGACCCTTGCGGTGTTTTAAATGCCGCATGGTGGGGCATGCTTCGGCACGCTGTCCCTCCGCAGTAGACCGCAGCGCGGAATGTTTCCGCTGCGGTATGCCGGGGCATATGAGGGCGGCCTGCACGGCTGCGCCCCGCTGCTCCCTGTGTGCTGCGGAGGGAAAGAAGGCCGAGCACGCGTTGGGCACCCAAGGGTGTCCCTTCGCCAAGAAAACCGCGGGCAGGGGGACGGTCGCCACTCGGGCGGCCGTCGCCTTGCCCGTGGTAGCTCCGTCCGCAGCGGCAGCCCCACCGGCCCATCCGGCCCAGGCTGAGGAGACGATGGAAACAGTGTCGCCAGTATAGGTTTCCATCGCCTCCTCCAGACGAACCTCAACCACTGCGCTGGTGCCCAGGATCTCCTAATCCAAAGCATGGCGCAGTGGTCAATAGAGCTGGCCGTGGCCGCCGAGCCCTACTTTGTCCCTCCCGGATCTCCGGACTGGTTGGGGGACCGTTCGGGCTCGGTGGTCATTATAAAACGCCAGGTCGCGGATTCCCTGCCCCTCGTATCCGAAGCGAGCGGACAGGGTTTCGTGGCGGCGTTATGGGGTGAAACGCTCGTGTTAGGAGTGTACTTCTCCCCCAACAGAAGTCTCGCCGAATTCGAGGCGTTTCTCGACGAGATCGACCGAGTTGTCGGCCGATTCTCGTCGGGAAACGTGCTCTTCCTGGGTGATCTCAACGCCAAATCTACGGCGTGGGGATCCCCCAGGACTACTCCTCGCGGTGAGACTCTGGAGGAATGGGCGGCGATGGCCGGTCTGTGCGTTCTGAACCACGGATCGGTCAACACATGCGTGCGACAGCAAGGCGGGTCGATAGTGGACGTAACATTTGCGTCCCCGTCTGTCGTGCGTTGGACTCGCGGCTGGAGGGTTCTGGACGGGGTGGAGACGTTGTCGGATCATCGTTACATCAGATTCGACGTCTCCACCGCGCCTTCAACCCCGAGTCCTCGCCGCCCAGGAGGGCACACTCCTGCTTTTCCCCGATGGGCTCTAAAGCGTCTCGACAGAGACCTGCTGGTGGAGGCCTCGATCGTGCAGTCGTGGGTGGCTGGTAGCGAGCCACACGACGTGGAGGAAGGAGCCGAATGGTTTAAGGACGCCATGACGCAAGTTTGCAATGCGTCCATGCCGCGAGTTCGGCTCCGACCTCCCAAAAGACAAGTGTACTGGTGGAACGACGAGATCGCCGCGCAGCGCGTGCTGTGTGCCGCGGCTCGTCGTCGTTTAGCCAGGCACAGAAGGCGTCGCCACCGCGACCCCACGATCGAGGCTCAGCTGTACAGCTCGTACCGAGATCTGAAGAAGGAGCTGCAGCTATCCATCAGCAAGGCCAAGACTCAGGCCCGAGACGAACTGCTGGCGACTCTGGACAGCGACCCATGGGGCCGCCCGTACCGCTCGGTGCGTGGCAGGCTCCGCGCATGGGCGCCGCCTCTCACCCAGAGTCTCCAGCCGCAACTGCTGGACAGCGTCGTGTCCGCCCTCTTCCCTGTGCAGGGAGCGGATCACGCGCCCCCGTTCATGGCTAGGACGGGGGAAGTTGTCCGGGTTGCGGTGCCGGATTTGACTCCCGCGGAGTTCGTCTCCGCCGTCGCGAAGCTCAGGCGCAACACTGCGCCTGGGCCGGACGGTATACCCGGCAGGGCCTGGGTGTTGGCCTTCGGAGCCCTCGGGGACCGGCTCGGGAGACTCTATCAGAAGTGTCTCGAGTCGGGAGTGTTTCCCCGACAGTGGAAGTCGGGCAGACTGGTGCTCCTGCAGAAGGCAGGGCGCCCCGCAGACTCTCCCTCCGCGTATCGCCCCATCGTGTTGCTCGACGAGATCGGCAAGCTGTTCGAGAGAATAATCGCTCGTCGACTCGTCGAGCACATGACGTCGGTGGGACCCGATTTAAACGAGGTGCAGTTCGGTTTCCGGGCGGGCCGGTCGACCATCGACGCTATCAGTCGAGTCAAGGCCCTCTCGGAAGAGACGGTCGCCCGGGGCGGGGTGGCGGTGGCGGTATCGCTCGATATCGCCAACGCCTTCAACTCCTTGCCCTGGGGCTGCATCAGAGAGGCACTCCGCTACCATGGAGTGCCTCTCTACCTACAAGAGGTGATCGGGTCCTACCTGAGCGACAGATTTATCGTCTACGAGGGGCGATGCGGTCGCATCATTCGGAGGGAGATGAAACGCGGTGTTCCGCAGGGATCGGTCCTCGGTCCACTCCTGTGGAACATCGGGTACGATTGGGTCCTGCGGGGCGCACTCCTCCCGGGCGTCAGCGTGACCTGCTATGCAGACGACACGCTGATCTTGGCCCGGGCGGAGGAGTACAGCGAGTCTGCCCTGCTTGCGGCGGCAGGCACGTCTATAGTCGTCGGTCGCATACGGTTGCTGGGCCTGAAGGTCGCGCTGCACAAGTCGGAGGCCCTGTGTTTTCACGGTCCCCGGCGCGCGCCGCCTTCGGGTGCCGGCATCACCGTCGGCGACACCCGCATCGAGGTCGGGTCCTCGATGAAATATCTAGGACTCGTCCTCGATGGCCGCTGGAGTTTCCGCGCGCACTTCGCGCAGTTGGTCCCCAAATTGGTCGGCGCGGCTTCCGCCCTCGGGCGGTTGCTGCCCAACGTTCGCGGACCGGACGTGGGATGCCGCAGGCTGTATCTGGGAGTGGTGAAGTCCATGGCCCTTTACGGGGCCCCTATCTGGGCTGGTGCCCTGGCGCGCCATAATGCTGCGTTGTTGCGTAGGCCGCAGCGGATTATGGCCGTCAGGGCAATAAGAGGATATCGCACCATCTCCCATGATGCGGCTTGCCTGTTGGCGGCGTCCCCTCCGTGGGACCTAGAGGCGGTGGTCTGGGCTGACGCCTACCATCGGCGCACAGACCATCCGCCGCGCGTGCGGAAGCTCCTCGCTCGACAGCTCCTGCTGCAGCGGTGGAGAAGGAGGTTGAGGAATGCCACGGCTGGAAGCAGGACTGTCGAGGCGATCCGCCCTGTACTCAAACGGTGGGCGGACAGGCGGCATGGGTCGCTCTCGTACCGGGTGACGCAGGTACTGTCGGGGCATGGCTGCTTCGGCAGATATCTGTGTCGCATCGGACGAGAGCCGACGACGACGTGTCTGGAGTGTGAGGACAACGTCGAGGACACTGCGCAACACACCTTAGAGCACTGCTCCGGGTTGAGCGTGCTCCGCAGTGTCCTCGTCGATCAGGTGGGACCCGATCTCTCGCTACCATCGGTAATCAAATCGATGGTAGCGAGCGAAGCGTCTTGGAAGGCTGTCGCCTCCTTCTGTGAGAGCGCTATGCTCCAGAAGGAGGCCGCGGAGCGGGAGCGTGAAGACGATCCGAACGCTCCCGCTTTCCGCCGAAGAAGAAGGCAGCGCAGGAGGCGGCAATATGCCGCCCTCCTACCCACCTGAGGGGCCTGAGTGATGTCGCGGGGGCGGCATCGCTCACAATAGGGCCCCCGAGACGGCGCGCGCGTGTTCCCGCGCGCCTCTCCGAAGGCGAGGGAGGAGACCAGCTCTACTCCCTCCTCGCCAAGAAGGCGCCCGCACACTAGCGGGCGACGCCGGCGGGCGGTGGTTGTTTGTACACTGCTTACCCACCGTCCGCCACCAACACGAGGCGTCAAGCGGAACACCATCAGGTTTTAGTCGGTGCGAGCCCGACATAACCTCCCCCCTGTCCCCCGACTCGGGGGGGGTATCCGGTAGGGATTTCCTGATGTAAAAAAAAAAAAAAAAAAAAAAAAAAAAAAAAAGGTCAGCTGACTTGTGCCGTGTGGTGGCGGCTGAAGAATACCACCACTCCCTAGGCCCAAAATCCAGGGATCCTGTAAGAGTCAGGAAAAGGATTCTGCAGTGGCAGTGGGCCAGCTCCGATGCCGTCGATAGTTCGGGCGAATGAGCTCCCCGGCGTCCGCTTGGTGGACTCTAGTCCAAGGGGCGTCGGGAGTCTTCGGCGGCCTAGTCCCAATCTGGCTGCCGAAGAGAGGGGAGTACCGATTGCCTAGTAAACAGTCAGGCCATCGGTACGAAGACGAGCACCGACTGCCAAGTTCCAGTCTGGCGGTTGGTGCGGAGAGCAGCTCCGATGCCCCCAGAGTCCTTAGGGGGGCGAATGAGCTCGGTGCTGGCCCCGATGCCCAGAGAGGCGAATGGGCCGCACCGGTCGGTTGGGTGGTCTCGACCACGGAAGAGGGAATGTGCGTGCTTCTCGCTGTAACTACTTACAGGGAGTAAGCACGCACATGCCTTGAAATCTACACAGAATTACAATCACCCCTCTGCGGACCCACCTGCTCTAGCAGGTGTGTGTTGCCGCAGATGGGGGATAGTGGCGGAACTACGCGCTCCGCCAACAAAATTTAAATTTAAAAGTATTTTCGGCTTGTATTTTGTATTCTGTGTAGATTTCAAGGACTGGTGTAGTCTCTCCAGATCTTGGGGAGGGACGCGGGTCTGGCTGCGCAGCCATAGCACAGCTCAATTATTATACTTGTTATATATTGATGCTGTGTGGATGGTTGCGCAGTCAGGCGGACGGGCAAGGCCTAGCCTTCCCGTCGTTTGTAGGAAATACGGGGGACACTGATGTGTCCTTCCGTCCGCCTTTGGGCGAGAGCGGGTCTGGCTGTGCCGCTGTGCAGTCGGACTGGCGAAAGGGGCACTGCACCTTTCGGCCTCCGCGGAACAATCCGGAGGGTCGCAGCGACCCTCACGAAGCGCCCCTGCTAGCGGGGGAATAGCGGCGGGTCCGGCTGTGCGTTGCGCAGTCGGACAGGTTCGGGAAGGTGTTACCTTTCCGGCCACCGTTGGTCGTAGCTCCCTGTTGCGGCTGTGCGGAAGCGTAGTCACGTCTTACGATTTCGCGCAGCCCCAGCGGGGAAACGACGGGCTTGGCTTAACCGCCCGGCCCAAGTGGAAGTGACTTAAAAACCACTATAAAAATCCCTCAGCCCTAAGTGTGTTGTGCAGCCGCGAGAGGGTTTCAACGGCAGGGAGGTGGACCTGTCGTTAGCTGCACTCAGTTTTGAGTCAATACCCAAAGTTTCTTACTCGTGGGACCTAACATGAAAAATCGCAAGAAACAAAAGGACGAGGAGACGAAGAGTATGGCCGCGTCTGCACGCGCACCGGCCAGCAGCAGTGAGGATGACCTCATCGAGGTGACGGACGACCCGGTGGCGGTCGACGTCACAGCGCAGGAGGGACTGAGCGGAAGGCTCTGGAGTGATGCCTCTGTCCGCCGCCCTGCCAAGCGCGTCATGGCGGAGCACCTGTCGTCCTCTTCGGCGGACGACAGCGAGACGCCGTCAACCAGCAGGAGCTTGGGTGTGGCCAAGCGCGGGAGAGGCAGACCCCCCACCACCGGGGAGTACGTTGGCCTCGCCCGCGCCAAGGAGACCTACCTGAAGAAGAAGAGGGAGCAGCTGCAGCTCGAGGCCGAGGAGGAGGTCTCCAAGATGTCGGCAAGTGCTCGCATGCTGAGAGCCCGGAAACCTGTGGCGGCGACGAGGGAGGACCCCAGTGCTCTCCTGGAGAGGTTTCGCACGGACGTGGAGTCCGTGGAAACCGTGGCCAGGACGAGCACTAACCTCAAGGGCACCTATGTCCGGGCCCTAAACGAAGCGATGGTCTCCATGACGGAGATCTTCGAAGATTTGCGGAGTCGGACGGCCTCCGACGAAGTCGAAAGGCTTCGGGCGGAGAACGCCCGGCTGACCGCCGAACACGGAGATCTCCGTAAGGAGATGGCGGAGCTGAAGGAAGAGTTGAGGGAGTTGAGGAAAGTGGTGGTTCCTCCTCCTTCCTCTCCTAGGCCCCGCCCTGAAGAGGTGCCCTTGCCTCCGTCGCCGAGGACGCGACCCGGTAGTAGGGCGGACGAGCCGGAGGGACCGAGCCTCTCCCGGTTCGACGAATTGGCGTCGTCCCTGGAGAGGACCTTAACGGTCTTCCTCGGGAAGAAGATCGAGGCCAGCGTCGATTCCCTAAGAAGGGATCTGGGCGCTGTCCCGACGAGGCCTGTCCGCCCTCCTCTGGGTCGACAGAATGTTGGCCCGCCGCCTCCGGCGAGCGCGTCGGCTCCACTGCCGACAGAGAGGCTCCGAGACACCACTGGTCCGGAGACGTGGTCCGAGGTGGTGTCTCGGAACACGAGAAGAAAAAGGAAGCGGCAGGCGGCTCGGTCCGCGGCAGCTCCTTCGGCGCCAGCGGCTGCTCCAGCTCCGGCGCCCCCGAAGAAAGCCAGGGAGCGGCGCCCGCGCCCCCCCGGCACAACGGCGGTGATCATAACGATCACACCGGAAGGTCTGGCCAAGGGCGCGACCTATAAGGCCGTCTTGGACCAGGCCAAGAGGGGTGTCGACCTCGCGGAGCTCGACATCCCCTCGGTTAAATTCCGGCAGGCCGTCTCGGGGGGGCGAATGTTGGAGATCGCGGGGGCCTCCAGCGGTGGCAAGGCTGACGCCCTTGCCGAGAAGATTCGTGGAGTCTTCCCGCTGGACGGTTTCGTCCGTGTCACCAGGCCGATGAAGTGCGCGGAGTTCCGCGTCGTCGGCCTGGACGACTCGGTCGAGCCGCAGGAGGTGGCGGCGTCCGTCGCGGGTGCCGGGGAGTGCGCGGAAGCTGACGTTAAGGTCAGCCAGATCCGCGTCGCGGACTACGGGTCCTCCTCGGCACACGTGAGGTGTCCGGTGGCTGCTGCCAACCGGGTTGTTGCGGCGGGCCGCATCAAGGTGGGCTGGGTTTCGGCGAGGGTAGTGTCCATTGTGCCGAAACCCATGCGATGTTTTAGGTGTCGCATGGTGGGGCATGCTGCTGCCCGTTGTCCCTCCGGGGTGGACCGCACTGCGGACTGCTTCCGTTGCGGGCAGCCGGGGCATAAGAGGGCGGCCTGCACGGCTGCACCCCGTTGCGCTCTGTGCGCCGCGGAGGGCAAGAAGGCGGAGCATGTTCTGGGGGCCCAAGGGTGCCCTCAGACCAAGAAAGTCAGGGGCATGGGGACGATCGCCACTCAGGCGGCCGTCGCCATGTCCGTGGATGCTCCGCTCGCGGCGGCAGCCCCACCGGCCCAACCGGCCCAGGCTGAGGAAGCGATGATAATAGTGCCGCCAATATAGGTTATCATCGCCTCCTCCAGTCGAACCTCAACCACTGCGCCAGTGCCCAGGATCTCTTGATCCAAAGCATGGCGCAGTGGTCGATCGAGCTGGCCGTGGCCGCCGAGCCCTATTTTGTCCCTCCCGGATCCACCGACTGGCTGGGGGACCTTGTGGGCTCGGTGGTCCTTATAAAGCGCCAGGTCGCGGACTCCCTGCCCCTCGTATCCCAGGTGAGGGGCCGAGGTTTCGTGGCGGCGTTGTGGGGGGAAACCCTTGTGGTAGGGGTGTATTTCTCTCCCAACAGAAGCCTCGCCGACTTCGAGGCGTTTCTCGACGAGATCGACCGAGTTATCGGTCGATTCTCGTCCGGAAACGTGCTCGTCATGGGCGATCTCAACGCCAAGTCAACGGCGTGGGGATCCCCCAGGACCACCCCTCGCGGCGAGGCTCTGGAGGAATGGACGGCGATGGCCGGTCTGGGTGTACTGAACCGCGGATCGGTCAACACATGTGTGCGACAGCGGGGCGGGTCAATCGTGGATGTCACGTTCGCGTCCCCGTCTGTCGCACGCTGGACTCGCGGCTGGAGGGTTCTGGACGAGGTGGAGACGTTGTCGGATCATCGCTACATCAGATTCGACGTCTCCACCTCGCCGACAGCCTCGAGTCCTCGCCGTCCTGGAGGGCACACCCCTGCCTTTCCCCGATGGGCTTTAAAGCGTCTCGACAGAGACCTGCTGGTGGAAGCCTCGATCGTACGGTCGTGGGTGGCCGGTGGCGAGCCACAAGACGTCGAGGAAGGAGCCGAATGGTTTAGGGACGCCATGACGCAAGTGTGCGACGCGTCCATGCCGCGAGTTCGGCTCCGACCTCCGAAGAGGCAAGTGTACTGGTGGAACGACGAGATCGCCGCGCAGCGAGTGCTGTGTGCCGCGGCTCGTCGTCGGTTCACCAGACACCGAAGGCGTCGCCATCGCGACCCCACGATCGAGGCTCAGCTGTACGACTCCTACAGAGAGCTCAGGAAGGAGCTGCAGCTGACCATCAGCAAGGCCAAGACTCAGGCCCGAGACGAACTGCTGGCGACTCTGGACAGCGACCCATGGGGCCGCCCGTACCGTTCGGTGCGTGGCAGGCTCCGCGCATGGGCGCCTCCTCTCACCCAGAGTCTCCAGCCGCAACTGCTGGACAGCGTCGTGTCCACCCTCTTCCCTGTGGAGGGAGCGGATCACGCGCCCCCGTTCATGGCTCGAGCGGGGGAAGTTGTCCGGGTTGCGGTGCCGGAAGTGACTCCCGCGGAGTTCGTCTCCGCCGTCGCTAAGCTCAGGCGCAACACTGCACCTGGGCCTGACGGTATACCTGGCAGGGCCTGGGTATTGGCCTTAGAAGCCCTCGGGGACCGGCTCGGGAGACTGTATCAACAGTGTCTCGAGTCGGGAAGGTTTCCCCTCCAGTGGAAAGTGGGCAGACTCGTGCTCCTGCAGAAGGCAGGGCGCCCCGCAGACTCTCCCTCTGCGTATCGCCCCATCGTGCTGCTCGACGAGATCGGCAAGTTATTCGAAAGAATAATTGCTCGCCGACTCGTCGAGCACATGACGTCGGTGGGACCCGATCTGAGTGAAATGCAGTTCGGATTCCGGGCGGGCCGGTCGACCATCGACGCTATTGGTCGAGTAAAGGCCCTCTCGGAAGAGACGGTTGCCCGGGGCGGAGTTGCGGTGGCGGTATCGCTCGATATCGCCAACGCCTTCAACTCCTTGCCCTGGGGCTGCATTAAAGAGGCGCTCCGATACCATGGAGTGCCTCTCTATCTGCAAGAGGTTATCGGGTCCTACCTGAGTGACAGACATATTGTCTTTGAGGGGCGATGCGGAAACATCGTGAGGAGGGAGATGAAGCGCGGTGTTCCGCAGGGATCGGTTCTTGGCCCGCTCCTGTGGAACATCGGGTACGATTGGGTGCTGCGGGGTGCACTCCTCCCGGGCATCAGCGTGACCTGTTACGCAGACGACACGCTGATCCTGGCCCGGGCGGAGGACTACAACGAGTCTGCCCTACTGGCAGCAGTTGGCACAACTGTGGTGGTCGGTCGGATGCGGATGCTGGGCCTGAAGGTCGCGCTGCACAAGTCGGAGGCTTTGTGTTTTCACGGCCCCCGGCGCGCGCCGCCTTCGGGCGCCGGCATCACTGTAGACGACGCCCGCATCGAGGTCGGGTCCACTATGAAGTACCTGGGACTCGTCCTCGATAGCCGCTGGAACTTCCGCGCGCACTTTGCGCAGTTGGTCCCCAGGCTGGTCGGCGCGGCTTCCGCCCTCGGGCGGTTGCTGCCCAACGTCCGCGGACCAGATGTGGGATGCCGCAGGCTGTATCTGGGAGTGGTCAAGTCCATGGCCCTCTACGGGGCCCCGATATGGGCTGACACCCTGGCGCGCCATAATTCCGCTTTGCTGCGTAGACCGCAGCGGATTATGGCCGTCAGGGTGATACGAGGATACCGCACCATCTCCCATGATGCGGCCTGCCTGCTGGCGGCGTCCCCCCCGTGGGACCTAGAGGCGGTGGTCTGGGCTGAGGCCTACCACAGGCGCACAGACCATCCGCCGCGCGCGCGGAAGCTCCTCGCCCGACAGCTCCTGCTGCAGCGGTGGAGAAGAAGGCTGAGAAATGCCACGGCTGGAAGCAGGACTGTCGAGGCAGTCCGACCCGTTATTAAACGGTGGGTGGACAGGCGGCACGGGTCGCTCTCCTACCGAGTGACGCAGGTACTGTCGGGGCATGGCTGCTTCGGCAGATATCTGTGTCGCATCGGACGAGAGCCGACCACCACATGTCTGTCATGCAGAGAAAACGTCGAGGACACTGCGCAACATGTCCTAGAGCATTGCTCCGCGATGAGCATGCTCCGCAGTGTCCTCGTCAATCAGGTGGGACGCGATCTCTCGCTACCATCGGTAGTCAAATCGATGGTAGCGAGCGAAGCGTCTTGGGACGCTGTGGCCTCCTTCTGTGAGCACGCCATGCTCCAGAAGGAGGCGGCGGAACGGGAGCGGGAAGAAGACCCGAACGCCCCTCCCTTCCGCCAGAGGAGAAGACAGCGCAGGAGGCGGCAGTACGCTGCCCTCCTGCCCACCTGAGGGGCTCGAGCGGTGTCACGGGGGGTGACATCGCTCACATAGGGCCCCACGAGACGGCGCGCGCGGTTGTTCCCGCGCGCCTCTCCGAAGGCGAGGGAGGAGACTCGCTCTCTCTCTCCCTCCTCGCCATGAAGGCGCCCGCACACTAGCGGGCGACGCCGGCGGGCGGTGGTCGTTTGCATATTGCTCCCCGCCGTCCGCCATCAACACAAGGCGTCTTGAGGAACACCATCAGGTTTTAGTCGGTGCGAGCCCGACATAACCTCCCCCCTGTCCCCCGACTCGGGGGGGGTATCCGGTAGGGATTTCCTGATGTAAAAAAAAAAAAAAAAAAAAAAAAAAGGTCAGCTGACTTATTGCGCCGTGTGGTGGCGGCTGGAGAATACCACCACTCCCGTAAGCCCAAAATCCAGGGATACTGTAAGAGTCAGGAAATGGATTCTGCCAGTGGCAGTGGGCCAGCTCCGATGCCGTTGATAGTTCGGGCGAATGAGCTCCCCGGCGTCCGCTTGGTGGACTCTAGTCCAAGGGGCGTCGGGAGTCTTCGGCGGCCTAGTCCCAGTCTGGCTGCCGAAGAGAGGGGAGTGCCGACCGCCCGATTATTTACATAATAAGGGCCGTCGGTACACGAGGAGGAGCACATCGCCAACTAAGTTGCACCCAGGCAACTCGCGGTGTGCGAGAGGAGACCCGGGGTCCTAGGCCACGTGCCAGAGGGACGGTCGGGAGCCCTGATAGCCACTGGGATTTGGCTGCAGGGCAGGTAGGAGCACCGCGAGTCTTGCACCCAGGCAGCTCGCGTTGTGCGTAGAGCCTCGCTCCGATGCCTAGGGTTGACTATGGGCGGAGGAGCGCCCTCACAGGAGGAGGGACCTCGGTCCCCTGACCTTGCTCCACACAGGGTCGAGGGACTGAGGAGGCGAGGAGGAGAAGAAGGAGGAGATCCCCTGTGCCATTCGTATAATGGCTCTGCGTTTGGCCGGGGGGCCCGGCAGTCACTGGGTTTGGCTGTCGGGAAGCTGGAAGCACCGTCGGCTGGTTCCCAGCCCAGACCGGCGGTTCTGGTGGAGGAGATAGGAGGAGATCCCCTGCGCCATTCGTATAATGGCTCTGCGTTTGGCCGGGGGGCCCGGCAGTCACTGGGTTTGGCTGTCGGGAAGCTGGAAGCACCGTCGGCTGGGTCCCAGCCTAGACCG
Organism: Tinea semifulvella; assembly: GCA_910589645.1. Classification (NCBI taxonomy): domain Eukaryota; kingdom Metazoa; phylum Arthropoda; class Insecta; order Lepidoptera; family Tineidae; genus Tinea; species Tinea semifulvella. The sequence goes on along the minus strand of OU342615.1, from coordinate 44,495 downwards.
GCGGTTCTGGTGGAGGAGTAAGGAGGAGATCCCCTGGTGTTTCGTTCGTGCTAGGGGGCCCCGACACAGTCACTGGGAGATGAAAATCGGGGGAGATAGGGACACCGTCGGCCTGCCCCAGCTAACCAGTAAGACGGAACGACGATGGAACCCTCACCCCGCCATTGTCGGATGGATGGGGGACCCTGAAATGGCTACTGGGACCTGGCCGTCAGGGAGTGGAGGGGCCGACGACCGCGCCCAACGGTTACGTTGCAAAGCGGCCGTGGGGGCAGGCGGTCGGAGGTGACGACGGAGTCGGCCTCTGACCCAGCCCACCAGACGGGTGGTGGTGGTCGGAGGTCGACTCGCGACTCCTGAAGTCGCGAAGGAGCGGTGGTCTCCGCGGTTACGTGCTCACAGCCGGCCGCGTCGAGACCACTCTAGGGAGGCAAGTCGTGCACTCCTCGCCGTAAACTTCTTTACGGTTAGCGAGTGCACGCACGCCCGAGTCAGGTCATGGAGTGTGACCTACTCGCGAGGGCGAGAGATGGCGCACGTGGTGTTCCCGTGTTCCATCTCCTCCTGCTCACTGGAGGGTCTGCCTTGGCGGACAGCGCCGGCGGTTAGCGGACGTGTCCTAACGGACTCCCGCGAAGCCGCCACTCAGGCGCCATGGAGGAACGCCGTCAGGTTTTAGTCGGTGCGAGTCCGACATAACCTTTCCCTGCTGCCTCCACAGCAGGGATTGGTATCCGTAGGGATTTCCTGACGAAAAAAAAAAAAAAAAAAAAAAAAAGGTCAGCTGACTTAGCGCCGTGTGGTGGCGGCTGGAGAATACCACCACTCCCGTAAGCCCAAAATCCAGGGATACTGTAAGAGTCAGGAAATGGATTCTGCCAGTGGCAGTGGGCCAGCTCCGATGCCGTTGATAGTTCGGGCGAATGAGCTCCCCGGCGTCTGCTTGGTGGACTCTAGTCCAAGGGGCGTCGGGAGTCTTCGGCGGCCTAGTCCCAGTCTGGCTGCCGAAGAGCGAGGAGTGCCGACCGCCCGATTATTTGACAAAATAAGGGCCGTCGGCACACGAGGAGGAGCACACCGCCAACTAAGTTGCACCCAGGCAACTCGCGGTGTGCGAGAGGAGACCCGGGGTCCTAGGCCACGTGCCAGAGGGACGGTCGGGAGCCCTGATAGCCACTGGGATTTGGCTGCAGGGCAGGTAGGAGCACCGCGAGTCTTGCACCCAGGCAGCTCGCGTTGTGCGTAGAGGCTCGCTCCGATGCCTAGTGTTAGAGGCGGAGGAGCGCCCCGGCCTTGATTCAAGGTCGGGAGCCCTGTAGACCACTGGGAGTTGGCTACAGGGAACGGAGGAGCACCGCCCGCCTGGCCCCAGCTACAGGCCGCCGGTGTATACGCTGGAAAACCGGTGGAACGCAGATCCCCGACGTCCAGTGGGAAGTTCTAGGAGTCGGGGGGCGCACAGTCACTGGGATCTGGCTGTGGAGCAGATAGGGGCGCCGGTTGTCTGGTCCCAGTAACAGGCCGCCGGCGCTGAGGAGGCGAGGAGGAGATCCCCTGCGCCATTCGTATAATGGCTCTGCGTTTGGCCGGGGGGCCCGGCAGTCACTGGGTTTGGCTGTCGGGAAGCTGGAAGCACCGTCGGCTGGGTCCCAGCCTAGACCGGCGGTTCTGGTGGAGGAGTAAGGAGGAGATCCCCTGGTGTTTCGTTCGTGCTAGGGGGCCCCGACACAGTCACTGGGAGATGAAAATCGGGGGAGATAGGGACACCGTCGGCCTGCCCCAGCTAACCAGTAAGACGGAACGACGATGGAACCCTCACCCCGCCATTGTCGGATGGATGGGGGACCCTGAAATGGCTACTGGGACCTGGCCGTCAGGGAGTGGAGGGGCCGACGACCGCGCCCAACGGTTACGTTGCAAAGCGGCCGTGGGGGCAGGCGGTCGGAGGTGACGACGGAGTCGGCCTCTGACCCAGCCCACCAGACGGGTGGTGGTGGTCGGAGGTCGACTCGCGGCTCTCGGAAGTCGCGAAGGAGCGGTGGTCTCCGCGGTTACGTGCTCACAGCCGGCCGCGTCGAGACCACTCTAGGGAGGCAAGTCGTGCACTCCTCGCCGTAAACTTCTTTACGGTTAGCGAGTGCACGCACGCCCGAGTCAGGTCATGGAGTGTGACCTACTCGCGAGGGCGAGAGATGGCGCACGTGGTGTTCCCGTGTTCCATCTCCTCCTGCTCACTGGAGGGTCTGCCTTGGCGGACAGCGCCGGCGGTTAGCGGACGTGTCCTAACGGACTCCCGCGAAGCCGCCACTCAGGCGCCATGGAGGAACGCCGTCAGGTTTTAGTCGGTGCGAGTCCGACATAACCTTTCCCTGCTGCCTCCACAGCGGGGATTGGTATCCGTAGGGATTTCCTGACGAAAAAAAAAAAAAAAAAAAAAAGGTCAGCTGACTTAGTAGGTTAGGTTAGGTTAGGTTAGGTTAGGTTAGGTTAGGTTAGGTTAGGTTAGGTTAGGTTAGGTTAGGTTAGGTTAGGTTAGGTTGCGCCGTGTGGTGGCGGCTGGAGAATACCACCACTCCCGTAAGCCCAAAATCCAGGGATACTGTAAGAGTCAGGAAATGGATTCTGCCAGTGGCAGTGGGCCAGCTCCGATGCCGTTGATAGTTCGGGCGAATGAGCTCCCCGGCGTCCGCTTGGTGGATTCTAGTCCAAGGGGCGTCGGGAGTCTTCGGCGGCCTAGTCCCAGTCTGGCTGCCGAAGAGAGGGGAGTGCCGACCGCCCGATTATTTACATAATAAGGGCCGTCGGTACACGAGGAGGAGCACATCGCCAACTAAGTTGCACCCAGGCAACTCGCGGTGTGCGAGAGGAGACCCGGGGTCCTAGGCCACGTGCCAGAGGGACGGTCGGGAGCCCTGATAGCCACTGGGATTTGGCTGCAGGGCAGGTAGGAGCACCGCGAGTCTTGCACCCAGGCAGCTCGCGTTGTGCGTAGAGGCTCGCTCCGATGCCTAGTGTTAGAGGCGGAGGAGCGCCCCGGCCTTGATTCAAGGTCGGGAGCCCTGTAGACCACTGGGAGTTGGCTACAGGGAACGGAGGAGCACCGCCCGCCTGGCCCCAGCTACAGGCCGCCGGTGTACACGGCGGAAAGCCAAGAACCGGAGATCCCCGACGTCCAGTGGGAAGTTCTAGGAGTCGGGGGGCGCACAGTCACTGGGATCTGGCTGTGGAGCAGATAGGGGCGCCGGTTGTCTGGTCCCAGTAACAGGCCGCCGGCGCTGAGGAGGCGAGGAGGAGATCCCCTGCGCCATTCGTATAATGGCTCTGCGTTTGGCCGGGGGGCCCGGCAGTCACTGGGTTTGGCTGTCGGGAAGCTGGAAGCACCGTCGGCTGGGTCCCAGCCTAGACCGGCGGTTCTGGTGGAGGAGTAAGGAGGAGATCCCCTGGTGTTTCGTTCGTGCTAGGGGGCCCCGACACAGTCACTGGGAGATGAAAATCGGGGGAGATAGGGACACCGTCGGCCTGCCCCAGCTAACCAGTAAGACGGAACGACGATGGAACCCTCACCCCGCCATTGTCGGATGGATGGGGGACCCTGAAATGGCTACTGGGACCTGGCCGTCAGGGAGTGGAGGGGCCGACGACCGCGCCCAACGGTTACGTTGCAAAGCGGCCGTGGGGGCAGGCGGTCGGAGGTGACGACGGAGTCGGCCTCTGACCCAGCCCACCAGACGGGTGGTGGTGGTCGGAGGTCGACTCGCGGCTCTCGGAAGTCGCGAAGGAGCGGTGGTCTCCGCGGTTACGTGCTCACAGCCGGCCGCGTCGAGACCACTCTAGGGAGGCAAGTCGTGCACTCCTTGCCGTAAACTTCTTTACGGTTAGCGAGTGCACGCACGCCCGAGTCAGGTCATGGAGTGTGACCTACTCGCGAGGGCGAGAGATGGCGCACGTGGTGTTCCCGTGTTCCATCTCCTCCTGCTCACTGGAGGGTCTGCCTAGGCGGACAGCGCCGGCGGTTAGCGGACGTTTCCTAACGGACTCCCGCGAAGCCGCCACTCAGGCGCCACGGAGGAACGCCGTCAGGTTTTAGTCGGTGCGAGTCCGACATAACCTTTCCCTGCTGCCTCCACAGCGGGGATTGGTATCCGTAGGGATTTCCTGACGAAAAAAAAAAAAAAAAAAAAGGTTAGGTTAGGTTAGGTTAGGTTAGGTTAGGTTAGGTTAGGTTAGGTTAGGTTAGGTTAGGTTAGGTTAGGTTAGGTTAGGTTAGGTTAGGTTAGGTTAGGTTAGGTTAGGTTAGGTTAGGTTAGGTTAGGTTAGGTTTTTTTTTTTTTTTTTTTTTTTTTTTTTTTTTTTTTATAGAGGTTAGGGAAAATCTTCAAAAGACACCCCTTGAGCTGACGTGTCGTGTACAGAACAATTTGTGTACCCGACACGTCGCCCCAAGGGGTAGTGTGAGATTCTTACTCACTAAAAACCCATCCTCTCTAGTCACCTCCGACGCGGGTCGGAGACTTTGTAAAACTCATTTTCTTTGATTCAATTACAATATTATAATTTTTTTTTTTTTTTTTTTTTTTTTTTTTTTTTTTTTTTTTTTTTTTCCCGATTTTGACGTCATAATATTATACACATAAAATAAAATTACATACTACAACATACAGTAAAACGATTTTTAAGAATAAGACGGCACAATTATTACTATTATAGGAATTAAATGTCAATTTTTTATATATATATATCATTTTTTTTTTTTTTTTTTTTTTTTTTTTTTTTTATTTTATTTATTTTTTTTTTTTTTTTTCTATGTTATTAAATGTCAAATTAATAAAATATAACTACACAAAAACACAAATTATATCAAAAGAATAAAATAAAAGACAGAATAAAATAAAATATAAAAAGTAAAAATAAAAATTTAAAATAAACAATTAATACATGTACAGTACGACATTATTAGCTAAATTAAATTATTTCATCCTTTTCCCCTTTTATTTTTTAATTTTTTTTCCATTAATCTTTGGTGTAACCACAATACAAACATTTAAATATATTCGTAATAAAGTCAAACATAAAATTTAAAAATTTTAAAAACAAGAGAATAATAGAACAATGATTAAATAATGACTACGATAAATATAATGAGATCATACTGAATTAAACAATTAATAAATTAATAAATAATCAAAAAATTAATAAAACAAATTTGATGTCATTTTTCTTCCTTTTTTCTTCTATTTGCTTTGCAAATCGCGGTAAAATGGGCGCAGAGCGCGTCCCACCTCCGTCAGTAACTAAGTCGACTCCGCTTCACATCCCTATCCCCGGCCGACAGCCAATAGGGAGCCTCAAAAGGTTAGGTTAGGTTAGGTTAGGTTAGGTTAGGTTAGGTTAGGTTAGGTTAGGTTAGGTTAGGTTAGGTTAGGTTAGGTTAGGTTAGGTTAGGTTAGGTTAGGTTAGGTTAGGTTAGGTTAGGTTAGGTTAGGTTAGGTTAGGTTAGGTTAGGTTAGGTTAGGTTAGGTTAGGTTAGGTTAGGTTAGGTTAGGTTAGGTTAGGTTAGGTTAGGTTAGGTTAGGTTAGGTTAGGTTAGGTTAGGTTAGGTTAGGTTAGGTTAGGTTAGGTTAGGTTAGGTTAGGTTAGGTTAGGTTAGGTTAGGTTAGGTTAGGTTAGGTTAGGTTAGGTTAGGTTAGGTTAGGTTAGGTTAGGTTAGGTTAGGTTAGGTTAGGTTAGGTTTTTTTTTTTTTTTTTTTTTTTTTTTTTTTTTTTTTTTTTTTTTTTTTTTTTTTAAAATGTCCTCTGATAAATATTAGGTCAGAGACTATTGTCGTTTCTATTGTATAATTTACAACTTTTACATTTTATTTATTTTTTTTCGGATCAGCGTGAGTGCTGGATATTATACACGAATTTTCATATTATTTAAATTTTTAGTTACATTATTATATAATACAGTGCAAGTTTTATTTGAAAGTTATGCGATATCATAAAGTATTATTCTAATTGTCCATTGAGTTTTGATTTTTCTTCTTTATGTTCGTTTGTTTCCTGTTCTTCTCTTTTTCGTACTGTTTATTCTTATATGCTTTGAGTTTTGATTTTTCTTCTTTATCTTCGTGTGTTTTCTTTTCTAGACTCCTGTTCTTCTCTTTTTCGTACTTTTTATTGTTATATGCTTTTTTTTTTTTTTTTTTTTTTTTTTTTTTTTTTTTTTTTTTTTTTTTTATACAATTTTTGAGAATATAGAATATACAGATATACTACTACTATTAGGAATTTGATAGCATTTACAACTTAAAATTTACATCTTACTTGGCTAAACTTAATTTAAACTTATTTTCTATACAATATTATTCATATGTTAACTGTATATATGTATTAATATATACACAACAAAATTTTTATTATACTACCTATTTATTTCTATTTATAACTTTTGTGGCTATTTTTGTACAAAATTGGATAAATTTAGTTCTTTTGCCTTTGTCTTTGAAAATTTTAAACATATTACTTTCGATGACTTTTAGTTCCAGGATACTTTCCACATTCAATCGTTCCAGGCAAAAAACTGGACACTCAAACAACAAATGAGTCACGGTCTCGTCGACCCCTGGTTCGCAGATGCACGATGGGTTCTCCTTACACTTGAATCTAGTCAAGTATTCGGAGAACCCGCCGTGCCCTGTAAGTACTTGCGTAACCACGCCGGTCGGCTCGAGCTCTCTGACAATTTTAAAGGCTACGTAAACATCTGGCAAAAATATTTTTGTTACAGATGCGGTTTGACCCGACCTGTATCTCCGGTTCCATTCGACAAGTGACCCCATTCGGATTTGTCGCTTGACGAATGAGACCGGACACAGGTCGTAGTCTGGTTTGCGCTTGGTATTTTGTGCGGCTTCCTTCGCCAATTCGTCAGCTCGTTCATTTCCAGCCAGACCGGCGTGTGCCTTTATCCAGAATAGGGAAATCTCTCTATTCTGGAGACCTGCTGCTCGGATGTTTGAGCGTGTTTCCACCGCCAAGTGGTGGGATGATGCATTGTTGATTACCGACTGCAGGGCCGACCGTGAGTCGCTGTATATGCCGCAACTTTTCCAGTCGTTATCCAGTATTAACCTCGTGGCTTCGCATATGGCTAGGAGTTCCGCCTGGTAGACCGTGCAATAGGATGGCAGTTTCAGCTTGCGGAATTTCGTCTCGGCGACATTATCCCATACGGATAATGCCGCTCCGACTCCGCCCCCAATCTTGCTGCCATCCGTGTAAATGCGAGCTTCTTGTTGGTTATTCTCGTCAACTTGTTCTGGGTCCACCAGACACATGAACTCCAAGCTCAGATGTTCCGCCGGGTGAGGAGTGTCGGCATATGCAACGACCCTTTCCACCTCCCTGCCCGCCAGTGCCGGCCGCGGTACTCCCCTCCTGGCCTCATACAGGGCTGCAGCCTCCTGTATCCTGAGGTCGAGGGGTAGTATCCCGGCCAGCACTAGCGCCGAATTGAGAGAGACGGTTCGGTACGCCCTGGTCAACTTTTGCACAAATCCCCTTTGGACAGCGGCGAGCTGCCTTTGCACTCCCAGTTTTTCAGCGGCACCTGCCCAGGCAGCGGCTGCGTACAGTACAACTGGTTCCACCGTTGCCGTATATATTTGGCGTATAATCTCCGGGTGGAGACCCCAGCTTATCCTGGCGGCTCTGGACAGCTGTTTGTAGACGTTCAACGCTCTCCTGCACACATCTGCAACATGAGCGTTGAACGTCAACTTACTGTCAATCGTGAGCCCCAGGATTTTGATTTCTTGAGACAGGTCAATGCCGACCCCGCCCATGCTCAGGAGCGGCGTGTCATACTTCAACTTATTGGTAAGAACCATGGCCTTGGTCTTATGTGGCCCGAAGTTAAGTTTGTTTCTGACACCCCACTCCCGAACATACGAGAGGGCGGCATTGGCCTGTTCCTGTACCGTACGCGCCGTGTCGCCGTGAAAAACTAGGACCACGTCATCCGCAAAGGCTTGGCAGTAATCTCCCCGCTGTCCAAGGCCCCTTAGCAGTGGATCTAATAAAATATTCCACAAAATCGGACCGCCGATGGATCCTTGAACACACCCTTTGGTCGTATTACGGGTGTGTTCGACACCGCCGTATCGCAGTTTTATTTGCCGATCCTGTAGGTAGCTGTCCATCAACCGCCTGATGTTGATGGGGCACCTTTCCTCCGCCAGTCTCACCCTTATCGCGGGCCACCAGGCATTATCGAATGCTCCCTCTATGTCCAGTGATATCATAACGACGATCTTTTTATCCTTAATTTTCACGCGTATATAATTCATCAGGTCATAGAGGGAGTCCTCGGTGCTGCGCTGGGGCATAAAACCGTATTGCCGGGGACTGATGTTGCGGAGTAGGTGCCATTTCAGTCTACCTACCACCATTTTCTCCAGAATCTTTCCAAGCACCGGCAGTAGTCCTATGGGCCTATACGACTTTGGGTTTCTATAGTCATCCTTCCCAGGCTTCCTTAGGGCTACTACCGTTGCCTCCTTCCAGATCTTGGGGAAGTGCCCCAACTCCAGGCACTTATTTGTCAGGGCAAGGAAAGATTCCGGGTCATTCTGAATGGCGTGTCGGCAAATATCGGCGGTGAATCCATCGGCACCTGGCGCTTTTTTGGGGTTAAAACTGTCCATTGAGGACCTCATCTCCACCATAGTGAACGGTGGGTCATGTTTTTCATCATGACCCGGTCCGTTTACCAGGTCTGCAGCTCTTCTGATGCTCTGGTGGTCCTCGTTTTCCCCCCTGCGATGGTCTTCTTTGTAAAAGGCTTCTGCCAGGACTTGTACCGATTTTTCCATTTCCAGTTCCTTACCGTCAAGGGTCAAGGGAATATCTTCCTGCCTTTTGCAGGTCCTTCCTATGACCCTGTAGATTCCCTGCCACATTCCTTCTTTATCTTGTTTTCCACAGAATCCCTTCCAGCTTTCTATTTTGGCGTTGTTTATTGCCTCTTCATATTTTCCTTTTGCTTGCAGGTACTCGTCGACGACCTTCGCTCTTCGGACCGGCGCTGCGCACCGGATACGGCGTTTCTTCGTGACGACATCACGCTTCATCTTCGCCAGTTCCTCGGACCACCACGGTGAGGTAAGTTTTGCGTTAGATCTCTTTTCAGGTATTGAGTCGGAGCAAGTCTCCGTTATTGCCGTTGTATATTTATGGACTAGTAGATCCAACGCTTCCCTCTGGTTGACCTCGTCCACCATCGCCTTAGTTATGCCCATTTGTTCCGTTATTTCGGTGAGTTTGTTACCGAATTGGGTCCATTTGGCCTTTTTGGTGTTATACTTTCTTGTGGTTCTCTCTATATTCATGCCCTTGGCTTTGGTCAACCTGATCTTGAAAGTAATTCCGTTGTGATCCGAGCTCGTGATGCCGTCGTCTACCGTCCATGCTTCTGTTAGTGCGAGCATATCCAGGGAGCAGGCCGTGACGTCTACATGGCTGGTGAATGCCTTGTTTCCCCGGATAGTGTCAAATGTAGGGGTGTTACCTTGATTTAGTACCTGCAAGCCCATCTCCTCTAGTGTCCCGCTCATTTCCTCCCCTCTATGATCCACTATCCTGCTTCCCCACCAGGTACTTTTAGCGTTGGTGTCGCCCCCAATGAGCAGTCTTCTGGGGCCCAGTTCGTCCTCGATTTTCTTCAGCTGATCCAGGTATGGCCCCAATGGTAGGTTCGGCTCGAAGTAGAAGGATACTACAACGATCTCCCAGGCACTGGTTCGGACCCTCACCACCACGATGTTATTTGTGGTGAGTCTGGGGAACTGTGTGACGTCCAGATCGTGGTCAAAGACCACGACTGCCGCCTTCACAGGCCCCTCATCCTGGCCAGTGTTCTGGTAGATTCTCGCACCTCTATGGTTCTTCATACTTTTCACCTTACCCACGTAGGGCTCCTGGATCAGCGCCAAGGACGCCTTTCTTTTCCCTGCTTCAATAATGAGCTCATCGGTGGCGAGACTTTTCCGCTGGAGGTTCGCTTGGATCACGAGGTAGTGGCCATCATTGGTAGGGATTCTGTGGTTATTCGGCTCCTTTGCACCCGGGGCAACTTCAGCAATATGTCACGCTCGTCCGGGCTAGCGCGTCCCACCTGCGCCGCACTGTGCACTCTTGGCTGAAGGCGTTATGACAGCTAGTTGCCAGTTTGGCCCGTGCACAGTTTCGGCACGTAGGTTCTGCGCCCACCAGACGGTCGGGGCAGTCCGCCCACAGGTGCAGGCCCCCGCAATGACTGCAGGCTTTCTCCGTTTCTTTGCAGAAACGTCGTCCATGTCCGTAGGCCAAGCAGAGGGAGCACTGGACCAGTGGTGACTGGTCCTCCACTCGCACGTGCTGCAAGTCGACATGGACGCGTTCAGCGTCAGTCATTCGCTGCCAAATCTTAGGCGAAACTTGTAACACAATGTGGCAGGTGTGTGGGTTCCTGGTTTTCCGTCTGTATTTGACTTGCACTCTCCATTCTTCTCCCGCTATGTTCCGAAACATTTCTCCATTTTGCGTCCTCAAGGACGTCACAACGTCCTCATCGGTATTGTAAGACATGACGTCCTTGAGGATCACAAGTGGGTCTTTATATTTTAATTCTTCTATCAGAAGGTTCGATCCTGAGCTCTTGATTTTATTGACCACTTTATTAATTTCTTCCTTTGAGGAGCATCCCAGGATCACCCTCTGATCTCTGACTTTCCTGACCCTTTCCACCCTGATCCCAGATGTTCTGGCGTCCACCGCGGTCCTTAGCTTTTCGACCACTTGGCCGCTAGTATCACCTTCGCCCGATACTGCGATGGAATGCATCGCGCGTCCTTGACCTGCGGCCACAGCGGCGTAGGACGCCCTCTGCGCCGGTGCGCTCTCCGACAGCGTGCACGTCTGGAGTCGGTCGGCCAATGTCGCAGTGCGCTCTTGGCACTCCGCCATTTGCCGACCGTGCTCTTTCATGCTCTCCATCAGAGAGCGCATCAGCGCAGTCGGAGTCTCTTCCGCAGTAGTTTCTCTTTCTCCTTCTTCTCTTTTCGCTGGAATCCGATTTCCCTCTTTTTCCTTCCTAGGTTCTTCAGCTTTAACTTTGCCGTCCAGAACCGACTTCTCCGCCTCCTTCACTAGGGCGTATAGCCGCTCCAGCGCCTGTGTGACATCAGTTTTGATGTCCGCCTTTAGGTTTCTGGAACCGGCCAGGGCCGACTTCGCCTTAACCAGGCAGGCCTTTGCTTCGGCCGCCCGGTCGGCGAACTTCGGCCCCGGCAGGCTCTCAGGAACCTCCGCCGGTGTTACGCGGCTCACCTGCGCCGGAGCTACCCTCGCCTTTGATCCAGAGGCGGAGGTCGGGACGACTTTCTTGGGGGGGGTGGCAGGCTTGGGCTGACTGCCCGGTTTCCCAGCCTCCCACTCCCCTATGCTTTTCCTAACCTTCAGGGGCTCGGGTTGTTTTGAAGGCCCAGCCTTCAATTCGTCCATTGTGGTTTGGGGGTCAGGTTTTTCGGCCTCCTTCGTCTTTACGGGTGTCCGGATGCCGAACATATTTGCGTTTACCAGAGGACGCGTCTAGAATATAAAATATTTTATACTATATAAAATGTCAATGTAAAATTAAAAATAGTCAAATTGTAAATAATAAATATCAAAAGGATATTGGTCAGGGTCAATAATTTTTATATAAAATATATATATATATATGTCAGGGTCAATAGTAAAATGACTAGATTGTGGAAAGTATTTTACAGTCGTTTTTCCTGGAAATCGTAAAAATTTCCAAGTAGTCCAAAGCAAAAGCAAAAGAACCCAACTTATGCCACAATAAAAACCCTATTCTTAAAATACTTAGGACTAACTTAAAAATAACTTAAAACTAAGCCCCTTAAAGTCTTTATTAACTGGTTTTTTTTTTTTTTTTTTGTTTTTTATTATTATTTATATGTATATTATTTATTAATTTTTTATTTTATTTTATTTTTATTTATTTATTTATTTTTTATTAATATTTTATTTTTATTTTTCAGAATTGTGCGGCTCCGATCTTCGGGTGCAGTTTCTACGTAGATGTGATATGTAAGTATACTTATATTATATTTTATATACACGTCCTGAAATTCTCTGCCTGTTGATGTTTTTGTTTCAGGACAGGGGTCGTCACAGGATGTCTCAGGAAGCAGCGAAAAGTTGGTACGTCCAAAAAACCGTCTCCAGGGAATTTCAAACGGTCGCCAAAAATCGGTTTCTAGTCGCACCAGGGTCAAATTTGCAGACAGGGTACCCCTTGATGTTACCTTATTTATAATCAAATAAAAAAGGGGGGTCGTCACTTTTGTTCGTCAGATATAAGATTTTCCCTTTCGCAAGAATATTTTATTCCGTCTTTTGTCCGTGCTACTTCCGATTTGCGATTTTTGGTGAATCAGTGATATCCCCTCACAGAATTTCGACAGCGCCGACAATTTGGCATCGATTAAATTTTCATGCGGCCACCACACAAGAAGTTGGCCAACACGTGCGGTATGGTTTTTTCCCTGCACACGCGTGGGTAGTTGCGCCAACAAAGGCAATTTTTTGTGTGATGTTCTACTCGATGCGGCGCGTCGAATGATGTGAGAAAAATGGCACCTCACCGATTTAGTTTTCTAATTATTCACCAAAAACCACAATTTTTTACACTATTTTGGTGTTCAAGTTTGAACACGGTCGGTTTTTCCAAAATTTTTGATCACCACTGCACAGATCTCACTTATTTGCACTATGATTCCAAATTTCATGCAATTTGGAGCACTTTTTCCACTTTTGGCAAAAATAAACGTGCGGAGCTCACTTAAAACGCAGCTTGCTCGACCGTGGTTCGAGCGGGACTGGGTTAGGTTAGGTTAGGTTAGGTTAGGTTAGGTTAGGTTAGGTTAGGTTAGGTTAGGTTAGGTTAGGTTAGGTTAGGTTAGGTTAGGTTAGGTTAGGTTAGGTTAGGTTAGGTTAGGTTAGGTTAGGTTAGGTTAGGTTAGGTTAGGTTAGGTTAGGTTAGGTTAGGTTAGGTTAGGTTAGGTTAGGTTAGGTTAGGTTAGGTTAGGTTAGGTTAGGTTAGGTTAGGTTAGGTTAGGTTAGGTTAGGTTAGGTTAGGTTAGGTTAGGTTAGGTTAGGTTAGGTTAGGTTAGGTTAGGTTAGGTTAGGTTAGGTTAGGTTAGGTTAGGTTAGGTTAGGTTAGGTTAGGTTAGGTTAGGTTAGGTTAGGTTAGGTTAGGTTAGGTTAGGTTAGGTTAGGTTAGGTTAGGTTAGGTTAGGTTAGGTTAGGTTAGGTTAGGTTAGGTTAGGTTAGGTTAGGTTAGGTTTTTTTTTTTTTTTTTTTTTTTTTTTTTTTTTTTTTTTTTTTTTTTTTTTTTTTTGTTGTCCTCTGACGTAAAATTTGGTCAGAGACTATTTTCCCGTCTTTTGTCTATTTTTATCAATTTATCTATTTTTGGGGTCAGCTGTAAGCTGTACTAGGTACCTACATCTTATCTGTTTCATTTAACTTTTTATGCCTTATTATTAGTTGAAACATTTGTTTTGTCTAAGAGTCTATACATTTAAGATTCCTCCTATTTTATTAGTTTCATTGTTGTATACAATTTAAGAACTAAAGCTTTTTTTTTTTTTTTTTTTTTTTTTATACAATTTAAATACAATCTTATAGGACTAGCATAACATTCCCTTAATATTTTTTTTTTTAACTTATATATTTTATGCTATCAGTTTATATATCTCAATATATATACATAACATAATTCTTATGTGCTACTAATTGAATTGTTAACTTATTTATTTATTTGACTATTTATCAAGTTAGTTACTTGGCTTTGCCTTTGAGTTTCCAGATGGTATTTTAATTTGTTTTGAAGTTAAGAAATTAAGAAACCTTCTCCGCAATTAAATTTTGTCAATATATGGGTGTGTACATATAATAGTGTGTAATAGTGTGTGAGACTTGAATGGCACCCGCTCCGCAATTTCAACCGCTGCATTTGACTATTAAATTGGATGACTATTCTCATAATAGTGATAGACAATTTAAATGACTATATAGGCCGGCGGAGAAAAGGTGCCCATTGATGTCGAAAAGACACACCATATATCAGCTTTGCACCTGGGACGCCTTTAGCAATAAGCCACACTCGCTCTGGCTATCGCGTCCCATCTGTGCCGCACTGTGCAGTCCTCACTATATGCGTTATGATTAGTGGTTGTTAACTTTGCACGTGCACAGTTGCGGCACGTGGGTTCGGCGCCAGCCAGGCGGTCGGGGCATTCCGTCCACAGGTGCAAGCCGCCACAGTGGCTACACACCTTTTCAGATTCAGTGCAGAACCGTCTTCCATGCCCGTGCGCGAGGCAGAGCGAGCACTGGACCAGTGGGGACTGGTCTGCCACGCGCACGTGCTGGAGATCTATGTGGACGCGTTCTGCATCTGTTAGTCTCTGCCACATCAGCGGAGAGACTTGTACGATTATATGACAAGTGTGCGGGTTTCTTGTCTTTCGCCGGTACCTAATTTGGGCTCTAAATTGTTCTTCCGGTATGTCTCGGAACAAGGACCCGTTCTGGGTCCTCAGGGACGTCAGGACGTCCTCGTCCGTGTTATAGGACATGACGTCCCTGAGGATCACGAGCGGGTCCTTGTTCTTAACCTCTTCCACTGTCAGGTTAGAGCCGGATTTCTTTATCTGTTGCACCACCTTTTCCATCTCCTTCTTGGTGGTGCAGCCCAAAATGACCCTTTGGTCCCTCACTTTTCTCAGTCTCTCGACTCTAATTCCTGTGGATCTCGCGTCCACCGCCGTCCTTATTTTCTCCACCACTTGGCCGCTGGTATCACCCTCGCTCGATATCGCTATCGAGTGCATCGCGCGAGGGTGACCCGCGGCCACACTTGCATAGGACGCCTTCCCCGCTGGTGTGCTCTCTGGCTGCGGCGCTGGAGAGTACGTCTCGAGTCGGTCGGCCAATGTCGCAGTGTGCAGTTGACACTCCGCCATTTGCCGACCGTGCTCCTTCATACCCTCCATCAGAGAACGCATCAGCGCGGTGGGCGTCTCCTCCGTGGTGGTTTCCCCTTCCTTCCCAACAGTCATCCCAATATCCTTCTTTTCCTTTTCCTTTTCCAGTTCCTTTTCATCAGGTCTCGACTTCTCCGCCTCCTTTACAAGGGCGTATAGTCGCTCCAGCGCTTGTGTAACATCAGCTTTGATGTCGGTTTTTAGGTTCCTAGAACCTGCCAGGGCCGACTTCGCCTTGACCAGGCAGGCCTTTGCCTCGGCCGTCCGATTGGCGAACTTCGGCGCTGGCAGGCTCTGAGGAACCTCTGCCGACGCACGGCTCACCTGCGCTGGAGCCACCCGCGCCCCTGTTCCAGAAACAGAGGTAGGAGCAGCTTTCTTGGGGGGGGTGGCAGGCTTGGGCTGGCTGCCCGGTTTCCCGGCCTCCCACTCCCCTATACTCCTTCTCACCTTTTGGGATTCTTTGGAAGGCCCAGCCTTCGTTTGGTCAACTGCGGGTTGAGGGTTGTTAGTCCCGGACTGCTTGACGGGGGGGGTGCGGATGCCAAACATATTTGCGATACGCAGAGGACGCGTCTATGGATAAAAATATAATATTATAATAATAATAAAGTCAATTGTAAAATAATTCAGTCAATGTCGGTAATAAATTGTAAAAATAAAATATAATAAATAAGTACTAATTGTAATAATTATGTCCGGTCAATAATAATATTCGGCGAGTAGCTTTAGTCGATTTAAGTTGCGGCAAAATACTCTCTTTTTTTTACTTGCAAAGTCGTATAAACTTTAGTCGTATAATTAATCGTGGTCTCGGTTTAGGCAAAACCAAATGACCGTGCTATTGTACAATATTTAGATTTTTTTCCTCCAAGAGAGTAGTCTATAAGCTACTGTACTATTAGTTTGTCTTTAAAACACTTAAAACTAACTTATTATATACACTACTTAAATCTAATTTAAAACTAACTTAATAACTAAGCCCCTTAAAGTCTTTAACCACTTTTCTTTCTGTTTCAGATGCAGCTCCTTCGGTCCACGGGTGCAGTATACAGGTATATTTTTTGTTTATTATATACTCCTTCAATTTGTCTTTCTAATAATGTACAACTTCCAGGTCCAGGGTCATCAGCAGAGGGCTCCGGGGTCAGCGAACATGCAAAGACGTCAAGTTTTTTGTCACAACCAGACTTTGAATGACCTCCAAAAACTGGTTTTGCGTCAGAATTTGGTGAATTTTTTGGGAAGGGTACCCCTTGGTCTAAACTTAATTATAGTAAAATAAAAAAGTGGGGTCGTCGCGATGGTTCTTAAAATAAGTTATTATTCCTTCCTTCAAAACTATTTTTTCCTCTAATTCGTCCGTGCTAATCCCGGTGCCCAATTTTTGGTAGTAAAGCGATATGTTCTCACTAATCCCCGACTGCGCCGACAATCTGCTGTTTTTACAATTTGTCTGCGACAACCACACGCAAAGTTGGCCACCTCGTGGTAAACAGTTTTTTGACCACAAGTCTGCCGGTGGTTGTGCCAACAAAGGCAAACTTTTAAAGAATATGCAGGTCGATAATGCGCGTCTAGCGATATATAAAAATCACCACCTCACCACTTCCGTTTTCGAGCTAAGTTCGAAAAACCTCGATTTTTTACACACGTTATAGTTTACTTTGGCCCACAATATATTTTCCGAAATTCTGAGAATGGCACTACACAGCTTGCACTTAGATACACTATGAAAACAATTTTCAAGTAAATCGGAGCACTTTTACACTTAAAACGAAAAATTTGAATGCGGAGCGCCTATAAAAAGCAGCTAGCTCGTCCGTGGTTCGAGCGGGACTGGGTTAGGTTAGGTTAGGTTAGGTTAGGTTAGGTTAGGTTAGGTTAGGTTAGGTTAGGTTAGGTTAGGTTAGGTTAGGTTAGGTTAGGTTAGGTTAGGTTAGGTTAGGTTAGGTTAGGTTAGGTTAGGTTAGGTTAGGTTAGGTTAGGTTAGGTTAGGTTAGGTTAGGTTAGGTTAGGTTAGGTTAGGTTAGGTTAGGTTAGGTTAGGTTAGGTTAGGTTAGGTTAGGTTAGGTTAGGTTAGGTTAGGTTAGGTTAGGTTAGGTTAGGTTAGGTTAGGTTAGGTTAGGTTAGGTTAGGTTAGGTTAGGTTAGGTTAGGTTAGGTTAGGTTAGGTTAGGTTAGGTTAGGTTAGGTTAGGTTAGGTTAGGTTAGGTTAGGTTAGGTTAGGTTAGGTTAGGTTAGGTTAGGTTAGGTTAGGTTAGGTTAGGTTAGGTTAGGTTAGGTTAGGTTAGGTTTTTTTTTTTTTTTTTTTTTTTTTTTTTTTTTTTTTTTTTTTTTTTTTTTTGTTGTCCTCTGACGTAAAATTTGGTCAGAGACTATTGGCGCTTCTGTAATATCTTTTTATCTTAATATTTTTATATATAATAATAGGTACCTATACGATGGCTAAACTTTATAATTTATCTTAAGTAAAATATGCCCTTTTAGTTCTCAAAATATGTTAACTAATATCCTATACGTCTACAATTCAAATCTAGTTTTTTTTTTTTTTTTTTTTTTTTTTTTTTTTTTTTTTTTTTTTTTTTTTTTTTTTTTTGTGTGTTCTAGCGATTCTATACAATTTCAATTTAGATTCTGTTATAATTTAGAAACCGAGCATATTTTCTATAATGATATACAACTAGCTAATTTACTTACAATCTAACTTATATGACTAGCTGAACATTAACTTTATTTTATGACTTATAATTTTATGCTATCAAGGTATATACTTATAATATAACTGTAGCATAACTCTTATGTGCTATTTATTACTTTTTTATTATTTAACGTTTAATTGTTTATTATTGGTTTATTCAGTTCTGTCTTGCTTTGCCATTTAGTAGATGTTATTCTAACTTGAAGGAACCTACTCCGCAATTTTATTGGTCAATATATAGTTTATTAGGCTGTGTGTGGTGTGTGAAGTCTAATACTGGGTTGGCACCCGCCCCGTGATTTGAACCCTGTAGTAAGTAGGTATTATTAAATTGCCTTGCTATTTCATAATAGTGGTGTACAATTTAATTTAAGGGATGAGGCCGGCGGCGGAGAGGTGCCCCATTGACGTCAGGTCATTTGACAGTGGCCACACACAGAATATCGACTTCCTTGCACCCGGGACGCCTTTAGCAGTATGCCACGCTCGCCCTGGCTATCGCGTCCCATCTGTGCCGCACCGTGCAGTCCACACTAAAGGCGTTGTGATTTGTTATGCTCAATTTTGCACGTACGCAGTTGCGGCACGTGGGTTCGACGCCAGCCAGGCGGTCGGGGCACTGCGTCCACAGGTGCAAGCCGCCACAATGACTGCACACCTTTTCGGTCTCGGTGCAGAAGCGTTTTCCATGCCCGTGCGCGAGGCAGAGCGAGCACTGTACCAGTGGCGACTGGTCTGCCACGCGCACGTGCTGGAGGTCGATGTGGACGCGTTCTGCACCTGTTAAGCGCTGCCACACTTTCGGCGAGACTTGCAGTACAATGTGGCAGGTATGCGGGTTCCTTGTTTGCCTTCTGTACCTTACTTGGGCTCTAAAATCAGCATCCGGCACATCTCGGAACAAAGACCCGCTCTGGGTCCTCAGGGACGTCAGGACGTCCTCGTCCGTGTTATATGACATGACGTCCCTGAGGATCACGAGCGGGTCCTTGTTCTTAACCTCCTCCACTGTCAAGTTTGTGCCGGATCTTTTAATCTTGTCCACCACTTTCCCCATCTCCTCCTCCGTGGTGCAGCCCAATATCACCTTTTGGTCTCTGACCTTTCTAACCCTTTCCACCCTTATTCCTGTCGCCCTGGCGTCCACTGCTGTCCTTATTTTGTCCACCACTTGGCCGCTGGTGTCACCCTCGCTCGATATTGCGATGGAGTGCATCGCGCGAGGGTGACCAGCGGCCACAGTGGCATAGGAGGCCCTCGGCGCTGGTGCGCTCTCCGACGGTGAGCAGGTCTGGAGTCGGTCGGCCAATGTCGCAGTGTACTGTTGGCACTCTGCCATTTGCCGACCGTGCTCCTTCATGCTCTCCATCAGGGAGCGCATCAGCGCAGTCGGAGTCTCCTCTACAGCGGTCTCCTCTCCCAATTTCTCCTTTTCCCCAGTCTCCTTTTTAGCTGTCCTTATTTCCTGTTTCTCCTTTCCAGGTTTTCTGTCCGGCTTCTCCGCCTCCTTCACCAGGGCGTAAAGTCGCTCCAGCGCCTGTGTGACGTCAGCCTTGATGTCGGCTTTGAGGTTCCTGGAACCCGCAAGGGCCGACTTCGCCTTGATCAGGCAGGCCTTCGCTTCGGCCGACCTATCCGCGAACTTCGGCTCTGGCGGGCCCTCAGGAACCTCAGTCGACGCACGACTCACCTGCGCCGGAGCCACCCTCGCCTTTGTTCCAGAGGTTGAGTTTGGGACAGCTTTCTTGGGGGGGGTGGCAGGCTTGGGCTGGCTGCCCGGCTTCCCGGCCTCCCACTCGCCAATACTTCTCCTCACCTTTTGGGCCTCAGGTTTTGTCGAGGGTCCAGCCCTCGGCTCGTCAGTCGTCAATGTCATGGGGGGATCCGGTTTGTCGGCCCCCTTTGTCTTAGCCGGCGGCGTCCGGATGCCGAACATTTTATGTTATTGGTCAGAGGACGTGTCTAAAAATTTAAAATATTGTGTAAAAATAAAATAAAAAAAAAATAAATAAAATATATGTAATTAATATATTGTGTCAGTTTGTAAATATTTAATATTCAATAATATAATATATGTCAATAGTAATAATAATAGAGATATAATTAGGTATTTGATAATTGTCAATTGTATATAATAAAATAAAATTAAATAAAAATATAGTGGTCTTATTATAATAAGTCAAACGGAAAGTGTTCTGCACTTGTCAAAACTTGTGAGGTCGTAAAAACCTCACAATAGTCCAGCTTGGGACAAAGCAGGAAGAACTGACTTAAGATATTTATTTAATTAATTAGTTTATGATGTTTGGCCACTAATACACAGGTTTGTCAATACACAAACCTGCGTCAATTTTATATTACTAATTTTTGTTAAAAAATAATATTTAGAAAAATATTATTTAGAAATTAATATTTATTATGTTTGGTCTAGCTTAATAATTTAAAAATTTAAAAGATCAGACGGCTTCTTCTTCTATCCTGTAAATTGTATTAATTTGTGAGTGTGTGAAAGATATAAGTGTGAGATGGATGGGTGTGAAAATGTGATGTGATGTGAAGGCGAGTATAAATGTGAGATGGATGGATGTGATATAAATGTGATATATAAATGTGATATATATAAATGTGATATAAATGTGAGTATAAATGTAAGTATATGATGATGTTCTATTTCACTGCAATTCCAGGATAGAACAATTGTCCGTATAACTATAACTTTAGTCGAACTTAGAGCTAGCTTAACGATAATAACTTAAAATTATAATTAAATGGTAATTAAAAACTAACTTAGTCAACCTTAATGTCTTTAACAAGCACAGTACAACTATAATAATAACCACGAATAACCACTATTTTCTTTATGTTACAGCTCCTTCGGTCTACGGCTGCAGGGTCCAGGTTCCAGGTTCCAGGTCCAGGTAAGTGTTGCCTATCCTTTTCCTTCCTTTATTCCCCGTTTTTCCTTTCCAGGTATCCCACAGGAGCAGTAGTAGCGGTACGGTTACTTGTATGCACGAAGAATCTGCGTCTTGCCAACTTGTAACCCTCACCAGGAACCCGTTTCTAGTAGTAGCACGGTCAAATTTTTGGGAAGGGTGCTCCTTGATATGATCTTAATTATCAATAAATAAAATAGGGGGGTCATGTATCTTATTTCTGGAATAAGTGACCCTTTCTATGGCCAAAAAGTTTATTTCCCAGTTTTCGTCTATTTTTGACCGTGCTAATTCCAGTTTTCAGCTTTCGGTGATCTGGTGGTGTCCCCTCACAAAATCTCGACGGCGCCGACAATTTGGCGTTTATAAAAACTGTCTTAAGTAGCCGCGAACAAATCTGGCGGCACGCGTCAAGTGACCTGAACGCGTCTGTACGCGCGTACGCACGCGTCACCGGGTTCAAGATCTTCTTATGGTGTACTCCTCGTCACGGCGCGTCCAATGGTACCAAAAAATTGGCACCTCGTCGATTTGGTTTCTGAGAAATACACCAAAAACTGCGAAAAAATGCGGAAATCGCCGCAAAAACCCAACTGAACCCGGGACAAAGTCACCTGAACGCGTCTGGACGCGCGCACATACACGCTATCAGGATCACACTGGTACTGCTGGACGCCTCTTGAATTGGCGCGTCGAGTGATGCGCAATGAGCACGAAGTAATACGCCTGGTTTTGGAGATATTCACCAGTAAACTTCGTTTATTTTATTTTTCCTTCAGTTTTTAGGTAAAAGTTAACTGAACTTTTCACTACAATAGTAACAACACAAACACACAATAATAACTTGATAACAGTCCAAATAATGATAAAGAATAATAATAATTGAAAAGAATAATCGAAATAATTAGATAATAGCGTGTTATTGTCGTAAAACTAGTTAACAAATTGCGCGAGAGTTAACTACGGTTAAAACGTGTCCGTTCGAGTTAGCGTAGGTCGGATGACTGGTGCGCCGTGTGGTGGCGGCTGGAGAATACCACCACTCCCGTACGCCCAAAATCCAGGGATACTGTAAGAGTCAGGAAATGGATTCTGCCAGTGGCAGTGGGCCAGCTCCGATGCCGTTGATAGTTCGGGCGAATGAGCTCCCCGGCGTCCGCTTGGTGGACTCTAGTCCAAGGGGTGTCGGGAGTCTTCGGCGGCCTAGTCCCAGTCTGGCTGCCGAAGAGAGGGGAGTGCCGACCGCCCGATTATTTACATAATAAGGGCCGTCGGTACACGA